>OZ010792.1:175726676-180724926 GCA_963932465.1 Maratus speciosus
CGGAAAAAACTATCCTCGCAGTGGGGGCCAAATTGGGGAGGGGAGGAAGAAAGTCTCATAATATGAAAGAGTCATCCGAGAGCTTACCGATGACATATCACATGACTGGTCCAAAAAAAGTTTGAAAATTGCTCCCACCCCCTGTGAGCCCACTCTTTCGCCCCGGAATTCACACAGCCGCCACTTTAAAATTTTTATGTTCAATAATTAATATTTACCGGAAGACTGCATAAAAAACCCACATCTAAAGTGATATTTAAATTTATTATAGAAATCGGCTACGGTTTTAAAAATTTGTTCGTCCCTTCCCCATCCCCCTTTGGGCGAAGAAAGGTTCATAGTATGAAAGAGTGGTCAAAGGGCTTTTCGATTATATGCCACAGGAACGGTTCGGTAAAATTTTTTTAATTGCACCCCGCATGATTCCACTCTCACGTCCTCGTTCCTCGAAATCACCCGACCCACCTTCCTCTTTGAAATTTTTATATCTAATAAATAATTTTTATCGGAGGGCTCCAGGTATGTGACATCTTGGTAGGGCTAAAATAAGAGAAACTTTGAAAATTAGGGCTTCATTTCACAGCTCATTGTCATGCCTCTTTCTGTATCTCGTCCCTTGGTACTCTCGATAAATTTTCTTACATTTCTTCTCTGCCGAGGACGAGAGAAATCCTCGAAAAGCTTCTCATAGCGAAATGTTGAAAAGCGCGAGCGAAATCCTCGAAAGGCTTTTCGTTGGGAGATTTCGAAAAGAACGAGAGAAACCAGCGAGAGGCTTCCCATCGGGCAAGGTTGAAAAGGGCGAGAGACACTCTCGAGAGACTTCCCATTCCGAAAGGTTTAAAACCGCGAGAGAACAAACCATCGAGCAGCTTCCCATCTGGAAGCGTCGAAATGCTGGAAAAATCATCGAGATGAGATTTGCCGAAATGCGAGATGGAAATGAAGCTTTTAGAGTCAAACTTACCGGTTGGTTTAAGTCATAATTTCTCAAAGGAGTCCATCTGCTTATCCAATCTCTTTTTAGCTCACAGGCTATCTAAGCCTGAGAGCTAATGTACCCGTCGGTTCTGTGTGTATGCATGTACGTACATACGTACGTATGTACGTAACGCGATAACTCTTGATTAAAATGTATGATTTGGTTCATTTTTTTATGTTTATTCTGATAAGGCGTTCCGCTGATTAGTTTTGACGGTTCATTGGTTAAGGATAAAGGAAGAGAAGGGGGGGTGGTCAACCCCCCTCCTTAATTTAGATAAATAGGTTTTTCATGCAGAATTATTCGATTTGCTCCAAATTTCGTATACCGGTTTATTATGTTAAGGAGCTTCCCTGATTAAACTTGGAGGTTCATTAGTTATGTAGGAAGGGGGGAAAGGGGGGTAGACCCCCTCCTTAATTTAGATAAATGGGTTTTTCATGCAGAATTATTCGATTTGCTCCAGATTTGGTATACCGGTTCATTATGTTAAGAAGTTGCCATGATTAGATTTGGAGGTTTACGGGTTAAGTATAAAATGGGAGAAGGGGGCTGGACCCCCCCCCCTCAATTTAGATAAATCTGCTTTTCATGCAGAATTATTCGATTTGCTCCAAATTTGGTATACCTGTTTATTATTTTAAGGAGCTTCCCTGATTAAACTTGGAAGTTCATTGGTTAAGGATAAAAGGGGAGAAGGGGCGCTGCACGCCCCCTCTTAATTTAGATAAATGGGTTTTTCATGCAGAATTATTCGATTTGTTCCAAATTTGGTGTACCGGTTTATTATGTTAAGGAGCTTCCCTGATTAAACTTGGAAGTTCATTAGTTAAGTATAAAGGGGAGAAAGGAGGGGGGGGGGGTGGTAGACCCCCTCCTTAATTTAGATAAATGGGTTTTTCATGCAGAATTATTCGATTTGCTCCAAATTTGATATACCGATTTATTATGTTAAGAAGTTACCTTGATTAGATTTGGAGGTTTACGGGTTAAGTATAAAGGGGGAGAAGGGGGCTGGTCCCCCCTTAATTTAGATAAATGGGCTTTTCATGCAGAATTATTCGATTTGCTCCAAATTTGGTATACCGGTTTATTATGTTAAGGAGCTTCCCTGATTAAACTTGGAAGTTCATTTGTTAAGGATAAAGGTGGAGAAGGGGAGCTGGTCCCCCACTTAATTTAGATAATTGGGTTTTTCATGCAGAATTACTCGATTTGTTCCAAATTTAGTATACCGGTTTATTATGTTAATGAGCTTCCCTGATTAAAATTGGAGGTTCATTACTTAAGTATAAAGGGGGGAAAGGGGGTAGACCCCTCCTTAATGTAGATAAATGGGTTTTTCATGCAGAATTATTCGATTTGCTCCAAATTTGGGATACCGGTTTATTATGTTAAGGAGCTTCTCTGATTAAACTTGGAAGTTCATTGGTTAAGGATAAAGGGGGAGAAGGGAGGCTCCTCGCCCCCTCTTAATTTAGATAAATGGGTTTTTCATGCAGAATTATTCGATTTGTTCCAAATTTGGTAGACTGGTTTATTATGTTAAGGAGCTTCCCTGATTAAACTTGGAAGTTCATTAGTTAAGTATAAAGGGGAGAAAGGGGGGGTAGACCCCCTCCTTAATTAAGATAAATGGGTTTTTCATGCAGAATTATTCGATTTGCTCCAAATTTGATATACCGGTTTATTATGTTAAGAAGTTACCTTGATTAGATTTGGAGGTTTACGGGTTAAGTATAAAGGGGGAGAAGGGGGCTGGTCCCCCCTTAATTTAGATAAATGGGCTTTTCATGCAGAATTATTCGATTTGCTCCAAATTTGGTATACCGGTTTATTATGTTAAGGAGCTTCCCTGATTAAACTTGGAAGTTCATTTGTTAAGGATAAAGGGGGAGAAGGGGAGCTGGTCCCCCACTTAATTTAGATAATTGGGTTTTTCATGCAGAATTACTCGATTTGTTCCAAATTTAGTATACCGGTTTATTATGTTAATGAGCTTCCCTGATTAAACTTGGAGGTTCATTACTTAAGTATAAAGGGGGGAAAGGGGGGTAGACCCCTCCTTAATGTAGATAAATGGGTTTTTCATGCAGAATTATTCGATTTGCTCCAAATTTGGGATACCGGTTTATTATGTTAAGGAGCTTCCCTGATTAAACTTGGAAGTTCATTGGTTAAGGATAAAGGGGGAGAAGGGGGGCTCCCCGCCCCCTCTTAATTTAGATAAATGGGTTTTTCATGCAGAATTATTCGATTTGTTCCAAATTTGGTAGACCGGTTTATTATGTTAAGGAGCTTCCCTGATTAAACTTGGAAGTTCATTAGTTAAGTATAAAGGGGAGAAAGGGGGGGGGGTAGACCCCTCCTTAATTAAGATAAATGGGTTTTTCCTGCAGAATTATTCGATTTGCTCCAAATTTGATATACCGGTTTATTATGTTAAGAAGTTACCTTGATTAGATTTGGAGGTTTACGGGTTAAGTATAAAGGGGGAGGAGGGGGCTGGTCCCCCCTTAATTTAGATAAATGGGCTTTTCATGCAGAATTATTCGATTTGCTCCAAATTTGGTATACCGGTTTATTATATTAAGGAGCTTCCCTGATTAAACTTGGAGGTTCATTACTTAAGTATAAAGGGGGGAAAGGGGGGTAGACCCCTCCTTAATTAAGATAAATGGGTTTTTCCTGCAGAATTATTCGATTTGCTCCAAATTTGATATACCGGTTTATTATGTTAAGAAGTTACCTTGATTAGATTTGGAGGTTTACGGGTTAAGTATAAAGGGGGAGGAGGGGGCTGGTCCCCCCTTAATTTAGATAAATGGGCTTTTCATGCAGAATTATTCGATTTGCTCCAAATTTGGTATACCGGTTTATTATGTTAAGGAGCTTCCCTGATTAAACTTGGAAGTTCATTGGTTAAGGATAAAGGGGGAGAAGAGGGGCTGGTCCCCCACTTAATTTAGATAATTGGGTTTTTCATGCAGAATTACTCGATTTGTTCCAAATTTAGTATACCGGTTTATTATGTTAATCAGCTTCCCTGATTAAACTTGGAGGTTCATTACTTAAGTATAAAGGGGGGAAAGGGGGGTAGATTTCTCCTTAATGTAGATAAATGGGTTTTTCATGCAGAATTATTCGATTTGCTCCAAATTTGGGATGCCGGTTTATTATGTTAAGAAGCTGCCTTGATTAGATTTGGAGGTTTATGGGTTAAGTATAAAGGGGAGGGGCTGGCCTCCCCCTTAATTTAGATAAAAGGGTTTTTCATGCAGAATTATTCGATTTGCTTCAAATTTAATATACCGATTTATTCCGATATGGCGCTTCCTTCATTAGATTTGGAGGTTCATTGGTTAAGTATACAAGGGCGAAAAGGGGGCAAGTCCCCTCCCCTTAATTTAGATAAATGGATTTTCATGGAGAATTATTCAATTTACTTTAATTTATTTTTTTTTTCTATGTTCGTTCTGATAAGGATCTTTCCTGATTAGATTTGGAGGTTCGTTATTTAAGTATAAAAGGGTTAAAGGGGTTAGACCACCCTTAATTTAGCGATATGTTTCTTTTTTTCATGCAGAATTATCTGATTTTCTTCAAATTTCATATACTGATTTATTATAGTTAAGGAGTTTCCCTGATTTGATTTGGATGTTCATTGGTTAAGTATAAAAGGGGCAAACGGGGTATATTTCCCTTAATTTATTTTTTGAGGGACATTATTCTTTGAAATTAGAGTATAATATACAATTAATGTGAATAACCTATGAGCTCAATGCCATCAGTTTAACTGGCACTTATCTTTTTATTGCTATTAACCGATGTGGGTTATGAAGCATAGTGGTTTATGTATTCAGTTCTGTATAGTCCTAGTTTCAAACTTTACTGTTAAATTTAGTGTCATTTTGCCCCGAATTTTCAATGTTTCTCTTATTTTAGCTCTGCCAAGCTGCCCCATACCTGGAGACTCAGATAAATACTATTTATTAAATATAAAAAGTTCAAAGAGGAAGGTGAGTGAATTCTGGGGGGCGCGAGAGTGGACAAAGGGGGGGGGGTAATTTTCAAACTTTTACCAAACCTCTCCATCGGAAAGTCCTTTCACCACTCTTTCATATTATGAACCTTTCTCCTCCCAGACTTGAATTCCGGAAGGGGGCGGGGGGGGGAGCGGTGCGGGGGTGATTTTTTTTTAATTGTAGAGATTTCTACAATAAATATCATTAAATGAGGTTTTTTAATGGAGCTCTCCGATAAATATTATTTATTAAATATAAAATTTTGGTGACTGCGTGGGGGGTGCTGTGGGTGAAAATTGGGGCTGCGTGATTTCCGGGTATATTCTGGGATAAAAGAGGGAACCCACGTGGGAGGGGTAGATTTCAAACTTTTTTTGGACCAGTCATTTGATATATCATCGGAAAGAATTCGGTTTTCATTCGAAAGTTACTCTTTCATATTATGAACCTTTCTTCTTCCCTCCCTATTTTGGCGCCCCCAGAGAGGCACTTTTCGAACTTTTTTGAAATCGTAGCGTTTTTAAACATTTTAGATCGGATTTTTTTACGGAGCCCTCCGATAAATAATTTTTGATATATGAAAATTTCAAAGAGAAGGATGGGCAGGGTATATTTCGGGGGAACGATAATTGGAATCCTGGGAGTTGGGACTCTTTTCTATCTTTTGCTGATACCCCTGATGTGATATATCATTGGAAAGCTCTGTGACTACTATTTCATTTTATATATCGCCCGCGCATCTCCCCTTACTTTGCCCCGCGCGGGGGCACTTTTCTAAATTTAGCCGACACCCCTCATGTGACATATCGTTGGAAAGTCCTGTGACCACTCATTCATATTATGCACTTTCCTTGCCCCTGCCCCCTACTTTGCTCCCCGCGGGGGTTCGTTTAATGTATTCCAGTCGAAGTCTTTCTAAAAATGGGGAAATTAAAGATCCAATCTCAAATGACGAAGAAAAATCAATAAAAAATTTTGATCCCTTTAGTTCATGTTTTTGCCCCCATCCTTTAGTTCATATTTTTGCCACTAGGGGGTACTTTTTATTCTTATTTCTTTGGCCATTTTGGTGCTAATTGCCGAAAAATTCTAATTTTTGATACTTAAACTTCCCTTACCGCTTCATAGCTACTCGCGTTTTTTCAGCTTTTTTCAACCAGGGGGCACCCTTACAAGACTTTTCCAGTCTTATGGCTCCTTTATAGCCTCCCTTTGGTTTGTTGTTTTTTTATTCCATCTGTTTTCAGTTACCCTATATTTAATGAAATCTGCCTTATATATATGTAAAAACAATGATTTCAATAATCGAATCTAGAACATCTCCTTTGTAGATTCTCGAAAATAATCGATGACTGTATCGATTGTGTATTTTACGATAACGATTTTTTTCGATTGGTAAATTTTAGAGAATCGCCCATCACTAAGCCTTATCACTACTATGAAATTGTCGGCCAGAATAATAGCTAAGTTTTCCAATAACTGTTTTTAGCTTTTCTCGTTATAATCGATTGTAAAACATCTCGATTGTAGATTCTAGGAATTAATCGATGGCTATATCGATTGTGATTTTTTACGATGACGATTTTTCTCGATTGTCGAATTCTCGAGAATTGCCCATCACTAATTTCAAGTGCCTTAAAACGAAGTCTTTAAACAAAAATATACCTTTTCATTGAAATTTATTTTAAGGATAAGAGATAATATAAGTTTTTAATATTGAAGATTCACTACAATATTTAATAGCAATGAAATTAAAAAAATAACATAAAGAATCAAATATAAATTTAAAATGTTTAAAATTAAAAAGGTCTTATTTAGATAAATAAATTACAGACAAAATCGATTTTAAGAACAATGTATTTTTATACCGTAATTTATAGTATATTTAATTATGTAACAATATAATAATGGACATTTAATATTTGCATGTAATCTTATTTCAAGAAAATGGGCTTTTAACTGTTCCCATATAAAGTGTCGATACAAAGATTCATAACAATTGTTATTATTTTTTTTTTTTTATTTATCTTAAAATCATAAGAATTAAATCAAATAGTACTTAGGAAAATTTAGATCTTTAGTTTCCACCAAATAAGAAACAATGCAGATAAATGTGAATTTTAAGAAATAAAATTGTTTTAAACATTATTCGATAGAAATATCTTAAGGAAAACTACAAAATTTTATAAATATAATTTGAACGCAGAAGGCGTCCTAAATAAATAAAAATATACCAAGGTAATTTAATTACTGACTTTGAAAAGTTAGAAAATCTCAGGCATAAGTTTAATAATGGAAGTTTATTTCTGAGGAAGAAAATTTCGATGCATACAAAAAAGAAATTTATTTTCATTATTTATTTAGTTTCGAAGATAGCAGAAAAGTTCTTCAACTAAAAAACTAAGTTTATTATACATGTTTGTTTATTATTCAGCCTGCCAAGAACTTAAGAGGTGATAAATCACAAAATGGAAGACTAGAATCTACATAAATAAATGTCTTTACAATTAAATATAAAGAAAAAACGTTTTTTAATATGGAATGTTTTGATGATTGGGTGATTTTTATAAACTGGAAATTAATAAAACAAACTTTTTAGTAAAATAAGTTAACTTATATTTTGTAAATTTTATACAAAATTATATTTTAGTTTAAAAGTAGTCATGCTAACATATCTTACAGTGATTTGAATATTCCTTCGAAAAGAATAATAAAATAAATACCTTAAACGAAAACTTCAGTCATAAAAAAATAGTATATTTATTAAAAATCGAATTATTATTTTCAATTTCAATGTATTTATGCATACAAAAACACATAAACCCGCAGGCATACACGTTTATATGCGTATTTGTATACATTTATAGATGAAAATATATCTGTTTCGTTAATAAATTGAAATAAAAGTACTAAAACAATAAAATAACTGTTTGACTTGGTTTGAATTTTTTTCAACACAAAACAGTTAATAATTTATAATTGCATTTACCAAATGCACCAAAGAAATGTAAAAAAAAATATGTTTCAGTTAAAAAGAAAACTTCTAAGTCTATTAAAATAATAAAACTTTGTAAAAAATCACCATAAAATTAAAACAAAATTTTATGGTGATTTTTTACAAAGTTTTATTATTTTAATTGCTTCATATCGCCAGTTTTTGGTGCTGTTTCGTTCACTTCTAAGTCTAACTTTAATTATTTTTACTATGGCGTGCTAATCTATAAAATATATTTTAAGATTTTATATTAATTGTTAACTCATGTATTTACCGTACGACCTATAAATTTCCAAGTGGGTGAAAAATATTCAGGTTAGGATTCGAACCACCGATCTCTTGGCTGAAGCCGCCAAGGACGAATCCTGGACGAATATGGAGGACTTAATTCACCCCGCTAACCTTGATAATATTAGCATCTGGTCTAATATTTGAATCAGCGTAGCAGAATAAATCGCTAGTTATTGAACTGCAGTAAACGCTGGATGCAAAATTATATTATATTAATTTTGAACACGATTATTCAATTAGTAAAAAAAA
Source organism: Maratus speciosus (assembly GCA_963932465.1). Classification (NCBI taxonomy): domain Eukaryota; kingdom Metazoa; phylum Arthropoda; class Arachnida; order Araneae; family Salticidae; genus Maratus; species Maratus speciosus. The sequence continues at coordinate 175,735,219 of OZ010792.1, forward strand.
ATCATACATGCTGAGAATTTCCAAATAACTGAAAAATGTTCGAGCCATGATTCGAACCAGGGAATCCTATTGACATTAAGGAATGAATTAATTTTGATAAAATATATTTTGTGAACAGTTTTGAATGATTTAATTTCTTTTTTAGATATTTTAATAGCAATTTGTAAAAATAATTTATGTTAATACAGATTTGCATTGAACAAATGGACACAGACATGTGATTGAATGTATACTTTTAAGTTATTATTATTATTCTAGTATAACAAAATTAAACTAATTCTTTTACATATACATTAAATTTCTGACATCTTAAGATTTGAACACTAAACTTACGAGTATATTCTGTATTTTGCTTATATTTTGTTTAAAGTATTTTCAAATAATTCTGTTCTTAGCTAATAATTCTCTAAAATAGATTTAGAGAAATGCAAATTTTGCGTCAATTCAAAGTCAAATTTATATGATTATAATTCTTTTTGAGACATGATACACAAATGCATTTATATCTTTTCATGTGATATTATTTTAAGATAGTCAAAATACAGACATATTATATATTAGATTATATGTCACATAATGGAAAGCAGTGGATTAGCATTTGATTTGAAATTAACTCGCCAAATGTTAATAATACATTGATTTTGATGTATTGAAATTTCAGTATAAAATGTAAAAATGTTCAGAAATATATAAAATGCGCAAAAAATTATGTGTGAGAAGAAATTGTTATCTCTTCTCATATACATTACACGTCATCATAGAAAATTTTAAGTATTTTAAATTTCCAATTACAATAATATATAACAGTTCAAGTGCTTTTATCTGTGTATATTTAACATGTAGGGATAATTTAAAATATAAAATTCACAATCACGTTAAAATCATAAACAATATATTACAGTATATGTTATCATAAATAAATATATGTTTACTTTACATTAAAACTCTTTATAGGCTTTTTCAAAGTTCTATGAGTTTCATATAATAAAACGTAATATTATTTTATTCTATATAAAATATTTCAAAATGAAATTAAAACTTTTTCGAATAGATTTTAATTCAGAAGGCGCCTAAAATAAACAATCATAAACAAAGCTGAATCCATTACATATTTCGAAATGTTTAAAAAACTCGGGCATATATTTAACTGTAAAAGTTTAGATCTTAGACTATTTCGGTGCATACAAAGAAGAAATTCTATTTACTTATTCGTTTATTTTCGGAAAAAGTGGAAACGTCGCTAAAAGAAAGAATTAAATTTATTATACATGCTAGTTTCTTTTTCAGTGTGACAAGAATTTAAGCAGGTGATAAATCACAAGGTGAAACTAGATTGTGTGCAGACACGTTCTAAATTTACAATTAAAATTTTAAAAATGTTTTCTACTTGCTAATAGATTGTTTCAAATATTAGTTTATTTACATAAATTGGAACTTTTTATTACCATTATCTTTATAAAAATAATTACAATTATATTTAAGAAGTCATAGATATTAATTATTAATAAGCAAAGCAAGTACATAAACTACATTAAAAATACATTAGATTTTTTTTACAGAAGGAGGATGAAATATAATTTTCTTTAAAGTGAGTGAAAAAGTGGTATATCTATTAAAGAAAAAGTTATTATGTAGAGTTTTATTTAACTTTACACTTAAATAGCCACACGCAAACATAGATCACACACGCACACACATACAGGCACTTGCTTGTAGACGCGCTTGCGCATGTATTGAATGTTTAAAATAAAAAAATAAAAAATAAATAGCTAAATATAGTTTTGGAATATTTTTGTATTATATACAGTTCATAAGTTTTATTTCAAAAACAAATAGTAACAGAACTAGCATATGCCCCCGCCAAAAATGACGGAAAGTGATATTTTAAGTTTACAACATTAAATCAGACTCAATTAAACAGGTGGTAGTTATGCATAATTATTCAAATAGTGGCAAGTCATCGAAAGCATTCAAAAAACTGTGTTTGCAAAAGTCAACTTCCAAAAGAAGAAAACATGAACCAACTCATGCGCGAAAAAAATGAGCTTTTTCCTACAACCCTATGGCGAAATTCTTGCTTTTTCTACAATTCTTTCATGAAATTCGTGTTTTTTTTGTTTTTTTGTTTTTTTTTTTCAGCCTTTTGACGAAAAGATTGTTTTTCCGCAATCCGTTCACGAAATGAGTGTTTTTATCGGGATTTGTTGAAAAATTCGCGTTTATTCTGCGCCCTTTTGACGAATTACACCTCTCGCGTTTCTTTAGCAAAACTCAGGAAAGATGGCAAAATTCAGGAAATTCAACATATCCTATTAGTCCAGGCAATAGGGAATTTTACCTAGCTAAATTAATGGTAGTTCTGGAAAAAAGTTTACTATATGTTTTTTGGGTCGCTGAATCCGAATTTTTAACTTCTCACCAAAATTTCCCCCGGCAACCCCACAAAATTTCGTAAAAAGCCCCCCCCCCAAAAAAAGGTTTTTATTAAAAAAATCAAATTTTTTATTGTTTTAGGGAAAAAGAGTCTAGAAATTCAGAAACTAGATAAAATTTACAACAAATAGGATGGATGACATTATGACGTAGGATAAACGGGGAGAGAGGGGGCTGCCTCGGAGCGTTCCCCGCGCTTTTTTCTCAAAAACCAAATTTTTTCAAAAAATCAATTTTTGGGGGTTACCGGGTGAAATTTTGGTGGGAAGTTACAAATTTGGATTCAGCGACCCAGAAAACATAAAGTGAGTCAACTAGTATTAATTTTTCCAGGTAAAATCCCCTTTTTGCCTGCACTTCATAACTTAGTACACGTAGCGCCGCAGTGCATGTTCAGAGGCAGCCCTCACCCTCCCCGTTCATCCTACGTCATAATGTCATGTATCCTATTTGTTTCAAATTTTGTCTAGTTTCTGAATTTAGTAATGCTTTTCCCCTAAAACAATAAGAAATTTAAGTTAAAAACAACTATTTTTTTTTTTGGGGGGGGGGGGTGTCGGAGGGGAGGAATTTTGGGGGAAGTTAAAAATTCGGATTCAGGGACCCAAAAAAACTTAAAGTAAACCTTATAGAGAAAGTTCAGAGGGGAGATGGGAGGGAGAATGTAAACGTGTGAGTTTTTAAGTGGAATTGCGCAACTTAGTGCACGCAGCACCGCGCGCATGTTCCGAGGCAGATCTCCCCTTCCCATTCAACCTAAGTCATATGTCATGTATGTAATTTGTTGCAAATTTTGTCTACTTTCTGAATTTCTAGATACTTTTTCCCTAAAACAATAAAAAATGTGATTTTTTTAAATAAAGACCTTTTTTGGTGTGCATTTTACCAAAATTTTGCGGGGTTGCTGGGGTAAATTTTGGTGGGAAGTTAAAAATGCGGATTCAGCGACCCAAAAAATATATAGTAAGCTTTTTCCAGAACTACCGTGAATTTTGCTAGGTATAGCCCAAAATATTTTGCCAAAAATATTTTGGCTGAATAACATCATTTTTAATTCTTTATGTTATTTATAAATTAATGATCTTGCCACATTTTTAAAAATAGAAAATTATTTAAAAACATTTATAAATAACATAAAGATTTAAAAACGAAGTTTTTCCGACATCTTGAAAAATTTGTAACGAATGCAGGTAAAATCTCGCTCACAACTGCCAAAAAATTTATTAAATTTAAAATAAAATTAAAAGGGAAATATAAATAAATACCAATAAATGAGATGGCGATTCAGAAAAAGGGGTGTTTCATGCAAAAAGTTATATTAAAAAATATAAAATTATTTACACAAAAAACAAACAAACAGTTAAATTCCCCAAAAAATCAATAATTTAATGTTTGCAAAAAGGCATCCTAGTCAGGGTATGAAAGACTTAAAGACTATTCAATTGTATTAAACAGTAGTTTACCTTGCTGAAAGAAAAACTATTTTCTGCTATACACAGCATTTGTTTTATGGTTATTTCAGTTTTCTTTATCTACTACGGCAGAGTTTTTAAAAGTTCAAAATATTTAAGAAAATTCTTATAATAATGTCTTAAGAATGTTTCATTTAATTCAGCATATTATGTATTTGCCTCATTTAAGTCCAAGAAGAAATGTTTCAAATGAGGGTTACTCAAATATTGGTTAAATTTCTAATTTTAATATTTGTCGAAAAAACTGATACTGTATTATTTTTCTGCGATTTTTTATGATATTAAATATCCCCTTTATCATTGTTTCGATTGAAAAGAATTCAGGAATGTTATATTTCAAATCTTATACACCTATAACACATACACACATATATGTATGACTTAATTAGTAAATAGTTAAAGAAATAAATTTTTATATATATTTTATCATTCATCGATAATCATAAAACATAAATTTATTTGAAAATGAGTTCTTTAATTCCTCCCCACATCAATTCGTTTGCCTACGCCACTGATTTCTTTCAATAAACTACTTACGAACATCAAAATCCACTTATGTATTCACTAAAAGTGCATACATTTATAACTAATTTTAAAATTTGAAATTGAATAACAAATAAAAGCATGCTGCAATTTGCGGTGAAAAACAATAATTAACAAAGAGTGTGTATTTTATTCGAAACCTTTCAGTCAATCGCGTTCTACTTGATAAATTCAGCAAAGTAACGAAGACGGCTATAAAAGCAACAAATAGGTCAATTTAGCTCTAACGTTTTCCCAACTGCAAATGTTATTGCAAACGATATAGCTAGCTTATATATACAGTAACTCTACTTCTGACTGCTAATTGATTTTCTTGTAATTTTTTGGGACTATGCGTCATGAAAGCAACTTTCTGGTGATGAGCAATTTTTTTTTTTTTTTTTTTTTTTTTTTACCTTATTAACCCTTTCAACATTTTTTCCGAGAAAAGTACCGTTTCCCTCTGCATGCTGTCTGTGAAGATGTTAAACTTTTTTGGTGGTTTACACCTTAGTAGTGACTATGGATGCTAATGCATTACCTAAAAAGGGTAAATATTTCATCAAAAAAGTGACATGTTAATGAATGGTTACCAGACTCAAACTCACATCTTCTATATATTATGGAGATTACATTAATAGTACCAATTAAAATAGTATTTAGAGACATTTTATGCTAAATTATTACAATTCAGATGAAGAGAAATGCAATCAATAATAAGAAATATGTATTGCATGTTAGAAGGCATTCATTTTTTATTTCATAAATATTTATGTTTAAACAAAAGCGCTTTCAGATAATGCGTGAGTCTATTTGGACATAGAAATCTCTTTTCGCAAACTACATATATTGATGTTATATTTAAAAAAGAATTCTAATCAACTTTGAGAAACCTCTCCATAAAAAAGAGGTTCACTATTTTAACAACCTACAATTTACTGAAACACTTTCTTTTGATTCCGCAAAAACCAATTATATTTAGCTAGTTTTTTAAGAGAAAGGAAAAATAAATAATCTGCGTTATTAATATACATATATAGATATATAAATTGCAGACAAAGAAATGTTTCGCTGTTGATTTTTTTTTTCTCTTTAATTTTTAATATAATAGCTTAAGTCTTCTAACTCTCATCAAAAGTTTCGCGCTGACCGCTTCGCTTTTTATATGCCAGGCGGCTATTTTGGCACTTTAATGTTAGCTGGGCGCAGGTGCAAATCGCCAAATGTGTTGCATCAACATTATTTCATTTATATTAAAATAGTTCAAGTCAAGTGACTGTCATAAAAAATTACGGGCTGGACTGTTCGCTTACGCTAGACGATCATATATAATCAAAATTACTTTTCGAATAAAAGCATTTAAAATTCGCCATGATCACAAAGCATTATTGGTACTTTTATGTTAGTCGGATGCAAATCTCGCCAGTAGTATTTTTTAACTCGCCATTTAGCATTTTTTTTTATTTTTGGCGTGATAAATTAAAAGAATCATTTGATGTTGAAATTTAATATCATGGTTCATTGCATAGTTATTTTTTTTCCTTTTCTTTTTCTTTCTTATTTTTTTCTTTTTTTTTTTAATAATGAAATAAGTGAAAGTCACGGATTTTAAATATTTCAGTTTTAAATTAAATTTATGTATTTTAAATAAAATGAGTGAAAGGATTATATTTGAAATTAAATTAAATCGACGGGAATAATGTTTGGCGATTTATCACCTGCGCCCGGCTCCACAAAACACGAGTTCCAGATTTCTCTACCAGAATATTCTGATTTGGCAAAGGATTAAGGGAGTAAATTAAATTATGAATAAAAGTAACATGAAAGTATACTTAGTATACGTTTAAGGAAGACCAAATTGGTCGCCAAGGACGGCTAGTTTATATATATATATATATATATATATATATATATGCGCAAAAACACAAACGCACACATACACATACACACACACACACACACACATATATATATATATATATATATACATATGTGTGTTAAATGTATGCTAAATGTACTTACTAAATGTACGAAATTCGGCACAGAAATGAATAACGTTAGACAATTTCTGTTTGAAATAATCAATAACTTCAGAGATATAACAATGTAACCAAGAGGACTTTTATAATTACGATAATTTTCCGAATAAATCTAATTAGTCTGTAAAAATTACCACAATATATAAGTGATGAATTAACAGTTTTGGATGATTGATTTACTTTTTAGATTATTTTGTTTACAATTTGTAAAACTAATCTAAGATTATATACATTTTCCTGGAAAAACTTGACACACAGATGTGGCTGAATGTAAATTTTTAATTTATTTCATTTTTTATCATTATTTTGTAGTATAATAAATACATACTAAGTCTCAAAAATACTCGTGGAAGTTCAATGTTCTTTTGATTTGAGACCTGAATCTACAAATATATTAAATGTTCTGCGTTTATTATGATAAAAGAAAATTCAAGTAATGCCGTTCTTAATTAGTAATTCTGTAAAATATATTTTGAGGAACGTAATTTTGACGTCTATTTAAAATCCAATTTATATAAATGTTGATCTTATTTTTTTTTTGTAATAAATATGGCATTTTTTTAAAGGAATGATATAGAAACGTATTTATTAGCCCCCGGTATGCTATTTCTTTCTCCCAGCTTATTTTGTCTCCAATAAATAACGTTACCTTGTATACGCTAGCCGTAAAACAAAAGCCGATGTTTCATTGTGCGATTAAATAAGCTACAGAAATTTTTAAAACTTCTAAGCATCGCTGATTTTCAATGTTTATACAGTCGTATGGGGGAAAGAAGGTACTTTTTAATGCATTTTGTTTGAAAACTGTATCTCCATTTGTTTTTGAGATATTAATTTTTTTGTAGTTTATTAGCGACATTTGTTTCATTTTGGCAACTCAAATACTCCATTTCTGTAGAAAGTAAAGAAAAAAATGTTGAAAAATAGCAATTATATCTTTTTGTTGCCATTTTCTCATAAAAAAATTTGAAAAAAAAATTAATTAATTAAAATGCGTGCTATTTTGAGGAAAATATAAATGAAGGATTTATGATAAAACATGTCGCTATTATAAACTATATTTAATATTAAGTATCTATATTAATGCAAAGGACGTTATTTTACATAAAATAAAAGCGTGTGCTTTAAGTCTTAAAACTGAAATATGTTTTGCAGTAGAGTCCCGATTATCAGAGTACCGCTTAACCGAGTTATTTTCTTCTGGTGGACTGGTGGTTTCTATTATTATGAAACAGCCATTATAAATGAATAGTAACCAGCAGCCCACCAGAAGAAAATGAAGTAATGGAAATGCCGGGGACGACACTAAATTCTGAAAAAGCAGAATTCCTGTTCTCTAGTAAGTACCATTAAAATAACTTGTTTATTATATAATGATGTTATTTGAAGATAGTTGAAAAACAGAAATATTATCTCCATATTATACGCGACAAAAGCAAAGCAGAGAAATAGCAGTTTCATTGGAAATAATCACCATAATGTTAATAATATGTCACTCTTGAAATATATCATTTTATAAATACATATTCTGCACGAAGGACAATTTTCTAAAACAAACTAGAACGAACACAAATATGTAATTTACAAAATACATTAAAAATTATATACGAAAAAAGCGACTTGTACTTGACATGTAAATTACATGTCATCAAAGAAATCTTATTTAAAATTCGAAATACTTTAATATATCACATATCAGGTGTGTAATGTAACGAACACCGATAATGGCACCAGAATATTTATAGGCAAAGCTTATTAAACACAAAATGCTATATATACAATATGTACATTTGCAGAGAACTATATACACGTTTACTATAATTTATGAACAACAATACTCCACTAAAATCACACATATTATTTCGCAAGGCGAAACAAATAGTAACTCGGATGCATACCCGCATCCTACACATAACCGAAAAACTACCACTAATGCCGGTCTCATCTCCTCACTTCCATTCACTTACCGTTGGGGAGACAGTCTCTTCACTTTACTTTACTTAACTTTAAAAAAGGTTAAAAAGAGATGTGTTGCATGACAAGGTGCTTTTAACTGTGTATGTTTAAAGTGCAAATAGGAAAAAAGTATAACAAAATAAAAATTAGCAATCAACATAAAAACATAAACCAATGATTAAACTATACATTAAAATTTGTATATTTGCTTAATTTACTAAATAATTCTCAACACGGTTGTGAAATATCTTAAAGATTCATTAAATAAAACATATGATTATTTCATTCTAAATAAATATTTCAACGTGAAATGAAAACTTTTGGGAATACATTTTTTAACGCAGAAAGCTACCTAAATAAAAAAACCATAAGCGAAGCTAATTTCATGACATACTTCGAAAGGTTTAAAAAACTTGGGCGTATATTTAGTTATAAAAGTTTAGTTCTTAGAAAATTTCGTTGCATACGAAGAAGAATTTCTATTTACTTATTTATTTATTTTTCGGAGAAAGTGGAAATGTTGCTAAAAGAAAAAAATTAAATTTATTATGCATGTTATTTTATTTATCAGTGTGACAAGAATTTAAGCTGGTGATAAATCACCAAGTAAAACTAGTTTGTGTGTAGATACCTCCCGCATTTACAATTAAATTGAAAGGGAATTGCTTTATATAAAAGTAGATTGTTTAAAAGTATGCTTTAGTTTTATGAATTGGAATTTCTTTTTAAAAATATATTTATTAAAATAATTCTAATTATATTTAAGAAGTCATATATATTAGTTATTAGTAATGAAAGTGAGTTCACATACAGTGATTAAAACAAGTTTTGATTTTCTTTAGAAAAAGGTGATGAAATATTAACGTTTTTAAAGTAATATCTAAAAAAGGTGATACGCCTATTAAAAATTCGAGTTATTATATAAAGTTTTATTTAACTTTACCACCAAATATCAACACGCAAATAAACATTATCTCTCTCTCACAAACATACAAGCAGGCACGCGTGCACATTTTGAAAATCTACTTGTATTTTTTAAAGATATTAAAAAAAAGTTAGTCTTTTTTTAAATTTTTTGCAACACATATCTTTAATAATGAAGTATCATTACAAAAAGCTAATGTTATACAATGATGTTTTTCTATGGAATTTCCTATATAGAAAGAGTTTTACATGACTATTTATTAATATTTGGACTTGCGTATCTAAACTTTTTGACGTCGAGAAATCTTTCAAATATTGTGTGATTTATACAGATGTATTTTAAGTTTTGTTAATTAAGTTCTAATCAGTAAACTTTTAAATTAAGTTATTGTGTTTCTAACTAGGAGGCTTTGCCCCCTACGAGCTATGCTCGTCAAACCCAGTTCACAACTCCAAAAATCCGTTACTTTGATCCGTTTTTAAAAAAATTACGGAAGATTGAATTAAAATTAAAAAACAAGTGGCGATCTCCCTGGTAAACAGGTTTACATTCATTTTTCTTTTACTGAGGAATTTTAAGTTCAAATCAGCTGCTATTAATTGATGATTTCGTGTTTGATTAAATTAAATTAGTTAAATATCTGAAAATTTGCTTATTTAATATGAACTAGGTCAACAGAGTCTTTAGTACCAAATATTTTTTAATAATGGTATAAGAAAATAATTTTAAATGAAACATTTTAAATTTCTCGTAATTTTCATGAAACTTTTCTTTCTCTTTGTAATATTTACCCGGAAATATTTTTATTGTTAGAAGGGAATATTATTTGCACTGTCTTAGAATTGGAAAAATAGTTAAAATGATCTTATTATATGAACATTTGAATAGGGCGCAATTTCACTCGTATTTACTGCTTTTAACAACACATTAAATAATTCATTGTTTTATGGTTTTCATGCTTTTTAAATATTCACGTGTAAAAACAATTTTTATGATGTAATTTTCAATATTTTCCTGGTTCCAATACGTAATCATTTAATTTTAATTTCATAGGGTTTTTTTCTGTTTATAGTACGCACGTGTATAAAAATTTTTAATTTAAAGGAAACATATTAATACATGGAAATTATTCCAGAGAGAACATTAGGAAGGAAAGGAATTAAAGGAAACATTATTCTTTGCGAAGTTTTTACAATTGGCAACAATTTAAAATGATAACTTTTTTAAAATACGTAAAAAAATATTTCTAGAAATGTTGCAAATTTGAATTTAAAATTTAAATAAACCCTCAAAAAATGAGTCAAATAAAAAATAATAAATCCAGTCTGCAGTCCGTGAGTTTCTAATGTATAACCTTAGAAATAAATAATTCAATGGCTGTATGTAGTTTTTGACCCTATAAAACTTAGTTAATGGAACTATTTTGACCAATTTTTACATTAAATAGCTCCTAAAATAATTATTCGATTTAAAAAGAGTCTTCTTCAGCGTATTTTTCAAACATTTCTCAACAATATCATCAATTTTCATATTTTTGTACGCAGTATTTTTCTTAATATTAGCGAAGAAATGCCACAGGTTACAAAAAGTTCATAGATAGCTGCGGTGAGAGCGTCAGTTCCTTTTTATAGAATAGAGAGATTCAATTATTACAATTGTATATCATGATAGTTATAATTTTAATATTTCCAAGCATTACAAATATTCAGTAAAATTTCTATCGAATATTTTTAACAATTATTGAAAATAGCATAAAAGTAAATCCGTTATATTGCTGTTAAAACAAACAATTATGTGTATATTTCAAATAAAAGCCCCTCGGTTTTGAATTTCAGATTATTTATCCTATAAATTATTAACATTTTATTTTACAAACAGATCATTAAAAAGTTTCTTTTTAAAATTTGTGTAACTTCTACTAAGCATGTATAACACATAAAACATCAACAATTTAGTAAAAAAATAAACAGAAATGCTTAATATCATCTTTAAAAGTTAAACTTAAACTTACACTATATTAATGCATGGAAATTATTCCAGAGGGAAACATTCGCCTTGGATACAATATTTCAAATGAAAATAAAATTTCAAAGTCGTTGCTTAAAAGGCGCAAAGGCCAACATAGTGAAAAAGATTCCAAGCCGGGACTCGAACCCGGGCCATCAGTACAGCGCACTGACGTTCTACCGACTAAACCACTTGGAACGATACCCAGCAAGGAAAATTTCTCACTATTATATGTTGGCAAGGCTACAAACGCAGCACAAGATGGAATATTTACCGTGAGCCACCAACCTGGGGCAAACACGGAATATAATTAAATCCAGCATCGATAGAAATTATATTAATACATGGAAATTATTCCAGAGGGAAACATTCGCCTTGGATACAATATTTCAAATGAAAATCAAATTTCAAAGTAGTTGCTTAAAAGGCGCAAAGGCCAACATAGTGAAAAAGATCCCAAGCCGGGACTCGAACCCGAGCCATCAGTATAGCGCACTGACGTTCTACCGACTAAACCACTTGGAACGATACCCAGCAAGGAAAATTTCTCACTATTATATGTTGGCAAGGCTACAAACGCAGCACAAGATGGAATATTTACCGTGAGCCACCAACCTGGGGCAAACACGGAATATAATTAAATCCAGCATCGATAGAAACTATATTAATACATGGAAATTATTCCAGAGGGAAACATTCGCCTTGGATACAATATTTCAAATGAAAATCAAATTTCAAAGTAGTTGCTTAAAAGGCGCAAAGGCCAACATAGTGAAAAAGATCCCAAGCCGGGACTCGAACCCGAGCCATCAGTTTAGCGCACTGACGTTCTACCGACTAAACCACTTGGAACGATACCCAGCAAGGAAAATTTCTCACTATTATATGTTGGCAAGGCTACAAACGCAGCACAAGATGGAATATTTACCGTGAGCCACCAACCTGGGGCAAACACGGAATATAATTAAATCCAGCATCGATAGAAATTATATTAATACATGGAAATTATTCCAGAGGGAAACAATGTTGGCCTTTGCGCCTTTTAAGCAACTACTTTGAAATTTGATTTTCATTTGAAATATTGTATCCAAGGCGAATGTTTCCCTCTGGAATAATTTCCATGTATTAATATAGTTTCTATCGATGCTGGATTTAATTATATTCCGTGTTTGCCCCAGGTTGGTGGCTCACGGTAAATATTCCATCTTGTGCTGCGTTTGTAGCCTTGCCAACATATAATAGTGAGAAATATTCCTTGCTGTGTATCGTTCCAAGTGGTTTAGTCGGTAGAACGTCAGTGCGCTATACTGATGGCCCGGGTTCGAGTCCCGGCTTGGAATCTTTTTCACTATGTTGACCTTTGCGCCTTTTAAGCAACTACTTTGAAATTTGATTTTCATTTGAAATATTAAACTTACACTATGTGCAAAATTGCTTAAAAAATGAGACAGTATTTAAAAAAAAATGTTAAATTACTTTAATATCTTAGTACTTTCAACTATAAACACATAGTCTTCGTCAGAGGAATATAAGAAATACAACAGTTATTAGCGTCTAATTTTCAAAATCCACGTAGATGGTGACGAAAAACGTTGGTAAATTAAAACATGGATATAAGGAAGTGGAAAATTACTCGTTTTATGATTCTTTAAGTAAACTGAGCCAAATTCTGGGGGAGGGGAGGGTATGTCGTAGGATAAAACGTCATTACAAACAGTATTTTCTTTAGTAATCATTTCTATTGATTCGCGGATAATTAAATCATAATACTTCTTTGATTGATATATAATTTTTGCGACTTCGAAATTAACTTGTATATTCTGCTTCTGTTTAAGTCTTGACATGGCTGTTGTAGGTCGGTTATACTTTAAATCTCTCGAATGTTCTTTAATACGAACTTTAAGTTTACGCGAAGTGATTCCTATGTATTCGAGATAAATATTTTCTCTTTTCAGTGGAATTATATATATTCCAGAAACTTCATCTTTCGGGATCGGGTCTATTTTGCCACTAATTAGATTTTTCAGTTTTGCTGGAGGAGTGGCGATTAAGTTTAAGCTAAAGTTATGAATTTGTTTCTCCCTAAAACCTGATTTTTTGCTCCCTTTGAGCACATTTTTTAATTTTATCAAAAATCTGTGGTACATAATTTTTAGCCCTTTTCCTAGAAGTAATAATATGCATATGCTGATTTGATATGCATAAAAATTAAGAAGTTATGTTCGGTTTCAAAACGGTTACGGTTTTCAAAAAATCCCTCCCTATTCCCAACCCCTTGGTCCGGTTTTGCCCGTTAACGAACTTGACTGAGATTTTCTAGCCCTTGATTTTGTGTATCATAGTCCAAGAGCTGTTAAACATTTTAGGGAAGGTATTTGAGGCACCCTTAAAAGTTGTGCAACACTTCTTTTGTAATGGCTGAATACAAAATCGAATGTCTGGCTGAAGAATCGTGGCCCAAAAACTGTGCCAGAGACGTGTCATGTGCCATTTTTTGACTACCCCCCAAAAAAGGTATTTGAGGCACGCTGAGATTGAGACAGAATAATATTTATACTTAGAAAAAATATTTTGAAAACGACAGACACTTTAGTCGGCCCAAAAACTGTGCCAGACACGTGTCAAGTGCCATTTTTTGACTACCCAAAAAAGGTATTTGAGGCACGCTGAGATTGAGGCAGAATAATATTTATGCTTAGAAAAAAATATTTTGAAAATGATAGACACTTTAGTCGGCACAAAAACTGTGCCAGGCACGTGTCAAGTGCCAAATGGCACTTGACACGTATCTGGCACAGTTTTTGGGCCACGATCCTTCATTCCAGACATTCGATTTTGTATTCAGGCATTACAAAAGAAGTGTTGCACAAATTTTCAGGGTGCCTCAAATACCTACTCAAAAATGTTCAACAGCTCTCCTACTATCAGTTTGAAAGGGATATGTGCAGAATTACGGAAGCTATCCTGTCCATAAAGAAGTGATATATATATATATATATATATATATATATAGAGAGAGAGAGAGAGAGAGAGAGAGAGAGATAACGTCTTTTCCTGGGGGTGGTTTGGGGTTATAGAGGTCATGATCGGTGTAGATCTACAAATTTTTTTCAGAAATTCTAATATAGGGAAGATCCCAATAGATATTATTTCATACGAAATCTACCTAAAAACGGAAATTTCTCAGTTGTATACTAGTAGGAGTGCTGCCAGGAATATTTTCGTAAATTGAAAAAAGGATTTCTGAGCCTGCAGATCTTTCCAAAACCTTTAATAATGTATCGCTACAGGTCAGAATTGACCAATGGTATGATGAGCTGTATATTTAATTGGGATTCTTTAAGAGGAGGTTGAGAGCTTTGCCAAAAGAGTGTAAATTATCTCGGCCAGGATTCAAACATGACACATACATTACACAGGCGAATGCTCTTCCTCTAAAATACCCAGTTGCCACTCGGCCAGAAACAGTTTACTCACTGCGCGTTCGTAGCATTTACAGATGAAACTACATATTACGATTAATCTGTAAATTACACGATCTCGCAGAGATAATGATACCAAGAATGAAAAAGATTTGTGTCAGCACGGGCTTCATTGGGTAATTTAGTAGCACAGTATTGGCGCACAGTGGAATATTTGACGGGACATTCTGACCAAAATTATGTTTCATGTGTTTTACAGTTAAAATGATTGCTGTGTACTTAATTCGCAAATACACTTAAATAAGTTATGTACACACAAAAGTACACATTTAATAAAAAACAATAATTATAAAATACAAAGTATACTTAACTTTTTACTGTTTATAAGAGGAAAGTAATTGCCGATAGAGTTGTTTTACTTACTAGTAGTATTTAATTAAATGTGGTGAATTTTACTACATGTAGAGTTTTAATTATTTATATAAACCAATGAATTAGTATAGGTATTATTTGCATTTATTATTTAGCAAAATTGTGTCTTTAAAGTTTAGTTGTAGTACAGATAATCTGATTTTTGAGTGTTACTAATAAATTACCTAAATCATTTATATATTTAAAAATGACAACTATATGCAAGACACTATTTTTATAGACCATCAAAACTGTAATTAACACAACTGTACTTCAAAAATGGTTCGGCAAACTCCGACACATCTTTATAAAACTGTATATTTAAATCAATATACCTAAATCATAGATAAAAAGGCTTAAAAAGAATGCATTTTTTATTTTAACATTTTTTTATTATATTAAATAATATAGCGATTGGATTCATCAATTCATAAAGTAACAAAATACTATACATTTAAACATAATTAAACATAACAAAAAAGTTCAATCGTAACAATAAAGCACGCCTTCTCGCAAAGAAACCACCTCTTCAACTGAGGCTAGGAGCCGCAGGATATGCCTCTTGCTTCTGAAATACACAAAGAACGATGCTCCAGTTAGTCAGCTATTTTAAAATATGCATTTTATTGTTGTTGAGCAAATTTTAATTTTTGCAATTTTGGCCAGGTTTTTGCCGAAAATACTCCACTGTGCAGCGCGTGTAGCCAAGGTCCCTGTTTCAAATCTTGGACAACATACTCTTCACTCTGATGGGAAGTTTTGTTGAACCTTGAAATCCATATAAGAAATCTCAGCAATTCTTTTTGAAATCTGCATACATAATTTGTAAGTATATTTCAAATAAAATACTTATTGTTGTTGTTGCCTTCGTAATCAAGAAAGTTCCATGACACTGTTCGAAAACAGGAGCGTCCATGTCAAAAGATATGTACGTTGTCTTAACCATGTCTCGATATGTTATAACATAGCCATAAGCAGTAGTGGGAGGAATTCTGGTCTCGTTATTTTTTTACCACCTTTCAAGCAATATATCATTAAACACAAATATAATACCATATTTTATACATGTACCTTTTTAAAGAATACTTATATCATGGTATATAAAAATTTTATTAAAACGTCTTTCAGTTATATGAATTTCGAAAATTCCCTTTAAATATTAATTTGTTAGTACAGATAATTAAGTGCTGTTATTAAAACTCTCTTCAAAAATTTTTAAATATTTTATTTTATTTTAATATTATAAGTGCATATATCTATATCATGGTTATAATGCTAATAATAACCAGCGAAAATATTTATTTGTTTATTTATTTATTTATTTATTTATTTGTAAAAATAAATAAATTTTTATAAGTAAAACTATGCATATTGCACATAAATAAAGCTATTCACTTTAAAATCCATAATTATTTATCACTGTAGCAAAATTATTTCAATTCATGATTGTTTCCATTTAGAGTTCATTAAGTTTCCTTTTCAAAATGGGATATATTGGAATTATATACATAAAGAATGTCTGAATATTTAAAAAGTTTTTCATATAAAAATATACACTTCATTTGCAATTTGCAGTCGAAACTGAAATCACTTTTGAATGGCTTTTCAGAACCTAATTTTATTTAACTCTTTAATGAATATAAAGGTAAAATTCACTTTGCAAGTTTATCGATAATTTCATATAGAATGATTACGTCTAGTTTTAATGTGAACTATAAATTTAGGAAAATCAAATTTTGTGTATGAAGATGTGTTGTGTCAGTCAGGTTTATTTATTAATAATAGTGATTGGATTTAAATTTTAAAATATTTACATTAAATTAATATTTCGCAAAATAACTTTAATGACAAAAGAATAATATATTTAACCCTATTCTTACCATTCAATCAATTTTAATAATATATCATTTCAGAAATTAAATTACACTCTGAGGCAAATGTTTGGATTTTTTCAGTCAAATACAATACTTCTACACATAGATTGCGCATTTTTTACTGTCACCTTAGAAATTAAATATATATATATATATATATATATATTATTTTTATGATAAGATGTATGCTTTTAGTCGAAGTATGGTTGTTATTCTGGAAAATTAACCCATTTTTCCAGAATTTGAGGCGACAGGCTGCAAAGATATTGTGCGAATTACTGATATATTTTTGTTAGTTACTCATCAATGATTTCGGCATGAATTTGCGTGTAGGGTTAGGGTTAATCTGATTATCCAAGTGAAATTTCGAAATGTTGGTTTAAATTTTAAATAATATGCTTTTTTCTGTGGCCCTGAGAAAAGCCAAACGAGGGTCAGCTCTCGATGCAAGTCTGACTGGTACTACACTGACTTGTCTTGGCTGAAAAACTGCACTTATATATAGACGAGCGGCAAGTAAGTGTGGACTTCAACAGGTACAGTGCACTCCGGCAACTGGAATTCGGTCGCTTGTTTTAAAATAGAATGGGCCATGCAGTGACGGTAATATTTTGTTAATCTGGAGAATTTCTTGCCTGAATGACTTGTTCATATTGTGATTACAGAATTTTACACAGTGTTATTACACAATTATATATCACATTCTCTATGGCTATGGTACATTTTTTTTGTTGTTTCCGAAGCGCGATAAACCAAAGTAAATTAGTTTTTCCTTATCTTCCCAAAAATAATCATTTACTCCAAAAATCATAGCAAAAGTTTTGGCATTGAAAAAACAGTAGATAACGAATTTATTAGCGAAACTTTTCTTTATTGTAAAAATAGCTTAAAAAAAAAAAAACACTGAAGATCTAGGCAGCATTTAAAATCAAAGTTTGCAACACATTCTAATTTATATTTTAAAAAAAGATTTTTTTTTCTCCAAATATAAGCACTTATCCCTTGCGGAAGATCCATATTAGTTACTACATAATAATTTTCAAATGTAAAAGACTTTATTACTGGTGTTGACAGGAATATCTTTAAACATCATTGAAAATTCGACAAATATTTACGAAGAGTGTTTAGGTCAGATTTTGTAGAATTGGTTTTGTGGTGAATGTATTATATCCATAACATGTGTACTTCGCACTCAATGTTCTTTAATGTGATATTCCTTATAACGCAGTATCTCAAAAGATGGAGCATTATGCTATTCGCGTTGATAATCTGTTGTTACAGTGCTTCCTATAATGGTTTCCTCACTATAAAGACCTTCTGCTCTTCTATCCCATAAACTTTTTACAAGGCAATTAATATAACAGAGGTCTCATTACAGTTAGGTCAAGTGTTTCACCACCATAGTTGATCATTTACGTTATGGTTACTAGCTAAAATTGTGCAGAAGAACAGATTATTTTTATCATCATGCGGAATTTGGATTTCTTGTACTAAATTTAGTTCCAGCAATATAGTAATTACTTAAGTTTTATTCATTTAAAAGCAATCGTTATAAAATATTTGCGATTCATCAATAAAAATAAGCGCTTCTTTTACGGTTGTATTTTTATACACTGAAGCATTTTCATCCATTCTGACATAAAATACATCAACACAGATAAAGAGAACATTTTTAGCATTGTATGTATAAAAATGACTTTATTATTCAGAAATCTGTAAAAAACAATTACTATGATTTCATCAAAATGGCAATCTTTCACTGACTCTCCATTTCGCCAGTACAAGCTTAATGCCCCACGACCTGAAACATTTGGTCATTTTCACAGATAAATGCATGTTGTATTTCTAAACATAGGGCATTTTGAGTGTAATGGGACATTTAAAAGTCCTTTATGCCAGGTATAAGAAGAATAAAAAACTGTTTTAAATTATGGCATTTAGAGACAATCGTAACAAAAGCTACAGATGCCTGATTGAAACTGAACATTACCCGATGAATTTCTTTTAAAAACGACGTCATTTTTTACAGGGGGAAATATTTTCTTCCACTAAAAATTTGGCACATGATTTCAGAGTTGGTGGATTAAAAAATCTCTGAATATGATTATAATTTTAAAACTAGTTTCACTCTTAAGTTTTTCTAAACATGCTTTCTTTTATAAATGTTGTCACTTCAGTTCTTAATTCGTTCAACACATCATGTTGTTAAACACCATCTATTCATATTGAAGAAAAATTGTTCTTACGTGTAATAAAATTGATATTATATAAGCAATACAATTTATATTATATAAATTAATAAGAAAAAATATAGGTATAACAGTCCACATTACTTCATTCTTAGTGCGATAATAATATAAATCTGATTGCAATCATTTTGATAAAATTTTCATTAAAACATTAAAATTATATTTTAAAAATAAAAATGTAATGTTTTAAAAATAATTGAAAGCGCTTGCTCATCTACGTATAAATAAAAGAATCTATTCAACACCACTGTAGATGCAGGTCCAAGGACCTATATGAAGTTTCATGACATTCTGTTAGTAGAGCTATTGAAACGAAATTATTTGTAGCACACATGCAGACATATATCGGTCAAAAACTGATAAAACGTTTTTCGAACAGCCCAACGATGGGTATCTACAAAAATCGAAAATAGAAACTTTTCACGAAACCAATAGCATATTCCTTTCAATATATATATATATATAAATTATAAGAGGTAATTGTACGTTATTTATTGATACACTGATAGCAGTTGAAGGTATTTATTTTAGCATACGTCTTTTCAATTAAAGAAATATGGATGAGCTGGCAGGCTGCCAGTGTTTTAAAAGTATTCATAGCAACATGACGTAATCTTTTACATTGGGGAATGTATGGTATCGCGATTAGAATACACTATAAAGAGATTCTGTGAAAAAAACGGAAAGTGTTCTAGATGCATAGTTTCCATTTATTATCCGACTTTTTAAAAAACTTCCAATTTGGTAATGTTCTGTTTTCAAAATGGAAATTTTTCGCTTTCAAGAAGGGTAATTTCAGTTTTTACAAACAAATATGAGCAATTACTCAAAATTAAAATATGCACTATATATCTATACTCATATCATACAGAGGTAAAAATTGTTTATTTGTAGGATGTAAGCTTTGGAACTACCGAACCGGTTCCAAAAGTAATGGAATCAAAATGATGGTGTTAGTCCAACTTAGAACATGGGCTATATTTTATGTCGGTGCCACTACCCCAAAGGGGGTCAGGAACAAAAAACTTTCTAAAAACGCGATTTTTGCCTTACTGAAGGGCCTAGAAATATGAAATTTGGAATATTAGTTACTTATAAGATATAAATGATGTCTAAAAACAGTTCTTAAACAATTCGAATTTTAAAAGGGGTGAAACTGCACAAGAAGCGTTCTAAAAAACGTTCTAAATTGTATTTTCTACATAATCTCAGGAAATAAAAAACCGATTTAAAAAATATTGGTGTCAAAACGATGGTGACAACGCTTGCTCCAAGATAGGCTATGTTTTATGTCGGTGCCACTAACCCAAAGGGGGTGGAGGAACAAAAACGTTCTAAAAACGCGATTTTTGCGTTATTGAAGGGCCTAGAAATATGAAATTTGGAATATTAGTTACTTATAAGATATAAATGTTGTCTAAAAATAGTTCTTAAACAATTCGAATTTCAAAAGGGGTGAAAATGCACAAGAAACGTTCTAAAAAACGTTCTAAATGGTGGTTTCTGTAAAATCTCAGGAGATACCAAACCGATTTAAAAAATAATAATGTCAAAATGACGGTGACAACCCTTGCTCCAACATTGGCTATATTTTAGGTCGGTGACACTACCCCAAAGGGGGTTCAGGGGGAAAATGTTCTAAATTGCGGTTTTTGCGTTACGGAAGGGCCTAGAATCATAAAATTTGGAATGGTAGTTAGTTATAAGGTATCAATGATTTCCAAGGGCATTTCCTAAAAAAATCGAAATTTAAAAGGGAGTCAAAATGCGCAAAAAGCGTTGTAAAAAACGTTCTAAATTGCAATTTCTATACAATCTTGGGAAGTACTGAACAGATTTAAAATATAATGGAGTAAAAATTATGCTGACAGATCTCGCTCCAAGTTAGGCTATATTTTATATCTGTTTCCACTACCCTAGAGGAGATGCAGGAGCAGAATGCGCGAAAAGCATTCTAAAAACGTTCTAAATGCCGATTTGTCAGCGATATCTCAGGAAGAATCAAACTGATTTCAAAAGAAATGGTAGGAAATTGATGCTGACAGACACTGCTCTATCATAGACACTATTTTATGTCGGTATCACTATCACCTAGACGTTGCAGGAGCAAAAAAGCTTTCTAAATTTCGATTTTTGTAATCGTTACGGTCTAGCAACTTAAAATTAGGCAAGATACATATTTATTAGATATAAATGATCTTTAAGAACAGTTTCGAAAAAAATTAGAAATTCAAAAAGTGGTGAAAATGCGCGAAAAGCTTTCTAAAAACGTTCTAAATTGCGATTTATACTCTATCTCAGGAAATACCAAAGCTATTTAAAAAGTAATGGTTGCAAATCAATGGTGATAGTCCCTGCTATAACATAGGTTATATTTTATGTTGCTGTCACTACCATCTGAGGGTTACAAAAGCAAAACATGTTCTAATTTGCGTTTTTTGCACAACTGAGGGGTCTAACACTTTGAAGTATGGCATGGTATTTACTTACAAGATGCAACTGCTTTCTAAGAACAGTCGAAAGAAAATTCCAAATTTAAAAAGATGAAGTATGCGAAAAGCGTTATAAATTACAATTTTTATTTAATCTTATCAAATACTAAACCGATTAAAAAAATAACGATGACACATTGTTGGTGTTAGAACCTGCTCAAACATAAGCTATATTTTATATCTGTGCCACTACCACCAGAGGGTTGCAGGAGCTAAAAACTTTCTAAATAGCGATTTCTGTGATACTGAAAAGTCTAGAAACTTTAAATATGGCATGGTAGTTACTTATAAAATATAAATGCCCTCGAAGGACTGTCGAAAATAAATTCAAATTAAAAAGGTGTGGAGCGAATGGGAGGTGTGAAAAGCATTCTAAAAAAGTCCTAAATTACGATATCTATGCAATTTTATTGAATATAAACCGATTATAAAATAATAGTTGCGAATCAATGGTAACAGTCTCTGATCCTACACACGTCGATGATTCTACCACCTGGGGTTTACAGGAACAACAAACGTTCTATAAAAGGCCTTTAAGAGCTTTCTAAATTACGTTTCTGTGGAATATTAAAAATAACAAACCGATTTCAAAATTAATATTGGCAAATTAATGGTGATAGTTCCTAATTCAACATAGCCCTTTCTGTTGAGAGAGATGGTTGGACTTGGAATTTGACATGATAGTTAATTTTAAGATGTAAGAAGATGGTTTCTAAAAAACTCAAAACTTCAAATGAATACTGAAATGAGCGTATTAAATGAGCATAAAGATTTCAAAATATTTTCTAAATTATCATTTATTTAGTTTTATTAATTTATGTCTCCTTTCTGCCTAATGCGGTGTAATAATGATGTTAAATCAAACTGTGTTTTAAATAGTAATTTTTGAATTATTCTTAAAAGTAATAAGTAAAAATTTAGTTAGTACCTTTTAATAAAAATTAGACATATAAATATCACTTGGCATATTTCAAATATTACGCGAGCAAAGCCGCGGGGTTTGCTAGTAGTTTTATATAGTAACGCATCTTTATGCGAAAGAAGTATGTGTGTTGTATATTATCGCATTCAAATTTTGTCGATATGCCTTCTTCGGTATTCAAACCTCGGTCAAAGACAGTCATTTAAAAAAATCACTAGTATATAGACAAGAAATTTCTTGCACTATAGTAACACTTTTGCCAACTTTGTCTGGGAAAAACTGTAATCGTGATACTTATGATTTCACCTTTCAGTGGGAAATTGGACTTTAATAAGTGTACTTTCAAACCAGTGTATAGCTGTCAGGTCATCCATGGATATTTAAAATAAACCAGGAAAGTTGTTTTATAAAGATTCCATCTATTATTAAATACGTAAGTAAATTTGTTAACCATCTTTCTATCTATCACTACATTCACTCGACCATTTATAGCCAAAATATTATCGTATAATATGTCAAACTTACATATCCAATAGGGTGGGTCGAGAAAAAGAAATTTTTTATCTTCGGAACGCTTTAGTACGGAAAAGTTGCCTATTGTAATAAGAAGAAAAACGGCATAAAAATTTTAAAATCGGTTAGCATCTTCCATTAGCGCATCGTAGTTAAAGCTGATGAAAAATTGCAAAAATCGCGCCTTTCTCTAATTTTTTTATGTTAATTAAAACTTTAAAAATAAACACGCTTTAGCTTTTCATGCTTGTTTTATGGTTTACATAACCTAAATAAATTAAATTCCCATCAATAATCTAATTTTTCCGTTCACGAAACATCTTAGAAAAAAACATAAATTTAGCAATTTTTCGTAATTTTCACCGTGCAATTCTTCGCTCGTTTTGCTAGAACAAAACGATCCAGAACTCAAAACATGGAGGTTGCACATAAACTTCCTCCTCCACACTACCCAACCAACCATCCAATTGTTGGGTGTGGCATTTACATTATATTTGCAACTATTTGCAAATGTTTTCTATAGAGTAGCATTCTTTCGCTTACTGTGTTTTTTACGTTTTCTTTTTTATATCTACTGCACATTTAAAGTCTGATTTTTAGGAGAAATGAGGCATAACCGATTTTGACTTTAGTGTTGTTCGGATATAGCCATCTCTAGCTTCATGTCCATACACTTTATTCGAGGTCTGAGTCACAAGTTTGACGCACATCTTAACAATCTCGGTATGACAGGGAAACATTTGTATTTTTCTGATGAGAGTAAGGTCAGAAGTGATGAACGATTTTACATCATCTTCACTTAGGTCCCACGGCATTGGGGCATACACTGCACAAGAATTCCAATTAATAATTTCTATGTAATCGGAAGCTTGAAAGTTTCCATTCGGTGGCATTACATTTTTAACAGTCTTCTTCTTTGGGGCGGTTTGTCTTGCTTTTACAATACTTCTGTAACCAATATCCCGAATGTATTTTCTTTAATCGACAATCATTGCTAACAGAAGATGCTACGGGTGCGAAAAAAAAGCATTTCGTACTATTACTAGACCGACAATTTGTAGTAATTCCGCGAATAAATAGCGTGATGTTTGGATTGCTTGAAATACATGTTTTCGTCCGTCAGTAAAATATTACCTTATTTTATGGCAAATTACACAAACACGTATGATTTTATGATGAAGCCAACTATTTCTTTTAAGTTTTCGGATGAATCTGATACAGTCTAAGGACTCGGCTGGCCGCAGTTAGTCATTTGGAATCGGACAAAGTATCAGTGTCCCAATTCGCCAAATTTTTTGGACAATGTCCCAAGATGATTGCATTCAAACTGTACTAAAAATACTGTTGTTCTTCGCTCAAAATGTCCTGTTTTTATCAGGAATCGAACAATCTGCGGGTTCACAATCGACTACTGGAGCTTTTTCAGAGCAAGTGAGCTTCTACCCGATTGGCGCACTAAAAGATATAGGGCCTTCAGTTTGACCATGAATATGTTGAAAAATTTGGCGATAAGAAAGCTCATTAAAATGCTGGATGCATATGCTCCACATTTTATGATTTTTCTAGTCGGTAGAAAGCATCGTTATTCCATCCAGTGTTTGTTACAGTACCATCGCACCCTAAACTTCTACTTTTTTTAGTGATATTAATATTTCAGACAAAGAAAAAATACTGCTTTGACTTATATCATTTGGGGAATTCGAGGAAGGGGATGCATGTCCAATATAAGTTGATCTAGATTCCTGGATAAGAGGATAGTGTTTTTATTTCACATTCCTGTGAAATTGCTTGGCATTAAATTTTTCGACAAACAAAGTGTCTCATTTTTGTCCGTCAAAAACAAAAGATCCAAAGTTCCCTCAGGGGGTTGTGAATTGGCTTTTCAAAACTGTTCTAACTGTTCTAAAACGACTCTTGTCTCTTCTCTTTATATTTTACACTTATCAACCACATCAGAAGAATTTTTGTCGGTTATTCAGAACACTTGACGCTATGTCATCTTTTAACCGATCAGAAACTCCGAAACGATAGCTGTTTAGCGCTGTTGCGTTACTTTTAATTCTTACCTGCCATCTGTGCTTTTAGTCGATGTACTCGGTTTGTATATCTAACTTCCTAATACTCCGAGTCTTCAACAGAAGTGTGTTTGAGTTCATTAATTTCAAAGTACACTGCCACTTTAGAAACTTTAAAACTATTTGAGGAACCACTTGGTGCTCGCTGAAGATCACGAGCTTTCCGCTCAGCCTTCACATTTAACTTTTTTGTAACTGTTTTTTAAATACATCCGACTTTCCCCCAAATTGTAATTGCTTTGAAGAATCATGAACCTCAACCCAAAGACACGAATTTTCTTCTTTTTTTTTACATAAGCATTTAATTAGAATTATGCATTGACATGCATGTGGTCTTTTAAATATAAAATAAATACCTCACCCAAAATTTGGACACTTGGTTAGGTGGGATGTAGGTAGAACTCAACGTGCAACCACATCACGTGGTGAGTTCTATGTCGTTTTGTTTTAGCAAAACAAACTAAGAGTTGCACGGTGAAAATTGCGAAAAATTTCTAAATTTATGTTTTTTCTAAGATCTTGCGCGAACAAAAAAAAAACTGGATTATTCATCCGAATTTAATTTATTTAGGTTATGTAAACCATGAAACAAGCATAAAAAGCTGAATTGTGTTTATTTTTAAAATTTAATTAAATTAACAAAATTAGAAAAAAGGCGCCGATTTTTGCAATTTTTCACCAATTTTATGTACGATGCGCGAATGGAAGATGTAAACCAATTTTTAAAATTTTTATGCCGTTTTTCTTCTTATTACGATAGTCAACTTTTCCGCACTAAAGCGTTCCGAAAATAGAAAAAAAATATTTTTTTGACCCACCCTAATATCCAATTCTTATATATATTCTCTTGTATATTAACACCTACAACTTTCTCAAATGCAATTAATGCATTACTAGATAACGACAGATTCCCTGGTACACAACTGATAGAATTCCCTCGTGTGTGTTCAAATATTTAATCAACGAACTACGTTGGAAAATGCTGTATTAGTTAAATTTCGAAACACTGATATTAGTGCATTCCAATCTATAAAATTACCAGAGTAACTCATAAAGTAACATATGTGGAAACATTTAGTGTTCATACTTAAAACTATTTAGTAAGTCTTTAACAAAGTAACGCGTAAAGTAACATCTGTGGAATCTTTCTATGTTCACTCCTAAAACTATTTAATAAGTCCACAGTAACTTCTACTGTAAATAAAGACATATTTTGTCGTTTTTTATTAAGTTTGAACATTCATCTAGCGTCAGGGGGAACAATAAAAAGGAATTTTTTTGCATTATTTATAACAGAAAATCTGAGTTTTTAAATGTTATTACCATTGCATGTTGATAAAAGTAGTGGAAGTTCACCTGCGTCTCTACCTTACCTACTAGACACTAAACGCTCATGATATTGAAAAAATGCACGTATACAATTCTTATGTATATTCAGTAAATAAATAAATATAAGCGCTTAATTGATCTTTAAAAGTTAAACTTAAAATTACACTATGTGCAAATATTACTTAAAAGATGACACAGTATTTAAAAATGTTAAATTATTTTAATACCTTAGAACTTTCAACTATAAAAAACATAGTCATCTTCAGAGGAATATGAGAAATACAACAGTTATTGACACCAAATTTTCAAAATCCACGTAGATGGTGACGAAAGGAGTGAAAGTGGAAGTTAATTTATAGATCCGGAAACATTGGGAAAATAAAACATGGAGTTAGGGAAGTGGGAAATTATTCGTTTTATCAATCTTTAAGTAAACTGAGCCAAATTATGGGTATGTTGTAGGATAAAATGTGATTACAAACAGTATTTTCTTTAGTAATAATTTCTATTGATTCGCGGATAATTAAATCATGATAATTCTTTGAGGGATATATAATTTTTGCGTCTTCGAAATGAACTTGTATATTCTGCTTCTGGTTAAGTAAATTATATATCCCTCAAATAATTATCATGATTTTATTATCCGCGAATCAATAGAAATTTTTACTAAAGAAAATACTGTTTGTAATGACGTTTTATTCTACAACATACCCAGAATTTGGCTCAGTTTACTTAAAGATTGATAAAACGAATAATTTCCCACTTCCCTACCTCCATGTTTTATTTTCCCAATGTTTCCGGATCTATAAATTAACTTCCACTTTCACTCCTTTCGTCACCATCTACGTGGATTTTGAAAATTTGGCGTCAATAACTGTTGTATTTCTCATATTCCTCTGAAGAAGACTATGTTTTTTATAGTTGAAAGTTCTAAGGTATTAAAATAATTTAACATTTTTAAATACTGTGTCATATTTTAAGTAACATTTGCACATAGTGTAAGTTTAAGTTTATGTATATTCAACTTTCAATACTTGTTTACACAGTGGATCGAACAATATTGATAATTATTTATTAACAGACGAAACGTTTAGATTTCTGGTTTCAGTAGAAATAAGCCTTCGGTACGCACCTTTTTTATTTATTATTTCTCTCAAATTTTGCAGATTTACACATATTAATATGTCGTTTACATGAATTGGTTATTTTATTAAATGCACTCTTAATTTGTAGTCTTTTCCCTCTATCTGAATGGATAAATGGAAATAGCATTTTCAAAACGAAACGAAATAGGAGTACAATTTTGATAGTTTGTACTAAATTTGGTAAACACAATCCTAATTACTATTTTGAACATGAAACAAATTAATATTTATGCACAGTATATGTCATTTTCAAAATTTCGCAAAACTGATCGTTTTTGGCGTTACGTAGAATCTTACATTAAAGTTTGGATTTTTATAAGAAGCATAAACTGTATCTAGAAAGTAAAAATTTGGCTGGAATATTTAATTTTTCATCAATAACTTTTTCTCCCCATATATAAACATTGAAACCCTAGAATAACAGACACCCATGGGACTGGAACTTTTGTTTATTAAATATACCTTATTCGGAATTTGAATTAACTGTTCAGAAACGGCAAAAAAACAACAACAACAATAACAAAATTAAAGACGAAATTACAGTGTACCCGGAGGCTATAAAGAAAATTACTCAATTACAAATGGAATACAGAATGAATTAATTCAAATTTTCAATTAATTAATTCCTCAAATGATTTGTAGAACTATTCATTCGTATTTTTTATATAAACATATGTGTACATGCAAAAAGTAGAATAACATTTAAAAGAATCTATCTAGAAAAAATAAATCAAAATTGATAGTATTGCACATTTCAGTCTTTCATAGAAACTTTTAAGTGTTCATTTACCATACTTATAAATTTTTGTCTTTCATTATCAGCAGCATTTACGAAAAAGAATTCAACTGCTTTGCGTATTTTAAAGCATCTGTAAAGTTCTTTATTTCACAGTTTTAAGTACCATTTTCTTCTTCACTTTTAGAGTCATCTTCACAATTTTTAAAATTACTTTCAACGGCGATAAAGGCACCGATGTCTACATCTGAATTATCAGTAAATAAATGTTCGTTAATTGTGTTGTATATCTCTGTATCAATATCACTGGCTGTCTGTTTAATAAGTTCGCAAACTTCTGTATTTATTTTAATTTTCATCATAGACTACTTCATTATCTGAAATGTAAAAACTAGCCCTTTTCAAACAATGATACACACAATTTCAGATATATAGTTAACAGACATCGATTTCCAGTATACTGCTTCTTAGACATTAACTGATTCGGCAAGTTGGACGCAATTTCCAGAGGAGTCACTTTGTGTAATAATGGGCTGAAGGAAACATTTTGCGTATGTTAAATTGAAACTCCTAGAGACTCCTTGATCTAAAGGATGCAATTTTTAAATTTTGTTCGCAGGAAAGAAGACAAATTTTACGTTACTCATTTTCATATTTACAGAATGACGTGTTGCATTGTGCATAAAATGGGGCACCATTCTTCTTTCTTTCTTCACTTTTTGTCAAAGACATTTAACCGATTGGACATCTTCCACAACTGGAATCATCCAAGAACTTTTATTTGCTTCCAACTGCAAAGGTAGAGATGTTGTTAAAGCACCTGCGGTCTTTTGCTTTTCGTACAACCAATAGAACCTGGAAATTTCCTTTTGCGTTGCAACACAATACAACAGTAAGGCGTTCATTCGAAATTTTTCCCCACTGCACGTCTTATCTTTAATACAAACCTTTTATTCAGAAAACTCTTAAAAATGGTCCACATTCTTCAACATTGAATATGTCTTTAGCTGCATAACCTTCACATATCGACTGCATTTTTTTAAGCCAGTCTGTCACATGTTGAGAATCTACAGAATTTCCTTCGCCACATACCGCCTTCAATGAAAGGTTATGTCTCTAATTTTTGAAGCTAGCTGTTTGATGTTTTGAAGTTCATGATCCCTAATCCCTAAAACCTCGGCAATTTATTCGGCATTTTCTTTGGAGAATGACAACACTTAAAAGGATAGTTTTGGCTCACCTTATTGTCATAAACTAAGTTTATCTTTTTCTGCTACGTCAACCAATGCCACCTTTTACCTACAAGATTAACATTTTCCTCTTTTTATCCATAAGATCCCTATGCCTAGCGTTGCTCCCGCTCTTTGACGCTCTTTGACGCATAGCAATATTTGCTCACGTAAATCTACGGGAAAACTACCATGGCGAAATCTTCCAGCAAAAATGACAGTGCGCACCAAACGTTCACCAAAAGTGCATTCGTCGCATAAGACAAACGTTGGAGATAAATATGCATCGCGACTTTGGCTCGCACATGTGCTGTGCAGGTCAGTGCAGAAACAGTTGAGTGACAGATTGATACACAGATGTTGTAGAATCTAATACTGACAAATTATTGACAGCAAACTAAGCATATCACTCTACACTAGATTAATATTAACAAAATTATTTAAACGAGTAAAAACTCATGTAAATATTTCACAACGAAACGATGAAATATTTTTTGTCAATATTGCTGCAATATTCGGCGAGTGTGTATTGTCTTCCTGTCACACATGATAATATCAGTGATAATAAATGATAATTCCAGTCGTAAAATACTACTGGATTTCTAAAATCATAGTCAAAGTTGCCAAAAAACAGTTCAAATAGGTGATCCTCTGATCAGGTTTTATTTTACAAATCATTAATTAGAATCTTTTTTTCAAAAATTTAATTAACTTTATATGGAAACATTTTAACATTTCTATCTATCTATATTCATGGAGAAAAAAGATAAATGGAGATGCAGCATGCCGTAGAAACGGTTTGTAATTTGATGCGCGTTATCGCTCAAATATAAATGATCCTTTCGGCCCAAACAAAACAAGCACGTGGAATAGGGACCGAATTATTTTACAGATCCAGTGCATATTTTCTCTAAATGAAAATTATCTGCTTATATTTAAGGATTCTAAAGTAGCATTTCATTGTATTATGAATTTTAAACTGTATTACCAGAAGTGTTCTTCTTTTTTGCGAAAGTACGTGACTGTGTTTGGGCCGAACTTAGCGGATTTTAAGGATACATTTTTGATGTCATATCCAGCCACATTCCATCATCTCTATTCTTTCTCTTTACTCTATGATCTATATTATACAGGACAAACCTATAGGTGCAGAACGCTTTTGTGAAGTCATTTTGCGAATGGCAACAATTAACGATGAAATTTCTTTTTTACAATTTTTTAAGTTTCTAAACATCGAACATTTTTAGCTTTAACAGTGTCATTAGGGAAGAAAATGTACTTTTGAATTCAATTTATTTGAAAACTGTACCTTAATTGGTGGATTTATTATGGCTTTTAAAATAATTATCAAGCAGGATTTTTTATAATTTATCTCCATCGAATGCAGGCTCAATTACAACATATACCACTAATATTTAAAACAATATAAATATAGTTCAGCATTTGTCTAAGGCTAATTTCTCATATCGAAAATAAAACTTCATCAATAAATAAATAATATAATATGATATACTAGGGGGCTCATCCCCCTGCGAGCTACTCCCGCCAACCCTCGTCCAGGCTTCGCAGTCTCTGAAAATGTACTAACGTGCCCTGTTAAAAAAAATATAGAGATAGATATCGACTTTTATCCATATTTTCTCATACTAAATTCCTTTTAAATACAGGGTGATTTATAATGAATGGGACAAAAATAAAGCATGCTTGTGAACGTTGTAATTAATATATTTAGAAAATTCAAATTTACCTCAAAACTACATTTATTCAAGTTTCGACAGGTGTTCAATATGTGCCCCTCTGGTGACGCAACAAATGTCTACACGGTAATCAAGCTCCTGTCACACTTGTTATAGCATATCCCCTGTGATGGAGTTCAACACTGCAGTTATCCACTGCTTCAGTTCCTCTAAGTCCTGAGGAAGTGGAGGCACAAACACCCTGTCTTTAACGAAACTCCAGAGAACAAAATCACAGGGCGTTCACGAATTCTTTCAACCACTTCGGGTTTTGTTTCTTTTCGCCCTGGACTTTTGTTCTTGCATAATCAGCCGGTATCCTGGAACTGCTTCGCCCACCTGCTTATGTTATGCCGAAGCGGTAGTTGTTTACGAAATTTCGTGCGAAAATGTCTTTGCACAACAGTTACCGAGGAGATTTTGGCATATTCGAAATCGCAGTACGCTTTCTCCTGCATGGACGACATTTTGTTTAACAGCGCCTCTAGCGGCGAGTTCGTCATTCGATGATTTTTTCTGTTGCCAAATAAAACTTGTATAATTGTAGTTGCAGAATAAATTTATTTCGGCTGATTAAATCCATTACGGCAGTCACACTGCGCTATTCTTTTTGGCCCATTCATTATGAATCACACTGTATATAAATTGTTAACTGTGTGTGCTCTGTATCGTCATCGTTTCATCTTAGAGTTAAACATTTGTGAGTGCTTTTTTTCCCGGTGGTTAATCAAAATAAACAAACAAATATATATGCATACACTTATCTCTGCATTTCAACCTTCAAAGAAAAATACTATAATGTTCTAACAGCTGATATTCTATCTTTAAATCAAAATTTCTATCTGTGGTTTTTATTGATTTTCTTTAGAAATTTTGTTATAAACTGAAGTGCAAAATTTAGAAAATATATATTATTAATGGTGACATTGGTGTGTTCATTTATTTTTCTCAAGAAAATAATCTAAGCTGGTAATCTAACTTTTCACTCAAAAACTACAATATTTTAATTACACCATAACATAATTTTAAACCGTTAATCTTATTTAAATACCATCTGAAAATTATTATATTACTTTTATATTAAGTTGAAAAGTGGTTATAAATCCGGTTTGTCTGTATGTATGTCTGTCTATCTGTCTTTTTGTTGTCTGTCTGTAATATCGTGCTCCAACTCGAGTAATTATGGTACGATTGCTATGAAACTCCTAAATGTTATTGGGTATCACTATGGTATTTCCGGTATTGAAAATGAAATTTTTAGCATTTACTGTTTATTTACAGAGACACTCAAAAATTTCCGTTGTATTACGGTCTATGGTAAAAAATTCCTTTGCAATAAATTTTAATGATATCACACTATTTTAAGCACACTGAAATTTATATATATCACTAAGTGTAGAACGGGCTGTACATAGAATATATCCTTCATTTACAGAGACGCACAAAAGGATTTCGCTACAGAAAAAATTGAACAAAAAATCGAAAAAATTTAAAAAATTGAAGCTTATGAACAATGATTGCTGGAAGTGCTTTTTCAGTTGTGTTGTCAGTGCTTTTTCAGTTCAGAGTTTTAAATAAAACTATATATTATTTAAAAATTACTTGATGTGTAAAAATTCTGTTGGTCATATACAAGGCTGTACAAAAATTCTTAAATAAACATTTCAATTTATTCACGTAAATTCCCGAATGGAAATTTTCAACTGTGCTATTCGTCAAATTGAACTAAATTTTAGCATACTATGTAGCTATATATATATATATACAAACAAGTGGGTAAGTGTGATCACAGATCGCACAGAGGGTTTCGTTTAATATTCCTTTAAATCACTTTATCCTTTCGCGAAATCTGTTAGTTCCACATTTCGCAACCAAGGGGCGCATTCTATTCGACACAAACCTCTATCCAAAGGAAACTCCGTTTTACAACCTATCCGTAGGTATATTAGTCGAGGGGATCGGGTCTATAGCACCCGAGATAGGTAGGCGCTCCAGGAAATTGCACGGAACATTCTTTTATAAGCCTTTTATTATGTGTTATGAACTATGTCAACGTTTCCAGCAGATCGACTTGTTAAATTTCATAATTTTAACAAAATTGCGTTATGTTACTTGCAAATTCCACCACCAGGGAGCGCACACTATTCATAAGAAAAGTGTATCAGATCGAAACTCTGTTAAACAACCTATCAGTGGATGTGTTACTCGAGTTCGTGGCGGCCTTAAGCGAGAAATTAAGAAATTTTCTGAAAGTACTATTCGGAAATAGTGGTAACTAAAATTTCGACATTTTTAAATTTCATAAGCAGCACGTGTCTGAATATATCATAGTCCTCAAAAAACGACATCTAAAAAGGTCGTAAACGCTAATTTTTAAAAAAGAAATCCAGCGCCCCTCCCCCGCCTTCCCTTAACAGGAAATTGCATGCACCATTATTTTATAAGCTTTTTAATATGTGTCATGAAGTATCTTAAAGTTGCAAACTGATCGCCTTGTTATATTTCCTAATTCTAACAAAATCGCGTTATGTTAGTTCCGCATTCCACCACTAGGGAGCGTACTCTATTCTTAACAAAAGCATATCTCAACGAAACTCCTTTGCGCAATCTCTCCGTAGATACATGATCGGGAGCGTGGCGGTGCGGTCTTAACCAAGAATTTAAAACATTTTCTGCGAAAACAAACGCTAATATTTAATAAATAAATCTAGCCCCCCCCCCCTCCACTCCTCGAAATATCACACTCCATTCTTTTTTACACTTTTTCTTATGTGTTATAAAGTATCTTAAAGTTTCGAACACATCGAGTGGCGGTCTTAACCAATAATTTAAGATATTTCCTGAAATTGCTATTCGGAAATAGTGGGATGAACACTTATAAACCTATAAACTTTTTCATATTGAAATATTAATACTTATCTCATAGAGCGCCGTCGAAACACCCCACGCAAATTGTTAGATTTCCTAATTTAAATGAAATCTCCGTTAAAAAAGCACGTGCCTCCATCTTAATCTGGCATTTGATGGAAATAAAAGGAATTAATAAAATAATAATTAATATCCCAGCTCGTAATGAAGCTATCTCTTCGAACCGGGTATGTATGAAATCTGCGTGAAATTTCCAGCCCGGATGTCAAAAAATTTAATCGAAAAATTTAATATTTAAAAAGTTTAAATTTCGCATTAGACTTTCCTCCCCTTAAATTTCTCCCGCGCCGATATGTCTGAGAGACGACGATAGCTGCCTTCCGGTGAATGGAAATCTGTTTTCATTGTCTTTCCAAACACAGAAATTAGATTTTTATCGATCGATTTTTAGTAGACTTTTTTGCGTTCTATCCTACACAGAAATTTGAAATTTATACCAAAATAAAGTAGATTTTTTTCCGCGCATTTCTACACCTATTACGAATTTGTACGACCGATACTTCGGCAGATCCGATTTTGCTTTTTAAAGGTCCACTTCAGTTATTGCTTAAATTGCTCCGTAGTAACCCTGCACCGGCTGATTTGACGAAGCATCCGCAGAATTTACTGGCAACCCTTAGGAGAAACTGAGGAGGATTTCGATAACGTGTGTTCGCACCTTCATTCAAAAGATTGATTGGTTAATTTTAGAATTTAATTAGCCCGTAATTAGGTTAATTACCAACTTTTTCAAAATTTTATGATTTGTTGTTTGATGTGTGGTGTTCATCTATAAGAATGCAAAATTTCAAGTCTCTAACATGTATAGTTTCTGAGAACGGGCTCTGTGACGGACAGACAGACAGAGGAGCGAGACGAATAGGGTTTCGTCAGATGAACGAAACCCTAAAAAGAAGATATTTTTTTTTCGAATATTTATCCTAATAGCAGAAATTGAGTTTTCAAATGCGTTATGAGTTTTTCAAACTGTTTATTGAGACATTAAATTTCCACTTGATAAACTGCGAAGGTACCGGGTGTCCTAAAAAGAACTGACTGATTTAAAAATTCAATAACTTGCAAACGGTGACAGATATTTTAAAAATTCTTGAAGGAGGGTTATTATGAGGTCAAAAGTTTTTTTTTTTTTTTTTTTTTTTTTTTTTTTTTTTTCCCAGTGATTTTCTATTTTAGTTCTAATTACAAACAATAGATGGCGCTGCGATCAATAGTAGCTAAATTCAGGCTCGATTTTTGGTACTTCGGGAGCCACTCAATACATTTTAACCTCCTTTTTCCGCATGGAAGAAGAAAAAGGCCAAAAAATCGAGCCTGTATTTAACACCTATTGCTTACAGCGCCATCTATTGTTTGTAATTCGAACTAAAATCGAAAATCACTGTAAGAAAACTTTTGACCTTATGCATAACCCTCCTGCAAGAATTTTTAAATATCTCCCACCGTTTGCAAGTTATTGAATTTTAAAAACAGTGAGTCCTTTTTAGGACACCCGGTATGTTACTGTATTCTGAATGTGTTGGCAAGTGTTACGTAACCTATGCTGGGCGCATGATTTTTTCGTGTTTTTATTAAAATAAAAAATTGGAAAGAAACCCTAAATTACATGTAAGAGTTTTAAGAATAGTCTTTCCATCATATTTAACAATCACGTGAGATTATTCATGATTTTCAATTTCTTCTCCGCATAATTTTATTTAAACCTCCTCCAACGTTCGGAATTAATAACATAATTTTTCAAAAAAAAAAAAAAAAAAAAAGATTACTTAAAAGTAAAAGTAATCAATTTTGTTGAACAGCATGAAATTACCATAATTATTGTATAATTTAAGATAACGCTGTTTTAAAAATTTATTTATGAAATTTAATAGTTCTAAACAATATGATAATAATGTGTAATAGGGACGACTATTATGTTTGAGAAAATTTCAGACACGAAGTATATAATTTGAGTTTAGATAAAAATGTCTTTTGGGGTACATTTAGGAATATACGAACATAAGAATAATGTCATGTAATATAACTCTAGAGTGCAATTATATTAAATTATAACATACATTATGGTCGCAAATAAACTCTTTTGTGAATTGTAAACAGAGTAACTCGTGTGTGTTGTACCACAGAAAGTTTAAAATTTCAAATGAAAGAAAATGTTACATTTGCATATAGAATACAAGAAGTTAATACAAATATTAGAAAATATATGATACTGAGTTATACCTTAGTTAATTCTTATTAATTTCACCTTCAATTTATGTTGAATAAAATATTCCGATTTTTTATTTTATTATGATAATATGCACTGGTAATTATCTTAATAATCAAACCTTTCCAACGGGTTGGGATTTATGTATATGAATATTTTTTATTAAAATTTTTCTTTAGTTTCTAACTTCATGTAAGTTGTTGAGATCAGTCCCGTGTGACGATTAATTTTTAGGTGTGTTCTGCGGAAAATATATTCAGGAATAGAAAATATTACGTACGCTATTGCTTCTGAGTTGGTTTTTCCTTTTGGGCGAGTCGACAGTGCTACACGTTCTGTAAACGGAGTAAAAATGTAATGAAACCATAAAGGATTGATCGCAAATGTGCTTTGCGTAAAAGGATGTTATTGACACAAATTTTGACTTTTCCATGTACATGGTTATTATAAATATATAAACTTTTATAGCTAAAACGAAAAAGACAAATTAGACAAGAAAAACAAACAATAATTACATGTAAATGGATGCTAGCAATACTCTTATACATTAAAAATACAAAACGTTCTCTTTCCCATACGAAACTAAATATCCATCTGTCCGTAAGTAGTGTTAATGAAGTGATTTTAATTTTTCAGCGCGGTTATTTTCTTTTTTAAGAAATATAATACAGCACAATTGGGCTAAATGTGATTACCAACTGCGTTCAAGCAAAACTACACCACCAGAAAAGATTTCTGGAGTGTAACTTTACGAGGATATAAATATTAATCACGAAATTTTACCTGTACTACTTAAGGTGCTGCCAATTACAGTTTTATTTGAAATTAAATACCACAAATTTGCTACGTATAGATTTCCGCGTATATCATACATACAGTGGTGGTCAAAATTATAAGGACAAGGCAAAAATCGCCAAATCTTGGCTACATTTGGCCGGAAACTTATGCAAATTTAATGGCGGGAAACCAATGAAAAATGAAGAATATTTTTATAAGTTTTTGTGGAAATATGTGGAAAATTCATATTCATAAAATGTATTATGGATTTGTACAGCCATGTGATATGGACAAAATTATAAGAACAATTGTATTTGTGCGTTCTAAAAAGCAAAATTTGCATGTTTTTTGCTCTGCACACGGAACTCCCGGACGATATAAATGCGTAGTAAGCGTTTGGGATCGTCATATTCTGTTTTTCAGTCATGCCGCTAGGTACAAAGATTTCGGAGTTTAAGAAAGGGAAAGTGGATGCATTTAAAAGTTCAGGACTTTCTGTACGCCAAATTGCGACAAAGTTCAATATATCAAGAACGGTTATTTACGATTATCTTAAAAATCCCGGTAAATATGGACGGAAAAGACATACAAGTCGGCCATTTTCTGCTTCTATACTGGAGAAAAGAATGATAATAAAGCGAGATTGCTCCAAAAAACAAATGTGAACAGAAATAAAACGTGAATTAAACTTAGAATGTAGTGCTCGAACTGTTCGACGTGTTTTACAAAAAGAAAAAAAAGGTTCACTATGGTAAACATATGTCAGGACCGCCTCTTACAAAATTTCATAAGAGACTGAGGATGGAGTTTGCCAAAAAATGCATTACTATGCGAAGAAAAGTGGGATGATGTTGTCTTTTCCGATGAGAAAAAGTTTAATTTTGATGGACCAGATGGTTTTCGTTACTTTTGGTATGATCTCCAAAGATAAAAAGAAATTTTCTCAAAGCGTGCATTTGAAGGTGGCTCAGTAATGGTCTGGTGAGGTTTCGCAACTCGTGTAACTACTCTAATAGTTCTTGTGCAGGGTAGAATGAATTCCGAGAGTTATTTTGATGTATTGGGCGATAATATTTTACCAGAAGCACAGTTAATAACGAGTGGAGACTATTTTTTCCAGCAGGACAATGCCTCAGTACATGTTTCTCAAATTTCAAAATCGTGGTTTGCTGCTAATTTCGTGAAACTACTTCATTGGCGGGCCAGAAGACTTGATCTGAATCTAATGGAAAATCTGTGGGGTATTCTGGCACACGAAGTATACAACAATTGTATACAATATGAAAACAAGGAAGAGCTTATGTCCTCCATTGAAAAAGCCTGTTCAAAAATTTTCAAGAACGTTCTTAAGGAATTGTCAAACTTCATGACGTCAAGACTGATAAATGTGATTGAGCAGAAGGGGAAGATTATTAATTAAATAGTGTGTTTCAGGCATTTATTGTCCTTATAATTTTGTCCAATTTTTACAATGATATATTTTGTTAATTATGGCAAAACATTCATATTTTGCATTTTCCAATGTTTTGCATTCTACAATGATTTCTAGAATAAAAAAGTATTTTATGTATAAATTTCACTTTATGTAGTTCAGAAATAAATTTTTTCTGTGCAATTTTCAATTGTTCTTATAATTCTGACCACCACTGTAGGTTTAACCTAAATGATACATCGTGTTTCAAAATAATGTGCATTGAGATGTATAAGCCCTAAAAAGACGGGTGATACATGACAAAATTCACACACTAAACAATTGTAAAAGCTCGCTCGGTTCAAATGAACTGTGATCAGGAGTTTAAATTTGGAACCCCCATCCTGAACACAGTTCCATTTGCGCTACTTAACCACACCCAACGATTCAGAATTTCAGCTCAGAATTTAAATTTAAGCCTGAGCTTTTGAAAGCATTTAATGATATACAAAAAATAACGGTAGAAAATAGTTGTTCGTTACTTCAAAGCCTAAAGCGCCCTCTATCGGCATTTTTTGAACTTTATCTTTAAAATTTATTTTCAAGAAAATACTATCATAACGAATAGTTTTAGAAAAATAACTGCAAATGAATCGACCAATTTTTCCGTTTTTTTAATCATTTGAAATTTTGGACACTAAACTTTAATGGCACGTATCTCCTTCGTAAGACGTTTGGGATTCTTAGTTCCCTATTTAATATTGTTTGTCTTTATGTGTACTACACTGTAAAAAAAAATATATATATATATATGTAGTTCTACAGATGTAAAGTTACATGCTTACTAAACTTTCATCTGTAACTGTACAAAAAAGCTGCAAATCTACAAAACTAGTTTTTGTAAAGCTACAGAAATCTGTAACATTACAAATGAATCTGCTAAAATTACAGTAATCTTACTAAAATTTTATCTGTTACCCTGGTTGCAGTTACATGAAAAGTTCTAGGCATCCGAGTTTCCTAAAAAATTCTTAGTAACCTTACAGATTTTTTGATTTTCGGCGAAAAAGTTTGTCTGTTACATGAGGTTTTGTTGTTGCCGTTACATAAAAGGTTTTAGGAATCCCAGTTTCCTAGAAAAACTTTAGTAATTTTACATATATATATATATATATATATATATATATATATATATATATTTACAGTGTATCACCCCTTAAAATTTTGTCCAAGAGTTTAGATACATCCTTTAGAAAGTGCTATCAGAAGAAGATATAGTATATTTTAGTGTTTCTAAAAGCACAAAATTGTATTTCTTTATTTTGTCTTCCAGTATCAATTATCAAACTACAATATTTCGTGTAGTAGAACTGGTTGGTGCACCACACTATGTTAAATACTTAGATATAGGGAGCTTTAAAACATGCAAATGGAACATAAAAAATAGACTCCTTTCAACTTGAATATTTATTTCATATGCCAGATTAAAAATATATAAAAATAATAATAATAAAGGCATTTTTCCGATATTTTTTATTGAAATCGTAGATTTCTTTCATACACTGTTCTTTTCTACACTGTCTTTCATACACTTTCTTTCATGCACATTTATTAAAAACTATTCATACTATAAAAGTGTTTTTCTTTAAAGGCAGTTAACAACATAAAATATGGGCTTTATTACGCTGAAGAGATATTTAGTGATAGCCGTCTTCAATAGTTTCACCCGTGCACATAACAGAATTTCAGAATATCGTATTGTATGCATTACGCTGGTAGGAATTACTACAGGTAGCAATGCTGAATTTCACGGTGTTACCAAACGTAACTTATAAATCGCTTTGCGTTCATTGGTTGAGTATTTGATCACATTCTATGAAATTCCATCTTATGTGATCCATGTAAACTGTCTTTATGAAGTACCTCATTAAATGCAAAATTAGGAAATATCTGGTGTTATCTTATACGATGATGTCAAATAAAATATATAAGTTGGGCATATTATATGAAAGTATTTTAGATACAAATTTTATAATAAATCTAATTAGTAAATAACACAATTTTATATCTTTGAATTATTATTTTATTCTATTAGATAAAAAAACCCTTTGGATTGCTGAAAATTTTCTATTTCTGATTTTTTTTTTTTAATTACACATAATCCGGGATGTCCAGAATACAATTTCCCTGTTTTTAGAAGAACATATCCTTGTAAGTATGTTTTTAACACATATTTTGTGTGTTATAAAGCAAGACCTTACACGAATCAATAAGGTCATATGAAGTATAATGTAGTCATTATACTTCATGCAAATTTGTACCACGACTACAATAGAGCTGCTTAGCTTTTCGTGAGTATCGCCTACCATGGGAAGCAACTATTCCGTATTTTTAACGAAATGATTAAAAGAAGTAATTCAACACCTACGTGGTGAATTGTGCCAAATTTAATATGGATGATGTTTGTTAACAATTTTGTTAATTGTTTTACTTTATATGTGCTATAAGAGCTTCTTTCATGACAAATTTAAAGGTTCTAGATTAACCGTACGTACCCTATAAATACTACTATAAAAAGTTAAATCTTATATGCTGCTACTATATGCAGCAACGTAAATAAATCTAATGAGAACTGTTTCATTGTAAAAATAAATATTTCAAAGTAGTCGTTTACTAAGTAATAATATATTAGTTATAAATAATTAATAATATAATATGTTAAAACCTGTTTATTTATTTTATTTTATGCAACAAAACAAAATATCTGACAGCTATATAGTTTATTTCATAGTCATTGATTTTAGCTTCACTCATATGTTATATTTCTCAAAATCCCTTTGAAAATAAATTCATTATTCCGGACAGCGTGTCTAAATGTAATGTATTTATCTAAATAATGCATTCGGTACAACCTCTGCTATGTTTGTATATCATTCAAGTGAATGAAATTATAACTTTGTATGGAGCATTAGCAGTTAACGCTTGTCTATTAATCTACGCATATTACTATTGGTTCTATCTTCTAAAATTATTATGAAAGATCATGTAGTTTAACTTTTTGAGATGATAGTTTAATAAAAAAATTAATAATTTTTTTTACGAATCTAATATCAATATTTCGTTTTACATGCAGAAGAATGTCTATGCTTGCTACCAGAGTTATGATGGCGTGCTCTCAAAACACAAAATCTGGAATTTGGTAAAAAATCTGGAATTTGGTAAAAAATCTGGAATTTTACAAATGTAAAGTTTAATGCTTGGTAAAATTTTATCTATAAACTGTACAAATAAAATATCTAAATCTACAAAACTAGTTTTTGTAAAGCTGCAGAAATCTTTATGTCCAAATGAATCTACTAAAATGACAGTAATCTTATTAAATTTCATTTGTAACCCGGGTTGCAGTTACATAAAATGTTCTAGGCATCCCAGTTTCCTAAGACATTCTTAGTAACCTTACAGATTTTTTGATTTACGGTGTAAAAGTGTAACAGTTACATGAATTATTGTTGTTGCGGTTTCATAAAAAGTTCTAGGAATCCCAATTTCCCAGTAACATTTTGGTAACTTTACAGAATGTTTTTTACAGAGCAGTATCTCTTCTAAAATCATCATTCTCATCACCCCGTTCTACAAAAACAAACATTTCATTATTTAATTTCATTTGTTTTAAAAAACAAAAAAAACATGGCCGGACATGACTGAATAGTTACAAACTGAATAGTCATTTAGTTATTAATGTCGTTGTAAGAAATGGATTCAATTTTAGAAATAAATATTAAATGCACGCTGCTCTGCAGTATTATACAGTAAACTTAATAGTAATAAACCGCAAATAAGGTTTATTCGCATTGATTTAATGGCATAATACTAGCAGCTTGAGTGCCAGTATTATATCGTAAAACCAGATTTTTTATGTTTTCTTTTTTCGGTGCACTTTGTTTGAATACAATATTACTGATCGTCTAACCCCTGGAAAAATCAGCAGTTTTCCAGTATAATATGAGAAACAGGTGGTCAAATAGACTCAAAATCGGCTACTGTGGCAGCAACGTTTTCAAGCCCTTTTTTAAGAATTGACAAGTACATAAATAAGCATTCGATTCATACATACTTGAATAACGAAAAACTGGTAAAAATGTATACTACTCGTCAATAAAACATTTTTTTTTCACTGGATTATAAGGTCACATTCCCCCTACTCGATCGGAATTACATTACGGCTCACTGAAACCCTCATTTATACCTTTAATACGTTTATACAAAAAAATTTTGTGTATGTTTCTGGTCCTCCTTGAATTTGGAAATATTCCGCCGAAAGGACGCACTGTAACAGCAATTTTTGTATATATTTTTTGATTTCTCGTAGTTCTGTTGTACACCGGCAGCTCGTAAAGCTAA
Organism: Maratus speciosus; assembly: GCA_963932465.1. Lineage (NCBI taxonomy): Eukaryota > Metazoa > Arthropoda > Arachnida > Araneae > Salticidae > Maratus > Maratus speciosus. Next base: position 175,778,426 of record OZ010792.1, read on the forward strand.
AGGAAACTTCGCATCCTGATATGGCGGCTATTTGCGAACAGCTGATGTAGAAAGAATAACGGAAAAGTATTGATTTTAATAAATATTATGATCGATATTAAATCGTTTTTACTTCGGATGAATTAACTGAAGCAGAAATTTAAGATGAAAGTAAAAGTTGGTATAGTATTGAAGTAATAATATTAAAATATTCACATCTGTAACTACATTTTGAAGTATTAAGATGTATTAGGTAGAAGAAAGTTTTCGGATTGGTACATCCAATTGGTTTTTAGCTAGAATTGACAAATACATAAATGGGGCATTCTCACAAACTTTTGACTTTTATGTCCCTGAATAATAATTTTTTTGTAGTACATATTTTTTTGTGTTTTTTTTTTTTTTTAATTTCATATACTGGGGTACATCCCATTGCATGATTGCATAACAATATTAACGAGATAAATAAGTTTCGGACGATGTTGGGGGTCTAAATACCAGGAAAACACCTATACCGTCCCGTGTCCCTGATTCTGAGTTTTAAGTTTGGAGCTGTCTCTATAAAATTGTTTCAATAAAAATAATTCGATGTAATTTTTTTATATAATAATATATATTTTAAATAAATATTTTTTATATAAATAATTTTCTTATATAAAACTATTTTTTCATATAAATAGGCAGCAAAAAATTAACCTGCACACATTTTTAGGGTTGTTATTATTTTTTAAACTCTGAAGCTGGGTTTTAGATTCCTTACAGTCCCTCTTCTAAAATTATACAGAAAATCACTTCAGCTGCAGCCACAAAATTTGTTTTCAAGGGTTTTTTTATTTATTTATTTATTATTATTATTTTTTTATGCAGAAGTAATGTAGAGAAAGAATGTCTAAAATTCTTTGACATGAAATTTACTGCAGAATTTAAATCAGCATTTAAATATCAATTTCAAGCATCGTGGCTTTATTGGTAGTTTTACCGTCCCCAAGGCTTATTCCTGCACATTTCGAGGTAAATATATATATATATTAATTTAATCCAATGTAAATAACTGTTTCTAAAAATCAATGAACAAGGTGGCTATTACTGAGTCTTAACATGATTTGCCTAAAAGTAGTGGTAATTTTCCTTACCGTATTTTTTTCCCATTTCGTCCCTTTTTTTCCTATACTGTCCCCCTTTTTTACCTTACTGTCTCTTCTTTAACACCCCTTTAAGACAATGTTCAACCAAAATTTTGTACTAAAAATACTACATTGTTGTATTTTTATATAGAAATTTTTATATAGTTGTATAGAAAGTGTTGTTATTTCTTCTTTGAATGTCCTGTGGGTAGTATGCCAATTCATTATAAGTAAAAATGTAGAAGAAAATAAAAAGTTTTAGTGGTAAGGATAATTAAACTAGCAAGTTTAACTTAAACCTAAGTTAAATTTAAAAAAAAAATTTCGCTGCTGACCATTTTTTCTTTATTTTGACTCATTAAAGCATTCGTCTCTCAGATTAAAATATTATTTTAGCAAGTTTAATTTCACCAGATTTTTTTTCCCTAAAGTCAAAAGATTGTGAGAATGCCCCAAATATAAACACGATTCGTACATACTTACGTGACGAAAAACTGATAATAGATATACTAACAAATAATACAAACATTTTTTAAGTGGAATATAAGGTTGCATTCCCCCAACTCGATAAAAAATTATTGCTGAGCTCTCTAAGCTGAAGTTTCATTTATAACTCATTTAATCAAAACAATTTAATGTAACTAAGTTTTCGGACTTACCAAGTTTTGTATGCAATATAATGGTTTTTAATTAGATCACACAGAATTTTGGTTAGTACCATCGTGCTTATTGGCTAACGAATTTCAAAATATAATGCATCTTTGAGTGTATAGGAGCTAGTGGCCTTAATTCTTATTTTAGTAGCTCAATGTAGAAAAGCAAGGTAAGTATATCTTTTGAAGTTTGCGGAAGTATCTTATTATCAAGATATTGCAAGTGTCCTAAAATCAAGCAATGTACTAAAAAATTAATTTTATATTAACGTTAATTCTAAAGTTAAAACATATTATTATTATTTTTTTTAATATAGAAGTTTCTTTATTTCATTATTTAATAATGAGTTTTTTTTTTTTTTTTTTTTTTTTTTTTTAATCATAATTTTACTAAATATACTTTGTTTAAATGTTCAAAATTTCATAGATATTATTTAGGGAAATAAATTATATTGAAAATTGATTTTAAGAAGAAAGTGTTTTTATTCAGTAGTACCTCTTTTATCCGAATCTCTTTTAACCGAAACTCTCGATTAACCGAAATCCAATTTTAAACACTTTTTTTTTTTTTTTTTTTTTTTTTTTTTTCAAAACTACCATCCTTTCCGAACTGCGAGTACATATAAATATTTTCGATTCCCTTTCTTAGACCTTTGAATTTAACTTGAGCTCCGGTAAGCTGTGGAGTGGAACGAAGATAACAAACAAATTAGCAATTCTGAAGCTTTCGACTGTTTTGCAAAAGGTTTGGCATGTCTGGAGCAGCAGTGATACTGGTGAACTAAGAATATTAAAAAACTCCGTGATAGAATTTCAAATCAAAGGCAATCGGAACTGCGATAAAGAAAATATTTTTTCAAACCCTTTTGATATACGTAAAAGGTATTTAAATTCAAAATTAAAATTCAGGTAATTTATTTTTGCTTCTATTATGCTATTGCTTTATTTTTATTAAGCACTTGTAACATAATACGAAATTTTGCATATATTTCTCCTTAATCTTAAAATTGAAGCATTCTTGATTATCTGAAAATTTCGATTTTCCAAAAAATGGTCGATCCGAATTACTTCGGATAATCGAGATTTTACTGTATTTGAAATTGTATTACAATTTATCATAGAAATTTTGAAAGATTTAATATTTGTCAAGTAATATTACTAAAAAAACGGGTTTTTAACTGTTGGTATTTAAAGTGCTCATGCCTAGAAGACTTTAAAATATTTAAAAAAGGAAAATTTGCATTTATGTTAAAATTATAAACAGTAAAATAAATAATGATAAGGAAAAAAATATATATAGATATATTCAGTTTCCTTCGAATTTGGAACAACAGCTGTTCAGATGAATATGAACTTTAAGATATACAAGTTACAACAAACCTTATTCGATAGAAATATTTCATGGCGAAATACAGAATTTTAAAAATATAAATTAGCACAGAAGGCGTCCTAAATAAATAAACGTATACCAAGCTAATTTAATAGCCGATTTTAGAAAGTTAGAAAATCTTGGTCGCATGTTTTTTGTTGTTGTTGTTGTTGTTTCTTAAAAAATGTCGGTGCTTTCGATAAAGAAATGTATGTTCTTTATTTATTTATTGTCGAAGAAAGTGGAAAATTTCTTCAAAGAAAATACTAAATTTATAATATACGATAGTTTCTTCTTCAGTCTCTCAAGCACTTAACCCTTTATATCCCACATTATTAATTTAAAAACTTTTTTTCCTTGCATTACTATAATAAATTAGAAGAGATATATGCACTAAAAACAAATACTTATTTTTTGTTCTTAATTACGACTAATTACTAAGTGTGGTACTTCATAGTACTGTTGTTTCATTACACTTGGACAAAAATCGAGACTTAGAAAAATATACCATATCCAATATATTTTCTTATTATTTTAATGTGGCTCATTATGCAATATTGTATATATGTCTATGATGTATGTATGACTAGATGATGATGTTGGTGGTGGTGCATCATCAGTGAGTATTTTGCAATGAGAAGAATATTCTATAGTTGCAACACTATCGTCCGATGGAAAGCATTTCTGAAAGAAATTTCCAAACTTTCAGTTGTAGAAAACTCAAATAATTCATGAAAATGCTAAAAGATAGTTTAATTTTTTTTCCCTAATTTGCAGTTTTTTTATTTCAATTTTGTTTTATGAAAATACAATATTTTTCTCTAAAGATAAAAATAACACATTTTTTGCATTATGTCATATTAATGCCATTCATAGGTCATAAAATATATTCCTCTACATTCTACCAAAATCCACCTGCTAGCACATACGGTTCCTTAGTGAATATATACGTTTTTATGTACATGTGTATTCAAATGATAAAAATCTAATTAAAAAATCCTGTTCAACGTAATCCCGATGGTACTCAAAAGTATAGCTTTGAAAATAGCTTCTTAAAATACACTAACTGATTATATATATATATATATATATATATATATCACATTGTCAAGTAATCTATTTAAAATATGGGAAAAATATGATAACCTTACCTTTAAAATTTAAAGATTCCATGTCAGACAGGAAAATGGAAGCAAAATTACACTCACACGCACCAAAATTGCTTTCTGAATGAATTTTAGCTTATTGAATCTACTATTGCTACGTAGTGATGGTCAAGGGTAGTATTTACTATTGTTTCCTAAAAGTACTAATGCGATTGCATTCAATGAATGTGTATTAAATGGGATAGAAATTTGTGATATTTTAAAGTACACTGTAAAAAAAATCCGACCAGTTTTCCTGTAGGATTCGGAAAAATAGTTGCCCTTATCGTACCGTAAAAATTTTCCACCCATCTCTGATCCGTAGAATCCGTCATCTATGATCCGTAAAAAAAGGAAATAGTCAATAAAACGGTATTTTACGCATTTTATTCCGATTTTACAGATTTTATTCCGAGCTGGGTCGGAAATTTTTCCGGTACGACAAGGGCAACTATTTTTCCGATTCCTAGAGGAAAACTGGTCGTATTTTTTTTAGTGTACCATCGGGGCCTAAAGGGTTAAGAGGCTACTTCAGTCACGCCAAACAACCGCTCGCTAAAGTAAATCCTATGGGTGAAAATTTAAAAAATATCTCATTCGCATTTTTATATTTTTAGATTATTTTTTGGAGTTTGATAACTGCGGTCGATCTCTGCGAAGGACGTTTTTCAATTTATCGACTTTGATTTCAGGTTCTTCTTATTAGAATACTTTCACTTTCGAAAAAAAAAGTATCCTCATAGAAAAGAAAAACATGAACACAAAATAAATAAATAAATAAATAAATAAAAAACAGCCTACACTGTAAAAAAATACGACCAGTTTTCCTGTAGGAATCGGAAAAATAGTTGCCCTTATCGTACCGGAAAAATTTCCGACCCAGTTCGGAATAAAATACGTAAAATCGGAATAAAATCCGTAAAATATCGTTTTATTGACTATTTCTTTTTTTACGGAATTTATTCCGAGACTAGCAGGCTATGCCCGCTGCGCTGGTCAATATTTCCAAATGAACCTTGGATTAAACTAAATGGTGAATTTGAACTTGTATTTTAAACAATATGGATGTTCAGCTTGACCTTGCACATTACTGAAAACGATGCGAACGCCATTGCGATATAATGTTATCTTAAGCATTGGACAAAATTTAGCAATTAAGAAGTAATTGTTTTAGTTGATTATAAACAGCGCACTTATGGTCGGGTAATGAGACCATTATGACAACAGGAATTAATACCCCTGTAACTAATCAACATATAATGAAATCGTATATACTAACACCATTCCTAAAAGTCATGCGACAGGGCCACTCGTAACAAAATATGTTCTGTAGATTTTTTTTAAAAAGGCTAAACTTTCATAATCAGGTTCACTTAATTTTTGAACTTTTACTGTTGCTCTATAACTAAGTACCCTTGAACAATATGTATACACTAAAACCTTTCCAAAATTATTACCTAACTAATTGTGGTATATCCTACGAAAGTATTATAAACAATCGGAATGAAATACAAATTTCTGTTGTAAATATATAGTAGATGATGATGATGCGATTTTGTGTAATAGAATTCATAGTAAAGTTTTCGCTTCAAACAAAAACGATGCTTTCAACATTAAAGCCAATACACCAATATGTGAAGTATCCGACTACGGAAGGTTAACTTGAATTCTCATGAGCAACTACTCAAAGAAAAGTGAATATGTGGCTTTTGTGATACTTTTATGTCAGCCGGGCGTAGGTAATAAATCAATAAAGATTGTTTTCATAGCATATTCTTATTTTATTATTTTCATTTAAAACACAAACCTTTCACTCATTTCATTTAAAATGCATGCCTTATACTAATTTCATTAAAAAAACTGAAAAGATAAACAATAACAGGAAATAATGCCATAATTAAAAGCAAAAAAATATTTTTAATTTACATACGCAAAATGTAACTACTGCTACTGGGAATTTTAAAAATGCTATCAGCGAGATGTGCGCACGGCTGTTATAAATGTACCCATTTTTTCTTCTTATCGAGGAGCAATTTATAAATCGCACAATATTATTCCAATTCCAATTTCTTTCATTGAGGAACCTATGACCGGAAAAAATGGAAAAAGACTCTTGTAGATTCTTCGGATGACGGCATCTGACGCCATAAACTGAGTTTTTATATATGAAAATAATTTTTAAGTCTTTACAAACATTGCTTTCATACTTAAATATTTCCATTGGTGCTACTTGTTATCCCGTCGACCAATTTCGCCAAATTATATAAATCGCCAAACCATTCGCTAAATTATATAAATTGACATAATCTTTATTTTAAATAACGAAATAACAAATAAATTAGTATAACATTAATAAAAATACAAATAAAACGTCGAAATTAAAATCACTTGATGACGTAAACACGTGTAGTTTGTTTAAATTCAAGTGAATATGATATTTACGATCAACCATTATTGGCATTTAATCTTATAGTTTGACGATAGATTTTTGGTCGACGGAATATCTAAGTAGTACCTTTTCCATTTTTGTTTTATAACGCTAAATTCTCAGTAATTTTTCCCCTTTTATTTTACATAAAATCACTATTTAAAAAAAAAATTAATATGCTTGCATTTTTATTTCAAACTCATAGAGCCGTTTTTATTTTTTAGCCAAAAGGTTTGATTTGAATTTTTTCCGTTGCTAGAATAACGGATGTAATGATAGATATTTTGAGGTTTAGATGCCAAAGACACCGCCAAATTAGAAAAATATGAAATGTGTCATGAACTGTTGGACTTATAAAAATTTATTTGGTAGCATTCGATTCAGCATACAAAACTACATTAAAATATGCTATCATTTGACGCATAATTTTGATATTCGATTTTTTTCCCCTCCCCGTGCAAAAACCATTAGGGGTGACACTTTAGAAAATACTTTCTTAGCAGAAGTTTATGTCATAAGAAGTATTTTTACCACGATTTTCAAGATTTTAGGTTCAGTAGTTTGCGCTGTGCGTTAATTAGTCCCCTAATCCAGACTTTATTTTATATACTATATTAGATATGCGATTTTGCGGTGAATCGATGATCGAAAATTAGTCCAATATCATTTGAAATATTACATAACAGAGGAGAAAGTACGAAGAAAGACGAAGAAGAAATGACGAATTACAAAAGATTTGTAATTTTTTTTTTTCAAAATGTTGAATTTTTCCATAGTAATAACGTATTAAAACATAAATTTCCTTAAAAATTTTCTTTATTTCCTAGATTTCGAATCTGTGAATTTTCCTATAAATGAAACTGGCGATATGACTTGAGAAAATAGATAATATTTGCTTAAATAAAATGGGTAATATTCGTTGATCTCAGTTCGAGTTTATAAATATCACATGCTTTCGGAATTACGGCGAAAAACATTTTAAAAAGTATGAAATTATTTTACAATATGTATGTGTGGCAGAAATTCACACTGAAATTTAAGTATTCGATTCCATTTTTAAAATATTAACTGATATCTATATAAGTCACAATTGAATATGAAAATGTACTCAAAAAATGATCTCTTTCACCTAAAAAAACACCATTTGTGAGAACATCCTCAAGCTAATGTCACGCTTATGCATTTTTGGCTTAAAATCACATTGTTTGGCGACAAAAGAAAAATAATAAATTGTAAAGAAACAAATAGTAATTACACATGTGACTCACAATTACATCTTCTTGTTTCTTCTATAAGTCACGTGATGGGACAGTTAGATATAAAAAAAAAGAAAAGAACAGAACAGAGAGAAAATGTCGTTAAAATTTCATCTAATCAAATTTTCAGATTCGTTTCCATATCTAATGCAAGAGATAAAGAGCCAAATATTGCATATCAAGTGTAATATTTCTTTTTAAATTAATTTTTAAGCATTACAAATATTTCTTTCAGGTTTTGATTAAATGTTTCCATTTTTCAATATTATCACTCATTAAAACGGATTTTCTTCTTCTTTTTTTCTTTTTTTTTATTTAAATAAAATTAGTAACAGATTTTCTTTTATTTTTCGATGTTTAATAGCCGTTTCAATTTTTTTTTTTTTATCAACGATGAATTTCGCCAAGAAATAAAATGGTAACCTTATCGCCCAAAATAACAGAATTTTCCGTCATAATTCTAACACTAATATAGGTAGAATAATGTGTTATAGCTTAAAACCTTCCCTGAAACAATACCTATCTAACGGTATAGGTTCCGTAAAAATCCATGCAGTAGAACTCGAAATCTAGGCGTTCGGAACGAAATTTCCGTTTGGATTATATATATATAATAGATAATAGAATAGATAATAGATTTTATATATATAGAATAGAATAGATAATAAATTAAGTGTTATGAACTATCTCAAAGTTTAAAACAGATCGCATTGTTAGATTTCCTAATTTTAACAATATCGCGTTATGTTAGTTCCACATTCCACCACCAGGGAGCGCACTCTATTCTCAACGAAAGCGTATCTGAACGAAACTCCTTCATGCAACCTTTCCGTAGATACATGAATCGGGAGGGTGGCGGTCTTAACGAATAATTTAAGATAATTGCTGAAATTACTACGAAAAATATTTTAAAGGGGCCCTACGCGGGCCCCTAATAGAGTTAGAGGAAATCGGAAGACGGCAAAATAATCGCGGGGAAAAGTTTGCTTGGGTGCTTCGGAGCTACTTTTGGCGCGAGATCTAAGCTCTACGACCAATAGGAGCCCAGATATTTAAGGAAATATGAAGTAACAAAGTCCAAAATAATAGAATTTTCCGTACCAATTCTATAACCAATCTAGGTAGATTGATGTATTATAGCTTAAAACCTTCCCTGGAACGATACCTATCTAACGGTATAAGTTCCGTAAAAATCCATGCGGTAGAACTCGAAATCTCGGCGTTCGGAACGAAATTTCCGTTTGGATTTTATATATATAATAGATGTGTCGGAAAATTTTCCGGTACGATAAGGGCAACTATTTTTCCTATTCCTACAGGGAAACTGGTCGGATATTTTTTACCGTGTAGCTGCGGTCGATCTCTGCAAAGGACGTTTTTTAATTTATAGACTTTGTTCTCTGGTTCTTCTTATTAAAATACTTTCACTTTCGGAACAAAGTATCCTCAAAACAAAAAACAACAACAACAACAAAAAAAAAACCTGCCGGTCGGCCTGCAGGCGGAGGTAGATTTCGAGGTTAAGTATACTAATTTCACCAACAAAAACTATATCAAGATTAGAGATAAACCCACTTTAACAATTTTATCTGGCTACTTTTGCCGAGTTTTTATTTCATTTTTATATAATATCTGGTTTTATCAGAATCATGTTAAGGAGGTATTCAAAAAAATATTTTTCCATGCTCAACAACTCGAAATTTTCTGGCACATTTTCAGATTCATTTTAAATAGAAAACGACATTGAACTTGCTGACGTGATTTTTGAAGAGATTTATAAAAGACCTGTGTTTTTATTTTTCATTCAATTAATTAAAACTTGATTTATGAACAATCATTTTCTCAGTAGGACAATATTTTTCGTCTCTAACACAATCGCTTCGGGAAATTTCTGTTCAAAATGCCCACTTTGACATAATTTTTTGAAATATATTCTGCCTCTATCAAAAAATTGATCATTACGGTACATTATATAGTTTCTGAGTTTCTGAATAAGAGAATCTACCAATTGGATGCGTTTGAGAGCAAAAATGAATTTAAAAATAAGTCAGAAAATAAGCAGTTTTGATTTCAATACACCTTTAATAAGATGATTTTTTTCTTCAACCGCTATGTATTTTCAATTTTCTTTTGCGGTAAGAATTGGTCGTATCAAAAAACTTGTCTACATGAATGTTTTAGACAATATTAAGGAGATATATGATAAATTTATGAGAATTTTATATCTCGTAAATTGACGTAGTTATGGATATTTTCTTCTTCAACCCCCCTTTTTGTTTTCTTTTTAAAATTTTTTTGCGGTACGAATTGGTGCTATCAAAATCTTGTGAGTATAAAAGTTGAAGATTATATTAAGGAGATTTATAATAAAATAATTGGATTTCATATCTTGAGAATTGACGAAGTTATGAATATTTTTCTCCCCAAAACTCTATTTTTGCGCCCCTTGAGCTCATTTTTAATTTGATCAAAAATCTGTGATATATAAATTTTTGGCCCTATTGTTAGAAGTAATAGGAACTTTAAACTGATTTGATATGTACACAAATTAAGAAGTTATGAGTTTTTTTCGGTTTTCACAAAACCGCTCCCTATTCCCACCCCCTTTGTCTGGTTTTGCACATTAACGAACTTGACCGAGATTTTATGCCCCTTGATTTTATGTATCAGTTCGGAAGAGATTTGTGCAAAATTGTAGAAGTTATCGTGGCCAGAAGAAAGTTATATATACATATATATATATATAGATATATAGATAGATAGATAGATAGATAGATAGATAGATAGATAGATAGATTGATTGATAAAGTTTTTTACTGAGGGTGGTTTTGTGTTCTATGGGTCATGATCGTTGCAGATCTGCAAAAAATTTTCAGAAATTTCAACATAGGGGAGAATGTAATAGGCAGTATTTCATACGAAATCTATCTAAGTACAGTCTAACACATAGTATAGGTATAGGTACACATTACCTATACACATAGTGTATGGGTAATGTTAGACAAAATAAAATAAAAAATAAATTGCAGCCTTTGTAGAGATCGACATCAGCTATGTAATGAAAAAAAATCATTCAATAATAGTGAAATTCAAGATAGATATTTTGAAAATATTCTGCCATGGAATTAACTTTAGCAAGTGGGTATTTTCGAGTGGCTGAAGTAGGCGCTTAAGAAGGTGATAAATCCCAAAATGAAACACTATATTGTATAGGGGTGAATATTGCCAAATGTGAGATTTTGAAAACAAATTTTTTTGAAATTTTGAATCGTTTCAAGGCTTCTGATTCATTTAAAAATGTTAGTTGAGCAGCTGAATAAAGAAATTTCCACGCAAAATCGTTAAAGTTTGAAGAACATAAGTTCATTGTAATGTAATTATAATTACATATAATTTTCCTGACATATGAATGGCAGGATAATGACCGCCAGGATAATGACAATTTCATTGTAAAGCATTTTTAACATTTTTTTTTTTTTTTTTTTTTTTTTTTTTTTTAGATCTAACATTTTAATTTTGTTTAAAGGAAAATGTTTCCTCTATAGTACCTGAAATTCAGTGTAATGTTCTGTTTTATTTGTAATTTATTAAAGCCAGGAAATAAGCCAGCAAATAAACCAGGAACATAATAAAAGTCTACTCAATTTTTAAAAAGCCTTTAAACATATTATTTTCAAAGAAATATCTAAATGATCTTGCTCGTAACAATAATTTTACTACTTCTGATTGAACTATGACAAGAACAAGAAGAATTACTCTACAGCGCCAGCTTTATACCTCATAAAGAACTAAAATGAGCCGGCCAGGAAAATAACATTTATTTTCCGTGACAATCATATTTTAATTGTGGAAAATTATTTGTAAAATACATAACTTATTGCCTTCCTCATGTATGTGTTACATAAGGCAATTAATAATTAGAAATTGAAACATCTAGAAAAAGATATTTATACAGTATAGCAAAAAACCTTTTACTTTGCACACATCAGAATGTTGCATGCAAGGAAAATGACATTCTGAAAGTTTAAGCCTTTTAATTAGTTTATTCTTGTGTTATTATGAATATAATATACCTTGAAAATACTTCTAAAAATGTTTTTTATTAGAAGGTAATAAAAAAATTGCATTATCAAAATTTAATAGGCATTTTATTGTGCGGACTGCAATTTTCGTATTTTGCGATACTGTCCCATAAACTCCTCTGCATTGTTAAAGAAAAAAAAAAATGTAACGTTACTCCATAAAATTTGTGGCAACATGCTGCCTCCAATTTCATGGAGTAATTTAGCTTATATAATGGTATAATTTAAACTGATATAATTGGTGTAATATTACATATTAGTGTAACGTAACACCAGTTATATCGAAAATGGAGGCAGCAGGGCTGCCACCAATGTTATGGAGTAACATTACATAATGTTTTTACAGTGTGCATTTACAATTACATTTTTTAAGAAAACGGTTCTTTTTTAATATAGTATATTTCGGTGTTTGGGTGATTTGGAAATTTTTGTATATGATTAAAAAAAAAAAAAAAAAAAAAAAAAAAAAAAAAAAAAAAAAAAAAAAAAAAAAAACCTAAGGTGCTCTGCCCCCTACGACCCCCGTTCAAGTACCGCAAACTTCAAAATAACGCTATTTTGATCGGCTTTAAAAAATTTCGGAAGAATGAATTATAATTAAAAAAACAGTAGCAATCTCCCTGTTAACGGGATATTTGCATCTTTGATTAAATCAGATCAGTGAAACATGTGAAAATAAGTCTTTCTCTGCCGGTATTTTTTAATAATGTTTAAGAAAGTTTTTAAAATAAGACATTTTAAATGTATCGGTTTAAATCTGACGTAATTTTCACCAAAGTTTTCTTTATCTTTTTAATATTCACGTGAACATACTTTTGTTGTTAGAAAGGAAATATTATTTTCGCTGTCTTAGATTTGCCAACAATAGCTGAAAAAGATTATCTCAAAATATGAAATAAATGTTTCGCGAAAAAGGTTTCTATTACAATGCTATACCTGGTTCTTAGTTCTTTTGCCTACAAATATAGCACAAATTTATAATTTTCTCATTACCTCCGGTAAGAGATTTGCATGAACCGAAATTTTAAGGACTGTCCCCTAAAACGTTCTGCCGTGTTTTTATATTTATTCTAACTCCAGTCATGCCTTTTGCCTATTGCAAATTGCTTCTATTATATCGGCGTAGTTTGAATCGTTCAAATTTGTTATATCGGGCTTGTCAAACAGCTCAATTTTTTTATCAGTCGGATCCGACCCATTAACATAAATTGTCTTAAATCTACTTACATGGCCTGTTTAAAAAATTGCCTTCATTTTCCAGGCTTTGGGTGCGTCCAGACCTTTGTATCTCCGGTTCTATCCGCAAACCCCAAAAATACGAGGGGAAGACATATATACTAAATGCAAGATTTCTACTACAGTATGAATTAAAACGGTTTTCATCTACTCTGTAGATGGGTAGTACCAAGTACCTACCCTTGTATCTACTTTGTACACCGCAATAAATAGGTCATCATTAACTTGAGTAGCCTGGTATAGTCCATAAATAATAGTAATAATTCAATTTATAGATTTAAAATTGCATACAATTAGTTTAATTTCACTTTAAAATGTCTAACAAAAAAATCTGGAGTCGGCTTGTTTTTTAGGGACGCCGACACCAACTCCAACTCTGACTCCACGACTTCGACTCCGAGTCCGCCAGCCCTGATTATAATTACAAATTAGGTTGTTATTCACATATTTATGTTGACAACGGAGTATGCACTGAGATCTTTGCCGAACTCCACGTAGAACAAAAAAAATTGCAAAATATTCAATAGCTTCACAATACAACAAAGACATTTATGTAAAAACAAAACAAGTTTCTTCCTTAGAAAGTACTTAATTATTACATGGCATGTACATCTATTTACTTTTTTCTAAGTTATTTTCAGTATTCACCAGGGTGATTATTTTGGTTAGGGGCAAAATTTATAATTTAATTCCTTAGTAAAAATAAAAATATCTTGCTAAAATATTAAGTTAGAACTTAACTAATGACTTTTAACTACACTATTGGCCATTAAAATTGCTACTCCAGGAAGAAATACAGATAACAAAATGATATTTATTGGACAAATATATTATACTAGAAATAACAAGTGATTAAATTTTCAAGAAATTTGGGTGCATAGATCCTGAGAAATTATTACCCAGAACAACCACCTCTGGCAGTAATAACAGCACTTATATGTCTGGGCATTGAATCAAACCAAGATTGTATGGCATGTGCAGGTACAGATGCCCTTGCAGCTTCAACACGATGCCACAGTTCATCAACCGTAGTGACTGGCGTATACTGACGGGCCAATCGGTTGGCAACCATTGAGCAGACATTTTCTGTTGGTGAGAGATCTGGAGAACATGCTAGCCAGGGCAACAGCCGAATATTTTCTGTATCAAAGGTTTGTACAATACCGCCAACATGCGGTCGGGCATTATCCTGCTGAAACGCAGAGTTTCGTAGTGCTTGAATAAAGGTTAGAGCCACGGGTCGTAACACACCAGAAATGTAACGTGCATTGCTCAAAGTGCCGTAAATACGAACAAGAGGTGATCAAGGTATGTATCCAATGGCATCCCTACCATCACGCCATGTGATGGGCCAGTATGGCGATGACGAATGCACGCTGCCAATGTGCGTTCACCACGATGCCACCAAACACGGATGCGACCCTCATGATGCTGTAAACAGAACCTGGATTCACCTGAAAAAAAATACGTCTCGCCATTCTTGCGCCCAGGTTCGTCGTTGATCACACCATTCAAGGCACTCCTGTCTATGACGCAGCGTCAAGGGGAGCCGCAGCCATGGTCTCCGAGCTGAGAGTTTATGCAGCTATCGTCGAACTGTTCGTGCAGACACTTGTTGTCTTTCAAAAGTTCCCACTTCTTGACTCAGGGCTCGTGACGTGGCTGAACGATCTATTACGGTCATGCGGTTAACATGCCTGTCTTCTCGACTGCTAGTGATAGGGGGCCATTGAGATCCTGCATGGCTTTCCGTATTACCGTCCTGAACCCATCGATTCCATATTCTGCAAACAGTCATTGGATATCGACCGACGCGAGCAGCAATACTGCGATGCGATTAACCGCAATCCCGATAGGCTTCAATTCTACCTTTATCACAGTCAGAAACGTGCTGGTACACATTTCTCCTTCGTACACGAGGCATCACAACAACTTTTCGCCAGGAAACAATGTTCAAATGCAGTTTGCGTATGATAAACCGGCTGTACAATTTCCTCATTTAAACACAATGTAGGTGTCGCTAATGGTGCCTGATTTGTCTGAGTGCGCCGAACACATAATCATTTGCATATCACAGCACCTTCTTGCTGTCGTTTAAATTTCACGTCTGTAGCATGTCTCCTTCTTGGTGTAGCAATTTTAATGGCCAGTAGTGCAGTTTTTAATAGAATAAAAATAAATTTAACGCTTCTTCAGTGAAAATTATTTTCTGTTTTAGATGCGAGTACACCGAAGGAGGAGAATTTCGACTTATAGTCATTAAAATTTTAATGTTAAATATCAAAATTATTTTCTCATAAATGTATTTAATAACTTATTTAAAACTTAAATATAAATAACTAAATTTATTTGGTAGCTTAAACCTTATTAGTAGTGGCTATGGAGATTACTACATTATTAAAAATGCGGAAGTATTTCGTGGACAATAGTGATAGGAAATAAATTGTTACCAGACCCAAAGAAACGCATTCTATATATCTTGATCATTACATTAGTAGTATTCATTAAAAATATTTAGAGACGTTTTATGGTAAATTATTAAAATTTAGACGAAAAAGAAATAAAATCAATAATTAAAAATGTGTGTATTTGGTTACATGAGAAAAAGCATTCATTTTTAATTTTAAAATTATTTGCTTTAACTCAAAACGAAATTTCAATTAATGTCTGATATATCCGTACATAAAAATATATATTACAAAATGGAATAAATTTAAGTTATATTTAAAAAGAAAATCTAACCAACATTTAATAACCTTAGCATAGACTGCTTCTTTAACAACCTAGAATTTTACTGAAATCCTTTTTGTGTAGCTTCGCAGAACCTAATTATCTTTAGGTCATTAAAAAGAGAAAATGCAAGTTAATACATTGTTTTTTTATAGATTCATATATTTTACATAATCAGCCATCAATAATAATAAAAGTTTTAAATGAAGTAATGGGAAATGAGTTTATGAAAATGTGATAATATTATTCAGTTTTATTTATTCATACAGTGATATATATATATATATGTGCGGAGGGAATGAATTTCTGTTTAATATCACTCCAGTTTACGCAATTTGATCCAAAAATTAAGAAGATTTAGAAATTTCTGTTTGAATAAACCAAGAAATTCCAAGAAATGCGAATGTAACCATGACGCTTTTCATAACTACAATTATTCCAATATAAATCTAATCTGTTAGGTAAACGCTACCTCTATATAAATGATGAAGTAAATTTAATATAATACATATGTTTTGAACAACAGTTTTGAATTACTTATTTAGTTTTTTAGACATTTTGATTACAATTTGTAAAATAAATTTATGTTAATACAAATTTGTCTGAAAAAAACTGGTCATTGAATGTATACTTATAATTTATTTAATTTTTTTTATTATTTTATATTATGACAAAAATATAATAATTATCTTACAAACGCATGAAATTTCAGTGGATTTAAAATTTGTGTCCTGAACTTACGAGTATATTAAGCATTTTTCTGATATTATTGTCAAGTATTTTCAATTAATGCAATTTTTAATTAGAAATTCTGTTGTATATATTTCCAGAAATGTGACTTTTGCTACAATTCAAATACAAATTTATATAAAAGTTGGTATTTCTGCTTTTGTATCGGATGTTTGTTTTTTTTTTTTTTTTTTTTTTTTTTTTTAAGAAATGATATTCAGAATTATTTATTACTTTTCTAGTGATATTATTTCAAGACAGTTAAAAATGATAAGTATATTTTTTTTTATATTCTACGTGGCATAAAAGAGGAACTGTGAACTAGCAGATTGATTGGAAATTACTTCTCCAAATGTAAATAATATATTGGTTTCGAAATATTGATGTTTCATTATAAAATTGACATTCGATGGCAAAGAAACTCCGGAAGAAAAAAAAATTAGAATTTTACATTTATAAAATACATAAAAAGTATATGCGAGAAAGAGTCTATCTATTCTCAAGTTTTTTACATGTCATCATAGAAAATTTTAATAAGTTAAACTTCCAAATTCATAACATATAACGTATCAAATGCTTTTAATTGTGTATATTTAATGTGGAAACGGAAAAAAAATATAAAAAAAATAAAATATAAAAAATCGTATTCAAGTTAAAAACATAAACAAAATATCACGGTATACAATATCAAATATACATATCTGCCTCATTTACTTTAAAACTCCGTATACGCCTTGTGAAAAAATCTTCGAGATTCGTGAAAAAAACATAATTTCGTAAAAACATTTTAAATTGAAACGAAAACTTTTGTGTATATATTTTTAAGTATAAGACATCCTAAATAAACAAGCTTAAACGAAGCTGACTTCATCACATACTTTGAAATGTTTAAAAAACTTGGGCATATTTTTAGATATAAAAGTTTATTTCTTCGGCAATTTTGGTGCACACGAAGAAGAAACTCTATTTAATTATTTATTTATTTTCAGAGAAAGTGGAAACGTTGCTAAAAGAAAGAATTAAATTTATTATACATGTTAGCTTCTGTTTCAGTGTGACAAGAATTTAAGCAGGTGAATAATCACAAGATAAAACTAGATTGTGTGTAGATAACTTCTGCATTTACAATTAAGATTAAAAAATTGCTTTATTTGCAAATAGGTAGTTTAAAAGTTTAGTTTCTTCATATAAATTGAAACTTGGCTTATATATTGCATTTATAAATAAAAATTATAGTTAAATAGTCATAGGTATTATTTATTAATAAACAAATTAGGTATCTAAAACTACGTGTTGGCTTTCTTTAGAGTGGCACAATGAAATATTATTTTTTGTAAGTGATTTGTGAAAAAGTGACACACCTATTAAAGATACAGTTATTATTTGGAGTTTTATTTAACTTTACACTAAGATGTACACATATAAATATACATCACACACACAATGCGCGTGCGCGTATAATGAATGTTAAAAATATACTCGTACGTTTAGAAAACTAAAACAAAAATTAAATATATAAATATCGTTTAAGTAATGTTGCGATATATGACGTTCATAAGATTTCATTTTTTAAAAAAATTGTAAATAGTTAAGAAAATAGTATTTTTCTATAAAATTTCCTATATAGGAAATTTTTTACATGAGTATTTATAAATATTAGGATTTACGTATGCAAAATCGTTGACTTTGCGAAATCGCTTATAATATGTTTTTGATAAAATATGTAATTCCAATTTTGTTAATGCGGTTCTATTCAATAAACTTTCAAACTATGTTTTTCTAATCTCATTAGTACATATATATATTATCATGATAATTATAATTATAATATCTGCAGGCATTGAGAATATCCGATGAGTTAAAAAAAAAAAAAAAATCTGAACAATTACGGCAAACATTTTAACAGTAAATACTTCCTATTACGGATAAAACTAAACTTTAATTATATAATTGTGATAATACCGGCCTTTTTTATATTCACATTATTTACTTGATAATGAAAACAATTAACAATTAACTTTTTATTTAACTAACAGTTTTTTAAATTTTCTTTTGAAAATTTCGATAGCTTGGAAATAAATTTATAATTTTTTCAATTAACATTTTAAGACTATTACTAATTATTAACAGTGGCTTGCTGCATTATCAGAGTAAATATTTTACTGAAATCACGTATATATTTTAGAACATAACTATTTTTAACTCGTAAATGAAGAGAAAAAATACCCATATTAACGCATTTGCTGTTTTAAAATCATTATGTTATACACTGTAATATATCGCTACAGCCCAATGGCAGCCAACGTTAAAGTGAAATTCGTTAGGAAGGGGTGAAGTTTTTTCCCAGAAGAGAGAAAGTAATATCCAGTAATGGCCAGTATTACAGCACAGTGCCATATTAAGAAGCATGACTCCTGGTATATTAAGAAGTCCAAGGAATGGCTTTGCAATATCTTAAATGGACACATCCTTAACAGAAAGTTACTTAAAATATATATTTTTCTAAGAGACCTGTCAAACCCATAGTAGCCGTAAGCTGCAACTCCCAGTGCAGAACTTCTCAGTCCCTGCCGCAGGTCCCATTGGTTTGTAATCATTTTTTTTTCTTAAGCCAAACTATTTTAATATCCGACCCTTGTCGCGTTTAACGGCGAGTACAGCTCCGGCTGAACGTTGTAATTTTTAAAAATCTTTTTTATACCTTAATAAAGGGGATCGGGAAGGATACTATACTTATCAAAACAACTGATCTTCGTTACACGCACTGATTATCTAAAACTCAACTACCCAAATGGTATTCAGCCTAACCCAATTTATTCATTTGTTGCTATAATCAGATCTGCAAGCTCGCTATATTTATCGATGAAATTACATATTACGTTTCTAAAACAAATGAAACATTCTGAATGATTTCTCGCAGATATGATGATACTAAAAAGAGGCTGGATTCTGTAAGGCTATCATCTGGATACCCTTACACAATCCACATTTCGCGTGTTGTCAGTCATTGGAGCATGCAGCCAATATCCATGGTTCAAACTTGGCGAAGATATTTTTCGCCCTGTTAGGAAAACTTCTTAATACATTGAGAGCCGTCAAAGAAATATAAGTATTTCTTTTTTGGAATTTGCATAAGTAATTCATCTTTAAAATAAAATTTTTGTTGTTTTTGTCGACTTGGCCGGGCAAGTACCATAGCATTGTCCCAAAAGAGCACTGCCAGATTGAAAAAATAAGTAGGTTTTCTAAAACACTTCACCAAAAGTTTTAAAATAACCTTAAGTGTTTTAGGAGAATATCGCGATCTCGTTATCTCTGCACAACATCAAATTATGATAGTAGTAAATTAATATAAAATACCATAATTTTATTTGAAGAATACTTATATCATGGTATATAAATGTGTAACTCAAAAGTACTTCGATTAAATGCGTTTCGAAAAACAGTTTCATTTGTATTTGTAACATTCGTTAAAATTCGTAATGCAGGTGTTTTCTTTAAATTCTCTTAATATTAAAATATTTTATTTCACGTTAATATCATTCATACATATGTACAGTACGATGGTTATGCTACTAATAATCATTAAGAATATTTAGATTTACTTTATGATCAATAAATAAACATAAAAAATTATCATTCTATAAGTAAACTATGTATGTTTAAATAAATGAATAAAGTCATTCAGTTTAAAATGCATAATTATTTACAATTGAAGCAACATTTTTCAATTAATTATTGATTCCATTCAGATTCTTTAGACGTTACTTTTTCAAAATCGGATAAATTTGAATAATATGCATAAAGAATAGCAAAATAATATTTAAAGCATATTTCGTATAAAAATACCCATTTCATTTACAAATTACATTAGAAACTCATTCACTGTTGAATTGCTTTTCAGAACCTAATTACTTTTAACTCGTTAACGAATATAAAATTCAAAAATTTGCTTTTCATGCTCATAGATACTTTTATTTTTAACGAATACATCTCAATTTTAATGGAAATTCAATGTTCAGGATCACCAAATTTCATTTATGAAAATGTGATAATATCATTTATATTTATTTAATATTGTAGTGGTTTGATTTAAACTTTTAAATGCTTACAATAAATTAATATTTCACAAAAATATGCTTCATGATAAAATAATTATGATGCTTTTAAGCTTATTCTGACACTTCAAAAACTTAAAATAAAATAATATTTTTGTAATTAAATGACCATATGATGGTGAGACATTTTTATGTCAATTCTAAGACTTCGTTATAATATATAATTTTACTGTTTTTTAGTCCTGCCTCCGGACGAATAACAAATTTTTATCCGAACACAAGCAGACCCGCTGTAATGGTCTTGTCGCATTGGTGATAATTTGTTTTCCTTTTCGTGCCAGATGGTCTGTAATTATTTCGTCATGGCTTGATGTGTTTTGTTATTATTCAATAAAACAGTTAATATATTGATTTAAATTTAAAAAAAAATGTACTTTTTTTAGTACACCTTATTGGTCTTCGAGCTCTTTTATTCGAGTAATTATCTTCTAATTTTACATAATCCCCGTAACATTAACAAAGGTAGAATAGTAATTACCTAGCTTGGTTGCTAGCAAAAGAAAAGGTTTTTGTAAAATATTTAAGTAAATCGACTGAGAAAACTGGGTCATTGAAAATATATACTAAGAGATTGTTTCTGGAAATATATAATAAGAAAGGACCTTTACGGACAGCCTATTTTTTATATATTTTCGAAGAAACCGCTTTTTAAATTTTGTATGCGTGAATTTTTTTGTATTTATATATCTATTTATATAAAATCCAAGTCTCTGTGTGTCCCTCACGATTCCGGTAGGACCACCTCATTGAAATGAGTAATTGTTGAAAAATACTAATGCAGGGTTACCATAGTAGCGCCCAATGTTGGACAACTTGGCAATAGCTGGCTGATTTGGTGTAATTCCCATTTAAAACTATTCATCTTTCATAAAGGAGGTCACCAAATTTTAATTTAAACTCCGCTCTTTTAAGATATTTTTTCAAAATCTATGGGTGAGAATTTAAAGTACATCTTTACATCTTCCTCCCGATGCTACTAATAAAATAACCGCCAATAGACGACGCTGTACTGTATGAGCTCCTAACTGCGCGATTTTAATGTGCTTTAGGTACTTTTCCAGTATAGGTGCGTTGGCGAAAAAGGAAATTTGGCAACATTTTCCGGGAACCTATCCACTGCTTGATTTTATATACATACGCATTTTTTTTTTCGACATTTATATGATTTATTTATACGATTAAAAAAGCCGTTTCTCTAATTTTATACAGAAAGAGATGTAATTTGTACACAAAAACATGAATAATATACATATAAAATAAACATATAAAAAAAACGCTCATTAAGTTTGTTTTCATAGCTGTTTATATGATTTGACAACAAATCTCAATATTTTTCCGTTATACGGGCACCATGCCAAAATGTATGCGGTACTTTTTCGTTATACGGACAGCATTGTCGCCAAGTGCAATAGTTGGCGCAAAATGAAAATCACGTGAATTGAAACGGCACAGATGTCATATTCGACCCACATTGGCGCGATTTTTTTCGGTGGCCAATTTGGCGAAAACCTCAACAGCATAAACAACATAATCCGAATTACCACATCAAGCAAAATAATGACACTTTGGCACAAGTTAAGTACCTGTTGCCTATATGATATTGGCGACAGAAAAAAATCGCGCCAATATGGGGCGAATATGACATCTGTACCTTACAAACTTTTACGAACTATTTTATTAAATCACAAATATATACTTAAAATAAGTGAACAAATAACTGTTATACAATAAAGTAATAAAATAAAAAATCATATTAAACTGCTGCCATAAAATTATAAATATCTTTCAGCATTGCAGTAAACATTTCATTTTTTGAACGAAGGCGTCGCCACATAAAATCTATGAGATACGACTCTAAATGATGACGAACAGCTCCCCGATGTTTTTATTGCGCCATTTTGTGATGCCCCATATTCTCTGAAGATTTGGAGTATGACATCCAGTATTAGGGTCGACAAAATTGTATTTGTGATTTACTGTGAAATGATCATAACCAGCACTTAGCAGTTCATCTGTTTTATATCCTTTCCGGCAATCTTTATAAATAATACAAGACTTTCATCTACTTCTATATTTTTATTAGGTCCACCGATTTTTCTATTTGGTCGTGAGCATAAAGATTTGCACAAACTTCTCTCGAATAACTATTCCATTCCACTGTTGTGTTGTGGTTCATATCAAGTTGCAGCTCACCAAGCTCAATCGATGTCATCTCTTTGCATGATAAATATATAAACCTCAAAGCTTTAAGAAAAGTCACCCGCGATCCTTTAAACCAAGTTTTTTGTCGTATTCCTACGGTTTCTTCGCATGATCGTAAGCTACAACTCAATTTCGGATTTCCAGAACTCATCCATAATTTCATTTCATGATTTTTTGAACACAATCTTTTATTATGCAGAATTCCAAATTCCTGAAACAGCTTTATTACAACTTTCTCATCATCTGGTAATTGCCAAATGATAAAATCTATCTCAGCATCAGCAGTAAAAGTAAACTACAACTTTATAAAAAAAAAAAAAAAAAAGAATTTTTAATTCGATTAATAGCAGATTAAAAAGCTTTCCAAGGTTAAGGTTAAACAATAATCATTCACGTGATTCACGTTTCATAAATAACAAATCACAATGTTTCGCATGGTTTACAATAAAAATCTACGATCAGGGTTGAAATAATTGGCGCATTAGCATACATTTTGGCATGTTGTCCGTATAACGGAAAACGTATGCTAATGCGCCAATTATTTCAAAATGCTAAAAGATATTTGTAACTTTATGCCAGCAGCTTAATATGAGTTTTATTTTATTACTTTATTTTATAACAGTTATTTGTTCAATTATTTTAAGTATATATTTGTGATTTAATGAAATAGTTTAAAAGTCTGGAATTTTCAAATGTTATATTTTTTAAATGCTCACTTTAGTACGACAATATTTTTTCCTTTATTTTTCAAATGCCTCCTCAAATCACGTGATTTTCATTTTGCGCAAACTATTACGCTTGGCAACAATGGTATCCGCATAACGGAAAAAAACCCAAATCTCACTTTCTGATGCCCAAATTACACCAAACTTTTTTTAAAAAACGCCAAAGCCCCTACAGTGGAAAAGTATCAAACTGTCTATTATATTGCGCTATCTGTGTTATAGTTTATACTATATGCAAGGTGAGTGGAGCGAAGAGTTTAAACATTAAATATTAAAGTTTCGTCACAGATGTCATATACACGACGGGTACTTAACTGTCGCTAAAGTGTCGTTATTTTGCTTGATATGGTACCCGGATGTTGTTGTTTATGCTGTTGATGTTTTCTCCAAATTGGCGTCGGAAAAAGGCGCTCGGCACAGATGTCATATTCGCCCCATTGGCGCGATTTTTTTCTGACGCCAATGTCATATACGCAATGGGTACTTAACTGGCGCCAAAGTGTCGTTATTTTGCTTGATGTGGTAACCCGGATTATGTTGTTTATGCTGTTGATGTTTTCGCCAAATTGGCAACCGAAAAAAAATCGCGCCAATATGGGGCGAATATGACATTTGTGCCAATCGCTCCAATATGGGGTATATATGACCACTTTGCCAAACTTTCTACAAAGACTAAAAATTATATTATTAATTATATTTCTATAAGACTAAAAATTAAGAATAAAATAAATGCAAAATAAGACTAAAGAAGAAAGAAAAATCATGCGTTAAGCATAGAATATGAAACACTTTCCAACACATCCTGAATGCTTTAAAAAAACTTCGTTATTTAGGGAAGGCACAGATGTCATATTCGCCCCATATTGGCGCGATTTTTTCCGACGCCAATTTGGCGAAAACATCAACAGCATAAACAACAACATCCGGGTTACCATATCAAGCAAAATAACGTAACTTTGGCGAGAGTTAAGTACCCGGTGTATATATGACATTGGCGCCAGAAAAAAATCGCCCCAATATGGGGCGAATATGACATCTGTGCCTTAGGGAAATAAGGTAAATAAGTAAACATTTTAGAAAACGCATAATTATTTTTAAAAATTGATTTCAGCAGTTACCGTCCATAGCCCATAGTACCGTTATTACATGCCACTATTTAACTAACATTTTATTTAAACTACTTTTAAAGCTACTGAAATCATATTTCCAGATATTATCTTCCATAGACGGTTATGTATCCAATTCTTTGCGTGACCCTGTATATCATTTTATCTATATTCTACAAACATTTCGGAACAGATGTCATATTCGCCCCATATTGGCGCGATTTTTTTTCTGTCGCCAATATCATATAGGCAACAGGTACTTAACTTGCGCCAAAGTGCTTGATGTGGTAACCCGGATTATGTTGTTTATGCTGTTGATGTTTTCTCCAAATTGTCAACCGAAAAAAATCGCGCCAATATGGGGCGAATATGACATCTGTACCAACATTTCTTAGTAATCTAAATGCAGTTCAGCGTAAAACTGCATAACTCCTTTAAAATCCACCTTTAAGCAATTTATTCTCATACTCAGTAACCCTTACGAATTCTTTTGTGTAGCCCTGCATATGAACTGTAGCATTTATACACACGGTATAGTATGCATAAATGTAGTGAAACATAAAAGCGCATATCATAATTAAAAATGCATTTATAGCAAACATTGCTTATGTACCTACAATACTGTGGAGAAAAGTTTCTTGGCGAGAAAGAAGCTTGCCAACGTATTTTCTGGCAACCTATTTACTGCTTCATACTCACAAGCAATTTTTTGCACATGTATACAATTTATTTAATGTAAAAAAAAGCTATTTACCCATTTTTATAAAGAAACAGAAGTAATTTTTGCACAGATGTCATATACGCATCGGAGTTGGCGTGATTTTTCTCTGACGCCAATTCGGCAGAAATCTCGCTTTCGAATACCAGTTACTTATGTATTTTTAAATTATTTGCTATCATTTTGAAAAGGAAATAACTATAAATAAATAAAAGTTTGAATAATAACCATAGAACAAAACAGTTTATATAATTTAAAAACAGAAAATAAAAGTAAATAAACAATTTATTAATAAATAAAAAACAATAGCCGTCAAAATAACACCATTTTAGCGCCATAAGTATCCCGGTTCATATCTGAAATCTGTGCCGTAATTTGTATATAAAAAAATATTATATATATTTAGAAACGATTTTTTTTTATGTATATAAGTGCATATATAAACAAAAGTAAAAGTTCATTAGATTTGTTTTCATAGCTGTATATTTTGGCAACATATCTCACTTTCTGATTACCGAATTACGCCAAGCTTTTTTTAAAAATGCGCTATAATGGAAAAGTACCTAAATAAATAATTAACAGAAATAACCAATTATACAAACTAAAGCTTTTTATTTCGAGATCAAAGCTTTGTTTTTAATTTCGATTAAAAATACATATATCCTTGGATAACTTTAGTTGAAATTAGGATCACGGCTTAATATCTCATTCCATAAACCTAAACAAACACAAGTGATTCATTCATCGTGAACCGTAGAAAATATTAAATCATTCAGGTAATCATTCACAAAGTAAGTTCTCCAACAATCAATGGACAATATTCTCATGACGTCATAGTAGGTAAAATGGTGGCGGTATCATTTGTTTATGGTTTAAAATCACAAAGATTTAATTTCGCAATGTCTCTCAGTTACATTATTTTATTGTCATATTTATGAGATCAGAACAAAAGCATATTTTTTCATTATTTAGTTATTAAAGACGGGAAAAAAATGATAAATGTGCATGATTTGAAAAATTTAATAATTTTCTTTCTTAATACTAAAAAATAACATCGGGAAGTAACAGCGAGTTTAAGTTAAATAAGTTTAGTTGTTTAATTCTGTTGTAATATTCAAAATAACTGTATTTATTAGATTTCAGTAAACAACATCAGGGCCCAATTAAACTTTGACAGGACCTTTCTTTTAGAGAAGCTTTTCTAAATTCCACATATACATGGAAACTCTTCAGTGTTAGAAATATTATTCCCAGGACTGTCATAACATGAGAACGGCCTGCAATTTTACACAAGTTTTTGAAAACTACATTATATCAGAAATTTTACTAAAAACTGGTTACTTTTTTGTTATAGAGGCCCACACTATTAGAATTATGACAAGTTGTAGCCAATTTTGCCAAAGTCGTAACCAAGATCGTGAAGCACACACATATAATACCATATAATACATTTTCATGAAATCGTATACGATAATTTAATAGTTTTTACCTTACTTCAAGTGTGGAATTTATTTATTTTTAAAACTTAACAATCTAAATTGTCCAATATATGAATTAAAAAAAAAAAATGTAAACAAAGACTGAATAGACATGACCGCAAAAATCCTCAAATCTGCAGAACACTTGGAACCAAACTGTGCAGATTAGTGGTCTTCTACTGTACACAGTTTTTCATAAATGTGTTTCGTTCTTAAAATGTGTTATTTTCATCTATCACTGCGGAACAAACGAGAAAACTCATATTCTTGTACATGAGTTGTATATATCTTTATATCTAAATTTCCGTCATTTTTGACGGGCTACCTTTCTAGTCTATATATAATTTTTATAAAAATTAATTTCAATTAAATATAAAAATAAAATTGTGATAGAGAGATTGGAGAAGAGATTAGAGGTTTAGTGGAATAGTGAGAAGTTCGGTTGCTCCGTTCAATGTCTTGTGAAAGCATCCTCGGTATTTGCTTAGTAGTAAAAGCTAAGGTAAAAAGCTAAGTAGGGATGACGTAAGCTGCATCCGACAATAATCGCTTACTTTAAAATGGCAAACCCCAGACCCACAGCTCCCGATATAACACTGACTGGAACTAAACTGATTTGTCTTGGCTGGAAAACGTCCCTTATGTATGCGAGTGGCAAGGCAGAAATAGACTGCAGCTGACGTCGCATCATATAGATTGAAAAAAGGTGAGAAATAAGAAAAAAGTTTCGACTGTTAAGTTTAACAGCTATTGAAAAGGTGGTTATCTTCCAATGAAATTCGGGGCACTAGAAACCGGCAAAGAGTGTAATGAATTCGAGAGGAAGGCAAAAGAGAAGGGTTATAGAACATAGAGGAAAACAGCAGACAAAAAAAATTAAAGGACATAAATTAAAATAATACTTGTTTAGAGTCTCTTACTATTAGAATTGTCAAGTCTAAATATAGATTATTTAAAGCAATATTTTCAACACTATTATTTGAATAAGAATGCATGTTACGGCTAAGTCGCTAAAGTGGCCGGGCATTTTTAACAATGGCCAAGAGTTCGGGCTAAAGTCCAATATATATAAAATGAATAGTGTATATTGTATTTTTTCCGGACATTTCCGTAAATGGGTAAACACCCAGTCCAAAATTTGAAGAGCTGATGCAAGGTTTCTCGGTAGGAGGTACTGAGTCGCACATGGTAATATTTTGTTAGTAGGTAGAATGTTTCGCCTCTGTGACACTTTCTGTGATTATAATATTTTTTACGGTATTATAACAGTATTTTACACGGATATTCACCATGACTGTTCTATATTTAGTTTTTGTTTCTGAATCATGATAAACTGAAAGTAGATTAGTTACATTTTTTACCTTCCTAAAAAGATCGCTTACTCAAAAATCGTTATCATGCCTCAGAAAAAGAAATAAATTAATTAAACAAAGTTTTCTTCATAATAAGAATTGCTTTAATCCAAAAACTTTGAAGGTCTACATATCCTTTAAAATCAAAGTTCGAAAAAATTCTAATATATGCATGGAAAAATTAATTTTTCTTTTATTTCAATATAAGAAAATATCCCTTTGCGTAAGATCCATATTAGTTACTAGGAAACCCTCGGCTTTGCTCGTGTAATATTTGAAATATGCCAAGAGATATTTATATGTCTAAATTTTATTAAAAGGAATTATACTTTTAGGAATAATTCAAAAATTACTACTATTTAAAACACTGTTTGACTAAACTTCATTACTACACTGCATTAGGCAGAAATGAGACTTAAATTAATAAAAAGAAATAATACTAAATAAATGATAATTTAGAAAATAATTTAAAATTTTTATGCTCAATTAATACGCTCATTTCAGTATTCATTTGAAGATTTAAATTTTTTGTAAACCATCTTCTCACATCTTAAAATTATAAATCATGTCAAATTCCAAGTCCTACCACCTCTCTCAGCAAAAAGGGCTATGTTGAAATAGGAACTGTCATCATTAATTTGCCAACAATTATTTTTAAATTGGTTTGTTATTTCCTAATATTCAACAGAAACGTAATTTAGAAAGCTTTTAAAGGCCTTTTTTAGAACGTTTGATGTTTCTGTGAACCCCAGGTGCTAGAATCATGGCATAAAATATAGCCTGTGTAGGATCAGAGACTGTTACCATTGATTCAAATGTATTACTTTTATAATCGGTTTATATTCCCTGAAATTGCATAGAAATCGTTATTTAGGACTTTTTTAGAATGCTTTTCACTCCTCCCCTTTTCTTCAACCCTTTTTATTTCGAATTTATTTCCTTCCTATTTATAAAATATAAATGTCCTTCGAGGGCATTTATATTTTACAAGTAATTACCATGCCATATTTAAAGTTTCTAGCCTCTTCAGTATCACAGAAATCGCAATTTAGAAAGTTTTTTGCTCCTGCAACCCTCTGGCGGTAGTGGCGCAGACATAAAATATCGCTTGTGTTTGAGCAGGCTCTATCACCAACAATTTGTCACCATTATTTTTTAAATAGGTTTGGTATTTGATAAGATTGCATAAAAATTGTAATTTAGAATGTTTTTAGAACGCTTTTCGCTCACTTCATCCTTTTAGATTTGGAATTTTCTTTCGATTCTTCATAGAAAGCAGTTGCATCTTGTAAGTAAATACCATGCCATATTTCAAAATATTAGATCGCTCAGCTGTGCCAAAAAAGTCAATTATAATATGTTTTGCTCTTGTAACTCCCAGATGGTAAAGAATGCAACATAAAGTACATCCTATGTTGAAGCAGGGTCTGTCACCATCAATTTGCAACCATTACATTTGAAATAGGTTTGGCATTTAATGAGATTGAGTAGAAATCGCAATTTAGAACGTTTTTAGAACGCTTTCACCACTTTTACATTTCCAATTTTTTCGGAACTGTTCTTAAAGTTCATCTATATCTAATAAATATGTACCTTGCCTAATTTCAAGTTGCTAGCCCCTACCGATCACAAAATTCGAAATTTAGATTGTTTTCTGCTCCTGCAACCTCCAGGTGATGGTGACACCGACATGAAACAGCGTCTGTGTTAGAGCAGAGGCTCTCAGCATCAATTTCCTAACATTACTTTTGAAATCAGTTTCATTCTTCCTGAGATTGCTCACAAATCGGCATTTAGAACGTTTTTCGCGCATTTCCCGCCGTTTTAAATTTCAAATTTTTAAGGAAATATTCTTAGAAATTATTTATATCTAATAAATATATACCATGCAAAATTTCGTTAATCTTGGTCCTTCCATAATTCAAAAATTGCATTTAAAAAAGTTTTTTGCTCCTGCAACTCCTCTGGAGTTTTAGATACAGACATAAAATAAAGCCTATCCTGGTGCAAGAACTGTCACCATCATTTTTACACCATTATATTTGAAATTGGTTCAGTACTTCATGAGATTGCATAGAAATCGCAATTTAGAAAGTTTTTTACAACGCTTTTCTGCATTTTCACCGCTTTTAAATTTCGATTTTTTTAGGAAATATTTTTAGAGATCATTGATATCTTATAAGTAACTACCATTCCAAATTTCATGACTCTAGGCACTTCAGTAACGCAAAAATCGCATTTTTAGAAAGATTTTGCTCCTGCACCCCCATTGGGGTACTGACACCGATGTAAAATATAGCCTGTCTTGGAGCAAGGGTTATCACCATCATTTTGACACCATTGTTTTTTAAATCGGTTTGGTATTTCCTGAGATTGTGTAGAAACTATCATTTAGAATGTTTTTTAGAACGCTTTTCGCGCATTTTCACCCTTTTAAATTTCGAACTTTTTAAGAACTGTTCTTAGAAATCCTTTATATCTAATAAGTAACTAATATTCCAAATTTCATTTTTCTAGGCCCATCAGTAACGTATAAATTGCATTTTTAGAACGTTTCTTTCCTCCTGCACCCCCTTTGGTGTAGTGGCACAGACATAAAACATAGCCTATCGTGAAGCAAGGGTTGTCACCATCATTTTGACACCATTATGTTTTAAATTGGCTTGGTATTTCCTGAGATTGTGTAGAAAATACCATTTAGAACGTTTTTTAGAACGCTTTTCGCGCATTTTCACCCATTTCAGATTTCGAATTATTTAAGAACTGTTCATAGAAATCCTTTATATCTAATAATAACTAATATTTCAAATTTCATGATTCTAGGCCCTCCAGTAACGCAAAAATCGCATTTTTAGAACGTTTTTTTTTTCTCCTGCACCATATTTGGGGGGTAGTGGCGCCGACATAAAGTATAGCCTATGTTCTAAGTTGGACTAACACCATCATTTTGATACCATTACTTTTGAAATTGGTTCGGTAACTCCAGATATTAGCTCTAACAAACAAACAATTTTTACTACTTTATAATATTAGTATATACTAAAGACTAGTTTTCAATTTTAAATAATGTTTATTAATAGTCAGTGGTGCGGTTTGCGAAATTTTGAAATATTATTCTTACTTCAAAAGTTCAACAAATAAATATATTCAGTTTTCAGATTAAGTTTGGTAGAATTTGTTTTATGGTTAGTGTGTAATATAAGAAAACCAACATAAAGAAAAGTACAACAAAATAGCAGTTAATCTGTATGTGCTGAATTTGCTGGTTTTCAATCTCAAATTTTCATTTTCCTCTATAAAAAATGTTCTTATTCTGAAGCCGTGAAATACCTGATACACAAATTTATTTTGTTTAGACTTTTATATGCGTTGGTTAATAGACGTCACATAATCGCCATAATTCAATAGTTTTTGTATTTACCTATCAGCGCAATGTGTACACTTCGCACCCATATAGCTCTTTAATAAGACAATTCATATTACGGTGATGCTCAAAAAATTTTGAATTATGGGCTTCGCGTTGATAAACCGTTAGTACGGAGATCACAACAACGGGTCCCCCACTATTCATGACATTCTGCATTTCTCGCTCATGTGTCGCAAATAGTTGTCAAATATTTATACTGTATCATTCAGAGTATTTCACACCCATAGCTCTTTAATACGGAAATCCATATTACGGGGAAGCTAAATAATAGAGCATTATCCGTTTCGCCTCGATAATCCGTCAGCTCGGGGATCACAACAACGGATTCCTCACTATACAAGAAGACTTTCTGCGTTCCTCGCATCTAAGTCATTCAAACGCATTACACTCAATCAGTGCAACTTTGATCCGCATTTTCTCTATTTTCATATGCGACACTCTTATTTGAAAAATATTGTCGCAACTAGGGGCATAAAAGAGAAGAAAAGATCCTAAATTATTGTTTGACTACAAAACATTAAGGAATAATAAGGATAATAGCGATAAAAAATGGATTTTTAGCCTGGTTCAAAGTTACCCAGCCATTTAGTGTACCTTTGCACCATATGATAAATTTTTATATAAAATAATTTATTATAAAGAAAGGTATTATAGTCAGGACAACTTTAAACACCAAAAAATGTTTTTAGATATGTAAATACTGCGAATTTACATTTCCCAACATCACAAGATTTGTGTAATTTATGATATTACAACAAATATCAGGCAGTGAACCAACAAATATCAGGCCAGAAAAGTGGAAGAAGAGAACCATGAATATTTAGAAATTTAAAAAAAACTGTTTATTGTTCATATAAAACATAAAAATGCAGTGAAAAACAATTTTCAATAATTTACTTCTATAATATATCCATAGTTACTGTAATACATACAAGAAGTACTAGTATTATTTAAACAAGAATAAAAAACGTCGAACGTATGAAATGTCAAATTTGAGTAGCTCCGCCCCTAATCACGCCTCTAAATGAATTTTATGTATTTTATACATATTTGTAAAAATATTTACATGTCATATCTAATGCACACTTTCGGAATTCATAAAAAATATACATGCAAATATGGGAAATTTTCGACAGTAGGACCTATAATCAGTAAATTATAAGCATCAGTGTAAGTTTGCGCCTGCTCAAAGTTACCCTGAAAATGCGGTAAAATGCTAGTGCCTTCTTATTTTACATTTTAATAAGTATTAATAAATAAATAATCACAAAATATTAACACATTTACAACATTTAGATAATAATGTGCCTGATAAATGAGTATATTGTTATTTACTATGAAAATTTAATTTGATTACAACAACTTCAAAACAGCATTCAAAATTAACTTGAAATCAGTACTTCACAAAAATAGTTAAATGATGCAATTAATTGCGCACAATGTTGCTAATTTATTTTCTAAAATAAAGAGTAGAAATCCCAGTTTAGAACCTTCCCAATATAGCACAGTTCTGGAGTTTATTTAGTCTTTTAGAGTAAAAAATATTGAAAAATCGGAGGTGGTGCAAAGTTACAACCCGTGGTTCAAAGTTACCCTGATTGACTGTAGTTGTAAAATATTTGTATTGTACGGTGTCATTTTCAAAGACTAAAGCATTTTGAACCATTCTGAGTTAAAATGCACCAATTACATAAATGCAGAACACTTTTAGACATTTCATCATGACGTCAAAAATATGGCTTTTTATTTATAAAACGAAAAAAAAAACATTCATTATAATTGCGTCAAAAGGACATAATTCTTCACTGACTTTTCATTTCGCCAGTATAACATTAATGCCCACGACATCAAACTCAATGCCAGAAGAAGGATAAATTGTTCAATCTTGTTTTGTAACAACTACTTAAAAAAATATAGTTTTGTTTTAAAAAGGAAAATGTGTGTTTTCTCTTAAACATGATATTATTTTTACAGATAAAAACATATTCCATTTCTGTATATACGATCTTGCGCTGGTAAGACGATATTTAAAAGGCCTTTGTATCATGTAGAAGAAGTATAATAACCCAATATAAATTGGGCCTTCTAGAAACGATCGTAATAAAAAGTTGCAGTTTTCTGTTTTAAAATGTGCATTTTAAGTCGAGTTCTTTTCAAAAACCACGTCAGTTATTACAGGCGCAAGCATTTCCCTCCCCCTTGAAAATTAGGCAAATGTCTTCATAGATGATGTAATAAAAAATCTCCTAATATGAGGTAATTTACAACAAGTATAGGACATTGTTGCTGTTGTATGTCTTTCAATACATTCTTGCAACAATGGAATTAACCTATTTGCTGGCATTTCGAAGAAATTTTATTAACTATTAAAATTAGAAATAAAAATAAAAATAAAAATGGAATTCGTTTAATAAATTGCTAGTGTTTGCTCATCTACAAAGAAAAAATGTAATCTATTTAATGTCGTTATATGGTACATGTGTAACTACACATGAAGTTTCTTGAAATTCTGTAAATTAAGCTTTACAACCAAAAATTTCGGAGTCATACAAATTGACATATAGCTACCCAAAAACTGTCAAATTATATTCAGGAAATACCAAAACATGGATACGTCTAAAATCTAAACTAAAATCTAATTCGTTTCAATATAAAATGGAGTGATAATTCAAGGGATAATTGTACTTCAGTTTCTGGTATACCAAAATCAGTTAAAAAAATTTATTTAAGTTTTTGAGAAATATTTAAACATTCATAAAACAATTTTTCTATTAAACACACTAGGGGATCGAACCCGAGCTCCTCGTGTTACAGAATATAGGTGAAAACCATTTTTTTTTTATCTAATTATTTTTTTACATGTAATATATATTTTAGATTGCCCACTAACATCAAAAAGAATTTTTATATGAAAAATATCAATTATGCAATCAAATAAAGTTTTGAAATTTATTAGAAGCGATACTTTCACATGTCACCACATGCCAGGAGTTATTAACCCAAGATTTTGCCCCTTACGTCAGTATTTCTGATCATTTCGGTGCATAAGAGCGTGGTTCAATCACATGTCTGTTAAATTTGTTTCTTATTTACATTAATTTATTTTTCTATAGAGGAAGTTTTAACTTTGTTATGGAACATTAGACTGAAACATATGCTGAACTTGCTACATTGTTATAAGAGCAAGCGGATTAACCTTCCGTAATCGAGCTACGCGTCATAGAGATAAATTGAAAAATAATTTATGCTTGAAAATCTATATATATATATATATTACGCTATCGTACGTGACACAGAAATCGCGATTAATTGTTGGTTAATTGGTTCATTGTAAACAATTGGTGGTTAATTGTTTAATGGCAACGCCCGGATGAAACGCATCTCATTGGTTATTGTGTAATATTTTAAAAAAGTGAATAACAATAAATAAAAAGTTTAATTAATAACTATAGAACAAAACAATTTATATAATAAAAAAAAAAAAATAAAAGTAAATAAACAATTTATTAATAAATAAACAACAGCATCCGGGTTACCATATTACGCAAAATAACTACACTTTGGCGCCAGTTAAGTACCCCGGTGCGTATATGACACGTGTGCCGTCTTTTATTCATGTAATTTAAAATACAATAAATAAAAAAATAAATGAAGGTGCTTTTCCAGTATAGGTACGTGGCGAAATAGAGAAAAGGTCCATGGCGAGAAAAGAAATATTTTTCTGGCAACCAATTTAATCAAAACTTTTTTTTTTCAAATAAAACTAAATAAAAGTGTCCATAATCGCAAAGAGTTCGTGCTTTTATGTTAGCTGGGTGCAATTCTCGCCAATAGCATTTTTTAACTCGCCAGCAGCATTTTTTATATTTCGAGGGGTAAATTAAAACATGCTTTGATGTTGAAATTAAATGGTTTATGGTATTATATATTCTTTTTCTTTTATTTTTCTTTTTTTAAAGATTTTTTTTTTTTTTTTTTTTTTTTTTTTAAGTGAAAGTCATGAATTTTAAAAGTTCTATTTTTAAATTAAAGTCATCCATTCTAAATAAAATGAGTGAAAGGATTATACTTTATTCTGAATTAACGAAATAATAAAAAAAAATGCGACGGGTACAATGTTTGACGATTTATCACCTGTGCCCGACTAACATAACAGTAGGGAGTTCTCGATTTCTCTATAAGAATCTTCAAATTTGGCGAAGGATTGAGCAAGTAAATTAAATTATGAATAAAAGTAACATACAATGCCTAACATACATTTAAGAGAGGCCAAATTGGTCGCCACGTTTAACTAGTTATTTTAAAAACCATAATAACTCAGTCAATTAAGATACAATTTTCAAACAAATTGCATTTGAAAGTAGATTTTTTTCTAAATTTGACGGTTTAAAAATTAAAAATGTGCGATATTTAGAAATTAAAAAAATTGCTGACATAGCACGTATTTTAATTTAAATTTATTTTTTCAGTTTTTATGAGAAAATGGCAACAAAAGCTACAGTAATGTATTATTTTCTTTCTTCCGTGATTAGTTTCCCTTTACTTTCAACCCTCCACGACTTTCAACGGAAATGGAGTTCTTCAGTTGCCACAATTACAAAAAATGTATTAAAAAGTACAAAAAAATTAATATCTCAAAATTAAATTGAGATACAGCTTTCAAACAAATTGCATGTAAAAGAGCATTTTTTTCGTTACACGACGGTGTAAAAATTTTAAATGTGCGATGTTTAGAAGTTTAAAAATTTGCAGTAGAGAAAATTGCAAAACAGAAATTTCCTTTCAAATTTCAAAGTGTTGCCATTCGCAGAATGACGTATGCGTTACGCACTGATATGTTTGTCCTTTATAATATAGATATGGGTGACCTTGCAGTTTCTCAATAATTTAAAGGTATCATTAACAACATAGAGTTACCGCTGCAAAGAGAAATGAATAGTTCCCGGATTAGAACAAACAGTCAACAAAATCCATGAAAAACAGAAAATGTACTGTCAGCAAAGTTGCTGTTTATTCTTTGAGATTTAACAACATTTCCGTATTGTTATTCTGCGGTTTCAAGATAATTTTTTAAACACTTTCCAACAAAGAGGAAGAGAGTTTATGACTTCGGTTTGTCTGTCCGTCTCGCAGTCTGTCCGCGCTGTAACTCTCGTAAATATACTCGGATTGCCCTGTGTTATTTACGTTTACCCTAGCACAAACCCTATTTCAAAATTTCAAATTAAAAATGTAGCATGTTTTTTTTTTTTTTTTTTTTTTTTTTCAGGGACAGTCAGATGTTTTCTTTTACATTACTGCCAATGGGAAAAAGTAGTTCCAAATGAATTTTAATGACCTTACACTCTTTCAAACATAATAAAATTTATATGCATTTACAAAGTGCACTAAAATATGCATTCTGTAGAATATGCGGTGCAATGAATCGTTATTATTCATTTACAGGTCCACACAAAAGTTTTCCGTTACATGGGGGAAATTGTTTGAAGCTTATTTTAATTATGTGAAACTATTTCATAAATAATTAAATTGTTAAACGTCGGTGAGGCTTACTATAAGTTATTTTATGGATAATACGAAGAGCGTAGCATTTACAGGGCCACGCAAAAGATTTCAGATAGTATGTTCTATCCGAAGTACTGTATACTAGCGGCGATGGCAGGAAATGAATTTGTAATTATGATATACGCTTTTAAGTTTCGCTATATTTATGCATAATATATGGTGTGTATAAATACTATAATTGATATGCAGGGCTACACAAAATATTTCGTAAAGGTTACTGAGTATGAGCGCAAATTGCTTAAAATTGGTTTTTAAATGTGTTATGAATTTTTAAGCTGAACGGCATGTAGTTTACTAAGAAATGTTTTTAGAACATAGATAAAATGGTATACAGGGCCACGCAAGGAATTGTATGCACGGCCGTCTATGGTATAAATTCTGGAAATGTGATTTTAGTAGTTTCAAGAGTGTTTTAGTTTGAATTAACTTTTAGCTCAATAGTGGCGTGTAATAAAGATACAATGTAAACTATATGGCTGAAAAAAAAGTATTTAAGTATATTTCTA
Source organism: Maratus speciosus (assembly GCA_963932465.1). NCBI lineage: Eukaryota > Metazoa > Arthropoda > Arachnida > Araneae > Salticidae > Maratus > Maratus speciosus. The sequence continues at coordinate 175,816,354 of OZ010792.1, forward strand.
AGTATAGATTGTTGAAAAAGAAATTTCAATCTGTCATGCGTTCCCTTGATAATCTAAATTTCCCCATTATATAGTATATATGGAGACCTACAGATCAAATACAGGGTTGTTCAGAAGAATTGGAATACATATTTGGCTATGGAAGATAACACCTAATCAGATTTTTAATGGTTTTATCCATTTTCTAAAATGTTTTCTTAGTTATCTTATTTACCTTATTTCACTAAATAACGAAGTTTTGTTAAAGATTTCAGGAAATGTTGGAAACTGTTTTAAAATCTTTGATTAACGCATGATTTTTCTTTCTTATTTAATTTCAAGAAGGGTCATTTCAGTTTTTTTTTTTTTTTACAAATAAATATGAGCAATAGCTCAGTATTAAAAAAATCTATATAATAATTAAATATACTGATGCATTTTAATAGGGATTAGGTATTTGTATTGCATGTTATTGCATTCGATTTTTATCACCTTTCATTCCTCGGTATTCGAACCTCGGTACTCCCTATTGTAGAAGGAATGCTCTGTCCTCTTTAACACCTGGCTACATCCAACGACTTTTCCTATACTATAGCGAAAATAACAATTATGAATAATTAACTGGATTTTTTGCTTTTTTTTTCAATTGAAAATTAACATTTCTGTTTGTTTGTCGAAACAAAAATAACCTATTAAGCAAACGACAGAATAGATGTTTACAGTTAGAAACGAACCAGTCACTGTAAAAAAAAATAATTGTTGATTTTACAGTTTAATACAGGCTCCCAGTACCCAGTTGCCAGTATTATACTGTAAAAGTAACAGTAATAAACAGTAAATAAACAGTGGTATTTCGTTTTATAAAGAAAATGCAGATATATACCATATATTACTACTTAGCGGTATATTAGCGGGTTATTTTACGGCTTATTACCGTTGTTTAACGGTATAATTGTGATTTTACAGTATTAACTAGCACACCAGCTGCTAGTATAATACGGTGAAATCAGCAATTTATTTTTCGCAGTGCATTTGTTTTCAGAATAGACATGATTTTAATATAAAATTCACCAGTATATGTGCGAGATTTTTGTTGTAGTCTTATAAAAACTTTGCGAAAGTTTTCTGGATATCATCCCGAATCAACATACCATTAAGTTCGACATTCAGTGGGGTTTTGAATTCTAATAACCTTACTTTTAAACCACTCAGAACCTGAGCCGTCATCCAAACCTACATCAGTTAAGCCAGAAACATCATTTTATATATGTTTCATCCACTATTAACTAAGTAAGTAAATATTTCACAATCTCTCGGTCTATGAAAATATTCAAAATAGTACGGCAATAGATGCCTAAATTTGATATTGAATTATAATATTATCTTGTACAGTAACACCTGCGAATTTCTCAAATGCAATTGATGCATTGCTAGGAAACGACAATTTCTCTGAATCACAATCGATAGAATATCCTGGAGTGTGTTCAAATATTTAATAAATGAATCGGGGCGGAAAACTATTTATTAGTGAAGTTTGGAATGAGTGAAATTAGTGCATTGCAATCTATAATATTACAAACCAAACGTGTAAAGTAAGATATGTGAAATAGAGCAGCTTGCATGTCAAAGCTATTCAATAAATCTTTAGCAAACTAATATTTTACTGTAAATAGATGCAGATTTTCTCTCTCTTTTTTTTTTCACTTTGTACACCAGTGTACTGTTAGGGAGTGCATTCGAACTGACACTGCTTTTTTCCGGAAAAAAAATATTTCGAATAATTATTAACATAATTCTGAGTTTCTAAATGTGTTGCCTAGTACGCGCCGATAGTATACCTATCGTGCTGTGTCCATACGATTGTTACACTGACATAAAAACTCGTCTATATACATCAAATTATTCCTTATTTTTAACAAACTATTTCCGTACTACCAGAAAAAAAATGTTTTATCCGTGAATTCTTCTCGAAATTCTGAAAAAGAATGAGGAATCTGAGATCTGAGTCTTTCTTCGTCAGGCGCAAAGAAGACTTGCTTCTACTATGAAAGCATTTTCATAGGAGCACATCATCATCAAAATCTTTTCATAGTAGAAGCACGTATTTTTTTTTTTTTTTTTTTTTTTTTTTTTTTTTTTTTTTTTGCGCCTGGCGAAGAAAGACTCAGATCTTTCGAAAGGCTTAGCGCAATTAAAAGATTTTGATGGTGTTTTAAGAAGTTCTTTTGTTTTTATTCATTCTCACCAATTTCAAGGTAATTTCTTTCAATTAATGTAACATTTTGCAACAGTAACATTTCAAAAAAAGCTACTTAAAACATGTTTTAAGAGATTTGGTTGTGTAAAAGGCATTTCTAAGTAATTGGAGCTATTTTCGGACCAAAACAGGCCATGCACAAAGTAGCCCCGAAATACTGGTTTTCATGCTAGCTTTATGAAAACGTAAATATTTTATGCCAAGATAAAAAGTTAAAGAAAATATTAGGATCACACATGTGTTTCAGGTTACTAAAGGTAATAGTTTGACACTTACTTTATTTGTAGCTCTTATCAAGATTGTTCCACAATAGAAAGTTTGGAGAATTAAATTCTACACACAAAAACAGTTGTTTACAAACCCATTTAGTGTTGCCATTAAAAAAATTAAATTACCCCAAACTATTCAAATAATTTTTCTATAAAGATTCAAAATTATCTTTTATTGTTTGTTCAATGCAAAGAATATATTTTTTTAAGGGCTGAACCAATGCAACTCCGCAAGGACTAAAGTAGCCCCAATCGCCGGTACCGTACAACTGTAGCCGAGTGGTTAGAGTATTGGCATTGTAACACGAAGGTAGTTGGTTCGACTCCAAGGTCAGCAAAAATTATTTTATATCAAATTTCTACAACTTACATATATTTTACCTCATTTAATGGAGTAAAAAAAAGAAACAGATATTCGTATATTAACGAAAAATGACTTGGATCACTGCTGGCAAGAAAATTTCCGCGAAAAGAACAATGTCTTTCTGAGCGCATGTGCATTACTCAAAGTTTGTTTAGTCCAAAAACACACTGTTTCTGCGATATTTAAAATATTAATTAATAAACACTTTTTCAGTGTAAATAAATTTACAATTTACGTATATTTTACCTCATGTAACGGAGTAAAAAAAAGAAACAGATATTCGTATATTAACCAAAAAAGCCTTTGAGTGCTGCTGGAAAGAAAATTTCCGCGAAAAGAACCATGTCTTTCTGAGCGTATGTGCATTTCTCAAAGTTTGTTTAGTCTTAAACACACTGTTTCTACGATATTTAAAATATTTATTAAAAAAACACTTTTTCAGAGGAAATAAATCTACAATTTACATATATTTTACCTCATGTAATGGAGTAAAAAAAAATAAATAGATATTCGTTTATTAACGAAAAAAGCCTTGGAGCACTAGTAGCAAGGAAAATTCCGTGAAAAAAAAAAAAAAAATCTTTCTGAGCGTATGTGTATCTCTCAATCTTTGTTTAATCCTAAAACACACTGTTTCTGCTATATTCAAAATATTTAATTCAAAATTTTTATTTCAAAACACTTTTTTACTGGAAATAAATCTACTATTCGCGATTTTGTTTTCTCAAGTTTAACACATTTTGGACCACGGGTGCATATAGGGTATTCTCACAATCTTTTGAAAAATAATTTTTATTTTAGTACATATTCTTGTGTTTTTTTTTCTCGTATACCCCATTGCATGACTGCATAACAATATTAACGAGACAAATAAATTTTGAACGTTGTTGTGGGTCCAAATATCCAAGAAACTCCTATATTATTCCGCGTCCCTAATGCTGTTTGTTAAGTTTGGAGCTGTCTGTATAAAATTGTTTCAATAAAAGTAATTTGATGTAATTTTTTTCCAAAACTGGGACAACTGTTTTATAATTATATGTAGCAAAAAATTAACCCCCACACATTTTTACGGTTGATATTATTTTTTAAACTCTGTCATTGAGTCTTAAATTCCTTACCGCCTTCTTCTTAAATTATACAGAAAATTCCTTCAGATACAGACACATAATTTTTGTCAACTTTTTTCTCATTTTGAAGTATGATAGAGAAAGAATGGCTAAAATTCTTTGACAGGAAATTTACTGCAGATTTTAAATCAGCATTCAAATATCAATTTCATGCATCGTGACTCTATTGGTAGTCTTACCGTCCCCAAGGTTTATTCCTGCAATTTTCGAGATCAATTATTATTTTCTAATTTAATCCAATGTAAATAACTGTTTCTAAAAATCAATGAATATTGTGGATATCACTGAGTCTTAACATGATTTGCCTAAAAAAGTTGGTAATTTTCCTGAACGTCCACCATTACCTTCCTTTTTTTTCCTTACCGTCCTTTTTTAGGATTTCGTACTCAAAAAGCAAAAACGGAATCATTATAAGATCACTCTTGTAACTGTCTCTCCGTCTGTCACAGCCCTTTTACTAGTAAACTATGGAACGTAGAAAGTTCAAATTGGGGAAGTAATAAAAACTATTGACTCAAATATTTATAGATTAATAAATATTCATAAATATATTTAGAAAAAAATGTAGAGGAGCTAATTAAGTTACTTGAAAAAAAAAATCTTTTCTTTGTTTATCGTGTGGGGTATCATGTGAAAGCTTCCGTAACGCTGAACTCAAAAATATATTTTATTTAATTTTAGGTATTATATTTTCAAAGTTATAGTCGAAAATGTAGTGCAAAAATATTTCTCCCACATCTAATTCCGAATCTTCTGAAACTAAAATTAGAAAAAAAAATAAAGGTAGTACACGTTAATTTAAACCTTGCAAGAAAATTATAGCGATTACCCTAAATCACATAGTTTTTGAGAAAATCGCATTTTTCCGTCACACACAAATTGCGATTTACGGGCATTCAGGAAAAATGTTGAGCAGCGCAGGTACCTATCGTACCAGAAGTATAAAAGCATTGTTGACCATGAATTTCGGAAAAAATATTCGGTAATTAGCCGAGATATTAACCCTTGAAGACACGGACGGTTTGGACATACATAATGCAGGGACGGCGTACTCTATGCACCATCGGCTTTTAAAGTCTAGATAACACATTTTAAGGATATATTTATGTAATGCAAATTCTAGTAGCAGTATAAAAGCAAAAAACGTCTAATTGTTAAAAACAGACAAATTTAATGAGAATTAATCACATAAATACTATGGGATTCACGACTAGTTTGCATTAAGTGGCTCTGTCAATACACCTACCGTGTCTTTAAAGGTTAACTAAAATCCTATATGGAAAAACGCTTCACGGACCAAAGCGGCGTTGCAACTTGCAATTTTGCGACGTCCTTTCGAAGCGAGCTTAGCACATTACTGAGTTTAAAATTTGAACAAGTGTTTTGCTTTAGGTACACAGTAAAAAGAAAAGATCATTACTACGCTGAATTTAGGTTTATGAAATGGCAAATGAAGTTTAAATATGCACTACTTTTATTGTCAGCACAGAATTAAGTTCATTTTAAACAAATGAGGATGAGATTAAAAAAAGAGTTATACAGAATAGCTATATTTGATATTATTTAGCTTCCATATCTCTTTGAACATTCATGGTATATCCATTTATACCTTTTTAGTATATACAACTATACCCAACCCTACGTTGTACAGTTTTTACAAGGTCTTAGTATTCGTTTAGCACCGGTTTTTTTAATAATGCACTTACTAATTCATATATTGCTGTACGGAACCCTTTGTGTGCGAGTATTACTTGCACTTCACCATTTATTTCCTATACCTCCCTCTTTTTTTACCTTACCGTCCTTTCTTTAACACCCCTTTAAAACAATGTTAAAGCAAAATTTTGTACTAGAAATACTACATTGTTATTATTTCTTATTTCAATGTCCTGTGGGTGCTATGCAAATTCATTATATGTAAAAATTTAGAAGAAAAAAAAAGTTATAGTGATAAAATGGTAAGGAAAATTAAACTCGCAAGTTTAACTTAAGCCTCTGTTAAATAAAAAGAATTTTCGCTGCTGACAATTTTTTCTTTATTTTGAATCATTAAGGCATTCGCCTATCAGATTAAAATATTATTTTAGCTAGTTCAATTTCACCAGATTTTTATTCCTGAAAGTCAAAAGATTGTGAGAATGCACCATATATGTATCGTCAAAAGAGACTTAGAGCACTGAATTTTGATACCACTGAAGAAGAAAGTAAAATTTGTCTTTTCCTTAAGAAAGGTCATTCATACCTGTTAACTGTAATCCTTCACTGTAAAAAAAAAAAATATGTAACGTAACTCCAAAAGATTGGCAGCATGCTGCCGCTAATTTTATAGAGCAATTTAACTTATATAATGGTGTAATTTAAACTGATATAACTGGTGTAATAATACACACTAATTTAACGTAACACCAGATACAGCGGTTAAATTACTCCATGAAATGGAGACAGCAAGTCTGCCACCAATTTTATGTAGTAAAGTTACATAAATCTTTTACAATGATCATTTAAAAGAAACTATTATGTTGGATTGCACGCTCAATTACAGATAAAATCATTCACTACAAACTAAAAGAAAATGATATCCAGAGCGGTTAAAGAAATTTGAAAACAATATAAACAAACATATGTGCCATTGCTATAAAGAAACCAACATAATCAGAAATTTCTAAAAGAAAAGCAAATCATTTCAATATTTTTTGCCTATTATACTAAAATATATTGAAATTAGATGCACGAAATTCCACCCAGTTTGCACAGTTTGTGAAACTAAGTATCCTAAAAATTTTCACAGATCATTATTCTAATTAAATAATTTAAATGATGAGTTCAAATTCCTGCAGAATCCGCGAAGAAAAAAAAATATTCATTGAGCTGTAATCTGGTAGGAATAATATTTATCTAATTAGAAAATGAGTTTCCATTTATTTAATAAAATTATTAACTCGGCAGGTTTATGAATTTTAAAATATTTAAATTTCTAGAGAAAATAAGTTTCTAGTTGTTCCTAAATATATTAATATCATATTGCAAAATACACCAATGTCATATTGCAAAATACATCCTTGGAACAAAATGCTACTTTTTGAAACATCTGAATTTAAATGCAGTACAACTTACATGGATTATAAATTGCAATAATTTTGCAAAATATGTTCCGCGTGTTATTTTATTCTAATTTTACATATCTGAAGTATTATATATCACATTTAATACTATTAATAAAATATTTATATTAAAATGACATTCGTTTCAGAATTTAATCATGATATTCGTTCAAGTTAAAATTGTTAAAAAAAAATGATTCTTTGAGAATTTTATAAAAAAAAAAAAAAAAAAAAAACTTAATAACGAAAATGAATGCAATCCTTAGAAGTATTAATCATTGTTCAATGTATTAAAAATACATTAAATCAATAGAATTATAATAATTTAAATATTGCTTGTATTGCAGTGAAACCTGGAGCTTAGTGAACGTATTAACACGGGCTTGTCAGTGAGGGGGTTAAATACTAAAATTTTCATTCAAGTATCTTGTTTTAAGTACTAAAACTCATGTAGAAAGGTATTCGACCATGTTAAGGAAAAATGTTTTTTTAATGATTTATTCCGCTAATATTTAACTAAAAATTTTACAGATATTTACAAGCTCAGAGTTTTTTTTTATTTTCTTTTTTACTTATTTTTTACCCTATAAATTTTGACAAAAAAAAAAAAACCCGCCAATAAATGTATACGTACATTAATCAAAACTAAAATCAATAAATAAATTTCTAAATGCCCATTGATTTTACTAAAGGCAAAAGAGAGAACACTGTTTATTAACCTTGCTTATCACAAAGCACATGATCTATTTGATCATTTGTTAAAACATGACTTCGGATACTGAGTAGAAGTTATATCATTCTGGAATGCATATCTATCCTAAATAAATATAAATATCTAAATATCCCTAAAATAACCCGAAGTAAATATCTATTTTTTTCTGTTTGAAGCATTTTACTTCATGTTGAATAGTCCGACTTTGTGGAAGTTATCGAAGATACATTTGTTTTTCAGCCTAAAGAAGAAAAACAAATCTTATAATTTTTCTTTTGTAAAAACAATTCCTGTTTAAATTTTAATTCAATATGTTACATATTAATGTAATAATTCAAAAAAATGTCAACTATACGTTTATGGAAAACAAATTATTTTAAATTACTCAGACGAGTAGCATTTTTTCCCATCTCGGCGAAAATGTGTCCGGGTTAGACACATTTTGGAATGTAGGAGATTTGATTCAGATAGAGTGGGCATATATCATAGAGTTTACGCTCATATGAGAAAAAAATACTATTCCTCCGATTTACTTACACTGAAAATAAACAACATTTTTACAGTACAAAGTACTGTTCATCTCGGGCTCAATCTCGATCACAGTCGAATGTGCTGTAGCTTTCTTTGGTTTTTTTTGACTATATAAACATGAAAAATACAGTAGTTGCTTAAAATTAACAGCACAGTGTGCTGGCAATTCGGGCGCCAACAGTTTGCGCTGGCAAATCTACAATGGTTTTTTTTTTTTACAGTGTACAAATCAGATGATTGTGTTTAAAATAATTAATGTATAATTAATGTTATTAAATAATTATTTGTGATAATATATTTTTTTTTATCAACTAAATATTCTAAAAATATCAGTTCTCTGTTAGAGAGTATGTGTGTATACAAATAAGTGATCTTAATTTCTGCCCATCTATACCTCTTAATCATAATCAAAATATATTTTCGCCCCACCAGTGGCTGAGAGGTTCTGCTTTTGAAGCTGGTAGACGGGAGGTGGTGGGCTCGAACCCAATCGCGCTCGTCGGCTTAACCGTTTCGGAGTTTTCGTGGTTTTCTTCGAGACTTTGGATTCCCATGCGTAAATACGGATTAGGTTCCCTTAGAAAGACCCCCACGGAGGACACTCCCCCTAGGGCCTATATCCCTCGAGCTGATAAGCGGCCGCCGAAAATCAACCCAGCCCAACCCAAAATATATTTTCTGTTTGAAATGTAATGTATAAATTAAAGAATTTCCAGAATTTGGATAAATCCAAATTCTGGAAGGACCTTCTTGCCATTGCCGAAAACATACACACACAATTTGGTTAAGTTCTATGCAGAACTTCATACACTTTTCGATGGTACAATATTAAAAATGGCACAAAAATAGCTATTACAGCTCCCCCTTCCGGTGGAATATTTCAAAATTCAAAGAGGACCAGCTTGCCATAGCCAAAATCATACACAAAAAATTTGGTTCAATTCTATGGTATACGTGTTCTTAGGTTCAAAACTTCATACAACTTTTTGATGGTACAATATTCAAAAATCACAAAAATCTCTATTACAGCGCCCCCTTCCAACGGAATTTTTCAAACATCAGGGAGAACCTGCTTGTCATATCCAAAATATTAAAAACAATTTCATTCAATTGTAAGCATAACTTCATACGCTTTTTGACAGTATGACGGCGACAGACAGACGGACAGACGGACACACGGACAGACAGATGGACACACGGACACAGACATTTTCTATAAACATGTTTTTTGGTAAACCTCTGAACCCTAAAACGCGTAAATCCATCGAAAACCGGAATTCGAAAATAATTTCGATTACAATACTTTCTTCTATTGAAGATAGAAGAAAGTAAAAATGTGAATAATAAAAGTTTCAAAATGCAAATACGTGTATAACTCACTTTAATTATTTTTAAGAACATTAAGAAAATGGAAATTCTTACGTACCCAAATTTCATTTTACTTCTGTTACTTTCTAACAAAATAATCTACAATCGAGGATTGTTTTCGTTTTCGAAATATTTCAAAAAGGGTTTCTTCAAGTTGCTCAAGACGTGAAAAAGGTCCTTCTCTTCCGGAATTTAACAGTAAGTAGTCATATAGAGTTTCCAATGCATCTAACGCTGCAGTGTGAGTTGGGGGAACTTTTTCCACATCTTCTTCATATAGTCGTCCTCCTCTTCATCTTTGTCGCCACCATTTATTTATGCTTCATCTTCTCCTAATTTCCCGTAACTGAGCTGTGATTAAATTTTCATCTGCAACAACGAATTCGTCGAAAGTATACGTAGCGAGGCCTCCAGATACAGGATGCCAATCTTCTTCTTCTACGTCATTTTCATAATTTTTACTTTCATTTTCTACTGAAACGAAAATCCTGCTTCCTAAGCAGCTTTTAATACACTGGTCAGTGACGTTTCTCCATGATAAGCGCAGCATATGAATTGCATCAAGGATGGTTATTGGCATCAATTCGTCTTTCACTGCAAGTTTTGTTTCTAACGCAGCCAGAAGTCGGCGGATTAATGTCCTTTGTAGTGCACTTTCACTTTCATACAACGAATCAAACTTAGATCAAAAGGTCCATCGCTCGTGCAATTCGCAGGGAAAAATACAATTTTCGTGTTGTTGAAAGATATAAGATCTTGTGGGTGAGCAGGACTTTGATCCATAAATAAAAGAACTTTCCGTTTTTCTTTCTCCTATTTCCTGTCGAATTTATGAAGAAAATCCAATAAAATATGCGAGGTTATCCACGCCGTATTATTACTCGAGTAGTCGCAAGGAAGCTTCTTCACATTTTTAATAGACCGATGTATGTTTGATTTTCCAATGACCACTAACGGTAATTTTTTCGAACCATTAGCGTTGCAATACAGCAAGACGGTTAGGAATTCTTCACTATATTTCACATCATGGCATGGTTCTCCCTTGAATGTTTAAGTTTTGTCAATCAACAGTTTATAAAAAAAGTCCAGTTTTGTTACAATTGTAGATGTTTTTCGGTTCATATCCGTTTATTAAAGTAGCCAAGTCTTCTTTCCATTGTTCTGACACTCGAACTCTCCCCAGAAAGGACACGCGTTGCCAAGTCGTCCCTTTTTTGAATTTTTCAATCCAACCTTGTGGTGCAGAAGTTTTTCATTTCAAAACTTTTTGACAACTGTACATCCTTCTCCCTTAGAATTTCAACGTTAATAGGAATGTTCGAGGCACGAGTTTCTTTAAACTATAGCAACAAAACTTTCTCTAATTCTTCGAAATTTCCGCCTTCAATTCTGCTTCTTTTCTTCTACTGAATTCCACATTCTCTATGGGCTACTATTATCGCCTCCCGATTTTTTAAAATCCCTCTCAATGGCCATTCTGGGATATTCAAATGCTCCGCTAAAGCTATCGATGTGCAAACACTTTCTTCATTTTTTAATAACATCTATTTAAAAACGAAAGCAAGAATTTCGTTCTTTTCACAATTTTAAAACATAACCGCCTAACCAAAACGTCAAAGATAATTCTTCTGTTAGCGTCCACTGCCACGTGGTACGTACAGTACTAAACTCTTTAATTGGCTGTGACTTTTACTGATGTCCACACAAGAACCACCCCCAAAGTACATCCTTGTGTATAAGGTAGCGGAATGTTCCTGGAATCTGAACAGTAATTGATTCGGTGCACTTCTGAAACCCCAGTGACTGCTGAAGTTGCACGTCGAATCCGACTGTGGCTTTTCTCCGAGAGAGGGTTTTCTATTCCTCCTGTGGGAAGATGTAACTGCGAACTCTCATGCCTGTCATTTACCTCAACCTAGACAACCTGGGTCAAACACTAAATATGTATTCATCATTAATCTGATTGGACTTCCGCGGCTAACCGCTCCAATCAGGTTAATCGGGAATACCATTTGGGCGTTCAACCCAGGTTTTTCTATGTTGAAATTGATGAGGAATACGAGAATAAGTCTTCTAAATTTTCCGCCAATTTGATACTTTTCTGCATCCCCATTGGCTGCTGAATTTGGATGTCAAATATGCGTCGATTTTTTATTTAATTTTGATTTTCTTTCAGTAATTTTTCATATTTAGTTGTTAAGGGTAAAATTGTTAAAACATTTGGTGACGTGCATAAGTGAGAGGTGCTTTCTCACTGCAGCACATAAATGAATAAAAGTTCTGATTGTTTTCTTTATCTCTGACCGGGACCGCAAAAAAACGAGCATAAGTGAAATACGCGCATAAAAGTGAGCGCGCATTAGTGAGAGATCACTGTATTTTATAATGTATATAGAAATTTTAAATAATTGCAATTGATCTGATAATGAATTAAATTTCTTCAACTGAAAGTAATAATCAATAATGAAAAATCTACACTGGATTTAATGCATCTGCAACATAATACATAATACATCTCTTTTATTGATGCAGAAGTTTATTTCAGGTGAATAGTCCCCATAAATTAATCATTAACAAACATTCAATCATACCGTCCATAGCCAAATATGTATTCCAATTCTTTCGAACAGCCCTTTATTTGATCTGTAGATATACATATATATATACTATATAATGGAGAACATTAGTTTAGCAAGATAACACATAATAGGTTAAAATTTCTCTTTCAGCTATTTGTAGTAATAGATGGAAACATACTTTAATACTTTTGTACAGCCCTGTAGTTTACCTAGTACATTTATTACATGCCATTATTTAGCTAAAATTTAATTCAAACTAAAACACTCTTAAAACTACTGAAATTACATTTACAGAAATTATCACCCATAGAAGGCCATATATCCACTTCTTTGCGTGACCCTGTATATCACTTTATCTATATTCTACAAATAAGTCTTAGCAAACTAAATTTAGTTCAACATAAAAATGAATAATCCCTTTAAAACCCCCCTTAAGCAATTTATGCTCATGCTCAGTAACCTTTACGAATTCATTTCTGTAGCCCTGTATATGGACTATAGTATTTATACGCACTTTATAGTATGAATAAATATAGTGAAAAGACCGCGTGTTATAATTAAAAATGCATTTCAAGCAATCATTACTAATATAAAGTAATTGGGATACAATATAGTATTTTAATTCTTTTCAAATACACCGCAAACAATTCCCCCTATAACATCATGAACGGAATTCTTTTGTGTGGCACAATAACTATTCATTGTGCCGCATATTCACCTGAATGCATATTTTAGTGGACTTCATAAATGAATATCAATTTTACTATGTTTGAAAGAGTGTAACGCCATTAAAAATAATTGGAAACGATTTTTTCCCATTGGCGGTAAAGTAACGGAAAACTTTTGACTGTCCCTGTAAATGAACTAAATATGCTGCAAACTTCATTTGAGATAGAGAACATGCTATGGTAGAGGTCACTAACATCCAAAAATTTCAGAACACTCCGAGCATATTTACGAGAGTTGGAGCGTAGACACACGGACAGACAAACCGAAGTAATACACACTTTTCAACTTTGTTGGAAAGTGTTACAAAGTAGCCCACTCGAACGCGAAAATAGCGTTTCTCGCGGCTGGTGTGTTAATAGACTGCATAACGAGCAAATGTTTTTTAATATAGCCAGAAAGTCTACGAAAATAAATTATAACCTCTGCAATACTATACAGTTTTAAAAAGCTTTTCTTTATCTTTAGAAACACCTTAAATTATTATATTTCAGAGGTTGAATTATGCTTCTTAGGCTCACAATAATTTTCACAAATATTATCGAAAAGCTTTTATGCTGTGTTTATCAGATGTCTGAACCCAGATAATAGATTTCTTGAAAATTTAGCAAATCTCAAGTAATTACTTTCAGCTGTGTAACAGAATTTATACATATTAAGTGGCACAAAATAAAGGAAATATTTTCAGATTTGTTGTCAATTTGGTTATACTCGTATTATATTTTCGTAAACTTTCTTACAAGTTCGTGGAAAAATTCTATTTTTTTTTTTTTTGCAATGATCTGTGTCCTCTACAGTACAACAATTGTTCGTTACATTATCCAAAAATCTCTCTATTCTAAAAAAAAGTAACTACCGCTGTCACCGCCGCCGCCGCCGCCGCCGGTTTTGATTTTTTTGTGACCGGAGGCCTTTCTTCGTTAATATTAACAAAAATAATGCATACAAAAATATGAAAATCGGTGGTTTTATACAGAAATATTTGATAAATACGCTGATGCAGACAGTTTTCAAATCGGAGAATTATTTTAAGAGTTATTTAATGCTAAAGTTGGACAAAATCGTTCCACTAAAAAAGTTTTATAGCAGCAAAAACTAGACATGGCAGTGTAATCATTTTTAGATCCTTTTATGCGTTAGAATTTGCCGGAGTGCAGATTGCATTAATTTTTTTATTTTGACTCATTTTTTCAGGTTTTATTTCTATTTTAAATTCAAATTTTCAGCATTTCTAGAGATATTTTTTACAGATTTCAGAAAATTGTACTAATTTAAACTGTTGCCAACTGTATAAAAAGCGCAAGCAATAATGTTTGCTTCAAATTAAAAATTTATTTACACGTGACTATTATAAACAGGAAAAAAACTTTCAAATTAGAATTAAATAATTACGTATAAAAAGCAGGAACTTATTAAAAATTACGTCATAAAAAGTATACACGTGAATTTTAGAAGAGAAAGGATATTGTAAAATAATAAATTCATTAACATGCGTTAGAAGTCTTAGGATAAATTACGTCATATTTACGTCACATTATAGTTATTACATAACATGAACACAAAATAATATTGCAAAAAAGTTTAAATTTAGAAATTGCGCTAGACATTTATTTGATATTTTGAGAATTAATTTAAAATGTCTCATTTAAAAGAACTTTCTTTTCGCTTTGTTAAAAAATACCAGGAGACAAAGACTCTCTTTACTTAATTCCTTTTATATTAGCTTATTTTGAAATGTTGTTACACGTGTATACGTCATCAAGTTATTTTTATTTCGACGTTTTATTTGTGTTTTTATTAATGTTGTACGAATTTATTTGTTCTTTCGTTATTTAAAATAAAAATTATATCAATTTGTATAATTTGGCGAGTGGTTTGGCGATTTATATAATTTGGCGAAATTGGTCGACAGGATAATCAAGTAGTGCCGCAGCGGATTTGGCGTTAAAATTCCCCAATCAAAGAGAAATGAATTCGTTTATAGGGAGATCGCCACTGTTTTTTAAATTATAATTCAATCTTTCGAAATCTTTTTAAAGCCGATCAAATTAGCGTGCATTTAGAGTCTGCGGTGTCTGGACGGGGGTTGGCGAGCGTAGCTCGTAGGGGGCCGAGCCCCCTAGTTATTATAAAAATAACAGAAGATATGTTCAAAGATTGAAAGCAGTCAGTAAGTCCTCCCCATCATAAACATTGCTTCCACGTCAGTAAAATAACGGGAGCAAATATTCTAAAAATTTAAAGTCTCCAAAAAAAAAAAAAAAATGTGTTACAATGTATTTTTAATACATGTCGATGTTTTATTAATAATACTTTGAAATTTTCAGTTTTTGAAAAAACAATGCAGTATATTATCAAAATAAATATTTAAATTGAAGGTTTTTGAAGTCATTTGTGATATAAAGAAATCCAATGTTCTGCAAATATTCACAAATGTGTAACTCTTTGAAGACAACAGATAGAAGATAATGGATTCATAGAATGTGAAGGAAACGTCAAGAATGAAAATATCCATTAAGCTGTAAGTTTATGATTCTTATGGGAATAATATTTATCTAATTACAATATCAATTTCCTTTTAGCTAATGAAATAATTAGCTTTGCATATTTAAGAGTTTTAAAAGAACTAAGTCCTTAGAGAAACTTCATTTTCAGTTATTTGCGAATACATTAATGTCAAGTTGCTAAATTAGTTATATATTTCTTTGAAGTAATATGATTTACATAGCTTGTAAACATTATATGATAGGGAAAACAATGTTTGTTTGTTTTTTGTTGTTGTTTGTTTGCTGCATATGTTATTTAGTCTACGTCTCTATTTGACTTTCCCTGAAAATAACACCTTTATAATAATTTAAGAGAAATGTTTTTTTTTCTTTAATAAAATCATTATATTTCTTGCAAAATTATTACAATCATTTTTTTTTTTGTATTAGCTTCGATTACATAACAGTTTAACATCATTATTTTAAGTATTTATTCCGTTAACTAATCTGCTTTGAAAGGGGAATAATTTTGAATAATTAGCTTTAGACACGGTGGCGTCTACACAGACGATAACCTCAGCGATTTTACGGCTGAACTTTCAGGATTAGAATGAATGCATTTTGCATATTAAATTGCAACTGGTCTGCAAAGTCATATCTTGGTAGAAACCACCTGCAGATCCGGTTTTAGTGGTTGTTCAGTAGGTTTATCATTTCGTTTTTCGGCACCCAAAGGATTGAAAAGATAGATGACCTTCTGATGGAAAACATAGTGGTAAACCTACCAATGCAAAACTGGAAAGGGATTTACAGGTGTTTGCCACTTAGAAATAACTTGACAGACCAGTTGCATTTTAATATATGAATCGAGGTCTTTCTTATCCTGAAATTTCAGCCGTGAAATCGATGAGATGATGGGGTGTAAAGCTGCATCCCGTTCTACTCTATAAAATTAATACGTTTAAATTCTAAAGAAGATTAAAGTCCAGTTATTCTCATTTCATACTGTAACAGCATATAGGGAAGATAGGGGATGAATGGGACATTTTCACATTTTTTTTTTTTAATTTAAGTTTAAATCAATATTATATATAACATTTCATACATTAGGTATTTGACTACATATATGAACAATATTTATTCTAAATTATGATTTATTCAGAAAAATATCATGAAATCAAAAAAAAAAAGTTCCTCCCTGTGCCAATCATCCTCACAGAAGGGATGAATGGGACACTAATAGGGACTGATGGGGCACAAATATTTTCCTCCCTGCATTCAATTTTATCAAATTAAAATTTATAATAATAAACTTATTTGTAATTATATTTGTAATATATGACTTTACAGTACGAATCAATGAGTTTTGTTTTCCAATAACGTCTTTTATTGCACTTTTAAATTTTAATGCAGACTTCGGCTATCAATCTGTTCTTTTTTCCCACTTATGAGGCATTTTAGATTAGAAAGTCCTTCCGGCCAGTGCCGGGAGGAAGAGGTAGCTTTCATAATCCTTATTTTAAAAAAGCCAACTTATATCATGCAAACACACGAAGCTCAATTTAGTGGAAACCGAATATAGGAGATTCAATACTAATTTTTATCAATATAATGAATGAGAATTTCGCGAAATTAGTCAGCTTTATCCAAGTTGCTTTTCTTTAAAATAACTTATATTTGGCTGCCAAATTCGGCAATTTCTTAAAGTGCCTGCCATTTTAAGACAACATGGTGGATGAGGCTAAGCAGTGAACTTGGTCGAGACCTTAGTAATTGCTGTGCACATGCTCACTCACATCGGAATCGGTTAATATATAGGAATGCTGTCGCATGCAAAAAATCAGATTTTTCAAAATTTCACCCACAATAGAAATTGAAACTGCTATATCTGAGCCATTTTTTAAGGTAAAGACAAACAAAAAATGCTCCTCAATCCTTATATCAAGATCAAATACTTAAGAAAGAAACCTTTTTCAATTTCTAATTTTTTTGCACCTCACTTTAAATATATATATATTTTTTAATTTAATGGCCGCCATTTTGAAACAAAATGGCTGATGAATCTGGCCAGCGAACTTGGTCGAGGTGTTGATGTATACTATCCACATGCCTTCTTACATCGAAATAGGCGAATACGTGTGTTATCGCGTGACAAATACAAGATCGTTTCAAAATGTTAGCCATGCTAGAAATTCAAAGTGCTATAAATCAACCATTTTTTAAGATATCAACAAAAGAACAAATTTTCAGAAATAAAAACTGCTCCGGAATCTTTGTATCAAGGCCAAACACATAAAAAAAATCTTTTTCATTTTCCAATTTTTTAATACCTCATTTTGAATTTTAAATTTAATTATTTTTAAATGGCAACCCTTTTGAAACAAGATGGCGAATGAAGCTGGCCAACGAACTCGGTCGAGACATTGGTATGTACTATGTACAGATCAAGTTACATCCAAATAGGTTCATAAATACGCCTGTTATCGCGTGACAAAAATCAGGTCGTTTTAAAATATCAGCCACAAGAGAAATTCAAAATGCTATTACTCAGCCATTTTTTTTAAAGATATAGACGAAACAAAAACTGCTCCGAAATCTTTGTATAAAGGTCAAATACATAAGAAAAAAATATTTTTCCATTTTCAATTTTTTGGTACCACATTTCAAATTTTAAATTTTTAAAAAAATTTTAAATGGCCGCCATTTTCAAACAAAATGGCGGATGAAGCTGGCCAACGAACTCGGTCGAGAGATTGGTATGTACTATGTACACACCGAATTACATCCAAATCGGTTCATAAATACGCGTTTATCGCGTGACAAAATTCAGGACGTTTCAAAATGTCAGCCACTCTAGAAATTCAAAATGCTATAACTCAGCCATTTTTTAAGATATAGACGAAACAAAAACTGCTCCGAAATCTTTGTATAAAAGTCAAATACATAAGAAAAAAATATTTTTCCATTTTTAATTTTTTGGTACCCCATTTCAGTGTTTTAAATTTTTAAAAATTTTTTAAATGGCCGCCATTTTGAAACAAAACGGCGGATGAAGCTGGCCAAAGAACTCGGTCGAGACATTGGTATGTACTATGTACACACCGAATTACATCGAAATCGGTTCATAATTACGGGAGTTACAGTGTGACATACGTCAGATATATATATATATATATATATATATATATATCAATTTTGAACGGAGGGTGGTTTCGGGGTCTGGGGGTCATGATCGATGAAAATATACCAAAATTTTTTGAAATCGCTTTCCTCCGAACGGCTGCAATAGGTAGCTTTTTTGTAAAGAAAGCTACCTAAAAGGAAAGTGCAAACTGCCTTTTAAATATTTCATAGCTAATAATTTTCAATCATAACTTATTAACTAACATTAATTAAATGTATCTTAGAAACATTCGCAATTGAAATTATGTTAGGAGTGGGGATTTATTTATGCAGCATTTCAAAATTCAATATAATTTCCGATATTTGATTAATAAATACATATATTATTTTTAACAATTTTAGCTATTTTTATAAAATTTCAGTATTTTTTTTTGATAAAGCATTAATATTTATTACAATGCAATGAGTAACACTCCGAGATTTTGAACAATAACAACTTATATAATGCAATTTAACACTTACTATCAATACTAATATTTAATACTAATTAACGTAAATTATTAATTTGTTAACTTATATTATACTATTTAGTTAATAAATAAAATTTTCAACATCTGTACGGATGAATGAGACAATCCCATTCATCCCCATTTCAAATGTCCCAATCATCCCCATGATGCATATATTCAATTGTCAGCCATTTTGCCTCAAAAATTATTTTGTCACAAATTTTACTATTCATTAATTTTAATTATCGATATTGATCCCTGAAATAAGTAACTAAAACACAGCTTAATTTTTTATAGTGTATAAAATATTTCACATCTTCAAATGTTAAAAAAACTTACTTTTAAGCAGAGATTTCAGAAAATGCAATTTTGAAGGAAAATAAAAACAGCAATGTGGTCCTACTTTTAGTTCTGAAGCACACTGTAGTATAGCCTTATATGGGGATAGGATAACAAAATAAATGTTTATTGCCTGGAATATTGAGAATGTCCTATTCATACCCCAGCTCCCCTACATAAATAATAAGTCTTTCAATGAATGTCTTTGTTTTAAACACTGTAAGTTATATAAAATAATGATACTCGGTAGCATTATACAGACATTTATTTTCAAAGACATCTTGCGTTAAGTTTCCTTTAAAATATCATATATTTTATCCATGTTCGGACTAGTAATAATACAATATAACTCGGCATATCTAACAAGGAGAGGATCCGAGGTTGGTCTCACGGAATCCAGCGATCCTTTGTACATTGATAGGGTATAGTTAATAGATAGCCATATCAACAGGATAAAGTGCAATATTCAGGAGGGTCGTAAAAAACGAGCCCCAAAGTTCACCCATTATTGACTCTTTAGTATATAACCGGATAAATTACTCTCGCTTGCAAGAGGCTCGGTAGTGCAGTTGGCAGCGCGCCAGACTTTTAATTTTCTTCTTCTGGGACGTCTGCGGGTTCGGTACTCCAACAAGCTTTTTTTTTTCAGACAAAATAATGATCAGTTATTTTCAAACCATAATTAAAAAAATATATATCTAATTATTTAAAGTTAGACAAATATTCATAAAAATATGCTTCTGCACGCACACACACACATATATATATTATGTGCTTGTTAATTTACATAGATATTGCCGCTTTATGGATCTAATGGGGGGGGGGAGGAAAATAACTGAATTATTCAGTCGACAAAATTTAATTTTATTCACATTTATTTATAGACTTTTCTATGAATAGATACCTGTTGTTTTCAGCAAAGTAAATTAAAATACACTACATAAAATTAAAATATGCCATTTTACTTTTATCTTGTCAATTTAAAATGTTATAATTTTTAATTTTTTTTTCTTTTTTTAATTTTTAAAACAGAATTATTTTTTATCATGGGATCTCATGTTTGGTATTAGAATAACTGTTTTCTGTTAAAAACCTTGTACGTAGATTTGCAGGTGGTTTTTAAGCAAAACAAGTACGCTATAGAAAATGAAAAGGGTGGGTTTAAAATGTTTACCTTTCTTTTGTTGAAATTTAAGCACCCATCTGCCGCAGATCGAATGAGTACGGCATTTTATTTTTAAAGATTTGAAGTGATTAGACGTTGTTCTTTATTATAGTGTCATAATTAAAATGAAAAAAGTTATTTCGTAAAAAATATCAAGTGAAGAAGCTTCTAAATTTACAAATATTGAAAAGCGAATTTCATAATACACAATTCATAGCGAATCATCAAAATTGATATTAAAAGATGTAGTCGTGTATTACGCAAAGTTACTCTCTGAAAATAATTTAATTTCATCGGAGACTTCAGACGCTATTTCTTGTGAAGACAAGCTCATCCGGAATGAACTTTTTCACAATAATCTAGAACTACTTTGTGATAGAAATCTTATAGATTAAGCACAGCTTTGGTAAAACCAGGCGACGTTTATTTTTATAGGCAGGTGAAAAATATGATTAACCGCTTACAAAATTGTAATTGTTTAATTGAACAGAAAAGAGAAATTAGTTCTCGCTAGGATTGTATAAAAATTCATTCAATTGTGCATTATCAACTCTCTTCACCTATATTTTGTAACATGATAAAATACGGCTGGCATGCATCGAAACTTTCACATAAAAGAATAATATTTATGAATGTCAATGAAGTGTGTTTTCCAAATGATCTTTTTAAAACGCCTTGTTCCTGTAAAAACACTTCTTTTATTAATTGTGCATGCTGTCGCAAAAGTTTCTGTTTCATATGTTTTTATGATAACAATCATCCTGGTTCCTGAAAGTAATCAGAACCTCAATTTTAATAGAATACATTTATTTTTTAAGTACATAGTATAGACAGAAATGTAAAATAAATTTAAATAAGTGTAAAATAAGTGTACGTCATTGTGAAATATATGTAATTGTAAAATAAATATAAATGATTGTAAATAAAACTAAATATAAAATTTACAAAAATGTTGAATGCAAAAAAATACGTATATACTGCATAAGATTCTTGCTTTTTTTTTTTCATTATATCCTTAAGGATGCAATAAAACTGTCTCTCTCTGTAAATAAATAAATATGTGTGAATGCGCCAATATTTATATTTGTCTTACATTTAAATAATTATATATATTTTTTTTAATTGCGGTTCAAAAATAATTTATCATTATTTTGTCGGGGGGGGGGAGGGGGGGGGGAATCCTCGTTGGAGGATCGAACCTGCAGATATCCGTAAAAACGGAAATTAGAAGTCTGGCGCGCTGCCAACTGTGCTACCGAGCCTGTCGCAAAGGAACTTAATTTATCCGATTATATACTAAAGAGTCAATTGGGTGAACTTTGGGACTCGTTTTTAACGCCCCCCCCCCCCCCCCCTGAATATTGCACTTTATCCTATTGATATGTTTATCTATTGACAATACTCTATCAATGTACAAAGGATCGCTGGATTCCGTGAGACCAACCTCGGACCCTCTCCTTGTAAGTGAAGAAAAAATGTTTCGTATTTCGAAATACGGAATTTCTTTCCTATTATGTATTGTAGGAGTTTGTATCTTGAAGGAAAAAACTGTAATTGAGTTTTTATAAAATTTTCTGTGCCTTTTTTGTTATTTAAAAGCAAAATTTTTAAATTAGAAAATTTGCGATATTTTACTGATTTCCTGATGAAAACGTTTATGTAGTCTCCACCAGTTAATCTATCTGAAACAATATATATCATAGATTTTGATAACGGCATGATTGCACGCATCTGAAATGCAAAACCCAATATCTTGTAAATGGCTAATCTGTTTGAGAACTGCCGTATGCATCAAATTCTGATGACTTCAGAAAGTATAATCTACTCCAAAAAACTATAAGAAAAAGCAAAATAGTTGACAGAAATCGCGTGAAAACGAAAGTGCTGTCTGACAAAAGACACGCATTCTATTCAGCAACAGCACATCAGTGTATTTCAATTTGAGACCATCCTATAGTATATTTGTAAACTGTACAAAATCCTAAAATACAATACAGCAACAATATTCATAAAGATATTAGGGTTGTGCAGCAGTGTCGTTCTAAGTAAGGGTATTCCAGTGTATTAATCAATACTTATAACAACATTTAAAAATATGCCATCTATTTTACACATTAGGTGTATATATATATATATATAGAGAGAGAGAGAGAGAGAGAGAGAGATTTTGTTTACTTGGTACAAAGAAAATATTTCCTCTATTTTTTCATAAGCGTCATAATTTCTCCATAGTTATATTAGTAAAGCATAGAAGCAGCTCAGCTATAATTATGAAATTATATTATGATTTTTTGTGAATCTTGATTCCAGAACATAGTTGAGTCCAGGCATATACAGTGTGATTAAAGACAAAGGAGCTTGGTTGGTAAGGACTATTTTTCGCCCATCATACACGCGAAAAAAAAAGTTCCGGTTTCCGAAATTTTTCGATGTTTTTATACACTTAAATATATGTATTTTTTTATAATACAAGTTTTTACGTTCTAAATAAAATAGTAAGTCATAGAAATTATATGCCGAATATAGTCTGTTTCGGCGTTTTCCCACATTTTTGTCATTTTTTTTAATCTTTGAATTAATTTTTCCTTAAAAAGCGTTTCATGAACCAAATTAATTTTTACTTGCAATGATAATACACTTTATCAGCTTTCATATGAGCATTATTTTATTTTGATTCAGTGTGCGCTTCTATCTATTAGAGAAAAATATATATCTTCCGAGTATCATAGACTTCTCAAGGGGAGTAGCATTTGCTCTGCTATGTGTTCGGATTTGTTTTGCATCGCTCAAAATGTACTTACGTAGTTCAGATGTCAATGTTGTGTTATAAAACTGTCGTTGTAAATATTTATTGAAGAATTTAATAATAAATCATTCCTGGAAGTCAGTGTGATTGTTGTAAATCGTGCCGAAAAATAAATAGTAGTTTTGTTATCTTTTCTAACACAAAAGTTATATCGATACTTAAGAGTTGAAAAAACTGCGATCTACAGAGTGGTTCTAATTTGTGCTCTAAGGGAAGATTATATGCATTTAGTGTACTTCAGGCTCGAAATACTCCTAGTGTTTCTTCTGTGGTAAAAATAAGAGATCGTGCGTCAATGAATATTACCGACGACACCACAAATAAGAAACCTAATATAAATTTATCACTATCTCGTTGCCACAACTGTAACACATGTTGCATTATATGTATGCGTAAAAACTTCCTCGTGAGTGTACCATAAGCAGATTGAATTAAAGCCTTTATAGAAACTGGAATCTATATTTTGTTGGGAAAACGATACTGTAAAACTCATATTACGGTATTGTTATTCAGTGAGTTGACTCTGGAAGTTTACGACCTGTAAGTGAGAATACATCAATGTATGAAACATATATTGAAATTCTTAAACAATATGAGAATAGTAGCAAAGAAGATAATTCGCGATTTTGACATACCGAGACAGCTTCATGAGTCCGAATATTATGCTCATATGGGTATATCCATGTGTGATTTTAACTATATATACTAGTAAAGTCCAAAATGCGTTCCTCGTAAAAGAGGTCATCTCGACCTGCTTGACAGTGTTACTTGTAAAGCTTAGAAATGGTTTGTCTAATGATGTTCTGTCCGCATTATTCAATGTAAGAAAAAGATTAATAACATCTTCTGTGTAATGTCCACGCAAAAGGAGATCTGGATTACACTAATTGATACAGATCTTGCACGACTAACTCGGGATGAGCTGCAAAGTCTAACTCTTGAAATATACCAACTTAAACAAATCCAATCTTGCATTCAAGAGCACTTAAATTAAGAAGGTATTTGCTCTTTTTACATACATCGTGAAGATGATTCTGTCCTTCGAGTTCTGTTATGTTTACGACACACAAATACTAAAAAATGTAATATAAAAACAGAGCGAAGCAACATCACACAATGGTACTGTCAATGCATATTAGGCTCAAGGGTCATAGAATGCGGTGCGCATGTTGCTTCCGTATCATGGTTTCTGCCTTATTGCCGCCATAACCGAAGTTAAAAAGCTAAGTCTTGAATATGCTCATTGCTCATATACTACAAGACGCCAACGCTGGGTGGGTGACGAAAGCAAGGAGGAAGACTAATTAAAAACACATCGCCGAAAGTGCCTGAAACTGTGCTTATTTTCCGTTATTTATTATTTACGATATTTCATATATTGAAGTAATAGTCGTAAAAAGCTCCATTCATCTTAATTTTGTATTTAGTTTTGTATTTACTATTGAGTATATGAATTAAAACTAATGACAATAGTGTTTATGTTCATCGATGTACAAAATTTCTTATTTATTATGAGGTATACTAATGAAAAAAATCTTTCTCACATCAAGGGGCTGATGGGCGAATAATGGCCCTTATCAACCCACCTCATTTTAGACGTCGGAACATTAAATAGATATATCTACCCTATATATATAAAATCCTAATGAAACGATTTTATGAAACGACTGAATAAAACGACTTTATGAAACGATTTTATGAAACAACAGATTAAAAAACTGATTAAGTTTCACGGCCATTTCTCCTAAAATATGGGATATTATGCGATGGAATTAACACCAAAAATCCGTATTCATCCGCAGATCTCAAAACTTGTATTAGAATTATTAAATTCGAATTATGTTTTCAAGATATTAATTTTTTTCTAATTTTAAATACTTTTCTCTAATGATGGTAACTCAGATTTTAATCCTAACACATATTTTTTTTCATATTTTACAAAAAGTTATTGTTTTGAACTAATTTGGCGACCAGTTTGGCCTTCCTTAAATGTATGCTAAGAAAAGTATCATTCTACTTTTATTCATAATTCAATTTACCTGAACAATATTTCGTCAAACATATCTCCTGCCGCATTTTTTAAAATTTCATTATCATTTTATTTAATACAAAACTTTCATTTAAAACTGAAACCTTTAAAATTAAAGGCTTTCACTACTTTAAAAAAAAAAAAAACGAAAAGAAAAGAAAAATATTAGGCACAGATGTCATATACGTACCGGGGTACCTAACTGGCGCAAAATGGCGTTATTTTGCCTGACATAGTAACCCTGCTATTTTTTCTTATTTATTAACAAATGTTTATTTACCTTTATTTTCTTTTTATTAAAAGAAATATTATAAATTGTTTTGTTCTATAGTTATTAATTAAACTTTTTTAATTTATTGCTATTTTATTTTTTAAATAATAGAAAATAGTTTAAAAATACATATGTAACTGGGATTTGAAAACGAGGTTTTTGACAAATTGTCGAAAAAATAATCTCGCCAAACCCGGTGCGTATATGACATCTGTGCCAAATATTAAATAATGCCACAAATCAGGACATTTAATTTGAACTTCAAAGCTATGTTTTGATTTTACTACGTAGTTATCCCATCTACCAATTTCGCCAAATTATATTAATCGCCAAATCACTCGCCAAATTATACAAATTGAGATAATTTTTATTTTAAATAACGAAATAACAAATAAATTAGTATAAAATTAATAAAAATGCAAATAAAACGTCGAAATAAAAATCACTTGATGGCATAAACACGTGTAACTTCCTTAAAGTCAAGTGAATGAGACATTTACGATCAAACATTATTGGCATTTAATCTTATTGTTTGGCGATAAATTTTTGGTCGATGGGATAACCAAGTATTAATTTACCACTCGAAAAATTAAAAAAATTCTAACTGGCGATTAAAAAAACTATTGCCGAGATTTGCACCCAGCTAACATAAAAGTGCCACGAGGAATTCTTTGTGATCATGGCAACTTTTATGAAGTTTTATTCGAAAAAATAATTTTGACTCTTCTATGATAATGGAAATCTTTCATATGAAAAGCGAAGGGATCTGTCCGTAATTGTTTATAGCAGTTACATGACTTGGACTATTATAAGATAAGTGAAATAATGGCGATAGAATAATATTTGGTGACTTATCAGCTGTGGCTGGCTAACATTAAAATACCAAAATGACCGCCTGGAATATAAAAAGCGAAGAGATCCTCCCGGAACTGCTGATGATAGTCACATGACTTAGGCTATTATTATAGACATTTTTTTCAATTCCAAATTCAGCTCAAAGAATAATATTTCCTTGCGATTAAAAATTCATTTATAAGTGACTTTTTAAAGAAGTAAAAAAAACTTTAAAATTACTGTTAAATGAGTACGTGTTAAAAACAAGAAAAGATTGAAAATTATGTCTTGAAAATTGTATTTACACGTGAATATTAAAAGCGAAAGGAAGCTTTATACTAATAAATACATTAATATGCGTTTAATCTTTTCAGGGGCAGGGTACTTCTATGTCGTAAAATGTTGACATCAGTGAATGGCACCAGAATTTACAAACAAATTTATTTCGAAATACGAAAATGTATTTGTTCACTTACTTGGACATCCAGCCAGGACGCCAACCGTTAGGCTAATAGACCGCATGTCCTGGCGGGAAAACCCTCTCCACCAATCCAGCTCCACCTCATCCACCGGAACAGGCTTTCCAACGGCAATTATTTAATCAAATAAAATAGAAAAAAAAGCACAATCCTGTGCAGCATAGATTCCTGCTATGCCAACAAAAGTTAACAAAAACGCAGGTTTATAGGTTCCATGCAAATGTAATATAAAATAAAAACTAAGATTAACTTACCTGAATGAACAAAAATCGCATGTTTAGAGGTTACATGCAACTCTGGCAAAAACAAAATTAAACTAAGATAACATAATTCGCATGTTTATGGGTAACATGCAACCAGTGGCGTATCAAAGTCTATACTGATAAATAGTTCATGCATAATGTCTATACAAAGTCCCAAACTTAACGCACCACATTCACAGACAGAGTCAGAGAAGACGATCCTCAAAGTTCAGTCATTACACTTCAATATCCATAGTCATGTAACATCATGAAAATGAAACTCAGTAAAAGGTCCACTTCAATGGCCCTCTACCATCTCCAAATGTCTGGAACACTGCAGCACCAATGTCGCACCTTTTTAAAAGCATATATCACTTCCACAATGACCAACGTTCAGATCATCAAATGAATGGCACCCCAATCTTCCGTAGAAGACAGGAAGACCCAGCTCAAAGACCATCATCTACATACTAATCACTATCTGACAGTTGTATAGGATAGTATATTCTGATAAATTAAACAATGGTTATAGCATACTACAGACACAATATATGATATTTAAGAATTCTGAGTATTATTAAAAACAAGTCAGCAGTAACGGATGACGATCCATGCATCAGGACCAAAGAAACACACTATATTAGGTTTAAAACTTGTATCTTATGAACGAGTACAATTCATTAAGGACGTTATAGTTAGCACAGAGCTTTCTATAGTTTTCTTTACAAAAAAGAACTCTGGATATATTTTGGCGAACTGTAAGTGAGTTATTAAAATAGAAAAAATAAGGCATTTTGGGGCATCTTCCAAATAAATAGTGTCTAACATTCCCTTTATAACCACAGTCACAGAGGTCGCTATTTCTCTTTCCGATTTTCTTCATGTACTCAAGAATGCTGCCATGAGCAGTAATAAAATATTGTAATAACTGGCCTGAACATACAAAGTTTTCATCCACCCTATTTAATACTGTATAAGTGTCTCTACCTTTACCACTATGCCTCCACTCTCTTTGCCAATCCTTTACCGTATTCATTTTGCAAATTCTCTTAATTAAGGTGACAGGAAAAGGAACATTCTCGGTAATATTAGCATTTTCACGATTAATAGCCTCTTTCGCAAGAGTATCTGCTCGTTCATTTCCAAGGGTTCCGACGTGTGCACGGGTCCACCCAATAATCACAATCTTGTCAGGATGCTGTATCAAGTTAGAATAAATCTCTTTCATTATCAAATTTGCTGGAAAAATTCTTTGTAGAGCTAGAGTTGAAGATTTGTTGTCGGTATATATATAAACTTTCTTGTAATCGGTATCCAAAAACCAATTAATAGCATATTTAATCGCTATCAACTCAGCCTGATAAATTGAGTTCATCTTATTTAACGAAATTTTAAAATCTTCAATAAATTCACCATACAGATAAACTGTATATGCGGCACCCACGCCAGCTATCATTTTCGATCCATCCGTGTACACGATGGGAACTTTCTGTTCTTTAATATCATCATCCGATTTATCTGTGATTTGTAGGTTATGCATTGCAGTATACTTAGGAAAATCATTTGTTGCAAGATTAATCATTATATTCTGTCTTTTTATTACTACATCCTCATATTTTATATTGTCCTTTCCAATCATTATGTCATATTTCTTAACCAGATATCTTAAACTAATGTGCAAAGGAGGGATTCCGTTTAGTATGCACAATGCATTCGTAGAGACTGTCCTGTATGTAGACAAGATGGTGAGAAGACCTAATCGCTGGCATGAGCTTAATTTACTAAGTGCATGTTCTTTCAAATCTCTGTACCAAACCTCAGCACCATAAACTATCTGCTTTTCTATTACTGCCTTATACCATATTTTTCGGAAGTTCGCTTGGAGTCTTCGATCCCGTTTATCTGTTTTCTTAATGTTTGATGCCAGATCTCTAATTTTTTCTCTGATGTTTTCCAAATGTGAGATCCAATTGAACTTCGCGTCCAAAGTCAATCCTAGATAAGTGATGGTATCTTTATGTGGTATTGAGATGTTGTCAATTTTAAAGATGGGATGCCGATTTTCCAAAAGATATCTACCGCAAAGCAACCCCATGCACTTTTCCCTGCTTATCGTTAGTTTCAGTTCATTGCTAATATCCGCAAACCACTTAATACGATCATTCATGTTCCTCTCTAATTCGGCTCTGGTGTCAGCACCAGCAAAAATTACGAAATCATCGGCATAGGACAGAATTTCTTCAAACTTGATCCTATATTTCTTCAGTAAATAATCGGCGACAATCAGCCACAACAATGGGCCAAGGCAACTGCCTTGGGGACAGCCTTTAAAAAGTGCGAACCAGATGATTCCGTTCGTAAAGCTGAATCCAATTCGTCTATTGCTTGCGATGTAGTTCTTCAAAATTCTTTTAAGATAATCCGATATCGGTAAACAATCAATAATTTCCGCAAGTGTCATCCAATCCACTGCATCAAATGTTACTTGTATGTCAATTGAAGTGATTGCATAGTACTTGTTAGATCTAAGTTTATCTCCTATCAACTCCCTCAAAAAATAGATTGCAGTCACCGTACTCCTATTCTCTCTAAAGCCACATTGAGCCTCATCCCAGAATCCTATTGATTCTAACAATGGCATTGTTCTAATCTTGATAATTCTTTCTAATAATTTACCAAAAATGCTAAGTAAAGTAATTGGCCTAAACGATCTAGCACTTTTCTCATCTTTGTTCCGTTTACGAAAAAAGATAACTAATCCATTTTTCCATATCCTAAGAAAATGCCCGAATCTAAAACAAGCCGTGAAGAGTTTTCTAACATAGTTTGGGCATGCTTTACAAATATTCTTCACTATTAGAGCATCGATTGCATCATAACCCGGAGCCTTATTATTTTTTTGACAAGACATAGCATATCGCATTTGTCTAGTTGTCACCTCCATTACATCACCCGCAACCTTGCCTGTTGAAGTAAAATTAAAAATTTCGGTGGGAATTTTGTCAACGCTAAAATGTTCTTTCATCAGATCCTTTGCTACATCGTCGTATGAATCAAATGGTGTCGAATTATCAAATCTTGTAAAAATAAAATCACTTGGCTTTGTAGCTTTACCAGTGATGTACAGTCGTGGGAAAAAAAAGTAAACACCCCCTACTAACTCCTCAACAAATTATCATAGAAGAAAGTTACTGGTACCGAACGATTGGAAATAAAGTCTACTTTTAAATGATGTGTATAAAATTTGCTTAGAGGGCCATCTTCATATTAAAACGAACCATAACTTTGTTTTTTTCAATAGCAGTACCCAATTCTGACAGCATAAATGAACTCTACATCCTTCAATTAGCCTAAAAACGAATTTTTATGCAATTCGTACCATAAGTTTCCGAGAAAATAATTATTTTAAAACGAGCTTATTTTAAGGGCTGTATCTAAATTGAAGTTCCGTACTGGATTGTTAACTGAGAGAGCCGCTTCCTTGATCAAGGCACCTTAAGCGCCACTCAAGGAGTCAATGAAGCGTGTTAGATTACAGTACGGCAGAATAAATTTCAAAATGTCTACTCACTTCCATCATAGACGGCCCCTTAAACCATCATTTTGCCGTTTTTTAAGCATAATTTGAAAACTACTTGGAAGAAAAATGTGAAATTTTTGAATTTACACAAAGCAGGACTTAATAAATCTAAATCCACCAAAAAAATTGTAGGTTGCAATTCATAATTTTTTCGAATATTAATTTCATAATTCATAATTCATATCATAAAATTATAAAAATTGCAAATTCAGCTTATTTATGTTTGGGTATATTAGTATTATTACCACAAAAACAATTAGCACATTAGGAGCATAATTTCGAGAGATATAAATAAAAATATGAAAATATAATTTAACGTTAGAAGCACTAAATTTTGAATGTTTATAATTCAAAAACTTATCATTCAAATGACTTGAAATTTGGTGTCTAGGCATAGTTTGAACGGAAGATTTGAAATATCTCGTTAAAATTGGGTATTGCTATTGAAAAAAAATGAAATTAGGATTCGTTTTAATATGTAGATGACCCCCTAAGAAAATTTTATATACATCATTTAAAAGTAGACTTTATTTCCAATCGTTCGGTACCAGTAACTTTCTTCTATGATAATTTGTTGAGGAGTTAGTAGGGGGTGTTTACCACTTTGAAAATCTTTTTACTCGTGATTTACTCGTGAAAATCTTTTTTTTTTCCACGACTGTACTTATACAGAGTCCCCTAAGTATCCGAAGTATCATGACAAAAGTTTGTCCATGAATCACTTTTCGCCTTTTTTACCAATTTTTTATATTCTCTTCTATGTTTAATATATATTTCTTTCAAGTTTACATCTTCTGGGTTCCTGATATATCGTTTGTAATGTGCAGACACCTTATTTCTTGCAGATCTTAACTTTTCACTAAACCATTTTATGGTTGGTTTGTAGGACAAAGTACCTTTTCTAAAATGCTTCTCTGACATTTCTGTCGCTATTTTCATAAAATTCTCTATGTGATCATCCAAATCACTAGTATTATTAATCAATATAAGATCTTGTAAACAATTTTCTCAAATTTCCTAATATCTTCAATAAATTTCCGAAAACTTTTATTCTTGGTTTTGAACCTCTGTCGTAATCTAATTATAGGGGTATGATTCAAAGAAAACTTATGTAACGGTGATCACTGTAGGAGAATATTTTGTCGTCGACAAACCAGTTATTCAGTTTATCACATATTTCCAGACCGCCAAGTGTCAAGTCCGGACGACCCTTCTGTGTGCCTTGCACAAACGAGTGTGGAGCGGTGACATCATTCATGATTCTCAGTTGTTTTTCTACAAGGTGTTCCAGGAATATTTCTGTACGTTCCGTTTCACGGGCGTAGCCCAGGTCCATGATTGGCACATTAAAATCGCCAGCTATCAGGATCTTATCAAAATTGTTAAAATGTGAACCAAGATCCACAAAGTCTTTATCTATATTGTTATTAGGAGGTGAATACTGAGAACAAATAAAAATAACATCATCATTTACATTTAAAGAGATGGTAATGGAATTATCCAGAGCCAGGTTACTAATCACGGCATAATCCCTGTTAGTTATTATGATAGCAGAATTATATCTTAAAGAGAAATAGATTGGCCAGTCTGGTGGAATGCCAGGAGCCTCATAATCAGAAACATAGATATCTTGGCAAAGAACTAGATCTATATTATTAGACAAAACATACTGTACCAAAGCATCGCTTGCATCACCACAGTGATGCAAGTTCACCTACACAAAATTCAACAAACCAACATGAGAAACACCCGTGACAATGCCCTTAGCTACGATTAGCTATTATCTTCAGTCTATATTCTGGAATGCCGGACAATTACTGCTATCAGCACGATGATTGCAATCCCCATTCACATCATCAAAATAACAATTTGAACAACAAAGAGTATCCGATTTACAATCTTTCAAGTATAGATCAGCAGCACATTTAACGCAGTTAACTCACTCAGTACAACTATTGGACATATGCCCGAACCTCTGACATTTAATGCATCTGGTTATTGACACAAACTCAACCACCCTATATCTTTCAAAGTCAATGCATATTCTTTTCATTTTCAGTAGGATATTCTTACATTCTTCGTCCACATCTATCAGCCAATTATTTTTTCCTTGCTTGGTTTCAATTTTACGTATTATCCACAATTCCCTATCTGTACCTTTCATTAAACTTCCTATTATCGCCTTCGTAGTTGAGTCTACATCAGAAGACTGTAGCTTTCTTTTAAGTCCCATCATAGTATCTTCCGACGAGCCGTCCTGCAAACACTTTTCCACTTCCTGCTTTACATCCTCCTCTTTAAGTTCTGGATCAACACTTAAAATCAGTATTCTCTCCCTTCTTCTGATCAGAACATTTATCTTCGCAATATCCTTAATCTCTTCTGAATCTGCTAGAGAATCTCTAATCACATCCACCTCTGCTTTGGTCTTATATTTCAGTATCACTCTGTTAGTCTTAGCAGTTATGATGTCCTTTGGCAGTGGGAGATCTTTATTCCTTTTATTAACCAACTTGATCTTTTCCCTCAGTTGTGAAACATCTTGGTTCTCCTCGTTCGGTGTCACTATTAGCGTGTGCTCATCTCCCCTTTTCTGTATTACTTCCTTAGGTTTCGTCTGGACCTCCTCAATTCAGCTAACAGAAGTTCTACTGATTTTCTGGGCTAAATCTGATATCATTGCGTTATATTCAGCGCGGTCATCAAGTCTTGCTTTCATAACTTTATTGTCCTCCGATATTTTGGTACATTGTTTTAGGATAAAATCTAAAGCCTTCTTTACGCAATTCACAGTTGGTGTCGATATTTTATTACCCCTTGAACTCTTATGTTCTAACAAATCATGAATTTTCGCATTGATATCCATAACTACCTCGATAAATCTTTTACCTTCAGCATTCTTGATCCACTGTTCTACATTATCATCAGCCATCCTACCAATCCTAGAACCCGACAAAGACCACCAAAGTCTTTTAATACAACCCAAAGACCCTCTATCGACAATAACTATCACAAAAGACCCTCTAACTGATAAAGCAAAACAAACCACCGGCAATTCACTAGCGTACGTTTACAATGAGAACTACCTTTCAGCTTATATAAGAGACCGTGTGGTCAGAAAAAACACAAATGATCCAATTAAAAAGCGAAACAGGAAAACACGATTCAAGTATAAGAGAAACAACAGCTAATAAATCACCGGGTAATAGAATCAATAACCGCTGGATAAAAGGATCAGCCCACGAAAACTGCCTCACTAGACATGTGACACAAAAAGGACTAAAAATACCAATGTAGAGAAGTAATACCACGTGCAGCACAGTCAAAAACACAAAAAAAAAACCCTCACACACCACGTGACCAAACTACACACAATAATTGTAAACAAACAATAATAAGATCGCAGTAACCACGGCAACAAAGACACTGACTACCAAAAATAAAAGTACTCTAAATATATACGTCACTACTAAATCGCCACACAGTACATCACAAAGCAGAATCACTGTGATCGCAAATGACACCAGCAAGAAAAATATACAGGAAGCAAACAACTAAACACAGCTCAAACACAAAATTGGCTACCAAAACAAAATGTCAGAAATTAAAAGAAACGCTCGCCGAAAAACTTCAAAAATAGATATTATAACGGCTTTACCGTTATATATTCATTATTCCTCCTTTTCCCTCAAAAAATCAACTTTTAACTTTACTGGTTTATTATAAATTGTCATTATTCTTCCCCCCCCCCCTTTCAAATAAAATATTTAGTTTAAATTTGACATTTTAGAATTAATTTCATGTCTTTATTCATTCTCTTCTCCCCCCCCCCCCTCTCACTACTGTAAGTTTCGCTTTTACTTTTTAAAGTTCTTTTCAAATGCAGACATCATTTATCTCGGTTCCTTTTTCTGTCTTTCAAATTCACACGATAGAAAAAGATCTTAACCGCAATTATTTTCCATTGAAATAAAGTAGAAGAATAAAATACAAATGAATCTCTTTTCGCTTTGCAGCCGACGTTATCTAATGCATATTTTCCCAGCCTCTGGGCTTGCATTAGTATACAATTCTCACCCTTGTACTCTGTCGGATACAAACCATATGCCCATTGCTGACTAATTTGCAGCTGTAGAGATCTGTAACGTGCATCTAAAAATCACGTGTTCCTATTTCTCTAACCACTTTCCCTTACCGCAAGAATGTTAGGACACGTGTAACCATAAATAGCTCGCCATGGCGTAATTTGAATTCTATGTAATACTTCGAGATGCCTCTGATTCCTTTGTCCACGCCACCAATATTCATCGCCAATACAGTACAGATGTTGCTATTCATCTCGCCAATGAGTGAGTGATTGTAATGAATATTTGACCACTACTGCCTCTGAACTTGAGTGGGACAGACCTCGGCTCTCTGCCCTTCGGGGGCTGCCCCGTCGGGCAGTCTCGTCTGTGACTTCTCCCCTCCATTGTACCATCATGGCCCTTCTCTTAAAAGTTTCATAATAAAGAAGTAAGTCCTCGAAATCCTCGTGTTGGAGTTTTTTTTTATTCATCCACGAACCTGGACTCTCAATCTAATTAAATCTTCTCTACACAAATTGGTGCCATTGCGCAGATTTTTTTCTCCAACAGTAATAAAAAAAAAAAAAAAAAAAAAAAAAAAAAAAAAAAAGTGTACGAGGAGAAGTATCGTTCCTTCCGTATCATGCTTTACCAGCGACGCGAAAGGATGTTCTTTTTCCCCACGGGAGTTCCGGCTGCCCTACTCTGTCCGCTCGCCGATGTCAACTTCAAGGGATTTCCCTTTCTCGCTACCCCAACGGATTTGGAGAGTGCCTCTTTCTCCCGACTTTACACTAGCCTGACGCAAAGATCTTGACACTGCGGTGCTCAACGGGGTCATCGAATGATGTCACCTCCTGCAGCAGTTCTTCTCTTTTCTCCGACAATGTACGACGCCTGCATCACTGATTCCCCTCCTGCTTGAAGTTCTTGTTTCTTCATACTCCTGCTCCTTTCTATCGGGAAAATCTTTCTGTACTCAGCGAGCGCATATCTCCAAAACGAAACTCACCGACAGTTTCGATTGTGAATATATGCATATTTACTGCACGTCGGCAAAAAGATTATCTGTGTCGTCATACCTTAATATGTGCAACGTTCCTTTATCAACAGTATGTCACTACTGCAAAGATCAAAACCTCTCAACACATGTGTTTTTTTTTTGTTTTTTTTGTGCGCTATGGTCAACTTGAAAGAAGCAAGATCGTTCTACCACTGTTTGTGAAAATATTTTGTGTTGCGCGTCGGCTGGAACCCATCTGTGTCGTCATAAATTAAAATATTGAAATGTGCAAGGTGCATATAAAAAAAAGTGCATTGCACCTATTTGTGTGTGATAAAAAAAATCACCTAGTGTTTCTACAGTGCTTCGCTTGTGAAATATGCCTCCAAAATTTTTTCGGTGCACATAAAGTTTTGTGAAATTTCATAAATGATTCAGATGTTGTGCTATTTTCATACAAAGAAAAATCATTGCAACAATAAAAGCACAACAACATTACACACGATTATTACTTTCAGTGACTTCAAAAAAATTAATACGTGCTCTTGAAAAAGAAAAAGAAAAAAAAAAACATACGAAGATACAAAAATTTGATATTCTTGATAGAATAATAGGCGTATGAAAACAGGGCGTTAATTATATTATTTTCTTTTTTTCAAAAGTGTTTTTTTCCGATTCAGTTCGTCACTGAAACAATATAAATTTTAATTAAAAAAAGCGTTGATTTTTCAGTTCGCTCTGTTTTTATGCTCAAAGATAAAGCTGTATGCTGTCTACAAAAAGTGACAGAATGGATTTTATTAAGTTTACAGTCAAAGAGAAAATTTTGTCACGTTACTTCAAAAAAGGGAAAAATACTTACACTTTGATAACAGTTGCATTTTCATATGTTTGTTTTGATTTTGTCAGCTTGAACGGATAAACTATTTCTGATCTATTTTTAAAACGTACCTATTATAGATAGCATTCTTATTTAATTTTTCTCCTTCCAGGCGGTTTTTGTTATTTAAAAAAAAAAGTGCATTTTCTAGTTGAAATGATAATTTTATAGTACTTTTTATTAAATATTTCATTTATTATAATTTTGTGTTTAAATCATGACATACTTCTCATATTTTTTTTTCTTCCGTGAATTTACATAAACATGCTATGTTTCCTTTTTCGTAAAAATGATTTTTTTTTAGGCATCCAAAAATCTAGAGTTTAACCCTTTAGCCCCACTGGCATACTTTGAAAGTACACTTATTCTGCCGATAGGCAACAAAAAAAGTTCTCTGCTCCAGATTTTGCAGTATTGGATATTTTTATATAAATATGTGCATATTTCGCTCACAACATTTGAACATTTTCATTTGTGTGTGACATTTGCACAATTACTCTCAGCATGTGTTGCTCGACTCTGACCTTGTTTGTTTTTTTTTTGTATTTTAACGTGAATTACAATTTAATTACCTGTTTTTTTATTTTATTGAATTTCGGAAACTTTAATCCAACTGGATGTTGACAGAAATTTAACTTTCAGAAATGTTGTGATTGATACACTCATATTTTTTTTTACACCTCCCCCCCCCCCCCGTCCTTTTTCCTTTTGTGTATAATTTATTTATGCAACTTATTGTGTTTTATTTTATGTGCATGCATTTCATTTCTGATAACTAGAGTTTTTCCATACATACATCTTTTTGAAATACTAGTATTATTTATTTTGCATTATTCGTGTTGCTCTCTCAAAAAAAAAGAATTCCTCCTTTTTCCATTTTGGCTGTCAAAAAAAAAGTAAACAACAGAAGTTAAATAAACACCAGAAAATAAAAAAAGATTTTGGAGATAACAGACACTTCACCAGGCTAATTTTAAAATATGGCAGCTAATGATGAACATGCTATTTGTGACTTTAATCACCCCATTTCTGTATCTCCATGGGTAGATTATTTTGAGGAAATATTATTTAGATATTCGGATTCCATTAATATGGAAGCCACATCTATTCAAAATTTACTTAAGACCGAAAATGCTGCATCCATATCTGAAAATATTATAGATTTCCTTCAGATCATTAAATTCAATTTTCATGTGCTTAAACTAAACTTTAATGTTCTAAAAGATGATTATTCCAAATTAAAACAGGATAAAGATAATTTATTTCTTGTAAATCAGAAACTTATAGAGAGATTACATGAAATCACAGGCAAACAGAAAAATAAGAAGCTAACTAAATGTAGTAAGACTATGCTTGATCAGGTGGTAGATATCAACAACAAACTCCCTCCAACTGCCCTAGATACATTTACACAAACTATCCCCTCTTATATGTGTAAACAAGAAAAGTTACCACAACTGGAAAATGATAAAGACACATATCTTAGATCCGACCTGCACACTCAAGGTAAGCACAATGAAAAATTTACAGATATTAGCGATTCCTCTCTAAAGTCCTTATACCCTGCTAAACTTAATGTACCTAAGCCTATTCGTATCATTATTTTTAACCTCCCTGAAAATTTAAATATTCCTGATATCTTGTTTGGTATCTCAGATTTAATCCATATACCTGAACCTGATTTTCACTTTGTTAAAAAGTACAAGCTCCTACATATTAAGTCCTTTAATTGGATCTTTGAGCTTGCACCACAGGATGCTAGGCAATTATTAATGCATAATGAAATTATGATACAATCAAAACCGTACCCTGTCAAACCATATATAAATGTTAAACGTTGTTTTAAGTGCCAGGTATACAATGATCATATTGCAATTTCGTGTCATAATGACATTGGATGCTCGGTGTGTGCTTTGCCACACATTGACCCTCAGTGTGGAGGTCCTCCAGGGTGCATTAATTGCATTAGAAATAATGATAGCAATAACACCAGCTTTGACATTTTCCACAGTGCTTCTGCACCTTATTGTCCATCATTAAAAAAATTCATCAAGCAAATGCGAGAAAAAGTATACAACTGCAATACATTCCCATAAACATCTCATGCAGCTTCTTTTTTAAGAAACAAAAAAAACAAAAACAATGTAACATACATTTTACATTTTTCGTTTTTTATTTAACACACATTACTGTGAAGGAGTTACTATTTACAGCATTCCTTTTAAAATTTTTATTTTCCTATACATTTACATACATATGTCAGTTTTCGACAGCATTATTCATACTGATTTGATGTTTAAAATTAACTTAATTCTTTCAAAATTTTTTTTATAAACACAAGTGTACAGTAGGTTGCTTTTTCATTTGATTATTTAGCCGGCAAATAGTTAAATGAATCTCGAAATGGAACATTTGTGAAAATTGTTCTGATGCAGGTCATCAGACATTGGGATTTTCACTTTTGAGGTAGATGTTACTGAAAGAGTACACATTAATTCAACTTTAAACATTCATCATTACACCAGTTACGTCTTTAGATTTAGTATTTTTTTAGAAATTTGGATATAATTTCACTTGTTAATCTTAGTTAAGTTTATTTAGTTACATTTCATCACACAAGTAGCGTTTCCTGGTTACATTTTATCCTTTTTTCACTTTCCTTTACTTAAAAGCACAATTTTTTTTTGGTTTTTTTTCAGTTTTAACTTTAGGCGATGCATTTTTTTTGTACTTGTGATACAATGCTCTTGGTTCCATATGTACACACTGGGTTTGTGTTCATAGGTCATACAACTGAGTTCATAGGTTTTACAACTGAGTTCATAGTTCACTGAGTTCATAGAAAATACACTTTACATGAGTTCATAGATAAAACACTTTACACGAGTTCATAGTTCATTGAGTTCATAGAAAAATACACTTTACACGAGTTCATAGCTTTGTCAATTCTTTG
This sequence comes from Maratus speciosus, assembly GCA_963932465.1. Lineage (NCBI taxonomy): Eukaryota > Metazoa > Arthropoda > Arachnida > Araneae > Salticidae > Maratus > Maratus speciosus. The sequence continues at coordinate 175,856,133 of OZ010792.1, forward strand.
TGTACTTCAGGGACCAATTGCACTATCATTTTTCTTTCATGGCAATACTCAGTTCATAGAATATTTCCTTACACATATTAGTTCATAGTTTGTTTTCTTTCTTGTGATTTGTTTTCCAGATCAGTTCATACCAATTTTTGTTTTGGTAGACACTTCAGTTCATTGGAATATTTTTTTTTTTGGTTAGACACATGAGTTCATTGTAAGTTTTTTTTTTCACACATTTGAGTTCATCGCATTACTTTTACACTTCAAGTCAGTGAAATACTTGCGCATAATTTGTTCATTGAGGTACTTAGACTGCTGTGTTCACAAACATACATCTAAGTCGTTGATATTTTCCTTTTTTCACTGACATACACTGTTTTAGTTCATAGTGAAATACTTTGTCTTTGATTCGTTCATCGAAATACACATTTTTCTTTGGTTCATACAGATACACTTACAACTTAGTTCATTGTTATTACGATTGAGTTCATTGATTTTTTGGGTTTGGTAAAAAAAAAAAAAAAACACATTATACACAATTGAAAATATTTTGTTTCTAGGTTTTTACGTTACACATTAAGATATTTTCTTTTTTGTTTTCATTATACCAGGAACTACTTTTGACCTCACATGATATGCACAAATTAAACATGTATTAAAAGGTTAAGTTTTAACACATTCTTAATTTTTCCATTTTTATTATATTTCTTTTATGCCATGACATTCCATGTCACCATCACTTTGTTTCACAACAAAGAATGCCCAGTTTACAGGATGCTACCCCTTCACATGCATTTTCTTTACATTTCAAACCTATGATGTTTTTATTGTTTTCATCACACTTGTTTTGGCTTTCTACATGTACATAATTACACGTTTTCTTTTAAATTTTGAGATTAAATAAAATCTCTGGTTAAGCTTCACTTAGACAAGACACACGTCTAAGATATTATGTCGTGCTTGTAATAACATAACTTCACAATAACAAAAAAAGTTTTTCTTTTTTTCATTTGTAGCATTGGTAACCTAGTGCAGTTACACTAAATGTTTAAAACATTAGTTAAGGTCATACAATACACATACAGTTCATATCCTGCTCTATACATTGTAAGGAATACAAAGTTAGAATTTACTTTAAAAAAAAAAAAATGTGGTTGTTATACTTACCCGATCATGTCACCAGTCTCTCCACACACTCGGATTGTCCTTTTACCGTTGATATGTGAGATATTTATCTCAGTTTTTTTTGTTTATTATTTTTAATTTATCCCCTCTGAAGTTTTGTTCCCGTTCAAAATTTTTGCCCTAAGGGTCCAAACTTCATTGTGTAGAGAGACAAAAACTCTTGAATTGTTGTTCCAATTCAATAAACAAAACTTTTTATATGATACATTGACGCATGCTCCTTTGAAGATCAATGTGATCTTTGGGGAGCAGGGACCTAGGTATCACTTGGTGTCTGGGTCTCATAACTCCCTCTCCCCCTAGGGCTGATGTTCTAAACTGACGCCATCACACTTGTTTATTAACAAGATTAAGGGCTACACCTATTCATAGGCATGCTATATGCATCCCATTCTTTTGTAGTCCTGTGCGGTGTGCACGAAAACCAATTTTCTACTCTTTTTATTTTTTATATTTTTTCATTTAGCTTCTATTCACAGACATGCATATGTCATTTATTTTCTATTTCATTTTAAAGTAGTATCTGTGTATTTTGTTGCTTGCATTTATATTATATTATTTTTATTTTGAGAAGATATTATAACTAGTTACTTAAAAATAATATTTACTTCTCTTATTTTGGTCATGAAAAATGCTGGTACCAGCCCCTTAATCAAATACTAAAAAGATATTTAAAAAGGATCCTGTTAAATCAAAAAATTATTATTTGCAGTTTCTGATGACTGTAAAGACTAATGAATACCAAGAAATGAATAAAAATAAAAAGGCGCCATTTATCATGACCTGAAAAGTTTTGCTTTATGCAAACATTTAAAGAATTGCAAGCACACAGTTATATGTTATATATATATATATGGAGGCTTATCTTTCTTATTATGTAATATCTGTTTTAAATACTTATATGTATGGAGTGGACAAAGTAATCTTCAAATATAAAAAAAAAACTGTTCTTCAAGATTCACAGTTTTTTTTCTGGTGGTAATGGGTGATATATATAACGGCTTTACCGTTATATATTCATTATTCCTCCTTTTCCCTCAAAAAATCAACTTTTAACTTTACTGGTTTATTATAAATTGTCATTATTCTTCCCCCCCCCCCTTCAAATAAAATATTTAGTTTAAATTTGACATTTTAGAATTAATTTCATGTCTTTATTCATTCTCTTCTCCCCCCCCCCCACCCCTCTCACTACTGTAAGTTTCGCTTTTACTTTTTAAAGTTCTTTTCAAATGCAGACATCATTTATCTCGGTTCCTTTTTCTGTCTTTCAAATTCACACGATAGAAAAAGATCTTAACCGCAATTATTTTCCATTGAAATAAAGTAGAAGAATAAAATACAAATGAATCTCTTTTCGCTTTGCAGCCGACGTTATCTAATGCATATTTTCCCAGCCTCTGGGCTTGCATTAGTATACAATTCTCACCCTTGTACTCTGTCGGATACAAACCATATGCCCATTGCTGACTAATTTGCAGCTGTAGAGATCTGTAACGTGCATCTAAAAATCACGTGTTCCTATTTCTCTAACCACTTTCCCTTACCGCAAGAATGTTAGGACACGTGTAACCATAAATAGCTCGCCATGGCGTAATTTGAATTCTATGTAATACTTCGAGATGCCTCTGATTCCTTTGTCCACGCCACCAATATTCATCGCCAATACAGTACAGATGTTGCTATTCATCTCGCCAATGAGTGAGTGATTGTAATGAATATTTGACCACTACTGCCTCTGAACTTGAGTGGGACAGACCTCGGCTCTCTGCCCTTCGGGGGCTGCCCCGTCGGGCAGTCTCGTCTGTGACTTCTCCCCTCCATTGTACCATCATGGCCCTTCTCTTAAAAGTTTCATAATAAAGAAGTAAGTCCTCGAAATCCTCGTGTTGGAGTTTTTTTTTATTCATCCACGAACCTGGACTCTCAATCTAATTAAATCTTCTCTACAGATATATCAATAAATAACAAGAATAATTAAACGAAAAGTAAGCGAAAAGAAAGCTCAGGTAAGATTACATAAACAATATTAGTATCAGTAAGAAATATGCATAAATTAAATAGATAATAGCTAACTTTAAAAACTTAACGTTAAAGCGTGTCTTTCGACATGCAAGAATCAGTGTAAAAATTTTTCAAAGTCCAGTAACTACAAAAATAATGCAAATATTTAAATAAAACTCATAACACAGTAAGATAATAGAAACAGGAAAAGTATTATGCCAAAAAATTAGAACTGGATCAGATAATTACTCAAATAATAGACTTTATCGCAGGAGCACCAAAAACAATTCAACTCCAATGGCGGAAAGCTTTGTTCACTTACTTAATGAAAGGAAATTTTTCATTCCTATATTCTGGTGCCAATGTGGCATTTAAGAATTATAATTAAATGGTCCAAAAATGAACCACCGCCCTTGAAGGGGTTAAAGCAGTAAATTGTAGTAAGGGTAGTAAATTGTACCATATCAATCGTTTTATAACGCTGTTAAAAAATACAGGGAAGCGAAGACTCTCTTTACTTAATTTATTTCATTTTAGCTTCTTTTTAAATGTTTAACTGATCTTCTTTAATCAAATACAAAATATCCATTGGATGTCTTTACAGCAACTGATTCGGCCTTAAATTTTTGCAATCGAAGGGAATTGAATGGAAAGCTGTTTACAGGGAGATCGCTACAGGTGTTTTTCATTATAACTCAATCTTCTCTAATCTTTTAAAAACCAATCGGATTAGCGTGATTTTTGATTCCGTGGTGTCTGAACGGGGGTTAGCGAGCGTAGTTTGCAGGGGGCAGAGCCCCCTAGTATATATATATATATATATATATATATATATATATATATATATTAGTAAATTTTACTAGTGTAACAATTCATTTATAAGGTCACAAATACGGGATAGTTGAATCTTAGCCTAACCAAGCTTTTGTTCAGAACTTTATCTATAATGAAGATCTTTCTGCAAAGGTTTTATCACTTTCAATTTGTCCTATGCCAAATGTGGTAAAACCCTAACAAATGCAAAAAGTTTATGTGGTTCAGTTAGTGACACCGTGCATGTGTCAAATGGAGGATTCATGCAAAATATACTTACTATTAAATGTAGTTCATAATAGTAATTTTACCCTTATTTAATTAGGTTATTCATTCATTAAATTACGTAAGATTGCTATCCTAAAATATTGGTAATAAAATGCACATATTGCACTTATATATAATGCGGCTTCATATGTATGTAAAACTTAGTAATTTTGTTACCTGGTTATAAAATCTGGAAATTATGGAGTTCAGTTAAGTTTGGTGGAGAATGTTGTTATTTTAGAACAATTAATATGGTATAATTAACTTACACAGACAAACAAGTGTGTTTAAAATATTGCTAAAATGTCTGCATAAATGTTAGTGATAGGAACGAAAGTTATGGTTCTTTTTAAAGTATGACAGCTTAGTTTTTTTTTTATCTAAATGAATGAATTATCTAAATGAATAACCAATACAATAAAAATCCCTGCCGGGCCGGCCTGCACAGGTACAGCTAGATTTCAAATTAAGAGCCTACTTCAGTCAAACGAAAAAACCCGTTCGCTAAAACTAATCATATGGAAGACATTTATAAAGAATTCTCGTTTGAATTTAAATATTTGTAAATGATTTTATTTCACCGAATAGTTGAGATCGATCTGTACAAAGACCTTTGTTTACTTTTTGATTTTCATTATAGGTATTTTTAATGAGGACACATTCATTTTCGAAACCTGTTTCTAAAGTAAAATCATCCTTATAAAAAAAAATCTGCAATCAAAATTGAAAAAGTAAAAAACGGCCTGCATACTGATCGATATCAGTTATCCAATACAAAAAAAAAATCATTTAAAAATATAGAAAGGCGATCGATATATCTTTATAAATTTCTTCCATTTGATTAGCATTAGCGAATGCGTCTTTTCGTTTGACTGAAGACTCTTAGTACTCATTTCACCAACAAAAACTAAATCAAGATTAGATATAAATCCAGTTTAAGAATTTTATCTGGCCGCTTTGAGTATCTACCCTCCATATTTGGTACGTTTACACCCACATATAAGCGTTTGAAAAAGTTTTAAAAATCGCATCATTAGAATTGATATATAGGGTATTTTAAATATTGTATTTAAAAATCTATGTAAAATATCAAGTATGAAGAAACTAAAGTTTCAAACAGTATCTTATATTCGTTAAATCTCTTTAAGCATCCCAATTTTCTTTTCCTTCATTTTTTTTTCCCAAGGCTTATTCGAAATTTTTAAAAGTTAATGTTAATGTTTTAAAGCGATTAAGATAGTTAAATATGTAAGGTATAAAATAATGTCATACCAAAGCTTTTTTAGCTGTTTTTGTATGAAAATTAAACCATACATGAGATATTCCGACAGATGCTTCTTACAGAGTTATTAATATTGTGTGGACGGTTGACATATTCCACTCAGAATATGTGATGCATTTTTAATTCTAAACAAAACAATTAATTAATAATCCCAAATAAAACTTGTGAGTTGCATTTGCTAAGAATTCTTTGGCGAATTTTATGACAGGATTTTCTAAATATTAATATTTCCAGTTGTTACCCTATAACACTCCTGCCCTGAAACAAACTTAACCGCTGGTAACACCTCAAACAATTGCTTTGTTTTGTCTCATAATCAGTTACAAAATTTAGCAGATTTTGATTTCACAACTGTATTCTACATGATAGTTTTTAGCGATGGAATATGGCTTTTAGTAATATTTGCTTATATTAAACGCATTTGTAATAAATGTAAAATATTAATTGCTTGATTGCTATATACGCATGTGTTCCGCAAAGAAATAATTATATTTACGTACTCAATTTTCAAAAAATTAATGAAAAAAGGTAATTGATTTAGTTTAACATAGATATGTGTATGACTATATTTCTGGTACTTTTCACAAATAAAAGTTTTAAAAATTAAAACTGCAGATCCGCTATCATGAAAAACTAAGCTTTTCTTCTGTAGTTTTTTGTAGATTAACTTTCTCGATTTGACTATGAATTAATGGTCAATATTTAGTAAACAAATAAATACCGTATATTCCGGCATAAAAGAAAATGTATGAAAATTTGCTGTTGCACGTTATAACATAGTTAAAAATATCAAAAATAAAAATTATGAAAAATTATGAAAAGATAAGTATAATGATTCAGATTTCGTTATTAATTGTACACAGGGCTTAATTTCTAACAAAAGAGTATATGAGCCCTAATATTCTGCGATACCGGTACTAACAATTGCACCGTTCTCCCCCCACCCACTGTCACTCCAAACTGCATGTTTATACTTCATATATTATTTGCAAAATTTGAAGCATTTTTTTTCCTCAGCAATATATATATATATATATATATATATATATATATCAGCATGTACTTAGCTGTCAACTATCCCACTTTTTAGTTATCACTCCTTCCGAATAGTAATCTTTGCCAAATTTTAACGTTCATTAATTGCAGAATTCTGTGATTAAATATAGTAAGTAATGTGATTCGGAAATAGTGTTAGGGATAATTCGCAGCTATCCATTTTTTTATGAAAAAATCAATAAAATTTACAGAAATTAATTGCCGAAACGTCAGTGAAGGCTTACTGTGGAGACCTGAAATTTTTTGGTTTCCATCTGTTTGTTTGTTAGTTAGTTAGTCTGTCTGTCCCGCGATAACTGCCGTAAAAAGCATCCGATTAGCTTGAAATTAAGGATGTATATTGTTGAGCTCCCCAGATTTAGCTGTATAATTTTGGGTGAAATTTGGTTCATTCGTTCGGAATATATAGAACATTTTATTTTGTGACATAATGCTTTTCTATGGAAAGTCAGACGATTTTCAAATTTTCATTTATTGAAAGAAATCGCTCATATGAATAATAGATTTAAATGGTAAATTTTGGATGCTGAAATTTTTAAATAAGAGTATTAAATTATTCCTTTTAGTTTGCAATTTTGTCAAAACATTTTTCAGAGCTTTTAAATTAGGTGTATAACTTATGATGGAATTTTATACATGTGTTCGAATAATATAAAACATTTTATTTTATGAATTTACTTATATTTCATTTTTTGCCTTTTAACCGTTGCGAAGCAACTATATCGCATCTAAAAATATCATAAATGTGAAAGTATTTATGGTTTCTTAAGTCAAATCAAAGTTAAAAGGAATGAATTAATGAATGCCTTTGTATAGATATTTGCATATAGATTGATTTAAACGCAGAAATGAAAATAGTATTTATATACTATATAAAATAATATTTTTATTAATGTATTCAACTATTTTGTTTATAAATGAAAAAGTTCGTTATTTTCATACAGAATAAAATGGCATTATTCTATTAAACATTATAAACTTTATTGTTGCCAAAAAAAAAGGGGGGGGGGATAACAATTTCTCCCAAAGAGTTAATTTTAATTTGTAAGATTTTCACGTGCAAAAGGAAAATGGAATAAACAAATTACAAATAATAAAAAAGATAAATAGGGCAAGAATGAATACATATAAACATTTCACACCAAATACCACCTAAAATAATTTTTGTAGTGGTATTTTCCCAACACTACGAAGAAAGATTCCTCGATTTACACGATTTTACTTGGCCTTCCTTTTCTCATTGGTTGCGATTTCATTTATGCAATTGTGTATATTAATTGGCACAAAATTTTACATTTTTATGACTGAGGTATATGTAAGGCCATACAAATAAGAAATTCCGTATTGTCTCCTATAAAATGTGATAAAGTGTTGGTTAACTATATATGTTTCTATTAAGAGGAGCTGAGCTGCCAATCCTTCGGCGTTCTGGATACCAGTATTTTAATACAAAAAATGTTACTTTATTTAATTGAAACATTTGCGCGATTTAAAAGAACAACATTTTCTGTAAGATAATAGTGCTGTGCAAAAAGCCTGAGACTTGCCATGTCTGGTGGTGAGTGAAATGTTTTATTTAATGCATTTATCTCTATTTTAATGCTACGTGAACAACGTCCCGTGTAACAGCTTGTAGAGTGTAAAATAAATTAAATTATTAAAATAATCCCTATTACGAAAAATGAAACAAAATGCCCGGCTAAAGGAAATAAAAGTTTAGTTAACCTTTCGTAATTTGACCTGAACACAGGGGTGCGTCAAATTTCAACGGTGTTTGTAACATCACGATTTTAAATTAAATGTGGATGCTATTAAAAGGCTATCACAAAAAAAATACTTAACGGCGCCAAATCACGTTTATCTATTTAGTCAATTGGAAATGGACATGATGATGAATTATTAACCGTTAGGTTTAGAAGTCCCCCTACTTTAGGGTGATTTTAGTAAGTTAATCCTATCGCGTACATTTTTAGATATTTAGATTAGATCTTAGATATAAATATTGCAGAATGGTAATCAAAATTATTTTTTGGAAACAAAAATTATAAAGGTATTAGATTTCTAAATCAGATGTCTCAGTTTACATTTCCAAAAGTTTTTTATCCATTAGATACAGGTGTTAGTGGTTAGCAGGAAGTAAATACTGCTGTATGGATATTAGGATAACGTAAAATGCTTGACCAAATTGTTGCTTATCCTTATAAATCGCAGTGTAAAAAGGAATCTAAGATATAGGATAATCATTAACTCAATCAATAGAAAATTACAAATGCAAAATAAATTACACAACGCGGAGTTCAGAGGGCGCCCCCCTGAAGAAATTTGCTTTATTATATAAAAATTAATAGAATAAGTAGCTCGTGAGAATTTCAGAATATCATTACATAACAACGTGTTTAACGCTTCTAATGTCTGAAACCATTGAAATATTTTTTCCTTTTATAAATGTTTGTGTAATTTAAAGAGTTTAAATTTTGTTTTTGTAGAAAGATTAATATTACGCAAAGTTTGCTAAAAACAATAAGTTGCAGAGATGACGTTGAGACTCTTGATCTGCAGATTTATTAGTGTAAAAAATCAACAGGAAAACGTTTTAATGAGACATAATATCATATTTGCCGAAACGTCAGTGAAGGTTTACTGTGGAGACCCGAAAAGTTTTTGGTTTCCGTCTGTCTGTTTGTTTGTTAGTCTGGCTGTCCCGCTATAACTGCCGTAAAAAGCGTCCAATTAGCTTGAAATTAAGGATGCATGCTGGTGACGTCACCGGATTAAGCTGTATAGTTTTTGGTTAAATTTGGTTCATTCGTTCGGAATATATAGAACATTTTATTTTGTGATATAACGCTTTTCTATGGGAAGTCAGACGATTTTCAAATTTTCATTTGTTGAAAGAAATCGCTCATATGAATAATAGATTTAAATGGTAAATTTTGGATGCTGAAATTTTTAAACAAGAGTATTAAATTATTCCTTTTAGTTTGCAATTTTGTCAAAACATTTGTCAGAGCTTTTAAATTAGGTGTATAACTTATGATGGAATTTTATACATGTGTTCGAATAATATAAAACATTTTATTTTATGAAATTATTTATATTTAATTTTTTTTAACTGTTGCGTAGCAACTGAATCTCATCTAAAAATATCATAAATGTGAAAGTATGTATGGTTTTTTAAGTCAAATCAAAGTTAAAAGGAATGAATTAATGAATGCCTTTGTATAGGTATTTGCATATAGATTGATTTAAACGCAGAATTGAAAATAGTATTTATATACTATATAGAATAATATTTTTATTTATTTTATTTTTTTTTTTATTATAAATGAAAAAGTTCGATATTTTCATATTATCTGACATTATTCTATTAAACTTTATAAACTTTATTGTTGCCAAAAAAAAAAAAAAAGGATTAACAATTTCTCACAAAGAGTTAATTTTAATTTGTAAGATTTTCACGTGCAAAAGGAAAATGGAATAAGCAAATTATAAATAATAAAAAAGATAAATAGGACAGGAATGAATACACATAAATATTTCACACCAAATACCACCTAAAATATTTTTTGTAGCAGTATTTTCCCAGCACTACGAAGAAAGATTCCTCGATTTACACGATTTTACTTGGCCTTCCTTTTCTCATTGTTTGCGATTTCATTTTCGCAATTGCGTGCATTAATTGCCACAAAATTTTACATTTTTATGACTGAGATATATGTAAGGCCATACAAATAAGAAATTCCGTATTGTCTCCTATAAAATGTGATAAAGTGTTGGTTAATCACATATGTTTTTATTAAGAGGAGCAGAGCTGCCAAGCCTCCAGCGTTCTGGATACCAGTATTTTAATACAGAAAATGTTACTTTATTTAATTGAAACATTTGCGCGATTTAAAAGAACATTTTCTCTAAGATAATAGTGATGTGCAAAACTCCTGAGACTTGGCATGACTGGTGGGGAGTGAAATGTTTTTCTTAATGCATTTATCTCTATTTTAATGCTACGTGAACAACGTCCCGTGTAACAGCTTGTAGAGTGTAAAATAAATTAAATTATTAAAATAATCCTTATTACGAAAAATGAAACAAAAAGTCTGGCTAAGGGAAATGAAATGTTAGTTAACCCTTCGTAATTTGACCTGAACATAGGTTTGCGTAAAATTTCAACGGTATTTGTAACATCACGATTTTAAATTAAATGTGGATACTATTAGAAGAATATCACAAAAAATACTTAAAGATGCCAAATCACGTTTATCTATTTAACGATGATGAATTATTAACCGTTAGGTTCAGAAACCCCCCTACTTTAGGGTGATTTTAGTAAGTTAATGCTATCGAGTACATTTTTTGATATTTAGATTAGATTTTAGATATAAATATTGCAGAATGGTAATTAAAATTATTTTTTGGAAACAAAATTTATAAAGGTATTAGATTTCTAAATTAGATGTCTCAGTTTATATTTCCAAAAGTTCTTTATCCATTAGATACAGGTATTTGTGGTTAGCGGGCAAGTAAATACTGCTGTTTGGATATTAGGATAACGTAAAATGCTTGACCAAATTATTGCTTATCCTTATAAATCGCAGTGTAAAAAGAAATCTAAGATATAGGGTAATCATTAACTCAATCTGTAGAAAATTACAAATGCAAAATAAATTACACAACGGGGGGTTCAGGGGGGCAAAGACCCCTGAAGAAATTTGCTTTATTTTATAAAAATTACTAGAATAAGTAGCTCGTGAGAATTTCAGAATATCCTTACATAACAACGTGTTTAATTTAACGCTTCTAATGTCTGAAACCATTGAAATATTTTTTTTTTCATTTTATAAATGTTTGTGTAATTTAAATAGTTTAAATTTTGTTTTTTTTTAGAAAGATTAGTATTACGCAAAGTTTGATAAAAACAACGAGTTGCAGAGATGACGTTGAGGCTCTTGATTTGCAGATTTACTAGTATTTATATGCTGAAGAATGGAAAATGTTTTTCAATTTCCTATAGAAGGTGCATATCTTAAACTATAAGCTATTCCTTCCGCATTAAAAATCTTTTGTGGTGAGTCAGTGAAAATGAGATTAAATTAAAAATGTCACACCTTTACCGGAAAGATTTGATGCTTACAGAGAAAAAAAAAGAAAACACTGATCGTTTGCTTTCTATCAGGATAGCAATATATGGCAATTATATCTCCTTACAAATGAAAGTGACTTCGTAAAGGCGCACAGCAGCATTCATGATACAATATAAATAGAAAAATCACTAACGTGATTTTTATACTCACACACAATAGAATGCAAAAAAACCTTAAACAAACAAACACTAAAGCTGATGTTCGTTATTCTTTTCAATTTAGCTATCTTAAAAAAAAAAAAAAAAAAAAAAAAAAAAAAAAGACAGCCAATTAAAACACTGTCCAGTCTTTTGAGTGGCGCCGTATCAACACATCGCAGACATAAATTTGAAAAATCAGTAGAATAGAAAAACTCGATTTCTATTTTCCCTTCATTCTGATCAAAATAGCATTAAAATGATTTGAAATAGAATATGAAACGTAATTTTCAAGCAGGTAATAAGTAATTTTCTATACAATAATAAATAAAATTTTGAATGCAAGACCGATTGAGCTTGAGTCAGTCCACGCCCAAAAACTCGTATAAAAATTGAATTCGTTTTATCTCCACCTTATCTACCAGTGCTACACATTACATCACATTTAAGTGTTTTGATAAAACAGAATGCAAAGGCTTGTAGATGGGAAGGAAAGAAAACGGTAATTTTATCTTCTTTTTTTCGGAAGCGTTATTGCACCTCCGGTAAATTCAGACCAAAATTAAAAAAAATTACTAAAAACAGAGAAGTACCGGTTCTGGGCTCGGGTCGGCTCCGGTACAAATTCAGCTCTGATTGTACAAATTCAGCTCTGATTCTGCTCTAATTTAACGAATGGATTCATATTCGTTAAATTAGCCAGTGTACCATTCCAAACGCTTTGAGGCAATTTAGATAGGCAGATACGCTTGAACCTATCGCATATTTTACCTTCACAGTTGCTCATTTTATCTTTTATGTTCGTATATGTTAGTTTAATGTTATGTATTTCATTTTCTTGTCACATATGCAACGAAACAACAGTGGGACAGACACGTTAAAAATATGGCCATTATACAAAAAATTTATATTTTATTTTTCGATGTATTACCTCCGATTTTTTTCCCCTTAACCACCGAATTTACCCCAAAACACTATAGACTTATCGGAAATATTTCCCTGAATTTTTAGCGTAATGTAATTATGGTAGATTCTATTTCTAATGTAATACAGTACAATTATTATTCCCTTTCAAACTACATTGAGAAGAAATATATCTGAGAACATTTCGGTTTAAAAAAAAGGTGCTTGTGCATGTTCTGGAAAGGTAAATATTGTGTAATATTCTCTACGATTACGTTTTCCTTATTCACATAAAATACTTACACTTTTCACATAAAATACGTACCAAATTTTTACTTTTGGTTGGTACCAAATTTTTACTTTAGTTTGTAAAAATCGCAATATTAGCTACGACTTCCTGCGACCTATAAAATAATTCCAAGTATAACATTCATACTGCACTGTCTAAAACTGGAATGAACGTTTATAATTTGACTTCGACGGAGTGCATTACATGTTAGAATGCACGATAATAAAAAAAGATAGAGAAATGTGTACTTTCAATTAATGTTTCAAAGATCTTAGAAATATTTACTCCAATAACATGATATTTTAAATTACATCACAGAAGAATTTCATAGTGATACACGGCGCCAGCTACAATTTATTACATTAATTTTAAATTATAAAAAAAAAGATAAGAAATTAAAAGATTTCTCAAATCTTTATGAATAGAAACTAAATTGTGCTGTTTATTCATGGGTTTTTTTTTTCTTCGTAAAAACGCTTAGCTTAAATTATACGCAAATCTTGGTAGTTAGTTTCATTATTTTCAAAAATAAAAGATAATTACAATTGATAAAGCTATTAACTAATAAAGCAAAGTTTAAAAATATTGTAACACTCAAACTGAAATAACTTTCTACGTTATGAAATTTAAGTTTTTGAAACATTATAATAAATAATAAAATGTAATAAATGCAATATTCATGTTGAGAAATTTTCAAATGTAAAATATTTAATCTGAATTTTAAATAAATATCTCTGTTGGGATACAATTTGGAATGCGAACATAAGTTTAATCTCATGTACGATAACTCAAGAGTGAAATTATAATAAATTATAATAAACATCATGTTTGGGAGCAACTCTCTTGTGCACTGTAACCAGAGTAACTCATGTCTTAACTGTCTCAATAATTATCAAGTTTCGAATGAAAGAAAATGCTACATTTGCATATAAAATGCAGGTAGTGATAGCAGATTTGGAAAATCAAAAGATAATGGGTTATATTTGTTTAAAAATAATTGTTGTTATTAAATTCCATTCAGAATTATTCTGTAGAAAATATTCAGATTTTAAATTGAGTATGTTAAAATATATTAAGGAATATAAATATAATAAAACTAACACAAAAGGTGATTTGAGATGCTTTTTATTAATATTTTTGCGAAGTATTGTAATTCTGGCAAGGTGTTGTTATTATCACTCTCTTAAGCTTACTTTGATGATGAATTACATAAAGTAAGAATATATTTTTCTAATACAACCAATGTTTAGTCTTAAAAACTATATTTAAGAATAAAAAATTCTATTTAAACAATATATTCCAAATATTTATTTTATTTTGCAGAAGTCAACAATCACTGCTTTAATCTGTACTAATATTATAAAGAGGTAACTATTGTTTATTTGTAGGAAGTTTGGAACTACCGAACCGATTCCAAAAGTAATGGTATCAAAATGATGGTGTAGTCCAACTTAGAACATAGGCTATATCTTATGTCCGTACCACTGGCCAAAACGAGGTGCAGGAGCAAAAAATATTCTAAAAATGCGATTTTTGTGTTAATGAATGGTCTAGAAATATGAAATTAGGCATATTAATTATTAGATATAAATGATTTCTAAGAGCACTTCTTAAAAAATTCGAAATTTAAAAGGGGTGATAATGCGCGAAGAGCGTTCTAAAAAACATTCTAAATGGCGATTTCTGCGCAATTTTAGGAAGTATCAAATCGATTTCAAAATTAATAGTTGCAAATTGATGGTGACAGCCCTTGCTCTAACAAAGGCTCTATTTTATGTTTGTTTCACAACCACCTGGGTGTTGCAGGAGCAAAAAGCGTTATAAATTGCGTTTTTTGTGTTACTGAAGGGCCTAGAATCCTGAAATTTGGAATGGTAGTTACTTATAAGATATCAGTGATCTCTAAGAACATTTCCTTAAAAAATCGAAATTTAAAAGGTGTGAAAAGGCGCGAAAAGCGTTCTAAAAACTTTCTAAATTTCGAATTCTATGCAATCTCAGGAAGAACAGAACCGATTTCAAATGTAATGTTTTAAAAATGATAGTCACAGCTCTTGCTTCAAGATATTCTATATTTTATGTCTGTTTCCACTACCCCAAAGGGGGTGCAGGAGAAAAATCGTTCTAAATTGCGGTTTTTGTGGTATGGAAGGGTCTAGAATCATGAAATTTAGAATGGTAGTTAGTTATAAGATACCAATAATCTCTAAGACCATTTCCTAAAAAATCAAAATTTAAAAGAGGTGAAAATGCGCAGAAAGCGTTGTAAAAAACGTTCTAAATTGCGATTTCTATGCAATTTCTATGCAATATCAGGAAGTACTGAACCGATTTCCTACATAATGCTTTAAAAACGATGGTGACAGCTCTTGATCCAAGATAGGCTATATTTTATTTCCGTTTCCACTACACTAAAGGGGGTGCAGGAGCAAAAAACGGTCTAAAAATAAGAGTTTTGTGTTATGGGAGGACCTACATTCATGAAATTTGACACGGTATATATTTATTAGATATAAATGATCTCTAAGAACATTTCTTTAAAATTTTGAAATTTAAAAGGGGTGAAATTGCGCGAAAAACGTTCTAAAAACGTTCTAAAAGCCGATTTGTGAGCAATCTCAGAAAGAATAAAACTGATTTCAAAAGCAATGGTAGGAAATTTATGCTAAAAGCCTCTGCTCTAACATTTTTATATCGGCGTCACTACCACCTGAGGGTTGCAGGAGAAACAAACGTTCTAAATTGCGATTTTTGTGATCAATAGGGGCTAGCAACTATTAATTAGGCATGGTACATATATTTTAGATATAAATAATCTTTAAGAACAGTTTCGAAAAAACTGGAAATTTAAAAGGGGTGAAAATGCGCGAAAAGAGTTCTGAAAGCGTTCTAAATTGCGATTTCTACACAATCTCAGGAAACATCAAACCGATTTAAAAAAATAATGGTTGCAAATTGATGGTGACAGTCCCTCCTGCAACATAGGCTATATTTTTATGTTGCTGTGACTACCATCTGGCGGTTGCAAGAGCAAAACATGTTCTAATTTGCATTTTTTGCACAGCTGAGGGATCTAGCATTTTGAAATTTGGCATGATAATTACTTACAAGATGCAAATGCTTTCTAAGAACCGTCGAAAGAAAATCCAAATTTAAAAGGTTGAAGTGAGCGAAAAGCGTTCTAAATTACAATTACTATGCAATGTTATCAAATACCAAACCGATTTAAAAAATAATGGTTTCAAATTGGCGGTGATAGCACATGCTCAAATGTAAGCTATATTTTATGTTGGTACCACAACCACACCAGTGAGTTTCAGGAGCAAAAAGCATTCTAAATTGCGATTTCTGTGACACTAAAGAGGCTAGCTACATTACATATGGCATGGTAGTTCCTTAGGATATATAAATACCCTCTAAGAACTGTTAAATGGAAATTCGAATTAAAGAAGGGTGAAGCGAAAGGGGGGACCGAAAAGTGTTCTAAAAAATTCCTAAATTACGATTCCTAAATTGCAATCTCAGGAAATATAAACCGATTATGGAAGGTTATATGCCGATGACTCTACCATCTGGGGTTGGCAGAAACAAGAAACTTTCTAAAAAAGGCCTTTAAAAACTTTCTAAATTCGTTTCTGTGGAATATTAGGAAATACCAAACCGATTTCAAAATTAATGTAGGCAAATTAATGCTGACAGTCCGTATTTCAACATAGCATTTTAAGTTGAGAGAGATGATAGACCATTAAACAAGAAGCTTAGAATTTGCACGATGGTTAACTTTAAGATGCAAGAAGATGGTTTCTAAAAAAATTAAAACTTCAAATGAATACTGAAATGAGCGTATTAATTAAACATAAATGTTTAGAAATATTTTCTAAATTATCGTTTATTTAGTTTTAGTTCTTTTTTATTAATTTATGTCTCATTTCTGCCTAATGCAATGTTATAAGGAAGTTTATTCAAACTGCGTTTTAAATAGTAATTCATGAATTTTTCCTAAAAGTATAATTTCTTTTCATAAAAATTAAACATATAAACACCACTTGACATATTTCCTATTACACGAGCAAAGCCGCGGTGTTTGCTAGTTAGTACTATAACCGCGTTAAAAATGCGAGTAAAGCGTTGTATATATATTTTTTTATGGTTGCGAATTTTTAACTACATTAAGAAAAACCAAATAAAATAAATATTCCTATAAATTTCCTGAAAATGTTAATCACCTCACCCGATTCGGATTTTTATTAAAATAGTGGCAATTATAAAATATTTAGAATTTCCGATATACGGAGTGCTTTTCCTTCTGAAAGCCGGAAGGGAGGTGGGGTCTTTCATGTATTGCTGTTAAAATGCTCATAAAACAAAAATTAACATAAAATTTCATTTGTAGATCGTTGTCGAAAGACTTTTCGTTTTATCTAGAGCTAATTTCAGTTTTGAAAATTTATGGAGTTACACAAACAGGTCTTAATAAAATGACAAAAATTAAAAGGAAAATTCATCTTATGGATACAAACAAAAATTACCTATATACATAGCTTCGGTATTCTACTGTAATAGAAAACAGTAACATGATTCAGATACAGTAAAAAATAATCATTCGTTCTCTTAATTGAATCAAAACTTTACCATTAATCCAGAATTTCCTAAATGTTTTTTATCACTTTATTATAAATATGCTATATATATTATGTGTAGGTTAAAATGTAGACTGCGCTAATATCCAATTATTATATTAATTAGAATATAGATGAATCATTTTTTCTATAACTAAAAATATTCACATAATGATCATATATATTTATACACTGATTCAGCGGGCTGGAAGGCAGATGACATCAATGTAGACACTGCTCAAAATTATATTACATTATTGTAGCAATTAAATGCTCATTAGGAGATTTATTGCAAAATCATGCTTGAAAATTATTTAAAACGTCATATAAATCAATAGATTGAGATGCAGTTTTCATAAGATTTTCATTCGAAAGTATTTTTTTTTCCTTTTCCAAATACAAAAACAAACAAAAACCATGCGTCAAGTATATATAATGAAATACTTTCCAACACTTCCAAAATACTCTAACAAAACTTCACAGCTTAGTAATGTAAATATGATAACTAAGAAAATATTTTAGAACGTACATAACATATTTGAAATCCAAATTTGAGTAATTACTATCGATGACTAAAAAAAGGTCTCCAATTTTTTGTGGAGTTCTATATATAATCTATAGATTTGTATAAATTCTGCAATTTATGCTAAAATTTTGTATAGTGAGAAAACGCATAATACAGTTAAAAATTCACCTTCAGCCATTTAACACCAGTAGAAGAAAACATACTTGAATTATTTTGAATAACCCATGTCATCCATATGCGGCCATTTTTAAATTGCCCTGTATACACTGAGCTCCATGTGTAACAGGAGTTCTTAGTCAGCAGTCAGAAGCTTGCAAGGCAAATGAAGTGTACAAGTCAAAGGTAAAAAAGAGTCCGCGTTATCAATGTTAGATATTAGTGTTCTCATTTACTATTATCCTAATTTAGGCTTCTCTAATTCATTTATACGCATCGAATTAATGAATGATTATGTAATCATGTAAAGGAATATGATAAACAACATTTTTTGCCATGAATGCGAACTAAAATTTACCTGAATGTATCCTTCTGCGCTGACCGCTGGAAATCATGTTGGGAAAAAAATCCCTGCCGGCCAGGCCTACAGGCGGAGGTAGATTTCGAAGTTAATTATACTAATTTCACAAACAAAAACCAAATCATGATTAGAGATAAACCCACTTTAACAATTTTATCGGGCCGCTTTTGACGAGTTTTTATTTCATTTTTATATAATAACTGGATTTATCAGAATCATGTTAGGGCGGTATTCAAAAAAATACTATTCCATGCTCAACAAATCGAAATTTTCTGGCATAACTCCAGATTCTGTTTAATAGGAAAAACATGAAACTTGTTGACGTGATTTCTGAAGAGATTTATAAGCGACATGTGTTTTTAATTTTCATTCAATTAATTAAAACTTGATATATAAAGAATTATTTTTTCAGTAAGACAATGTTTTTTGTTTCTAACACAATCGCTTCGGGAAATTCCGGTCAAAATGCCCACTTTGACAACATTTTTGAAATATATTCTGCCTCTCTCAAAAAATCGATCATTACGGTACATTATAAGTTTCTGAATAAGCGAATCTACCAATTGGATGCGTTTGAGAGCAAAATTGAATTTAAAAAATGAGTCAGAAAATAAGCATTATACATTTAAAAACTCCCTTAATAGGATGATTTTCCCAACACAATCCGCTTCGGGAAATTCGGTTCAAAAGGCCCACTTTGACAGCATGTTTTAAAATATATTCTGCCTCTATGAAACAATTGACCATTACGGTACATTATATAGTTTCTGAGTAAGAAAAGGTACCGATTGAACTCCTTTGAGAGTAAAAATGAATTGTAAAATGAGTCAGAAAATAAGCAGTTTGGATTATGTGCAGGTGCCAAACAACAGGATATAACGTAAAGTAACGGGCAAAACATAGTATACACAAACGAGCAGTAGGCACTGCAGATAGGATGACGATCGAGGCAATGATGTCAGTTTTATTGACGCTTCGCGGCGGTTAGGCGGTCTTTCGCCCCGATGCCAGGTACTAAACCCGTTAAGCTGGTGCATCCCGGCAGGTAGGGGCCTGGTCATCAGTTACAAAGAAAGAAAAAGCAGTTTGGATTTGAATAAACCCTTACTAAGATGATTTTTTTCATCAACCGGTATGTATTTTTAATTTGTTTTTGCTGTAAGAATTGGTCCTATCCAAAACTTCTCTATATAGATGTTGTAGACAATATTAAGAAGATGTATGATAAATTCATGGGGATTTTATATCTTTTGAATTGACGGAGTTATGGATTTTTTTCTTCTTCAAACGCCCTTTTTGTTTTCGTTTTTATTTATTTATTTATTTTTTGCGGTACGAATTGGTCCTATCAAAAACTTGTGAATATAAAAGTTGTAGATAATGTTAAGGAGATTCATGATAAAATTAATTGGATTTGATATCTTGAGAATTGACGAAGTTATGCATTTTTTTCTCCAAAAAACATTATTTTTTGCGCCACTTGAGCCCATTTTTAATCTGTGATACATAAATTTTTGGCCCTATTTTTAGAAGTAATAAAAATTTTAAACTGACTCGATATGTGCAAAATTAAACAAGTTATGGGTTTTTTTCGGTTTTCACAAAACCCCTCCCTATTTCCATCCCCTTGGTCCAATTTTGCCCATTAACGAACTTGACCGAGATTTTATGCCCCTTGATTTTATGTATCAGTTTGGAAGAGATTCGTGCAGAAATGTGGAAGTTATCATATCCAGAAAAAAGTGATATATATATATAGATAGATAGATAGATAGATAGATAGATGATAGATAAAGTTTTTTACTGAGGGTGGTTTTTGGGCTTTAGGTGTCATGATCGGTGTAGATATGCAAAAATTTTTCAGAAACTCCAACATAGGAACGATCCCAATAGGTAGTATTTCATACGAAATCTACCTAAAATATATATATATATATATATGAAACATGCTGAAGTGATTTTTGAAAAGATTTATAAGCGACCTGTGTATTTATTTTTCTTTCAATTAATTAAAACTGGATTAATAAACAATTATTTTCTCAGTAGGGCAATATTTTTCGTTTCTAACACAATCGCTTCGGGAAATTCTTTCCAAAATGCCCACTTCGACATCATTTTTTGAAATATATTCTGCCTGTATCAAACAATAGATCATTACTTTACATTATATAGTTTCTGAATAAGAGACTCTAGCAATTGGATGCGTTTGAGAGCAAAAATGAATTTAAGAATGAGTAAGAAAATAAGCAGTTTGGATTTGAGTGCATCCTTAATGCAATGATTTTTCCAACACAATCCGCTTCGGGAAATTCGGTTCAAAATGCCCACATTAACAGCATTTTTTTTTTAAATATATTCTGCCTCTATAAAAAAAAATCGACCATTTCGGTACATTATATTGTTTCTGAGTAAGAATCCGTAACAATTGGAAGCTTTGAGAGCAAAAATGAATTGTAAAATGAGTCAGAAAATAAGCAGTTTGGATTTGAATACACCCTTACTTAGATGATTTTTTTCTTCAACCGCTATGTATTTTTAATTTATTTTTGCTGTAAGAATTGTCTTATCTAAAACTTGTCTATACAGATGTTGTAGACTATATTAAGAAGATATATGATAAATTCATGGGGATTTTATATCTTTTGAATTGACGGAGTTATGGATTTTTTACTTCTTCAAACTACGAAATTTATCGTTTCCAGAAGAAATTGATATATATATATATATATATATAGATAGATAGATAGATAGATAGATAGATACATAGATTGATAGATAGATAGATAGATAGATAGATAAAGTTTTTTACTGAGGGTGGTTTTGGATTCTAGGGGTCATGATCGGTGTAGATCTGCAAAACTTTTTCAGAAATTCCAACATAGGAACGATCCCAATAGGTAGTATTTCATACGAAATCTACCTAATAAGAAGACAGATCTCCTGTTATATAATGGAGATCAGTGCCTGTATATGACTTTATTTATATTCTACAAACTTCTCGTAGAATACTAAATGTAGCTGATCTTCGAAATGCATATCTCAATTTAAATTACCACTTTTAAGCAATTCACGTTCATTCTCAATATTGCTTAAGAAATCTTTAGCGTAGCTCTATCAGCAACTATATATATATGTATATATATACATATATAAACCCTTAATTTAACATTACCGACCATCAAAAAAACTGTGAAATTATGAATAAATTGATATTAACAAATTAAGTCCCCCCGCCCAGCACACTTAATATAGGTTCTAAAAACATAGTAAAATACAGCAGAATTTGAATAACAGAAATGAAAAAAATATATATGCCAGATGTTATGTAAAAAGTATAGTCTCTTGTACTATCTTATGAGTATTAAAATGGAAGAAAAAAGAAAAATATGGATACCGATAAAAATAAATGAAAGGCTTATATATTAAATTACTTTATCAAAGGTACAGAATTCACATATATAAGCAAGGAAGTCCTTTACTGCGAGAAAAATGCTAAAAGCTGAATTGTTTTTACTCAATACCCAAACAACTACTTGACCATAATAATAGAAGAAAAATGAAAACAGAATAATATTAAATGCCTTGAAATGGAAAAAAAAAACCATATAACCTATTAAATAAGTCATATTATCTTGTATAAATTAAATAAAATAATATTACTATGCTTACCCTATATAACCCCGCATTATTTAATGCGAATTTGCTCCTGCACACACACACACACACACACACACACACACACATATATATATATATATATAAAGCAGTATAAGATTATATTTAGCCTGAACCAGCGCACCCCCCCTCACAGAACAAGAAGAACAAGAAAAAAATCTATGTAAACATTAAAACTTTAACAAAAACTAGGAAAAAATAGGCTGCGGCCTCCTAGTTTTTGTTAAAGTTTTAATGTTTACATAGATTTTTTTCTTGTTCTTCTTGTTCTGTGAGGGGGAGTGCGCTGGTTCAGGCTAAATATAATCTTATACTGCTTTATATTTAATTTATGTGTTTTACTGCAGCTGTTTGGCGCATTTCACATGAATTTATCTTGTTTTTGTTGGTGATTACTGTGCTTTACGTTTATATATATATATATATATATACATATATATTCACATTTTTAAATGAAAATAAATAATGAATCAGAGCTGTCACTTGCAGGACATAATATTTACACGACTTTTCAAATGTCTTGCTTCTAACAAATCATCTGACTCTTCTGTGCTTTTACACCTATAATTTTTTTTACAAACTGCTCAGACAACTTACTAACTATTTATTGTGTTATTTGTTTGAAAAAATAAAATTTAGTACAAGTATTAATTTTTCTAATAAGTGTCATGTGCAGTACATTCTTGTCACGTCTGGGACAGTGGGCGAATTCCTAATTTTAAGAAAAAAGAACTCAATTGAATATTAATTGAAAAAGTTTATTTAACATTCATTTAAGAAAGATTTTACATTAATATAAAGAAACAGGCAAAAAATTAAAAAAAATGCATTTTTTTAAATAAAATTTTTATCAATAGAAATTGCACGGGAAGAAAAACAACTAAAGAATAAAAGCAAAGTATTAACCCATTAATGCCGACTTCAAAATACTTGATCAATTTTATAAAATTTTGTTCATATTTGTTCATTCTGTGTCTATTAAGTACATCGTACATAAATTTTATTTTTCGCGTTGTATTTACTAACTTTTTTTTAATGGTAGATTTTTGTACCAACCGGAGTTTGCGTAGTACGAAATCACTTTTTTAAGCAAATTTTGAATTTATTGCTTGATTGCAATAATAATAATAATAATTATAATAATAGAGTCTAGATTTATACACTAGCAAAATATTACTTATACTTGTATAATAAGGGTTTTTAAAAATTAAAATTATATTTAAAAAATTCACTTGCAATTCAATTTGCAAAGGAAAATTTTGTAAAATATATAATTTTCAAATTCTAAAACTCGGAAAAAAAGATTTAAAAATTGTAATTACCTTTAAAAAATAGTAACATATTTTTATTAAACTGAATATTTATTCATAATAAGCAACATTATAACTTTTATGGCATTTGGGATGAAGGTGTTGATTACACTTTTCGCACTCATAACCATTTCTTCTGCCACACTTTTTACATTGGGCATGATTCTGATCTGATTTGACTACTCAATGGTTTCGTTGGTAAAATCTTTGTTCATTTTTAGCTTTATGCCTTATTGACTAAGTCCATAACAGAAAACTATTGACTCATCTACACTGAGATATTCTGGGATTTCTAAATCTTTGCATGCTCTGTTGAAGTGCTCAAAAAGGGGTGGACTTTATATAACCTATCATCGTCCATTTCCATGTTATTTGCAAAATGTACTTATCTCAAAATCACATCAAAAGTGTCTCTTCTCAACGATTGTGAAATAAGTCGTTGTGCATGTCAGTTGAAAGAGCCCAATAGAGTCTTCTGTTAGGTAGTTTGTTATATCCAGACACTAATAAAATGCCAATGAAAGCAAGAATATTTTCCTTTGTGAGAATTTTGTCCAAACCGAGATTTACACAGCACTAAAGAATTACGCATCTCATTTCGCGACACGTATTTATTCATAGGCGACTTTCTTTATATGCCCTTAAATTATAAAAATTTGTTATAACGAGGAAATGGAAGTGGCATAAACGAAACACTCTGCGACAAAAGCCAGCACAAACGAATGCCGTAATACAATTTAGATTTCGTTGATTGGGCGGGTCCACCGAAATGGTCACCCTATGTTGAAAAAGTGGAAAATTCGTTATATCGAGGGGAGTCAGAATGGCACAAACGAAACGTTTTACGGCACAAACCAACATTTACATAGCACTAAATAATTACGTATTTGATTTCGTGACACGTATTTATTTACGGTTTTCATAAGTGGTTTTCTATAAGTGCCCTTGAATTATAAAAATTCGTTAAAACGAGATAGAACGGAAGTGGCACAAAAGAAGCTTTTTGCGGCACAAACCAGCACAAACGTAGCATAAACGATTGCTGTAATAAAATTTTCATTTCGTTGATGGTGCGGGGCTGTCGTTTCACTGGCCCCGCCCCATTTTGTTCCTTATAACGAGGGAACAGAAGTGGCACAAACGAAACTTTTGCGGTAGAAACCAGCACAAACGAATGGTGTTGATTAATTTTCAAAATAAGTATGGGGTGGGGCCAGTGAAATGAAGGTTTATTTTTTTTTATTTTCTCGTCGACCTATAATTGAGACTATGTATATGCCGGTTGGTACAATTTTCTACAATTAAAAGTAAAAGTGAATATACGAAACGAAACAAAAGTAAAACTAAATTTAAATAGCATAATTGTATAACGTACACTATTATAATTGTGATTCCATTTAAAAACATTATTAATTTTTTTTTTTAAATATTCATAATTTACCTTTTTCTTTTTGAAGGTAGTGGCATGCTGATTGATTTCGAATTCACTCAGTTTTTACACCTACTACTGCGCACAATTTCTACAAAAATGCGGTAATTCTATTTTTATACTTATTTGTAATTATTTAAGATATCAAATGCATAATTGTTTAAGAGATAGTGCAATCCAGTGATTAATAATGAAATTAATTCGGTTTGGCAGATTTTTGTACCAACCGGCACTAATGGGTTAATGACAAAATAATTTTTTTATTCGTTTTCTTTTAGAAGTTTGAATGCACAGTTCAAATGCAGTTTCCATATTTGTAGGAAAATATTAGAAATAATTGTCGAATTGACATTGTCAATGCGATAATTGGACAAATGCTTTAATTATCTTTTACTATTTCTTCATGTTTGTATGAAATTTAATCTCGATGTTTGGGCCATTTGAAATAATCTCAGATTTTTTATTCTTCTATGGGATTTTCAAAAAATATATCATTAATTTATATATATATATATATATATACATACATGTGCAATATGTTATCTATCGCCGACATTAAATTTCTCAACCGTTGGTCGTAGACATATAGTTCCAATTACAAAAACGTTTCAAATGAGGTAAATATTCATGTTGTGGCATTATTTAAAGTAAAAAATCAATTTTACAAAAATTGCGAAATCTAACTTTTTATCCCCCAGTCCCTATAGTTATATTTAGTAAAAGTTTACACATATCATAACATATATAACACAAAAAGTTTGACATCTGTACTACAAAAATTGACAGAGTTATTAAATTTCAAAGTTTGAGATTTTTTCGCATGATTTTGTCTTTCAATGAGGGATCAGTTAAAAGATTAATTAAAGTAATCAAA
The DNA here is from genome assembly GCA_963932465.1 of Maratus speciosus. Classification (NCBI taxonomy): domain Eukaryota; kingdom Metazoa; phylum Arthropoda; class Arachnida; order Araneae; family Salticidae; genus Maratus; species Maratus speciosus. Next base: position 175,882,145 of record OZ010792.1, read on the forward strand.
ATCAGGGTGCAATGTCCTTTTTACGGTGAAACCACCTTTAGCCTGTATCGCCAAATTGGGGTATCACCAAAGAGGATTATTTCATTTAAAAATTTTAGCTGACTTTTAGGGGTCGTATACCAAGCGAAGAATGAAACATTGAAATTGAACTGAAAAATAAATATCAATTTATTATAATATCAGAAAACGTTCTACTAAACTGCTCAAAACAATTAGGGGAGCACATGGTTTTAACGAAATTACGCAAATATTTATAGCGATAAGTAACGTAAAATAAAACATCCATAATTTAAACTGCTGTAGAAAACTTCACATGTAAATTAAAGTTTATGACGTTAAAAACTAGAAAAAGAAGATAAGTGCAGAAATCGGGATTTTGCAGAAACGTTTGTTTCACTACCTCAGTTGTAAAATTAAATTGCCCAGCTTGTGTTTTGAGAAAAGGTAGCTTGCAAATGTGACAAAAACATGATTTACCGCAATCCATGGCTTGGCGTGCTATCAGGACAGTTGAATTTGGGGCAACACAACGAAGTGTAGTGGACGCTGTAGGAGTCGCAAGAAGTGTCCATGAAAGACTGTGGAATCGATTCCAACACACATGGAATGGTAGTCATCGACAAGTGGAAGGTCGAAAATGTGCTAACACAGAAACTGATGACCGATATATCCTGTTAACAGCTCGTCGAGACGGAATGGGCAATGCTACTCAGCTGCAAACACAGTCCTTCTTGGTCACAGGGCAAAGGGTGCCCAGCCAAGTGGTCCGAAATAGGCTTCATCATGGTGGTCTCTATGCACGTAAGCCAATGATCTGTATTCCGTTGACCTCAACCCACTGTGCGGCCCAAAGAAGGTGGGGAACTGAACATCGAGTTTGGAGGCAACGTTGTTGGAGTCAAATTCTGTTTACAGGCGAGTCCCGATTGAGTCTAGATGTGACATCTGATATGTTTTGTCATGGAGAGAAAGAGGCACTCAAAATAATCCCACATTCGTTCGTGAAAGATCACATTACAGACGAGGCTATTGACTGGAATCAGCATAGGTGGACGTGCGGGCCTGCATATCATTCGGAAAGCACTTTGACGGTCCTAAGCAATACAGACGAGATATTGAGACCTCAAGTCGCATTTTATGTTACAGTAATTAGTGATTTCTTATTTTACATGCATGATAATGATAGACTTTATACAGTTCGTCTTGCGGAAAACATGCTTGAAGCTAAAACAATACAGCGTATGGAATTACCAGCATGCTCTCCTGTCCTAAATCCGATCGAGCATGTTTGGGACATACTCAGATGACGCATTGCTGCTAGACCGAGACCTCCTATTAATATCCGGGACTTGGAGATTGCAATTCTTGAACAGTGGAACAGTATTCCCCAATATCTTATCGATAACCTCATCGCATCCATGGAAAACAGGTGTGCAGCAGTCTTAGCTGTTCGAGGAGACAACACGCAATATTAAAAATCTTGCATCATTTCTAAACAATAATTTTTTTATCATTTACATGAAACCAAATTGTTGCCCTAAACCATCTTTTCATGTCCTTTTCATCTTTCTAAAGAATAAAAGCTCCCTTACAATTTTTTGTACTTCTTTTTTTCTGTATTGCGCATTGATACAGGTGTACTATCCATTTTATGCCCATACATGGCTGTCTTGCACAGTTCTCTTCACTTTTTTGCTTGCTTCCCTAATTTTTTTGAGCAGCTTATGAGAAATGAATATCTGAAATGACGGACTCTACCAGAAATACCGCTCAAAGTATCGCTTAACAATTTTATGGGTCGAACAAAGTTCAAACGTGAAAGTAGGTAGAATCGACAACCGGAAAATAGAACATACACACTAAGGACTAGATAAATGGCAACGGAATGCAAACGACCAGCCGAGTTATAGCAAGCATGAAATTGGAATTATGCAAATTACAAGAGTACCGCAGCGCTTCACGTTCGGGATAAAACACGAGCCATCCAGCACTGGACATTGTAGTAATAGCTGAGACCGTGATGGCAAGCTACGTATACATGAAATATCCCGAAATGATGCTTATTTATTGTGAATTTCAAAGGAATGCCAGAGAGGCTGCGAGTGTTTTTTCAGAACGTTTCCCTAAGGATATATATCCAACGCATGAAACTATATCTAAAATCATTGCACCATATTAGAGAGGCCGGCTCTGTTTCAGCACGATCCAGACCATGCAGACGGGCAAGGTGTAATGTTCGAGTGACACCGGAGGAGGTGCTGGGATTCGCCCTGTTAATTCCACAACTGAGCACGGTGGAAATAAGCGAGGCATGTGGTCAGAATGCTTGGCATTTGTTATATGCAATTGATGAGCATCCATACCATATCCGAGACTGGCGCAAGCATTGATGCTGGGTGACCACGCACGACGATTTTTTTCATTGCAATTTCATACTCGACAACTTAGAGGAAAATCCTTCATTCCTTTGTGACATTCTGTGTGACAGATTGGTCAATGTTTTTTCGGGGTGGCATAGTGAACGTGCACAATGTGGATTACTGGTCTCTGTAAAACCTGCACATCGCTCGCGCAGTACGACACGTGTGGTGCGGTATATGAGGAACCCAGATTGTTGGATCCATCTTCTACGATGGACCTTAACGAGCGATCGTCGCCTGCATCTGCTACAAATGCGGTACGTGATTGGTATCAAGAGCTGCCTCTCCGACATGCATGCCGAGAGTGGTTTCAACATGATGGACAAAAAACATCAAACGTCCGGGCGTATCTGGCCACCTAATTCGGTCAACAAATCTTTGGATATTGTGGTCCGGTAGAGTGGTCACCATGTTCGCCGGACTTGACACCAATGGACTTCTAGCTCTAGGGTTACGCCAAGGCATAGATCTAAGTGACTGAGACCACTTCTCTGGTTTATCTGAAGCAGCGCATCATCCTTGATTGTCGCACAGTTTACACACCTGCATAGTTGTAACGTGTCCAGGACTCAGTACTGTCACGGATTCAATTGTGCATTGCCAATAATGGAGAATACTATGAGCAGCATCTCTGGTAGATTCCGTCATTTGACATATTCATTTTTATAGTAGACTGTTTTCTGATATTATAATAAATTGATATTTATTTTTCAGTTTAATTTCATTATTTCATTCTTCGCTTTGTATACGACCCCTAAAAGTCAGATCAAATTTTTAAATGAAATAACCCTCTTTGGTGATACCCCGATTCGGCGATACCGGCTAAAGATGGTTTCGCCGTAAAAAGGACATTGCACCCTGATTTCCATCTCGAATTACTTTAATTAATCTTTTAACTAATTCCTCATTGAAAGACAAAACTGTGTGAAAAAATCTCAAACCTAGAAATTTAATAACTCTGTCAATTTTTGTGGTACAAATGTCAAACTTTTTGTGTTATATCTGTTATGATATGTGTAAACTTTTACTAAATATAACTATAGGGACTGGGAGACCATATAAAAAGTTTGATTTCGTAATTTTTGTAAAATTGATTTTTTACTTTAAATAATGCCACAACATAAATATTTACCTCATTTGAAACGTTTTTGTAATTGGAACTATATGTCTACGACCAACGGTTGACAAATGAAAGGTCGGCGATAGATAACATATTGCACCCTGTATATATATATATATATATATATATACAGGGTGATTCAGCTCGTCGGTGACAAACTTTAAGGATCGATAGAGCACACCTAGACGAACATTTTTGAATAGGGAATGTAGGGTCCCTGACGCGATGGTAAGGCGTTAGGCGCTTTCGAAAATTTGGGTGCCGAAATTCGAAACGTCATAAAAACTAGGGAAATGGTTAGATTTTCTTGCTTGTTGCGTCGAAATGATTCTGTTTGTTTAGACAATTCAGTACCAATTTGATAAGCGTATCTCTTAAAACATGGATAGGGGGCGCTGCAGACTTTGGAGAGCTAGACAACAACTTTAAGCCCGTTATTTTGATAATTTAACACATGCTCGCCAAAGTTTATACTCTAACTTAAAGTTTGAACCCAAAAGTAGAGCCCTGCAAAAAGCGTAAGAGCCGGAATAAAATGTCAAAGTACAGGGTGGTCGAAACTCGAAGGCTCCTAAGAGATAAACAAACAGATTTCTTGACTTATGGCATGCATTTTCATGATTCTGTTTGCTGGGGCTCTCTGAAACTCAGTTGAACGGTACAAAAAGAAACATCGATAGGGGGCGCTTTGGGCAAAAAACATAATTCGTTGACATTTCGGACGCTAACTGGAAACGGGGCGCTACGATCAGTTAGAAACAAAACAAGAGAGTAATTTACTTATCATAAGAAGCTATTAAAACTGCAGTTTGTTTGTTTTTTTTAACAAACATAGCTGGTTTCAATCATGCACAATGCGCGCAATAAAATTTACATAAGGTGCTTTTTGCTGATTTATGCAAAAGATATCGTACCATATCGATATGCAAAAGATACGTAATGCGTAGACGACAACGCGAGATGACGTAGTTGTATGCGCAGACACGTCTTTTGAACGTGCGGTACCTACTTAAGCTTCGGGTTACTTGTCTGCAGATCGGTAGTAGGATGGAACGGTACACAAACTCTGAATTGGCTGACATGCATTTGGCGTATGGCGCTGCTGGTTGTAATGGACGAGCCGCTCAGCGGTTGTACGCCGAGCGTTACCCCAACAGGCAAATCCCCTGCCATGCCTTCTTCGCTCGAGTACACCAGAGGTTGTCCACAACGGGATCTTTCGACGGAGGCAGGCCTGAACATGAGCGATCAGTGAGCACCCCCGACAACGAAGAGGCTGTGCTTAACCTGGTTGAGGACAACCCAGGTCTTAGCACGAGAGATATCGCCAGACATGTTGGCATTTCGCAAGCAACTGCGTGGCGCATCTTACGTTCCCGGAATCTGCACCCCTACCACATCCAGCGGGTGCAGTTGCTCAGAGAGCAGGATTTTGGCCCTCGAGTGGAATTCTCAAGATGGTACTTGGCGATGAGATCCAGGGATCCCCGTTTTGTAAACAGCATTTTGTTTACGGACGAGTCCACCTTCAGCCGGGAGGGAATGTGGAACGCCCACAACAGTCATGTGTGGTGTGATGAAAATCCACATGAAACCAGAAGCCGAGCAGCCCAGGAGCGTTTCTCAGTAAATGTGTGGGCCGGCATTCTGGGGGATTGCCTCATTGGCCCTTATTTGTTACCTGAACGGCTGACAGGTGGAAATTACCTGATTTTCCTGGATCAAGTGCTGCCGCAGCTTCTGGATGAGGCGCACGTACCCGAAGGTTCGCGTCGCCAGATGTGGTTCCAGCACGATGGAGCTCCGGCCCATTACACGAACGACGTGCGTCTCCATCTAAACGCAAGGTATGGCCAGCGGTGGATCGGGCGTGGGGGTCCAGTTCACTGGCCTGCCCGATCACCAGACCTCACCTGCTTGGATTTCTTCCTTTGGGGTTACCTGAAGGCCGAGGTATACCATACACCTGTCAGCAGTGCTGAAGAACTTGTGGCGCGCATTGTGGCAGCTGCAGGGCAGATCAGAGATACTCCTGGCATTGTTGGAAACACACACTCCTCAATGCGACGGAGGTGCGAAGCCTGCATCATGGCCCAAGGTCGAAATTTCGAGCATCTTCTGTAGTGTTATTTTTTGTAAATAAATTTCCAGTATCATTGATGTTTTTGGTCTAAATTTATTCAGAAGTGTTGAGCAGAGGTAGAAAATGTGTTTTCATTATTACTAACTGATCGTAGCGCCCCGTTTCCAGTTAGCGTCCGAAATGTCAACGAATTATGTTTTTTGCCCAAAGCGCCCCCTATCGATGTTTCTTTTTGTACCGTTCAACTGAGTTTCAGAGAGCCCCAGCAAACAGAATCATGAAAATGCATGCCATAAGTCAAGAAATCTGTTTATTTATCTCTTAGGAGCCTTCGAGTTTCGACCACCCTGTACTTTGACATTTTATTCCGGCTCTTACGCTTTTTGCAGGGCTCTACTTTTGGGTTCAAACTTTAAGTTAGAGTATAAACTTTGGCGAGCATGTGTTAAATTATCAAAATAACGGGCTTAAAGTTGTTGTCTAGCTCTCCAAAGTCTGCAGCGCCCCCTATCCATGTTTTAAGAGATACGCTTATCAAATTGGTACTGAAGAAAGTCTAAACAAACAGAATCATTTCGACGCAACAAGCAAGAAAATCTAACCATTTCCCTAGTTTTTATGACGTTTCGAATTTCGGCACCCAAATTTTCGAAAGCGCCTAGCGCCTTACCATCGCGTCAGGGACCCTACATTCCCTATTCAAAAATGTTTGTCTAGGTGTGCTCTATCGATCCTTAAAGTTTGTCACCGACGAGCTGAATCACCCTGTATATATATTGGGGGTGGGGGGAGATAAAGCTTGCCCTCATAATTAAAAAAAATCCATTTCCCAAAATTCAGATCTTTATTGGGAATGAAGACTGTTGAATTGTCTGATTCAATTTTTTTTCTTCCGACATACAGTAGTTGTGATAAAGTATGTTCATTTCGCTGTTTTCAATGATACGGAAGAAATGATATGGAAAAATGATATGCTTTTGATTTTAGTTAAATTTTTCCAAGGATTTTCCTTATATACTCTTTCTTCAATTTCCTCTTTTAGAATGTAGAATATTTCTACACGATAATTACGTGATCTGTGAAGGTAGGCCGTTTAAAAAAAAAAAAAAAAATCGTTTGCAGATTCAACTGTGTGCCTTTCGTTCTTACTTATCATCTTTTGGTACACAAGTGTTTTTATGTTACAACCAGCTGCATCAAATGCTTCTTTTCGATGTCAATGATTTTCCTCCATACTTTTCACTGCAAAGATGTTTTGCTATGGATTTATGTTTAAACTTACAGGATGGTCCGTCACTCCATAATTTCTTTCTGCAGATGCTTTTAGTCTAATAAAGAGAGGTCAAACCTAGGTAATCACAGATTTTGATTATTTTAATATATGTTGTAGGGTAGAGACTCCTTTGTCTTAGGTTCAACGCATTTTATACAACGCTCCTTAGTTCTTGATAAACAGGGGTTGGGGGGTGGGTCTAATATTACAATACAACTTAAATACTTACTTTGTAATCTGATGACAATGTTGGTCTTAGCTCAGTTGGTACGGCGTTTGCTTTTTGTTCCGAGTGGTCGGTTTCGATACCGGAACATGCTACATTTGATTTTCTCATTTTTTGTTTTATTAATATACTTGTAATTCTAAATTTATAATCGGAATTAAAAATTTTATTATCGTACATTAATTATAATATTGACATATTTTAATTTTAATTTGGCATTTTTTTACTTTTAAACCATTATTTCTCATCATTTAAAGAGATTTAAAAAAAATGCATCTATTATTGAATGATAAAAATGACAAAATGTATAGTAGCGCCCTCTAGTTATGATAAAATAAAACATATTCAAGTAAAATAAAAATAAAAGCAGAATAAAGAAAATCGAAAATGTGCGATGCTTAGATGTTTAAAAAATTACTATAGAATATTTAATGGTACTGCTTTGTTTTACGGCTAGCTTCTGTAATGTAACATTAATTTTTGGAATACACAAAATAAGCTGGGTTGGTTGGTTGGTTGATTTTGTGACGGCCGATTATCTACAATAGGGATATAGGCCCGAGGGGGAGTGCCCTTCGTGGGGGTCTTTCTAAGGGAACCTAACCCGTATTAACGCATGGAAAACCATGGTTCGAAGAAAACCACGAAAACTCCAAACGATTAGGCCGACGGGCGCGATTGGGATCGAACCCAGCACTTCCCGTCTACCAGTTTCGAGAGCAGAACCTCTCAGCCACTGGTGGGGCCAAAATAAGCTGGGAGAAAGAAATAGCATATCGTACCGGGGCTAATAAAGGGAATAACAAAATAATTCAAAGAGCCAAGCCTACGAATTACAAATTTAAATATCTTTAAATTGCAAAAATATGTTGTAATTTAATTCTGATGCTAATTTTTAATATAATTATACTTATTACATTAAAAAATTAAATTGTGAAATTATCATCGTATTGATTTCCCTTCTTAAAGCAATACATAAGTGATGTTTCTTTAAAATCACGAATTGACACAATTGTTCAATATCACTGAATCAATAAAGTATATATGAAATACATTTTAAAAGTTATTTTTCAAAAAATTAACAGTTTTATGGTATTTTTTACAGCTATTTAGTTACAAGTAAAAAAATAATAATAAATTGGTTAAAATTCTAATTCATATACAACATTACAATTTTTAAATGACAATGAGATTATTAAATATAATTTCAAGTATATTAATAAAACAAAAAATATGAGAAAAAAAATGTAGCACTCTCCGGTATTGAACCCGACCCCACAGAGCAACGAAAAGCGACGTACCAACTGAGCTACGAAAAGCGTAGTCCTATTGTTACAAAATAAGTATTTAAGTTGTGTTATAATATTCGATCCCAAATACTAAAATAACCAAAATCTATGATTATCAAGGTTGGTCCTCTCTCCTCATAACAGAAACATTTTTTGATAAAGAAATTCGATAGAACTATATTCGAATAGATAGATTCACAAACAATTGTATTTTTGTTTTTATTTGTGGTAGTTATATCTGATAAATCTGACAGTTACCAATGAAAATAAGTTCCAGCAATGAACAAAAACGCACTTGTCCGCGACCACAAAGCACTTTATACTGATACTTGAAAGAAAATGACATTCTAAAGTCAAATTTCAAAATTCTTATGTGTTTTTCTTCGTATTCATTTCAAATTTCATGCATTGGGTTTTTTTTGTAACATTTAAAATGATTCATCATTTTAGTCTTATTTTTCTTTATTGTATCATATTCATCTCCAGTTTAAGAACTTTTGGGTATGCAGTTGAGTTTTCTTTTGCGATCCATATTTTCCCATGTTTAAACAAAAAACAAGTTTATATTAATCTATAGGCATTGTAAATATTTTTCCATCGCAGCACTCGTCACACAGTATATACACCTGTTTATCAACAAAAGATATATATCTACCCAAATATATAAAATCCTAATGAAACGAATTTATGAAACGGATATATGAAACGGCTGAAATGAAACGAATTTATGAAACGACTGATTAAAGAACTGATTATGTTTCACGGCGATTTCTCCTTAAATATGAATACTTTGTGATGCAATTAACACTAAAAATCCGTATTGATCCACAGATCTCAAAACTTGTATTAGAATTTTTAAATTCGAATTAGTTTTAGAAATATTATTTTTTTTTCTAATTTTAAATACATTTTTCTAATGATGCCATCTCAAATTTTAATCATAACAGATATTTTTTTCATATTTTAGTAAAGGTTATTAGTTTAAAGTAATTTTGCGACCAGTTTGGCCTCCTTTAAATGTATGCTAAGAACAATGCTTTTTTTATTTCATTATCATTTTATTTAATACAAAAATTTCATTTAAAACTGAAAAGTTTAAAAGTAATGGCTTTCACTTCTTTCTTTTACTTTAAACGAAACAAAACGAGAATTATTAGGCGCAGATGTCATATATGCATCGGGATACATAAATGGCGCCAAAATTGGCGTTATTTTGCCTGACATGGTAACCCGGCTATTGTTGCTTATTTATTAATAAATGTTTATTTACATTTATTTTCTTTTTATTTAAAAAATATGTTATAAATTGTTTTGTTCTTTAGTTATTAATTAAACTTTTTTTTATTTATTGTTATTTCATTTTAAAAATAACAGAAAATAATTTAAAAATACATATGCAACTAGTATTCAAAAGCGAGGTTTTCGCCAAATTATCGTTAAAAAAAAAAAAAAAAAAAAAAAAAAAAAAAAAAAAACACGTCAAACCCGGTGCGTATATGACAATCCAACAAATCATGACATTTAATTTCCACTTCAAAGCAATGTTTTAATGGTACTACTTATCCCGTCGACCAATTTCGTCAAATTATATAAATAGCCAAATTACACAAATTGACATAATTTTTTTATTTTAAATTAACGAAAGAACAAATAACTTAGTATAACATTAATAAAAATGTATTTTTATTAATGTTATACTAATTTATTTATCAAATAAAACTTCGAAATAAAAATCACTTGATGGTGTGAACACGTGTAACTTCCGTCAAGTGAATGTGACATTTACGATCAACCATTATTGTCATTTAATCTTATAGTTTGGCGACAGATTTTTGGTCGATGGGATAACCAGTAGCACCGTTTTAATTTACCACTCGAAAAATAAAAAAAATGCCAACTGGCGAGTTAAAAAAAAAAAGCTTTTGGCGAGATTCGCAGCCGCTAACATAAAAGTGCCAGGACATCTTTGCGATTATGGCAACTTATATGTAGTTTTATTCGAAAAAATAATTTTGATTCTTTAATCAAAATCGAAAACTTTCTTATGGAAAGCGAAGGGGTTAGCCCGTTGTTTATGGCAGTTACATGACTGGGACTATTATAATATAAATGAAATAATGGCTATAGAATAATATTTGGTGACTTATCACACCTGTGGCTGGCTAACATTAAAGTACCAAAATGCCTGCCTGGAATATAGAAATCTAAGGGATCCGCCTGGAACTGTTGATGATAGTCACATGACTTTGGCTATTATTATAGAGATTGTTTTCAATTATAAAACCAGCACAAATAATAATATTTCTAACGATTAAAAATTTATTTTCACGTGACTATTAAAAACAGAAAAAAAACCTTTAAAATTACTATTAAATGAGTACGTGTTAAAAGCAGGAAAATATTGAACAGTATGTCTTGAAAATTGTATTTATACGTGAATATTAAAAGCGAAAGGAAACTTTAAAATGATAAATACTTTAATATGTGTTTAATCCTTTCACGGGCAAGGTACTTCTATTCGTAAAATCTTGAAATCAGTGAATGGCACCAGAATTTACAAACAAATTTCAAAATACGAAATGCTTTTATTCACTTACTTAATAAAAGGAAAATTTGCATCCCAATATCCTGGTGCCAATGTGGCATTTAAGAATTAAAATTAAGTGGTCCTAAAATAAACCACCGCTTTTGAACAGGTTAAAGCAGCAAACTTTAGTAATTGTAGCAAATTGTATTAAATCAATCGTTTTATAACGCTGTTAAAAAATACCGGGAGACAAAGAATCTGTTTACTTAATTCATTTTATTTTAGCTTCTTTTCAAATGTTTAACTGATCTTCCTTAACCAAACACGAAAACAACCATTGGACGTCTTTACTGATTCAGCCCAAAAATTTTTGCAATCGTAGGGAATTGAATGGAAACCCGTTTACAGGGAGATCGTTACAGGTTTTTTCTTTATAATTCAATATTCTCTAATTTTTTAAAACCGATGAGATTAGCGTGTTTTTAGATTATGCAGTGTGTGAACGGGGGTTGGCGAGCATAGCTTGCAGGGGGCAGAGCCCCCTAGTATATATATATATATGTGTGTGTGTGTGTAGCATTTTGCTACCGACTTTCAGATATTTAGGCGACACCAGTGCACCTCGACATAAAATGTAGTAGAGCAATCAAAACCATCCATCCGTTATATTGAAAATACCGGATTGCAGTCAGGGTGGCGAGAAAAAACAGGCTCGAAAAACATTGGGATAATTGCCCTTGCGTAATGAATATAGAGAGTTATCGTCACTTTTTAAACTGATTTTATTGACAAAAACATAGTAAAACACTTCCAGTAGTTATTCCATCCACTCACAAAAATCGATCATCACTTCATAAGACTTTAGATGTTATAAGAATAGGATCTACACATTCGAAAGTTCACTCCAAGCGACGCAGCTTAATTAGACAACAAGAAAAACGTAAAAATCTTCTCTCCATCGCCGATGTAACGATATTTGTACCCCGAACAACAACGCGAGGACGGTTACAGAACAGTAAAAGACAAATCTAGAAGAGAGGTGGCGGAGGATGGGACATAGAACAAATTACGATTCGATGGGAAAGGATGACGTCGTTAAAGAACTCTTTATATGGCGTCAGAATAAAAGCGCAAACAGCGCTGGCGTACGCATGGAATTGTGGGTATAGAACACGAAAGAATAAATGATATTAAAGCATTCGAAAGAAAAAGGATTTAGTTTTAGAATAAAATGAAAAAGTAATTTAATGGGTTTTATAAGATTAGGCGAATGGATTAAGGTTTTTTCAGAATGATAAAAGAATACGCAACTTTAAATGCATGAAATAAAAGACAAAAGATATTTAGATATATATATATATATATATATATAATGTATGCGTGATCTAACCAATTGATATTAGGGTCGATAGTCGTCAGTTACAATTAAGATATAGTGTAAAAAATGTATAAAATATAAGAAATCATAAACAAAATTAAAAATACAAAATACAAAACGAAACAAATAATATAGGATGGCTCGATGAGTAGATGTTAGATTACGGAGGAGGGCGTTGTTGTCTGTAAAATTTAAAAGAAAATGTTAATTTATTATTTTAAAAAAAAGAGTTGTTTATTGTAAAAAATAGCTAGTTACATTATATATTTGATTATGTTATGTTTGATGATTCAGCACTCCTTAATAATGCCTAAAATTACAAAAAATTAATAAAAGTTTTAATTTATATATTTATTTATTTCTGTATTTATTTTATTTTTATAAATAGAAGACTCTATTACATAATATATACCGGGTGTCCATAATTAAACGACCCTACATTAAAGTTGTCTACATACAAAACTATTGTTCATAAAGTTGTGAATTTGCTTAAGCTAAAAAAAATATAAATAGAACAAGTTTAAAATTTCTCCAACAGAGAACGATTTTTAATAAATTACACATTTAGCATATTTAGCATTAAGATAGTTTAGAAGTTTTCTTTAAAGGATGTTCATAATTAATGGACCCTATTTTATAGTTGTCTACAGACGAAACTATTTTTCAGAATGTTGTGAAATTTTTTGGAGGACAAAATAAAAGTATGGGAATGTGTGCGAGCGCAAAAAAAAAAAAAAAAAAAAAAAAAAAAAGGGGGGGGGGACCTTTTTTAACGAATTACATATTAAGCATACATTTGCGATAGTTTAATAAATTTTGTTATAACCAAACATGTTCTGCATGATTTGCTTCATTTTCAGATACCATCTGTAATCGTAAGATAGCATGTTTCAGAGTTCAGCGAACAGCTAGGAAAATGTCGTGAAAAGCTGTCTTTAGAGTAATGTTAAGTTAATAAATAAAAATTTGTAACTATCGTAATGCTAAATGTGTAATTTATTAAAAAACTCCCTCTGGTGGCAAAAATTTGAATTACTTTTATTTACAACTTTTTTAGCCTAAACATATTCCCATCCGTTTATTATGTCTTTCACATAATTACACAACTTTATGAAGAATAGTTTTGTCTGCAGACAACTTTAAATTCGGGTCGTTGAATTATGGACACCCTGTATGTATATATATATATATATACCGGGTGTCCTAAAAAGGACTGACTGATTTTAAAATTCAATAACTTGTAAACGGTGACAGATATTTAAAAAATTCTTGCAGGAGGGTTATGCATAAGGTCAAAAGTTTTTTTACAGTAATTTTCGATTTTAGTTCGAATTACAAACAATAGATGGCGCTGCGATCAATAGACGCTAAATTCAGGCTCAATTTTTGGTACTTCGTGGCCCGCTTAATACATTTCCATCTCCTTTTTCTGCATGGAACAAGAGAAAAGGACCCCAAATCGAGCCTGTATTTAGCGACTATTGCTTACAGTGCCATCTATTGTTTGTAATTCGAACTAAAATCGAAAATCACTGTAATAAAACTTTTGACTTTATGCATAACCCTCCTGCAAGAAATTTTTAAATATCTGTCACCGTTTTCAAGTTATTGAATTTTAAAATCAGTCAGTCCTTTTTAGGACACCCGGCATATAATCATGTATAAATGTAATGACTAATGCTATATAAAAATTATCATTATCAAATACGAATAAAAGTTATAAGTGATGTGTAATACAAATTAAAAATCTTCTCTTAATCATTTAAAATTAAAAAAAAAACTGATCAGAATAACAGAGAAGCAAGGAATTAGAAATACAGCAAAGCTTGAATAATGCAAAAATTAATGGAAACATGGCAGTCTCATTAAAACAAAATTTAATTAAGTTCCATAAATTACATCAACTATTATATCCTCCATTATATATATAAATAAGAATAGTAACAATTTGCGGATTAAGTTAATGTAAATTACAATTTTTTAACATTAACTAAATATATAAAGAAAATTACAATTTATGTATGATTGGTAAATTTAAAAAAAAAAATGTAAAAAAATTATGTACAACAATATAACTAAGTAATAAGTTAAATATGTACCTCAACATTACATAATCATTTAAAAAACTTTAAATTAATTAATTTTTTATGTGTAGTTTAAATATAAATCAACTAATTACAATACTGATATTAAATAGTGAACATCTAAAATGTTCTCACATTTGCATTAAATTTTAATTTAAGAATATTTTACAAAATTTCATTTGGGAGCGGGATCCGGCATATAGCATTAGTCATTACATTTATGCATGATTATATGCCGGGTGTCCTAAAAAGGACTGACTGATTTTAAAATTCAATAACTTGAAAACGGTGACAGATATTTAAAAATTTCTTGCAGGAGGGTATGCATAAAGTCAAAAGTTTTATTACAGTGATTTTCGATTTTAGTTCGAATTACAAACAATAGATGGCACTGTAAGCAATAGTCGCTAAATACAGGCTCGGTTTTTGGTTCTTTCTCTTGTTCCATGCGGAAAAAGGTGATGGAAATGTATTAAGCGGGCCACGAAGTACCAAGTAATTTATAGAACTTAATTAAATTTTGGTTTAATGAGTCTGCCATGTTTCCATTAATTTTTGCATTATTCAAGTTTTGCTGTATTTCTAATTCCTTGCTTCTCTGTTATTCTGATCAGTTTTTTTTTTAATTTTTAAATGATTAACACTAGAACGGCGGAAAAATCTTAGCTACTGGAACGGCGGGAAGGGGTAATTTTGACCCCACGATCAAACTACTGAAATAACAACGCTAAAACAATTTTAAATGCCATTCATTGACAAAAATATGTAATTTCCGTGTATTTTATAATTTATATTTAATATTACTTGATAATTTATTGAGTTTTTAAAGTACTGTATATGTAACGCCTATAGGGCGATCAATTGGATCATACTACTACTACTCAAAAAACTCATTAATTTTATATAAAACTTGATTTAAAATAAATGTTTTCACAAATTAAAACTGATGTTAACTAAAATAAAATACAATTTATAAGATAATTTTTTTTCTCTACTTACTCACCGAATGATTCACTCTCTAAATCCATAAATGAGAAACGTGTTCTGTTGTTTCCGTTACTTCATTATAAGTGTAACTGAATGGTTAGAATGTAAAACATTTCGTTTGAATTTTATTTAATGCTGAAAATACTCCAAATTAAACACACGGATTAGAAATTAATGCCGTTGATACAAAAATAATTTTTAACAATTTTTCGAGTGAATTTTCCGGACACAACTTTGGAACACGATCCACAAAATTCTTGAGATTTGTTTCCATTGCATCGCTGTACTTGACACTTTTTTCTCTTTATATCTACTTTATTTTCGTGTGTTTTTTCTGAAGATTCAGGAAGGATCTTTGGGATTTTTCAAGCCATAAGAACCATCCTTAACTTCTCTCCTAATTTTAATAGAAAACTTCTTTTACTGATGGACTTGCCTGTTACACTTTGATAAATTATCGCATTCAAAGCTGCATGATCCAAAATATTGTAAAAGATATGTACAGGCCATCGTCTAGAAGCCGATTTAACGGAGTATTTTCGGCACATCTGATTACGAATATCCTCACCATATTTCGTTGCGTTGTAATATTATATTGAATCGGGCAACTTCTTGAGACTCTTCAGATTTGACAGTAGAATGTAATGAGCTCAGTAGAAAGACACTTTTGTTTCTTTTGGCTTAGTAGATCGTAAGTGTCATATTGTCATGTTCCACTATCTTCGATGAATAAAGAGTACTACGCATATTTTTCAAAGATATAGGAATTTCTCTTCTCTCCTTTTTCATTGTGCCAACCAATGTTGTATTTTTAGCTTTTAGCATTTCTGCTAGTTTGATGCTAGTAAAATAGTTGTCTGTCATAATATTCCTCCTTTGTTTAGATGGGGATCTGTTAATTTCATGAAAAAAAAATCACATAAACTTAATTGAGGATTTGCGGTTTCATCTTTTCCTAGAAATGGAATTCCTTTCAAGAGGTACATATTTAGTATCAACGTCAACAGATAACCAAAATTTTATCCCAAATTTCTCCGGTTTATTTGGCCTATATTGCGTAAATTTACATCTAGATTTAGATGGGAACAATTGTTCATCAACTGTAATATTTGGCCTGGTCGGTAGCATGTTTTGCAATTTTCACCAAATTATATGTTTGGAAATGTTCGACTGTCTGCCGTACGAACAATATTCGTAATCTACTTATAAAACCCCTCCCCTATGGTTACCACCTGCAGTGATTAATCTAAACTAAAAAAAGTAACAAATGGGAAAATACTATTTCTGAAAAAAATATATAAGACGAAAAACCTTACACTTTCTTTTTTTTTTTGGAATATTGTGTTCAAAAGCATGGCAAAATAAAACAAAGGAATTATAACATACAAATTACAGACAATAATGTTGTGTTACACCGGTTTTTATCTCTCTGGGAGACAGTATGAATGCAATCGAAAATTGCTTGTCGCTGAATTTTCTCATGGGTTCACAATCCTTCGAATACAAAGAGTATTTTACTAAAGGGATCAAAATGACCCTTGCCCGCCGTTCTAGGAATACATACCAATATTTCAAAAACTAACAAATCTAGAAAACTGAATTTTTTTAAAGGAAAATATGTTATATATTTAGTAAAAGTCAAAAACTTTCAAACGATTTCTTCCAACCAAACTAAAGTAATCAACGGACGAAAGTGCTCAGGTGTCAAAATGACCACTACCGCCGTTCTAGTGTTAAGAGAAGATTTTTAATTTGCATTACACATCACTTATAACTTTTATTCGTATTTGATAATGATAATTTTTAGTACTTAACATAAAATATCCTTAAGAGATGACAACACTAAAATTAGATTACATTCCCGAATATCCATTTTAAAATATCTACAGTTGGCAGTAATGAAATTTTCGCCAAATATTTCATGCTTTAATACCTGTATTATTTTTCAATCCTATTTTTTAATAAATAATCTCTAAATGCTTTTAGTTAGCATATAACATAAATATGTTTTGTTTTATTACAATAATTTATTTAATATTTTTCTATAATTATTATTATTAATTTTTTACTCCAGCATTTGCTAGTTTTTTAATTTTCAGTTTTCGCTGTTAACTGTAACTGCTGCTTATGTCACGTGAAAATCGATTTTCAGCGTAAGTTTTTACGATTATTTATGTGGATAATCAGCAATTTTTCCACCGTTTCATGATAAATTCTTATCATTTCTATATATTACAATAGTAAGTGTTTCATTTACAGTTTCTTTTTTATTATTTATTACGCCTGGCTTGTTTATGATTAAATCTGTTTGATACGGTTGACTGGGCGATGAGAGAAATAGGTTTTAAAGCATTGCTTGCTATTTCTCTATCAGAAATTACTGTACTTTACTTATGATGTCGAAATATTTCCCTCGATGGCAAGTTTCACATCATAAGTTTCATTTTTAGGGTTTCGTTCATCTGATGAAACCCTGTTTGTCTCGCTCCTCTGTCTGTCTGTCCGTCACAGAGCTTGTTCTCAGAAACTATACATGTTGGAGACTTGAAATTTTGCATACATATAGATGAACACAACACATCATACAACAGATCATAATATTTTGAAAAAGTCGTAAATTTCACCCTTTGGGCTCCCACAATTGTATTTTAAACAATTCTTTCTAAGTGAGTCCCTAATTAGGTTGCAGACGTGAAATTTTGCGTACGTATAGACGGACACCACAAATCAAACGACAAATCCTAAAATTTTGAAAAAATCTTACATTTAATCCTTTGGGCTCCCACATGTGTATTTTAAACAATTCTTTCTATGTGAGCCTCTAATTAGGTTGGAAGCGTGACATTTTGCATACTTATAGCTGAATACCTCACATCAAACGACATCATGCGACAAATCATAAAATTTTGAAAAAAGTCGTACATTTAACCCTTTGGTCTCCCACGTGCGTATTTTAAGCAATTCTTTCTAACTGAGCTCCTTATTAAATTGGAGATTTGAAATTTTGCATACTTTTAGCAGGCCAGGCGACAAATCATAAAATCTTGAAAAAGTCTTACGTTTAACCCTTTGAGCTACCACTTATGTATTTTAAGGAATTCTTTCTAAGAGAACCCTTAATTAAGTTGGAAAAAATGAATTTTTGCATACGACCTCAGACTTCTCGACTGAATACCTCAGGCTGCACGACAAATCATAAAATTTTCAAAAAGTCTTATACTATTTACCCCTTCGGGCTCTAACTTGTG
Source organism: Maratus speciosus (assembly GCA_963932465.1). NCBI lineage: Eukaryota > Metazoa > Arthropoda > Arachnida > Araneae > Salticidae > Maratus > Maratus speciosus. The sequence goes on from OZ010792.1 coordinate 175,900,780, forward strand.
TATGTTAAGCGATTTCTCTAACCTCCGCCCTTTTCACCTGGGGAGCACTTTTCCAACACTTTGACCATTCTTCCATAGCCTTGCATATTTTAGTTCCACTTTTTACCACCAGGGGCGTCTACTTATCTCCGGTGCTATGGGCCCAATCCCCTCGACTAATATATCTACGGATAGTATGTAAAACTGAGTTTCGTTCGGATAGAGGTTTGTTTAGAATAGAGTGCGCCCCCGGTTGCAAAATGTAACAGATTTTTCAAAAAGATAAAGTGTTTTTAAAGAATATTAAACGAAACCCTCTGTGCGATCTGTGATCACACTTACCCACTTGTTATTCATATCTCGTTCTATTTTTTGCATTCCTTTTGTAATTTTTTGAATTTATGTAATTTCTACTTTGACATACTGCATTTTGCATTATGGGTTTAATGGTACTATCACAAATTTCGTTTTCTATTCTGGTCAATTTTCATTTGTTAAAATGTTTTAACTACCAAAAGTTTGACAATATATGTCAAACATTTCTATTTTCCAATATGTTAAATGCATTCAACTTCCTATTCATATTCATAATTTTTTCCAAATTTAAAATTTATAATCTTTCAATCTTATTTAAAACATCATTTGTAAATGTTTGGATCTTGTCTTAAATCTTCATTTATAATTATATAATTTGATTATTTCTTTTTCTAAATTAAAAATTTATATTGTTTGAATCTTGCCTTAAATCTTAATTTGTAATTTATATATTTAAAATACATGATAATTTGTAATGTTTTATAATTGTTATATATATATATATATATACATACACACACACGCACACACATATATATATATATATATATTAATAACATTCATATTCATTACTTAGCAATATTTTTATTTGAAATGTCGCACAAGTGGTGTCACGTGCCGGACAGAATAAAATGTTGTTTTATTAATTTACAAATTGATATTATTTGAAGACTTATTTGAGAAATGTTTATACATAATAAGCTTTGACATGTTTATAAAATTTTTGCATTTCAATAAAAACTGAAATAGCACGTTTTATATGTAGAAATTCATATGTAGAAATTAAAATCAGATACCAATAGCTATATACTTATTATTAATAACACTTTAGCTTTTATAATATATGTAAATAATTTAGGAACTCGAATTAAAAATCCCTGTGTTCGAATATGTCCCAAGTGAAGGTAAGATTTTTAGGCGCAACTCCCCACAAAAACAAGACGAAAATTTTAAGCGATTAATTTCTCAAATTTTTCAAAACTTTTATTTATTTTTAATTAGCGCCGTATTTTAATAAATATTCGATACATTTTTAGTACCACTATTTTACAATATGTTGTAACTCGAACAGATCAGTAAAATAAAATACCAAATTCAACATATCACATACAACAATTTATTTAAAAAAAAAACTACAAAACATTTATAAAACTTTGAATATTCAAATTCAACGTCTGCTCTTTGTAGCTTTCAGACTTATTATTTTTGCATCCCCAATATCTTGTACCTGCAATTTTAAAATCAGGGAGATTTGACCCCATATATATTAGGGTGGAACTAAAAAACGAAGTTTCAAATGTTATATTCTAAATGCGATTATTTTTTTCCTTTTTAACTCCATAAAAATAAAATATTTTTTTTTTAATTTTAAAATGATATTTTCCGGTTCCTCAAAGCGTCAAATTCGTCCCTAAAAAACGAATAAAAGACAATTATTGCATGAAAAGTGTTTTAAGGTTATTGTTAAATTTACATTTTGTAAAATTAAAATAAGGAAGTGTTAATAGCCTGTAATAAAAAGAATAATTTAATTTGAGTGCCATGGAAAAGATGGCCCCATTTTATTTGACTTTTATAGAAGCCAATAGAAGCCAACATAGTGCGCGTCGGCTTTCATTGTCTCTGATTTATTTGGCTGCGACTCATAACAATTAGTCCGATTTAGCGTGTGTTAACAGTTTGTATGATTATTTTTCAATAAACAATCGGTGTAAAATGTAATAATGTCTTCTAACGTGCCTAAATCTAGAAATTTGTTGAAGTGTCTTGTATTTCGTGAACCAAAAGAATTAACATTAGACTGTCATCTTTGGCGAACATATTAAGATGTTATAAAACATTATTTATGGGTTCAATTCAATTTAACTTAAAAACTGACACCTGGAATCTGGAACACACTGTTTCTGAAATATCTAAAGTTGTTGCTGATACAATTACAAGCATATTCCTAAAACTTTCAATTTCAACGGTTTCTGATACACAAATCATAAGATACTATCATGAGAAATGTCAAAATTTGAAGAAAAATATTAAGATTAGAAAGAATAATCCCACATCTAATATAAAATTGCAAAATGTTAGGTAATTGTACAAAAAAAACTGTTATTTGTGTAAATGCACTAAATATTATCGTGTATTAGAACAAGAACGTCACTCTCATATAAAAACTAGAAGAAAAAGTGTAGCCAGACTAGAAAAGGAAATATTAAGGAAAGTAAAAGTTACTTTAAAACAAAAAAGTAATGTTTTGATGGAATGACTCACCAAATGAAGAAAATAGTTCAGAAGGAAATAGTTCAATCGGTAGTTCTTCTAAACCTGAATTTGACATTCAACAAGGTGAAAGAACAGGAGTATTAGACAGAACTGCAAATATTATTGCAAATTGCACCCTAGAAGATACTGGTATTTCTGATGATAATAAATAAAAGGTAACTGACAGAAGGACTCAAAGAAGACAAAGAGAAAAGGAATAATTTGAAAGAACAAGAAAGACGAAATGAGTTAATTTTAAAAGGTTTGTATTTTGATAGCTGAAAGGATAACACTATGGTAACTGAAGCAAAAGGGAAAAAGTATAACGAAAATTCATTGAAGAAGAAAACATGGTCTTAGTTCAAAAGTATAACGAAAATTCATTGAAGAAGAAAACATGGTCTTAGTTCAAAAGCCAGGATCAAAGTATTTTGGTCATATTTAATTGACATTTTTTTCTTATATTGATATAGCCACTGCAATTTTGATGTATTTTCAAAATAGTAATACGGACATTTCAAATTTGAAATTTATTGGATGAAACGGAACCGCCGTTTGTAGATGTAGAATGTAGATGCAAATATGGAGTTATCAAAACATTGGGTCAAGATTGTAAAAAAATTACAATGGATAATTTGCATATTACATGCAAATGCACCTTTTTTTTATGCGTATTTCAACAACTTGCTGGAAAAACTACGGATACTAAAGGATTTTCTGGACCAATAGGAAAACAACTTGAAACAATGCAAATATATTGAAATTACAGACTATAAAAAAAATGAATCCTGTCTTGACGAACTGATCGGATGAAGATAAAGAAAAACTACAAACAGGGGAAACATCTGAATTTTAGAATCTGAATACTTGCCATTCTCAAACAGTGGAAACGTGTGTCACAATTGTCTCGCGAGCGGCGTCAACCGTCTTTAGATATTAAGCAAGAGATGTACTTATCTTGGGAAAGTTGCTTGGGAATTCCCGCAATATAATGACAAAGTTTGTCTAAAAAGAATAATAAGCCAGTAGGTTGAATGGCCAGTTGAATTATTCCATAACAAAGGGAGGTAAGGAGGGTTGAAGTCGATATTAAGCAACCTCCTCGTGGTGACTTCTGGGTAGAATTTACTTAATATAAGCAGATATGAGTTACCAGCCACGCTGTTTTATTTTAGTTACTTTATACTGAAATTTTAAAAAATTGACGTCCTTGAGGAACCGGAAAGCAAATTAATTTTAAAAAACCTTTCCTGCCGATAGTTTAGACATCAAAAAAGGAAAAAAGTTTTCACTATTACACATTAAAACAAAAAAGTTTTTTTTAACCCTTTACTTAAGTTCCACCCTAATATATATACTATGCTTTCTGACGTTTGCCATCTCTAATACCGCGGCATTAATGCCTACTGTGGAATGTTGTTACTAGTAAACTTTTCTTCATTTAATCACGAATTGCATGTTGATAATTAAAACTAAGATTAATATTCTAAAACTGCGGTAAATGTTTGAATTTAAAAGGGATCGCCAACTTGAAACAATTGTACTTACGTCTAGTGCAAGTATATTTTTCAAGTGTATTTTCTACATCAAGCATGGACATTATCAAACAAAAGGAAAATGTTTATGGCCTACGGGCCACGTTTTTCAATTTCCTGCTATCGGGTAACTCACGGAATTTTATGTTTGCTGCACTCTTCCAAGAATGTTTTTTAGTTGATGCAAAGTAATCTGTTCTTAAAGTATAAAATCTACCACATTTAGAAATCATTAAAAGAAACATGAATATTTGTGACAAATTTTAATAATAATCAATTTTTCATTCTTTTAAAATATACTAGCATTTTTCTTAAAAGACCTTTTGATGTGCCGTACATAAGATAGTTTCAAGGGATTTGTGAAAATGGTGCAAAAAACGATTTGAACATTTGTGTTTCTAAATGTCAAGTTTTTATTTAAATCCTATTCTATATTTATGACCAGTTCGAACCGTTTCGATCGTCAGTGCTCAGATGAAGAAAGGTAAATTTTGTAATTCTTTTTATTATGATCTTCGCATTATTGGTACTTTTTGGTACTTTGTCGACGGGCGAAGTAGTACACCTTTTTTTAACTTAACTGTTAAACTTTTGAAATTTTAGCTCTTATTTAATTTTTTTGTAAGTTTTTCGTATAATTAAATATTATTCAGTCTTTTTTTATGAAGTCCACTCCACTGTTATATTTTTCAACGACAGTCTGTCCGGACAACGCCGGGAGGGTCAGCTAGTTTCAATAATTTCTGGACAACATTTTATGACTGACTTAAATACCTTGACAAACGTTTGTATTCATAAAAACTGCTGAAAAAAATTTTTCAGGTTCAACTTGTTTCATTTGGGAAAGCATACCAAAATTCTCACATTATTATTATTTTTTTAACTTTTATTAATTCTTTATTAACTTCACGTTTATTTAAAAAATAACAGATATAAAAAATTAAATATATTTTTTAAATATATAAATGATATTTAAATGCACAACGCAGTGTTTCTCAATATATTTTCGCTTTAAAACTAAACAAAAAGAAATAACGTTTTACTTTTACAAAATTCATAAATATGAACGAATATATTGAGCGTTCTAAGAGATTTTCAGTTTACTTGCATCAAAAGCATTTTAGGTATATTAATACTTATTTTCTATTTAATAATAAGTAACATGTTGTTTTCATTATTTTAGCTGTATGTTGAATCCCTATTATATGTTTAACAGTGAACAGAATACTATTTCCATTTGGATTCGATTTTAGTCAATGTTTTAGCTTTTAAATTTAGCTTTTATATGATACTCCTGATAATAGGGTAAACGTAGCTTTCGAAGAGCATACTATTGTACACATTCACTATTGCCAGTGTTTTGAGAATGATAACATTTTATATTTCTTAACACCTTGGGGACCAGCGACCAGTATTCGTGCCGCATAAGGTGCTCAGAATCGGGGATTATTCTCACCACTAAATTTTTATTGTAAATTTTGCCTTATTTAATCCGAGCATTTTCCCGACTCAATGAGGCAAAAATTTCTGTTTTAAAAAACCGGGGATAAAGATTAAAAATTCCATAAAAGACGCTCGTCCCAAAGAGGTTAATGATAATAACATAATATAATAACACGAATCCGAAAAGTAACATAACCATTTCACTATATTGCGAAATGCAATAATCAAATTTGACATATTAGTATTAACCCATTTATGCCTAGCGTCCCATTTGTGGGACGTTTCAAAGTTTAATGCATTTGTATAATTTTCTTCTTCTTTATAACATGAAAATTGCATGAAATCATTATTAGGTAGCTTTCTTTACAAAAAAGCTACCTATTGCAGCCATTCGGAGGAAAGCGATTTCAAAAAATTTTGGTATATTTTCATCGATCATGACCCCCAGACCCCGAAACCACCCTCCGTTCAAAAGTTGATATATATATATATATATATATATATATCCATATATATATATATATATATATATATATCCATATATATATATATATATATCCATATATATATATATATATATATATATATCCATATATATATATATATATATATCCATATATATATATATATATATATATATATATATATATCCATATATATATATATATATATATATATATATATATATATATGACCTATGTCACACTGTAACTCCCGTAATTATGAACGGATTTCGATGTAATTCGGTGTGTACGTACTACATACCAATGTCTCGACCGAGTTCGTTGGCCAGCTTCATCCGCCGTTTTGTTTCAAAATGGCGGCCATTTAAAAAATTTAAAAAAAAATTAAAACTTGAAATGTGGTACCAAAAAATTAAAAATGGGAAAATATTTTTTTTTATGTATTTGACCTTTATACAAAGATTCCGGAGCAGTTTTTGTTTCGTCTATATCTTAAAAAATGGCTGAGTTATAGCATTTTGAATTTCTAGCGTGGCTGACATTTTGAAACGTCCTGAACTTTGTCGCGCGATAAAAGGCGTATTTATGAACCGATTTGGATGTAATTCGGTGTGTACATAGTACATACCAATCTCTCGACCGAGTTCGTTGGCCAGCTTCATCCGCCATTTTGCTTCAAAATGGCGGCCATTTAAATTTTTTTTAAAAATTTAAAATTTGAAATGTTGTACCAAAAATTGAAAATGGAAAAATATTTTTTTCTTATGTATTTGATCTTTATACAAAGATTTCGGAGCAGTTTTTGTTTCGTCTATATCTTAAAAAATGGCTGAGTTATAGCATTTTGAATTTCTAGCGTGGCTGACATTTTGAAACGTCCTGAATTTTGTCACGCGATAAAAGGCGTATTTATGAACCGATTTGGATGTAACTTCGTTTATACATAGTACATACCAATGTCTCGACCGGGTTCGTTGGCCAGCTTCACCCGCCATCTTGTTTAAAAATGACGGACATTTAAATTTTTAAGAAAAAATTAAATTTGAAATGTGGTACCAAAAATTGAAAATTGAAAAAATATTTTCTTCTTATGTGTTTGACCTTGATAAAAGGATTCGGGAGCAGTTTTTTTTCGTCTATATCTTAAGAAATGGCTGAGTTATAGCATTTTGAATTTCTAGCGTGGCTGACATTTTGAAACGTCCTGATTTTTCTCACGTAATAACAGGCGTATTTATGAACCGACTTGGATGTACCTTGGTGTGTACATAGTACATACAAATATCTCGACCGAGTTCGTTGGCCAGCTTCATCCGCCATCTTGTTTCAAAATGGCGGCCATTTAAAAAAATAAAAAAATAAAAAAAATTTAAATGAGATACCAAAAAATTGGAAAATGAAAAAGATTTTTTTTGTATGTGTTTGACCTTAATACAAAGATTCCGGAACAGTTTTTCTTTCGTCTATATCTAAAAAAAAATGGCTGAGTAATAGCATTTTGAATTTCTCTTGTGGCTGACATTTTAAAACGACCTGATTTTTGTCACGCGATAACAGGCGTATTTATGAACCTATTTGGATGTAACTTGGTCTGTACATAGTACATACCAATGTCTCGATCGAGTTCGTTGGCCAGCTTCATTCGCCATCTTGTTTCAAAATGGTTGCCATTTTAAAAAAATTAAATTTAAAATTCAAAATGAGGTATTAAAAAATTGGAAAATGAAAAAGATTTTTTTTATGTGTTTGGCCTTGATACAAACATTCCGGAGCAGTTTTTGTTTCTGAAAATTTGTTCTTTTGTTGATATCTTAAAAAATGGTTGATTTATAGCACTTTGAATTTCTAGCATGGCTAACATTTTGAAACGATCTTGTATTTGTCACGCGATAACGCACGTATTCGCCTATTTCGATGTAAGAAGGCATGTGGATAGTATACATCAACACCCCGACCAAGTTCGCTGGCCAGATTCATCAGCCATCTTGTTTCAAAATGGCGGCCATTAAATTAAAAAATATATATATATTTAAAGTGAGGTGCAAAAAAATTAGAAATTGAAAAAGGTTTCTTTTTTAAGTATTTGATCTTGATATAAGGATTCAGGAGCATTTTTTGTTTGTCTTTACCTTAAAAAATGGCTCAGATATAGCAGTTTCAATTTCTATTGTGGGTGACATTTTGAAAAATCTGATTTTTTGCATGCGACAGCACTCCTATATATTAACCGATTCCGATGTGAGTGAGCATGTGCACAGCAATTACTAAGGTCTCGACCAAGTTCACTGCTTAGCCTCATCCACCATGTTGTCTTAAAATGACAGGCACTTTAAGAAATTGCCGAATTTGGCAGCCAAATATAAGTTACTTTAAAGAAAAGCAGCTTGGATTAAGCTGACTAATTTCGCGAAATTCTCATTCATTATATTGATAAAAATTAGTATTTAATCTCCTATATTCGGTTTCCACTAAATTGAGCTTCGTGTGTTTGCATGATATAAGTTGGCTTTTTTAAAATAAGGATTATGAAATCTACCTCTTCCTCCCGGCACTGGCCGGAAGGACTTTTTATAAATGTCTTTGTCTATAACCGAGAGATGACAGCACAAGGTGGATATTTATTTGCTTAAATTAAGGCTTTTTTCGGTGTTTATAGATTTTTAATTTTTCAAGAGGGCGAAATGTGAAAAGTAAGTTTATTTGTATTTTTTCTATCATGGACCGAAAATCCGAAGTTATAATCTTAGCTTGTGGACTTTTTTGAAATACGCATTTTTTTTAAATTGCGAAATTAAATGTTCAAGGCTATTTTTTATGCATTTTTGTAACGTACAAAATATAGGGTTCTAGGCACAAATGGGCACATATTTTTGTTAGACATTTAGGGGACAGTTATTTATGCAATCTCCTTTCGAAGATATTTATGAAATAAATTGTTATTAAGTCTGCGATACGATTATTCTTATTTTATTATTAATAATAGTTATAACGTTATTAGTCTCTGCAAAGAAATAAATATATTTTTTTGTAGTTCATTAAAATACTAATTATACATAATATACATAATATACAATTTAAATGTACATAATATACAATTTAAAAACATTTTAAATATAAATATAGGCAAAATGTATAATTATGCATATTATTCTACTAGAAATGCTGATATTTAGTTCTTTTACATTTTATAAAATAAATACAAAAAAATTAAGCTTAATTTTTTTTAGTATTTTTCCAGTTCATTTTGCAACATTTTAAAGTGATTTTACCAAAAAATTTGAGAAAACAAAAATCCAGGCACAAATGGGTTAAAGAGTAATAAAGTTAATTAAAATATTTTTTAATAGGAAGAAAAACTTATGAAATCGTTTAACAAATGAAAGCGACTTCAGCTTTTTATGTGAGTTCGTATTTATATAAATACCGAGCACCTATAATCGTCGTCTGGTCCCTCTGTCTGTCTGTCCGTGTGTCGAATATAACATCGTAAAAACTACCCAACCGAATGGTTTGAAGTTTAATATGTATAATCGCTACAGAACCCTGTCGATTCATTTCAAATATTATGAAAATCGAATCAAAACTTAAGATAATAATACACGTTTTCTTCATTCTATTAAATTCTATTATACATAATTAATTTAATGATGTCCCATGATAGGTAATGATTCTGTGTTGTCATGGAAATTACGTCCTATTTAAAATGGAGTCATATTATTTTCATATTACTGAATTTAGTATATATAATAGTAATAAATTTTGTCTTCATACATTTTTGCACTAGAGTGCAACAGCTAAATTGCATCAAGATCTGAATATTTATAAAACTAATAAGAACGCACCTCACTTGCTACGTTTGACGTACAATTTCCGACTTGTTTTAGTTTCTTATAAAAGAATGAGTAAACTTTTTAAAACGTTAAGACACCAGAAAAACGGTGTATCATAGCAATAGAAGAAAAAGAAAATTCTACTATTGTCAAAGCGAATATATTACAGATTCATTTCTGCATTATGTTAATTTTAAGTAAAATCTAAAAGATAAAAATTTTGCATAAACCTGATCTTTTTGTTGATTCAAAAATATGAAAGATTGATTCATTAGTCACAATTTCATTCATGTGATTGGATATTATTTTATTATAACTGCATTACGTACTGAAAGTTGTTGTATACAAATAACTACGGATGTTACCAGAGGAATGAAAGTTTATAATATATAAGTTATTTTATAAAATATACGGATGAAATAAGTAGCGATTGGATGCATATTAATAAACAGGTAATATATTAAATATAGAGCATTGGAAAATGGAATATGAAGGTAATTAACAAATTTCAATATGATTATTAATATTGACCATATATCCGCATATACATAATTCAAATAAGATGGTAATTTTCATGTAAGAGTATTTTAAAACCCGTTTTAAATAAGTTGTACTTCGATATAAATCTAAAAAGTATATTTCCTTGAACTCGAATTTATTCTAAAAAATCAAAACAGTAACTATTGTATATATATATATAATAAATTTGAAATCACAAATATATGGAAAAAGTGGCAAAGTTCTAAAGATGAATTAGAAATGAAGATAGGAAACCAGTATGTAATATAAGAAACTATCAATAACCCACAGAATCTTCAGAGGAGCTTGTGGGTTCATTCATAGAAGATGCGTTATTGCATCCAATTTTGTCGGCATTAAGCCTAAAATGACAAAATTTAGCTCCTTATAACGCACACATAACATGAAAAAGATAATAAAAATCCAAGAGATCTAAAGAATGATACACTCAATACCTAAATTACATACTAGGAATCAAAACTGCAGCATATCAGGATGGAAACCAGAGTTAGGACTATTTTAGCATGTGGACCACAGTTGAGTATCTGACTGAAAACCGTAACTTTGCTCCCATCTGGTGTGAGAAATGAAAAAAGGTAAATTGAACTGGATTATTAACAATAATGTTTCGTGCCGCCATCTTTACCCCTCCCCCCCCCCAAAAAAAAGGAATGAAATTCATTGAAGAAATCAAGAAATGACTTAGATTAACATTTAGTTAAAGTAGAATAAAAAAATAGGAATAAACTTAATAAGTTCTGAGTATATACAAAATAAAATAAAGTTTAGGAATAAATTAATACAAAATAAAATAAATAATTATAAAAAAATAGAAGGGCAATTGATTAAATTAACTATTTTAAAGACAAAATATTATAACATAAAAATGAGAATATACATAACATTATATATATATATATATATATATACACACACACCTTAATTTAAAATCATTTTTTATCATCGTTCGCTGTACTATGATAAACTACTATAAACAACAAATTTTTATTCATGGAAGTTTTATTTAAAATAGCTTGTGAAAGAGCATTCGGGTTCCAGCCAATGGATATTTAAATATTTGACAAACTGTTTTCGAATGAATAAATGCTCCTGGAATATTTTAGCATACGAACACAGGACATGTAAAGAACTAATGTTCTTTTAATGATGCAAGTCTTGACACATATATCCATTGATCCTGAGTCTGATTGATGGAACATTTTGTATAAGGTGCATTTCGAAAGTAGTATTCTCTAGATGTAAAGACTATTCATGTTGCATTAAATACTAATTTACCATTTTTCAAAAAAAAAAAAAAAAATCACGCCTACTCTACACAGCTTTTGTTTTATTCTCGTATAAGACCTTTCCTACAATGTGAGAGTTTTTTTAATAAATAAATATTTTATGTAAGATTTATAGAAATTTTAATTTTAGATATAATGCAGCTTCTGCTCTTAAATTACAGGAGGATTATTGTAAGTACATATTATATTGTTTCTTAAATATTAGTTAAATTTCTTATCTAAAATATATCCTGCAATCACATAGGCGTATATTATTTTTAGATAGTGTATTAAAAGAAAAACAACAACAAGTTTCATGTTTAGTATTTTTTAGTTCTTTTTGAAGCTTACATGCATCATAAATGGCTCTAATCATATATAAGGTTAGTTGGGGCAACTGGGCCATGATTTTACAATGTGACTCTGGAGCTTCTGACAATTCAGCTTCAAAAAGCTAATGTCCATTTGAATTAAAGTCTGAACTTCTGTAAATGTGTTCAATTAGGTTCCCTCTATTAGATAGGAATGCTCAAAATAACATTTTAATATTTAAAAATATAAAAAAATGCATATTTCACCTTTCTCTCCTCATTGGTCCAGTTACCCCGAAAAATGGGGTAATTGGACCAGGGGGGTTTATGTTCCACACTCGTTTATTTTGTTTTTCATGTGGGATATCAGGTCCTGTTTGAAAAAGTGTAAACAACTTAAACAAATTTAAACCAGACAGATCATGTAAATTATATCAATAAACAGCGTTGTAAGGGAAACCTTTGCTGTCAATGTATCTAAAAAAAGCACTAAAAGTGAAAATATTAGATTTATTTATACCCTAAACTTAAAACTTAAGTAAGTACTTATGTACTTTAGTATAGATAATAAGTATAAAAGTCACATGGGTATTTAAAGGGAAAAATAGCAAGGTAAATCTATGAAAAAACGGCTACGTAAGTACTTAAGTACTTTATCTGTATCTAGGAGTCGCATTATAAGGGGAAAATTTTAATGTTCCTACCAGAACCCTTAATGAATTACTTCCATGATAATTTTATTTAACATATTCTAAAGAAAGGTTCGATGAAGATATTATTCTCAAAATAGTGGTAGGAACTATAAAAGTTTCCCTATAGAATGCGACCCCTGTGTATAGTACAATTTCAAGGTCTGGCTATCTCGCTTTCAGGGGCAAGGTACTTGCATTCGTAAAATGTTGAAATAATTTAATGACACCAATATTTACAAGAGAATCTATTTGAAAGCAAGTAAAAGTATATTTTTGCGCACTTAATAAAGGTAAAGTTTTCATTATAAAATTCAGGTGCCAATGTGGCAATTAGGAATTAAAATTAAGTGATGCCTTAACGGCATCACCGCCTGTCAAGGTGTCAAGAAATTTGGTTTATACCACTCATTATGCGTTTTTTAAATTTTGTTACGTAATTTTAATAAAGTATTCTATAAGTTTCTTTATTGTGAGCAAAAAACAATGGAGACATTTACTTCCCGTAGTAAGAGAAACTCAAAAATATTATCTATAACTATCGGGGTAACTGGATCCAGCATGGTCCAGTTACCCCGGATACATGTCCTAGTTACCCCATTCTTGAAAAATTTATGGAATAAGTGGGGCACCGGTCTTACATTTGAAACATGAAGTAAAAATGAATAAATACCTAATAATATTAATGTAGTTATATGTCTAATCTTTAAAAAAAAAGATAGTTTAATAAAAGTACTTACAGTATTTCAATAAAAAACCGAGAAAGTTCAACCATATTGATGTTGTTTTTTTAAAAAAGAAACGTAAATTTTTGACAACCTATCACAGCAAAGTGAGAGTAATGATTGAGTTGATACACGCTGTTTTAGGAAGTAGAGATTAAGGGGCATTGTTCACAAAAGCTAAAACTAAAAAAAAATCAACAGTTTTTTTATGAAATAGCCTATGACCCAGTTACCTCGTGGATCCAGTTATCCCAACTAACCTTAAACGGGCTCGCAGCGTTCTTAAAAAAAAATTCGCAGTTTGGTACCACTATTTTAAAACGGTATTCTTTATTTTAGACTTATATTGTCCATTGAATCTCACGAATCTTCCTTATTTCAAATAGCAGTAAATGTAGAAAAATTTAGGAACGATACGAGACCTGTATAAAACCATGAACCAGCGCAGCAACATTCAGGATATAATGTGATTAAGTTTTGTATAGCAGATACCCAGTGTGAACAAAGTCGGAGGCAGCAGCAGATACATTTACAATTAATAATGTGTAGAAAGACTCTTGTAACGGAATATATACTGATAATAAAACTGAGATACTTTTAACGAGATTAAGATTAAATATTTGAATATTTGATGTCAAAACTCTTTATAGAAAAACTATTAAAAATACTGCTCAAATAATTAGGGGAGCACATGGTTTTAACAAAATTACGCAAATATTTACACCGATAAGTAACGTATAATAAAACACCCATAATTTAAAGTGCTGTAGAAAACAGATAAAGAAAACTTCACACGTAAATTAAAGTTTATGACGTCAAAAACTGGAAAAAGGTGATAAGTGCAGAAATCAGGATTTTGCAGAAACGTCTGTTTCACTGCCTCAGTTGTAAAATTCAATTGCTCAGCTTGTGTTTTGAGAAAGAGTGGCTTGAAAATGTCACAACAACATGATTTACCGCAATCCATGGCTTGGCATTTTATCGAGACAGTTGAATTTGGGGAAACACAGCGAAATGTAGTGGACGCTGTTGGAGTCGCACGAAGTGTCCATGAAAGGCTGTGGAATCGATTTCAAGACACATGGAATGATGGTCATCGACAAGTGCAAGGTCGAAAAAGTGCTAACACAGAAACTGATGACCGATATATCCTGTTAACAGCCGGTCGAGACGGAACGGGCAATGCTACTCAGCTGCAAACACAGTTGCTCTTGGTCACAGGTGCTCTTGGTGCTTAGGACAAAGAGTCTCCAGCCAAACAGTCCGAAATAGGCTTCATCATGGTGGTCTCTATGCAGGCAAGCCAATGGACTGTATTGAAATCAAGTCACTGTGCTGCCCAAAGAAGGTGAGGAACTGAACATCGAGTTTGGAGGCAACGTTGTTGGAGTGAATTTCTGTTTACAGACGATTCCCAATTCAGTCTGGATGTGACATCTGATGTGTTTTGGCATGGAGAGAAGGATGCACTCAAAATAATCCCACATTCGTTCGTGAAAGATCACATTACAGACGAGGTGGGTTGATGCTCTTGGCTGGAATAAGCATAGATGGACGTACGGGCCTGCATATCATTCGGAATGGCACATTGACGGTCCGGAGTAATACAGATGAGATACCGAGAACACATGTCGTATTTTACCTTGCATTAGTTAGTGATTTCTTTTTTCCATGCATGATAATGCCAGACTTTATACAGTTCATCTTGTGGAAAGCATGCTTGAAGATAAAACAATACAGCGTATGGGATGGGCAGCATGCTCACCTGACCTAAATCAGATCGAGTATGTTTGGGACAAACTCAGACGACGCATTGCTGCAAGACCGAGGCCTCCTTTTACTGTCCGGGACATGGAGATTGCAGTTCTTGAGCAGTGGAGCAGTATTCCCCAAGTCTTATCGATAACCTAATCGCATCCATGGAAAACCGGTCTGCAGCAGTCTTAGCTGTTCGAGGAGACCACACACCATATTAAAAATTTTGCATCATTTCTAAACAATACTTTTTTTATTATTTACATGAAACCAGATTGTTGCCCTAAACCATCTTTTCATCTTTTCAAAAAAATAAAAGCTCCCCTACCATTTTTTGCGTCTTTTTATGTATTGCGCATTTCTACACGTGTACTATCCATTTTATGCCCATACATTACTGTTTTGCACTGTTCTCTACACTTTTTTGCTTGCTCTCCTAATTGTTTTGAGCAGTGTACGTTAAATTTATTATTATTCATGTATTTGTGCCTTTCATGTTTCAGTTTTATATAACATCAATGATATCCGAACAACCACGTACTGTAAATATATAAAACATTTAATTACAGAAACACTAGAAATTTTTCCGGAAATTTCTGGAAGAAGAAAGACACACTTGATATAACACAAAATGTTTATTCTGTAATACATTTACTCCAGTTTTATTTTTCTCATTACATTAATGATATCAGAAAAAACCCTGTCCTAAAAAATAAATAGAACTTATAATTACTGAAACACAATTAAATGTCTTCCTGAAATTATCTGCAAAGAAACGCCCAATAAATGGAAAACGTAATTTTTACACTCCAATACAGTTATTCTCTAGATATTTTTAATCAACATAAAAATCATTTTCTTTCTTAGGATAATGACTATCAGGGGAGCAAGAGATTAGATACTCATAAAGTGAGGTAGATATAAACATTTAGTCACGTAGTAAATATGCTTCCATAAATAATGCAATTTCGAAATTAGATAAGATACGAAGAGTTTTTTGATTACTTGTATTTTTATATCATATATCTATGAAACTTTATTGATAAAAGCTTCACTTGTACTGAGTTTAATAACTGAATTAAAATATTAAATATTTACTTTAAATTACCGTATTAAACTCAGATTATTAAGTTATTCAGAATATTAAATTATTAATTAGTGTAAATGTGTTAATTCGCATAAGTAAATGTTGCGAGAAATCTATTAATTTTAAAATTTGTCAAATATACTTATGCTAAATAAAGAGTAATTAGATTCTTGTTAATGCTTTTTTATTATGTTTAATTTCTGTTTACAGTAGTTTCTATAGTAATTTTGCCATATCCTAATATTGCTGTTAACAAATCTTATACAGGAAACAAAACTCAAGATAAGAATTAATTTCCATCTCCCATGATATAGCTGGAAAAGAATAATTTTAATTGCATAGCTGCTCTTACGATTTTTTTTTTTTTTTTTTTTTTTTTTTTTTTTTTTTTTTTTTGTGCCACAAAAAATTATAGACATTTTTGCCTTATTTAATCAGCACAGTTTGGCGATTTAAAAAGATAAAATTTACTATAAATTTTTATTATACAAAAAAGCGTAAGATGATGACAGCTACGTAATTGTAATGTTATTCTGACTAAATGCGATGTCAGCTAAATTTGACACATTTAGGTTATTTGTAGCATTTTACCAAATTTAAATGCCTAACAAAAGCAGTAATGATATTGCCATTTTTATATTAATTTAATGTATTAAAGAAATTAAATCATTATTTGTAATTTAAAGAAAATCATAAACTTACACGCGTAAATCATTTATGCCACATTTACAGAACTTTAAACATAAATAAACAATAAAATTTAATAAATCAAAATACCCGACTGCGTAAAAAGCGAATTAATTAATTATTTCTCATCAATGTGAAACTATTTTTTGAATTCCTACTATTAGCTCACACTCTCGCTATATATATATATATATATATATATATATTTATATATCTTGTTCAAATTTTCAATCGTTAATAAAATATTGTTCACCCAATCAAACTCAAATATATTTTTTAAACTTATAGTGGATGACACTTGATATTAATCCAGTTTTTTCAAATATTAATTCATTAATTAAATTAAATTAATTAATTTTCAATAATCGAGAGAGTCATCTTCTTGATCAAGGTAATTTAAGACCGAGAGAGCCCTCTTCTTGATCAAGGCGTTTTAAGCGCTACTCAAGAAGAAAGAAGAATGGGCGAAAAAAGAATTCTCTTATTGACTTAAGTAGGAACTGACTTAAAATATTTTTTATATTACTTGTTTATATTACTTACCTATTTTTTATTTACTTGTATTGATGACTTTTAAGTTGTGTTTAATTGTTAGTTCCTATCTATAAACACTGTTTTGATGAGGTCTATGGATGTTTATAATGGTTAGAGTTGCAGTAAAGCTAGAGATCCTACATACACAAATTCCAGGTTGTATAATATTTTAACGGAGCTTCTGACTGTAAAATAGTCAATGAAACATCGTCTTACTTTTGAAAGATCTATCCAATAATATGCCACTCGATAGGGCGCGTAATTTTTTTTTTCGTCTCTACCGCTATTTTGTATTTTACGGCCACCATTTTCTATTTCTAAAAACAAAACCTAGCCTATAACCATCGGGCCGTTAAAACGAATTGATAGAGACATCATTAATTAAAATACATCCAGCCGTTGGGATGTCTCGATGATATAAAGAAATCCACATACACAGATACGCGTGTAACACATAACCCTTCTTTTCAGTCAGATAATGAGTGTCAAAATCACACAAATATTACAATTTAACTTATGCATGTCAATTCACCTTACTATTGTTAATTTATTAATAATTTTATTCTTTCATAGTCAATATTGTACTAAAATTAAATAATAACTCATTTCACAATGATATTTTAAATATTTAGATAAATATTTATAAGCACAAAGTAACCAATGAATAACGAGTACAACATTAATTTTATCAAAGAAAAAATATCTTTCGTGATTATTTTACTCATTGCTCGGTATTTGCTTTACATGCAAAATTACGATACTTAGGAATTTCTAAGAAAAAAGTTTTTTTAGAATTTAATATTTTCAGCAACGCAACGATTTCTTAAATTTTATGCAGTTCATAAAGCATATTATCACAATGTTCTGACCACTTTCAACTTTAGGACTGATCATTAACTTTTAGTACGAGTAAAAGTGACCAAAAATTGAGTAAAATATGACAGTTGGCCATTTAAGAAAATGTGATAAAAACCTTGTTTTGGCTCTAAAAATAAAGATCCAATGAGTCCACCCAAAGTTTTTCATTCTGTTTTTTTGGGGGGAGGGGGGCGTAAAGAGGGTGGGAAATTTACCTTAATGGGGAAAGAAAATAAAAAGGAAATACGCAATTCGAGTGGAGTATCGTTTATTATGTTTTTCTTTTTTTTTTAATTCTCAATAGAATGACACCATCAGTTAGTCGATGCGCTATTTTTTTTACAAAGTTAAGGCTGGTTTTACGATTACAAAGTCGACACTAATACATTATGCAGGTAACATAGGTTTTAACAGAAACAGCTGATGGTCAATTATGAAAATTTGGAAAGAGCATCCTTTTGGCAATAGAAATGAAGATCCAATGAGTACCTAAAAAATAAAGTTGTTTTACCGGGTCTTTTTCGAGGGGGGGGTGGAGGCATCTTAATTAACAGGGGAGGAAGTCAAAGTCAACATTTTTTTTTTTTTTAGGTGAATTGGAGTATTGTTTATTACGTATTTTTTAATGCTGAATCGGGAGACATAATCCGCAAGGTGATACGTTCATTCGTTACAAAGTTAGGTTGGTTTTATAAATACATAAATACAAAGTCATGAATGGTTTTATGAATACAAAATTATGAATGCACCAATTTTCAAAACTTTAATAACCTTGAAGAAAATTAAGATAATTCTGATTTCAATTATTGCTATTTTGAAGGCATTTAATAAGTTTGAGGTTATTTGATATGAAATAAAGAATAGTATTTTGAGCGTAAAATACAGCCTTGGCCAAAAGTATTACGCATCTCCGACAAAACACTTGAAACATTAATGATAAACACTTTATAAAAAGGCGTAAGTGGCGTTTCCAAACATCCGTTAAAACATAGATAATCCCTTTGGAACTACTGGCGGCATCTGGCAACTAAAACAGAGTAAATGCACTTTGTTTGAAAAAATGCTTCGAATGTCATCCCAGTCTTTATTTAGCATTTGCAGCACAATATTTCTTCCGTGTGTGATCTAGAGACGAATTTTACATCATTTAATTCAAAAGTGCCTAAAAAAGTGAGCTATCTGTTAAATTAAGAGTAAGAATTGAGGACTTACATGAACAAGGCAAAGTAGAGATAAGCAATTTGGTGAAATGTTCTCAAGGTGCAGTACAAACTACTATTAAAATGTTCATGGAGACTCGATTTCACATAAAGAAGACAAGAACGAGCATAAAACGCCTGACAATGAAACGCCATGACAGATAACTAATTGAAGAATATGTTAGATATCGCAAAAAGACATTTTCTGAGATCGCTCCAGCTGTGTCAAAAGACAATGGACAGATGACAGACTATAAGTACTCTAACGGAAGAGAAGGCTGGCAGAAGCTGGGTTAAAATAGTGGAAATCCAGGAAGAAGCCGTGGCTTTCAGAAAACTATTAGAAGAATCGCTTGGTGTCGGTTCGTCGACGGAAACATTTTAGGGAAGTAGATTGGTTCTGTGGTCTCATGAATCCAACTTTGAGGTAAGACTTTTAACCCTTTTTTATGAAAAATTACCAACAATCAGCAGAGTCGACTTTTATAGTAAAAATAAGACTATTTTATGATGGGTCATTTTTTATTTCAAGATATCTGGAACACCTAGCGTGACTTTCGTGAGACGACGTATCGGCGAAGAATATCCCTCAGTTTGCGTGTTGGCTACTGTAAATCACGGAGGCGGCAACTTTATGATCTGAGGCTGCATGGCTTCTGACGGCATCGGTGAAATGTTCGTTTGTGAAGGCCACATGAACAGCCAAAAATACATAAATGTGCTGGGAACTGTGCTGATGCTTTCGTTAACGCGCATTATTGCGACACAAATTTACGTTACCGCAATTTCCACCAAGACAACGCTCCATCTCATAAATTAGACACTACGATGCGCTGATATAAGGAAAGCAACATTGTATTGCTGGACTGGCCCGCGGAGTTCCCTGACCTCAATCCAATCGAGCACCATTGGGACACATTAAAACGAAAAATCATAGAATACAGCATACATAAGAAAAAGTTTTGAAAAATGATGTTATTGAAGAGTGAGATGCCGTAAGTGCAGAAAAATGTGCAAGACTTGTATGCGTTATGTCCCAAATGATTGCTTCTCTTATTAAAGACAAAGGTAGAACAACTAAATATTGATTTTTTTTTTGTAATGTTACTTTAATATAATAATTTATAAAACAGTAACACTGTTATTTTTTACCTTAAAAACCAAGTATTAAAAACCAGGATGCCTAATACTTATGGCTAAGGCTATAAATGGGACAAAGCTATGCTCAAAAATAAAGTATAATTTTAGACTTTATATTCATAAAATCCGCCATAACATAATAACGACTAAATGTAATGACTTCCGGAGGATTTCATTTGATTCAGAATTAAAAAAATACATAACAAACTATACTTGACTTGTCCTAATTAGAAAAGTTGAATTCTCTGCCTTTGCTTTAAAATGCCACCCTTCACCCCCCCCCCCGCCCAACCACGCACACACACACACCTCAAAAATAAATACAAAAACACTCGGTCAAACAACTTTATTTGGGGGGACTCATCAGATCTTCATTTTTGAGAATGGTCATCATTTGTTACTGTGGAAAACGGATTTTATTTCCATATATAACTTTTAACTTTGTATTCTCAATATCTTACATAACTTAGTAAGAAAATCGACTTTCGGATGGTGTCATTTGATTCAGAATTAGAAAATACATAAGAAATTATACACCACTTGTCCCATTTAAGACATTTTGAATTCCCCCTGCCCCCTTCCTTGATTAAAAATGGCCCCATTTTGAGACCAAAACAGGGTAAAACAACTTTATTTTTCTCAATTTCTAGTGATTTAAAAGTGATATTAAATTAATAATAATTACATTGTCACGATTAAACTAATTAATACCCTTCCAAAATAATTCCTTAAATGATCATTTTCGTCTTAAATTACGCAGAACATTTTGTTTTCAATTATATAATAATGTTAACTTTTAGCTATGAATTGTTTTTAATGCGCTTTCACCAAATTTTGTTTTAAGAAAAATTTATGACTTAAAAAATGCAGCCATTAGGAAGATAATGCTCTATTTATATTATTTTTGGAATAACTAAAAATATACGAATGTGTCTTCATATTTAAATAAAGTTAATTACAGCAAAATAAATTAATTTTTATAATCAGGAAAACCACAGGAGATAAATGTTTAATGATTTCATTAAGTACAAAAATGTGTAATTGAATGTAAGTTTTAAAATAATTACTGTAACACGTAAAAATTTTAATGTTAATTAAAAATAATAATTATTCAAACCATAATGAACTTTTGGTCTGCTAATAAAAGTTTATTTCAGTGAAGTTGGGTTAATCTTTAATTAAGAAATACAACACAGGCTAAATAATTTAAAAATACGTTAAATCATAAATATATTGGACACTTAAAATAATAAAACTCAAGCTAGCTATTAAGTGTATTTTTTCGTTATTGTAAGAGGAAAATAATGTTGCCATTTTCCACCACTACTTTTTATTTAAGAGTGTTGGTTGTGCAAAAAAGGAAAGTATGTATATTTAAATCGTTATTTCTACTGATTTCTATTAATATGGACAGTCCACTACTTTTTAAAATTAAAATGGCTTGCTTCTGTCAGTTTTTTTAGATATATATATATATATATTAATCTTATTTAATGACAGTTTGAATAGTCTAGCGTCCCGGTGTAGCTCTGCTTCCTATGGATATTTTCCCCCTACCTCTTGGCAGTCGAATTGAAACTAGTTATTTGAGGTTGCTGTATGTTTATGTCGTGATAATTTAAACAGAAAAAGAATTGAAAAAAATGTCATTGTCAGCTTGTTTATTTCAAAAATGATATTTTCTTCTTTTTAACACTTTCCAACAAAGTTGAAAAGTGTTTATGACTTCAGTTTGTCTGTTCGTCTGTCTGAGATCTAACTCCCGTAAATATACTCGGATTGCTCTGAAAATTTTGGACGTTATTAATGTTCACCATAGCACATTCCCTATTTCAAACTTTTTAATATTCCCTAATTCAAGTTTCTCGCATGTTTAGTTCATTTACAAGGACAGTCAGAAGTTTTCCGTCAGATTACGGCCTATGGAAAAGAATCGTTTAAAATATTTTTTAATGAGGTTACATACTTTCAAACAAAATAAAATTTATATGCATTTATCAAGTGCACTGAAATATGTATTCTGTAGGATATGTGGTGCAAAGAGTAGTTATTATTCATTCACTGGGCCGCACAAAAAAATTCCATTACATTATGATATCGGGTGTAGCGAATTTTTTGCGGCGTAGTTTAATTATGTTAAATTATTACATGTATAATGAAATTGGTATATGTCGCTGAGGTTTATTATAACTTATTTCATGTATAAAACGAAGTGGATTGCATTTACAGGGACACACAAAAGATTTCAGATATTAAATTGTATCCGAAGTACTGTACAGTAGCGATGATTGCTGGAAATGCATTTTTAATTATGTTATGTGCTTTTTTGTTTTACTATATTGGTGCATAGCATATGGTGTACATAAATGCTGTAATTCATATACAGGGCTAAACAAAAGAATTCTTAATGGTTACTGGGTATAATTGCAAATTGCTTAAAGGTGGTTTTTAAATGAGTTATGCATTTTTAAGCTGAAATTTATTTGGTTTACTAAGAAATGTTTGTAGAACATAGATAAGATGATACAGAGGGTCACGCAAAAAATGGAATACATGAGTGTCTATAAATGATAATTTCTAGATATGTGACCTCTGTAGTTTTAAGTGTGTTTTACTTTGAATTAAACTTTAGCTAAATAGTGGCGTGTAATAAAGGTACTAGGTTAAATACAGTGTTGTAAAAAAGTATAAAACTGTGTTTCCATCTATTAGAAAAAATCTGCTGAAAGAGAAATTTCAACTTGTTATGTGTTTTCTTGCTAAACTAAATTTTTTTATTACATAGTATATATATCAGACTACAGATCAAATAAAGGGCTGTTCAAAAGATTTGGAATACATATTTGGCTATGGACGGTAACTGCTGAAACCAGTTTTTCAAATGTTTTATGCGTTTTCTAAAATGTTTACTTAGTTCTCTTATATACCTTATTTCCCTAAATAACGAAGTTTTGTTAAAGCATTCAGGAAGTGTTGGAATGTGATTGATAATCTAAGCTTAACGCATGATTTTTCTTACTTGTTTTATTGATTTAGATGGCAAGTAAATGAATATCTACGAAATAATGCACGCAAATAAATATCTAAGATTACTATTTTTCCGTTTCCATTAATATATTGTAAATTTTATTTATGAAAGGTACTGATAGTCGATATTTTTTTTATTGCTGCATTAACAGCTGTCATTTATTTTTGGGATTCCGATGCATGGAGGTTGCTGCATCCAGTGATGTTTTTGTTAATTTTCATGTACAAGAAGCGCTTATTCATGCGGTATAGTGATTTGTGCATTAACGATTTTCCTGTATTTTCCGATTCCAATACAACGAGGTTGCTGCATCCAGTGAAGTTTTCCTTAGCTTTTATCTGTGCGAATCGCTTATACATGCGGTATAGTAATCGCCGCATTAACGATTTTTGTGTATTTTCATATTTCAATACAACGAGGTTGGTATATCCAGTGATATTTTTTGTTTTGTTTTTATGCACAAGAAGCGCATATACATTGCGGTATAGTTTTTGACTGTTTGAATTCTCAAACAAACAAAGGTAGTTTTTTTGTCCGGGAGCCGGGGGGAGACTATCTTGAACTGTTCAGTAAAGAGGTATTTATGCATGATTCTACTCAGAATGTACCTGCTTACAAAATTCAAGTATATATTACAGTTAAAAGACACATTATCAATAATGTTATTTTTCCATCAGAGTGTGAGGGAGGGGGCGAAACTCTTTTAGATCATAAAGTTGAAATTTCCGAAATCGGACTACATAATCATTATCACTATTCAGGTTCTATCTGTGTTCTAAATTTCTAGTGTACTTGAAGGCTGAAAAACAATGTTATTATTTTTTCGTCGTGAAGTGCATAGTGGAGCTTTAGAAAACTTCTCAGGGTAAATTTTGAAAATTTCGTATTGTACTCCTATAAAATTAATAATTAAATGGAACTCACATTATTTATTAAAATACAACCAACATTCAGTAAATTGTTGTCGATATAACATTGTTATACTTCGCGAAACTAGCAATACTTCTCAAAATCTGCTTCGATTGGACTTACATGGAGAGGGCCAACCTTGTTAATTACAGATTTGATTATTATAATACATGTTGTAGGGTAGAGACCCCTTAGTGTCAGGTTCAACGGATTTTATACAACGCTCCTTAGTTCTTGAGAAATCGTGGGGTCTAATAATAGTACACAACTTAAATACTTAATTTTCAACCGCAATGATAAGTTCGTCGTAGCTCAGTTGGTATGGCGTTTGTCGGCTGATCCGTGACCCAGGGTTCGAAACCTGAATGCGCTACATTTGTTTTTCTCATTTTTTTGTTTTATAAATATATTTGTAAGTACAATTAATAATCTCATTGTCAATTAAAATTTATAATATCGTATATCAATTATAATTTTAATCTGTTTAATTTTTTACTTTTAAATAAATAGTTGTATAAAACATCATAAAACTGTTAATTTTTTAAAAATCACTTTTAAAATGTACTTCATATATTCTTTATCGATGCAATGATATTGAGCAATTATGTCAATTCGTGATTTTAAAGAAACATCATTCACACATTGCTTTAACAAAGGAAGTCAATGCGATATTTCTATTATTCTGTTTTTAAAGTAACAAGCATAATTATATTAAAAATTAGCATCAGAATTAAATTATAACAAATTTTTTGCATATTAAAGATTTTAAAATTTATAACACGTATGTTTGCGCTTTTAATTATTTTGCTTTCACCTTTATCTTCTTTCTGCTTTTATTTTTATTTTATTTGGATATTCTTTTATTTTATCATAACTAGTTGGCACCACAGCAGATTTTGTCACGATTTTGGAATTTTTATCATTCAATAATAGATCCAATTTCTTTTTATACCTCTTTAAAGGATGAGAAATAATAGTTTAAAAATAAAAAAAAATTATAAATTTAAGTTTGTTAACATTATAATTAATGTATGATATTAAAATTTGTAATTGAAATTAGTAAATTATAATTACAAGTATATTTATAAAACAAAAAAATGAGAAAAACCAATGTAGCGCGTTCGGGTACCGAACCCGGACCCGGATATCAGCCTGCGAACGCCGTACCAACTGAGCTACGACCAACCTATGACTGCGGTTGCAATGTAAGTATTTAAGTTGTGTACTGTTATTAGACCCCCCCCCCCTCCGGTTTCTCAAGAACTAGGGAGGGTTGGATAAAATCCGTTGAACCTGATACTAAGGGGTCTCTACCCTACAACATATATTAAAATAATCAAAATATGTGATTAACAAGGTTGGCCCTTTCCTTGTTAGATAAATCCAGTCACTACAATCTCTATAAGGAGCAGAGCTACACCGAGACGCTGGTTTTGAATAATGATAATTAAGGCAAATTATAGTACTTCAAAAAAGTGGTAGCAATCGAACAATATGAATTTTCACCAAGAAAGAAAAAAAATTACACCAAGCATAGATTATGAAGCACTTTCCAACACTCCCAGAATAGTTTTAATAGCATAAAGAAGTCGTTTAAAAACATAAAGAAGATACCTAAGGAAACTTTTCAGAAAACGTATAACACATTTCAAAATAAGATTTTTGAATTCCGACCATAGACGGAAAGGTATTTACATTATTTTGTGAAATTCTGTACATTATCTACAGATATGTACTACAGATCCTGCATAGTATGCTAAAATATATTTTAGTAAGAAAAGGCTAAACACAGTTGAAAATTCACCTACAGAAATTTTCAGCAATAGAAGGAAATGTACAGTAATTTTATTGTACAGCCATTATTAGTCAGTATTACATACAGATTTTTTACACTCCACATATTAAGCGGAAACTTAATTCAGGCAAGAAAATGCTTAACCCATAACTACTTTGTGCGTTCTGACAGACCGCTCCAGATTTTCTCGCATTCATTTCCATCCCTCAGAATAGATAATGATTGTCATCTTTACCTCTACCATTCTGAAACGTCCCTGCTAGGTCACATTCGGCTTGTCATTATGCTAGCTGCTTTTGATATTTTTTTAAACTCTTTTCATTGCGAAAGCGGTCTGTCAGACCGTTCACAGTAGTTGTGATTCTGTTTTTGTCCGAGAAGGATCTTTTCATTTTGTTGGTAATTTTATACTTTTTTCATGATATTAAGGAAAAAAAGGAATTTAATTTTTCAAGAAAATGCCCCGTGTACCTCAAATAAACTGAAATTGAAGGTCGTGTAAAAAATTAATTGTATATAAAATATTCAGATCCTGAATATTCTGAAAATGAACTTAGGGAAAGTGATTGCGATTTCCATTCTGAATTATCACTGGACGATTAAAAAAATATTTCAAGCAACTCAGAGTATTTTTATGGAAAAATTAATTTTATATGAACTACAAAAGAACCAAATCATATTTTCGATCTCCGAAACATAATATTGTGAGCTTCTGCCGAGTTTAAAAGTTCCTGCAAAAACTGGGCATAAAGCAGAACCAGAAGAAACTTGGAATTTACTATTTGTTAAAAAAACATTAGAAAAATTATAGTTAAATGGACTAATGTAAAAATTAAAGAATGTAAATTGCATTCTTCTGATCAAACGAGACACGAACTTAGTGATACACATAACATTGAAATAAAAGCATTGGATTATATTATAAATATTGTACTCAGCAGACAAATCAAATCGAGAATATGCCTTCAATGTTCGTAAATGCTAGGCATTGACTAAAACTGAACATTTTGTACTGTATAGTAAAAAACATATTGTTTTTATTTATATGGTGATGTATAAATTCTCAGGTATTTAACTCCATTTAAAAAAATTATGAAGATATGTTCGTAAACGTTAATGTAGGAGCGTTTTCTATTTATATAACGATATTTTTTATGGAAATATTATCTAATTTTTACTACTAACTATACTTTCATTAGATATTCATACATTTTGTTAAAAAAAAAATATTTTTATTCAACGATTATTAGATGAATTTAAAATTACATATTTCTTTTCCTCAACATCCTACAATACATCGCTTGCTCTTACTATTCCCATATAACGGGATACCAGTCTTTAGTCTTCAAAAA
This sequence comes from Maratus speciosus, assembly GCA_963932465.1. Lineage (NCBI taxonomy): Eukaryota > Metazoa > Arthropoda > Arachnida > Araneae > Salticidae > Maratus > Maratus speciosus. Next base: position 175,928,476 of record OZ010792.1, read on the forward strand.
CAAACTTCAAGTTTCGAATGATGATTTACATATCAATTAAGTAGATAAGTATTGGTAAACAAAACATTTTTTACCACTTGGTTGATATTTTATTCATGATTTGATTTAGTGGTGTGAGAGACCGCTCACAGTAGTTATGGGACAATTTTTGTCAAAGTAGTTAAGGGTTAAAACTACTGAAAAACTACTTCCAGGAATTTCTTTTGTAGGTGGTTATGAAAATGTATAACTCATATTAAAAACACCATTAAGCCATTCACTCTCATTCTGAGTATTGCTTACGAATTCCTTTGGGTAACTTTTTACATTGTCTATAGAATTTATGCACGCCACGTAGTAAGTAAAAATGAAGATAAAAACGTATACCATAACTGAAAACGCACTTTCACCAAAGATCCCTGATAGACAAAATTTCGGATATAGTATTGTAAACCAAATATTTGATGTGCCCCTGTAAATTAACGATAAAGGCAATGCACATCATACACCACAGCAAGCATTTTATAGTAAGACTCAAGTAATATATGTCAATTTCATCATGTTTGAAATAGTTCAACATAATTGAAACATGCTGTGAACAGTTTTTCGACGCAGACCATTGTGTAAACGAATTTTTTTGTGTGACCCAGTAAATGAATTATAAATGTTGCGTACTCCAAGTTTTACAGAAAGCATGTATTAGTGAAGTGAAATAATTCATAACAATTGCATTATCTTTGGAACAGTGTAAACTTTAACAAAATACGCCACAAACGATTTTTCTTTATAGGCTGTAATATAACAGAATACTTTTGACTGCCCCTGCACGCGTACTGTAGCTGCTACACATAACATATTCTATAATAATCATGTTCTAGTGCACATCAAGTATGTATATAAATTTGATTACTTTTAAAATATTATAAAAATATTAAAATATACCGCATATGATTTTTAACCATAGATCATAATGTAACGGAATAATTTTGAGTGCCCATATAAATGAGCTATGAATGGGACACACTTACTTTTAAACACCGAACATTCCAATGTGAACCTCAATAAAGTATATCAATTACATGGTAATCCGAGTACATTTACATGATAGACCACGGACAGACAAATAACTCTTTTCAACTATGTTGGAAAGTGTTAATTAAAATGTAGTTGATTAGCAACACTTCCTTCTATACGGCTTGATAATTTCAATGAGTATGCATTTCAGGCGCTCCAAGATTAAAATATTCAAAAACAGTTGATTCAAAAACAGAACACGCACTAATCAATTCATAAAACCTTCCCTTCCTCTATTTTAGTATAATCTAATTTAGAATCCATTGCTAATTTTAAAAATATTAGCATTCTCAATTAAATATATTAGCCACTTTGGACTGAATTTGGTGAAATATTTAAATGAATGTAATTGGAAATAATTTTCACTGAAACAGTCAGTCATTTAGATTCCTTATATGCTTTTTATAATTCTATATATGTAGCTAGTACTAATGAAAAAAAGATTCATAGTATGTGTATTACTTTAAATTTGATATAGAGAGAATCATGATATATTTATATGGAATGAAATATAGAAGATATTAATAATGTTTATGCTGTAATCTTGGAAAACAAGCATCCATTGCTTGAAAATATTCATATCTAAAAATGGATTAGATACTACTTATGGTATGACGATTTTCATAAAATTGTTTTGATAATTCTAAATTGACAATAATTTCTTGAGTTTTGTTCTCTTTTCTAAGAAGTAAAATGAATGGAACTGGTCAATTTCCTACAAGGAAGTTTTTTTTAAATGTTCTTTTTAAAAGGACTTATATTTAAATGTTAAATATTGATAGTACTCTATGAATGTGTCATTTCTCAAAATTAACGTTTCTGTTTTCTCTACTGAAATATGAACGATTTTTCATCGGTCAATTTTTGTGTTCTACGAAACTTTTAATTAAAAAATTAAATTATATTTTAGTCTTTCCGTTTGAGTATAACAATTTTTTATAATCAATCCTTTGAAAAACAAAGAAATAACATCGTTACATGATTTCCATGCGTAGAGTCCTTATTAGATATCACTATGCATTCTGTATGATATTTAATTATATTGTGAAAATGAAACATGGGATGAATCTTTTGAAATACAATGTGATTGAAAATTAATATAGCGATTACAAACGCTATAACTATTTAACCCCTTACGGTCGCATTAAATTAAGGTTTAGAAATTCAAACTGTTTACCAGCACCACTTGTTTGAATAATAAATATTCACCTTATTTAATGACAAGTAAAATGATACCATAATGAAGCCAATTACATTTCTTTATAAAACTGGTGGTAATCAAACAATCTGAATAAAAGACACAGCCCGTGGATATCACGGGAGCGAACAGTAAGGGGTTAATCAAAAAGAACTTATTGATAACAATTATAACAAATATAACATAATCTCTTCTGAGCTACCCACGACTGCAAAAAGCACTCCGTCCTGTTTATAAACAACAGAAACAAATAGATTTTCAATATTTAAATAAGATTGGTTTTAATTTTGTTTTGTTTTTCTTCGTAATTTTCCGAAACATTTCCTCTTGCAGCATATTAATCAGTTTTCTGGAACCTGAATACTGTTTTTTCGGTGGCTAATTATTCTCCTGTAATGCTTCGCATCTGCCTAACGAAATTTATTTAAGCACGAGTGGTAAATTATGATAATTTACGCGTTTTTATATACAGGGTGATTATAATTAAAGTCCGACTTTCAAAATGCTGTAAAAAAAGAACCACTGTTCAGAATGTCTTCAAATTTGAAATGAATATACTGGGAGAAGGGGGAACGGTATGGCATAAGAAAAAAAAAGTTCCAAAGTGTCTCAATAGACGGCGCTGTAAGCGGCATAACGAAAGTGGATTCGGCGTCAACTGACATTTTTAATCGAAATACGACGGTTTTGTCATGAGTTGCACAGTAAACCAACCGTACTGTTCAATGTGTATGTGTGTTTCGGTTGTTTCACGGAAAAAATGGCTTCCAAATTAATCAACAGTTGTGGTACTGTTAGTGGAAAGGCCATTCATCACGGCAAGGTCGTACCACATTGGATGGGAAATATCAGTTTTTAATTGTCCTTGTGCCAAAAACCGCATAAAAAGCGAATAATGATTCTGTTTTTAATCATTGCTAGATATGCGGCAGACAGGTTCCATATGCTGTCCACCCTTGTCCGCCACAAGTTGAAACCGATAATCGTTATCGGTTGTCTCATCGCATGTCTAGCAATAATTAAAAACAGAATCATTATTAGCTCTTTATGCGGTTTTTGTCCCAAGGACAATTAAAAACCGAATCATTAAGGAATTTTTATGCGTTTTTTGGCACAAGGACAATTAAAAACCGAATCATTATGTGCTTTTTATGCGGTTTTTGGCCAAAGGACAATTAAAAAAGGAATCATTATTATCTTTTTATGCGGTTTTTGGCCCAAGGATAGTTAAAAATGGATTTTTCCCATCCAATGTGGTACGACCTTGCCGTGGTGGATGGACTTTCCACTAACAGTACCACAACTGTTGACTGATTTGGAAGTCATTTTTTCCGTAAAACAACCGAAACACTCATGCACATTGAACAGTAAGGTTGGTTTACTGAGCAACTCATGACAAAACCGTCGTATTTCGATTAAAAATGTCAGTTGACGACGAATCCACCTTCGTTATGCCGCTTACAGTGCCATCTATTGAGACACTTTGGAACTTTTTTTTTCTTATGCTATACCGTTTCCCCCTTCTTCCAGTATATTCATTTCAAATTTGAAGTCATTCTGACCAGTGGTTCTTTTTTTACAGCATTTTGAAAGTCGGACTTTAATTAAAATTATTATTCTGTTAATTTAGCATGATTGAAACTGATTTGTTGATAATGAAAATGTTTTCTGAAGAATTGGTAGCATCCAAAAAACTTACATTATGGAATCAGAAAACTGATTTTTACACAATAATTTAGTTGGAAATGTTTCCTAAAATTACGGGCAACAAAGAATTTTTATTTTGATAACTGCTTCTTTAAACCTCGAAACCCTATTGGTTAAAGGGATTTATAAAAATAAAATGAAAGCTTTTTAGAATTGTTGATAACTCGGAAGAAGTTAGAATATATTTTCCTTCATAATACTAGGAGGCTCTGCCCCCCCTGCAAGCTACGCTCGCCAACCCACGTTCAGACACCGCAGAATCTAAAATCACTTTAATTAGATCGGTTTTAAAAAGATTTAGAGAAGATTGAATTATAATGAAAAAACCTATAGCGATTTCCCTGTAAACGGGTTTCCATTCAATTCCCTTTGATTGCGAAATTTTAAGGCCGAATCAGTTGCCGTTAAGACATCCAATGGTTGTTTTCGTGTTTGATTAAAGAAGATCAGTTAAACATTTGAAAAGAAGATAAAATAAAAAAAGAATTAAGTAAACAGAGTCTTTGCCGACCGATATTTTTTAACAGCGTTATAAAACGATTGATAGAATACAATTTACTACAATTACTGCAATACAATGCTTTAACCCCTTCAAGGGCGGTGGTTCATTTTTGGACCACTTACATTTAATTCTTAGATGCCACATTGGCACCAGAATATTGAAATGAATTTTTTTTTCTTTTATTAAGTAAGTGAACAGAAGTATTTTCTTATTTCGCAATTTGTTTGTAAATTCCGGTACCACTCATTGATTTCAACATATGAATAGAAGTATCTTGCCCCTGAAAGGGTTAAACGCATATTCATGTATTTATTATTTTAAAGTTTCCTTTCTCTTTTAATATTCACGTGTAAATACAATTTTCAAGACATAATTGTCAATATTTTCCTGCTTTTAACACGTACTCATTTAATACTAATTTTAACGTTTTTTTTTCTGTTTTTAATAGCCATGTATGAATAATTTGTAATCGTTAGGAAATATCATTCTTTGCTCTGCTTTTAGAATTGTAAACAATTTCTATAATAATAGCGTAAGTCATGTGACTATCATCAACAGTTCCTTCGCTTTTCATACGAAAGGTTTCCATTTTGATTAAAGAATCAAAGTTATTTTTTCAAATAAAAGTACATAAAAGTTGCCATGATCGCAAAGAATTATTGGTACTTTTATATTAGCTGGGTTCAAATCTCGCCAATAGCTTTTTTTGATACTTTTCCGTTATACGGACACCATGTTAAAATGTATGCTAATGCACCAATTATTTCAACCCTGATCGTGAAAAGGATTTTTGGTACTACTTAGTTATCCCGTCGACCAAAAATCTATCGCCAAACTATAAGATTAAATGCCTATAATGGTTTATCGTAAATGTCACATTCACTTGACTTTAAGCACGTTACATGTGTTTACGTCATGAAGTGATTTTTATTTCGACGATTTATTTGCATTGTTATTAATGTTATACTAATTTATTTGTTCTTTCGTTATTTAAAATAAAAATTATGTCATTTTTTTAATTTGGCGAGGGGTTTGGTGATTTATATAATTTGGCGAAATTGGTCGACGGGATAACTAAGTAGTACCGGATTTTTATTGTAAACCATGCATAACATTGTGATTTGCTATTATTTGCTATACTTTATTGTATAACAGTTATTTGTTCACTTATTTTAAGTATATATTTGTGACATAGTAAAATAGTTCGTAAAAGTCTGTAGTTTCCAAATGTTATATTTTTAAAAGGTTCACTTTACTATCGACAGTGTTTTTTTTTTCTTTTATTTTTCAAATGTTTCAATTCAAGTGATTTTCATTTTGTGCCAACTATTGCGCTTGGCGACAATGGTGTCCGTGTAACGGAAACGTACTATTTTTTTTTTTTTTAAGCTCATAAGTTAGCATTTTTTTTTATTTTTCGAGTGGTAAATTAAACTTGGGTATCACATTGACCAAAAATCTATCGCCAGACTATAAGATTAAATGCCAATAATGGTTGATCATAAATGACACATTCACTTGACTGTAAGGAAGTTACATGTGTTTACGCCATCAAGTGATTTTTATTTCGACTCTTTATTTGTATTTGTATTTTTATAGTAATTTATTTGTTCTTTCGTTATTTAAAATAAAAATTACGTCAATTTGCATAATTTGGCGATTGGTTTGGCCATTTATACAATTTGGCGATATTGGCCAAGTGCTATGAATTTGAAATTAAATGTCATGATTTCTTGCTTTACTTAATATTTAACTCAGATGTCATATAAGCAACGGGTTTGGCGTGATATTTTTTACGACAATTTGGCGAAAACCTCGTTTTCGAGTACCAGTTACATTATTTATTTTAAATTATTTTCTATTATTTTTAAAATGAAATAACAATAAATAAAAATAAATTAATTAATAACTATAGCACAAAGCAATTTGTAGCTTTTTTAAAATAAAAAGAAAATAAATGTAAATAAACATTTATTAATGAATAAGCAACAATAGCCGGGTTACCATGTCAGGCAAAATAACGCCATTTTGGCGCCAATTAGGTACCCCGGTGCGTATATGACATCTGAGCGTAATATTTTTCGTTTCGTTTCGCTCAAAAAAGGAAGAAAGAAGTGAAAACCATTAATTTTATTGTTTCAGCTTTAAAGGGATGTTTTGTATTAAATAAAATGATAACAAAATTTTAAAAATAAGCATTTTTCTAAGGAGATTTAAGGGAGGCCAAACTGGATTTAAGGGAGACCAAACTAGTCGCCAAATTAATTTAAAATTAAAACTTTTTCTGAAATTTGAAAAAATAAATAACTATTATGATTGAAATTTGAGTTGCCATCATTAGAAAAAAAAAGTATTTAAAATTAGAAAAAAAATAATATTTCGAAAACTAATTCGAATTTAAGAATTCTAATACCAGTTTTGAGATGTGTGGATTAATACGGATTTTTGGTGTTAATTTCATCGCAAAGTATTTCATATTTCAGGAAAAATCACCGTGACACATAATCAGTTGTTTAATGAGTCGTTTCATGGAATCGTTACATAAATTCGTTTCATAATATCCTTTTCATTAGGATTTTATATATGCGAGTTAGAACCCGTCGAAATTCGACGAATTAAAATGTTTAGAATGGAACTGTTAAATCGAATTTATAATAAACCTACAAAAATAATTACAATAAAAAATTCATCTTGCATTGCTTGTAACTCTTAAAGCAAATAATGCATGTTTTTAACCTAAAATTACCAAAATATTATTTCCACAAACTTAAACTGCTTAAATTATTGAAAAATTAAACTACGTAATCAAGATGAGTAATTATGTTGAAATTATCGATTGAGGCTCTTACGTTTGTTTTTACGGGATAAAAAATCAGTAAAAAGAATTTCGCTTTGTCACATCATAAAAATTTCCCCCATAAAATCTAAAATGTACGTTATTTTCACATTCTCAAAATTTACATACGCACCATTCGAATTCACAATTTAAAAGTATTTTTAAGAGCAATACATTATTAATGAATGTATTTCCAAACTTAAAGTCACGTTTGTCCGATACAACTTTTCATGTGAATATTCGCAATTCGAATATTCGAAGATTCTGTGAATATTCGAAGTTCTAATCTCAGTACCCGCGAAAATTTACCATTCAGAAATTTGCCTTTAGTTGCCATAGCATCGGTCATTTAGTATTGGTCAAATATTTAGTTTTATCAAAGAAAATGATCATTTTGTTTTAAATATAATCATTTTGCCTAGCGTCTCAAACTCAGTATCAGCGTAATTTAAAAATATTGAAATATCTTCTTCAATCTTTTGAAGTATGAAAAAAAATGCGTGTTTTTTTTTTTTTTTTTTTTTTTTTTTTTTTTTTTTTTTTTTTTTTATGGCTGACGTCATTTTCTGTTAAAAAATTATAAAAAAGTCACTTTTACTTGTAATGTGAAAATGGGATCAATAAGGATATAATCAATAAAAATAAATAAAACATTTAGACTGTTTTCTCTTTACTTTTAATAGAAATGGAGTACTTCAGTTGCCACAATTACAAAATTGGTACTAAAAACTATAAAAAAATTAATATCTCAAAAATAAATTGAAATAGAGCTTTCAATCAAATTGCATTTAAAAATACATTCTTTTCCCTATACGACGCGACCGACGGTGTAAAAATTGAAACTGTGCGATGTTTAGAAGTTTAAAAATTTGCAGTAGCGAAAATTGCAAAACTGAAATCTCATTTCAAAATTCAAAGTGTTGTCATTCGCGAAATGACGTAAGCGTTACGCACAGATATGTTTGTCCTTTATAATATAGATAGGGTAGATTTTCTATCTATTATATATATAAAATCCAAACGGAAATATCGTTCCGAACGCCGAGATTTCGAGTTCTACAGCATGGATTTTTACGGAACGTATACCGTTAGATAGGTATCGTTCCAGGGAAGGTTTTAAGCTATAACACATCATTCTACCTAGATTAGTTATAGAATTGTTACGGAAAATTCTATTATTTTGGACTTTGTTACTTCATATTTCCTTAAATATCTGGGCTCCTATTGGTCGTAGAGCTTAGATCTCGCGCCAAAAGTAGCTCCGAAGTACCCAAGCAAACTTTTCCCCGCGATTATTTTGCCGTCTTCCGATTTCCTCTAACTCTATTAGGGGTACGCGTAGGGCCCATTTAAAATATTTTTCGTAGTAATTTCAGCAATTATCTTAAATTATTGGTTAAGACCGCCACCCTCCCGATTCATGTATCTACGGAAAGGTTGCATGAAAGAGTTTCGTTCAGATAAGCTTTCGTTAAGAATAGAGTGCGCTCCCTGGTGGTGGAATGTGGAACTAACATAACGCGATTTTGTTAAAATTAGGAAATCTAACAATGCGATCTGTTTTAAACTTTGAGATAGTTCATAACACATAATCTATTATCTATTCTATTATATATATATATATAAAATATATTATCTATTCTATTATCTATTATATATATGAAATCCAAACGGAAATTTCAGTCCGAACGCCTAGATTTCGAGTTCTACTGCATGGATTTTTACGGAACCTATACCGTTAGATAGGTATTGTTTCAGGGAAGGTTCTAAGCTATAACACATTATTCTACCTATAATAGTTTTAGAATTATGACGGAAAATTCTGTTATTTTGGGCGATAAGGTTACCATTTTATTTCTTGGCGAAATTCAAAGTTGATAAAAAAAAATTGAAACGGCTATTAAACCTCGAAAAATAAAAGAAAAACTGTTACTAATTTTATTTAAAAGAAAAAAAAAAAAAAAAAGAAAAAAAGAAGAAGAAAATCCGTGTTAATGAGTGATAATATTAAAAAACGCCGTAATTCCGAAAGCATGTGATATTTATAAACTCGAAATGATATCAACGAATATTACCCATTTTATTTAAGCAAATATTATCTATTTTCTCAAGTCATTTCGCCAATTTCATTTATGGTAAAATTCACAGATTCGAAATCTAGGAATTAAAGATAATTTTTAAGGAAATTTATGTTTTAATACGTTATTACTATGGAAAAATTCAACATTTTGAAAAAAAAAAAATTACAAGTCTTTTGTAATTCGTCATTTCTTCCTCGTCTTTCTTCGTACTTTCTTCTCTGTTATGTAATATTTCAAATGATATTGGACTAATTTTCGATCATCGATTCAAGGCAAAATCGCATACCTAATAGTATATAAAATAAAGTCTGGATTAGGGGACTAATTAACGCACAGCGCAAACTACTGAACCTAAAATCTTGAAAATCGTGGTAAAGATACTTCTTATGATATAAACTTCTGCTAAGAAAGGATTTCCTAAAGTGTCACCCCTAATGGTTTTTGCACGGGGAGGGGGAAAAATCGAATATCAAAATTATGCGTCAAATGATAGCATATTTTAATGTAGTTTTGTATGCTGAATCGAATGCTACCAAATAAATTTTTATAAGTCCAACAGTTCATGACACATTTCATATTTTTCTAATTTGGCGGTGTCTTTGGCATCTAAACCTCAAAATATCTATCATTACATCCGTTACTCTAGCAACGGAAAAAATTCAAATCAACACTTTCGGCTAAAAAATAAAAACGGCTCTATGAGTTTGAAATAAAAATGCAAGCATCTTAATTTTTTAAAAAAATAGTGATTTTACGTAAAATAAAAGTGAAAAAATTACTGAGAATTTAGCGTTATAAAACAAAAAGGGAAAAGGTACTATTTAGATATTCCGTCGACCAAAAATCTATCGTCAAACTATAAGATTAAATGCCAATAATGGTTGATCGTAAATATCAAATTCACTTGAATTTAAACAAACTACACGTGTTTACGTCATCAAGTGATTTTAATTTCGACGTTTTATTTGTATTTTTATTAATGTTACACTAATTTATTTGTTATTTCGTTATTTAAAAAAGATTATGTCAATGTATATAATTTGGCGAATGGTTTGGCGATTTATATAATTTGGCGAAATTGGTCGACGGGATAACATGTAGTACCAATGAAAATATTTAAGTATGAAAGCAATGTTTGTAACGACTTAAAAATTATTTTCATATATATAAACTCGGTTTATGGCGTCAGATGCCGTCATCCGAAGAATCTACAAGAGTCTTTTTCCATTTTTTCCGGTCATAGGTTCCTCAATGAAAGAAATTGGAATTGGAATAATATTGTGCGATTTATAAATTGCTCCTCGATAAAAAGAAAAAATGGGTACATTTATAACAACCGTGCGCACATGTCGCTGATAGCATTTTTAAAATTCCCAGTAGCAGTAGTTACATTTTGCGTATGTAAATTAAAAATATTTTTTTGCTTTTAATTATGGCATTATTTCCTGTTATTGTTTATCTTTTCAGATTTTTAAATGAAATTAGTATAAGTCATGCATTTTAAATTAAATGAGTGAAAGGTTTGTGTTTTAAATGGTAATAATAAAATAAGAATATGCTATGAAAACAATCTTTATTGATTTATTACCTGCGCCCGGCTGACATAAAAGTATCACAAAAGCCACATATTCACTTTTCTTTGAGTAGTTGCTCATGAGAATTCAAGTTAACCTTCCGTAATCGGATACTTCACATATTGGTGTATTAGCTTTAATGTTGAAAGCATCGTTTTTGTTTGAAGCGAAAACTTTACTATCAATTCTATTACACAAAATCGCATCATCATCATCTACTATATATTTACAACGGAAATTTGTATTTGATTCCGATTGTTTATAATACTTTCGTAGGATATACCACAATTAGTTAGGTAATAATTTTGGAAAGGTTTTTGTGTATACATATTGTTCAAGGGTACTTAGTTATAGAGCAACAGTAAAAGTTCAAAAATTAAGTGAACCTGATTATGAAAGTTTAGCCTTTTTAAAAAAATCTACAGAACACATTTTGTTACAAGTGGCCCTGTTGCATGACTTTTAGGAATGGTGTTAGTATATACGATTTCATTATATGTTGATTAGTTACAGAGGTATTAATTCCTGTTGTCATAACGGTCTCATTACCCGACCATAAGTGCGCTGTTTATAATCAACTAAAACAATTACTTCTTAATTGCTAAATTTTGCCCAACGCTTAAGATAACATTATATCGCAATGGCGTTCGCATCGTTTTCAGTAATGTGCAAGGTCAAGCTGAAGATCCATATTGTTTAAAATACAAGTTCAAATTCACCATTTAGTTTAATCCAAGGTTCATTTGGAAACATTGACCAGCGCAGCGGGCATAGCCTGCTAGTATATATATAAAATCCAAACGGAAATTTCGTTCCGAACGCCGAGATTTCGAGTTCTACCGCATGGATTTTTACAGAACCTATACCGTTAGATAGATATTGTTTCAGGGAAGGTTTTAAGCTATAACACATTATTCTACCTATATTAGTTTTAGAATTATGACGGAAAATTCTGTTATTTTGGGCGATAAGGTTACCATTTTATTTCTTGGCGAAATTCATCGTTGATAAAAAAAAATTGAAACGGCTATTAAACCTCGAAAAATAAAAGAAAAACTGTTACTAATTTTATTTAAATGAAAAAAAAGAAAAGAAGAAGAAGAAAATCCGTTTTAATGAGTGATAATATTAAAAAAACGGAAACATTTAATCAAAACCTGGAAGAAATATTTGTAATGCTTAAAAATTAATTTAATAAGAAATATTACACTTGATACGCAATATTTGGCTCTTTATCGCTTGCGTTAGATATGGAAACGAATCTGAAAATTTGATTAGATGAAATTTTAACGACATTTTCTTTCTGTTCTGTTCTTTTCTTTTTTTTTATTTCTAATTGTCCCATCACGTGACTTATAGAAGAAACAAGCAGATGTAATTGTGAGTCACATGTGTAATTACTATTTGTTTCTTTACAATTTTTTATTTTTCTTTTGTCGCCAAACAATGTGATTTTAAGCCAAAAATGCATAAGCGTGACATTAGCTTGAGGATGTTCTCACAAATGGTGTTTTTTTAGGTGAAAGCGATCATTTTTTGAGTACATTTTCATATTCAATTGTAACTTATATAGATATCAGTTAATATTTAAAAAATGGAATCGAATACTTAAATTTCAGTGTGAATTTCTGCCACACATACATATTGTAAAATAATTTCATACTTTTTAAAATGTTTTTCGCCGTAATTCCGAAAGCATGTGATATTTATAAACTCGAACTCAGATAAACGAATATTACCCATTTTATTTAAGCAAATATTATCTATTTTCTCAAGTCATATCGCCAATTTCATTTATAGGAAAATTCACAGATTCGAAATCTAGGAAATAAAGATAATTTTAAGGAAACTTATGTTTTAATACGTTATTACTATGGAAAAATTCAACATTTTGGAAAAAAATTACAAGTCTTTTGTAATTCGTCATTTCTTCTTCGTCTTTCTTCGTACTTTCTCCTCTGTTATGTAATATTTCAAATGATATTGGACTAATTTTCGATCATCGATACACCGCAAAATCGCATATCTAATATAGTATATAAAATAAAGTCTGGATTAGGGGACTAATTAACGCACAGCGCAAACTACTGAACCTAAAATCTTGAAAATCGTGGTAAAAATACTTCTTATGACATAAACTTCTGCTAAGAAAGGATTTTCTAAAGTGTCACCCCTAATGGTTTTTGCACGGGGAGGGGAAAAAAATCGAATATCAAAATTATGCGTCAAATGATAGCATATTTTAATGTAGTTTTGTATGCTGAATCGAATGCTACCAAATTAATTTTTATAAGTCCAACAGTTCATGACACATTTCATATTTTTCTAATTTGGCGGTGTCTTTGGCATCTAAACCTCAAAATATCTATCATTACATCCGTTACTCTAGCAACGGAAAAAATTCAAATCAACCCTTTTGGCTAAAAAATAAAAACGGCTCTATGAGTTTGAAATAAAAATGCAAGCATCTTAATTTTTTTTAAAAAAATAGTGATTTTATGTAAAATAAAAGGGGAAAAATTACTGAGAATTTAGCGTTATAAAACAAAAATGGAAAAGGTACTACTTAGATATTCCGTCGACCAAAAATCTATCGTCAAACTATAAGATTAAATGCCAATAATGGTTGATCGTAAATATCAAATTCACTTGAATTTAAACAAACTACACGTGTTTACGTCATCAAGTGATTTTAATTTCGACGTTTTATTTGTATTTTTATTAATGTTATACTAATTTATTTGTTATTTCGTTATTTAAAATAAAGATTATGTCAATTTATATAATTTGGCGAATGGTTTGGCGATTTATATAATTTGGCGAAATTGGTCGACGGGATAACATGTAGTAATAATGAAAATATTTAAGTATGAAAGCAATGTTTGTAACGACTTAAAAATTATTTTCATATATATAAACTCGGTTTATGGCGTCAGATGCCGTCATCCGAAGAATCTACAAGAGTCTTTTTCCATTTTTTCCGGTCATAGGTTCCTCAATGAAAGAAATTGGAATTGGAATAATATTGTGCGATTTATAAATTGCTCCTCGATAAAAAGAAAAAATGGGTACATTTATAACAACCGTGCGCACATGTCGCTGATAGCATTTTTAAAATTCCCAGTAGCAGTAGTTACATTTTGCGTATGTAAATTAAAAATATTTTTTTGCTTTTAATTATGGCATTATTTCCTGTTATTGTTTATCTTTTCAGATTTTTAAATGAAATTAGTATAAGGCATGCATTTTAAATTAAATGAGTGAAAGGTTTGTGTTTTAAATGGTAATAATAAAATAAGAATATGCTATGAAAACAATCTTTATTGATTTATTACCTGCGCCCGGCTGACATAAAAGTATCACAAAAGCCACATATTCACTTTTCTTTGAGTAGTTGCTCATGAGAATTCAAGTTAACCTTCCGTAATCGGATACTTCACATATTGGTGTATTAGCTTTAATGTTGAAAGCATCGTTTTTGTTTGAAGCGAAAACTTTACTATCAATTCTATTACACAAAATCGCATCATCATCATCTACTATATATTTACAACGGAAATTTGTATTTGATTCCGATTGTTTATAATACTTTCGTAGGATATACCACAATTAGTTAGGTAATAATTTTGGAAAGGTTTTTGTGTATACATATTGTTCAAGGGTACTTAGTTATAGAGCAACAGTAAAAGTTCAAAAATTAAGTGAACCTGATTATGAAAGTTTAGCCTTTTTAAAAAAATCTACAGAACACATTTTGTTACAAGTGGCCCTGTTGCATGACTTTTAGGAATGGTGTTAGTATATAGGATTTCATTATATGTTGATTAGTTACAGAGGTATTAATTCCTGTTGTCATAACGGTCTCATTACCCGACCATAAGTGCGCTGTTTATAATCAACTAAAACAATTACTTCTTAATTGCTAAATTTTGCCCAACGCTTAAGATAACATTATATCGCAATGGCGTTCGCATCGTTTTCAGTAATGTGCAAGGTCAAGCTGAAGATCCATATTGTTTAAAATACAAGTTCAAATTCACCATTTAGTTTAATCCAAGGTTCATTTGGAAACATTGACCAGCGCAGCGGGCATAGCCTGCTAGTATATATATAAAATCCAAACGGAAATTTCGTTCCGAACGCCGAGATTTCGAGTTCTACCGCATGGATTTTTACAGAACCTATACCGTTAGATAGATATTGTTTCAGGGAAGGTTTTACGCTATAACACATTATTCTACCTATATTAGTTTTAGAATTATGACGGAAAATTCTGTTATTTTGGGCGATAAGGTTGCCATTTTATTTCTTGGCGAAATTCATCGTTGATAAAAAAAAATTGAAACGGCTATTAAACCTCGAAAAATAAAAGAAAAACTGTTACTAATTTTATTTAAATGAAAAAAAAAGAAAAGAAGAAGAAGAAAATCCGTTTTAATGAGTGATAATATTAAAAAAACGGAAACATTTAATCAAAACCTGGAAGAAATATTTGTAATGCTTAAAAATTAATTTAATAAGAAATATTACACTTGATACGCAATATTTGGCTCTTTATCGCTTGCGTTAGATATGGAAACGAATCTGAAAATTTGATTAGATGAAATTTTAACGACATTTTCTTTCTGTTCTGTTCTTTTCTTTTTTTTTATTTCTAATTGTCCCATCACGTGACTTATAGAAGAAACAAGCAGATGTAATTGTGAGTCACATGTGTAATTACTATTTGTTTCTTTACAATTTTTTATTTTTCTTTTGTCGCCAAACAATGTGATTTTAAGCCAAAAATGCATAAGCGTGACATTAGCTTGAGGATGTTCTCACAAATGGTGTTTTTTTAGGTGAAAGCGATCATTTTTTGAGTACATTTTCATATTCAATTGTAACTTATATAGATATCAGTTAATATTTAAAAAATGGAATCGAATACTTAAATTTCAGTGTGAATTTCTGCCACACATACATATTGTAAAATAATTTCATACTTTTTAAAATGTTTTTCGCCGTAATTCCGAAAGCATGTGATATTTCTAAACTCGAACTCAGATAAACGAATATTACCCATTTTATTTAAGCAAATATTATCTATTTTCTCAAGTCATATCGCCAATTTCATTTATAGGAAAATTCACAGATTCGAAATCTAGGAAATAAAGATAATTTTAAGGAAACTTATGTTTTAATACGTTATTACTATGGAAAAATTCAACATTTTGGAAAAAAATTACAAGTCTTTTGTAATTCGTCATTTCTTCTTCGTCTTTCTTCGTACTTTCTCCTCTGTTATGTAATATTTCAAATGATATTGGACTAATTTTCGATCATCGATACACCGCAAAATCGCATATCTAATATAGTATATAAAATAAAGTCTGGATTAGGGGACTAATTAACGCACAGCGCAAACTACTGAACCTAAAATCTTGAAAATTGTGGTAAAAATACTTCTTATGACATAAACTTCTGCTAAGAAAGGATTTTCTAAAGTGTCACCCCTAATGGTTTTTGCACGGGGAGGGGAAAAAAATCGAATATCAAAATTATGCGTCAAATGATAGCATATTTTAATGTAGTTTTGTATGCTGAATCGAATGCTACCAAATTAATTTTTATAAGTCCAACAGTTCATGACACATTTCATATTTTTCTAATTTGGCGGTGTCTTTGGCATCTAAACCTCAAAATATCTATCATTACATCCGTTACTCTAGCAACGGAAAAAATTCAAATCAACCCTTTTGGCTAAAAAATAAAAACGGCTCTATGAGTTTGAAATAAAAATGCAAGCATCTTAATTTTTTTTAAAAAAATAGTGATTTTATGTAAAATAAAAGGGGAAAAATTACTGAGAATTTAGCGTTATAAAACAAAAATGGAAAAGGTACTACTTAGATATTCCGTCGACCAAAAATCTATCGTCAAACTATAAGATTAAATGCCAATAATGGTTGATCGTAAATATCAAATTCACTTGAATTTAAACAAACTACACGTGTTTACGTCATCAAGTGATTTTAATTTCGACGTTTTATTTGTATTTTTATTAATGTTATACTAATTTATTTGTTATTTCGTTATTTAAAATAAAGATTATGTCAATTTATATAATTTGGCTAATGGTTTGGCGATTTATATAATTTGGCGAAATTGGTCGACGGGATAACAAGTAGTACCAATGAAAATATTTACGTATGAAAGCAATGTTTGTAACGACTTAAAAATTATTTTCATATATATAAACTCGGTTTATGGCGTCAGATGCCGTCATCCGAAGAATCTACAAGAGTCTTTTTCCATTTTTTCCGGTCATAGGTTCCTCAATGAAAGAAATTGGAATTGGAATAATATTGTGCGATTTATAAATTGCTCCTCGATACGAAGAAAAAATGGGTACATTTATAACAACCGTGCGCACAACTCGCTGATAGCATTTTTAAAATTCCCAGTAGCAGTAGTTACATTTTGCGTATGTAAATTAAAAATATTTTTTTGCTTTTAATTATGGCATTATTTCCTGTTATTGTTTATCTTTTCAGTTTTTTAAATGAAATTAGTATAAGGCATGCATTTTAAATTAAATGAGTGAAAGGTTTGTGTTTTAAATGGTAATAATAAAATAAGAATATGCTATGAAAACAATCTTTATTGATTTATTACCTGCGCCCGGCTGACATAAAAGTATCACAAAAGCCACATATTCACTTTTCTTTGAGTAGTTGCTCATGAGAATTCAAGTTAACCTTCCGTAATCGGATACTTCACATATTGGTGTATTAGCTTTAATGTTGAAAGCATCGTTTTTGTTTGAAGCGAAAACTTTACTATGAATTCTATTACACAAAATCGCATCATCATCTTCTACTATATATTTACAACGGAAATTTGTATTTCATTCCGATTGTTTATAATACTTTCGTAGGATATACCACAATTAGTTAGGTAATAATTTTGGAAAGGTTTTAGTGTATACATATTGTTCAAGGGTACTTAGTTATAGAGCAACAGTAAAAGTTCAAAAATTAAGTGAACCTGATTATGAAAGTTTAGCCTTTTTAAAAAAATCTACAGAACATATTTTTTTACAAGTGGCCCTGTTGCATGACTTTTAGGAATGGTGTTAGTATATACGAATTCATTATATATTGATTAGTTACAGAGGTATTAATTCCTGTTGCCATAACGCTCTCATTACCCGACCATAAGTGCGCTGTTTATAATCAACTAAAACAATTACTTCTTAATTGCTAAATTTTGTACAACGCTTAAGATAACATTATATCGCAATGGCGTTCGCATCGTTTTCAGTAATGTGCAAGGTCAAGCTGAAGATCCATATTGTTTAAAATACAAGTTAGAATTCACCATTTAGTTTAATCCAAGGTTCATTTGGAAATATCGACCAGCGCAGCGGGCATAGCCTGCTAGTTATAAAATAAAGAACATCTTTTTTACTTTATTCTATCTTCAATAGAAGAAAGTATTGTAATCGAAATTTTTTTCGACTTCCGGTTTTCGACGGATTTACATGTTTTAGGGGTCAGAGATCCCCCAAAAACATGTTTATAGAAAATGTCTGTCTGTCCGTGTGTCCGTGTGTCCGTCTGTCCGTGTGTCTGTCGCCATTGTACCATCAAAAAGTGTATGAAGTTACGCATAGAATTGAACCAAATTTTTCTGTTAAGTTTTTGGCTACGGAAAGCAGATCCTCCCTGAATTTGGAAAAAATTCGCCGGTAGGGGGCGCTGATATAGCGATTTTTGTGCCATTTTGAATATTGTACCATCCAAAAGTAATGAAGTTATGCATAGAATTGAACCAAATTTTTATTTTAAGTTTTTGGATATGGCAGGTAGGTTCTCCCTGAATTTGGAAAAAAATCGCCGGTAGGGGACGCTGTAACAGCGATTTTTGTGCGATTTTGAATATTGTACCATCCAAAAGTATATGAAGTTATGCATAGAAGTGAACCAAATTTTTATTTTAAGTTTTTGGATATGGCAGGTAGGTCGTCCCTGAATTTGAAAAAAATTCGCCGGTAGGGGGCGCTGTAACAGCGATTTTTGTGCGATTTTGAATATTGTACCATCCAAAAGTATATGAAGTTATCCATAGAATTGAACCAAATTTTTATTTTAAGTTTTTGGATATGGCAGGTAGGTCCTCCCTGAATTTGGAAAAAAATCGCCGGTAGAGGGCGCTTTAACAGCGATTTTTGTGCGATTTTGAATATTGTACCATCAAAAAGTGTATGAAGTTATGCATAGAATTGAACCAAATTTTTATTTTAAGTTTTTGGATATGACAGGTAGGTCCTCCCTGAATTTGGAAAAAAATCGCCGGTAGGGGGCGCTGTAACAACGATTTTTATGCGATTTTGAATATTGTACCATCCAAAAGTATATGAAGTGATGCATAGAATTGAACCAAATTTTTATTTTAAGTTTTTGGATATGACAGGTAGGTCCTCCCTGAATTTGGAAAAAATTCGCCGGTAGGGGGCGCTGATATAGCGATTTTTGTGCCATTTTGAATATTGTACCATCCAAAAGTAATGAAGTTATGCATAGAATTGAACCAAATTTTTACTTTCTTCTATCTTCAATAGAAGAAAGTATTGTAATCGAAATTTTTTTCGACTTCCGGTTTTCGACGGATTTGCATGTTTTAGGGGTCAGAGATTCCAAAAAACATGTTTATAGAAAATGTCTGTCTGTCTGTGTGTCCGTCTGTCCGTCCGTCCGTCTGTCCGTCTGTCCGTCTGTCTGTCGCCATTGTACCATAAAAAAGTGTATGAAGTTATGTATAGAATTAAACCAAAATTTTATTATAAGTTTTTGGCTATGGCAAGCAGGTCCTCCCGGAATTTGGAAAAAATTCGCTGGTAGGGGGCGCTGATATAACAATTTTTGTGCGATTTTGAATATTGTACCATCCAAAAGTGTATGGAGTTATGCATAGAATTTAACCAAATTTTTAGTTTAAGTTTTTGGATATGACAAGCAGGTCCTCCCTGAATTTGGAAAAAATTCGCCGGTAGGGGGCGCTGTAATAGCGATTTTTGTGCGATTTTGAATATTGTACCGTCCAAAAGTGTATGAAGTTATGCATAGAATTAAACCAAAATTTTATTTTAAGTTTTTGGATATGGAAAGCAGGTCCTCCATGAATTTGCAAAATATTCGCCGTTAGGGGGTGCTGTAATAGCGATTTTTGTGCGATTTTGAATATTGCACCATCGAAATGTGTATGAAGTTATGCATAGAATTGAACCAAAAAAAAAAATTAAGTTCTAGGCTATGGCAAGGAGGTCCTCCCTTAATTTGTAAAAAATCGCTCGTAGAGGGCGCTGTAATAGCGATTTTTGTACCATTTCGAATATTGTACCGCCGAAAAGTGTATGAAGTTATGTATAGAATTGAAGCAAATTTTATGTGTTTATTTTTGGTCATGTCACGAAGGTCCTCCCTGAATTTGGAAAAATTCTGCCGGAAGGGGGCACTATAATTACGATGTCTGTACCATTTTCATTATTGTGCCATCGAAAAGTGTATGAAGTTATCCATATAATTGAACCAAATTTTTTGTGCATGTTTCTGGCTATGGCAAACAAGTCCTCCCTGAACTTGAATAAATTCCGAAAGAAGGGGGCGCTATAATTCCGATCTCTGTGCCATTTTCATTATTGTACCATCGAACAGCGTATAAAATTATGCATACAATTGAACCAAAATGTTTGTGCTTGTTTTTGGCTTTGGCCAACAGGTTCTCCTTGAACTTGGAAATATTGCGCGGTAAAGGGGCTCCGTGCTAGCGATTTTTGTATACTTTTCTTGATTTTTCGTAGTTCTATTGTGCATCGGCGGCTCATGCAGCGGCGGGAACTCGCTTCCTGCTATGCCGGCTATTCGCAAACAGCTGATAACGACAGAATAAGAAAAAATTAATAATTTTAACAAATATCATGTATAGATTATATAGATTAATTTGATATAGATTAATTCGTTTTTAGTCCGTTTAATTGACTTGAGCAGAAATTTAAGATGAAAATCAAAGTTGGTATAGTATTGAACTAATAATATTGAAGTATTAACATGTGTAACTAGGTTTTGAAATATTAAGATGTATAAGATAGAAGAAAGTTTTGGGATTGGCACATCCAACTAGTTATTTTAAGTTTTTGGATATGGCAGGTAGGTTCTCCCTGAATTTGGAAAAAAATCGCCGGTAGGGGACGCTGTAACAGCGATTTTTGTGCGATTTTGAATATTGTACCATCCAAAAGTGTATGAAGTTATGCATAGAATTGAACCAAATTTTTATTTTAAGTTTTTGGCCTTTGCAGGCAGATCCTCCCTGAATTTGGAAAACATTCGCCGGTAGGGGGCGCTGTAACTGAGATTTTGAATATTGTACCATCCAAAAGTCTATGAAGTTATGCATAGAATTGAACAAAATTTTTATTTTAAGTTTATGGCTATGGCAAGCAGCACGTCCCTGAATTTGGAAAAAATTTGCCACTAGTGGGCGCTGTAATAGCGATTTTGCATATTGTACCATCGAAAAGTGTATGAAGTCATGCATAGAATTGAATCAAATTTTTATTTTAAGTTCTTGGCTATGGTAAGCAGGTCCTCCCTTAATTTGGAAACAAATTGCGGGTAGGGGGCGCTGTAATAGCGATTTTCGTGCCATTTTGAATATTATACCATCGAAAAGGGTATGAAGTTATGCAGAGAATTGAGCCAAATTTTTTGTGTTTCTTTTTGTTCATGGCATCAAGGTCCTCCCTGAATTTGGAAAAATTCCGCTGGAAGGGTGCACTATAATTACGATGTCTGTACCATTTTCTTTATTGTACAATCGAAAATTGTATAAAATATGCATACAATTAAACCAAATTTTTTGTGCATGTTTTTGGCTTTGGCCAACAGGTCCTCCTTGAATTTGGAAATATCGCGCGGTAATGGGGCTGTGTGATGGCGATTTTTGTATACTTTTCTTGATTTTTCGTAGTTCTGTTGTCCATCGGCGGCTCGTGCAAAGGCGGGAACTCACTTCCTGCTAAGCCGGCTATTCACAAACATCTGATAACAGAATAAGAAAAAACTATTAATTTTAACAAATATCATGATATAGATTTACTCGTTTTTAGTTCATTTAATTGACTGAAGCAGAAATTTAAGATGAAAATCAAAGTTGGTATAGTAATGAACTAATAATATTGAAGTATTAACATGTGTAACTAGTTTTTGAAATATTAAGATGTATAAGATAGAAGAAAGTTTTGGGATTGGCACATCCAACTAGTTTTTTTTTTTTTTTTTTTTCAGTGTAGAATAAAACGTTTTTAAACTGTTTTCTTCTGAGTTTCTAATCTTTTCGGAGATAATAATTAAGTTTTGAAACATCATGTATTACGTGGTAAAATAAGCATCTTTATCTTAAGCTTTCGTCACCTTCAGTGATGAATCCGACTGTCCGTAGATATCAGTACAATACATTATCGTAAATTGCGATTTCACTGAAATGAAATTGTTGGGTGTGTGTGGACTCTGCATGCACAAATTTATGAGGTACAGTTGTGTGTCTTCTAATTCAGAATATTTAAATGTTAATAATAATGTTAATAATAATAATAATAATGTTAAATAATTTCCCTTTATCATTTAGTATTTATTGAATACTAGCTAACTTGCCCGGCGTTGCCCGGGTACGTAAAAAAACAGCACGAATTGCGAAAAACTTCTGAAAATCACAATAAGATATCGCGAAAAAATTTTAAATCGCCGCACAAATTTCGAAAAGAGAAAAAAATATTATATATTGTGTTCGAAGATTGAAAGTTGATTCACCTTATATCAACGTCTTTCACTAATGTGGAAAAATGGTATAAATCGCTAAAATACACTAAAAATCACATGCAAAATACCCGAAAAATTCGAAAATTGTTATACGAAATCCGAATAAACTTTATTGAAATTAACGTAGAAATTACTTTAGTATTATAGGTCAAAAATGCAATGTCAAAAAATTGCAGCAGATCGCGAAGAAACGTAAATATCGAATTAAAAATCACCTCATGACGTAACAAACACGTGTACAGTGTTTAATGTCAAGTAAATTTGACATTTACGATCACCTATTATTGGCATTTAATCTTATAGTTTGGCGATAGTTTTTTTTTGGTCTACGGGATAATCAGGTAGAACCACAAATTATTTCTGTTCGTATTTAAAAGTAGATAAATAGCTCTTCTTTATATAAATAAATAAAATAAATATTGAAAAAAATGCTTATATGTATATGAAAAGTAAATAGTTTGACAGTAAATATACGTAAAATTCACTTCACTTGCCAAGTCCATTTTCTCTAACTCACCAAAGCCCATATATTAAAAATATACCAAATACTCTTATATCTGTTGCCTGATACTAAGTAATCACAATAATGTAAATAACTATTAGGCATACATACGTACCGGGTTTAACGCGATTTTTTTTTCACGCCAATTTGGTGAAAACATTGTTTTTGAATACCAGTTACACATATATATTTAAATTATTTTCTATTATTTTAAAAGGAAATAACAATAAATAATAAAAACTTTAATTAATGTCTATAGAACAAAACAGTTTATATAACTGTAAAAAAGAAAATAAAAGTAAATAAACAACTTATTAATAAATAAACAACAATATCCGAGTTACCATGTCAGGCAAAATAACGCCATTTTGGAGCCCATTTTGTACCATGGAGCGTATATGACATCTGTGCCAACAAAACTTTCAATAATATAGTAAATATGTCATTTGGTGGTGGCTTGATTATCGAAGATAATAAAATATGCGTGTATATGGCGCATTTTTACATTAAAATTTAAATACTTGACTACATAGTTATAATTTTAACTACTTTTTTATATAATTTACATTTGAATATAAAGATTTACACCGAAATGTTCTCCTATACTTAGAAAAAAAATTATTGCGATCTTCGCCTGGCTTATTTCACGCTTCTGCCTTTGTGGCTTATAATTGCATTGTTTGGCTACCAAGGTAATAATTAATTAGCATGTAACTCACAAATAAAGCCTTTCTCCTGTAAGACATACGATGGGAAAATTACATAAAAATGATAATTAAATTGAATAAAAAAAAATAAAGAAGGACTAAAAGACTGTTACTTAAATTTTATTTCTTCAAGTTTTTTCAGGCACATTTTTATTAATCTGGCGAAGCGAAAAATCGCCAAATAATGTATCAATTGCTTCTTTCATACTAATTTATTTTTTAAGTTTTATAAACATTCCTATCATATTTAAATTAAATATTTTCATTTTATAAATTTTATCTCGCATTAAAAATGTTTTTGATTCTTTTTTTTTAATTAAACAAATAACAGTTATTTTCTTTTAATTTGCGAGTTGTTTACATTATTTTCCAACGGATATAGCCATTTCAATTCATTTATCAACTATAATTTTCGCCAAAATGATCACTGGCAACCATTTCGTCGAAAATATCAATAAAATACAATAATCCAAGAATTGTATCATGTTACTTTTATTCAAAATTTAATTTACTTGGATTCCCTTAAATATAATTAATATAATCCCTTAAGTTAATATTAGTTTTTGTTGCATTAAAATATTTCAATTTGCTCATTTTCTGTAAGCAAGTAATCCATATTGGTTTACAATGGAAGTCTATGGGAATTTGGCGAAATATTAGAGATATCGCCAAGTTAGCGTCACTTTTGGCGACTCATTTTGGCCGCCAAATTTGGCGATATACCGCCAAGTTGGCGATAAACTTGGACGCGTTTGGCGACAGAACTGTGTCCCTCTACGGTAACCTCCTTATGGAAATGCATTAAATGCCGTTCAATAATTGCATAAAAAATTCGCTAAAAATTCAAAAATTGCTGCATGAATTCCGAATAAACTTTTTTGAAAAGAGAACAAAATTTACTATATTGGGTTAAAAGAAATAAACTATATTCTTCTCACTTATATGGAAAAATCGCCTCGAAGCATAAAAAAGCGCTAAAAATCGCATAAAAAATTAAATAAAAAAAATCTAATTAAAAAAATCGAAAATCGGGCTTCGAGGTGCAAAACTTCATATATAGACGTACCTTTTCGCCAAATTTTGGAGCTCTACGTGCAGCGGTCTCTTCAGAACACCGTCGACACACTCACTCACACACAAACTTCTTTCTTTATTATTATAGATTTAGAATACGCAGTAACAAATATATGCATTTACATTTCTTAATATAATTTAAAATACAATTCCTCATTTGTAACGTTAGAATAGCATTTTCTGATATTTGCATCAAATTAACACGTTGAACGCTTCTGAATCAAATACGATTCCCACAACATTTATTAAATATATTACGCGAATTATATTTACTCCGCATTCAAATTTGTGTCTCTGGCTGCATAGTTAATCTGCGATTCATATGTAAACGAATCACGTATGGCTATTAGAATATTGGAACTGGGTAATTAAGTTTACATATTAAGTGTAGCAGTATTTCAACAACACTTACTCGAAGCTCGCAAGTTATGAACACCCAATATTTATCGTGGCATACGTGGTTTGTAGCACAATACAGTGTGTGATCCGTTCCAAAACGGTCTTCGTTAACGTGTATATTGTCGAATTATTCGTTAACCGATCATAGATTTTGTATTGAGTTGTATGGGAATTCAATTAATTCGTTCTTAAAAGCTAAATTATGCATAAAAAATAATATAAATTTTCTCTTTATAATAGGTTTAATATATTTCCTTATTTAGTATGGACAGATCGTATTTTGATGGCTTTGTCCCTGTCTTGGCGTATTAAAAAAATAAATTGCATGCTCTTTGTAAAAGCTTTTAGGCTTACATCCATTGACTACCGCTTTAAACCTTATCAATTTGTGACATTGACCTTTCAAAAACTCCTTAGTTCTCTAAAAGGTCGTGTTTACTGCAGGACGTAATAAAGCTCACGTAGAGCCTAGAACCTGTTAATAACTTGTGAAATAAATCTGAATTAAAATTAATTTGCAAGTAATAATATTTCTTTAAAAAGGGACACAAAATATAAAAAATTATATTTCTGATCTGTTCATTTTAATTTGGGGGAGCAAAAATGTAGGGCCCGAGCTCCCAGTACCCCTTGAATATACATAAGTATAAAACTATTGACCATAAGCATACAACTATTAAAATATTCTCTAAGTCGACATTACATGCAATTAAAAACAGGTCGTCAAATCTGAAACACAACATAGCCTTTCCGTGGGTTTGTTTTGTGAGGTGTTTGTTATCCAAACCTAAAAATCTCTCGCGAAAATGTTCGTTAACCGATCTGTTCATAAAACGACCACGAACTCTACATTCATAATAGTAATACGTCAGTACAATATATTATATGTTGAGTTTTCCCCATTTAGAGGCTGTGGCTTATTACAGAGGTTTCATATTTGGTCAATTTAAGGCAACTTGTAATACAACTAGGTAAATATTGGTAAATGCATATAACTGTTCGTACGCGTCTTTAATGTGCATGTGTGAACTGCAGCAAATCACGTATACAACCAGCGATCCATCAGGCATTCTTTTCAGGCCGGCCTGTGCAGACGTAATTCGTATTTAATAAATTTGTTTAGCTGCCTAAATTAGATAAAAATTTATGATTATTTGACGTATCGTTCAGCTAAATGAAAATCGAAGAAACGTTTGCTCGTGTATCACTTTTTCTTTTAGTAGTATGGCAGTTAACGGGTTAAAATCTGTGTTTATCATGGAGAAGTACTGTCAAATAGTGTTGCTTTTTTTTGTTTAAGATAAAATATTAAAATGTGATTAAAAATACTTTTAATTCTAAGGCACGGAAAAATTTAATTTTAGATGCGATATATTACATTTAAATGTTTTATTTATTTAAAAGAGTTAAATATAAAAATAAATAAATACATTTTTATTATTATAACATATTAAGAAATATGTAATAGTGTATAAACATTAATACCGTTTTTATAATATACTTACAATAATAATACTAAATAATACTTATACTGTAATATTATAATTTATTTCGAAGAGGAGAAAAATAAATCTGAGCTAATGTTCCCATATTTTATTAAGCAACATCAAGACATAAAGCAATAAAAGAAATGATGAAGTAATCACAAGCAATTATCGACTGGGAAATAAAACTCGCATTAAGGGTAATTCTCTGAATAGATATGTTTTTCTGTAGTATGTAGCTATAAAGATCTAAAGACATTAATCATCCCGGATCTAGAAAAATATAAGAAAAAAAAACTCACAATAATTTCACACGTCAGATGATACTTTAATTTTATTTTTCATTTCATAACTAATTTGTATGGAGAACACGTCTCTCTGATTTCTTTTCTAGTTACTCTTTATGTTTCTCACTTGTAAAAAAATACCTAATATACTTAAAATGTAAGATTGTAAATGTTTATAATATTATTAAAGTCAAAATTGTAGAAGAAAAAGCATAATCTAAAATGACACGAAATATCTAAGCAAATCTCTGTTTTTAGCTTTTTGAAACATAGTTGAAACGCATTTAAGATTTCTTCTTCGCGTGCTGTTTGTCTAGTCATCTGTGCATCCATGCTTTAACTAACTTAAATATGCTTTAATTATCAAGAGTTTTTGTATAGGCTCTTGATATGTATCTGTTGTGTTTGGAAGACAGGAGGTGATAGAATAATATTGTAAAGTTATTTTGGATATTGAAATTCCAAATCATTTTTTAGGGTCGATCGTATAGTGTTACAACATTTTGTTGCGGCCACAAAAGACCACTTTGACATAACAGTCATTAATTAAAAAAATATCTGAATTTACTTATCATACATTTGGTAATTGGGAATAAAAAAGTAAAAGGTAAAAGCATTTCCTGCATTGACCAGAAAGAACAGAAAATGATGGAGACATTTGCAGAAAGGAAATAAACAGAAGACAAATCTTCCTTGAATTTTTTTTATTTATGAAGCAATCTTTCTTGCAGAACATAGCGCATTATCATAGAGTACATCTCTTATTCTTTTAGATGTACTTTTTTTATGATGGACACATACAATCTACGTTCATTCTACGTTCTTACTAAAGAAAATAAAATAATTTCTTTCCTTTGGGGAGTGTGGAGGCACAGGCATTTAGATGATTTTTTTAGCATCACAATTCTACGACTCGAAGTAAAAGCACCATTTGAATAAAAGTAATAATAATGCCGTCAACAGAATTTTATCCACAATCTTACGAAGAATCAGAAGTAACTGATCAAAGAATCTCGCCACACACACAAAAAAGACGAAACTATGCAGCCGATTATACAAGCATAAAAAAATATTCTTGCACTTTTAATATTTCTTACTGTAGATATGAAATCCGTTTATTATTTTTTTGTTGAAGGGGGAGAGGCATCCACCCATTTTCTGCGTTCGTTACAGAACACTCATGCAGGAGCGGACATACTTTCTTCGCAGAACGGCAAAAGGCAGCCATTCTGCATTGAAGTCCCAACTCAGCTGCACTGAATGTGCACGAGCTCTCCGAGAAGAGGAGTAAAGGGGATGCTATAATCCTTGAAACACGCCAACTTTGGCGGAAAGAACATACAGGCGCTCTGCATTGGCATAAAATGCAATGCTAAATAATATAAAAAGCTGCTTTAAAAAGGGAAATTTGATAGATTTCACTGAGATAAGATGCCAAACAGTAGTAAAGAGTTACGAAATTTGAAATTACGAATTAAACTGATTTAAATATTATTGGCTAAGGGGCAGAGCTACAAAAGGATATGACTTCACAAATAGAAATATATGGAACTTTCCAGATAATTCTTTTACCGGAAGTACAGATTTCAAAACGACGTTTATGATTTTAAAATGAATAAAATGCTATGCCAGAAACAAAAACTTACAGGGGAAAGTTGATAAAAAAAGGGAATTAAAATAATTTTGGAATGCGGATATTAAAATTAAATGAACACAAGATTAATAAAAATATTTTCCAAATGAAATTAAATAAAAATATGGCAGTGGTTCTAAGTAACCACAACAGTATCATAATACAATCCCTATTGAAAATGAATTGTGTATCATTTGCAGTTAAATTAGAGGGACACGCAAAATAATTCCGTTAAATTTTGGTCCATGCGGAAAAATAGTTGTCAGTGCATATTTAAAAAGTTAGCATATTTAAAACAAAATGAAATTCATATGAATTATTAAGATGAGAAAATCAATTACTTTAGATTATAGTCTATGAAGTAAATTTATTATCAGTGTATTTTGAAGATGTGTATTTTGAAGTGTGTTTTGTGTATTTGAAGTGTATTTGAAGTGTATTTGAAGTGTATTTTGAATATCTATTTAAAATATGAGGAAATTAATGCGCATTGAAAGGCTGCAGTATAAAATGTCTACGGTACAATATGGAGTGAATAGTATTTATTTGGTAATTTACAAGGACACAAAAGTGTATATGACCGATAATTGCTGTAAGTGGATTTCGCAAAAAGGTATTTTTTTTCAAATAGAAAAAAAATTACTACATTACGTAGTACTTATAAATTTTATTGTTCATCTACCGGGCTTCGAGAAATTCGTTAGAATTATTGACAATGGTCTAATAATTATAAAAATACATAAAAAATTAAAATTAATTCAACAAAATGTATTATTATGAAATATATAAATATATTTGCAATTTTTTTCAATCTGGAATAGATGAGGGGAAAAAAATTTGAAAATACGTTTTAGAGACGAAAGATAATTTCAAAAAATTACATTCAATATATTTACAAATATCTAATATACGCGGCAAATTATTTTTTTTAATTGGTCGCATAAGGTCACTGTGCTTAAATGGGATGACCCACAAATAAGACAAAATTATTGTACTTAAAATCTTGACACAAGAACCGTAAATAAATGCTATATAATGAGACATACCTTATGAACGTCAAGAACGATCTTTGCTGTTTCATTTACCTGACATGTAAACTTATGAAATGGTGTCCAGTTTTCGGATTAGAATTTAGAATATTCTACGCGTTTCGGAGACTTTTCATTCAGCAGGTACTTAATAGCGACATACGGAACTCTGTAAATGCGGGGAGACTTTTAGGAGAATGACGAGGTAAGGTTATATGGTATTATTCATGATGGTATTAAAATGACGTTTAAAACAGATATTGTGTTTAAGTAAGCTGTGTTGAGTTAATAAAGTATGAATTTCAACATAATCCGCCATCAATAATTTTCTTTAACTGGATACTTAAATATGTGTTTAAGAGGATCAAAATAGAAAAAAGCGAGTCTTTAAATTTTTTAATAAATAGAAAGGTGAAAGAAAAGTGGTGTATATTCCAGAGAGATAATATAGACGCATGATCACGGAACTTGCAACACTTTCATATGATGTAAATTCCGAAAAATCTTGTATAGATTCAAAACACTTAAATTATGTTTATTTGGTACTTGTTAGTTATCCCGTCGACCAAATTACTGTCGCCAAATTGTAAGATTAAATGCCTATAATGGTTGACTGTAAATGTCACATTCACTTGATGTGACGTGTTTACGTCATCAATTTCAATATTTTATTTTTATTTTTATTAATGTTATACTAATTTACTTGTTCTTTCGTTAGTTAAAATATAAATTATGTTTATTTGTATAATTTGGCGAATGGTTTGGCGATTTATATAATTTGGCGAACTTGGTCGACGGGATAACTAACAAGTACCGTTTATATTAATGCAGTTATGTAACTTAATTTTACCAACATTATACCATTCAGTAGTTTAAATGCTGTGTCCGATTAAAACATGATGCAGATCAGTTATGCCCTGATTTAGGGGTCCACAATGTTTGCTTGAACTTTTTTTAAATCTCATATTTTAATTATGATTTACACTTTTTACTCATTATAATCAACAATTTCTAATATTAAATTAGAAAAAAATATTAAAAAAGAAATCTATGTTTATCTAAAATAGTATTTGTTTCCCTACATGTATTCTAAGGTACAGGAAATATTAATATTTTTCTAAAAGTGTAATAAAAATTAAGTGGGGTGTGGGCAACAGCATGTCAGTCACTGAACCTCTCTTTAGCTTAATCAGGCCTGCTTAAATAGAATTATTAGAAACATTGTACGATTTTATTTATCTATAAGACTATGAATTTATCATGTGAAATTTTATAATAATTAACATTATATGTAATAAATGTTCTTGATAACAATCTTACAAATATATTGTTATGTAAATATCTTGTAAATGTTACACTCTTTTAACCCGTAAACTCCAGACTAATGCAAATTCGCATCGACCGAAATGTTGGCGATATTTAAAACACTAGGGGGCTCGGCCCCCTACGAGCTACGCTCGCCAACCCCCGTCCAGACACCGCAGACTCTAAATGCACGCTAATTTGGTTGGCTTTAAAAAGACTTCGAAAGATTGAGTTATATTCTAAAAAACAGTGGTTTATCTCCCTATAAACGAATTTCTATTCATTTCTCTTTGATTGGAAAATTTTAACGCCAAATCCGCTGCGGTACTACTTGATTATCCCGTCGACCAATTTCGCCAAATTATATAAATCGCCAAACCACTCGCCAAATTATACAAATTGACATAATTTTTATTTTAAATAACGAAAGAACAAATAAATTAGTACAACATTAATAAAAATACAAATAAAACGTTGAAATAAAAATAACTTGATGACGTAAACACGTGTAACAACATTTCAAAATAAGCTAATATAAAAGGAATTAAGTAATCAGAGTCTTTGTCTCCTGGTATTTTTTAACAAAGCGAAAAGAAAGTTCTTTTAAATGAGACATTTTAAATTAATCGTTTTTAATCTGACGTAATTTTGACCAAACTATTCTTTCTCTTTTTAATATTCACGTGAAAATGCTTGTGTTAGAAATGAAATATTATTTGCGCTTTCCTAATAAAAATAGTTGAAAAGTATCCTCTCAAAATATCAAATAAATGTCTAGTGCAATTTCTAAATTTAAATCGTTTTACAATATTATTTTGTGTTCATTTTATGTAATAACTGTAATGTGGCGTAAATATGACGTAATTTCTCCTATTTAAGACTTCTAACGCATGTTAATAAATTTATTATTTTACAAATTCCTTTCTCTCTTAAAATTCACGTGTAATTATAGTTTTTATGACATAATTTTTAATAAGTTCCTGCTTTTTGTACATAATTATTTAATTCTAATTCCAAACGTTTTTTTCTGTTTATAATAGCCACGTGTAAATAAATTTTTAATTTATTACACGTATAAATATTTTTTTTTTCTTTTTCAAGCAAACATTATTGTTTTCGCTGTTTATACAAGTTGGCAACAGTTTAAATTAATATGACTTTCTCAAATCTGTAAAAAATATCTCTAGAAATGCTGAAAATTTGAATTTAAAATAGAAATAAAACCTCAAGAAATTAGCCAAATTAAAAAAAGAAATACAATCTGCACTCCGGCAAATTCTAACGCATAAAATGATGTAAAAATGATTACACTGTCATGTATAGTTTTTGCTGCTATAAAACTTTTTTAGTGGAACGATTTTGTCCAACTTTAGCATTAAATATCTCTTAAAATAATTCTTCGATTTAAAAACTGTCTGCATCAGCGTGTTTATCAAACATTTCTGTATAAAACCACCGATTTTCATATTTTTGTATGCATTATTTTTCTTAACATTTACGAAGAAAGACTTCCGGTCACAAAAAATTCAAAACCGGCGGCGGCGGCGGCGGCGGCGGTGACAGCGGTAGTTACTTTTTTTTAGAATAGAGAGATGCTTTATTTAATTCGTATTTACCATTACAAAAAACACTTTTGATAAAATCCAACATCCCATTTCGATTCCTTACTAAATTTCGTATAGGAATCATGTCGTTATATATCATTATCATTATATTGTGAACAAAATTATGACAAGTTGAAGTTACGAAACCCAAATCGCACTAGTGTACAGTTTATAGGTTAATCATTAAAAGCTGTTAGTGGTCTCACATACCGCTATTTTTTTTTCACCGTTAAACTCATAATTTTCAGTTCAACTATGAATAACAGCGAAATTTCGTTTTATTTGGAGCCCTAGAACTATTGCTAGAGATTTCGGAATAGGTGAATTTTAAATATAATATTCCTTTGTACATAAAGTACAGTACAGAAACGGTATCCAATGAGTTAATCGAGCCTTTCATTCATCTTTCAATCAAGCGGTCTCAGAGACCAATCGCAGTTATTATTCGATATTTTTTGTCACACCAGTTAAGTATTATATAATAAAAAAATAATTGTAATTAACTCTTAGCTGGTATTAGTGCAGCTTCTTTTTTTTTAAATTTTCGCAGTTTAACTTGTAATTTCGATTTAACTATGGATACAGTTAAATTTTATTTGATTTGGATTCCTAGAACTTTTGTTTAAAATATTTTGATAAGTGAATATTTATTAGAAATATTACTGAACGAAAAGTTTAATGCAAAAACCGAATTTTATGAGTTAATCACACGTTTTATTCATCTTTCAATCAACTGGTTTCGTAGACCGCTCACTGTTGTTATGTGGCAATTTTCTGTCACAGCAGTTAAGTGTTAAATGCACATTTTCAGATGAATTTGCATTTATAAAACGCAATGTAATATTTAGGACTATGAACGTCTCATTTGCGTTTTAGCTGCCGTAAAATATCACAAAAATCACCTAAATGCGGCAATCAAGTATTGTGGACTTATGCTACAGATAATATTAAATTAATACAACACAAGTTACTTTTGAAAACAAGTTAGTTTTGAACTAAAGGTACAGTATTCAGTAATTTGTTCCTTAATAAAAAAATATATATATATATCTATGTAATAAAATGCCAACTATTCCCTAAATGCAACAAAAGTATGTGGAATCGTATCTCATTTAGTCACAATCAAATTATATGTCGAAATCGAATTTTTCTATCAGAAATAGCCTTTCAGATTAATATTTAAAATATAATTTATAATTTCAGTACAGTATATAATATAACATTTCAATTTTAAAGACTATATAAAACACAAATAAACGGATTATTAGCAGAGTTTATGTAATTAAATTTTTATGCAGAATTTAAATGGATTAAGTATTTCGACCAAATAATTATCAACTTATTAAACCCATTTATAAATAAGTTTTTTATATTTTGTGGTCATGTACGTTCTCAGTATATTTATGTATCTAAATTATGCAAATAAACCATTTCTGACATTTTTTTTTTTTATTTGATTAACTACAATTTTGCCAGCTCTTAACATAAACTCGTATCATCAACGAAGATAGTAAGTTGTAGTAGAATGTACATATAACTTGGGTGAGGTATAAAATCTACCTTTACCAATGGATAGAGTGAAATAGAAGTAATTTATAAAGATTGATGGAGCACAGGTAAAAGTAATTAATTTATTTCTTTGCTGCTTAGAATATGTTTTTATTACTTTAAGATATTTGTAAATCAGTACACGTTTGAAATATATTACATTTGTATTCATTATAAATAATTGTTTTTCTTACAATTTTTACATCTATATTGAATTCCAGGGTGTTAAACTTTCAAACGATAAAATTAGCCATAAATTAATTTATGTATGCATGCTAAATATATATTATCAAAAACAAGTGGGATAAAATGGGAATACTGTAAAACATAATTTTCATTTTGTAAAGTAGATTGCTAAATAAAAGAAATCTGAAGTTTTTGAGTCTTATCGATAATTAAAAAAAAATAAAGTAGGTAGGGCTAGATACATGTAAAAAAACACTTTTAACAGATAACACATAAAAAAAGTATTTTTTAATTTTTTCCGCAGAAGTTTGTAGGTTGATTTATGTGTTCTCTTAATTTAGAGTAAGCAATATTGCAAAATTATATCTACGAATTATAATATTTCAAGATAAAAAATTAGTTTTGAAACAGAAAAATATTAGAATACAAAAGTAAAAATATTCTTATCTTAAATTAGTATAACCTTCTTTGAAGTTTTAAAGAGAATTAACATATATTTCTAATATCATAGTCTTTATAATTTAAATGCAACTTTTCTAACTTACAAATAACTTCTTACTTGTGCAATTAACAAAGATGTCAGTTTATAAGAACAGCTCGAAAATTAAATTCTTTCCGTATAAAGTAATTCTTTTCAAAACGCGTAGTTCATGATGGGTATATAATTGCACATCGTCATTGTATCGAAATTAACGAAAGTCCTTTTGAACTTAGTTTTAATTAACTCGGAGTTTCGTTATTTTGCTATAAAGAGTAGTTTCCATTCACTGAATTATAGGACAACTAGATATACAACGTTTTACATAAGAGGGGCGTGTTAGTAGGCAACACAAAGAGATTAACAATCTAAAAAGTTAATTAAAGTTTGTTCATATTACTTTCTGAGATGCTCCAAAAGTTGGGACTGTTTAGGTAAATATTTGTCAAATTGAAAAATATCACATTGAAAACTTTATTTAACTTCTTTTCGTGTAAAATCGAATTTAATGGTTTGGTTTTTTTTTCTTACATTAGAATCTTTCTTAATTAAATGTACTAGAACACATTAATTTCACTTATTCATGAAGAACTGACACAGTATACAGAAGTATTACAGATTGATTGCCCATTGCTGATAGTTCGTAGAAAACGTTGGGAAATTTTAGCGTTATTTTGTCAAACTAAAATCCTCAAAGTTTAAAGTGTTTTTCCAACAACCAAACATTAATTTAGTACAGACACGGAGAATTGTGCTGCTGTATCAGCAGTCGGTCCATTGTTGGGTAAATGTGCACTCCATAATACATGATTAATTCTGCTAGTCTGTCAAGTTCCAAATTCCACCAACGCCCACAGAAAAATGAGAATGCCTTGAAACTCTATTTTGATGTCACGAAGCATCACATGAAGGAGGGGAAACAAAGAACAAAATCGAACAACTTGTGTGTTTCCATTTCGTTGGTTGTTGAATTATTAATTATCATTAATGAATAACATATATAATATTTCAATTAATTTTCAGCAGTGAAATTGCGATCGAAATTATTGAATATGTAATGCCTGATTTATCGCATTGCTAACGAAGCGTAGAACCAAAAATGGGAAAAATGTCCAAGCCGGGAATCGAACCCGAAACCCTTGGAATAGCGGTCCAAGTGCTCTACCATTTAAGCTACGAGGACGATGCCCAGCTTAGCATTTCCCACATATGTTAGCAAGGCCGCTTCTGTAGCAATGTGATAAATCACGTAATACATATTTAGTAAATAACAATTATAAATTCCCCGAGCCAAAGAATCAAAGTATGTAAGATGATCAATTTTTTTTTCCTCATTAGCCTCGGCCTGATTCATGTGCCGTTTCATGACGTCAGAACAAAGCATGTCACGGCTTTCTCGAACCTAGGGAGTGTTGATTCCACTCGCAGACGCTAACCCTATAGGCTTGTGATACATTCGTCTATACAAAATACCTCCTCCGAAAATCAATATCTGAAATCTCAAAATCATCAACGCAAGTCTGCAAAGATTACTGATTTTTTAATTCAACTATTTCGCAACCAACGCCATCCGGAACAAAGCTGGAATTCTACAATTGTAGGAAAGGTACTGTATCTTTTCGATTTAAACTGAAGTTATGATAAAAATCTATATTTTCTAGTCTTTAAAACTCTACACCTACCATATTAAAAACTGAAGTTATACAACTGTCTATAATAAATGTAAAAGCGACATTACTATACTTGGGGAACGAGCAGATTGATAGTACAAAATATACTGTGGACATTATACATTCGCGAAAAGAAGAAGTGATTTGCTTATTTTAATAAAATCACTATCTCTTTATAAGATTTTTTTCAAATTTTTGAATGCAAAAGCGGATGACTGGTAAAATTAAACTGATTTATGTTAAAATAAGCAACTTTTACGATTCAGCGCGTCTGAAAAGTTTATGGGCAACGGTTTTTTTTTTTAATTTTTCATTCAAAAAGAAGAGAAAAATATTTCAAAACAATTTATAATTATAAATAATAGCAAGACAATAATAATACTATACACAAATAATGTTACACAGCCATAGGCCTTGTTAGAAAATTAAACTTAAATTTCACTGTCCCAAAAGTTTATAGTCCACTCATTCTTTTTCCTTTAACGTTCAAATATTTAAGCCATTTGTTTTAATCACTTCAAAAACTGGTTCAGGCATACTTAAAACAAGAATCTGAAGAACGTCTGACATTAAAGAAAATCAACTTCGTCCAACTTGTAGCTTTATATCTTGAACCGTTATGAATACGAGGAAATATATGGGTCCACTGAATACGAGTATCTTTATTTCGTTCTGTAAACTTTGTCGAATAACACATTTTGCGAAAATCAAGAAATGTACTTGCTAGCAGCCGTCGATGGACCGTGGATATTGACATCGAAACGCTTACTTCTATAGAAACTAACTGTACACAGGGGTTCTGGGTTGAAATTAATTTCAAAACTTCTCTGTCTTATCTTTTAGTTGTTTTCTCAGGTCGTCTAGGATAGGATTTTGCTTCAGATTGTCACCTTTTGACAGAATTCTGTAAATACCAACCCTGTTACATCCAGTTTTTCTTGAAATGTCCAAATCTTTCCATCCACGAGCCTTTAAACGATCGATATCCAAATTTTCCTTTTCGGAAAACTGCACATTGCGCTATGCACTAAACTATTTATATTACATTAAATGCAAAGATGTTTATCTTTCGTAATTGTCTGCACGTAATAGTGACAGAATTAAAATATAATAATGTATAAAAATATTTTAAAAATAATAAAAATTGTGTAAATAGCGATACAGTTTTCAGAGCAATTACGATAACTTTTTTTTAAATTAAATTTTAAATTTCATTTTTTCCCTATTCGACGATTCAAAAATTGAAAATATGTGATATTAAGAAGTTTAAAAAAAAGCACGAAAAGTTAAGTTTATTACACTAAATAAAACAAATAAAATAGGACAGACTTGAATAGAGTTTTACTAAAAAAACATTAAACAGATATTCAGTAAACGTTTCGCCAAGCAAACACAAGGCCTCATCAGTACAATTTAACCATTGTAAAAACAATCTACAGAACAAATCAAATACAGTTAAAGTTAATGTTCTTTTTTTTTTTTCAAAAACAACTATATTTACCAGGAATGGAACCGGGCTTCATTCAACGTTGGCGAACGTAACTGAGTAAACCAGCCTTCTAGAAACAATCTACCATGACAACTATTACAACCTGCTTTCAAAATACAAGTGTTCTTGGATTTTGGTTTTTAGTAAAATTGTATATAGCGGGTGCCCGAAAAATTACTGATGAATTTTAAAATTCAATAACGTGCAAACGGTGACAGATATTAAAAAATTCTTTCAGGAATGTTATGTAAGATGTCAGGAGTTTTTATGCGGCGATTCCCAGTTTAAGTTACAAATAGCATCGATAGATGGCGTTGTAAGCAATTACCGCTAAATCCAGGTATGCTTTTTCGGCCTCTCTCTTCTTCCATATGAAAAAAAGGCGATTAAATTGTATTGAATGAATCCCGAAGTACCAAAAATCTATCTGGGCTGAGCGCCTCTTGCTCCCAGTGCCATCTATTGCTTGAAATTCGAACTAAAATCAAGAATAACAGTAAAAAAAACTCTTTACATCATACATAAACCTCCTGCAAGATTTTTTTTTAAATATGTGTCACCGCTTGCAAGTTCTTGAGTTTTAAAATCCATCAGTCATTTTTGGGACAACCGGTATATATATATATATATATATATATATATACAGTCGAACCCGGTTGACGCGTTTCAAAGGAGTGCGCAAACGTCGAGTAACGGGATAACATATTAAACGTATGGTTTGTATAATGATGCATGAACTGGATTTATTTACACGTCTAATCGTCTAAATGAACGGTAGAACATTCATTTATATATTTACTGCCGAAAATTAGATTATTGGTATATTTAGATTAAAATTTAATTGTATTCAAACTTAACTCATTCTTTCTTTTTATAGGACCGAGTGGAATAATAATTGGAAATAAATATTGATTCATACATGGCTTTCTTATCGAATAATACGTTACAACCAAAAATAAAACAACAAATCTTTTTTTTTCACATATTGAATATCTCCATTAAGTTTCAACTGAAATGTCAAAAATTTACGTCAAAATAAATGTAACGGTTTACTCTTTCAGACGATACGGAATTTTAAAAACAAACAGATTTTAACACGATTTTCAAAAAAAAAAAAAAAAAAAAAAAAAAAAAAAAAAAAAAAAAAAAAAACACGAAATTCGGTAAAATATTTTTATATTCCGGAAATTTTCGTTAAAATTCGCATTTTATTTTATTTTATTTTTTATTTTATTTTATTTTTTTTTTTTTTTCAGAAAAGACTGCGAGTCGAATTTTTTTTTCACAAAAATTCATAAAATAGCTCACCAAAACCGGTGATTTCAGATTTATTTTTCTGTTTTTCATTAACATTTCGTGATCCTTTGCGATTAATTTCCTTCTTGAGCATTCTTTAACGAATTGGAAGGAAATTTTGGAAGACTTTACAAATATGAAGTGATTTCGTTGAAGGTTCCCAGAAACATGCCGCTGATGGCAGCGGGGAGTACCGTCAAGACGGGCAAAACCCGGCTGGAATATAAGTAAAATCCCTACAGTACACTGTAAAAAAAAATCTGTGAAGTTACTAAAGTTTTTCTAGGAAACTGAGATTCCTAGAACTTTTCATGTAACGGCAACAACAAAATTTCATGTAACAGACACACTTTTGCGCTGAAAATCAAAAAATCTGTAAGGTTACTAAGAATTTTTTGCGAAACTGGGATTCCGAGAACTTTTCATGTAACTGCAGCCAGGGTTACAAATAAAAGTTTAGTAAGATTACTGAAATTTTAGCAGATTCATTTGTAAAGTTACAGATTTTTGTAGCTTTACAAAAACTAGTTTTGTAGATTTGCAGCTTTTTTCGTACAGTTACAGGTGAAAGTTTAGTAAGCATGTAACTTTACATCTGTAGAACTACAGAATTTTTTTTACAGTGTAATAAAATATTTTAAACCAACTTAGTTTTTTTAATACGGTAAATACTTTATTTCCTAAAAAAATATCTTCGTCTTGTATTTTTTTTTTTAATTCTTAAAATTAAGACTTCAACAAAGAATTAACTATGTACAGTACACATTATATTGATGTAAATTACCTGCTAAATATTCTGAACTATTTAAAATCTAAATGATCGATTTCGAATAAATAATCTACAAAAATAAATGGGATTGGGTTTTTTTTAAACTACCTTGATCGTCCTAATTTAAAAAGTTTTGATTATCCAAAAAGTGTGTTAATCCTTTAATTGTCTAGCTGTATAAGTCAAATAAATCAAATTTCGTGGGGGAGTTATGGCTACTACACAACAATTTAAATTTTGCAAAATCAACAAAATTTTGCTGTAATTACAAATTTAAATTATAAAATTATTGTAAAATTAAAAAAAAAGCATGTTTTGTTATTCAAGTATAATGGGTGACATTTTGTTAACATTTTGTAAAGTATTAACAATATATTTTGTCCAAGCAACAAAATCGATTTTTTATTTCAACTAAAAATTTTGCTTAAAACAATCAGAATGCACTCAATAAAACATGTTTTGTAGTTTCAACCAATTCCTTTTTCTGGGTGGGTAGACTAATTTTTTTTTGAAAAAAAAGGAACAAAAAATAACTCTTTGAAGAACAATCCAGTTGTTAAAATCATATTCAATATTTGTTATAATGAGTACCATTATAATATGTCCTTCTTTTTAATATAAAAAATCCTTATTAATATTTATATAAAAAATATTGTTAACATAGCAAAAATTGTAGAAAACCTAAAAGAGATATACAACCGCAGTCGTATTTGTTTAATGTTTACGAATTCAGTTTTTTTTTTCCTTTAATATGCATTATAAAACAAGTAGTCAGATAACGTTTTGTTAACATTTTGTAAAGTATTAACAATATATTTTGTCCCCACTATCAAAATAAATATACCCACAATATATTTTGTAAAGCCCCACTATCAACAGGTATAATCAACTCTAATCCTAATAATTTTTATGAAGCATCTGAGTTTCCTGAATTCGTCTCTCCCTATTACAGTAAAAACGAACACGAGGCGAATAACAAAGAATGTTAGTACGCTGAATTAAAGAAGAATGGCAGTGTTGCTAATTTAGTGTGTTAAAATGAAATCAAATTTATAATGCTATTTCTGATTAGTAATGTTCGAGTAGTTAAACTGTTATTAATTTTCTAACTCAAAAATTATTTTTTATTTCAACAAAAAAGGACGCTTAATTGCAACACTACAGAAGAGAAGAGGAATTCGCATCTTGATCAAAGAAAACCCGTCTTAAGCGTGATTTTTTGTCTCAAAAGACCGAAAATATACCGCGTATTAAGCGGGATGGCGTAATAGCCGTTGTCGTATTAAACGTGATATTTTACTTTAGCTTTATGGGCGATATTCATGGGATCTAAAAAAATTCGCGTATTAAATGGGATCACGTACTAACCGTGAGCTTAACCGGGTTATACTGTATATATATATATATTCAGGCATTGTAATAGTGTTCAGTGGGATGGTTCGCTTAAATGCAAAAACTCCAACCATATTACAGGAACTATGAAAATTTATTCAAATTTATTCAACATTTTAAATTTAAAGTTACAAAAGAGATCTTTCTCATAATTAATTAAGAGTGAGAGAGAGAGTAAATATTTTACAAGGTACGCCTGGGCGTGACCCACAGACCGTGAAGGTCTTACATCCTTTTTCTTTGGAGATCAAAAGTTGAGAGAGTCATTTCACAAGAATCATATCACACTCGTCGCTACACTTCGCCAAATTCAAACATTGGCACCCTGAACGAGCTGTGGACAAAGGTTTTATTCGCGAGCCAAAAGATTATCCCAAAAATCCAGCAACCCCGATGAGAACAATGAAACGCGTCATGGAAAATAGTTGCCAGTCCCCAAATCCTGGGAATCATTATCTAAGCGAAATGATTACGTTAAAACGCCCGCAACATACAATCGAGAAATGCCAAGAAAGGCATCTGGTAAAACCAACTGACAAAAAGATTTAACCTCCATGCAACGTGAATTTAAAAACCGCATCTCATTTCGATGTGAGAGACTGCAGAAACATCTGGTAGGTGTTTATATTACAGACTGGCATTCGCTTAAACAAGTGTTACTTAAAATTACATACTGCAGACCGAGGAAAGGGAAATATGCAGGGACTCGCATAAAATACATTCCTTTCACATTCGTTATTAAAATATTTTCAACGGTTCCATCTTAGCAGTGATAAGGAAGCTTTTCTCTGCATGAAATTAAATGAAGAGATATTGTTACTAGCAGCTGCAGTGGAACAGACAGATAAGGGAAAACAAAGAAAAAAAGGAAATGAATCTTT
The DNA here is from genome assembly GCA_963932465.1 of Maratus speciosus. Lineage (NCBI taxonomy): Eukaryota > Metazoa > Arthropoda > Arachnida > Araneae > Salticidae > Maratus > Maratus speciosus. The sequence continues at coordinate 175,971,020 of OZ010792.1, forward strand.
GAGCGGCGTTAAATAAAGATGTTTTTAGAAAAAGAAAGAAACCACATTAATAAAATCTGGATGTTTTTGAGAAATGAATTTAATCACCTATTTCATTATAGGAAAGAGGGGGGGGAAGGCTAATATGATCTAAAAGTAAGAAAGTTATGTTTTAAATTAATTTTGAATAAAAATGATACCTATGGGACATAAACGCTGTCACATAACTCACCCCCACAACAGAAGAAAGCTGAAACGTGTACGTTGCAGCTTTATATCTACTTAAAATCCTTTGTCCACCTTCGCACTTACAGAATATGTATCATGACAAAATAAGTAAAATTAACTATTTAAGTTGATATCTACCAAGAAACTTATTTTAACTTGTCTGTGAAACTATTTCCCGTTAGCTCCTGTAAAATATTTTATACAACTATAAGTAAGTAGAAAAAAATATATATTTGCTTGCTTTCAAAACAATTCACAAGAATTGTGTTATGTCCATGACTGAGCGCTCATAATATTCAAAATAATCTTTTTTTTAATTAAATATTCCACAAAATAAAATGGCCACATTAGTTGTTAACACAGGATCCTATATTTAATTTTTTTGTGGCATTGTATTGTGGCGCTGGTACCAGCATTTCAGTCAAGTATGTATTCATATAGAGAATCATTTACTATATTTACGACTTCTCCAAAATTTGATCTTACATGAGATCATAATATTAAATAAATGCAAGCAAATAAAAACAAAGGAGAAAAACACACAAGTAAAAATTGTTACTTTAAGGAAAGATGAATTCTTTCATAAAATTGAAGCTTATTTGTATTATCTTGGGTTGCTTCATTACTGGCATAAGAAACTTACAAAAATTTGTGCATAACGCACAAGACTACCAGAGACAAAAATTGTGCAAGCTGCACGCGCTCAAACAAGTGTAGCCCTAAATATTGGAATTTTGTGAATTCTAGTGGCATCATCTTATGGCTTCTGCCTTAAATAATAAGGGGTAGTTTTTTTAGATTCCTGCAATTTAACTAAGTCCCCGGTTTCCAAAAAAATCACAGTATGGTATAATTTAGCATTTTATGAATTTTTACACTGCCATCCTGACTTTCCGTGTATTGATCAAAATTTAACCCCTGGCAAACATACAAAAAAATTACTAATAAATTGCATACAATTTTGAATAGTGTAACAGGATATCTTACTCGATCTGCCACCTCCAAGTAAGAAGTATCCAATGAAAGTGTAAAAAAAAATGTTACCTGACAAATGCTACCTATAGAGACAAAGTGATGATGCCATTGATGTGTTCTGACATTATGCAAACACAAAAAAAACTGTTAAAAAGAAGTATTTTAATATTGAAACATGGTGTAAAATTTAAAAGATAGGAAAGTAAAAGGAGAAACTGTATGTGTGTGGAGGGAGGGGGGGGGGGAACTCCCAAACTCAAGAACTACTTGTAAGGCAACACATGAACAAAAGTGTACGCAAGCATACGCAACGTGTAAGTAAACACATGAACAAATTGTATAATATCACATGAACTCTATGTATTAATGACTCAATGAACTAAAATTGTAATGTATTTGCCCACACAATAAACAGACAGTATATGTGTAAAAACCCAAGACACTTGCATACGAGTGACATTCAATTACATAATTAATGAGTTATCATCAAAATGTAATGAATAAGGGTTAAAAAAGCAAATGAACTACTTGTAATGTGTGTGTAAACTGTGGTTAAACTCTAAACCAGCCAGTGTGTACAACTCAATGAACTACTTGTAAGAAAAAAAAAAAATACTGCCGAATAAATCGCTAGCAAAGTACAATGTGTAAAAGCAAATGAACAAAATATGTAAATCAACACATGAACTAGTGTAATGTATGTATAAGAATGCACCAAAATGTATTAAAAAAAACAACTGTTGTGTAACACAAACAAATATCCAACACATGAATTACATGTGAAAGAAAACTGTTGAATAAGTGGCTGACTAAGGGTTAAAAAGAAACTAAAACTGCATCTGCCAAATTTATTACTGTCTTAAGTTAACAGAAGCGTGCATAAAATGTATAACTCTACGCTAAAAATTGTAGAAGTTATGCAAGCCAAACATGTTCCAAGAAAAGAATGAAAGGGAAAAAAAATATATATTGCTAGCCAAAAATAACAAGCAATGTACCTTATGTGGTATGAATGTATGTATCCGTCACAAGACAACTGTGAGACTTGAACTCACAAATTAAAAAAAATTTAAATCTGAAGAAGAAAAAAATGCCAAAGATTTAGTTTAATGAGTATATGTGAATAGCCCTTTACCAAAAATAAAGTGTACCTAACAGCTCACATTATGCATGTGACTACCTTTTATAAGAAAAACATTTACCGATATCAAATATCATGTCAGTTATAATAAAAAAATACCTTATGTTATAACTCAAAATAGCAACGAGTCACCAGCCGCGCGTAAACAATGAAGTCCAACAGTACATTAGCTGCATGTGTAAAACTGTACACCCGGTTAATTATCTCTTGCAAAAAAACTTTAAGATGACTGTGTAAACAATGTACAATAGTTACATTGTGTTATAATTTCTGCAAAACTTTTAAACACACGAACTAAAAGAAAACACTTGACATTAAAAGAAAGTCTATCTAAAAAGAACTACGAAGTTGTGAATGCAGTGAAAAAAAATGCAATTTTTAAGCTAAACACAAATGATGCTAAAAGAAACCTATACATGCACAGACGGCAATGAATGTCCTTAACCATGGTGAGTATTAATTGAAATATAACAAAATTCAGCAAAACTGAACGAGTCAATGTGTGTGTGTGTGAAGTACCAGGCCAAACCTGACATCCCAAACCATGTGCATGAGAGGAGGGAAAAAACATGTGTGATTAATACCTAACAATGCTATCTGCGCATAGCAAGTTAGAAGTAAAAGTGTAAATTAGTGTAAAGGTGTTATCCATCATCAGCATTAGGAAACAATTACAGGTGAAATTTTAGCAATCTAAAAATAATTTTCAAAATGTAAACAATACTCCAATTGTAAAATTAATATTAGTGTAACTCCATCAATCATGTTAGAAAGCATATCCGATCCCTGATTAAGCTAGCGGCCAACTTGCTTAACCATAGATCGAAATACACACCTCAGACATTTTGCTATCCCATGGTAAATAGCGCAATGACTGAAGTATCCCACATAAACCATGACAGAAGTACTAGCAATCAAACATACACACAAAAAAAAAAACAAAAAAAAACACTGTATGAATGTGAATGCATGTCATTGAGAAACATACAAAAAACTAACTGTTTAAAACTATACGTCAAACCTATGTTGTACATCTTATGTATTTTGCAAAAGCAAACGAGAGCCAAAAGGGAAAAATATTTTTGTAATCATGACATGATGACTCGAGCTATATAATATACCTAAATAAAATGTATGCCAGGATAAACTAATCTAAGCTTACTAAATATTTTTCCAAAGTTCACACTCCAAGAAAATATTAATGTGAAAGATAAATAATCTAATTTTTTTTTTTTTAACTTATGATTACGCCAACTGTATGTAAATTTCTAATCAAGTGCCCACATCTAACTGAGAAAAAAAAATATTATGCTCACCTCCTCTATACTTGTTTTAAATTGCCACGACTATGCAAATCCAACATATTTCACATTACTCTTAATCAGTGCGAAAAAAAAAATTATAAAGTCATAAAACATAAAACTTTCTGCATAGAAAAAATATATATATATATATATTAACTCTAAAAAGAAATTTCAAAAGTGTGTCCGAGATCTACTAGTGTAAAAGGTATTTAAAAGTAAGTCATTTACAATCTAAGATAAATATATCTGTAGACTTTTTTTTTTTTTTTTTTACCATTTATAAGAAAGGCTGAATGACAACATCTTAACTACCAAAAAAAAAAAAAAAAAAAAAAAAAACCATTTAAAAATCCCTAGAAAACTACTCATAAAAGACACTATACTGAATAATTTGCAATATGACACAACATATTATTTAAATCATACTGCTAACAGACAGCATACGAGCCAGCGTATTTATGTACAACAAATGATAAAACAACAGAGAAGCAACTTCAAGGCCTAGAGATAAAATAAAAGGAATATATTACCTCTGAAGTGCGTCAATGTGTCAATGCAAGATACTCAGGAAGTGTCTAATATGAATCAAATGCAACACACTTAAAAAAAATGCTACACTTTTTTTTATCCCCTTAGAAATGCATCCCAATTATTCATAAATTTTACTTTACACATCAACTGCCGATCTAACCAACAACTTATACTTTTAAAAGCAGATAAAATATTACCTAACATATTAAATATGCATAATAGAGATAAATACAAATACATCTCTTTTCAATCAAAATAGAAATTAAATTAAAAATAAACACACCTTTCGTTAAAAATATGTCATTCAAAACTATAATTAAAAACAACAAAATGTGCACAGATAAATTAGATAAATTTTAAAAGGCTATTGTTTGTGCAATAGCGACGAGGAATGCAAGCGCAATATCTTTCACGATAAATGTTAAACCCAGAAAATCCTTGTCTTGCATGAAAATAAAGTATATTTAAACATTCCTAAAATAACTGTACTTAAATAGCACTTACCTTTTAAACATTAACATGCAAAGAGTAGCTTAGAATTATAGCTGCAAGTATAACGATTTAAAAAAAAAAACAATATTTTTTTTTTTTATAAAGTCGACATCTTCTTTCTTCCGGCTATTACCTTTTATAAGCAGCCTTATTAAAAACAATATGGAATAATATGGAGTAATAAAATTTTAACCACGTATGAATAAAGAAACATTTATCATAACCTGAAAAGGGATGAAACTGGAAAAAATATAAAAAGGAAAATATTGTATTAATTAAAATTAAGATTTTAAAAAGGAGAAAAAATGTTCATGTTGAAATTTGTATTGTATTCTTATTTTTTTTTTTTTTTTAAACACAACCTAAAAATGCACTTTTTAACTGTAGTAATTAACACAAGTAGTGTCACACTAAGTTCACTTTGAGATTTTCATCACAGAAAAGCACATACTTTTTAAATGCTGCGTCTCTGTTATTGTAAGTGAGAAACACTTTTTTTTTAGATTTCGTTGCGTAAAAACACATTTTGCCAAGAAAAGAAAGTTCTATCACAAAGGCAATATTCGGAATGATGCACGATGAATTTTGACATTGTCAGGTACACTTTTTTTGTAGGAATCACTAGATTTAACTTTTTTCTTTTTTTGCAATTTCACAAACAAGCACAAAAAGAATTGTTATATTTTTTTCTTGACACACTTTTGAAAAAAAACACAGATCACTTGTAAAGACTCAAATCACTGATAACACACATGTAGAAGACTCCAGGAGAGATTGAGCACAGCACTAAGTAGTAAGCAGTCTTGAATTAAAAAAGAAACAGCGTCGCGCATCACAGGCACGTCAGACTGGCAACCATGGCTTGTCGCTTAAGTGAAGAGGTGATGACATACTCTTGATTCCAACATCACAAGACACAGAGACAGGAATGGCAGGAAACTTTAAGAAGACAACTGTCCTTTTAATATCTAACTGGAATTCGTCGAAAGCGGAGCATACATCCATTTTAACAGTGGAGGGGGGGGGGGGGATTTCTCTCTCTCAACTATATATATATATATATATATATATATATTTTTTTTTTTTTTAGGTTGGAGAAAACTCCGGCCGATAGCCAAATTTATGTAATAGTGTTCAGTGGGATGGTTCGCTTAAATGCAAAAACTCCAACCATATTACAGGAACTATGAAAATTTATTCAACATTTTAACTTTAAAGTTATAAAAGAGATCTTTCTCATAATTAATTAAGAGTGAGAGAGAGAGTAAATATTTTACAAAGTACGCCTGGGCGTGACCCACAGACCGTGAAGGTCTTACATCCTCTTTCTTTAGAGATCAAAAGTTGAGAGAGTCATTTCACAAGAATCATATCACACTCGTCGCTACACTTCGCCAAATTCAAACATTGGCACCCTGAACGAACTGTGGACAAAGGTTTTATTCGCGAGCCAAAACATTATCCCAAAAATCCAGCAACCCCGATGAGAACAATGAAACGCGTCATGGAAAATGGTTGCCAGCCCCAAATCATGGGAATCATTATCTAAGCGAAATGATTACGTTAAAATGCCCGCAACATACGATCGAGAAATGCCAAGAAAGGCATCTGGTAAAACCAACTGACAAAAAGATTTAACCTCCATGCAACGTGAATTTAAAAACCGCATCTCATTTCGATGTGAGAGACTGCAGAAACATCTGGGAGGTGTTTATATTACAGACTGGCATTCGCTTAAACAAGTGTTACTTAAAATTACATACTGCAGACCGAGGAAAGGGAAAGATGCAGGGACTCGCATAAAATGCATTCCTTTCACATTCGTTGTTAAAAGATTTTCAACGGTTCCATCTTAGCAGTGATAAGGAAGCTTTTCTCTGCATGAAATTAAATGAAGAGATATTATTACTAGCAGCTGCAGTGGAACAGACAGATAAGGGAAAACAAAGAAAAAAAGGAAATGAATCTTTGAGCGGCGTTAAATACAGATGTTTTTAGAAAAAGAAAGAAACCACATTAATAAAATCTGGATGTTTTTGAGAAATGAATTTAATCACCTATTTCATTATAGGAAAGAGGGGGGGGGGGAGGAGGCTAATATGATCTAAAAGTAAGAAAGTTATGTTTTATATTAATTTTGAATAAAAATGATACCTATGGGACAGAAACGCTGTCACAGGCAACATACAACCAACTAATAAAAATTTAATAATTTTAATATAAGGTAAAATATTTTTACCATTTTATTAATTAGCGTGTGTATGTTCACTTTGTAAATAAATATCTAATCAAAAACAACTGGTTGTAAATGATGCCGCCAAGCCGCAAACCTAAAACGTCAGTCATAAAAAGAAGTGATATCACATAAAAAGAAACGATATAGAAGTGCATTCTCCGAGTGCCGTGTAAAAACTACCACAACCCATAATGTTTCCAAAGGACTCGGAGTGAGGTACAGTATGTGAAAACTGCTGGGAGACCTGCAGGCTTTTATAATGTTTGTTCTTCTTGCACTTACATATGTATGAGTTTTTCTTTAACAGTTTTATTCTTATATTACTTCTCCCATTAAACTGTGAAAATTCGAAGCTTATGGTGTTTACATGCCCATTGTTATTAACATCATGGGATCGATTTGTTGATTACCATTATTTGAACGAGAAAGACCACATTTATGAGGAGAATTTTCTAAATAAACATGTAATAAAAATTTTTAGTTCGTAAAATAGTAATAAACTAGTTTGATGTGCCAATCCCAAAACTTTCTTCTATCTTATACATCTTATTTCAAAACCTAGTTACACATGTTAATACTTCAATATTATTTGTTCAATACTATACCAACTTTGATTTTCATCTTAAATTTCTGCTCAAGTCAATTAAACGGACTAAAAACGAGTTAATCTATATCATGATATTTGTTAAAATTATTAATTTTTCCTTATTCTGTCGTTATTAGCTGTTTGCGAATAGCCGGCATAGAAGGTTCCCGCCGCTGCATGAGCCGCCGATGCACAATAGAACTACGAAAAATCAAGAAAAGTATACAAAAATCGCTAGCACGGAGCCCCTTTACCGCGCAATATTTGCAAATTCAGGGATAACCTGTTGACCAAAGCCAAAAACAAGCACAAACATTTTGGTTCAATTTTATGCATAATTTTATACGCTGTTCGATGGTACAATAATGAAAATGGCACAGAGATCGGAATTATAGCGCCCCTTCTTTCGGAATTTTTTCAAGTTCAGTTAGGACTTGTTTGCCATAGCCAGAAACATGCACAAAAAATTTGGTTCAATTATATGGATAACTTCATACACTTTTCGATGGTACAATAATGAAAATGGTACAGACATCGCAATTATAGTGCCCCCTTCCGGCAGAATTTTTCCAAATTCAGGGAGGACCTTCGTGACATGACCAAAAATAAACACATAAAATTTGGTTCAATTCTATGCATAACTTCATATACTTTTCGGCGGTACAATATTCAAAATGGCACAAAAATTGTACAAAAATCGCTATTACAGCGCCCTCTACGAGCGATTATTTTACAAATTAAGGGAGGACCTCCTTGCCATAGCCAAGAACTTAAAATTTTTTTTGGTTCAATTCTATGCATATTTTCATACACTTTTCGATGGTGCAATATTCAAAGTCGCACAAAAATCGCTATTACAGCGCCCCCTAACGGCGAATTTTTAGCAAATTCATGGAGGACCTGCTTGCCATATCCAAAAACTTAAAATAAAAATTTGGTTTAGTTCTATGCATAACTTCATACACTTTTGGACGGTACAATATTCAAAATCGCACAAAAATCGCTATTACAGCACCCCCTACCGGCGAATTTTTTTCCAAATTCAGGGAGGACCTGCTTGCCATAGCCAAAAATTTAAAATAAAAATTTGGTTTAATTCTATGCATAACTTCATACACTTTTGGACGGTACAATATTCAAAAGCGCACAAAATTGCTATTACAGCGCCCACTACCGGCGAATTTTTTCCAAATTCAGGGAGGACCTGCTTGCCATAGCCAAAAACTTAAAATAAAAATTTGGTTCAATTCTATGCATAACTTCATACACTTTTGGATGGTACAATATTCAAAATCGCACAAAAAACGCATTTACAGCGCCCCCTACCGGCGAATTTTTTCCAAAATCAGGGAGGACCTGCTTGTTATATCCAAAAACTTAAACTAAAAATTTGGTTCAATTCTATGCATAACTCCATACACTTTTGGATGGTACAATATTCAAAATCGCACAAAAATTGTTGTATCAGCGCCGCCTACCGGCGAATTTTTTCCAAATTCCGGGAGGACCTGCTTGCCATAGACAAAAACGTATAATAAAATTTTGGTTTAATTCTATACATAACTTCATACACTTTTTGATGGTACAATGGCGACAGACAGACGGACAGACGGACAGACGGACACGGAGACAGACAGACATTTTCTATAAACATGTTTTTTGGAATCTCTGACCCCTAAAACATGCAAATCCGTCGAAAACCGGAAGTCGAAAAAAATTTCGATTACAATACTTTCTTCTATTGAAGATAGAAGAAAGTAAAAATAATGATCATATGAATATTCCTAACAATGCACCTAGTAATAGATGTTAATTAAACTAAGATATATTACACTAAGGCCTGCGTAAGCGGAATAGCACATGACAGGGGGGAAAATCTGTTCTAATAAGGCTACTAGTATTATATAATGATTCTTATGTTGGAAACACGAACTTTACTTTTAAGAAATAAGTCTGTCATAAACAGGATCCATTTTACAAGTTTTTACTTTAATTTTAATACAGTGTATTATTAAACGTATCTATGTAATTAAAAATTATGTTTAAAATAATGAAAAGTATAATTGTAATTGCAGATGGTTACCACAATTACATATCATTTCCTGCTTGTCTTTACAAATCTTTTTGATTTATTACAGATCTTCCTCCTACAAATATTTATAAGAGGGATATAATGAGAAATTAAAATTAATTTCTTCGACTTTCACAACTTTTCGAAATTGGTATAGGAACTGCATAAATTAAATATACGCCTGCAGGTCGCCAAGCAGTTTTTACATACTGTATCTCACTCCGAGTCCTTTGGAAACATTATGAGTAGTGATAGATTTTTACACGGCACTCGGAGTATACACTTCTATATCGCTTCTTTTTATGTGATATCACTTCTTTTTATGACTGACGTTTTACGTTTGTGGCTTGGCGGCATCATTTACAACGAGTTGTTTTTGATTAGATATCACTCCTTTTTGTAAGGTATTTCATTTGCATTATACATATTCCATTTTAATTCAGAAAAGAAAAGATAAACGAAAGATTATAGACATAAAAAAATTAATTAATAGTGAGGCTATAAACTTTTCAAAAGTGTAATATATCTAGTAAGACATAATGTTGGACTCTCTAAAAACAATTCAAATACATTTTATCGATCCTTACAAATCTCAGAAGAAATCATTTATTTTTTAGAAATGATAAAACGTGACGAACTAACCAGCAATATTTCAGCTCTTGTTCTATAAGCTATAGGATGATTCATAAATTAACTCAGTGAGAATTTTATTTTAATAACTTTTGAAAAACTGCCATTACATTTTCAAAATTCGCATCATTTTACAGAAAAATGTAAAGACTTAAAAACAGATTGAATAATGAACATTTGTTTTATCACCGGGCGTGCTTGAAGTAATTTTTAAATAAAATTAGTTTTTTTTATCATTTTGAAATCCAATGTTTCTCCGATAACGCGGCAGAAACTCAGATCTTCTGATTAAGACTTTTTTTTTTTTTTTTTTTTTTTTAGAAAATGTTTTCATAAGTTCCAACACTTGTTGGATTTTATGAATTTTCAATGCATGTACTTTCTAAATTCATAATTGATTTTACGTGACTAGCAGGACATACTAAGTCATATGATTCCCAAATATTTTCTCACATATTTCGGATCATTCATACGATAAATTGTAATTCATTTCAATAAAAGTTCAGAATTCAATATTTCATCGTTATGAAATGATTTTCCCTAATTTCAGTCATATTTGTAAATTTTTAAGTAGTTCTATTATTTGATTAAAATTTAACTAAAACAATTTATGGCATATTGATAACATTCTTTAATTACGAAGCCCAAAATAACAGAATCGATTAGTTTAATTAATCCCCTTATTAATCTTTTTAAGTGAAAAGAAAAGGAAAAATTCCAATAAAACTGACAAAACTTCATTGATCCTTAAGTTCTGTCCAATGGTTTTCATGACTATAAGTACTCTGTGATTCACTAAAGTACTTACATTATCTTTCTGAGCCTGTTCTGTGGTTTCTCCATAGTCAATGTTTTCCTAGAAACTTTCCATAATCGAGGTCCACTGGCACTTTTCTATAATCCAGTTTCTCCTCAAATATTAGCAGGACATTCGGTGATGATTATTGTGAGGAGTACCTTCGTCAAAAATCATTCCGATTTCATGCAAAATAAAAGTTCATTTAATTGTTATCTAAATTTTGTGTGCAAAAATACCCATAGTATTGTAATTTTAAAAGGGCTGAAATCTAGAAGCATTTTAATAAAGTGGGCCAAAAATTCGGAAATTTTGAATAAATTATTTTTATTTTATGGTTTTAGGGAATTTTTTTTTTTTTTATGTTCAACCCGTAATCGCACGAGTTCTAACCAGCTTTAAATGTTTAATGTAATGTCAGATATACATGTCGTAGGTTAATTGGAGAATCATCTCTCATTTCCCAATTAACCTAATATTTTTCAGACCTATTGCATACTGCCTAGACAGCGGTTAGTCTAATTGACAAGTAACCACTTATTTCCCAAACAGGGTGATTTTTCAGACTTATAAACCCATAACCCGAACCGAACCCGAAAAATAAATTATAACAGGCTATACGCCGATCCGAGCAAGCCAAAAAAATTTCAGTCTACACGCAACCCGACCCGAACTGAAAGTTCCATTTGAAAAAACCCAAAATCTGACCCGAACAAAATCTGATAGCAGACAAAAATATTGAAAATAACCGTAACCAGATCCGATTAGGACAAAATAATTTCCGGCACAATCAATCCAACAAAAACCTAAAAACTCCCTTTGACGAAAACCAGAAATCTGACCCGAACCAAATCTGAACCCAACAAAAATATTCCAAAGAACCGTAATCGGATCCGAGCAACACAAAATAATTTCCGTGGACATGTTACCTGATCCGAACCAAAAAATTCCATTTCAAAAAACCTCGAAATCTGACCCGAACCAAATCTGAATTCGACAAAAACATTCCATTGAACCATATCCCGAACCGAGCAAAACAAAATAATTTCCGTGGACACGCAACGCGATCCGAACCTAAAAATTTCATTTGAAAAAAAAACGAAATTTCAACCCGACAAAAATATTCCAAAGATCAATAATGCGATACGAGCAAGTCAAAATAATTTCCGTTGACACGCAAGCCGATCCGAATCTGAAAATTTCAGTTGAAAGAAACCCGAAATTTGAACCCGTCAAAAATATTCAAAAGATCCATGACCGGATCTGAGCAAAGCAAATTAATTTCCGTGATCACGCAACACGACCAGAACCGAAAAATTCCATTTGAAGTTAACTTGAAACCAGACCCAAACCAAATCTTAACCCGAGATAAATATTCCAAAGAACTAAACCCGGTCCGAGCAAGACAAAATAATTTCCGTCAACATGCAACCCGAACCGAACCAGAAAGTTATAATTGAACTCCATCCGAAACCGAGTTATGGTCGGTTTTCGAGTTGACTAAAAATGAATTCGGTTGCGTGTCGACAGAAATATATTTGTCTTGCTCGGATCGGGTTACGGCTCTTTGAAATATTTTTCTCCCTTCGAGATCGGTTTCGGGGTCGGGTTTCAGGTTGACTTCAAATGGAATTTTCAGATTCTGGTCGTATTGAGTGTACACGGAAATTAATTTGCCTTGCTCGAATCGGGGTACGGCCTGATGTATTTTTATTTTGGGTACTGTTCGGGTTTCGGGTTAACTTCAAGTAGAGCTTTCAGGTTCGAATCGCGTTGCATGACAACGGAAATAATTTTGTCTTGCTCGGATCCGGTTATGATTCTTTGGAATGTTTTTGTTGGATTCAGATTTGGTTCGTTTCGGTTCAGATTTCGGGGGTTTTCTAGTGGAACTTTTAGGTTCGAGTCGGGTTGCGTATCCAAGGAAATTATTTTGTCTTGCTCGATTCGGGTTATGATTCTTTAGAATATTTTTGTCGATTATAATATATTGTTCGAGTCATATTTCGTGTTTATTTCAAACTAAAGTTTTAGGTTCGGATCGGGTTGCGTGTCCACAGAAGTTATTTTGCCTTGCTCAGATCGGATTATGTTTCGCTGGAATAGTTTATTTGTCGGGTTCAGATTTTTTCGTGTCAGATTTCGTGTTTTTTTAAATGGAATTTTTATGCTCGGGTCTTGAAGCGTCCACGGAATTTATTTTTTCTTACTCTTATCGGGTTATGGTTTTTGGGGATATTTTTGTCGGATTTAGTTTTCGTTCGAGTCAGATTTCAAGGTTTTTTTAAATGGAATTTTTAGGTTCAGTTCGGGTTGCGTGTCCAAGGAAATTATTTTGGCTTGCTCGGATCGGGTTATGATAATTTAGAATGTTTTTGTCGGCTATCATATTTGGTTCGGGTCATATTTCGGGTTTTTTTTAAAAAAATTAGGTTCGGATCGGGTTGCGGATTCACGGAAATTATTTTGTTTTGATCGGATCGTTTTATGGTTCCTGCGAATATTTTTGTCGGTTTCAGATTTTGTTCGTCTCAGATTTCGGGTTTTTTCTACAGGAATTTTTAGGTTCGGGTTGTGTTGCTTCCAAGGAAATTATTTTGTATTGCTTGCATTGGGTTTTGGTTTTTAGAGATAATTTTTCGGATTCCGATGTGGTTCGGATCAGATTTCAGGTTTTTTTTTTAAATGGAAGTTTTAGGTTCGGTTCGGGTTGCATGTCCAAGGAAATTATTTTGTCTTGCTCGGATCAGGTTAGGGTTCTTTAGAATATTTTTGTCGGTTATCATATTTGGTTCGGGTCATATTTCTGTTTTTTTGCTAAAAAAATTAGGTTCGGTCGGGTTGCGTGTTTACGGAAATTATTTTGCCTTGCTCGGATCGGGTTATCATTCCTGGGAATGTTTTTGTCGGGTTCAGATTTAATTCGTGTTAGATTTCGGATTTTTTCTAATGCAATTTTATGTTGAGGTCGTCTTGCATCCACGGAAATTATATTTTCTTTTTCGTATCGGGTTATATTTTTGGGGATATTTTTGTCGGATTCAGATTTGGTTCGGGACAGATTTCAAGTTTTTAATGGAATTTTTAGGTTCGGTTCTGGTTGCGTGTCCAAGGAAATTACTTTGTAATGCTCGGATCGAGTTATGGTTCTTTGGAATATTTTTATCAGGTTCAGATTTGCTTCGTGTCAGATTTCGTGTTTTTTCTAATGGAATTTTTAGGTTCGGGTCGTGTTGCGTCCAAGGAAATCATTTTGTGTTTCTTAGATCGGGTTATGGCTCTTTAGATTATTTTCTTCGGTTATCATATTAGGTTCGGGTCGAGCTACGTGTCCACGGAAATTATTTTGCCTTGCTCGGATCGGGTTATGGTTCCTTCGAATAATATTGTCGAGTCTCAGATTTGGTTCGTGCAAGATTTCGAGTTTTTTCTAATGGAATTCTTAGGTTCGGTTCCGGTTGCGCGTTCACGGAAATTAATCTGTCTTACTCGGATAGGCTTATGGTGCTTGAGAATATTTTTGTCGGTTATCATATTTGGTTCGTGTGAGATTTCGGTTTATTGTTATCAGGTTCTTCTCTGGTTGCATGTCGACAGAAATTATTTTGTCTTGCTCGGATCGATTTTTCGCGAATTCAATACTTTCTTCTTGTAAATATAGAAGAAAGTAAAAATTATTATTCAGGGACTTAAAAGACAAAAGCTTGTGAGAATGCCTCACATATTACGTATGCCACGCTGCAATGATAAGGAGCTAGCGGGTATTAGGATAATTCTTTTACTAAAATAAAATTATTATTCTGGAACTTAAAAGTCAAAAGATTGTGAGAATGCCTCACATATTACGCACGCCACGCTGCAAAAATAAAGAGACTTTAAAATGGATAAATCAAAAACTAATTAATATAATTACATGAAACTTTCAAAGGTTTGAACTACTCATAAAAACAATTCTACTTCCGTAAACCGTGTAAAAATCCGATAATTACACATTGCTGTAGCCCTGTCAAAAGATTTGGTCAGAACAAGAATTTCAAAAGTGCAAAAAACAGCACTTTTAAAATCGCATTTACTAAAAACCTATTGGCCGGATTCCATTTTATTTTCGTTTTCTGAGTCACGTGGCACGCCGCATTCCATGGAAATAAGAATTTTGTTTCTATCATAAATAGAACCAGAGATATAGAGGGGTCAAAATCCCGCTTTGGTCAGTCCGGAAAATATAAACTTGACAGATGACTAAAAAATGTTTGTATCGTTTGGCATTAATTGGCGGAAATTCCTTTCATTTACGGTTTATTGCACTGTTATTTCTTTTGCTTGGCGAGAAACTCTGTCGAATTTCTATGATAATATTTCGAATCAATATTTACATAATACCTCAAAGAAATAAATGCCTGTATTTCGAAGCAGAAAAATAGGATAAACATCGAAAACAATTTCATCTAAAATAAAGTAAATCCCTCTAAGACTAATAAATCCTTAAGAATAGCAAATCTTTCAGAGCTTCAAAGAAACCCAATATCACAAATGAAATGCAAATTTTCAACTTTATAAATTAATTCTCACTTTTATATCTGACAAATACCCAATTTTTTAAGAAGAGATTGTAAACAGCTTATTATCTCAACACAAAGTAAATATTTTTACTGTGATAATTTAATTTGTTTTGAAACGCTTTGTTTATGATGAGGATAAAATTGCATTTTCTCATTGTATCGGCATTAACGATTGTACTTTTCCAACATAGTTTTAATTAACTTTGAAATTAGTTATTCAGTTATAAAGAGTAAGTTTTATGGAGTAAAGTAAATGACAATTCGACATACAAAATTTTGCATAAAGAGAAATATTAGAAGTGATCATGAACAGATTAACTCACTTGAAAGATATATAACGTTTTGTCTTTGGTATTTTCTGTAATGCTTGAAAACTTTAGACTGCTTAGGTAGATATTTTCCAGAGGATTAAGATCAGGATTTTATTTTACATATTTTCGAGAAAAGTTTAAAGAAATGGTATATTCAATTTGTTTACCATATTATCTTCTGAAGTAAAACCTACATATTTTATAGTATAAATATTTTTTTTTATAACTATGAAACAGTCATTGAGAATGCTTGTTTGTAAAAAAACTAAAAATTATTCAAATAAAAATACATTAAATTTAATTAAAACATGCTTTCGTTGTAGTGAAAATTTTTTAATTGATTTTAATTTTACTTGCAGTGCTACCGCGGTGATATTTTAGAATATGTATAAACATAATTATTAATATAAATATAGCTATAAGGAAATAATAAGCAAAATTATTTTTTCAGCCGGAAATAATAGCTTGAATATATAGCCTAGAAATATATCCCGAAATAGTGAGATTTTAATGTATATGAAATATATGAAGCTCTCTGGCCATTATGATTAAATATTCAAAAGCTAAATGTTTCTTCAGATGAAATTGTATGATACTTATTTTTTTTTTATTACACGAGATGTAGAAGGTACATAGAAAAGTACCTTAATCTTTAAATAACTCTTCAATGGATACAACTGGAACAAAAAAAATTTCAACTGAAGAAATTTTGAAACAAAATTATGTCTCTTATATTATACTAAATAGCTCGTGATAATCAAGCCATTAATTCGTTTGCATCTAAGTTTTGAAAACGATTGATTTTAGCTTAACATGCACGCTGCCACCGACGGACTGGAGCCGCCGACCAGCATCTCTTCTTATGCCGGTGACGCTCTGGATCGTCGATCGACTATGATAAGTTATATACTCTATTTTTAATATGGTTTTGGAAGTTGAACGGTGAGGTTGTTTAGGCACCTTAGCGAAGCATGAGCCTTACTAAACATGACAATAATGTTTTTTCGTTTTTCTGGTTTTACTGGTAAAATATAAGGAACATTTTAATCATTAAAACACAGTTTTGTAATCCGGCTTCTGAGGATGCATATCATTTTTAGTCGCAGCGAATGTGTTAAGGTAATGCTGCACAATCTTTTTGCCAGAAAATTGTTTGCTACCACAAAAAATTAAAAAGTAACATTTGAATTATTTAATAGCAAAGTTTCTGTTAATTAATTAGGAAATATTTTCTGGATAAAAATAGTGGTACAAATCGGTGGCCCGCGGGCCACAGGTTGTGCACCCCTGTGTTAAGGGGACAATGGACGTTATTTTCTTTGTCATCATAGAGATATGAAATTTTGTAGAAATATACATTTCACCATAAGTATGTAGAACACTTTAAAAGAAATTTCCAATCTTATTATAATTTAAAGATAAAAATATTAACCGACATTTTAAAATGGTCCATGCGTCTGAAGTTTTGAGATAATTCATCAATTTTGCGTTTTAATGACTTACTTTCAAACAAATCAGTGTATCGATTTTTTAAGCCCTTGAATAGGTGATTTTTTACAAATCTTTTTATGAATTCGACTTTGATTTTCATAAAAAAGTTGCATTTTAATAAGTTAAAAATCAAATTAAATTATTTTAATGATGACGAATTGTAAAATGCAAACACAACTTTTTTGTATGTAATATAAGTATTCTTCCTCATCAATTTCATGAATTTTGAACAAAACTAATGATGCATGGAGCATTTCAAATATCTAAAAACATTTAAAAATCAGTTTTGTAAAAGAGATTTAAAGTATATTAAAAGGCAGATTTTTTTTTTTCCACAAAATTTAGATGCTTGTAACTTTTGTAGAATTCTTTTTCTTTTTTTTCGGCAGGTGACATAGAACAATCTGTGAAATAATATGCACAACAACATTTTCGATTTATGCGCCGGTTTCTGCTAAAATAAAGGTCGACTGTTCCCTTAAAAGAAAAAGAGAAGACAGACAGACTAAACCAAAATGCTAATTGACAGACTAACAGATAAATTAAAAAGTAACTAATTTAAGTAATTAAAATAAAAAATAAATCAAAATATCCGGAGTAAATAAGAAGGTACCAGAAGAGATACCAGGAAAAATCATATTCAAAGAACGTGATTTACCAATTTTTTACTGTAAATAAATCATGTACAGATAATGGTATTTTGTCTTCATAAAATAAGTAGAGAGCAAAAACATAGTTTAGTCAGCAATGAATGAATTATAGACTATATTCGTCAGTGATTAGTGAAAGAAATAAATTAACCCTATAACGTAAAAACAGGTTGTGAAAGATGATTTTTTATTTGATCAAAATTGCAAAGGAGAAATTGATACTGAAAACGGATAGATAATAGAGATGTCAATAGAAAGATTATTGACAAGGTATGCGAACGAAGCGGGAGTTCTTAGTCCAAACACTTATAAGCACAAACAATATTCATATTTCTTGGGAGGTAACAGGCCTGTTTGAAAATAATGATAACCTGTCCGCTAACCCCTCAACCATCTGGTCGAGGAGGCAAAAGGAAGGAATAAACAATACAAATTCTCATTTTAAAAAACTGGATTATTCCCTTCATATCCCTGTAACCTAACCAGCAAAGATGTAAATAAAACTATACTGATGTTGTGATCGCAATACCATGGCTAGACTGTGGATGATACACTCATTATCCCTAGTATACGATGGATATAATGCTCATCGACATTGCGTTGTGATTCTTTTTCGCGACAGTCTAGCAAGGTACAATAAATTAGTATCTAAAGTTAAACCTAACAATCCTACAATATACTGGTAAACAAAATTATCTTAAATAAAACACAGATGGACTCATGATGAAAGCAAAAATGCATAAGTTACATCTCAATACATGTAATTTATTTACAAACACACACACACACACACACACATATATATATATATACAAAACTAAAAATAAATCATTATAACGGCTTTACCGTTATCTATTCATTATTCATCATTTCCCCTCAAAAAAATCAACTTTTAACCTTACTGGTTTATTATAAATTGTCATTATTCTCCCCCCCCCACCCTTCAAATAAAATATATAGTTTAAATTTGACATTTTAGAGTTAATTTCATATGTCTTTATTCATTCTCTTCCCCCCGCTCTCACTACTGTAAGTTTCGCTTTTACTTTTTAAAGTTCTTTTCAATATGCAGACATCACTTACCTCGGTTCCTTTTTCTGTCTGTCAAATTCACACGATAGAAAAAGATCTTAACCGCAGCTATTTTCCATTGAAATAAAGTAAAAAAATAAAATACAAATGAATGTCTTTTCGCTTTGCAGCCGACAATATCTAATGCAGATTTTCCCAACCTCTGGGCTTGCATTAGTATTCAATTCTCACCCTTCTGTTTGTCGGATAAAAGCCATATGTCCCATGCTGACTAATTGAGCTGTCGTTAAATTTATAACGAGCATGTAATATCACGTGTTAGCTATTTCTTTAGCCACTTTCCCTTACCGCAGGAATGTTAAGATAGGTGTAACCATTTAGCACGCCATGGCGTAAGTTTGAGTTCTATATAATACTTCGGGATGTTTCTGATTCCTTTGTCCACGCCACCAATATTCATCGCCAATACAGTACATATGCTCCTATTCATCTCGCCAATGAGTGAGTGATTGTAATGAATATTTCACCACTACTCCCTCTGATCTTGAACGTGACGGACATCAGCTCTCTGCCCTTCGGGGCCACCCCGTCGGGCAGTCTTGTGTTTGACTTCTCCCCGTCCCACTGTACTATCATGGACCTCCTTTTAAAAGTTTCATAATAAAGAAGTAAGTCCTCGAAATTTTCGTGTTGAAGTTTTTTTTTTTCATTCATTCGTGAATCTGGGAATCTCTAATATCTCCCCCACATAAATTGGCGCCGTTGCCCAGATTTTTCTCCAACAGTGATAAAAAAAAAAAAATACGGGGAGAAGTTTCGTTCCGTATCATCATTTACCAGCGACGCGAAAGGATGTCCATAGACCTTTTTTTTCCCACGGGAGTTCCGGCTGCCTGCTCCGACTTAGTTTTCTTACTCCGATGTCAACTTCAGGGGATTTCTCTAGTCTACTCTCGCCACCCCAATGGATTTGGAGAGTGCCTCTTTCTTCCGGACTTTACACTGGCTTAACGAGAAGCAAGGTTTAGCCTGCGGTGCTCCAACGGGGTCATCGAACGATGTCGCCTCCTGCAGCGGTTCTTCTTTTTTTCCTACGAGGTATGACACCTGCATCACTTATTTCCCTGCGTGAAGTTGTGTCTTCATACTCCTACTCATTTTTATCGGAAAAATCTGTCAGTACTCCACTCCAAAACAAAAATCACGACAGTTTCTGTTCCTTTTTGTGCGCGATAGTCAACTTGAAACAAACACGTTTGTGTTACCAGTGTGAATGAAAATATATTTAGTGCGAAATGTTTTGTGAAAAGAAAAAGTGCCTTCAATTAAAGGTCCTCGTGGTATGTTTCCGTTTGATCTACAGCTTAAGTAATGTATGATCCTCATTTATACAAAAGGTCGGCCCAAATTCTATATAAAACATCAGCTAGTTGTTCAGAAGGAATCATCTGCTCCACCAGCACTTGTAAAAAGTGTGTTGTGACTGTGTGTGCCCTTCACTCTGATTTTAAGTCGTTTTAAAAAGTGTCATCGGAACGTTCACCTGCTCCAGATATTTTCTAAAAAAAGATTTCTTTTTAAATAAGCCAGAAATCTTCTTTATAGATAAGTTTGTGAAATTTCCTGCGTGAAATTTATTGTGTGCCGTTCCCAAGTTGAGTGATAAGGTGCTTCAATTTTTACGAAACATACAGAAATCTTCAAAATTTCAAAAAAAATCTTCAAATGCCTTCGGTGCGCTGTGTGCGCGATGAATAAAATGTGCATTATTTCAGTTAATTTGTTGGTAGTTCATGAAGACAAGATAATATATATATATATATATATATATATATATATATATATATATTTCAGTGAACTGAGGAGATACGATACATTTGAAAGTGAATTCTTATTCTTCAAAAATAACCACATGATTCTTCAAAAAAGTTAATAGATGTGAGCAATTCTCTATCATATCTTTTTAACAGCACTTATGGAGTACAAAAACAGAACCTTATTTATATTTTCCCTTGTTTTCAATTTTTTTTCTTTCCGTTTCAATTTGTCACTGAAACCATATTAATTCTATTTAAAAAAAAAAGTGTTGATTTTTCGGTTCGCTCTGTTTTCGTGCTCAAAGATAAAGCTGTATGCTATCTACAAAATGTGACATAATGGATTTTATTAAGTTTACAGTGAAAGAGAAAATTTTGTCACGTTATTTGAAAAACAAAAAGAATTCATAAAGCCACAAACATTTTGCATGTAAGTATGAACAGGGAATGCTTTTATATTAAATTATTTACTCTAATTTGTTATAGCCTTTTTTTCTTTCTTTTCAATCTCAGTAAATTATCAGTTTCTATTCATGTTATGGTTCCCTATTCATACTTGTACTTTTACCATTTGTATTTTCATAAGTTTGTTGATTTGTCAGCTTGAACGGAGAAATCACTTCTGAACTAATTTTTTTTATAATATTTTTAACAGTGATAGCATATTTGTTCCTTATTATCTCCTTCCAAGCTGCGTTTGTTTGTGTGTTTTTTTTAATACTTTTTGCAGTTAAAATGATAAAATTATTATACTTTTATTAATATTTCACTTATGATGTGTTTATGGTTAAATCATGACATACTTCTCATATTTTTTTCTTCCGTGAATTTACATAAACATGCTAAGTGTCCTTTTTTCGTAAAAATGATTTTTATGCATTCAAAAATCTAGAGTTTAACCCTTTAGCGACACTGGCATACTTTGAAAGTACACTTATTCTGCCGATAGGCAACAAAAAATTTCTCTGTACCAAGTTTTGCAGTATTTGATATTTTTATATAAATATGTGCATATTTCACTCACAACGTTTGCACATTTTCCACTTGTGTGTGACATTTGCACAATTATTCTCAGAATATGTTGCTCCACTCTGACTTTGTTTGTTTTTTTTGTGTACTCTAAACCAGAATTACAATTTAGTTACTTGTTTTTTTTAATTTTATTGAATTTCGGACACTTAAATCCAACTGGATGTAGACAGAAATTTAACTTTCAGAAATCTTGTGATTGATACAATCATATTTTTTTACACTTCCCCCTCCCCCTTTCATTTGTCCTTTTGTGTATAATTTATTTATGCAACTTATTGTGTTTTATTTTATGTGCATGCATTTCATTTCTGATAACTAGAGTTTTTGCATATTTACACCTTTTTGAAATTCTCGTATTATTTATTTTGCATTATTTGAGTTGCTCTATCAAAAAAAAAAAAAAGAATTCCTCCTTTTTTTTCCATTTTGGCTGTCAAAAAAAAGTAAACAACAGAAATTAAATAAACACGAGATAAAAAAAAGGTTTTGGAGATAACAGATACTTCACCAGTCTATTTTTTAAATATGGCAGCTAATGATGAAAATTCTGTTAGTGACTTAAATCACCCCATTTCTGTATCTCCATGGGTAGATTATTTCGAGGAGATATTATTAAGGTATTCGGATTCCATTAATATGGAAGCCACATCTATTTAAAATTCACTTAAGACCGAAAATGCTGCATACTTGTCTGAAAATATTATAGATTTCCTTCAGATCATTAAATTCAATTTTCATGTGCTTAAACTAAACTTTAATGTTCTAAATGATGATTATTCAAATTAAAACAGGATAAAGATAATTTATTTCTTCTAAATCAGAAACTCGTAGAGAGATTACATGAAATCACAGGCCAACAGAAAGGTAAGACGATGCGTACTAAATGTAGTAAGACTATGGGTGATCAGGTGGTACATGTCAATAACAAACTCCCTCCATCTGCCCTACATAAATCAACTCAAACTGTTCCCTCTTATATGTGTAAACAAGAAAAGTTACCACAACTGGAAAATGATAAAAAAGACACATATCTTAGCTCCGACCTGCACACTCAAGGTAAGCACAATAAAAAATTTACAGATATTAGCGATTCCTCTCTAAAGTCCTTATCCCCTGCTGAACTTAATGTACCTAAGCCTATTCGTGTCATTATTTGTAACCTCCCTGAAAATTTAAATATTCCTGATATCTTGTTTGGCATCTCAGATTTAATCCATATACCTGAACCTGATTTTCACTTTGTTAAAAAGTACAAGCTCCTACATATTAAGTCCTTTAATTGGATCTTTGAGCTTGCACCACAGGATGCTAGGCAATTATTAATGCATATGGAAATTATCATACAATCAAAACCGTACCCTGTTAAACCATATATAAATGTTAGACGTTGTGTTAGGTGTCAAGTATACAATGATCATCTTGCAATTTCGTGTTATAATGACATTAGATGCTCTGTGTGTGCCTTGCCACACATTGACCCTCAGTGTAGAAATCCTCCAAAATGCATTAATTGCATTAGAAATAATGATAGCAACAACACCAACTTTGACATTTTCCACAATGCCTATGCACCTTATTATCCATCATTAAAAAAATTCATCAAGCAAATGCGAGAAAAAGTATACAACTGCAATACATTCCCATAAACATCACATACAGCTTCCTTTTTAGGAAACAAAACAAAACAAAACAATGTAACATACATTTTAAATTTTTCGTTTTTATTTAACACACATTACTGTGAAGGAGTTACTATCAACAGCATTCCTTTTAAAGTTTTTTTTTCTTATACATTTACATACATATGTCAGTTTTCGACAGCATTATTCATACTGATTTGAAGTTTGAAGTTAGCTTATTTTTTCAAGATTTTTTATTATAAACACAAGTGTACAGTGTGTTGCTTTTTCATTTGATTGTTTAGCCGGCAAATAGTTAAATGAATCTCGAAATGGAACATTAGTGAAAATTTTTCTGATACGGGTCGTCAGACATTGTGATTTTCACATTTGAGGAAGATTGTTACTGAAAGAGTACACATCAATTCAACTTTAAACATTCATCATTACACTAGATACATTTTTAGATTTATTTTTTAGAAATTTGGATATAATTTTACTTGTTAATCTTAGTTTGGTTTATTCGGTTACATTTTATCACACAAGTAGCATTTCCTGGTTACATTTTATCCTTTTTCACTTTCCTTTACTTAAAAGCACAATTCTTTGGTTTGTTTGTCTTAACTTTAGGCGAAGCATTTTTGTACTTGTGATACAATGCTCTTGGTTCCATATGTACACACTGAGTTTGTGTTCATAGTTCATACAACTGAGATCATAGTTTACACAACTGAGTTCATAGTTCACTGAGTTCATAGTTCATAGAAAAAACACTTTACATGAGTTCATAGTTCATTGAGTTCATAGAAAAAACACTTTACACGAGTTCATAGCATTGTCAATACTTTGTGTACTTCAGGGACCAATTGCACTATTATTTTTCTTTCTTGACAATACTTATTTCATAGAATTTGTTTCTTACACATATTAGTTCATAGTTTGTTTTCTTTCTTGTGATTTGTTTTGCATATTAGTTAATACCAATTTTTGTTTTGGTAGACATTGCAGTAGTTCATTGCAATATTTTTTTAGACACATGAGTTCATAGTATGTTTCATTTTTTTTTTACACACATTTGAGTTCATTGTATTACTTTTACACTTTAAGTCAGTGAAATACTTGCTCATACTTTGTTCATTGAGGTACTTAGATTGCTGTGTTCACAAACATACATCTAAGTCGTTGAAATTTCCTTTTTTTCACTGGCATACACTGTTTCAGTTCATTGTGAGATACTTTTTCTTTGCTTCATTCATTCTACACATTTTTTTTCTTTGGTTCATAGAGATACACTTACAACTTAGTTCATTGTTATTACAATTGAGTTCATTGATATTTTGTTTGGTAAAAAAAAAAAATATTTCTTTTTTTGTTCTCATTATACCAGGAACTACTTTTGACCTCACATGATATGCACAAATTAAACATTTATTAAAAAGTTAAGTTTTAACAGATTCTTAATTTTTCCTTTATTATTATAGTTCTTTTATGCCATGACATTTCATGTCACCATCACTTTGTTTCACAACAAAGAATGCCCAGTTTACAGGATGCTACCCCTTCACATGCATTTTCTTTAAATTTCAAACTTGTGATGTTTTTATTGTTTTCATCACATTTGTTTTGTTTTTCTGCAGGTACATAATTACACGTTTTCTTTTAAATTTGGAGATTAAATAAAATCTCTGGTTAAGCTTCACTTAGACAATAAACACGTCTAAGATATTATGTCGTTCTTGTAATAACATAACTTCACAATAACAAAATTTTTTTTTTTTTGGTTTGTAGCATTAGTAACCTAGTGCAGTTACACTAAATGTTTAAAACATTATCTAAGGTTATACAATACACATACAGTTCATATCCTGCTCGATATATTGTAAGGAATACAAAGTTAAAATTTTCTTTAAAAAAATTGTGGTTGTTATACTTACCCGATCATGTCACCAGTCTCTCCACACCTCGGATTGACCTTTTACCTTTGATATGTGAGATATCTATCTCAGTTTTTTTTTATTATTTTTAATTTATCCCCTCTGAAGTTTTGTTCCCGTTCAAAATTTTTGCCCTAAGGGTCCAAACTTCATTGTGTAGAGAGACAAAACCCTTGAATTGATGTTTCAATTCAATAAACATAACTCTTTTTATATGATACATTGACGCATGCTCCTTTGAAGATCAATGTGATCTTTGGGGAGCAACAACCTAGGTATCACTTGGTGTCTGGGTCTCATAACTCCCTCCCTCCCTAGGGCTGATGTTCTAAACTGACGCCATCAAACTTGTTTCTTAACAAGAATAAAGACTACACCCATTCATAGGCATGCTATAGGCATCCCGTTCTTTTGTAGTCCTGTGCGGTGTGCACGAAAACCAATTTTCTACATTTTTTTATTTTTTATATTACTTCATTTAGCTTTTATTCACAGACATGCATATGACATTTATTTTCTATTTCATTTTAAAGTAGTATCTGTATTTTTATTGCATTTATATTATATTATTTTTATTTTGAGGATATATTATAACAAGTTTCTAAAAAAATTTACTTCTCTTATTTTGGTCATGAAAAATGCTGGTACCAGCCTCTTAATCAAATAGTAAAAATATATTTAAAAAGGATCCTGTTAAATACAAAGAAAATTATTATTTGTACTTTCTTGGTGACTGTAAAGATTAATGAATACCAAGAAATGAATGAAAATAAAAAGGCGCCATTTATCATGACCTGAAAAGTTTTGTTTTATGCAAACATTTATAGAATTGCAAGCACACAGCTATATGTTATATATATATATATGGAGGCTTATCTTTGTTATTATGTTATATCTGTTTTAAATACTTATACGTATGGGGTGGACAAAGTAATCTTCAAATATAAAAAAAAACTGTAATACAAGGTTCACAGTTTTTTTTTCTGGTGGTAATGGGTGATATATATAACGGCTTTACCGTTATATATTCATTATTCCTCCTTTCCCCTCAAAAAAATCAACTTTTAACCTTACTGGTTTATTATAAATTGTCATTATCCCCCCCCCCCCCTTCAAATAAAATATTTGGTTTAAATTTGACATTTTAGAGTTAATTTCATATGTCTTTATTCATTCTCTTCCCCCCCGCCTCTCACTAATGTAAGTTTCGCTTTTACTTTTTAAAGTTCTTTTCAATATGCAGACATCACTTATCTCGGTTTCTTTTTCTGTCTGTCAAATTCACACGATAGAAAAAGATCTTAACCGCAGCTATTTTCCATTGAAATAAAGTAAAAAAAAATACAAATGAATGTCTTTTCGCTTTGCAGCCGACAATATCTAATGCATATTTTCCCAGCATCTGGGCTTGCATTAGTATTCAATTCTCACCCTTCTGTTTGTCGGATAAAAGCCATATGCCCCTTGCTGACTAATTCAGCTGTCGTTAAATTTATAATGAGCATGTAATATCACGTGTTAGCTAATTCCTTAGCCACTTTCCCTTACCGCAGGAATGTTAAGATATGTGTAACCATTTAGCACGCCATGGCGTAAGTTTGAGTTCTATGTAATACTTCGGGATGCTTCTGATTCCTTTGTCCGCGCCACCAATATTCATCGCCAATACAGTACATATGTTCCTATTCATCTCGCCAATGAGTGAGTGATTGTAATGAATATTTCACCACTACTCCCTCTGATCTTAAACGTGACGGACATCAGCTCTCTGCCCTTCGGAGCCGCCCACTCGGGCAGTCTTGTGTTTGACTTCTCCCCGTCCCACTGTACTATCATGGCCCTCCTTTTAAAAGTTTCATAATAAAGAAGTAAGTCCTCGAAATTTTCGTGTTGGAGTTTTTTTTCATTCATTCATGAATCTGGGAATCTCTAATATCTCCCCCACAATCATCATCACATAAATGGTCTCTCATTTGAGAGTAATTATTAATCATTATTCCTATCCTTCCCAAATTTAATGATTCTAATTCATTAATTCTTAAAAGTGAACATCTTCCCACTAACAACGTAACTGGGCATAAACAACCCTTCGGTACTACTTCGGTAGTATTTCTAATTAAAATGGAACAATAAAAGTAAGCATATTAAGGGGGCACAGGATCTTCAAACTTTCAAAAAATCAGTTTTCAGATTTTGATTTATTCTTAATTTTTTGACAACAGATTCAAAAAATCGCATTCAAGAATCTGCATTATCCCTTGAGGTATAATCATTTGTAGACGGTGAGTACAATTGAAAGTCCGTTGATATTGAAACTATAAAACGCGTTTTCTCATATTAGTAAATTTGAAGTTTGAGCGCACTGTTACTTTGATACTATATAATTTATAGCTTTAAAAAAATAACAAAATGTTTGTTTCTTTATAGTTTTCCTTCTAAAACCAGAAGAGTTTACATATTTTGGTTATTTATTTTTTAGCAATTGAAAAACTAGAATTTTGTTTTAAAGTTTTCGTAATTTTGCATATTTTGTGCTAAAATTAAATTTAAAACAAAACTTTTTGTATATATTTTGGTTTTAATTTAGAAGTAGATGTGTTATAATTCTATTTTGTTCAAAAATTGTTTTCTATATGCATAACTTGAGTTTAATTATGCGCGCAGCACTTAATGATTATAATTAACGGTTAGTGAGGTGAATTTTGAAATTTATATTTTATATATACAACATTTTTCCTTTTTGATAATATAACTAAGAATACATACTTTATTCACAAAGTGAAAAAAAATGCATTTTATTTGTATTTTGGTTCTTTGAAAAGGTGATGTTTGTGATCGTTTCGACAAATTCAAAGGTCCCATGTCCCCTTAAATACATTTTTTTCTAATTCCCGTGGGTCAAGACAGTGTCAAGAAAACACAGATGGGCACTGTCAGCCCAAATCCTTCATGGATTGTATAGCCACAGAGTTTAGTTTTAGTTTAGTTTTCTACTTCCCAAGCATATGATGATCAGGGGCACATCAACAGATTAAAATCCGTAAGACTTGTTCATTTTTTTCCACTCATTATCACTCAACCACACCAAGAGAGAACTTACTCCTAGGCACCTTACTATTGGAGCGAGCATGGGGGAGCGAACAAGGGACACACATTAGCCCCTCATTAAAAATCTTATTTTTTTTTTTTTTTTTAAAGAAAGGAAGGCAGAGTCCTGAATAATTTTATGCCCATTACAGAGTGATATCAGAAAATGTCCTGAAGTGCCAGCCTCTCATTTTAGCATCCATCCACCTTCTGTACTATGGGAATCTCTCCTACTAGACCCAGGGCTCGACCTGTGGGGTGCCAATTATAACCACTGTAAATAATCTTTATAACCTCGTGACACAAACTGCCAAGATTATTGTGGGAATCTCGATACATGGGCTCCAGAAGTATTTTCTTTATATTAGTGGAACCAAGTTAATTGCTTCAAAAAATAACTCAAAATATTTCTGCACATAATTTATTAAATTTCAATACAATATATAAATATTCAAAACAATATGTAAAACAACATGTATAATATATCTAATTTTGTATACTTCTGTTTGATCTGTTGAGTGGAATCTCCACTCCAACAATATTCAGATGAAATTGTCAACGAAAATCTAGAAACAAACTCTTTCTCAACTGCTTAGGAAACGTATTCTAATAACCCTTATACATAAAAACATGTATAATGATTACTTATAAACAGATTAAGTAAAATAATGCTATAAAGAGATAAAATATAATTTATTAAGATTGACGATCGTTTCGTCGCAGACGTTGGTGCGATGAAACGATCGTCAATCTTAATAAGTGATATTTTATCACTTTATAGCATTATTTTACTTAACCCTTATTTATTCAATTTAATTTATTACTGTCAATACATATACACAGAATATTTATTATTATCTCCATTATTTTACTATTAAATCTATTTCTGTATATCTGGTACATCCGAACATTATATTTATAATAATACAAAACATTTCAGTCTCTTGATTGCTAATGACTATTGCTGTCAGTAATTAATGATTTTTTAACCGCTCAGTAATATATTATCTAATCAAAAACAACTCGTTGTAAACGATCCCGCCAAGCAACAAACCTAAAACGTCAGTCATAAAAAGAAGTGATATCACATAAAAAGAAGCGATATAGAAGTGCCTACTACGAGTGCCGTGTAAAAATCTATCACTACTCATAATGTTTCCAAAGGATTCGGAGTGAGGTACAGTATGTGAAAACTGCTTGGCGACCTGCAGGCTTTTATAATGTTTGTTATTCCTGCACTTACATATGACTACTTGTTTAACAATTTTCTTCTTTAATTACTAATCCCATTAAACTGTGAAAGTTGAAGCTTTTAGTGTTTACATGTCCATTCTTATTTAACATCATAGGATCGATTTGTTGATTTTATTTACCATCATTTGAACAAGAAAGACCACTTTTACGCGGAGGATTTTCTAAGTAAAAATTTAATAAACATTTTGAGTTTCTGAAATAATAATTAAAAATAATGATCATATGAACAATGCACCTAATAACAGACGTTAACTAAACTAAGGTATATTGCAGTAAAGCCTGCGTTAAAGGAATTGCACATGCAGGGGGAAAATCTGTTCTAGTAAGGCTTTGTTACAATAGTATTATATAATATTCCTTATGTCGGAAACATGACATTTTACGTTTAAGAAATAATTCTGTCATAAACAAGATTCATTTTACCAGTTTTAACTTTAATTTTGAAACAGTGTATTATTAAACGTATTTATGTAATTAAACATTATGTTTAAAATATTGAAAAGTATAATTGTAAAAATCGATGATAACCACAATTACATACTATTTTCTGCTTGCCTTACAAATTTTTCTGATTTATTACAGATCTTCCTTCTACAAATATTTATAAGACTTATATAATGAGAATTTAAAATTAATTTTTTCGACTTTCACAATTTTTCGAAATTGATGTAGGTACTGCATATATTAAATATACGCCTGCAGGTCGCCAAGCAGTTTTCACATACTGTACCTCACTCCGAGTCCTTTGGAAACATTATGAGTAGTGATAGATTTTTACACGGCACTCGTAGTATGCACTTCTATATCGCTTCTTTTTATGTGATATCACTTCTTTTTATGACTGACGTTTTAGGTCATGTTTAAATATAGATTTTAACTGTTGAAAAAAGGTAACAACTAATGTTACTAAAATTTATTTTTCACAGTAGCAGGGCTCCGAAATGGTCCGCCAACTGAATATCAATAAATTTTAACAGAAAATTTTAGGGTAGGTTTGAGCTAGAATTAACTTTCAAATGTGATTTCGGGGCGGTTTGTAAGAAAAATCTAAAAAGAAAATTTTTCTAAAAAAATATTGGTATTCAGTTGGCGGACCATTTGGGAGCCCTGCATCAGGGAAAAATGTGCAAATTTAAGTATACGAACAAATGTTAATTAGATAAATTAACTACTGCAGAGTTTAAAAAATGAATACATTTGCTTTAATTTTACCGTTTTATCTTTTATAACTTTTATTAACAAGTCCTTTCAAAGTTCCGCAAATAAATGTTTTTTTTTTTTTTTTTGGACGGGAACAAATAATGACAATTTCATTATTTTATCTATTTCTTTGAGAGACAGAATAGGGCAGGGGAGTTTATTGACCGTCACTCTTAATTTGTTATCAGAGTTAAATTCATTACCTAAAAAGGCACAAAGGTGTTTAAACACTTAAATGTTATTGGAATAAAAAAAATTCTAAACTTAGTTTAGAAGTTTGATGAATAATGCGCTCTCCGGAATTATTTTTCTAATAAAACCTTCTTCAAGCGACCAGGAAAAAGCGAAATTTGTTTTATTTTCTTCAAAGAAATGGGTCGCACATGGTGGGAGTTCTACTGGGATGGTCTCTGAATGGAGGTAAAATTAGTATTGAGCCTATGGGAATAAATTTCGTTCCATGAAAAAATGATCGTTCAGGGAGGTGGTCGCACAGAGAGGTTTCACTGTATACCCTAAATGCGACAAAACTATGGGGAATCGCGTCTCATTTAGGCACAATGACCTTACATGTTACGTACGCCACGCTGAGCTCACATGCAAATATAAGTAGTGATATTATTACGTACGCCACGCTGAAATATAGGAGTAAATTACTTTAAACTGATATAATCAAAAACTAATTAATATTTTTACACGAAACTTTCAAAGGTTTGAACTACTCATAAAAACAGTTCAAATGCCGTAAAGCGCGTAAAAATCCGATAATTACACATTGCTGTAGCCCTGTCAACAGATTTGGTCGGAACAAGAATTTAAAAAGTGCAAAAAACAGCACTTTTAAAATCGCATTTACTAAAAACCTATTCACCGGATTCAACTTTACTTTCGTTTTCTGAGTCACGTGGCACGCCCCATTCCATAGGAACAAGAATTTTGTTTCTATCATAAATAGTTCTTGAGCTATAGATGTGTCAAAATCCCGTTTTGGTCAGTCCGGAAAATATAAACTAGACAGAGTACTAAAAAAATTTTACAAAATTGTTTGGCATTAATTGGCGGAAATTCCTTTCATTTACGGTTCATTGCACTGTTCTTTCATTTGCTTGGCGAGAAACTCTGTCGGGTTTCTATGATTATGATGATGATGATCCCTTATTAAATCATGTTTTTTACTCGTATGCATCTTTAGACTTACTGGATATTTCAATTTGGCTCAATTTTTTATTAAGGAAAATTCGTTGAATCTGATTGCATTGATATACCTACAAAAGTGATTATGGCGTGTTTGAAATATCCGGGTATTTTAAAACATATTCCAAAAATAAATAAATAAATAAATAAAAATAAACTGAATTATTTTAACTACAATTATTAGTTATTGTTTGTAAAATATTCTAATTAAAATAAAAAAAGATAATACTGAAATAATCTTAATAATTTTGTAAATGTGAAAGAGTGTGTGAACGTGCGTGTATTTGTATATTGATGGATTATAACCCACAAATGAGCGTGGGCTATGTTTTTTATTTATGTTATTCAAATACTTTTCTTAATAATTCAAGAATTCACTATTTTCATAGAGAATCAATTGCAATTTTTCTTATAAAATGTAACCATCTTTCTTCATCATTGCCAAAAAATAATTATAATTTATTTGCAATTGAAAGATTTTCACGTGAAAAAGGAAAATGAAATTTAAAAAAATAATCTATAATAATAAAGAAAGAAGTTTGTGTGTGAGTGAGTGAGTGTGTCGACGGCGTTCTGAAGAGACCACTGCACGTAGAGCTACAAAATTTGGGGAAAAGGTACGTCTATATATGAAGTTTTGCCCATCGAAGCCCGATTTTCGATTTTTTGATTAGATTTTTTTTCTTTAATTTTTTATGCGATTTTTAGCGCTTTTTTATGTTTTGAGGCGATTTTTCCATATAAGTGAGAAGAATATGGTTTCTTTCTTTTAACCCAATATAGTAAATTTTGTTCTCTTTTCAAAAAAGTTTATTCGGAATTCGTGCAGCAGTTTTTGAGTTTTTAGCGATTTTTTTATGCAATTATTGAACAGCATTTATTGTCGCCAACATGGCGGTATATCGCCAAATTTAGCGGCCAAAATGAGTCGCCAAAAGTGATGCCAACTTGGCGATAGCTCTAATATTTCGCCAAATTCCCATAGACTTCCATTGTAAACCAATAAGGATTACTTGCTTTAAGAAAATCAACAAATTGAAATATTTTAATGCAACAAAAAACTAATATTAACTTAAGGGATTATGTTAATTATATTTAAGGGAATCCAAGTAAATTAAATTGTGAATAAAAGCAACATGATACAATTCTTAGATTATTGTATTTTATTGATATTTTCAACGAAAGGGTTGCCAGTGGTCATTTTGCCGAAAATTATAGCTGATAAATGAATTGAAATGACTATATCCGTTATAAAATAATGTAAACAACTCGCAAATTAAAAGAAAATAACTGATAATTGTTTAATTAAAAAAAAGAATCAAAAATCTTTTTAATGC
Organism: Maratus speciosus; assembly: GCA_963932465.1. NCBI lineage: Eukaryota > Metazoa > Arthropoda > Arachnida > Araneae > Salticidae > Maratus > Maratus speciosus. The sequence goes on from OZ010792.1 coordinate 176,004,506, forward strand.
GAGATAAAATTTATAAAATGAAAATATTTAATTTAAATATGAAAGGAATGTTTATAAAACTTAAAAAATAAATTAGTATGAAAGAAGCAATTGATACATTATTTGGCGATTTTTCGCTTCGCCAGGTTAATAAAAATGTGCCTGAAAAAACTTGAAGAAATAAAATTTAAGTAACAGTCTTTTAGTCCTTCTTTATTTTTTTATTCAATTTAATTATCATTTTTATGTAATTTTCCCATCGTATGTCTTACAGAGGAAAGGCTTTATTTGTGAGTTACATACTATTTAAATATTACCTTGGTCGCCAAACAAGGCAATTTTAAGCCATAATGACAGAAGCGTGAAATAAGCCAGGCGAAAGTCGCAATAATTTTTTGTAAGTATAGGAGAACATTTTGGAGTAAATCTTTATATTCAAATGTAAATTATATAAAAAGGATTTAAAATTATAACTATGTAGTCAAGTATTTAAATTTTAGTGTAAAAATGTGCCATATACACACATATTTTATAATCTTTGATAATCAAGCCACTATCAAATGACATATTTACTATATTATTAAAAGTTTTGTTGGCACAGATGTTATATACGCTCCATGGTACATAATGGGCTCCAAAATGGCGTTATTTTGCCTGACATGGTACCTCGGCTATTGTTGTTTATTTATTAATAAATTGTTTATGTACTTTTATTTATTTTTTTTACAATTATATAAACTGTTTTGTTCTATAGATATTAATTAAACTTTATATTATTTATTGCTATTTTCTTTTAAAACAATAGAAAATAATTTAAATATATATATGTAACTGATATTCGAAAACGATGTTTTCACCAAATTGGCGCGAAAAAAAAAATCGCGCAGAACCCGGTACGTATCTATGCCTAATAGTTATTTACATTATTGTGATTACTTAGTATCAGGCAACAGATTGAAGAGTATTTGGTATATTTTTAATATATGGGCTTTGGAGAGTTAGTGAAAATGGCCTTGGCGAGTGAAGTGAAATTTACGTATATTTACTGGCAAACTATTTACTTTTCATATACATATAAGCATTTTTTTCAATATTTATTTTATTTATTAATATAAAGAAGAGCTATTTATCTACTTTTAAATACGAACAGAAATAATTTGTGGTTCTACCTGATTATCCCATAGACCAAAAAAATATCGCCAAACTATAAGATTAAATGCCAATAATGGGTGATCGTAAATGTCAAATTTACTTGACATTAAACACTTTACACGTGTTTGTTACGTCATCAGGTGATTTTTAATTCGATATTTACGCTTTTTCGCGACCTGCTGCAATTTTTTGGCATTCCATTTTTGACCTATAATACTAAAGTAATTTCTACCTTCATTTCAATAAAGTTTATTCGGATTTCGTATAACAATTTTCGAATTTTTCGGGTATTTTGTATGTGATTTTTAGTGTAGTTTAGCGATTTTCTATCATTCTTCCACATTAGTGAAAGACGTTGATAGAAGTTGAATCAACTTTCAATCTTCGAACACAATATCGATATATATTTTTTCTCTTTTCGAAATTTGCGCAGCGATTTAAAATTGTTTCGCGATATCTTATTGTGATTTTCAGAGGTTTTTCGAAATTCGTGCAGTTTTTTTACGTACCCGGGCAACGCCGGGAAAGTTAGCTAGTAAATAATAAAGAAAAATTGAATAGGACGTCATATTGGAAATAAAACGAAAATTTTCAAGCATTTCTTAATAAAATAAGGTACACGGATATCTAAGTACGGAATGTAGGCGAATAATGCGTTATATATAGAAAATAAAGCGAATATGCTTTGACGTTGAAATAATATATTATTATATTATGGTATAAATTATTTTAAGAAAAATATTATCAATAGTTGCCAGTTTATCTACTGCTTTAAAATTGAAAAAAGTCCGGCTAGTGCCGGGAAATAGTTCTAGCTTTCATATTCTTTATTTTTAAAGTTTTATATTATTCAAATACACGAAACTCAAATTAATGGAACCTGATTATATAAGATTCAATGCTAATTTTTGTCAATACTGAATGTGAATGAGAATTTCGCGAAATTAGTCAGCTGTATCTAAACTGGTTTTATTTAAAGTGACTTATATTTTGTTGCCAAATTCGGCAATATCTTGAAGTGCCCGCCATTTTAAAACAACATAATGGGTTAAGATAGCCAAGGAACTTAGTCAAGACCTTAGTAATTCCTGTGCACATGCTCATTCACATTGGAATCGGTTGATATATACAAGTGATGTTGCAGGCAAAATGTCAGATTTTTAAAAATGTCACCCACATTAGAAATTCAAAGTGCTATATTTCAACCATTTTTAAGGATAAAGTAAAAACAAAATATGCTCCGGAATCCTTGTATCATTGTCCAACACTTCAGAAAGAAATCTTTTTCAGTTTCTAATTTTTTTCTACCCCATTTTAAATTTAAATAAATAAAAAGAAACTTATAATGGCCGCCATTTAAAAAAAAAACACGGCGGATGAAGCTGGTCAGCAAACTTGGTAAAGGCGTTGCTATATACTATGCACATGCCTTCTCACATCCAAATCGGTTAATAAACACGCGGGTAAACGCGTGACAAAAATAAGATCGTTTCAAAATGTCAGCCATGCTGGAAATTCAAAGTGCTACAACTCAGCCATTTTTTAAGATATAGACAAAACAGAAAAATTCTCCGAAATCTTTGGATCAAGGTCAAACACATAAGAACAAAATCTTTTTCGATTTTTTTTTTACCTCATTTTAATTTAAAAAAATCTTTTAAATTTTAAATGGCTGTTATTTTGATACAAGATGGCGGATGAAGTTTGCCAAACTCGGTCGAGTCATTGATATGTACTATGTACAACACACCAAGTTACACCCGAATCGATTCATAAATGCGCGTGTTATCGCGTGAGAAAAATCACATGCATTCAAAATGTCAACGACACTAGAAATTCAAAGTGCTATAACACAGTCATTTTTTTTAAGATGTAGTCGAAACAAAAAATGCTCCGGAATCTTTTCATAAAATTCAAACACATAAGATAAAATCTTTTCCAATTTCTATTTCTTTATAACTCATTTAAAATTTTAAAATTTAATTTTTTTTTAAATGGTCGTCAGTTTGAAATACGATGGCGGGTGAAATTTGCCAACAAACTAGGTCGAGTCAATGGTATGTACTATGTACACACCAATCATGTGTACCACAAGGTACATCCAAATCGGTTCATAAATACGCCTGTTATCCCGTGACAAAATTCAGATCGTTTCAAAATGTCATCAACACTAGAAATTCAAAGTGGAACAACTCAGCGATTTTTTAAGATATAGGCAAAACAAAAAATGCTGCGGAATCTTTCTATCAAGTTCAAACACATAAGAAACAAAGCTTTTCCAATTTCTAAATTTTGTACCTCATTTTAAGTTTTAATTTTTTTTTAATTTAAATGGCCGCCATTTTGAAACAAAATGGCGGATGAAGCTGGGCAACGAACTCGGTTGAGACATTGGTATGTAATATGCACAAACCAAGTTACATCCAGATCGGTTCATAAATACAAGAGTTACAGTGTGAGAAAGATCAGATATATATACCGCACAATTTTTCATGTCGAAAATGATGTGTTGATAAGCAGGAAATAGTTATTTTCATTCTTAAATTCTAAAAAAATGAATTCGATTGGCCGAAAAAAGAAGTTTTTGAAAAGTGTTACTTCTTAAAGCCATTCATTTCAGAAAATTTTATTAAAAATTACTTTACTTTTAAAAATACAGTTGCATTTTCGTTTGTAAAACATAAAAGTTTAATGTAATTGCGCCAAAGTAACATTATTTTACATCTGCCGTTATCAAAATTAAGAATCTTGAGCTCGACGTATTTTGGAAACACGTTTGTAAATCGTAGTTGGGCAATCGGATTTGAATTGCACTTGCCTTTTACCTTTAAAACAGTAAAAGTATGTTGTCATTAAAAAAAAAAAATCTTTTTTAATTTTTTTTTTCTTTTATGATTCATTTTTGTAAAGTCTTATAAGTTACAATGCGTACATATGCAAATTACACACCAAATGGTATCTAAAATACATTGTTGTAGTAGAATTCTCCTAGACTTGTTGTTGTTTTAAGAAGAGAGAATCGTTGGTCTCCACGATTTTACTTAGCCTTCCTTTTTGCAGAGGCTGCAGTTCATTTCCATGGTTGTTTACGTTATGTGGCACTAAATATCACTTTTTAATACTCAGTTATGTCAAGGCAATTATAAATGAGAAATATAGTATTGTCTCATATAAAATGTGAAGAAGAGTTGATTAATTAAATATATTTTTAATGATCGGAAGTGAAATGTTTTGCTTAATTAATTCATTTAACTTTATTTTAACGCTACATGAACAATCAAGGGAAAAGGGTATTTAACGATAAAAAAAACAATAAAATTTCCTCTGTTTCACTATCCGACCTACATAAACCTTCGGTTATTTATTTGCTATTTCATTTCTTTACCTGAATACAAAAAGAAAGATTTTTTGGAAACATTTTGTCCATATTAAGTTTCACCTAAATAACATCTTTTCTTTGAAAACTAAACGGAAGCCAATTTGAATTCGACCATTAATTGAATTTAGCGTTCAGAGTTTTATGTTACAAATAAATCGCCTGCGAAATACAAAAATTCTGATTTCGAATGACACTCTTTACATCATAAAAATGTTTCTGTCATCAGAAAAAATATAGTAAAAATGAAAGCAGAAGGAATATGTCATTTTTATCAAATTAAAGAAATCAAATTTTATAAATGAAATTCTAGATAAGGTAACATGACAAAACGTATTTAAGTTTAGTCAAAATAATGTCGCTCTTTAGAAGATAAATGCTCTTATATAAAATGCTTAAAATATTTTTCCTAAGGATAAGAAAAAAAAAAGTGTAAAAATATTATTTTGACGTACTTAAAATAATAAAATACCTATTATCTACTGTTGTTAATTGATACCCTGTAAATCAAGAAACGCACTATAAAAGTGATTTTTTTTTTATTTTTAACTGTTTCAATAATATACTTCAGTATTCTGGGATCACATTCTTAGCTATTTCATAAAAAAGATAATTAAACCTAATGGTTACTAAATCTATGATAAATGTAATTTTGATTTAATTTTGATTGTCTTTGATATATGAAAACAGTTGACAATAGTTATATGAAAGTTATAATTATAAATTTAATATTACAGACAAATGTAAAATTTACATCAAATTTTAACTTTTTTTACAAGCATATACAAAAATAAAAATAATTTGAGTTCGGAAGAAAGGATTTTTAATGAATTATTTACTTCTGCACTGTAGCACTGAAAATAGCAATTTTTATAAAAGTTATTGAAATATATCAATTTACAATTTAATGTGATTTCCATTTAAGTGGATGCATATTAATTGTAATAAAGTATTTTTTTTTCAGTACGGACGTTTCTACAGTAGTTCACATTTGGACCACTGAAAAAACACTTAATTAATTTTGAAAATGTATCGTAGGACTGATAAATACAGCGCTGTGGCTACAACACTTCCAAAGATGGCATAATGTCTCTTTTAAATCATCGATTAGGGAATTAAACTTAGTTTCAAATCACAATTGTTTACGAACTGCAGCATTATTCCGTGATGTTTTACTGATTTTTAAATAATTTTCAAGCATTGTTTATGAAGAAAATCCATCTCAACAGTTACAGTTTGTTTGCTAGAATAAGGTAAAGTAGCCAGTGAGAGAGTCATTATAATTGGCAATTGACTGCCTGTAACAAATATGCTTTCATTTTCGTTTTTTTTTTTTTTTCATATTATTATTCATTAATGTAATCCGTTTCGAAGCACTGCCATCATTGGTATGGCGTTCTTTAAAGTGGATATGGATAATAATAATAATAATCATAAATTAAAAACTGTCTTACGCCAAATTGCATTTGCTAGAATATATACCACTTGCCTCTGTGCCCGATTAAGGAAGATTATCAGAGAATATCATAAAATATTGCATTTTTATGAAAACTAATATATATAAATGAAATGACAGATTTTGATTTTCTTTTTTTTTTTTTTTTTTTTTTTTTGCTTTTAAATATTTTTTAGTATTTGCTATTTCGTGGGGTGACAAAAAAATATAACCTCATTTGTATTCATTTTGAGAAATCTTCTTTAGTGAAATAAATTGTGCCCTAAATATAAATTGATTAACATGTTGTAATGAAAATATATTTGTTTGAATTATGTTGCAATTAAACTGCAATATATATATATATATATATATATATATATATATAAAATCTATTTAAAAAATATATTCTGATTTTTTTTTAAATGTTTGTTTTCTTAACAGCAAAGGTTTTATAATATATAAGGTTGTGAAAATAGCACTTTGCCAGTAATAAATATTTTCAACTTCGACAGCAGTTTTTTTTTTCAAACATTTTGAAGATTGAACTGATTGATTACTACTGAAAAAAATAAATATATATATTAAAACTCGTTAAATAATTTCAAGCAATATATATAGAAAAAATTACTCTAAGCTAACAATGATTTTCTGTAAATATCGTGTCATTTGGTTAATATAGTAACAGAATTGTAGAAATTACTTCATGTAGTCACTCTCAGCAGCTCTTTTCGTGTTTGTTTGTGTTTGTCAGGAAATTGGACATCTCTGAATCCAATTTCCCATACTTAAAATTGTTGACGTGACTTATTTGTTGGAATTTACGTGTTTCAGCGAATATGTTTTGACTTTTTCCGAGATGTAGCAGCATCTAACTTTAATTTAGACAATAAAAGTTATTAGAAGTTTATTAAAACATAAGTAATTTTTTTCAAATGTACATGGCAAATAATTAGTGCTTCTAAATGTATCAATTATATGTAATTTGTCAATTGTGGGAAATGTTTTATTCTACAATACATTACAGGTAATATACATGTTATTTACTCTTATGTATTTTTTTGTGCATAAACGTTCTCTTACACGTACATATATATATATGAAAAGACTGAATTTAAGGGGGGAAAACCATACTTGAAAATATTAAACACACACTAGTTAAAATTCGATTCCTTTGCAAGTTTTTAATAATAAATTCTCGTATATTTTATGATTGTTTTTAAAGTTTTCAAAAACGTTATAAGGTAAAATATCAAAGGTAATTTTTTTCTAAAATTATTTTTTATCGTATTTTAAATTACAGCAAAGCATATACTTTTACTTCTTTTTTACAATTTAATATTTTTGTCAGCAAAATTTTGCGCACTTAAAACGAATACAAACTATTTCATAAGATATAAATGCCTTTTCTTCGTAAATCGTAAATTTTAATATTAAATAAGTTAAATAATTAATTCAACTGTATTATTAGGCATAATGTATAAAAGGTATTCGAAACATTTTATCCTCTTAATTCCTTTAATTCTTCTAAATTTTATTAAATGATTTTGTAAATGTGCTAATGTAGCTTCAAAAATTCACGAAAAATGCTTTAATAGATAAAATTTCATGAATTCATAATTAAGTACATAAAGGGTTAAGCACATGATTGAAATTTAAAATCTAATATTGAGACATGGACTAATTCAATCAATGATCTTGAATATAGTACATATATGTGGAACTTCTTCATGTTATGCAATACCAATTTAAAAACATATGTTTCTGAAATTTTCAAAGTTTATCTGTTTTTAAATAAATATGTTTTACAATTTGAAAGAATTGTTTAAAAAAACTAAAATAAAATATACTTCGTGATGAGGTGCGATTAAAATTATTTTTCAAAACATTCTGTAATCTGTAAGTATTTTCTTTTATTATTATATTTTTATATTTAACTTTTCATTGATTCACGGGTATGATGTAATAAGTTATTAAAAGTAAGTAAATAAAAACGTTAAACTAGTTTCTAATATTTAATACACATTCTTGGAAAAGTTTAATGTCTACTTTGCAAATGCAATATTCTCTTCAAATATAATTAAAGTTATTCTTCAAGTAGGGGGAATTTCAGTTTGGTTTATCAGAAACCAACGTGGTTAAATCTTTTTTTTTTAATCAACACAGGTAACGTAGGATTAAATTAAACTCTTTAAAATTATGATACTGATTTTCCAGTCTAGCTGCATAGCCGATGTATATACTTTTTAAACAGAAATGAAATGATAAGTAAAATAATAATAATAATAATTTAAATAACAAAAATATTAAAACAATCAATTTAAAAAGTTCTTATTAGTATTATTAAGATACTGTTAATTAGTACATTTGTAAAATATCTGCAAATCTTATATATTAATAAGTTTCTATCTAAGTTAAGTAATATATATAAGTTTATATAATATGTCTTTTTTTATATATACAAATTCGATATTTGAAAAGTTTCCAGGCAAAAAGAAAATGCTGTGTAAATAATTTCATTTCAGGAACCTGATAAAAAATATAAATAAAAAAATTCTGTGACATGACGATCAAGCGAAGCAAAGCAATACTTAAAAATCATTATTTTTAGTGCAGTGAAGTATATCTGAAAACTTCCAAACCTTGACCTTGCATTCTTTAAAGAAAGACTTTCAAGCAAATTTATCTGGGGTCATGATAATATAAATTTATAAAGGATAAACGTGTCCGTGCGTAAACGTAACTTTGACGGTGACAACAGCAGAGGGATAAAATTTAAAATTTACTGCAATTTTTTAAACTTCTAAATATCGCACATTTTTAATTATACACCGTCTTCATAAGCCAGTTGTTTCAAAATTATGATGCAATATTTTTAAAAGCAAATCACTATTGACGAAAGTTTTATTGTTTTTTTAAATAATTGTCAAGCATTATTTTATCTATCTATATCGCGTGCAGACGACTACGAAGATAAACTTGCACACACTTAAAATAATATTATAGCACAGGATTTTTTTCCAGCTTATATTTCATACCAAAATTAAAGCATTCTTTAATCTACAAATACTAGAACATTAAAACACAAATAAAAAACTAATTGAAGACATGTAATCGAACAACACGCTTAAACAATGTGATTGTAGACTATTTCTTCGGCTGTTAACTCCTGGCGCAAGGTCAATACGGAAGCATTGCTTTTGATAAACATCAAAATTGCATTTGAACTGATTATTGATATTTTGGATATAACTATGATATTTGGTATTGTAATTGTCCATTCTAAAAAAATATGTTAAAGTAAATAGTCTATTACAGTTAGCAATTTAAAAAATGGTTTTCACCTATATTCAAAAATGCGGGAGCCAGGGTTTATCCCATTTTACACGTATATACAGTGTAAAAAAAGAATGGCCTTTAAACATCCTCCAACTTTAAACAAGAACGCATCAGGCATAGATTATTAAAAATTTTCTGACAAAAACAAGTTATTATTGGGAAATATTTTAAGTACTTATCGGTTAATCGGGTGCCAGTGTTATGTGAACATAAAAATATACATACAGATATGTATAAATACACACATACACACAAATATATATATATATATATATATATTCTTGATATAATCAAGAATAAAAATGTGAAATATTTAATGAATTTTGGTACAAAATTTAGAATTAATTGTAAAATTAGTAATAGAAAACCACTAAATATTTTTAAGGATAATGTCAATAATTTTATAAAGAAACATAGTTATAAATTTAGTATGCCTCTGGAGGCATTTTTTGAATGTTTGAGGCAATTTTGGGGCATTTCAGTAATTTCTTGAAGGATTATTTAAATTCAGATAAATATGAATATCAAATTTTTAATGATGAAGATAAAGAATTTATTGAAAATTTACATAATAGTTTTGTTATTGTGCCTGTGTACAAACTCGCCAACAATTATGCAATAATATGTAAGAAATTTTACATCGAAAAAAATAGAAGGTGAATTAGGTTATGTAGATTTTTATGCAAAGGTTAATATTGATAAAAATCCTGATTTATCTTTAAAAATTGCATATAAAAAGAAAGTTCAAAATATGTTTTCTTACAATTTTGAAGTTTCTAATCATCACTGTTTGCCATTTAATTTTTTAACACCTAAATTTCACAAAGATCCGATTAAATTTAGGTTTATTTGCAGTACTTCTAAAAGTGTTAATAGAAATTTTAATATTGGTTTACAGAATTTATTAAAAAAGATATATGGTTTTTTAAAATGTAAATTTAAGAAGTATAGTCATTTTTGGTCGATTGATAATAGTATCGAAATTTTGGAAATTTTTGATATTTTTTTTAAATATTTTTGATTTATTTTATTTAAATGAAGAATTAAATATTAATAGAGATTTATTTTTAAGTTTATGTCATTTCTGTTTTTATAATAATTATGTAACTTTCAGCAATAATACATTTAATCAGATTTGTGGAATTGAGACGGGGACAAATTATTCTAGTACAACAACTAATTTATTTTTGTTTTATTATGAATTTAAGTATACAATGAAATATAATAAATCTTTAAAAGTCTTTAGGTATGTTGATGATATTTTGATTTTACTAACGAATATGAAAATATATATCCTAAAAGTTTAAAGTTGAATAGGGCAAACTGTGATGATTATAATGCAGAATTTTTGGATATTTCCTTTAAAAAAATTATTGATAGAAAGTTAACTTTGGATTTGTATGATAAAAGAAATAGCTTTAATTTTTTTACAAGAAGTATGCCACATTGGTTTTCTAATTTACATAAATATTATAATTAATCAATTAATTCGCTTTAATAAAATTCATGGCAGAGATAGTAATTTTTATAAGTGGATTTTTAAGTTTTTGGCTAATCTTTTTTTTTAAATAATAATTATCCTATACAGTTTTTGAAATATTATTTAAAGATAGTTTTAAATAGTGAGTGGCAACATTGTGGATTGGCGGCGTGAGCAACATATGGCAGCATCCCTCCAGAGCATTCCATATGACACGTAAATTCTAAAGTCTTGTTTAAAGAACGGATTTGCGAGGATGTTTTGAATCAAAGGAGGTATGCAGATATGTATTTAAAGTTTTGACAATGGACTTGGAGAGAAAATTAATAGTTATGTTATTGAGAGGTGAAGAACATTATACTGGTACTGTCTTCATGTTTTTGAAATTTTTCTTTGCAGGTTTGGGAGGGTGCACGTTCTTCTGCATTCATACATGTTAAGTTAATTTCATTTGTTTATATTTAAATTGTAATTTTTAAAGTAATTTTCTAAAAGATCATTTTTTAAAGAATTTTGTTTTTGTATTTTAAATTATACTGTGTTTTGTATAATTTTGGTTTATTTTAGCCTCTTTGAATTTAGTTTCTTAAATGACAATATTTTTTTCTGTATTGAGTGCAGGATGGACGTGTGTTCAGAAACCTGCAGAATTTTAACAGTGGGGTTGGAGTTAGGTCTGTCTGTCCTCCCACTGATGAAGAACAGACTGTTATTTGACTGTGTTTTAGTTTGTTTTTATACCTGTATTTTTGAAAGTGTATGAGTTTTTTATAGTTATATATTACAGATATACACTTTCTTTTCGAAGTTATGGGGTTTTTGCATTTTAAAGTAGTGGTGAAATATATATATATATACCGGGTGTCCCAAAAATGACTGATGGATTTTAAAATTCAATAACTTCCAAGCGGTGACAGATATTTAAAAAATTCTTGCAGGAGAGTTATGTATGATGTCAGGAGTTTTTGAACTGTGATTCTTGATTTTAGTTCGAATTTCAAACAATAGTTGGTGCTGAGAGCAATACGCGCTCAGATTTTTGGTAATTCGGGATCCACTCAATACATTTTAATCTCCTTTTTCCGAATGGAAGAAGAGAAAGGCTGAAAAATTGAGCATGGTTTTAGCGGTTATTACTTGCAGCGCCATCGATGCTATTTGAAACTAAAACTGAGAATCGCAGCATAAAAACTCCTGACATATATATATATATATATATATATATGTATATATATATATATATTTGTATATATGTATGTACATGTATATATACATACATGTATATAACTCTGGCGCCCGATTAGCCGAAAAGTACTATATTTTATGTCGTAAAATAAAATGGGACAACTAAATAATTTTTAAAACACAAAACTCAGCAAAAGTCCATTTACAGCCATTGCTGTCCATGTGCGTTAATGTGTGCGAATTCGGTTACTCAGCTCTGTGTAAATGAGCTATAGAATTTATACTCACCACAAATAACATATAATAAGTTAAGTTGTACGGTACCTTTGAAAGTGTCCAAAAATAAATTTTTTTTATTTGATAGCTTATATTGAAGTTGCACCTACTAGCGAAGGTGTTTCTTTTTCTGTTGAAAAAAAAACTTGCAAATAGATGTTTGTCTGGCCTTAAAGTCAATTTTATAAAAGTGGCGATATTGGTCATTCAGATGTTCGTCTGGCAGTCAGTTTTATAAAAGTGATGATATTGGCTATTGCGCGCATGATTTTTAAGAAATGACATGGTAGAATTTAGGAAATTTTTACACAATGTAAAAACTTGTAGATGCACAAAATGACCTACTATTAAGTTCTTAAAGTTGGAAATTTAGAAATTATAATTATTTTAATAAAACAAAAGATTCAAAATTTTGAGATCATTGATTTCACATTTGTTTTCTCTGGAACTAATCATTATATATTTTTTTCAAATTTACGTCATTTTAAACACACATTATATCTTTATTTAATAAAACATATTGGGCCCACTTTCACAGTTCGATTATGATAAATCATGCATGTAGGGCATATAGGGTCAATTTGTTTATTAAAAAAACTTTAAATTTCAAGTGAAATTGAAAACCTTTATATTCATCTAAACCGTTTTTTAGAACATTAACTATTAGCTTACATGTCTTTTAATTCGTGTTTAAATTTTCATAATCCGAAAGTTAATCTGATGTGGAGTTATAGCTACCGAAATCACGGTATCATTCCCATGCATTTTGTCAGCTTCAAACGTACCTGAGCCTTTAAAGAATAAAACTAGAGAACAGGAATTCTGCTTTTTCAGAATTTAGTGTCGCCCTCGGCATTTCCATTACTTCATTTTCTTCTGATGGACTGATGGCTTCTATTATCATGAAACAGCCATTATAAATGAAGTGTCAGGTGAAGATAAATGAGCAGACGTAAAAAGTTAGAACTCTGATTTTCTTGTCAGAAATGGGGAATAAATATGGCCATAATTTTTTTAAGGCTGCTCTTTCATCTTCACCTAACACTTTATTTATAATGGCTGTTTCATAATAATAGAAGCTACCAGTCAATCAGAAGAAAATAACTCTGTTAAGCGGGACTATACTGCAGTACAAAACATATTTCAATTTTAAGACTTACAGCACACGTTTTATTTTATGTAAAATTACGTCATCGCGAAATAATGCACAATTGCGGCAAAAAGATTCCGTGACTCAAGAAAATCGAAAAAAAAAAAACCCCGGCTATCTAATTATTCATAGATACAATTAAATATAATATATAATAGCTCCATTGTTTTAACAAAAATCATTCGCTTACATTTTTTTCAAAATAGAAAGTATTTTAATAACATTTACTTTCTGTTGTTACGAGAAAATGGCAACAAAAATATATAATTACTATTTTTAAAATATTTTTCCTTTACTTTCAACAGAAAAGGAGTACTTCCGTTGCCAATATTAAGCAAATGTCTCAAAAACAACAAAAAAATTAATATTTCAAAAATAGATGGAAATACAGTTTTCAAATAAAATGCATTTAAAAGAACTTTTTTTTTTCCAATGCGACGGTATAAAAATTGAAAATGTGCGATGCTTAGAAGTTAAAAAAATTGCTAAAGAGCATTTAATCGTAATGCTTTGTTTTACGGCCACCTTCTCTAAGGTAGCATTATTTTTTGGGCACAAAATAAGTTGGGAGAAAGACATAGCATACCTTGCCGGAGGCTAATAAGTTGAAAAAAAAAACACACACACCACAGCGGTAAACGTACTCACGGCACTAAAACGGAATTATTTTGTCTTTTCTGTATTTCAACGATGAATCCAATTCACTCTTTAATCTTCATGAAACATGTTGTAGTGCATCTCTGCTCGGTAAGCGATTTTCCACATAGATCATAACGTAATGGAATTGTTTTGTGCATCCGTGTAAAATAAAATGCTTGTTGCCATAAAGTACCGAAAGAAATCCGCCTCTGAATATAAATCTCCCCCCCCCTCATTTATGTGATTTTTCCCTTTTCGAAAAAGTGCTATTTATAAGCTCTCCCCTTCAAGTTTTATTTTTATGATGCTTTTAATCCTTCTGGGATTTTATCAGGAAATGCCTTAAGTTTTAAGTTCTCATATCTCGTAATGTAATATATCTTATTCAATTAATTTTTATCTAATCTCTTTATCGTTGTATCAGAATGACATAGTATGCTCTCTATTTTATACTATTAATGTTTTCCCTGATTTTTATGGACTACGATTTAATAGATATTTACATTGAGTTAAATTTTATATTTTTTGTTCATATTTCTTTCACATCTAAATTAATTATTTTATGTAAATTTGTTTCATTAATTTATTATTTTTATTAATGTTATTTTTATTAGATTCTATGGAAGGAAATTTTAAAAACAAAAAATGTCAATTTGATCTGATTTTATTTTGGAAATTATATAAATCCTGTGAATTTTCATAAATTCCAAATTTACTGTCCCACACGCAATCCCAATTTTCCTATCCTTTTTATAAAGGTCCAATTATAAGCCCCCTACAATTAATAGAATTTCCTCTTTGGTAAAGGGACTTATATTTGATACTTTACGGTATTTACGTTATGCGCCTGGGAAAGAGTATTTACATCAGTGTATCATCTCATTATAATTGAAGTATCGTAACTTTAATAAAATTCACCATAAACTATGTTTCCCCTTAGAACCACAATGTAAGATAATTAGTTTGTAAAAGAATTATACCTGTAAAAGAATTATAAATGCTACAGACTTAATTTTGCATAGAAAACTTTCTATACAAAATAAAATAAAACTTACATTACAATCCGAGCATTTTTACGCGAGTTCGAGCGCGGACATACATACAAAGCGAATTCATAAGCACTTTTTAACTTGGATGAAAATACGGTAGAACCTAGATTATCCGAAGTAATTGAGACCGATCCTCTTTCGGAAAAAATTTTCGGATAATTGAGAATGCCTCAATTTTAAGATTAAGGAGAAATATATTCAGTATTTCGTATTATGGTAACAAGTGCTTATTAAAAATAAAGCAATAGCAAAAGAGAGACAAGAATAAATCACCTGAATTTTAATTTTGAAATTAAGTAACTTTTACATGTATCACAAGGGTTTGAAAAAATGTCTTGTTTATCGCAGTTTCGATTGCCTTTGCTTTGAAGCTCGATCACGGAGTTTTTTAATATTATTAGTTCACCAGTATCACAGTCTTTCTGCTGCTCCAGCCATTCCAAACCTTTTGCAAAACATTCAAAATCTTCAGAATTGATAATTTGTTTGTTTTCCTCGTTCCACTTGGCAGCTTACGGGAGCTCAAGTTAAATTCAAAGGAACTCTAAGAAAGGGGATCAAAATATTTATATGTACTCGTAGTTCGGAAAAGACCGCTTCTACACAAGGAATATGGGAGTTAAAAAAAAAAAAAAAAAAAAAAAAAAACTTTCGAAATGGATTTTGCACACAAGGAATGTGATAGTAAAAAAAAAGCTTCAAAAATTGATTTCGGTTAATCGAGAGTTTCGCTTACAAGAGATTCGGATAAAAGAGGTTCTACTGTATACTACATAATTAAAACAAACTTGGTATAAATAAGAAACGACATATATGATTTTTAAAACCATTCAATGAATAACCTTTTCAGATACTGATTCTATGTGCAGTTAATTCCAGTAGCTCTAAAGTTTGAACGGTTTCTTATTGATGCCTAAGAAAATTGTTATTTTTATCGTACACCATGAAAATTTAAACTATTTGAAGATAAACTAAATTCCTTGTAATTTCGTTGTTCATAATTAGGATGCAATTGCATCTCTTCATTGTATCCGCATTAACGAACATCATTTTCGACGCAGTGTTAATTAACTCTGAAACTTGTTATAAAAAAGATGTTTGTTAGAGTGAAAGAAATGACAACTCGGGAAATAACATTTTACTCAATATAGTGTTGTTAGGGGAAAATACGAAACAAATTAATTAACTAAAAAGTCAATTAATAGTCTGTTCTTATTATCTTTAGAAAGCCTTGATAAATGCATGTTTTATTGTAAATTTGCCGAAAATAAATATTTTAATTCATGTTTTATTGATTATGTTAAAGTAAATGTGCACATTTTGTATTCTAGGTAAAGCTTATTGTTATTTGTGCACTATTGAAATGTTCTCATTTATGAATGATGTTTTATAAAATTTTGTGCCAAACGTACAAATAATATACAGCCAAAAAAGTTTTGTAAAACAATTTTTAGCTTTTTAACAGCGCAAATAAAAATAAAAAATTGTTGGGGAAAAATGTATACTGAAGATTCTGAGGAGCATTTTATAAGACTGTATTTTATCAGATGACAAGTTTATTTTTTTAAGGGAAGCTCAAACGTTTGTTACAATTAGTAAAATCTACTATACTAGGGGGCGCTGCCCCCTACGAGCTACGCTCGTCAACCCCCGTTCAGGCACCGCAGACTCTAAAAGCACGTTAATTTGATCGGCTTAAAAAATATTTCGGAAGATTGAATTATAAGTTTAAAAACAGTGGCGATCTCCCTATAAACGGGTTTCTATTCATTTCTCTTTGATTGGGGATTTTAAAGCCAAATCAGAGGCTGTTAAATGATACAATGGCTGTTTCCGTCTTAGATTAAATAAAATCAGTTGACATTTCATAATAAGCTAATATAAAATTAATTAAATAAACAGAGTCTTTGGCCTCCCGGTATTTTTTAGCAAAGCGAAAAGAAAGTTATTTTTTTAATGACACTTTAAATGTATCGTTTTTAATCTGACATAATTTTCACTAAACTTTTGTTTCTCCTTTTGCTATTCACGTGAAAATAATTTTGTTAGAAATGAAATATTATTTGCGCTATCCTAATAAAAATATTTGAAAATATCATCTTAAAATATTACATAAATGTCTCGCGCAATTTTTTAATTTAAACTGTTTTGCAATATTATTTTTGTTCATTTTACGTAATGTGTAATGTGACGTAATTTCTCCTATTTAAGACTTCTAACGCATGTTAATGAATTTATTATTTTACAACATTCTTTCACTTTTAAAATTCACGTGTAATATGGTTTTTATGATAATTTTTAATGAGTTCCAGCTTTTTATATTTTCTTGTTTATAATAGTCACGTGTAAAATAAATTTTTAATTTGAAGCAAATATTATTATTATATGTTTATACAGTTGGCAACAGTTTAAATTAATACCATTTTCTAAAATGCGTAAAAAAATATCTCTCGAAATGCTGAAAATTAGAATTTAAAATAGAAATAAAACCTCAAAAAATGAATCAAATTAATAAACTGAGTGCAGTCTGCACACCGGGAGATTCTGACGCATAAAATGATCTAAAAATGATTAAATTCCGATGTACAGTTTTTGCTCCTATAAAACTTTTTTAATGGAACGATTTTGTCCAACTTTAGCATTAAATATCTCTTTAAATATTTCTTCGATTTGAAAACTGTCTGCATCAGCGTGTTTATCAAACATTTCTGTATAATTCCACCGATTTTCATATATTTGTATGCAATATTTTGCTTAATATTAACGAAGAAAGACCTCCGGTCACAAAAAATTCAAAACCGGCGGCGACGGCGGTGACAGCGGTAGTTACTTTTTTTTAGAATAGAGAGATAACTTCACGAATATTTATTATACACCATCACGATTTCCGAAACGGAATGTGTATCTTATTTAACGATAGAAATTTTGTTATCATATGAAGATTGAAAATTAAGAATAATACAGATCCTATGAGTATACATATATGAATTCAATATTTCCAACTGAGCAAAAAAAATGTCCTTGTAAGCCAAGGATCTGGGTTCGATTCCTAGCCTGGGCATTTTTTCGCTCAGTTGGAAATATTGAATTCATATGATAACTTTACTAGTCAGTTTGATTCTGTTAAAATAATAATACATATATGTTCATTTCGATGGCGTAAAAGTATTAGGTGGGTGTCGTGCAGAAAATATAGCACGAAACGATGAATTTGTGTCGATGTAAATATTTCTTTATGATACATTGTTCAAGGAAAAATGACAATAATTAATAATGATATTATAGCTAACCTGCTTTCCAAAAAAAAAAAAAAAAAAAAAAAAAAAAAAAATAGGAGCCACAATATTTATCAATCGACTCATCACTTGAAAAAGGAAACGCCACTCTGTATGTTAGTAGTAAGAAAGTTTAATAAATCTCGGTACTACAAGAATTATATCTATTTACATGATGACTGTACATTATTTACATGATAAAAACGGCAGAAGAAATCCGCTGATACGCAAAACATATCATCATTTCCCTCCGCCTCTCCTTTAAACTCCGGGGGGGGGGGGAACAAGACAGCGGGAATTTCGTAACCTCTCCATTGCGAGCCGCTAGGACTATCAAAACCAACGAGGGAAAGCTAATCCGCATGGAATCAAGAGAAAAACTATGAAAGCTGCTAATGACATGATTATAATTTAGTACTGCCATCTAGTGTAGCAATCTTTAAATATTTGTTACAATATATATATTTTAATAGCGTTTTATAAATAATAAAAAAAATACGTAGAATCAGGTATCGCTTGAAAGCACATGCAGCGAAGAACACAAATGTAAAACCTATTTTACAGTTATATAAATGTCTAAAATTCTATGTATAAATATAAATAAATAATTAAAGTGTAAATAGGTAGATTTGCTTTCTCACATCACCCAGACAGTAAGAGACAATAAAATGGCGGAAGACGCCAGTGGGACTTTCCAAAATAATTGGAGTCAGCGAAAAATTTACGAGGGCTTCCAAGAATATTTATTACATGTCGAGGAAAAATTTATGGAACCTTACAAGAAGTTTTAAGAGAGGTCTAGTTCTCACGATCATGTGATGTGGCCCTTGATAAAGGGGAAGCAGGCAATAAAATTATGGATGGAGCGTGAGAGCGCCACTGCCCGCCTCTTAGAAAAAAATCCACCAATTCAATTTTTAAAAGTGCAACAACCAATGAGCAGAAAGCGATCGAGGTTACTCAAGCAAGAATAATTAGGAATAATTAATAAGTGCTCTTGCGTTCCTTTTTGAAGGGAAAAAATCATGAGTCTTCTCTCAGCTCTTGCAAAATATAAACAGCGAAAAAAAAAAATAACCTGAGTCGAGACGGAAAATGGAAGAAAAGGCGGGGGGTTTTGGAGCCGAGATGTTAACTCCAGGACTCTAACCCGACGATCAGGAGCGTCATCCAGCATCGACATTAGCACAAATATGGCAAGTCTTACTTCAATTTTAGGGCCACGGACAATTGCCTACAGTGTTGATTTCAGGGGGTGGCCCGGGGGGGACATTCCCCCCCGGAGCAATGAGATGTCCCCCCCGGAAGATTTGAGATTTTGCGTTTTCAATGGTCAAAAATTGCAATTTCCCCCCCGAAACTCTATAGTGTCCCCCCGGAGCTTCAGAAATCCCTCCCGGAGAAAAGTGTCTGAATTCAACACTGATTGCCTATGAATTAGCAATGACGAGAAATCTCAGATTATTGAAGGGCCAACATTGAATCCAAGGAGTTGCTTTCGTCTGCTAAAATCCTGTCATCGAAGAACTAGTAGTGATCCAAGAATTTGCCTTCATCTGTCCAAATCCTATCACTGAAGGTCTAGTGACTGTGAATCCGTAATTTCAGTGCAACGCCAGATCCTGTTTTGTTTTATAGAAAGCGGACTAATATAACAAGAATGGTGTGTATTACCAACATTCAGTGACTCACTATGAAAATACACGGACTTTAATTCAAATAGTGATATAAAAACAATTCAGAACATTCCTTGCGAAGCCTTAGAAGAGAGTGCCCTGAAAATTTCTGCAGGATGGTTGGAGCAGGTTATTATAATTTTGAAATTTCTTTGGCTATTTACTTGTGTTTATTTCTATAATGCTTATACCAACAAACAGTTTGGGAAGAAATTGTATATAAAATTTTTTCGGCTGAAATATTTTCAGGCCAAATTTTTTTATAACAAAAAAAAAAGGAATATAAAAATAATGTATATCAAAATTAGTTGGAAAAAAAGTCAACAATATAAAATCGTTAAATCCTATCAGAATTTGCAAAATCCACAAATCGGCTTATTAGTCCCTTGGAGTTTTGTGTGATATGAGTTATATATATAGTTACTTACTGAAGAATTATGTGCCAAATTTATTGTTTTAGTAAAGGTTGATAAGAAATGGAATACGTAGTGAAAATTCAGTAAAAATTAAATATTTGAATGCATACATTTCTGTGAAAATTCAACAAAAATAAAATATTTGAATGAATACAAATTTTATATTATATTGAAAAATAAATAAATAAATTATTGGTGTATATAATATATGTGTCTTCTTTTTCTATCCTGTCTCATTTCTTGCTTTTTTGCCAAATCAAGAAAATTACGAAAAATGTACCTAAACAATTCTAGACTACATCATAGATGCTAAATAATCCGAACTTGACGTTCTTGCTAAAATTTTACTTCTCTACTTAATTACCTTTTTCAGTATTATCCAATTAGGCTGTCCCACAACGCTGCATCTGGATGATACTTAATCTTTCTTAAATGTACTACCACTGCATGTATCCCGCCTGGCATGTTCGGGGGTCATTTTGTTCCCAAGAGTTAGCGCATAAGTTCGTAGCATTTTCTTCGACGTGGAAGCAGTAGGCTGTTAGTAATTTATATACATTTAATACGAGGGTCGATCCAGAAGTAAGGTTCATAAAGTGCTCCAGCCCCCAAGGAAGGTGCGAGGTAAAATACGGCAACAGCACTGTGCGCGGCTGTTCCCGCACTCACGATTCCCCCGGCCGCGCTTCACTGCGCTACACATTCTTGGCTCAGCAGCCGTCTGAGATGGAGGTTCCCTTGTTGATCCCGCAAAGTACGAGATTCGTCCCGTAATTCGCTTTTTGCACGCCAAATGGACTCCACCCGTGGATATTCGTCGTCAGTTGACAGAAGTGTTGACAGAAGTCAGTTGACAGAGGCGATATGTGTATGTCACGTTCAACACGTCCGAAAGTGGTGCAGGGAGTTTAGTGCCGGTCGGAAGGAAGTCCACGATGAAGAACGGAGTAGAGAGCCGTCAGTTTCGGAGGCGATTATCGATATAGCGGTTATCGGACCTCCTCCCACCTAGTGATTATCATTTGTTCAATAAGTTAATACTTGGGTGGTCAACGCTTCTGGGGAGAGTTCTACGACATTGGGATACAGAAACTGGAGCACTGTCTACAAAAATGCGTAGAAAAAGATGGCAATTAAATAGAGCAAACTTTCTTCTTTCCAATGATGTAAATTTCTATGAGAATAAACACTGTTGTCTATTTGTAAATATGATGGGAACCTTATTTCTGGATCGGCCCTCTTAATACACTATTCCATATTTTATATCATCTTCTTGTAAATAATTTCGCACATTATTTAAGACATAAAGTTTGTTTACGTTTCTGTTAAATGTCAGATGAAAATATATATATATGTTACTCTAATTTGAGTTTAAAAGATGAGAAAAGGTATATGAGTGGTTACAAGCAATAATGCTTGCCTAAGGGAATAATTCAACTCAAAACTCACGAGTAAAAAATTATATAGTATCTTAGAAAAGAGCGCATTTGACCTGAACTGTTTTCTGTAATCAGTGGAAAGACCATCCGATAAAGTACATGTTCTGAATTATGCAATAGATACTACAGAAACTAATCCATCTATTCAAGATGACATATTAAAGCGAATGAATAGATTTCTGCGTGATATTAATCTAAAATAACAGTTTGCATCACATTAAAAAACAAACAAAAATGTACAGTCGTGGGAAAAAAAAGTAAACACGACTTACTAACTCTGCAAAAAATTGTCGTAGAAGAAAATTACTGGTACCACGCGATTGAAAATAAAGTCTACATTTAAATAATGTATATAAAATTTGCTTAGGAGGCCAGGTACATATTAAAATGAACCAAAACTTTGTTTTGTTTTGTTTTTGGTTTGTTTTTTTTACAATAGCAGTACACAATTCTCACTGCATAAATGAACTCTACACCTTAATTAGTCTAAAAGAAAATTTTTATGCAATTCGTACGATGAGTTTCTGAGAATTTAATTATTTTAAAACGGGCGTATTTTAGAGGCTGTATCCAAATTGAAGTTCGGTACTCGATTGTTGAACGAGAGAGCACACTTCTTGACCAAGGCATCTTAAATGACACTCAAGCAGTCATTGAAGATTGCTAGATTATAGGATAGAAAATGAAATTTCGAAATATCTAGTCACTTCTATCATAGACGGCCCCTTAAACCATCATTTTGCCGTTTTTTAAGCATAATTTAAAAACTACTTGGAAGAAAAATGTGAAATTTTGAATGTCTTTAAAGCAGGAATTAATAAATCTAAATCCATCAAAAAATTGTAGGTTACAATTCATAACTTTTTCGAATAATAATTTCATAATTCATATCATAAAATTACAAAAATTACAAACTCCATGTATTTATATTTGGGTATTTTAGAATTATTTCTACAAAAAATTAGCATATTAGGAGTGTAATTTCAGGAGATATTAATAAAAATATGAAATTGTAATTAAACATTCGAAGCACTAAATTTTGAATGTTTATTACCCGATTGAAAAGAAGGGTTATGTGTTTCACGCGTATCTGTGTATGTGGATTTCTTTACACCCTCGAAATATCCCAACGGTGGGATGGATTTTAATGAATGATGTCTCTATCAATCCGTCTTAACAGTTCGGTGATTATATGCTAGGTTTTGTTTTTATAAATTCAAAATAGCGACCGTAAAATACAAAATGGTGGTAGAGCCGAAAAAAAAATCACGCACCATTTTGAGTGGCATATCATTAGATAGGTCTTTCAAAATGAAGACAATATTTCAATGACTATTTTGCAGTCAGAAGCTCCGTTAAAATATTATACAACCTGGAATTTGTGTATCTAGGATTTCTAGATTTACTGCCACTCTAACCATCGTAGACATCTATAGACTCCAAAACAGTGTTTATAGAAAGGAACTAACAATTAAACACAACTTAAAAGTCATCAACACAAGTAAATAAAAAAATAGGTAAGTAATATAAAAAAGTAATATAAAAAAAAATATTTTAAATCAATTCCTAATTAGGTCAATAAGAGAATTTTTTTCTCCCATTCTTCTTTCGTCTTGAGAGGCGCTTAAATTGCCTTGTTTAAGGAGAGGGCTCTCTCGGTCTTAAAATACCTTGATCAAAAAGAGGACTCTCTCGATTATTGAAAATTAATTGATGTAAATTGATGTAAATTAATATAATATAAATCTTTTTATACAGTATTAAGGACAACAAATTCATACGGACCAAAACAAACATAGAAACTCATAAATTCAACGTACCATTCCCTTTTTTAAAAAACATACTTATTAAATCAACATTTGTGTATAAATTATCCAGACAACTGATACCTCCTTCATAATTTAACATCTACCCACCCTGCCAACCTATTTAATTATTTTTAAATTATATTTTGTATTTTTAATTTTTTTGTTTTTTTAGTTCTTTATAATTTTATATATATACTAGGGGGCTCTGCCCCCTGCAAGCTACGCTCGGCAATCCCCGTTCAGACACCGCAGAATCTAAAAGCATGGTAATCTAATGGGTTACAAAAATATTAGAGAAGATTAAATTATACTGAAACAAGCTGTGCATATCTCCCTGTAAACGGGTTTCCATTCAGTTCCCTTTGATTGCGAAAATTTAAGGGCGAATCAGTTGCTGTTAAGACATCCAAAGGTTGTTTTCGTTTTTGATTATAGAGGATCAGTTAAACATTTGAAAAGAAGCTAAAGTAAAATAAATTAAGTATACAGAGTCTTTGTCTCCCGGTATTTTAAAACAAGCTCTATAACAATAGCCTAATTTATGTGAATATCATCAACAGTTCCAGGTGGACCACTTCGCTTTTTAGGCTCTAGGTGCCATTTTGGTACTTTAATGTTTGCCAGGCACAGCTGATAAGTCGCCAAATATTATTCTATCGCCATCATTTCATCTATATTATAATAGTTCAAGCCATCAACTGCCATAAACAAATACGGTCTGATCCTTTCGCCGTTCAGATGAAAGTTTGGCACAGATGTTATATACGTCACATATTGGCGTGATTTTTTAACGACGCCAATTTGTGGAACACATCAACAGCATAAACAACAACATCCGGCTTACCATATCAAGCAAAATAACGATACTTTGGCGCCGGTTAAGTGCCCGTTCCGTATATGACATTGGCGTCAGAAAAATATCGCGCCAATATGGGACGTTTCCCTATTTTGATTAAAAAATCAAATTTTTTTTCGAATAAAACTACATAACATTTGCCATGTTTGCAAAGAATTCTTGGTACTGTTACGGTAGCCGGATGCAAATCTCTCCAATAGCTTTTTTTTCAACTCGCCAGTTAGCATTTTTTTTTTTTTTTTCGAGTGGTAATATTTGGCCAGATGTCATATACACACAGCAGGTTTGGCGTGATTTTTTGTTGTTGTTGTTGTTGTTTACGAAAATTTGGCGAAAACCTCGTCTTCAAATACCAGTTACATATGCATTTTTGGTATTACTTAGTTATCCCGTCGACCAAAAATCTATATCCAAACTATAAGATTAAATGCCAATAATGGTTGATCGTAAATGTCACATTCGCTGGACTTTAAGCAAGTTACACGTGTTTACGTCATCAAGTGATTTTTATTTCGACTTTTTATTTGTATATTTATTAATGTTATACTAATTTATTTGTTCTTTAGTTACTTAAAATAAAAATTATGTCAATTTGTATGTTTGGCGAAATTGGTCGACGGAATAACAAAGTAGTACCGTATTTTTTTTTATCTATTTTCTATTATTTTCTAAAGGAAATATAAAAAAATAATAATAATTAGAGAACAAAATAATTTATATAATTTATAAAAAGAAATAAAAAGTAAAAAAAAACAAAAATAGCCGGGTTACCATGTCAACCTTTTCTGAAATATGAAAAAAATATATCTGTTTGATTAAAATTTGAGTTGCCATCATTAGAAAAATGTATATAAAATTTAAAAAAAAAAAATTAATATTTCGAAAACTAATTCGAATTTTAAAAAATCTAATACCAGTTTTGAGATCTGCGGATCAATGCTGATTTTTGGTGTTAATTTCATCGCAAAGTATTCGATATTTTAGGAGAAATCGTTTGAAACATAATCAGTTGTTTAATCAGTCGATTCATATATCCGTTTCATAAATTCGTTCCGTATATCCGTTTCATAAATTCGTTTCATTAGGATTTTATGTATATAGGGTAGATATATAAGGTAGATATATATATTAGGGTATTTTATTTTGCAAAGCAAAAAATAAAATGTAATTTTTTTGCAGACTTTGCTTACGCCCCGAGTCTAAGTGGTATAAATGTATATATGCCAAATTTCATTAAGATCGGATAATATTTAGGGGTTGTACACTAGGGTGGTGCGAAAAAAGTCAAGTTGATAATTCCGAGTCGCTATAGTGCGGAAAAGTTGCGATTGGGCAATACAAGAAAAAGAAAAAAAATTCTTTAAATCGGACTTTATCATCCGATCCCGCAAACCGCCTAAAAATTCAAAAAAATTGAACATTTCCGATTTTTTTAGATTTTTTTTTTACGTATATATCTATTTTAGCGTTATAGTTGAAAATATTTGCAAATTATAATGTTTAATAATAATAATAATAAACAGTTACGTTTAAAGAAATTCTTCAGATCGCGCAAGCTTAATAAAAATCGGGAAAAATTCAATCTTCAGTGATTTTGATGAATAAAGAAAATAATCACCTAAGATCAGTTTGCGTTCCAATGTTAACATTTATATAAAAATTGGACAGTTTTTTGCTTATTTAGATATTTGATAATATTTAAACAAATCAGAACTCACAACGGGAATGTAGCTGCACTTCGAGTTCAATCCACAATTTTCCTTTCATCCAACCAATGAGGGTGTTTGCTATTTACATTAATTAAATACTTAATTTGTTATAATCGAGTCAAAACACTGTGTTAAAAAACAAGTGTCGTGACAGTATAAGATATGTAATTTGTTTTTTAATCTGTTTAAGTGTGACTTTTAGACGTAACTTTGTACTGCAAATTGGTGGTAATGTCTGGTATCATGAACATTGAGTTCAGTGTGGCCCTGATGAATCTATCTCTTGATTGGGACCTACAGACCTTAAACGATGCTTCCGTTACCACCGTTTGACGCACAGCTTGACAGCTTGCGTGTGACAGGGAAATATTTTATCATCCCATCCTGAGATATCATCTGATTGAACGAAGAAATCTATTTCTTCATTGGTTATTCTCCGAAAAAGACGAGGAGATGATAATTTTGCTACATTCCAATCAATTAATTCTGTATAGTCTGCCGCATCGAAGTTTAAAGTAGGAGTGATAAATATTCAGATGGCTTTACCCTTTGAAACATTCTGCCTGGCTTTTAACACTCTTCTTAGCCCTAGCTCTTTTATGTGCCTCTTCTTACCAAAAACCATTGCCATCAATAGGTTTTCCGGATGAGCAGAGAACCAGTTTCGTTCAATATCATGTACTAAACTTTCTTCAGGTTGTCACGCAAGTATCGAGATGTTTCTATTGCTCTGTACAGATGAATAGGACCTTCTGTACTTCCTGCATTTTATTTCAAACCAAACTGGCATGTAGGATTTTAAAATAAATGTCCATATGTTTTTTAAGGCATCCGATGTGTTTTCCACGCTCACGTAAATTCGAAGGGCACTATTTGCACAAGTGAGCCAACTGGCATGTGAAATTGGGCTGGGGTTATACTTTGATAAGTCATTTGGAAAGTTACCACTTTTTATTGCTTGACTTACGTCAATAAGATATCTTTGGTCCTTGCTCAATAGTTGTTTGTTGACGTCTGGAATTTAACAATCGGCCAATTAAAAATTTATCACCGAGAGCTTTACACAACAATGAGATTCTGCCCAATTGGTCTACTAAATGATCTTGGGCCAGTTGTTTCACCATCCAAATGTTGAAAACGATGGCGGAAAAAGTAATTCAACAAAATGGAATAAATGAAAAACACACTGCAGCGGTCGTCCAAGATGCATTTCCAGCTGTCTAATAGCACCACCTTTCTGTCCAGTATTGGTATTTATACCACCACAGTCTACCAAATCTAAGTATTCTTGTAAAAACCCTTGTTCAGTAAGACATGATACTATGAAAGCTACAATGTCCTTTGCAGACCTGGAGGTTGGAGACACATGGCCTAAATAAACTGAGTCACGTTCTTTTATTATAGAATAGTGTCCCTCTTTAATACTTCGACGAACCTGTTTAGATCCAATATTGGATCTAAGGATATCCTTTCTTTAACTAGGGTATTTTCTTCCGTCAAAATATATGCCATGTAGTTCATCTGAATGCATTTGACTTTGCTGTAAATTTTATGGAGTTAGGTGAGACTAGGTGGGAGCGCGCACGCCGACTTCAGCGCTGTTTTGCAACGTGGCTAACGGCAGTTAGGTGAACTACTAAACTTTTCAGACCTAGAACGAACTCTTCGTGGTAAGTTCTAGGTTGTTTAAAAATAACTTAATATGCTCAATAGTACCAATTAACATTTAAATCTTAACCTGAGACCGAAAACTGACATCAGTTGATTATATTCTTAATGTATGAAAATCACTCAAAATTGAAATATTGCCGATATTTATTGAGCTTGCGCGATCGGAAGATATTCTCTAAACACAATTTTTATTATTATAATTATTAAACAGTACAATCTGCAAATATTTGTCACTATAGCGATAAAAAATATATAAACGTAATAAAAAAAATAATAATAATTCTGAAAAAATCGGAAATTTTCAATTTTTCTGAATTTTTAGGTGGTTTGCGGGATCGGAAGATAAAGTCCGATTTGAAGAAATTTCTTTTCGTTTTTCTTGTATTTACCAATCGCAACTTTTCCGCACTATATCGACTCGGAAATATCAACTTGACTTTTTTCGCACCACCCTACTGTACACTTTGATCAGTTTTGTAAATGTAGGCAAAAAATACGATTTTTTAATGTTAATTACTTTTAATGGGAAAACTAGAAATCACAAACTCCAAATAATACTGAAACTGGACACGAAGATTAACCCGTTCGGGACGAGCGACCGGTATTCGTGCCGGCCTCGTTTGCACTTTCATTCCGCGTGACGGGTATACGTGCCGGCGGTTTTGGCACAAACATCCCGAGCGACCGGTATTCGTTCCACACAGTTGGAGCGTTTTATTCCAGAAAGTTTAACTCAGAAAAAAAAATCGTAATGAAATTTGAATATACATTTTCTTTCAATCATAAATCTTTTATGTCAAATGAAACTTTATTTTTTGTTTATCGGAAATTTTTCTACGACACTTGGGAAAAGGAATGGTTGAGTCAGCTGATCAACTCTAAGCATATAACGTAAGCTTTACGTACGCATATGGCTAGGCTTGCAGTTGATTCATTTTCAGTTACTTTTTTTCTACGTTTATCTCGATTGGAAAGAGTTTATTTGTACGTCGGGGTGATTAATAGTTTCGGATTTTCGTTCATTGAGCAACAGGAAAGCGGGAGGCCTATTTATATATTTTTATTTTGTTTCAACAAATGATGCTACGCAGTTTAAATACTTTTGCGGATGCTTGTTAAAAATATTTTCGGCACCGCTTCTTCTTCTTCTTCTTCTTCTTTTTTTTTTTTTTTTTAAGTTTTCCTTCAATAGTTATTCATACTGTTTCAAATAATTCCGTCTTAAAATATCTATATTTATGTATCTTATTTTACAAACTCGTTAAAATGTCTAAAAACACAATGTATTTTACTGACAATGGAATAGCTGGGATAGTGAAAAATATTTAGTAAAAGAAAAGAAAATGCATGAAATTAATGTATTTTCAGAAAGTAAAATTTAAGAGAGTGTTGTGATTCTAACACAATCATTGAACTCTGACATTTTGAGAAATGTTCGCAGGTTTTAATGTTAATAGTTTCAATTAATAGTCAGTTTGCCCCTTATAATTGAATACATTTATATGATTTTGTTAATATTTCTGTTTTATAAAATACGTTTAACATTAACGGCATTTTTTATCAGTATATTTAAAATTATTATTCAGTTTTATTTATTATTAAAAAATATCATTCAATACTATTAACCTCATAAATTTATTTATATGTTTAAACATATCTATATACATATATATTAAAAGATGTTCATAAAGATATTTTAACATAAACAAATTTTTGGAAGAACGTATTTTAAGTTATTCATGTTTACTCATTAAATATTCTTTAATTGATATTTCGTTTTATTATACGTACTATATGTATTATTTCTTTTATTTTCAAAAATATTTTTAACATCAACAACTTTTTAGAAAGGTTTTTTTAAAAGTGTAATTCTATTTTGCTTATTATTATTTATGATTATTCAATATTTTTATTTGATAGATATTTTATGATTGATTATATGTTTACAAGTAAATTTTGAATTTTCACAAATATTTTAAATTGAATTAAAAATATTCAAACTATTTTTTATGTCTGTCTGCATAATAAGTATTGAAAAGTTGCATGCCGAAGTTGCTTGCAAGTTTTATTTAATTATTTTTATTTGTGAATAAATCAAGCTTTTTAAAAATACTTGTCTTATTTACGGAATGTGTTAACAATTATTTAGAAACAAAACTATTATTTTTTAAACAAAATTATCCTTTATTTGAGCAAAACATTTCATGTGTTGCTATATTAAAGGAACGTAAGTGTTTTGTAATCATATATATTTTTTTTAAACTGAAAAATGTGATTAAAACATGCATTATATTTGTTTAAAAAGTCATTTTTACATTGAAATATCCGAGAAAATATTTCATTTTTTTGGCGTAAATATATATAACAACATATTTCATGTATGTGCATTTCAAAAGGTTACATGGAAAAATGAATCTTTTATAAATTTTTGAAGAACTCTTTACAAGAGTTAGGCTTAGTTTCGCAAAATCCTTCGGCCCAGAAGATGAAATCAAATTTTCCCGCTCCGCCCTCAGATGCGCACTTCTGAATGCGCGCGCCGTCGCGAACAGGTTAATAAATAGCATAATACGCAAAACATGTGACTTTGAATGACGCAATCTCTTCTTTGTTCACATGGTGACGACTTTTCTGTGATGCTCGACTACCCTCAACAAGAATTGTTTTTGTTGTTTGTCCCTGACCAAATCGTTTAATCAGATCAATTTCCATTTCTGCTGTATCATTGTTCCCAATAAGAGCGTTCATATGGCTTCTAAGGAGAATCGCTGTAGTATTCTGTCACATCGTCGATCCCAAACTATTCAAAGAAAGTCTTTGTTTTGATAGTAACGAAATGATTCAAGTCTTTTTCTTCAAAAACTAGGTTTTTACCTCTAATTGTTTCATTTCCGTTTCCTTTACAGGTTTGGTTTCTAAATTTAGAGTTATACTTCCCTAATTAGTCGGAGTAATACATAAGTCCAAAAAAGCCAATCCTACGTTTATTTTAAAAGAAGCCAAAGGTATCTGTGTCAACTTAGCAACTGTGAGAGCAATTTCTTTGATATCTGCATCAGGATAAGTGTTCAAAATCTGTAGCATTTCCAAATCCATCTTTGGAGCCCATCGACTTACAATTACCTCAAGCAAAAATTGAACATATATGACGCTGACGCAATGCGCAACTCTTTTCATTCCGTTCAATTCTCTTTGAGGAATATTCAACTGTTTAGCGAAGAGTACAATTTTAAGTGTATATACTGCCATTACCATCCGTCTTGATTGATACAGATCCTCTGGGATCCTGAAACTGAAGCCATTTTTAGACCGACCTTCTACATACAGGAGTAAGAATTATAATAACACTTTGTAATCTTCTCTTAGATGATTTCTATCTTTTAGGGCATTTTGGAGGTAGTCAATACGTTTGTATACTTAGTTCTTTTTTTTTTTGTCGAAAATCTTGACAACTCCACTAACTGACGAAGTCATATCATCTTCTCTTTGTGGCTTGAGAAATTCTTTTTATTCTTGTGATATGCTAGTCAAGCCCATCACATTTTACTAGGAAATGTCAAACAACTTGATGAGATCACGTTTTTAAATCTGCTGTTTCACATTTGCTTCATCCGTGTTTCTCGATTTCTCTTTACTCGGGTTTTGTTATTCTTTATACATCTTCTGTAAACCAGCGCTGATATTCTATTCCGTTTTAACAGGAATATTTGATTTCTGCTGCATTTCCTTTAGTTTAGGGCTGGTAGATTTAACAGAATTCGAAAGTATTTCTTTCATTTCCTTGTGAGGATAAATAAAATTGAGAGTACTTGTTCCTTGGCAGGGAGTCGAGCTAATAGCAATTCATCACTAAGTACCTTTCCTAGCCGCCAAATTCCTCTTAAGATTCCCATTTTAAAGTTCAATTACCTTCAAAAGATGAAAGAAATAAATGAGTAGCCCATTAGTACAAAGTACTTCAATATTAGAAATTTCACTAATTTAAAAAAAAATCGATCAAAATGTGCAGCCTCTAAATATTATCCAATCTTCTTGAAATTTGGCATATATATCTTTTATACCACTTAGACTCAAGGCGCAAACAAAGTCATATGAAAATCAAATATTTGGAAAAGGAAACACCCTAAATATATATATATGATGCCAAAAACACATGCTATTTATCTAATCCGAAAACTCCTTAACTACAGAGAAAAATTAATAAAATAACCATGAAAAATTCTTACTAACAAAACCATGACCAAAAAGAAAATATCCAATGGAGACAGACTGCAAGGCTAAAGACTTGCATGCTGGGTTATACCGGTAATTACTCATGAAACTTTCCCCATGTCTATCGAGACCAAACTAATAAAGAAAGCATTAAACTGGTCATAGAAAGCAGTGACCCAATTCGAAAAGAACGACACATCCAGACAGAGCTCCTTATAAAGCCTACAATTATTTGGCGATGTTTTTAATCGCCAAAAGTAAAGCACTCGTTTGTCAAACTATTTAACAAACTAATAGGATATTTCTAAACCATTGCATCTTGATAGAGATTTATAATGTCAGTTATTATACTATTATGATTAGAATTTTACTTTGCTATCCTTATTAAACTATTGATAATGATATTTCTGAAAATGGAAATATGTACAATGGAATTAAAATTTAATATATTTATTGTTTCAAAGTTGTAATCCCTTCTCTTATCATAAATGCAAGTACTCAATGTCGATAGTGAGATCCAAATAATTTACTTGTTTTTCGTCATATGAAGTTTTCTTTAATGTCAAACCTAGGGAATAGTAATCTTAATTTAAATCGCTATTGGAATCGTTAATCCTTACCAACAATACATCATCAATATATCTAAAACTTAAAAAATCCTTATTTAATGTTTCATTAACCTCGTATAAATATATATATATATATATATATATATACCGGGTGTCCCAAAAAGGACTGACTGATTTTAAAATTCAATAACTTGCAAACGGTGACAGATATTTAAAAAATTGTTGCAGGAGGGTTATGCATAATGTCAAAAGTTTTTTTTACAGTGATTTTCAATTTTAGTTCGAATTACAAACAATAGATGGCGCTGCGATCAATAGACGCTGAATTCAGGCTCGATTTTTGGTACTTCGTGGCCCGGATAATACATTTCCATCTCCTTTTTCAGCATGGAACAAGAGAAAGGACCAGGAATCGAGCCTGTATTTAGCGACTATTGCTTACAGCGCCATCTATTGTTTGTAATTCGAACTAAAATCGAAAATCACTGTAATAAAACTTTTCACCTTATGCATAACCCTCCTGCAAGAATTTTTTAAATATCTGTCACCGTTTGCAAGTTATTGAATTTTAAAATCAGTCAGTCCTTTTTGGGACACCCGGTATATATATATATATATGTGTGTGTGTGTGTGTGTGTGTGTGTTATATAAAAATTTTACTTTTACTATTCATTTAAATTATTCTAAATTGCCGACATATTCATTATTTCCTTTTTTTAATACGTTCTATTATTTATTTCTAATTAAATTCCTATATTTTCCCGGTAGGCGTCAGCCTTTTCACATCAATATCTTTCCAGTAGCAGCGTCGGGATTCTTTCCTGTGACGTTTCTTGATCGCTCTCCATTGGCTGAGTGTCGGATCCCAGTTTTACTCCGAAGTTCGTTCATGATTTTGGTTGGGTTAGCCTGAAGTTTCCATTTCAATCGGATTTCCTCCGCGCATTCTAATAAATAGTTCGAACATGAGCTCAGAACAAGATTTTTGTGCTGTTTGATTGTTTACATAACATGTTACCCGGTGTCCTAAGCCATATAGAATAACCATTTCGTGAATTAACATCTATTCCGCATGAGTAACTAGTTCAAGCTCGAGTGGAATGCTCTGATTTCTCATCCTGTGAGAATTGTTTAATATTGTTATGTTCTGATGGAATAAACAGTTTCCTATGACTACGTTTCCATGCTTTTAATTGGGAAAACCCCATATTTCTTCATACGCCTTTTTTCACCACTTCCGCTGCCTTGTCTTCATCATGAATAAATAAGAGTTTGATTGGACTATACCAATATTATCATCGCTCTACAGCTGCTAAATTTTCACAGAGTTGATACCCCCACTAGCGATGCTTGTGCTAAGTGGTATGATTGCTATACAACATCACCAGCGGCTGATTAATATGTAGTACTAATCCAGTAATATGAAATAAAAAACAAGACGTGATTGTTCGACTTAACACATTAAATTGTTTCGTAATAAGAAGCCGGCATAGGATAATGTCGACCTACTCTACTCTACACTTCTAAAAGGAGACCTTCAAAAGAAAAAAAAAGTGTACCTGGGATTGTGAAATCAATCGAAACCTTCGATGACACCTGGTAACCACGATTTGATATTCTGCATTTTACCCTGAATGTGCGTCTATATAGATGAAAATCATTTTGTTTTCTTTTAATAAAAGTTATAGGAAAGAAAGAAAAGTACGATGTCTGTAAACAACAAGGTCGTCAGTTTTGAAAGATTTATTTATTAATTCATTTGTTTATTTTATATTTCACCATATTTCCTTATTTACATTTGATGTATTACTGTTATTATTTATTAGAAAAGAAAATATTTACATTTGTTATTTTATTTAAAGTTTATTTACATTATTTATTATGAATCCATGTATAAATGAGTTGTCCCTCTTTTATGTTAATGCGATCGGGATTTGTTAAAAAATCTAGTGATAAAATGAGTGAAAGTGAAGTAAATATCATATACTTTGACCCAGGGTCAGAGATGAATATACAATCCTGGATGAAACATTTTGATCAAGCATGCAGTTCTGATAAAAAAGATGAAACATGGAAAATGCAAAATATTTCTAAATTTTTGAAGGGAGAAGCTTTAAAAATGTTCATTAATGAGTGTCTAGAGTGTACTGCTTTCAGTAAGATAGTTGAAATTCTTTCAGAAAAATTTATAAAAGTACAAGTTCTTAGATTTTCTGATTTTGCTTCTATGAAGCTAAATGATCGTAATGAATTAGAGAGTTATTTCAGAAAAAAGATTGAGATTGGTAGACAACTTCATTTATGTGAAACCATCATAGTCCAAGGTTTGACGGATGTTTTGAAGCCAGAATATCAGAATTATATGATTATTAACCCTCCAGAGAGCACCATAGATTGGTACAGAATGGCTATACAACTAGTAGTCATTCCTACCTCTCATGTAAACAACCACAATGTTAGGAATAATGATCAAAGTCATGGATCTTTCCAGTTTAATAACCAGGCTCCTAGACATTGGGTTCGCCCAAACCATAATTTTCAAGGAGCAAATTTTAATTTTCGGCCGCAAAACCCTCTTAATGCTCAAAATTCTAGATTTGTCAGCCCTAGATTACCTACTACTCATTTTCAAAATAAGTATCCTAGTCGACCATGTCGAATGTGTATGAACAGGGGTATACAGGATGCTTTCCACTGGGAGAGGACTTGTATTTTTAATGTTGAACCTATGCAATCTTATGTTCCTCCTCCTAGACAACAACAACAACCTAGTCATAATATATTACATTTCATTGTTAATGATTTAGTCCTCATTTTAAATAGTGTAAATTTCATTTACTGTTTAAAGCTGTATATTTTAAAGATAAATTAACAAATTACGGTTTGTTTGATAGAATTTCTGGTTGCAGTTAATGTTAATTCCCAGTTTCTTATAATTTACATAATTCAGTAAGAAAAGATGGAATTAGCGAGACTTGTGCTAGAGTTTTCTCAGATAAATTATAATTTAAAACTTCATTAAATTTTGTAAATTAAATTAAGATAGCATACAATTTAAATTTTTTAAATATATTTATGAATTATAAAAGAATTGATTGAATTTTTTAAAAATATATAACTGTGATATACTTAAGTTTCTATGTTTTTATTGAGTAGAATTTCTGGTTATGGTTAGTTTTCCCCAGTTTCTTATAATTTAACTAAATTCAGTAGGAAAAATGGGATTGAACGAAACTTTTACTGGGATTTTGACAATATATATATATATATATATATATATATATATATATATATATAATTTTAATTATTCTTAAGGACCAGTAAAAACTTGTTTCCCTATCAAATTCTTAACAAATTATCTCCTGTAAATGTTCGAATTGATAGGCAAATTCAAAATAGAAATACGGAAGTTGTCCATGTATCTAAATTGCGCCCCTACTTTTCACCAGATCAATTAAAATTATCCCATGAGAATTCACAAAAAACTAATGTTAAAGCCTTGGCTTAATATTAAATTTAGAATAGTCATAAATTAATAAAAAGTAACTAAATAAATTATAATTAATTAATCAATGCTTTTCTATATAACAGTGTGTTCTCGAAGGATCCACGAGAACATTGCTGCTGAAATTTTACTTGAATTAGTTGTTTACGCGGGCGTAAATGAGTTGATTTGAATTAAAGATTCTTATATTGAATTGAATTAGATTAGAATATTTAATAAATTTTAAAGTTATATGTAAACTATGAATAAATGTTAACTGGATTAAAAAATATATATATCCATTATTGAACTATAATTATTAATAATAAAACATTATAAATGTATGCCAATAATTGTTGATTATGCAAGTGTCCTGGATTTCAAACCCAAATTGTTTTTCTCTTGCTTATTTATTTATTTATTTATTTTTCACTGATTGCGTAACCGTGTAGGAAATGAACGAAAAATTTTGACACATATCGAAAAACACCTCTTAAGATTTTGTTTCAATGATATTGCTGGAGAATTTCAGAATTTTTTTTTTATTTTTTTTTTATTTTGACTCGGTATAATTTCATTTCTTATTGAATCTAGTATTGATAGGAGATTACTTTTTATGCCATGTAACTTTTTACCCAGCCAATATCATTGAGTGCAAAAATCTCTTATTATGATTTACTGATGTGATGAATTAAAATATGACTTTGAAATTATTGATAAGAAATTTGAGTTATTGTTATTATTGAATTAAATTTACTATTACTAGATATTGCATGATAGAAAGTATAGATAATATATTATTGAATATTGAGATAAAAGAGAGGTAATAAAGAAAAATAAGTATTATGAATTAATGAAGTCAATATATGAGATATCTGAGAATACTCATAAATTAAATATTGTGATAATATTTGAACATAATGAAAGTAAAATACTTACTAGAGAATTTATGGAAAGTGGTAATAGTATGGTACCGCTATTATCATAACTATACAATACTATAGAGTGCATATGGCACTAGGTTTTTTTGACAGTTTTTCTTGTGTCAAAAATGAGCAATAATTGAATTTCAATGGACTATAGCATAGTATCAGGACAATATAATCATCCCAGTTAAAAAACTGTAGGAGATTGATACTCAGTTGAAATTTTTGTACATAAATTTTAAATTTATCATATTCATGTTTTTCCTTTTATTTATATAACTTGTGAATTGTATGGAAAATTTCTACGTTATGGAGTTTAAGTTATAGAGATTAAGCTAATGTTTAATCGTGATGTGGAAAGAATGTAAATTTCTAAGAGAACTCCTAAACAATTCTAATATTGTCAATATCTATTAATATTGTAAGTAATAAGTTGTTAGTAAAACAAGAGGTGATTATTTAGAATATAATTTACTCCACGTTGGAAAAATATTTATATTATCTGTGTAATTTTAAAAAACAATTCCCACAGTCTCGCGTTTAAGCAGTAACTTATTGATTTGGTTTTTGACAGAATTATAGAAAAATTTCAGACAACCGGGTAACACTCTTATAATCCGAGTTCATGCTTTTCCCCAGTGAACTGGTGGGTCATGAAGCCACCAGTTCACCAGTGTTTAGGGAGCGGGGACATTGTTATATAAACATTTTACTTTTACTATTCATTTAAATTATTCAAAATTGCCGGCATATTCATTATTTCCTTTTTTTAACGCGCTCTATTATTTATTTCTAATTAAATTCCTATATTTTTAAAACGCGTATCTTAATAATAGATTTATTCCAAAACGTAATCTAAACTTTTAATCCCTTCAGTAATTGTTATCGCCTGCCAAACTGTAAAGATCTGAACGCAGTTATTTATTTTTCGAATGTTTATCAAAGCCATTTTTACATTTTTATTCTATTTCATCTCATTTTCCCGCCCGCTAGGCGTCAGCCTTTTCAGATCA
This sequence comes from Maratus speciosus, assembly GCA_963932465.1. Lineage (NCBI taxonomy): Eukaryota > Metazoa > Arthropoda > Arachnida > Araneae > Salticidae > Maratus > Maratus speciosus. Next base: position 176,042,620 of record OZ010792.1, read on the forward strand.
AAATCCTTCCAGTAGTGGCGTCGGGATTCTTTCCTGTGACGTTTCTTGATCGCTCTTCATTGGCTGAGTGTCGGATCCCAGTTTCACTTCGAAGCTCGTTCGTGATTTTGGTTGGGTTAGCCTGAAGTTTCCATTTCAATCGGATTTCCTCCGCGCATTCTAATAAATAGTTCGAACATGAGCTCAGAACAAGATTTTTGAACTGTTTGATTGTTTACATAACCTGTTACCCGGTGTCCTAAGCCATGTAGAATAATCATTTCGTGAATTAGCATCTATTCCGCATAGTAACTAGTTCAAGCTCAAGTGGAATGCTCTGATTTCTCATCCTGTGGGAATTGTTTAATGTTGTTATGTTCTGATAGAATAAACAATTTCCTATGACTACGTTTCCATGCTTTTAATTGGGAAAACCCCATATTTCTTCATACGCTTTTTCTCACCACTCATGCTGCCTTGTCTTCATCATGAATAAATAAGAGTTTGATTGGACTATACCAATATTATCATCGCTCTACAGCTGCTAAATTTTCACAGAGTTGATACCCCACTAGCGATGCTTGTGCTAAGTGGTATGATTGCTATACAACATCACCAGCGGCTGATTAATATGTAGTACTAATCCAGTAATATGAAATAAAAAAACAAGACGTGATTGTTCGACTTAACACATTAAATTGTTTCGTAATATATATATATATGTGTGAAAAAATTTGAAAAAAAAAATATTCTGCATGGAATATTTTTAGAATTAGTTACACGTACAGTTTTCAAGTTGCTTGTAATACGTTCAAAGCTTACAAAAGTAAATCACATTTATCTAAAATTAAAATATGTATAAACTGTGTGCATAATCTATTGAAAAATGTTTAAGCCAAACATTCATAATGTTTATGTATTAATGTTTTATTACAACCCTCTCGAGACTACTATGTATAAAATTTTAAACATAAAAACATAAAAATTCTACGAAAATCACTTACATTTCGAGCATTCACTATTTTTTTAAGTTGCCGCTTTTGTAAAAGGTGTATGATAACTGACTTCGTAATTCACTAACGCATTAACGAAAATATTTTAAAGCATTTAAAAAATGGCATGTATGTAAGGCAGCTCATAAAATGCTTCACAGATAGTTTTATAAATATTTAAAATTTTTGTCCTAAGATATTCGCCGGTAGTTCAACTTACAAAAGTCTGTTTTTCTTGATTTAATAAGTAAACAGAACAAGTAATAATAATTAGATAAATAATGATAACAATTTTAAAAAATTTCTTAACGCTAGAACGCCCGGAAATTTTACTCAAGTTTCATAAAAGTATTTCACACCAGAATTTTTATTTAAAATTATTTAACTCATTTATTTAACGTAATTTTAACACTTAGATTTAACTTGTTTTATGAAAAAAATTCTGGTTCCAATGGACATTTAATCGTGTGGTCGGAGTCGAATCGACTCCTTCAGGGCGTTCTAGTGTTAATGTGGAAAAATGCTCATACCATTAACATTGCTGTTTCATATATTTACTGATTCTAGACCAATATGTATGTTTTAGCAAGTCTTATTTGGCACAAGAGTGTATCTTTGTGACAACCATTTTTTGGTATCAACATTTAAATTCCACTGTTGACGGTAAAGTAGTTTCAGAAATATGATGCAATCTGAAATGCATAAATTTGGGCTGATCAGAGTGGAAATTTGACCAAACAATGGAGTAGTGCAAACAGAATCAAACTCAGAAACATACCCGAAGCTAATCTATCTGCAACTTTTCAAAGCTGTTTGTTAAACGCAGTTTCAGTAACAACTTAAAGTACACCCATAAATTTAACAGAAATAGAATATAAACTTACTAAATGACTATCAACTGAATCGTTTATATAAAAAAAATAAGACAGAACAATGAAGTGAAAGAGAAAATGAAACATTCAAAAACAGAATTCATTAAAAACACTGTTAGTCGCTAAAATAAACTGGAAGTAACGGTAGAGTGCAAACAAAACATATCAAGAAGATTAAACGCGAAATTATCCATGTGCAAGGACATGAATAACTAATATGGATACTAAATACCCACATCGATCGATAACTTCTAGTATGCAATAAAATATTGCGGTCTATATGGAAAATGTAAAAAAAAATAAAATACTTAGAAACAAACTGAATAGCAAAATATTTGCCTAAAATAAGTCATATTTAACATTGCTTGGTAAAAAATATGTTGTATGTGTCATTCATTAGCTTCCTCATCATCTTATTGTTTTACTATGGATAAAGTTAAAAGTGTTTAAGACATAAACGTTGAAGTTTAGAGTATTTAATTATAATCAGGGTTGGCATTAATCGATTACTTTTTTTAATCGATGGATTAGTCGATTAAATATTCAATCATATGAAATTGACTCCTAATTCAATTTATAATGATTGAAATTGAAAAAGTAATTACATTTTAAAAAGTTTTTTGATTCTTTCAATCTGCACTAATTCAATCTGGATTAATTTAATCGTGATTAATTTAATCATTAATTACATAGACGAAAATTAAAAAGTCCTTCCGGCCAGTGCCGGGAGGAAGAGGTAGCTTTCATAATCCTTATTTAAAAAAAGCCAACTTATATCATGCAAACACACGAAGCTCAATTTAGTGGAAACCGAATATAGGAGATTCAATACTAATTTTTATCAATATAATGAATGAGAATTTCGCGAAATTAGTCAGCTTTATCCAAGCTGCTTTTCTTTAAAGTAACTTATATTTGGCTGCCAAATTCGGCAATTTCTTAAAGTGCCTGTCATTTTAAGACTACATAGTGGATGAGGCTAACCAGTGAACTTGGTCGAGACCTTAGTAATTGCTGTGCACATGCTCACTCACATCGGAATCGGTTAATATATAGGAGTGCTGTCGCATGCAAAAAATCAGATTTTTCAAAATGTCACCCACAATAGAAATTGAAACTGCTATATCTGAGCCATTTTTTAAGGTAAAGGCAAACAAAAAATGCTCCTGAATCCTTATATCAAGATCAAATACTTAAGAAAGAAACCTTTTTCAATTTCTAATTGTTTTTGCACCTCACTTTAAATATATATATATATTTTTAATTTAATGGCCGCCATTTTGAAACAAGATGGCTGATGAATCTGGCCAGCGAACTTGGTCGAGGTGTTGATGTATACTATCCACATGCCTTCTTACATCGAAATAGGCGAATACGTGTGTTATCTCGTGACAAATACAAGATCGTTTCAAAATGTTAGCCGTGCTAGAAATTCAAAGTGCTATAAATCAACCATTTTTTAAGATATCAACAAAAGAACAAATTTTCAGAAACAAAAACTGCTCCGGAATCTTTGTATCAAGGCCAAACACATAAAAAAAAATCTTTTTCATTTTCGAATTTTTTAATACCTCATTTCGAATTTTAAATTTAATTTTTTTTAATGGCAACCCTTTTGAAACAAGATGGCGAATGAAGCTGGCCAACGAACTCGGTCGAGACATTGGTATGTACTATGTACAGACCAAGTTACATCCAAATAGGTTCATAAATACGCCTGTTATCGCGTGACAAAAATCAGGTCGTTTTAAAATGTCAGCCACAAGAGAAATTCAAAATGCTATTACTCAGCCATTTTTTTTTAGATATAGACGAAAGAAAAAACTGTTCCGGAATCTTTGTATTAAGGTCAAACACATACAAAAAAAAAATTTTTTTCATTTTCCAATTTTTTGGTATCTTATTTAATTTTTTTTATTTTTTAATTTTTTTAAATGGCCGCCATTTTGAAACAAGATGGCGGATGAAGCTGGCCAACGAACTCGGTCGAGATATTTGTATGTACTATGTACACACCAAGGTACATCCAAGCCGGTTCATAAATACGCCTGTTATTACGTGAGAAAAATCAGGACGTTTCAAAATGTCAGCCACGTTAGAAATTCTAAATGCTATAACTCAGCCATTTCTTAAGATATAGACGAAACAAAAACTGCTCCCGAATCTTTTTATAAAGGTCAAACACATAAGAAGAAAATATTTTTTCAATTTTCAATTTTTGGTACCACATTTCAAATTAAAATTTTTCTTAAAAATTTAAATGGCCGACATTTTTAAACAAGATGGCGGGTGGAGCTGGCCAACGAACCCGGTCGAGACATTGGTATGTACTATGTATAAACGAAGTTACATCCAAATCGGTTCATAAATACGCCTTTTATCGCGTGACAAAATTCAGGACGTTTCAAAATGTCAGCCACGCTAGAAATTCAAAATGCTATAACTCAGCCATTTTTTAAGATATAGACGAAACAAAAACTGCTCCGGAATCTTTGTATAAAGGTCAAATACATAAGAAAAAAATATTTTTCCATTTTGAATTTCTTGGTACCACATTTCAAGTTTTAAATTTTTTTAAAAATTTTAAATGGCCGCCATATTGAAACAAAACGGCGGATGAAGCTGGCCAACGAACTCGGTCGAGACATTGGTATGTACTATGTACACACCGAATTACATCGAAATCGGTTCATAATTACGGGAGTTACAGTGTGACATAGGTCAGATATCTATATATATATATATATATATATATATATATCAATTTTGAACGGAGGGTGGTTTCGGGGTCTGGGGGTCATGATCGATGAAAATATACCAAAATTTTTTGAAATCGCTTTCCTCCGAACGGCTGCAATAGGTAGCTTTTTTGTAAAGAAAGCTACCTAAAATGACCGCCCTGTTTTCTTTCTTAAATTCGCTTTCATTGCTACAAAATTCTTTTTAAGAGTCACTATGCGATTTTCCTTATTGGATGTTATACAGAGTCACACAAAATTATTCATATAAACCAGATCAATATGTTTAAATTATTTAAGGGGAATTAGGGACAAGTGAAGCCCTTTAATAAAACTGATATGTTTTATTTTATAATTATTTTAGGCAAATAAGAGCAATATTATCAATCATTTGATAGTCACAAATCGATGGTGATTATCCCAGCTCCATCATAGGCTATTCTTTATGTCGGTGCTACTACCTCCAATGGATGCAGAAGCGAAAAGGTTCTGAAATTGCTATTTTTATGATATTGATAAGGAGAGGAACTTGAAATTTGTTTGATGGTAATTACTTAAATGTTTTAAATGAGGCTAGTTTCTACGAAATTCGAAAATTAAAACGGTGAAATCAGTAAAAAGTGTTCTAGAAACGTCCTAAATTACGATTTCAAAGGAATTGTTAAGAATAGAAAATTTAAATTTGACGTGGTGCTCACTTTTAAGACTAGTCTCACGGAACAATTAATGAGTTTAGATATTTAAGAGGTTGAAATGAATGACGAAAGATTCTGCATCAGATAACTGATTTGAAGCTGCAAATTGCGTTTAATAAACATAATAAGTTACGCTTAACTTACTGAATTACGGTAACATACTGAATTATGCTTATATCATAAAAAATTCTTGCAACAAACTGAAGAAGAAAGTTTATTGTAAAAGTAAAATGCCGCAGTTTGATGTCAGTTTGACATCATAAAAGTGTAATAATAAATCATAGGGGATGCTTTGCATCGCCACTTCTTCTCGCCAAAGCAAATTTTTATAGCATAATCAAAGCAATCAATTTCCTTAAAATACTCAAAAATTTTCAGGAATATTTTCACAGTACATTTAAATATTTTCAGACATTTTTGAAGGATTTTAATGAATTACAGTAAAGAAAAAATCTGTATGGGATAACTAATTTATTGCAGCACATTTCGGGCAAAAAATCATACTAAATTGTTGTAAATCATAAGAAACTTATAACAAGCTAAAAAAAAAAAAAAAAAAAAAAAAAAAAAAAAAAAAAAAAAAAAAAAAAAAAGAACATTGCAAAGGAAAATTCAACAGTTCGATGTTGGTTTTACATCATAAATTCTGAAAACAAATCAGCAGATTTGCTCTTTATTCCCTCCCCTCTCCTTTCAAAATATACTGAAAAACTAGTTAATTTCAATAATATACTCATAAAATTTCATTCATGCGCCAAAAAATCGAACGACGTTTTAATTGTTCTTTAAACTAAATGCATGTTTGACAATAGTGAATTACTAATACAACTAATTAATTATTAATGCTACTAATTAATGAACGTCCCTTTTATGACTACCACATTTTAAAAACCTTTTCAAAAACACGACTTTGACCTTATTTTTAAAATGGTCTTTCTTTTTTTGTAAAATGAGTAGTTTTGTTCGATTTCTTGGCATTTTAATACAAACAGCTGAGCGTTTTATACATTAAACAGAATTAAATATTTTCGTGAATTGGCAAAAAAGTAGCGAATTTTGATTTCAAAACAGTCTCATGTTTTTTTCAATTAAGGGGTCTTGTACGAAAATAGTCTTGCGACGAAATTTAACGAAAAAATTTAAAGTTTGAATTAGTCTGTCTTTAAAACCTTTTAATGAATAAACATGAAATTTTGGATATTGATTAAACAGACTGTGCTTTGTAATATGCTGTTATAAAAATTTATTAGCCTTTTGCAGAATTTGTATATTGTTGAAATCAAAATAGCTCGTTGTTTTACTCCATAAGTCATTGTGCGCATGATATCTTGAGAATGTATGTATGTATTGTCATGAAATTTGGTAAATATATAAAACATATATGCGTGTTTAAAATGAACTACACTTAGGCCAAAATTATTTCATTAGCTATATAAAAAATATTAAAAAAATAGAAAATAATTTTTAAGGAATAAAAATAGTTATAACTAAAAACATTACCATTGTAAATACTTAAAAGTAGTTCATTTTAAACACACATATTTGTTTAGTATCTTTACCAAATTTCATGACAATCCATACTTACTTTCTTAAGATATCATTCGCGCAATGACTTCTGGAGTAAAAAGAAGAGCTATTTTGATTTCAACAATACACAAATTCTGTAAAAGGCTAATAAATGCATAATGATAGCATATTACAAAGCACAATCTGTTTAATCAATATCCAAAATTTCATGTTTATCCATAAAATGTTTTTGAAGATAGAGTAATTCAAACTTTGAAGATTTTCGTTAATTTTCGACGTGTTTATAAGGTAGAAGACCCCTTAAGTATCAATTTTCCAAACTATAATTTTTTCTGTTATTTACAGTGCTAAAATAGTCACTATATCATATGTATATATGTAAATCAAAAATATATATATATAAGTTTATATATGTAAATAAAATTCATAATCATGAAATAACAATAAATTTGAACAGAAGAATTCGAAGGTATTTCCTTTATTTGATAACTCTGTCAAAAATGACAAAATGCGAGTTTATACTAGCTATTGGGAGACGGAAATGCCCGTTCAGGCCGAAAATTCAAAGACTTCAAAATATCATAATTCAGTATGTTTTGGTCATACAATGATGACTTATTTTTGTTTGACTTTTAAAATAAGGGATACTGTTTATAACAAGATATAACATGCCTTAAATATCCTGTCTTTACAATTTAATTAAGTTTCAACTGAGAAAATAACGAAAAAACACTAACTATTTTTCCTTCCCAGTTATCCGGCTCTACCCTAACTATTAGCCAGAATATGGTTATTTTTTAAAGTAATTTAAATTATTCTTTATTACTACTTTGTTTTCAAATATATCATCCGATAAATTTGGAGATGTAGGTAAATTAATAATCGTGGCGAAAGAAAACATCCTCTCTGCACTCGGGCAAAACAGTTAAGGGATTAATACACTGTAAAAAAAAAAAAAACTCTAGTTCTACACATGTAAAGTTACATGCTTACTAAACTTTCACCTGTAACTGTACGAAAAAAGCTGCAAATCTACAAAACTAGTTTTTGTAAAGCTACAAAAATCTGTAACTTTACAAATGAATCTGCTAAAATTTCAGTAATCTTACTAAACTTTTATTTGTAACCCTGGCTGCAGTTACATGAAAAGTTCTCGGAATCCCAGTTTCCAAAAAAATTCTTAGTAACCTTACAGATTTTTTGATTTTCGGCGCAAAAGTGTGTCTGTTACATGAAATTTTGTTGTTGCCGGTACATGAAAAGTTCTAGGAATCCCAGTTTCCTAGAAAAACTTTAGTAACTTCACAGATTTTTTTTACAGTGTATAATGCCAGGCTTAACTAATTTTTGTCCAAAATTCACTCTGAAATTCTATTGCCTACATGTCTGTGTTCTGTTTAAAAGGCATTATACTATAATTTTATCAAAGTAACAAAATTTTTATAACGTAATTTTCATAATTTTCAGTTAACTTGAATTTTTAAATTTGACTCCTTACTTAAAAAGGTAAAATATAATTAATATTATAAATGTTATAAAAAGAGGAATGCAATCAGATTTCCTTTTTCCGAAATAATTGATAGGTCTTACTTATACTGTACAAATGCAATACATGAAGTTGGTAAATAGCCGATCTTGAATTAAAATTTCTCTGTCCGTTTTTAGTCTTTTGTACTCCTTTGAATATTCCTGGAACATGGAATGTTGAGTAATGTCAAAAACTTAAATTTAAGAAGATGTTATTATTTATTATTTTTTCTGTTTTTTAATCAATGCTTAGTATTTAATTATTCATTATTTAGTATTATTTAAATAACATTTACTCCAAGTTATAAGTACCAACTGCTATAGAGCGAGTGACGTGAATAAAAGTGACTCGGTCATAAAATTACGAGAAAAAAAATTTAAAGTAGGACAATATTATTAAGACAAAATAAAATAATGACTAGTCTGCCTCGGCTTACTTGGTATGATATAAAAAATAGAGTTTTGAATAAAGAGGAGGAGACATATACTGTACTATCTACCAGTTTCGAGTGAAGTAACTGAGGAGGTTGTCACAAGATGGCGGCTGCTTTTTTAAAAATCCGATCTTCAGTTTCTGATTACCGCCAGGGCAAACATTCCACCAGTAAAATTGAATAGAAAATTTCGTCTTAATTTTGCGTCTTATTCATGGACATTTTTCTAAAAAATGTCATAAAAATTTCTATTTGTTTTTACTGGTATCAGTATGCCTTGTAAAACTGTCAGTTTGTTTCCCTGGTTGTCACAATATGACGGAAACGCAGATCCTAAGTACCGCCGAGTAAACTCCTACCAGTAAAAATGAACAAGTGATTCTAGCATTATTTATGACTGAAATTTTTTAATAATAAGGCGTTTAAATAAATTGAAAATTTCTATATAAATCTATTGGTTGAAGTTTCCACCGACGCGAAGGTAAACAACTCATTCGATAACGGTTACAGTTGAAGCTTCACTATTTTAAGGATATGTCAGTTCCTCTTTATTAATAGTTCCATGGATATAAGAGGCAAGAAACGCCGATCCATCTTTATAATGGCACTATCACATTTTGCAGTTACGGCATGAAACTTTAGTATGTTGTATGTTGTATGTTCATAGTATGTTGTTATACTTGACTAGTACAAAATAAATATTTCAGTCTACCGCGTGATATCTCCGTATTATATGAGCAGAAAAGGAGCTAATTAGTCAATTGACAGTAGTATTTCGTTATCAAGTTTCGAGATGAAATAGTTGCCAAATTAATGATTTAACAATAATTTTTTAAATCTTTTGTTTGGAATGCAAGAAAACACCATTTACTTCTGTTTTCTTTAAGACTGTGGAAGAAAGATAGCTAAGAGTACAGACGATTTCACTCCACCTACCTCCAACTGAAAATTTGAAGGTAATTTTCGTTATGTTAAGAAAGACGGTCTCGACACTGTAAAAAAAATCTGTGAAGTTACTAATGTTTTTCTAGGAAACTGGGATTCCTAGAACTTTTCATGTAACGGCAACAACAAAATTTCATGTAACAGACACACTTTTGCGCCAAAAATCAAAAAATCTGTAAGGTTACTAAGAATTTTTTTGGAAACTGGGATTCCGAGAACTTTTCATGTAACTGCAGCCAGGGTTACAAATAAAAGTTTAGTAAGATTACTGAAATTTTATCAGATTCATTTGTAAAGTTACAGATTTTTGTAGCTTTACAAAAACTAGTTTTGTAGATTTGCAGCTTTTTTCGTACAGTTACAGGTGAAAGTTTAGTAAGCATGTAACTTTACATCTGTAGAACAACAGATTTTTTTTTTACAGTGGAGGAAGGCAAATAATGATAAAATGGGAATAAAAGGTTTTAATGTCGTAAAGCCCTAGATGCTTCAAGCTCACTTATTACTCACACTTTGGTCTTATTGTTCTCATATCTTACCAAGATATCACGGGGAAAATTAAATATTTTATGAAATTGGTCAAAATCTGCAACATGTAAAACTTTCAAGCCAAAACTCGATAACATGATTGGCAAAACCGCGAATTGGCGCCCTGTTTTGCTCATATCTTTGACAAAATATCACAAAGCAAACTGAATTATTTGTAGTACTAATACGCATATTCAATGCTTTGAAATTTCATATTGAAATTCGATTCGACGATATATACAAAATGACGACGGGTGTCCTGTTATACACATATTCTACCAAAATATATCGTGAGGCAGAATGAAATATTTATATTATACTAATCGATATTTACAACATAAAATTTCCTGCCAAATTCGATAACATGATAGTGTAGTAAAAATGATGGATGGGCAAGCCGTTCTTTTCGTACCGTATCAAAATATAAAGAAGCAGCTCAAGTATATGTATTTTTCAATATCTTTAACGTGTCAAAATTTAATGCCGAAACTGAATAACATATTAGTAACTCGGAATGACGATTTAGCTCCCCGTTTTGCTCATATCGTATTAAGATATCACGTGGCAGATGAACACTGTTTAATGTGCACTGAATAATCTGTTTCCAAATAATTAATTCTTCGTAAGATAAACTGAAACTGCCGTAGTAACTTATAGGATAATACAATGAAAAAGTGTGTCTCAGTTGTACTACATGACGTCAATTTATGTCATCAAATTTAGTATGCGGGAGGGGGAGGGATCCTACCAAAATATTTTAAAAGTACTTTCTTTAAACTTTAACTTTGCATCCATTTAATCTCGGAACTCAATGACGTTAAATTAATGCAAAATGAGAAATTTTACTCTGCTGCTCATATCGTAATAAGTTATGCCGAGGCAGAAAAGTCATTTATTTAACTATCGTTTATAATCTAGTGCCATATCATAATTTCATATCTTGTAACTGGATTACGTATTTTCGCCACCGCGTGTTTTATGATATCAAATGTGAATAAAAAAAAGAAAAGAAGAAAAGGGAAATACAGCAAGGAAGAAAAAGAAAACGCCTTCTATCGCGGAATATAAGAATTAAGTTGTGGGACAATATGCATATAAATATTTCGATTAGAAACAATACCATTATTAAATACATTCATTTATAATATAAATACGAAGATTTATATTATCTGTGGGAAAATGCTAGAGTAACACCCACTGGAGGAGCTTCCTGTTTAAAAATTAAATAATACTAACCGCTAAAGATGTGCTAACATATATTCGCATTGTTTTGGACGGAGCTGTAAAAATCGCCCCTCTATATACGCATGTACTCTAGGTACACACTCTTCAGGAGAAAAAAATTGCTGTAAGTGATTGTAACAAAATACTAAAATTACATTGCAGTAGCGTTTCACAAACACCGCATTAAGCATGTATTCGTTTAATCAGTAGTTTCATAAAATTATATCCTAAAGTCGTTTCATTAGGATTATATCTATCTGTATAAGTATACGGTAGATATCCATTTTACCGATTCTGTATAAAAATGATCACTTATACATTCATTGTATTCATATGTAGTTTTCTTTATTCGAAAAATATTCAGAACTTAAAAAAAAAAAAATCGAGTCATACCGAGTCCGACCAGAAAGAATCAAACCTACTCGAATCCGAACGAAATCCAAAATATTTAAATACAACCCGGTCCAAGACAAAACCCGGTGCAGGACCCTAGCAACGATCAAGGGTGATTAAACCAGAAGAAGCTTGAAAAAACGATAAAATAAAGACATCAAATCCAGAACAATACATGAAGCTTTTAATCATAAATCTTTTATTATACTGATTAATTAGATTGGCTATTTAGATTGAGAATTTATTTAATCGTAAAAAAACAAGCGATTACATCAAAATAATCTTTGGTCGTTAGTCTATGAGTAGGATTGAATTGATTTAATCGTAATCAAAGCATTGATTACATTAAAATAATCACTCATCGTAAGTCTGTGAGTTGTATTGAAACTAAGTGTAATCGGTCAATCTTTAGTCATGATTAAACATCAATCGTTAGTTTTCAATTGCCAATCTATTTAAATTTTGCACAACCCTGATTATAATATGTCCAATATTATATAGTCGAAAGGTTTGAAAAGTTATTTTGATGCTTAAAATATCATTAAGGTTTCAATATATTGAATATTTCAATATAAAATGATTTAACTTTCTATATTATGTATTTTCATAGTATATTATTTCAAAAATTCATAAACATTAAATAAATATTTGAAGATGAATTCAGATTTATAAAATGCATTGTCACATTTAGCTATTTTGTATGCCTCATTTTAATTTAAACTACTGTGTGAATGTGACAAAAATGACCTAAATGCGGCAATCATAAATTGTTTGCTTTGATAACAGTTGTGTCGTTTAGTTGCAAAACCGGACAACTTCAAAAAACAAAATTTTGGGGGAAAGCTGATTTTTTGCCATACTTAAGCAAAATAAGACTGAAACTAAAACTCTTTAGTTTTAGTGTATTTTTCCGGTTTTGGCATGGTTTATTGTTTCCAGGTGACAGAAACGTTTGCTTAGAACTTAAAAAACTGATAAAACACATTTTCCAATTTTGAAGTGCTAACCGGTTTTGCAATTAGACGACACATTTAATAATTCAATTTCTGCAAACAAATGTTTTTTTAAATAAAAGCTCTATAGCGAGTCCTTTTCTGGTTAATAATATACAGTCAACACAAAATAAATAAATAAATAAATAAATAAACACCCCTACTGACTCAGAAACACATTATCGAAGAAGAAATCTATCTTAAATAAAGTCTACTTTTGAATGATGTATATAAAACTTGCTTAAGAGGTCATCTACATGTCAAAAACTAACTTCTACTTATTTCGATTAGACTAAATTACATTTTCATTAAATTCGCACTAATATTCTAACAGAAATTAATTATTTTAAAATGAGCATATTTTAGGGACTGCATCCAAATTGACATTCGGTATTCTATTGTTGAAATACTCCATAATGACTAAGTCTCTTTATTATTTCTTATTATTTGTTGCCATTATGACCATTTCACTTAGTTAATATAGTATTTCGACTATTGCTAAACCAAATGTTTCAATATAATGAGTAAAAAAATATTTTTTTTAAATTAAATTTTTCTACCCCTCGTAGGTGGCTCTCTGAAACATGCATCTTGACATTTTTAGTAATAATTTGTAAACTAATTGGAAGAAAAATGTGCAATTTTGAATTCGCATAAACCAGGACATAATTAATATAAATAAACCCATAAAAAACTATAAGGTGCAATTCATATCTTTTCGAATATTAATTTCATGATTCATATTATAAAATTATAAAAAATACACATTCGATGTATTTATATTTATGTTTTTCAGTATTATAACCATATTAAAAATTAGCACATCACTATTATAATTTCAGGAGATATTAATAAAAATATAAAAGTGTAATTTATTATTAGAAGATCTAAATTTTGAATGTTTTTATTCCAAAATTTATCAAAACGGCTTGAAATTTTGAATTTAGGCATAGTTTGAACCTAAGAATTACAATGTATTCTCAGAATTGGGTGTTGCTATTGGAAAAAACAAACAATTTAAGCCCATTTTAATTTGTAGCTGACCCTCAAAGCAAATTTTACACACAACATTTTCAAGCAAACTTTTTTCCCAATCGTCCAGTAATTTCTTCTACTATAATTTATATCAGAGTTAATAGGTGTGATTACTTTTTTTAATACGAGTGTGTATAATTAAGTAAGAAAACGAAAATACATATTTTATGTTAGTAGGGCGAATCGAGTCTTATTTACGCACACAGTGAACTTAATGTTGCTTTAAGAAAAACTAATATTTTTTAATCTGCTCTATAATCATATAATATATAACTGGATTTAATTTTAAAATACACGTATACATTGCGATTTCATACTACCATGCAAATGATATTTCTTCATTTGAACGGAAGAATACATGTATAATTAAAGGAATCTGTACATATCTAAAAAAGAATTATGCGTTTTTAGTTTTCCTAATACTATCATAAAATTAATATGTATTTCATATTGACATATCTCTTACGATTCACATTTATTTCCATTGATAAATTTCTTTTAAAAGTCAGTCTCTATGATTAAACCATTCATATAAACTCACTATTTCAGGTTTCAAAAAAGAGAAGATTAATATAAGTGATTCTCTTTCACTGCTTTCTCATCAAGTTAAAAAAAATTACAACCAGAAGTGGTCAGGCATGCTTGACAGTGACGCCGCACGGAATTCCTTATGTTATGGAAGATTCCTGGCTTGTCACTTATACTCCCGGCAGCTACAGATATTCAAGCAGCGAGGTCTTCATCTCAAGGAACAGGGTATCGCTGTCGAGCCTGAGACTTAATTCGCACGACTTAATTTCCTGGCGACGGTCGTAATTTCAAAAACCTTTTGTGGTACAAGTTTTCCATAAAATGTTTTCTTTCCCATTAATGTATCGCTGTTTCCGTTTTTAGGTGCGTTCGTAATTATATAAATACGTAGCACCTATAGTCGTCGTTCAGTCCGTCTGTCTGTCCGCCTGTCCGTCTGTCTGTCTGTCCGTCCGCATATAACAGAGCAAAAACTACCCGACCGAATGTTCTGAAATTTTTAATATATAATTGCTGTAAAATTTTGTAGAGCCATTTCCAATTTTATGAAAATCGGATGTATAGTTTAATTACAGAGACACCCAAAAGTTTTCCGTTACATTACGGCCAATGGGGAAAAAATATAGCAAATGCATTTTAATGATTTTACAGCCAACCGAATGGTCTGAAATTTTTAATATATAATTGCTGCAAAATTTTGTTGAGCCATTTCCAATTTTATGAAAATCGGATGTATAGTTTAATTACAGGGACACCCAAAAGTTTTCCGTTACATTATGGTCAATGGGAAAAAATTATTGCAAATGCATTTTAATGATTTTACAGCCTTCCGAATGGTCTGAAATTTTTAATATATAATTGCTGCAAAATTTTGTTGAGCCATTTCCAATTTTATGAAAATCGGATGTATAGTTTAATTACAGGGACACCCAAAACTTTTCCGTTACATTATGGCCAATGGGAAAAAATTATTGCAAATGCATTTTAATGATTTTACAGGCTTCCGAATGGTCTGAAATTTGAAATATATAATTGCTGCAAAATTTTGTCGAGCCATTTCAAATTTTATTAAAATCGGATGTATAGTTTAATTACAGGGACAGTCAAAAGTTTTCCGTTACATTACGGGGAATGGGAAAAAAATTATTGTAAGTGCATTTTAATGATGTTACAGACTATGCACTTATGAAGTGCAAAAAAAATATACATTCAGCACAATATGGGGTGCAAAAAATAATTATAAAACTAGTTATAGTACGAACGCACCTCATTTGCCACGTTTGACGAGCAATTTCCAACTTGTTTGAACCTACATTGGGTTATTCCATGTCAGTTCAGGCAGGCATGTAACCCACCATCACAGATTTTGATGAAACTGCGTGTGTTTGTTCCTATTATTAAGATGTGATCACCAGTATTTTTTTTTACTCCTTGGTCAAATAGTTTCTGAGGAAATAATTGTCAAAATTTTGAAAAACTGCCGTCAGGTGGCATTCATGATTGCTCGGTTTTCAAAGGTAGCATGATATAAATATGATCATATTTCAATATCTACTCTACAAATCATCTTCAAATAATTTATGCATAATATATAGGGTACGCAGTTTATAAAAAAAAATACTGTTACGCTTATAACATTTTAAGTGTGTCTAAAAAAATGTTTAAACTTTGAAGTCATGAATTTTTTATGAAAAATAATGCATTAACTAAAAAAGTATTATCAACAAAAGGCGGTATTTTTTATTAAATATATTTTTTGTGGGGTATATACTTAAAGGTGTCCTTTATCTGATTCTGAAATAAAAATAGTGGGATTTTGGGTGTTTTCAGTAGTATTTCCTATTTAAAAATATTTTTTGACGTATTTCAAATCAAATCAAGTAGAGTCATTTCAGTTCAGTTCGCCTAAGACATTTAATTCACTGTCACAAATTTCAATGAAACTGGGTATGTTTATAGCTCATTTTAAGACGTATTCACCTTTAATTTCCTTGATCTTAAGTAAAATATTTTTTTAAGATAAAAAATATCTAAATTTTGAATTTTTTTAAAATGATTTTAATGACAGATCTATATTCAAAGTCTGCATAAAAAAAGTCATTTCAATATAAAATCACTAAACAAGTTTAATAATATATATGTGGCAAATAATGTAGGCAGATTATTATTTATTGTTGTTTGTCATGTTTAAAGACTAAGAGTGTGTTTAATCTTGTGAATTTTTAAAATCAAGAATTTTGTGAAAAATAATGTGTTAATCAAAAATTTATTATTAACCGAAGGCAGGCTGTTATTACTTTTTTTTAATTGTTCGTAAAAATATCTTTTCAATAGTTATAAAATAAAAAATAGTGAAAATATGAGCAATTTTAGCAAAATTTTCATAAAATGTGAATGTTTAAGGATAAATATTGAAACTTTCCATGCTAAGATGTACTATAATGACAACGATATCGTGTATTGCTACTCTTGCTTAAATATAACACATGCAATAATAAAATAAAAAATATTATTTACAGCAATAAGAATCAAATTAAATAGTACTAGTTTCTTTGCCAACAGTAGTCTGATCAACAGCCGACTTAAAATCAACAGCCCACTCTTATTGAAAAATACTTTCATCTGTTCAAATAATAAATAAATTACATTTAAAAATCTTAATACCAACTTATTATCTTAAGACGATAATAATAACTAAACAATATAATGAATTTATAAATCAGCTTTTAATTGAAAATTCATGAAATGGTTGCTTTAAATGTTGCTGTTCATCGAGTCAATCAAAATAAATTATAAAAAAAATAGTGAATCTAATATGCTGACTGCAATGACTAATTCATTACCATCTGAAATCAAACTCGAAAGATCAAAAAGAAAAACTCAGCTGTACTATGAATGTGACATACTCAGTTGTTGTTGAGATAGGAATGTCTTTGTGACATTTTCACCTGTAATTCAATAAAATATAAATATGTATGATTTTTTCATTCATCCAAATTAAGTAAAACAATTATAAAATTTTGTTGTCATTACACTAGATGTTAAATTTTTCGTTACATACTATTAGATAAGTTCTTTACATATTCTAGACAGATATTATTGCCATGTCATCATAAAATTTACCATATGTATTTTCTATAAGTGTATAAACAATATATATACTTTATTAAACATAAATGAATAATTTTTAAATAATTTGTTTGAGAACAGAGATATATATATACATACACACATACATATACATACATATATATGTTGAAAATCCATCTTTCAGCAATACTGTGATGAAATAAATCAAATTACATATCATTAGAAGCTGAATAAAGTTACAAAAGTGCAACTCATTAAGCTTTAAATAATTTTTTAGATATAGTTATTTGAAAGATATAAATATAATGGATTGTGCATTTTTTGCATATACTTAAAGCACAATATGTCGACATTTTCTTCAAAATAGTGAAATTTGGTATTGTTTTCAATATTAGCAGCTCAATGCTAAATTTTCAATATTAACAGCCAAATATGAGTTTAAAGGTTAGGAGTGTCACTTTGAAAATTTCTATTGGGCGGTGAGGAGCTAGTGATTTTTCTCTTTTTTTTGAAAGGGATAATTGCTCTTCGCCCTAGAAGTTTTACTAAAAAAACAATATTGTTTATTTTTTTCCTTAAGAATCGAACATAAAAGATAATTTGAAAAATAAAATAAATGTATAAATAAAAATATTTCCAGAAATGGTACACTGGATAGATTTTACATCTGAAAATATTGATAATTTAAAATATGATTTAAATACTACTAAAACCAACCAAAATTCCACTATTTTTATTTCAGATCCAGTTATAATGCACTATTATGTACAACTTAAAATTAAAAAATTAGCCATAGAAACTCCGCCTCTGATTCATAAAGCTTTTTTAATAATTTCATTATGCTTTGTAAAATATTTTTGATTTCAAAGATTATACAATTTTTTAGACACATTTAAATATTTTTTAACATTACAGCAATATTTTATTCATAATCTATATACTTTATTGACCTTGCTTAAATTATTTGAAGAAGATTTCTTTATTAGTTATTGAAATATGATTTTATATATAAAATGAGGCCTTTGAAAATTGAACAGTCATTAATGGCAACTCGTAGCAATTTTCCAACACTTTGATAATTTTTTTCTCATATTTTCCCTATTTTTATTTTATAACCATTTAAAAGATATTTTTACTTACAATTAAAAAAACCAATAACACCCTGCCTTCGGTTAATAATATATTTTTGATTAACACATTATTTTTGACAAAATTCTTGATTTTAAAAATTCACAAGATAAAAGACACTCTTAGTGTTTAAACATGACAAAAAGCAAGAACTAATAATCTGCCTACATTATTTGTCACATAATCATTATTTGAAACCTATTTAGTGATTTTATATTGAAATGACTTTTTTTTATGCAGTCTTTGAATATAGAACTGTCATTAAAAATAAATTAAATTTTTTTTTTCAAAATTTTGATATTTTTTTATCTTAAAAAATATTTTACTTAGGATCAAGGAAATTAAAGGTTATTACGTCTTAAAATGAGCTATAAACAAACCCAGTTTCATTGAAATTTGTGACAGTGATTAAATGGCTTAGGGGAACTGACATGGAATGACTCTGCTTGAATTGATTTGAAGTGCACCTCAAAATATTTTTAATTAGAAAATACTACTAAAAACACCCAAAATCCCACTATTTTTATTTCAGAATTAGGTAAAGGACACCTTTAAGTATATCTACCACAAAAAATAAATTTAATAAAAATACCGCCTTTTGTTGATAATGCTTTTTTTTGTTAATGCATTATTTTTCATAAAAAAATCACGACTTCAAAGTTTAAACTTTTTTTAGACACACTTAAAATGTTATAAGCATAACAATATTTTATTTTTCATAAACTGCGTACCCTAAATATTATGCATAAATTATTTGAAGATGATTTTTAGAGTTGATATTGAAATATGATTAGATATATGGCATGCTACATTTGAAAACCGAACAGTCAAGAATGTCAACTGACGGCAGTTTTTCAAAATTTTGACAATTTTTTTCTCAGAAACTATTTCACCAAAGAGCAAAAAAAAAAAAAAAAAAAAAAAAAAAAAAAAAAAAAAAAAAAAAAAAATACTGGTGATCATATCTTAATAGTAAGAACAAACGCACGCAGTTTCATTAAAATCTGTGATGTGGGTTACATATTGTTATTTTACTGCCTGATTTGATGTGGAATGCCCCCATTGCTATTTGATTCTGACTCTTCTCTGTGCCCCAATCTCTTCCACCAAGTTTGCCGAACTGGTTGTGTTTAAACTGTATACTAATACTAAAACTGTTAATGAACATGTAGCAAAAATCTCTTTTAAACTATTACGACTATCATGATTTTTCCTGTTTTGTCTAAACTTATGCAAACTTATGGAAATAATTTTAAATATTTTGGTTTATAAATATCGTAAAATAAAATGCAAACAATAATTTTATTTACACAAAATGAATAAAACATCCAACTATATAAACATTTATGTTTTAAACAAATATTTATGTTTGAACAAAGAATCGTATGAATGTAAAATTTTCCAAAGGAAGAATAACCTTAACATTTGTATATGAAAAAAATCATGATACAAGAAGGGAATGTTTAAAATATAAAACAAGTTATAAATTCAAAGCAGGTAGCTACATTAAATACGCATTTGCTTATAATTCACTACAAATGCGTATTCGATGGAATAAAATAACTGTAAATGAAATCTAAAACACCAACGGTGGTAACGAAAAAAAGTAATTTTTTTCTTTAGTAAGGGAACTCGAGACGGCTTCAAAGTAAATAAAAATCAATGAATTGATATTTTACGTTTAATGATTTCTAGTTTTACTACGGTCAATAAAAACTCAACTTCAATATCCACCCACCTTAAAACATATACTCGGACAATAAATATCCCATGAGAATATACACGGTTAAAGTTTGTTATTGATTTCATGGTTTCAGAAAAGCTTTTACTATTTAAACACATTTCCCTACACTCAATTTATAGTTTGATAAATTACGCTTTCTTCAACATTTTAAATATAGATAAATATCAGAATCTATCACAGCTGTGTTTATTACATTCTGTAATACATTTTTTTTTCATTTAGTTATATAACTAGTTTTATAAGATATATGCTTCTTATATATATTTATTATATATTTATTTATTATTATATATTTATTTATATATATAATATTATATATTTATATTGTATATAATTATTATATATTTATTTATTTATTTATTTTTCCATACAATCACATATATCTTTCTTTCTATCTGTATTTTTTGTTACCGATCGTCATTTGTATCAGAATGCGTAATAAATACATACGCAATACGCATATGCATAATTTACAGTTATGAATATTTACGTGCACATACATCCAAGCATACCATGTTATGAGTTTCCATAAGTGAGATCTCAAATTCCCATGCCTTAGTTAAACGTATAGACTTGTTTTGCATTCTCATTTTTTTTTTAAACGGATATCACAAAAGTCTCCGTACAACTTCAAAAATTTATCACAAAAAAATAATAGGTCTACAGCAAAAATAATTACAACAGTACATAGAGTAACTTAAAAAGTTTTTGTCTACTATCTTAGTATACTTCTATATGAGATCTTTCCGTTGCATGCGACATTTCAATGTCATGAAGCAGTTCAACTGCAAATTCAAAGTGTTTCGCATAATCATCCGTTTGTAACGCTTGCAAAGCATTCGTGACTGATATTAGAAATGTATGACAACGGGAAGTGTGAATGATGAAAAAAGAAGTGGTTGCCCTAGCGCTAGTAAAGAAAGTGCGGAAGGAGTACGTGAAACTTTTTCAGGAACCCTGTAAAATCAATTCGAAAAGCATTGCAAGAGTTTATTATGTCAAAAATCGCAACACACGCTTCATAAACGATTACAACTTTCAGCCTACAAAATTCAGTTTATGCAGGCGTTACAAACTAATGATTATGTGAAACGCTTCGAATTTGCAGTTGAAATGCTTCATCGCATGGGAACGCCGAGTGCAACCAAAGGATCTCATGTAGAAGTATACTAAAGTAGTACAAAAAACATTTTGAGTTTCTCTAAGTACTGTTGTAATTATTTTTGCTGTAGGCCTATTACTTTTTTTGTAATCAATTTTTTGAAGTTGTACGAAAACTTTTCAGCCACCCTGTATGTCATTAAAAAATTAAAATTTTTAACTTCTTTTTTGTGCACTGTTCTTAAAAGATGTATCTTCCTTTCTTATTTGTAAAAATATTTCATAATAATATAGACATAAAATATATATTTGATACATAATTTTATGTCTTAAAATCTTGATAAAACTGAGTAAGAATTTAACACTTGAAATAAAATTAACCTCTTCACGCCCTTGGCCACATATGTGGATGTTTAGTGTTTTATATTTATTATTACTGTCAATAATAAAAAGAACAAAAATTTTATATAAACTTATTCTCTACAGAATCCATCAACAAGAGAAGAAAAAAAATGTGGTTTGGCTGCTCTGATAATGTTATTTCCGCTGTACAGTTAGACATATAAAATAATCGTGAAGATATTTTTCGGCATTCACTGTTTTTGGATTACTTGGTATCGTTAATATTTGATAAAAATAATATGCGATACATTAAACATATTAAGTTTTAATAATTTGTAGAAACGTAAGAAATAAATTTACTGTAAGATTTTTATTTTATAAGAAATAATTTTACTCGTAAATAACCATAACCGCTTAGCGGTCATAAATATGCACGTTACTTTTTTGTGACTTTTTTGTTGTTGTTGTTTTTTCCTTTTGTCTGCTGTTTGAACTTATATTAATATGGAATGAATAAATCGTAAAAAAGTCATTTCTTTCTCAGCATAAAAAGATTGTCCCTGAAAAGGTTAAGCGTAAGATTTAGATAAATTTTAACAGAGAAAAAAAAATTGAGACACGCTTCAAAAGGAGTATTCAGAAAATATGAATTAAAAATATTAATTTCCATAGGCGATGTTATAAGAAAACGAATTCATCACACGCCCATAGATTTAATATTAGAGGATTCTATTTGAGATCTCAATGATGAATTACCTATTGAAAATAGTAAAAGCGCCTCCTTGTTCTGAAAGTCTCTTGTAAATTGGTGTTCTAGATGGGTTTCTAAAATTTATGCACCCGTAAATATTTTTCAATGTGCGAAATTAATATAAAATGTCTTACAATTAAAAAAAAAATGGACTACATGATAAAAATGCCACAACCTTAGTCACACCCTTAGCTTTTGTATTACTTTCCTATAAACCACATGAAAGCTGTTATTTTAAACCATTCCTCTGTTTGTTGCAACACTTACCATTACCATTATTTCTATTCTTAAAATCGTAGTTCGATTCCATATCTGTTAAATTCGTGGTTTTTATAATTATTATTTAAGTGTTTGTGAAGTTTTATGCTAGTTTGACAATTTATTTATGAATACTCGTTCTTAAAAATTATTTTACAAAGTATATAAAAAAAAAATTAAAGCCAGATACGGTTTTTTAACAAATTGCATATGAAAGTATTATTTTTTCGATTAAACGGCAGGAAATTATAAATTGTACCATGTTTAGAGGATAAAAAAAACTGTAATAAAATTTTAATTTTTAATAGGTCTGCGTTATTCCCGTTCCTTTTTTTTTTTTTTTTTTTTTTTTTTTTTTTGCTTTATGATATACATAAAAAAAAAATCCTTCGTAAAATATAAAGTATGAAATACTTTGCAAAATAATTAGAATGCTGAACAAAGATGCTGATTAATGAAAAAAATTCCAAAAACACTTCACACATTTTGAAACCCAATTTCTGAAATTAGCATCTATAGCTGGAAAAGTATTCGAATTCTTTCGTGAATCCCTTTATATGATCGTTAAATTTGTACATGTGGTACATAGTATGCAACTATTTAGTTCAGTTACGAAACACGTAAAGCAGTTTCATATTCTAACTCAGCATTTTCCGTTAATAAGCGGAATTGTACTCAAAAAATTTTGAGAACCACTATATATCATCTGTAAAATTTATAAATGTCAAGCAATAAGCAAAAGTAGTTTTACATTTCACAACGCATTCCAGAATTGGTTCCGCATTTCCATCAATTATCATATATAGTCCGTAAATTATTCGAGTTCTCCACAACAGAGGGCACCATGACCACCCCAAAACCCATCATGTTCACATATTCGGATGATATTATGGAAATTATCAGAAAAATTGCGCATGACTGCGATTAAATCTTCCATACAAAAATAGCAGGTAGTTGGATGAAGCTTTCTGCGGATTCTCTATCAATCTCTCTATTCTAAAAAAAAGTAACTACCGCTGTCACCGCCGCCGCCGCCGCCGGTTTTGAATTTTTTGTGACCGGAGGTCTTTCTTCGTTAATATTAAGAAAAATAATGCATACAAAAATATGAAAATCGGTGGTTTTATACAGAAATGTTCGATAAACACGCTGATGCAGACAGTTTTCAAATCGAAGAATTATTTTAAGAGTTATTTAATGCTAAATTTGGACAAAATCGTTCCACTAAAAAAGTTTTATAGCAGCAAAAACTATACATGGCAGTGTAATCATTTTTAGATCATTTTATGCGTTAGAATTTGCCGGAGTGCAGATTGCATTAATTTTTTTATTTTGACTCATTTTTTCAGGTTTTATTTCTGTTTTAAATTCAAATTTTCAGCATTTCTAGAGATATTTTTTACAGATTTCAGAAAATTGTACTAATTTAAACTGTTGCCAACTGTATAAAAAGCGCAAGCAATAATATTTGCTTCAAATTAAAAATTTATTTACACGTGACTATTATAAACAGGAAAAAAACTTTCAAATTAAAATTAAATAATTACGTATAAAAAGCAGGAATTTATTAAAAATTATGTCATAAAAAGTACACACGTGAATTTTAAAAGAGAAAGGATATTGTAAAATAATAAGTTCATTAATATGCGTTAGAAGTCGTAGGAGAAATTACGCCATATTTACGTCACATTATAGTTATTACATAAAATGAACACAAAATAATATTGCAAAAAACTTTAAATTTAGAAATTGCGCTAGACATTTATTTAATATTTTGAGAGGATCTTTTCAACTATTTTTGTTTGGAAAGCGCAAATAATATTTCATTTCTAACAAAGGTATCTTCACGTGAATATTTAAAAGAGAAAAAAATAGCTTGGTAAAAATTACGTTAGATTAAAAACGATTAATTTAAAATGTCTCATTTAAAAGAATTTTCTTTTCGCTTTGTTAAAAAATGCCAGGAGACAAAGACTCTGTTTACTTAATTCCTTTTATATTAGCTTATTTTGAAATGTTGTTACACGTATCTACTTCATCAAGTTATTTTTATTCGACGTTTTATTTGTATTTTTGTTAATGTTGTACGAATTTATTTGTTCTATTGTTATTTAAAATAAAAAATTATGTCAATTTGTATAATTTGGCGAGTGGTTTGGCGATTTATATAATTTGGCGAAATTGGTCGACGAGATAATCAAGCAGTACCGCAGCGGATTTGGCGTTAAAATTCCCCAATCAAAGACAAATGAATAGAAATTCGTTTATAGGGAGATTGCCACTGCTTTTTACATTATAATTCAATCTTTCGAAATCTTTTTAAAGCCGATCAAATTAGCGTGCATTTAGAGTCTGCGGTGTCTGGGCGGGGGTTGGCGAGCTTAGCTCGTAGGGGGCCGAGCCCCCTAGTAAAAGAAAAAATAATTGTGTTCCTTAAAAATAATAACATGCAATTCTACTATAAGCGCGACACACGGGCCCCGCTAAAAGCAGTTATAAGAGGCGTCCCTACTAGGACCAAAATTTAAGAAATAAAATACGCCCTTCAAAATGAAGGATTGGAAATAATCAAAGTAGCACAAATGATAAGTAGAAAGGATAAAAGGGCGCTCCCTCCTTTTCAGATTCATCTGCCGAATGATGATCAGGCAACTAATACCTTCAAAATCACCGGTATTCTTTATTTTCATGTTCAAATTGAGAAATACAGAGCCCCCAAAAAGGCGGTGCCATGTTTCAATTGGCAGAATTTCTTTCATCACACGAATTTTTGCTTTGTTAAACCGCGTTGCGTACAGTGTGACGACTTTCACAAAAGCACAGAGTGTCCTAAAAAGATTGCTCCAACTCCTGAAGAAACTAGTATGTTGTGGCCATCACAAAACTTTCTTCTATATAAATCACGTCAATTAAATCATTTAAATAGTACAAGAAATTACATGAATTTAGCACCAATTCATATCAAAGTATATCTGAATTTGAAGTTTGATGAAAATTCGTGCATTAGTTCTTGAGATAGAGCTACAGCGGGAATTCTGAAAAATGTAGCATAGCAGCGCCACCTGTTGAGCGATTTACACTAAAAATAAACAGCACTAAATGATATCAAGGTATACCTGAATCTGAAGTTTGTTGAAAATCTAAGCGTTAGTTCTTGAGATAAAGCTATTGCGGAAATCGCAAAAAATGCAGCATAGCAGCGCCACCTGTTGAGCGATTTACACCAAACATTAAACATCACTAATTTATATATCAATTCATGTCAAGGACTAACTAAATCTGAAGTTTGATGAAAATCCGTGCAATAGGTCTTGAGATACAGCTCTTGCGAAAATCGTGAAAATGCAGCACAGCAGCGCCACCTGTTGGGCGATTTACACCAAAAATTAAACAGCACTAAATTATATCAAGGACTAACGAAATCTGAAGTTTGATGAAAATTCGTGCATTTTTTCTTGAGTTAGAGCTATTGCGATAATCATGAATAATGCGGCATAGCAGCGCCCCCTGTTGGGCGATTTTCTCAAAAAAGTAATCAGCACCAAACTATATCCTGGACTAACTGAATCTGAAGTTTTATGAAAATCCGTGCAGTAGTTCTTGAGATATAGCTATTGCAGAAATCGTGAAAAATTCCGCATAGCAGCGCCACCTGTTGGGCGATTTTCACCAAACACTAATCAGGTCTAGTTTATATCAAGGTATAACTAAATAACAAGTTTTGTGAAATTCTGTGCATTAGTTCTTTAGATAGAGCGCCCACAAAATTTTTGTCACATACAGACTCACAGACAGAGTGACAGAGTGACAGAGTGACGGAGTGACAGACAGACTCACAGACAGACATTTTCTAAAAACCATCAAATCGTGTTCTGGGCATTCTAAAACGTGTAAATCCGTCGAAAACCGGGAGTCGAAAATTTTCACGAATCCAATACTTTCTTCTTGTAAAGATAGAAGAAAGTAAAAATACAACACCAACCGGTTTGTTGCAATTGTTCGGATTTGCATCCAGCTTCATTTACAGGTTACAAAATCTTGGGACTGTTCCCCCAAAAATTCCCACTAAAAACCCTTCCTAGATCTTATTCGGATATCGCCAAAAGTAAAATATCATCTAATATTCCTAAATCTTCAATTTCCCAACCCAAAACCTCTAACTCCGTTTTTCACCCACAGATGGCGCTACAGGTCTATCTACCCATTTACCAGAGCCACGAAATCGGAAATGACATTTCTCGTCTTTTCCAAATTATTGAGAAAATTAAAACTGAACTAAATGCAAGTTCCTTTGCGGACCTTGCTTCCTGTTTGGAAAATCTTTATGAGGAAATTACTCAGCAATCTGATATTGCAAAAAAGATTTTGAAATTTATGGATGGTTTGCCAAACTATTCAAAAAATGTAAATAAAAATTCTAAACCAATGTAAATATTTTTCTCTTTTGAAATTTTGTATAGGAAACTTTTATTAATCGCTTAGTAAATATTCTTTCTTCTAACTGTTAAGCAAAATTGCACTTATTTAATGTGTAAAAATATATGGTCCCTAAAAGGGGTCTTTCTTTGTTAAAGTTAGCTTTTCTGGCCTCTTGACATCCTACCACCTGCTTTTCCTGTGGGAGGGGCTTGCCCCGTCCAATCCCAATTTTTGGCATGCTGACGTGACCCTCATCGATGATGTTTCTCTGTTATGTGCTGCTTTCCTGTTATTTCTTCATTTTCTTATGTTTCGGGGATGTGGGATTGATCTCACAGGCACCTCGAGTAAACAGTATTCGAATCGATATTCGAATTATTTTGTGAATCCCTTTATATGGCCTATATATTTGTACTTGTGCTACTTAGTTGCAAAAATTTTGTTCAGTTACGAAGCACGTAAAACAGTTTAAGATTCTAATTCAGCAATTTCCATTAACAAGAGGAAATGTGCTCGAATGCTTTTGATAATCCCTGAATATGATCTGTGGGATTTATACGCAACAGGTAATAAACAAAAGTAGTCTTAAATTTTTAAACACCACATTTCCATCAATTACCATCTATAATTGGAAAATCATTCGAATTATTTTGTGAAGCCTTTATGTGATCTATTTGTATATCTGCTACATAGTATGCACAGATTTAGTTCTGTTACGAAACACGTAACACAGTTTAATATTCTACTTCAGCAATTTCCGTTATTAAGAGGAAATGTATTCGAATGCATTTATGAACCCCTGAATATGATTTATAGAATTTATGCACAACAGATAATAATCAAAAGTAGTCTTAAATTTTTAAACACCACATTTCCATCAATTACCATCTATAATCGGAAAATCATTCGAATTATTTTGTGAAGCCTTTATGTGATCTATAGATTTGTACATCTGCTACATAGTATGCACAGATTTAGTTCAGTTACGAAACACGTAGCACAATTTAATATTCTACTTCAGCAATTTCCGTTATTAAGAGGAAATGTATTCGAATGCATTTATGAACCCCTGAATATGATTTATAGAATTTATGCACAACAGATATTAAGCTAAAATTTTACTAAAGTTAAAAAAGGATACCACAACTAAAACCACACTTCCACCAATTACCATTCATCGAAAATACCACAACAAGATTCTTTTGAAAGTCCTTGTAAATGAGCGATAAGTGCTTTGCACATCGTATTATGTAGCAAGAATCTTGTAGGGCACCTACGTGAAGTATCTTAATTGTAGTATGATTGAAATCTTTAAAATACTCTGCTAGGTTTATCTCACATGACCATAATGTAACACAATTCTTTTGAGTTCCCCTGCATATGAAATATAAATACTACACACCTGATTTGTAATACAGACCATGCCTTGGAAATTTTCAATAAATTATATAAATTACGTGGCAAACCGAGCGTATTTACCGAGCGTAGCAAACCGAGCGTAGTTAAAGCGGGGACAGCTGACGTCCAGACAAACCGAATTCATTAACTATTTTAACTATGTTGAAAAGTATAAAATCGGTGCAAATGTGAAGGTCTTTAAATTCTCCGATATACAACCGCATTTATATTGATAGAAACATCTTCATCTACAGTGGCAACGATAATTGGGATTCATGTATGGGGAAGGAGGTGGGAAGTGTTTTTTGTTTAAGCCAAAATTTATTTCATGCAAAAAAAAAATACACACTCCATAAACAATATCGATCACGCTATAGCATACATTATTAACATTTATTAATTATCTGTCAATCCGAGTAAGTTTACGAGCTATACAGCAAGGCTAGTAGGTAGATAGGCGACATACGGCAGACCTACAAACCGAAATCGTAATTTTTTCAACTATGTTTGAATATATTAAAAATGAGGCTTAATACAAAGCGACTAATTAATATATCCTAAATTTTGATAATACCTATATTGTTAAAAATTTTCAGTCAAATCGAAATTATTTATTTGATGGTTTTGACTTATTTTGTATTTTAAAGTTTTTTTTCTGCAACTTTAAATGTACGGGGCTTTAGAAATACAAGTAAAATGAGAGGAAAGTAGGGTAAAATGAAGCAGTCAGTTTATGTCTCAGTAATTGCATTCAGAGATTCTTATTTCTGATGTAATGTGGTAAGTTGTGGGAATTATCCATCTATGAAATATTATTCCAATATCACACTAAAACTGTTTGCAAAGTACAACTCGAAACAGAAAATTCCTACAAAATATGCGTAGTTTACAGTGAAGGCTATTTTTTAAACCTATTCTAAATAAATACAGCTGTGATGGAAAAGGGTAAGAAATGACGACAATAACATGGAGATAAGGAGAGTAACACTGTACAGGGCTATTAAAAATGATGGACCCGATTTAAAAAAAATCATATTTTCGAAACTACTGCCCATATTACAATAAGAGATACATGCATTTAAAGAGAAATATGCCAAGATGTTTTCAGTTACAAATGATTGATGTGTGACTCTTTTGTTACACGGCATACGTCCAATCTGTAATCGAGTTCGTTCCAAATATTTTGTAGCATCACTCTGCAGAGTGATTGAAACCATTGACATGTCAATGGTATTAAAAGCTTCACAAGTGCGTTCTTTAAGTTCTGAACACTTTGTTTTCGGCATTGGTGGTACATAGACAATGTCTTTAGCACTGTCAGAACTTAAAAACGCATTTGTGCAGAGTTCAGAATCATTGATGAGTGATAGTACAAATTGTTTGGGACGAACTGGATTACAGATTGGATGTACTCCATGCAACAAGAGGGTCACACATCGAACATTTGTAACTGAAAAAACTTGGTATATTTCTCTTTAAATTCATGCAAAATTTTATTGTAATATGTTCAGTAGTTCGAAAATACGATTTATTTTTTATTTTTTTTTTTTAATCGGGTCCAACATTTGTAATATCCCTGTATTTTCACTGCAGAACAGGAAACAGCAGAACTCTGGTTTAAATACTCAACGTACAAATATTGGGCTGATACTACTTATTCTGACTGATATATCCATCAAGCTAGGCAGAGATTCTGCTGTATGTTTTTTTTTTTTTTTTTTTTTTTTTTGTATCTTAAGTTTCTACATCTATGAAATTTAATTAAAGTACAAGTTATTTTTCGTGTTAACAAAATCTGTAATTAGTATAATGAAACGAAATATGATTTGGGATTTTAAAATTATACATTATTGAGTAATATAAAATATTAAAATGAATGTATTAAGACATTCAAATACATACTTATATGTGTGGCGCCTGTGTCTTGCATTTCGATCAGGGGTCTCACATCACACTAACTTTTTCTACATATCTCTAAAAAGTCTTCAGAAATGTTGTTACGGCAATTTTTTTCTCCTCCATATTATATCATATTTAATATGATCTTATCAAATTTAAGTTTTACAAAAATATGATATTCTGCATTTTGAAGCTTAGGGCATGAACATCTTATGAAAGTTCCATGTTCTTATCTATACAACCTTTCAATTGATATGAGAATTTTTACTGCAGATTATGATTTTTTCTGCACCAATATTTAATAATATTATACTATAAATTAATACTTTCTATATTAATTCGAGTTCTTTTAATAGTACTGGAATTACACAAAAGTTTATATGTACTGCAAATTGCATTCAAGAATTAAAAATGATTAAAATATTTCAAAATGCAGTGTTAAAATTTGAATTGTGCATGCATTTGAGCTCTTAATTTGAAGGCAAATTAAATAAACAAGAGAATATGGTTTGACTTTGGAGAATTTCGTTTTCTAATTTGGTTGTGTATGTATATAAAAATGAGAAAAGAATATTTTCAAAACCATGCATTTAATGTAAATAAAGTGAATTTTGAAATTTATAACAAAGTAAACGAAAGAGAAAAAATAATTAATTCATGTTCGTGCAATGCGCTGTAATCTGAAAATTACCATTTCATCTTTTTTATATTTTACATATCGGAAATGCAATTGATTAATGCTGTATAATTAAAACAGGTTGCATTTTTTAAACGTCGTTTTTTTTAATTAATAAAATCATAGGAATATATTTTAAACCTTAATTTGAACTCAAGCACATAAATATTTGAATATTATATTTAAATTTTAAAGAAAACGTGAAGTTATACTAAATATTAATTTAAAATAGTATAATTAAATCCGATTATTTGGGGGGAAAGTGTTATAGTCCATATTAATTTTGCTTATCATTTTCGTAATGTTTGGAGTACTGTAACATTATTAAAAAGTACTTGAAAATATTTTCGCGAATAGACCGAAATAAAAGAGAATTTCTTTTCAGCATCATAAATGAGTGGTACATGGTATAAAATATACCATTTCAATAGTGACCATTATATGTCAAACCTCGACATATATGAATTTCATGACAATGCAAATATATTTACAAAAATTAGAAAATTGATAAACAGATTTATACTCAGACGGAGAGATAGACCGACAGATACAGGCTCACAAACACATTACAGTCCATCCGAGTTCATAACTAATTGCAGCTGTGCTATAAAGCTTTAAAAAACATATGGAAACTATTAAAACGAACTAATACTTGAAATCCATCCATTAGTTAACATTAGAGATATCATACTAAAATGAAACTGCAGTTAGTGAGTTGGAATAGTTAGAGAAGTGTTTAAACAGTTTTTAGCTTCTGTTTGACATAGGTTTTCTGTGGGCTCGATGAGCAATTGGATCCATAAATCTCTATAAAAAAATTTGCTGTGTCCTCAGTTTTTAAAGAGATACAATGTGGTTGACCATTTTCATCGCAATACATTCGTCGATCTCTAATAATTGTACGCATTTCCATTCACCATTAAATGTGTTTAGTTGAGACTAAGTGCGGAATAAAAGCTACACCAGCCTATTAAATTAGGCTATATTTAATGTTAGTTTAATTCACATATTTTACGTATACCAATTCATGTCATACGTTTTATAGAATTTTCGAAATTAAGTAAAGAACTGCTTTTAAATTTTCGAAAATAGTATAGTATATGATTTACAAAATCACATTTTTAATTCAAAAATTGAAACCAATACATAAAAAGTATATTTACCGAGGGTTTTTTTTTTTCATTCTAAACAGTAGATCATGAATGGCTTATGTACAGTATCGGCAAAAGGTTATCACATTTTCGTCACTCTGCCACAAACGAAGTTATAGGAATGTAACCGACACCAATCTCATAACAATAACCCAAATCTAACAGTCCTAAAATAATCTAATAGCCCATTAATTATTGGCATATTTTAAATTTGTTTAATCTACATCTACAAATTATATGGTACTTTTCTATTTTCAATAACAACACATAATTCCGACGTCATATTTTCCTTATTCGATCATTTTTATTTTAGGATACTAAACAGGAAGTCATTCAGTCCAGTAGTTTAGGAATTTCGTATGTTTAAATATTTGGAATTCCCTAAAATTTAAATTAATTTTTTAATCTTTGCAAACAGTTTTGCTGTGTGGGAAGTTTGAGAAAATAGAATGTTATAAAAATTGTAATTTTCAGCAAACCTCTTAACTAAGACATTTAAAAATCATACTGTAATTACACATTTTGTAATTTTAGTCAGCGAATTGTAACCTAAGGTCACATAATAAAATAACTGATTCAATTAATTTAGTGAAATATTGGTTTGGTTAAACTTTTTAACTACGTTTAATTCCACAAACCATGTACTAGCATTTTCATGCAATAAAATAATAATTATACATAGAATGAACAATAAAGTTTTGTATTAATGCATAATAAGTGCAGACAACGTAGCTTAAAAATGGAAACTTGACATTTTGAATATACTAAAATGTTCTTGTATCATATGCTAAAAATATCTCCATTATTAATAAATTAACTCCACATGCATTCGAATTCAATTTCAACAAAACTTATCTAGGAATATTTAAAAAATTAATTTGAAGGTGCTTTTGAAGTTCGGTATCTTGTTTTATGAGATTTTTAATATTTTTAAAAGTTTTATGCTTATAAATTTTCACTTAACATTTAGGACCATTCATTTTGACGTTAAAATAGTTATTGCATAGTTAAGAATAAAATACTTGGCATGTCGCTTATAAACTCATTATGAATTCCGTTCATAAATTTTCGTCAACAGTCTAAATAGAATTCCAGCTGCGCAAGAAAAATTTGTTAATTAGTATGTGATGCTGTGGAAGATAAAGTTATTAAATGTGTTATAACGATATAAATTTAATTTACAAATCCTAACATATGTCGAATAATTTCTACTAAAAGGACTAACTGTTACATTTAGTATAGTGCACAATAATTGGAAAGGATTTTTGTTTAATTATAAGAAGCAAAAATTTAATATTTTAAAGTGACTTTATATAGTATTTTACCTAAAATATTGAAATTAAACTTGATTATAGAAATAAGCATTGTGTACAATTTTTAAATATACACGTAGAGGGAAATAATAATTGTTACATTCATGCTTATAAATGAAAATGTACATATTTTTAATTTATTCCTCCTCAATGCAGCACTTAGGGAGCGTAAAACAATATGTGTGAGGTATAGATATCCAATCTATATACTTGCTTGTTAAAAAGTTTCAAAAATCTGTATTTAAAAAGGCGAAATGTGATCCTCTCTAATTTTTGAGTGTTCAGCCATATACATTTTTAGTTATTTAATCGATATTGTAGAAACACTTAAGGATTTATTTTTCACAACGGTAATATTCAACTTAAAACATTTTTCGTTTCCCAGAATGAGTGAGAACTGTCTATTTGCATGTTTTCGTCAATTAAAGGTGTAATTTAATTCCTATAAAAGGAGAATTATACTCTTTCATATATTCATTAGTTCAACTTCAGAAACTGTGTTAGAAATTTATTTTAATACTATTAGGCGAAATGCATAAGTACGTGCATTTATTAAAGAAATAATTATGAATTCATCTTCATATTCAAATAAATTAAGATATTATAAAGGCATGGACACTTGCACCACGTACAATACAAATATCTAGACAAAATGTGATAAATTATAGACTGCCAAATTATGATAGGTTAAAAATCTTAAAAAAACACAAAAGTATGCATAAATCAACGATCTCAATACTATTGGGACATATTCGGGATATAAAGCAAAAATAATCCAACAATATTTTTCACATATTTTTTTTTTATAAACAACATCATTAGTGACTTTAAACCCTGAAGATGGCCCCAGAAGAGGGTTTAGACCATTGATTTATGTATATTTTGTGTAATTTTAATATTTTCAATGAAGTACATCATTTAGCAATGTGTATTTTATAACATTGTATCTAGTTACTTACCTTAAGACAATTCGCTACAAATTATTTTAGTTATTAATTTCTTGTCATCTAGAAAACACGCGTTTTACAATTTTTCATGATGCTTGGTGCAACGTGCACTGCGTGAAATACAGAAAATTTTAAAAGAACAAATAAAATGTGCTCGTGTATTTTGAAATTCTACATTTATTGCATAAAAAATAGAAATCCAATAGACTTAGTCATAATTAGTAAAACATCGATTGTCTCTAAATACGCTTTCAGGTTCAAAACAAGGATAAAGCATTATTAATACAAAGAAATTACGAGAAAAAATCCAATTATCCCACTGTAAACCTTATGGTATTAAAAAGCGTTCAGCGATAATTTTATGTAGTGTATAACTATTCGATGTTTTATGTCTAATAATTACATATGGAACTGATGATACGAAAATACGATACATTAAAATAATTTGTTTACCATTTATTTAGTTAATTACTCCAGTTTAAAAAGAAATGATGATAGTTTTAAAATATTACCGTAAATTAAAAAACAACAGTTTTCATGAATGCTCTGTACAATCTACAGGTCAAGTATTTAATAAAATTCTCTTAGGTTCGACTGTTTTGTAAGAAAATATTGAATTAAGTTTAATAGATACAAATCACTGACAAGTGTTTAAAATGATGGAACCTAAAAAGTATTAATAATAGTAATCAAATTTTATACTGTTTTAAAATCATTTTTGTCCATGTTTAAAAATTATTTTTATGCCCCGATACTTTATATCCTTTATGATACGATAATACGTTAAAGAAGCCTCTTAAAAAATAAAATTTAATGAACACATCGATTGACAATAAATAAACTTCGTATTAGTTATACATACTTTAAATTATCATATTTCAAAAACACTGTTCGTTTAACAAAGCAAATGTACTTTTTAAATTATTACTTTTGCAGTTATAACTTTTTAGTTTTCTTCATGATGAAAGAGACGCAGTGTAAAGTTTCAATGATGATATTTTCTGTATTTATATTTTTAAGACCACTATATTATTACATTTTTTAATTCTGTAGGATATTAAATACAAATCTTTAAGAAATGATTTTATTAGATTTATAAAAATCCTACAAAAACTCTATCCCTATCCATTTATTTTATAAATTTCAATCGACGACACTCTTTAAAATATATTTAATGACAGCATGCATCAATTGACTAATTTTAAATAAGTTGAATAAAACGTTTTGGAACATTAAATTTTTATTATTTCGTATTCCGAAAAGGTTCAAAATATGATCAAATTTTATTTTACTAAGAAAATCATTTTTCTTTGAAAATGATTGAAAAAAAAATTGTTTACATGCAAACTGAGAAACATACTTGCTAGTAAATTATAAAGTCTACTAATCTGCATATTTAATAATCGAAAATAGAAATATGTAAGATGCTTATACATAAAAAGTTAACCACACATTTTTCAGTAAATACGTGTCAGAGAGAAAACCACCTATTTAAATAATAATTAGCAATCTCCTATAAAACGGTAAAGGTATGCGATGTTAGGGCGTTACATAATTATTCTTAAAATATAAGTATTTAGATATTTTGAGAAATTATAAGTACTAAGTACTCCATTAAATAACACTAGCCTGCATTTTTAAACTTTTTGTCAGATGATTTATAGAAGAAGTTTTTCTGAATCGGTTTTTGATGCTGATTCCGGAAATAACCTCCATGTTTATCTATCACGTCAGGATTTTACAAAAAATTAGAAGTTGTGTCGTCAATATTTTAATTGATGCAATCAAAAATTTATCGCAATTTCATACAGAGTGTTTCATTAAGCACGTTAAAAATACTGTAAAAAAACGTCCTTATAAGTTTTGAAATTACTTTAATAAAACGGAAAGAAAACAGTGTTCAAAAGCAAACAGTAAACAAACTTTTTTATTTTTGGCTTTCTTGCAGATCTTCCTTCATGTTTATGTCCCTCTTCAACATCCAACAGTAGTCTGTCATCATATTTACATTCCAACTTCCTTTATACTCTTCACTGTAATGTCCCAGATTTTCTGGAAAGTAGTCGATATGGGAATACAGAAGTGCATTTTTACACTCATATTACTTTTCAGCTTCTTGAAATTTTCCAGCATTGTTTCAACAATATTCCTGTAATTTAGATCTTTCTTATTCCCTACAAAGTTTCCAATAACACATTTAAAAGCGGTCGCTACGTCTTTTTCTGTCTCATTCATCGTTTTTTTTTTCAAAATCCTTGTCTTTCAACAGTTTTTTTTTATTTGAGGACCAGCGAAAATTCCAGCTTTTAATTTTTCGTGTGTGATGAATGGAAACTTATATTTTTGTGTGACTACCACATAAAGCTTGTTCTCAGAGATGAATCTTCGCAATCAACTCGGGTCGATTGCAAACAAACTATACTTGATACAAGAAACTAAGAACAGTTTTGTAATCAGCATAAAAAATGCATTAAGGGCGATCATTGGTTTTTAATTATCTGATACCATGCAGACTAGTGTAATCACACATGTTGTCTAACGTCTATTTAAATAATGTCACATATATCTACAAAATTATTACACACTTAATTTTCACAATAAAACTCAAAGATGAAACCGAGACATCTTTACTTTTTCTAGATTATTTTACGCCGTCTGGCATTTCGTTTTCAACTCCTGGTATCTTGTTGCGGACCTTCATTTGGGAAGTACTGTTCGGTAGAGTATGTTACTAATTTGCACTCGGTGGTTTCCGTGAAATTTCATTTTTGTGAATTATTGAATTATTAATTCGTCACCCAGTACGCAGGAAAACATTCTATGTCGTAAAACAAAATCATGTTTTAAAAATTAATTTTTTTTTATTTAATAATTTATAATAAAATTCATTAAAAAATTGCTATCACATAAAACTACTTAATACATGTGCATTTGCTCGTGTTATGTCTATATTTCGTTTCATTTTTACCGTTGTATTTCATTCAATTTTCTTTCTTTCTTCTTTTTCTAACCGCCTGATGAGAGAATTTTTTTTTTTTTTACTAATCATATTTGCATATTATATGCATGGATATTTGATATTATGGCAAATTGCGGCATTGTTTCTATACTGTAAATTCCGCCTTTATTTACATAATAAATTCCGTACTGTCCGACCTAGTTTGAAGTATATGTCTAATATACAATAAATGAAAATTTGTCTCTGTGTAATTCTATACAAATCCACAGTTCGGAAGCAAGAATTGTGAAATTTTACGTACATGTGTATTAAATCACGACAGAGGCAAGTAAAATAATTCGGAATCGAAATAATTTATAGTTATTTTTTAATTGACAAAAAACTACCAATTTAACAGCAATTTCCTATCAAATTTAAACATTATTCGTTAAAGTAGTTGCCAACAATTAAAAATCCACACTAAAATTCTTACCACAACAATTACTTA
Organism: Maratus speciosus; assembly: GCA_963932465.1. Taxonomy (NCBI): domain Eukaryota; kingdom Metazoa; phylum Arthropoda; class Arachnida; order Araneae; family Salticidae; genus Maratus; species Maratus speciosus. The sequence goes on from OZ010792.1 coordinate 176,080,695, forward strand.
TCTATTGCAAGATTTCTACGTGAAAAAATAAACTGAATTGAAAAAAAAATAGTTTGACGAATAAAAAAATAAAAGTGATTATTACGTCATAACTTTTATACTGCAAGATTTCTACGTGAAAAATTAAAATCAAATAAATAGTTTGACGAATTAAAAAAAAAGAAAGTGAATATTACGTCATAACTTTTATATTGCAAGATTTCCACGTGAAAAATTAAAATCAAATAAATAGTTTGACGAATTAAAAAAAGATGAATATTACGACATATTAGAAATATAATGGACATCAACATGTCAATATATAACGTCATATGGGTTTGAAAAAACGTATTAAAACTTGATAAAAACACGATTATGTGAATATTACGACATATTATAAATATAATGGACGTAAACAGGTGAATATATAACGTCATATGTGTTTAAAAAAACGTATTAAAACTTGATAAAAACCTGATTATGTAAATATTGGCATAATTTAACATTTTGAGGTTCTCTGAATTTGTTTTCGCCATTTTTAAATCTATTCCATATATATATTAGGGTGGAACGAAAGTATAGGGTAAAATATTTTTTTTCAGCAAATGATTTTCTAATAGCAATTAAAAGTTGTCTCTGTATGTTAACAATAAAACTACGAAGATTTTTCGTTATAAATTTATATCTTGAGGTGCCGCAAGGGCCTTAAAAATAAGGATTTTTCTACAAAAAGTCCAAATTTAACATAAAATTATAATTTTTTTTTCACTGTTTTATTTTCACTTTTTTAAAATCAAATATTGTTTTTAACAGCAATATATAGATATTTCTTTACTATAACAACAATAATATTAAGTTTAATTGATGTAAATTCATGCATTCATTTTCTGAAAAAGTGAAATAAATGAGCTTTTTTTAAAAAAATCAAGATGTAATATCAGTTTGAATTTAACTGTTAGAATTACTTTTTTGCTTACAAATAGTTGTTCATATACAGTTTTTTAAACAATACAGTGGCGCTCAAAAGTATTTTGACGAAGATAATAATTCACTTAACTGAAAAGAACATTAAAATACAAAAAAAACAATCATTTATTTTAATTAACCATATTCAATGTTTTAATTTTAATAAATTAACAATAAATATTAATAATATTAATAAAATTATATAAAAACATGGAAACATTTAAAATGCTTCATTTAAAATACATTACTACATAGGTGTGATAAAAATATACAAATGTTTTCAAAATTAAAAACATTAGATGTTAAAATGATAAAAAGCTACTCCGAGCGCTTTCGGCTAACCTTAAGCCTTTGTCAAGGAGAAGAGTTTTGAGTCAATTCTCTTCTCCTTGACAAAGGCTTAAGGTTAGCCGAAAGCGCTCGGAGTAGCTTTTTATCATTTTAACATCTAGTGTTTTTAATTTTGAAAACATTTGTATATTTTTTTATCACACCTATGTAGTATTTTATTTTAAATGAAGCATTTTAAATGTTTCCATGTTTTTATATAATAAACAAAGGTGAATCTGGCGTTCAAGATTGGACTATTTTATTAAGTCAATTTATTAATATTAATAAAATTATATATATACTATATATATATTTATATCTGAATTTTGTCATGTTGTAACTCTCGAACTTTTTAACCGATTTGGATGAAATTTTTCATATGCATAGTACATACTAATGTCTCGACCAAGTTCGTTGGCCAGTTTCATCCGCCATCTTGTTTTAAAATGGCAGCCATTGGAATTTTTGAAATTTTATTGGCAAGAACTTAACCACTGGAAGTTCGTTAGATTTTTCAAATTGTTTGCCAAAAATCCCGCCAAATTCCTTAAGACCCTTTGTTTTTCCATCTAATTCATGAAACAGGTGGCGCAAAGGCAATTCCTTTAAGTGTAACAAACAAATCAGCCACTGCAGAGACTTATTTAGATCCTTTTTTCTGTTAGAGCAATCACACCGTTATTAACTCCAGTGTTTGCAACTGTCCCATCACACCCAATAGCAGTTACAGTTGACATGTTCAAATGATTGTTACCAATAAAGTAGGCTGTCATGCTATTTTTTATAGCTTCACCTGTTCCAAAAGCAGGGGTTACATGTCCTAGAAAGAATGAATTGGACTCTTTTAATAAAGGAATATGTTCTTCGATGACCGTCTTTTTGTAAAATTTGTTTACTTTTTTTATCATGCAGAATTGTTTTATCTTTTCTTCCATTGAAAAACAAACGCATATTATGTCCAACTTGGTTAAGGCTTCTTACTATCTCTTTTGTTCGATTCTTGGCTCTCTCTCTTCGAATTTTCATCCTATCAATTACCTTACTGTGTTATCCTCTGTAATCATTCCAACATTTTTAAGAACAGCACATGCGATAGTCGCAGCAACTCTGTCTCAAATAACATTTCGGTTACAAGCACTTGCTACTGTTGGAAGTGCTACTCGCATTTGCTCGCTTGTAGTTGAATCAAAAAAATAAGTAGATGAATTTTTGGAATTGTATATTAAGGTTCCTTTCAATGTTTGCTCACGATCTGATTGAATGGCATCATTTTCAGCTTTTCTAATAGCCTTAACTACTAATTTCTGATCGTAGTATACTTTAATTGTTGCTGTATTACCTGTTGCTTCCTCTCTTCTCTTTGTGTTAAAATCTTGGAAATAACTTTATAGACTCCACTTATACACATTTTTCTCACTGTTCTTTGGTCAAGTAAAAAATCTTTCTCAAGTTTAGGTACATATTTCTTTTTTCGCACTTACAGACAGAAAATTATTTGCACTTACATGTTGCTACATAAAAAAGACTTGAGAGTTGCTACATTAAATATTTTACTGCAATCAAATAATATTTTTCGGTACCTGTTCTACCTTTTGATCTTAAAATACTTCTGTATTTATCATGATAGGTTTTTCCCATTTCTAACATGTGAGTGCGAGATACTACAGGAATAGATGCTGACGACCAAATAGATTCAACTTTCTTAATAAGTATATCAAGTATTTCACTCACCGTTCGTTCTTTTGATGTTTTGTTTGGTTTCAGCTCATGTCGAATATAAAGATAATACTTCATACTGTCATAATAAGTTGAAAATCTTATATCACTTAATTGTTTATGGTACCAAAAAATTGGACATTCTAACTTTTGTCTTGTCTGAACTGGTCTTAACACTGCCATCACTCTAAAGATAAAGTATTAACTAATAAATTATTATACAAATATTCAAACTGACATATTGATAAACAAAACAAAATCCAGTAAAGAACAGCATAAAAACATTTGTTACTCAAACGATTCGTTTGCCTACGCTACACTGACTGACGACAGATACATGTGACCAGACCATTGCTACAGTTACATGCTTCTCTTCCTTCTCCGCCACCCTACACCAGGCAATAACCAGACCTGAATCAAGGTCACTTCAAAACAAGTGTTGTTCTCCATTTGACTATTAATTTTCAGAACTGAAAAATGTTTTGCAGTGTTTTTTTAATTAAAAGTAAGGTTAATCGAAATGTTATTACGAAATACTGTTAAAATCTAAAAAAAAAATGGAAATTAAAAGATGCAAGAATTAGTAGCATAAATATTAAAAGTATGCAGTATAAAATTGTAAATTTCTACTGTAAAGTAGTTTATGTGTATTATTTAAAAATTGAAAACAGGCATTTGGTATTTAAAATATTTTTTTTCTACTAAACCAAATTTATCAAAATTCGTAAAATCTACTTAAACATACATATATTCAAGTCTTTTGCGGCACCTCTAAATATATTATGTTTGTTAAAATATTTTAACACTATCTTAACAAAGGCATTAGACAACTTTTTTTCTCTATTACATATCGAAATTAAAAATTTATTTTTTTCGTTCCACCCTAATATACATACGTGTGTGTATGCGTCTATATTAGAATTTCCACAAAGATTTGGGTTCCAAAATTTCGTTCTTAGTAAAGAACTGAAACCAAATTTCTGATATTTTTAATGTAAAATTCATAGAATTTTTGTACTTGCCATTTTTCTTTATTAAAAAAAAAAAAAAAAATTAAATAACAAAATACTCCCAAAAACACTTTTCATCCTAAGGTTTTAATCTGGGTGTGAATTCAGATCACAGATTATATTACTATGTAAGTAGGTAATCTGTCAACCGGATTCAATGAAAAAAAGGGTGAAAATTACGTAAATGGCTCTTCACGAAATTTATATGTATTTACCCTGAATCATGAAACAAGAAATCTAATTTATAAAACTTCTTTGAAGTAATTCTTTTCCAGTTCGTTCCATTATGTACAGGTCAAAGACAGTTTGTCTTTGAACTGTATCATTCTTCTTTACTTTTATCTGTTATTCCTCCAATGTTGAATGGAAATAAGCTCACTTAGTTGTATTCTTTTGCGTCTGCTATATAAATCTATACATTTTTATATTGGGTTTTCATTTGATTCATGTGTACAACACCTCGACTGCATTTTTTATTTTTGTTTTATATTGTATCTTTAATTTTGTAATTGGTTTTTCAAAACAAGCATACTTAAAATTCCGGGCAACGACGGGTAATTTAGCAAGTTAATTATAAAATAAGTTGCACTCTGTCGAGGCGTTCCACGCAATGTGTCTGTTAAGATATACGACGTAGCTATCTGTATAGATGATGTTTGTTGTTGCGAAAGAGGTCTAAAATGAAAAAAAGGGCGATCATACATGAAGGCTTTTTCCATTATTAAAAACTGGTTTTAACTAAAGTTTAAATTCATTTATCGCTAACCTAAGTTTCCACATAAGTGTAATAATTTGTCAAAGTGCTGTAAAATAATTTTTCAGATATTTCCCCTTTTTACATTAGGGTTTTATTTATTTTAATATCATGCAGGGTATATGATTTTATGTATCGTACAATAAGTTAGACATTATAGATTTTATTTTAAAACGTGTACATTTTTCTGTAATTAATTTAAAAACCATTGAATACTGAATTAGTGTGCACTAAGTGATTAAAAATACGAATGAAATCAGATTTTGGTACATAATATGCATTGATAGGTGGGGCAATGTACGGGGATTTATTGAGTAACATCGCCCTATCCCGCTTTTCCTTCATCCGTGCTGAGCTTCTCTCACATTAGGCCGGGTAGATTTACTGCACGTACTTACGAAATACAGTATGACCTCAAAAATACAGCATTAAAAAATTCGGTAACCACAAAAAACCGACATCACAGTTACTTCCCCCTCTTTCTTTATTTACACTTCAAACCAGGGTTGCCAGACCTCTATTTTATCTCGAAATTTTGGCTTCAGAGCAGAACGTTTAGAAGAAGAATTTTTACTTTAAGTAATCAAGAAAAGTTTAACATTAAATAAATCTGTAAATACTTTGCATTTTCTGGTGTGAATCCAAATTTTTTAAATAAAAGTGGAGGACAAACTGGCAACACTGCTTCCTATCCAGTAATTGTAAATTGATACATTGTATTAAATATGATCGGGGTAATCTAATACCCCTATCTACTGGAAGGTTGCAGTACAGCTCGAGGGATGGACTTCCGATGTAGACACATTAGTTTTAATGAGTGTCAGTATTCATTCTCTACAAGTGGTGTTCAGAATTGTGGATTTTGGCTAAATGCCGTATGGCAGGTAGAGCTAAATTGTTTATTCAATGTGAGATAAAAATTAATTCATGATCTAAGATGAAAGCATTACTTATTTCTGAATTTAGGCAAACTTGCTATTCCGCTGAATTACATGAATTGTTATTTAAAAGGAAAATGAAACATTCGACGAATATTTTTAAAATGTGAAACAATTGTGTTCTAAAGGCAACATAGAAGTTTCCGCACTTCTTCAGTATGTGATTGATGGAACAAATGATGCTGTTTTAAAAAAAATTCTTTATGTTTTGTTGCCCCAACATAGTTCAATTTAAACAAAAACTCAAGACTTATAATAAATTGCGTGTTGATTATGATATTAAACCTGATGTTCATGTTAGGCCTAAGATGAATCAAGAAGTTGAGATTAAAAACAAATCTAGGTTTATTAAACCTGATATAAAAAATGTGTTAATTGTAAAGATAGAAACCACAAAAGTAAACAGTGTAAAAATAAAGATAAAATCCAATTTGTTTTCGTTGTAACCTGTATGGCCACAAATCATACGAATGTGGTAAAACGAAATATGCAAAATTTCCTAATGATTCACAGGTAAATGTACTAACCTGTTCTCAGAATTTGATTCTTAAAGGTATAAAGATGCATTCTCTACATTTAATTATATTGCATGATATAGGAAGTCAAAGAAATATTCTAAAGAAATGCAATTCTAATAAAATTAAAGATTATGAAATAAACCAACGGATATGCTTTTAACTGGTTTAGGTAAAAATATCATTCAGACCAATTGGTTACTTTGAGGCTGAAATCGAAATAGATGATTCCAAATTTCAACCATCCATTTTCATGACCGATGACAAACCTAACGATTCTCATTTAATTAATGGTACTGATATAATACAAAAAGGCTCTTTAATTGTTTCCGGTAATGTTATTAATTTAAATAAGAGTCAGAATAATTATTTTGTTAATGTTATAAATTCAAGTGAATTAACGGTAAATTCTAAATTTCACCCTTATTCTCCCATCTAGTATATTAGTAACGCACAAATTCTAAACGAAAACAAGTATTTACCTATTTTTCAGTTGCACTATTCTAGCTCAGAAATTAAAGAATTATGCCTACAAAAGGAAAATTTAACTGCTGAAATTAAAGAAGTTGAAAGAAAATATAAATTTTTACAAATGCATGAAATGGAATTAAAATAAATATTTTTGTCAGAAAAAAACAATGTCGAAAATCGCAATAACATCTTTAGAAACTAAATTAGAACAAAAAGTAGCAGAAAAGACATAGCATTAGTAAATTATTTAGAAAATTAGAGAGATGTTTTCAACATATAAAATTCCAGTTAGATCAAGAATGTAAATGTTCAAAACAATACCATTTATGCTTAATAAAAATAAATAGCTATTCCAAACATCTTGAAAAATAATTAGAAGAATCAGAAAAAGAATGTTCTGAAATAAAAATGTCCAAAAGAAGAATTCAGATAAAAATAAATAACTCCCAGGAAGATTTCGAAAATTAACGACAAGAATTAACTAAACTTAAAAAGGAAATTAAGATAAATAACAGCGCTAAAACTTATGATTCAGACTCCATTAAGTTAGAAAAAAAACTACGATGAATCTACTTCCAGAAATGAAAATAACCAGAAAATTGGTGTACTAAATGAAGAAAATTTTAGCAAAGAAAATCTTGAGAAAATGTCTAATAAGAAGTTGAGTAGTAATGTTTCAAAAAAAATTAACAATATCGCTTAGTCTTCAGATGAATTTGAAGATGAATCCGAAATAACGAATTATTATGAAGATATGAAGTTAAGAAACCGAAGCAAAAGTTTATTATAAAGAAGCCTGTTTATTGAAGATCCTTTTAAAACGAAAATATAAGAAAATTTGACAAATTCCGAAGATGACACCGATAATTCTGATGTTGATAATTTGATCGATATTGACAAATATGGTATCGTTCATGATAAATTCCTTGATTTTAAAGATGATGCTGAATTCCTGAGAAGCAAGAAACCCTTATATGATAGTGGCTATGAAATGTGATGAAAAAAGAAAGAAAGAAGAAGAAAAAAGCCGTAAAAAAAGAAAAGTCGTAAAAAAGAAGACGTAAACAAAGTAAAAAAAAAAAAGATGAAGAAAAAAGAACTATTTTTTGTGATGCTTTATGACGTGAGAAGCCTTTATCACGAATATACTTCTTGAAGACAAAATTGTAAAGAATTAATCCTTGACTGTCCAATGACCTTTTCCTTATGAAAATTGAATCAAAGACATTGCAGATAAGTAGATCGGCAATTCCCATTCAAAAGCATGCGAAATCATGGCAGCCATCTGAAGTGAATTGAAACACCTGAACCGCGAGGTTTGTATGTCAGCTGTGGTTATTTACCATTAAGTGCTATGGCTAGAGTGAGCTTAAAAATTAATTTTTATCAATATATATGAAGTTTATGGCATATATTTTTTTTACATAAAGCTATTTTTTATAGCTAAATATGCATTATAAATATTGAAGTTTCAGAAATAAAGTTGAATAAGGCGATTTATAAATAATTTTATGTATGGTATGTTTGAAAATGAGTACCAAATTTTAACATGCCTTATAAACCTAAATAAAGACGAAATATATATGGAAACAGATTTTTAAACATTATAATTCAACTTTTTTATTATGTTTGACTTACAAAATTAACTGGTAGGGAAATTTAGATTAAAGGTAGCAACTGTAACATAATATAGTAATTTACAAAATTTTAAATTACTTGTGAAGAAATCTACGTTTTTTAAACTAATTTTTATGCAAAAAGGTAATTAAAAAAATTCATATTAACGAAAGTAACACTATACGTGTGTCCTTGTCGGATGTTTATTGAAATACTTACTTGCTATACGAAAAAAAAAAAAAAAAATTGATGAATAATAAGGTATTTTTTTTCAAAAAAAGCCCTAAATGAAATAGGGTAGATTAATACTTAATGATTCGCAATGACAAATTATGCGGATAAAAGCATTTTCTTAGGTAAATTAAAATATAAAACATATATACTGCCGTACAACAGCTGTGATCAAAAATCCTCAGTTAAACTGACAGTTTGGAGGTCTATGTATCTTAAAAGTCTTTGTATTGAACTGATGCTGTTTTTTATTTTATTTATTAATTTTTTTTAAGAAGTTTGGTTACTGCTCTTTTTTTGTATTTTCAGGTGCTCCTGCTGCTCCTTCTGATGTACAAAGGTGTCACCAGATGTCAATCAGAGGGTCAGTATAGCCGAGTTGTGGGGCTGAATTTAGCTACACATATATACCTTGTAGTTGAAAGCGCCACCTACGTGACTGCCTTTTCAGGGCCTACCAATTAGAGCGCTCTCGTCCTGTTTGATTTCATTCCCCACTGAGTAAATCAACTGATACACGAGAGATACAAAGCGCAAGCGCTCGAGGGACAGACTTCCAAACTAGAGACATTTGTTTTAATGAGTGTCAGTATTCATTCTCTACATATCTAAAATGAATTCTTCAAAATAACACTAGCATACAGTGATAATGCTTTTTAAACGAAAATAGTTTTTCTACATAATTTTGGCATGGGAAAATCGAAAATGCATTTAAAATGCTCAGTTAACTAAATGTTATAAAATATGTTGAAATTTCAATAAAAAACTATGGAATTTTACATATCATTGTGAAGTATTATAAAATAATATCTATAATAAATTAAAATTTAAACTTAATTATATTTATCCTGTACTTTTAGTGGATTAATAGTAATGCTAATTCTGACTGTATCTTATATATTCATACCGTATAGGTTATTACTATATAAGTTCGTAAGTTTTGAAAGATATAGTACCATATCTTTCAAAATTAAAGCTAATAAGAAAATCCTAAGGTCATATTAGATTTTATCGATCCAATTAATAACGATTGACTATAGACAACAGACAAAAAAACCTGATTTACAGCTATCAAAATAACGCAGTACAGCTTTTTAGGGTTCCGTTCATCTGACGAAACCCTATTCGTCTCACTCCTTTGTCTGTTTGTCTGTCATAGAGCCCGTTCTCATAAATTATAAGCGTTGGAGACTTGGAATTTTGGATACTTATAGTTGAACTCCTCACATCAAACGACAAATCATAAAATTTTGAAAAAGTCTTATATTTACTCGTCTGGACGTTAACTTGTGTATTTTAGGGTTTTTTTTTTCCAAATGAGCCGTTAATTAAGTTGAAGACTTTAAATTTTTAATACTTATAGCTGAATACTTGCGATCAAACGACAAATCATAAAAAATTCAAAAAGTCTTATATTTACCCCTCTGGTCTCTGACTATTGTATTTTAAGCAATTTTTCGAACCTCCACCCTTTTCTAACTTTTGTCGACACCCCTTTGACCACTCTTTCATATTATGCACCATAGCCTTACATATTTAAGTTTCACTTTTTATCGCGAGGTCGCTTAACTATCTGGGGTGCTATTGGCCCGATCCCCTCGACTAATATATCAACGGATAGGTTGTAAAACGGTTTTTCATTAGGCTATAGGTTTGTTTAGAATTGAGTGCTCTCCCTGGTTGTGAGATGTGCAACTAAAAGATTTTGCAAAAGGATAAAGTGTTTTGAAATTAATATTAAACGAAACCCTCTGTGCGATTTGGGATCACACTTATCCACTTGTTATCGCTATATAAGTTCGTATAGCAGCAGTACATTGTCTTAAAAATAAGAGCTAATAAGAAAAAATTTATGTCATATTCGATTTTCTCGACCCCAATTTAGTAAAAAATAACTATTCCCATAAAAGGAGTAAACGATTTCATTGTTGTTATTGGCTAGTGTAATTATTGAAATGTTGGTTTGGCTATAGTTTTAACGAAATTTATTAAGCGCTCTATCAGTATTTTAAAGCATTAAAAAATAAGTATACATAGAATAAGTATAAAAAGAAAATAACACAGAAAAGCATAAATGCTTAATTATTGTCGGCTAAATAACTTTAAAGTCTAAATTTGATTTTCATACATTTCGCGCTTTTCGTATATATTAAAATGTCCTTCTCTATATGGTAATAATATCTCTAAAATTTATAATTTCATCCCACAACAACTGAAGACAATTCCTCTAAAATTTCGCTTTAAATATTAAAATGAATTTAATTTAAGTGTGATTTAAAGGCTGGAAATCTTGTTTTTAAAATCTTTTTTAAAGTATTGAGCTAATAAATATACACTTGACATTTACAACCATTCATTTCGGATTCAGAATATTTATTACACTTTTGAGCTCAAAATACTTGGCACGTCGCTTAGAAACTCATTATGAATTCCGTTTATACCTTCTCGTTAAGAGTCTCAATAGAAATTGAAATCTAGAAGAAAATTCTGTTAATTAGTACAGAATGCTGGCGAAGAGGAAAATATGAAAAGTGTAAAATTTTTATGCATTTAGTTAAAGAATTATAACATAAGGTACAATAAGTTTCAATAAAAAATTTGAATCTAGCAATTGAATAAATGTAGAGGATTCAAAGATTTACAAAGAATGTTTTTTTAATTGTAGAAAATGAATATTTAACTTATTGAAGTGACACTATACTAACAGTAAAATAGCTTAAATATAGAAATTAATATATATATATATATATATATATATATATATATATATATATTTAAGATAAATATATATTGTTTTACACATGAAACATGCATTTGATGGAAATACAAATCACGACCTCCACGCTGATAAATGGAAATTTATATTTATTGATTTTCACATTCTCTAAATATATACCAACATTTAGAGCGAAAAAAAGAACATGTATGATGTGTATGATTTTAATCCATATTTTTGATTATTTTTACATGAGTTATGTGTATACTTAAAAAGAGAAATTTGTTCTTCGATAATTTTTGTGTATTTTTGATTTTTTAAAAAAATGTTATTGAATCTATATTATATAAATGTAAATGAATTATTTTTGTTCCTGGAGGGTTTACAATGTAAACGGAGTGAATTATATATGTCTATTTAGATTTTCTCTTCATTTAAACATGTAACTCCGTTCCAATATCTTCAGATTTTGGATGTTTTCGACCGTTTTTTATTACCTGAGACTAAAATTATATTAGAAACTAGCAGACATGCCCGGCATTGCCCAGGGTCCGTAAATAATAACCTTAAACAACACTCAAGTTTTTATGATGTATCTTTTGAAATTCTTTTAAATGAACTTAATTTCGGGGACACCTATTGCCTTCCGCAGCGTCTAGTGTGTTCCCAACAAACTTCTTTCCGAACGAACCTGTTACCTGGGTCCACGCTACATAAGGCAGAATATACCGGAAGTGTTCCACACGTGCCGGAGATAATTGAAAACCAAGTTAGACCAACCTCGTAGTAATCAAGGCCATAAAAAAAGGGAAAAAAAGAAAGCATCATTAATGTTAGAAAATGTTGGTAACTGAAGTCTAAGATAAATTTTCATAATAGAGAAAGTAGCTGAATTGTAATCTATGTTGAATGAATCAAATCCCGCTGAAATTAGGTATTTAGAATCGGAGGAAAGAATGCGCCCCCAAGCGGTGGAAGATGACCTATCCTTTGTAAATTTCATGAATTACTTTTACATTAACACGATATTTAATAAACTGATGAAATCCATTAAGTAAAGTTACCTTTAAATTAACGCGATTTTAAATTTAAGGCTGTAGTGAGTGAACGTAAGTTGATGCTGAAAAAGGAGGTTAGTTTTCGTAAAAAGTGGTAGCTGAAGTATAAAGAAAGACCGGTCCCTGAGGGCCAGCGTCTTAACTGGAATGTAGTTGGGTATAAGAAAATAATTCATGCGTTTTAAAGTAGCTGGAGGACGCTGAATCTATGTTGAAGGAAAAAATAATAGAATCTGATAGTTTTTAAAGAAGCTGCAACAAAGGGCACAAGAAGGAGATTAATATTCAAAATTGGTGTAGCTGAAGTCTGAGAATTTTTTTGTCATTCATGTAGTAGCATGAATGACAAGAAGTAGTTTAAAAAAGCTAGGGGAATCTGACCGCTTTTAAAGGACCTATAAGAAAGGACACAAAGAGGGCAGACTAATAGTAAAGTGTAGGGTCCTAACATGAAAACATTTTTAAATGTCTAAGTTCTAGCACTTTAGATCTTCAATTAGTCAAAATTAAGCATACGGTATGAATTAATCATTAGAATGAAATTTTAAAGAAATGCGCAAAAAATAGGGTGAAATGCTTAAAGCAGGGCCCTAGGATCAAGTAAAAATAAGAAGGTATTGGACCGTGGAGAAGTGTATAAGGCTCAGTTTTAAAATTTTGCATTGATACTGTGAGAAAATCAGGTGGTTAAAAAAGCATACCGCACAAAAAGTTCAAGGGGCCCTATGGAACTCAATGGAACCCTAAGATGCCAAAGGATTTTAACTGGAATAAAGAAACGGCTAATGGAAAATTGTGTTCCAAAAATCAAAATCGGATTAAGAGGATGCAATTTATTAACAATTTATGTTGCAAAAATTTTAAGGGCCCTGCACCGGGCTCCAATGACTAGGGACTTAAGTGGCAAGTAGTTGTGTATAAAGTGACTTTTTAGTAGTTTTTAAAGTAGTCAGAAGATACTAGAAACGTGTTACAGAAAATTGCAATCCATTTCGATCATTTTTAAAGACCAAGGGCCCTAAAAGGCGATTAATATACAGAATTGATGATATCTGAAGCCTGATTTTTTTGTCGTTCATGTAGTTGCTGACGGACCAAAGAAGTTGTTACAGAATAAAGAGATTCTGAATCGGGCCATTTTTAAGGCGGCTATATTATGGGGTACAAAGGGGCGAACTTATAGTTAAAAACAGGGCCCTAACATGTAAACATGTTAAAATGTCTTAGTATTTAAACATTTAGATCTGTAATTAGTCAAAACTAAGCGTAGAGTATAATTTTTTTGTTAAAATAATATTAAAAAAAAAATACACAACAAATTGGGTAAATGCTTCAAAAAAGGCTCTAGCTTCCCAACAAGAATATGAGGGTATTGGTCCTGGAAGAAAAGTCAAGACTCAATTTAAAAATTATGCACTGAGGAGAAGAGAAAATTAGGGAGTGAAAAATTCATGGCTTACAAAAAGTTCAAATGACCTGGACCGGGACCTACTGGACTATACGGGACCAAGTGTCTTAATTGGAATGTAGAAACGTGAGAATAACGAAATGGAAAAAGGGTTACAAAAATGAAGATCGGATTAAGAGGGAGCAATTTATTAACAATTAATGTAGCAAAAACTTCAAAGGGCCCTGTATCGGTCCCCAAGGGGCCATGGACATAACGGTCATGTAGTTGGGCATAAAGGTATTTTTTAAAGCTTTTAAAGTAATTGGAGGGCGCTACAACTATATTCAAGAAAATTGCAAGGAATTCGGATAATTTTTAAAGAATTCAAAATTGGTGGTAACTGAAGCCTGAGAATTTTTTTTTTTTCCAGTAATAACGCTCATGTAATAGCTGGAGGATCTAAGACGTTCTTAGGAAAAAAAGCTTCTGAATCGGGCCATGTTTAAGTTAGCTATAATAGGGGCCCAAAAATGGAGCAACTGACAGTTAAAAGCTGGGCTCTAACATGAACACATGTTAAAATGTCTTCGTACTTAGCACTTTAGATCTTCAATTAGTCAAAATTAAGCATAGGGAATAATAAGAATTATTCATTTAAATAACATTTTAAAGAAATTCACAAAAAGGGGGTAAATGTTTATAAAAGGGTCCTAGGGCCCCAATAAAATATGAGGGCATTGGTCTGGGAAGAAGAGTCTAAGGTTCAAGATTAAAATTATGCACTGAGAAAATGAGAAAAATAGAGGATTAAAAATGATTGGCGTATAAAATGTCCAAGGGACCCCGGACCGGCCCTACGAACCCTAGGGGGCCCCAGAGTCTTAACTGGAATGTAAAAACGTGAGAATAACTAAATGGGAAAGGGATACCAAAAATGAAGATTGGATTAAAAGGAAGCAATTTATTAACAATTTATTTCCACAAAAACTTCAAAGGGCCCTTAATCGGTTCCCAAGAGGCCAGGGTCTAAACTGAAAAGAAAAAAGGCTATAACCACTGAATGGAGATAGGTCCCTCAAAACGAAGAATATTGGATGGAAAGGAGACAAGTTATTAACAATTTAGTGCATAAAAATTTAAAGGGTCTTAGCAGCCCCGGTCCTTAAAAATTACAAATCTGAGTCTCAGGTGCATCAAGACCTGTCTTGAGCTATTCACAACTAAATTTTCAGAATTCTACGTGCAGTAGTTTTCGCTAGCCATCGCACACACACAGAGACCGATTTGTTATTTTATTAGTTGTCTGAGCGAAGCGAAGGCTAATACTCAGCGAAATATTACTGTCCGGACACATTACAGCTACGATGGATATTAACGCCATGTCCTACTTAAAAGAAAGCCCAAAAAAAACCTTTCGTCAAGCATAACTCAAAAAATATTTGTCGGATTTCGTTTCTGATTGCACCAGAAGGTACCTATGAGGGCCGTCTACTGAATGCACCTACTATGAAAAATAAGTTCCAAACCGTTTACAAATTATATTAAAAAACTGATAAAAAAGCACAATTTATCTGAATACGTCACAGAAATTTGGTGTGCGTCACTTTCACCGGTTGATGTTTTCGTAGACAACTGGTTTGATCACATGGAGCAAATAAAAAAAAATACGCACGCAGTAATATTGCATAGATCAGTTTCAACCACGTGATCACAAACCTTGCAACAACCGTGGCAACCAGTTTTGGTGGGCAAACAAATAATGATACAGTACTCCGTACCACGGTGACCGTTTTTAGCCTGTTGTCTAAAATCTGGCCTGTTGTATGACATACAACAGGATAAATCCAGCTAAAGACTCAGGCTAAAAGATAGTTGTCAGTCTATCGACTGAAAATTAACAGATTTTTTTAATACTCGTATAACGAAATTTAGAAACTATAGTGGATGATTAAAACAAAAGACATGAGTATTTATTGATCCGGGAGGTTATCTTTTTCTGGATGTCTGTCTGGATGTCTATTATACAGCATGCAATTTTCCTGTAAAGGATGATATTATTATGCAGTAAAACCTCCATAACGGACACACCCGATTAGTGGACACCTCTATTTAGCGGGCAATTTTTCGATTACCAACCCTTAAATAACTGTACATTTTTTACTCTCAGTATCGGACACCTCCAAATAGAGGACAAATTCTGACCTCCCGAGGTGTTCGCTACTCAGAAGTTTTACTTGTGAAATCTCCATAACGGACACACCTGATTAGCGGATACCTCTATTTAGCGGACATTTTTTCGATTACCAACAGTTAAATAAATGTACATGTTTTACTCTCAGTAGCGGACACCTCCAAATAGAGGACAAATCCTGCATTCTTCAGGTGTCCGCTATTCAGAGGTTTTACTGTATATATTATTGATAGTTATTTTAGAGGGCCGCACAAAAGAATAAGAATATATGAAACGAATATAAACTAAATTCGGTAATGGTAGATCGCTGATGGTAATGTAATTTTAGGATGTTGTTACAGTCATCCGCAGCATGTTTTTAGAGTTTCGTTCATCTTATGAAACCCTACCTGTCTCACTCATTGTCTGTATGTCTGTCTGTCCGTCTGTCACAGAGCCCGTTCTCAGAAACTATATATGTCGGAGACTTGAAAATTTGCATACTTATAGCTGAACACCATACATCAAACGACAAATAATAAAATCTTGAAAAAGGTCTAATATTTAACCCTCTGGGCTCTAACTTGTGTATTTTAAACAATTTTTCTAACTCATGCCCTAATTAAGTTGGAGACTTGAAATTTTGCATACTTATAGCGAACACTTGCGATAACACGATAAATCATAAAATTTTGAAAAAGTCATATTTAACCCTCCAGTCTCTAACTTCTATATTTTAAGAATTTTTTCTAACTCAGGCCCTAATTAAGTTGGAGACATGAAATTTCGCATACTTATAGCTGAACACCTCACATTATACAATGAATAATAAAATTTTGAAAAAGTCTAATATTTAACCCTCTGGGCTCTAACTTGTGTATTAAAAGCAATTTTTCTAACTCAGCCCCTAATTAAGTTGGAGACATGAAATTTTGCATACTTATAGCTGAACACCTCACATCAAACGACAAATAATAAAATTTTGAAAAAGTCTATTATTTAACCCCCTGGGTTCTATCTTGTGTATTTTAAGCAGTTTTTCTAACTCACCCCCTAATTAAGTTGGAGACATGAAAGTTTGCATACTTATAGCTGAACACTTGCAATAACACGATAAATCATAAATTTTGAAAAAGTCATATTTAACCCTCCGGCCTCTAACTTGTGTATTTTAAGCAATTTTTCTAACTCAGCCCCTAATTAAGTTGTATACATGACATTTTGCATACTTATAGCTGAACACCTCTTATCAAACGACAAATAATAAGATTTTAAAAAGTCTAATATTTAACCCTCTGGGCTTTAACTTGTGTATCTTAAACAATTTTTCTAACCCAGCTCCTAATTAAGTTGGAGACATGAAATTCTGCATACTTATAGCTGAACACCTCACATCAAACGACAAATAATAAAATTTTGAAAAAGGTCTAATATCTAAACCTCTGGGCTCTAACTTGTGTATCTTAAACAATTTTTCTAACTGAGCCCCTAATTAAGTTGGAGACATGAAATTTTGCATACTGATAGCTGAACACCTCACATCAAACGACAAATAAAATTTTGAAAAGTCTAATATTTAACCTCTAATATTTTGTCTCGCACAGTTTTTAAATTTAAACTGTTTTGCAACATTATTTTTTGTTCATTTTTGCATAATATGTGTAATGTGATGTAATTTCTTCTATTTAAGACTTCTAACGCAATGAATTTATTTTACAATGTCCTTTTTCTTTTAAAATTCACATTTAACTATCGTTTTTATAGCGTAATTTCCAATAAGTTCCTGCTTTTTATACCTAATTATTCAATACAAATTTGAAGGTTTTTTTTCTGTTTATAATAGTAACGTGTAAATATTTTTTTTTTTAATTTGAGGCAAACATTATTGTTTGAACTGTTTATACAGTTGGCAACAGTTTAATTTAATGCCATTTTCTAAAATATGTAAAAATTATCTGTCGAAATGCTGAATATTTGAATTTAAAATAGAAATAAAACCTAAAAAATTGAGTTAAATTAAAAAAATTAATTCACACCGGGATCTACTATTGAATAAAATGATCTAAATATGATTAAATTCCCATGTATAGTTTTTGCTCCTATAAAACTTTTTTAATGGAACGATTTTGTCCAACTTTAGCATTAAATATCACTTTAAATAATTCTTCGGTTTGAAAACTGTATGCATCAGCGTGTTGATCAAACATTTCTCAATAATACCACCGATTTTCATATTTTTGTATGCAATAGTTTTCTTAATATTAACGAAGAAAGACCTCCGGTCACAAAAAATTCAAAACCGGCGACGGCGACAGCGTTAATTACTTTTTTTTAGAATAGAGAGATATATAAAAAGGAAAACTTGTCTATCTGTCTATTTGTAATTCTATAAAAATCCACAATTTGGAAGACAAATTGTGAAAAGATACGTACATGTGTATTAAAACATGGCCGAGGCAACTGAAGTAATCCGTAATCGAAATAATTTATAGTTAATTTTTAATTAATAAAAAACCACCAATTTAAAAGCAATTTTTATCAAATTTAAACATTTTTCGTTATAGCAGATGCCAACAATTAAAATACACAATAAAATTATTACTACAACAATTAATTTTCTACTGCAAGATTTTCACGTGAAAAATGAAAATGTAATAAATAGTTTGACGAATTAAAATGAAAGTGAATATAACTTCATAACTTTTCTATTTCAAGGTTTCCATGTGAAAGAGGAAACTATTACGTCATATTGGAAATATAAAGAACGTGTTGGATATAGTATAAAATCATATGAGTGTGAAAAATGTATTGAAGCATGACAAAAACCCTATTAGGGAAATATTGGCGTATTTTAACATTATTGCTCCAATTATAAATTGAAATAAGTTCATTTACAGCTGTATTCTTTTGCGTCTGTTATATACATTGATACATTTTTATATAGCGTTTTCATATGATTCATTCATACAACATTTCGACTGCTTTTTTAAATGTTTGTTTTGTGTTGTATGTTAAATTTTGAAATTGATTTTTCAGAACAAACATCCTTCAAATTCTGGGTAACGCCGGGCACTTTTGTTTCTAACAGATAAATGGCTTTTGTATCTGTACATCTAATGCTAATATTATAAAGAGTTATAATATTATAAAGTGTATAATATTATTAATGCTTGTGCGTTTATGAGGTGTTATCTCTGTTAACATAGCCAACTTAAAAGGAACTACTACATAGCCAACTTAAAAAATGTTGGTGGCCATCCTGCTCCGAAAAAAAACACTGTATTGTATGTCAGTGCGAGAACAAGATGTAAATACTCGTAATGAACGCTCTCTAAAACGTTCAATTTGACGGATAAACGTAAAAATTTATAGAAAGGTTCTAAACTATTATTTATTTGGAATACTGAAATTTTTGGGATACTGTTGGGGTTAGAAACTAGAACTTTGGCATGGTAGTAATTTATAAGATGTAAATGCTCGTTTTAGAACGAATTCTAAAAAATCGAAAGACTAAACAAAGCGGAAAAAGATCAAAAGATGATCTGAGTAACGAAGTACATGGCATTGTTAGGAATATAAACATGAAAATTCACATGGCTGTATTTATCATGACGTAAATTCTCGCAATAGAACAATTTCTAAAAATGTCGCTATATAAAACAGTGCAGATGAAACAAAAATCTTTCGAAAATTTTCTATTTTTGTGTTACTGCTGAGCCCAAAATCTTGAAATTTTGCTTCGGGTTAGTTTTAAAATATACAATTGTCTCTATGAATGGTTTCTAAAAACATTAAAATTTAAATAAATGAAATTAACGGAAAGCGATCTCAATTACCATTAAGTTGGAATTATTAGGTGTATAGCAACTTTAAATATTTCATAATGCTGCATTTCCTCCGCAAATCATGCAATTTAAATGCAAGAAAAATGATAGATACCCACCTAGCATTAAATAAATTGTGTAAATATTGAATAAAGACCTGTATGAAACAGTGAGTAGGTTGCCCGAAAGTACGTGTTAAAGTGTTCCTTGTCTAGGCTTTTCTCTCTCTCGCCAAGGTCACTAACAGAGGGAAGTGCCGTTTTAAATGTGATATGAATTTTTTACCTGGTTCATTTTTCTAGACATTTTATCATAAGGTCATATTCTCAATTATCATTAGTAGATTTTTTATATATTAACTTATTCTGGTGAAATTTCATAATCGGGTTCATATTGGCGTATGTTAGCTTGCATGATTTGCTGAATAAATATGGTATGGATTTGTAAATTACTTCACATGACACTTTGACAGCTCAAAAGTTATGCAGACCATATATTCAGATCTTGTGTCATACTTTATGTTGCAATCATTGCCTATTTCTTTTATTTAATACATGCTAAATACAGCTCAACTTGTGCAGAATATGTTTGAAAACAAAACAATACAACGTATGTAGTGGCCAGCATACACTTATCATTTAAATCCGATCGAGCATATCTAAAACACACTCTAACGAAGCATTGCATGCCACTGTTGATGTATTCGGTACTTTGATACTATATCAGATTTTGAGGAGAGAATTCCTTAACTGTTATCGACAACCTCATTGCATCCGTGGAAAACAGATATTGTACAATATTAACTATTCCGGGGGAGCACACACCATATAAAGTATAGTCCATTCTTTTTAAACATCATATATTTCTCATTTAAAGTTACTCAAATTGGTGCGGAGCATCTGATTATGCCCTTGACATCATTTTATACAGTTAAAATTCCGATATAAGATAATTTAGTGATTCATTTTCTATTTTACATTTAATATATTGCGTACTTTCAATTTTACATCCATGCATGGCTATCTTGCATTGTTTGATTTACCATTTTTTTAAAACAGTGTATACGAATTTATATATAAGATTTTGTCATTCTACGATTCGTTTATTTTCATCATTTCAATTTATCGCAGCATATGGACAATTAAAGATAACATCTCACTTTCTTTTCTTCCACATGTTATTATTAAATCTATGTTCTCAGCAATATCACTCAGACTAATCCCTCTGAGGGAAGTCCTAGTATAGATATACTTTAGCACTATTAGCTAAACAGCTTAAGTAGTCACTAGTTAGAAAAAAAATGTTATAGAATTCGACGTCAATTTTATTGAAATAAGTTAGGCTAATTTAACAAAAACTTACTTCGCAACCACACTGAAAAAAAATTCTGCCACTGGCATATCGAAAAAATTGTTGTTCTGGAAAAAAATAGCTCCATTTCATCCTTATAAATCTAGTTCCCTTTGCTAGAGAGTTCTAGTTATCCCTATTAAAATTAAAGGCATTTCTCTATATTATCGTTTTCAAACATATTTAAAAATCTCATCAAATAAATGCGAACACAAGAAGTGTGTTTTAGTAAATATAATTTTAGTTTATGAATTAATTCTAGAAATCAGGTGATAATTTCTCGCAATTCAAAAGATTCATAATATAATGTATCGTTTCTATCACCTAGAAAACTATAGACTATAAATTCCTGATCATTTCGTCTATTCAATTTATTCGTTTGCCCCATTCGCATAACTCGGAAATCTATATTTCTAGTTTAGGGATTTAGAAAACTAAATTGTTACTACCTATTTGTTCTCCATGAAAGAGGTATATATTTCTTTTCTTTAATTCAGCGTCGCGTATTCATGTCTCATAAAGCTCTCGATATTATTGACAGCTAATAGTGAATATTTACTGGAAAATTTTACGCTAAATAAAGCATTATTGCGTTAAATAATTGCTATAAAAGTTTTATAAAGCTAAAAATGACCTTGCCCATCTCCTGTACAGTAATGAGATGAGTATGGACAATAAAATACTGCTATGGAAGACAGTACGTCGCCAATACTTCTCTACTTCGCTCAGATCTGGGACTTAGCGGCTTAAACCAATTTACAGAAAATACAGGTGTTTAAGAAACTTCTGGAAATTATATTATATGTAAATTTCCAACTGGGCGAAAAATGTCCGGACCAGGATTCGAACCAGGGATATCCTGGCTGAAATCGCCAGTGCTCTTCTATCTGAACTATCCCTGACGAATCTGTTGGAACTTTCTCACCCAGCAACCTTAATGATTGTAGCATCTGGTCTCAAATCTGGTTCAGCTCAACAGAATAAATCTGGGTGAGCAAGTTCCACCAGATTCGTCCGGGATAGCTCAGATGGTAGAGCACTGGCGGCTTCAGCCAAGAAATCCCTGGTTCGAATCCTGGTCCGGACATTTTTCCCCCAGTTTGAAATTTGCATCTAATATGATTTATTTACCAATTAGAATAATTGTGTTAAAATTAATCTAGTGCTTCTAGAAATTGTTCACTCTCCACGGTATCGTAGGAATACTATGATCCATAAAGACCTTAATATTCCTCCTATTCGATCTATTATTAAAAACCATGCAACTAAAGTTTTCGTATATATTTCAAATATTCCAAATTACACTCTGCAAAATCTCTACATTTACGATGAGCATATCCGCTGGAGAAGACCACGGGATTTGCCTGGGATTGCCCCGAGACCACGGGATTCATTTGCATGAAATCATCGACCCGGGATAATTCTTCCTAACCTTTATTTCATTCATACGGCTTGTCCTTTCTGGATGTTCATTATCCTCTTTTGTTAATTTGAAAATATTCCTTGTAAATATATTCCTCCCCCCCCCCCTTTATTATTATATCTATTTAACCTGTTTTGCTTACTGTATATTTATATTCTTATTCGTCTAACGAAGCACTATTCGTCTCACTCCTTTGTCTGTCTGTCTGTCCGTCTGTCACAGATCTCGTTCTCAGAAACTGTGTATATTGGAGACTTGAAATTTTGCATAGTTATAGCTGAACACCTCCCATCAACTGACAAATCATAAAATTTTGAAAAGGTCTTATATTTGCCTCTCTGGGCTCTAGCTTGAGTATTTTTAAGTTTTTTTTTTCTTACTGAGGCGCTAATTAAGTTGAAGATTTGAAATTTTGCATACTTAAAGCTGAGCACATCACATCAAACGACAAATCATAAAATTTTGAAAAAGTCTTATAGTTACCATTCTGGGCTCTAGTTTGTGTATTTAAAACTTTTTTTCCTAACTCAGCCCCTATTTAAGTTGGAGACTTGAAATTTTGCATATTTATAGCAAAACACTTGCGATCACACGAAAAATTATAAATTTTTCTAACATTGTTATATTATTTAACCCTTCGGTCTGCAAATTCACAATCACTCAAAGTCCCAGCGCGCTTGACGCCAACCTCTGTAGCCAAGCGCCTTGGAGAGAAAATATGAACTTCGACGCGCAAGTCTGAAGGTAATTCGAACTTCGATATTTCGTCCAGTTGACCTCGTATTTATTGTTTGAGAAATACTTGCAAGAATATGATTGATACGAAATTGAATGCGAAATAATAGATACTTATTCCATTTTCTGAATAATTATATATGCATTATGAACAAGTGAAGTATTTAATCTTATAGATATATGCTCTATAAATCTGATGTATATTTTCCTAAGCTAAAGTATTTATTTATGGAGTTTTATACGCACTATGTGCTGCCATCTAGTGTCAGTAAACTAAATATATTACGACAGATATCTCCTAAATAATGCTGGTGTGAAAAATGCATGTTTATATATTGTGAACGAAAGAAATATTTAATCTTAAAGACCCACTCTATAACTTTGGCCTTTCTTTAAATGATCACCATTAATAAATGAAAATTCACTATAATTATCTTAGTTACTAGTTGAGAGTATGCAAAGATAAGTGTTTTGTTGCTGTTTGATAACAGATTAAAAATATCCAATAATGGACCCCCCCCCCCCCAGCAAAAAAAAAAAAAAGTTTTTGGCTCATAAAAAAATAGGAAATAAGAATTTAGCATTTATTTTTTTTTCATAACTTCTCCTTGTGCTGTAAAGGGTTGTTATTGTTGAAAATCTTGACTAAACCAGTCAGGAAGCAGAAAATTGACATTTTATTCCAATGCAACAGAAAACATAGAATTTTATACTTTATATGTCCAAAGGTGACCAGTCACTTTCGATTTTAGATGTTTTGTTAAATATATAGAAAAATACAAGAGGATTTAAGTTGAAACTGCAGGTGTGTAAACAGAAATGTATAGGTCATATATTACCGCGAAGAGTTTTCCCGAAATCGCATAGGGGACCGTCAACAAATTGAAAAAACGAATATCGTTTGGATAACCCTGTAAAAACTAATGTAGCAAAAGCGTTCAAACTCGAGATTATAAAGAAGTGGCTTATTGTAATATATTGTTTTCACTTTAATGAGGATAGCATGTATACTCTTAGAGAAATTAAGGTTTTTATAAAAACAGTCCTAAATTTTGCCAAGTTTTTTGCTTATAATTTGCTGAGTTCTTAATATAAACAAAAGTTCTTTTCAGAAAATATGACAAACAACATTATACACAACACTCAGTAATCAGAATTAAAAAATAATAAAAATTGCATGAAAAATGAGCAGGTTTACTAAAAAATGTTTCACTGCACATGCGCGAATACAATGAAAATAAAATATGCATAATGTATTAGCTATGTATATAGAGAATCTTTTGAGAAAGTCTTAAAATCATAGCTTGAAAATTATGAAAATTATCGTAGATAGAATAAGCTCGAAATCCGTTGTTTACAAAAAGAAGCAAAGATATGAGAGGTTGTATCAAATATCTGTTGATGAGTCTCAAGATAGCGTACACAATATTGCACGTACTACTATATTTGGATACAATCCCTCATCTTTTTTCTTCCTTTTGGGCAAAACGGATTTCGAACTTATTCTATCGACGATAATTTTCAGAATTTTCATGCTATGATTTTGAGACTTTCACTAAAGTTGCTCTATATACATAGCTAATACATTATGCACATTATATTTTGATTACTTTCGCGCATGCGCAGTGAAACATTTTTTAGTAAACCTGCTCATTTTCCCTCCATTTTTTATTATTTTAATTCTGATTACAGAGTGTTATGTACAATGTTGTTTGTCATATTTTCTGAAAAGAACTTTTTTTTTATATTAAGAACTCTGCAAATTATAAGCAAAAAACTTGCCAAAATTTGGACTATTTTTATAAAAACCTTAATTTTTCTACGAGCATACATGCTATCCTCATAAAAATGAGCACAGCATATTACAATAAGCAACTAATTAATAATCTCGAGTTTGAACGGTTTTGCTACATTAGTTTTTACAGGGTTATCCAAAAGATATTCGTTCTTTTCAATTTGTTGACGGTCCCCCATGGGGTTTCGCGAAAAAAAATCTTCGCAGATATATATGACCTATACTATATTGTTTACGCACCTGCAGTTTCTGGTTAATTCCTCATGCTTTTTTATAGATATTTAACAAAACGTCTAAAATCGCAAGTGACCGGTCACCTTTGGCCATATAGTGTATGCTGCCATTTAGAAAATTCCTTTTATTTTAAAGATTTTAAGTTCAGTATCCATCAATGAAATGCTCAGTTACTCTTCTTTTATGAACTACTATGGAATTTGTATTAAAATTTTTTTAATTGTACTTAATTATGATAAATTTGAAAGAGTAAAAGTCTAACCATGCTCATTATTGAATTTCTGATATTCTTGCAGTTCTGTACTATTCTTTTGGCATGTATTTCCTACTATCAGTGCTTAACAAACTGTATAAAAATAAATCTATTATTTTTGGAAAAAATAATTTAAAATTAAATAAGAACGAAAAATCATGCCTTACAGCATGGATTTTGAAACATTTTCCAACACTTTGAGAATACTGTAACAAAATTTCACATTTTATTAAGATGAAAGATTATATCGAAATAAACAATTTGTAAACCCAATTTCTCCAATAACCATCAACAGTCTGAAAAATATCCGATTCTTTTTGTGTGCAGCCCTATATATGATCTGTAGATTTATATATATACTACATAGTATGCTAAAAGTTAATTCAGCTAAACGCTTAAAACAGCTTAAAAAATCCTCCAAAAATTTTCCATCAATAAATAAAAATGTACTTGAGATCTTTTGTACAGCCCTGTATAATTCACTAAGTAATATGCAAAATATATATATATATATATATATATATATATAAATTTAAAAACGCGTACCGCAAATTGAAAACATACTTCCAGCTTCTAGCAATTATTGTTCAATGAGTAGTAGTCAAATTCTTTTGTGTGTTCCTGTAATTGAACGATAAATCCTATTCCACAGTTAGCGCCTTGCATTATACCTCATATATATATTAATTTCAATATATTTAAAGTAATGTAACGTCAATAAAAATAAAATACACCGCAAATGATTTTTATGTTACAGATCGTATAAATCGGAATTCTTTTGAACGTCAATGTAAACGAACCATAAATGCTACACATTTATTTCCAATATCGAACATTCCATCCATAGTAAACCCCCAAAACATATATGACAAACCGAGTTCGTAAACACTTTTTAACTTTGTTTATCCATTTTGATGAACTATGTCAACTATTATATCTTCATAACGCTAGAAATATGTAGTTTAAATTTTTCAGCCTCATCTTTATTTTGTAACGGTAACTTATGTATCAGCATCAATATTAGAGTTATTATAATCAATAATACAACTTGTGTAGACTAAATTAATCTACAAGGGAAAAAACAAAAAAACAACAACAACAACAACAAAATTTCTCTTTGAACTTTCTAAGCGTATCCAAAATATTCCTATAAAACGGATATATATATTCGCACATGTAAACTTCGAACTACGGTACTAGAAACAGAATGCAGCATGCACGCAGAAGTTCCTTTTTTTCGCCAAAGCGCTTGGCTTCAGGGGTTGGCGTCAAGCGCGTTGGACTTTGAGTGTTTGTGAATTTGCCTCCGGGCTCTAACTTATGTACTTTAGGCAATTCTTATAATCTCCCCCCTTTTCACCCGGAGGGGACACTTTTCTAACTTTTGCCGACACTCCGACAACTCTTTCACATTATGCACCCTACCCTCACTTTTTAACGCTAGGGGGCGCCTATCTATCTCTGGTGGTATGGGCCCGATCCCCTCGACTAATATATCTACAAATAGGTTGTAAATCGCATTTTCGTTCCGATAGGGGTTTCTTTATAATAGATTGCGCCCCCTGGTTCAAAATGTGGAACTAACAGGTTTTGCAAAAGGTTAAAGTGTTTTGAAAGGAATATTAAACGAAACCCTCTGTGCGATCTGTGATCGCACTTACCCACTTGATTTTTGTTGGGAGATTCCCCTTTTCCGCGTTTCTGACATTATTTTGTCAGACTTCGTCTATGACACGAATTGCTCTACGTTTCATTTCTTTACTAGAGGTAACGAGTTAATCTCCAGATATTCTAAGAAATTTCTGTTCCAACTTCCAAATTGAAAAACAGTTAAAAAACTAGAAACTCGTGATTAAAGATTAGAAGTTCTGTAAAAGGCACTCATCGCAAAGGGATAAATGGTTTCTTGTCATCTAGAAACCGCAAGGTATTGCAGAAATATTAGAAAGAATAAATAAAATGAGTTCATTATTATTTTAATAACACTACACTTACTACATAGAAACTCGATGGACGTACCCTTAATTACGAAAGAATGTGTGTTCACTAAACTATTCCAGTTTCAAAGCAATGTTAAAGCATGAATAATGCTTTAAAATAGGGTGAAACAATTCAATTACCCCATTGTGAACTAAGGGATATTAATAACATTCCAGTGTTACTTTTATGTATCGTATATTTTGTCAGAGATTTTTATGCCTAATACCTACTTATGAATCAGATATGAAAAAATTTCAATACCATAAAATTATTTAATGTTTACTTATTCTGCTAATTACTTCAACCTTAAAAGTAAATTGTAATACACTGCTCAAAACAAATTAGGGGAGCAAGAAAAAAAAAGGGGAAGAGAACAGTGCAAGACAGCCATTTATGGGCATAAAATGGATAGTACACGTGTATCAATGCTCAATACAGAAAGACAGACGCAAAAAATGTTGCAAGGGGCTTTTATTCTTTGAAAAGATGAAATAAACACTAAAAGATGGTTTAGGGCAACAATTTTGTTACATGTAAATGATAAAAAAAGTATTGTTTAAAAATAATGCAAGATTTTATAATAAGGCGTGTAATCTCCTCGAACAGCTGAGACTGCTGCACACGTGTTTTCCATGGATGCGATGAGGTTATAGAGAAAGCTTTGGATAAAACTGTTCCACTGTTCAAGAATTGCAATATCCAAGTTCCGGAAAGTACAAGGAGGCATTAATATCCCATGAATGCATCGTCAGAGTATGTCCCAAACTTCTCGATCGGATTCACGTCAGGAGAGCATGCTGGTCATTCCATACGCTGTATTGTTTCAGCTTCAAGCATGTTTTCCACAAGACAAGTTGTATGAGATCTGCCATTATCATGCAGGGAAAAAAAGAAATCACTAATTGCTGAAACATAAATTACGACATGAGGTCTCAGTATCTCGTCTGAATAACTTCAGGCCTTCAAAGTGCCATTCCGAATGATATGCCGGCCCGTACGTCCACCTATGCTGATTCCAGCCTATAGCATCAACCCACATCGTCTGTAATGTGAGCTTTCACAAACGAATGAGGGATTATTTTGCGTGCCTCTTTCTCTCCATGCCAAAGCACATTAGATGGTACATGCAGACTGAATCGGGATTCGTCTGTAAACAGAATTTGACTCCAACAACGTTACTTTCAAACTCGATGTTCAGTTGCCCACATTCTTTGGGCAGTTTCTTGAGTTATTATTTCGCAGTTGCTTGAGATCAACGGAATACAGATCATTGGCTTACGTCCATTGAGACCACCCTGATGAAGCCTATTCCGGACTGTTTGTTTGGGCCCCCTTCGTCCTGTGGCCAAGAACTGCTATGTTTGCTGCAGAGTAGCATTGTCCGTTCCTTCTCAACGAGCTGTTAACAGGATATATCTGTCATCAGTTTCTATGGTAGCACATGATCGACCTTGCCCTTGTCAATGTCTACCATTCCATATGTCTTGGAATAGATTCCGCAGCATTTCATTCACACTTCTTGTGACCGCAACAGTGTCCGCTAAACTTCGTTGTGTTTCCCCAGTTTCAACTGTTCCATATAACAAGTCAAGCCATAGATTACAAGACAAGTCAAACCGTTAAATGACATTGTTGTGACGTATTCAAGTCACCTTTTCTCAAAACACAAGCTGAGCAATTAAATTTCACAACTGAGACAGTGAAACAGACGTTTCTGAAAAACTCCGATTTCTGCACTTATCTCCTTGCTCTAGTTTTTGATGTCATAAACTTTAATTTGCATGTGAGGTTTTTTTTTATGTGTTTTCTACTACGCGTTGAATTATGGATGTTTTATTTTACGTTACATGTCGATGTAAATATTTGCGTAATTTTGTTAAAACCGTATGCTCCCCTAATTGTTTTGAGCAGTGTAGTTCTAAAATACTAAAAGAAATAAAGCAGCAGCAGTTCACAAGAAATCTCCATATAGGCTACATTTTAAGCATTTAATAGAGCTCTTATATTGACGGTTTAGTAAATAACATTGATTGATTTCAAATTATGAGGCAATTAATCAATAAAATATAGTGAAAATAAAGGATTTTATAAAAAATCAGAATATAATTAATGAAAAATACTTACTTTAAAAGTCAATTTCATCCTAGTTTAGAAATTACTTTAATTTTTTTTATGCGCCAACTGGTCGATACTATACATACGCTCTTTAAAAAAAAAAAAAAAAAAAAAGATTCTTAATCTCTTCTTAATCTCATCGACTTGCAAGAAATAAAATTATGATAAGTTGTAGACACTTTACTTTACCATTCTCTAAAACATTACTTAATTTACGAAGCAAATCCTTTTTGTTATACGATTATATTTTTCTTAGGTAATAACTGTTTAGTTTTCTTGGTGCTGAAAGAAAAGTTAGCGTAAGTTTCAGTCCTGAGTAATTTCTAAAATTAAATTTGTGAGACAAATTGAATTGTACAGTCGTGAAAAAAAAGGAAACACCCCTACTAACACCTCAACAAATTATCGTAGAAGAAAATTACTGGTACCGAACGATTGGAAATAAAGTCTATTTTTAAATGATGTATATAAAATTTGCCTAGGAGGCATTCTACATATTAAAACGAGCCAAACTTTGTTTTTTCTAATAGCAGTACACAATTCTGACAGCATAAATGAACTCTACACCCATCAATTAGCATAAAAAGAAATTTTTATGCAATTCGTACGATAAGTTTCCGAGAAATTAATTATTTTATAACCAGCTTATTTTAACCCTTAAATGCCTGATTTTTCAAAAATTATTGTAATAAAGTTTTTCGGCTTTCATTTTTTAAATAAATCATGGGAAAAATACTTAAAAATATCATATTTTGTTTTAAGTATAGTTTACAGCTAAAAAACAGTTTTTTACTAATCGGCAATACTGGTGTTTATTGAAAAAATAATTTCCCTTGATAAAATTCTATATTAAACATACAAGAATTTTAGGAACTATAATAAGAAATAAATTTTACTTGCTCACTGCAGGTCAAAATAGGATATTTCGAAAGCTTCCAAACAAAACAAAATGAAGAAGTAGCAACAATTGAAAAAATAAATCTATTTTTATTCTTAAACAGCACAAGTATTGCCATCTACTTGTTGAAAATCGATTTAATAATATCTTCAGAATTTATTTTATTGGCAACATTAGGCATTATAGCTTCAATATTATTCTAATAGAGCAACAATTGAAAAAATAAATCTACTTTTATTCTTAAACAGCACAAGTGTTGTCATCTACATGTTGAAAATCGATTTAATAATATCTTCAGAATTTACTTTATTGGCAACATTAGGCATTATAGATTCAATATTATTCTAATAGTATTTTAGAGTCTAAATTGGGTATGTTGCCGAAAAGCAACACCAGGCATTTAAGGTTTAAGTGCTGTATCCAAATTGAAGTTCGGTACTCGATCGTTAACCGAGGAAGGGCCCTTCTTGATCAAGGCACCTTAAGCAGACAATGAAGCCTGCTAGATTACTGAACAGCAGAAGAAATTTCAGAATATTTAGTCACTTCTCTCACAGACGGCCCCTTAAGAATCATTTTGCCGTTTTCTTAAGCATAATTTGAAAACTACTTGA
The DNA here is from genome assembly GCA_963932465.1 of Maratus speciosus. Lineage (NCBI taxonomy): Eukaryota > Metazoa > Arthropoda > Arachnida > Araneae > Salticidae > Maratus > Maratus speciosus. Next base: position 176,111,777 of record OZ010792.1, read on the forward strand.
AAGAAAAATGTGAAATTTTGGATTTCCATAAAGCAGGACTTAATAAATCTAAATCCATCAAAAAAAAAAAAACTGTAGGTTGCAATTCATGATTTTTTTCGAATATTAATTTCATAATTCATATCATAAAATTATAAAAATTGCAAATTCAACGCATTTATGTTTGGGTATATTAGTATTATTGCTACACAAAAAATTGGCACATTAGAAGCATAATTTCAGGTGATATAAATAAAAATATGAAAATGTAATTTAACATTAGAAGCACTAAATTTTGAATGTTCATAATTCAAAAACGCATCATTCAAATGACTTGAAATTTTGTGTCTAAGCATAGTTTGAACCGAAGATTTGAAATACCTCGTTAAAATTGGGTATTGCCATTGAAAAAAATTGATTCGTTTTAATATGTAGATAGCACCCCAAGCAAATTTTATATACATCATTTAAAAGTAGACATTATTTCCATTCGTTCGGTACCTGTAACTTTTGTCTATGATAATTTTTTCAGGAGTTAGTAGGGGGTGTTTACTTTTTTCCCACAACTGTACATTTGCAAATCTATAGAATATTAAAAACAAATTTAAGAGGAGTGATGTGAAGACATACAAATATCGATTTAGTTTATTTAATTTATTGAAGTTAGTTTCAGGTGATATAAATAAAAATATGAAAATGTAATTTAACATTAGAAGCACTAAATTTTGAATGTTTATAATTCAAAAACGCATCATTCAAATGACTTGAAATTTTGTGTCTAAGCATAGTTTGAACTGAAGATTTGAAATATCTCGTTAAAATTGGGTATTGCCATTGAAAAAAATGGATTCGTTTCAATATGTAGATACAAATTCAACATTAGTATTAGTATTATTGCTACACAAAAAATTGGCACATTAGAAGCATAATTTCAGGTGATATAAATAAAAATATGAAAATGTAATTTAGCATTAGAAGCACTAAATTTTGAATGTTCATAATTCAAAAACGCATCATTCAAATGACTTGAAATTTTGTGTCTAAGCATAGTTTGAAACGAATATTTGAAATATCTCGTTAAAATTGGGTATTGCCATTGGAAAAATGGATTCGTTTTAATATGTAGATTCAAATTCAACATTAGAATTAGTATTATTGCTACACAAAAAATTGGCACATTAGAAGCATATCAAACTTTAAAAATTGATGAAAAATGCTTTTGACGATGAAATTTTTATTAATTCATAAATTGCTACATAAAGAGTGTAAAATTTGATCAAAATAAAAACAAATAAATACATAAATAAAATATAATCATATTTACTTCAAAACGATAAATTTAAATAATTAAAACGGAATGTAAATTCAAGACTAGAATTTCTATCAAAGACAGTTTATAAAATTTATTTCCTGATTGCACAAATCCTTTGTCGTATTTTCAAAAAATGGGGAAATATTATGATAGATGAAATTTGTATTAATTCATAATTTGGGCCATCGAGGGTTAAAATTTATTTTCGTGCATAAAAAATAAAAATAATTTAATTTCTGATTAAAAATCATATCTTTGCCATCTAAAAATTTTAATAGTTGAAATTTATGAAAATTAAAAATCAAAAATTGATAGAAATGCTTTTGAACATGAGACTTTAATTAATTCAAAATTTAGGACATAAAGTTTTAAAAATCGATTTTATTTATTTTGATGTAATAATAATAATAATAATAAATCTTCTTTTTTAAAACGACATAATGAAATAATTAAAAACCATTCAACATAGAAAATGAAAATTCGATCTTTGCTGCAATAATAAGGATAAATCATACTTCTTTAAAAGCGGCAAACTGAAATAACTGAAAACGAAAGAAAATTCAATACTTGAGGATGAAAAGTTGAAAAATTTTGAAATTTTTTTTCTAAGATGACATTTTTATTTAGCTCATAATTTGGGGCATAAAAGTTTAAAACTCAATTTCCTTTCTGTCAGAAAAATTTATTTATTTTTTTCTTTGAACGAAAAAGTTAAAATATTGTAAATGAATAAAAATTTAAGACTTCCCGAAAACTTTAAAAATTGATGAAAAATGCTTTTGACGATGAAATTTTTATTAATTCATAAAATGCTGCATAAAGAGTGTAAAATTTGATCAAAATAAATAAATAAATACATAAATAAAATATAATCATATTTACTTCAAAACGATAAATTTCAATAATTAAAACGGAATGTAAATTCAAGACTAGAAAAAGAAAGATTAAAACTCGTGAAAAAAAATCTTTCGAAAACAAAATTTTATTTATTCCTAATTTAATAACAGTTTTATCAAAGTTGAATTTACTAAAAAAATATTTTCTTGGAAAATGATTGGGAAACTTATTTATGTTGAAAATCATAGAACCTTTGTTTATTACTTTTTGTTAAAATTTCTGATAACAAAACTTTAAAACTGAATATTTCTAAATGTTTCTTTATTATTATTATTATTTAAATACAAACAAAGTATTGCTGTAATTTTATTATATGGATGGTTATTTTTACTTTTCAGTACTTATTTATATTTGTGAATAACTTTAGTTTCCTTTTTCAAATGTTTTCTGACATTTTAATCAATTTATATTAAAAGTTCTGGTTTTTTTAATTAAAAATCATTTCCTAAATATAATTCCATTAAACTGAAACTATTCTTTTAACACGTTTATTTTGTGTTGGTTTAAAGTATTTCCTTTGATTTCTGTACATTCAAATTGCCATTATTAAAAACTTTTATGTCTGAATAAAGTATAAAGTTATTTTGTTTTTATGTTTATGAAACAAAAATGAAATTTTCAGGATTTCATTTGACGTTTAAAAGTTCTTTTGATTTTGAATAGTAAGTAGTTTTATTTTTTTTAATAATTTTATGTTTAGCACGCTTTAGAAAATAAATAAAAAATTCTTAAAGTTTTAAATGACTTTGTATAACTATATTTTAAATATATTATTTCAACGTAAAGATGTTTTTTATTATATTTATGCAGTTAAAATGTTTTTGTCGTACAATTTTAAACTAGCTGCTTTTTTAGATAAACAAGTTTGCATCACCTTCATTAACCTCTTCGGGTCGAGCGTCTTTTACAGAAATGTTAATCTTTTATCACCGGATTTTGAAAACAGAAATTTTTATAAATTAAATGTGGAAAATGCTCGGGTTAAATAAGGAAAATTTTCCGATAAAAATTTACTGCAGAGAATAATTACTATTCTGGTCACCTTACGCTCGTCCAGAAGGGGTTAAATCGTTTAAGTGAATTATCATATGACTCTGAATCTTCTTTTAGAAACAGCAAAGCGTGAAGGTAGAATATGCACAACTAAAATTGTCATTTTTGAGCGAAACGCTAAGTAGGAATGTGACACGTGGGACAGACTTTACCATTCACGCCCCTCACAGAAAATGCTATAATATAAAAAATAATAAAGATTTTTCATCGTATGTAAACTAAAATGTTAATATCAAAATTATATTATTAATGTAAAATGTTAATATCAACGATAATTAAACGAAAATGAAAGAAAAAAAAAACGATTAAATTTTATGAGATGATTCTGCACAAGATAAGTAATAAAACTTAAAAATACAATAGTTCTTCTTTTGAAACCTCCTGTTTTTGAATATTCTAAATTTCAGTAATGATTCACTTATTGAAAATCGTTATAGATATGTTTTAGATGTTATATAACAGCAAATATTCCCATGTATAGTGTAGAATAATGCACTATTAAAACACGAAATTTTATAAAGAATATATCTCTAAAGTGCAAAGCTTTTTCTAAATATTGATTGTATATTTATATTTAACAGAGAAATCATACCATTATTAGTATAAATCAATCAAATATTCTATTATGTTTTTTAATCCATTTTTGATGATGCACATAACAAAAAAAAAAATTCTTTAATATGTTGTAGACAAAATTTGTTCATAGGAACTTTTGTTAAAAATTATTTATTTATTCGGAATACCAAAAATTACCCCCTTTAAAAATAAAATGTATTGAAGAATTTATAAATAATTTTACTCGTGATAGTTTTCCAAGAAAGCAGCAAAAGAGGTTATTTATAATACGTAGAAGAAAAACTTTCCAGTTTTAATTAATATCCTTAAACTAAATATTTGCAATGTTTCTTTCAGAAAAATACAGCCTGACAAAATCGACATTTTTAAATCGGATATAATTATGGAGCAGTGAAATATCAAAGTAATTCAAAGTACCTCCAGGGATTGAATTTTATTTATGATAAATATGATGCGTAAACATAAGTAATATCTTTTTAGAGAAAATAAAAATGTCACTTTGAGAAAACATTATTTTATTTTATTTATCATTTCGAAATTCATTTCGGTAAGAAAAGAAGATTAAAAAATGTATTATTATTGGTTGGAGATTTTTTTTTCTGTGATGAAATTTTAATTTTCCTCTTATGTTTGTGTCAAAGAATGTTTAAAAGTTTGGATAAATAACGAAGAATATTTATATTCTGCACATATAATTATACTTCGTAATCAAACATTTCAACAAAAAAAAAAATAATAATAATGATTTAAATATGTTAAGTAACACTGTTCCATCTATGCATTTCTTTGTTTTAATCTTTATTGCAACTTTAATATACTTAAAATCGTACTGAAGCTGAATTTTTTCAAGAATGTCTGTTTGGAAAATGAATTTCAGTGTTATAAAAGTTGTTATGTTTCTATTTTTTTATACTTTCCAACATCACTCCTGTTGACGTATTTCTATTATGATTTTGGTTGGACTAGAAATTTTATTTAGCCTGAAGCCTGAACGTATGGCTCTTAAAAGATTGTAGAAAGAAGTATGAAATAGAGTATTTAATTGACATGAAAAATGCACATACTTGTAATATTTAAGGGGACGAGGGACCTTAAAAACCTTAAAACCAATTTTTTATTTTTTGTAAATTTCACTTTAAATATTATTCTAGTGTACATTATATGCATTATCGCACGCTTTTATCGCAAAAAAAAAAAAGAATTTTTTTCTCAAAAAGTTTTTTTTTTTTAATTTTTTGTGATAAATGCATGCCATAATGCATATAATGTACCCTTGAGTAATATTTAAAGTGAAATTTACATTTAAAAAATGAAATGTTGAATTTGTTTTCGAAAAAAATTCAAAATTTTTCATTTTTTTTTTTTTTTTTTTTTACTTTTGTGTTCAAATATATAAAATTCGATGCTTAGTTTTATTTATATATATATATAAACCAAACTATTATAAAAAATATTGGGGATTTTCATTGATATGGAACGCACAGGGGGCATTTCGAAGATTTCTAAGATTCTAAGAATTCAATTTTTTTTCTCATAAATTAATTTATTTATTTTTGGTGATAAATGCATGCCATAATGCATATAATGTACCCTTGAGTAATATTTAAAGTGAAATTTACAAAAAAAAAAGAAACAGCAAAGCGTGAAGGTAGAATATGCACAACTAAAATTGTCATTTTTGAGCGAAACGCTAAGTAGGAATGTGACACGTGGGGCAGACTTTACCATTCACGCCCCTCACAGAAAATGCTATAATATAAAAAATAATAAAGATGTTTCATCGTATGTAAACTAAAATGTTAATATCAAAATTATATTATTAATGTAAAATGTTAATATCAACGATAATTAAACGAAAATGAAAAAAAAAAAAAAACGATTAAATTTTATGAGATGTTTCTGCACAAGATAAGTAATAAAACTTAAAAATACAATAGTTCTTCTTTTGAAACCTCCTGTTTTTGAATATTCTAAATTTCAGTAATGATTCACTTATTGAAAATCGTTATAGATATGTTTTAGATGTTATATAACAGCAAATATTCCCATGTATAGTGTAGAATAATGCACTATTAAAACACGAAATTTTATAAAGAATATATCTCTAAAGTGCAAAGCTTTTTCTAAATATTGATTATATATTTATATTTAACAGAGAAATCATACCATTATTAGTATAAATCAATCAAATATTCTATTATGTTTTTTAATCCATTTTTGATGATGCACATAACAAAAAAAAAAAAATTCTTTAATATGTTGTAAGCAAAATTTGTTCATAGGAACTTTTGTTAAAAATTATTTATTTATTCGGAATACCAAAAATTACCCCCTTTAAAAATAAAATGTATTGAAGAATTTATAAATAATTTTACTCGTGATAGTTTTCCAAGAAAGCAGCAAAAGAGGTTATTTATAATACGTAGAAGAAAAACTTTCCAGTTTTAATTAATATCCTTAAACTAAATATTTGCAATGTTTCTTTCAGAAAAATACAGTTTGACAAAATCGACATTTTTAAATCGGATATAATTATGGAGCAATGAAATATCAAAGTAATTCAAAGTACCTCCAGGGATTGAATTTTATATTTATGATAAATATGATGCGTAAACATAAGTAATATCTTTTTAGAGAAAATAAAAATGTCACTTTGAGAAAACATTATTTTATTTTATTTATCATTTCGAAATTCATTTCGGTAAGAAAAGAAGATTAAAAAATGTATTATTATTGGTTGGAGATTTTTTTTTCTGTGATGAAATTTTAATTTTCCTCTTATGTTTGTGTCAAAGAATGTTTAAAAGTTTGGATAAATAACGAAGAATATTTATATTCTGCACATATAATTATACTTCGTAATCAAACATTTTAACAACAAAAAAAAAATAATAATAATGATTTAAATATGTTAAGTAACACTGTTCCATCTATGCATTTCTTTGTTTTAATCTTTATTGCAACTTTAATATACTTAAAATCGTACTGAAGCTGAATTTTTTCAAGAATGTCTGTTTGGAAAATGAATTTCAGTGTTATAAAAGTTGTTATGTTTCTATTTTTTTATACTTTCCAACATCACTCCTGTTGACGTATTTCTATTATGATTTTGGTTGGACTGGAAATTTTATTTAGCCTGAAGCCTGAACGTATGGCTCTTAAAAGATTGTAGAAAGAAGTATGAAATAGAGTATTTAATTGACATGAAAAATGCACATACTTGTAATATTTAAGGGGACGAGGGACCTTAAAAACCTTAAAACCAATTTTTTATTTTTTGTAAATTTCACTTTAAATATTATTCTAGTGTACATTATATGCATTATCGCATGCTTTTATCGCAAAAAAAAAAAGAATTTTTTTCTCAAAAAGTTTTTTTTTTTTAATTTTTTGTGATAAATGCATGCCATAATGCATATAATGTACCCTTGAGTAATATTTAAAGTGAAAATTACATAAAAAAAATGAAATGTTGAATTTGTTTTCGAAAAAAATTCAAAATTTTTCATTTTTTTTTTTTTTTTTTTTACTTTTATGTTCAAATATATAAAATTCGATGCTTAGTTTTATTTATATATATATATATATATATATATATATATATATATATATATATATATAAACCAAACTATTATAGAAAATATTGGGGATTTTCATTGATATGGAACGAACAGGGGGCATTTCGAAGATTTCTAAGATTCTAAGAATTCAATTTTTTTTTCTCATAAATTAATTAATTTATTTTTGGTGATAAATGCATGCCATAATGCATATAATGTACCCTTGAGTAATATTTAAAGTGAAATTTACAAAAAAAAAAAGAAAAAAAAATGAAATTTTGAAATTTTTTCGAAAAAGTTTCAAAATTTTTCTTTTTTTTCTTTTTCTTTTCTTTTCTTTTTTTTTTTTTTTTTTTTTTTTTTTTTACTTTTATGTTCAAATACATAAAATTCGATGCACAGTTTTATTTATACATATAAACCAAACTTTTATAAAAAATATTGGGGATTTTCATTGATATGGAACGCGCAGGGGGCATTTGGAAGATTTCTAAAACGACGCGTAAAATTCCATTCTTTTCTCTAAAATAACATTTATGTTTTATTTTTTTCGTGATAAATGCATTTTATAATGCATATGATGTATCCTTGAGTAATATTTAAAGTGAAATTTACAAAAAATAAAAAAAAATTATTTTTAAGGTTCCCTCGGCCCCTTAAGGAAAATCGTTTTGGTGGAACTAGGATAAATGTAATTCGAAGTAGGTTGTAATATTACACTAAATAGGAGTGTTACTTCATATAATTACACTAAATAGGAGTGTTACTTCATATAATTACACTACATAGGAGTGTTACTTCATATACCTGATTTGCCTGAAGTTATGGGCCAAACTGAAGGGGAAGATAAAGTACACATAATGAAGTAATTTCGTTACAGCATAGTGGTGTCGGAAATGCAAAGTATTTTCCTAAAAACAAGAAAGGCAGAGGCAATGAAAACAATCGTTTTATTGGCATAGCAATTACAGTAAGAACTCAATCGTTCCTCTAACAACATCGTTAGAGTCATGGAAGCATCTACGACTGACGTATCCGTTCAAAGATTCCAGGTATTTCTCGAATAGTTGGATTAGCGACATAAAATCTTGCAATGAGGTCCTCAGCAGAGTTAATTGGATTTTCCTAAGGCTAATTCCTTAAAAACTTGTCATGTCTGTCACACAGCTGAAAATCGCTATGGTTGTTGGCCACTGTTATTTTCGAAAAATTTGCTTCGCGTTATTCAATTGATGAGATATCTCCGATAAAATAAGTAACATTTTTCCGTTTTAAAATGCTGGTAGCCAAAAATCGTAGTATGTGACAGACATGACACGTTTTTATGGAGATAGCCCTACTAGGGCTATCTCCATACTAGGTGAGAAACTTGGAATCTTCGAAAGGTTACAACAATGACTTGTTAATCCCCGCGAAATTTCTATGATGTTCGCGGAAGTACCACTTACTGTAATTTACGTCAATGAAACGTTTATTATTATTATTATTATTATTATTATTATTATTATTATTATTATTATTATTATTATTATTATTATTATTATTGCCTCCGCATACTTGTTTTTCGTCAATTTTTTTTTTACTTTCCGACCCCACAATGCTATACACAAATTGCTTCTTTATGCGTACTTAACCTTCACTTAAAGTTTCACCCATGAGTTCAGTGTCACCATGTAAGTGTGACTTTTTAAAAGTGTTATCCTGAATTGCCATTTGTTTCAAGTTTCTGGAATATATATATAAAAGAAACAAAGTCGTAACTGGTTACTTTACATTGTAGTAAATTACAAGAAATCACAAATCCAATATCATTTTTAAATTTCAAATATTATTTTAAAAAGAAGAAAAAAACATATTATTACAATGTACGTAGAGCCAAGTCGTTAGATACAATGCAATTTTCTGGCAGTCTTACTCTATTAAAATTAAAAATGGTCAGGTAATAGATTTCATATCTCATTTACTATCTGCTGCGTTTCGAATAAAACAAGGTGTTGTTGTTAAAATACATTTCTTAACTACAATAAAAGAATTTAGCTACTTATTTTTGTGCTTGCAGAGCATTAATTTTAAATTTCTCCAATCATTTTTCTTTTTTTTTTAATTCTAACTTACTAAATTTTATTTTTTCTGGAATTCAATGTGACTGAAATAAGAAAAACTAATGTCACAACTCACCCAATTCAATATCGAAATATTAATTAACTGGAGGTTTGTTATCCTTGGCACACGGTGACAGTGGGTATACAGCTTTCCCCTACGTATTTAAACAAATTTTAACTCAGTAGTAAAAACAAAAACCACACGTGTACGGATATATTACATACTGTCTTTCATCTACCCCATTCTATAAAAATTACAGTGTCCATTAATTTCCATACTTATGTCCTATATTAGTATATTAGCATGCATTTATAACATTCGTATAAGGAAATATTTTATTAAAAAAATCTTCTGAAAGTTATTTAAAATATTTTTATTAATTAAAAAAAATTGTGTATAATTGCAGATATGATTCACAAACTTTCTGTACTTTTTTCAACAGGGTGCTAAAATTTCGTCATTTTGTCTTTAATACTTAATCTAAATTGTAAACTATCTTTAAATCAAATGCATTTATATCTGTTTTTTTTAAATATCCGAATGCTTGTATTTAGGGTAAATATAAGGCTGTACTTTTATGTTAATTAGTAATGTTTAGCATTTTTTAAATTATTATATTCTTTGAATAAAATGTATATTTTATGAAATTTCAATAACTACTTGTGTATTTAGTACAACTTCAAAATTGCGAAGTGGATATTATATGTTAGAAGTTACACATATTGTTATTTCTGTATTGAAATTTTAGTACAATATGAGACCAATTCTTCCTTCTACAAATAACAAAATAAACACAAATCGTCAAATTATAGCAAATAAAATGCTGTTGTTTGTAATAGAACTAAATTTTTGAAATGCTTTTATGCAGTATGCATTTAACTAGTTCAAAAGAGAGTCGATTAAATAAGTTAATATACTTGAAATATTACGAGCGAGTTTTTATATATAAAACGTCAATTTATGACAGTTCCTTATTAAATGTAGGTAAATTTAATACCAAATATGATTAAAATTAAATATATTAAATTAAATAATAAAAAAATAAATATATGTAAGTAACTCGAATAATATCGCAACAGCTGGGAGAAGATAAAATTGCATGAAAAGAAATCTTACATTAAAGAAAATTGAGTGTCTGTACAATATGATTAATTTTACAATATATGTCCTTATATAATAATTAATGCATCTAAAGTTTTGCATTACAAAATATTTTATCAGATATTTATATTACTAAGGCTGTATTGTTTGTTTTATTTAGGAAATAATACACGTTAGACATCAAAATAAAATTTCATTTTAACATTATTACACTGTAAAAAAATGCTGTAAGCCTACAAAACTCATTTTTGTGAAAGCTAAATAAATCTGTAGGCTGAATAAAATTTTATTTGTATGCTGTAATGAAAAAATATTTAAATCTACAAAACTAAATTTTGAAAGCTATCGGGTGAGTGCAAAAGTTCTACCCGTTTTGAGCATAGGTAAATGTCAAGTGGAATACAGTCATTACAGCTTATATTTAGAGGTCAGGAAGGTGGATAATAACACGTAAAGCAGTAGAGTATGCATCGGCACAACATTGGTCAGAAGAACTCATGCGGAACAGGAAACAACATAGCAAGCAAGCAAGACCACGTCAGACATTGTTTACGGTAAGAGCATGATAAAGTCATTACATCAGCCAGAGATTGCCACAGCATTTGGCATGTGTAAGGGGCAGATGCCGTGGACGATAGCACCTGCTACCGTTGGTTTTAGAAATTCCTGGATGGAGACAGGAGCTGTAAAGATCATGCCCGTTTTGGACGCCTATCAGTGAATTCTGACTAGGATCTGGACACAGCCATAGCGAATTCCCCACATCCAACAGTCGGAGAACTAGCCGAAACATTCTCGGTATACAGAACAACAGTCAAAAGACGGATGCATGCGCTTGGCTTCATCACCAAATTCAATCAGTGGGTAGCACACCAGCTTACAGTAAGGCAACGATAAGAGAGAATCAGCACCTGTGTTTCTTTGCTTTCCTGTAACAGTAGGGAACCATTTTTGAACCAAATTGTAACGGGTGGTGAGAAGGGGGTACTGTAACGTAATGTGAAGCGTGAAAGGACCATGTGCCGATGTTGCAAAGGGTACTCTATCGACCTAAACAGGAGGACTAAATCCAAAAATGTTTTGCTCAGTGTATGGTTTAATGCTAGGAGAATAATCAGCTAGAAGGTCCTCGCACCAAAACCAATTATCAAGGAAGACCTCTACTGCCAACAATTGGACAAACTGTGAGCAAAACCCACGTCTAAGCGGTCAGCATTCATCAATCTTCGAGGGGTTCTCTTTCAACACGATAATGCCATCCCTCATGTTGCTTTAAGGACTCGGCAAAAATTACTGGGCCTTAGTTGGGAACTTTTACCTCAGCCGGTGTATAGCCCCGACCTTGCACCTTCGATTTATCATCTTTTTTTATTGTTACACAACGCCTTTGCTTAGCGAAACTTCAATGATGTGGAGACAGTAAAAACGGCGTTACAACAGTATTTTGACTGTAAAACACACAAGTTTTATCGGCGTGGGATTAACTTACTGCCAGACAGATGACAAGAGGACATACATAATGATTGTGCATGTGTGAATTCATACGTGCTTAACTTTTTGTGTTCTGCGCCTTTCTGTTTTCTCTAAAAAACGGGTAGAACTTTTGCACTCACCCAATACATAAATCTGTATGCTTACTAAAATTTTACCGATAATTACACTATTTTATTTTTGTTGTTGTTGCAGTTAAGTAAAAATTTCTAGGCACCCCAGTTTCCTAGAAAATTCTTAGTAACATTACATTTTTTATAGTGTACGCATAAATGTAGTAAAGTGCTTTATTTTCTGTTACATTTTGCATTAAGATATCAAACATGTACTCACTTTTTCATTTCATACTAGGTATACATGATCATATTGTGTTTACATGTCAAGTTGCCATCATAACATTCTCATAAATAAACTTGAAAATCCTTGCTACAGCATATGATATGATTATATTTTAATACCGAAGAGGAGAAAAGTCTTTGACAATCATAAATTTTTGTTAGACATATTAGAATGATTATAATTTGATATCTAATACACCTAGTTTCGATATAGCTGTTATTAATTTAAGTTTAGTGTTACCTTTTTATATAAATTATATGTTCTTTTCTATTAATTGAAAGACATATAACAACACATAATACATAAAGTTAAGAGAAATAGATTGGTATAAAGTAAAGTAATATTGACACAATAAGCCAACAAAATTATTTTTCCTAAGCATTGCCTTACAATATATCAGAATTTTAGTGATCTTCATATAAATACTTCAATCAAAATAGATATTTTATTGTAATTAAACTTAATTATTTATACCGTTTTTATTTCCATTTTACATCGGTGTGTTGTTTCGTATTGCTATTATATATACACCAAAGTGCCATTACATTTTGACCACCCTCCATCTATAATAATGGGCTTTCCCAGAAACAAGGGCACGGCGCATGCGCGGCTGATGTTGGAGTATATAAAGTGCCTATACATTGTATTTCAAAACATAGCGTAATTAGCGGCATAATGGGAGAAGTAGCAGATTTATCAGACTTTGATAAAGGTCAAATCTCTATGTCTCGGCGACTTGGAACGTCGATATAAAAAACGGCGTGTTTGGTCGGCTGTTCACGTGCAGTCGTTATCAGCACGTATTGAAAGTGGTCTATGGATGGTGCAACGACAAATCGTCGTTCTGCGGTATGTCACCCGCGTTTCATGAATTCCAGAGGAGAGCGGAGATTGTTACGTATTATTCGCCGAGGCCGAAGGGTTATAATAGCCGAAATCACCAGATGCTATAAATGTGGCGACCCATACAGTATTTCTCAACGCACAGTTCAGAAAGGCACTGCAGCGTCATCGCCAACGGCGCTTGCAATGGGCCCAAGAAATTGCACCATAGAAAAATGGAAGAAAGTTGTATGGTCCGACGAATCGCATTTTTTGGCCATCACATCGGCAGGCGCATGCGAATGCGCCAATTTCCAACGGACATCCTGGCTCCCGCCGGAGACAAGGTGGTGGCGGCGGTATTATGCTGTAAGCGATGTTTTCATAAAGCATATTAGGACCCATAATCTCTATAGAACAATCTCTGACGTTGTGAATTAAATGAACATCTCGTTGCAAGCCATATGCACTCATTCATGAAAACAGTGTTTTTGGCGGGAGATGGCGTTTACCAACAAGATATTGCACCATGCCATACGGGTCGAATCGTCAGGTAGTAGTTCGAAGAACATTCTACTAACTTTCAAGTCATGTATTGGCCTACAAATTCAATTGACATGAATCCAAAAGAATATTTGTGATTCCACCTGGAAAATCGGTTGCGTGCTGCCACGCCATCACCTTGCAATGTGCGGGAATTGTAGGACCAGTTACTGGGCCCATGGACCAGATACCTCAGACTACCAATCAGCACATTGTCAATTCAAAACCACGACGGGTTTTGGCGGTTTTGAAGGCGAAAGGAGGTCGTAAGTCGTACTAAACAGGTGATCATAATGTAATGGATCTTTGGTGTATATATATTATACATTTTTATTTTTTTTTTAATTCAACAAAAATCTTTACGTTGCATTTTGAAATGATGGAAATCGCATGTTAAACATAATTTAAACAATTTTTGATTTATAAATTAGTAATATTTTATTTAAAGACACAATATAGGAAAAGTTTTATTTCCTTCCAATATGTCATTTTTCTTCTATTTTTAATCTGATTTAATGTATTTTGCACTTTTTTAGAATATAATTTTATTTTCATATTTGTACGCCTTAAACACTCAAAAACTTTGCGGTAAATCAGATTTTTTTCAAAATTTGTTTTCGTTCAAAAGGTATTCGAGTTTTATTGTTGCAGTGTTCGTTTTAAGCATATTGTGAAAAGCAAAAGCTTTGCTTAAAAAAAAAAAAAAAAGAGGAAGAGAATGTTCAGGAGGACTAATTATATAGGTCTTGTGTAGACGATTTTATGTAAGTTGAAAATTGTCACTGTTATCAATATTTAAAAGCTTATTAAAACTTTAAACCTGTTTTTATCGAAGCTCTGTTTTACAAATCGGTACGAAGAAGAACTCGAGATCGGATCAATTATTTTGAAATTTTCATGCTTTTCTAGTATATACTAATTTGTATTCCCTCACGGACTTGTTTTTCCATATTGGAATTTTAAATATTTTTTTCGTGATTTAAATCCGAAAACTAGTGTAAATGCCCGTCCTAGGACGGTGGGTAAAAAATTTGCTTTTTACATAAAATCTGAAAAACTGAAATAAATAATTGTCAATATGGAAGCGTATAGATGAGCAAAGTTCGGCTAATTTATGTTCTAATAAACATACTATTAGCATTTACAATACTTCTCGGTAAACCAGGCTTTCCAGCTAATATACCAAAAACAAAATTAAGATTTCTTAATAAAACAAAAATTTAACAAATATGCAATAAAACTGCATAATTAAAAAAACTTGCTGCAACTATTGAAATAAAAATAATATTTAATACAATTTTTTTATAACACTTTGAAATTTTATTTTTATCGTTTACCTCCCTTCCAAAAAAATATATGTATATTAATTAATAAATAGGATAAATTCTAAAAAAATAGAACAGCCTTATTGCGCTTTAAATCTGTCAATAAAACTTTTAAGCATAAGATAGAAGCTATTTTTATTCAAGGATAAGTTCTATAAATGCCTTTTAGTGTTTCGTAGCTTTAATTTTTTTTATATATCTAAGTAGTTTTTAAATTATTGTAATACAAAGAAGTAGTAAGCACAGTTAATGCCCATTTTTAATAGCTGTACAAAATTTTTGCACATAATGTTTTGACGTATCAAACGAAAATAATCGTTTATCCTTTCTTTCACAAACGACGCTAGCTTTGTAAATGAACAACGAGCTCCTTTTGAATTTTGAAAACGAAACGATCGCCAAAGAGCCTTATGAAATCTTGTGGGACCTTGTCCATTCAAGTTGTGGGGGAACGGAAAGTGGAATTTCCTCAGCATGTTTTTTTCTCTGTACGATCATTGCGTCACATTTCAGTATAAACGAATTTACGGAAGTGTCTTGGCGGGAAGAACAGCCAGGCAAGTTACAATAAATACAACTTCAACCCGAACAAAATTGTAATAGAAGCTCTGTTAACTGATTTTGAATCGGTAACCATTACTGAGAAATATTACCAAAATCAGACAAAATCCGAGCACGGGAACACAATTAAAAGCAGATTTTAAAATGACGGACTGAGTCATATGTCTTTTCACGTTGTATTCTTATTAATTTCTGATTTTTTTTTTTTGGATTTATGGTGTTTTAATAATTAATTTGAGTTTTATTTTTGTTCAGACTGAATTTGCCTGTAAAAATGGAAATGTGATTTGTGGAAAAGAAACAGACAACGGACAAAACGTAGTTAAAATTTCTCAAAAGGGAGCAGACGGTATAAATTACGCCAGCCGAAGCCGTAAAAGCGTTCTAGTTGCAACTGCTGGAATAAGTATCCATGTTTTGCTTCGGACGACATTTACTGATAAAAAGGAAATTGGAATTACAAAGCGGAAAGCTAGTTTCAGAGAAATACCAAGAAAAAGTATTCGCTTAATTGAGGGCCCAGTTACCAGTGCTTCTAACTGTTTACTTTGTGAAAAAATTGTAGACTTTTCTTCCAAACATAAACCTAAATCAGAATATGTAAAGGTAAGAACTGCACAATATTCTGAGGCCATAAAGAAATGCTGTGAACGCCGTTGTGATGAATGGCCATTTAAGGTAAGAGGTAGATTGGCTTATTACTCAGGTTATCTTATTGCTGCAGATTGTGTCTATCATAAATTATGTAGTACACATTTTCATAGAGAAAGACATATTACTCACGAATATTGCTCTTCGAATAGATCGTCAGAAAAAGGACGACCAAGTAATGAGGAGCAATACCAAGCATTCCTTCACACCTGTGAATACCTTGAAAACAATGATGAAGATCAAATGGTTATAGGCGATCTCGTTTCTAAAATGGAAGAATATATTGAAGGAAGCCAGAGCAATGCGTAAGAACGAAGGAATATGAAGAGAAAACTTTTAGAACGAACACTATGGGGAAAGTACGAGGGTGAGTTGGAAAATAAGTTTTCCTCGGCAACTGTGAACAGTTGTGTGTATGAAAGACAAAAAATGTAATGAAACATTAAAGATAAGACGTAACTTTATTTTTCTACTTAAGTGCCAAATGATTTGAGACATTTTTCATAACCTATATAAGTTTCATAAAGCTCTACAGGAAATAAACAAGGTTCTGCATACAAAAGAAGCGTTGAACGGCTTGTGTGACTTAAGCATTGCTTAGAAAGAAGTAGACAATCATTGGTTTCGTCTGTAGTGGCCGTGCACGTCTGTCCAGGTCTCGGTCTGTCCAACACATTCTGACGCCCCTCACTGAATTGGCGGCACCATCTCCGCACCATTTGTTTCGAAATCACATCTGGCCCATTGACTCCCACATGGCGGTTATGGACTTCTGCTCCCGATACTCCACGTGCCCATTCATAGCGGACAACCGCTCTCACTTCCTCCTTTGACCATGAATTCACAGTGCACTTTCTCTCCATATCTACCGGGAACAGAATGATACAGAGCCCTGATTTTTTCAAGGAGCGCTTTTTGAAGCTTATAAAGCGGTATGACAAATGTCTCAACTCACTTGGCACTTATGTAGAAAAATAAAGTTACGACTTATCTTTAACGTTTCATTACATTTTTTGTCTTCCATACACACCTCTGTCCACAGTTGCCAGGGTAAACTTATTTTCCGACTCACCCTCGTATTATAATATCGTTTAAAAAAGGGAAGTCAGATATCGTAATTCTGCATGGGACAGAAAATGAAATTCTTTGAAGTTACTAACAAAAGTCAACACCACTAAAGTTTATGAGTATCCATTGCGTAATAACTTCACGGAGGAAAGCGCTTTGATTACATACCTAGTAGCTTGAAATTGCTATTATCAAAATTATTTCTGCAAAAGAAAATGTCCATGAAAATCGGACGGTCCTGTTGGCCAGACCGTTATGCAAACTATCGGTTCCGGAGCATTACTATGTCCGCTACAAATTGGTCTGTCCATTCAGCTCAACCACAACTACAGACCAAGATACCTTATTAACATTCTTCACAATCTTGGGTTTTGCTCATCCTACTCAAAAGTAACAAGATTCGAAAATAAAACAGCTGCAATATTAGGCGGTTCACCTTCTTTGAGTGTTGTTGAAAACACCACATTACTTCTAGCAGCAGATAATGTCCATCACAATATCGGCACTCTGGAAGGGAATAACATATTTCATGGTATGGGTATGATTGCTGTAGTAACTCCAAAGGGCAACTTCTGTCCTACTGTCAATAGGCGTGATGTTGGTGATATTGATAATAAGAACCTAGCCAAAGTCGATATTGCAAAATACAGACATGCGAAAATAATCATGAAGAAGATCTTATTCTGTAAACTTCCAATACTACCGAATGCTTCGCTAAATAGACACACCCTTTTGTGGCAAATCTCAGCAGCCAAAAGACAGGGTCCAAATTGGTCAGGAGCTATCCAATTAATTCATTTCAAATCAGAAGTTTTACATCCAGGGGAATCATCTATTTGATACCTTCCTGTGATTGATATGGCAGCCGCCGACATGTATTTTTTCGACACTAATATATCTTAACAAACTAGCATACGATCATAACATCCCATGTGTAGTTAATTTTGATCAGCCCTTATTTTGGAAATCTTCCCAAATCATTAAATGACAAACAGACCTTCAAGATATTATTTTAATTCTGGGAACATTTCATACTCTAATGAATATTTTAGGTGCAATCGGAACTCTCATGGATGGTTCAGGGTTATTTGAAGTGCTTGGGGAAATCTATGGATCAAATACTATTGTACATATGATGACTGGGAAAGCTATTTCTAGGGCGATACGAGGACATATGCTCTTAGATGCAGCTCTTAGTTGCCTACTAGTTTCAGAGATTTTTTCTCGCAATGAACATGGATCTCCCAACAACCTGGTAAAGGAAACTGTGATCTGTTGGAGAATATTATGACCGGCCAAAAACAAATGAAAGACGTTGAACTGTGTGACGCGGTATCTCAGATTGACTTCGCTTTAGAGACGAATAAAATCACTTGCAATCTACTTAGGGAACAAGTAAAGTCTGGTTAGAGTATCAGCGAATAACCAGTGTTGTAAGAGCATTAATAACAGATGACAAAATTGACTCTTAGGAATTGCACTTGTGTGCTATTCTGGAGATTTTCCCCATAATAACAGCAGCAGGACATGTTAATTGTCTCAAGTCACTATACCTGCACTTACAGAAAATATTTAATCTGCCATCTGAAAACGCAAAGTTGCACAAAATGTTTGTAGTAGGTAAACCCTCAGAATTTCTCAAACTGATGAAGGAGACGGAGCTCCGTTCAATTGCAAAAATATTTGGTTCAAATTCATGTTTACATCAGATATCGCTGAGTTTGGGAGAAAAAAAAAAGCTTCTGTTTTATCACTGCAAAATACTGGAATCTACAGACAATCTACGTCAGCAAATGTTGGTAGGGAGTGGTAACTACATCAGAATCATTTATTAGGCCTGAACGTTTGCTTCCGACCGATTCTTCTACAAAATATCATAGCTATTGCTCTTACAAATAAATATCTGGAAAGCTAATGAAGAAAGAACCAAACCAGAAGAATGGGGTCGGTATGTAAAAAGTAACTCGTACTACTCAATACTCTGCGACTTACCACCAGCTCCACATTATCTACTTAATATGATTCGATGTTCCTGCAAGAGAAACTATGCTACTTTACGATGCGGATGCAAGCATAATGGATTGCTCTTTTCTACAGCTTGTGGGGGATTGCAAAGTCAATGGATGTAACAACAACTACCTAACTTTTAAGTACATGATAAACAAATTTTAACGAACTTTCTGTTTCTCTATATACCTTGGGTGTTTCTTATAGATTTCAAGCTGCTGAAAAAGAATATGTTTGTAAAGATTTTCTATCACCCTCCAATTTTGAGAAATTTCATTTATACGTTTCGGAGTATGTAGGCATGGTATAGGCATTATAATTGTATTACATTATTCTCTTACACGTGTTTGATTCACACAAACATTCTTTTTTCTTATTACAACGATACAGGCAAGAGAGTAGAAACATATGTCCTCCTAATAAATTTTATGTTAGCGACCTTGAACAGACAGAGCTAGCCGCCCCCACAGTATTTGTCTTTAACGCAAATCCGTGACAGTTGAAACTTAACATTCGTGGCGAGTGTACTGCTATTTCTTTGTTCTGTAAGACTTTTTCTTAAATTTTGATTATAAATATCCTATTTTCCTCTGAAATATGAGAAAAATGTCTAGAGGATGCTTTAATGAACCCGATTCTTTTTGCTATGTATGCGGGGAGCTAACTTTGAAAAAACATCGATGCGCTTTCACACCTCTAATAAAGACTGCCTATCACGTGTACTTTGGATGTAAAGTAGGTGAACAAGATAAGAAAGGGGGACCTCATTTTTCTTGTACACGATGTGCTACAAACCTCCGGGCGTGGATGAAAGGTACAAGAATGACTACCCTTTGCTATACTCATGATATGGCGCTAGTCGAAGAATCATGTAACTGACTGCTACTTTTGTATTACAAAAATTAAAGGATTCTCTGCAAGAAGTAATCATAAAATTAAGTACCCGAACTTAGATTCAGCAATGCGACCAGTATTAATGATGATTTACCAAGACCAAAACCTCCAAAGTATTTTACATATGACGATGCAGCAATAAAAATGGAAAATGATGAATCTGAAACTTCCGCTACATCTGATATAGACTATTCTCCTGGCATAAATGAAAAACCACACCTAATTACTCAAGAAGAATTAAATGATCTTGTGAGAGACTAAAATTTATCAAAGAAAAACTCAGAATTACTTGGATCAAGATTGCAAGGTTGGAATCGCCTGAAAAACAATACAAAGATATTTATTTCTCGACATCGACATAAGAAATATTCAACATTTTTTTCAAGAAAAGGTGATTTATGCTATTGTAATGATATAAGTGGTTTAATGTCTGCTTTAAATTGTCAATATAACTAGGAAAAATGGCGATTGTTCATTGATGGTCCGAAAACCAGCTTGAAGACTGTGCTTCTTCATAATGGAAATGCCCTACCGTCTGTTCCAATAGCATATTCTTCCATAATGAAAGAGTCTTATGAAAATATGAAGATACTGCTTCATGAAATTGATTACTCACATCATGATTGGAATATATGTGTGGATTTTAAAGTAATTGCCATTCTTACTGGTATGCAACAAGGTTATACAAAATATTGCTGTTTCCTATGCGAGTGGGATAGCAGAGCAAAGCATGAGCATTATATCAAAAAGAAGTGGCCAGAGCGCAAACAATATATTGCAGGTGAAAAAAATATCCAAAACGTTCCTTTAATCGATAAAAAGAAAGTTATTCTTCCACCTTTACACATAAAGTTGGGATTCATGAAGAATTTCGTTAAAGCTATGAATAAAGAAGGTCGTGGGTTTCAATATCTGCAAGAACAATTTCCATCGCTAAGCTATGCAAAAAATTAAGGAGGGTATTTTTGTTGGCCCACAAATTAGACACCTTATGAAGTCCAAAAATTTTGATGATACATTAAGTGATTTAGAAAAAACAGCATGGATCGATTTTTAAAATTTTGTGAGGCATTTCTTAGGAAATCATCGAAGTCCTAACTATGAAACATTAATTAAAGACATGTTAAAAAGTTACAAAGATTTAAGATGTTCAATGTCGTTGAAAATTCACTTTTTAGTATCTCATCTAAAATTTTTCACCTTAAATATGCGAGCTGTGAGCGACGAGCATGGAGAGCGCTTCCAGCAGGATATTTCTGCAATGGAAACCCGATATCAAGGCAGGTAGACCCCTAATATGCTCGGAGATTACTGTTGGAAACATTATTAGGGAAGCTCATGATTGTGCCTATAAGAGAGCATCCAGAGATAAGACATTTACCGCTACATAAAGTAAGAAATTTCTTATTAATACCATTTCTTTTTACAAAAATTCTTCTACATTTTTCTGAAACTTTATAAACAATGCATATTTTTAGGGTTTTAAATATTAATTTTAAGCTTTATAAGAGTTTATTTAAAAGTTTATCATTACTAATATACCATGACTAAGATACCAAATGATAAATTTCATAAGGTATATGTGTTGAATAAATACCACAAAATTCAGATTTTCAAGATTTTGAATTTTTTAAAAATTTGTGGGTGATGGAAACTTTTTAATGGTATATTCTTTCCACCTAAAATAAAAAAGTCGACACATACTTAGTTAGAAACAGAAACCTTGTTTATCAGTGCTATCAATATGGTGAAAGTGATAAAAATTATTGATACACTTTTTTTTTTTTTTTTTTTTTTTTTTCACTGGAACATTTCTGTAAAAATGAATTGACATAGAAATTTGTAAGGGATAGTAGACTTCTGTGTGCTATTTAATCTTTTTGACTATACTTCAAAGTTAAGTTGTCAAAATAAAGCAATATATTTCCATAAGCAATACATATTCTTCGCCTTAGTTCCAGAAAATCCCCTCGGCCATTTTTAAATCCGTATATAAGGGTGTTCCCGTGCTCAGATTTTGTCTGATTTTTAGTATGTTATTAAGCAGTAGTTCTTGATTAAAAAACTCTGTAAAAAGCTTCTATTACAATTTTGTCCATGTCCATTCACAAAATGCCTGGACTACCAAGAAAAAGACTGTTCTTCACGTCTATTAGTGTTTTCTTTCTGTATACTCGTGGCTGACGTCACATGAATAAGCAGTGGTAGAACAGCTTCAAGTGGCGTCATTTATGTCGTCTCCTTTAATCTTCATACCTCCATGGTTTATTTTTGTTTAATGAATCACAAAAATGAATGGCTCGCTACCGCTCTTCCTGTTTACGCTTTACGCTACGTTTGTTTTCATCTCCATTTCTGAAATTGTTTTTCAACTGCACACACCATTGAAATTTTGAATCTTTTATAAAAAATTATGTTGAACAGTAAGCATTTCAGGTAGAAAAGTTTTGTATTTAGGCAGATAAATTTTCTCGCACATATCTCAAAGAGAAATTAAGCCTAACATGGCTCCATCTTATCGGAGACTGCTGAGATTGGTGGGTTGCCCCGGATTCGTTACACTGTGTTATAATATATAGCGATAATTGCACTAAAAGCTGTCGAAAAAATGAGGAAAAACGATAAGTATATATATTTTTTTATAACATGCTTATAAGATTTACATGAAATTTTAGTATTTTTTAGTGTAGGTCTACCAATAAAAATGATAAGGCATGTTGTAAGGTATGCATAAATGTTTGTTTCCTTACTCACTATTTGTGTTTAAGAAAGTATTAAATACATACTTTAAAAACAAATTATAATAAATGAAAAATGCACATTCTGTCTCAAATGAAATATTGTTCTTTAGTATTATACAGTGAAAATTTAACAGTCAGAAAAATCATGAACATTTAGAACATCATTACAATTTACTATCGACATTCAGTGCAAGCAGCATCTTTCATAAAGCAATCAATTTTTATTTTTTTAATTATCTAATCAGTTGTTTTTTATTCCCTTACAATAAAAGAACATATATATACATTTATATATTTAAATACAATTAAAGATTATAATTCTATCTAATTTATTTATCCCAAAATTAAAATTACTAATTATGTATTAATTTAATTTTAATATTATCTTTAACACAATTTTTTATATGCTTTCTCTGAAATGAAACATGGGTAGTAGAAAAACAATTTTTTTTTATTATTTTCCTTCTGCTTAAATTCAATAAACCATATTTCGTGACATTTCATGTGTATATACTGAAAAATCTTAAAATACTTTTCTTTGAACTTATTTTTGAAGTAGCACTGAAGCTTAAATTGGTATCAAACATTTTCTTTTTCTTAAAAAAAAAAAAGAAAAAAAAACTATAACCAAAGAAATTTTGAAATCTCAGGCTCAGATGTTCGATAAACATTTTCGACGTAAATAATTTTCTCTTTTACAAAAAAGGTAATCGCTCATACTGTTGTAAAATTACATTACAGAATTTGGGATTAAGCTCTAAACAGAACGAATGTTTTATTTTTTTTATTTTTTTTCTGTTTAAGTGGGTTTCAAATATTTTTTTTTTCTGTTGTTAAATGAAAGCCGAAATAATTTCATAATCTGACAGAATTTCTTGAATTCTATGAAACAAAAATCAGTAACTGAAGTGAAATTTATGAAATTAGAGTTCTTTTATACAGCAGATGTTTTCGTTATTTAAAAAATATATATTGTTTTAATAGTGAAAGAATAGGTGGGAGTAGAAAATTAAGTTCAACTAAGTTTCCATTACGCATATGTTATAAACGATCAGCATGATATTGAATATCTATATTATAAAGGACAAACATATCTATGCGTATCCCTGACATCATTTTACGAATGGCAACACTTCACGATCAAAATAAACTATTCAATTTTATTGCGATTTTTTAAATTTCTAAATATTGCCCATTTTCAATTTTTACACGGTCGAATAGAGGGAAAAATGTACTTTTAAATGCAATTTGCCTGAAATCTGTATCTTAATTGACAGAGTTATTATGGTTTTTAAAATAATTTTCTATATTAACAAGGAGAAATATATTTGTGCGCAATGCTGACGTCATTTTGCGAATGGAAACGGAATACAATCAAATTGAACTATTTAATTTTATTGCGATTTTTTAAATTTCGAAATATCGCACATTTTCATTTTTACACCGTCGAATAGAGCGAAAAATGTACTTTTAAATGCAATTTGTCTGAAAACTGTATCTTAACTGACTGGATGATTACGGTTTTTAAAATAATTTTCAAGCATGATTTTTTTTAAATTTCTTCTATTACTTGCCGGCTCCTTTACGAGTTAATAAACAATTAATAATTGAACATAAAATATTAAAAATTGTAAACATTTCTGCCCGTCTAATTTACTATAACGAAACGAAAACTTCATCTATAAATAAATAAAGAATAATATACACAAAAAAACGCAAATTTAGCGCATATGGAATTGAAAATTTTAACATCGCCAAAAAGGGAAAAAAAATGCTTTAAATAGAACTTGTTTGAAAACTATATCTCAGTTTACTGATTGCCGTTGGTTTTAAAAATAATTTTCAAGCATGAATTATTTTTAAATTTATCTCTATCGCGTGTACCTCGATTACGAAAGATTAACCCATTTGCCCCTAAAGCAATGCAAAAATTTCAGCATTTGTTTCCGTCTAATGTTCCGTAACAAAATTAAAACTTCCTCTATAAAATAAATTAATAAAATAACATAAATAAATTAAATCTAACAGACATGTGATTAAACTACGCGCCAAAAGCACTGCAATAATCAGAAAGTCTGCCGTAAATCGCAAAACCTTCGGCTAATAACACCTGGAATGCGGTAACATGTGAAAGTATCGCTTTAGAAAAAAAAAAAATTAAACAGTATTCGATTGCATAATTGCTATTTTTCATACGCAAATTCTTTTTGGTGTAGTGGGCAATCCAAGATACATATAATATGTAGAAAAATTATTAGAGATTTCAATAAAAAAAGAATAGTTTTCACCTATACTCTGTAATCCGGTGAGTGCGGGTTCAATCCCCTAGTTTATATAAATGTTAAAATAATAATTAAAAATAAAAACGCAAATTGGCACCAATAAAAAATAACTCAAGTCGCTATTTAAGACAAATATTACGACGATGACCGGTGATATTGCTGTCAATAATTTCGACTACAAATATATACTTTTTACTTGAAGTTTTAAGAAGAGTTTTTTTTTTTTTTTTTTTTTTTTTTTTTTTTTTTTTTTTTTTTTACTTGTTATATTTTTGTACGGATTTGAAAAATCCATTATAATAAAATTTGATCTCTCTCTGATTTTTGCCATACTATATATAATTGGCCATTGATGTTTGCCAAGATTCGCCTTATATTTTTGGCCTTTAAAGAAATGATTGAAATAATTCGGCCGTATTTAATATTTACATTTGTGATGAAGAGCCTTCCTGATGCTGTCTTAAATGAAATTCAGTATACACAATTTTACAAATTATAAGAAAGTTCTCATAAGAAAATGATTTGACCTCTTCATATTGCGTAAGCATGTTCTAAAAGTGGTTATTATGCTACAATATATATATATATATATATATATATATATATTGCAGTTGTTTGGTTTAAAAGTCATTGTTATTATTTTGTTGAACATTATTGCTTTTAATCTTAAAATGTTATCAAACGATTGTATAAAGATTACATTAAACATAACTTTAAGATAATTTACTAAATTTAGAGTAATTTTTGACACTGAAAAATAGTTATGAAGCGTTGAAATCATTTATTTTATAAAAAAGGGAAACGGAAAAAAAAAGAAATTAAAACAAAATATATCAACTTAAATGAGAAAAATTTTAGAATAAATTTGATATAAGTGAATGCTTAAAGTGTATGAAATATACACTATCAGAAGTAGTTTTTATGGGTAAGTTTTCTTACAGAAGTTACACTGTAAAAAGAAGCAAGTATCATTACACTTAATTTGGTGTTTATGAAAAGCCAAAGTAGGTTTAAATATACACTTTTATCGTGTGTACACCGAATTAAGTGTTATCATATATTCGAAATGATCATTCAGAAGAATCATACACTCGAAATTGTGTAGCTGTACTATAGAATTTTTTCACGCCAGACACCACTATGGGTGTAGACAATTTACTCGCGATTTGGTCCGTGTTGTGATAAGATTTGCTGACTTCAGCAGATGACGAGAATAAGCTCTATTTCATTCTAAGTGAAGTAATGATAATTAAATTGCAATTAACATTTAAAATTTTAGACAGAGGATAAAGACGCAAATATAAGGTAAACAAAGTAATTATTCTTTATATATTAAAAAAAAAAATAGATTAAATAGTGTTTCTGTAATGCATTAAAAAAATAAAGTCATGCTTTTAAACACACGGCAATTCTAAAAATAATGACGGCTGAATTTGACGTGATATAGTGCTTGCTGTATGCAGTTGCAGCCACTTTTTTTTTTTTTTTTTTTTTTTTTTTTTATAAAGTTTTGTTCATTTCTTAGCTATCTTATCTTACGTAACATAATTTTTAAATCAGTTTATTTTGCTAATTTTACATTTAAATCATTCTCTTTTAAAAATTAGAACTTTCAGAACCTTATATTATTAAGAAAATATGATTATTCATCATTGATGCAAGTGTGAAAGTTCTCCTTGAAAGTGCGATTTTTGTTTTAAAATAATAGGTCTGAAAAAAGGTGGTACATGTACATTGTACAATTTACATCGACAAATCTATTAAAAAGAAAATATTTTTTTTTTCTTTGAAACACATCTGGTCAATATAAGCAAATATTTAGAGCTTTATGTGTTTTTACTTTAGTTTATTTTCATTACTTAAAACCATTTCACTATATCGGCGTCGTTGTTCAAGGAGATACTTTTCGGAACATTTTTAAGACTTGTATTTTAATTAGAAAGATTTTTACGAATTTTTTCTGCATTTTTAAACATATCTATACATTAAAAGCACAAATATTTAGAAATCAAACCAAATGAAAGAATATTTTTGAAGAAAGAAAATGCATGCTCTCGTCAGGCAAGTTATTAATATTATATAATTCTGGTGTAATTTATAGTCGGAAATAGCTAAGTATATTTATTGTTTCGTTACGAAAACTAGAAATTATGATTCAAACTTATAGTAATAGTTATAAGAAATTTTAATTTTCTCATACAACTTTTTTTAAAACGTATGTCCATGACATTTGTCCGTTTTCTAAGAGAAAAATATTTTCACCAAGATTTTTTTATTAGATGGTTTTTAGCTTATTGGACGCATTATTAAAAACGTATGAAAACTTCATAATTTGTATTTTATTTTTTCAAAATTGGGATTGACAAGATAAAACTAGAGGTTCTCATACTTCTATTCATGTGATCATTAAATTATAAAATATAATTAAAATGATCATGGGCGCTCATTTGTCGGAAAGCCAGCACAAACAGGGGGAGGATGAATTGCTGAGTGAGTATAATCATCTTTCAAATACACCAAATAAGGCTTAATTTTAAAGCTAAAATTGAATTAAAATTTTGACTATATAAAAATGTAGGTATTCTCTATATCTCCCGCACCTCCCCATGTGTGGACACTCATAAAATGACACATTTAAATGTATTAATACCTGAAATTCCCTTGCTTACCAACTAAAATGTTCAACATATATGTTAATAAATAATCTCAATTATATAAAGGTTTACCAAACTCGCTGTGTAAAACTCTTAATTTAAAATTATTACTGTATTCGATTTAAAAAGTGATGTTTTAAATTATTTTTTATTTTGATGTTAAAGTAGACCAGATCAGCGGTAGTGCCATTTTCACCAAAAGTGGTGTTTCTTTACAGCAGTTAATAGCTGGTGTTTCATTAGATCAGTTTACTGGTGGTGTTTTTTTACACCATTTTTGATGTAAAATGCCCCACCCCCCCTTTTTTTTTAACTGTGTAGGGAAGTTTGTCCAAAAGTAAAGAGATTCTTGAAAAGAGCAGCAACCGTGGAAGTTTCTTCCTAGTACTAGTCAATAGAAAATATTGGTAAACAATGGGACAGCATAAAATTTCGTTCGGACATTTTTAATTGTGTTTTCAACAAAGTTTTAAATTACTTTTTTTACATTAAAAAATTGAAAATTTCCTAATTTAAAATCATTTATGATAGTACGCATTCTGGCGAGAATTGCTGAAAAAAGTAGCGAGAGAGGAAAGCGAGATAAGTTTATCAAAAGCAATGTGAACTGCATCGTAATTCACGTGGGTAGGCTAGCGTTAACTAGTTTGTGGCGGAGTCCTCTCTTGTGTATAATAACTTTTCCGTTTTACCTACAATTCCCTAAAGCGTTTTTCTTCCCTTTTTAATCATCAGAAATTAATATATTTGAATATTTAAAGAATCATTTATAAAAAGAAAACTTATTTTGCTGCTACAGGTTTTTGTATAGCGTTTGTATATCAGTTTTCTTAGCCTGGAATATAGGTTTTTAAGTTGCTATAAAATCTCAAACAAAAATTATCATGTTCAATAAACATGTTTTATATACAAATAAGATAAATTAAGAGCATTAACATTATCATTAAAATTAAAAACAATATTATTTTGTTACTCTTTTCCTTTTAAATTCAGTTATACAATGGAAATTTTTAACTAGGAATTTAAAGTCTACTAAAAACAGATGTTTCGGATTGAGAAAACTGATTATTACACTTCAAAAATTATTCTTAAAATTTTTCCAACGTCAGTGGCAGCGAAAGAAATTATGTTTTTATAAATGCTGCTAAAATTATAAAAAATAATAATAGTTTCTATGGTTTATAAAGATAAATTACATTTTCTCGAATCGTGGGAAAGTTGAAAGAGGTTATTCTATTTTTCGTAAGTGTATATACGAAGGCAAGTCAGTAAATAGGTCAAGAAAGTCAATGAAAAGGGGGAAACTAAGATACATACTTATAAGGCATGCTTATTTCTCTATATAATCGTCATTTACATTGATACAACTGTCCCATGTCTTTGTGAGGTTTTTAATACCTGCTGCATAAAACTCTTTTGACTGCACTTTCAGTCATCGGTGTACCTCACATTCAACTTCTGCATCAGTCGGCTGTAGGCTAGACCATGTGAACACCCTGTTGCAGTTGCTAAAGCTGTCTACTGTTGTTCACCTGTCAGCTCTAACCATTTTCTCAACATTCCGCAATGTTTCTTCTGTCGCAATCTCAACAGGACGACCGCTTCGTTCTTCGTCAACAACTTTTGAACTCATACCCCAGTTTTATAGTTCTTTTTGATGTTGATGTTTAAAATATTTTTTAGCATTTAATTTTAATCGTAACTTGTCCCCATTTTCGATCTCTGTCATTGCCAACATGCAATTTGCACTAGCGGTGTTCTCTCGATGTCTAGTAACACAAAGCCTTTTTAAAGGCTGATCGGTTTGTGTGAAAGCCGGGAGACCCGCGACACGTAATGCGCACTAGGCTTGACATCAAAATTAGTGAGCTATGTGGCCCCCCCTTTTTTTATAAGTTCTTAGAATTGTTAGATAGGCTTGGCTACCTTATGCTATAGCCTTCTGTGCTCGTTGGTACCCTACTGTCTTTGCATTTTCCGTTTTTTGCCGACGCCAGTTGGTGAAGTGACATCGAAGTATAGGGCAACCAAAAAATTCTTGGATGCCTTATGCGCCCCTTTTTCCTGGAGGTTATATTTAACCTCGTGCTTTCAACTCTGGAATGACCCTCGGGACTCCACCAGAGCTTCCAAATTATACTTTTAGGCCGTGCATTGTTTCGAAATTCACTCTAGTTCGTACTCACATTTAGTTGGAGGTTACGCGCGGCAGCGTTGCACGCCGCGTTGGCACTCCTTAAGGACCGCGATGTCATGTCAACTTTTGAACGCCACATCTTCTACAACTGTTGTCGCATAAATACGAAATTAACATCTTCTAGTTGGACAGTGGTGCCACCTATTGGCATATTTGGAAAAAATTTACTTCTAATTTCCGACCTCTCAAATCAGTTTGTGACCTACTTACTGACTTTCCTTCGTATTAAATTTTTGTATATTAAGAAACAATCGTCTTTTTTACAGGTTTTGGACAATCTTTTTCAACAACGTGCCTGATCCCATGTCGGTAATTCGATGGCGGACATGATCTATCGATATTATTAATAGTAAGATGAAATAATATTAATTCCAAACATTAAATATATCAGTATCAGTATGCAAAAATGCGAATTTAATTTTTAAACATTCTGTATTTATTTTTGGTATGAAAATCACAAATTCTTCCAGCACGAAAATAATTAAAACGGAGCATAAAAAATGGAAATCTAAAATATTGTACTTAAAAGTGAAAGAGGTATTATTAATATAATATTTTTTAACAGCACGTTTAAAAACCGAATTCTTTCTTAAATATTATTTTAACTTTTATTTGAAGTTTTTTGACGCCTGTAGCTACTAGCAGCTCATAATCCCTTATTTTAAATTGAAATCTAATGGAGCGTTTTTCTAACGGTTGTAGTCTTTCATTTTTTTCCTGGTAAGGTATCAAATCTTAAGCTTGCATAGTGAAATATTGGCACGTAAATCATTTTTAAATCCCTAATTAAATTCGTATTTTTCACTTTACAAAGTAGGATTTTTAAAACATATTTTGTTACTTGAATATATTCTAGCTATTTATTATTATCATAACTTTAATTTTTTTAAACTGTATAATTTGAAATACAAATGACTCTCTTTAAATATTTCGTTTCATAAAAATTCAATGCAAAAATCTGACAGCAGTAAATTACAGTTTGTATGCAATAAAATATTTAACATACTTTCCGTCATTGTATAGTAAATTTGTTGGGGAATTCGAATGAATAATAGTAAAACTATTTAACAATTTTGTCTTCGGCGGATACACAAAAGTTTTAATACGCATTCTTTAAATTTATAACCCATAAAACCATGAATGTTTAATGATTTTGATGAAATACATATTTATGCTTATTTTCCATGAAAAGGCATAAAATTTTGAATATTCAATTAAGACGTGATCGTAAACATTCATATTCTACTATGAATATTTTTCATATTATAAGTACGTGACAGAAGGAGAGGAAGTTATGTGATTTTTATTTCCTAAAGAGATGTTTTTATTGTCAAAATTGTGAATATTGTAGTAATTTAACTTAAATTTATGTATGTTATTTATTTTGGAAGACGTATACTTTAAAAAAATATATTGTGAAAATATACGAAATGAAAAATTTGATTTAATTTATTTAAAAAGGTGCTAAAGTACACATAATGGTCTTTAAAAAAAAAAAAAAAAACCGTCAACAGATGTTATAAAACCAAAGCGCTTTCAATTGCAGTAAATCATTCGTCATCATTTGAAATATCAGGGTTTTTTTTTTAATCTATTGACCGTTTTTATGTTATAAAAAGTTTCTATGGATTTTAGAAACTTTTTAAGTAAATTAAATCAGAATGCTATTCATTTCGTTATCAACCTGAATATGACACAATAACTATATTTTAAGCTATATTTAAAAATTTTACCGCGTACGAAATATATTCTATTTATTTATAATTATTTTTTCTAACCATTATTCTAACCTTTTCCATTTCATTCAGGTTAATTTGCCAAACAGTCAATTTCTTTTAAATAAAGTAATTTAATTTCTGTTGAATTGAACAAAAAATACAACATTTTTTCCATTCATTCACAAGAAAATATAGCTCATTAGCAGATTTTAAAGAAACTTACAGTAAAAAATAGCTACTTTCATATACGACTTAAAGAATGTTATTTTAACACATTGAGTACCACGTCAGTCACCAGTGACTGACACTAAAATTTCCGTTTAGGCCGTGTCAGTTATCTGTGACTGACACTTATAGATTGTGTAACGGGAATCTCATTTCGTGGCCCAAAACGGAAGGACAGACAAAATAGACATATGACATTCAACGTATTAAAAATCATAAAAATACCGGAATTTATTGCAGCTGGGATTACTGATTTCAAAAGATAGTTGAGAAAATAAAGATTTACAAGAAGCATTTAACATATTTGATAGCAAATAAAAATAATGCTGAAATCTAAAATTTTTATTAAAAATTAATATTCTTAAAGTATGTTTGCTTGATGATTTAAAAAAAAATCCAAATTACAATTTTTAAATTACTCTCTTTTTTTTCTTCTAAAGAACAAAATTTGAATCATCCAATATCTTATTGAGTGTACGACCTTTTAATCAGACAGTATTCATCTAAGTATGTAAAATGTCTTAGGATCTGTCAGGTGAGAGTGTTTTACAAAAAAAAAAAAAAAAAAAAAAAAAAAAAAACATTCTTTTACTTTTTAAAAATTAGTAAAAAAAAAAAATCACTTTTATATGAAAAATTAAAATGTTAAACAGAAACAATAAAATATTTCCTTAAATCATTGCATAGTTAAAAAACTAGTTTTTAAATATAAACATAGCCATTTTTTAAGCTTAAGAACAAAATGTTCGCCTTCTTTGTGGGGACATTTTGTGCCATATTTAGCATGTGTCTGCGCATATGCGCGCGAACGCATGCATGAGTTTAAGGACATCTTCATACTGAATACTCATTAAGCATTTTAACTGGCTTCATTACATGATAATAAAAAGGAATATAATTCCTTTTAGGTATATTTCGTATGAAATACTACCTATTGGGATCGTCCCTATGTTGGAATTTCTGAAATTTTTTTGCAGATCTACACCGATCATGACCCGTAGAACACAAAACCACCCTCAGTAAAAAACTTTATCAATCAATCTATCTATCTATCTATCTATCTATCTATCTATCTATATATATATATATATATATATATATCACTTTCTTCTGGACACGATAACTTCCGTAATTCTGCACCAATCTCTTCCAAACTGATACATAAAATCAAAGGGCATAAAATCTCGGTCAAGTTCGTTAATGGGCAAAATCGGACCAAGGGGATGGAAATAGGGAGGGGTTTTGTGAAAACCGAAAACCCCCCATAACTGCTTAATTTTTGTACATATCAAATCAGTTTAAAGTTTTTATTACTTCAAAAAACAGATCCAAAATTTTATGTATCACAGATTTTTGATAAAGGTAAAAATGGGCTCAAGGGGCGCAAAAAATAGGGTTTTGGGGAGAAAAAAATTCATAACTTCGTCAATTCGCAAGATATCAATTTCAATTAATTTTATTATAAATCTCCTTAATATTATCTACAACTTTTATATTCACATGTTTTTGATAGGACCAATTCGTACCGCAAAAAAAAAAAAAAAAATTAAAAACGAAAACAAAAAGGCGGTTTGAAGAAGTAAAAAATCCATAACTCCGTCAATTCAAAAGATATAAAATCCCCATGAATTTATCATATATCTTCTTAATATTGTCTACAACATGTATATAGACAAGTTTTGGATAGGACCAATTCTTACAGCAAAAACAAATTAAAAATACATAGCGGTTGAAGAAAAAAATCATCTAAGTAAGGGTGTATTCAAATCCAAACTGCGTATTTTCTGACACATTTTACAATTCATTTTTGCTCTCAAAGGCTTCCAATTGGTACGTTTTTTTACTCAGAAACTATATAATGTACCGTAATGGTCAATTTTTTGATAGAGGCAGAATATATTTTTAAAAAATGCTGTTAAAGTGGGCATTTTGAACCGAATTTCCCGAAGCGGATTGTGTTGGAAAAATCATTGCACTAAGGATGCACTCAAATCCAAAATGCTTATTTTATGACTCATTTTTAAATTCATTTTTTTTCTCAAACGCATTTAATTGATAGATTCGCTTATTCAGAAACTATATAATGTACCGCAATGATCGATTTTTTGATAGAGGCAGAATATATCTCAAAAAATCATGTCAAAGTGGACCTTTTGAACGGATTTTCCCGAAGCAATTGTGTTATCACTTTCTTCTGGACACGATAACTTCCGCAATTCTGCACAAATCTCTTCCAAACTGATACATAACATCAAAGGACATAAAATCTCGATCAAGTTCGTTAATGGGCAAAAGCGGACAAAGGGGATGGAAATAGGGAGGGGGTTTGTGAAAACCGAAAAAACCCCATAACTTCTTAATTTTTGTACATATCAAATCAGTTTAAAGGTTTTATTACTTCTAAAAATATCCCCAAAAATTCATGCACCACAGATTTTTGATAAAATTTAAAATAGGCTCAAGGGGCGCAAAAAATAGGGTTTTTGGGAGAAAAAAATTTGCTTACTTCGTCAATTCTCAAGATATCAAATACAATAATTTTATTATACATCTCCTTAATATTATCTACAACTTTTATATTCACAAGTTTTTGATAGAACCAATTCGTACCGCAAAAAATATTAAAAACGAAAACAAAAAAGGGGGATTGAAGAAGAAAATTTTTCATAACTCCGTCAATTCACAAGATATAAAATCTCCATGAATTTATCATATATCTTCTTAATATTGTGTTCAACATTTATATAGGCAAGTTTTTGATAGGGCCAATTCTTAAAGCAAAAACAAATTAAAAACACATAGCGGTTGAAGAAAAAAATCATCTTATTAAGGGTGCATTCAAATCCAAACTGTCTATTTTCTTACTCGTTTTTAAATTCATTTTTGCTCTCAAACGCATCCAATTGCTAGATTCCCTTATTCAGAAACTATATAATGTACAGTAATGATCGATTTTTTGATAGAGGCAGAATATATTTCAAAAAATGTTGCCAAAATGGGCATTTTGAACGTAATTTCCCGAAGCGGTTGTGTTAGAAACGAAAAATATTGCCCTACTGAGAAAAATAATTGTTTATTAATCAAGTTTTAATTAATTGAAAGAAAAATAAAAACACAGGTCGCTTTAAAATCTTTTCAAAAATCACGTCAGCATGTTTCATATTTTTTTAAATTAAAAATGAATCTGAAAATTTGCCAGAAAATTTCGAGTTGTTGAGTATGAAAAAATATATTTTTTTTAATATTGCCTTAACATGATTCTGATAAAACCAGCTATTTTATAAAAAGGAAATAAAAACTCGTCAAAAATAGACAGATAAAACTGTTAA
This sequence comes from Maratus speciosus, assembly GCA_963932465.1. Lineage (NCBI taxonomy): Eukaryota > Metazoa > Arthropoda > Arachnida > Araneae > Salticidae > Maratus > Maratus speciosus. The sequence continues at coordinate 176,147,205 of OZ010792.1, forward strand.
AGTGGATTTATATCTAATAATGTTTTAGTTTTTGTTGGTGAAATTAGTATACTTAGTTGGTGAAATTAGTATATAGGTGAAATCTACCTCTGCCTGTAGGCCGGGCCGGCGGGGATTTTATAGCTTTAGATTTTTATAGCAGAATGCTTTTGCCAAAACGTAAAGAAAGGGTGGTCGAAAAAAAATCAAAGACAGATCAATAAAGTTAAAAATGATTTTTTAGATTTGAGGAAAAATTATTCTTCTTCCCGTTGTGTTAGCTAAAATGCTTCAAATTTGTGTATAAAAATATACATTTTTTTAATGGCCCAATTTATCGATTGTTTTTTACCATGTAGCTCACATCTTGGTTTATACCTAATAATTAAATCAATTTACCTTTGTAATGTGGTACTTTTATATTAAGTTAGCCTACTGTGAAAATAAAAGAAAAAAGTTCACCTCATTTAAATAATTATTATAATCTGTTTGACTTTGAAATGAATTTGCCGTTTAGTTTTGCATGTCATATATATCCTCCGAAGCATTGCGACTTTCTATATTTAGTGTTGATGAGACATTTTCATTTCCTCCGTGCACAGAACACTTTTAGTGAGTCTTTAAATATAAATAAAAACCATTTCTTCCTTCTTGTATGATGAAAAAGAATTTGGAATAAATAAGTTGTTGACTTACAATTTATTGTTCTTCTGGATTCACCGTTCGAGTCTTTGAGCATATCAAAAGATCTTGAAATGAAGTTTGAACCGACATTCCTTTCTATTTTTTTTTCTAAGAAGCTTTTTGTAACAGCAGGGGGAGATTTGCAAGCTTTTTCTAGTCTTTGCTCATCTGAATTAATATTTTCAAGAACTGTCATTCAAGCTTGAATAAAGTTTTGTGAATCGATTAATGTTGCAACCGTTGTAATCTTCCCCCTAGTCTTAAAATCTTCATATATTTCTTCGACATTACTTCGTTTTTTTAATTCGATAACTACGTCGATTGTTATTTCCGGATCTGGGAAATTTATGATTTCAACAATATCTTCAGCATTCATCTCTAAGTTTAGTTCTCTCCCATTTTCGACGATTTCACCAATTAAGACAGATACAGAATCACAGTTTTTCAATGCTTTCTTAATCTCTACGAAGAAAAGACTCGCAGTCTTTTCCAATCATCTCTCACTGTTTTTTGCTGAAATTCACCCAATGAATCCCCTATGAGTATGATATGAGATGTTAAATTTTTTTACAAAAGTGTTCAAAAAAGTTCAAAATACGTCTTAATTAACGGAAAAAAATCCATGCCAGATGGCATAAATGCTGGGTGACGTAAGTCGGGGTACTACTGTATATATATATATATATATACAGGGTGCAATATGTTATCAATCGCTGACCTTTAATTTCTCATTCGTTGGTCGTAGACATGTTCGAATTACAAAAACCTTTCAAATGAGGTAAATATTTATGTTATGGCATTATTTAAAGTAAAAAATCATATTTATAAAAATTACGAAATCTTACATTTATATGGTTCCCCAGTCCCTATAGATATATTTAGTAAAAGTTTACAAATATCATAACACATGTAACACAAAAAGTTTGACATCTGTGCTACAAAAATATACAGAGCTACTAGATTTCAAATTTTGAGATTTTTGCACATGATTTTGCCTTTCATTGAGGGATCAGTTATAAGATGAATTAAAGTAATTCGAGATCAAAATCAGGGTACTATGTCCTTTTCACAGCGAAACCACCTTTTGCTGGTATCACCAAATCTGGGTATCACCGAAGAGGGTTATTTCATCTAAACATTTGAGCTGACTTTTAAGGGTCGTATACAAAGCGAATAATGAAATATTGAAATTAAACAGAAAAATAAATATCAGTTTATAATAATATCAGAAAACTGTCTACTATAAAAAATGAATACATAAAACGCCGGAATCTACTAGAGATGCTGATCAAAGTGGCAATGCACAATTGAATGTGTCACTGTACTGCGTCCTGGACACATTGTAGCATAGCAGGTGTGCAAACTGTGCGACAATCAAAAGGATGATGCGACCTGGAAACCTCCACATCGCCCGGACAGTACTACATGTGTGGTGCAGTATATGGGGAACCAATATTATTGGACCCATTTTCTACGATGGGACTTTAACAGGCGATAGTTTCCTGCATCTGCTAGAAAACACGGTACGTGACTGGTATGAAGGGTTGCTCTCCGACATGCATGTCGGATGGGGTTTAAACTTGATGGGACCTTCTCCGCGTAAAACATAAAACGTCCGGGCGTATTTGGCCACCATATTCGGTCAACAGATCCTTGGATATGGTGCTGAGGTAGAGTGGCCACACCGCTCACCGGATTTGACTTCCATGGATTTCTACCTCTGGGATTACATCAAGGCATAAGTGTATGTGACTGAGAATACTTCTATGGTTTATCTGAAGCAGCGCATCATCCTTGATTGTCGCACAGTTTGCACACCTGCTATGCTCTAACGTGTCCAGGACTCAGTACTATCACGCATTCCATTGTGCATTGCCACCAATGGAGAACACTTTCAGCAGTATCTCTAGTAGGTTCCGGGGTTTTATGTATTCATTTTTTATAGTAGACAGTTTTCTGTTATTATAATAAATTGATATTTATTTTTCTGTTTAATTTCAAAATTTCATTCTTTGCTTTGTAAACGACCCCTAAAAGTCAGCTCAAATTTTTGCATGAAATAACCCTCTTTGGTGATACCCAGATTTTGTGCTACCGGCTAAAGGTAGTCTCGTCATAAAAATGACATAACACCCTGATTTTGATCTCGAATTACTTTAATTCATCTTTTAACCCATAACTGGAGATGGGAGTCAAGGTGACTCCGCGTTGTTCATTGGCTCTAATTATCACGTGGTTTTTTGTCCTTGAATGCAATCATCTCCTCAGCACCTTCAAGTTTAACTTTTATCAATATGTTGGCAGAAGTCCAAGTTTGAACACGCGCCTGTATCCGAGTTTTTTTTTTTTCAAAGTTTTCGTTACTATTTATGAAGTCAGATTGACTCCACGTCTCTGAAATTGTGACGGAAAAAAATATATAACGCACCAGTTAATTTCTACGTATTTAGCATTGTAATCCGCTTCCTTTGTCTAGAATAATATATTGTTGTTTAAAAGAAAATGGATAATACTCAACCAGGACCTTCCAGGAAAAAAAATCGGCCATGTGATCCAGATTTTGAAAAAACTGTAATGCAATGGTTTGAAGAATGCGAAGTTGCGGAAGATGACTCTCATATTAGACATATTATTATTTATTATTTTATGACAGTTTCAGAAGAAGATAGAATGTTACAAAAACTAACGCAGGCAGTTGTGCGCTTGTCTGCTTGTATTGCAGGCACAAACAGGAATATAATAGCAGACAATTGGTTTTCATCAGTTGAGCTTGTAAAAGATTTTAAGGAAAAAAAACTTAACGTATGTTGGAACATTAAAAAAATAATAATAATAAATAAATAAAATAAAAATAAATAAATAAATAAAACAGAAATACCTAAAGAATTCCTTCCAAACAGAAGCAGAATAGTCGGGAGTTCAATTTATGGCTTTTCGAAGGATTTAACATTGGTATCATATTTTCCTAAAAAAAGGCAAAGCTGTATTGCTAGTGTCGTCAATGCACTCATCAATATCCCAAGCTACAGACATCAATAAGCCGGAACTTATCGCTTTTTATAATAATACCAAATCTGTTGTTGATGCCTTGGGTGAAAAGTGTGTCATATATTGTACTGTTTGGAGAACCAGAAGGTGGCCAATAGCTATATTTTTTCGCCTTATGTATATAAGTGCAGTTAACGCATTTACTATTTACCAGGCCACACGAGACTATAGAAAAAGAGTCAAGGCTAGATTTTATAAAAAACCTCGCAAAGCAGCTTGCCGGAGAAGAGTAAGATAGGAGGTTAATAAATACCCGTCTTCGACAGGAAGTGAGAATTTCAATTGCGAATATACTTGGTAAAGAAGAGGAAAAAGTAGATGCAGATAGCAGTTTAAAATTACCTACTAGAAAATGCTGTACCATTTGCACAAAAAAGTTGAAAAGGAAAACATCTACTCTATGCCATTCTTGTAAACACCCAGTATGTGGACAATGTTCCGTAGACGTATGCCCCAGCTGCATTTGAATGATGTAAAAAGCATAAAGATTAAAGAAAAATTCCTAAGGTAATAATTTAAAATATTGTATTCTTCATTTTTGTTTGTTTAATTCTAACAGTTATTAACATTAGTGTCATCCCATGATATCTAAACGAAGTAAGCACTCATTAAAAGGTTTGTTTCCTCCGTGCATCATAATTGATAGTGAGGGGGCGCTGCAAGCGCTCTGGACTGAAAGGAGCGCTGGCGAGAATACTCCGCCAGATGAGTAGATGAAGTTGAGTAAGGTGTGTTCTTAAGACGTAAGCGCAGTGTATCAAACGGTGCCAGTCCCTTTGGAATATTTTTGTAAATAATAAATGTTTTTGTTAAGTGTTGTAAATGTGGGCAATCCATCGGGTATGCAACACACTTCATTTAGTATTTTTAAGCATTTTCTACAGTCCATTTGAAGCTATCGCCGACAAGGTTGTTTAGGTTTTTCTTATATTATCTTTCCAACAATTAATCTTATAACATTTAACAGTATTAATATAATTATTTTTAATATTTTGGTAATTACATGATTTCCAGACTATATTGCGTTTCCAAAATAATTTCAATCCTGTTTACAAAAGATAAAAAAGAAAAATAACATTGGAGTCATTTTGAATCTATGTCTCTGACAACGTAAGGAAATTCATGTCTCCAGGTACGGGTTAACTGATCCCTTAATGAAAGACAAAATCATGTGCAAATTTTGAAATTTAATAACTCTGTCAATTTTTTTAGTACAGATGTCAAACTTTTTGTTTTATATGTGTTATGGTATGTGTAAACTTTTATTAAATATAACTTTAGGGACTAGGGGACCGTATAAAAAATTAGATTTAGTAATTTTTATAAAATTGATTTTTTACTTTAAAAAACTCCACAGCATGCATATTTAATTCATTTGAAACGTTTTTGTCATTGGAACTATATGTCTACGACCAACGATTGAGAAATTAAAGGTCGGCGATAGATAACATATTGCACCCTGCATATATATATATATATATATAGGTATGTGTGTGTGTGTGTGTAGATAGATAGATAGATAGATAGATAGATAGATAGAGATAAATAGATAAAGTTTTGAACTGGTGGGTGGTTTGGGGTTCCAGGGATCATGATCGAAGCAGATCTATAAAAAATTTTCAGAAATTACAATATAGGAGAGAACGTAATAGGTAGTATTTCTTTCGAAATCTCCCTAAAAACGGTGATTTTCGACTGATCTGATTCCTTCTTTAAATTCTATTCCTTCTTTCTCTCAAAAATTCAATATACTTTGTTTTACCTAGCATTTTTACAGCGTTTCGTATAAAATGATCTGTCTTTTAAAAATTTATATAACATTTCCTTTTAAAAATACTATTAAGAATACACTTCGTTAAAATATATTTTATTAGAATTCTAAGAATGTATTTCAGAATACACGGGTATGAAATGTTGCATCCAAGTTTCCGTTTGATAACTATTTTCTTTAACTAGTAAAAAAAAAAAAAAAAAAAAAAAAAAAAAAAAAAAAAAACTTTTAAAAACAGAGATTCTAAAACTAAAGCTTCAGTAATTCGACAATAGCTATATAAAATCCCAAATGTGCTCTTAATAAAAAATCGTTAATACTGAATGCATCCTTAATAATATTCATTTATTTAATTAAAACAATATATCAGTGAAATATAAACATAATTATTATTTCTACAAAAGATGTATAAACAATCGACATAAAACTATTAAACTGTGGAAACATGAAATAAGATTACATAATTCCCCATTTAAACTTACTTTTATTATTTAAAGCTTAATTTTATTATTTATTCATATTTAATTTTAATTTTAATTTGCTGCATATAGAAATATATTTATTTATTTCAATATATTTCAAAAAAATTATTTGCGAGCTATCTAATGAAATTGGTATGTTTTTGCTTTATTGCTTTTATAATTTATTTAGTTTTTGGCGTTGTATAATGTAGGATATTAAATATTTAACTAATATAAAATTCCACATTTTCTATATGTCATTTTGTCATTTAAAAAATTTAAATAAATACGAAATGTGTCATTAATTTTCCTAGATGTATTTTTAATCCCCATTCCAATATTTATCTATAATGTAAGTAATTAAATTTTTCTTTATCAAATACTTTCAAATATTTTAAATATTTTACACAGAATACTGCGCAGTTTTGAAAAAGAATTACAAAAAAGTTGCATTAAACTAAACTAATTCTTTAAGAACATCTATTTCATTTTAAATTACAATTTTTCTTTTGGTAAGTTTATATTGGATGTATTAAAAATTTTTAATCTAAATAAAAGGTCAAAGTATTTTGTTGTCGTTTACTGCGACGAAAAAAATATGGATTTTATTTTCCATTTAAAAATTACTTTGATGTTGCATTTTAAATTGTTTCTTTATAAAATATTTAGATTTATTAATACTCCTTATGATTTGTATACTGTTCTGTATATTTTAAAATGAATTTGCATAGTTACATTTTTTAGTATATTAAAATCAAGCTGATTTTGTTCTTTCTCTCATTTACATAATATATAAGAACACATACCTTAATGGCAATGTCAACTGCTGTATTTTTCTATACGTTGATTTTTCGGATGGCGCAATATAATATAAGCTTTAAAAATATTATACAATAGCATAATTACAGTTTTAAATACATTGATATCAATATGATTTTTTTAAGCCAATAGTTAACATTACATATTTTAAGGGGTCTCGCACCGTTTAAACACAACAAAAATCAACAAAAACATTCAACATTTAAATTAGTATATCTTTAAAACTTCATTAACCCTCCATTCGTTGGTGACTTTTTCATATTCTTGGATAAAACCACAGCATATTTTTAAGTGTTGCATGTGGTTTGCTTTTTTAAAATTCACATTGTTTGATCCCTACCACGTTTTTGAAATAGAAATAGCCACTCTATTTAATTATAAATTAAATAATACGAGAATAAGCCGAACTATATGCTTTCTAAAAATTGGTCCGAATCAAGCAATCTGAATTTAAAGACATGTAGCTCACTGGAAACACTGGAATGCAAAAATAAAGCATCCCGCGGAATTGTATAGAATATGTGAAACGCGATATGAGAGTTATTAGTGGCTGGATGATTAAGCACAAACATGCATGTTTGACTATTGTTTACACAGGTTTGGCTTTTTAATAAACTACTATTAGAAACAGACTAGCTTTTACAAATTGTGTGCGTGCGCACAATATCTCTTTAGAATGTAAATATGGATATTTATGAAATTTGACACACAGGGTGACGGACAAAGTAGGCTTCAAGATGAAGAAAAATCGCCATAGAATATAGTGTCGCAAGCCACTTATTTACTCACAAATACAAGGTGTTTTATCCTAACTGAACTCAGGATGACGGTAATAATTTTGAGAAAAATAAAAACAATGCAATGAATGCAATAATATGCACCTTGTTTTTCGTGAAATGGTATAACTTTAGGGAAAGTTCTGGAAAAACAGAGTGATCGATGATACTCTAACTGGTAATCGCAGTCCTAAATGTGGAGTATGACGTGCATACTTCCGACTCGTATAATGGAAACAGCTACCATACTAGGATAGATGGCTATAGAGGAGAGATGGCCAGTCTAAATATTTTAATATATATATATCATACATTGAAGCATAAACTATATTCGTAAAAATAGTTCAACGTGTGTTCATTCATTGCGACGTACAGTTGTGTTTTTCAAGTGTAAAATGAAAGTGTAATTTTAATGTTTATTTAATTTAGTGGTTAGATATTTTTGTTGGGTTAGGTATATGAATGTTTGACATTGCGTATGTTACATATTTTTTTACTATAAAGACTTTTAAGGCACGTGTATAATCCAATCTTTACTTTTAATTCTAAAACAAAAACGTACAATGGCGGAGTGACACTTTAAATCGGGTGGTAATCTGCCCATCAATTTTAGGATAGATGGTCATATCAAATCGAGGAGAGATGGTCACCTATAATAAATATTTCAAAATTATGCGGAGAGAGGATTTTAACTAAATAGAAGTATTTTTATAATAATTATATAATTTTTATGTTTACAATTATAATTATTGATATAATTATTTAAATTTTAACTAATATAAATATTTCAATAACAATAATATGACATGGCCTAACGATATACTTTTGTTTCAGAAAATATTGAAAAACTTCGGGAACGTTCATACCAGAAACAAATAAAGTTGATAAATAAACTTAAAACCGTGAAAAGTTTAAAATAAACGCGAGACAAAACAAAAAGCAGACACTTCCAACAGTGAATAAGATTAAATACAATTGAAATTATTATATTCTACAGATTCCGATGCAATAAAATTGGATGAGGATCACTGTGCTGGTTGTGGAGAAGAATATAATACCACAACCAAAAAAGGTTACTGGATACAACGCATAAGGTGCCAGAAGTGGTTCCATGAAATGTGTACAAGCTATCAAGATCTTCGCTGAAAATGTGGAATAATTTTACGATAAGCGAAGGATTTAAATTATACATAAAATTTTATTTATTCAAATTTTATTCATTTATTTTCCGTAACATAATTTCATCTTTAGAAATTTCTATATGTTTTTCATCATTAACTACATGAAATGTGTTTGCTACTTTAACTAATTACTTTTAACTATTTAACTAATTACTAATTTTTGCTACTTTAACTTGATTTTTTCTTTCTTGTATTGGACATCTTTCCCCAGCTTGAAGGAGATATGGCCATCTGCCATTTTAATTTCAATTTTGTTTCCCACATTTTGTTATCGATATTTAATTATTTTTTTGACCAAACTATGATGAGTTTATGTATAAGGATTTCAAATATGCATAAACATTTCTTGTATTTGCATACTAAGAATTTTTATTTCAATCTTTAAAAACTATGGTCATCTATCCTAGTCGTACCCTACGTCAGATTTCTGAAAGTTATTACTATCAATCCAAATTGTGTAAGGGTAGAACACCCTGTATTTTTTACTAAATACCTGGTTTGCCATCTCATGTTCTATTTTAAATGTTCATTCTCTGGATATCTACTATTACCCCTCTGAATTGTTCGATCTAATTCGGCAACACTCTGTGTATAATAAGCACATATGTGTGTTTAAAATTATCTATTAGTAAATATTTATAGTGATAATTTTTTTTGTTATGACTATATTTATTCTTTGAAAATGCACAATTTTTATTTTTTTATTTTTAAAAAAAGTATGTTTTTACGGCGTAATGAAATAAATTTGACCTACACTGTAAAATAAAATCCATAATGTTAGTAAGAAATTGCTAGGATTCCTAGAACTTTTCATGTAACGGCAACAGCAAAAATTCATGTAACAAATACATTTTTGCACCGTAAATCAAAAAATCTGTATGATTACAAAGAATGTTTTGGGAAATTGTGCTTCCTAGAACTTTTTATGTAACTGCAACCCGGCTTACATGAAAAATGTCAGTAAGATTACTGTAATTTTAGTACATTTTTTTGTAAAGCTACATATTTCTTTAGCTTTACAAATAATAGTTTTGTAGATTTACATCTTTTTTGTACAGTGTACAGATAAAATTTTAGTAAGCATACAAATTTCTGTAACTTTACATCTGTAGATTTATAGATTTTCCTTTACATTGTAAGAGCAGATCAATTAAAAAATACATAACTGCTTATTACATATCTATTAAATTTCATACAATCCAGACGTACGTTCTAAATATATTATGCGCACATTGACTTACGAAGAAAAAAATGAGGTATTTTAATTTCACAAGTACACAAATTCTGTACACTGTGAAAAAAAATCTGTAAAGTTACTAAAGTTTTTCTAGAAAACTGGGATTCCTAGAACAATTTTTGCAACGGCAACAAAAAAAATTCATGTAATAGACACACTTTTGCGCCGAAAATCAAATAATCTGTACGGTTACTAAGAATTTTTTAGGATACTGGGATGCCTAGAACTTTTCATGTAACTGCAGCCAGGGTTACAGATAAAATTTTAGTTAGATTACAGTAATTTTAGCAGATTAATTGTAAAGTTACAGATTTCTGTAGCTTTACAAAACTAGCTTTGTAGATTTGCAGATTTTTTCATACAGTTACAGCTGAAAGTTTAGTAAGCATGCAACTTTAAATCTGTAGAACCACAGATTTTTTTTACAGTGTAAAAGACTAATTCAAACTTTGCTACTAGACTTTGCTAATTCAAACTTTGAACGTTTTTTGTTGATATTTGGTGAGTTTAAAAGTTACAACATCTCTAATTGTAATGGCAACTATTGTTTGTTTTTAATCCTTGATTTAAGAGGTGAGTTGTTCATTGTTGCAGGATAAAACGGGAAAAACGAAAAAAAAATATGATCACAGGGAGACAAATATTACACAGTTAAACCTGCTAAATTCAGAAAACTGTCTAAAATGGAAATTTTTCTCGTGTCTCCCTGTCTCTATCTGCACAAAAGTCTAATCTGCTTAAAGCAACTTGAAGACTTTTTTTTCTATTCAATAGTGGCAAATAATATGTGTCTTTCAACCCTTAAATGCCTGGTGTTGCTTTTCGGCAACATACACAATTTAGGCTCTAAACTACTATTAGAATAATATTGAAGCTATAATGCCTAATGTTGCAAATAAAATACATTCTGAAAATATTATTAAATCGATTTTCAACATGAAGATGGCAACAATTGTGCTGTTTAAGAATAAAGATAGATTTGTTTTTTCAATTGTTGCTACTTGTTCTTTTTGTTTTATTTGAAAGCTTGCGAAATATACTATTTTGACCTGCAGTGAGCAAGTAAAATTTCTTTCTTATAGTTCCTAAAATTATTGTGTGTTTAATATTATAGAATTTTATCAGAGGAAATTATTTTGTCAATTAAACACCAGTATTGCCTATTAGTAACAAACTGTTTTTTAGCCGTAAACTAAACTTAAAATAAAATATGATTTTCTTAAGTATTTTTGCCATGATTTATTTAAAAAATGAAAGCCGAAAAACATTAGTACAATGATTTTTGAAAAATCTGGCATTTAAGTGTTAAATCAATGTTTAAATATATTATAAAAATGTCCCATGTTGCGCCGTTGTTAACACTCATTAGATAAGTGACATAAGTGACATGATAAGTGATAAATGTATCTTAAAATAATTATAGTAAATCATTAACATTGGTAAAATGTTATTATTATCATTATGCAAAACATTTAAATCAAAAATGCTATTTATATCATAGTAATGTTATATTTCAGTTCTAATATTTAATTTAAGTTATGGACATATACAATTTCTGTATATTCTTCAAAACCTGAGTGCTTTAAGTCACAGAATGAAACAACAATCAAGTAGTAAAAATGTATTATTAATGTTTGCAGTTAGGAGTTATTTCAATCTGAATTTAACTAACATTGGAATTTACCAAAACTGATTACGAATTTAATTTTATATGTTTTAACATTTTTTGTGTTAACTTTTTTATTACTATTTAATAAAAAAATTATTTTCAGCAAATTTCTTATTATAATGTAGGAAACATAAATAAAACCTTTTTCTTTTACAGTATTTTCATCATTAAAGGAACAATGTAATAAATTTAAATAATTTTCCCCAAAGTACTTTCAGATTCCGCTTACTAAACAATGACACAATTAAAAAGGAATTTTATTCATTTCCTGTTCAGTAGTTTTAATGATGACCTTTACAAAATTTGTACTCTTTCATTACTTTTCGTATGTTATTATTGAAATGTATTAATTAGTAAACAGTTTGGATACCATTGTTTGCAAAGTGGAAAAGATTTACCAAGCACTCAAAATAAATTAAAATTGTATTTTAATCAAGTAACTCTTCTGTAATTTTATAGCAAATATTTCTGCATTTATGAGCATTTCTTACAAAAGAAATAAATGTGTCACAAATACCTTTCCTATTTTATTTATAAAAAAATTAAGTGAGCTACGTTTAAATTGATAGTTTAAATATAATTTGTCTGGAATGTACAGCCCATGAGTTTGTTTAGCAATTCAAGATACATATGATTTTAATTTGAATATATTATACACTATGAAATAGACTTTTTTGTATTTCGTACTCTTCAAAGAATATTTTCTTTATAAAAATATTACAAAATATTACACAATGGTTTCGCTGTTAAAAATTTTTACTCAATTATGACATAAAATGTTTAATTATTTTAAATTATCATTAAGCATTTTGGTAAGGCCAAAATAGAAGGACAGAAACTTTAATTAAATTTGTCAAAATGTTTTATTTTTAATTGTACAAAAAATGAATAAAAATGTATATAGCTAAAATACTTTCCTTCATAAGAATATACAGGGTTTTCCTGCACTCAAACCCGGTCAAAATGTAAATAAAAATAAATTGCACATAAAGAAAGAATTTTTATGTAGCAATATGGGATCGGAAATGAAAAGTGTTGGAGAGACACAAGAATTGCGGAGAAAATGAAAACAAGCATTTTATTGACATAACAATTACAATAAGTGGTTAAATGTAAACCACCAACATCGATACTGTCCTTGCAGCGTCCAGCAAGTGATTGGCGTACCCTCTCGAAGATCCCAGGTATATCATCTAGGAGACACCAGTATTTACGCAACCGGAGCTCCAACCATTCGGTTTATGGATTGACGGTCCAGTGGTTAGAACCCTATAAACATCTAGCAAAACCCAGCCGCAGAAACGAGCCCGAAAAACAGGTATTAATTGAAGAAAATGAAAAAAGCATTACAAAAGCAATGCAACGCCTTACATGCTTTGCAGAGCATGATGAAATAAACAAATTTTTTCTCGCCGCTGACGACAGATATAAGAAAAATGTAAATTGAAAAAAAAAGATGTGAAAAGTTGCAATAAATAGACAGGTTCCGAAGGGCAATATTCATACGTTATAAACACAAGAATAAAAATTAAATCTTTATTGAATAAAGCTGTAGAGCGCATTTAGTTTGTTATAAATCTGACATGACTTATGAGAATTAGTTGGTGCAAATAAAACTGACCTCAGGTTTGTCTAAAAGCTCTACTATTGTCGAATGAAAAGTGTGCATTAGGGTGGTCACAAGCAACATGGGGAATGAAACACCTGGAGACTTCGTAATGGTACGCCAATCACTCGCTAGAAGCTGTCAAGACTATGTAGGTATGTTGGTGGTATCATATTTGAAAACTTACTGCAATTGTTGTGTTAATAAAACGCTTCTTTTTATTTACTCGGATTTTTTGTTGTTGTTGTTTTTTGCAAACTGCAGTTATAACAAAATTTATTATTTTTGCTTTACAGTTTAGCCCATGACTTCAGGAACATCTTGTATGCTTAATAAATTGTTTTTCGGTGTGCTGCAAGAATTTGTTTGTAGAGGTTGTTGATTTTCCCAGACGTCAAAAGTTTCCATATTTTTAAACCAATGACAACATATTCATCGAATAAAAGAAAAACTTCCAAATACTACCTACAGCCCAGCTGACAAAGCTTCCGATATTTGAGTAACAATGTTTTCCAACAGTAAATTCGTCTTTTTTATCACAGAAATTTTTTTCACAGAAAAAAGCAAATAAATGTGATCTGTTGTAGTTGTAATAAAAAATATAAAGGATTATAAGATATGCATGGTCGGTCTAAAGAAACAAAGTCACTTCCAGTGGTGTTTTATCGTCAAACAGAAGCATAGAAAAAACAAAATAGCTATTCGATTGTAAATTATATTTTCTTTAAATGTATGTTTAAAAAATAAAAGCTTTTGAGGTGATATTAATATTGAATCTTTCAGTAGGAACACCTAATTTTGACAATATAATTTAATTTTTCAGAAAATTTCCGTGAAGATAGTAAATGGGAAGTCATTCGGTTAAACGTTTAAACACTATACATCTGTAAATTATTGAATTTCTAATGTTAAATTCATTTTAAATGCTTCAACACAAATTTCAATGCGGTTATTTAAAAGCGAAAGTATGAAGCTTGATGTGTATATTTTGTATAAAAAGAAATCCCTTCATGCGAAAAAGTGTTGCTTGGGAATTGCAACATATGCATTCAAACACTGTTCGCAAGTTACGTATAACATCTTCACATAAAAAAAGAAAACATCCGAGAACGTATTCTTTTAGACTGAATCATTGACTTTTATATAAAGATTTTCGCGATTTCATTCAGACCTTTTTTACTGCTTTGGACATACTGAGAGCAAAGTGTAAATTCCTTTAAATAATAGGAACTCATAAAAAACAAGCTGGAAATTGCTCGTCAAACGTGGCAAATGAGGCGCGTTCGTACTATAACTAGTTTTATAATTATTTTTTGCACCCCATATTGTACTGAATGTATAATTTTTTGCACTTCCTAAAGTGCATAGTCTGTAACATCATTAAAATGCACTTTCAATAATTTTTTCCCCATTCCCCGTAATGTAACGTAACATTTTGACTGTCCCTGTAATTAAACTATGCATCCGATTTTCCTAAAATTTGAAATGGCTCGACAAAATTTTGCAACAATTATATCTTTAAAATTTCAGACAATTCGGAAGGCTGTAACATCATTAAAAGGCACTTGCAATAATTTTTCCCTTTGGCCGTAATGAAAAGAAAAATTTTTACTGTCCCTGTAATTAAACTATACATCCGATTTTCCTAAAATTTGAAATGGCTCTATAAAATTTTGCAACAATCATACATTTAAAATTTCAGACCATTCGGTTGGGTAGTTTTTGCTCTGTTATATGCGGACGGACAGACAGACGGACGGACGGACTGAACGACGACTATAGGTGCTACGTATTTATATAATTACGAACGCACCTAAAAATCAATATATAAATGGACTTGATATGAAAAATATACGGAAATACTTTAAATGATCATAAAATTGTGATTACTATTTCAATACATTTTATGTAGGAAAAACTTAAATTTTACATCTTAAAATGAATCTTTAATATTTGAACCTAAGCTAATCTATATTATAAAGGATAAAAATATGTGTGCGTAACGTATACGTCGTTTTGCCAATGGCAAAACTTTGAAATTTGAAATAAAATTTCGGTTTTTCAATTATATCTACGGCAAAATTTTAAACTTCTAAACGTCGCACATTTTAAATTTTAACACCGTCGTATAAGGAAGAAAATGCCCTTTTAAATGGAATTTGTTTAAAAGCTGTATCTCGATTTATTTTTGAGGTATTAATTTTTTTGTAGTTTTTAATACAAATTTTGTAATGGTGGCAACTGAAGTACTTTATTTAAGGTTAGTTGGGGCAACTGGGACATGATTTTACAATGTGACTCTGGAGCTTCTGACAATTCAGCTTCAAAAAGCTAATGTTCATTTCAATTAAAGTCTGAACTTCTGTAAATGTGTTCAGTTAGGTTCCCTTTATCAGACAGAAATGCTCAAAATTACATTTTAATATTTAAAAATATAAAAATATGCATATTTCATCTTTCCTTCTTCATGGGTCCAGTTGCCGCCAAAAATGGAGTAACTGGACCAGGGGGTGTCTATGTTCCACACGCGTTTATATTTTTTCATATCGGATATCAGGTCCTGTTTGAAAAGTGTAAAAAACTTAAAAAAAATTAAACCAGGCAGATCATGTAAATTATATGTCAATAAACAGCGTTGTAAGGGAAACATTTGCTGTCAGTGTGCCTAAAAAAGCATTAAAAGTGAAAATATTAGATTTATTTATACCAAAAATATAAAACTTAAGTAAATAGTTACGCACTTTAGTATAAATAATAAGTATAAAAGTCACATGGTATTTTAAGGAAAATGGGTACATGGTTATACCAAGGTCTGGCAAGGTAAATCTCTGAACAAAAAGTTACGTAAGTACTTAAGTACTTTATCTTTATCCAGGGGTCGCATTATATAGAGAAAATTTTACTGTGCCTTAAAGAAAGGTGCGATGAAGATATTATTTTCAAAATAGTGGTAGGGTCGATAAAAGATTCCCTATAGCATAACTGCCAACTTTTACTCTTTCCGCTTACCACTAAAATATTATAGTAAATGTTGTCTTATTTAATCGTCGGAATCTTATAATTAAACAAAACGAAAATCTCTATTAAATTTTAGTGGTAGCAAGAAAGCGTAAAAATTTGCAGCTATGCCTATAGAATGCGACCCCTGTGTATAGTACAATTTCAAGTTCTGGCGATCTGGCTTTCAGGGGCAAGGTACTTGTATTCGTAAAATGTTGAAATAATTTACTGACACCAATATTTGCAAAAGAATCTATCTGAAAACATGTAAAGTATATTTTCGCGTACTTAATAAAGGTTAAATTTTAATTATAAAATTCAGGTGTCAATGTGGCAATTAGGAATTAAAATTAAGTGAAGCCATAACGGCATCACCGCCTCTCAAGGGTCACGAAATTTGGTTTGATACCACTCAATATGCTTTTTTTAAATTTTCATTACGTTATTTTAATAAGGTATTCTATCATTTTCTTTATTGAGAGCAAAAACCAATGGGCAAATTTACTTCCCGTAGTAAGAGAAACACAAAAAATTATTTATAACTATTGGGGTAACTGGATCCAGCATGGCCCAGTTACCCCATTCTTGAAACATTTATGGGGTAACTGGGTCACCGGGCTTACATTTAAAACATGAAGTAAATATGTATAGATACCCAATAATATTAATGTAGTTATATGTCTAATCTTAAAAACAAAAGATTGTTTAATAAAAGTACTTTCAGTATTTTAATAAAAATCCGAGGATGTTCAACCATATTGACGTTGTTTTTAAAAAAAGAAACGTAAATTTTTGACAACCTATCACAGCAAAGTGAGAGTTATGATTGAGTTGATACACGCTGTTTTAAGAAGTATTGATAAAGGGGCATTGCTCACAAAAGCTAAAACTTAAAAAACACCAACAGTTTTTTATAAAATATCCTATGGTCCAGTTACCTCGTGGTTCCAGGTACCCAAACAAACCTTATATTGAAAGTAAAGGGAAAATAGTCATGGTTTATTATTTTTATTGATTATATCCTTATTAATACCATTTTCACATTACAAATAAAAGCACCTTTTTTTATAATTTTTGAACAGAAAATGATGTCAGACTTTAAAAAAAGAATACGCATTCTTCTTCTTAAATCAGTTACATTTTTACATTACGCTGATACTGAGTTTGAGACGCTAGGCAAAATGATTCAGTGAGTAAAAATTATGTCATATTTAAAGCAAAACGATAATTTATTTTGATAACTAAAAAACTACTACTAAACGACTACTAAATGGCCAATACTATGACAACAAAAAGCAAATTTCTGAAATTTTTTTGCGTGTATTGAGATCAGAACTTAAAGTTTGTGCGAATGTCCAAATGAAAAGTTGTATCAGACAAACGTAACTTTAAGTTTGGAAATACATTCATTAGTAATCTATTGTACGTTAAAATACTTTCAAATTGTGAATTTGAGTCGTGCGTATGTAAATTATGGGAATGTGAAAATAACGTACAGTTTAGATTTTATGGGGGAAAATTTTGTGAATAAAACGAAATCATTTTTACTGTTTTTTTTGTTTTGTTTGTTTTTTTTATCCTGTAAAAACAAACATAAGAGCCTCAATCGATAAATTCATCATAATTACTCATCTTTATTACGTAGTCTAATAGAGTACAATTTTTCAATAATTTAAGCAGTTGAAGTTTGTGGAAATAATATTTTGGTAATTTTAGGTTAAAAATATTATTAGTTTTAAGAGTGAGACAACCAATGTTAGATGAATTTTTTATAGTAATTATTTTTGTAGGTTTATTATAAATTCGATCTTTCTAAAATTTTATTTCATTTCGATGGGTTCCAGTTCGTTATTTTAAATTACAAACAGAAAAAAATAGTTTTTCTCCTGAGAACATTAATTTATGTGTCATAAAATCATTCATCAATACTCGAAACCTTTGTATTTGTTTAAAAATTAATATTCTTAATACAACTAATAAATATATTAAACAAACATCCGCAAACATAACCTATCAAAACTGAAGTAATAGTTTATAGTTTTTAGGAAATATTTCATTATTTCAACTGTATTGTCAATATATTACTAAACGAAAAATTAAATTTTCTTCTTCAAATAATAATGATTTATATATAGCTCGTTTCTAAAGTAATTAATCTTTCATTTCTACTTGCTTTATTTTACTTTCCTCTGAAATATTTTTATTTCTTAAAGGTTTATTTTGAACTTTTTTGAAATGGAGAATATTATTTATGTTTTATTATTTGTCGTTCAACTATCTTAAAATTTTTATTTAAAACAAATTGTTTTTGTAGAACAACAACAAAAAAAGTAAAATTGTTCCATACGCATATCCCAGAATGGAAATTAATGAAGAAGACATGTATTTTAATGAGAAAAAAAATTATTTTATTAAGAAAACTAATGAACTGTTAAATGGAATTCACTCTTTAGAAGATACAATCTTAATACGTACAGTCGTGAAGAAAAAGGTAATCACCTCCTACTAACTCTGAAACTAATAATAATAAAAGAAAGTTACTGGTACAAAAGCATTGGAAATAAAGTCTACTTTTAAACGATATGCATAATATTTGATTAGGCGGCGATCTACAAATCAAAACTAGACCGAACTTTGATTTTTTCAATGGCAACACCCAACTTTGACAATATATTATAAATCGACGGTTCAAATTATGCTTAAGACGAAATTTCAAGTCATTTCGAACTTTGTTTTTTGGAGTTCATGTATCAAGAACTTCGTATAAGTTCTTGAATTATAAACATTCAAAATTTAGAACTTCTGATGTGAAATTACATTTTCATAATTTTATTAATGTCCCCCCAAGCTATAATCCTTATGTGTTAATATTTTCTGTGGTTATAATACTTAAAATCCCAAACATAAATACATTTTAAAATAAATAATCATTGTTTAACTGATATACGATATACTCGTCTAACTGATATACATTCAATGCACTATCACCTGAATACACAGCATTACTTTGATATTTTTTAAACGTTCTTTAATTTTAACTGCTACTAATTTTTAACTGTAAACATGATATATAGTTTTCTATTCAATTGAATATTATTTATTGCACTGATGAGGGGCTAAAATTTAGCTCGAAATGTTTGCTTTTACTTGTATTGAATGTATTTATGTAATTGTTACCTGTATGTCTGATGAATTGTAATATATTTTTTATTTATAAATACATTTTATTTGTAATTTTCAAAATTTTATAATATGAATTATGAATTATAAAATTATTATTCGAAAATATATAAATTTCAAACTACAGTTTTTTTTTTTTTGGTAGATTTATATTTATTATGTACTGCGTTACGCTAACTCTCAATTCGTCTATGATATGTTGAAAAGAAAAATTTGTAAAAAATATATTTTACTCATTTTACTGAAACATTTGGGCTGGCAGTAGGCAAAACATATTAATCCAGTGAAATGATCAGATTGGCAAGAAATAATACATTCATAAAATTTACATAGTAATTTTGTAGCATTACAAGAATCGAGTACAGAAATTCAATTTGGGTAGAACCCCCTAAAATATGCTAATTTTAAAATAAATAATTTCTCGAAAACTTATCGTACGAATTTCATAAAAAAATGTTTTTAGGCTAATTGAAGGGTGTAGAATTTATTTACGGTGTCAAACTTGGATATTGCTTTTGTAAAAGAACAAAATTTGGGATCGTTTTGTTACGTATATCGCCGCCTAAGAAAATTTTATGTACATCATTTGAAAGTAGACTTTATTTCCAGTCTTTTGGTATATGTAACTTTCTTCAACACTAATGTGTCGCAGAGTTAGTACACTGTTAAAATTTTGCAGCATTCTGGCAGGTCATTTGACCGTTTTTTTCCGAAATTGGTTACACAACCGTAATTTAACACTATTCTGACCATATTATTGGCCATTTTATGGTCAGAAAATAGTTAAATTATGGTTGTGAAACCGTTTTTTCAAAAAACGGTCGAATGACCTGCCAGAATGCTGCAAAATCTTTAACAGTGTAGGAGGTGTTTACTTTTTTTCCCCCACCACCATACGTAATAATACAATTAAAGAACAATTTGTTGGGGCAAAGGCTTACAGATAAACGGCGACTATTGAGATAAAATCGTCTTCAAAGAGAAATTAATGACATTTAATAGAATTCTACGATTGGAAATAATGCCAAAAAAAAAAAGGACATACGCTAAATGTAACATTATTTAAAATGTTGAAATAAATTCATAATTTTTAGACATATGGAAAATAAAGCATTGTAAAGACTAAGAGAATTAGTGTAACTTCAATCCTTATCAAATGACAAAATAATAAAATCTTAAAGAAAAGGACGAACCAAATAAACGTCGTGCGTTGGTATAAATCAACAATATAAAATTATGGATTTCATAGATTCTGGGATCAGGTGGCGGCATCAGTTTCCATATAGTCGATATATAAGCATAAATAACAAAATGCTATTTTAAAGGTATTTTAAATTTTTGTTTCTGCATAAAATATTTTAAGAAATGCTGTCGATTAAGGGGGTTTTCCTCAGTCATAATACATTAACAAAATAATATTCGAACAATTAATTATTTATAATTACAATCAGTGTCCAAAACATATTTTCGTAAACTTAACTGTTATTTAAATCAAATCAAAAAATTTCTATGTAAATTTAAGAAGAATTGAGAAAAAAAAATTGTTTCTGAATTATACTGTTTCTTTGATGAACAAATATAAGTTGAAAAAAAACAACTATAAATAACTTTTTATACACTAGTTTTAGCTGTAGATAGATCTTATACTGCCCATTTGGGGACAGCATAAGGTCAGAACAAATATAAGTAGAAAGAAAACTATAAATAGATAATTATACACCAATTTCGCCTGTGGATAGACGTTACACTATTGATTTGGTAAAAATCAAAGCGAAATAATAAATTGTGATACTGTATTTTTAGAAGCATAAAGCACATGCATTTGTAAAATTTAACTTGTTTTTCAAATAGAATAATCTCGCAAGTAAGCCGCAGCATAAATATCGAACGTCAAAAAATTAGGGAATTTCAAAATGAAAATTCTGTAAAATCTTGATTTACAAAATTCTAATTTAAAGGAGTCATGTATTATTATTATTATTATTATTATTTAAATATTCACTTATATTACTCATCCTTATTCAAATAGGATAATATTAAGGTTTCTGAAAAACATTTTTTTTTTTGTCATTGGAAACTTTGTTTAAAAAAAAAAATAAACAATAACGAACGCCAAATATCCATATTATTCGTTATTCTATGATAACCCGTTAAGGAACACTATCTTTTTTCCATGAAGTTTAAAAAGTAATTCTATACGAAAAAAAATTATACGATTACATTATACGATTAAAAAATTATTATCATTTGTTTTATATAATTTTATGACATTTAGCAGGGAGAGGAAGAATGCAATCACATAACTTTCAGCTTAAATATCTATTTAAAATCCAAATTTAATGAATTTGTGATCGACTTTATGAAACATTTATGGAATGCGTAGATACCGGGTTTTAACATTTCGGATATTGTAATTTTAGTATATAGTCACCTACAGAATGGATGTTTGTGTAATATCATTTATAGTTATTGTTCAGGGCCGACAAAAAGAATTCCATTACATAACTGTCGATGGGTGGTAATTATTCAAAAGGCATTGTAGTGTCATTACTTAATTTGAAACAGTACGAAATCTGTATATAATCTTAAGGCTTACTAACGAATGTTCTCCATTGAAAATATAGGATGTAACATTTATAGTCCATTTACAGGGAACTTCAAAAGAATTCCAAGTTATTACACTTTATTGCCAATTACTGTTGGAAGAGATATTTCAAGATTTTACGAATAGAAGTGTCTTGCTCATGAAAAGGTTAAACGCATATTAATGTATTTATTATTTTAAAGTTTCCTTTCCCTTTTAATAGTCACGTGTAAATACAATTTTCAGGACATAATTTTCAATATTTTCCTGCCTTTGAACACGTACTCATTTAATAGTAAATTTTAAAGTTTTTTTCTGTTTTTAATAGTGACGTGAAAATAAATTTTTAATCGTTAGGAAATATTATTCTTTGCGCTGTTTTTAAATTTGAAAACAATCTCTATAATAATAGCCTAAGTCATGCGACTATCATCAACAGCTCGAGGCGGATCCCTTCGCTTTTTATATTCCAGGCGGCCATTTTGGTACTTTAATGTTAGCCAGCCACAGGTGTGATAAGTCACCGAATATTATTCTATCCCCATTATCTTGTTTATAATAGTCCAAGTCATGTAACTGCCATAAACAACGGGCCGATTCCTTCGCTTTTCATAAGAAAGGTTTCCATTTTGATTAAACAATCAAAATTATTTTTTCGAATAAAACTACATAAAAGTTGCCATGATCACAAAGAATTCCAGGTACTTTTATGTTAGCCTGGTGAAAATCTCGCCAATAGCTTTTTTAGCTCACAGGCTATCAAAGCCTGAGAGCTAATGTGCCCGCCCGCTCTGTATGTATGTATGTATGTATGTATGTATGTATGTACGTACGTACGTATGTACGTAACGCGATAACTCTTGATAGAAACATCCGATTTGCTTCAAAAATTTTTCCTAGGTTCATTGTGATAAGGCGCTTCCCTGATTAGTTTTGGGAGTTCATTGGTTAAGGATAAAGGGGGAAAAACGGGGTTAGTCCAACCCCTTAATTCAGATAAATGGGTTTTTCATGCAGAATGATTCGATTTTCTCCGAATTTGGTATACCGGTTTATTATGTTAAGGAACTTCCCTGATTAGTTTTGGAGGTTCATTGGTTAAGGATAAAGGGGGAAAACGGGGGTTAGTCCACCCCCTTAATTCAGATAATTGGGTTTTTCATGCAGAATCATTCGATTTGCCCCGAATTTGGTATATCGGTTAATTATGTTAAGGAACTTCCTGGTTAGTTTTGGGAGTTCATTGGTTAAGGATAAAGGGGGAAAAACGGGGTTAGTCCACCCCCCCCTTAATTCAGATAAATGGGTTTTTCATGCAGAATCATTCGATTTGCTCCGTATTTGGTATACCGGTTTATTATGTTAAGGAACTTCCCTGATTAGTTTTGGGGGTTCATTGGTTAAGGATAAAGGGGGGTTAGTCCACCCCTTTTTATTCAGATAAATGGGTTTTTCATGCAGAACGATTCGATTTGCTCCGAATTTGGTATACCAGTTTATTAGGTTAAGGCGCTTCCCTGATTAGTTTTGGAAGTTCATTGGTTAAGGATAAAGGGGGGAAAACGGGGTTGGTCCAACCCCTTAATTCAGATAAATGGGTTTTTCATGCCGAATGATTCGATTTCCTCCGAATTTGGTATACCAGTTTATTATGTTAAGGAACTTCCCTGATTAGTTTTGGAGGTTCATTGGTTAAGGATAAAGGGGGAAAAGGGGGTTAGTCCACCCCCTTAATTCAGATAATTGGGTTTTTCATGCAGAATCATTCGATTTGCCCCGAATTTGGTATACCGGTTTATTATGTTAAGGAACTTCCCTGATTAGTTTTGGAAGTTCATTGGTTAAGGATAAAGGGGGAAAACGGGGTTGGTCCAACCCCTTAATTCAGATAAATGGGTTTTTCATGCCGAATGATTCGATTTGCTCCGAATTTGGTATACCGGTTTATTAGGTTAAGGAACTTCCCTGATTAGTTTTGGTGGTTCATTGGTTAAGAATAAAGGGGGAAAAGGGGGCTAGTCCACCCCCTTAATTCAGATAAATGGGTTTTTCATGCAGAATGATTCGATTTGCTCCGAATTTGGTATACTGGTTTATTAGGTTAAGGAACTTCCCTGATTAGTTTTGGGGGTTCATTGGTTAAGGATAAAGGGGGGGAAAAGGGAGGTTAGCCGCCCCTCTTAAATTAGATAAATGGGTTTTTCATGCAGAATGATTCGATTTGCTCCGAAGTTGGTATACCGGTTTATTATGTTAAGGAACTTTCCTGATTAGTTTTGTGGGTTCATTGGTTAAGGATAAAGGGGGAAGGGTGGCTAGTCCCCCCCCCCCTTAATTTATATAAACGGTTTTTCATGCAGAATTATTCGCTTTGCTCCAAATTTGGTATACCTGTTTATTATGTTAAGGAGCTTCCCTGATTCGTTTTGGGGATTCATTTGTTAAGGATAAAGGGGGGGGGGGGCTAGTCCACCCTCTTAATTTAGATAAATGGTTTTTTTTTTTTTGCAGGATTATTCGATTTGCTCCAAATATGGTATACCGGTTTATTATGATAAGGAGCTTCCCTGATTAGATTTGGAGGTTCACTGGTTAAGTATAAAGGGTGAAACGGGGGCTAATTCCCCTTCACTTATTTTTTTGAGGGGCATTATTCTTTAAAATAAGAGTATGATATACAATTAGCGTGAATAGCCTGTGAGCTCAATGCCATCAGTTTAGCTGGGCATTTTTCTTTTTTATTTTTTATCTCGCCAGTTAGCATTTTTTTATTTTTTGAGTGGTAAATTAAAACAGTGCTACTTGGTTATCCCATCGACCAAAAATCTGTCGCCAAACTAAAAGATTAAATGCCAATAATGGTTGATCGTAAATGTCACGTTCACTTTCTTTAAAGAAGTTACACATGTTCACGCCATCAAGTGATTTTTATTTCGACGTTTTATTTGTATATTGTTTTGTATTTGTATTTGTTTTATTTGGCCATATTATCTGTTTTCCGTTTTTTACATATTTTGTTGTAAAACAGTGTCTTAAAAATACTGAACATTTCAATACAGGGTGAAACCCCAAGTTATTGACACCTAACCAGTAACTGACACTTCAGAAATGATTTTACTGAAACAAGCGTTTTCTTGTAAAATTCTGCAAAGTAATGCCATCTAGTGGTAACTAATTTGTCTAAACTGTTATAACTCATGTATCAGTTATAGATTTTCAAAATAGGGTTTGTTTCAGTTACTGGAGTTATTGACAATATTTATAAAAAAATAATTTTTATTACTAAAACATATTATTGCAAAACACCGATCTCCATAGACCCTTCGACCAAAGTCTCTTCGAATGAGGACTTTTTGTTCTTGCCGTTTGGCAACAGAATCTTTTGATTTTTAGAACGAACGAAGAACTATTTTTGAGATGCGGGTTTTTTTCCCCATCAAACATGATTATACCGAATTCAATACTAATTCAAATTATGTATATATCTGTAAATAGTTTGTGTAACTTAATATGATATAAATAATCTAAAAAGATAAGAAATCTTTCCATCATTTTCGAAATGTCTTGAGAATTATTTTAATTACCGAATCTGTCCTCAGTGCCTCAAAGTCTGACTCATAAAAAAGGCGGCCTACCTTGCTTTGGTAAGTGTTTTTTTTTTTTTTTTTACTTACCTTTATAGATTTGTATCACATTAATTATTGTGTATTTGACATTTTCTGACGCCCGAACAGGGACTGCCTAAAGTATTTGAGTCAGAATAATAAGAATTTCGTTGAATTAGAATCTTTAATGAAGTGCTTTGTTTATATACGATAATTGCGACCATTTTTGTTTTTGATAAATTTATTAGTTATAATATTGATTTAAGAGAATGGGTGCAGGTAATAAAACAAAACGCACTACTGTTAGATCTCAAACCACGAAATTAATTAATAGAATAGAAGCGGCAATTTCAGAAATTAGTGCCGATGAAGAGGCATTACAGCAGTTTCTTTAGATTTGAAAGTAAAAGAACTTAATTATCTAGATACTGAAATTCAAAAATCTAGTAAATTAGATGAATTAGAAGCTGAAGTCTTAAAATGTGATGAGTATAATTCGAATTTGGTAATTTGGAAAACGAAAGTGAAAAGAAATTAGAAACTAAATCTAATTCGAATGTTTCTACTACGACATTAAACAACTCCGAAGAAAGAGTTGTGATTCGGGGGTTGGAATCCATTCGAATAAATTTACCCAAGCTAGTTATTTAAAAATTTGACGGCAATCCTTCGAATTGGAAAAGATTTTGAGACCAAGTTGAATCTACAATTCATAAAAATACAGAATTGTCTGACGTAGCAAAATTTAATTATTTAAAGTCATATCTGACTTCAAATGCTGATAACTCTATAAAAGTTTATAGTTTAACCAACAGTAACTATTTATATGCTATAGAAACTCTAAAAGAACATTTCGGTAAGAAACATTTGGTAAATAACTCACACCTTCATAAACTTTTATCACTTAATTCAGTAAAGAAATCCAGTGACGTTTATGCAATCCGCAGATTGCTGGACACTTGCTAGACCGAAAAGAGAAATCTGAAATCTCTCGTATTAGAGATTGAAAATTATTCAGCGTTACTCTCCCCCATCCTAATTAAATTATTACCTTCTGACATAGTGTTGCAAATAACAAAAAATTGTGGTAATGATGAAGAATTAAAAGTTAGGGAAATAATTGATTATTTGAAAATGGAAGTTATTTCCTGAGAAAGAACTGCTTTTTTAATCTCTAATCAAGATTCTTCGAACGCAGACATTACGTCTGGGAGGCCAGCGCGCGACGAGCAGTAGCCAAAAATGATTCCTACCGCATCTGGCTTAATAAATGAAACTGCATCATTTTCTAAACAAATTAAATGCCCGCAATGTAAAGGAAAACATTTTTTGATCGAACGTGAGATATTTAAAAATAAATCATTGCAAGGTAAAAAGGAAACTTTAAAGCAGTATGGTTATTGTTTTGTTTGTCTCAAAAATACATAGCCAAATATTGTAAAAAAAAATTGTTAAATGCAGTAATTGTTTAAAACGGCATTATAGAATTTTATGTCCCGAAAAAGAAAATACCAGACCACAAGAAAATAATGAAAGCACGACATTATCAAATAAAACTAGTAATCCCGCGGTATTAATGCAGACTTTAACTGTCCGTTTAGAATCAAAATATCAAAATATACACATGTTAGAACGCTGTTTGATAGATTCCGGTAGTCAACGCTCATATTTAACTAAGGATATTATTAATCGAATGGGATACGAAGCTATAGGAGAAGAAAAAATTATTCACGGTCTTTTTGGTGGTATTCAAGAAACACACTTTCATAAGCGGTATAAAATACATTTAAGTAATTTAGAAGATACTTTTAAATGCAATTTTGATGTATATGATCAAGGCAAAATATGTACTGAAGTTCCAAAAATAAAAAATGGGCCTTGGTTAAAGGAAGCTAAAAGAAATGGGATAAAATTCTCAGATTACGATGCATATACAGAGAAGCAAAAAATTACAAATGAAGAAGAAATAAGTTTACTTATCGGAGCAGATATTTATGGAAAGTTATTAACGGGGAAAATTAAATCCTTGGATAGTAATTTAACTGCTATACAGACCAAATTGGGGTGGACATTGATGAGTAAATGTAATGAAAAGATACAAACGATTCCACAAAAGTTGTTTTTTCCTTACATGTAAATGAAGCAAAACTCACAGATTTATGGCGATTAGACATTTTAAGAATTCTTGATCCAGGTGAGAAAGGGTCCAGTTTAGAACTCGAACAAGCTGTAAAAGAACATTTCAACAAAAATATTCATATAAACAATGAAGGACGTTATCAGGTTAGTCTTCCACGGATTGTTGGTCACCTATCTTTTCCCAGTGCTCGGAAAATTGCAAAACGTAGATTAAAAACTGCGTAGATTCATTAAATAAATCCGGTCATTTATCTGCCTATGAAGCGGTATTTAATGAGTGGCTTCAAGAGGGGCTTATTGAGGTGGTCAAACCAACCCCAGGAACGGAAGCTGAATTTTTTCTGCCACACAGAGCAGTAATAAAAGAAAATTCCACAACCCGAAAACGTCCTGTTTTTGATGGATCCGCTAGGAAAAAAGGCTCAGCCTCTATTAACGATTGTTTGTTGAAAGGCCCCAATTTACTACAACTTATCCCTATATTGATAAATCGGTTCCGATTGAAGAAAATTGGCGTGATATCATACATAAGAAATGATTTTTACAGATTAGCTTAAATGAAAATGACAGAGCATTTTTAAGATTTTTATGGTGGAAAGAGGTAAATTCTCAAGAAACAAAAATTTTCCGACATCGAAGAGTTCTTTTCGGGCTTACATGCAGTACCTATTTATTGGGAGCAACTTTGCAACACCACTTAAAAAAGTCATCTCCCTCTATGCAGAAAACAACTTCTAAACTTTCGGAATCTTTTTATATTGACAATTGTGTCACTAGTGTTGACAATGAAGAACAACTCAGTAATTTTGTAACAGAGTCAAAATACATTCTCAGCCAAGCTAAATTTGACCTCAGAGGTTGGGAACACAGTTACTCTCACTCCTCAAGGAAACAAGATTTTTTCTCAGAAAACAAAATTTTCTCAGTTTTAGGCGTACGATGGCTATTACCCTCAGATGTTCTTTCCATATATGTAAGGGAAATTAATAAAAAGGATGAACCCATCACTAAAAGGAAAATATTCACGGAAGTCACAAAATTTTTGACCCCATCAGTTATACATGTCCAATGGAAAAAGAAAACAACTTGGGACTCTAAACTACCAACATGGATTGCCCAAAAATTTCAGAAATGGAAAAATCAATTGAGCTCACTTAAAGATATTGCTATACCTAGATGTTTAATAAGCGACCCATATAACATCGGTGATTTAAGTTTGCATGTATTCTGTGACGCGAGCAAGGTAGCTTATGCTACATGTATATATTTACGAAATGAAAACGTAAAATCAACATCATATCAACTGATAAAAGCACGATGCCCCGCTGAAATGTGTTATCATCCCCAGACTTGAGCTCCTTGCATGTACGATTGGTGCATGATTATCTAAAGGGGTTAAGTCCGACTTAAAATTTGAAAACCATCCAACTTTTTTCTGGACAGACTCTAGTAATGCGTTGTAATGGATAAAAGGAAGTGAAAATTGGGCTTCATTCGTGTACAACCGGGTTAAAGAATTTCGATCACTTAGTATAATCCAGAAAACTGGCACTATGTTCCCGGAACTCTTAATCCAGCCAATCTACCTTCTCAGGAATGTTCCGCGGAATCCCTTAAATAATCCCTCTGGTGAGAGGGACCTGACTGGTTGAAAAAAACCTCAAGAATTTTGGCCAAAAAGTAGTTTAAATCCCGATTTTTAAGTAATTAACTCGGAAAAAAGAAAGACAGTTTTCAGTGCTTTAAATATCCCTCAAACTCCAATTGAGTTATATGAAAATACATGTTCATATTTGAAAATGATAAAAGTAACTGCCTGGATATATAGATTTTTTGGAAATATCAGAAACACACCGAATGAGCGAAATTTAGAGAAAATTTTAACAATTGAGGAAATAAATCACGCAGGACACGTCGTATTAAAATATGCTCAGAGGTATTTATTGAGTGTATCTAAACCATGTTACACCTCTTTACAGACTTTTACTGATGAGCAAGTTCTAATTCGAGTAAAAACACGAATTTCTATGCGAAAAGATTTCCATTCTTTCCTGCACCATGTACTCCCATGTACTCCCCTAATTGTTTTGAGCAGTGTACATTCTTTTCGACCCGAGACCGTTCTCTACAAGATATTTTAGTCTTATGGATTGATTAAGAGCATGACCGTATTTGGTAGAAGAACATTATTACAATAATTTTTCAAAATTCACATTTGTATGTAGTGAGACAGTGAAATCATATGTTATGCTTTGGGAAATATGCCATGGATAATTTTCAATCTAAATTTTCTGCCTTAGACGTTGAAAGAAAGAATGTTTCATACACGCATAAATAAGGTATATCATAAACCAGTAATATAAAAATTTTGTTTTTAAAGTCAATTCCCACTTACGTCATCAAAGGAAAATTTAATATAATCCCTTAAGCTAATATTAGTTTTTGTTGCATTAAAATATCTCAATTTGTTGATTTTCTATAAGCAAGTAGGTTTATAATGGAACTCTATGGGAATTTGGTGAAATATTAGAGATATCGTCAAGTTGGCGTCATTTTTGGCGACTTATTTTGGCCGCCAAATTTGGCAATATATTGCCAAGTTGGCGACAAACTTGGCGGTATTTGGCGACAGAACAGGGTCTCCCTATGATAACGCCTTATTGAAAATACTTTCATTGATCTTCAATAACCAATGGCCGCCATTTTGTTTCCCATGCAAAACTAAAATTAATTAATTAATACTTGAAAAAACTGTATTAACATCAATTGTCATCAGTACAAGCTAAAAAAAAAATTTCAACTTGATAGGATGAATAATGAGTATTTTATTAACGATTGAAAATTTGAACAAGATATATAAATATATAAATAAATATAGGGAGAGTGTGAACTAATAGTAGGAATTGAAAAAATGATGATTGTTTTCAAAAAAGTGGAATATTTACATAAAACCCTATTTGTCTTTAGATTGAGTTTTTAGTACATTGTTTGTATAAAGACACCTACATTGATAAAAAATAATGAAAAATGAGGTACAAATTTTAAATAATTAAAAATAATACAAAAAGATTTTTTTTTTAAGGAAAAAATAAAAATTGCGTCATACATAGCTTTCTTTCTTTTTACTTATGATATTGTAATGCACAGTGGAAGGGAATATTTGATATGAAAGAATATTCGAATGACAACAAAAAGAACTTATTTACATATAATCCTTTCCATTTGTGTTAAGAACAAAAACTATGTTTCAAGTTTTGCGTTTCTTTCGCCTTTATTAGACATAGTATTTCTTTATTTGCAAGATAGCGGTTTTTACTTATAAAATGAGTGAAAAGGTTTTATTGAAGTTTTTATCTTGAGAAAAGAAGTAAAGTCCCTTCCATCTAAGAAGCTTTGAACATAAATTCTCTATTTCTGATATGGGCTTCAGAAAACATTTACATTTTTAAAAGCCTGATCTGTGGTAAAATACATATATTTCTTCTTTTGAAACAATATTTCAATAAAACATAGTTTCCGTATTATGGTTTCTTTAAAATACGAAAAATACTTGCAATAAATTTCAAATTTATGCGTGTCTTTCATATTATTTGAACTTCATTGCAAGTATTTTACAACTTTAAAGAAACCATATTTTTTTCATATCTTCTGTTAGTTAAAGGCGTAAATAAATTCAAAAAGTTATTATTTATTAATGTCCTTATCGCAGTATTTATTGTGTCTGGAAATTTTAATAATAACGAAGCCTGAAGTTTCAAATGTGAATTAAAAGTGCATTAATTAAGCTACTGCAATATGTAAATATAAAAGAGAAAAGAAAACTTATCAATTACCTATTAGCTATTTTCATTTGAACACACAAAAAAGTTATGCTATTTTCTATTAAAATCTTTCTTTCTGAACTTCTGAAATGCATTAAATTTTCTGATATACTATAGATATATCATAAAGAAATACATAACTTATTAAGACCATATCATTAGAAACACTGTTACGTATCAATATTTTATCTGTAAAGTAATATTCTCCAACACGGAAACTAATCTTGATAAACTTAGACAGAAATTTCATAATTTTCAAAATTCAGTCCACATTAACTGTTGAGGTGCTATTTCGCGTTTAAATTTAGTACACACGTTTTTAGAACAAACTGACTGTTCTTAGAAGAAAACTTATTTCAATTGATTTCCTGTGCTCTAAATGTAATCTTCATAAGACTGAATGTGTTTATTTTACATTTACAGATATTTACTTTGCTTCTTTTTTCACACGAAAAAGTCAAAATATTAATTCCTTTCTCGTATATTACCTTCATTTAACATACAAATGTACATATATATATGATAAAAATGATGCGGTTAAAAGTTAAATACAATATTTATTTTACACCGCAAATGAGCTTTTTGGGACAATAGCGAACTCTGTAGCGTCTCAAATTCAACTTAAATCTGAAGTTAAACGAGGCATTTATAATGAATTTTGCCATATTTTAATGCATAGAAACAATTGGACATTTTCCGATTTTAAGATCTTTTGTAGGTTCTCACAAGCTACATAAATAGTCGTCTTAACAAAAACAAAATACTGTTACTACGCATTCATTAATTTTCAACAAAACTTTTTTTTTGTCCATGTCTCTTGTTTTTCTAATTAAAAGCTTTAATTTTCTATTGTTTTTAAATCTTCTGAATTACACTAATTTCGTCGTGACATACTAGGTGTGGCTATTAAATAACGACGCTAATTATGTAAAATATTTTATTTTAAATTTATACATATATAATTATTACCCCTTTGAATATTCACCTCTCCTTTATCCTTATAAAGCTCCTTTCGAATTTTCAATTTTTTTGAAAAACTGCTGGAAGTCTTTTTCTATGACCTCTTTCATGACACGCGAAGCTTTTTCTTACACAGCTTCAATTGTCTGGAATCTGGTTCCTTTTAATGCAGATTTGACATTGAGGAAAATATAAAAGATACATGGGGTGTTACATAGCGGCGAATGAGGCGGATTGTCCAGTGTTGGGACGTTAGAATTTGCTAAAAACGTCTTGATAGGCAATGCAGTGTGAGCCGGTGCGTTGTTCTTATGAAATACTCATGACTTGTTTTTCCACAATTCGGATGGTTTTTATCCTTATTTTTTTCACGCGGTTGGTCAAGGACTTCAACATAGTAATGTTGTTTAATAGTTTAACCTTCAGGAACCCAGTGAAGGTACACAATAACATGAATATTGAAATTAATCTCCATTGTTGATGTGTAAGGGCGACCCGGACGTATAACATCTTCAATGTCTTCTCGGCTATCTTAGGAATGTTTAAAACACTCAAAAAGTTGCGGAGGTGATAAAAAATTCATTGCCGTATACTTTCCTTAACCCCTTCGATGGCTATGGTGCATTTTTGGACCACTTAATTTTAATTTCTACATGCCACATAGGCACCAGAATATTGGTAGGAAAAAAATATTTTTATTAAGTGCGTGAACAAAAGCTTTTGCTCATTTTGAAATAAATTGGTTTGTAAATTCTGGTGTCGTTCACTCATTTCATCCTTTTTAGGAATAGAAGTAACCTTGCTCCTGAAAGGGTTAACAAATGATGAGTTTCAGTAACGAATTTTCCAAGTAAAAAAAAAAAAAAAATCACATTAAATCGTTGCCCTTTTAACACTAGAACCACCAGTAATTTTTCACAAGTTTCATAAATGAATTCCACACAAAATATTTAAAAAAAAAAAAAACTTTTCAAGTTATTTAATTAGCCTATTTCTGTGGCACATACATTTAACAGATCTTATGAAACAAAATTCTCGTTCGAATCGACTATTATCAATTTGACAGTGGTCAAAATGACACCTAATGGCGGTTCTAGTGTTAAAACACTCAAACTTTTCCCAACAAAACACTAAAGCAGAGTCCAAAATAAATGAAAGTCACTGCCAGACTAATTAGAATACAGATAATTACGAGGTGATAATAGATACAGCATTATTGCGCTACACAATTATTGGTCGTACGAATTTGGCGCATGCGCAGTTCTTCTATAGACGCATTATCCTCGTTATTAAATAGCCATATCTCGTAACTTACTATAAATGCATATTAATGTGAATAAGTCATAAAGAGTAAATCGTTAGGAAGATTGTAATATATATGTAGTTATAAATTAAAAAGAATGTTTCTTTACCCCAAAATAATAGATCATGCTACTAAAGAATGCTGAAAATATGCTCATAAAAATATTTCGGATATACTTTAGTACATATATTTCATGGTTTTCATTGTTAAAATATTATACCGATAACTTCATCTATGCACAGATAGCTATTAAAACTTGATTAACATTTAAGGGTATTTTACATGTATAGACAAATAAATCATGCTACTAAAGAATGCTGAAAATATGCTCATAAAAATATTTCGGATATACTTTAGTATATATATTTCATTGTTTTCATTGTTAAAATATTATACCGATAACTTCATCTATGCACAGATAACTATTAAAACTTTATTAACATTTAAGGGTATTTTACATGTATAGACAAAGATGACAACATACTTAGAACATTAAAATTTGTTATATGAATGAAGATGGAACTACAAACTATTCATGAACATGCTTTAAATTAACTTCCCTAGTTTCTAAAGAAAACTGTTATGGAACTAAAAATTCATTACATAATTTAAAACTATATAATTGTATAATGCATATTATGCGAATATACACATATTTCATGGAATGCCAGTTAAGAATTACGCAATGAATATGACTTGAAACCATTTGATAGATTACCACCGTTTATGTAGATGCTTATTTAACTCTGGAATTCGAGACTATGTATAGAACAGATTTTAAGAGAAACCTTTCGTGGATATTTATGCACTATTGAAATGATGAACATAGACTGAGTCTATTCAAAATTAAATTTAGTTCTTGGTGTCAGAATAGTTAATTTACGCAATACAAATATAAGGTACAGTAAGAATATATAGGTTTTTCCTATAGACATTTTATTGATAAATATGAAAGCGATAAAAATGCTTCTATTATTACAAATTGTTCGAAAAATTATGTGGAAATGGACTAAACTTCCTACATATTGTATGCATCCATACATTTCGTACCAGGTACTATTCACATCTATATACAGGGTATTATAAAAAGATAGTCACAACTTTAAGAAAAAAATACGAGTAGGATAATAGTTAAAAATGTATTTTGTTTGACAGATGTATTTTTTGCAAACTTCGACTTTGGATATCTACGTATGTTATAAGATGTCAAAAAAAATTCCCCAAATTGGTCATAATTATATATATATATATATATATATACATACCTCGTAACGAGGAAAACATCAAATAAGAATTTTTCGTGAAAACGATAGAATACTAATTTGTAATACTAAAATGTTATTCATTAGTTTCCTAATGATATAGTACGTATTTTTTGCGTGGGCACATAGTACGGAGTACGGTAAGTGGAGAGGGGGAGAGGACAGCACTTAATAAATGTTTAAAAATATATGAATTCTGATCACATTTGGCCAAATTTAACCATTTGACACCTTATAACGCAAATTATGATTAGTCCCATTAGAGGGGGGGGGGGGGCACTAAAAAGGCAGGCCGGGTTAACTGTCCCGAATTCCCGTGCTTTAGACTGATCCTGGTCATACATATTCTATAATAAAATCATACATATTAAAACACAAAGGTATTTCAGTAAGTATCGATTTTTCAGGCACATGCGGATGCGCCAAAACTCTTTTTTGGATTTCTTCAATTTAGAGGAAAATAGAATAAGTTCCTGTTGTCTGAGAGGTCTCCGGCACCAGTTTAAAGCTCCCAATTTTTGCAGAAGAATCCGGTACAAATCCAATGTCCGGCAAAATGACTTCGGTGATATTTTTGGTGATAATTTATTTCAATAATGACACATTTTATTAGGAGGAGAAGTTATATATGATTTTATTTTATTAATAGTATTATTTGAATGCTTTATAATTAATAAAATTTAACACTGAATAATATTAAAAGAAATAATAAAGATAATTTAATATTTAAAATACTTAGACAAAAATATTTTACATGTAATTATCAATAAAACTAATTGAGCTGATCTACAATTTTTGTTATATTTTCTGACCATTATGAAGAATATATAGATGTATGTGTGTCAAAAAGAAAAGTTTGCCTTTCTTTTACGCAAAAAATAAAAGGGAATAAAAGAAAAACATTCATATAAGAACCATCAAAGAAATTACCTTGATATCCATGGTTTAATATTTAAAATATGCATAAAAATGTAAAATAAAATTCAAATAATAAAATATATATTATACATTGTTAGATGCATGGAGTTTCAAATTTAGGCTTTTAGAAAATGAGACTGATAAAAATAAAATTTATAGCAGCTTTTAATGCTCACGTAGTTAAAAAAAAAAGGAATAATACATATTGTTTTTTATTCGAAAAAAAATGAGACCGTAGTAGGTAAAAATAAACGCTCTATCCAAAATTTTCAGTTAAATTTCTGATAAAAAACAAGAGAAATTGGTTGTAAATTATAAACTTAAAATTCTTTGACTTCAATGAATAGGTTTGGATGACAGCATCATCTAGCGTCTGAAAGAAATATAAATTAATTAGGCAATATAGAAACTGGCTTAGATGCTTTATATTCCCTCAGCCGTTGTTTTGAATTGTTTGGTGATTTTTTGTTGGCGTGTTGGCGGTGTTTATGGATATTGCAACCTCGATATGTGGAATCCCGTGTGACGTGTGTGTTATGACGTGTCGTTCTGGCAACCCTTGAGAAGCTCATTTTAGCTTGGAATATTGTGAATGTAATTTGATATCGTGTTCTGTAGTTCTGCCTTTTTATTTTTATGTGAAATTTATTGAATGTATTTGATTGACTATGGTTCCTGTAGTCCGTTTAAATGCTCTTGCTGAAGTAATTAGGAAATATGAAGAAATTTTGACAAGAAAATAAGGTTTGTTTATAGAGTGTGAATGCGTATTCATAAGCCTATTTTGGAAAATGACAGAGATGATCTTTGTGCTGGAGCTTTCAAGAAAGCAGATGTCTCTTAAGGTATGTTTATAACATTATGTATATTTTGCTGCTTTAAGAGTTTTTTACATTTTGAGAGTGCTACAAAGCGAGAATTGTTAAATTTTGAGAATTTTACACCGCGAGAAATGCTGAATGCAGTGATATTTTTTTTTTTCGTTTAATGTACGCCAAGCGCACATACAACGATTATTGATTGCCTTTTCAGCGAATTTTGTTTTTTATGTGTATTTTGATGCTTTAAGAGTTTTTAACTTTTTGAGATTGCTAGAAAGCGAGAACTGCTGAATTTTGAGAATGCTATACAGCGAGAACTGCTGAATGTTGTGATTTCTTTTCGGTTAATGTGCGCGAAACGCACATACAACGATTTCTGATAGCCATTTTAGCGAATTTTGTTTATTATTTACATTTTATTTTTGTTAAGCCAAATATCCGTATAAACCGGTGCTTGGCGACATTTACTACTTGGCGGAAAAGGGGTTTTCACGCCAAGAAAATTTCAAAGATGGCGGCCGTGGGATCTTATGGCATCTGTTCCTACAAATTTGTCATAGCTTCAATGATTAATGAAAAACAACTAGTTAAAAATCAAAAAGTCTTTCTAATAAAATATTTAAGGTATTTACCGTCAAATCTTGACGGGTACTATCTAGTTCTCCTAAAAGAAGATACTTCCTCGAAATACTGTAATTTTATAACATAAATTCTATTTTGGTAATTGAGGTAACGCTTTGCTAGTAATGATTAACACATATTCGTCCATAAGGGATAGAAAAAAATTCATATTATGTGAAAACGAATTGTCTTAATTACGTACGCTTTCAATATTGTTATGAAATAAGTCAGGTATTAACAGAAGATAAATTAACCCATAAAAGTTTAGCAGTACCATATGCTACCGGAAATGTTTCAACAATTGTTTTGCTTGTACAAAAGCATTTTTAACGGAAACATTATCTTTTTTGTTGTTGTCTTAAACTTCGTGATAATATCAAACAGAAATCGCTGTTGGAAAAAAAAAAAAGAAAGAAAACTGGTGTGCAACGCATTTAAAGAAGATGCATTTTAAAGAGGAAAATAATTCCGGCTTTCATGCATTAAATAATGATATATTGGCTGACCTAAACTTAAACTGAAACATAAAATGTTAGGATACTAAAAAATAGAAAATGCTATTTCTTGAGAATGCTGCAAGTATGCTTATGAAAATATTTGGTATTTACTTTAATTAATGTATTTTACTGGTATCACTTTTGAAATATTATACCAAGAACTTATTAAAGCTGTATAATAACTTACACGGAAAAAAATATTTAGTTAATAAAGCCCCAGCTAAAATGTTTGGTTAAACTGAACAAATGTTGGTTCGACTAATCAAATGATTTTGTTCGTTCAATAAAATTTTCTTGAATTAACAAAATGATTTTGTCAGTTCAACAAAAAATATTTGGATGGAGCAAAATTTGGTTGGCGCAACTATATTTTTGCTGTTTTAACAAAATCGTTCTTTCCGTGTAGGAATATGAATGTGTCATACGTAAAGCAATGCTCATAATTGATGTTTGTAAATGTTGGAGCAGTAGCACCGAAAAAAAATTATATTTCATACCATAGGTTAACCATATACAGTCTGTTTCGATCATTTAAGCACAATAAGTAAAAGTTGCGTAGGTATCAAAAAAAAAAAAAAAAAAAAAAAAAAAAAAAAAAAAAAAAAAAAAAACATATTATTGACTTAATTAGATTCACTAAAATTATTCAAATAAGTAATATTACAATGATTAAATTGGAATATTATCATAACTTAGATTAAAAAAATAATAAAAGTCTGTAACTGTAAAGTGTATCAAATGTGGAAACAATGGCACAACATGTACATCATTTAATACTTTTACACAATGCAATTTATTAACTGTATTTCCCTTGTTTCAGAAAACTTCAATAACGTGTTTCGTTTTAATCAATTAGTTTTTTAAATATTATTGGTGGAAGAGATCTTTTGCTTTTTGGTAGTCACTTTTAGTCACTTATTAGAGTGAAACTTCTTTTCCATTCTTGTATACACCATAGGTTAACACTTTAAATTTTAAATTATGAATTTAAGAAAATATCTCCCAGGAATTTTTTTCCATGCATTACTATGATAAATTAGAAAATATTTTCACTAGAAAAAAAAATATATATATATATATATTTTATGATTGCGGTTTGTTACTTGATTCGGCACTTCAAATTATATTTCGGTCATAACACTTGAAAAAAAATTGAGAC
Source organism: Maratus speciosus (assembly GCA_963932465.1). Taxonomy (NCBI): domain Eukaryota; kingdom Metazoa; phylum Arthropoda; class Arachnida; order Araneae; family Salticidae; genus Maratus; species Maratus speciosus. Next base: position 176,186,306 of record OZ010792.1, read on the forward strand.
CCAGGAAAGAAAACTATATCCAATTTTCCTTATTATTGAAAGGCGATTTTTCATGTAATATTTATCTATATGCAATGCATATATGACCAGATGATGATGTTCTTGGTGTATCATCAGAGAGCATTTTTGACCAGATGAATATTCTATAGTGATATCACTATAGTCCGCTCTGACTACAGATGGATGGGATACCCTCAAGATTACTTTACTAATTTCTCTTTTTAATTTTACGTACATTGTGTTTCTAGTCTTTAGTTTGGCGCAGCATGTCCCTTATTGAATTTTGCTCCATAAAACCTCAATCAACCAACCAACCACTATCGTCCGATGGAAAGCATAACTGAAAGAAATTTGCAAACTGGTAGTTGTTGACACTCAAAATGTTTCATAAAGTTGCTAAAAGATTTCTTTAGAATTTTTTTATCTAATCTGTATTTTTTTTTTCATTTTATGGAAATACAACATTTATTCCAAAGAAAATAGAACATATTTTTTGCTTTAGTAATCATCAATGTCATACATAATTCATGCCATATCTTCCCCTACTTTGTATCAAAATCCAACTGTCTTGTTCACAAGCATCTCTACTAAATACACGATTTTTATGCACCACATATTTTCAAACGTTCAGAATCTAATTAAAAATCCTGTTCAACCTAGTCGTGCCTTCCGTCATCTTAATTTTCGTCGAAACTGTAATTTCTAGCATGTAATCTGTATATGGGGCAGTCTCACAATTTTTTGACCTATATGTCCCTGAATAATATTTTTTTATTTTAGTACATGTTTTTTTTCCATATACTGCGGAACATCCCACTGCATGATTACATAACAATATTAATGAGATAAAAAGGTTTTGGACGATGTTGGGGTCCAAATATCAAGAAAACTCCTATACCGTCCCCTGTCCCTGACGCTGATTTTTAAGTTTGGAGCTGTCTGTATAAAATTTCTTCAATAAAAGTAATTCGATGTAATTTTATTCCGAAACTGGAACTATTGTTCTATATAAATTTGTAGCAAAAAATTAACCTGCACTCATTTTTAGGGTAGTTATTTTTTTTTTAAACTCTGTCCCTGGGTTTTAGATTCCTTACTGTCCCTCTTCTAAAGTTATACAGAAAATCACTTCAGATGCAGCCACAGAATTTTTTTCAAGTTTTTCTCATGCAGGCGTATGCTAGAGAAAAATGACTAAAATTCTTTGACAGGAAATTTACTGAAGAATTTAAATCAGCACTTAAATAACAATTTCAAACATCGTGGCTTTATTGGTAGTCTTACCGTCCCCAAGGTTTATTCCTGCACTTTTCGAGATATATTAATTATTTTTTTTTTAATCCAATGTAAATAACTGTTTCTAAAAATCAATGAACATTGTGGCTACCAATAAGTCTTAACATGATTTGCCTAAAATAAGTTGTAATTTTCCTTACCGTTCCATCCTTACCGTCCCTTTTTTTCCCATTTCGTCCCTTTTTTCCTATACCGTCCCCCTTTTTTTACCTTAGCGCCCCTTCTTCAACACCCCTTTGAGACAATGTTATACCAAAATTTTGTACTAAAAATACTACATTGTTACTATTTCTTAATAGAATGTCCTGTGGGTACTATGCAAATTCATTATAAGTAAAAATTTAGAAGAAAATAAAAAGTTATAGTGGTAAAATTGTAAAGAAAATTGGACTCGCAAGTTTATCTTACACCTCAGTTAAATAAAAAAATTTTCGCTGCTGACCATTTTTTCTTTATTTTGAATCTTTAAGGCATTCGTCTATAAGTTTAAAATGTTTAAAAAGTTTAAAAGTTTAAAAAGTTTAATTTTACCAGATTTTTATTCCCGAAAGTCAAAAGTGATTTTGAGAATGCCCCATATATTTTTCTTTGAATGATTTAATGCTCTAGAAATTTCAATAATAAGCTTAAGGTATGTGTCTACCGTTCGGGTCACTTTTTTGAAAAATATGAAATTTTTATCAAAGACATGTGATTTTAGTTAAAACAGGGAATAAAACTATGAATTCATATAAATTTTTAATTGAATTTTAATTAATTTTTCTAATTTAGGCAATATTTAGTCAAATTTTAGTAAAGAATTACGTTTATGCCAAACCATCTATAACGAAATATATTCAATATATTTCACTTTTTTTTTCAACGTTATATTACCAAATCACCTACCAGTGTTATGAAGCCAAAGATTTGCAATACCTTTTAAATTTACTGGCATATACCAAAATTTGTATAGAAAACATGATATTTTTAATGTGTATTTTTCAATAAAGATACCTCTTAAATTAATACATTCATCCTTATAAGCTATATTTTGCGTAATAGCATATCAAAAGATGAACAGAACTTTGTCACAAAATTCTATTTCAATATCTTAAAAACTTTTTAAGAAATGATGTTTCATGTAAACGTACACAATGAAAAGAGCAGTTTTCCAGAAAACGCAAATTAAGATTTTGATATAGCACTAAAAATTATGTATAAAGTTTACAACTTTAAAATCCACCATATTTGTAGGTGTTTTTATATTTCTGTATGGGAAGGCTAATTCTCTTCCTCTAAAGCATGCGTATTTTAAGACTGGCGAATGCCACTCTCATATGAATAGACTCTACCAATCGACAGAATGTTGGAGGCGTGGCTACAAGCGAGCTGCAGAAACTAACAAGGAGAGGGCCAACCTTGTTAATCACAGATTTTGATTATTTTAATATATGTTAAAGGGTAGAGACCCCCTTAGTGTCAGGTTCAACGGATTTTATCCTACGCTCCTTAGTTCTTGAGAAACATGGGGGAGAGGGGGTCAAATAATAGTACACAACTTAAACACTTACATTGCAACCGCAATGTTAGGTTGGTCGTAGCTCATTTGATACGGCGTTCGCTGGCTGATCTGCTAGCCCGGGTTCGATACCCGAACGCGCTACATTTGTTTTTCTCATTTTTGGTTTTATAAATATACTTGTAATTATAATTTAACAATTTCAATTACAAATTTTAATATCATACGTCAATTATAATGTTAACAAACTTAAATTTATCATTTTTTTTTTAAACTATTATTTCTCATCCTTTAAAGAGGTTTAAAAAGAAATTGGAGCAATTATTGAATGATAAAAATTCCAAAATCGTGACAAAATCTGTTGTGGTGTCATCTAGTTATGATAAAATAAAGGAATATTCAAATAAAATAAAAATAAAAGCAGAAAGAAGATAAAGGTGAAAGCAAAATAATTGAAAGTGCAAGCATACGTATTACAAATTTGAAAATCTTTAATATGAAAAAAATCGGTTGTAATTTAATTCTGATGCTAATTTTTAATATAATTATGCTTGTTACTTTAAAAACAGAATAATAGTATTATCGCATTGACTTCCTTTGTTAAAGCAATGAGTAAATGATGTTTCTTTAAAATCACGAATTGACACAATTGCTCAATATCATTGTATCGATAAAGAATATATGAAATATATTTTAAAAGTGATTTTTAAAAAAATAACAGTTTTATGATGTTTTGTACAACTATTTAGTTCAAAGTAAAAAATTAAATAGGTTAAAATTATAATTGATATACAATATTATAAATTTTAATTGAAAATGAGATTATTTATTATACTTACAAGTATATTTATAAAACAAAAAATGAGAAAAACAAACGTAGCACGTTCAGGTATCGAACCCGGGCCCGCGGACCAGCCGGCCATCGCCATCCCAACTGGGATACGACCAACCTTCTACTACGGTTGCAAAGTAAGTATTTAAGTTGTGTATTATTATTAGACCCCCCGGTTTCTCAAGAACTAAGGGGCATTGGATAAAATCCGTTGAACCTGACACTAAAGGGTCTCTACCCTACAACATATATTAAAATAATCAAAATCTGTGATTAACAATGTTGGCCCTCTCCTTGTAAGTGAAGTGAAAACAAAAAAAACTGTCAGGTTTTGGTGCGAAGAGATGCAGAATGGAGAGATGAGTGAAATAAGTTCGTTTAACACGTTGAATGCCACTCAAGTCACCGGTGATTGACACTGATCTTTCTGTTTAGGCCGCGTCAGTCATGGGCGACTGACACTTATAGATTCTGTAACGGGAGTCTTATTTCCTTGCCTAAATGGAAAGACAGACAAAATAGACTTGGCATTCAACGTGTTTATTAAGTGTGTTTAATCGATTTTATTAAAAACAGAAATGTAACGTAAAAAAAAAAAAAAAAACAGACGCACACGAACGATGTAAGGATTTAAATTATGTTCTAATCCCTGTATATGTCGTAGGCTAATTGAGAAATCCGGCTCTTTTGAATGGGCCGGGCTAATTGGAGAATCCATCTCCCTTTTTCCAATTAGACTGATATTTTTCAGGCTTATTGCAAAGAGCCTAGAAAGCGTTAGGCTAATTGAAAAATGACCACTTATTATCCGATCAGGGTGATATTTTTAGCTCACAGGCTATCTAAGCTTGAGAGCTTATGTGCCCGCTGATTCTGTATGTACGTGTGTACGTACGTACGTATGTACGTAACGCGATAACTCTTGATAGAAAAATCCGATTTGCTTCAATTTTTTTTCTAGGTTTCTTCTGATAAGGTGCTTCCCTGATTAGTTTTTGGGGTTCATTGGTTAAGGATAAAGGGGGGCTAGTCCCCCCTTAATTTATATAAATGGGTTTTTCATGCAGAAATGTTCGATTTGCTATAAATTTGGTATACCCGTTAATTATGTTAAGCAGCTTCCCTGATTACATTTGGAAGATCATTATTATGTATAAAGGGGGGGGGGCAATTGCCTCTCCCCTTAATTTAGATAAATGCGTTTTTCATGTAGAATTATTCGATTAGCTCAAATTTGGTATACTGGTTTATTAAGTTAAGAAGATGGCTTGATTAGATTTGGAGGTTCATTAGTTAAGTATAAAGGGAGGAAAGGGGGGAGGCGAGGCCCTCCCCCGTTATTTAGGTAAATGCGTTTTTAATGCAAAATTATTCGATTTGCTCCAAATTTGGTATACAGGTTTATTATGTTAAGGAGCTTCCCTGATTAGATTTGGAGGTTCATTAGTTAAGTATAAAGGGAGGAAAGGGGAGCTAGACCACCCCCCCTTAATTTAGATAAATGGGTTTTTCTTGCATAGTTATTCGATTTGCTCCAAATTTCGTATACCGGTTTATTATGTTAAGGAGCTGCCTTGATTAGATTTGGAGATTTATTGGTTAAGTGTAAAGGAGGGACGGAGCTAGTGTTCCCTTAATTTAGATAAATGGGTTTTTCATACAGAATTATTCGATTTCCTTCAAATTTGATATACCAGTTTATTACGATATGGCTTCCTTCATTTGATTTGGAGGTTCATTGGATAAGTATAAAAGAGGGGAAAGGGGTCAATTGCACCTCCCCTTAATTTACATAAATGGGTTTTCATGCAGAATTATCTAATTTAGTTTAATTTTTTTCTAGGTTCATTCTAATATGGAGCTTTTCTGATTAGATTTGAAAGTTCATTAGTTCAGCATAAAGTGAGAGATGGGGGAGATAATACTTCCCATTAATTTAGTGAAATGGATTTTTCATGCAGAATTATCTGATTTCCTTCAAATTTGGTATACCAGTTTATTATTATGTTAAGTAGCTTCCCTGATTAGATTTGGAGGTTATTTGGTTAAGTAGAAAGGGGGGCAACGGGGACTAATCCCTTCATTTATTTTTCGAGGGCCATTATTCTTTGAAATAAGAGTATAATATACAATTACTGTGAATAGCCTGTGAGCTCAATGCCATCAGTTTAACTGGGCAATTTTCTTTTTATTAGGTTTATTAACGCATAACCCTACCCAAACCCGAAAAATAAATTAAAACAGACCATACCCCGATCCGAGCAAGACAAAATAATTTCAGTCTACATGCTACCCGACCCGAACCTGAGAGTTCCATTTGAAAAAACCCGAAATCCCGAACCAAATCTGATAACCAACAAAAATATTCCAAAGATCCATAACCGGATCCGAACAAAACAAATTAGTTTCCGTGGACTTGCAACGCTACCAGAACCTAAAAATTCCATTCGAAGTCAACCTGAAAACCGTCCCGAACCAAATCTTAACCGACTTAAATATTCCAAAGAACTATAACCCGATGCAAGCCAGACAAAATAATCTCCATCCACCGGCAACACGATCCGAACATGAAAGTTCTAATTGAACTGAATCCGAAACCTGGTTGTTGTAGGTTTTCGGGTTGACTTCAAATAGAACCTTCAATTTCGGATCCGGTTGAAAAAAAATTAAAATAAATTATATAATTCTGCTTGAAAACCCATTTATCTAAATTAAGGATAGGGGCAATTGCCCTCCTTTCCCCCTTTTATACTTAACCAATGAACCTCCAAATCAAATGAAGGAAGCCATATCGTAATAAACTGGTATATCAAATTTGAAGCAAATTGAATAATTCTGTATGGAAAACCCATTTATGTAAATTAAGGGGACACTAGCCGCTGTCCCTCCTTTATACGTAACCAATAAATCTCCAAATCTAATCAAGGCAGCTCCTTAACATAATAAACCGGTATACGAAATTTGGAGCAAATCGAATAACTCTGCATTAAAAACCCATTTATCGAAATTAAGGGGGGGGGTCTAGCCCCTCTTTCCTCCCTTTGTACTTAAATAATGAACCTCCAAATCTAATCTGGGAAGCTCCTTAACATAATAAACCGGTATACGAAATTCGGAGCAGATCGAATAACTCTGCATGAAAAACACATTTATCTAAGTTAAGGGGGGGGGGGTGTCTATCCCCCCCTTTCCTCCATCTATACTTAACTAATGAACCTTCAAATCTAATCAGGGAAGCTCCTTAACATGATAAACCGGTATACGAAATTTGGAGCAGATCGAATAACTCTGCATGAAAAACAGATTTATCTAAATTAAGGGGTGTAGCACCCCTTTCCCCACTTTATACTTAAATAATGAGCTTCCAAATCTAATCAGGGAAGCTCCTTAACACAATAAACCGGTATACCAAATTTGGAGCAAATCAAATATTTCTGCATGAAAAACCCGTTTATGTAAATTAAGGTGGGGGGGCGGGCTAGCCCCCCTTTTCCCCTTTTATCCTTAACCAATGAACCCCAAAAACTAATGAGGAAAGCACCTCATCAGAATGAACCTAGAAAAAAAAAATTAAAGCTAATCGGATATTTCTATCAAAAGTTATCGCGTTACGTACGTACGTACGGACAGAATCGGCGGGAACATAAGCTCTCAGGCTTTGATAGCCTGTGAGCTAAAAATATCACCCTGATCGGATAATAAGTGGCCATTTTTCAATTAGCCTAACGCATTCTAGGCTCTTTGCAATAAGCCTGAACGATATCAGGCTAATTGGAAAAAGGGAGATGGATTCTCCAATTAGCCCGGCTCTTTGCAAACAGCCTAGGCTGTTTGCAAAGAGCCGGATTTCTCAATTAGCCTACGACATATATAAAGGAATGTTTATATTTTTTTGTAAATATTGAGTAACGTTCAATATACATAAGTTTAATGTTTCAAGTGTTAGCCTCATTTAATGCTGAATTACACGCCCTGATGTTCTACATGTGTATGTATGATATATTACATATTTGGGTATTAAAATGCGTTTTTTAATTTTCTGTGTCTCTTTAAACGGTCATTTCAGCTTTCAGAAATTTCATTTCCTGTTTATATTTTGTGCTATAACTTTGCTTCTAATTATCACTGAACCAAAATTAAGGCATTTCTGTAATCCTAAGTGTCTGAAATTTAATTTAATTTAATTTAAAAAATCGAAATTTTTCACAAATACAGCGTTTTTGCGGTAAGCACATATCTTAAATTTCGAATTCAATTTCCCACTCCCCTCTTTTGTGATTTTTGTAGCTTTTGGCATCAATTAATCAACGGAAACATAATGTTTGCTTTTTACTGTCAAGGCTACTCATCACTCAGTCACTACTCATCACTTCCCTTCGATAATATTAAGTCTAAGGGCACTTAATGCAATCTTATATTTAACATATCTACAGGGAAATTAATATTTTTAACTCTTTTTGTCTGTGTACTCTTCTTAAAGGATGCCCTTTTTTTTCTTAGCTCTCAAAATATTTCTAAAATATATGCTTAGTTTCATATAAAGTGTTAAATTTTTATTCCCAGTTTGTGCGCTTTTAATATATAAAATATTAAATATTACGAATATTTTGAGACGGTTTTACGATTTTTATCACGATTTTACGAATATTTTGAGACATCTGTTAAGAAGAGCACACAGAAAACAGGAAAAAAAAATTAATATCATGAGGAGATATTTTAAATATAAGAATGCATCAAACGCCCATAGACTTAACATTACCGAGGGTAATTTGGAAACTGAGTGACGGGCAGCCTTAAGCATGGCTGCCACGGGCGACTATTTTTGAATTTTATCTGCCACCACTTTTTAAATAAAAAAAATTTCACATACACTTTGACAACATCAGCAAGAGAAGTATACCACAAAGTTTACTCTCTCAAAATAGTGGTTCGACTGGAATATAAAAATAGTCGCTGTGACAACCCTGCTTAAATGAAAAGGCTTGGTTGTTTCAAACCAATCCTCTATTTGTTAATGTTTGCATAATGTTTATAAACATTTCAGACAGTGAACTATTTAACAAAAATAAAAAAAGAAGATTTTTTTTTTCAAATACAAAATGCTACTTAAACCATTATGTTATTTCTACTATATTTTATTTCAGTTTCCTTTTTAACATTTATTATGCAATTCTTCCATATATTTTTGTTCCATTATTATATTTTGTATGTGCCTAAACTTTTGAGGCTTACTGTAATAACCAGGAATCTATCAAGTTCATTATATTCAAAACTTGAAACCTACCAAGTTTTTATAAAAGAATTTAAATCCCGTTTTTTCAGTACTTGCATTAGAACATGATATACATATTTTTTTATATACGAGGAGATATATAAAACCTTCTGTACAGTATTCATCATATCTTCTTGTAACGAGAAGATATGATGGCGATAAAAATATATTCACGATCTTCGAATAACTGATTAATTTTTTGTTATATTTTTTTTCTTTAATTTCACTGTGGGTTTGTTTTTATATACAGTAGAGCGCCGATTATCCGAACTCCAATTAACGAACTTCCAATTATCCGAACAACCAATTTCTCTCAAAAAATATTTTTTAAACGAACTTCCAATTATCCAAACACCTTATTAGACCTGGATATCAGATTTTAAATGATGATGAGATTGTGGATGATATTCAAGATGAAACAGAAATTAAAAACTAATGCTCTGAAAATCATCATGGTCCATCATATGACGAAGCTTTTGAATGTTTGGAAACAGCTAAGAAATGGCTCGAACGGCAGAAGAACGCTGATCCTATTCAACTAGCGTATTTAAGAAGAGGTTGAGGTATGGCAACATGGAAAGAATATCTTCTTTGAAGCAAGCAACAATCGAAAGCTTTTTTGCTTAAATTATAGTCTCTGGCGTTCAGAAAATGATTATAAAAAGTAAACAAAAAAATTAAAAAGACAAAAATCAATTTTTAAACATGCCAGCATTAACTGTCAGTCTAATGCGTGGGTAAAGCGTGAAGATTTTAGTATAGTCAGGTACATCCGTTAAATTGTCTGTCCATTTATCCGAACTTTTGCTTATCCGGACTAGGGTCGGTCACGACTTGTTCGGATAATCTGCGCTTTACTGTACTAGGGGATCCAAACGTGGGATTCACTGTTTACAGAATTTAGATAAATACCATTTTGTTTTTTGAAAACTGTAATAGGTTTCTTCAGATTTAAAATATGATTTTTTTAGATTTCAAAAGAACAACACCAAGAAGCATTTTTATATGAAAAATATCAATAATGTATTCTAAAAAAGCTTTGGAAATTATTAAAAAGCGATATTTTCGTATTAGCCACATACCAGTGTTATATAGCAAAAGAAATTGCCAAAAATTTCGCTGCTTTTAGCGGCCTTTTTGATTTTAATAATTTAAATGATTTAACCCTTTATCTACTGACGGTACTTTTAAGTACCACTCACTTTAAACTTTTATACCATAGTGAATATTACTAATATTCTAATGGTACTTTGCAAAAAACGCTCTTTTAACTCCAATTTATCCGAATACATGGCAGCAGTAGTTCTAGGTTTGTTATTTTAGAGAGGAATGAGGCTATCTTTGAAGCATTCGATGTATTTTCTGCCGACATTTTCTACAGATTGCAACGCTCATCTTTTCATTGCTGCAAACACAGTAAAGGATATAAGATAAGTGTTGGATTTTTTTATGTGTTCATTATGATCTTAGAATACAATTTGGTAAGCTATTTTAGATGAACGGTGCATGTATTTGATTTAACAGTTGAATTACTCGGTGGTACTTATAAGTACCGCCAGTACACTGCGTGTTGGAGAAAAACTTCTTGTTTACTTTTCGTCTGTGTAGTTATCCATCGTTTTCATCTGCTTAAAAATGTTATTACTAAAATTTAGTGTAGTAATGATTTCCCTGGTATTTCTTTTCTGTTTCATTGCTATTTTGTATAGGAAATCGTAAAAGTTGTGCCACTGGCTGGTTTTTGCTATGCTAGAAATCACATATGTAAATTTATATATTGCATATGTGGAGATGCGAGAGAACGTGTTGTCCCTGGAATATAGACGTCGCATAACTAAAGGTTTTGCTAACAAGATAGAAACTTAAAGAAAAATATTTTTTTTTAACCCTTTCAGGAGCAAAACAATTTGAATTCAGTGTTGAAATAAATGATTGACACCAGAATTTGCCAAACGATTTATTTGTAAATAAGAAAAAAGCCTATATTTCATATACTTCTTAAATCGAAAATATTTTCTGGTGCCAGTTGAAATACCTTGTGGGTTTTCTGTTATGATATTTTAGTCATAATGTACTGACGGTACTTTAAAGTACACTTTAATTAATTACCTCTAAATAATTAAATTTCTCACGGGTGAGTATTTTTTTTTTTTTATTTATCCTTTAATTTTCATTGTAGTAACTGAAAAAAAAATATTACATGAAAAAAATTGCAGTAGATCATAATGCCGTATATAAAGGGTTAAGTGAGTATTTCGTTTATAGGCCTGTTAAGTTGTTATTTTATTTATATTATATTATTTATTTATGGATATATATATATTTTTTTAATTTTGGTGCGGAATATTATGATATTAATAGTTGAGCATTTGTTCCCTGATAATTATCAGGGAACAAATTCCCCACTATTAATTATCTTGCATGTGCAAACGGCTCATTTTGTAGCCGGATTTCACGCGGTAGAGACAGATTTAAAAATTTTCATGCTTGGAAATTATTCTTAAAAAACTGAAAAGTCAAGAAATTGAGTTACATACAGTTTTCAAACAAATTGCATCAAAATAACATTTCTTTTACTAATCATTTCAGCGGTGTAAAAATTAAAGTACTACTATTTTTAAGACACAAAAATTGTTGTAAAAGTTAAATTAATTTGTCATGTAATGACTTTGTTTATTTGCGGTACGATGTATTATTATGTACTTGACGTTACTGATGTATTTGTTTTGAGTTATAATACACGTGCGATCTGTGTTTGTTTTTATCGCTTTATTGTTCTGTTATTAGTAGGGCTATCAGCATAGTAAAATGATGGGCATATATCATCAAGATGAATAAATGTGATAAATATAATTTCATCAGTTACATAAACAATACAACCTTTCAACTTAGCCATAAATCTCTTTACATAGTAATATGTTTAATCTTGAAAATCCTGTGACAAATATAATGGCTTTTGAGTGGCTAAATTAACTCATAAACTACTGTAAACTGTTTTATTGTTATGATTCTGTATCTTATAATGTAAACATTTTTTTTTTCATTCTGAAAAATGTAGATAACCGAGAAAGAGCGCATATAAAAAGCTCTCTTATTACAACTTAAATACGTGTTAATTAAATAACTTAAAATGTCATTGCATCCTCATTTGATTATACAAATATAATGTAACATTTCTCTACTTAAAGGATGTAGAAAAAATTAGTTATAGAATACAATTTTCTCCAAATATAAGGGGATAAAGGTGCATAATATGGTCTTAATGATACGATTTGGATAAAAAGTAGAATGTTGATTTGCCATGAATGGATAAGTGTCCTGAAAAAGGGTAAGTCCCAATTTACATTATCGAACCACGCCTATTTAATAGGATTCAAAATCCTATCATAAAATACTTGAAATGAATACAATTTAATATTAAATTTAAAATGTTTTATTTTTTATTGATTACGTGTCTGTATTTTTTTTTTTTAATTTTCTACTTAGAATTTTAAAAAATATCATTTAATATACCCCAGTTTTAACCAGTTGTGATTCCATTGTTCTATTATATTTAAAATTTTATGTATATGAAAAAAAATGCATTTAAAGTATTCTCCAAATAAAAAAACAATGTAAATGCTAAAATTTACTTTATGAAATTGTTTTAGTTAAATAAACAGTTAAAATTTTGGATTCATCTTCAAATCACTGCTTATCATAATTTAAACATTAAGAGCTTTATTAACCCTTTATACTCCAAATTATCAATTGTAAAGACTAACTCTTCGAAACTTATTTTTCTTCGCATTGCTATCATACATTAGAAGATATATGCACTAAAAATAAAAGACTTAATATTTTTTGTTATTTTCAACTAATTACTTTATGTGGTACTACAAAGTACAGTCGGGTCATCTTGGGTCGCTTGGACAAAAACCGAGACTTTGAAAAAAAATTATATCCAATTTTTTCTTCTTATTATAATGTGGATTATCATGCATATATCTAGTGTATATGTGTCTGTGATGTATATAAATGACTACATGACGATGCTGTTTGTTCATCATCAGTCAGTATTTCGCCATCAGAAGAATATTATACAGTTGTGTAACTCTAAAGTCCGATTGAAAGCATATCTGAAAGAAATTATCACACTTTTAGTTGTTGAAAACTATAAAGGATTGAGAAAAATGCTAAAAAATACTTTTAGATCTTTTTTCTTATTTGCAATTTTTTTCCATTTTGTTTTATAAAAATACGATATGTTTTCTTAACATATTTTTTGTTTTATTATTCATCAATGTATACATAAGTGAACGAAATATCTTCCTGTATATTGTATTAATATCCACAAGTCTAGCACCCACACATCACTAGTAAATATATAAGATTTTAGGCACCATATGTATTCAAACTATAAAAATCCAAGTAAAATTCCTGTTCAACGTAGCCCAGGCGGTACTTAAAAGTACCGCTTTGAGATGTGATTCGTAAAGTAAACAAACTGTTAATTAATTTTGTAGCATAACATATTATCAAGTGATCCGTTTAAAACAAGAAAATAAATGATAGCCTTACCTCTAGTATTTAAGATGTTTGAAAGCAAAAGTTAGGGATAACATATGCCAAAAAAAAAAAAAAAAAAAAAAAGGAAGCAAAATTGCCACTCACGCGCACCGTAATAGCTTCGTGAACAATTTTCAGCTTAGTGGAACTGCTATTGCTATCTAGTAATGGTCAAGGGAAGTAATTACTATTGTTTCCTAAAAGTACCATTACGAATGCGTTCAATGAGTATGTTTTAATCGGGATAGAAAACAATGATACTTTAAAGTACTATAGGGGCATAAACGGCTAAACAGTTGTTTTGTAAATACCTTTATTCCCAATATACCATTTTATTACGGCTTTAAATACCACAAATTTATCTGCATAAGAGAAAGGTTATTAAAAGAAATTATATATAGTAATATGATATTAAAAATAAATATTACTGCCTAACATCTGTTTCTGAAAATAATATTACTTTTATTTATGAGTGCTGTAAATTAAATTTTAAGAAAAGATTTTACTTTAAAAACTTGTTGATGTTTAATAAATATTTATTTTGTTTTGCTTGAAAGTGTTTGTTTTATTTCTTTGTATCTTTGTGTGTGTTCTTAAATGATTTGTTTTTGAGAGGCATTATTTCCGAAGTAGCTTTCTGTGTCTGAAATGAATAACAAATTACGCATATTGGTTGTTTGAATGATATCAAAAGAAACTTAAATGTAAAAAAAAAATGAAAAGAAAGTGAATAAGAATGTTTGGAATTTTGTAAAAGTTTCGTTCAATAATAAATGGATTTCACATTTCAAATATATTTGAGGGACAACGCATTAGCAAAAACGTTTGAAAAACATATTTTATTGTATATATGAAAGACACCTGTAAGTTGTTATACTTACGAACTAAAGAAGTGATTTCAAAATGTTTTTGTACATTTTTTTTGCAGTAGCTAAACTGTAAGTTGATCATTTAGAGGAAAATAAATAAATAATTCAACAGCTTCGATTCTATAACGCAAAGATTTTCAAATTAGCGTTAATGATTTGACTTTCAATAAAATAAAATAAAATAAAGAATACAACTGTTACGCGTATGTAACACTAGGGCTTTTAATTAACGATATTATAGAGCAATTGATTTATAAAATATATAATAACACTTGCGTAAATTTATATTGCCTCATGGGGTCGAACCCACCAAATAGTTTAACAGGGTTCGTACGGGTGCTTGAATTTCCAGATTAAGAAATACTTCGGTACCAGGATTTTCTTATGGAAAATCTCTCTCCTGAAATAAGACGAAATTTTGTCCGTTCACACTAGATTTATTTTTCAGTAGAAAAATTCTGATATTGGGCCTTGAAAATAACGGTACTCGTACGAACCCTGTTTAATCTTCCAGCCCAACCAATTTTCATAATTCTCTTTCGTTTCTTATTTATTTTTAAATATCCGAAAAAAAAAAATCTTCCATCTCAAAATTATTTTGATTGAACATATGGTAAGGATACGGTAAGCAACGGACACAACGGAGCGTAGAGTCCACCCTCCTCTCCCTCTTCCCCACATCTTAAAAGATGTAAAATTAATTTTCTCTCCAAGGAGAAATTTCCGCTTATTTTAATATTGAGTATCAAAAAGGTGAAGTTCGGTAAATTCCTTATTGAGTATGGGCGGCAATGATAATTTATATTAAGGCTTTTGGACATCCCTAAAGAATATAGATAACTGAAATGTATTGCTCAAATGGTATGTTTTGAACAAAGGTGTTTGTATTTAGGAACAGGGATCAATTCTAAAAGGTTTCATACACTACGAATTTAAAACTGCAATATTCGCTTTATTTAATGGCAGAGATATTTCGATTATACTCATCAAATATTTTAGTATGGTAAAAGTGGGGTATGGTCCCTATTTTTAGTTTATTGTGTTGAAAACAATTAAGCTCTTAAGGGGGTTAAAGCTTTATTCGCGTGTATAAATTTAATAACTCAACCAGGGTTAGAAATTAGCGGTTGTTCGCCGTCAAATGAAACTATATTATTGAATTTCACGACCACAAAATTATGCCTACTCGTCAAATTTGACGCCTAGCTTTCTTTCACTTAAATTTTTGTTTACAATCGCTATCATTCGTACCTTAGCTCCAAGTCTTTCCGTACCAAGTTTTTCCTCCCGCCACATGCATTTCAAGAGCATCTGTTTTCGATAAAATAAGATACTGTATCAATAATGCTTTAAAATTTTAGTGCCCCCCCCCCCCCCCTTGTGAAGGATATTTCTTTCGCATATTATTTTTAATAGTTTTTCTCTTTTCACCCTTTTTAAAATAAGTTTTTTTTACTAAATTCTTATATTTTAAATCTGTCTTAAATCATAAATTAAATTTATTTTCATAGCTCATTTCCTTTAGAAATACATTCTCGTTTCGCACTAGAATTCTCAAAACCACAGAAAGCAGTAATAAATTAAAAGAGGCATTCTATTTTTATGCATTATAGAAACAATTTACCCTTTACATTAGCGCGCTTAATTCGGTGATAGGCGGGATATTTCTCATGCCTTCTTTCTTTATTTTTGACTGTATCTCTACAGCTGCATGATATTTTTTCCAACGTATAAATTTTTATCATAATTTTTGTCTGCAATATCTTTCATTACTTAATTGCATATTTTCTTCAAACGGCTTGACGCGCCTAATTACCCTGGTTTGGCAAACACCCTGTAAAATGCGGTTTTGAGGTTTTCGGTAGCCCATATTTTCCGGATTATCTGTTTGGCGTTAAAATTCATATGTTGATCTTTTGCCCTCCTCATTGACAATCCATGAATGGAAATTAACACGCGTCTTATCTCAACTTAATTCTCGCCAAGATATCGACTGGTTTGTTAGTTTTTTTAAATTGTTCCTCGACAATAACTCCCCTCTCTCAGAATTGTTATACCATCATTATTCTCTTGATCTTGATTCTGTAAAGACTAAATGTAGATCGTCGCCTCTCCAGCACCGGCTACTTTGTGACCGGAAATATCGATTTGTACGGACCTGGAAAATAATAAACTCCTGTTTACATGTCGGATCCTGTTTACTGGATTATGTGTCTTTCAACTCAAAAACTGGCCACATATCTTTTCGCATACTAAAAAGTGGATATTATGATCTCCAAGAATCACCGATGCTATAAATAAAATTATCTTAACATGTTTCACTAATCTTCATTACACTCCCCCCCCCCCCCCTCCCTCAAAATAAATCTAGAATTTGTGAATATTTTTAAATGCCACGCCATAATTTTTATAAAAAAGTTCTTTTATTTGCTATTTTTTTATTTTCTGTTGCATACTTTCAGTCGCAGGATTTTTTTTAAACTAGGTTTATCCATGGTTAAATCTAAAAATTCAAATTTTCTTTCAGTGGATATAATAGCTTGATAAGATGCTTTGTATGTATATTAGCTTTACCAAAAAAAAAAAAAAAAAAAAAAAAAAAAAGCTAAAAATTGTTCTAGAATCCAAATATTGTAGTTTAATCCCCTTTCATACTTTTATTAGAAAGCCAATTTTTATTTTATTTTAGTGATTAACGCAGATAGCACCCTAAGGTGAGCGTCACATGGAACATGTCTCTAGATTTCGGGAGAAAGACTTGTTTAAAACAGGTTTGAAAAAGCTTCCTTCTTTGTTTCGACCGGTTTTTTCTCCTATGTCGAACTTTATTTTCCTCTGTCGTCTCAGTGTGCGACATGCCTAACACAGCGATAAAGTGTTCGATATATAGAGCCCAACACCTACCTTTAACACATAAAAATAGAAATCATATTACTGTTAACATGGTTGCGAAAAGAAATGAGAAAATATAATATAACATAAAATGGTAACCAGTTTGACAAATAGAAAAATAAAAAATTCAGCCGTCATTTGATGCCTTACTTAGAGTTACTAATTTGGAAACCTGAACTCAACAGAAATTCATAAACAGTTTCAATGTTAACCTGGAAATTTTATTACATGTAAGCTAATTTCAGGTTTACTATACAGAATGTAATCAATTTCATTTCTGTATGCTGAAGAGGAAGCAATTTAACGCCTCTCTCTAGCATAGATTTTTATGACCTTTTGAAATAATAAACACACATAAAATTCTAACCAGTTTGGCAAATAGGAAAATAAAAAAATCAGCCGTCATTTGATGCCGTACTTAGAGTTCCTAATTTGTAACCCTGAACTCAACAGAAATTTATATACAGTTTCAATGTAAACCTGGAAATTTTATTACATGTAAGGTAATTTCATGTTTACTATACAAGATGTAATCAATTTTAGTTCTGTATGGTGAAGAGGTAGCAGTTTAACGCCTCTCTCTAGCATAGATTTTTATGACCTTTTGAAATAGTAAATTGTTTCTGATAACTACCAAATTCTTAAAAACAAAACAAAATTACATTTATGATAATTCGATATTATATTTTACTTTTTTAATTTAATCTAATAACATTATCGATCAATTTTAAGTTATTGATGTATACTTACTTCTAAGGGACTGCTTTTGTTTTTGTAAAATACATTAACGCTTCTTCCAGATAGTCGATTACTGATGATATCTGTTTTTCACATTATTCACTTAAACATATTAATATTTCCAATGTTTAAAAAGATTTTGAATATTAAGTTTCGTGTTGATCGTTATTAGCCCAGTTCCATAACTGGCGCATATGCCCGTCAATTCAGGAATTTCTTTTTTATTGAGAAATTCAAATTCATACCAGAAATTCTGAATAGTATTTTTTTTTAACTGCAGGAGTTTCGTAATTATATAAAGTAAAAATTATTTTATTTGCAGTTTCCAGTATGTATTCGAAATTTCTGAACATAAAAGAAATTCTTGAAATACACGTGTTGATACAAATGGTTTAAAAATGTAAAAAAGAAATTTATACGAGTAAGATTAAAGAATCTGCACTTAAACAAAAAATAACAACATGCCTGAAATCATTATTTCTTTCGATGCTTTTATGAAAATTTTATAAATACGCGATCACAGATTTTTCTCTTATTTAAGACATTTCAGAATGGCAACGTAATCACATTTAACTTATTACATAAACGAAGAAACATTTTATCGAATCAAATGAAGAGCATTTTTTTTTTTTAGATTATTATTCATTTTCTGATAGTTATCTATGCAGGATATAGTTTCGAGTATAAAAAATTCGATCTTATATCCCAATTTATCAATCCAGTTAAGAGTAAAATAAAATCTTTTTTTCTGATTGCTCATTATGAACATCTCATGAACCACTTCAAACTGACTAATAGGAATGAAATAACTTCTTTTTGCATTTTTTTTTCACATTGTGAACGTATCTTTGATATATGCTTTTACACTGCTGACACAAACATGCTACCGCATCTGATGTTGAAGCTGTAAAACAAAGTTTCTCTAAACAGCTTCAAGAACATTATCCATATTTTTTTTAAATTAAAGGTCTTCTAAAAATAATTTACATGCACTTAATCAAATACGATGGCTTTTTCTATACCTTTCATTAAAATCTCATTTAAACTCGAGCACAACTTGGTCTCTTATTAAAGTCACTAAAATAATTATTTAGACAGTGCAATCAATTTTATGTCTCTGCCCAAAAGAATAAAACATGCTTTTTGTAACGTTTATAGTTTGTAAGAGTAAAATTTAGGAGGATGAACCTATTAATAACGTAAACCCGGTATTACTTGCTACTTCAGTTCTTTTCATGCATGCATTTAACAAAACACTTAATCGAAATTCAAAATACTTTGTGTATGATTATATAGAAATTTTATTCATTGAAACAAATTTCAAACTCTTGGGACAGTTATTACGTAAGCGTTTTAGATAGCGTAATAACTTTTTACATCATTACCTCAAAGAAAAAACAATTTAACGGTTCACTCACCCGTGGATTTTAATATCTGCCTTGATTAAAATTCTTAAGGTGGTAGTTAATCTATGAGAGAAAATGAAACACTATCCTGAGAAATTCAAAACCGTATTTAATATTAATAATTTTAATTTAGAAGAAAATCAATATACATACATATGGTGAAACCTCCTTAAACGGCCACATCTAAACAACGACAACCTCCGAATACCAGACACATGTTGATGGAACCAGACACATTCCGTAGCATTAACATTAGTACGAACCTCTAAATAAGTAATTCTTTACAACGGCCACTCAAAAGACACGAGAAAAAAAAATAACAGTTTCTGGTACACTTTCATATTTATTCCCAAACCAAAATGTGAAGCAGATAAAACAAAATTTATTTGATATGTCAACAAACAGAAAATGAAGACATTAATAATGATGGGGAAAATTTAGATAATAAATATTCTTAGAACGGCAGGCATAACTAACATAAAGCTCAGCGAGTTCGTATGTCTGGACAAAGATTTGGCAGTTACTGTCATATTTAATTCCACACAGCAAATGACGGAAGATGAGAGAGAGGAATGTAAAATGGATTATAGAACACCCAAAATTTCCATATTAACACATATACCAAAGATTTGAAAAACCTTCATGAAAATCCGAAATTTTGTATTAAATCATAATGATGGTAAGTTTTATACCAAAACAATTCATATTGTTATTTGTTTGGAGAAAGATATTTGCAGCAAAAAACAAAGTAATTGCAAATGACTGATTGATTTTTTAATGTACTATAAGTATGAGGATTAATTAAAATGACTGTGTATAGCAATTTCAATTTATTTAATTTTTTTTAATGAAACCTCTGAATAACAACGACCTCTGAAGAGCGGTCACTTTTCATCGGTCCCACGGGTAACCATTACTCATAGGTTACACTATATATATTTATTTTTGCACTTTTTTCATTTCTGAGGACTTGATTTTTTATGTAAATTCAGTAGCAGTTTTTATAATAAGGAGCAGACAGATTGGCCAACATTATAGAAAAGCATTGCTGATAAAGTATACATTTTTTTGTTATTATTCAAGGAAATCATATTTACAAAACATCTAAACTTTTTTTGGGGGTAATTTCATTTCCTCGGGATACGCACATTAGTACTAGGTATTCTTTTCACACGCATGACAAAAAATGAAAGTTGAAAATATTTCCACATAAATAGTTTATTGTGTCAAAAATCAATATTAGAGCGTTTTCTTTTCACAATACCAGTCTATTTCGCTTAAAAAATTGTTTATTTCACTGATAATGTTGCTTATTTTTTACAGGACTACAATTTAAGAATTCCCATGGTCAATAATCCTTCCCAACGAGCGTCATTCACAGAATTTGCCATTTGCAAAACAGAAATTTTTGACTCATTTATCTCCGAAAATTATTAAATAATATAAAATTACAATTAAAAATTACTGGTAGGAACGCGTTAAGAATTATGAGCAACTTATGTGTGACGTGTTCCTATAACGTTCGCGCGGAGGGGTTAAAGTTTAGAGATCTGTGATCTCTTCAAAATTTTAGTTTTATACATTTTCGCGTTTCCATTTGAAAGAACCTGCACGTTTGAAAATCGTAGACAAAATCACAGATTAATTATGTTTGCATTTTCAACATCAGAAAAAGCTTTCAGACTATATGTTAGATAACAAGCTGCTACAAATTACGCCACTTGGCGTAGGTCATAAGCATGCAAAATATTCTTCCACCGTACGAGAACATTTCATTAAATCTTTTCATCACTTCATTGCATATTCATAAGAGTATCATTGTTCTCAGACTAGCCCCTCTTTTATGCTGTATGACGATGGTTTCCGATAAAATTTTAGTAAGCATACAAATTTCTGTAGCTTTATAAAAATTAGTTTTGTAGATTTAGATCTTTTTCTTTTCTGTTTATAGATAAAACTTTTGAAAGCTTTGCTGTTTAGTAAAAGATTTCTGTAGATTTTACAAAAACTAGTTTTGTAGATTTACATTTTTCTTTTTTTATTACAGTGTACCTGTTGGACATAAATTACTGCACGCTGGGTTTAAGTTTACTTTTGTATTTGTTTTTATATTAAAAAGAACGTGTTAACTGCAATATTTATTTAAAAAAAAATATTTGCGTAGAAAAATCATTTTTGCCATTTTTTTCTGTCCTTGATACAGAAATTTTATTTTCAGATTACTGCTATACTGTTAATATGTAATGGTCACACAAGTCGGTTACATAAAAACAATTCTAGTGCTTAAAAAAACCCCCTAAATATTAAGTTTCGGTAAAATCAGATTACTATATATACAATAAAGTAGTTATTAAAAACAATCTTTATTCTTGTACATAAAATTAGCAATTTACATAGAAATATTATTTAAAGAAACGTAACTCGATCTCTCAATAAAGACATTCTAGAAATGATTTAGACAACGTTATCAGGTTTACTTGATTACTCCAAAGTAGAAACAATTTAATGCTTCACGCAAGACTATTTTTTTTTGTTCTTGCGAGTTAATATTCTATGTTTGATAGATAATCTACAAAAGATGAAATACTAATCATTGAAATTCAACCCAATTTTTCAGTTTATCAACCTAATCTTGGAGTATTATTCGTTTTTGTATATTGATATCTCTATTTCTGCACAATTGCTTTTAATTTTCTCTTATTTCTATTGCGATTTTTATTCAAAGGATGTAATTTTTTTTTCTTTCGGAAATAAGTATTTATTAATATTGTTTTTTTGTCATTTCAGAATTTACGTTTTCCGTCTAATATAATATCTATTATTGAATCAAACACACATAATAAATAATCTAACATAAACGCATTTCTGAGATTTTCTTTACTGCATTTTTGAATATTTGTATAGGAAAAAAAAAGTTTTAAATATTAAAAACACTATGTTGCCTTAATCTAAACACTATGTTGCCTTACCCCTATCGTTTCTTTATCGGTGGTAGTTTTTGTAGACAGAGGGGAAGATTCAGTCACTCAATATCGCATTCCGGTTATTATGTTATAAAATATAAAATGAAAACTGCATCCATCAACCGAGTTTGTGTGTTCACGAGCTATCGTTTTCTTTTTTAAGTTTAAGATATAATTTACTCTGATAATCACATAGTAAAAGCTTCCTTAATGTACTTTCATAAGCTGGATATAGTTTTTCTAAATTACCAATATTTTGTACAATTTTAACATACTTGCAAGCATTATCGTGGAATAATGACAGATTTTATATATTTAAACTGTAGGAGAAATGTTTTCTATTGTTTTATACACCAATAAATCTTATCAATTACACTTCAAAATACCTAATAAAACATAATGAAAAAAGAAAAAAATTCCCTTTTAAAGAAGCTTGAAAATTATTAATATTTCTTTTAGTTAATGATTATAATTATGAACTATAATTATAAACTATATAAAGAAAAAATAATTACAAAAATCCTCTATTGCTTCTCCTCTATTACCATAGTCCACTAGATTAAGACTTTTTTGAAGCTGTTCATATTCATAAACTTAGAAACTCCTTAAATAATGATTTTTCTAGTGTACCTTACACCTCAACATTCTGGGTGGAATTGTTCGGTCAAGATGCTTCACTTCCGCTTTGATTTCATTGGTTGCTGGAACTTGATGCTCTTTCGTTGCTGTGTTTGCGGGCTATATATGGGTATTCACCTTCCATGTAGTTAAGGGGATGGTGATATTATGCATTGATTTTATACACTGATGATGTGAATCCCAGTAATCACGAAACTTATGTATCTGGCTATGTTCACGGTGCTTAATTTATATGCTGTGTGTTCAAACGTTGGTTTTTCGCGATTTAGTTTTCCACAGTTTTTGTTTATTATAATTATAATATTTTCGGAAATTACGCAAATCTGAATTCTTGCATTGACGTATCAGTTGAACCTATGTAAACTTCTAATGCCTATATTTGAAGACACAAACCCCTCTATCTCTATTGCAGTGTAATTTCATGCCACCTACATTAAGAGTGAAAAAGTAGGTATCATAATTTATATCGTACGAACATAATTGCGTGAATCAGATTTTAACACATACAAACATTGAAGACGCAATATGTGTCTGGCGGTTGAAAATAATGTAATCTTATTAATTGCTTAATAACAGACATTATCCTTTAAAAAGTTTCCTAAAAACCGCTTTGAAAATATAAGTTCATTTCGAGTATAATGGGAGTTTTTATTGTTCTCAGTTCTATGAATTAATAATTATTCTTTATAAACTAAGTAATTTTTCAAAAAAGTTTATTTTATGTCAGTTTCTTTTGAAATTACATTCATTCTCAACACATTCATTAACTTTACTGCCAAATAGTTATCTGCAAATGATTTATTAAATTTTCTGAAATTTTACTTGAAAGTCACGGACCTTTTTGGAATACTAAATATAAATTCCAAAGTATTCTTTAATGCTTCAGCAATCAATCATACTCGGCGGAATATAGATCCCTTTTCTTGTGTTTACGCTCTAACAAGATAGATAATACGCAATCCACCGTCAAACTGAACTATATCTTCCTGTAGAATTTTATTTACATAAAATGATAACACTTTTCCAGTAAAAATTTCCCAGAAAGGTTTTAAAGTCAAATAACTATGAAATGCAATGTTAAGAATGAAAAATGAAATGACGAATTTGCTTAACTAAATAAACTTGATCATTTTACAAATAATGAATAGTTTAAAAAAAAACATAATTCGCATATTTTATTCCGAGGCCACAGTGGGTTAGATAAATAAAAACTTTTAAGTTAATCCCTTGCTGATTTTTGTATATTTACATGCACGTTTCTTTACATATATACAAGAGACCTCGAAAATCCAGCATTCAAAAATCCGGCATACAAGCCAACTTCCTCCCTCCTTTCTTTCCCCACTTCACACTTGCAATGAAAAAAGGGAATTATTTTCAAACTAAAAACTTCGTGACCGAAAGCGGCGGAGTTAAGGAAAGCGAAATTCTGTGCTAAATAGAGCCGTTAATAACTCTAGTAGCAACTCAGACGAACTAGGACGAGGAGCCATCAGAAGAAAAGTTATCATTGGAAAAATACAAAAACATTAATGGAGAGTTAAATATCTGCTTCGGAGAAAAAGGCATTATTTCCGAAATAGATATTTCACTTATAAAATGCAAGCGGCTAAAAAAATTTAGACAAATAAAAACTGGCATCGAAGTTTTAGAAATTATATGAGAAGAAATTACTTCTCTTTTTATTAGAATCGTTTGATTTTTTTTAATACAGAAAATATCAATTGTTTGTTGTATCAACCCACACAGCACAGATTCGTCCAATTTTCGCCTAAAGTACGTAATTTGGATGAATGGACGTGTCCAATTGAAGTCTAAAAGTCCTCCGGACTTCACCTAAATTTCGTCAAATTACGTCCAAATGTCACCCCCCTTTACGTAAGAAGTACGTCTTTTGGGCCATGAAATGAGCATAAAATGAACGAAATTCGGATGAGCCAAAATTTGTCCATATTACGTCCAAACAATACCTCCATCCGGACGAAATACACACGAATTTTGGCTGTAATATAAGCGTCCACAATTTGTCCATATTACATCCGAAAACACCACCCACATTTGGACGAAATATAGACCCCTTTTAGCCTTAATCTGAATGTGTTTATTGATCCAAAATACGTAGTTTGGACCAAAATGAGACGAATCTGTTACCTCCCCTAGGCAAGGATGACGTTATATTAAAAAACTGAAATAACAAAAGTTTTTAATATAAATAATTTTGATAGAAATTTACTTAGAATTTTTTCCCCCAATAAATACTTAAATATTTTAAATTAATTCCTTGCCAGGACTCATTCATATAAATCAGTAAAAGCATATATATTTTATACATATTGCTAACAAACTTTTTTTTATGATACTTTTAATTTTCTAAGATCTTTAAAGAAAATACATTAATTCCTAAAGTATATGCTATAGCATGATTTGAAAAACAGAGGCTATACCAGACTTTAATCCGCTACATTCGGCCCAAACACAACTACGTTCTTTCACGATAAAAGAAGAAAATTTTTAGTAATACAGTTTTTAATTCATAATACAATGAAATGCTACTTCAGAATGCTTAAACATAAGCCGATCCCTTTCATTTCTAGAAAAAATGCACAGGTGATGTTAAAGAATTCGGTCCCTGTTCCAGGTGCTTGTTTTGTTTGGGCCGAATGAAAGCATTTAAATTTGAGCGAAAACCGGTTTCATATAGTAAACAGTTTTTATGGCATATATATATGCCATAAAAATAGATTACTAATTTTAGAACATTTATTTTAGTAAAAGGAAATGACACATTTTAATGTTTACAATCTTATTTCATTATCAGAAACTTTCTATGGATAATAAGGAAATGAAAAATGCAAGATACCTACCAGCATACTGGCTTTTATGTTTTGTGCATTTCTAGATTCTAGAAATATATGCATTTCTGCTATTCTTCACATTTTTATTTTATATACTATTTCTCCTGGAAAAAAAATATATATATATATCTTGGTTTTTGTTTATATTATCATTGGTGATGATAATGCTTCTAAAAAGGTCCTATATTTGCATAGCTGCCAACTGCTACAATTTTTAGCTAGCACTAATTTTTAATGGAAATCCTCGCTTTACTTAATAACATATATCTGTAATTAAATCAGATGAAGATTTTAAAAAGAAATTAATGATGGCTAGAACTCGTAGAATTTTGCCGTTGTATTTAGAAATTTTATTATATTATTATTTATTAGTATACAATATCGTCAACTGCAAAGTTTTACATTTTGTGAACAATGGATTTTTTCTTTTAAATTCTTTGTAAATTCAACTACTCCACTTTTATTTTTCACTTGAATTAAAATAGCTCTAACAGGGAATGTAATTTTACTTTTAAGGATGGTTACCCTTAAGAATGGAATGTATCAAAGAAATTGAAAATTTTGAGTTTTTCAAATGCTGCTAATTCATGGAAGAAAATGCGATATTCCCTAACGACTTTTATGTATTGTGAATAAAATTTTACACACTGAAATTTTCATTTGTTGCCAGGTGTGCAAAAAAATTATTTTACATTTTTAATAATAATAACAAACCATATTTTGAAATATCATTAAAGAAATTTAAAATGTAATACGAGCGCAAACTTTGTTTTTCATATGCAGACCTACTCCCTTATGTAAAAAATATATATATATATATATATATATCCCTGGACTGCAAGATTAACCTTCCATTACTCATGCATGAATTATTTAAGAAAAAAAAAGTTCCATTTCATTTATTTTAGTAATTGACTTTTCACTGATTAATGTAAAAATACATACTGTAAATTCTGGTATGTAACAATAACTTTTGATAGAAGAAAAATTATCAAAATTTATTGGTGCACATTATGCATCAATTTTAAAAATAAATTATAAAAAATATGATCATAAGAACTAAGATTTTTGATTTAATCAGCATGCGATTTATATTTAAAAAATTTTGCTATTAGAGTATATGAAAAATAATAGTATTGTACTTTAAAATAATTTACATCTTATTTTTCATTATGTATCTCATGAAAGTTTTTGCAAACAATCAAACAACAATCTGCACAACATATGGCGATTATAATAAAAAATACAAAAATTAAATCTAAAAGTATACGTATGTGTTACATGCCAGAATACAATATCAGTAAAATGGTTTCATATACATGATAAATATCTTTCAAAAAATATTTTTTTAAGTATATCAATCAGTTTAAGCTAACTTTGTGAAATAGTGTTAGGGAGTTAGTGTTTACAAGACTCACTAAAATGAAAATTCTTTTGAAAAGCCATTGGGAGAGGGGGAGGGGGGGGGTAAATTAAAAATATTATTGCATATTGTTATACACTATATATTATTGTAAAGCAAAGATAAGAGTACTAGTACAAAATTTAGTATATCACCAAAACTTATTCATTTAAATATACTGATTTTTATTTATGTTATCACCAAACTAAGTCTTAAAAAATAATCTGTGCTCTTAATTAAATATCATATATTCAATTAAATATTGAATAATCATTTATAAATGAATTTACATTTTGTACAATTAAGTATGTAAATTATCAAATGTTTTTCAGATTAACCTGATTATTTGTAGTATATTATAAAATAACAAATACAATACATTCAGTGTATTTAAGTAATGTTTTGAAATCAAATTTTATTTAAACTTTGCTTAAGCATTAAAAATGAAATTTATCAGATATTTTCATGCATAAAATATGGTTAAAAATTATGTATAAACTTTTAATTTAAAATTATTCAAAATCTTTAGTGAACAGAGTACATATATTATCATTGTTATAAAGGAATATACAATAAAGATGCAAGAAATACTTTCAAAAATGAAGTTTTATTTATTTATTTTCCAATCTGGCTCTTGTTGACAACAATATTTTCTTTTTACAATTCATATATAAAATATATTTTTCATTGAAAGGCAAAAGGGGTGCTATATTTCATTACTATAAAGAAGGCAGGATGATCCTGAGGAAACTGTCTGGGGAAAACTCTGTTCTATGTTAATGCTTCTCAGACTTATTTTCATTATATTTTACAGACAGCAGCTTCAAAGCCTATAAATAAAAAGAATAATAATTCATTAAAATAAAAAGATGGATTGTATAGCACATATCAATAATTCATAACGTTAGATGCAAATTAAAAATAATTTAATTTTAGTTTTAATTTTTGCTTACAGGTAGCATCATCAGATATCTTGTATTAATTCATAATAAAATGAAGTTATTTTCATCCAGCTTTGAATGATATAAAAAAAAAAAATTATGTATTTTTAAAAATTACTAGCCGGTGTTTAATTTAATTTATTTATCAATTTTTTTTTTATTATTTTTTTTATTTTTTAAACAAACAACTACTGATGCAATGTTTACAAAATACATAAAAGTCAAGTACTTTATAATGTTCAACTGTGTCCTTTATTTTGAGTATTTAAAGATCTATATTTATGTAAAGTAAGGATAAAAAAAGAAAAATAAAATAAAATTTGGGGCTTTCTCGTTATAGCAGCCTCCAAAATTACAATTATGTCAAGGTAGCAGTGTCAAATTTGCTAAAGATCATCATCAAGCTTATATATACATCATACAAACATCATGCACAATATGTATAAGCCAAATGCTCATATATGAGCCATATAAGTAAATATTTATATCATATATCTGTCATATATATCTTTAAACAAAAACATAATTTTCAGAAAAAAAAAAAAAAAAAAAAAAAAAAATATTTTACACATTGTTTATGCTCGAGAAGGGATAAATACAGTAGATTCGCTCAAATCCGCGCAGCTTGGGACCAGAGGTTGTGCAGATTTTAGAATTTGGTGGATTTCTGGTTTGTTAACATTTTTTAGACAATAATTTGAATGTAATAATGCAATCAAATGTATAATGAATGTTTGAATTAAAGCAAAATATTAAAATAATTAAGTAAAGTAATAAACTAAAATGATAAAAAGTAATATAATTTAAAAAATGATTAAATTATTAAAGGTAAAGGTCAAATAAATAATTAATAATGTATAATTAAATATGCATAATAAAAATGAGATACATTTTCCTTGAATCATTCAATGACACTTTCCTCATAAAGGTAACCCTATTAATTCACATCAAAATCAAAAAGTAAGAACGTTTTATTTCAGATTTGCCAGTGTTAATAACTATAAAAAAAATTAATACATATATATATTTGGTTAAAAAGATGACTAGCAGTGATATCAGCAATATCCTTCTTTTTTTTTTTTTTTCAGTAATAAATTTATATTTCCTTCATGAAAAACAACAAGTTTAGTCTCATCATATTATCGAGAATTACATATTAAAATACATACGAAATTATATAAAACTAAAAAATCCTGTTACTTTGCCTCTACAGCTTAACTGAAATTTTCATTGTTTACATCTGCGATGATGTGCGGATTTTAGGTGGTTGCAGATTTGAGGGAGTCCTGTATTATAATTTTTCTTCAGCTGCCTTCTACAGTTAATGTTAAAGTCTTGCAAAAATTATGTTTAAGCCAAATGAATTTTAAAAAATAAAATTCGAACAATAGGATACTTAAACTACCCTAAAAACTTAAATTACAAAGATACATGGAAAATGCAAACCTTTAAAAAAGACTCAGCTTTATTTCCATTTCATTCGAATGGAATGTAAGTTTTTAGATAAGTTTAAATATCATATTGTTCAAATTTTATTTTTATTTCTTTAAGTTCAATTGGTTTAAACATATTTGTGGCAAAACTTTAACATTTACTGTAGAAGCAGCTGAAGAAAAATTCTAATATCTATCCCTTCTTGGGACTATACAATGCATGAAATAAACATTTGTTGTTGTTGTTGTTGTTGTTGTTCTGCAAATTATGATTTTTTTAATCTATCAAGTTTTATAACTACTGCAATTCAGAGGAACTTATTACAAATTAATAAAGGATGTTATAATTAGGGTTTGATATATAGGGTATTGCATCACAATTTGTAATGTAACTAAAATCCATAATAAAAACAAAAAATTCAAATTTAAATTTAGTTATCCAATTTTTCACTGGTAGTGGTCTCTATGAATGCAAAAGTAAATTGTGTTGCATGTTTGCTGGTTATTTATGCTACTATGAACGGCAATTCTGCAGCATTGAAACATTTCACCTCTAAACTGGGAAGGCCGGTGAGTGAATCAATTTCTTTTCACCAGTCTCCGACAGAGGAGTTAATTATTGGTAATATTAAAGAAAGTTGAAATCTTT
This sequence comes from Maratus speciosus, assembly GCA_963932465.1. Lineage (NCBI taxonomy): Eukaryota > Metazoa > Arthropoda > Arachnida > Araneae > Salticidae > Maratus > Maratus speciosus. The sequence goes on from OZ010792.1 coordinate 176,216,539, forward strand.
TTGAACTGCTTAAAAAACAAAACAAAACAAAACAAAAAAAACATAATAAATTTATCTTGTAATCAACACCATTACATTTTAAGTTGTCCTATCAGAGCCTAACACCATTTGTCAGTTTACAGGTGCATAAATGTCTGAATACTTGCATTACTAATAATTTAAAACATGAAAAGAGAGACACATCTGTAGTATGATATCATATATAAATAAAGTTTAATTAATTTGTTTTTATAATAAATATTAAAGTATTTTTAAAGCATAATTTTTCTTTTTTTTCCGTTGCAAGTAAAGTGCCAAACACTGGCTCATTTTGTGTCAGTTATTGGTTTTTCAAAATGAGGTTGTGTCAGTTACTGAAGTTATTCACCATATTTATGAAAAGCATTTATTTTTAATAATACAATATATAATTTTTCAAAATTTTGTTAATAGTAATTTTTAAATGTATCTCTACCATCCATTCAAAAAAAAAAAAAAAAAAAAAAAGCATAGAATGGATTTAAAATTTTGTAATAGTGATTTGAACAATAATTTTTAATGTGTCTGTTACTGGGGGTTTCACCCTAAATCAAGTAATAAAGAAATTTAAACAGATTATTAATAGAACATAAATTTGTTTTTAATTATTTTTTCCATTTTAAAATTTTAAACTATATGTATATATAGTCAAAAGTTATTTTCTTTGTTGGAAAAGAAACTTGGTATTAGGCTGCCGAATATTCAGTATTCGTTTATTTGGCCACACCACTATTTGTCCCATCCCTAATTACAAGTAACTTTGATTCATTACTGTTTATTGATTATTTTTTGATAAGGCAGGGCGAAGGGGGGGGGGGTCGTTGGCACATTACAGTTACATAAAATATACTTTTGGAAGCCTTTAGCATTCGAATGTGAAAAGGTTTGTCATCCCTGAACTATTCATTATTTATAATTGCATTACATTTAACTATTCACTCTCACAATTTTAAACAATTATTTTTAATATCAACATTTTTATTAGTTTGTGGGCTAAACCTTAAAATTCAGGCACGCTACACCTGCTGAAATCCCAACCCCCAGGCATGTAAAATTGTTTTATGTTTTTAAATTTACGTATCCAAGGACTACATAAAATATTAGCATTAAAATATTATATAAAAATGGAAATGCTTGCAATTATATATATATATATATATTAACTTCCAATATATTTCAATTTAACCTTAAAAAATATACTGTTTATTCTCCAAACAGAAATTTTTATGAGTTATAAATATATGTTTTCCGAAACTGAGATTATACACTGTGCTGTAAGCGGGTGATGCTGCCCGCCACAAAATTGAATAATTTGAATTTAAATAGTTCTTTCTTTAAGTATCTCAATCAAAAAATTTAAACATAATATCGCATTAGAATTTATAGTAGATAGATAGACACATTCACACACAGATGGTGTTATATAGTAACAGAATATAAGAAAAGAGATTAGGGATATAAAAAAAAATATTTAAACTGAGTTGTAAATAATAAATAAAATAAAACAAAAGATTTTTTATTCACTCATCATTACAGTTGAAGTACAAAGGTTTAATAAGAAAGAATAACACAAACCAAAACATTTTATTTCAATTTCTAATCGTTGTTTCTAATATTTACTATGTGGAAAAAAAAGTTGCTACTGGCAAAGAAAAAACAAATTCTGTTAACATAATTTGCACCTGGCTAACATAAAAATACCACATTATTCATTTTTTATGCAAGCTGACAATTGTAAAATCAAATACCCACAGACATAGAAATTGGAAATTTATTTAATAACAACATTTATGGACTTTAACTGAAAATTTACCTTATTCAAAGTTAAATCTTGTTTGAAAAGAGTTGAGTCCTGCTGAGTCCTCCTTTTATTCAATCAATAATGATATATATCCACAAAACAGTTGTTTTTCCAAAGACAAGAATCTTGTATCTACTGGATGAAAAAGAAGGAAAAAAAATGAGTGGATCCAGTATAATCTTATTTTAAAGCAATTTTAAGATGCATGAATTTTGCAAATATTGTGATTACTTTAACTCATGCACACACACATAAAAAAATAACAACATTAGATTAATTTGTTTTCTTCTCTGATCGAGAATCAAGCATAGATCAATAGTCTTGTTCACAAAAGAAATTAGCACCTGATAAATATGCTTTCCACAACCAATGTTTTATGTGCATTGTACTATAAAAGAACATAGCTACTCAGTAATGTAAAGATAGTGTTGACTCCAGGCCAATTTGGCCGGAGTCGGCAGCCCTTTATGCACCTAGTGGCTCATTTTAATTATTTTATATCTATTGATTATAAGAAATATTAATTCAATTATTTGGTTGCAGGGAAGTAACGTGAAATATATCAGATGCATGAAAAAAATCAAGATACTCATCCATCAATCTATCGCATAAAAAAAAAAAAAACACCTTGAGAGTTTTGCCACTAAGTCAAAGGGAAAAATTCAGAAATTCACCAACTGTTCATGTAAAAGAAAATCATGAAATTTGTGGATTAGTCGCAAATTTGCGAATTTCACCAATCGGTCATAAGGAAATAAAAAAACCACAAAATTTGTCAACGGATAGAGATACAATATTGTGAAATTCATCAATTGGTTGCAAAAAAAAAAAAAAAAAAAAAAAAAAAAAAAAAAAAAAAAAAAAAAGCGAAAATTATCATTTACTGGTCAGAAAAAATTGCGAGATTTGCCAGTCGATCCTCAGAAAAAAATTGAGAAATACTTCAGTTGGTTGCTTTAAAATATTGCGAAATTTGCCAATCTGTCACGGGAAAAAAATCATGAAATTCATCAGTCTATCATTAGAAATATTGAAAAATCAGGCGTCGATCCAGACAAAATTTGGGGTCTATTTAGGGCCCCTTCACAAAAATTAATTTAATAAAATGGGCCCCTTCACAAAAATAAATTTAATAAAATGGGCCCCTTCACAAAAATATATTTAATAAAATGGGCCCCTTCACAAAATTCCTTTTAATAAAATAGACCCTCTACGTAACATTTTTTTTCATAAAAACTGTTTTAAAATGTGTAATTTGTAAATAAAACCATGTCACGAAAAACAAAAACTTTAGCAAAGGGATTTAAAGAATGTTTTTGTTTATAAATTCTTGGTTCGAATTTTAGAACTGGATTTCAACTTTCGTTACAAAATGTTATTTTTCACAAAATGGGCCCCAAGAATAAAAATCTGCATCGACCCCTGAAAATTCATCTGTTATTTATAGAAAAAAAAAAAAAAGAGAGAGAGAGATTGATCGATAGGTCGTGGGGAAAATCACAAAATTCGTCAGTTGATCAGGGGGTAAGGGGAGGGATCACAAAATTCAACCAGTCACAGAAAAATATCACAAAATTCTACTGATAAAATGGGACTTTAAACCAGTTCAATTTTTTTTTTCTTTTTGACGAGCTATAAGAGTGTCATTTTGAAAACAGTATAGCCTTTTTTAAAAATTACCACCCGATGACTTTTTTTTTACTAGAATCAACACCAACAGATGGCACCACTTACTCTTGTTATATAATAACAATCATATGTAACTTTAGTCATGAATTTAATACTCTTTAGAAAGGGGTTATGAAAATATTGAAATAAATTATCTCCAATAAAAAACACATGAGTGACATAACTTTACTTAATTACTTGATTGTTTATTTAATTACTAATAATGATAATGTTGTTTAAAAAAATATACATTAAAACGTTCTTTTAATTGCATTAAAGGCTTATAATGCTTGCCAGGGTTCGTAAATATCATGACATTTTCGAAAATATCAAAAATATCCGATATTTTCAAAGCAGCCAACTTATCGCTGATAATAAATGTTTTTGAGCATAATATAGATTAGAAACTAAAATATATTGCACTTAACATGAAAACTTAATCAAAGAATAATATAAAAATGCATTTTTATTTTTCCCACTTAGAACAAAATTGAAGAGGAAATAATTGAAAACAGTAACAATTTGATTGAAACTTATAAAAAAACTAACTTTAGGAATCAGTGTCAAGACCAAGTACAAAAAAATTAGATATTTTCAAAACAAAATTTTAAATACAAAAAAGGTTTTTTTTTTATTGAAAAATTTTAATATAAATGTAAGTATAAAATGTTTTATTTCATATTTCCTAACATGCTGTATAGTTCAAACTCAGCTGAACCAAAATTTGAAAAAAGATTTTTTTCTAATGAAGCTGTATACAATTGCTTATTTAAATTAATCAGTTTATCTTTCAATGGTTGGTCTGAATTATGTCCCACATAATTATTAGTTTGATATTTAATTAAAAAAAATGCTTCAAATCGAAAGTTTGAAAAATATATTTGTTCTCCTTTTGGCTAAAAAAGACACATCCAGAAGAGACTTCTTTATCTACAGATTCACAGTCAATAACAGTTGAAAATTTACTTAATTTACACTGAAATATTACAAATTACGACTGAAAATATCAAACTATCTTGTGCACATTCATATTTTGAAAATAAATATCAAATGCAGAAAATATGAAACATCTTGATATATTGAAAATAAATATCAAGTAATATGAAAATATCAAAGATCTTGATATTTATAAAATAAATATCAATTAATATGAAAATATCAAAGATCTTGATATTTTGAAAATAAATATTGGATATATATCCATTGATATACATCAACGAACCCTGGCTGTATATAAATGATTATCAAAATTACATTTTATCTTTCAATGGCTGTTCTGAATTGGCTGTTTAACATAATTATTAGTTCTACATTTAAAAATAAAAGTTTGAAACATAAAGCTTGGAAAAGATTTGTTTTCTTCTTTTCCTAAAAAAGTCACTGCCAGAGGCAAAAGTTCATTATCTACAGAATGACACAGTCAATAACAGGTGAAAATTTCATTTACACTTGGTTTGGATGTGAAAAATATCAAAAATACCTTGCACGATGATATTTTGAAAATAAATATCAATATACAAACTATCAAACATCTTGATATTTTGAAAATAAATGTAAAGAATTTGAAAATATCGAAAATATCAAAAATCTTGATATTTTAAAAATAAATATCGGATATATATCATGATATATATCCATCGATATATATCAACGAACCCTGAATGCTTCATAACATAAAATTACATTATTACACCATTACATTATTCATTATTACGAGAATGAATCACCAATCAACCAGGATTTATCACGACATTATAAAGCACATATGACATTAAAATAACATTAAGATGTTTTTAACTATAACATTTTGTGACACATATGGCCCAGTTATAGTCAAATGTGACAGATAATATCAGGGCCAAAACTAGGCTTTTTTTTTGCCTAGGTTCGCCTAGAGCAAACATGGATTTTGGCACCCCTCCACCTCATGCACAATAAAAATTATCGACCGCAGGTAACCTATGCAAAAAAAAAATATCATTTAATAACAATTAAAATGCTAGCAAGATATATCTAAACAATGCTCCCATAGGATTAACATTAGCTTGAACATTTAGAGCCTACACTAGTCACACGTAGAAGTTTGGAATGCTAATATCAAACCTCTGGGAGCATTCTTTTTAAAATTTCTCACTTGTATATTAATAGTTTTAATGATTTTTTGTCTTGCTTAGAATAGCTGAGGATTCAATTCTAACCGGGCTAGTGTTTACTTTTTCAATTTTGCTTGTAGATTTTTTTTTTTTTTTTTTTTTTTTTTTTAAGTTACTTTTACAAATTTGAAAACAATGCTTCCATAGGTTTAACATCAGCTTGCAAGTTTCTTTGTATTTCATATATATGTATATATATACCATCAAAGCAGAATATGCTTATAAATGTAATGTACATTGCAAAATATTTCAAATCCTCATTTTCAAGAAAATTGACCATTCAGTCTTAGAAAAAATTGTGAAATTTGCACTCAATGGCTGAAAAAAAAAAAAATCGCCAAATTCTTCATTTAAAAAGATTGTGAAATGACAACTGGTCGTATGAAAAACTCATGCAATTCGCCAGTTTATCATGGAGAACAAATCATGAAATTCTTCAACCTGTTCTCAAAATTCTGAAATATTGCAAAAATCAATTGATTGTCGGAAAAAACAGTGAAATTCATCATTTGACCACAGTAAAATCACAAAATTTGACAAGTTTCTTTCGGTTGAGTATGTCAGCGTTTTACAAAATGTATTTTGCATTCCTATAAAAGATGCCATTGCACTTCTTCATGCATTAAGAAAATCTCCCGGCGACATTCTTTTTTAAAATTCCCACAGAACATTTTTGTTCAGATGAAGTTTGTTGCAAAACATTGCAAAGTATTCTGCTTTGGGGATATATACAGTTTTGTATGAAATGACAAACAAAATCTTCATTTGGTCCCCCCCCCCCTTCGCCTTTCGTTCTGGCACCCTGAGCACACACCCCCTCTGCTTCTCTGTACCCCCCTAGTTTCAGCTCTATATAATATAAATATGATATAAAATGCATAAATGGCATCCAAGAAGTAAATAATATGCATATAATGATACATATAAGGCACATATATCCGAGCATTAGTGTACTGTTTCTTTCAGGCCATCATTTTAAGGGCACAGCACCCTGCTTATTTCAAAATTGGCAAAATGCATCCTGTCCTTTTTAAAAATTGTGAAATGAATCTTCAATTGTATCTAGAACATACTAGTAAAAATTTTCCTCATACATTTTTCATGCACACAATAATATAACAATTCATGTTGTTCAGAAAAATAATTCAGACTTTCTTTTAAAATTATTAGTATTAAGTAAATAAGTTCACATTATAATATGATAATGAATGAATAACATTTGAGTAATGATCTTTCATTAGAACACTAGAAAATTTAAAATATAAAAAGTTTGTTGTCTTAGTAAGAACTCGATATTACATAAATTTAAATCAGTCAAAAAAAGAAGTTGCTATCAAATGGGAAGTTTTTAGAAATTGCGTACATGCAACACATAATATATTAAATGTCAAAGAATTTTTTTTTTTAAATATGCCCCTAAATCAATGTAAAATTCGTTTCAACCCAATAAATGTTTTTTTTAGTTTTTATAAAACTGCATTATGACCGAGAAAAATCATGTAAACAAAGCATTCTTATTTACGTAATCAAACGCTGATCTCTCCTATCAAAAAGACCAGACTAAAGTCAAAACTATTGATAAATCAAATAAATAACAAAACACAGAATCATGACAGAAATGTTTTATGTAAAGTATGCACACAAACACAATAAATCTAGAAAACAAAGTCAATTTACTTACCTGCATTCACACTCATTTTCACTATTTCCGCATGGCTTTGATTTCCGCGATGAGATAAACAAATCTTCCACACGTTGATTGATTGATGCGGAGCGTAACTCCACAAAGTGATATTCTGGTAAAAAGAAATAATGCATTACATTCTTTACTTGTTGAAAACTGTATAAAAAAAATAATAAAACAAACAAAAATAAATAATACAAGTTTCGGTCAATGAGGCCTAAGTCTGTATATGCCGCCATTTGAAGATGGCGGTTGATAGGTTAAGTTTTTGTCCAGATTATGTCCGTACATGGCGTGGTCAGGTTTTTGTCCCGGAATTAACGAAAATTAGATTAGTACTGTTTCCATCCAGTTTAAGTTATTAAAACAGAAAATTGGACAAACAGGTGGAGGTTTAGTTTGGGAGTTGACGAAAATTGGATTAGTTGCGTTTTCATCCAATTTATGTTCTTAACCTGGTGTCCATATTTTGTAGTTATTTCGTAGTTACGTCTATGTCAAACATTCAACAAATTCTGAACGTATTTTAGCTGGCTGTATACGTCCAAATTACATATATAGACGTATTTCGGAAATGGTAGATGAAAACTGAATATAATATGGACGTATGTGTTGTGTGGGAAATGTAAGGTGTTTTTTTTATAATTTTAATGAGTTTTTTTTTTATTAATGTTATATTTTTCTTACATAAATATCATTTAGCTATGAATTAAATTGTGACTAAAGGCAACATTAAGAATGTCGGAAGTACTTTTGATATTCGAAATTTTCAAAAATCCGTCTCAGTCTCGTTCCCGACGTTGCCAGATTTTTAAGGATGTACTGTAGTTACACCCATATTACATGCATATACATGCATTATATATCTTACCTATTAATTTATTATTTATTTACATGAATCATACAAAATTTATATAATACTGTAGCCGTCCGTTATATTTCGCTTGCCAGGAGATATGGAACTTGCACAAAAAAATCCGGAAGTATGATATACCGAAGCAATTAAAAGTTTTAAAAAATAATAATGTATAAGTAGCTGTTTCTTATTTGTCTGCAAACTGATAGCTTATATGCATTTACAATTTTCTTAATAAAATTATATTACAGAATTGCACTTATATAACAATGGATAAAGTACCTTACAATTTCAGTTTATTCAGAAAGTTTATTTTGTTGTTGGAAGGGGGACTGTAAAATCCAAGTGAGTGATGTAATGATTTAGGATTTGTCGACGGATTTGTATCTATTTTAGGTAGCTTTCATTACAAAAAGCTACCTATTGCAGCCGTTCGGAGGAAAGCGATTTCAAAAATTTTTGGCATATTTTCATCGATCATGACCCCTAGACCCCGAAACCACCCTCCGTTCAAAAGTTGATATATATATATATATATATATATATATATGATCTTTGTCATACTGTAACTCTCGTATTTATGAACCGATTTGGATGAAACTCGGTGTGTACATAGTACATACCAATGTCTCGACCGAGTTTGTTGGCCAGCTTCATCCGCCATCTTGTTTCAAAATGGCGACCATTTAAAAATGTTTTAAAAATTTAAAATTTGAAATGTGGTACCAAAAAATTGAAAATTGAAAAATATTTTTTTCTTATGTGTTTGACCTTGATACAAAGATTCCGGAGCAGTTTTTGTTTCGTCTATATCTTAAAAAATGGCTGAGTTATAGCACTTTGAATTTCTAGCGTGGCTGACATTTTGAAACGTCCTGATTTATGTCACGCGATAACAGGCGTATTCGTGAACCGATTTGGATAAAACTCGGTGTGTACATAGTACATGCCAATGTCTCGACCGAGTTCGTTGGCCAGCTTCATCCGCCATCTTGTTTCAAAATGGTGGCCATTTAATTTTTTTAAAAAAATTAAAATTTGAAATGTGGTGCCAAAAAATTGAAAATTGAAAAATATTTTTTCTTATGTGTTTGACCTTGATACAAAGATTCCGGAGCAGTTTTTGTTTCGTCTATATCTTAAAAAATGGCTGAGTTGTAACACTTTGAATTTCTAGCGTGGCTGACATTTTGAAACGTCCTAATTGTTGTCACGCGATAACAGGCGTATTCATGAACCGATATGGATGTACCTTAGAGTGTACAAAGTACATACCAATGTCTCGACCGAGTTCGTTGGCCAGCTTCATTCGCCATCTTGTTTCAAAAAGGCCGCCATTTAAAAGAAAAATTTAAATTTAAAATTTAAAATGAGGTATCAAAAAATTGGAAAATGAAAAAGATTTTTTTCTTTTGTATTTGACCTTCATATAAAGATTCCGGAACAGTTTTTGTTTCGTCTATAAGTAAAACAAGTTGGAAATTGCACGTCAAACGTGGCAAATGAGGTGCGTTCGTACTATAACTAGTTTTATAATTATGTTTTGCACCCCATATTGTACTGAATGTATATTTCTTTGCGCTTCATAAGTGCATAGTCTGTAACATCATTAAAATACACTTACAATAATTTTTTCTCCATTCCCCGTAATGTAACGGAAAACTTTTGACTGTTCCTGTAATTAAACTATACATTCGATTTTCATAAAATTTGAAATGGCTCGACAAAATTTTGCAGCAATTATATATTTAAAATTGCAGACCATTCGGAAGGCTGTAAAATCATTAAAATGCATTTGCTATAATTTTTTCCCATTGGCCGTAATGTAACGGAAAACTTTTGGGTGTCCCTGTAATTAAACTATACATCCGATTTTCATAAAATTGGAAATGGCTCGACAAAATTTTGCAGCAATTATATATTAAAAATTTCAGATCATTCGGTCGGGTAGTTTTTGATCTGTTATATGCGGACGGACAGACAGACGGACTGAACGACGACTATAGGTGCTACGTATTTATATAATTACGAACGCACCTAAAAATGGTTGAGTTACAGTATTTTGAATTTCTATTGTGGCTCACATTTTGAAACGATTAGATTTTTGTCACGCGATAACAGGCGTATTTATGAACCGATTTGGATGTAACTTGGTGTGAACGTAGTACATACCAATGTCTCGACAGAGTGCGTCGGCAAGCTTCATTCCCCATATTGTTTCAAAAGGGAACATTTAAAAAAGTTTTTTAATTTAAAATTTAAAGTGAGGTATCAGAAAATTGGAAAATGAAAAATGTTTTTTTAACCTATTTACACCTATAACACACGTATTTATTAACCTATTTGGTTGAAAGAAGGCATGTGGATAATATATAGCAATGTCTTGACCAAGTTCACTGGCTAGATTCATCAGCCATCTTGTTTCAAAATGGCGGCCATTAAATAATAAAAAAAAAATTACATTTAAAGTGAGGTGCAAAAAATTAGAAATTGAAAAAGGTTTCTTTCTTAAGTATTTAACCTTGATATAAAGATTCCGGAGCATTTTTTGTTTTGTCTTTACCTTAAAAAATGGCTCAGATATAGCAGTTTGAATTTGTTAATGTGGGTGACATTTTTAAAAATCAGATTTTTTGCCTGCGACAGCACTCGTATATATCAACTATTCCTATGTGAGTGAGCATGTGCACAGGAATCACTAAGGTCTCGACCAAGTTCACTGGTTAGCCTCATCCGCCACGTTGTCTTAAAAGGGCAGGCACTTCAAGATATCGCCGAATTTGGAAACCAAATATAAGTTACTTTAAATAAAATCAGCTTGGATAAAGCTGACTAATTTCGCGAAATTCTCATTTATAATGATTTAGTATTGATAAAAATTAGTATTGAATCTTCTATAACCAGTTTCCACTAAATTGAGCTTCGTGCGCTTGAATAATATAAGCTAGCTTTTTAAAAATAAGGAATATGAAAGCTACCTCTTCCTCCCGGCACTGGCCGGAAGGATTTTTTTTATATTATATTAATATTAAACTATCAAAGTTAGTCCAATTTTTTCTTCAATACTCACGAAGGACTGCTGTTGCACTATTTGTTTATTTTTTTCAACATATGATAGTTGTAAAACCAAGTTAAGTTTAAAAAGTCCTTCCGGCCAGTGCCGGGAGGAAGAGGTAGCTTTCATATTCCTTATTTTAAAAAAGCCAACTTATATCATTCAAACACAAGAAGCTCAATTTAGTGGAAACCGAATATAGGAGATTCAATACTAATTTTTATCAATACTAAATCATTATGAATGAGAATTTCGCGAAATTATTCAGCTTTATCCAAGCTGCTTTTATTTAAAGTAACTTATATTTAGCTGCCATATTCGGCGATTTCTTAAAGTGCCTGCAATTTTAAGACAACATGGTGGATGAGGCTAACCAGTGAACTTGGTCGAGACCTTAGTAATTGCGTTGCACATGCTCACTCACATCGGAATAGATTAATATATACGAGTGCTTTCGCAGGCAAAAAATCAGATTTTTCAAAATGTCATCCACATTAGATATTGAAATTGCTATGTCTGAGCCATTTTTTAAGATAAAGACAAACAAAAAATGCTCCTGAATCCTTATATCAAGGTCAAATACTTAAGAAAGAAACCTTTTTCAATTTCTAATTTTTTTGCACCTCACTTTAAATATATATATATTTTTAATTTAATGGCCGCCATTTTGAAACATGATGGCTGATGAAGCTGGCCAGCGACCTTGGTCGAGCTACTGATGTATACTATCCACATGCCTTCTTACATCGAAATAGGCGAATACGTGTGTTATCGCGTGACAAATACAAGATCGTTTCAAAATGTTAACCATGCTGGAAATTCAAAGTGCTATAATTAAACCATTTTTTAAGATATAAACAAAAGAACAAATTTTCAGAAACAAAAACTACTCCGGAATATTTGTATCAAGGTCAAACACATAAAATTTTCTTTTTTTCATTTTCCAATTTTTTAATACCTCATTTTAAATTTTAAATTTAATTTTTTTAATGGGAACCCTTTTGAAACAAGATGGCGAATGAAGCTGGCCAACGAACTCGGTCGAGTCATTGGTATGTACTATGTACAGACTAAGTTACATCCAAATCTGTTCATAAATACGCCTGATATCGCGTGACAAAAATCAGGTCGTTTTAAAATGTCAGCTACAATAGAAATTCAAAATGCTATAACTCAGCCATTTTTTTAGATATAGACGAAACAAAAACTGTTCCGGAATCTTTGTATTAAAGTCAAACACATACGAAAAAAATCTTTTTCATTTTCCAATTTTTTGGTATCTCATTATAAATTTTAATTTTTTTTAATTCTTTTAATGGCCCTAATTTTGAAACAAGATGGCGGATGAAGCTGGGCAACGATCTCGGTCGAGATATTTGTATGTACTATGTACACACCAAGGTACATCCAAATCGGTTCATAAATATGCCCGTTATCAGGTGACAAAAATCAGGACGTTTCAAAAAGTCAGCCACACTAGAAATTCAAAATGCTATAACTCAGCCATTTTTTAAGATATAGACGAAACAAAAACTGCTCCCGAATCTTTTTATCAAGGTCAAATACATAAGAAAAAAATATTTTTTCAATTTTCAATTTTTTGGTAGCACAATTCAAATTTAAATTTTTCTTAAAAATTTAAATGTCCGCCATTTTTAAACAAGATGGCGGATGAAGCTGGGCAACGAACTCGGTCGAGATATTGGTATGTACTATGTATAAACGAAGTTACATTCAAATCGGTTCATAAATACGCCTTTTATCGCGTGGCAAAATCCAGGACGTTTCAAAATGTCAGCCACGATAGAAATTCAAAATGCTATAACTCAGCCATTTTTTAAGATATAGACGAAACAAAAACTGCTCCGGAATCTTTGTATAAAGGTCAAATACATAAGAAAAAATATTTTTCCATTTTCAATTTTTTCGTACCACATTTCAAATTTTAATTTTTTTTTTAAATTTTAAATGTCAGCCATTTTGAAACAAAATGACGGATTAAGCTGGACAACAAACTCGGTTGAGACATTGATATGTACTATGTACACACCGAATTACATCAAAATCGGTTCATAAATATGAGAGTTACAGTGTGACAAATGTCAGATATTTTTTTATATAACGATATATATAACCATTAATTAAACATAACCTACCACCAACAAAAACCGTAATATTATGAATTAAAGCTGTAAGTAAAATAAAAAAAAAGTGCCAACTAATTTTTTATAAGAATTATTATGGAAGAAAAAAGAAGAAAGTGGACACCGACAAATAATGTAAAAGCTTATATATTGAATTACGTTTTCAAGGGCACAGAATTCAATGATATAAGCAATATGGGTGTTTTCTGTGAGAAGAATAAGCTAAAGCTAAATATTATCCTTCTCTGTGCCCAAACAACCTTTATAATCAAGTGAATAATTTAAAATGAAAACAGAATAGAAACAAATAATATGAAATGGAAAAATCAATAAAACCTGTTTAAATATTTATAGGATATAAAATAGAAATAATACACAACATACCGATTAATATTTCAATATTTTTCAATAAATCCACTCGCACATGGCTACCAGAATATTGTAAAGATTAAGGTGAATAACACAGTTAAGAAATCACAGTAATAAATACCAAAGGATGCAGTTAATACATTTTGAAATACCATGATAAAAACAATTAATATAATATAAAATAAAATAAAGAGAAAGTAATTACATTATTTAAAATAACTAAAATGTACTATTAAATTAATTAATTACTATTTAACAATATCGTCAAAACTTAGCTAAAACAAACAAAAAAAAAAACCTGGTGTAGGAAATTATAACTGAATAGGAGCTGCAAAAGACAAAATTTATAACTTAACGTCAATAGTCAAATTTTGGTGCTGCCATCTAGTAGTATTTTTATTATTCAATTGTCACAAGATAAACAATTGAAAGCCTTTGAATGTAAAAAATTTTATTAACAGCAAAACCAAACAAATCCTGATATATAGATAATATAACACAAAGTGAAAATAGATCAATATTAAAAAGAATAGAGGAATAATAATAAAAATAATTACCCAATTTTAATACATACAGTATAACTTTATTTATATTAAATATATTTATATGTATATTAATCACTATAAAAATGACATACTATTAGTAATTAATATGATATTGTCCTTAGTAAATTAAAATTTAATAACAAATGATTGTAAATAAGATAAAACTTTAATTAAGCTAAATATGTTAATGAAAGTCACCAATTACATATAAAATATCAAATCAACATCCTTATAAAATACTTATCAAAAATATAGTAATAATACAAAAGCCCCATTTTTTTAAATTAACCATTGCGTATTATACAGACAACACCACCCTCCTCCGTACTCTAACATCTACCGGCCCATCCAACCTATAATAATTTTTTTATATTATTTTACAATTTTTATTTTTTAGATATATTTTTTATTTTATATATTTTTTTGTAATTTTGTTTACGCATGTGTTAATTTTTTTTAAAAGATCATGTAAGTAAAGTACTAATTGTATATTAATGAATATATGAATTTTTTTGCAAAACCATGATTTAATGCTTTTTTAAATTAGTTTTTTAATATTATTGGTAATTAGAGGAGAAGAACATAAACATTTTATTCTATATAAATGATTAAATATTATATTTCGAAATACAGAATGATGTAGACAAGATTTAAAATTTGTAAATGTATTAACTTTGAATTTAAATTCTTTACGTTTGTCATATAAATCTGTGATTGTTTTATTGTCTTTTATTCTAATTTTAAGATCTAAGAAGTTAATTGTATTGTTAGATAAAAGGTTTTCCGTTAATTCCAAATTAGTAGGATAATCTACTTGAAATTGAGTAATTACAGATTGATCAGTTTCAATTAATATTATGTCATCAATATAACGATATAAATGTAGATTATTATTAGTAAAAGTACGTTCATAATGATATAAGTATAAGTCGGATAGTAATTTCGAAGTCTTCGTCATCTATTTTGTTTTGGGATCAAGTACTCTTAGTTTTAGTACCTATAACCTAATACATGTATCAACATTGTATTAGGTCTACCAGAAAGGTCTGTCCGATACTGTTATTCCACGCCTACTTTTATTAAATTCGGACGTCTTCATTGGCATAATTTTTTTTTTTTTGAAATGCTAAAATGCTAAAACAGTGGGAGATATATATATATATATATATATTTCATCAATAATTTAAAATTCAAAAACACCATAACTCTGGAAAGAAGGTGTATATCAGCAATAATTAACTATAAATTCCCAAAAAAACTTTCAAAAATTCAGGTAAAAAACAAAACGCAGGCAAAAAAATGCCTGTTAAAAGCTACCCACTGTTAAAAGCTTGCATGTTTCTGAACACACGTCCATCCTACACTCAATACAGAAAAAGAAACTATTGTCATTTTAGAAACAAAATTCAAAAGGCTAAATAAACCAAATTTAAACAAAAAGGTAATGTAAACAAAGCATAATTACAAAACAAAAAATTGTGTTTTAGAAAATTACTTTAAAATTGGAATTTAAATATAAACAAATAAAATTAACTTAGCACGTATGAATGCAGAACAACGTGCACTTACCCAAACCTACAAGAAAAATACAAAAACATGAAACAGATGTACCTGTACAATGTCCTTCACTTGTCAATAATAGCAAACTGTTAATTTTCCTACCGAGTCCATTATCAAAAATCATTAAATTCAAATCTGCATACCTCCATCGATTCGAAACATCCATGTCAACTCGTTCTTTATACAAGACTTTAAAATTCACACTTCATATGGAAGCTTCAGGAAGGATGCTACCTTATGTTGCTCATCCCGCCAATCTACAATGTTGCCACTAATATTTTAAAACAATCTTTAAATAATATATCAAATAATTTATAGGATAATTATTACTGTAAAAAAGATTAGCCAAAAGCTTAACCCTTAAATGCCTGATTTTTCAAAAATCATTGTAATAATATTTTTCGGCTTTCATTTTTTAATAAATCATGGGAAAAATAGTTTTAAAAATCATATTTTGTTTTAAGTATGGTTTACGGCTAAAAGACAGTTTGTTACTAATCGGCAACACTGGTGTTTAATTGAAAAAATAATTTTGCTTGGTAAAATTCTATAACATTATACACACAAGAATTTTAGGAACTATAATAAGAAATAAATTTTACTCGCTCACTGCAGACCAAACTAGGATATTTCGCAAGCTTCCAAGCAAAACAAAAAGAACAAGTAGCAACAATTTAAAAAATAAATCTATCTTTATTCTTAAACAGCACAAGTGTTGCCATCTGCATGTTAAAAATCGATTTACTAATATATTCAGAATGTATTTTATTGGCAACATTAGGCATTATAGCTTCAATATTATTCTAATAGTATTTTTGAGCCTAAATTGGGTATGTTGCCGAAAAGCAACACCCGGCATTTAAGGGTTAAAAAATATAAATAACTTAATAGTAGTTTTATTCAAAAACTTAATCTAAACTTTTAATCCCTTAATTAATTTTTATCGTCTACCACACTGTAAAATTCTGAAGGCAGTTACTTTATTTTTCGAATGTTTATAAAAGCAATTTTTACATTTTTATTTTATTTCATCTCATTTTTTCGCCAGCTGGGCAAGCGTCAGCTTATTCACATCGAAATCCTTCCATTAGCAGCGCCGGGATTCTTTTCTGTACGTTTCTCGATTGCTCCCTATTGGTTGAGTGACGGATCGCAGTTTCATTTCTAGTCTCGGTCATGAATTTGTTTTGTTAGCCTGAAGTTTGCATTTCAATCGGATTTCCTCCGCGCATTCTAATAAACAGCTCGAGCACGAGCTCAGAAGTAGATTTTTTTGTGCAGTTTGATTATTTACTTAATCTGTTACCTGGGTCCTAAGACACGTAGAATATTAAATTATTATTTAACATATTTTTCGCATGAATAAATAGTTCGTGCTCAAGTAGGATGGCTCTGATTTCTCATCCTGTGGGAATTGTTTGCGTTGGTATGTTCTGATGGAATAAACAGTTTCCGATGACTACGTTTCTATGTTTAATTGGGAAGACCCTAGATTTCTTCATAAGCATTTTTTCACCTTTCATACGGCATAATCTGCCTTGTCTTCATCATGAATAAATGAGTGTTTGATTGGACTTTACCAATCTCAGCATCGGTTCACGGCTGCTAAATTTCCACAGTGTTGACACTTCCAATAGCGATGCTTGCACTAAGAGCTGAGAAGTAGATTTTTTTTGTGCAGTTTGATTGTTTACTTAATCTGTTACCTGGTGTCCTAAGACACGTAGAATATTAAATTGTTATTTAACATCTTTTTCGCATGAATAACTAGTTCGTGCTCAAGTAGGATGGCTCTGATTTCTCATCCTGTGGGAATTGTTTGTGTTGGTATGTTCTGATGGAATGAACAGTTTCCGAATACTACGTTTCTATGTTTAATTGGGAAAAACCTAGATTTCTTCATAAGCATTTTTTCACCTCTCATACGGCATAATCTGCCTTGTCTTCATCATGAATAAATGAGTGTTTGATTGGACTTTATCAATCTCAGCATCGGTTCACGGCTGCTAAATTTCCACAGTGTTGACACCTCCAGTAGCGATGATTGCACTAAGTGGTACGACTGCTATACAACCTCACCAATGGCTGATTAAAGTATGGTACTAATCCAGTAATATGTCGTAAAAAGCACGACGTGATTGTTCGACTTAACCCATTAATTTGTTTCGTTATACAGGGTGATTCATAAAAGATGGGCAGAACTTTAAGGGGTTATAGTACACTTAAAGACAAATAATATTAAATAGGAGACTAAGGGTCCCAGACGTATTCCCAAGGAGATAGGGGGCATTAAAGTTTAGGGTCCGAAATTTCAAATGATTATAAAACATGGAAAAATTGGTCGATTCGTTTGCGGTTTTTGCAAAAAATTTTCTTTATGCCAGTATTTTCTTGAAATAAAATTTTAAAGTTCAATTTCAAAAAATGCCGATAGGGGGCGCTTTAGACTTTGGAGTAACAAACAACTATTTTTTAACGTTATTTTTTGTATTTCTTTAAATGATTTCGAAAGCTTAGACTTAAACTTAAATTTTGATCTAAAAATCTGAGTCCTAACGAGTAGTTAAGTAGCATAAACTGAAATTTGAAATTTGAAACCCTTCTCCCCCTAGAACAAAAATCAGTTATTCCCGATCTTTGTGTCGTAGATTAGGCTCTAACTACTGCCGCGTTTTGCTAAAATTATTCTTTATGTCAGTATTTTCTTGAAAATAAATTTTAAAGAAAATTTTCAAAAAATTCCGATAGAGGGCGCTTTAGACTTTGGAGTAACGAACAACTATTTTATACCGTTATTTTTTGTGTCTCATTAAATGCTTTCTAAAGCTTAGACTTAAATTTTCAGCCCAAAATCTGAATCGTTAGACGTGGTTAAGTTTCTGGGGAGAGGGGTTTGAAATTTCTACTCCTGAGCACAGTTCAGTTTACCATGTCCACACATTGTGTGCTGTGATACGAGGTAAAAAGACACAAATTCGGATTATGTTACCAAAGCATATTTATTAACATGTAATTACAATAAATGTTCAAAATTGTGACCACCAGAGGTTATGCACGCAGAACAACGGCGAAGAATGGAACGGTGAACATTCGCGAAAACATCAGGCTTTTCGAGCACTTCCCCTACAGCGGCGGAAAGTCTGGCGACCAGTTCCTCGGGGGATTCAATGGGTGTCTCATACATAAGAGCCTTCAATCGTCCCCAAAAAAAGAAATCGAGGGGGGAAAGATCTGGCGAGCGAGCAGGCCAAGCAACAGGACCACCTCGACCAATCCATCTGTTCGGAAATGTGATGTCCAGATAGTTGCGGACGTCTCGTACGTAATGGGCTGGCGCTCCATCGTGCTGGAACCACATGACCCGTCGGATGCGTGGAGGAACAACGTTTAACAGGTCTGGCAGCACATGTTGCAGAAATGTGAGGTATGTTTTACCGTTGAGGCGTTCAAGAAGAAGGTACGGTCCGATTAGGTGGTATCCGAGGATTCCTGCCCAAACATTGATGAAAAAGCGTCTCTGATGAGCATGTGGATTGACATCCGCCCATACATGTGCATTGTGTGTGTTAAATGTACCTTCACGTGTGAAGGTACATTCATCGGTGAAAAGCACAGTTCGTCCAAAATGTGGATTTAGCGCGTTCTGCTGCAGAAACCAGCGGGCGAATTCAATACGATTTGGATAATCACCTGGAGACAGTTTCTGGACTCGTTGCACATGAAACGAAAGCAAATGTTCATCCTTCAGATCCCTCCAAGTCATGGACTGTGAGGTATCCACCTGCCTAGCCACTGTTCGTGTACTTGTACTTGGCTGCGCCGCTACTACATCCAGAATGGCTTCTGCAACAACTACTGATTCGTCCTTTTTTGCGCGACCTGCATTCGACCGGGAAGCGAGAAATGATCCCGTCTCACACAACTGTCTGTGCAAGCGCTCGAAAGTTTTGCGGTTAGGCAACCGCCTGTTGGGAAATCGCTCTCCGTACATTCGTTGTGCCTCTGCAACATTTCCATCTGCCGCTCCGTAAATTAAATGCATCTCAGCCTTTTCCTTATTCGTGAAGGGCACCATCTTCCGATTCATTACTACAGTGACTTACACTTGACTCACCGTTCAGTGGTTTTTATGCCTGAATCGTGTCGAAATTTTGCATGCGTGTTCTTCTTCTTCCCCATTTGACATTTGCATACTTTCTGTTTCCTTCTTCACCTGGTGACTAGCGTCAGGAATGGAGATTTAACGTTTGCATGAGCGACGTTTCCAACTGTGCCAGTGCCTTTATGAGTGAATTCCGACTATGCAGTCCTTGACGAAAGTTGTAT
Source organism: Maratus speciosus (assembly GCA_963932465.1). NCBI lineage: Eukaryota > Metazoa > Arthropoda > Arachnida > Araneae > Salticidae > Maratus > Maratus speciosus. The sequence goes on from OZ010792.1 coordinate 176,236,718, forward strand.
TTTTGCCTCGTATCACAGCACAGAATCGTTGGGCATGGTTAAGTAGTGCAAACTGAACTATGTTCAGAAGTTGAAATTTGAACCCCCTCCCCTCGCTACTGAACCACGTTCAGCGATTCAGATTTTGAGCTGAAAATTTAAGTTTAAGTCTAAGCTTTAGAAAGCATTTAATGAGACACAAAAAATAACGGTATAAAATAGTTGTTCGTTACTCCAAAGTCTAAAGCGCCCTCTATCGGAATTTTTTGAAAATTTTCTTTAAAATTTATTTTCAAGAAAATACTGACATAAAGAATAATTTTAGCAAAACGCGGCAGTAGTTAGAGCCTAATCTACGACACAAAGATCGGGAATAACTGATTTTTGTTCTAGGGGAAGAAGGGTTTCAAATTTCAAATTTCAGTTTATGCTACTTAACTACTCGTTAGGACTCAGATTTTAGATCAAAATTTAAGTTTAAGTCTAAGCTTTCGAAATCATTTAAAGAAATACAAAAAATAACGTTAAAAAATAGTTGTTTGTTACTCCAAAGTCTAAAGCGCCCCCTATCGGCATTTTTTGAAATTGAACTTTAAAATTTTATTTCAAGAAAATACTGGCATAAAGAAAATTTTTTGCAAAAACCGCAAACGAATCGACCAATTTTTCCATGTTTTATAATCATTTGAAATTTCGGCCCCTAAACTTTAATGCCCCCTATCTCCTTGGGAATACGTCTGGGACCCTTAGTCTCCTATTTAATATTATTTGTCTTTAAGTGTACTATAACCCCTTAAAGTTCTGCCCATCTTTTATGAATCACCCTGTATATATATATATATATATGTGAACTTTTGGTATATTTATTTCAACAGGAGACTATAAATGTGTTGCCTAATTTAATTAGAAAGCAACCAATGAGAAGTAAATTGAATTACACAATTAAATAAATTAAATCCGAGAAGTATGCAATTAGCGCATTCCTGTAAAGACTATTGTGAGGCTATTACATAGATGCAGCGACCTAAACTTCAATTTCGTTAAAACTATTTAAGCATGAAAATATTCGATAAATTGTTTTAAAGCTATTCAGATTAATCTTGAATAGCATGTGATGCACTAAAGTCAATAATAGTATTACAGCCAGGGAATATTCTTATAGTCCATATAAATAGTGTTAGGTTTTACATTCATCTTAACTAAATGTTTGTTAAATTATTTAATATATATTTTATATAAATTACCCTCTATTATCGATGCTCTTATACTGAAGCAATTATTGTTTCGTTTAAATTATTTATTTTATACAGAATATTTTGAAATTTACCAAATGAAAACCATTTTAAAAGCAAATAATTATTTATAAATTTGAAAAATTATTGTGTAAATTATACAAAGATAATTAAAATTATAAATACATGATAATTTTTAAAAAACTGAATATTGAAATTCAAAAAAAAAAAAAAAAAAAAAAAAAAAAAAAAAAAAACTGAAAAGCATTCACCGGGCAAAGTTTAGGAAACGCTTTCCAAATCTAACAGAATATTATTAAGAAATATATTTTTTCATTCAATCAAATTGATATCTAATTATGCAATTTAAATAAATGCACCCGAAACCATTTTTCTTCATAGACGATAATTTAACGAAAGTCTTTTTCTGTGTCCTGTTAAGGGGACGGTGGAGCTTAAAATCCTTAAAAATAATTTTTTTTTATTTTTGTAAATTTCAACTTAAATATTATTCAAGGGTACATTATATACATTATGGCATGCATTTATCACAAAAAAAATTAAAAAAAAATTTTTTTTGAGAAAAAAATGGAATTTTACGAGTCGTCTTAGAAATCTTCGAAATGCCCCATGCGTCTTCCATATCAATGAAATTCCCCAATATTTTTTATAAAAGTTTGGTTTATATATATAAATAAAATATAGCATCGAATTTTATATATTTGAATTTAAAGGTAAAAAAAAAAAAAATCAAAATTTCAAAAATTTTTCGAAAAAATTTCAAAATTTTTCAAAAAAAAAATAAATAAAATTATTTAACCTTTAAATTCAAATATATGAAATTCGATGCTCTATTTCATTTCTATATATAAATCAAACTTTTATAAAAAATATTGGGGATTTTCATTGATATGGAACGCGCAGGGGGCACTTCAAAGATTTCTAAGACGACACGTAAAATTCCATTTTTTTCTCAAAAATAAACTTTTTTTAATTTTTTTTTGCCATAAATGCATGCCATAATGCATATAATGTACCCTTGAATAATATTTAAGATAAAATTTACCAAAAAAAAAATTGAAATTTTGAAAATTCTTCAAATAATTTCAATTTTTTTCAATTTTATTTTAACCTTTAAATTCAAATATGTAAAATTCGATGCTCTATTTTATTTCTATATATAAACCAAACTTTAATAAAAATATTGGGGATTTTCATTGATATGGAAGACGCATGGGGCATTTCAACACAACGCGTAAAATTCCTTTTTTTCTCAAAAATAAGATTTTTTTTTTAAATTTTTTGTGATAAATGCATGTTATAATGTATATAATGTACCCTTGAATAATATTTAAGTTGAAATTTACAAAAATAAAAAAAAAAGGATTTTAAACTCCGCCGTCCCCTTAAACGAACTAGAAATTATACATTTTTCATTATGATTTATAGCAAACATTTTATAGCGAATCACTTACGTATAAAAAATAGTACACTGGTTATCAAAAATTAAGGAAAAGTCGCAAAATGCCAATTTTCAAGTACGCGAACACTCAAAAGGAAATAATATAATTCGAGTAATTACTATCTCTACAACACAGCTAGCCCATATATCATCTCATTCATGTCACATGGTCACACATGGTTCTCACATATCGTCACAAGTGTCACAGTTACTACGGTGAAGCAAAAAAAAGGAAATTTCATGCATGTCATTATGAGTCTCAAATGATCATAATATGTGACTCCACAGAGAAGTCAATGTGACTGCTGCTTTGTAACGAGTCAACAGGTGACTTTACAATGTAGTTAAATTGTGACTCTCATGTGACTGTCATTTTTAGACTCAATTTCATAGTCATCATGAACGTTGCATTATGATAAGTCACCAAATAATATCATGTTGTAGTCACTTGGAGACTTTTCCCAAAAGAGCACAATGGTGACTTCACAGTAGTCTCTCTGTCACATAAAAATCCTCATGTGACTTTCACAGTCACTATTTTTAATTTTTTTTATTTTCATTTTTTATTGATGCTTTAGTTCTTCTTGGATAACCACCATAACGAGCCTATACCATGATCAAAAGAAGTATCAAAATCGAAGCATTTTTTCCAAACCTACTCGTTTATACTCGCTAAATACTAACTTTTTTTCTGAAAGTCAGTTAATAAAAAATGACAATTTTGCGGAAAATCCCTTATCATTCAGCTGCTTTTAGAGAACAACTAAAAATTTGCTAACTCTCACGCCGTTATCTTTCTGAATTTTTACTATATTTGACTAGGTTTTTTTTAATAAGTTGCTCCATAGAGTTGACTATTAAATTATGTAAAATGATCCTTGTTATCGTTCGCGCATGCGCAGATATAAATTATTTCATACAACAGCTCATATATCCTAAAATATTTAATATATTTATATTCCAATTGCACTATATTGTTTCTACTACATTTTGTCAATTTTTATGAAACCGGCGTTAAATTTGGTTGAAAACACTGCATGTTATAAGCAAAAAACATGCAAGAATTTTTAAATTTTTTTAAATATATTGCTATATCTCGATTAATATACGTGCTATTCTTACACAAAAGAATACACATATTGCACAATGTCTGTTTATTTATATTCGGTAGCGATAGATCATTTCGTGCACTTTATTTCACAGGGTGATACCAAGTATTATTTTTTTCTTTCATTTTTTGTTGCCCCCCCTTATTGCCCTACTTAACAAATCGACATTGCTGATTATGAGGTCATACCTGTTCTTTTTAATCCTGAAATTCCAGAAGAATCTGTAAAGTATATTTCAAAATATTCGACAAAATGTCTAAAATTGAAAGTTACTGTACTTTGGACTACTGTACCTTGGGAAAAAAACTGTACCTTGGAACAAAAAGGGCCAATGTCCAAAATTGAGAAATTTCAGTTAAATGCACGAATGAATTCAGGATGCGATATAAAGTAATTGTTAAAAGGGCCAAAGTCCTCCCAATATTAGATCATTGAAAACAAGATATTTTGTCGAGGCCAATGTTACTTACTGTTAATGTAATGTGTCAGACTTATATTGGGTTTCCTGCCGTTTTAGAAAAAGGGACATTGACCCTTTTTGTTCCAAGGTACAGTTTTAATTTTCACGCTCTTTAAAGAAACTTACACTGTAAAAAATGTGTCTTTGATATTGCAGTATAATGGTGGCAGCTAGGGTGCCAGTTTAAAACCGTAAATTTAACAGTAATACATTGTAAAATTAGCAGGTAATATACCGTTAAGCAGTAATATACTGTTTAATTCATTTATACGATGGTATATTATTGCTTATTTTACAGTTATGAACCAGCGTCCCAGATGCCAGTATTATACCGTAAAATCAAAAGTTATTTTTTTTTCTTTTATACATTTTTATTTATACATCTAAATGTGAAAAGATAGTAAAAATTAATTTAAAAAAAACCATTTTTAATAACGTAACAAAGGAATTATTTCTAGATTATATTCTTTATTCTTGTATGTAAAATTAACAATACCTTTAAGAAAAATCATGGTCTTTTTTCAATTCTTACATGATATTTTTTTAAGGAAATGCTCAGTTATTGAAGTCGTTTCAGAAATACTTTTAAGATTGTAGTCTATTTTAGACTACCACGGCAAAGAAGTAGCGATTTAGCCAGCCCTTCATGCAAGCATACATTTTTATGTTCTTCGAGCGAATTTATGTAAGATATCCCTGGTGATTAATCTATGTCAGATAAGGAAACGTAATTCATTGAAATTTAATATGCTCCTTAACAGGACAAGGATCCTTCAAACTGATTTTTTTTTCTTTTTTTTTTAGATTCCAATTTAAAACTTTAAGTACTATTCACGGTCACACCATATGAATTATGGCATATATTTATCACACAAGAATTAAAACAAATTTGAACAAAAATAAAGAATTTTCCTGATTATTTTAAGCGTTATAAAGAACTTTAAAAATGCACCATGCTCATTTCATATTATCTAAAATCCCCAATAGTGTTTATGTGAGTTTCGTTTGCATATGCAAATAAAACTGTGGGTCGAATTTCGTATATCTGAATATAAAGGTAAGAAGAAAAAAATATTTTCTAAATTTTATGAAATTTTCAGCCTTTTTGCATCATATTTCTGCACGTACCTACCTTTAAATTTTTCAATTATATTAACTTTAAAAAAATATATGCACAGTTTTATTTCTATGTGTAAACCAAACTGGCATAAAAAATACTGGGCATTTTGACTGATATACAAGGCCTTTGGGGCATTTTGAAAAAGTTCTTTATAACGCTTAAAATATTCAGAAAAATTCCTTATTTTCCTCCAGAAAAACTTGTTTTTAATTTATTGTATCATAAATATATGCCATAATTCACATAATATGCCCTTGAATAGTACTTAAAGTGCACTTTTAAAAAAGTAAAAAAAAAAAAAAAAAAAAAAAAAAATGAATTTTGCTTGTCCCAGTTAATTTAACAATCTACTCTAGAAAAACAATGAGTAAATTATCAAGTACTGATTTCGTTGCATGTGCTTCACAGTCACAACTATTGATTTTCTGATATGACTAATATATTTTGTATTCAGGAGAATTGAAAACATTACGGGAATAATCCTTAAATATCGTGGGATATAATTCTTCATGTTTAAAAATAATTAGTTTTTACTCTTTTGGGATTTTTTAAAAACTAATCAGCTATAGTACTTGTATTTCTTCTTGACTCAAACAATTAAGAAATAATCTAACTTGAATGCATTTATCAGATTTCCATCTATACATTCCCGAACATTTGTTAACAAAAATCTTACGAAATAATAAGAAGTTTATGTTGCCTTAAGTTACACCACCATGTCTACCCAGTTAAAAAAAAAGAAGGAAAAAAAAGCAATTTATCAAATTACAACGACCATTTGAAAAACGATTTTTTTGAAGACTAAAATTTAAGACATAAAAAATCGCACGGAGTTGATCATACATTACGTACGCCATGAATTAAACATTAATAGTGTTATGACACGTAAAAACTGCAAGCCAAAAATATCGCCTGCGACCCGTCAGATTTCATGAAACTTAAGTATTATCCACCTGAAACTTACGTAAATATCCAAGCATTTCATTGGCTGTTCAGGAAAAGGCTTTTCCATCGTCAGATTTCCAAGAAATCTGACGGCCAATTTTAAATGAAATTTCATTTTTAAACTTCTAAACATCCGACAATATTACTTTTTACACCGCCGGATAGAAAAAAAATGCACTTTTAAATGCAATTTGTTTGAAAGCTGTATCTCAATTTGTTTCTGAGTTATTAATTTTTTTTTGTAGTTTTTATTACTTTTTTGTCATAGTGGCAACAGAAAGTATCCATCGTTGTTGAAATTAAAGGGAAATACAGATTACTGTATAGACCAATCAGAAAACGAATAAATTGCGAATTAAACCAATGAAAACTTTCGGATATGCTTTTGATTTCCCATCCTGACGAGAACAATAACCATTTTTCCAAATGATTAAAAATCTTAATCTACGAAAATGTAATATAACGACGAGCGAAAAAAATTCAAGAACCTCTGTCAACCACAAATCAATCACTTTGTGCGAGTTTTAAATACATAAGCTAAAACCTTTTATAACGTTCGAGCGCACAAATACGTACAGTCGAGGGAAAAAAAGTAAACACCCCTTAATAACTCTGCAAAAATTATCGTACGAGACAGTTACTGGTACCATGCTATTGGTAATAATGTCTACTTTTAAATGATGTATATAGAATTTTCATAGAGGGCCATTTACATATTAAAACGAACCATAACTTTTTCTTTTAATAGCAGTTTTAATTCTGATAGCACAATTCTGATAACACAATTCTGATAGCAAAAATGACCTCGAAATCCTTGGATTAGCTTATAAACAAATTTTTATGTAACACGTACGATAAGTTTCAGAGAAATTAATTATTTTAAAACGAGCGTATTTTAAGGGCTGTATCCAAATTGAAGTTCGGTACTCGATTGTTGACCGAGAGAGCCTCCTTCTTGATCCAGACATCTTAAGTCCCATTCAAGCAGTCATTGAAGACTTCTAGATTACAAGATAGCATAAGACATTTCAAAATATCTAGTCACTTCTACCACCCCTTAAACCACCATTTTGCCGTTTTTAAGCATAATTTGAAAACTACTTGGAAGACATATGTGGAATTTTGGATTTCCATAAAGCAGGACTTAATAAATCTAAATCCATAAAAAAAATTGTAGGTTGCTATTCATAATTTTTTCGAATATTAATATTCATAATTCATATCATAAAATGCAAATTCAACGCATTTATGTTTAAGTATTTTATTTTTATTGCTGCACAAAAAATGAGCACATTAGGAGTATAATTTCAGGAGATATTAATAAAAATATGAAAATGTAATTTAACATTAGAAGCACTAAATTTTGAATATTTTAAATTCAAAAACTTATAATTCAAATGACTTGAAATTCTAAGGCATAGTGTCTAGGCATAGTTTGAACTGAAGATTTGATATGTCTTGTTAAAATTGGGTATTGCCATTGAAAAAATTGAAGTTTGGGTTCGTTTTAATATTTAGATGCCCCTCTAAACAAATTTTATGAACATCATTTAAAAATAGGCTTTATTGCCAATCGTTGGGTACCAATAACTTTTTCCTGCGATAAATTGTTCAGGAGTTAGTAGGGGTGTTTATTTTTTATTTTTTTTAAAGACTGTACAACACCATGACACAAATAACCACATAGGCCGTTTCAAGGATTCTTGGATCACCTGCCTTAGTGCGAGAAAAAAAAAATAAAAGTTTAAAATGTGTCCAAAGAACCTCTCAGTTATAGCCCTGAGTACTGGCTAGTGAATTATTAGCCAGTACTCGGGGCCATAACCGAGGGCTCCTCCATTTTAATATTTTTATGTTTTTCTCCTTTCTCGAACTGAGGAAGGGGATACAAGAATCCTTGATACGACCGTATGTGGTTTTTTGTGTCATGGTATTGTACGTATTTGTGCGTTAGACCGTAGTAAAAGGCTTTAGCTTATGTATTTAAACCTCTGCCAAGTTACCCACGATACTTGAAAGCGTTCTTTTATTTTTAGAAACATCAGAAACTAATAAATTTTAAATTTTTAAAGAAGCAATTATGAAAACAATATTTATTTTCGCCGCCTTAATTTTCTGGAGCATTTTCGAGTAGCTTTTGCAATGTATTAATCAGTTTTCTATTTACAATTACAGTTATTAAGTTTACAATTATGGTATATTTTAAAAATATAAGAATCCGACAAGCAATGAAAACAACAGTGCAACATGTAATTCCTATATTTAGAGATACAAACCTATCTATATACACTTGCAGCGTAATAATAAAGAGCCTAAATCCAAAATTACAAAATGAACGTTATCAAATTTTGCACTGTAGAAACGACATTTATAGCATCCATTAATAATTACATGCAAAAACTTTTAATGTACAATTATAAGAGACATGACATTTTTCCAGATTTTCAAAGTGATGGAATATTAATAATTTCTTAACAACGATTTTATGAGAAAACTACAACTTTCTAACGAATTCGTAAAGCTAACTTTGTTTCACGGATAATAGAATTTTTTATTTCTGTCAGTTCTATGATAAAAGGAGTATCTTTTGTAAACAAAGAAATATTTCATAAGCATTGTTGCATGTCAGTATTCTTCAAAATTATTGTGATGCCAGAAATCATTCATTATCTTTAATGCCAAATAATTTTCTTACCATGATTTATTGAATTTTTTTTACATATTTCATTTTAAATTCGTCGAGCTTCCTCGAATACAAATAAATTCCATTATATTCTTACTCGGGCAATCAATCTTACTAGATCGATGCTATCATGCATCATCGTGCCTGTGTTTTTGCTGTAACAAGGAATATTTTATTATCAAGCCATACATTTTCAGGTAGTACCCTGTCTCACATAAAATGAAAAATAACTTTTTTTGTAAATCTTTCTCATAATGTTTGTGAAGTCAAAAGAAAATATGAAATAAAACGTGATGTATGAAAACTGAATTTAAAATTTACTTAACTTGTAAACTTTTATCTACAATTATAAAAAGGCTAACTGGCATGTTTTATTTAGACACAAAAACAGTCTTAGATAATAACATACTTTTAAATTAAACTTCTGCCAGTTTCTTCATGTTTACAATATGCATAATCTCCCTCTAAGTATATTCTTACGTTTATAAGTGTAAGTAGTGTAGAACATCATAACTTGCTATTAGTTGCTTTATAATGCAAGAATTTCCAAAATAACATTTAACCCTTTAAGTGTTTTGATCGAATTATTCCGTCGCGTAACTTTTTAATTCAAACGCTAATTTCACAAAAAAAGTTATATAAATGTTATTTTTTTCACGGCATAAAATAAATAAATAAGTAAGGTAATTAAACATAAACAGTTATACCAATGCTTTTCATAGCTATCTATTTATGGATCGTTAAACATACATAATACTTTCTGTTGAGTAACAATTTTGGGCGAAAATATGTCCGAGCCAGAAATCGAATTGTGGATCTCTTGGCTCAAGCTGCCAATGCTCTGCAAACGGAGCTGTCCCGGACGAATCTGGATGACCTAACTCACCTAGCTAATCTGTCAGGGATCTCTTGGATGAAGCTCTGAATGCTCTGCCAACTGAGCTAGACCGGACGAATCTGTGTCACAACATTTACCCATGTGACCAGTTGTAGCCATGATTTCTATGTGAATTAAGTCCTCCAGATTTGTTCGGGATAGCTTCTTTGGCTGAGCATTAGCAGCTTCAGCCAATAGATCTCTGGTTCGAATCCTGATCCGGGCATTTTTTGACCAGTTCGAAAATTACAACGCATAAGATTTATTTACCAATTAGAATAATTGTGTCAAAATTAATAACTGCGTTTCCTCTAAAAAAAATTTTTACGGGTTCTTCCATTATTGTATTCCAATATCTCTTTATTATACTACGTACAATATTCGGCTTTGCTCCAAGTGAATGTTGATGAAGCATGCAGTATAAATGTCCCTTTTAGATAGCCGGCAGAAGGTTTATAATCTGAATACTGATTCATTCCTTACACCTAATACTAGAAGAATACAATAATAAATAAAAAGCTGCGTGCAAAACAATTTACGGCAGTAAATCGTATATTCATCAGTTAATTTTTGTACTGAAATTTGCATTGAGAATATAATCTCTAATGTCTTTATAAGCGATGGTTTAATTTAGGTTTAAAAATTAATCATCAACAAGAGATAATATGAAAACAACAACAAGCGACATGAGTATTGTCTGATGATGATTGTCTAACAGATTCTAAATAGGGTCGCATTCATTGCGTCATAAGTGAGTCTTAAGAAATTCAATGAGCGATTGTTTTGATTTGTCCTTCTGTAACACTACTTTGCATGATATCAGATGATTAAAAACCAATGACTGTACTTAATGCATTTTTTATGCTGATTACAAAACTGTTCGCAGTTTTCTTGTATTACGTAGAGTTTGTTTGCAATCGACCCGAGTTGATTAAGAAGGTTCATCGCTGAGAACAAGCATTAAGTGGTAGTCACACATAACCTAAATTTCTCTTCATCACACACGGAAAATTAAAAGCTGGAATTTTCGTTGATCCTCAAATTAAAAAACTGATGAAGGACAAAGATTTAAAAAAAAAAAATGTGAATCAGACAGAAAAAGTCGAATGGACCGCTTTTAAATGTGTTATCGAAAATTTTCTGGAGAATAAGAAACATCCAAAATTTGAGAAAAAACACAATTTTGATAATTTTTCTAATAAATGGAAATAAATCAAATAACTTATATAACAAGCAGCTATAGACATATTTTAGCAGAAAAGAGTATAGGACTGATAAATAAATGAAAAAATAAATACATTTCGCAACACATTGTTTTAAAAAAAGGTATTTTTTTTTAATGACAAATTTTCATTGAAATAAAAACTACTTTTCTGATTGTACTAATACCTAATCTGATTACATTTATCTGATTGTACCTGAGTGTAATTTCACTTTGTAATAAAATATAGTCCTTTACTTGTCTTTACTATCTTTTGGAAGTTTGAAATAATATTTGCTTGAAAAACTAGGCACTGAACATCTCGAGAAAAGTGACGTTCTTATAAAAACATCTCTGGACCCGAAGACTTTTTATGATGCCTCGGTTACCAGTTTCACGCGCCGTTATACTGTTTGGGATTGACATGGGAATAGGTCAAATTTTCACTGGGCCGCTGTTTTACCTGATTCGACCTTAGATCAAATCTCTTCGTTGGTGGCTCTTCTCAGAAAAAGATGGTGGTGAAAGTGTAGTAGAGTTAGAGTGAATCATTTCGATGTAGCCTGTAGCTAGAAAAATGATTTTGGATGTTTGAAAACACCTGATTGACTTTCTTTTAGAAGCTAAGTTTCTAGCCTTTATAATTCTTCTGAAACATAACTCTCGTATATGATCTCTTTTATCTATTATCATACTCAAAAGCAAATTTTCTGGATTGGCAAAAAATGAGTTTCTCTCAATTACTGGTTCAATGGCCTTCAGCAAGTTTTCAGAGAGGAATTTTGACAATTTTATAACTTTCAATACATGTTCCGACCCATTTGTGAAGTATTTACTTTTGTTTATATACTTAACCATACAGGTACATAAGACTTTAAGAGAAAATAAACTATAATCTTGTGTTCGTCTGTTGGATTTTCAATACTTAAATACAACTGGAGAATTCTGTTCTCCGTCGTTACCCACCTTGAGTGGAAAGTGTGCCAGGCTCAGAACAGATAAATCTTCGGGACAGTTTTTATAGTACAAATAATGTACAGTAGGTACTGGTGATGTTTGCTTAAATTTTGCCGGTCAGTTCAGAAATTCACACTTAACACTGTTAAATTTACCACTGGAAGTTTCTCACCTTTCCTGAGCTGCGTGCCAATCGGACTAGTGATTTTGGCCCAGTCGTTTCACCATCTAAAGTTTGAAACAAATGCTGGAATGGCAACTCATTGAAATGTAAGAGGCATACACCACCACCTCTCCCCACTGTAGTGGTCTTTTACCTTCTTCTTCAATGTGAATAACACCGGTTTTCCACACCGTATTAGTAACAGTGCCATCACATCCAATCACTTTTTTTTTTGTTTCCTTTACGTCCACACTTCCAATTTTACCAATATCATGCATTCTTTGAAAGTACAAGAATTTTAGTTCGAATACAATGATGGGTATATTTTTTGCTTTATCACAGTTACAAATAATAGAGACAGGATACTCACAAACCTCAGGGACCATTTTACAATTGCAGTCTAATGTCATTTTCACTTACACGCAGAGACATCAAACAGTAACAAAGATTTTTTTTTTTTAAATCTTCAACAGTCTTTTTCAACATTTACTTTCCCTTATCACGCCTAAAGGACTCCATAAGATTATGATAACTGTCATGATATACATTTGTTAACTGAACAATTCTGTAAGGCGTTACTGTCAGTATTGAAGCTTTGTCAAACACAGATTTATCTTTTGGAGTCCCAATAATAGAAACGTGAGGAAAATTAACTCACTTGTTGTTTGATTTCAAGGCTAAGTTGTAATTTTCACGAAAGCAACACTTGAGAACGTCTTCATAAGTTGGAAGTTTATTCACCGGTAACTCTTTTGAGTGGCAAACTAACGGGCAGTTAAAGTCACTGCGAGTAATTTCTTTGGAAACAGCCATAACACAGCGATCGAATCACTTATTAAGCGGTCATTAATTAAATCAGTCTTTAAGAAACGGGATTGAACCGTAAAAGAAGAACACACTGCTAATCATTGCCGGCAAAATTCTAGTGATCAACTCACAGGACATTGTGTCATAAAGCACACGCATGCGTATCGCACAGTGCATTGTGAAGCGTCAGTACAAGTAGTATTGACGGCCTCCAATTCGCAGCAGATCTCGTCGCGCTGGACTGCTACCAGAGTAGAAGAACTCATAATACAGCTTGAAGGTGTCAATTTAAGGATATTTTAATTGTTTTGCGCTACCCTAAATCAAGTAATTTTGTTTCTTTTTTTATTATAATGTGGTTTTTAATCTTTCTTTTAAAGCCTTTTCACCATAGCAGTTTTTTTTTTTTTATCTTTTTCGCTTATAGCTCCAAAAAATCGAAAGAAAACTACTGCTTTTTCAATAAATTTCAAATATTCAATTGCGATGCGCTACCACCAAACGTAAAAAAATATTTAATTTGTTTTTGTATTTCACTAAGCTACCCTAAAGCCAAGTTTTTCGTGGCATAGCGAAAAAAAAAACAACAAAAAAAGTTTTTTCGGCCCACCCTAATTCTCATATCAACTACGTTCCCGAAAATCTCGGACATTACAGTGAAAAGTATAAGGGAAGTTGGAATGTAAATATGATGGCAGACTGCTGCTGGATGTTGAAGAGTGGCATAAACGACGAAAGAAGATCTGCAAGAAAGCCAAATAGAAGAACGTTTGTTTAATTGAACACTGTTTGCTTTCTGTTTTATTAAAGAAATTTCATGAACTTATAAAGACGTTTTTTACAGTATTTGTAAACTGTTTAATGAAATACTTTGTATTAAATTGTGATAAATTTTTGATTGCATTAATTAAAATATTGAAAATACAACTTCTTATTTTTTATAAAATCCAGACGTGTTAGACAAAAATGGAGGTTATTTCCGGAATCAGCATCAAAAATTAATTCAGAAAAATTTGTTCATAAGAAATCATCTTTCAAAAAGTTAAAAAATGCAGGCTAGTGTAATCGAAATATGCAAGTGATTAGTAATAATTGGGTGTACATTCGATTCATTCGTGTGCCGTTAATGTACTACGTATAATTAGAAATTATATAGAGGGTAAGTGTAAGGGTCAAGTGGTTATCGTCCTGTCATTTGACTTTGTATTGGATTTATACCAAACAATGATAAGAGTGACACACTATTTATTAAACAGAATAAACCAAATTTGTAAAACTTCTTCAACGTGCCATTTAATATAATACATACAACAAACCATATATCGCAAGACATTACGTTTACATACTGTATAAGATAGCCATGAATGGAATTAGAAATAACAATCGAAATAGTTGTACTAGAATAGATAAGTGACGCAATCCAGAAAAGTCACTTCTTAATAGCAAGATATTTTATTTTTTTTTTTTTTTAACGAAACAAATCAGTGTTAACAAATGCAATATTTAATGTTTTTCCTATACAAAAATTATTAACAAATTGCTGAATCGAAACATCAGACATTTCTAATTCGAATAGTCCCATCACTAGGAAGTACTATAGACTATTATACTGGCTTTTAAAAAAGCTTATATACTGATTTAAAGCAATATACTAGTTTAAGCTTATTTCACTATAAACAACATAGAAGTTTCCCACCTCGTTATGTCTGGTCATATTTTCAAAGAAAAGTTTTGCAACACACTTCGGGGATCAATTTCAACCACATATCGGGTTATTTTCTCATAAACGTCGCTCCGCAGAAGTAAAAAAAAAAATTATGATCCTTTTAGAGAAGCAATGAAACATGAGTAGAACATATTAAAATAAAAAAGCAAATTTATATGAACAAACAGTAACTTTATTCAAAAGTACTAGTATTTATAAATCTATCTAGTTTTAAAATATAATAAGTAAATTAAAATCATTCATAAATCTTTTCTATTTATGCTTGATATATTATATTGCAAATCCTTCAAGGAACGTAAAATCCTATTTATATGATTTACTATTCAGTGCACTTATCATTTGTTAAAAGGTACTTAACAATATGAATTTCGTGTAGTTTGTTATGAATATATGTATAGTATCGTGTAGTTTGTTATGAATATCGTGTTATCGTTATATATCGTGTAGTTTGTTATGAATATATAGTTTTATATGAATTTCGTGTGTTAAGAGTATAGCTGCGTGAAACTTTTAAATGTAGTGGCTGAAAACATGAGAATAGAAAATATTTTTATTCAAAAACAATATTTATAAAAATTATTTACTAGAAATAAAACATAAAAAAAAATTGCGAACAATAATAAAACATATCCACCTCATAATTACGTTGCTGTAGCATACCACAATTAAAACGTCTCGACAGAAAATACCTTTTATATTAATTTTAATAATGCTAAAAAAATTAGGTGTAATGATGTGACTTTCAACCGCTGTGCCATGACACACTAGTGTTCCATGAAAGAATGTCAAATAGGTTTGTGTCATGTAAATTTACTAAAATTACAAATTAAAATATTAACTCTCAAATATTTTACAATAATAAAATCAGAATACTGCAAAAATTGTTTATAAATAAAAGTAGTAGAAAATACCGTGCGCACATGTCAAATTGTTCTAAACAGAGAAATATATGCAAATGTTGATAATTTAAAAATATATTTCATCTTTTTCATTACTGACTGTTATACATTCTTTAGGAGTTTTTTAATAGTGATACGTATATTGTTATTGTAAACAATTAAGCAGAAAAAATACCCCCCCCCCCCCACATTATTTCAGAAAGCCATTGAAGTTTAAGTTCAATTGAATTACAATGTATATATGGAAATATTGCTTATATGTATAATAAAATTAATGAACTACACGAGGTTAAATTAATAGCATTCATTTTAATCAGATCTTACTAAATCATATTTTGTGATGACGAAAATTCCTTTAAGTCTCGAACTGCACGCATTTAATACAATTAAGAAAAGTTTTATTAACAAAGTAGAACAAATTTCAGAAATAGAACAAAATTAAGTCTTTTTATAGTGTAAGTACATAAATACAATTTTACATTTACAAACTTAGAAGGATGATGTGTGTATTTCTTCCAGTTTGATCCAGTTAGTTATCCATTGTAAAATTTTAATATTTTTATAAACTTTTTTTTCAATATTTCATTTTAATTTCCATCCTTTTTTTCTGTGTAATTAATACTTGTTGTAATATACATAATCAAATATGCATTCACGTACATACATACTATATACGTTTTTTATAACCATTTCAACAAGATACTATGAGAAAGCTATAAGTCTTAATTATCAAGTTACCACTGAGAAATACCTAATAATTTAATGATATTCAAGAGGTATGTAATTAATGCATTCCGATGAAGACCATTCTCTGAGTAACACATAAATGCAGCGACGTAAAATTCAATTTCATCAAAACTATTTGAGCAAGAAATTTTGAACAAATTGTTTCAAAACAATTCAGTTTCAACTCTGTCAGCATTAGGTTCAGTAACACCACTACAATTGTAGCTAATAAAATTCCTCATCACGATATATATATATATATATATATATATATATAAGAGAGAATATTTTAAAATTATAATCAGTTATGCTCTTGAAAAGTCATTAAGAATCTTATAAAGAGATTTAAAGTTATAATAATTATACGGTAGAGCGCCGATTATCGGATCTCCAATTAACGGACTTCCAACTATCCGAAGAGCCTATCTCTCTCATTTTTTTAAGAACTTCCAGTTACCCGAACAACTTATTTCGCTCAAAATTTTTTTTAACCGAACTCCCAATTATCCATCGACTTGGAATAAAATTTTAAATAAAGAAAAACTGATAGTGGATCAGAAAATGCGGAATGTAAAACAATAAATGAGATGGTAAGAATCCTAAGCTATGAAGGAAATGATATTACCGAGTGGTTAAATAGTGAAGTACATGACACTGGATATCAGATTTTAAATGATGATGAGATTGTAAATGAGATTCAAAATGAGATTCAAAATGAAAAAGAAATTTGTGAAAATGAAAACAAATGCTCTCAAAGTAACCCAGGTCCGTCACATAACGAAGCATTTAAATGTTTGGAAACAGATATTAAATGGCTCGAACGGCAGAGGAACTTTAATCCTATTCAACTAACGTATTTAAGAAGAATTAGAGATATGGTAGCATTGAAAATAATGTCTTCGTTGAAGCAAGGAACAATCAAAAGCTTTTTTGATTAAATTATAATCTCTGGATTTTAAAAAAATGACAAAAAGAGAAGAAAACAATTTATCATAAAAATGTAAACAAAAAGAAAAATAAAACAATTTTTAAACATGCCAGCATTAACTGGTGTTGCCAGTCCTAAATTTAGATAAATTGTTAAGGTTTTAGTATAGTCAGAAACATCCCTTAAATTGTCGGCGACCTGCTGTACTAAGAGATTTAAAATTATAATGTAGAGTTCTTTCCCCTGAGTCCCTCGTGTGCAAACGTCCCCAAGCAACAACTGCTTTTCGGTCTTACAGCAAACCTGGTTTCTCTCACTTTTTATCGCAATTATATTTAATTTTTGATAATACACCAACACATATTGACACTAATGTTGTAATAGCCCCGGATAATTGCATTTTTATGCCTTAACAAATCCAGTTCTTTTTTTTTTTTTTTTTTTTTTTTGGTAAACATGAGACTCATATTTTAAGACAAAATAAAATATCTCTCTATTCTAAAAAAAAGTAACTACCGCTGTCACCGCCGCCGCCGCCGCCGGTTTTGAATTTTTTGTGACCGGAGGTCTTTCTTCGTTAATATTAAGAAAAATAATGCATACAAAAATATGAAAATCGGTAGTATTATACAGAAATGTTTGATAAACACGCTGATGTAGACAGTTTTCAGATCGAAGAATTATTTTAAGAGATATTTAATGCTAAAGTTGGACAAAATCGTTCCACTAAAAAAGTTTTATAGGAGCAAAAAGTGTTCATAGGAATTAAATCATTTTTAGATCATTTTATGCGTTAGAATTTGCCGGAGTGCAGATTGCATTAATTTTTTTATTTTGACTCATTTTTGAGGTTTTATTTCTATTTTAAATTCAGATTTTCAGCATTTCTAGAGATATTTTTAACAGATTTTAGAAAGTGATATTAATTTAAACTGTTGCCAACTGTATAAACAGCGGAAGCAATAATATTTGCTTCAAAAGAAAAAAATATTTATACGTGTAAATAAATTAAAAATTTATTTACACGTGACTATTATAAACAGAAAAAAAAACATTTGGAATTAGAATTAAATAATTATGTACAAAAAGCAGGAACTTAATAAAAATTATGTCATAAAAACTATAATTACACGTGAATTTTGAGAGAGAAAGGAATTTGTAAAGCAATAAATTTATTAACATGCGTTAGAAGTCTTAAATAGGAGAAATTACGTCATATTTACGTCACATTACAGTTATTACATAAAATGAACACAAAATAATATTGCAAAACGGTTTAAATTTAGAAATTGCGCTAGACATTTATTTGATATTTTAAGAGGATACTTTTCAACTATTTTTGTTAGGAAAGCGCAAATAATATTTAATTTCTAACACAAGTATTTTCACGTGAATATTAAAAAGAGAAAGAATAGTTTGGTCAAAATTACGTCAGATTAAAAACGATTAATTTAAAATGTCTCATTTAAAAGAACTTTCTTTTCACTTTGTTAAAAAATACCAGGATACAAAGACTCTGTTTACTTAATTCCTTTTATATTAGCTTATTTTGAAATGTTGTTACACGTGTCTACGCCATCAAGTTATTTTTATTTCGACGTTTTATTTGTATTTTTATTAATGTTGTACTAATTTATTTGTTTTTTCGTTATTTAAAATAAAAATTATGTCAATTTGTATAATTTGGCGAGTGGTTTGGCGATTTATATAATTTGGCAAAATTGGTCGACGGAATAATCAAGTAGTACCGCAACGGATTTGGCGTTAAAATTCCCCAATCAAAGAGAAATGAATAGAAATCCGTTTATAGAGAGATCGCCACTGTTTTTTAAATTATAATTCAATCTTTCGAAATCTTTTTAAAGCCGATCAAATTAGCGTGCATTTAGAGTCTACGGTGTCTGGACGGGGGTTGGCGAGCGTAGCTCGTAGGGGGCCAAGCCCCCTAGTGTGCTAAAAAGAAACTATTTTGCTCCTACGCAATCTTAGTTTTAAACAAGTTGGAAATTGCTCGTCAAACGTGGCAAATGAGGTGCGTTCGTACTATAACTAGTTTTATAATTATTTTTTGCACCCCATATTGTACTGAATGTATACTTTTTTGCACTTCATAAAGCGCATAGTCTGATACATCATTAAAATGCACTTCCAATAATTTTTTCCCATTCCCCGTAATGTAACGGAACACTTTTGAATGTCCCTGTAATTAAACTATACATCCGATTTTCCTAAAATTTGAAATAGCTCAACAAAACTTTGCAAAAATTATATCTTTAAAATTTCAGACCATTCGGAAGGCTGTAATATCATTAAAATGTACTTGCAATAATTTTTCCCATTCCCCGTAATGTAACAGAACACTTTCGACTGTCCCTGTAATTAAACTATACATCCGATTTTCCTAAAATTTGAAATAGCTCAACAAAACTTTGCAGCAATTATATCTTTAGAATTTCAGACCATTCGGAAGGCTGTAATATCATTAAAATGCACTTGCAATAATTTTTCCCATTGGCCGTAATGTAAAGAAAAACTTTTGACGGTCCCTGTAGTTAAACTATACATCCGATTTTCCTAAAATTTGAAATGGCTCGACAAAATTTTGCAACTATTATATCTTTAAAATTTCAGATCATTCGGAAGGCTCTAATATCATTAAAATGCACTTGCAATAATTTTTCCCATTGGCCGTAATGTAAAGAAAAACTTTTGACTGTCCCTGTAATTAAACTATACATCCGATTTTCCTAAAATTTGAAATGGCTCGACAAAATTTTGCAACAGTTATATCTTTAAAATTTCAGATCATTCGGAAGGCTCTAATATCATTAAAATGCACTTGCAATAATTTTTTCCCATTGGCCGTAATGTAAAGAAAAACTTTTGACTGTCCCTGTAATTAAACTATACATCCGATTTTCATAAAATTTGAAATGGCTCGACAAAATTTTGCAACAATCATATATTTGAAATTTCAGACCATTCGGTTGGGTAGTTTTTGCTCTGTTACATGCGGACAGACGGACGGACGGACAGACGGACGGACAGACGGACGGACGGACTGAACGACGACTATAGGTGCTACGTATTTATATAATTACGAACGCACCTAAAAATGCCGCTAAATATTACACCATTTTCTCCTGCAGTAAACTTTTTTATTTACCAATATTCAAACGCCGTGTATCATTTAAAAGTATTTTACTAAGAAATAAACCAGTTGCAGCTGATGTCACCTCCACGTCTGTGTCTACAGTGACGTCTACGATAAGGTATTCAAATAGATCCAAAGGTCTATATTAGCTCGAACAATTTCTAAATTTAAAATATTGAAAAGTATATTTCTGACGTAATCATTCATTTGAAATTTTAATAGCATTCCTTTAAAGGGTCTTGTACCTTTTGAACGCGACGAAAATTAACGAAAAAAATTCAAAGTTTAAATTAGTCTATCTTCAAGACCATTTTATGTATAAACATGAAATTTTGGATATTGATTAAACAGATTGTGCTATGTAATATTCTGTCATTAGAAATTTATTAGCCTTTTCAATTATTTGTGTATTGTTGAAATGGAAATAGCTGTTTTTTTTAACTCTATAATTCAATGCGCATGATATCTCGAGAAAATACGTATGGATTGGCATGAAATTTGGTAAATATACTAAACATATATGTGTGTTTAAAATGATCTACTCTTAGGCTAAATTTATTTCATTAACTATATAAAAAAATATTTTCGTAAAAAAAATAAAAAATTTGTATATTTAATGAATAAAAATAGTCATAACTAAAAATATTACCATTGTAAACACTTAAAAGTAGATCATTTTAAACACACATATTTGTTCAGTATATTTACCAAATTTCATGACAATCCATACATATTTTCTCAAGATATCATGCGCACAATAACTTATGGGGTAAAAAAAAAGAGTTATTTTGATTTCAGCAATACACAAATCCTGTAAAAGGCTAATAAATTTCTAATGATAGCATATTACAAAGCACAATCTGTTTAATCAATATCCAAAATTTCATGTTTATACATAGAAAGGTTTTAAAGATAGGCTAATTCAAACTTTGAAATTTTTCGTTAATTTACGACTCATTTAAAACGTACAAGACCCCTTAATAGGAATTTTTTTTCTCATTGCTTTCGATAAAGTAAAGAAATAGGTAAATGGTATCATTTTCTTATTGAAATTGAAAATAAAACAAGGGGGCATTTTAACTGATTTGTATTAAAAAATTCGATAATCATTATTTCATTTTTTCATTTCATATATTCACATTTGTCGTTTCTTAAAACCAATTCCCCAAATCGTTTAATTTGGATTTTATTTATACTAGTTGCGTAGCAACCCGTTGTGTTGCTTTTGAATTGCATGAGACAATCGATCTTTTTGCGAAAAATGAAATCTTAACTTTATTGTAAATTTAGAAAGCCATTGCAATATTAATTTTTTTAAATACAATATTTCAAATAATAAGTTATATTTACAATTTAAAGTTAAAAATGCTATAAAAAGTGATAGAAAATCTTTATTAAGATTGACGACCGTTTCATTGCACAAACGGCAACATTTTCAAAATCATTCAACGATAGAAAATATTTTCACATAATTCACATAATTTTTACAATTTAAGTCAAAACTTTCCCAATAAAAATGCACATATTCTATAACTTTATTTGCCTAGAGCTTTTCGCTCTTCCAAGATTTTGCTTCGAATTTCGGAGTTCGTAGAAATGATGTCATTTGGGTCAACTTATACAAAAATGAATTTGTTTGGATGAATTTATTCAGAAGCATTTTATATTTATGAATTAAAATAAATATTTAAAGGATTTTTTTTCTCGCTAAAACTTTTCTCTTTTTTTCTCGCTTTTTCGCATTTTTAATGTCCGCTTCTGAAATGTTTTATTAGCCATCTTAAGGCAATGGTTGAAAATCTACTTTACGATTTTAAATTAAATGAAAATAACGTACGATGTTTGTTTTTTCTTTTGACGTCAACAGAATTTATCTCAATGTTCCATTCGACAGTCAAATTTGTGTTTCTAAAATAAACGGATTCCTGAAGCTTGAATATGTATGAGTTCGTATTTCGTGAAATTTCCTTGAAAACTACAATCATTTTTTCACTATTTATTCAAGTATACGTTAATTTCACTTTAAAAATGATTTCAAACAATGACTTAATAATCCTTGTCATTTTCCCTTTTCTCTCTTTTATCCACAAAAATGGAGCAATTTTAGTTTCCATCATTACAGAAATGTCATCAGAAATAAAGTAAAAATTTATATCTCGAAAACTAAACAAATTTTTAAATTCTACGACCACGTTTAACATCCTCGGACCCATGCGGATAACTGGCATTAATTTGATCACCCAACATTCCATATTCTAGGAGGAACAGCTGTGAAATACAAATGGACAGTCACTTTTAAATATAATAGATTGATGAAGTTTTAATTTTGCTATAAAAAATTAGTCAGGGACAAATGCTGAATTATTTATATTATTTTAAGTGCAAATGGCTTATTCCGTAATGGAGCCTGTACGCAATGGATATAGATTAAAAAACATTATTCTTGAAAATTATTTTAAAAGACATAATAAATAAATCAATTAAGATAAAGTTTGCAAGAAAATTGCATTTGAAAGTAGATTTTTTTCCCTATATAACGGGTGCAAAAATTGAAGATGCGCGATGTTTAGAAATTAAAAAAATTGCAGTAGCAAAGATTGCAAATCCGACATTTAATCGTCAAGCGTTGCCATTCTCAAAATGACGTCAGCCGTACGCACGGACATATTTTTCCTTTATAATATAGATAGATTTTCAAACGTGAAGTTCCGTTTGTCAGCTTAAACTTTGCATGTGAAAATGTATTCTTTTGGCTTGAGGGTCTAATTTCAATACCGCGAAGTACAAATTCCAGAAACTGATCTCTTTTAGCTGTATTCGTGTAAAAATATGTAGTTTTATCAAAGAAAAGGATTGTTTTTCTTTTAAATATAGCACTTACTGAAGCATTACGCCTAGTGTCTCAATTTCGGTATCAGCCGAATGAAAATGTATTGTAACATTAGCTTTATGAGCGAAAATGTTTTTTAAATAGTGACGTCATTTTCTGTTCAGACTTAAAGTTATTTTTTATTGTAATGAGTAAATGGTATCAATAAAGATAAATAAACCCCAATATTTCTTTTTTTCTGCAACAGTGGAAATAACACGATTGCTACCATTTTGATGAAATTTCAAAAAATCTTTTCAAATTAAATTAAAAATATAAAAGTGAAAATATTTAGAAAAATAGCTAATGCGAGGATATCTACAAATGAACAATTTTCATTAAAAAAAAAGAATTATTAGCAAAATTGGACAGTAGAAAGTTCAAGGAAGATGTCTAAAAAAGCTATCTTGTGTTTTCAATATATAGATTATTTTTTCTCTTTTACTTTAACAGTTGCCTAGCAACTCTATTTCATACAAATTACATTTAAAAGCACATATTTTTCCCAATTCGGCTCTAAAAATTTAAATTGTTCGACTACATATATGTTAAATTCGTGCTTTTTTATATATTATTCTTTCATTTATTTATTGATGAAGCTTTAATTTCGTTGTAGAAAATTAGCGGGAGAGAAATTCTAAACTTTTTTTTGTGTGTAAATTGTTTATTAATATTTCGCAATAGAGCCGGCACGGCAAAATCATTTAATTGATAAATAACAACGAAATAAAGCCAAAACTCACTGGGTTTTATAACAGACGATATTCTTGACATAGCACGTATTTTAATTTCAAATTTTTTTTCGGTTTTTATGAGAAAATGGCAACAAAAATATACAGCAATCTACTATTTTCATTTTTTCCCCCTTTAGTTTCAACAGAAATGGAGTACTTAAGCTGCCACGATTACAAAAAAAGTAATAAAAACTACAAAAAAATTAATATCTTAAAATTAAAATGAGATACAGCTTTCAAACAAATTGCATTTAAAAGAGCATTTTTTTTCGTTATACGGCGGTGTAAAAATTTTAAATGTGCGATGTTTAGAAGTATAAAAATTTGCAGTAGAGAAAATTACAAAACCAAAATTTTATTTCAAATTTCAAAGTGTTGCCATTCGCAAAATGACGTATGCGTTACGCACAGATATGTTTGTCCTTTATAATATAGATAGGGTAGATTATATATTATATAATTAATTTATATGCTTTAACCTTTCGCTGGGCGCGCAAAATTTCATCACATGAGCGGGCGCGCGTTGTAAATTATACAACAGGGGAAAAGCGTTCAATTATTGCTGCTTTACTTTAATTTTACAAATAATTTAACATGCAAATATCATATAGTTATCTCTGATCACAATTTATGAAAGTATTAAGTAATATATATAGATTAATTTTGTTATAATATATTAAAGCAGAGATTTTAAATGTAGAAAATGTCATTTACTACAACAATCACAAAGTAAAAAATATATTTATTAGTGCAATCAATTATTTCTCCGATGATGTTCAGATCAATAAATTTTAGAAAAGTATCGATTTCAGATCGATTTCCTTTTGCACATGCAGTTGGTCCTGGCATTTCCTTTACAATATTTTTGTACTTGGTTTTGTAGGTTTTATGAATTCCTCTTTTTTCCATTTTGCGACTTTTTCTTTTCCTGTATAAAAATATTCGTCACTATTATTTTCGATAATCTCATTATCAGATACATTTATTTCAGAGTCGCTTCTGTGATTTTCCTATTCTAAATTTTTATCATTCAAATTTTCGTCATATTCAGAAAATTGCAGATCTTCTTCAATATCAATACTATCACTATCACCGTCTTCATTAAAAATTTTCGTTAGATAATCCACCATTTCGTTGTGATTTTTAAAATACCGTTTTTTCTTTAAACGTTATTTTTACTCAAATCCCTTTAGAAGGAATTAGAAAAAATTTCACTGTGAAAGTTACTACTGAAGCAGAATTTCACAAGCAGGCGCGCGTTGCATAAAGTACAACACCACAGATGTTCACAGATTAAAATGATAAGTGCAGATAATTGCGCAATCTGAAATGCAAATAAAATTCGGAAAGTGGGGATGGAGATCCAATAGGCCAATACAAATGGTTATTAACGCCCTCTACTATTTGAATTTTGTTTTAAAGAACACAGAAAGCTAATGTTGTACTTTTTACAACGGCGCGCCTGGCGGAAGGTTAAAAGCATTTTTAATCTCTTCTCAATTACAAATATAGTAAAGAACTCTAACCACTATATTAAAATTTAGATTTTAGTGGAGTTTATGGTAAAAATTATAATATAGTAGTTAAAAAATATATGCAGTAAGAGAGAAAAAAATTATTACCAAAAATTAAATATTGATAATAGAGTTAAGTAAATGAAATATTCAAAATGATTTAAGTTATTCCATATAAACTTTATAAATATATGCCTTTAAAAAAAATATATTTAAAACAATTGTCAGTCATACAAAAGAAATTAATATACATGAAAAGCACCGCATAGAATTTTACTTCTCAATTTAACTATTTTTAACAAAAATAAAATTTTTACCATCATTCCGTGAGATAGATAATGTAAAAACGTTAAATGTTGTCACAGCTTTTAGAAAAAAACTATATAAAAGGGTTTTTAATCCTCTTTGGAGGGAATCAGCATCGTTTGTACTATTTTCTATAAATTACATAGCTTCTTTAGTTTTTCTATTTTTTACATTACATACTGTACAACATTAAATTGTGAAATTGTTTTATATACGCAAAATTTTCTTTTATTAAATAAGTTTTACTTAAAAATGAATTTTCAATTAATTTTATTTGTTTTTATCTTATTACATTTTATTGAACTATTGATATATTACTTGATTTTTCTTCCAAAAGTATGTGACTTTTTAGACCCTAATTTAAACTTCATAAATAAAATAGTTTTCCAAATGTGCAAGAAGTGAATGGGTTACAACACTCAAAAACATTTCTTAAGGAGAATTAGAACTTTTATGGATTCAATTTTGCTCATAATAACACACATTTTTTCTATTCAACATAATTAAATAGTTAAACATTTACCATAATAAATGCTTAAAATAATAAATAAATAAATATATATATATATTTTTTTTTAATTTTTAATTTTAAAGAATTATAAAACATTTGATAAGTTCAATATTTTAAGGTTACAGAATAAAGGTAATATTTGGCTTTAATTTGATAAAAAAAAATAGTTTATTTTATGTATTTTTCAAAAGTTATATTGGAAAAAAAGGGCTAAGTATATAATTGTTCCTTTACTTTTGCGTGTACGGTGTAAATATATATATATATATATATGTTGTTTTTTTTTATTGCAAATATTGTGGCAATTTTTTTACAGTTAGGGTATTATTCTTTAGTAATCGCAACCAGGCAAAACATCTTAATTTGCTGATTTTCAAACATGAAGCACTATTTATTAAGTTATCAAAAATTTTTAGCAGTCGCTTAGATCCATTTATTTAGCATCAACATTTTTCTTTTCCTTTTGCGATAATACGCTTGGCAGCAAACGTGTTCTTTGTCTAACAGAAAAATACCATAATTTTTTATAAGTTTTAAAAAATGAATGATATATATAAAAAAGAAGATTTTTTTTTTTTTTTGCAATTCGAAGTATAATTTTTCAAATACTAGTACAAGTTTAACTAAAGAGAAGGTATTGCAAAACGACAAGAGTGATCGATTTATATTTAGAATATGTTATATTTTAAAATAGATATGAATATATATTTCTATATCTGTTAAATGAAAAGCTGGAATTTTTCTTAAAACTAAAATTATACATAGCTGTATTCAAATAAGATACAATAAGCTTACACCGACCAATGTATAAATTATGGTGATCGTGAAAATTTAAATTTTGCATGTTATTTATGAAACAAAAATCATATTTAATTGAAAAGATATTGACTTTCTATTACTTCAACACAAGGTCAAATAAACTACATTATCATTTGTTAAAACTGTCTGAAATCAAACTTGTCTCGAAGGTGTTAGATGCACACACTTGTATTTTCTCTCAACAGTTAGAACAAAAAATACTTTTATTAATAGTCTTGAGCCAAACATTTATCATAAAGTGATTTATTATTGCATTCTGATGAAAAATTTCGAAATTATTTAAAGATTGAAAATATTCATATTTCGGAAAGAAATTCTAAAATGAAAAATGATGCCTGCAAAATGTTTTTTGTTTTGTTTTACGTTAAATGAGTGTTGCACGAATTTATTCTATTTCAATTCGTCGGAGCTCTTTTATAGTACATTCATCAAAGGCATGGTGTTTTCTATATACTTACGTATTCAATCATTCTTATGCATGTGAAATATGGCTTACACTGCGACACACTTTACATTAAAAATATCAATTCATCATCTACTTAAAAATTTTAATCTTAAAATTTTTAAACGATGAATATATTTTTTTTTAATTTACTGCCTTGGTACAAGTTATCAGCTTCTTCACGTGATCTATTAACCCTTCACTGCATCACATGCTACATCTGGCATATACCTAAAAACACTGTAATTCTTATTATGTGCCATGAATTTGGCCAATATGATCTCTATCCCTGATCAAGAACAGTCCAAAGGATGGAATGACACTTATTTTTCCCATGTCAGATGGCTGCATTTGACGAAAGATTAAAATTTGTTCTTCGGAAACAAAAAAATTTCCATCAAGCTTTTAAGGTAAAATTTACTTTCATTATTTTTACTGAATACTTAAATATATTAATATAAGAATTTCAGAGTGTTAAACACATAAATTTAATTAATTGAAGCTCATTTAGTTGTAAAATCTGTCAATACAATATTTAAAAACCCTAATTGTGTACATAGGGTACACGCCATAAAATACCAAATTTTAGCTGACAATTTGAAATTTATTTTTTTAAATATTTTCCCCATTATTAGACCGATGTATAGATTTCAAATATTTTCTTTTCATACAAATAGAAAAAATCGTGCAGTGAAGGGTTAACGTTGCGTCTTTTTCTTTTAGCTCAGACAAGCATTCTTTGATTGACGGTTTCTAATAATCATTATTTTAACCAACATATCTGTCTCCGTCGTCAGATATAGAAGAGAGGGTATTTTTATGTGCGATGGTAACTATATGAATACGTTGCACCTCTAGTCGTCGTCTGGAACGTCAATCAGTCGCATACAACAGCATAAAACCTACCTAACCGAATGGTTTGAAATTCAATATTGTATAATCGTTGCAGTACTTTCTCCAGTCATTTCGAATTTTATGAAAATTGAATCAAAACTGAAAAAGATATTAATAAAAGTTTTGTTCATTCTATTAAATCCTATCATCCGAAATTAATTAAATGGTATCCCATGATAGATAATAACTCTGGGTTTTCATGGTGATTACGTTCTCTTTAAGATGGAGTTATATTATTTCTGAATTTAATTATATTTAATTAATATATTACTGAATTTAATGTATATAATCGTAATAAATTTCGTATTCATGCATTTTTGCATATAGGTGCAATAGCTACTGCACCAGAATATGAATATTTATAAAACTATTTATAGTACGATAGCACTTCATTTCCCGCGTCGACGAACAAATTCTGACTCGTTTTTTCTAAACTACTTTATTTGTTGCTTTTTAATCCTTGTATAACAATTTTGTAAACTCAGCTTCGCTATACAAAATATTGCATGATTACGCGTCCAATTGCAAAAACAATTATAATTTTTTTTTTTTAAGTTTCTGAATTAAAACAAACAAACAAAACAATACCGCATTCCATACTCTAAAACAACCCTAAAATCTTTAAATGATACTGTTATGTAGGTAAAACCTCCTATCTTTCTCCAGATGCACTGCTATTCATTGCGATAATTAAAATCAACTTTTGAAAGTGCACGTACATTTATTGTTAAGCGAATATATCTCTCTTCGTCTCTTGCTAGCCATAGAAAATTTTATTCAATATACACTTCCATTCACGTTTCTTTTAACTCCTCTAGTTATACATAATTTTGTTACCTTGCTTTAAAGCTGTAATTTTCTGAGTATTTTTTACGTGCGTTAATAATTAAAATAGGACTTATATTACAAATTTATTCTTTAAGGCTTATAACATTGTTAATGTAGAGATTATTGCCGAGATTTGCATATACATAAAGAATATATTTATATAAATGCGCATACACTTTAAATCAATTATATCAACAATAAAGTACAGTACACAACAATACAGTAAGTACACAATTTGCAACTAGCTACAGAGCTTTCAAACCAATTTTAATTTACAGAATATTCAATACCAATAAAACAAAATTGAACGTTTTTATATACTGTGGCATTACAAGAGGTTTCTCACTCCAATAAACACGTAGAGTAAGGTGCTAACGATAAATAATAAAATTATATAAAATTAATAAAATTATATAAAATAATATAAAAGTACAATTATATAGTACCCGTATTCCACTGATTTAATTTCCAAATCTACATTAATATCGAAACTAAAAAAAAAACAAAAAACAAAAAACAATGCCAACCTAATAAATGCACGAGATACAGTTCCATACAAAAATTGAAAACAAATTCATATTTACACACTTACATAAAATATCATGCTCCAAAACTCAAAACCAGAAACTAGACCGAGAGTCTCGCCTGGACCAAACCATGGCAAACTGGACTAGGTGACTAAGAAAGAAAGAGGGTTCGTAAATAAAAATTCGTTATTTTCTAAAAAAATTATACACTCTACTATTTTATTTCAAAGAACAGGTCTTTCTAATAAATAAGTTAACAATTTTTCTAATTATATGCCCCCTAGTTTTTAATATGCTAATGAGAAGTGAGTGTACTGTTAAGAATAAAATGTACAGAATTACAGGCAGAACCACAGACACAAAGAGGAGAGTCTCTTTTGTTAATATTGAATAAGTGTTTCTGAAAAGGATCATCGTTGGTAAAAATAAATACATGTATCTGTTATTCATGAAAAGTTGTATTGAGACTTGTGGTATTATTTTGGGTATTATCCTACGGTTGATTATGTCCATCGCTATTGCCAACTCCTGAGAAGATCAAGTTTGAGATCCATTTTCAATGAGGAAACCGGTAGAGGAAAAATGTATCATGTGATGCAGTTTCTGAAATTGCTGATTTCGCCAATTGATCTGCCAGTTCTTTAACCTGTACTCCTGAGCGACCAATCATCCAATTAAAAAGAAAGTGTTTAGTTGTATGTTGTAATTGTCGGATTATGTATAGTAATAAGTAGTTTATTACATTAAATTCACTGTACAGATTTAATGTAACAAACGTTCATGTATGTATAGGCCAGATAAGCTGTTTGTTGAAATTAGATAAATAGAATCTGAGTCACATTCAGCCCAGCGCATTCGGTGATTGTGTCGATGCACTGCGATACATTCCACATGGAAAACCGGGTTCCTCACAGCAAGCTTCGCGTCCCAAGAAAAATATTTATATTACTTCTAAATACACAGAAAACGGCTGCTGTACCATCATAAGTTTTAGAGTAGTCCGTGAATATTAGTGATTTCGTTTGAAGTCTTCAAGTGGGCAAGTTTCTACACCTGCAAAGAATTCGGAAATTTGACATTTAGAACATTTCGGATGATACGTGGGAGCAAAAAGTATATACGAAGCAGTTACAAAACGGATTGCCCAGGAGAACTCGGCCCTTGTGTCGATGTATTGAGGTATGCACGAGATATTAACAGGAGTGAACTTCTTTGTGCTCATAGTAAGTGTCTATTGTCATTCGAACACCACACAGGTGAATAGCAAATGGCTCTGTGAGATGAAATCTCACAAACAATAAAAAAGTGCATATTAATATCATCAATGTTGTTACCCACCTACTTATGTCTAATTTTATCCCCAAGATGTGTGTGTGAATATTATTTCAGTACATCATCAATTTATCATCAAATACAACATCATTTTGTCATCATCAGTGCT
This sequence comes from Maratus speciosus, assembly GCA_963932465.1. Lineage (NCBI taxonomy): Eukaryota > Metazoa > Arthropoda > Arachnida > Araneae > Salticidae > Maratus > Maratus speciosus. The sequence goes on from OZ010792.1 coordinate 176,268,031, forward strand.
TTATAATTCATTCTTTTAGTGTGTCCATAAATAGTGATTATTGAAAGTTAGTGATTAGCTTCAAAGGAAGTGAAGCACACAGATGTCGTGTTGTCATCCAAAAAGTTCTCGTCCAATTCTCCTACGTGATGTCTATTCAACTGTAAAGTTGATTTTGCCTTTTTTGTGTGTATCATCTAGAGCTATGAGTCGTTTTCTACATGGTAAACACAATGTTTACACCTTTGCATCAATACAGATACCTGATGTCTTTTTTCTGTGCCAAAACGTTCAGCTTGTTTTTGAACATTCTGATGACATTTATTTATTTTTCATACAGACTTTAATTTGTGTTGATAACGATAAGGAATCAAGGAACTGTAAACAAGAACATTGCTATTATCTTTTGCAGTTATGCAGTGGTATATTGTGTTATTTTAATGTATATATGTATATATATTTTTTTCTTCTTTTTGCACAAGGTGTCAGGAGCCTTGTTTAAGGAGATCCAAGCCACCTGAAAGCTTGAGTAAAACATGAGTAGTCACAGTATATGTTGTTCTATAATTGTAGATAATAGTATATTTTTTGCATAATTCTCTTGATTTTTCTGCATGAAATATTTTATGTAAATGATTTTTAATATTTATATTATGGTACACTTGAAAATTTAAATTTCCCATGATAGTGTCAATTTTTTTATCTTTCATTGTATATGAAAGCATTTATTTTTTTCTGGGGATCCCCACCCACTTATTCATAAAACCATGGTTTGTCTATATGTTTATGAGTTTATCTTTATACGTATTTAAAAATTGTATTAAGTGATGTCTCATATTTTAAAGAATATTAAATATTTTGAAAAAAGCTTTTTGCTGTGTAAATAATACAAAAATTATGTATATTGGTGTTTGTTGATATTACTTTTGCAATCTAATGGAAAAGTGGTAAGAGTATATATGATTCAACAGTAAAACACTTAATTCCTTTTAGACATGTCTGTCTTGTATATATTGTTGCAACTACCTTAACTATCTGTGTTTTGCATGCGAGTGGTCATTTAGTGCCCGATTTGGCCGCTTGTTCATGTGGAGTACAGCTGGTTGTTTGAAGTCACACATATTTAGTACTAAATTAAATTAAAAAAAAAAAGATGAATATCGTATTATGAAAATGTTACTAAAGATATTTTTTATGTATGGCCAGTTTATATTTAGATTAACTGAAAATAAATGCTCTATTTTATGAATATTACATAAATTGTAAGTCCTAGGCGATGGTCAAATACTGAAGTTAGTTTGATCTTTGTTGCTTGTAAAGTGCAACTTTTCTTATATGGTATAGCAATTTAATTAAATATTTGATTATGAGCTCAATTTATATACATGATATTCTGATATTGTTTAGCATTTTTTTTATTTAAGTATTTTTATAAGATTTTATTATGCTGATTCTCATTTTCTTTAGCATTTGTACTTAAGTATTTGTGAAGATAAGTTTATAACATCATACCGCAATTGCCATAAATCGAAAGATTTGGCATTTTTTATGTATACTATTTTGAATATATTATGTATACTTTTGATGAATTTTCTTTTTCTTCTCGCTTCTCTTTTGGTAACCACTAATTTTTATTTGCAGCAGTTTAACTTTTAGGTTTACTTTAATATTTTAACTCCCTTTTTTCCGCTGTCTTTGGCATTCAAAATTTTGTCATCCCGTTTCTGTAAAAGGTTTTTATTTAATTTTACTTTTTACATCACTTTCTCTGCCAAAATTTTACTCGGTAAATGGGGGTATTGTGAGATGAAATCTCACAGTGTTTAAATCATTTTACTTTTTTATTTCTTTTGGCATTATACATCGATGTTCTTTAATCTTAAATCCATATTTATTTTTGCACGGGCATTTTTGTATCACGTACATCGGCAAATCCTCCGCCGTTTCTTCGCGCCTGAGCAGAGATGCTTCTGCTCTCAGATCTGAGAGTATTGTGATGACGTCATCGGTGCATCGTCTCTTGCGGCGTAAGCTTTGAATGGATGTCGATCTTTTGGATGTGTGTCTAATCGCCGATCGTAGAGCAAATTAAAATGAAACTTTCCAAATGTGTTCTTTCGGTTTTGTTTATTAAGACATTGCTTAATTTTTTAAATCTCTAATAGATTTAAATCTTTTCTTTCTGTAACTTTTGAAGCCCCCTTTTCTTACTATAAATTAAAATTTTCGTTAATTTTAAATCAGAATCTGTTTTATTGGCGATCTATCATGACATAGTTTGTGTTTTAAAAAGATCGCGGGCTCCGGCCGCGGATGTCGAGTCTAGCGAATGGTATCCGAAGAATGTCTTCGTTTTTTTTGAAATCCTGTTTTAATTATTTCTTGATGTCGTGGAAAAGATTTTAATCATGTCTTTCATCAATACTAAATTTGATTTGTACTGCACTTTAATTTTTAAAAGAAATATCTGCAAGTGGAGTCGATTATTATATTGGCAAAAATTATTTTATAAACGGTGACCAAGGGGAAGCCTTTTCTTCTCTTCAAAAAGATGTAATAAAGCTAAATTATACTGTTGTCAAGTCTCCTCTTCATTTATTTTCAGACGACACTATCCAAGTAAGAAGTTTCCATTATTTCTATTTTTTTACAGTTGCTGACCTCAAAGAACCTAATGGTTTTATTACAATATTACACAACGTAATTTAATTAAAAAGAACTTCAATTTAATTTACCTTTTATTAATGGCCCATATTATGGATTATAATTGTACATTTTATTAGTAATGCCTCAGGCGCAAGCATTTGCTATTTTTCGCTGGAGTATGTCCAAGTACCAAAAATAGGGGGCAGGCAACCCGAAACTTAAGGTAATTTATATAAATTTTGTGTCGCTTTAAAAATTTCTTGTCTTTTTTGGACCAAATGTGCAATCAATGAAAGACTGCGATCTAATTTAACTCCTACGTAAGTTAAGTAGTTAAATGATTTAATGTTTTTCCCTTGTAATGTATATTGCTGTCCTCTTTTTAGAGTTTTTGGCTGGCCAAATGTTAGTGACATTGATTATTAGAAAGATTTTTCTATTTCGCTGCTAAATAAAAGCTATTTTTTTAATATTAAATGACGCGATGTGGAAAATAAAAGTGAGAAGCAATAATGTTTTAGCAACAGAGGACCCTCTATTGTTATTTCCGTTGAAAGATTTTCAATTAAATATATAAATTCAGTCAACACTGATTTTAGATACATTTAAAGCCCGGACTACCCCTGTCTTTCGTATAAAGATTCAAAATTAAAGCCGACAGTTGCGTGCAGAGCGCGCCTTGTGTACGCTGCCGAAGGCAATAGGGCCCCTAACGAATTTTGTTTAAACAGATTTTCATTTATAAAAAATCATAGGAAATCACAAAATAGAGGGTGCACACTACTTGAAACATTGGAACCCCAGCTTTAGGGTCGTTTAGAAGAATTTTCTGTTAAATATATAAAATTATTCAACAATGATTCTACATATATATAGAAGGTTATTATCATAGGCCCGAGCAACGCCAGGCGGGTCAGATAGTTAATAAATAATATATATATATATAATTTATTCTTGTTGTGTTGTTGTTTTAGTAATCATTTATATATTTAATAGAAATTTAATTAATTTAGAAATATTTGTTTCTTGTCTAAAATACATTTTTAATATAATTTGCTGTTCACGTATGAATAATCCGTCCAATATTAAGCTTAAAATGTAATTATCTTTTAATTTTAGAAAAATCAACCGACTATGCATTTCGTAAATTATAAAAGAAGGAAATTACAATCATTAGATAATCAGTTTAACGTAATAAAGAATATTAATCAGCATACATTTCAACGAATTTTTAAAATTAAACTTGGAATACTTGATAAAAGAAAGATAATTAATAAGTTATTCGATAAATTTAATTCAATATTTTGAAATATTTTTCAGAAATATATGCAAATAGTTAAATGTGAAATAATAAATATTGCCTGAAACTTGAAACAGACGAAATAATATATCTTCCTAAAATTAAAATTCGATTTTCGAAATTTTAAATTAATTTATAACTTTAAATACTATAATAACAAACTATAATAATATACATTTTATTATATAACTAATATATACCATTTTAAAATGTCAGAATATACATAACAATATAACTATTAAAAGACATCTAAATATAAAAAAATAATAACATAGCTGAATGTATATATATATACTAATATATAAATGCATAATATATATAGTTAAATAAATTTATATAAATTAGTATAATATATATTATATTTATATACTAATATAGTTATATTCTTTTTTACATAAATGTACAATGTTAAAAACGTAAATAGACTGTACACATTTGTAAATGTTTAAGCTAGCAAAGTTTAATTTTTGGCATTTTATTTTCATTTATATCTTTAAAAATATTAATGTAATATAATAATAAAGAGCTTATAATACAGCTAAATACACATAATAATACAGCTAATATATAAACATGCATGTTGACCTACAAAAATTATATCCATACTTGTAACTTTTCACAGTTTGGAAAGTATTAGTGCTTTGAACAATTTATTGCTTAGAATTATATCTACATCCCCAACATTTGAAATTGTTTACATATATGCATTTATTAATATACTTATTGAGAAACACTGCATATAAAATGAAGTGTTTCTCATTGTACAGTAAGTGATGCGTCTTTGTCGACATAAACATATTACATAGCTAAACATTTCCTTAACCCAGGAGAACTCGCTGCATGAGATTTTCTCTCACAGTCGTACTTTTTAAAGACTCTTAATTAAACCATTTTTCATTTTAATTAAAATTTCAAAATGTTATTTCAATTATTTTACCTATTTTGTGAATAAAAGTACTAAGCCAACCAAAAAAAGTTGATATTATATGAATGTAAAGTAAAAGAAAAACAATTGGACATTCTCACTAGCGAGTTCTCCTGGGTTAAAACAACACAAAAAACGGACACATTCTGTACATTTACCCTATTTCTCGGTTAAATGCATTCCATGAAGTTTTTATATCATCATTTTATGGACGTTTCTATTTTCTTATATTAAATTTCCCGTAGGGAGTCCATCTTTTCGTTTAAATATTGTGTTATAATCTGTAATTCAAAATTCACATTTTAAAAATACTTTCACATTTTTACTAGAAATTGAAAAGAAGAAAATCAGGTTTAAAATTTGTTTAATTAAAAATTAAAATATATTGGAAAGTGTAAATTCATCTCTGTGGAGTTAGCGGTGATTTTCTCCACTAAATCATAAAGGACATATTTTTCATGCAGTTTTAAAAGCACCTAAAGCGCAGTTAGTAATGTGCTGGCATACAACCCAAAGCACTACCGACGAGAAATATATCTTGTAAAAGTTAAATGGTACAGCAGTTCAATTTCACTAAAAAAATTCTAATTTTTCGAAGTTCAAAAATTCACTTATTTATAAAAATAAATTAAAAATTATCATTAAAAATAAATAAACTAAATAAATATATAGTGTCCTGTGTTTCTTCATTGATGTAAATTTACAGTGTCTACTGTAAATTTACCGAATAATTTATTTGTTATTTTTAAAAAAAATCTATATTTTTCTAATCTGTGTAATTTTGCGTAACGCTTAAGATAATGGTTCCCAGTATATTATATGTAATTTAACAAAATAAAACAAAACCATGTAAGCGGCTATATGCGTGTTTTAAAAACAAAATATTTGTAGACACTTTATGTTTATGACAATGGTTCTACATCTTCAAATTAACATACAGAAAATATGCATGGTAAACAAATACACCCATAATACTTGCATCTTTAAACGTTTACATTATATGAAATAGACATTCTGTCTATTTATTATAAATTTGATGTTTTCTACGGATCTTTTTTCCTGTTTATGATTTAGGAAAACACTAACAAAAAATTGATGATAATAATAATAATAATGATATATTTGTATAAGGTATGCATAATTATTCATAATAATCATAACAGTTTGAGAACTATTGTTATGATGTATAGAATATCATTTTAGTAAGGGTTAAAAAACTATATCCTCTTGATATCAATAATGAACTGATGCGTACTTTATTAGTAGATAGAGTTCCTATTCCTATAGACGACAAATCTCTTCCTGCTCCTGAGACCGAGTCTTCAGAACCTGCCTCTGTAGTTGAACTTTTGGAAAGCGTCTCTGTTCCTTCACCTGTGCCCGATTCTTCAGGTCCTACCTCTGTAGCTGATCCTCTGGATATCACCTCTGTTCCTGCTCCTGTGCACCGGTCTTCCATACCTGGGGATGACAATCAGCGATCTCGAGATAGTAGAAAACTGTAGCAGCCGCAGCGACTTGATTTATAAATTTTTGAGTTTCATTTGATCCTGAATCTCAAAGGTGGGAGGATATCGGAAAACACCGACCTCCATGGACATTTCTCTTCGAATGAGGTCTTTTGTTTTTGCCGTTTGGCAAGAGTAACTTTTAGTTTGGAACTATCGAAGAATGTTTTGAAATGAGATGCGTGTTTGTTTTCCCCATCAAAATAATAATTATTGCCTTCGCTGTTATCGTACAGTCCTGTACATATGTAAATACATTTTGTGTAAGTCAAGATGATATAAATAATACAAAAGACTAGAAATGTCCTCTTCATTGATGTGGTCTGTTATCTTGTAAAATTTACTAGTTCCCGAATCTGTTCTTGAATGTAAAAAATTCTGATTCAAAAAGAAGGTGGCCTACCTTGGATCGGTAAGTGTTTTTTATTTACCATTATAACTTTGTATAAAATAATTAAGTGTATCTGGCAATATCTTTACTACACTTATACTTAAAACTTTATTGAGTAAAATATTTTATTATATGAAATACTGCTGAAGGGGAATTCATTTTATAGTATAATGAATTTCATCTTTTTTACAATATATATCAGCTTTTGTTTCATAAATACAAAATAAATATGAAATTTTATTTACTGAAAACTTAAACGTGGTGTATTTTTCTTTTTTTTTCAAATTTAGAGTAAACGCTTATTATAATGTTAGAAAGAATTTTAAGATGTACACGACATTTGTAACATTTTTACAATTTAAAATTCAACGTACTTTTCATACATTTCAACTATTTTTAATTTTTACACATTTTTACAATGTACATCTATAGCCCCAAAAAATCTGACACTTGATTCTTAGCTATACTCCTATGATATTGTTTTTTATAATCAATGAAAGCGTTTTTGGTTTTATGAACAACTACTTATACATATTTATGTACATTTTTAATTTAATCTCATAAAGAATACTATCCATTGGTCAAAAAATGGTTTTTGTTTCTAATGATATGCTATGTTCTAAAGGAAAAATGAAAAATTTAATACTATTGTCTCTTATGTTCAGTTAAGCAAAATATTTCATTTCTTTCATTAAACAAAAGTAATCGAAATGCCATTTGTCTAACCAGTTATATTTGACAAATCTATTTACATTTAAAAGAACCTTGTCAGTATTTTATTTCAGAAAAAATCACTAGAGTTGTTTTTATAATGTCGAAATATAAAAATCCATTCCTCTCGAAGACAAACACTTTTTAGCCGACTTCAGATATTAAATGCAACCTCATAAACCTAAAAATAATGCTGCTCAAGCCTTTTTAAAGTTTTTTTTCTATATTATCTTAATTATCTATGCTATGTATAGAATCTGTTGTGGTGAACAACATACCCTTCGAAAAGTGTACAAAAATTTTGGTCAACGGGAAGGTCCAATTTGCAATATCTTGTGTCTGAGATGGTCATCTAACTACCTAACTACTACGATTATCTTATACCAACAATAACTTATACATAACTACAACACTTAGCTTATACCCACAAAAACATTTACGTAACTACTACTATTAGCTTATAACTATAATGACCTAAACGTAACTACTTAAATTAGCCTATATCTACAATAACCCAAAGCTAAATACTACAATTAGCCTATAAACTACGACAATAACCTATACTTAACTACTACAACTACCATACTACAAAAGTAGATTTGTGAATTTGTGTCTGTATATGCGCTTTTAGTAACACAGAATACATTTTTCAGAGCTAAATTATAAGTATAATTTCTTTTTCCTACGTTCTGATCTTTAACATGGCGTCCAAAATGGCCGTCAAATACTTTGCACATCCCAACCTACAAAAGTAAAGTTGATACACTTTATTTTTATTGTCTTAAGTGTATAAAATGGTTTTTCAACAATATCAGACAATCTCATTTCAAAATTTTTATTTTTTTAAATTAATGTACCAGCTACCACATTCAATTATATAGTATATAACTACAGCATTATAATACATGATTTGTCATTTAAATGCTGTAGTGTTCTCAGATCAAGGATACATATTTTATGCGTAGGATAAACGTCTATGGAAGAAAATGTCTATTAACATCATATTCAATGTCTAATTATTTGGATTGAGATGATGACTGAGGTGATGATTTTGTCTTAACAGCAGCACAACCATTTTGTTGAATCAATTTGCACACATGTAAATTATTAAATATGCATGTGACATTTGTATGTCACACACATAAAGTTGTAGTAAGCCTTTTTTATAAATAAAAAGTTAAATATGGGGACATGAATTATGCTATAAAAAATACTCGTCCTTATTCAGAATAAAAACTAAATATTTCTAAGCATGAAACAAGGAGAGGAACAACTTATCTTCATTTATAGTGGCTAGTTGAAATGCAGTTACTGTTGCAATGGAAATAATTCTGCTAGCGCCACCAAGCATGTGTTAACCTAAATGTGTGGTTAGAGGGACTGAGAGGATGGTCAAACTCAGGGACAAATATATTTACTGCAATATCTTACTATACAATCTATACTAATAAAGGATAATTATATTTTCCCATACTGTATATATATAGGTAAAAATATATAATAACAAATGTTAATAATATTTGTAGAAATGTTTACAGCATACATTTAATATTGGATATTTGTACCTGGGGACAGGGACTGAAACGATGGTTTACTTTGTTTAAAGGTTAAATTTAATTATTTACACATTATTGTATGTCCATTTGTCACTGATAATTGTTATAACAAATGTTATAATATATTACATTTTCAGTTTTTGGTTTTAGTATAATTAATGAAATGTTATTAGCAGTGGACGCAAATTGTCCAATTTTCAGATATTCCCCCATATATGTATATATATAGTTGCATCCGATTTATATGCGATCCTACTTAATATGCGGATTTTTTTCCGTTTCCTTCAACATGTTCCATAGGAGTAATGAAAATATACCACGTTTAATACGTAAACGGTTATGGGATCCCGCTTAATACATGATAAATGTTTCGTCCCTTGAGGCAATAAATCTTCCTTAAAAAATTGACAAATTGGCAATACATATTAGATTTTCCTTCTCACAGCGCAATTCAGTTAAATCGTCAATAATAATTATTAATAAACCTTACTGTCATAATGCTATATTCTAAATTAATGATGAATATCCTTAAATCTCATATTTGCTCTTGAATAATATTTTTCATTTTAATTTCCATAGTCTATTCCTGGCGTCCACGCCTTTTAAAACTCTTTAATAATTAAACACAGCACAAAACTCTAATCTTCTAAAACATAAAAAGTCCTGTAATGTAACTACACAAGATATCAAGCGAATTATGCTAAGTTTCAAATAACGCTCATGCTAATATAGCTCGGTTATTCTGTTGAAAAACTTATGTTTGGCTATCGCCTTTTGCCATTCATATCAAACATAAACGCCAAGGTTTAATTCTTATACCTGACTATAGAACGAGAATTTATAAAATTTTGTTATTTAGGTAATTTTTTTTCACCATTACTGGATAACTATTTTACATTTGATTAAATTAAAAGTACCCAAAGGGAATACATTTAACATTAAAATCCCTCTTTGCGTTGAGAATTACTCAAGATGGTGATAAAAATGTGTTAACTATCAAAGGCAGTTTTTAAAATTTGAAGTTCTTCGAATAATTTAGATAAGTTTTAAAAATATTACAAAAAAACTGTTTAAATTTCACTTGATAATTTTGTCATTTATCATTCTTGACAGCTTAGTAATTAATTCAAACAAATTTAGTTTCTTATTATTAAGTTAAGACCTTTTTTAAATTATTCCCTATAGATTCTTTATTCTCGAAAGGGGGCCGTTTGCATAAATTGCCTCTTCACGTCTTTGTGCTATATAGAATAAAAACTCTACTCTTCAATTACGAATTAAATTTTAAAGTGCTTAAACTTTTCTATTTGAATACTTTAATTTCTTATTTTATATATTATTTTTTCTTTAAAATAATTAAGGAATTTGTTTTAAATATATAAACTGCATTTTTATTCTGTTACTTGTCAAAATGCTTGATAATATTTAATTGTACATGATTTGTATAGATATTAAATAGTTTAATCATAAAGTTAAGATTTTTTTTTAAGAAATGTATTTTAACGTTACAAGCATCTTTTATTACAATTTCTAATCATGCTTAAGCATTTTACTTATTTTTTATGAAAGTTCAAAGCATAAAATAAAATTCTTGTTTTTATTTTTAAAATACTACTGTTTTTCAATAATTTATGGTAAATATTCAATACGTTTAATGAAAATTATGCAATTAATAATTTTAATTTAATTAGGGGGATCTGCACCCTGCAATCTACACTCGAAAACGACCGACTTTGCAGCCTTTAAAAACTGGTAGTGTATAATGTTTTAATAAACTTATCGGGCTAAGGATAATTGAATGATGTTATCACGAACGGCGGCTATCTTCTGTAATCAGGTTGCCATGCTTTTCCGCGTGAATGAGGAACTTTACGATTATCATGTTCTCATCCAACCTGTCATGACAGCCGGTGGCTTTTTATGAGATTGATAAAAAAGACCATTTACATATTTGAAAAAAATCTCGTCTAAAATTGTTAGGTTAAAAATGCTCCATCCTTTTAAAATCAGCTTGTCTAAAATGGTTAGGTTAAAAATTTCCCTACATTTCAAAATCAGTTTGTCTAAAATGGTTAGGTTAAAAATGACTTTTGAAAGAACGCTATGTACGATAATACTCGTTTGTATATGAGGTGTAAAAAAAAAAATCTGCATGAGAATAACATTCAGTACCACGGTATTAAAAAGCACTGTGTTTTAGAATTTTACTCTTTTATTTTATGTTTTGGCCCAGTTCTAGATATTTTCAGTAACATGTAAAGATTATGCATGAATTATTTTCTCTATTTTAATCCACTATCATGCATATTTTCATCTTATTTTTTAAATGCAAATTTTTTATTAGGATGAGCGATGAAAATCCTCTACTAGGCTACACAAATTACATTTTGTCGTACACTTTACAAAAAAACTATTCAGCATTTTGAATTGAAGTTAAACGTAAAAATAAATTATGATATGTAGATTTTCACAAAATATATTTATATGTTTTTACAGGATAGCCTTAGAAAAATTATTATTTTCATTAATTTATTTTACATGTTTTTCCATTACGGACTCATTCTTGCAAATAAAAAATGAAACACGTATACTTTCAGAAGAAAAAATAAATCATGGAGTTAGTAATTATAGATAGAATTATGATTAATTAAATAGTTTCACGAGTTCTTTGATTAAATTTTTAATATAACTTTTTTTATGAAAATTACAGCGTATTTTTAATGAATTAAATTTTGTTGAAATTCAATTATTTACATTCAGCCATAAAAGCATTTTTCAGTGTTAAGAATTCATATACACAATTTATTCTTATTATGTCAAATCATTTACGCATACGATACTTACGCATTAAAGAATTATATTATAGGTTATTTTTTTTAAAGTGGCAACAAAGGCGTTGTAAACAAATAAAATTAATTGTTAAATTCGTTATATCATAAATAAAAAATTACGTGGAAATTCTTAGTAAATTGATTGAATTTACATTTCTAAAATTAAAATGCGCCAAAACATAAAATAAAATTTTTGCTTAATGAAGATGCAAAAATAATAAAAAATAATAATTGTTACTTTCAAATATTTATCTTATTTACTCGTGGCGAATCCAAATAAAGCATGGCTTTTGCTAGCTTTAATTTATAAATATATATGAATTTTCTAATATGCGTTTACAGAACTATATTTCGTGCAAAATAAATCGAAAGTATTTTTAGTATGCATTTACTGTATTTATGCTACGTCAATTGGAGAAATCTATAAACAAATTTGATAGCAGCTATACTTTTGCACTATGTGATTCCCAATGAGAAGTATCATGAATATTGTAAACAAGAAAATCGTTTTAAAGGCACATTTTAATGTATGACGTAACATTCACCATTAAATGCGTTCCGTGTGTTAAAATTTAATTAATTTAAAGTTTTTTTTTACTTTCAAAATTCACGTGTAAATCTGCTATTCAATTTTAAGTGTTTGGGAATGTTGTTGTTTAATCTTTTTATATATACTTATTTTCACTTTATTTCACTTTATTTTCACTTTATTTTCACTATCAAAAGTTTTTCACTAGTAATACTTTAATTACTCGTGTTTTAGGCATTTTAAATATGACGATATTTAATATTTGAGCATTTTATATATCACATAACTGTCAACATTAAATGGGTTTCGCGTCTAATAATTTAAATATTTTAAGGTTTTCTTACTTTTTTAATATTCACGTATTAATGTAATTTTCATGATGTAATTTTGACTATTTCCTGTTGCAAACATATGATCATTCAATTATTATTTTAAGATTCGTTTCTGGTTCTGCTAGTCACGTGGAAATATATTTTTTTATTTATAAGGAAACACAATTATTTATGCTGTTTTGCAAATTGACACCAATATAATAAAAAAAGACTTTTCTAAATATGAAAAAAATACCTCCTGAAATGATGAAAATTTGAAAAAATAAATAAATAAATAAAAATCCCTCAAAAATTTGTCAAATTAAAAAACTAAATCTGCATACCGCAAGTTTGTGAAATATATCCCTTGAAAAAAAATCCCTAAGTATAGTTTTTGCTCACATAAAACATTTTTAGTGGAACGATTTTGACCGAATTTAACAATTAATAGCTCTTAAAATAAATCTTCGATTTAAAACTTACCTGGATGAGCGTGTTTATCAAACTTTTCAGTATTAATACTACCATTTTTTTTTACATTTTTGTATGCAGTAGCCTACTATTACCGAAGAAAGACCTAGGGTCACGAAAAATTCATTTAGTCCGTCAGCGGCGGTGGACTGCATTAGTAACTTTTTCTAAAACAGACAAAAACTATTAATTAACCTAAAAACTGTTACATTAATAGTTAAATAAATAACCATTTTAAGAAAGAATTTCCGGAAATACTGGTATTTGCTCCAATGTAAACGTTTTAAGTTGATATAATATTAGTTGAAATGAAGCTCACAATTGAGAATATGTTTAAGCCAATGGAGTCTGTTGTGTTTCCGTTTATGGAACATTATTTCAGAATTTTCTAAATAAATGCTTGTAATATTTTTTTCTTCTACGACTTCATGAATATAGGTGATTCAGGTACGCAGGGAAATCTACTTTTTATTTATAACGGCTATATCAATTTTTTTTCGTTGTAAATTATTTGGAAATACCGAAGAATGTACGATTTCTACCTGTAGTACATGCATACTATACGTAGTAACGTATTATACTATTGCTAATATATCATAAATTTCAAAATAATTTAAAATTTAAATTGTTTAAAATCGCACCATTTTTTAAATCAGAGAAAATGGCGGGAGATTCAGACACACTCTAAACTGTTTATATTTTCTAAATTAATAAATCTAAATAACTACTATTAATTTCACCTTTAGCGGCTAGTAATATAGTGTTCTTACTATAATTAGACTTGATCAACGGATCGAGCCTGAATTCGAAAGAGTAAGTTACCATTTAAATTATGACTCTAAAAAATGAATGAGTAATTAGTACAATTTACACGTTGTGGCTAGTTATATAAAAAATCCTCCTTATGAATTCAGGATCTGTATATATATTACGCTACTGTACGTGGCACATAATTCGCGATTATTCGTTAATTGTTCAATGGCAGAGCCCGAATGAAACGCCCCTCATTGGTTACTGAACAGCATTTAATGCATCTCCGTAACTGTATGGGGGGTGGGGTTACCAAAGGGGGGAGACCCCGTTATATCGCCAAATTACGCCGAGTTTGTCGACAGCGTGACGATATATCGCCAAATTTGGTGACAAAAATTAGTCGCCAAAAGTAACGCCAACTTGGCGCTATCTCTAATATTTCACCAAATTCCCATAGACTTCCATTGTAAACCAATAGGGCTTTTTAAATGTAGAAAGTCAACAAATTGAGATATTTTAATGCAACAAAAACTAAAATTAGCTTAAGGGATTATATTAATTATAATTAAGGGAGTCCAAGTAAATTAAATTATGAATAAAAATAACATGATACAATGCTTAGCATACTTCCCAAACATAAATTTTAAGGGAGACCAAACTGGTCGCAAAGAGCGGCGAGTTCATTATAAATACTAAAAACAAAATACTACAAAATAGAGATACAATAATGGGTACCTGGATCATCATCGACGAACTCAAGCTGTAGAGAACTATAAGGAAATGTTTTGGAAAGCAAAAGCTGTACACAGGAACATCAAAGTCCCAGGCTAAAATGTAGAGTAAATGTATTCTATAACCATCCACGACAAGGAATTAGATTTGCTTCACTTTCGAAAAAACAAGTCTTAAGATGAAGTTCAGTATGCTACACTCTAGTAAAACGTAAAACATCGTAAGACAGAACTGTCTAGTGCTATATCATAAAAAAAAATTTTCCCCAGTCAAGAGTTAACAGCTGAATTCAGGATGCTGTAAATAAGAATATAATATCCTTAAATAAGGATAACCCCTCCAATCAATAACATCTCCACAAAAGTCTCTATCTTAAAAGAGACTGTATTCATTGGGCTAAAGAATAGTCTGTGCTTTTCCCCTAAATCCTAGACCAGCATTGGTTCGTTTTAAGCCTATATAGCCCAATCTGAAAAGTACAGAGCTTGCCTTGGCAAGAGGTATAGGCTACAGACACCGAAGAGGACAACACCTCATCGTATTACCTATTGGTTACTATCTACAATAATATAAACCTGCTATAAATGTTCTAGTCCTAACCTGTCTAGGGTGTTCTTCTTTAACAAATACCCATAGACATATCGTCTACATGAAAAAAATAGCTTATTTTTTAAAATTATATTTCATTGCTATGGAAGATTAAAAAAAATATAGGAAATAAGAACTCAATATTAAAATAACTATAGAAAATGTACATATGATAATGTACATATTATAATGATAATGACCTTCATTTTAATATCGAATATGAGTCTATAGGATTTTTCGTTCTTTAAATCTTGTTCATTAATCCTATCTCAAATTATAAATTCATGAAAATTTAATTTTCTAAAGCATTTTTGTGAATTTTAGAAACTATATAAGAAGATATACACAATCATTTAAGGATGTTCTTAACTGCTCTGCTCAACAAGCGCAAAACGTTTTGACATATTTACAAATTCATTTTTTAACGGAAAGGTATAAAATTGGAAAGCCTGGCCATGGAAGCGATTTGGAATTGAAATGTTTTTTTTCAATTTTTTGATCAATCAATTACCTATTGAGTTATCAGCAAATTCGATCAAGCGACAAACCTGTTTTTCGCCCGCTCTTGAGTACTTTTTCTCCCTTCGCGCGGAAATTCGGTTCAAAACGCCTACTTTGGCACTATTTTCTGAGAAATCTATTGCGTTTGCGAAAAGAAGGAAAAAACAGCTCGATTACATAGTTTCTAAACAACAGCACCAGCTAGTTTCACGCATTTGCGAACAAAAATAAATTAAAACTTATGTCAGAAAGTTGCCGTTTGGATTTGAGAACTCCCTTAGTAAATTTTAAAACTATTTTGACAATTAAAATCATTTAATTGTCATAATAATTAAAATTATTTAATTAATTTTTAATTTATAGGTTATTGTGCAATATTTAAATTTCTTCTCAAATCTATTATTTAAAATGTTTTTTTTAGTATTTTTAAAAATCAGTAAAAGTAGAAACATAATGCTTTTGCAACATAAATTTAGATATTTCCTAACTGAATTTTTTCTCCCACAATCTTTTAACGAGAAGAAAATTGATAAAAAGCAGATGCAAAAGAAACCATCCTTTTAAAAATATTTTTGTTTTGCGCAACCGATAATGCTTTTAGAACAAGACAAAATAAAGCTCATTCTGTACTGTATTACTTCTACTCGATGCATTAAATGAATTGAATAACAAGTTATTTTAATGGTACTTTAAAGTACCGTCGGTACATAAAGGGTTAAACGTTGGTTTTCATTGAATTTACGCAAAGCATAATCCGTAACGTCAGAGGAAAGATCTGGTGTAGCTTTACTACCAGTAAAAAATAAAATTAAAAATCTTTTACAGATAACATCTTTTTAAATTAATTTTAAATTTAAGTTATTAAAAATGAGTTCTTGAGTTCATAACTTAACACATTCTTTGAGTTTATAATAATTATTATATATGAGATTACATACAAAAAATATCTCAAAATTTGTGTTTTATTCTATCCTCCCATTTTTTGCTTTAAATTGTAGTATATACATGATTGTTGAGAATATACAGAATGTTTCAAAAATGAATTAAGAACATTTTATAGAATGCCCATTTTAAAGAATCGTTAATCATTTTTTACCGTCCAAGCTATTTTAGATCCTTTAAATTGGAAAACTGTGTTTAAGATATCCTATAACACTTTGCCAGTTTTGTTTTTACACATTTAGTACATAAATGTAAAATATTAATATTAATAAAATGTATTCAAACAATTATGAAGTACATATACATAGCGCTCAAAAGAAAGGACAGTTAAATGTTTTGTAGTGATAAGTTAAATTATTATTCACTTAAAAAAAATACCGTCAAAGACAGGGTTTTTTGAAAGAGTGACACTAAAATTCTAATCATCTTTGTTATACAATGGCAATTAACAACAGTAAAACTGAATATTCTGAGAGGCAATAATGATTTATCGTAAACAAAACTTATTTCGTTATTTCATTATATCCGCTAGTAGATTTCTCCTACTTAACGGAACTTAGTACCTTTGAACACTCTTCATTTGAGTACATTAAATGATTTGATAATGGAAAATGATTTAATTGAAACAATGCAATTCTTGTGGTAAAATTTGAAATTTAGTTCCGTAAATGTAAAAAAAAAAAAAAAAAAAAAAAAATGTTAAAAACCCATTTCTTTTCGTTTCATTTTTTTCTTACAAGTGTATTTTATAATGGTGGGGATCGGATTTCCAAAAAATGTATGTGGTTTCAGAAAAAAATATCATTTTTAAAAATACAGTCAATATTAACATGGACTATTTTTATGTAAAAAAACTATTTATATCACTCAAGTGCCAATTGCTAATTTTATAAAATGAACTAGAAAAATAGTAATTAAAAAAATGTTAAAACCCTATTTCTCCTACAATTTTGACTTTTCGTTTCATTTTTTTTTCTTACGAGTGTATTTTATAATGGTGGGGATCGGATTTCCGAAAAAATTAAGTGGTTTCAGAAAAAAAATATCATTTTTAAAAATACAGTAAAAATTAACATGGGCTATTTTTATGTAAAAAAACTATTTATATCACTCAAGATCCAATTGCTAATTTTATAAAATGAACTAGAAAAATAGCAATTAAAAAAATACATATTGATATTTTAGCAATTTCATCATACAGATTTACTAAAGAAGCAAAAACTCAGAAAATTAATTTAAAGATTGATGAAAAAAGCTTTTTCACGTATTCATTGTTCGACTGAATTCGTTAAAGAGAAAATTTAGTTTAGGATTTTAATTGTGAACAACACGCAGGACACCATGAAAATTATAGTTAGTAACTGACTCTTCATGAGCCACGGAGGATTACGTTAGTACTTTTATAAGTAGCGTAAAATACTCTCGGCAAAGATAGCTTATAAGTATTTAGTTAACTAGTTAAAGTTTTTTAGTTAGATCGTTAGCTAGTTTAGTTAGTTAGGTAAAAGTAAATAAATAGATAAAATAAATAGATTCCATTAAAATTAGAACCCTGCATTGTGGGTGGATTATTCGATGTATCTTTATTTATGAGCTTCAACAGCTTAAGAGCCTGCACAGATATCTATTAAATATCCATGGAATAAAAGAAATATTTGCAAAAAAAAAAAAAAAAAAACTATGACATAACTTTTTCAGTAATTGTATTGCAAAGTAAATATTGTAAATGCATTGTTTAGTTCAGTAAGTGTATCGTTTTTATTACTTTCTTCTATCTTTACAAGAAGAATGTATTGAATTCGTGAAAATATTCGACTGTCGGTTTTCGACTGTTTTATACGATTTAGAAGGTCATGAACAGGATTTGACAGATTTTAGAAAATGTCTGTCTGTGCATCTGTCTGTATGTTTATGACAAAATATCAGTGTGCACTCTATTTCAAGAACTAATACACGGAATTAAAAAAAAATAGCATCAGTTAGAATCAGATATAAATTGATGCTGACTAGTTTTTGGTGTAAGTCACCCAACAGGTGGCGCTGATATTTTGTATTTTGTACGATTTCCGTAATAGCTCTATCTCTAGAACTAATGCAGGGATTTTCATCGAACTTCAGATTCAGTTAGACTTTTACATAAGTTGTTGCTGAATAGGTTTTGGTGTAAATCGCTTAAGATCTGACCGTGCTATGCTGCATTTTTGGAGATTTACACGACTTTAGCGATAGTCATGTCTCAAAAACAAATAAGCAAAACGTTTTTCAGCCATTGAGCCAATCACAGCCTCTTCATTTCCTCAGTTAGTAGGTTCTGACACGTCTACATGTAACAGAAAAAATATTTGTAACTATGATATACAGGGTAATATTTCACCTATAACGTGTGTTCTCAAATACCTGACGCACCCTGTAAATGTAAATTGTAATAGAGTTTTATACAATTTGTAACACGCTTGTTTACATTGTAGTTCATATTTTACAATTTAGTCCTTATTGTACCCAAAAATTTATTTTATGAACGATAATGTTGTAATTAGTATCATAAATATTTCATTTTATGATTTATGTGCGAATATGGTTTATATAGCATGGAGTAGATAAATATCGATAGTATTAACAGTAGATATGATATTTGTTATAAAGAGATATGTATTGAAACACTATATTATATGTAATTCATGTATATATCACTTGTTCTTTTACTCGGATAATGATTTTTTATTTATGCATATGGATTTTGATATAAGTAATATTTTATAATATATTGTAAAATTTTGTATATGCAGTAGATGCAAATACTATTGATTATTTAAAAACAACGTTTAAAAACACAATAAAATAAGTTAATTTGAACAGACGTATACGTTTCGTGAGTACCAGGACTCACATCCTCAGTGTATAAAAACTTTAAAAACAATATCCCCCAACCACATGTACGGTGAAAACTCAAATGTCAAAATACAATACCAAAAGACCATCAAGTTCCAACAGCCAATGAAATTAAAGCGGAAGTTAAGTGCCGTGACACAACAAATCCAATCAGAAAGTTGAGATGTATGGTGCACTAGACAAATCATTAGCCAAGGAGTGTTTAAATCTATGGATATGAACAGTTTCAAAAAAGTCTAAATCCAGAGGCGTAATGCATTTCTTGATAATGGTAGCTGAGTCAAAATTGAAATTATGTCCGTCTCCCCAGCAATGAGAGGCGATAGAGGATTTCTGCAATTCTTTTTTCTTTACATAGTTTCTGTGTTCATTGACTCTGTAACGGAGTTTTCGTTTAGTTTGTCCAATATAGGACAAACCACATTGGCATTGAATGTTGTAAATACCTCAATGATTTTGAGGAGGAATTTGATCCTTACGCTGTGAAAAAGTTAATTTATTAACGGGTTTAAAAACCACATTATAATCATAATGTGTTAAGATATTAGCCATCTTAAAGCTAATACTATTATAAAATGGTAAAATGATAAGATTAGAAATGGAAACCGTAGTAACAGAAGAATCAAGATTATTAACACACTTATTAAGACTATGAGAACTACATTTGTTCAATTTAACTTATTTTATTGTGTTGTTTTTAAATAATTTATATTTCCACACAAGTTCTGCAAATACTATTGTTTTCTATTCTTAGATACTGATTTATATTTTAAGTATATATGATTTTATTTGCAATAAATTGTTGATCCAGATTTAAGGATTTGCTTAACTATAAACCATCGGGTTCGAATTCGGGTATATGTTCGCGGTGTAAATGCTTATATGGCTTTAAAAATTAGAAAATAAACTCTTTTTTATATAATTTATTACTCGTTCATTATATCTGTATTCAGGTTTTATTGTAAATTTGCGCTCAATAATTGAAATCAAGATATCCTTAAGTAAATTACTATTAAATTCAGTATAACTGTTAAACAGCTATGATAGATCGAAAATATTACTGTATTTCGTGCATTTTTTAGGTCTGTTCGTAATTATATAAATACGTAGCACCTATAGTCGTCGTTCAGTCCGTCCGCATGTAACAGAGCAAAAACTACGTGATGATGTTACAGCCTAATGGTGTTACAGCTTACCCAATGGTCTGAAATTTTAAATATATAATTGTTGCATAATTTTGTGGAATCATTTCAAATTTTATGAAAATCTGATGTATAGTTTAATTACAGGCACAGTCAGAAGTTTTCCGTTACATTAAGGCCAATTGGAAAAATATTTCAAGTGCATTTTAAGGATGTTACAGCCTTTCGAACAGAATGAAATTAATATGCACTTATGAAGTGCATTAAAATATTGCATTCATTACGATATGCAATGCAAAAAATATTTATAAAACTAGTTATAGTACGAACGTACCTGATATTCTACGTTTGACGAGCAATTTCGAACTTGTTTTATTAATTCTACGTAAAATGAAAAAAAAAGTTATTTCCCTAAAATAATATTTTCCTTCACGAAGCTATTTTTAGGGAGAAAAGAAATGGAATATGTACTATGTAAGATGAGAAGTAACAATAGTAATTTGCATCAGGATGATAAATATCAAACTAAATAATAAAAATATGTAGATAAATATAAATTTATTAAGAATTAAATTCAAAATTTCAAAATTTTATTAATAAATAAACAACACATGTAAGTATTTAGAAAATTAAAAACAAGTTAAAGCACGAGCTCGCATTCCGGATATGTACTTCGTCGAAAGTTTTTCAATGCGGGTGTTTGTTGTGCCAAAATTCTATAATTTGTACAATTAAAGCAACTTTTATTGTACAAACAATTTATAATACGCTGTTCTTCATATCATTCCAAAAAGACTGAATAGGGTTCAATGTCTGAGCTGTTCTCCGGCCAGTCAAGAACTTCCAAATCCTGAGAAACCGAAAGATCCTTACTTAATTGTCTTTGCTCAGTGGCAAGGTGCACATTTGTGCATGAATATACCATCTCTCCTGCAACGTATAGCTGACTGTATGGAATTTTTATAAGACAGCGAGTTTATATTTACCAATCCTCTCCCTTTCTGAGCTAGTAGAGTAACTCATTGTTCTCAGCTCCCATCACAGGCAGGAGCCCCTATTTTGTACATATGGTAAATATTGTCTTATTTCCTTTGGTTTGTTTTATTGAGTAATTTAGTACCTTCATCATATTTATCAGCATGTGCATTTCACGTAATGTTTTCCAGATCTAATACTCAAAAAATATGTTTTGTAATTGTTTACGCATGTATAGAACATGGTACAATTCCTGTCAAAGTATGTACTGATAAAACTTCTTGTGAGTTTCAGAGTCGAAACAGCAAACTGAATTTATTTATCTGTAGGTTATTAATTGTTTTAAAATATTGCTTTGCCTAGTAATTGTTAATGTATCTTACCATATGCAGTGGATTTCAGTCCCCCCCCCCCAGGATTGCACTTGTACTATAAAGCGAAAGCTGGGTTCCCGTGGCGGTCATCCCTGTGCATCCCTGAATATACCATCATTGTTAGGGTAACATTGTCTTACATGAGACAACAAGCGACTTTGTGGAAATTCCTTATATTGATGTTTGTCCATAGTTCCTCTAAAAACATGAAGTCTACCGTATTCACATGTCGAGGTGACGTTCCGCATCATAACCTTTTTTGGGTTCTTGAGAGTGTGCTTTGGTCATTCGGGCTGGAACTTTTCACTCATTCTTTCCTAACAAACAGGGAATGTTCATTATCGCCACTGTCGATTCACCAGAAACATATACCTGTAATTAAAAGTTACAAGCTCTAAATACTGATTTGATTTACCAAACATTAAGTGTAATGACATGACGTACCAAAAATGAAGTGTAAAATTAATTTATCAGATATGAAAATTTCTTATGTCACAAATTAGTTTATACACATTTTTGTACAATGGGCAAAGGTAAT
Organism: Maratus speciosus; assembly: GCA_963932465.1. Classification (NCBI taxonomy): domain Eukaryota; kingdom Metazoa; phylum Arthropoda; class Arachnida; order Araneae; family Salticidae; genus Maratus; species Maratus speciosus. The sequence continues at coordinate 176,290,623 of OZ010792.1, forward strand.
TTACTTTTATTAATCTTCAGCTGTCCAGTGTTTATGCGCGTTTGCCCGAGCAAGACTCTTTCTGCGCATGGCTGCACTTAGCTTATGTTTCTTGACTGGCCGACAAGCTCTGTAGCCGTACGCAAGGAACCTTCTTCTACTGTTCTAGAGCTCACGTTGACGCTAGTATCTTTCCATCTTGATAACAGTTGCTTTCAAGTCATTTTCCAGTTGCTTCGACTGACTTTAATCAAATTTCTAACAGCACGGGCTGTGGTTATTCCTTTACACCCGCAATTTGACCGGCCTCTGGTGCCCAAAGAAAGGCCCATGGCAAGCTTGCTTCGAATTCTACCTACACTTTGCGGCGAAACACGCATCTTAGAAGCTGCTATTTCACATGCTTTCAGGTTAGTATGCTGAAGCAGCGCTTGAATTTCACCTTTCTTTCGTGGGTTGAGATCCTTTTTTTAGCCTTTCTTATAACGACAGCTTATTTCTTTGAAACATTTTAACGGAAAGCTTAAACTATACAAAAATTGTCAGTAAAACACTTAAAAATACCAAAATAACAATTAGACTTAACCGCCATACACTAAAAACAGTGCACGCAAGTTTCAGACACTACCAACACAAATAACAAATTTGTAAAAATTTGCACAAATTTTTACAGTTAACAATCTGCAGCTGCTTAGCAACGATGACGTCACTCAAATACTTCGTAAGATTAATGCTACTGTATTGACATTCAGCAAAATCGTCAATGTTCAATACATAAACTCCAAATTGCCATACAAATATTAAAACTATCTTAAAATGAAAATTGGGGAGAATTGAGAAGAATTATAGGAGAATTGCAGGAGAATGTACATGTTTTTTTTTTTTTTTTTAAATCTATTTTTTGACCAGGACTGTACCTTTATATCTTTTTTTTTTCAACTTAAAGTTTTTTGCATTATGATAAAAGCTTATGTTAGTAGAAGGGAGATTAGTTGTATAACGTACTAAACATATTTAATAATTTTATAAATCGATTCATTTTACGACAATTAATCTACCTTTTAAAAAACTTTTATAAGTCTATAAAGATTGAAATTCTCCTATATTTGTATTATTTATTTTTATGCATTTTATTTAATTTCAGATATTATTATAACTGCTGCGAACAATAATTAGAAAAATAAAAGTTCTTTTAATATAAAAAAATCAACCAAAGAACTTTTCCGTTTCAAATCATGTTAATGTTTGAACAACTTTCATGAACCAGAAAAATTACAATTTTCAAAATTATGGTCGTTTAAATTTGAAAATAAATTTTATTTCAACAAAGTTACATTTTACTGTAAAAATGTCATTTTAGTCGAGAGGCGAAAATAATAATAATAATAATAATAAAAAAAATTGCTAGCAACTAAAGCATCATATTGGTAAAAACAATATATATATTATTCCGTTATACATTTGACAGAGCTTCTGAGAATTTTACGTAAAATTTAAGCATTTAAGTACTGACAAAATTAGAAAAAATTTATTGCTTTACATTTGTTTTTTGTTATGCTATATATTTGTTTTTCTTTAAATTCTTTATATCTTTCTTGAAAATTTAATAAGCTTTTAGAGAAAAACATAAAAATACAATAAAAATAATGTTCGTTTTAAAATGAAATTTTCTTACAATCACAAATTAAAAAAAAAAAAATCGGACGCCTAAATTATTTAAAACTTTTAATCCTTTTATAACTTAATTTATTTAAAGACATTTAAAGTATGTAAAATAACAACAACAACAAAATTATATAACTTCAATTAAATTCTACCTCTCACAAAAAATTCCAGATTACAATTTATTCGTTTCTAAAATCATTTTAATGCTTATAGAAGAATTTCTTTTTTACCTTTTAAAAATGTAACATTAAAGATTTATCTAAAAAATTGTCATTAAATTTGTTCGTAAAATATTAAATAAAAGATTGTTTGTTTCAATGTATACAAATATTTTTTTTTTTTTTTTTTGCTTTTCCTTGTTTTTGAACTTAAGCAGGAGATTAATTTAAAATGCATTTGAAAATAATCGTGTTTTAAAAATAATAATTTTGAGACAAATTAAGTTTACTAACTAAACTTGGATAAATATTTTTTTTTCTCATATATAAACTCTCATATACAAAAATATTCTTTATTAAGATTACCTGTCCATGATTTTAAATTACTGTTTAACGCTTCATAGAGAAAAATACACAAATTCTGATTTAATGCAATCAAATAAAAAAAAAAAAAAAAAAAAAAGAAAGGGAAAGAAAAGTGCCCAGGTAAATTGATGGCATTGAGCTCACAGGTTATTCACACTATTTTCATATTATACTCTTATTTCAAAGAATAATATCCCCCGAAAGACAAATTAATGCCGGATTACCCCCCTCCCCTTTCCCCACTTTACATTTAACAAATGAACCTCCAAATCTAATCAGGGAAGCGCGTTATCAGAATAAACCGGTATACCAACAATGAAGCAAATCGTATAATTCTGCACGAAAAACCAATTTATCTAGATTAAGGGTGTGGTTTTAGCACCCGTTCCCCCCTTTATACTTAACCAGTAAATCCCCAAAGCTAATCAGGGAAGCGTTTTACCAGGATGAACATAGAAAAAATATTTGAAGCAAATCGGATATTTCTATCAAGAGTTATCGCGTTACGTACATACAGAACCAGCGGGCACATTAGCTCTCAGGCCTTGATAGCATGTGAGCTAATAAAAACGATGCAAGACATGTGTGCGAGTAGGACTAGAGACCCTGCGGGTTCCGCCCCGTTATGTCATTTTACTGTGAATTATATTAATTACCTAGTTTCTTGACATATATACAAAAAGTAAAAAGTCCGTAGTGCTTCGTGTAATTTTTGTATAGCAAATTTCAAGTTTATTTAATTACACTGTTTTGTTTAACTTAGTTTGGATTTTGAATTTTTTAGATGGAATTTTTTAATCCATACTATACTTAAATCCTTATGCGCTAGTCGTTTCGCCCTATACTGTGAAGGGAGCGATGAATAAAGTGGAGCAAACATATGGCGTATTATCTACCGGTTGCATTAGAAGTAACTGACGTAGTTGTCACAAGATGACAACTTTTGTTTGTTTCCACTGGATCAGGTACTTTTAATGCTGGGACAAATTCCCACCAGAAAAAAAACGAATAGAAATTTCGCCCATATTTATGAAAGAAATTATGCATCGATAAAGCTTTTAAACAAGAATGGAAATTTTTGTACAAATTTGCTGGTGGAAATTTGCCCCGGAAGTAATTTAATTTGGTTGCATTGATAAGAGGATTATGTACGTTGCCACAACATGGCGGAAGTGCAAACTTCCATAAATAAAAAGGAATAAATAGTTTTTACTGACTTAATTATGGCACAAATTTTTCATGAATTAATAAGGAGGACATTTCTATACAATTTTACAAGTGGAAGTTTGCTTTTGCGGAAATCAGAGCCTGAAGAAACCGTTACAGATGAAGATTCAACATTTTAAAGTTATGTCAGATTCTTTTATTCATAGTTCCATGGTACCGGGGGGGGGGGGGATAAATGTAGTTTCCCTATTTCTTGTTTTTGAGAAATTAGCTAATTTTACTCAAACACACGAAGCTAAAATGCGTGAAACCCTATTAAGAAAGATTAAAAACACTCCGGCATTTTTAATGCGAATTTAAAAAAATTTACTGCGAATTTTTAATGCCAATGTAGTCTGCTATCACCAACAATTTGCTCTACTTATGGCGACCTTTAGTTTTTGATAAGATCGCGAAATTTCGTTAAGTATCGCCACGCTTATCGTGAAATCGATGCTTCAGGATATGACTATGTAACTTTAATCATATAAACGTTGGTAAAATGTATAAAAATAGTAAAAGCCTTTGCGCAACAATATTAAAAACAGAAAAAACAAAGTTTAAAAATGCACAAATAATACATGAAAAGCAGCAAATAGCTGTTTCGAATCTGTTAGCGAGATTCTACTTCAATGGAAGATAGGGGAAAAGGAACAGCGTGATAGAAAAAGCAAGGCTTAGCAAAATGATAGACAGAAATGCTTCCCCACTTTTCAGCAGTAACTGTTTCACTGTTAAGAAATCTTTTGATTTTGTTACAAAACTTCATAATTTTAAAACGCAGCGCCCCATGATGGTTTCTTTTGATGTTAAATCATTATTCACAAACGTTCCGTTTGAGGGGGCTTTAGATTGCCTCAAGAAAAGGCTTTGGAAATTCCATTTCTCTTATTTTGAAATTGAGGAGCTTATCCTTCTCACTCGCGCTTGCTTGTCGCAAAACACTTTTGTTTTCAATGGTAATTTCTTCCGTATGATTGACGATTTGGCTATGGGTAATCCTCTTAGTCCAATTTTATGCGATATTTATATGCATTATTTTGAGTTCAAACTTTTCGTAATTTTAAAATTTCCGTTCTATGTTCGTTATGTTGATGATGTTTATGTCCTGGTTGAAATGAATTCGGATATTTATCATATTCTCTCTATCATGAATTCCGTTGATTCCTGCATTCATTTACCTTTGAAATTGAGACCAAGAATTCTCTTTCTTTCCTGGATGTCCTTGTTATTCGTTGTGAAAATGGCTTTCAGACTACCGTCTTTCATAAATCTTTTGCTGTCAGTCTTCCACCTCACAGATATTCTTCTCATCCTCCTAACCAGAAATTCGATTCTTTTACTACTTTTGTTTTTCGGGCTATCAATGTTTGTTCCACTCCTCAGTTACTTGATGCTGAACTTAATTACCTCAAAGCTGCTGATATTGCTGTTGATCGTGGTTATTCCTCTAATATTATTGATTCTATTTATAAGAAATTGTCGAAACCTGTCCATTCTGAAAAGAATTCTAATTCCAACTCTAATACTTCAGTTGTGTTACCATTTTTTCCTAAAATCAGTCAGCAAGTTGCTAAAATCTTAAGACGGTTTGATTTTAGTGTTATTTTTTCTCCTGTTAATAAAATCACTTTTTCAAATCTCAAACACACCGTTGATCTCCTAGATAACTGGGGTATTTACCAAATATCTTGCCAGTGTGGCCTTTCTTATATTGGCCAGACTAAACGCGCTCTTAGATTTCGTTTAAAAGAGCATGAAGGTTATGTTAAAAATCAGGAGATCAAACGTTCTTCTGTTGCTCAACATTCTTGGTCTTCTCAACATAGGTTCGATTTTTCCTCAGCCATCATTATCCAAAAATGTTCTTCTAACCTTGATCTTGATTTTTGGGAAGCTTACCACATCATTAAAAATTCTCACTCTTTAGTCAATGACTTATCTAGTACTCCTGATTTTTCGAGTACTTGGAAAGCATTAATTTAATTTCCTCTTTTTTGGTTTCTTTTTCTCTCCTTCTCCAGTAGATGTCGGTACTTGTTCACCCTGTTGTTTCCACTGCTTCTCTGTCATGGGTTGTTTTTGGCGCCTTCGCTACCCGCATAGGATATATAAGCCAGCGCGTCTCTGTCTATTATTTTGCTCAGCCTTGCTTTTTGTAGCGCGCAGTTTATTTTTCCTTATCTTGCACTGAAGAAGAATCTCGCTAGTAACTTCGAAACAGCTGTTTGCTGCTTTTCATGTATTATTTGTGCATTTTTAAACGTTGTCTTTTCTGCTTTTTAATATTGTTGCACAAAGGTTTATTTACTATTTTTATGTATTTGGCGTTAACGGGCCTTTATTCCTCTGTGATTTTTTCCCTCGCAATTTCTCAAATCAATAGGTTTTGTAATTTACGATTAAAAAAGTACAGGGTTTTGGAACACTTACATTTCCTACTTAATTGTAGGCGTAAGAAGGTTATTCCTAAATACATTTCCATACGTTGTAATTTATTTTCTTCAAATAGAATTGACAATGTCTTATTTCGTTCTAAATTTGCTCTTTTAAGAGCTTTGATTCAAAAGACTCGCCACAAAATTGCTCATATAGAGCGCGAGTTGTATTTTTTGCATATCAGCCTCGCTAATTCTACACATGATTTTGAATCTATCGACAGAAGGTCATGGAGAAGAGTTCTCACTGCTTCTTCTGTTCATTGTTCGGTTTTGAAGAAGAAATTTAATACACTTTGTGAAAGTTCTGTCTCTAATTACTCCAGGAATTTTCCTCTTGTTAACCAAAATGCAGTTGTCAATCTTCCTAGTGTTCCTTTAAGTAACAATCAGCTAGATGCTCTCTAATTGAATAACATTTTTTCTGTCTCTGCTATTCCTTCTTTACCTAATCTTATTGCTCCTATTGAAAGAGCCTTTAAGGATGGGATCTTCTTCTCAAAAAGTGTCCATTAAGCATCTTATTGCCAATACTGTCGATTTCAATTGTAATGTTTATAAGCCCAATCTTAAACATCCTGTTAAACAATGTCTGAAAAATTCGCGTTTTGATCCAAACTTAATTATTACTAAGGTCGACAAAGGTGGTCAGATTGTTCTTCTCAACAAATCTACGTATTTGGAAAAATCCTAAAAATTAATTAATGATGGTCCGTATGTGGATATCCGCAAAGACCCTTCCACTAGTGAAATTAACTCTATTAAGCCTGCCATCAAGTATTCTTCCATTATTCCTGCTAACTTTAAGAAGTCTCTTATTCCGTCTATTGCGCATTGTGCCAGGTTTTATGCTTTACGTAAGGTCCATAAACCTGACATGCCTTTTAGACGTATTGTCTCTAGTATCGGTACAGTTTCTTATAAGCTTGCCAAATATTTAGTTTCTGTTTTTTCCCACTTTTGAGCAGTAACTGTTTCAATGTTAAGAATTCGTTTGATTTTGCTAAAAAACTTCATAATTTTAAGTCGCAGGGCCACATGATGGTTTCTTTTGATGTTAAATCATTATTTACAAACGTTCCGATTGAGGGGGGCTTCAGATTGCCTCAAGAAAAGGATTTGGGAATTCCATTTCTCTTATTTTGAAATTGAGGAGCTTTACTCAGCCTTCTCACTCGCGCTTACTTGTCGCAAAACACTTTTGTTTTCAATGGTAATTTATTCCGTATGTTTGACGGTTTGCCTCTGGGTAATCCTCTTAGTCCAATTTTATGCGATATTTATATGCACTATTTTGAGGTCAGACTTTTCGAAATTTTAAAATTTCCGTTCTATGTTCGTTATGTTGATGAGGCCAGTATAACTCGTCAGGCGTAGTAATTTTTTATCAAAATTCATGAAATTAATAAGGAAGAACACTGATATTGTTTTAAAAGGAAAAAGACTTTGAAATTCGACTTCATTAAGATAATTAAATTTGATTTTTAACGTATTAAACGGCAAAATTTTGATGAAAATTTTGATGAAATTAAGGAAACAAATTCTAAAAAAATAACTATACAAGAGATTAAAAAATCGATGCTTAGATTTGTTTGTGATACAGTTTTAAGTGATTAAAATGCAAAAGCAAGGACATATCTCAAAAATTATGACACACTGAGCCTTTTAAAGATTCATTTTAAAATTTAATTTTTTTTAAATATCTTAAATTTATAATAAGATTGGAAATTTCTTTTAAGGTATGTTACTTTATATATGTTATTTACATATACATATGATGAAATGTATATATCCACAAAATTTTAACTTTCTATGATGAAAATGAATAAAAAATCTTTTAACGTCCACCGTTCCCTTAAATAAATCCGTTTATGGTGGTAAGTGATGTTCGTACCGATTATAGAAATTAACGAATTCGTCATGAAATAAATTGACATTGACAACTAAATTAACTATTTTCGGATTTTTCCCTTTACGTGTTCTATAATACATTATTTTGTGGCAATTTTCAAGATATTAAGGCAACGTGATATATTCTGTAGGTTTTTCTCTTAATAATTTAAAACACCATGTTGATTAATTACGTGAATTTAGGGAAGACCGGGGCTAGTAGGCGCAGTTTTTAGTTATTGATTTTTATTAATTTTTTGTTTAAGTTTTTTATGAAACTTTAATTGTACTTTTAAAGAACAGGCATTGGGCTATAAATACCTGGAGTTTTGAGTTTGTAGCTTTTGTAGCTTTTGTTTAGCGGAATCATAAAGTAAAAGGAAAATTGTTCTCCAACTTACCCCGTCACGGGGCAAGTTGCCTATACCTAAGATGGCACACGCTTTATAAAAATATAATAAGACACGAAGTTAAGAGAAATCAATTTCCTTATTACCAGTAGGTTTAATCAAAGGTGTTATCGCCGTACAATGTAAATTCGAAATTATGCAGACATAAAAATAATGAATAAAACATTAACATTGAGTAACTTCTATTCTACTCGTTAACATCATCAGAGTTACAGTTGTCACAAATAAAAAATCGTGTGTCTCCGTTTGGGGAAGCCCCGTGTGCCCCAAATCTTGCATTGCAACCACTTTTTTCGGTGTTTGCTCTTTTTCAAGCTACCAGCAGACATCAGACACCGAGCCAACTTGCCCCGTGTTCAATGCGCCTACTAGACCCATAATAAATTTCTTCACAAAAGGGACACGTAACCATCTAAGCGTAAATAATCCAAGTAAATCACATATGTGGTAGATACAGTTAGTCATACACTGAGAAAAATTGCACAAGTTAAATCGCAATTATTAAGATAAGTATTAGAAATTAGAAAAAGAATGAAGCAACAAAAAATTACTTATGGGAGCAAAAAAACCCAGAAAAATCATAATAAATGTCCACTGCACGTAGGTAACGCTTCAAAACTACAATGAGGATTGTAAAACGCAAGAAGAAATGTACTCTGTGACTGGTTGCACAATCTATCCACAAATAGGCGATTTATGGGGGCTGTGCCTACTTACCCCTGTAGCCAACTAGCCCCGGTCTCCCCTACTGTAAGCGGGATTTTCCTAAACATTGTTTTAAGACCGTATTTATTTATTACCCGACTGCCAAGAAGGGTTATGAGTTTCACGCGTATCTGGGTATGTGGATTCCTTTATACCCTCGAAATATCCCAATGGCTGGAAGGATTTTAACAAATGCGGTCGCTATCGATTCGCCTTAACCATTCAATGGTTATAGGATAGGTTTTTTTATTATTATTCAAAATGGCGGTAGACACGAAAAAAAAAATTTACGCACCCTATTCAGTGGCATATCGTTGGGTAGGTTTTTCAAAATGAAGACACGATGTTTCATTGACTAGTGTACAGTTAGAAGCACCGCTTAAATGTTACACAACCTGGAAATTGTGTAGGTAGGATATCTAGCTTTACTGCAACTCTAACCATCATAGACATCTATAGGTCTCATCAAAACAGTGTTTATAGATAAGAACCAACAATTAAACACAACTTAAAAGTCATCAATACAAGTAAATAAAAAAATAGATAAGTAATATAAAAAATAGTTTAACATTGATGAGAAATAATTAATTAGTTCGCTTTTTGCGCAGTCGGGATTTTGATTTTTTAAATTAAATTTTTATTGTTTTAACTCTTTATGTCCGATGGTAGGAAAGTACCGTTAAAATAACTTTTTATAAAATTCATTTAATACATCGATTAGTCGTAATACAGTTTAGAACAAGTTATAAATACATTACTTTATCTTGTTCGAAAACCATTATTTTTTGCACAAAGCAGAAATATTTTTAAAAGGATTATTTCATTTGCCTTTGCATCTTTTCAGCTTTCTTGACGTCGAAAGATTGTTAGAGAAAAGTTTCAATCCGAAAATATTTCTATATTTCTATTGTAAGAACATAATATTTGTACATTTTTTTTTAATTCTACAAAATACTAAAAAAGAATTAAAAAAAAAAAGATTTGAGAGGATTTATAAATAAAGCACAGAATCCCTATAAATTGAGATTTAATTAATTAATTTTAATTGACAAAATCCTTCTAAAATTTATCAAATGCTTGTGTAATGCTTGTGCTTCTAATGTAGTTTAAAAAATTCTTTAGAAGTTGAAATTTTCATGAAATAAATGGTTGAGATAGAAGCTCGAAATTTCTAGACAACAATAAGACCACGGGTCTTTTTATTTTATATTTATTTTAAAAGATGAGACAAACTATCTTAGCTGACTGATGGATAAAGATCAATCCTATAGGGGTTACGTCTTTTTCTTATTGGAGCATGGAACCATAAAAATGTAATTTATAAATTAATTTTTGATACAAATGTATCTATTACAGTGTAAATAATATTTGGTATTTCTCTGGTGTAAATTAAGATACTTTGTTACATCATGTATCAAAATTATAGTGTATTTTAGTTTGGAATATTTAAAGATATTACATCATCATTCATTTATAATTCTAAAATAAAATATTTAAAATATTATAAACGATATACTCTAAATTTTAAAATTCTTTTGAAATTAGAAAATCTAAATCAAAATATTGGTAAGAAACTCTACAGTGAATAAGACTATGATGCATACATACTTTCGGACAAATATTGGCCAATATAATAAAATACAGTTTAAAACCGGTAAAATTATCGAATATATAAATATATAATAAAACTAAAAACCTCACATTATTATAACACTCATAAATACATTTATAATTCAAGGTAGTTAACTATCAAGTTAACCAAATTTACCAAAACTTACAAAGAAAATTGTTGTAATATACATCGCTTATAAGAAATACTTGTTATAATATCGGTCGCTTTCATGCATTAAATAAAAAATGTGTATCAAAGAGCATTTTTTCTCTACATTTTAAACAATTCTTAATTTACTAAAATTTTGTTTCGGAAATAAATCAATAAGTAGCCTGTTCTGCAATAAGATTTTTTTTTATTAACTTTTTAATATCATTCATGCACTATCTAATTGAAGTTGATTTTAAACAGTATGATAAAATTTTATTAATTCTATTTCTGCTGAAGTATATTTGCTGAAGAATCTTTATAACTGGTCCGTATTTTATCATTTCTCAGTAAATAGATAACTTTATAAGATCCACTTATCATTTTATTGCAGTGTGTATCGTATGAAATTCATTTGAAGAAACAAAGTTTTTTACATTTACGCAGAAATTTCAAAATGTTGAAAAGTCTACTTAGCATGAAAGGAAAATTTCTAATGTGTTAATTTAATGCCAAAATAATTGCCATTTATGTAAGTCTGCCGATATCAGACAAAAGTTTATCTGAAACAATGAAAAGAAAACATGAATGTTATCTTTGTAAAGTTTATCAGATTTAAAGATTTCGTGTTCCAGAAAAGTTCACATATGTGCCAACTTCGACAAGTATCCATAGGTTTTCATCCCTATATAACGTATCTTTTAACAAATTAAATTTATTTTCATATTTATTTTATGTTAAAAATAAAATAAAAATTTGTCTTTCCGTTCCAAAATTTCAGGTAAGCGCAATGGTGCACTACCTTAAAGTTAATACTTCGTAATCAATCGTGCAATAGACAAATGAAGCACTTCAGTAAATGTGATTTGGTAAACGAGTGTTTATGGCACTATTATTGTTTTTCAAATATACGTTTTCATGTATAAATGACAAATAAGCAATTCCTCAAAATGAAGTCAGGAGCCGGAATGTAACTTTAAGAGCAAAACTAATATTTTCCGTTTTTGTTAGCAGTCTTAAATCGCGTTATACATTTCTAACGAGAACATAAATTCCTTACTGAAACAAATGGGACTTTTTTTAAAGGAATTATACTACTTTTAATTTACACTGAAAGTTTTTAAATATAACTTATAGAACCAAGGACTGTATAAAAATAAAAATTTCTTAACTTTACTAAAAAATATCTATTCTTATGTAATTGGATTTTCATATGATAAAAAAAAAATTGAATACGTTTTTTTGAAATTGGAACTTTACTTCTAAAACTGTTGATCTTTCTATATGCAGTCAGTAACAAAAGTTTATAACCACTCACCCTGTAATCGTAGAACACGGAAATTTAAAATGTGAGAACAAGGCTGTACCAGACAGGCAGGTATTGCGTCTTACGTGTTCCCGCGCGACGGAGAGATGGTCAGAAACATTTTTTGTCCATGTTGTTTTTGAGGAAGTAATCGAACTGCTGTTTTTGTGAATTGTAGAAAGCTGTTTTCACAGAGCAAAAAGCAATTCTGAAGGACGAAGAATATTTTGAGTGACAAAAAAGCAGAAAACTAAATGCAACCAAAACTGTTCTACATAATGCAATAGTGAAGCATAAAATATAGTGGGAATTTGCTGCAAGGTAACTATCCGTCTACTAAGAGTAATAACGTCTCTAGACAACCATATCATATGGCGTCGTGCGCATTCGCATAGGAGTTCCTATTAGAAAATACAGTCAGCTTAATTGCAGCCGAAAGAAACGCAAGACTGATACCTGTATCAAGCAATTAATGCAAGAAATACAGGTTTTCCTTGCGAATAGAAAGTGGTCTTAAATGTTATCATACCCGGCAAAGAACGAAACAGTGCGCTATCAGCTTGAAAAAAGATGGCAGCCAGCAGTGCCATCAACGGTAAATTGCAAGGGTGCCATTACTTAAACCTGTCGAAAAGTGTCCGAGCCGAATGCAGCTGGCCCATCAGTGATGACCGACAGGAGGCCAGCATTGGTGTGCCATCACATTACATCAATCTGGCACTTTTCCTGCAGTGCTAGCACCTATCTCACTGCTATTCCTTTGCTGGCCCAGCACTTTCCCTTACAAAACTTTCTTATAGAATTCTATAAAAAAACAAAGTATTACATAATCATGGCTCTTTTTTCTATAAGCTAATTTCACCAAGAGCTATAGAAATATCTATAGCAGAAATGTCTATAGAAGTATTTGAACTGCATGTGGTGACTCTCCCAAGTACTGACCGCGCTCGATGCTGTTTGGTTCTCGTGATCAGACATGAACAAGTGCTTTCAGCGTACGCTATGACTGCTCGTAGTTTTCAAGCTCTCATTACACTATTTCAAGTTTGTTTCTTTTGTGATTTACGTTCCCAATCATTAAACTGGTATAGGAATTATTCTATTGTACAGAAATCGTATGTATTTTATACGCTTTTTTTATTAGTGATTCTGAATTGCGTAAATTATGAAAACTGAAATTCTTTGTAACCTAGTAAAACCATATTTAAGGAGGAGAAAAAAGTGTGTTGAATTTAAGAATTTATTTATTTCCTCATTTACCTATTTATTTTGCTGGTGTCAGTGGTGCTATATTTTTTACAGTTTCAAAAAAATTAGCTTTACAGCTTAAATTGTGTTAAGATATTCATTTCAGATGTGTGTTCAAATACTCAATGCCTTCGATATTCGCAGCGCCACCTAGCGTAAGATTTTCCAGCAATAATACTGCAAAAGTTCGTGCACTTCCATGTAGTGGTGGGCCAGTGCATGAGATAAAATGGATGCCCACCAGAATTTTATCTGATGATTTCCAACAGCAAAGCTGTTCAGCAGTGGTCATGCAGTGGTAGACCATCAGCCAGCACTTCTCCATCATTGCCAGCATCTATCTTGCTGCTGGCCAGCAATTTCCTCTTTGCTGGGTAAACATGGAGTGTTCTTAAATTTTTATTAATGACTATATACCGAGTGATTATAATTAAACATTCAAAAAGCTGTAAAGAAAGAAGTACTGGTCAGGATGACCTAAATTCTGAAACCTGAAATCTATTTCCGTTTGTTTTCTCTTCTTTTATGTTAAATTCGGGAAAAGTTGAAAAACTGGAAATACTACCGTAAGGGATAACCTTCTTCCAGAGCAGGCATGATACAAATACTGAATACTTTTCTGCAAAACCTTTAAAAATAAAAAAAGCCTAGAATCAGCATTTTTTTTTTTTTTTTTTTTTTTTTTTTTGAATTAGAGATTTATGGAAACCATACTCATTATCATCAAATTTGGATACGTTTCAAAAAATAAATAAGAAAATTCTCTGCTTTATGAATTTAATGCATTGCAGAAAACATGAAATACATGATAGTTTACTATTAGAATGTTATTAGTTTAGATCTGAAAAAGCCGTAATGATATAAATTATTTGGATAATAACTTTAAAAAAAATCGACGTGTTTCTAAAAAGTTACATTTATTATTTTATTTTAGAATCTATCTAATCTTACTTTAAAAACGAATTTTGCGAAAATAATTGTATTACTATTCAAAGTTTTAGCTATTATCTAACATACTTTATTTTCAATTTATTCATCTAAAGCGTCAAAAATAATCAAGTATTTATACCCAAATACTTTAGGTAAGAGTATAGCGGTGTATTTCATTATGTTCTATTTATCAAAATATTTCTAAAAAGTATGAATAACTATTCGTTATTCCGAAAAATAAATACATAATGTTTCTCATAACTCCAAAGCTTTTTTCATCATTTGTGGGCGATCATTTAAATTATTTAGATAAGGGTGTTTTGCGAAGAAAACTTTCTAAATAAATTATATAAATAAAAAAAAATCGCTTCTAGGGCTGTATTTATTTCAAAAAGATTAATGCATTTAAAAGTAAATATCACACATTAATATTTGACATGAAAAAAAATTGTATTTATTTATAATTCACTTCTAATACAAAATAATTTTTCACAGCTAATAATCCGCAAGCACAAGATTTAAAAAGTCTTTTTAAATCAAATAATAAACATTGTTAAGTGAGAATATTTTTAACTATAAGATACAAAAAATGTTTACATATCGAGGGTATAACTAATTAACAACTGATATATATATATTTATTTTTATAAATAGTATTTAAAACGTTTGAAATTGTATTTTATCTAAAAATTCTACTTAAAATGTTAAAAAGTTCGTTTTAATTCAAAAAATAAATATTGCTAAGCGGGAATATTTCTATCATAAGATGCAAAATTATTTATATATCGATTATAAAACTAATTGAAATGTAAAAGATGAAAAAAAAAACATTTTAGTTTAAATATTTCTATTAAATGATTTTACGATAAAAATTACAATTAGTTTCAATTACAATTTCAATTACAGTTAATTATTCTTTGTAAGGTGCACAAGATATATATATATTAGTATATGGAAGTAATAAAAAAGAACTTACATATTAATTATATAATGTTATTTGCATCTTACAACGCAAAACTAATAATAATTAAAATTTAAGTGTGATTAGTTCTAATTTTTAATGTAAAAAATATTTAACAGCAATATTTAAATTTTAAACTAAAACGGTTTCTAGTTTTACTTACCAATTATTTGTATAAACAATGTGTAAATATTTTGGCTGCTTATAGTGGAAATTTTCCCAAATAGCAGTATTTACCTTTAGAATGAAAACAAACTATCACACGTTTTAAGGGGTCTCAAGACTCTTAAAATTGGAAAAAAAGGACCATTTACAACATTTAATATCTTAAAATACATTTGCTTTAAAAAGACAATTCTTATTGCGATGAAACACATAAATATATTCTTTCATTTCATATATTTAGAAAATTGAAAGATACAGATTTAGCATTTACAGGAGGCTCCAAACTGTGAGACATTTGTCGAACAGAAACATTGGTATAACAGATTACGCGCAGGATTACTAAATACATTTTGCGATTAGAATGATATTTTTTGTAACTATTTATACTTCAGATTGTAAAAATTATCCTGAACCTAAATACTTTTGTATTTAAAGCATTTTCATATTAATATACAATGTTGTATTATCTAATGCAAAAGTTTCAAATTTTTAACAGTATAATCACTTGAAAAAATACTTTTTTGAACAATAAAAATGAAATTCAAGGTTCAGTTTATACAAACTCTAATATTAAATTTTCTCTGATGAAGAGCTTGGAATACCCAAAAGTACCAAGAAGTTTGTCAATAAAATGTATATTTTCAACTTGTAACATCTCTTCTATTATTTTAGTCGCCTATTAAGCAAACCAGTGAGCTTTTTAAAGTTGATATTGTATATTTTATGTTTGAATCGAGGTGAAATTTTGCTTTTCGTCTTATGATTTTGTTGATATTTACTATTTTTTTAATACTTTCATGAGATAATTTATAGTTAAAATTATATTTTATCAGTTGTAAATTTTTTTATCTATTATTTTTCTGTATGCGATAAAATATTTATTTTTTAAAAAATCCAGCATTTTTTTTCAGACATGCAATTCCATATTCCTCATTCAACAAAAACGATTATTCATAAGTTTTTAGGTGCGTTCGTAATTATATAAATACGTAGCACCTATAGTCGTCGTTCATTCCGTCTGTCCGTCCGTCCGTCTGTCTGTCTGTCCGCATATAATGGAGCAAAAACTACCCAACCGAATGATAAGAAATTTTAAATATATGATTGTTGCAAATTTGTCGAGCCATTTAAAATTTTATGAAAATCGGATGTATAGTTTAATTACAGGGACAGTCAAAAGTTTTTCTTTACATTACGGCCAATGGGAAAATTTATTGCAAGTGCATTTTAATGATGTTACAGCCTTCCGACTGGTCTGAAATTTTAAAGACATAATTGTTTCAATATTTTGTCGAGCCATTTAAAATATTATGAAAATCAGATGCATAGTTTAATTATAGGGACACTCAAAAGTATTCCGTTACATTACGGGGAATGGGAAAAAATTATTGCAAGTGCATTTTAATGATGTTACAGACTATGCACTTAAGAAGTGCAAAAAAATATACATTCAGTACAATATGGTGTGCAAAAAATAATTATAAAACTAGTTATAGTACGAACGCACCTCATTTGCCACGTTTGACGAGCAATTTCCAACTTGTTAATTTTTAAGTCATAAGCGAGTTAAATAAATCATCGATCTTTTGAAAATATTTGTTGAAATCCTAAAAATATACTTATACATTCTGAACGTAGTGTATTTTAGTTCGTTACTCAGACAAAATGTACTTTATAAAATTTCCGCTAATTTTTGACATGCAGTAAACTCCCGACTATCCGGCTCGCAACTATCCGGCCCTCCGTACTATCCGACCTAGTAAAATGTTGAAAGTACTACTAGCACTTGCATGTGCAATAGCTGACAATTCAAAATATAGTAATTGCAACGTCTTGAAATATTTTTTGGACCATAATGGTGGACATAAACCCGTGTGGAAAAATGAAATGGAAGATGAGAAACACATACTTCTTTCGTTGCTGAAAAATATGCCGGGCTCTGACTGTGTCAATGCAGAGGACATTACAGAATGGATGGCACGCGACGAAGTTAATGAATTAACTGACAACAATATTGTAGAAATGGTGTCAGAGTGAGAAGTAACAGAAGAGAAACAGGAGGAGGATTACAGGTAAAGTCTCATCCCACATTCGGAAGTGTTCAAGACGATTGAGGCAGCGCTGCAATACATTAGTCAGCAGGAGAAAGCGCCACCAACTGATGTCATCTGCTTGCGTAAATGGAGGGATATTGCTTCACGGAAGAGAGCTAACAGAGAGAAGCAAAAAACACTAAACGCCTTTAAAAAAATCTAAAAACAGTAAACTTTGACTCTTTTATCTGAAATTTGCATATTTGTGCAATCATTTATTAATAAACACTAAAATAAGATTTACTCATTTTTTGCTAATTAGTTTTACGCTAATGTTTTGCTTATTCTAAAACTTTATGTACTGTATAATATGAAATTTATCTTAACATGTGTGTATCATGTGTTTCTAATATCATGGCGAAGGGAGGCAGGAAAGGAATATACATTTATAGAACTCCGGCCTATCCGGCTTTTTCGTTATCCGGCCTAACCTTCCTCCACATTAGGCCGCATATTCGGGAGTTTACTTTAATTTTGGGCGATTTAAATAGTTCATGCATATTAATCCTTCGTAGCTGTTTTTAAAACAGTTTTACATTGATATAATTGTACATACTAATCAATAGCAGCTATGTTATGATTTTATTTAAATAAATAAAAATTGCCAGATTTATCTGGTGTCAGTGAGAAATATATTTTGTCAAGTGCACATATTTTAGCTTTTGGCAGGATTTTAACAAGATTTTACATTTACTGTATACATTATTATTTTATTCTGCATCATATGTTGCAGTCCAGGAGAAATGTACATTTTACCTTGGAAAAGGTCGGGTAGAATTTTTTTTTCCGAATTATTTATAATGATGCCAACATGGAAAAACCGAGTTTTCTAATAAACTTCCTTAAGGCTAAATTTTCTGTGGTCAAAAAACAACAAAAGTTTGGGGCTTTTCTTAAATTTTTTAAATATCTTGAGACCCGTTGCCATAGCATGTAACTTGTCAGTTACACTATTAAAGAAAACAAAATTATCTACAACTTTCATATTTACAACTTTTTTATACACTCAATAGCAAGCGCAATACGTCATTTCAAATATAAGACAATTTTTTCAATTTCCTTAAAAGCCGTGAAAAACGTAGTTTTGCCCCGATTATTCAAATGTTCCCGCGGATTTAATCGTGCATGTCTACTTCTAAAAATTGGTAAGAGTAAATTATCTATTATTTGCACACATACGACTTTACTATCATCTCAACAGATATTTTATATTCAATAAATTTATATAATTTTAAAAGTAGGGCAGAGTGTAGATGAATGAGACAATTTTCATATTTAGAAAGTAACTTTAAGTAAATACAATATTAACTTCAAAGCATTGTTTAAAAGAATACCTCAATACTCAGTAACTTATTTTCACGATAGTTTCAATTAAGAAAGCATTCTTGTTTAATTTTAATAATTTTAATAACTTTTATAGGTTTTACACATTTTTCCAGGTATCAATGGGATAGGTATGAAAATTGACGAAAAACATATTTTATTCCACACTACAATGGTATTTACCAATTATTGATAACATATGTTTTAATGTTTTAAAGATAACAATTATTGGATTGTAGTTCCTTGTAAAAGGGGGGGACTAAAAATAAATAAATATCTTTTATGTAAGAAATACTTTTAACTTATAAAATAGGTACAATAAAAACGACAACAGATTATTTTACTAACTAATGTTATGCATTTATCTCTTGTAAAATTTAAAAATTCTGTCTATAAAATATTTGAGATCACTAGCTTCATAAAAATATTTTAAAAATTAGTTATAAAAAATATTGTCATTTTTTTTTTACTTTTAACAATAAATATTACAAGATATTATATCATTTTACAATGCAAAAAAATATAAAATTTTAAGATTATCTATTAATTCCTTTAAAGCTTAAACAGAAAACTTACTTTAGTTGTTGAAAATTATGCTTTTTAGAATATTCTACTCTTCTGCAATATGTACGTACAGTTTTGAAACTATATCAGTTTAATGATCTCAGTGATACCAATTATCAAATGAAATACCAGTTTATTTATGATTGTAGGCCATTTTTGTTTTCGCATTGATCCCCTGTCTCATTCAACTCCACTTTCCGTACAGAATAAAGTAAGGTACGCTATATGACTGCATAAGCTAAATGAAAAAAAAAATGTATTTTAATAATAATAATTTCTACAGGCTATTTATCAATATCTTTTTCTCTTTGATGGCGCTGTTGTAGAATTATTAGCATTCCGTTTCAAAGGAATATCCTTACTAAAAGAAATATCTGGATCATCTAGAGGTATAAAGCCTAATACTTCCCATTTATCAGCATTTTCCTGCACTTTCTTCCAGTTTCTTCGTGTGACTAGTGTAGTCTCACGCGAAAACATTTGCACGCTAATGTTAAATTTATTTGAGCATTCTTTTCAGAATTCTTGCTTGAATTTCAATATTTATTTTTTTACACATGATACTTGAGGTCGATATCTAACGTTGTGCTTTTTTAACTTTCCGAATTAGGTTGCATTTTTTTAATGAAGATACATTAAATTTCAGAACGGGTTTCAAACAGTTTTCCAAAAATGAAAGTGACCGAACATTTTAAAAAAATGCAACCAAACCCGAAAAAGTACAAAAACACAACATTAGATATTGATCTCAGGTATCCCACGAAAAAAAAAAAATATTTAAAAGGAATAAAATGCAAGCGAGATATTTGTAAAGAACGCTTCCATAGGTTTAATATTACCTTGCAAATGTCTTTGTGTGACTAATTTAGTCTCATAATTCATATAACTGTGACTTTAAACGCCTCAATACTACAACTACCGTAAAATATTTGAAAATGAAATCTGTATAGGGAAGGGTAGTACACAGTGAGATGAAAATTATTATTACTTAACGAATGGCAACGATTTTTATTCTTACGAAAAAATGTTTGCTACATCTTTAAACTACACAAATACGCTAAAGTTATTTATAAAAGCACAGAAGCAGAATAGCGGAGTATCGAAAATTGTCTCACTGTGTACCACTTGTGGTACACAGTGAGACAATGTATACATTTTCATAAATCATACATTTCTATACTCTATCAATACTTTTCTTCAGTTTATGACTTCTAATTAAAATTTCTAGATAAAAAATAATAAAAATATGAGATTTTGGTGGGCAATGACAGACCTTGGGCTACGTTCATGCAAATTTTCAGCCTCTTACGTTTAGTAGATTTCACTAGCCATCGCACCCCCCCCCCTTCACACACAAAGATAGAGAGAGAGAAAAAAACCCCTCTTTTATTAATAAATAACTTTTTTTACGTCAGAACCGCATAGTAGATACACAATGAGGCACGTCTCACTGCGTATCACAACTGTGTGTTTCACTGTGTACTTTCGTTACGTTGTAACAAAATGGATGCCATATCTTTTTCATCATCAATTTCATAGCTTTGAATGCTTGTATCGTTTTGACGACATAGTCTATCATTAAATATAGCTAGGTTTGGTGATGTAAATATATGCCATAATGAAAGAAATAAACTTTAAAATGGACTTTTATGTAACTTTAACCCCTGTAAAATAAATAATTACTTACGATTTTGTTGGACGAGTAACCGAAGTGCCGAAACTACATCCACGTGTTCCATAAGATGAGGTGGCTCAGCGTGTGTTCCAGCTAGGAGAAAATGTTATAACTATGTGTCAAAATGGCTGCTGTCTCACTGTGTACCATATCTCACTGTGTACTCCCGTACCCTATACAGAACCCGGTCGTTCAAGAAAAAATTATATATTTTTAAGAGAAAGAAGATGGAAAAATTATACCTGCTAAAATGGAAACCTGTTCAAAGCGGAATATATTTCGGTTTCTTTCGGTTCGGTTTTCAAGGTTATAAGGAATCAATATTTCACAAAGCTGATTACATACTTAAAATTTTCCAAATCTGGCTATTAGATAGGTGTATAAGCTCGGTATTAAAATTCTCGTGGTAAATTTTCTTTTTAAGGGGGCGGGGGCGTCAAAATCCATCTTCGCCACGCGTGAACAAAAAGGCTAGTTTTGGCCCTGAAACACATAATTTACTGCTACCAATATATAGAAGTTGACATACATGATTCAATCCGTGGGAAACATTTGAATAATCGGGGCAGAACTACGTTTTTCAGGGTTTTTAAGAAAATTGAAGAAATTGTCCTATTTTTGAAATGGCGTACTGCGCTTGCTATTGAGTGTATAAAAAAGTTGTAAATATGAAAGTTGTAGATAATTTTAACCTCTTTAATATTGTGACTGACAAATAATATGCTACGGCAACGGATCTCGAAATATTACAAAAAATTCAAAAAAGGTCCCAAAATTTTGTTGTTTTTTTGCCACAGAAAATTTAGCTTTAAGGGTGTCTCCAATACGAAAGGGCAACTTTCTGGCATAAGTTTTAATTTATTTTTGTTCGAAAATGCATGAAACTAGCTGGTATTGTTGTTCAGAAACTTTGTAATTGAGCTCATTTTTCCATTTTTTTGCAAACGCAATAGTTCTTTCAAAAAAGAGTGTCAAAGTGGGCGTTTTGAGCCGAATTTCCGCGCGAAGGAAGAAAAAGCACTTAAAAGTGGCGAAAAACGTGTTTGTCACGTGATCGAAATGGCTTATAACTCAATAGGTAATTGATTGATCAAAAAATTTAAAAAAACAGTTCAATTCCATATCGCTTCCATGGCCAGGCTTTCGAATTTTATACCTTTCCGTTAAAAAAAAAATTAATTTGTAAATGTGTTAAAACGTTTTGCGCTTGTTGAACAGAGAAGCTAAAAACAGCCTTAAGAAATTTTGTTAGAAAACTTGGTTTTTCCATGTTGGCATCATTATAAACAATACAGAAAAAAAATCTTCTACCTGATGTTTTGCAAGGTACCCCCCCCCCCCTTTTTCTGTATATTTCCCCTGGATTATTAAGAACATTTAGTAAGTTTTGAAAGAATAAATTGTGTAGAGAAAACAAAAGCAGTTAATTTTTAAAACCGTTAATTATAAGTCAACTATCCACACACGTCATATATTCCTCTTCAATGTATTATTTTATAATTTTATTAGTATAGAATTAAACGAACATTTTTGCAAATAATCTTTACAATAATAATAAAGGACTTTACGTTACGTTTCACTCTCAAGAAGCTACCATAAAGGACTCCTTTCATTTATAGACTTTGACCATGCTAAAGTTTTTTCCAAGCAAGTTATTCCGAGCAATGCTATTATTCGTGAATCTTTAGAAATTCGTCTAAGAAACCATGAAGTGTGTAATGATAATGTTTCCTTTCACATCCCAGAAATATGGCTTTCTATTTTGAAATGTCAATGAAAATTCCACTTTTTTCAGCATTTCTTTCATCGTTAGTATATTTGGTTAAAAGATGGCGCCACTGAACTGTTTATTTGGGAGTAAGAGGTTTCCGTTAGACTGATTTGCATTTTGAATTGTTTTCAAAATGTAACATGTAAAGAGTTTGTTGTTGATTTATATTTTAGAAATTTTTTCTCCTGATGAAGGTTTTAAAGATTAAACCGAAACGTAGAGTTTTATGTTAAACTTGTGAATAAATTGTACGTTGGATAGCAACACCTATTTGTTTTGTATAATCTTTACAATATAAATTAAAATGAAAAAAAATTATGTGGCTTTTTTTTCATTTTTCAAATGATTGTTATAAATTCTACATATCGCTCCTGTTTTTCAATAAGGGCGTAATGTACAAATGATTAATTTTTCAGGAGAATTAAAACGAAATAATTCTTCATATTATATTCGCTTACTATGAAGCACCCTTGGTTCCTGCAAAAAATATTATCGGCAATTAGGGCTCAAGGGGCTACATTCAGCCCTTAATTTCTTACATATATGGATAGTACCTGTGCCTTAAGTCCTACTCAGCACTCATTAATAGAGATACACGTACGCCCTTATTAGATATTATAAAATATTGCTTCCTGACTCTATATATGCACTTAACACAATTTTGAAAAAAATGTGCCTTACGCCCTTACTGCAAAACAGCGGCGATATGTCATTATACGGTTAAATAGAAGTTAATTTGTTTTAAAACTTCTTAGTCTTATATAGATTATCTTATACAGATTATGCTTGGATTCACTTTAAACTGACACTATTGACATACAACATCCAAACAAGGTATTTCTATATGTATGTATGTTAATATTTTAAATAGTATATTTAAGCGATAGTAATAATTTATTTTATCATGCATGTCTTTTTGTGAAAAAAAAGACAATGACAAAAAAATGTACATTATTAAAATAACAATTATTTCATGTTACAAACTATTAAAAATTTTTATTTAAAACAATTGAAACTCTTTATTATGTATTTCACTAAGTAATATAAAGATGTAATGTCTATTTTTTTTAAGGTATAAGGGAATAAACTACCCGGGCTACAAAATGTAGGTGATAATCATCATGTATATTATTTCTAATGAAAACATATTCTTTTCTTTTCACATACCAAAGGCACAGCGATTGATGAGGTATTTTTCGAAAGGTTCTTGAAGTGGTGTTTCACACAGCATACTTATAACGTTAAAAACGTTTTCATTTAATCAAAAAATAATGAAAAGAAAGTATCAGAAAATAATCTCATAGCTTGGGGTGAGAAAGCCTAGGACGTGTCTACCTTTTTTTTCCCCTTCTTTTTTTAAAATAATAAATAAATATATTTTTTAGATTTAATATACATTTTTAGAATGCCCAATAACAATCCTAAAAATCATATTTATATAAAAAAATAGCAAAAATGTGTTCAAATTAAGTCTTAAAACGTATTAAAAGCGATATTTTAATATTGGCCTCACGTCAGAAGTCAACAGCCGAAGAAATCTCCAAAGATCGATACTTGCAATCAGCCTTTTTTTACTCTATACATTTTAATAGATTAAGCGTGATATTCGATTTCATGCCTTACATTTGTGTTACATTTATATTTTATTGTTTTATTTATTGATTAATGAATTTTTTAATTTAGTTATGGAACATAAGCTGTAATCAAATGATCAGGTATTTATATTAATTTAAATTCAAACGGATTTATCTTTCGTAATCGTCTGCACGCGATAGAGATACATTTGTGAAAAATTCTTGCTTCAAAATTAATTTTTAAAAAATAATAATTGAATAAATTGTAATACAGTTTTCAAATAAATTGCGAAAAAAGTTTTCTAACTAATTGCATTTGAAAGTGCATTTTTCCCCTAAAAACCTTGCATTTTAATAAAGGTGTATGAATGGTTGTAAATAAGCTGGTGTAAAAATTTTAAATGTGCAATATTGATAAATTAAATAAATTGCAATAAAAATACAAATTAAATGTAACCCTCTGCTATTGCCACCCTCAAATTAATGTTTGTGTTACGCACAGATACGTTTGCCTTTTATAATATACATATACAAGTACGTTTTATAAACCATTTGCGTCAGTAATGTTTTATAAAAAGAAGTACAGAAATTTTTATTGTGACATTTGTTTGTTATTTACTGCAGTAATGAAAAAGTATACAGACATAATAAAATTCCTTAAAGCAATGTCATAAATGACAAGTTAATAATATTTAAGTCAATATCAAAATAGATATATTTAGTTCTGTGCATTAAATGGAGTATAAAATTGGAAAAAAGATGAACTAGCAAAAGATTTATTGTTATGCGTGCATTGAAACTATAATTTTCAAACTTTCTGTTTTCTTTAACGGCATCCATTAAGTACTTTCCCTTCTTATGTCCATAAAAATAAAAAATAAATAAAAATAAAAACCTTAAACATCTTTCTTTAAATCAAAAAACTAAATAGGCATAAAAAATAAAACACATAGTGTAATATGTAGTGTAAAACAAGTACAGATATTATAGGGTTAACTATCATCATTTGAATGTAATATTACAATTATTATTTCTAAGCATAAATAAAACTGCTTTATTGGCTATTTTCCTCTTAAAAGTTTTACAAGGAAGGAGTTTTAGATAAATAAATATTAAATTTTTGGAGCAGTTGTATTTTAAAGAAAAATATATATTTGTTCAGTGGTTTGAATGATAAGAAATAAATCGGAAAAGCGAAAATATTAAGTGTAAACAATTCTAAACACGAATTGGTACACAATATATTTTTGTGTATAGCCATAAAAATTATAAAAGTATCTAGACTTCTATGTATACATGTCATTAGATATTCTCTTGCACCTTATAAATTTTGTAAAAATTAAAATGATTCAATCATGCAAGAATTCGTTAAGACTTCGCCTACATCTAAAATAAAAACTGAAAAAATCTGATAAATAAGTAATGCGCTGTAGAGTATTATGCACATAATTTCAGTGTATTGCACTAAACAATGCATTATTTAATCACTTCATCGGCGACAGGTATGGGGAAACAATGCTTTTACCGACGACATTCCTCCGGACAGACGGTGAAGTGGTTAAAACTGATAATTAACATTCTTAGAAAAAGCACAAATAAATTGTATCAAATTGCTTGCAAGTGCATACAAGTTGTCCCAAAAATGACTGAAGAATTTTTAAATTCAATAACTTCCAAACGGTGACAGGTATAAAACAAAATTCTTGCAGGAGGGTTATGTATGATGTCAGAAGTTTTTGTAAAGTGATTCTTTATTTTATTTCGGATTTCAAACAATAGATGGCTCTAAGAGCAGTATGCGCTCAGTCCAGACACGATTTTTGGTAATTCGGGATCCATTCAATACTTATTAATTTCCATTTCTAACATGGAAGAAGAGAGAGGCCGAAAAATCACCTGGATTTAGCGGTTATTGCTTGCAGCGCAATCTATCGATGCTATTTGTAATTAAAACTGGGAATCGCAGCATGAAACCTCCTAACATCTTTCATAACACTCCTGCAAGAATTTTTTTAATATCTGTCAACATTTGCAAGTTATGGAATTTTAAAATCTATTAATCTTTTTTGGGACACGCGATATTAAAAATATATTTTAAAATACAGTGGAATTTCCCTTTAACGAAGTCTATATTTAACGAAGTTTTTCTACTTAACGAGACTTTCTGCTCAACCTTGAATTTAAAAAGCATTAACATGTAAATTAATCTCCATTTTACGAAAAAATATATTCTATGTAACGAAGTTTATTCTGCTTCCATGCCTAAACAGCCTTCAAACGGGAAGGTTGTTTTTGCAATGGATGTATGAATTTATTTGTACGGATTGTATGGAAATGAAATTATTTATTTATTTAATGATTTCCATTTTTCTTGGTGCTAAACAAAACAATTTTTTTCACGCTGCGAAAAACTCATACTATCGCCACTCTCTCACACAGACTCTCTGACGCTGACATTGGTGGGAGTCAAAATCTCCTTTTTGCACTCAATGATCAAATGATTATGTGTGAACATGAGTGGCAATGGAAAAAGGAAACCACTAGTGATATTGAAAAGTAAAAACTCCAGATGCTACAATGTACAAAATCTTTAGAGATAGACTAACATTTCAATAAGGAGTCATGGATGACTTCTGACACTAAAGTGGTAATTAAACTGTAAAATGGCTGTAAAGTGGTAATTAAAATGTGATAACCAACTGAAAAAACAATGTCTCGAACTTGCTATGCTGATAAACAATTGCCCTGCACATCCAAAAGACTGTGCCTCAAAATACAAATTGATGAACATCAAAGTTAATTTTCTTCCTTCAAATACAACTTCTAAACTTTCTTAAGTCTTCCAAAAAGTTATTCTGGCCCTAGAAAAAAGCCAATGTAAAGAAAACTTTAGTTTGAGAATCAGTATATCAGAGCTAATGAAAGCTTTGGAAATGTGATGTGACATCATTGACCGTGCACAATTGTTTTATGAAAGCGGGCTTCAAAACTGATACTTAATTAGATGTTTCTGAATCCGATACCTACTTGCGAGATCTGAAGGAAAAATTGCAGTAACTGAAACATATGAGAAGTCTTGAAAAAGGTTCAGAACTTGCTAACATTCTCATCGATGAGGAAGACAACTGAACAGTGTCTTTTTTATAAGAATTTTGCACAAAGTAATATTACAGACTTAGTTAAAATTAAGGATTTGAAATACTGAGAAAAAGTACAAAAGTAACGGTACGTTTCAAATTGTGTTTACCTTCCCTCATTATGTTTTCTTTTAAGACATTATTCTAATTATATTTTTCTCATTTTTCTACATTTCATAAATAAAAGTTTCTATCCTACTTAAAATACATTTTCCCCCAAATTGTCCTTTTATGTGCATTTTTCATTTTATGCATTATACAAATTTCATGAATTTAAGATGATTTCTATTTAACGAATTTTCTTCATAATGAAGTATTTATGTGTAACGATTAGACTTCGTTAAATGAAAGTTTCACGGTATATTAAAAATAGATATACAAATATTACATCAAATGAAATCAAATACTACAAAGACAAAAAAAAAAAAAAAAAAAAATGTGTCCAGCAATAATAGCCAGCATTATTTATAAGGACAAAATTTATGTTGAAGATGTATGTGTTCAAGGATTCTACAGTATATATTCTGAACCGTACTTCAAGGAATTCTCATACATGGAAACAAGTTCAGTATTTGGAAATTTTGATAAAATAATAGCGGAGAAACCGAATAAAAGTGCTAAAAAGCACCAGATTCAGTCTAATAAAAATCAAAATGAAAGAATAATAGTCGATTCAAACGTAGATGAAAGCGAAATTCAAAATGAAACCACAGCTTTCGATTCAGATTCAGAGAAAACTGATACAAAATCGTTAAATACAAAACCGTCCGATACAGCACTCTGTAAACTGCCAAAAAATATGATAAAGCGCATTGTACACTTTTTAAAAATATTAAAAAAAAAAACAACAAATTTTCGGAAGTTTTTGGCCAATAAAATGGACACATGCTCACATGAGCATCAAAAAGATCCCGAAAAACGAGGGCACCCTTCTTTCTGCCTGCCCGATTCGTGTAAAAGTAATTTGTTATTTTTGCGTCATTTAGCATTTCATTTTCCAAAAATTCGATTACTGCTAAAAAATTTGTATTCTGTAAGGAAATACGATTTAAAATTGCGTTAGTTGGATGAAGTTTTAATTAAAGGCATCTCTGAGTACCTTGAAAAGTTTGCAATTGCAGACAGAACCGATAATAACTGCGTGGCAAATACTGAACCATCGCAGTTACCAGATGAGCATATGTTGGGAAAATTAAAAAAATATATATATATATCTATATATATATTACGCAATCATACGTGTCACAGAAATCGCAATTATTTGTTAATTGTATAGTGGCAACGCCCGAATGCTTTAATGAAACGCACCTCATTCTTTATTGAACAGTATTTAATCCATCTGCACACCTATAAGGGGTTTACCAAAGGGGGACTCAGATCTGTCGCCGAATGCCACCAATTTTGTCGCCAACTTACCGATAATCGGCAAATTTGGCGACAAAAATTAGTTGCCAAAAGTGACGCCAGCTCGGCGATATCCCTAAAATTTCGCCAAATTCCCATAGACTTCCATTGGAAACCAATAGGGTTTATTTCCTTACAGAAAGTCCACAATTTGAAATATTTTACTGCAACAAAAACTAAAAATAGTTTATAGGATTATATTAATTATATTTAAGGTAGTCCAAGTACATTAAATTAGGAATAAAAGTAACATGATACAATGCTTAGCATGCTTTTCCAAACATAAATTTTAAGGGAAACCACACTGGTTGCCTCGGACGGCTAGTATTATAAAGTTTTCCTAAAGGAATTGGGGCAGATTCCCCATTTTTCACGTGCTTCCTGTAGTATTTTGTACTGTAGGCGTGACGTTCGTAAAATTACATTAGAATACAACGAAAATAATTATTTTGACATTTTAATTGGCTATAAAAAACGAAAAGGTTCAAAACAATCATCAAATGATCGTTGGTTAGAATTAATCGCATATTTAGAACTGGAAAATTTTGATTTTAGCAATTTCTTTTCATGTGCAAATTGGCTTCAAAGCTTAAAATATGGCCAAATCCATTGGAATTTGTCAGTTTTCCACAACCTCGAAACTGATGATTTGCCAAGTGATCTTGGTAACTTGAACGAATTTGAAAAAAATCCTGATTCAAAAAGCAAAGTGTTTTCAAGTAGTATATAGGCTTGGTACAGTAGGCTCATAACTGCCAGCAACCGGTCGTTTAAAAGCATTGAAGGGGCACGTCATCAATTACCCCATATCATTGACAGAAATCCTGAATAATCTTCCAAACAAGGAAGGAAACCAACGGATAAGAGCCTCAAAATAATTTTGTTGGGTCTACCTACAAAAAATAAACACATTTGGCAAACAATAGTTAATTTTTAAAAAGTAAAATCGGCATTATTGAAGCTCAAACGATTAGGCACCAATGCAAAGAATTGATACATCAAATTTATTAGAACCAGAACCGCAATTTCGAGACATATGAAAATTGATATCACATGAATCGATGATTGAAATGTGCATGTAAACGACCAAAGTTATATTTTTGAATCCTTCACGGTTCGTCCATTGAATACATCAAAACCGTCGGAATCAGACATATATTTGTATCAGATGAAACGGATTTCAGCAGAAAGGATCTATAATCGAACAGCCAAGTTGGATCTTTGGTGATTTCCTGGGTAATTTCTTAATGGTTGTGGTGGTCAGCATGCAGAACGATTTTGTCCTTTGACAAATTCAGAATGGGTTCGCAGTAGATTAAGAAAAAAGGACTCTAGATTTAGATGTGACCATCAGTACATTTTAATTTATTGCATGACTATCACCTTCGGGCATTTGCTGGTGGCATTTTACAAAACTACCTGTATATGTTGATAAAAGTATATTAAATGTAATTAATGTAAATTTTATAAAATAATTCATGCTTTAAGAAGTAAAACAAATCGTTGCATATGTTCTATATACGGGGTGTCCGGTCTCAACGGTGTCCAATGGCTAATTCCTAAACCGTTAGTCATAGACATATAGTTCCAATTACAAAAATGTTTTAAATCAGGTAAAGAAACATTTTAAAAGCGATTTGGGTCAATAAAAACATTTCTTAAAAAATTACGAAATTTAAATTTTTATATGGTCCCCCGGTCCTATAAGTTATATTTAGTAATTTTTTTCTATTACACTGACAAGTAAGACAAAAAAAGTCCCATTCATATACCGCTAAAATTGAGCGAGTTATGAAACTTTACAAATGCATGACTTATGCCACTTTTCTACTCTGAAAACAAATGAGTTCGGCTTGGCTTTGAGGGATCATATGCCAAGCGTTTAAAGTATTCGGAGATCTTACTTCATGAGTATCTGCGCTTTGAAAAAAAATCCTACAAGTATTATGATTAATTCTCAAATTGGCTAAAATAACATATATTTTATTTTGTCAGGATTTGAGACTGTTTCTCTTATGATTTCTTTTAACAAAAATTATGTTTTTTATAAGTTTTTATGTTACTTCAACAATCGTATGTATATTTTTCCAGTTCAAAATTTGTACTCGAACTTTAACCCACTTATAAATATCCGATCGAGATTGCATTTTACATACTGACGCAAATCCGATAAAAATCTAATATTATTAAGATTTTCAGTGGTTACCATTTAAACTTATTTTAGAGGATAACACAAAAAATTTCGGATAGATTTCTGCCAAGGAGTTTAAGAAAAAGTTTTAGATTAGATAATACAAGACTGAGATTGTTGGGATTTTTAACTTTTATGTATTTTTTAGCACTGAATCCGAAAATTATCTTAATTTTTAACCATCATGTCAGTATATTTCGCAAGTCATAAATTTTCAAATTTAAAGAATAACAAAAATCGAATACTATAAAGTAGAGGAGATGATTGTGTTTTTTAACTTTTGATAATTGATTTTTACGCACTTTTTAGCACAGAATCTGAAAATGACCTTCATTTTTAACCATCACGTTAGAATTTTTTTTACAAATCGCAAATGTGTAAATTAGCGAAAATCCCATACTATAAAACATATGTAAAACATTTTATTTTATTTTATTTTATTTTATTAAAAATTTTATTCGATATTTTTGCTTATCCTGGGATTCTTACAGCTAAACAGCTGAGTGGTCCGAGGAGATCGGGGAGGAAATTCAATTTTAACATTGATTTTCTTAACTTTGAAATTTGAAATGTTCGAAAAATCTTGATACGACAGTTAAAAATTAAGGTCAATTTCGGGTTCAGTGGTACAATATTTGTAAGAATCAATTATCAAAAGCTAAAAAACATGACATAACCCAACTTTTGAAGGCTTGTGCAATCTAATAATATTTTAAAATACGTATCGTTTTGTAATGAATTGAGGCTGTTAATTTAGAATCATTTTATTTAACAAAAAATCTGTTTTTTCTTTCTTCTTAAATGTTTATTACAAATTGTATATTTTCCATTAATATGCCAGAATGATTAAAGATTTCAAATTTATATTGCAATGTTAATTTTACTCCCAAACATTTTTTATATCTGACGAAATTATATTTCGACTAAAAATGTGAATGACCCCCAATTTGCAGCAAAAAATATGCTCCAACTTTAAACAGATATTACTCGGTCAATTTTAATCGCAGAATAACGGGACTTTTTGTGTATTACTTGTCAGTGTAATAGGAAAATTTCACTAAATATAACTTATAGGAACGGGGGACCGTATAAAAATTTAAATTTCGTAATTTTTTAAGAAATGTTTTTATTGAACCAAATCGCTTTTAAAATATTTCTTTACCTGATTTAAAACATTTTTGTAATTGGAACTATATGTCTATGACTAACGGTTTAGGAATTAGCCATTGGACACCATTGAGACCGGACACCCTGTATATATATATATATATATATATATATGTAGTATTTTATCTAGAATGTGACATATTGTTAGGTGTAAGTGCAATATCAGGATGCATTTTAACAGTCACAGAAGAAGGTGTCAAAATAAAAAATCTCGCCAAGGAAGAAAACGCCAAAGGCAAGACCATTATGTATTGTAGATATATTAGGGCGGTAAGGAATACCGATGAAAATTTAAAATATGTGGCCAATGAAATAAATAGAAAAGCTATAATGAGAAAAAAGGAAAGATCTCGTGAGAAAAAATTAAATTCAATTAACAAAAATTTGATGGAAAGAAATGAGGTATCACGAATAGTACGAATGAGCGAGCTAAAAGAAAAACGCAATTTATATGCACGCGCCAATGAAAATAAAAATGAAATGAAGAATCTTGAAAAATATTATAAATGAAAGGAGACGAGAGAAGAAAATAATACTGAAGGAGTAAACGTAAATAAAAAGAGATTTAGCGAAAATTACAAGCGTGATCGCAATGACAAAAATGAAGATAAAAAATATTATCCGAGAGACAATTTTGTAAATAGACGTCCCAGATATTGTAAACAACATACATTTCTTGACGATAGAAGATATTTATACGGAGATCAGAAAGAAAGAATGCGGGAAAATTTTGAAAGGGAAGAGATTGAACTGTGTAAAAGAGATGTATACTTCTGGAGTAATAGTAATCGTAGGCAGTATGAACAGTCATTAAACCATACTGATAATTCTGTTTATGGTGGATATGAAGCTAAATTTAAAAGAAGATATAATTTGAAAACACGTTCCGTTGGGTTACCGGACTGTCAGGATGACCGAATGTGGGAATGTAAATATTCTCAACAATGCAACTCGTCTAACTCAAGGGTTTATTGAATCGATACGCAATCATATATGAAATAAAAAGTACAACACGAGGAGCGTTGAAAAAAGCTAAAAATGTATGGCAACGGTTTTGATGAAAAATAAGTAAATTGAAGAGATGTTTTATGTTTTTTAGAAGTTCGTTAGTTTTTATCTCAACATGAATGTTGAAGATTCGTTGTGTATCAAATAAAACATTTGAGTAAGAATTCTAGGAGAATTCCAGTATTTATGTAAACAAATGTATTATATTATTGATGTGGATGAACTGTTGTGATCTTCCAAGCATAATATTTGTTCGAGTGAATAATAAATGTCGTATTAAATTGACGAACTAATAGATGCAAATGTGGGAATGTAAATATTCTCAACAATGCAACTCGTCTAACTCAAGGGTTTATTGAATCGATACGCAATCATACAGGAAATAAAAAGTACAACACGAGGAGCGTTGAAAAAAGCTAAAAATGTGTGGCAACGGTTTTGTTGGAAAATAAGTAAAATTCAAGAGATGTTTTATGTTTTTTGGAAGTTCGTTAGTTTTTATCTCAATATGAAGGTTGAAGATTCGTTGTGTATCAAATAAAAGATTTGAGTAAGAATTCTAGGTGAATTCCAGTATTTATATAAACAAATGTATTATATTATTGATGTGGATGAACTGTTGTGATCTTCCAAGCATAATATTTGTTCGAGTGAATAATAAATGCCGTATTAAATTGACGAACTAATAGATGCATTTATTTATAGTTATAAGCCAAGTGAACCTTTTAGTAATTTTCAGATAAAATACTACAAATTTTGGGGGCTCGGTGCCGGGATTTGAATAAAAAATTGAAACGATTACGGAAAAAACACATCATTATGTCGATGTTGAATAAAGCGCGACGAAGCGATTTGATTGAACTATGCGAGGAATGCGGAATAAGCACGCCAGAGAAAGTAACCATTCTGTCATTAATTGAAGCAATAAAAACTTGGGAAAGTTTTGATGAAGACTTTATAAAAGACCGTCTTGAAGTAATATCATCGGCTAGCAAAGAGAAAAGAAAGTCAGAACTTGAAGCGCAAGCAGAGAAGGAGAAAGAGCAAAGAAAAATAGAAGCAGAGAAGGAGAAAGGGCAAAGAAAAATAGAAGCAGAGAAGGAGAAAGAGCAAAGAAAAATAGAAGCAGAGAAGGAGAAAGAGCAAAGAAAAATAGAAGCAGAGAAGGAGACAGAGCAGAGAAAAATAGAAGCAGAAAAGGAGAAAGAGGAGAAGAGAATAGCGTTGGAAGAAAGAAAATTAGAACTTGAAGCAGAAGAGAGAAAACGACAGGCAGAACTTGAAGCAGAAGAGAGAAAACGACAGGCAGAACTTGAAGCAGAAGAGAGAAAACGACAGGCAGAACTTGAAGCAGAAGAGAGAAAACGACAGGCAGAACTTGAAGCAGAAGAGAGAAAACGACAGGCAGAACTTGAAGCAGAAGAGAGAAAACGATAGGCAGAACTTGAAGCAGAAGAGAGAAGACGACAGATAGAGATAGAGGAGAAGAAATTGATGTTAGAAATAGAGGATAGAGAAAAGATGAGGGAATTTGAGCTAAAGAAATTGACAATGAAAGCCGAGATTGACTCTCAGAAGGATGCAGAAATACTAGCTCCAAGAACGGGAACAGGTAAAAATTTTGATTTATTAAAGTTACTTAATCGTTTTGACAGTGAAAAGGGTGATATTTGTATGTTTTTAACATTATACGAAAGACAAGTATCTCAGATGAAAATAGACAAGGATGAATGGGTTTCATATCTATTAAGTTTATTACCGTTAGAAATAGCTAGCATAATTACAAGAGAAAAGGAACCGGATGTAAATAATTACGAATATATAAAAAATTTATTGTTGAAAAGATTCAAAATGTCGCCGGAAGAATTTAGACAGAGGTTCATGACTCATAAAAAGAAGCCAACAGATAATTGGCGCGATTTTGGTTTTCAGTTAAAAACGTACTTTAAGGAATGGGTACGTGGAATGAACGTAACAACTTTTGAGGGATTAACGGAATTATTAGTAACTAATCAAATTAAGCGAAAAATACCGCCAGAAACCAGAGAACGTTTTATTGAGGAATTTCCAAAGATAAAAGAAGTAGATGTATTAGTGGAAGAACTAGATGATTTTGATACGGCGTGTAGAGGATTTAAAACCGCCAAATTGTTTAAGGCACAAAATAGCGTGAACAGGGAGGAAATAGATAGCCAGTGGAATCAAAATTCTCATCAAAATAATATAGGACGAGGCGAAAGAGCTATTAATTCGAGAATTATCTGCCATCTTTGTGGTTTGCCTGGTCATATCGCCGCCAAATGTACAAATAGGGATCAAATGAGCACACAAGAATATTATGGTAACCCGATTAGGAAAGCAAACGATAATGGCGCACAAAAAAAGAAACATAATGAGCTTATCAAAAGTGGAAAATAACGCCAAATCGACAAAAAGGATACGTGTAATTCCAATAAATGAGAAACCCACGAAAATTATCATCGACACAGCAAGCGATGTGAGTTTAATAAATGAAGAATATTACACCGAAATAGGCGCACCAGAATTATGCCAAGAAAATTTGCATATATTGACTGGATTTGGCGGAGAAGAAACCCGGCCAATAGGATACTTTGAGCATGAAATTCAAATAGACGGCGTGAAACTGACAGATAATTTTCATGTAATATCAGGTCTAGAATGTGACATATTGTTAGGTGTAAGTGCAATATCAGGATGCATTTTAACAGTCGCAGAAGAAGGTGTCAAAATAAAAAATCTCGCCAAGGAAGAAAACACCAAAGGCAAGACCATTATGTATTGTAGATATATTAGGGAAGTAAGGAATACCGATAAAAATTTAAAATATGTGGCCAATGAAATAAATAGAAAAGCTATAATGAGAAAAACGGAAAGATCTCGTGAGAAAAAATTAAATTCAATTAACAAAAATTTGATTGAAAGAAATGAGGTATCACGAATAGTACGAATGAGCGACCTAAAAGAAAAACGCAATTTATATGCACGCGGGAATGAAAATAAAAATGAAATGAAGAATCTTGAAAAATATCATAAACGAAAGAACACGAGAGAACAAAATAATACTGAAGGAGTAAATGTAAATAAAAAGAGATTTAGCGGAAATTACAAGCGTGATCGCAATGACAAAAATGAAGATAGGAAATATTATCCGAGAGTCAATTTTGTAAATAGACGTCCCAGATATTGTAAACAACATACATTTCTTGACGATAGAAGATATTTATACGGAGATCAGAAAGAAAGACTACGGGAAAATTTTGAAAGGGAAGAGATTGAACTGTGTAAAAGAGATGTATACTTCTGGAGTAATAGTAATCGTAGGCAGTATGAACAGTCATTAAACCATACTGATAATTCTGTTTATGGTGGATATGAAGCTAAATTTAAAAGAAGATATGATTTGAAAACACGTTCCGTTGGGTCACCGGACTGTCAGGATGACCGAATGTGGGAATGTAAATATTCTCAATAATGCAACTCGTCTAACTCAAGGGTTTATTGAATCGATACGCAATCATACAGGAAATAAAAAGTACAACACGAGGAGCGTTGAAAAAAGCTAAAAATGTGTGGCAACGGTTTTGATGGAAAATAAGTAAAATTCAAGAGATGTTTTATGTTTTTTGGAAGTTCGTTAGTTTTTATCTCAATATGAAGGTTGAAGATTCGTTGTGTATCAAATAAAAGATTTGAGTAAGAATTCTAGGTGAATTCCAGTATTTATATAAACAAATGTATTATATTATTGATGTGGATGAACTGTTGTGATCTTCCAAGCATAATATTTGTTCTAGTGAATAATAAATGCCGTATTAAATTGACGAACTAATTGATGCATTTATTTATAGTTATAAGCCAAGTGAACCTTTTAGTAATTTTCAGATAAAATACTATATATATATATATAACCTCGATTTTTACAGAAATTGTTGCAAAATTGGAAAATAAATGGGAAACGCTTTATTTTTTCCTTAAAAAGAAGTAGTACTGATGCTTTTTACAATGTAGAGTAGTAGACTTGCTTTTAAACCGCATTTAGCCAAAAATATAATGGGAGACAAAATGAGGTGAGATTTACCCCCACGCGTGTGGTAACGTTATAATAATAGGTGCGTGTGCTTACGGTTAAGTTAATTATGCGCTAAACGACGCCCGGTAACATGCGCCAATTGTCTGTAGACTCAATTATGTAATTTATCCGTACCAAATACGCCAATTGTCTGTAGACTCGATTGCGTAATTTATCTCCGTAATTAATGCATATTTTACAAAGGACACCTACTGTCAAATTTTCCCGATTTTTTTTATCAATGGTTACAGTTAGATGTAAATAGGTTAGTCATTATCGCGGTATTTAAGGTTGACTTACGAAATATTATTATAAATATCAAGTATTAGCAATATTTTTTATATTATTTACAGGTGTATTGTATAATATTTTCTATCACTTTTGATCATTTTTCTGCATTCAATCGATTTTAGACTTTTTTTAAATTTTAAACTCCTATTCCCCAAAACAGAAATTTTGTCTTTTTATAGTTTTTTTGGCAGTTTTAATTCATTCCTTATGACTATTTCTTACCCTAGTTTTTTTTGTGTTGAAGGGGTTGATCTAGGATACTGCACAGTCCCTTCAACCAGAGGAGCGTAGGTACGTAGCAGGAAAATTCAAGAGATCACACTGTATAAAACTTAGTATAAGGACTAGTCTGGAGGCCAGTCTTGACTAAAGTATAGGTCAGTATCCCAATATAGGAGTTACCAATAAGTACGAGGTCATCAGAGCTCTTGAAATACACTGGTGAGACACCGTTTATGCTAGTTTTTGATTGGGGCAACTGGTTGGACCGGTTGATTTAGGTAATAGTTCGGTTGAGGTAATTCAGGTTGGTTAGTTCGGGTGGTTGTTTGGATGGTTGCAGTTGGTTGATTAAGTTCCTGAAAGGATCTGAAAAAGGTGTGAAATGATATAAAAATGGTGGAACCAAAGAGAAAAGTAAAGCTGGACCTAAAAAATGACAGTAAAAAATTAGCAAATAGTTTCACTCTAAAAAAGTAAGTAGCGCGTACAAAAGTAATGGAACCAGATTATTTGTAAAGCTCATGAAATTACGCAAATTTTTGTTGATAGCTAAAAATGTGGACTAAGCTTTACAGGAGCCTTATATTCAGAATCATACTATCCACTCAAAATGAGTACTGGGAACAAAATGTGTAGTCATGTTAAGTTATGTTGGTAATTTGGGTTTTGGCAATCACTAATTTTTTGCTGCAACTTTTTTAGATCGGACTTTATTTTTCACTCTGGTTCCACCAGTTTTTTTATATCATTTCACACCATTTTCAGATCCTTTCAGGAACTTAATCAACATAACTACTAAAATATTTCTGTCAGGCCTAGAATTGTGGACATGATTTCATCAAGTCAAGCTAAACTCCACAAAGCTAAAAGAATGTAAATCATGAATAAATATTTTAAGTATAACATTAATATTGTCAAGTTGTTGAGGAATTGTTGTTATTAACATTTCTGACATAACACATCTAACGTAATGATTTTTATTTCATATAATTACAGTGAAAGGGAAACTTTATGTCAATGGACTTAAGCCAGTCAAGTAGTAAGCATATGGTTGAATAGTAAATGCTTAAGGTTTTGGGCTTGCTTTGGGCTTTGATCTTCTAGGCTTATCAGTGTCCCTTGGAATGGAATTTGATTCATGCTTCGCACTGAACTGACCTTTCAGGTTCTCGCTCATTACCAAATCAGCCTCTAACCTATTCTTAGGAATCCAAATTGTTAAACTGGTTATGAATGTTTGGAATTCAGAATATGTTAAAAATGAAATTTATTCCCCTGATTATTTTTAAGGCACCAGTAAAGCTCAGTTCACATTTTCAGCTGTCAACAAAAGTTTGGGTAATTTAATGAGCTTTACAGATAATCTGTTTTCATTGCCTTTGTATACACTATTTACTTTTTTAGACTGAAACTATTTGCTAATATTTTACTGTAACTTTTTTAGATCGAGCTACACTTTACCATCTGGTTCCACCGGTTTTTTATATCATTCTGAATGCATTGAAAAGTATTTCATAATCCATGTTTGGCGTATGATTTTTCGTTCTTAGTTTTCCTATTCTTTGCTTTGCTTTGCGCGTTAATTACCAAAAATCTTTCTTTAAATAGTGAATACACATGATACATGAGTATTATTTGAAATTAAATTGGGCGCTATAACTATGATAGTTGTTCACTGGATTCTATCTTTAGCTTTGGGCGAAAATTTTGCATTTAAATTAACGAAACTACAAAATAAATGCTGTGCAATGCTTTTTTCTTTTAAATATTGCTCATAATAAATGAAATACTAATTATTCTTTTATGATTAAAAATGACGATATTCTAATTTATTACTTTCTTAATCATTACCAGAAAAATTCACTAGAAATAAATGGCATATTACTAATGTCACATTTTCCTGCACCAAGCTCTTTTTTTATAGAGACGTAAAACCGTTGAAAAAGAATCCATAAACTGAATTAACAAACCCATTAAACGCCAACGCTCCCGTTGCGGGAACAACAATTTGTTATTTTTCCCCTTAACATATTTTTGAATTATTTAAAAAATACATTTTGTGCCGAAAAGTTAATAGTATGGTGTGTAGTATACATATTTTTTCAGAATGATATATATATATTTACTATTTTTTGCAGATTTTTTTAAAAAGAGAATTTTTGGTTTTTAAACTTCCTCAAGTAAAATTAGTAAATAGAAAAAAGTAAATTCTTTAGTTTTTACAAGTGCAGTGAATATTTAAAGCCAACAGATCTTCTAATAATAAATTCCTAATATGAAGTAAATATATTCATTTAAAGCAGTATTAGAAAGGTTTCTTTCGTATGTTCCCACAACGGGAGCGTTGGCGGCTTGTGGTTACATTCCCGTTCCTTTGTCTGCATGCGCGCTACCATAAAGAGAGGAACATTTTATATTGATTTTTCATGAAAAGCAGTGTATGTCAGTTCGCTTGAATGTGGATTCGTAATATTATACGGAAAAACAGAACCATTGTGAACAAAAAACCCCTTAAAATTTACCTTTATGATGTTCATCCGCAGAAAAAAAAATCTTTAAATTACAATTAAAATGCAAGATGCAAAAATAAAAGATTGCGTTTTGCATGGAAGTAAGTTATTACTAAAACATTAAAAAAGAATTTTGGTAATTTCTTGTAACAGTAAATTTGACCATAAATTAAGATATAATACAGTAGTAGTTGGCAGCTACTTTTGAAACTTAAATCTATAGGTAGATTCACATACAATATAAAAAAAAGAAAAAGAAGGATTACGAAAATTCTAAATTGTTTCATGTTATATTAATTGTACTAACGGTGATACTGTTGTAGATCGATTTTTAAATATATGCAGGCCTCTTATTAAAGAGATAATATCTATATATATTTTAAATAATTTGAAAATCGATGTTTGGTAATAGTAACGTGAAAAGCATTTATTATATTGAAATAAGAGATGTCTCAATTTTCATTTGTAAAACAACTACTTTATTTGAAACAGGTAATAAAGAAAATTCAAAACA
This sequence comes from Maratus speciosus, assembly GCA_963932465.1. Lineage (NCBI taxonomy): Eukaryota > Metazoa > Arthropoda > Arachnida > Araneae > Salticidae > Maratus > Maratus speciosus. The sequence continues at coordinate 176,331,343 of OZ010792.1, forward strand.
TCATTTAGGAATATATAGAGTTATATATTTCAGTTACGTGTCGATGAAAAAAACTATACTCTAATATAAGTATATGCCAGAAATCTAGATGTAAAACAAATTTATACTTATGTGCGTATAGTGTTTATTACAACATAATGTTATATCTGAGTTAATCCTTTCAAGTTGCATAGACAATGTGTAGGGAAATAATAAAAAAGAAAGAGTGACGTTATATTTCTAATATTTTGAATATTCGTTAAAAAATTTGAAGGAAAGTGATTTATGAATATTAATATTAAATTTTTAATCCATATATTTTTAGTAATTGTTTATATGTTTGCATCATGCCTAAAAATAAAGTTTTATTAAATTTTCTAATCGCAATTGCATTATGGCAGGAGAAAATAACGCGCATTTCTTTGCAGTTCAGAGGAAGGTCCAACCCCCATTAGACGCCAACGCTCCCGCTACGGGAACATGTTATACATTCTAAACGGTTACAGTTATTAAAAAAATTCCAACTGCTTTATCATGGGGCATCTTATATATATAAAATATATAAATAAACTTTATTTATTTAACGTGCCTAATATAGCGGCGCTTAATGGGTTAACGATTGTTAATTGTAACACACAGACGTTAACACACACACATATATATATAGATATATATATATGTAAAATTTTAAATATGAGTTTGGCTCATACTCTCCGATGTTTGCTTTCCAAAACTAGTTGGATGTGCCAATCCCAAAACTTTCTTCTATCTCATGTCAATATTTCATTAAAATTAGTTTTATTAGTATTTTTATTAGAAGTAAGCATAGCTTCATACACTTTTCGATGGTACAATATTGAAAATCGCACAAAAATCATTATCACAGTGCCCCCTGCCGGCGGATTATTCCAAATTCAGGGAGGACCTTCTTGCTATAGCCAAAAACATTCACAAAAAATTTGGTTCATTTCTATGCATAATTTCATACAATGTTTTATGGTACGTTGGCGACACACGGACATACGGACACACGGACACACGGAAACACGGACAGATGGATGGAAGGACACACGGTCAGACAGACATTTTGTATAAGCATGTTTTTTGTGACCCCTAAAACGTGTAAATCCGTTGAAAACCGGAAGTCGAAAAAAATTTTGATTACAATACTTTCTTCCATTGAAGATAGAAGAAAATAAAAAGGGACGTATGTTATCATACATGAAATATTAAATATTTTATTCTTACATTTAATTTTAATATTTTCTTGATGTTTTACGCAATGTTTTTCTTTTTTTTCTTAACCATTTGGAAAAATGCTTATTGTCCTCGTCAGGGTAAGAAATCAGAAGCATAACTGAAGGCTTTTATTGGTTGAATACGCATTTTATTCGTTTTCAGATTAGTTTATACAGTAATCGGTATTTCCCTTTACTTTCAAGAGAGATGGATACTTCTGTTGCCACTACGACAAAAAAGTAATAAAAACCACAAAAAAGAATTTCATAACTCAGAAACAAATTAAGATACAGCTTTCAAACAAATTGCATTTAAAAGTACATTTTTTTTCCATACGACGGTGTAAAAAGTAATATTGTGAGATGTTTCGTTGTTTATGAATGAAATTTCATTTAAAATTGGTCGTCAGATTTCCAAGAAAGCCTTTTCCCTAACAGGCAATGGAATGCTTGGATAATACGTAAGTTTCAGGTGGATAATACGTAAATTTCAGGAAATCTTGCAATTTGTGAGTGTAATAACACTATTAATGTTTAATTAATGGCGTACGTAATGTATGATAAACTCCGTGCTATTTTTTATGTCTTAAATTTTAGACTTTGAAAAAATCATTTTCCAAATGGTCGTTGTAATTTGTTAAATTGCTTTTTTTTTTTTTTTTTTGAGAAAAGTTTCTTGAACTTTTGTTGAATTTAATTAAGTTTCGGCAGCAATCCTCAATCGACATTTATTTTTTTTCTTTTCTTGTAAAATTCTTGTAATATTATTTGAGCTTATTTTATATGAGAAATAAGTTGTCTAATATATTAAAAAACTTATTGATTTTATAAGTTTATTTCTTTTAAAATATTTAAAGTATGTAAAATTAAAAATATATATATATTTAATTTTCTTCTGATAACAAATTCAGCATTGAATTTATCGTTCTTAAAATATTTTTATAATATTGCAGAAAGATTTTTTTTTTAACCTTTATAAAAATGTAATATTAAAAACTAATTTAAACTAATATTGTTATTTACAAAACTCCAAAACTAATTTATGCCTAAAACTTTTTTTAAAATTAATTATTATTTACATTTTTTTTTTTTTTTTAAGCACGGTTCTGAAATAACGATTTTTCTTTTTTCTATCTTTTTTTTTAAACTTTATGGAATTTCAAAGGAAAATTTATCCTTTTCTTGTATGAATTATACAAAATAATTTTCAGGTGCAATTTTTCAAACGTATTTAGGATTAGATAATTAAAATAATGCATATTTTCGAAAGAGCAATAAAATATTAAAGCTGTAATGCTTAAATACAAGTTTTTACCAGTTGTACAAATTTTTAATAGTCTGCAAAATACATTTATTTTTAAAGTTCAACCTCAACATCATTTTTCGTTTACACAAAAAGAAAATTACATTTAAATATATATATATATGCAGTGAGCAAAAAAAGTATTTGCTCGCAGACGATTTTTTGCATAAGTAACCTTAGAAAGCAAATTTGATACTATTCTCTTAATTATTCATTTATTTAAATAAGAAGAAAATAAAAATAACTACCCATTTTCCTTAAACAGTATTGTTGCACATTTAAAGAAATAAATTAATATTTTCTCATAGTAAAAAGTATTTGCACAACATTGACTGTTAAAAATAGCATTAAATGTGAACATTATGCAAATGTTTAGCATATCAGTCCCGCAGTACATTAGCCCCGCACTTTAAAGTCACGTAATATATTAGCTGGAGCAGGGATTCTCGGGAGTTTTTGTTCTAATGGCGCCGAAAACGTGTGAACTGTCTGTTGCTACACGGGAGAAGATTATATTTATTCACAATTCTGGATTAAGTTACCGAGGAATAGGAAAAAAAAATAAATCTAAACTTTTCTAGTGTTCGTTATGTAATTAAGAAGAGAAAAGCAAACGGTTCGACAATAAATAAGCCGCAAACTGGGCGTCCAAGAAAGCTAAATACCAGGCAAAGGAGAGCCATCATAAAAGAATCTTTAAAAAACCTTTTTCTAAGTGCTCGAGAATTGGCTATTATGTCGCTTCAACGTCGGGAACAATAGTTACACCACAATCAATTAGAAATATTCTGCACGATGCAAATATTCGAGTAACAGCCCCTCGAAAAAACCATTTATTAGTGAAACAAATAGGGAGAAAAGACTTGAATTTGCAAAAGCTTATGTCAGCAAACCACTAGAGTTTTGGAAAACTTATTTATTTCCGATGAAAGCAAGTTCAATATTTTTGGCTTAATTGGTAAGAAAACTGTATGGCGAAAGCCAAATACTTCTCTTCAAATTAAAAACTTGAAACCAACTGTAAAACATGGCGGTGGTCATGTAATGATTTGGGGGCGCATGTCTTTTAACGGAGTTAGCGAAATGACCTTTATTGAAGGCAATATGAATGCTAAATAATATATTAATATATTGCGAGATCATTTATCTAATAGTGCTCTGAAATTAGGAATTCCTAATTCATATTAATTCCAACAAGATAACGATCCGAAACACACTGCATATATTACGAGGTTATGGTTGCTTTATAATGTAAAAAATTAATTGAAAACGCCACCACAATCACCAGACCTAAATCCGATTGAAAATTTATGGCATATTTTGGATGTGAAAATAAGGAAAAAGAAAATTTCTAACAAATCAGAACTTAAGCAAGATCTTATAGTCCGCGAGCCAGCAACAGATTTTGATGACCGAGTTCCTCTTGTCCGAAAAATTGTAAAATGCTCCAGAGAGATGTATCATGGACGTCCGGGAACGTCAGCTGCGGTTCCGTGGGTGGGTTGAGCAGCGGTAGCCTCCCAAACATCTAAAAAAAGAAAAAAAATAGTCATTTCTCCCGGTTGAAAATTTGTCAAATTATAGCTAACCCAATATCTTCAAGAAAAAAAAAGTCAGCTGATTATAGAGTGGTGGGTTATTCGTCAGCTGGTCACACGAACATGAAAAAAATATGCAGTGTGCAAAGGAAAGTCCCTTTAACCATAAAATACTTGCGAACGGAGAGAGCTACAGCTATGGAAGTGAGGTAACGATATAGTAAAGTGACTACGCCCAATTTAATGCAAACGATGGCAGCGCCCCTAGTGGCGAAATTTAGAAGATAGCTACTGAAAATCGTAAACGAAAAGAAATAGAGCAAAACTTCCAGTTAGAAAGTTTTAGAGCATCAATTAATTAGTACTAAACGACATTTGGTCCACACGGATAAGATAAATCGTCACCTGTATACCCAAAAATATCCAAAATCGATGCACTCTATTTCGTGTAAACGTTTGAATGGAATAGCCATAACATGAAGAAATACGCACAATTTATGGTATAAATATGTGCTTATCTCAATACATATTGATAACATCACATGAAAAACAAAAAAGACAAACTTTCTCACAGTGATAAAAAGTTAATATTCAATATGTTCGAAAAGTTCGCCATTGCTCACGATACACGTTTGTATTCTTGAGAGTAATTCTACATGCCACATTTCTCAGGATGGAACGTCTGTTGCTAGTCTCTTCAATACGACGGCATAGATTTAACCCTTTCAAGGGCCATGGTTAGACGGTCTAACCACCTAATTGTCGTGACCATAAGTTTAGGACCACCACTGAAATTTAAGATCCAGACAATAAATTGCATATGCGACATTTATTACTCAAAGTTCAAAAGAAAAGCGAATACAGTAACTCCACTGTCAGACGGAATGACGCCATCTGACGAAAATCGATTTGATTTATGGCGTTATCGGTGGTTTCAATTTTAAAAACGCTAGTTTCTGCAAGGTGGTCCTAAAAGTTGGCCACGACTGTAATTCCAAAACTGACAAATGGCAGCAAGAATAAAATTTTGCTTTTTATAATAAAATTTTGCTTTTCTAGTGAAAATTAGCGGGTTTTTATTTTCTAAGAAATTCGTTTGAATATTCTGTTGTCAGTAAATTACTTCATCAGTTTACGAACAGAATTCTTCTGCCCCTGAAAGGGTTAATCTAAAATTTTAAATGCATTGGAAATGAAATTATTACAGACATTACAGCACAGTACAACGTCACAATCTGAAATTGTGCACTGCTACATTTACGGAATGTGAATATACAAAGTAGAATCGTCGCTCATCGATTTCGGACATTTTTGGGTATACAGGCGACGATTTATCTTATCCGTGTGAACCAAATGTCGTTTAGCACTAATTAATTGATGCTATAAATCTTTCTAATTGGAAGTTTTGCTCTATTTCTTTTCGTTTACGGTTTTCAGTAGCTATCTTCCAAATTTCGCCACTAGGGGGCGCTTCCGTCGTTTGCATTAAATAGGGTGTAGTCACTTTACTATACCTTTACCTCATTTCCATAGCTGTAGCTCTCTCCGTTCGCAAGTATTTTATGGTTAAAGGGACTTTCCTTTGCACACTGTATGTTTTTTTTCATGTTCGTGTGACCAGGTGAACGAATAACCCACCACTCTATAATCAGCTGACTTTTATTTTTCTTCAAGATATTGGGTTAGCTATAATTTGGCAAATTTTCAACCGGGAGGAAATGACATTTTTTTTCTTCTTTTTTTTTACATGTTTAGGAGGTTACCGCTTCTCAACTCACCCACAGAACCGCAGCTGACGTGCACTGAGCTTCATGATACAACTCTCTGAAGCATTTTACAAATTATCGGCCGAGAGGAAATAACTGACGAAATTTGCACCTGGCTCGGGGACTTTTAGGGAAGAATGGCTACAAATCAGCAGTGAAACATGTCACAAATTAATAGAATCAGTGCCCAGAGGATTACAAGCTGTAATTGAAGCAAAGGGCATGCATACTAAATATTAACACTGTTTTTAACTTATAAATAATTCCTCTAATTCTATTTTTATTGCTAGTGCGCAAATATTTTTTTGGCAGTACAAATGCTACATTTTATGTTTTCAAATTTTAAATATAATTATTAAATCAGATTTTAAATATGTTTGTTTCGTAAAAGTGTTGGTATTTTTAATTCTTAGTTGCTTTTTATTTATTTATACATATGCTACAACAAATTAACCTGGTGTGCAAATACTTTTTTTGCTCACTGTACATATATATTTTTTATTATAGCAAATAAAAACATTCTCTACGTGATTCAACTGGATTGTAAAAATCGTCTCTTAATGAGATAAAATGTACGATACATATAAATCTATTCATACATTTTTTAATCATCTGCTTTGCTTTTCTGGGTAACATTGGAATAAATAAAAATTTCTTTTATTGATCTCGTTTAGCTTCTTTTGCGGACAATAAGAAGATTTGAAATATTGTTATATATAGGGAAAACTTTGGTATGAAAATTAAAAGAAGATTACAGATTGTGACAGATTGAATGCTAAAGATTGTGTTATGGGAAAAGCCAGTGCTGGTGCGGAAAATTCTCGTTTGGAAGAGAAACGAAAAGTCCGAACTACAAATGCATTAAAATATTGCGAGACGTTGTTACAAAATGATGATCTGTTTAAAAGTTCTCCACCGGATGAAATATCCGGTGCTTCTATTGCTATGCCTGAAGAATTTCATGGTGCAATTTTAGAAATGTTATAAGATCGACAAATTATTGAGGCCTAGGAATTGATATTGAGTGAAAAAGATGAATTTAACGAATTTACAAAGGTATAATTTTTTACGTTAGCCAAAAATAAATAAATAAATAAATATTCGTCATATTTCATTGTTAAAAAAATCGAAATGAAACAATTGAGTTTTAAATATTTTTTATAGTGTACGGAATTTCATGAAGATCGTGAGAATTTTGTATCTGAAGAATTTGCACCTGAATAACGCGAGTCTATTCCATTGTGGTACAAAAAGAGTGCTGTTGCATTAGTTGAAGCCTGTCATAAATTAGTAAATAATAAAAATTCCCCAGGGTGGAATCGAACCCGCAATGTCCTGGTCTGATTCAAATTGGTCCAACTGGAACTCAAATTGGTCCAATTAAGGAAACTGCGCCATTTTTTAAAACAGGTAATCTCAAGACTAAGAACAAAAACGAAAGCAAACAAATCCGCGTGAAAAATATGCGCAATAAACTCATGAATTTAGATATGTATATGAAAACATAATAACTTACCTTAGATTTAAATTATTTTCTTACGTTTAGTAGGAAAATAGCTAATTTTAGTTTTATTTAATTTGCCTGAAAACAGCACGTGGAAGGCGCGTGCTTCTTCTAATCATAAATAACGTCAATTTGACGAGTAGCATTTCAGCGGTAGATGGTGTGTCTTCCTGTAATTAACGGCAGAATTCAAGCGGTCCATTTAAAGCCGCGGTCCAGATATGGCTACTCTCTCCTAGTTATGAGACAGGCGGTACTACGTTTAAAAAAACATTCATATTTTTTACGTATTTTCTAATTCTTTTTACAATAAATCCTAATAAATCAATTAAAACTAGTTGGATGTGCCAATCCCAAAACTTTCTTCGATCTAAAACATCTTAATATTTCAAAAACTAGTTACACATTTTAATATTTCAATATTATTAGTTCAATACTATACCAACTTTGATTTTCATCTTAAATTTCTGCCTCAGTCAATTAAACGAACTAAAACCGAGTTAATCTATATCATGATATTTGTTAAAATTAATAGTTTTTCCTTATTCTGTTGTTATCAGATGTTTGCGAATAGCCGGCTTAGCAGAAAGCGAGTTCCCGCCTTTGCACGAGTCGCCGATGGACAATAGAACTACGAAAAATCAAGAAAAGTATACAAAAATCGCTATCACAGAGCCCCTTTACCGCGCAATATTTCCAAATTCAAGAGGACCTGTTGGCCAAAGCCAAAAACATGCACAAAAAATTTGGTTCAATTGTATGCATATTTTTATACACTTTTCAATTGTACAACAAAGAAAATGGCACAAACATCGCTATTACAGCGACCCCCTTCCGGCAGATTTTTTCTTTTCAAATTCAGGGAGGACTTGTTTGCTATAGCCAGAAATATACACAAAAAATTTGGTTCAATTGTATGGATAATTTTATACACTTTTCGATTGTAATATAAAGAAAATGGCACAAACATCGCTATTACAGCGCCCCCCATCCGGCAGATTTTTTTTTTTTTTTTCAAATTCAGGGAGGACTTGTTTGCCATAGCCAGAAACATACACAAAAAATTTTGTTCAATTCTACGCATAAATTCGTACAATTTTCGATGGTACAATAATGAAAATGGCACAGAGATCCAATTATAGCGCCCCCTTCGGGCGGATTTTTTTCAATTTCAGGGGACACTTGCTTGTCATAGCCAGAAACATACACAAAAAATTTGGTTCAATTATATACATAACTTCATACACTTTTCGATGGAACAATAATGAAAATGGTAAAGACATCGCAATTAAAGCGCCCCCTTCCGGTGGAATTTTTCCAAATTCAGGGAAGACCTTCTAGCCATGACCAAAAACAAACACAAAAAATTTGGCTCAGTTCTATGCATAATTTCAAACTTTTCGATTGTACAATATTTAAAATGGCACAAAAATCGCTATTACAGCACCCCCTACCGGCAATTTTTTTCCAAATTAAGGAAGGACCTGCTTGCCATAGCCAAGAACTTAAATTAAAAATTTATTTCAATTCTATGCATAACTTCATACACTTTTCGATGGTACAAATTTCAAAATCGCACAAAAATCGCTATTACAGCGCCAACTAGCGGAGAATTTTTTCCAAATTCAGGGAGGACCTGCTTGCCATAGCCAAAAACTTAAAATAAAATTTTGTTCAATTCTATGCATAACTTCACATACTTTTGGATGGTACAATATTCAAAATCGCACAAAAATCGCTGTTACAGCGCACCCTACCGGCGAATTTTTTTCCAAATTCAGGGAGGATCTGCTTGCCATAGCCAAAAACTTAAAATAAAAATTCTGTTCAATTCCATGCATAACTTCATACACTTTTTGATGGTACAATGGCGACAGACAGACATTTTCTATAAACATGTTTTTTGAGATTTCTGATGCCTAAAACGTGTAAATCCGTCGAAAACCGGAAGTCGAAAAAAATTTCTATTACAATACTTTCTTCTATTGAAGGTAGAAGGAAGTAAAAATGTATCTGAATCATTTCTGAAAATATATGAAATGACTTTTAGCTTGGGATGATTTTTGATGTTTTGTCTATATTTTTGGGACACGCTGATATATATTGTGAAAGTGTATCACTACATTTAAATGCTGTTCACAGAACGTAATATTTAAAAAAATACTGGAGTTCCAAAGTGGTGCCTAATGTTGCGTCACGGAATGATCCATTCGATATTCAAAATGTATTGTTAAAATGATCTGCTTTAAACATATAATAAGCATAACATATTTCAAATCTATGACAAATTTATACTAAATAACATCGAGGAGATTTATATAACTTGGCGTGCATAGCAGCTTCGGACGAAAGTTAACATATTTAAATCATTATGCTCATATTAATAATACACTCTCTCGTTTATGCAATATAATGTCATAAATTTTATCAGCTTTTAAACTGATTAATTTTAATAGTATAATTTTAATAACATATTAAAAGCGTCAGGTAAATTCAGGTTATACGTCAGGTAAAAGAGGGTTTCCTTTTGCGTTTCATTTTTGCATAAGAATCATCTAGGATTATTGCTTATATCTTTGATTTAAAAAAAAAATAGAATTATTCCATAATATAGATTTCTGTTAAAACATCCATACACCTGCAAATTAGCTGACGCGCCGATTTTAACGAGCGAGTTATCCTTAGAAAAACCTACTTGTGGGGAGTAAAAAACTCAATAGACTCAACTGTTTTCGAGATATCTCACAATTTATATCACTCAATTTGCTTATTTATTATTATTATTTATTACAATGTATTTACACTGTAACATTTCTTATGCCGTTATATTTATTATTTTTGTTGTTAAATGTATTCTTGCACACTTCTATACAGAAGACCGAAACCACCAGTGAACACTACAAATGTTCAGCATGAACAAACACACACACAGTACACGAAAAAATAATACATTTACAAAGCTACTATTGTGAGCTATTTTTTAATTCATCTCGGGCCACTTTCGCAAGTAAAAATCTTTTGCATGTACTTTGACAACGTGTTCAAAAGAAATATACAACTTTTTTTTTTAAATAGTAGTTCAAATAGAATATAAAAATAGTCACCCGTGGCAGCCCTGGATTTACAGGCATTAACTTCTTTAACTTCTCTCCTTTTCTTTCCGAATTTTTCTTTCATGTTTAATTTCTAAAGATAAGTTACACAATTAAGTTAACAAGGAGCCATTTAACCTCTAAAATTATAAATATAATGATATGATAAATGTAACAGCATAAATACATTGTAATAAATAAACAAATTTTTCGACATAAATTGCCGTACATCTCTAAAATGGCTCATTTTCGGCTCATTTTCATTGAGTTTTTTATTCCCCAAGTCGAGATATTTCCAACTATACGTATCTCGTCAAAATCGGTGCTTAACATTTCTTGCTCTTCCGTTGTTAGATAAAATCTAATATTCTTATTCTAGAGTTCCATTTTCCTTTTTCTTTGGAGTTGCTAGTGATTCGAGCAAAGCATCGTAAAACATAATGTGTCGTTTAAATCAATATAAGAAATATATAGCTTTTATTTTTTTTTTTTTTTGCATAATTTATTAAAACGAGAGAGACTTTATTTATAGTTACTGTATACAGAAATTGTTCAATATCACTGCATTTTCTCAGTATAAAAATTACTAATTTTTCCTTACTGTATATCGACATTTTAATTACACTGTCAGGATTATTATTTCCAATGTCAAGCTATTTACTTCTTTGCACTTGAAAAACGTGACGTTTTTTAAAAATTATTTATTTTTTGTGCTAAAATTAAATTTAAAATAAAACATTTAGTGTTTATTTTGGTTTAAATTTAGAAGTAGTTGTCTTATGATTCTATTTTTTTTTTCAACAATTGTTTTCTATATACATTATTTAGAGTTTTATCATGCGGGCAGCACTTAATGATTTTAATTCCCGCACTTTTGTGATGACTTTTTAAATTTAAAATTTAAATATTACTTTTGTCTATACAAAATTTATTTTTTCTGCATAATATAGCTGAAGATATATTCTTTAGGCAGAAATGGGGTGAAAAGATCTTAATTGTATATTATTTTTGTTTTGGTACTTTGAAAAAGCTGATGTTTGTAGTCTTTTCGACAAACTCAAAGGTCCTGTGCCACCTTAAAATGGATATCTTTGATTGTTTGTAGCAAAGGTTACACTAATTTAACATTAACCTGGTATGGAGATTTCTTACTACTACTAATAAATATTTCTTGGTGTGTTAGAAAAATGTTAAAAACATTAAAACCAGAACAAAAAAAATCATATTATATTTCTCGAACAATCTTAATATTTTTTTTCCTTTTAATTATATCTAAACTATGTTTTGTGGACTATCTGATGCAGGATTTTTTTAAGAACTATTATTTGGTATTGAAAAACAATCCTCAGGGAAGTCTGCATATTTCTTGTGTTCCCTATATAACATTATAAATCTTTAAAAAAATCAATAAAGGTTGTAGGATACAAGGTTAGATAGCAGAGCTGTTTCAAATATTTAATGGGTAAATTGGCATTTAACACGATATTTATTTATTTTACATGAATGAAGTTTTCTGAAGGAATTTCTGCATTTTAAACGTGACATAAATATAACCCAAATGTTAATTTTTCTACTTTTTGTTAATGGATACCATTAAACGAAAAATAATATTAAATAGCGTTTAAAAATATTTTTTAAAGTTTGTTTTAAAACTATACAAATGTGGCTTTCAGCAATTAAAATAGAATCCATGCATGAAAGCTATTTAAGAAGGTTTACTCTTAAATTTACTGGTTAAGTAAATTTTAAAAAATTGAATATGAATTTATTAACATTTAAAATTAAATTAAAAAATTAATAATACGATGTATATTTTTAATACCTGTGTGTAATAATTTTAAATTATTTCTTTATTATTGTTTAGAAAAAATATATAGATTTCAAGATTTACTATATTTCATTAAAGTTAACACCTACTTGTGTAAAATTATTTATATAAAGTTAGATGATTTTTTAAGAGACATACCGTTTTAATCGGATTTATTTTTAATTAGAAAACTGTAAATGCTACAAACACTTATTATTTTTTATGTTTTCAACTAGTAATTTGTCCTTACTTACAAAAAATATGCTTAACTCATAGTTGTTTATTAGACTTAAATATTTTATCATTCAAGCAGATAACTGATATCATTATTCTTCGGCAGACGAAAAACGTCATCTGTTATTTAACTGGTAAAATATGTAACGTTCTCCAACTAATAATATTTAGTCACTTAGAAATGTAATCTAAAAGCTATTGTTATTAAATAAACTCGAATAATTTAGAATACAGGGAGAGTACTTATAAAATTAGAGTTGTGCAAACGAGTAACACTGTCCATTAGTTATCTTGTGATATATTATTATAAAGATGATAAATATGGCAAATTTTATACAATTGCCTAAATTGCAACAAATACAGTTTATACGATTTTCTAAATGGAAATATCGTAGCAATAAAAACGTAGTAAAAAATTAACGGGGAAAAATGTCGATGAAATATCGAATCAAATCCAATGAAGAATTTATAAAAGTTGATGACCTTTGGGCTCTTTAATCCCTTAATTCTCACTTCCTTGATATTCATGGGTTGTGTCTTTTATTCATATTCTTTAATTTCAACCAGTTTTATAAAACAGAATAATTGGCTTTATTATGGTATCATTTTACCTGTCATTAAATAAGGTGAATATTTCTTTTTCATAAAAATGGGGCCAATACGCAATTTGAATATTTAAACCGTAATTTAATACGACCGTTAAGGTGTTAAGAATATATGTCAAGCATTTTTAATAAAAAAATTAAATCGACATAAACAGTATACAAAGAATGACATAAAATATTCTAATAATAACTTTTCCTGACAGTGCAAGTAAAATGTCAATATACATTAAGGAAAAATTAGTAATTTTTATACTGAGAAAATGTAGTGATATTAAACGATTTCTGCATACAGTAACTGTGCATAAAGTCTCTCTCGTTTCACTAAATTATGAAAAAAATAAAAGCGATATATTCCTCAATAAAAGCTGTTGATAACACGTCAGGTAAAAGAAGGTTTCCTTTTGTGTTTCATTATCGCATAAGAATTATCTATGATTATTGCTTATATCTTTTATAAAAACATTGGAATTTTTCCATAACATAGATTACTCTTAAAACCACCATACACCTGCAAATTCTCTGACGTGCCGATTTTAATGAGCATGTTATCGTTTGAAATATCTCCTTGTGGGGAGTAAAACACTCAATAGCACTACCTATCGCAAATCAGCTGTTTCCGACGAATCTGACAGTTTATGTCACGCAATTTATTTATTATAATGAATTTACTCAATAACATTTGTTATGTCTTTAAATTTATTATTATTTTTTTTTTAAATGGCTTCCTGCACACTTCTATAGAGATGACTGCAACCACCAGTGAACAATAACCACCAAAAAATTGCACTGAGTCTTTTCGAGGGTTCTGGTTGGTCACTCAACTCTCTGGTTGGTTACCATACTCAAAATAAATAAAAACCAAACTTCAATCACGCTAAATCAACGAATATCTAAACAAAATCGTCGCGTCGTCCCAGTATCCGAACGCCGCCACTGTGCGCACTGGCTAACATACACAACAGACAATGGCTGTCAGTCCTCTCCACTGCATGAAAGCCGATTCCTTCCCTAGTGGCCAATATACATATTACGCGTAGTTTCGCTGTGGGCGCTCTACTATTCCACTTAGAAGCTTGATAGCGATGTCTACGTGATAACGCTTGATCGGCCGTTTGGTTAGAACTGGAATCACGGTATATCGCGTGATTGGCACTTAACCCTTTATCTACTGCAATTTCTTTCATGTATTTTTTTTTTTTTTTTTTTTTTTTTTAGTTACTACAATGAAATTTGAAGGATAAACATAAAAAAATACTCATCCGTGAGGAATTTAATTATTTAGAGGTAATTAATTAAATTGGAACTTTAAAGTACCCTCAGTACACTATGACTAAAATATCGTAACAGAAAACCCACAAGGTATTTCAAGGGGCAACAGAAAATATTTTCGATTTAATAAGTATGTGAAATATTATTTACAAATAAATGGTTTGGCAAATTCCAGTACCAATCATTTATTTCAACACTAAAGTGTTGAAATAAATGATTGAAAATGCTTTGTCCCTGAAAGAGTTAAAATAAAACTATTTGTTTTTGAGGTTTCGATCTTTTTAGCAGTCCTTAAGTTATGCGACGTCTATATTCCAGAGACAACATGTTCTCTCAAATCTCCACATATGTAATGTATGAATTTACATATGCCATTTCTAGCATAGCAAAAACGAGCCGACGCCACAACTTTTTCAGTTTCCTATAAAAAATAACAATGAAACAGAAAAGAAATACCACGGAAATCATAATTACACTACATTTTAGAAATTACATTTTAAAGCAGATGAAAACGATGGATAACTAGACAGACGAAAATTAAACGAGATTTTTTTTTCTCCAACACCCAGTGTACTGACGGTACTTATCAGTACCACCGAGTAATTCATCTGTTAAATAAAATACATACACCGTTCACCTAAAATAACTAGTCATACTGTATTCTAAGATCATAATGAACAGATAAAAAAAATTCACCACTTCTCTTATATTCTTTACTGTGTTTGCAGCAATAGAAAGGCGAGCGTGACAATCTGTACAAAATGTCGGCACAAAACCCATCGTCTGTATCAAAAATAGCCTCCTTACTCGCTAAAATAACAAATCTAGAATTATTGCTGCCATGTATCCGGATAAAGTGAAGTTAAAATAGTGTTTTTGCAAAGTACCAATAGAATATTAGTAATATTCACTATGGGATGAATATTTAAAGTGAGTGGTAATTATAAGTACCGTCAGTAGATATACAGGGTGGCTACTAAATACTGTTACACTCCAAAAAATACGAATTAATTTTAATCGTTTGGGAAAACAATTTATTTCTCTATTTTAGGTTTTAGCAAGCTTCTATTAGTGCAGACGAACTTGGTTATAAAGCGAATATTTAAAATTATTTTGAAGAGGGAAGCCAAAATAATGATGATTAAACAGCTCTTTGATCGCAGGTTTTCCTCAGGTAAAACATTTAAGCAATTAAAATGCCCTGGTTTTTATGGAACATTTATATATAAAACTATAAATCGATTATTGGATACTAATAGCTATGTAAATATCGATTTAGGTCTGGTCGTCCACGCTCAGATCTCATAATAGAGCGCATCAAAGAATTCGCGAAAAGGTGTGAAGAAATCCACAACGTTCTGCAAATAAAATGGCTGCAGAAGAGAAGGTGAATTGCAGAATTATGCAAGCTATTATGAATGAAGATCTGGGTTATTGCCCTTATCGCAAAAGAAAAATTCAAGGATTGACTGCTGCACAAAGTATAAAAAAATCACAAAGAAGGAAGAAATTGATGGAGCGGCACGGTAGGTAAAGTGTTGACAGAATAATATTTTCTGATGGGAAGCTATTTTGCACTTAACAGTGTTATAATGCTAAAAATGATATCGTATATTTAGCAACCCTCGAGGATATACCTGAAACCTTTCGAATTGTTAAACGCTTTCAGAACAAGAATTCTGTTATGATTTCGGCTGCAGTGTCAAACAATGGAAAATTGCCTATGAAGTTCATCGATAAAGGGATAAAAATCAATGCGAATATTACAAACAGGACATATTGGATACACATTTATTACCACATGCTGACAGGTCGTATCCCAAAAACAATTGAATATTTCTGCAAGATTTTACATCTTCGCACCGAGATAAATCAACACAGGCTTGGCTCCCTGTCACCTGTCCGAAATTTTTCATGCAAGAAGATTGGCCACTTTCTTCACCGGATCTAAATCCTTTAGATTATTGCGTCTGGGGATAAGTAAATAGCAACAAACACAGAAGTTTGGACTCTCTCAAAGCTTCCATATTGCGTGAATGGTACCGACTGCCTCTTAAAATGATTCGTGCCGCAGTCGGACAATGGCATAAGAGATTATCTTTGGTAATCGATAAACATGGCGCTCAATTTGATTAAAATTATTTCTTGTTAAACTTTCATCTCTGATGTTCATCATGTTAGTGTAGTCATCATTTTATATTTTATATTTGTAAAATAAAATGACTGAATATTTGTAACAGTATTTAGTAGCCACCCTGTAGAGTTAAAGTGTTAACAGGCAGGAATAGAGATCAAATCAACATTTCTTAAAACAGGTAAACAAAGTCGCATTCAATTTGGCACTCACAAAAAAAGAATACATTACTTCGATACAAACACAACTATCACTCATACAAAAATAAAGATATCTGAAAGCCATTTTCAACAAGAAACACATTCTTTGTTTAGACGAAATTCCAATGATATTAAAAAAAGAGAAAGAAATTTAGAGCATTTTGGTACGAAATAACGCATAAAATGTCAATCATATTTGTGTCTTTTGAAGCGTTTTGTTCAGTAAAATAGCAGCTTCAACATTTTCTCTTGATATCGGTGCATTTCATATTTAAACAAGTTGGAAATTGCACGTCAATTGTGGCAAATGAGGTGCGTTCATACCATAAATAGTTTTATAAATATTTATTGTACAGCATATTGTACTGAATGTACATTTTAGTGCACTTTAGAAGTGCATATGAATTTCATTCTGTTCGAAATGCTGTAACATCATTAAAATGCGTTTGAAATATTTTTTTCCCCATTGGCCGTAATGTAACGGGAAAATTTTGACTGTCCCTGTAATTAAACTATACATCCGATTTTCATAAAATTTTAAATGACTCAACAAAAAATTTTAAAAATTATATATTTAAAATTTCAGACAATTCGGTCGGGTAGTTTTTTGCTCCGTTATATGCAGACGGTCGGATGGACAGATGAAGAGACAAAAAGACAGACAGACGGACCAAACGACGACTATAGGTGCTACGTATTTATTTATCTACGAACGCATCAAAAAGGTGCAAATCTTATATTATTATAAAAAAAAATTAACATATACCAGATTTTCGAGTGGCGTACCCTTTATTTTTTTACCGTACCAGGCCCGCGAGCAGTACCTTCAATTTCGTACCATAGCAGAAGTTCCTGTCTAAATTTTCATTTCAAGAAGCTTATGGTAAAACAGTAGTACACTGAGAAATATGGAGTTACTGCCAAGGGCTTGGAACTCCTATGAGCTTACACTACATCCTAAGATCCGGTGAGACTAGTGTCATTCCCTAACTACGCGGCTTAATCCATACATACATGGATTTTTGCGACTTCCGATGGTGTTTGGGGCGAATGAAGAGTGACGAAGGCTGGGTAGTGCACTTCCTTGGCAGGTAGAACGCTTCGTAGAGACACTATACTATCACAGACCAGTCTCGTCTGAAGTGATGCGTATACGGGATCTGCCGGGGTGATATGGCGCAAGGCATGTTCGTTTTTATATCGTGTATTTTTAATTAATAAAGTATGGGTTTTTATACTAGTTTTCTATATTACATTTACTCCTTGTAATGTGCACTACAGTCCATTAAAATTTGTCTCATAATTAGTGAATCCACATCTATAAATAAATACACTTTGATAAATTAAAACAGCATATCAACAAATATTACAGTTTTTAATATAGTAGAGAAATTTAATGAATATTAATTTTAAAGAGGGAATCTCGAATAAATTTTATTTATTTATTCATAAAATATTAATTATTTTATTAAAGTATTGTATCTAATAAACAGTTACGAAACTAATGAAATTTACAACCATTGCATAATTCAAGATTATACCTAAAATAGATTGCGTAATTTCTTCAAGAATATTACAAAACCGCAGATTTTTAAACAAAATTTGGAAAAATCAATATCTATAAATAGTAGCAAAGCTTTATTGGTATCACAGCAGACTTCAAATAATTTACATTTATGATTAATTTAACAGTATCATACTTTGATTCAGTAAAATATAAATTTCATCTCAAAGTTTGTTTATATAAACGATATGAATTCATCATTATTAGTGAAGTATTTTGGAAATATCGGAAGTTTTATCAAATTGCTTTGATATATCGTATATAAGATGCATGATTGATACTTTTGTACTTAATAATCATGTACCTTAGATACTTATGTACTTATAAAAATATAGAAGCAAAATAATAAATTCAATAATAAAATGAAACCAATTAAACACGGTGCTAAGAGAATAACTGATTTGAACATAAAAAAATTATTTTAATATTTGTATCTAGATTGAAAAACTATAATACTTTTAATAGTTATAAATAATTTTTAAAAGGGCAGGGATAAATTTATATAAATGAAAATAAGAATGGGTCATTTTGTATCTGTTTACACAATAATAAAAAAAATCCATTCTTATTATAAAAGAAAAAGCTTGTTCGAAATTATTTAAAAATACTTTTATCATTCTCATCCGCTAAATATATAAGCTTTTTTGCAATTAGTTTTGACGATGACATTTTTCTTCTGCCGATTAAGTTTTAATTAAAATTATCTATCAAAATTAATTCAATTTTTTTCAAAGTCCCATTTTTGTATCATTTGTTCAACAGAAATAAAATAATTGGTAATTTTCATTTCTAAAATTAAAAGGTATAATAAGAGATCAGAAGTATATAAATTGCCCTTTACAAAATACAATACTAGTTGAAATCTTAAAAATATACTTATCTCTTATGAAAGTAGAACATGGTGTCCAAAAAGTCTCTTTACAATTTCTAGCTATTATTTTAAGTATAAATAATTAGATATATGCATGGAAAGGAGTACAATATTGAGAGTATATAATAAAGGTTTTTTCATGAATTCATAAAACTCTATATGTGCATCATTGGATGCAAAAAGCTTTCCAAGACGATAATCGTCGAGGTTTTCCTATGAAGCTCTTTTTACCCGCTTCTTGCTTTATCCAGTGCTGGACTGGTATTAATTATTTTTTGTATCATTCACAAATTTATAGGTGTGGTCAGAATAAATTTATGGAGAACAGCTCAGTTTACGATAAAGAAAGAAGTGGACGAAAAAGAATACCGGAGGTAAACTCTAACTTAAAATAGTAATATATTCTTTGGCCACCCTGAATAGTTTAGATCGTTACTGAATTAAAACAAATATAGAAAAAAATCAGAAAAAATTATGAAATAGGTTATTTTATTCTAAAAAACAATACAATTTTCGAAAATTACATTTTGAGAATATTGTTGTGGTTACTTACAACCACTGCCATATTTTTATTTAATTTCATTTAGAAAATATTTTCATTAATCTTTATCCATTTAATTTTATTATTCGCATTCTAAAATTATTTTAATTCCATTTTTTTTTCAAAATTCTCTTGTAAGTTTTTCTTCCTGGCGTTGCATTTCGTTTATTTAAAATCATAAACGTCGTTTTGAAATCTGTACTTCCGGTAAAAGAATTATCTAGAAAATTACATAACTTTCTATTTCTGAAGTCATTTCCTTTTGTAGCTCCACCCCTTAGCCAATAATATTTAAATCAGTTTAATACGTAATTTTAAAATTCATAACACTTTACTACTGTTTGGCATCTTATCTTAGTGAAATCTATAAAATTTCTCTATTTTAAAGCAGTTTTCATATGCTTTAGTATTGCAATTTATGCCAACGGAGGGCGCTTGTATGTTTGTTCCTCCAAAATTGGCCTGTTTCAAGTATTATAGCAACCCATTTCCTCCTCTTCCAAAGCCCTTGAATGTATGTCCTCTTCTACGGATAGCTTGTGCGCAGTCAGTTGAGTACGGATTTCAATGCAGAATGGCTCATTTTTGCCGTTCTGTGAAAATTCATGTGCGCGCCAGTATGAGAGTGGTTTGGGTTTTAATGTAGAATGGTGCCTGCCTTTTTTTTTCCTCTGCGAATAATCTTGTGTGAGTAAAGGAAGTAGTAAAAGAAAGGAATATTTTTTTAGAAGGACTGATCGGCTACTTATTTTTCTTCTGTTTGAGTTCAGATTTGACAACGGTTCCTCTAACCGTGATGCATCGACGATTCTTCAGATAATAAAAGTGGATAGAATGTTATCGTATGTCTGCATAGCATGTGTTACTAAATTTTTTTTTTCAACTGGTGCTTGTGTTAGAAGTTGTGGTATTCGATGGTAAAAAAATCTTCTAAATGCCTTGCTTTTTTTACTTGTGCCTCCACAATCCCCAAGAGAAAATTCTATTGTATTTTTTTTTCAAAAATAAGTGTTCATAAAAAGATTGATTTTGTGTATTCTTCATCATAAAAAAAGGTACAGCTAAAAACAAGAGTTGCCCTTTATAAAAAATGCTCCTTTTGTTCCAAGACAGTTTCATCAAAAATAAAGATATTTTCGTTGATGATTATCGTCTCTGCATTTCATTCTAATGTGTCTACTGCTGTTCTTTTGTATCTTTTTTTCGCTTTTGTTTCTTTTTTTTTTTTTGTTCTTAATTATCAAATATATGAGAAGTAAATATAGAATTATTTTAATTAATGACTGTTATGTCAAAGTGGTCTTTTGTGGCCACAGCACAATTTTATGACACTATACGATTGTTCACAAAAAATGATTTCTGGATTATTAATTGGAATTTCAGTATTTAAAATAACAATAATAATAAGATATTATTATTTCTTCTTCTACCTGTCATCCAAACACAACAAATATAAATCCGTGAAAATGCAGGATTTTTTCGGCATATTTTATGGAATATTTTTGCACTGCTTTCAAACTAGTAGAAACTTTGTAAATGATGTTTAGGAGTTTGTTTAAGGATATTTATGTGTTTGAAATGCGAAGCAATGGATTCCAGTGTATATATATATATGTGTATATTTACATTATAAATATTGCCATTGAATTGACAAGATTTCATAAATATTGGCTTAGTACTAAAATTATTGTCAACATATCGCAAATATTTGCATTCAATTGAACATATTTTTAATGAAAAGCAAATATTACAGAAACATTGGGTTTGAAGTGGACATATTTAGAGTAAAACTCCAATTTTGGCACTACATTTGAATTATTTTGAATAAGGCATTTACATTGGCTGAATATCTTTTAAAAATTGCATATCTTCCAATAAAACCAATAAAATTTAAGGCGCCATCTATAAGTACGAGTGTACATTTAAACCACTTCTAACATCATTGATTAGAAAAAGAAAATGTATTTCCTAATGCTATTTACCAGAAAATTGTATCTCATTTTATATATTTTTTTTAAAGTTAAAAAAAAATTCCATCGCGCCTAGCCTGATTATGGAATATTTGTTTGTTTGCACTTAAAACATTATGCACAGTGTAGCATTTGTTTAAGGTAAGGCTTTATAATAAAACCAAACTTCAACAATAATTAAATAAATAAATAAATTAAAATAAAACACAAATTTGAAAGACAATTGGAACTACAAACAAGAAAAACTGAAATAGACGGCATCAAAACGGTTGCTGTAAATAGTGAAATCTTTGAAGATTTTTTTCTGCTAGTAACACACTGCGTGAGGATAGTACGAAATATCGCTTTTAATGAATTCCAAATATTTTTATTTATATTTTTCACACTTTGAAGAATTATAGCATAAACTATTTGTGTTATTATTATCAGAACAGAATGAAAAATCCTGTCTTATGAGAAACTTTTCCTTATTTTAAATATTCAACTTTAATCAACATATAATATATTAATTTATACTAATTTTTATGGATTTATGATAGCAAACAACACCAAAAGCAATTAGGTTGATTTGAATTGTTTAGGTTCGTAAAACACATTATAATAATACTGAATAAATTCTTTATATTTTTTAAGTCTTCTTAATTCTCCAACTAAACTTTTTCCAGAGATCCGAACCATTCAGTGACAATTCAACTTCAAAGTTATCACCAGATATGCTTTTGTTTTATGTTTTCTGAAACTTTCCGAATATTAGTAAATAATTTACGTTAGCTATAAGCTTAGATGTATCAGTTAAAAATAATAGGCACATTTTTCGGTGGCCTTGCATTTTAAAAACATTTATGCGTTTGTTTAAACGCATTTTTAGGGTCGATCTCAACGTTGAACATTTTCAAGCGATCAGTGGACATTACGCACGAGTGATAATATCAGCGTCACTGCCGGTATATACTTTTCTTTATTGGACAACGGGCAATCATCATTGAAATATTCTTCACGCTTACTAGTTTTTATAACTTTTTACTAGCAACTAACATGATATGGGTAAAAACCATCGTTCATAGTACCCTATGCTCATATTTCGTGGTAACATAGAAATTTAGCGCACTCGTTATCATTTGGTCATTTTAAGATAATAAACACATTTTACTGTGGCCCTGTATTTCAATGACATTTATGCGTCTGTTCAAACGCAGTTTTAAGGTCAATCGAAATGTTCAACACATTGGCGAACCCTAAGTCATGTTAAAGTTTATGATATTGAACATGCATATTTATAAAAATATCATGATAAAATAACATGCTATTAATTTTAATGGAAAAGGCAAGAATGGATAAATATATATACACTCACATCTCGATTTCTTTTGAATTTCATAAGACTATTGAGAAATCAATTCTCATTATTATAAACTTCTCAGACATGCTATTATTTACTTTCCGTGTCACGATAAAAACTAATTCATTTCTTGATTTATCTTGAACAATATTTTACAATATCGTCCACTTTTTCCTTCTGTTACAAATAATGTTGACTTACAATATAAAAATAGCGCATCATAAAAAAAAAAAATAAATAAATAAATGTTGGCTGTTGAATTCTTTAAATTACACACATACACACACACACATATATATATATATAATTTTAAAAGAAAAAATATTAGATTTTTATAATACAATTAGTACTTTGGATGTTCATAATGATTTTTTCATGAATTTATTTCAGTTGGCAGTGCAAGAAAACTACCTCTACGAAGAAAATACAATATTTAAACAGATTCGGGGTATTCCAATGGGGGGGGGGGGGGGGCGTTGCAGTTCCATTTTGGCAAATATTTACTTACATATATATGAAAGAAATAATAATTTAAACAGTAATACTTTATCATACAAATATGTAGATGATGTTTTGATGGTCAAATTAAATAACGATATTGAAAACATTGATTTTACATATTATCCTACGTCTCAGAGTCTAGAACCCTTCTCCCAGAATTGTAAAAATATTAATTTTCTAGGTGTGACCCTAAACATAGAAAGTGAATATTTGATGTCTAAGTTATTTGATAAGCGAAATGATTTCGATTTTAATACCTTAAATATGATATATTTTGATTCGAATGTTCATTTTTCGGTTAAAAGAAATGTCCTAAGAAATGGCTTAATACGAATCGAAAGACTGAGTACTAAAGTTAAGGACATATTGAATGACATTTTAGAGTGGTGTCGTCAGGGATTCAAGTAGGGTTATCCTCGCAATTTCATCAGGAGAATAACTAGTGATTTTATTAGGAGTAGCAGTTACGAAACTGAACTGAACTCAGTGATGGATGAGAATGGTGGTTTTGATGCTTTGACTGATCTAATGAGTTAGAAAGATATTTTGATGGATTTTGTAGATCTGTTTAGTTTTTCATTGTTTTTCATTTTTTTTTTTTTTTTTCATTTTTGGTCTCGGCGAGTGAAGGGGGACGTGCGTAAAGTCTGATTTAACCCTGCAGAGCATGTCGTTAGATATGTCGCTCGCCTTCTGTTCTGTTTTGCTGTTATATATTTTTTCCCTAGTCTGGTTTTATAGTTTGGTTTTAAGATTTAATGCTTATACTGGTTATTTTACTATTTTTGATGTAGAGTTTCAATTTAGATATGGTGAGTGAAAGATTTTGATATTTTGTTTGTGGTTATATATATATATATTTATATAGCCCAGTAGAAGAATATATTTCACCTGAAATAGAACATCTCCTTTACAAAACAAGAAAGTACGAAATATAACAAATTAAAAAGTTAAATATTTAAATAAGAAAACATACAAAACTTGGCGAAAAAACAGGCTCCGGCATCGCCGGCTGTAGTCTATATTTAAACAGCAGCCGAGCATTAAAAATATATATGAAATTGTATTAGTGGCAGTGTTTTTTGGCCAAAACACTGAGTAACAAAATAATATAATCAATGTATCAAAATATATCAGAGGCATATATTGTCTACATGGATTTCTATCAACGTAGACAACATTTACTTCAGCTAAATTTTATTTCTTTATTTCAAGTATTAATGTAAGAATTCTATTATTACTAAGCACTCATTATCATTACCTTTAATAGTCCTATCCGATTTTCTTAGAAAAAAAAACAGTAAGCAAACATTTCATTGTATTTCGAATAAAATGTCTTTCTTATGTTTGTACATGTTTTAAGAAAGAACAAAAGCTAATGAGTTACTGACACATAATATGTGTTTTCTGTAAACACCATTGTAATGAATATCAATTGCTATTGTTTTAGTGACGCTTCAAGTCGTTCATTTTAATTTTCTCTTATTTAGCTAAATAAAATACTTTTTTGCTATTGTTAGAAGCTTTATTTTATGTGTTATCCGAATAATATTTGATTACAGAATAAATATGATGAAAAAGTTCATTTAAAAAGATATAAGTATTTGTAAAATTATAAATATAATTTATGTTGTTTAACAAATAAAAAAACCCACTAAAAAGAATAAATATTTATAAATGATTTATGTATATGAAATAATATTATTTTAAAACCAAAACATTATAAAGAAATTTAAGGATAATATCTTTAAGTATAAACGAGTCACAGACTAAATCGACAATTATTTCATAGTTTGTACAGTTAATCAAGGTTTA
This sequence comes from Maratus speciosus, assembly GCA_963932465.1. Taxonomy (NCBI): domain Eukaryota; kingdom Metazoa; phylum Arthropoda; class Arachnida; order Araneae; family Salticidae; genus Maratus; species Maratus speciosus. The sequence goes on from OZ010792.1 coordinate 176,356,613, forward strand.
AATACTATTTTCTATATTTTAAAAATAAGCATAATTTTTCCATTGCATGAGTAATTTTAGCGAAGCTTAATTTATGTAGAGAATCCTTTAACATGTTACAAATAAAATTGTAGCACATATTATTTCATGAAATTTTTATTAAGTGTATTTCAAGGTTTCTAATGAGTTAGTGGCCTAACATATCCAATGTATGCTGGAAATAAGAATACATTCTAAAATATTTTATTTCATACTAAAAAGAAATTCCTATATTACATTTATCAACATTTGACCTTCATATCTTTGAACTCACAGCTTCTGGTAGCAAAAATCTATGAAATTCTAAAGATGTAGAGTATTCCCTTTTTGTAACAAATAATATAAATAATAATAACCAGCGACTCCTGCGAAGATTTCGCACGCAATCTAATATATTTTTTTCAATATCTGATATATTTTAGATTATAAGCGTAATTTTTCCAATGCATGAGTAATTTTAGCTAAGTTTAATTTATGTAGAGAATTCTTTAACATGTTACAAATAAAATTGTAGCACATATTATTTCATGAAATTTTTATTAAGTGTATTTCAAGGTTTCTAATGAGTTAGTGGCCTAACATATCCAATGAATGCTGGAAATAAGAATACATTCTAAAATATTTTATTTCATACTAAAAAGAAATTCCTATATTATATTTATCAACATTTGACCTCCATATCTTTGAACTCACAGCTTCTGGTAGCAAAAATCTATGAAATTCTAAAGATGTAGAGTATTCCCTTTTTGTAACAAATAATATAGATAATAATAACCAGCGACTCCTGCGAAGATTTCACATGCAATCTAATATATTTTTTTCAATATCTGATATATTTTAGATGCAGAGTTAAACTTCTTAAGAGAAATTAAGGATAAAACTTTCTGCAAACAAATTAGTCATGTCATAATATCATCTATTTTTTTTTCCTCAAAGTTACACTAAAAATGATCGAAGATAGCAAAGGGAAAAAATAACAATCGTATTTTAACTGTATTAGAGGATGACGTCATTCGCTTAGAAAAATCACGAGACCAAAAAAAAATTAATTACATATATAAAAAATAAATTTTCATGTAATATTTCAAAAAATACCTTTTAGGCTAGACGGGAAATACCACTGCGTCGTTTAATCGCTAGTGTTTTTTTTATCTTTTAAACATTTCAACTTGAGTTCTGATTTTTAATCCTAAATATATAATAGAACCGTGCATTGACATCCACACTTTAACTTTTTGTGCTATTTTTTTTTTATATATAATTATTGCTCAGCATGATATAATGCAGTATTTTATTCTTGTGAAAACATTCATTTGCGAAAAGCCTTTCATTTCAGTTACGAAAACAATGATGGTTTAATTTTTAATTAATTGCAATTTTTAATCAAAGCATAGTTTAACGAAATGCGAGTGTACAGTATCAGAAGCCTGTTCTAAAACCTTTCGAATGATACCTAATACATTTCTGTGCGTTTTCTATACACATAGAAAATGTATATTAAAAACAGAAATAATATATATATGATAATAATAATAATAATAATAATAATAATAATCTAAAATTCCTCTAACTTCAAAACACGTATACAAACCTAAAATGTGTAATTTTGAAATACTCCTTAAGATAAAATGAGCCCTTTTATGAATTCTTATAGTATAACAGTATACATATTTAAAATATAATTTACATTTATAAACACACTTTAACACCCTTGGGGACGAGCGACCGGTATTCATGCCGCGTAAGATGCTCAGAATCGGGTATTATTCTTACCAGTAAAATTTTATTGTAAATTTTGCCTTACTTAATCCGAGTATTTTCTGATTCAATTAGGCAAAAATTTCTGTTTTAAAAACCGGTGATTAGCGATTAACAATTCTGTAAAAGACTCTTGCCCCGAAGGGGTTAAAAGGGTTGTACATGGTGCCAGTATATCCATTCTTTCTAATCTTCCTCTATGTCGTTTCAACAGTCGGCACACGATTTTTGTACATTCTCACATTGCGAAATAGTGCAGGCAGTAAAAAAAAAAATTAAAATACGAAAGAAGAAAAAAAATAACAACGTTTGATATAAAAAATACCTAACAGCTTGCTTGCCACGAAAATGTTAGTACTAGTGGAATAGAAACAGCTTCATGATGACATTATTTTGAAAAATTACAGTAAATAACTTAATTTTAATTAATGGAAATTTGCATTTTTTATTTTAAATATATCGTTATTGTCATTAGCGAAAATAACTTGTCTATAAATATAAATATTTTGCCCTTATTTTTCATGTGTTTTGCTTATAACATTGGTTACAACAAAAGTTATTATATTGTCCGGAAATGGAGCGTCAGATAGCCATTAAATTCATCACAATGATTATAAAATTAAATACACACATAAAGCATGTATAAAAAACACAAAGATTAAAAATATGATGAGTGAAGACACACGTAGACATGGTTTTAAATAAATATGTTGAATTGAAAGTCCTGTATTTCAGTACTTTTTTCGTTACGGCTTTGACAAAATGTTGCATTTCCGAAGACTCGCTTAGCTCACATTATTAAACTTTATGCATGTTTTATACTGCTTGTTGCATAATGCCTTTTAAAAAGTATATTTGTTTTTAAATTTAAAAAAAAGCAAGTTACTTTCTAGACACTGAGACGTAACAACGAAATGTATTTAAAGATGTCGTTAAAGAAAAGAAAAGGTTTCAAAATTATAGTTTCAATATACCCATAAAAATAAATCTTGTACTAGTTTTCTATTCTTTTTCTATTTCATACTCCATTTCATACTGAATTAATACAAAGGACTAAAGTTACTTATTTTGATTTTAACTTAAATTTTATTAACTTCTTATTTTATATATTGCTTCAATAAATTATGTTAGGTTTAGAGCCTTTTCATTATGAAACTAAATAAGTAGTGAGTGAAATACTTTTTAAACATGCTTGTATATAACTATGTAAATAGAAAGTAAATATTTATATTCTACTCTACAATATTCACGAAGGAGTTTTTACAGTTTTGCAAAAACATCTTTAGTAATTATAACTTGCTTGTAATGCAGTTTTTCATTGATTTTTTCCCTGAAAATGCCCTTTGTCTTAGTGTGTTTTTTTCTGCCATATCAACAAAAAATATACATTTGGATTTGTCAACTAGCTTTTAATTAAAATGTACTTTATGTAAAATTTAATTCACTGTTATCTTTAATTGGTCCGAATTTTTGGGAAGAACTTGTGTTTAGATTTTCAAAGTTATTATATATATATATATATATATACATATCTACCCTATATATATAAAATCCTAATGAAACAAATTTATGAAACGGAAGTATGGATCGACTGATTAAACAACTAATTATGTTTCACGGCGATTTCTCCTAAAAAATGGAATACTTTGCGATGAAATTAACACCAAAAATCAATATTGATCCGCAGATTTCAAAACTGGTATAAGAATTTTTAAATTCGAATTAGTTTTCGAAATATTATTATTTTTTAAATTTTATATACATTTTTCTAATGATGGTAACTCAAATTTTAATCAAACAGATACTTTTTTTATATTTCAGAAAAGGTTGACATGGTAACACGGCTATTGTTGTTTATTTGATAATAAATGTTTATTTACTTTTATTTCTTTTTACAAATTAAATAAATTATTTTGTTCTATGATTATTAATTATTATTTTATATTTCCTTTAGAAAATAATAGAAAATAATTAAGAAATACAATATTACTTAGTTATTCCGTCGACCAATTTCGACAAATTATACAAATCGCCAAAACACCCGCCAAATTATACAAATTGACATAATTTTGAATAATAAATACGTATTTGTTATTCAATAATCTCAAGCGTAATTTCACTATTGAAAAATTAATTAAAATTGACAATTTTTATTTTAAATAAGAAAAGAACAAATAAATTAGTATATCATTAATAAATATACGAATAAAACGTCGAAATAAAAATCACTTCATGACGTAAACACGAGTAACTTGCTTAAAGTCAAATGAATGTGACATTTACGATAAACCATTATTGGAATTTAATCTTATAGTTTGGCGATAGATTTTTGGTCGGCGGGATATCTAAGGAATACCAAAAATGCATATGTAACTGGTATTTGAAAACGAGGTTTTTGAAAAATTTTCGTAAAAAAATAAAAATCACGCCAAACCTGTATATCTATAAGCGTGTATATCTGTAACCTGTATAACCGTATCTGGCCAAATATTACCACTCGAAAAAACAAAATGCTAACTGGCGAGTTAAAAAAAAAGCTATTGGCGAGATTTGCATCCTGCTAGCGTAACAGTACCTAGAATTCTTTGCGATCATGGCAACATTTATATAGTTTATTCGAAAAAGAAATTTTGATTTTTTTAATCAAAATGGAAAACTTACGGTCCCATATTGGCGCGACTTTTTTCTGACGCCAATGGCATATACAGAACGGGCACATAGCTGGCTCCAAAGTATCGTTATTTTGCTTCATATGGTAAGCCGGATGTTGCTGTTTATGCTGTTGATGCGTACCCCAAATTTGCGTCATTAAAAATCACGCCAATATAGGAATGGCATCTTTGCCAAACTTTCATATGAACGGCGAAGGGATCAGACCGTTGTTTATGGCAGTTGATGACTTGAACTATTATAATATAGATGAAATGATGGCGATAGAATAATATTTGGCGACTTATCATCTGTGCCTGGATAACATTAAAGTACTAAAATGGCACCTAGAGTATAAAAAGCCAAGTGGTGCGCCTGGAACTGTTGATGATAATCACATGACTTACGCTATTGTTATAGAGATTGTCTTAAAATACCGGGAGACAAGGACTCTTATACTTAATTTATTTTATTTTAGCTTCTTTTCAAATGTTTAACTGATCCTCTTTAATCAAAAACGAAAACAACCCTTGGATGTCTTAACAGGAGCTGATTCGCCCTTAAATTTTTTGAATCAAAAGGAATTGAATGGAAACCCGTTTACAGGGAGATCTGCACGGCTCTTTTCAGTATAATTCAATCTTCTCTAATATTTTTAAAATCCATCAGATTAGCCTGTTTTTAGATTCTGCGGTGTCTGAACGGGGGTTGGCGAGCGTAGCTTGCATGGGGCAAAGCCCTTAGTATACATATAAAGAGAGAGAGGGAGAGAGAAAGAAATAAATTGTTTGAATATTGTAATCAAATAGTGTAATTATAAAATGAATCCATGAGTAACTTTTATAGGATAAACACTACAAATATTTACAAATTTTAATCCAAAATATAAAGTTTAGTTTTTAAAGTATTTATTTAACTAATAGTATAAATAAAATATAGTATGTATCGTATTGGAGAAGTGTAAGAAAATGTCTTCAAACTTTTATCGAAAATTTACTGTTTACGTTTTTTTACTAAATAATTTCTTCCAAAACATAAAGGTTCTTGAAACATAATGCATTAAAAATCAAAGAACAACCAAGCATTCTAATATTGTTAACATCTAGTCAAAATCAAAGGTACACTCCGACACACAAAACACCCCTTACAGTTTAATCACCAACTCCCCCCCCCCCCCATTATATAAACTAGGAGATCGTACCCGGGCTTCCCGGGTTAAATATTATAGGTGAAAACATTTTTTAAAATTGAAAACTAATAATTTTTTTATATGCAATACATTTTTTAGATTGCTACTTACATTAAAAAAGTATTTTTCATATGGAAAATACGAATTATACAATCAAATAAATTTTTGAAATTTATGAAAAGCGATATTTTCTTATTAGCCGCATGCATAGAGTGACTTGACCAAGATTTTCCTACTTATGGCATCCTTTTATATTCTGATAATTTCAGAGATTATTCATGTCTGTTAAATTTGTGTTTTATTTATATTATTTTATTAGCCCGCGGTACAGTATGCTATTTCTTTCTCCCAGCTTATTTTGTGTCGTCTCTCCAAAAAATAACGTTGCCATACAGAAGCCAGCCGTAAAACAAAGCAGTACGATTAAATATTCTATAGCAATTTTTTAAACTTCTAAGCATCGCACATTTTCAATTTTTATACCGTCGTATTGGAAAAAAAAGTACTTTTAAATGCAATTTGTTTGAAAACGGAATCTCCATTTATTTTTGAAATATTAATATTTTTGTAGTTTTTGGAGCCATTTGCTTAATATTGGCAACGGAAGTACCCCATTTCCATAGAAAGTAAAGGGAAAATAGTTGTAAACTATTAATTATATATTTTTGTTGCCATTTCTTCATAACAACCAAAAGAAAATGTAATTAAAATACGTGCTGCTTTGAAAAAATATAAATGAATGATTTCTGTTAAAACATGGAGCTATTATTAACTATATTTAATTTTCAGTATCTATATTAATGTTACAAACAAATGAAGGCCTATAAATCATTAGACAGCCGTTATTTATTTTTTTTTTGTCGAAATTCTTTAATGATGGCATCTTTTTGCTGCACTTGTGTATTATTTCGCGATAGTGACGTCCTATGCATACTTTACTGTAGATGTTTAAGAGTGGATCGTAAATGTGGAATTCTTAGCGGCTGCGAATGACGTCATTTTACATAAAATAAAAGCGTGTGCTGTAAGTGTTAAAATTGAAATATGTTTTGTACTATTTATATATACATATATTTTTTTTTTTCATCGGGGCGACACTAAATTCTGAAAAAACAGAATTCCTGTTTTCTAGTTTATTTATTCATAAGGAAGTTTTTTAAATGGATATTAGCCGTAAGAAAATGATGAACTCTTTATTTTGTTTTAAGGGCAAACCTTTCTTAATCGTTTCGTAATTAATCCTTCGTAATCGAGCTCCGCGCGATATAGATAAATTTAAAAATATTTCATGCTTTAAAATTGTTTTTAAAACCATAGACAATCAGTAAACTGAGATGAACTTTGCAAACAAATTACATTTGAAAAAAAAAATCCTATGGTGATCTAAAAATTTAAATTGTACGATTACAAATATGTTAGATTTATGTTTTTTCAATATTATTCTTTATTTGTTTATAAAAGAAGCATTAATTTCGTTAATTTGTCGTTCACAAATATCTTAGATTGGTGTTTTTTTATATTATTCCTTTATTTGTTTATAAAGGAAGTATTAATTTCGTTATGCAAAAATAGTCAGAAACAAATGCTGAAAATGTTTGCTGCTTTATGTGCAAAATGTTTATAATTATTATGTATTGAAACAGGCACGTGATAAGATAAACTTAAAAAAAAAAAATCACGCTTAAAAATTATTTTAGGAAACATAATACATCAGTCAATTAAGATACAGTTTTAAAACAAATTGCATTTGAAAGTACATTTTTTTCCCTATGCGACGAAAATTGAAAAGGTACAATGGTCAGATTAAAAAATTGCAGTAGTGAAAATTTCAAGACCGAAATTTGATCGTGAAGTGTTGCCATTCGCAAAATGACGTCAGCGTTACACACAGATACGTTTGTTCTTTATAATATAGATACTTAATCAGTAAAATACAATAAAGATCAGTTATTAGGATGTGGTTATCAATTTAGTCTCTTATGCTTGGTGTTCCGGAATGAAAAACAGCAATTTTCACCTTCTCAAACTTTTCATACGTACTTCTCATATCCATATTCATAATTTTTTTTTTTTTTTAATTTGCATTTTGTCTGATCATTTAAAAATCATTTGAACTCAAAAAATTGTAGTCATGATTATCAGAAACATCTTTTATGTGAACAGACGCACTTTTTACTTGAGATTCTAATCTCAATTCCGGAGAGTAAATATTTCCGTAATTTATGTTTTTTAAACGTATTTGTGTGAAAATGTTTAGTTTTAAGAAAAAGATCGTTTTCTTTTAAATATGACTTCATTTTCACTTAAATAAGCATTTTGCCTAGTGTCCGAAACTTAGTATCAGTACACATGCAGAAAGAAAAACAATATAGAAAATTTATGAGGAAAATTGCGTGTTTTGAAAAGCAGTATGTCATTTTTCTTTATTATGCCCCTAATATAATATTCTGCTCCTAATGGGATTTTGCAAAACCAGACCCTTTTCAACAATTTTTATCAAAAATATTGAATTTTTATCAGAAAATAGCATGAGTAAAGATAAAAATACTTCATTATTTCTCTCTTATCTTCAATAATGAAAGCTGTCTATTTTTCACCATTTTGAAGAAATTTCATAAAATGCTTTTAAAATTAAAATTTAAAAGTGGGGATATTTTTAAAAAATACAGATAGTGCGATCACATCTACAAATGAAGAGCTTTCAGTTAAAAAATAATATTAGTAAAATTGGTTCAGCAGAAAGATCAGGGCAGATGACTAAAAAATATACTTGTGTTTTTAAATATATAGATTATGTAAAATTAGGAAAAATTAAATTAAGAAAATTATGGTATTTTGATAAAATTGTAGTAAAATGTCTTAAAGAATAGCATTACAATTTTATTATTTGAGAGAATTTTACACAAAAACTTCAGGAACATGATATTTTTTTAAACCACGAATTATTTGTTTGCTTGTCAAACTCGGCGAAGCATATCCATCCAGGCGCGAATCATCAATTTCTGTACTATAAATCGCTATTATTTGCATGTCACCTCTCTTTTATAAAGATACTCTAAATTTTTGTAAAACATTGCGTTTTATCAGTGTCTAATATTGATTACATTATTTTCAAAACTGAAGAATTTTCACCTGGGAAGAATTTCAAAGCAGCTGGGCTGTGAAAATGACGCACTTCTACAAAACATAATTCAGGTTTAAGAATTAAAATACACGCTTTTTTATAAAATGACGTCAATTGCATCCGCAAAAACAATTCACTTTTACAATCCAGTCTTAAACTTCGTCTATAGAAAAGTATTCACATGACGTCATTATCACGGAATAACAGACAATATTCTTGACATAGCCCATATTTTAATTTCAACTTTTTTCAGGTTGTATGAGAAAATGGCAACACAAAGATACAGTATCTCCTATTTTCAACTATTTTCAGTTTACTTTCAACGACTTTCGATAAAAATGAGGTACTTTTTTTGCCACGATAAGAAAAATGGTATTAAAAACTACAAAAAAATTAATATCTGAAAAATAATCTGAGATACAGCTTTCAAACAAATTGCATTTAAAAGAGCATTTTTTTCCTTATACGACGGTGTAAAAATTTAACATGTGCGATGTTTAGAAGTTTAAAAATTTGCAGTATAGAAAATTCCAAAAGCAAAATTTTATTTCAAATTTTAAAGTGTTGCCATTCGCAAAATGACGTATGCATTACGCACAGATATGTTTGTCCTTTATAATATAGATATAAATATATACATATATATATTTGATTGGGAGTTATGTCTTCATGTTAAAATCCTTTTTCAGCCAGTTAAAAGAATCACGCCGAACGTCATATAGATATTGTATCAAACTATTAAATTTCCAATACGAACACACAATTATTAAGGACATTTGGATTATTCGGTAAACTTCACCTTATGATACAAAATGATAAGTCATTCGTTTATGTAGCAAGGAGAAGGTTGATTTTAAATGTTGGACTTCTAATGATAAATTCATATTAATACTTGCATAAAAAATTGCAATGCAGGTAGTGTTTAACCCTTTTATCTGCTGATATAAGTAATATTAAAATAACTTGTTATAAAATTCGTTTAATACATCGATTAGTTGTAATACAGTTTAGAATGAGTTATAGATACATTACTTTATATTCTTCCAAAAGCATTATTCGTTACACAAAACAAAAATATTTTTAAAAGGATGATTTCTTTTCAGTTTTCTTCACGTGTGGGACTGGGGGGGGGGGGGATTTTTCAATTCGGAAATATTTTTGTACATCTATTGTTAAAATATATATATTAGTACATTTCCTAATTCTACAAAATACCAAGAAGTTATTTAAAATAAAAGGTTTGAGTGGGGTTATAAATATTGCACAAAATCCCTATAAATTCAAATTTAATTAATCATTTTTAAATCCTTCTAAAATCCTTCTAAAATTTATTAAATGATTATGTAAATCTTCTAATGTAGTTTCAAAAATTTACGGAAAATGCTTTAGAAGATAAAATTTTCATGAATGCATAATTCAGTACATGAAGGGTTAAAAGAATAACTGAGTAATTTCTTGGCAGAATGAGCCGAAATTCTTGACACTTAGTTATATATTTTATGACATTTATTTCTGAGTATGACATTTATAGCTTCTAGTAACAGACTTCAATTATAAAATTCGTAGGTTACATTTCATACATTTTTCGAAAATACGTTTTGTGTATTTGTATACAATAGATCACCGATTATCGGAACTCCAAGTAACCGAGCTTCCACTTATCCGAACAGCCTATGTCTCTTATTTAAAAAAAAAATGATGATAAAGATGGTGGATGAGATTTAAGATGAAAAAGAAATTGAAGAAATGAAAACGAATATTCTGAAAATGGAACATGTCCTCTTTATTATTACTCATTGATGAACAATATGTTTCGTTGAGTACGATTATAGATTATTAATACATAAATACACTATATAGCAATTAATCACAGGACACTTTCAATTTTTGATATTTTGCCAAATATTTAATGATATGCTTGTCGGATTCTTCTGGAGCTTCAGAATTATAAAGAAGATGTCGTCGAAGAGTATAAAGAGATCACCTCATATGTATAAACGTCGATTTGATACGGAGGACGATTAGGGGGAGGGGGGCAAGAAAAACTCGAAGAAAAATACTAATATTTGGGATCAACCTGTAAATTAAAATGCACGAAATGCTCCATCGCTGCAAAAAATTTCAAAATATGATGTCAAAATTTCAGATTTTGATACAATTTCTTTATGATTCTAAGCTTATTTTGTGTAACCCTGTATGTGATCTACAGAATTTATACACAAGAATTAATGTGGACTTCTAAGACCTATCAATAGATCCAAAGATAATTTGGGGATTATTTTTTATTAAAAACACTTTTGTAGTTACGAAAATCGAATATGAAACTTTACATCAGAAAGTGTTCAGTATGTTTAGCATGTTCAGTAGGAAGTACACAGAAAATTTTAATGCATCTAAGAAAATACTTCAAAATTGAAATCTAAGTTTTCGTAGACAGATTTCAGTGTATAAACTGATTTTATTATCTATCTTCCGTTATCGAGTCCACATCGAAATCGCGTATTTCAGCAAATGTTGTTTAAATGTTGTTAAAATGTGCGCGATACCGTTGTTTAAAATATTTAGTGGCATTTAGATCAATTTTAAAGGACTATGTAACCATTGTGGGAACGTTTCGAAAAGAAATTAATTGCTGAAGGTTAATTAAAAAAATGGGATTTTAACGGATTTGAGAAATAACAACTCAGGTGGTGTCAATTTCTTAATTATCAGACATTTCGGTTACTACAAATAAAACACCGGGGAACAGTTGTTTCATGTTGGTATTTATTAATTTGAACCAGTATTTAGCCATGGACAAATATATGTCAGAATGTCTGAGGCACGCTTCGAAAAAAATCTTGAAAATACAAATAGTGTCAAAAAGGGGCACTACAATTAATGTGGTATACTTTGTAAGAAAAGGAAAACAATACTTTCATGTCAAATTGGAGCAGGTGTTGAATCACCAAATATTGCCCTAATGGGCCTCATTCATACTGAATTCATTTTTTTAAATTATAACATTTAAAATACATAAATTTCATATAAAATACAAACATTACACATACTTAAAATGCATTCTCTTCTCTCATTTCATTTAAAATTCAAAATAGATAAAATATAAGAAGAAATAATGCCATGAACCAAAATATTTTTTTTCAATATCGAAGTATTGTTTCGAACACAAACATGCGCAAAATAAAAACTGCTAATGTCCAGAAATAAAATGCTATTAGAGACACTTATGCCCGGAAAATATAAAAATGCCGAAAATATTCTAATTCAGACGTAGTGCTAAAATTTAATGATTTCAATATTTTTTTCTAACTATACTTTACTTTTCTTCGTATATTAAAATACCCTCTCCGTCGTATTTTGACGGAGAGGATGTTTCAATAGAAAATGCTGCAGAGAAATGTTAATGAGAATTAATACATATTTAATATATTCTATTAATTTATTAATTTTGAAACCACTTATTAAATTAAATGAGTTTGCCTTACAGCAGTTATTTATGAACTATATTTCAATTTATCATCTTGTTTGACTTTAAAGACATGAATCTGTGTTATTATTTAATAAACTGTAAGCATCTATCGATCATTTTCTAATATGTTTTATACAAATTACTCAACACCCTCGACCCCTCCACCCCCAATTTTTTTTGAAGAAATATACAAAATGCTAAAAGAAAAAATAATTTGTTTTATTTTCTATGTAAATGCAAAGTTTGAAATGCTTAAACATAAATTCATTCTAAAGAAATATTTAAACTCCATAACTGAAACATATCAAAACATTTTTAAAGCAAGCTAAGCGAAGCAAACTCTGTTGACGAGACTTATAGCATCTGCTTTTTCTCAAGAATGAATTCAGAGATACGCCTTATTTGTTGGAACAAATTTTAGCTTGAAAGCGGGAGTTTGAAATATAACTTTGTTTATTCATGTCTAATTACGTTTTGCTAATTATTTTTAAGCTTAGAAGGTTAAAATGAATGCGATTCTTTTAAAAAGTATTTTTATTTAAAATATATCATGGAGATTTGGTCAGCTGAACAATATTAACATGCAAAATTGAGTTATATTTTGAAATTCTTTAAGAGAGAAAAGAGTTGTAAAATGTATTCTGATTAATGCTTAAAGATAACTGATTAAAGATAAAAAAAAATCAAATCTGCAGAGCTCTATTTTATTATATATGCGAATGCATAAAGTAAAACTTACTTGAAACGATCTTTCTGAATATTAGGGTTTCGCTTTTGTCATACGCAGCTTTCGAATGGGAAAATTATAGTTATTATTATTAATAACGACGAGTAAGATGTAAACATACATGACCAAAGGCATTAAGACTGAACTTCCTACTATTTGTTTTACAAATATGCTATAGTTACTAGGTCACATACACAGGTTACATCTTTTGCAGTCGATGACGAAACGGTATTTTATTTCATTATTTTATTTCTCTGTGTTATTCTTATTTAGTGGAATATTTTCTGGTAAGTAGCACTATTATTATTTTATTTGCTTAAAAAATATATTAAAAATGCGTCCTTATCTGGTATTGTTACAAATTTCTAGTGTAGATACCATAAAGAAAATTTAAAGAAAAATTCCATAAATATAGTAATATACATTTAAAGCGGAAATATAAATTTCACTGAAGATTCTCTGTCAAAAAGAATTAATTCTCGCGATTCAGTTTTAACTTCATCTTATATTATTGGTTTTGAAACGTCCGTACTCTCGCTTGAAAGCTAGTAAGATGAAAAAAGTGTAATGAGCTCAGAGACAAAGAACTTTCGAATATTTTAAAAACATGAATTAACATTTTTTTTGTTTGCTGAGGCAAACGTAATACCCCTCATTTAATAAAAAACTGTGAAATTTCCACTTGCTTTCTGCAACACTTGTATAGAAAAGAATGCATTTCACTTCATTGATAAAATCAAAACAAATTCAAGAAAATGTTTCTGAAGCTCACAAGGCTAAATTTAACGATCATTGATTCGGGCATGAGACAGCTACGCTTGGTTAGACAAGACCCCAATATTTTTAGATTTATAAACGGCTTCATAGTTTATTATGAATATACTTGTCAGTAAAATCGCAGATTTGTTTCGTCGGTTTAATTGCATCAAAATAGTTGATTTTTCGTTTATTATAATGCCCCTGAATAACCGAGACGGCAGACCTGGTTAAAAAGGCTTTAGACATAGGGAATGCAGCATACATGTTACAAGTACCACAGGGATATAAGACATATTTTTCTTAGAATTCTTTTGATAATAATTTTCCTTAATGGCTGAGATGGCTCTCAGCTCGTTACCATTTTTCCATGTTATCAGTTTTAAAACGAGAGAAATTTCTACAACCTGTGCTGTAATATTAAAGCATACGGCATTGAAACCTAAACAACAAAAGCTCTGTTTCATAGGTGGCCATCTTTCCAAATATAAATCTTACTCAATAAAGCTTCACTTCTGTGCTTGATTGAGGACCGTTGATTTATACAAACAATAGTTTACAGTTGAATCATTTAATTACAGACGAAGACAAAATAATTAAACTTTTTACAAGGGATAATAACCTTGTTGTACACAACGACACCTAGAAGTAGTCTGGATTTCAAAGTTTTATTGTCATATTTTGTAATTGTCATTTCTGGTTCTGTTGTGTCAAATGGACATAGCTTAAAAGATAGTACATTTCAAGCTCAACACTGTGCATAATGCTCATAAAGGTCAGCACTTGTATCATTTTGTAGTATGACCCATATGTCTAACGTATCAGAATAATTCCTGCATGTGAAACGTGTCTTAGAGGTGAAAATAAAACCTTAAATTTTCCAATAAAATTAGTAAAGAAAACGTTGTTTTCTTTGACATAAATGTTCTTCCAAGAGAAGAGACGTAGAGCAGCAATAAATTATTATAAAAAAGAACTTTGATCATCCTTCTGTATTATGTTGAAATTATTTCTTTTTTTCTGCGTTGTTTAAAAGAAATTCACTGTCATTTATAGTCGGAAATATCATATGCGAACCCCAGAAACCAAGGTGTATAAGTGACAAAATTGAACTAAGTGTACAGACGACCTGAAAATATGCTTTTTTCTTTTCTGGTCAAGAAATTTAAGTGATTTTCTAATTATGTGTTGTGTTTTAAAGATCAACCACTTTTACCGAATATTATTTCAATGTTGATTAATTATAAATTTAAAGAAAATTGCACTGTACTTTTTTTCACATTTATTGAAATAAGAGTTCGAAAGACCACTATGAAACAAGCAGCAGTTTCCTATTTCAATTCAGTCAATTATTATTGATGTTCAACTTTAACATCAATTATCTTTGAACTCAATTTACTCCAAATCGAAAATTTGTCACTTGTACCCCTTGGCTTCTGATGTCCTCATATATGATTTTAATTTACACTGTAGTTAGTTTCAATATTCGCATCTTTTAAATATTAATTATATATTTAAAAATGTTTAAGAAATGCAAATGAATAATTATATATTTAAAAATGTTTAAGAAATGCAAATGAATAACTATACATTGAAACAATATGTGTATTAAATAATACCCGAGTATATAAATAGAAGAAACTGTCCTAAAATGTTATACCCAAATGCTTATATTTACACACATACTTTCTATTGAACTTTTTGTTCTAAAAACTAAGTTTGCAAATTATACAAAATGCATTGGTGCCATTCAACAAGCAACAAATAAAGTCAAAATGTTATAATAGCGATTTATATAAAATGCCGCATTATGTCATTTGATATAGAGTCTCGTGTCCTAAAACGACTCACCCATAAGTTGTTATTAATTTTACTTACTTTCATCACATATTTTTTTTTTTTTTTGGACACCAGAAAACACCGGCACAATTGTTATGTGCCCACTTTGAACACTTTACACATTTTATCCACTTCTCGGATTTTGAGTGACTGAATAAATCATTGCAATAAAAACAGACTTCATAATCATTATCAGCATAAGGATCCATGTCTTTGTCGTCATCATTGGATCAAACAAAACTAATTTTCTTCTTAGGGTGTACAGTTGTATATCTTGACTCTGAATTATGTTTCTCTGCAGCTTTTGATTTCGCTTCTGCAATATCAGGATTACTAGTCAGAAATTTTGCATCGTCATGCTTTCGCTTTTTACAGGATGTTCTAACATGAGGCGCACAAAGAAGTGGAGATGCATAAAGTTGTCTGATGATTGAAGATGATAAACATGAAGATGATGTCTGTTCAAAATATACACATGTCTTTGGAGTATGGGAAACGGATGTTGTCGTAGCTGGAATTGGAGTAGATGACATTGAAACTTTGAAAATTGACGGATTAATTCTAGATAGGCTGTTATCTATAGATCCTGTGTTGCAATAGTTGCTTTTCTTATTTCCCAATGGCCAATCTTTGACATCTGAAAAACAGAAAACAAAATAGGGAAAGATGTCTGGGTTCATGGGATATATTCCATTTTTTTAAAAACCGACATGTCTTTTTACCTACAATCGCTATATTGTACATAAAGAGGTAGTATTTCGGAGCACATGCATTTATAAATTTTTGCATATACAAAAAATAATCTAAAACGGAATAAGTACACTCCTTATACTTCAGATATGTAATCAATGAAATGAAGCAGGCTTGAAATAGCAGCAAAAAATAGTCCCAAGAAATTGCAGGCGAAGGTGTAAACAATTTCTTTGTAAAAAATGAAAAATAGAAATTTGAAACTTTCACCAGCAAATGCTTATCTTTTCCGATCCATTCCGCAGAATAATTGTGTATGGTTAAGAGCGACAATATTAAGAAACATAAGGTATGTCATTTTGGGACAGTTTACCCTACTATTTAAAATGGACACACATGATTGCATTTTAATCACTTTATAGGTAAATTCCATCAATTTAATTAGATATTTAATTTACTCCTTAAAATTATATTTTTTGTGAAAAAAGAGCTTATCAATTGCAAAAGATAATATTCTATTGATACACCATGCAGTACTGAATAGCGTTGTATTTATCTCTCTTTCACTGCCGATTTATTCCATTACATAGCACTTTAATTCCAACTCCTCATTTATAGCTTAAAATTAAATTACATAAAAAGAATTATATGGGTGTTTCAGAAATTATTTTTTAAGTTCGCTAACTTAATCGATTTCAATAATGCAAGAATTATACGCCCTATGAAGAATTATTACGAAGTAGCAATCCGTAAATCTATTAAAACTATGAACAGGAGTGGAAAAGCATGCAACGAAATTTTATTCAACAACGTTCCATAAGGTGGCTTTGCTCATAGCGAAGGATTTGTAATTTAAAAAATTCTTCCTCCTCCTCTACAACTTTTTTTTATTTTTCTCTGTGTAAGTGGAATCGACCATGGAACGCGGATGTCCTTTTTGAAGCGAATTTTTCTAGTGAGATTTGGACAATTAGCGTTCGTAACAACTATTTAAGATTTAAATCCTGATGTTGGCTACTTGTTAGTCAAAAGTTCTCAATTTTTAACATATTTTTAATTTTTTAACCATTTTATAAGTAATGAATATTTTATGTAATTTTATATTATATTAGTAAGATGAATTTTAGTATTCTCAACGAGTTTATTTTAAATATCGAAGCATTATTGATTTTCGAGAAAGTGAAAATGTGCATGCTGGAGTGCGTGAGTGAGGTGTCTTTACATATTGTCCTTGATTACAAAGAAACAGAAAAGAAAGATTGAGAAACGCTGAAATAAAATGTATTTCACGTGATTTTTAGTTCCACTAACTAATGTTTTAACATGTAATCTATATTTTGTTCTAACAGAAAATGTCAAAAAGAAATTTTTGAAATTTCAAAACTTGTTATTTTATTCTTAACCAACTTAAGTGCCCTGCGTTGCTTGTGCATGTGATATTAACTTAAAGTATATCTTTAAACTGTGTTGAATGATTTTATATTTTAGAACGATAATCTTTACAAACGAAACTTAACCCTTAAATGCCTGATGTTGCTTTTCGGCAACATACCCAATTTAGGCTCTAAAATACTATTAGAATAATATTGAAGCTATAATGCCTAATGTTGCCAATAAAATACATTCTGAAAATATTATAAAATTGATTTTCAACATCTAGATGGCAACACTTGTGATGTTTAAGAATAAAGATAGATTTATTTTATCAATTTTTGCTACTTGTTCTTTTTGCTTTGTTTGGAAGCTTGCGAAATACCCTATTTTGACCTGCAGTGAGCAAGTAAAATTTATTTCTTCTTATAGTTCCTAAAATTCTTGTGTGTTTAATATTATAGAATTTTATCAAGGGAAATTATTTTTACAATTAAACTCCAGTATTGCCGATTAGTAACAAACTGTTTTTTAGCTGTAAACTATACTTAAAATAAAATATGATTTTTTAAAGTACTTTTCCCATGATTTATTTAAAAAATGAAAACCAAAAAACATTATTACAATGATTTTTTGAAAAATCAGGTATTTAAGGGTAAAGTTGTGGGACACAGCGTACAGCATCGAATGTGTATGATATTATACTTTTAAATTAAAATTTATCCAAACAAAACTAGTGCTGGCAACTTCCTGTCTTCGACAGAATACACCGGACGTGTAATCTATGTACTACATACATACGCTCGTTTTCATCAACAAAACCACAAATTTGCATCTTTTTATATCTTTAAAAAGATTTTGTTTGAATTTAATTATTTAAATGAAAATCTTTCCAAACAAAATAATGTATCATGGGTATGGTGATTGTCAATTTCATTTCGTACATTTACATATACTAAATTTTCAATTCTTACCAATTGTTCCCGGAGAAAATTAAATAATGACATCCAATTTTGTAGGTAGATTTCGTAGGAAATACTACCTATTGCGATATTCCCTATGGTGTAATTTCTGAAAAAAAAATTCAGATCTACACTGCCATAACCCCTAGAACACAAAACCACTCACAGTAAGAAACTTTATCTATCTATCTATCTATCTATCTATCTATCTATCTATATATATATGAATTTTTTATGGACACGATAACTTCCATAATACTTCACAATTCTCTTCCAAACTGATACATAAAATCAAGGTACATAAAATCTCATGGTCCCCTCGTATTTCGGACAGAGGATGTAAATAGGGAGGGTTTTTTTGAAAACCGAAAAATACCAATAACATCTTAATTATAATACATATCGAATCAGTTTAAAGTTATTATTACTTCTAAAAAAAGGACCAAAAATTTATGGATGACAGATTTTTGATAAAATAAAAAACAGGATCAAGGGGCGAAAAAATTAGGATTTTCGGGAGAAAAAAACTGATAACTCCGTCAATCCTCAAGATATCAAATACAATTAAATTTATTATAAATCTTCTTAATATTATCTATAACTTTTATAGTGACAAGCTTTTAATAGAACCAATACATTTAAGAAAAAATAAAATACAAACGAAAACAAAAATAGGGGGGTGGGAGTTGAAGAAGAAAAAAATCCATAACTTCGTCAATTCAGAAGATATAGAACCCGCATGAATTTAGTATATATCTTCTTAATATTATCTACAACATGTATACTGACAAGTTTTTGATGGGATCAATTCTTACAGCAAAAGCAAACTAAAAATACATAGCGGTTGAAGAAAAAATCATCGCATTAAGTGTGTACTCAAATCCAAATCGCTTATTTTCTGACTCATTTTTAAATTAATTTTTGCTCCCAAACGTATCCAATTGCTATGTTTTCTTATTCAGAAACTGTATAATGTACCGTAGTGATCGATTTTTTGATAGAGGCAAAATATAATTTTAAAAAATGCTATCAAATTGGGCATTTTAAATCACGTTTCCCGAAGCGATTGTGTTGGAAACGAAAAATAATTTCCTGCTAAGAAAATAATTGTTTATAAATCAAGTTCTAATTAATTGAACGAGAAAAAAAAACAAAAAAAAAAACAGGTCGCTTATAAATCTCTTCAAAAATAACATCAACAAGTTTCATGTCTTTTTCTTATAAAAATGAATCTGAAAATGTGTCAAAATTTCGATTTGTTGAGCATGGAAAAGTATTTTTTTTTTATGTATATCACTTTAAGATAATTCTCATGAAACCAGCTCTTGGGTAAAAATGAAATTCAAAACTCGTCAATAGCCGCCAAATAAAATTCTTAAAGTGGGTTTAGTTAATCATGATTTTGTTTTCTTTGTTGAAATTGGTACTTAACTTCGATATCTACCCACGCTTTTAGGGCGAGCCGGCAGGGATTTTTTAAAAATGAAATGATATATCCAATTTCCCGTCCGAACCCAACAACCTTGTAAAAACACTCGGAAATTTCCAACACCTGTTCAAATCTCAAATAGAGCTCAAATGAAAAGTAAGTAGAAGCATTATTTCAGTTACCATGATTTCTCAGAAACCATCGAAATTTAAATTCTGGTGAAATCCTGGAAATACTTCCAGATTTTCTTTTTTTCTTAATAGTAAATATTAATATTTGTGAGGCACACTATAAGACATAGTGTTAAGAAAACGGTTCTATCTGTTAGTGGAAAATATATATTTTTTCACATTTTGTCCAAGAAAATGGATGCGAATTTTTTGAAGTTGTTTAAGAAAAAAATTGCGAAAACAGTTCCGGAAATTGTTTTCATGGAAGGGTTATTATTAAAATTTTTAAAACAAATAACATTGTTGAAATCGGGAATTAGCTTCGAATATTTTTTTTTTCTTTTGTATTTCATTCAGAAAATTGGATGTGAAGTTGTATTCGAACACGTAAGATAAGTTATGAATTCTCTTATTTTTCTTTTTTTTTACGGTGAATATTTATATATATTTTTTTAAACGGTTATCACCGTTATAACCGGAAGATTACGATTTTATTTTTTATCTTTCATCTTGATTTAATTAACAGATGTGGACTTGCAAAAAGCTAAAAATAATTACGTTTCTCACCTCTCCTTTCTTCCCTGCTATCAAATATTCGGAAATCGAAAGTCGAAAAAAGGTTCTTTGAAAAGGGGGTTTGCGTCGGACAACCGCGACTTTTACTCATGGGGCCACGCCAATGATAGTGTTTAATTGATGTCTCGGTTAATTATCAAAAAAGTTAAGAGCTGTGTATCAGTTTCATTCGGGTGTGCCTCCGTTGTCTATACTCAACCAAATATGCAGACCTTTATTTGTGGTAGAATTTTTTGTATCTATCGGGGTTATTATATCAATTTTAAAACAAATACCATTGTTGAAATCGGGAATTAGCCACGGATTAGTATTTTTTTTTTTTTCGTTTGTATTTCATTCAGAAAATTGGATGTGGTGTTGTAAATATTCGTACACGTAAGAGAAATTTGGAATTATTTTTTCTTTTTTCTTTTTTTTAACCATTTGGATGGTTATTGTTCTCGTCAGGGTAGGAAATCAAAAGCATATCTGAACGTTTTCGTTGGTTTAATCCGCAATTTATTCTTTATCTGATTGGTATATACAGTAATCTGTATTTCCCCTCGGTTTCAACAACGATGGACAACAGAGTGTTGCCACTATGACAAAAAAGTAATAAAAACTACAAAAAAATAATAATAATAAATCAGAAACAAATTGATTTACAGCTTTCAAACAAATTGCATTTAAAAGTACATTTTTTTTCTCTATCCGACGGTATAATAAGTAATATTGTCGGATGTTTAGAAGTTTAAGAATGGAATTTTATTTAAAATTGGTCGTGAGATTTTTTGGAAATCTGATGATAGAAAAGCCTTTTCCCGAACAGCCAATGAAATGCTTGGCTATTACGTAAGTTTCACAGGAAATCTGACGAGTGGCAGGCGATTTTTCTTGCTTGCAATTTTTACGTGTAATAACACTATTAATCTTTAATTCATGGCGTACGTAACGTATGACCAGCTCCGTAGAAGTTTAAAAATTTACAGTACCGAAAATTGTAAACTGAAATTTCTTTTAAAATTTGTTCATGATGGGTCCAGGTATGTTATCGTTTAATCCATGGCGTACGTAATGTAGGATCAACTCCGTGCGATTTTTTATGTCTTAAATTTTAGTCTTTGAAAAAATCATTTTCCAAATGGTCGTTGTAATTTGTTAAATTGCTGTTATATATATATATATATATATATATATATTTTTTTTTTTTTTTTCACGGTGAATATTTATATATATATATTTAAACGGATATCATCGTTTGAACTGGAAAACTACGATTTTATTTTTCATCTTGATTTAATTAACAGATGTGGACTTGAAAAAAGCTAAAAGAATTATGTTTCTCACCTCTCCTTTCTTCCCCGCTATCAAATCATCGGAAATCGAAAGTTGAAAAGGTGATCTTTGAAACGGGGCTTTGCGTCGGACAACCGCGACTTTCACTCTACGGCGCCACGCCAAAGATAGTGTTTAACTGATATCTCGGTTAAGGGGACCGTGGACCTTTATTTGAGCAGAAATTGACCCAAAAATCAAAAACGAATTTTATACGTATTATTATCCTCCAGTTTGTTCTGAGCCACTTGCGGAAAACCGCATGCACATGCGATTATTTTTCACAAAGTTACAAGCATTTTAATTTTGTATTCAAACAATTTCTTAGCCTTTTAATTCTCTTTAAATCTGTTTGTCTCAAAACTGATTTTTCAACGCTTTTAGATTTTTGAAATGTTCCAGGCGTCATAACTTTGGATGAAAATTCACAAAATTGATAAGAAAGAATACTGATATTGCTTTCAAAGAAACTAAGCAGGGATTTTGAAATTCGACTTTACTAAAGTAATTAAATTTGATTTTTAACGTATTAAAAGGCAAAATGTAATGAAAATCTATATGAAATTCCTATAAGAAGTTCTAAAAAATTAAATATACAAGAGATTAAAAAATCGATGCTTAGATTTGTTTGTGATAGAGTCTTAAGTGATTAAAATGCAAAAGCAAGGACATATCACAAAAATTATGACACCCGGAGCATTTTAAAATTTCATTTATTTTTTTTTAAATCTTAAAATTAAATGAGATTGGAAATTTCTTTTAAGGTATTTTATATACTTATGATAAAATGCATATATGCACAAAATTTTATATTTCTATGATGAAAAAAAAATAACGTCCACCTTCCCCTTGATTATCAAAGAAAGTTAAGAGCTGAGTATCGGTTTCATTTGGGTGTGCCTCCGTGGTCTATACTCAACCAATTATGCAGACCTTTATTTGTGGTAGAATTTTTTTGTATCTATCTGGGACAGGCAAATTCTAATACGGATAGATATTTTTCTTTCATTATTATAAATTTTTTCCCCTGTTTTATCGTATAAAACAAGTGTAGAAATTTCTCACGTGGTATTCAATGCACATTGAATCAAAATTGATAAATAGTATAGCGTTCATTTTTTATAAGTCAAATAAAGCGAAACATTACTAGGCACGTTTTATCATAAAGAATTGAATTTAAATAATTAAAGATTTATTTAATTCAAATAGATATTTCTTAAAAGAATAAGCATTAATTAATTTTATGTTTCTTTGTAATGAAATACTGTACTTTTTTACGGAAATATCTTTTTCGAAAATCCTAATTGTACGCAATATGTGCATATTACTATTATGAATTAAAGCTCTGCATTGAAAAAAAATTCTTTTCCTTTTCCTTGATACAAAAATCTACACACATATACTTAGTTAAGCTTTTTTAAACTTTCATGCTTTTTTTCAGTATGATTTTTTAGGCGGATTATTTTACTTCATTTTTTAAGTGTCAGAATTATTTTACTTTGTTAAACGTCTCAAAAGTACATAAAAAATTCTGAAATAAAAATCTAATTTGTTATTTAACTAACGTTTCATTTTCTTTTCTTTTTAATATTAAAAAAAAGAAAAAAATAAATAAAAAAAATAAGCTACTTTCTAAATAAGAGTTTTTTTCTCCGAAAAGAATAACCTACATTATTTTTTTTTTTCATTTGTAGTATGATGCTTTTTTAGCATGGAAATGCTTTATATAAATGTAAGCATTTAATTTTTCTATAAAAAATTCTTGAAGAAAATTAATGCATTAAAATAATATACTCTCACAAATATTATCTTTCTTGAGTTTTTCATTAGACATCTCATTTAAAACATTTTTAAATAATCAGGTTAGCATATAACTTTTAAAAAAACTAAATGAATAAAATTATAATTATTCGACTTTAGTTAAAAAATTGAGAAAAATGTTGCTGGATAGGAATGGAAACCTTATTTTAAAAGCTGAATTTATTAATTGTTCTGTTCATCATTTACCAAACGCCGAAATCAAGCAGTGTTGGTGCATTTAATTTACTTAATCATAAATCGTGATCGCAATATAAAATACCTTTCTAGTAATAGGTTAACGCGAGCTTTAAATTTCATAATATAAAGGCTCACCTTATAAATTAAGTGGATCAATTTTTCCACACATTAAAAGTATGCATTGTGTAATTTCGATGCCGCTATCACTTTTGAACCATCCGCCACAGTTAATTACACTTAGAATTAACATAAATAATTTATTGAAATATCTATTTTAAAATTGGCGAGAAAAAGAAAACTTTAAAAAAAAGTACCTGGAAAATAGACCAAATTAATTTAACTTAAAAATGATTACACATATATCACGTTCATAAAATAATTACGAAAAGAAAATTCAAACTAAATTATTTATTTACAATATATACAGATACATAATGATAAAAGAAAAGAGAATGGAAGTACATAAATTTCCTTAATGTTAAATTCAGCATTTTTGCTGATTCTACTCTGTATTTTTATTGTTTAATTCTTATTTTCTAGATGGAATGTTGTCCTTAAAATTCGTTTTTTAAATTATTTAAGTGGAATTCTGAATTATCGATACAACTAAGTAAAATGGATCACAGTAGTCAAATCCTAACACAATACATAAGCGTATATTTTTATCAAAGGAAATAAAAGTACATAAAAAATATCAAAGTACATAAAAATCAAAATTCCTCTAAATGCACATAGCATCATGAAAGAAGGAGTTGTAGCTGTATTCTTTACTCATCTGAAAATGACCTCACACAAGAAAAAAATAATAATTAGAGTAGTGCATAGTAAAATACAGTCATTACACTGACATGATGAGGAATAAAATATACACTGGTGTCGAAAATTAAGGACCAATTTCAAAATGCTAATTTTCAAGTACGCGAATACTCAAAAGGAAATAATATAATTCGAATAATTACTATCTCTACAGCACAGCCAGTCCATATAACATCTCATTCATGTCACACATAGTCACAACAGTCACAGTCACTACGGTGAAGAAAAAAATAGGAAATTCCATACATATCATTATGAGTCTCAAATGATCACTATATGTGACTCCACTGAGTCGTCACTGTGACTGCTGCTTTATGACGAGTCACCATGCGACTTTCCAATGTAGTTACATTTTGACTCTCATGTGACTGTCATCTGTAGACTCAATTTCAAAGTCATCGTGAACGCTGCATTGTGATAAGTTATCAAATAATGTTACATTAATGTCCCATGATGACTTTCAGGTGACAGAGTGACTACTGTGGAGTCACCATTGTGCCCTTTTGTGAAAAGTCCCCATGTAACTATAATGTAATATTGTTTGGTGACTTATCCTAATGCAACGTTCATGATGACTTTGAAATTGAGTCTAAAAATGACAGTCACATGAGAGTCACAATGTAACTACACTGCAAAAGTCACCTGGTGACTCTTGACAAAGCGGCAGTCACATTGACGTCTCAGTGGAGTCACATATAGTGATAATTTGAGATTCAAAATGAGACGTGTGGAATTTCCTATTTTTTGTTTCACCGTAGTGACTGTGATACTTGTGATCATGTGTGACATGAATGAGATGCTATATGAGCTAGCTGTGCTGTAGGAATAGTAATTATTTGAATTATATTATTCCCTTTTGAGTATTCGCTTACTTAAAAATTCCCATTTTGTGACTGGTCCTTAATTTTGGACATCAGTGTATAATACTCTCAAAGAGAACTATTTTTACACTGGCATGATGACGAAAATACTAAATACTGAATATACAGTATGTTAATGAATTATAAGATCACTAACGAATTTGTAGACTTCTGAAGAAGAAGACACAATATGGAAATTTTTAGCGTGTGTGTTTAATATTGATCGTAAAGCGTTTTCTGATATGATTGCAACATTAAAATTTAAGTTATATTTTGTTAAAATTTTCTAATTTTTTTAAAACGTAAATAAGGTGACTGTTAAGAAATTTTAAGACCAACAGAGAAAATTAACAAATTATACGTCACATCAGAATCATTATAAAACGTACGTGTTTGCATATCGTGAATGTATTCCCAAGAAGCAAAAGTGGAGGTTTAGATAGTGTTGTTTACGATATATTTGAAGATGCCCGGAGTAAAGAGGTGTCTGCGACCGAAGTAAGAAAAATTTGGTTATATAAGAGCGCAAGTAAATCTGAACGAGAAATAGCTTGGTTAATGAAGCGTTCTAAAACTGCCATTCACAATGAAATTATTATATATAAAAAAAGATTCAAATAAAATTAAACGATCTGGAAGAAAACGGATTTTGACAGCACTGTTTGATCGAGAAATATTTCTATTATCAACTCAAAAAAGTCTCTCAACTCGGGAAATGTCGAACTGTTTCAGCAAAAGAACATCACACGTAACAGTTTGGAAGAGGATGAAAAGAAATAATAATGCGAAATGTATGAAACTGTTGAAAAAAGACAAGGTTAAAGAAACATGATAAAGAAAAGAGACTGAAATGGACTAAAAATATCATGTCATGAGACAAGAAATGGAAACAAATGATATTTTCAGATGAAGAAAAAATTATCTTGGCGGTCCGGATGGTTATAAACACTACTGGCATGATTTGAGGAACGAACCGAAACAAATATTCAGTCGTCAAATAGGAGGAGGATCAGTAATGGTTTGGTGAGCTTTTAGTCAAGATGGATTATGCGATGTAACCCGAATTCCGGGACGTATGGGCTCTGCGCAACATCGGTGCTAACTGAATGTTGCAGTAGGACAATGTTTCTTGGCATGTGTCTAAATCCAACCAGCAATGGTTTCAAAAAGAAAAAAAAAATCATGTTGTGTCATGTCGAAGTCGAAGTCCAGACTTTACTGTTATGGAAAATATTTGGGGCGTAATAAGTCGCAAAGTTTATGCTAATGATAATCAGCTTTTATCTGCCAATGAACTAGAAGCAGCCATTGTAAAAGAATGACACAATCTTTCTGAATCTGTACTTAATCACTTAGTTACTTCTATGAAAAACAGAATGTTTGAGGTTATAAGGAAAAATGGAGGACCAATATCGTATTTGTTCGAATTATCTGTTATTATGTGCCAAAATGTTGGCAACGCACTTGTTCTGCGAATGTAGGTAACCATAGAAACGTAATTCGTTTGGTCTTTGTTAGTTTATGTTCTTGTCTTGCCTTGTGTGCACGCATCGCTTCGCCTGTCAACAATAAAATAAATACAGTCCTTAAGATTATGTGAGTTTATTAATTAGTTTAATACGCATCGCTTACAAAATGGTCAGCGTCCAGCCGGAGAAAGATGCGGTACTTTTCGCAATTTAAAAAAAAATTCTGTGACTGTATAATGAACTATTATCTCCAGTTCCTTCATCAAAGTTTTATGGAATGACGATTTCGAAAGCGTGTATGCTTCGATTAATGGGATGAAGAAATCGTCTGCTCTGCAATAAGGTAGGAAATATTTATTATTTTCTTTACTGTATTATAAGATTTTGAAATGGAATCTATTGAAAAGTTGAAAAAGAAACGTTCCACGTTAAGAACGTCTGTAACAAAATTGATTAGTAAATTCGAAACATTAATAAATGACAAAAATATAGAAATTGATAATTACTCAGAATTATTAGAACAATTGAATGATAAAGAACAATCGCTAAAAAACTTAAATAATGAAATAGAATCTGCCATTACTATTGAAAAAGATTATGAAATAGATATTAACACTAGTGAGGAATATCATGATAACATTATGAAGACTAAATTTAAAATAAAAAAACAAATTAAATGTTTAGAAGAGAGTAAAGTTCCCAGTGCATTTCAATTAAAACCTACTCTAATAAACAACGCAATAAACATTAAATTACCTGAAATTCCACTTCCGAAATTCTCCGGGATGTCCGAAGAGTGGAATACGTTTAAGCTACAATTTAACAACTTAATAACCTCAAATGAACAACTTTCGGATGCTCAAAAACTGCATTATTTATCAGCTGCATTAATAAATGATGCAAGGGTTATGATTACAACAGAAGATACGTTTTCATCTTTGTTCCAAGCGTTAAAGGACAGATACGAAAATGATAGAGTAGTATCAGAAATACACATTAATTCACTTTTAGACGCAGATAAGCTGACGCAGCCTTCCGCTAAAGACCTACGAAATTTAGTCGACAATGTAAGAAAAAGCATTCGCGCATTAAGCGTTTTAAACTATAATAGAAACAATCTTTCCGATGTTTTAATATTAAACATCATTCTTCAAAAGTTAGACAAGGATACTCGAAAAAATTATGAAATGAGTATAAGTGCAAACGAAGTACCAAAATTAGATGAATTAATTTTATTTTTGGAGAAACGTTCTCAAATTTTGGAAAACATCCATAAATGCACTTCCATAAAACCCTTCATTAAGGATCAGAAGCGTTCATGCAATTCTAAGTCATTAACCTTGTTAGCAGAATGTCCACACAATTGTTTAATGTGTAAGGGTGACCACATTTTAATGAAATGTTCGCAATTTTTGAATTTGCCCGCTAAAAAAAGGTTCAATATTGTTAAAATGAGAAGACTTTGCTATAATTGTTTATCATCTGTTCACAACATTAGCCAATGTAAAATTTAAGTACGTGCAAAAGATGTAGCAAGCGTCACCACAGCTTGATTCACTTGGAACGCGGTGAAGAAGGTATTGATACTAATCAGACGATACCAACTCAAAACAGAAGTAATCTTAGTAGTAACTTGTCGCCAACCGCAACCGCATTTTCTCCTCATAGTTACACAAATAGTCAGATGTCTGTCACCACCTTGGGTGAAAATGCGCATTCATTTGATAACACGCATTCAGCCATAAACAATACTGTAATGAATATGACATCTTCTTTTAGTAAACAAGTACTGCTTTCAACCGCGATAATATATGTACAAAATGCTAGACGAGAATTTGTTCCTCTTAGGGCATTGCTAGATTCAGGATCTCAAAATAACTTTATAACGAAGGAATGTACCGAGTTATTGTTCTTGAAGGGAAAGAAAATAAACGCATCAGTTTCAGGGCTAAATGGTTCAGTCAGGAATATAAAAGAAAGTGTTATATCAACCATCGCAAATGAAAATAGAAGTTTTAGTGAAACATTGCAATTTTTTGTTGTTCCTAAAATTACGCGCATAACGGCAGCTACATATCTAAACATCATGCCCATTACGCAATTACAGACATTTCAGTTAGCTGATCCACAATTTGATGAACCAGGTCCAATACATGTTTTATTGTCAAACGAGGTATTTTTTAACTTAATGGGAGCCAATAAAATAAATATGCAAAATTTGGTTTTTCAAGAAACAGTTTTTGGCTATGTTGCCAGTGGTTATAAGTCTATGCCACAAGAAAACAATTTCAGTAATTATTGTGGTCTTGTTCGATCTGTGGACGATTTATCCAATATTATGCAGAAATTTTGGGAAATTGAAGCGGTTAATGATACAAATCCAATAAAAAGTAAAAAAGAGCAATATTGTGAGGAACATTTCCTGCGTACACATACCAGAAGGGAAGACGGCAGATATGTTGTAGAAATGCCAATTAAAACTGGTGAGCTTGAATGCTTAGGAAAATCAAAAGAAAATGCAAATAAGCGATTAAATCATTTTCTTAAGCGATTTACGCGCAATCCAACCATGAGATTCTTGTATGAAGATTTCATTAAAGAATATAGTAATTTGGGACACTTAGAAGAAATCTCTTTGGAAACTAATCCCAGATTTTCATATTATTTGCCGCATCATGGGGTATACAGACCCGATAAGCCCAGCACGAAATTAAGAGTTGTCTTCGACGGTAGTGCAGCTACTACTAGTGATGTTTCTTTAAATGATGTTTTATTAAATG
This sequence comes from Maratus speciosus, assembly GCA_963932465.1. NCBI lineage: Eukaryota > Metazoa > Arthropoda > Arachnida > Araneae > Salticidae > Maratus > Maratus speciosus. The sequence goes on from OZ010792.1 coordinate 176,386,577, forward strand.
GAGGTTCAGTTCAAGATGAGCTTTTTGATATCATTTGTCGATTTCGAACACACAAGTACGCCTTTACAGCCGACATCATAAAGATGTATCGCCAGATACTAATTGCGGAAAAGCAGAGAGATTTATTGCGCATTTTGTGGAAATGTGAAGAAGAACCGGTCAAAACATTTATGTTAAAGACAATTACTTATGGAACATCGAACGCTCCATATCTTGCCACGCGCTCTCTAAATCAGCTCGCAATTGATGAAAAGGATGATTTTCCGCTAGCATCACGTGTAGTACTCCAAAATTTCTATGTCGACGATGTGCTAACAGGAGCTAGCAGTTTAGCAGAAGCCCATCAACTGCAAGCACAATTAATCGCATTGCTTGAACGTGGCGGCATGACACTGCACAAATGGTGTGCTAACCACCCCGAACTGTTAAAAATCACAACTAGTAACAAGGAATATTCATTCATTGATCGTGATGAGGACCAGAGCACTAAAACTCTAGGACTCTTATGGAATCCAATTCATGACTCCTTTTGGTTTAATTCATCAGTTCAGGAGCCAGTTGTGTACACGAAAAGAACTGTTCTATCAGATATAGCTCGAATTTACGATCCATTAGGATTACTCGGTCCTGGACTAGCTAAGGCTAAAATTTTCATACAGAGACTTTGGTTATTAAAGTTAGGTTGGAACGATCCACTTCCAGATGATGTTAAAGATGAATGGCAACGCTTTATCAGAACGCTTCAACATATAAACAATTTAAAAATCAATCGTTTTGTTTTAAACGAAGGCCATTCGGAAATTGAACTGCACGGATTCTCCGATGCATCCGAGCTCGCATATGGAGCAGCCATTTATCTACGCTGTCCCACAAAAATTAATACATCTTTAAATTTACTGTGCAGCAAGTCTAGGGTTGCACCATTGAAACCTTTGACAATTCCCAGACTTGAGTTGTCCGCAGCTGCCTTATTGTCTCAACTCGTATGTAAGGTAGTGAATCTATTAAAGTTGCATATCAATAAGGTAATTTTGTGGTGTGACTCAACCATCGTCTTAGCATGGTTACAGACTCCTCCTCATGTACTCAAAAGCTTTGTGGCCAACAGAGTTTACAAAATTCAAGAGTTGACCCAGACTTATCAATGGAAACATATACGTTCAGAGGACAATCCAGCAGATCTTGTTTCTCGAGGACTAACTTTTGACAAGTTAATTGATTGTGAACTTTGGTGGCACGGCCCTTCTTTCCTAAGAGAAGGTGACATCACATCCAATAAGGACATTGACTTGGAACATGAAAAAAACACTATTGAGTTTTCATCAGAGTTAAAACTGAGAAACAATACTACATTAACTTGTTTGAATAATGTTGAATTTGTTAATGAAATTTTATGTATTAGCAATAATTATACTAAAATATTACGTGTTTTGAGTTATATTTTCAGGTTTTTAGATAATACGAAAAAATCAATTGAAAAAAGAAAGGGACACGTAAGTATAGATGAATTATCAAGAGCAGAGGCTTTTTTGATACGGGAATTTCAAAAAAGCGAATTTAAGGCAGAATATACTGCATTGTTGGAAGGTAAGCAAATTTCTAAGAATAGTAAATTGCGATTGTTAAACCCATTTTTGGATGCAGATAAGATGCTAAGAGTAGGAGGTCGTTTGAATCATTCCGACCTAAAATTTGCTCAAAAACATCAATACATTCTGCCAGCTAAGGGTAAATTGTGTAGCCTGATTGCAATTTACTACCATAAAAAATATCTTCATATAGGTGCACAAGCATTGTTATGCTACTTGAGGCAAAAATTCTGGCCATTACAGGGAAGAAATTTAGTTAGGAAAATAACGCATGAGTGTATAACTTGTAGTAAAAACAATCCTATAACTGTGCAACAAATCATGGGTCCGCTACCCACAGAAAGAGTACGTCCTAGCGCATCTTTTAACTATGTGGGAACAGATTTTGGTGGCCCCTTCTTTATAAAATATAAGGGACAAAGAAAGGGAATTCTTAATAAGGTGTATTTGGCAATCTTTGTTTGCTTTGTAACTAAAGCAGTGCATCTCGAATTAGTGTCAGAATTGACCACAGATGCATTCATTGCAACGTTAAAAATATTCATTGCTAGGCGCGGTATGTGCGCAGTAATCTTTTCAGATAATGCAAAAAAAATTGTTGGAGCAAACGCAGAGTTACAAAGACTCCATAATTTGCTAAGACGTCCGGAAGAGAGGTTGGAAAATTATTTGTCAGAGGAGAATATCACTTGGAAATTTATTCCTCCTCGTGCACCTAATTTTGGTGGGTTGTGGGAGGCAGGAATAAAATCGGTAAAATATCATCTAAAGCGAACAGTAGGTAATGCAAGGCTAACTTTCGAAGAGTTATTAACTGTAGTTGCTCAAATAGAGTCTATATTAAACTCACGCCCAATCACTCCATTGTCTTCCGACGTGAATGACTTAGAGGCCTTAACGCCAGGCCACTTCTTAATCGGGAGACCTATGACAGCCATAGTTGAACTAGAATTAATTAATATAAGCGAAAATAGACTGTCTAGATGGCATAGAATTACAAAATGCGTTCAATTGATATGGAATCGTTGGAACAGAGAGTATTTGAATACGCTTCAACAGCGTTCGAAATGGCAATTTTCAAAAAATAACGTAATCATAGGTACCCTAGTGTTGATAAAGGAAGACGATCTTCCTACAAATAAATACTTACTAGGACGCATTACAAATGTTTTCCCATGTACAGATGATAAGATTAGGGTAGTAGAAATCAAAACCTCAAAAGGAATACTTAAAAGAAGTATATCCAAAATTGCTTTATTGCCACAACAAATTTCAGAGAATTAGTTACGAGCTTAAAAAAAAAAAAAAAAAAGGAGGGAGCTTGGTTGTGAATTTTCTCTTAATTTTTATTGCTGTATTATTTTCATAATTGTATTATTCATTGTTAAAAGAAAATTGTTGTGTTGTATCATATTTACTCAGTCATTTGTAATGTTAATATTTTATTTTCTATTGTATAATTTATTGAAGTTGACCCTTCAATGTCGGGAGGTATGTTCGAATTATCTGTTATTATGTGCCAAAATGTTGGCAACGCACTTGTTCTGCGAATGTAGGTAACCATAGAAACGTAATTCGTTTGGTCTTTGCTAGTTTATGTTCTTGTCTTGCCTTGTGTGCACGCATCGCTTCGCCTGTCAACAATAAAATAAATACAGTCCTTAAGATTATGTGAGTTTATTAATTAGTTTAATACGCAACGCCATCAGTATTAATTTACACATTATTTTTGTTTTTAGACAAGTCGTCTCATAATTTGTTAACAGTGTATTTTTCAATCATTGCTTATATTTTTTGTCAGCATACTTATTGCATTATTCAAAAATTTTGCAAACTAATTTTAATAAATATGTTGTATTTTGATATATCATGTGTTTAAACTATAATTAGAATCTTTATTTACTTCATAATTTTCAAAATCAAAGTGGTCCTATAATTTCCTATCTCACTGTATATTTTTATAAGATAAGACCTCTGATTTTTCCGTGGACCGGTCTGAAACTACAATCACCCTCATTGGCTTACCATCTTTCAAAGACAGAAAACATGTTGTAGCATTTGTTGGCATAAATTAGCTGTCCCTTGCACCTCTTAAAAAAATAATTACATTTTCACGATGTCAGAGGTTAAAAAGCATAAATATTTAGCATATCTTTATTGTTTTATGTTTCTTGCATGCAACACATTTCTCCAGGCTTGCTTTGTTGTATAACGTCAATATGACGACAGTGACACTAGGTATGTTCCAAAGCAGGTGTGCTCTAAAGTTCGTTTACAAAACTTTGCACAAAAGACCATTTATATATATAAAATAATTCATTTATACATAAATAATGGATATAACAACAACTGAATGAAAAAGTATTTTACATTAGTTTCGTGATATTTATACATTACAAAATGAACGTTTATCACAAAAATGAAATGTTTGTTTATCACAAAAATGCAATTTTCATATTTATATCATGAATGTAATATCTCACATAAAAGCATACACAAATAAGGAATGCTACGCAATTGCTCATGACATTTCGTGTATAGATGTTGGGATGCTTTAATTCTCCACCAACAGTGGAAACTAATAATATGCAGAATATTTTAAGGGATGTTTTTATTGACGCTATTTTATTTTACATGTAAAATTATGATAAATGTTTTCTTCACTGTTAATACACATAACTTTTACAGTTACTTTCATTGTTAAAAATCTGTGGCAATTTGTTCAGTTATTCAGTGCTTCTAAAAAGTATGCTTTACTTGATCATATCGCACACCCGCAAGAAAAGTGACACATCTCGCAAAAATTCATTTTGCGTTTTATTCCACTATAAGGTATGTCATAGGTCCGTCTTTCTACAAAAGAAGTTTCATAACTTTAGTTATACGAAAAATCCACGAACCCTTCAGACCTCATCTTATTTCTTATTTCTAAAATTAGTAGCAATTAAGCACAAAAATGGTCGGCTGACTGGACAGTTTGCAGAAAGTCTCTAACAGTCTAGTTCATAGTGTAGTTAATAGCAACAGCATGCGAAAATTAGTCTGGCTCTCTCATGCCATAAAAACCATACCGCGTAAACAATTGTCTGTTGCTATTGAGTTTTAAACTATTCATTATCAATATGAAGGTACATTTTAAGAAAAAATAAACCACATACAATAATAATGAATAAAATATATTACTTTCATTCATTAAAACTAAACTTAAGTCTACATTTTATTCTGTTCTTACTGTACATATCGTCCATACCATGTCAAACTATCCAATTTGAAAACAGTGGGCTATATTTGTTTTAATTCAGATTTCTTGACTGGCACGACTTTTTTGAAATAGAAAAATTCGCCTTATTTAACCTTATTGAATGGTATAATTAATTAAGACGAAAACAAGGGGAATTTTAAAATTTCAGAGATGTGGTGCCAATCAAGAAATCTGAATTTAAAAAAAGTACCCCACTGTCTTTACATTAGATAGTTTGGCCTTGTACCAACGATATGGATTCAAATGTTTTAGACAGCACATTGTTATAAATGTGGTTTATAAATTTTTGAACTCCCTTTGATTTTATATATTTATAGTTAGTTATCATTTAATTATAATCCAATACCAATATGGAAATACATTTTCGTATGCGCATACAACTACGTCTACTTTGTTTAAATTACTTAGTTAATTTTAACTAGAAAGTAAATTGCTTTTATTTTTTTAATTCGCCTTAACGAAATCTAATATATAAGCATATATCATCTAGATTTTTCTTATAAATTAATTAACTTATACTTGTACTGTGTGCGATATGAAATGTTTTATAATGCGGAATACAGTATTCCGTAAATAATTCAAATCGGTTATAGATTCAGTTTTACAAGATGGAATGCAGAAAACAATTCACTATATATATTGTACTTAAATTTACAGTCTGCAAAACATTTCAAACATTGACAGAATATTTTACCATACTCGTTTATGTAAATTCTAGCTTTTGTATACGAGAATCTACAAACTTGTACTAATCAAATTATTTATTAAACTCCTAGCTCACAGTAAATTGTCAATTGCGTCTCCGAAATTTTATGCTTACGGATAATGTCAAAGACTGACGTGCATGTTCAAGTAAATTAATTTATGCTGAAACTGAATATAAAATGATTCTTTGTATTTATCGGCATAATTTTAAAGTCATTTCTGAATTTTTAAAAGATAGTAAACTTATGCAATTATACTTTTTTGAATTTGAAATAAAAGTCAATTGTATTTACTTCTCAATTGTTAACTTTTAAAGGCCTTTTTAAGTGTTAAATAATAATTATACAAGTTAAACAACTATAAACAATTTCGCATAATAATTGAGCATATACGCTGTTTATCTGCAGGCATGCATAACATTGTCTAGGCTTACAACGAATTCGAAAAATTAATATAATGCCTTATGAGAGTTACATTTTGAAAAACCACTAGTTTTGAGTAAACATTTTCAAATCTTTTATTTAATCTTGAACATGTTCGTTATTAAATCATTGTTGCAATACCGAAAATAAATATTACGATGCTGTCATGATTTTAGGCTCAAAAGTTTATTTTTAAGGTGTCTCGGGACTCTTAAAGCTTCATAATTTTCAATTTTTTTTTTTATTTTTTTTTTTTAGATGTTGAATTCCTATTGTTTTTAAACATTTTGATATAGATTTTCCCTTGAAATTCTCACTAGAACAGAAGTTATGGCTTTTAGAATTACACCCGCTCAATAGCTGAAGCAGCTTTTCAGAAACTTTGAAGTCATTTTTTTTTTCCAAATGCCGTTTTTGGACATAACGCGCTCGATATCTAAAAAATTCTGAATATTTTTTATGAAATTTTGAAAACATGTGTTTCATGTTATTCTTCCTAAACTTAACCTAAAATTTTCTTTTTATAGTTCAAAAAATTTTTTTTAGCTGATTATACTGCTGAGATTTTTAAATTTAGCATTAGCTAAATATAACTTTGTATTAACAATATAAAAATGCTTTAATTACAAATTTGTTTAGGTTCAAGGAAGTTATTAAAATCTGAAGTGTAAGTAGTCACCAAAATTTTATTCTAGTTGAAAAATTTATTTTGTAATCCTGCGCTCAAGCTGTTATACCAATTTTTTGCTCGTCAAATGTCTGACAGTTTGGAGCCTCCTATAAATGTTATTTCTGCATCTTACATTTTTTTAAATACGCGAAATAAAAGAACGTACTTACATCTTTCATCGCAATAAAAATTGTGTTTTAAAATCATGTACATTTTAAGATATTAAATGTTGAACAAAGTCACTTTTTTTAATTTTTTTCCAATTTTAAGAGTCCTGAGACCTCTTAAAATTACTTTTTACACACTTTTATTTAAATCAATTTGGTTTTTGTATGTAAAGATTTAATTTTACATTTTTCTCTTTTTTTTACATTTTTGACATTTACTCGCCTATTGACATTCTAGAATTATAAAAAAAATATGTGGAAAGATGTGTTTCCGATGAAAATACAGCTTTTCATTATAGTTAAAATTCTAGTACTAAATTCCTTTTGAGTTAAATAATTCAAATTCATATAAAAAGTACAAATAAATGTACTAAAATTATTTGCAGGCACATAGATGTAATATAAAATCAATGCAAAAACCCTTGACGGGTTAAAAGTTTCTGACGCAGCACTTTATCTTATGCTCTAAGAATTTTAAATATGAACTTAAAAATACTGATATCAAATTTTGAGTGACGTTATGCTATTTCTTAAAAAATATATTTGTACATATTTCATCATTTTATTTTTGTTTTATTTATAATCGCATGTGCAAAAGTTATGTTCAACATGAAAAGCTGCATAAAATTTTATTCGCTGTTGCTTTATAATTTACATCTCTCATAAATTCAAAATATGAGTTTTAAAAGATATGATATAAAATTTAAGTGACGCCTTGATGTGACTTTAAAGGAGTTAGTTTTAAAATTCAATTTAAATTATTTTTGACTTGGTTAAAATATTTTTTTACATCTACACAATACTTTTAATTTTCCAATTCACATTTAAATATATCACTTTCATTGAATCTATACTATGCATTGAAATGTATTTATTTCAATAAATTGATTTATCTTTTGTGTCACGCTATTCAAAATTGTGAGTAAGATTTATGTAAATGGTTTCTTTGCGTCATTGTGTCCAAACTACATGAAATGTATGAAAAAGGATAGTTTGACGCAAATAAACCATTTACATAAATCTTACTCACAATTTCGAATAGCGTGACACAAAAGATAAATCAATTTATTGAAATAAATACATTTCAATGCATAGTATAGATCCAATGAAAGTGATATATTTAACAGTGAATTGGAAAATTAAAAGTATTGTGTAGATATAAAAAAATATTTTAACCAAGTCAAAAATAATTTAAATTGAATTTTAAAACAAACCTTTTAAAGTCACATCAAGGCGTCACTTAAATTTTATATCATATCTTTTAAAACTCATATTTTGAATTTATGAGAGATGTAAATGATAAAGCAACAGCGAATAAAATTTTATGCAGCTTTTCATGTTGAACATAACTTTTACACATGCGATTATAAATAAAACAAAAATAAAATGATGAAATAAATACAAATATATTTTTTAAGAAATAGCATAACGTCACTCAAAATTTGATATCAGTATTTTTAAGTTCCATATTTAAAATTCTTAGAGCATAAGATAAAGTGCTGCGTCAGAAACTTTTAAATCGTCAAGGGTTTTTGCATTGATATCATTACTTTTTTGAGGTTAGTGATAAAATGATTTAAAAAAAAAAGATACTTATGGGATTTAATGCAGATTTAATTTTTACTATTTTATTACAATTTTTCTTATAGCAGTTTGTATATAAAAACAAGTGGGTAAGTATAATCGCAGATCGCACAGAGGGTTTCATTTGATATTCCTTTAAAAACACTTTATCCTTAAATTAATAAATCCAAAATGTTAATTTATAATTATTAAATTCTTACATAGATGGTGCACCAATAGTTCCAATTTTCATGGGGCAGGGAACGCACTCTTTTTAACAAACCACCTTCCAATTGAAGTCATCAAAAACCAAGTTGAATAAGCCAGACCCCGTTGTGTTGTTAGACAAACAGCAGTCTCATGTCCCCTCCTTCCCCCCTTTTCAAAATTTTTCAGACCAGTACCTAAGAATGGAACCGAAATAATTTTTTTCTCTTCAGAAATTACGTTAAAAAAATAGTATGCAGTACTCATAAATTTACTTTAATGCTATATAGGGTGATTATTAAGTTAATTATAACGTTTGGAATCTGTTGCATTGATGTCCGAAAGGTAGTTTCTGAGTTATGGAAGCTGGACCCATAAGGCGCGATAGAGGGGCGAAGCCCACTAGTGTCTATCATAATTATACCTGCCATGTGGACTAATTGCGATATTTAATCAAAATAGTCCCCCCCCCCTCCTCATCCCCGGAAATATAACAAATACAAAATGTGTCTTTATAAACCTATCGTCAAATAGGTTTTTATTTCTTTTTCCCTAAAAAAAAAAACATGATTTTTATATCCGTAACGTAAATAGCGGACGAAGCCTGCTAGTTCCTATCATAATATATATTTTTAATAATTTTATATAGTCTATAATAAAAATCGGACTTAAAATAGTCTAGTTCCATGAGTACTTGTAGTGTCAGTTACATGCTACGATTTTTGGATACCAGTATTTTAGAACGAGAAAATGTGACTTATTTTATCGGAGATATCTCATTAATTGAATAAGGCGAAGCAAACTTTTTGAAAAAAAGGTGGCCAACAAGCATGTCAGTTATCAGCTATGTGACTTTGTGATAAAGTCCATTAATTTGATCTGCTTTAAAAAGATGACGGAAGATTGAATTATAGTAGAACCTGGATTAACCGAGCTTCGATTAATCGAGGTTTCTGTTAACCGAGCCGATAACAAAGTCTGATTTTTTTTCCTTTTGAATGAGCCTTAAAAATAACCACACTCTTTAGCTCACTGTCCGTGCTATACAGGCCCTTCTGCCCCCAAAAGCACTCAACTCCAAAGAAACATTGGACCGAGAAATCAATAGCGAACAATGCTTTGTTACCAGTGGCTGTGTGAACTTTCGTAAATTTTTCAATTTGCATTTTAAAATTTACTACTGGTAGTTGATTTTCTTTTTAAATTTGTTAAGCTGTGAAACAGAACTTTACATATATTTATTTTTATTATTTAAAAAACGTTCTATATATATTTTTTAAAAGAGATGTTAAATTCGCAAGCACGGCGAGTTTTTACACACAGTTTCTATTAACCGAGATTTCCGATTCCGATTTACTAACAGTCCCAATTAGCTCGGATAATCGAGGCTGCTCTGTATAATTAAAAAATCAATGGCGATCTTACTGTAAACGGGTTTCCCTTTTACTGAGGGATTTCAAGACCGAATCAGCTGATGTTTATTGTTGTTTCCGTGCTTGATTAAATAAGATTAGTTAAACATTTGAAAATTACCAAATATAAAAGGAACTAAGTCAACAGAGTCTTTGCTTTATCGTATTTTTTAACAACGCTATAAGAAAATGATTTTAAATAAGATATTTTAAATGTAACGTTTTAAATCTGACATAATTTTCACCAAACTTTCCTTTCTCTTTGTAACATTCAACTGAAAATATTTTTATTATTAGAAAGATAATATTATTATTTGCGCTACCTGAAAATTGGCAACTATAGCTAAAAATATCATCTCGAAATTTGAAATAAATCTCTCATATAAATATATTTTTTAATTTAAACGGTTTTGCAATATTATTATTTGACCACTTTGGCCAATATGACGCAATTTCCTCCATTTACGACTTTTAACACATATCAATGAATTTATTATTTAAAAATTTTCTTTTTCTTTTAATATTCACGTGTAAATATAATTTTTATGACGTAATTTTCAATGTTTTCCTGCTTTTAATGCGTAATCATTTAATTGTAATTTGAAAATAATTGATTATTTTATAATTTTCTTTCAATTTAAGTAAGCATGTGTAAAAACAATTTTTATGACGTAATGTTTAATATTTTCCTGCTTTTAACACGTTATCATTTAATTCTAATTTAAAAGGATTTTTTTCTGTTTATAATAGTCACGTGTGAATAAATTTTTAATTTAAAGGATATATTATTCTTTGCGCTGTTTTAACAATTGGCAACAATTTAAAATAACCTTTTCTAAAATATGTAAAATATATCTCTGGAAATTCTGAAAATTTTAATTTAAAATTGAAATAAACCGTCAAAAAATTAGGCAAGTTAAAAATAATAAATGCACTCTGCAAACTTCGAGTTTCTATTGAATGATTAAATTGAATGAAAATGATTAAATTCCCATGTATATTTTTTTTCCTATGAGACTTTTTTAATGAGACAATTTTATCCAGATTTAACATTAATAACTCTTAAAATAATTCTTCGATTTAAAAACTGTCTACTTCAACGTTTTTAACAAACATTTCTCTATAATACTACCCATTTTAATATTTTTGTATGCAGTAGTTTTCTTAATATTTGCGAAATAGACCTCTAGTCACAAGAGATTCGTTCAAAGCGGCGAAGAGCGTTAGTTTTTTTTTTTTCCGAATAAGAGACAAAATGTAGTACGCAATTGCGTCAAAAGATGGCGACACCAGAATTCTGATATGCTTATTATGTAAACTGTAAATATTGCAAAGTTAAATAAAAACAATTGTCTCGGGACTATCAAACTTCATTGTTATTTATAAATAAAACATTTCAACTAAATTATTTATTATAAAAGAATTATTACATCACAATAGTTTTTATGCAAGGAAAATAATAATTATAATAATAATAATATTATGGATGTCAGTGATTATATATTGATTGACCGTCATAATAATAAAAAATGATATTATAAAAATAAGAGCTGAAATGAATTATTTTTTTACGTTTCTGATCGTGTGATTTATATTCAAATAATAATTATTAATGTATATTTTTTGTAAAGTGATTGAAATTAAATATATTTATAAAATTTATGGTAACATTTTTATTGTTGAAAAATTGCCCAGAAATAATCATAATCAAATTGGCGTCAGTATAATTGTAATTTTATTTAACTTAGTAGCAATTAAAAATTTACAAAGGAACTGAGAATAATGGTCAACTAACAGACTTTAAAAGAAAAAAAAACAACACATTCACATGTGAAAAAAAGTACCAGAGAGTATGGAACTGCCTATCTTAAGATCAGTAGACGATGGCCCTTAACCACTCAGCCAGTGGGAAGACAAAATTTTTCTCCCCAAAAGTGGTTAAAAAGAAAGCATGTGTATGAATACAGTGTCATGCATTTTCGGTGAAATTTCCATAGAATGGCGAAGAAATATAGTCCGATTTTTCATGCGCATTATAAAACGAACAAGAGTCTTGCTGGAAACAAGTAAATTGTTATTTGGTTCATCTGAAACATATTTATTTGATTTAAAAAAAAAAATCGCCCGTGTCATTTTCGAGAGAAAAAAAATCGAATTATTTAACGAACGAGAGTTTTCCCAGAAAAAAGAAAAGTGTTATTCACCTCGCCTTAATCACATTTATATTATGTATCAATTTAAAGATAATCGTTAGAACCGTTTTCGAGATTTTCAAATTAGGAACTTCCTCGATATCATACCAACGTTTTCACTTTAAAAATGTCTATTTAGATCTCAAAATATACTGCACGTAGAAATGTAAAAATTTCAGTATAGGATTAGACTGCAGATATAAGACTGTTCTAGAAAATTCAGAACAATAAGACTTATATCTGCTGAGTTATTAAAAAGCGGCTTTTCGCGTTTTCTTTGATGTCGAGTTAGCTGTATACAGGGTGATTCAGCTCGTCGGTGACAAACTTTAAGGATCGATAGAGCACACCTAGACGAACATTTTTGAATAGGGAATGTAGGGTCCCTGACGCGATGGTAAGGCGCTAGGCGCTTTCGAAAATTTGGGTGCCGAAATTCGAAACGTCATAAAAACTAGGGAAATGGTTAGATTTTCTTGCTTGTTGCGTCGAAATGATTCTGTTTGTTTAGACTTTCTTCAGTACCAATTTGATAAGCGTATCTCTTAAAACATGGATAGGGGGCGCTGCAGACTTTGGAGAGCTAGACAACAACTTTAAGCCCGTTATTTTGATAATTTAACACATGCTCGCCAAAGTTTATACTCTAACTTAAAGTTTGAACCCAAAAGTAGAGCCCTGCAAAAAGCGTAAGAGCCGGAATAAAATGTCAAAGTACAGGGTGGTCGAAACTCGAAGGCTCCTAGGAGATAAACAAACAGATTTCTTGACTTATAGCATGCATTTTCATGATTCTGTTTGCTGGGGCTCTCTGAAACTCAGTTGAACGGTACAAAAAGAAACATCGATAGGGGGCGCTTTGGGCAAAAAACATAATTCGTTGACATTTCGGACGCTAACTGGAAACGGGGCGCTACGATCAGTTAGAAACAAAACAAGAGAGTAATTTACTTATCATAAGAAGCTATTAAAACTGCAGTTTTTTTTTTTTTTTTTTTTAACAAACATAGCTGGTTTCAATCATGCACAATGCGCGCAATAAAATTTACATAAGGTGCTTTTTGCTGATTTATGCAAAAGATATCGTACCATATCGATATCGCGAGATGACGTAGTTGTATGCGCAGACACGTCTTTTGAACGTGCGGTACCTACTTAAGCTTCGGGTTACTTGTCTGCAGATCGGTAGTAGGATGGAACGGTACACAAACTCTGAATTGGCTGACATGCATTTGGCGTATGGCGCTGCTGGTTGTAATGGACGAGCCGCTCAGCGGTTGTACGCCGAGCGTTACCCCAACAGGCAAATCTCCTGCCATGCCTTCTTCGCTCGAGTACACCAGAGGTTGTCCACAACGGGATCTTTCGACGGAGGCAGGCCTGAACGGGAGCGATCAGTGAGCACCCCCGACAACGAAGAGGCTGTGCTTAACCTGGTTGAGGACAACCCAGGTCTTAGCACGAGAGATATCGCCAGACATGTTGGCATTTCGCAAGCAACTGCGTGGCGCATCTTACGTTCCCGGAATCTGCACCCCTACCACATCCAGCGGGTGCAGTTGCTCAGAGAGCAGGATTTTGGCCCTCGAGTGGAATTCTCAAGATGGTACTTGGCGATGAGATCCAGGGATCCCCGTTTTGTAAACAGCATTTTGTTTACGGACGAGTCCACCTTCAGCCGGGAGGGAATGTGGAACGCCCACAACAGTCATGTGTGGTGTGATGAAAATCCACATGAAACCAGAAGCCGAGCAGCCCAGGAGCGTTTCTCAGTAAATGTGTGGGCCGGCATTCTGGGGGATTGCCTCATTGGCCCTTATTTGTTACCTGAACGGCTGACAGGTGGAAATTACCTGATTTTCCTGGATCAAGCGCTGCCGCAGCTTCTGGATGAGGCGCACGTACCCGAAGGTTCGCGTCGCCAGATGTGGTTCCAGCACGATGGAGCTCCGGCCCATTACACGAACGACGTGCGTCTCCATCTAAACGCAAGGTATGGCCAGCGGTGGATCGGGCGTGGGGGTCCAGTTCACTGGCCTGCCCGATCACCAGACCTCACCTGCTTGGATTTCTTCCTTTGGGGTTACCTGAAGGCCGAGGTATACCATACACCTGTCAGCAGTGCTGAAGAACTTGTGGCGCGCATTGTGGCAGCTGCAGGGCAGATCAGAGATACTCCTGGCATTGTTGGAAACACACACTCCTCAATGCGACGGAGGTGCGAAGCCTGCATCATGGCCCAAGGTCGAAATTTCGAGCATCTTCTGTAGTGTTATTTTTTGTAAATAAATTTCCAGTATCATTGATGTTTTTGGTCTAAATTTATTCAGAAGTGTTGAGCAGAGGTAGAAAATGTGTTTTCATTATTACTAACTGATCGTAGCGCCTCGTTTCCAGTTAGCGTCCGAAATGTCAACGAATTATGTTTTTTGCCCAAAGCGCCCCCTATCGATGTTTCTTTTTGTACCGTTCAACTGAGTTTCAGAGAGCCCCAGCAAACAGAATCATGAAAATGCATGCCATAAGTCAAGAAATCTGTTTGTTTATCTCCTAGGAGCCTTCGAGTTTCGACCACCCTGTACTTTGACATTTTATTCCGGCTCTTACGCTTTTTGCAGGGCTCTACTTTTGGGTTCAAACTTTAAGTTAGAGTATAAACTTTGGCGAGCATGTGTTAAATTATCAAAATAACGGGCTTAAAGTTGTTGTCTAGCTCTCCAAAGTCTGCAGCGCCCCCTATCCATGTTTTAAGAGATACGCTTATCAAATTGGTACTGAAGAAAGTCTAAACAAACAGAATAATTTCGACGCAACAAGCAAGAAAATCTAACCATTTCCCTAGTTTTTATGACGTTTCGAATTTCGGCACCCAAATTTTCGAAAGCGCCTAGCGCCTTACCATCGCGTCAGGGACCCTACATTCCCTATTCAAAAATGTTCGTCTAGGTGTGCTCTATCGATCCTTAAAGTTTGTCACCGACGAGCTGAATCACCCTGTATATGTGTTCCGCCATCTACGAATTCTATGATACGATACGATACGATACGATTTTAGGCTTAAGGCTGCGTCACTCGGAATACTACCGTCTTCCATGATTATTTAAAATACATTAAAAATATCTTAAAAATACATTAAAAAACCATTTCAAAATCCAAACCATTTTCTGACATAACACGGCCGTCATCAATGGGATTTAAATGTTGTTATTACTTTTCTTTCTGCTTATTCGAGCATTGTCTAGAAGAAATCGTTGTAATTTAAAACTTCTAAGGCAGATAAGATGTCAAATAAAGGTATTCAAATTCCCTACGAACAAGCTTTCATTTATTATGCAGAAAATCTTTTCATACTTCATGGATATCGTATGGTAGTGTACCGTTACAAGCTATATGTTTATTAGCAATTCTTTCAATATTCCCTTATAATAACTTCCTGGTAATTATTTGTACGAAAGGTAATTTTCGATTTATTAAGATCTACGTTTATAGGTTGAGTTTGAGCTAATCTTGATAACGCAGTATGGGGTCCATTTAATCTGAGGTCTGCTTTATGTTCTTTAGTTCTATCAAACATTTTCTCATCGTCAAACCTACGTCAAAACTACTTAAAGAAAATATTTACTATCTTTTTTGAAATTATAATGTACACTCCAAATTTATTGATTGCTTTGACATGATCAATTTTCGTAAAAAATTGAATACCTTTATTTGGCATCTTATCTGCCGTATAACCTTTAAATTACAATGATTTCTTCTACACAATTCTCGAATAAGCATAAAAAAAAAATAGCTAGAGAACTGGAATTCTGCTTTTTCAGAACTTAGCCCCAGTTGAAATATATATATATATATATATATACATATAAATACATATACAGTAGAGTTCCGAACTTATACCTTTGGAATGGATCATTTTCTTCTGATGGACTGATGGCTTGTATTATAATGAAACAGATATTATAAATGAAGTGCTAGGTGAAAATGAAAGAGCAGTCTTAAAATGTTGGAACTCTGATTTTCTGGTACGGTGTTCTGGGGGGGGGGGGGGAGGACGGCCCTATTTTTTTCACAAAAATTTACGCCCATTTCCCCCTCCCTATTTTTACGGTTGCTCTTTCATCTTCACCTAACACTTCATTTATAATGGCTGTTTCATAATAATAAAAGCCACCAGTTCATCAGAAGAAAATGACTCCGTTAAAGCGGAAACTCGGTTGAGCAGGACTCGAATAATTGGGACTCTAATGTAGTTCAGCTTTAAGACGTAAAACACACGATTGAATTTTATGTAAAACGACGTTATCCGAATCAGCTGAGGAATTCCTCATTTACGATCCAGTCATAAACAAAATCTACAATAAAGTATGCATAGGACCTCTCTATCTCAAAATAATTCACAAATCCAACTAAAAGAAATCAGCAAGAATCTTGACCGAAAAATCGGCTATCTAATGATTTGTAAGCCTTCATTTGTTAGTAATATTAATATAGATACTTAAAATTAAATTCAGTTTATAATAGCTCCATATTTGATCAGAAATCATTCATTTATATTTTTCTCAATATAGCACGTATTTTAATTACATATTTTTTTCAGTTTTAATGAGAAAATGGCAACAAAAAGATATAATTACTATTTTTCAACTATTTTCCCTTTACTTTCTACAGAAGTGGAGTACTTGAGTTACCAAAATTGAACAAATGTTGTTAAAAACTACAAAAAATTAATATCTCAAAAATAAATTGAGATGCAATTTTCAAACAAATTGCATATAGAAACACTTTTTTTTCCAATACGACGGTAGAAAAATTGAAAATGTGCGATGCTTAAAAGTTTAAAAAATTGCTATAGAGTATTTAATCGTACAATGACACGTGTGCTTTGTTTTACGGCTGGCTTATACAACGTAACGTTATTTTTTGGAGACGTCACAAAATAAGCTGGGAGAAAGAAATAGCGTACCGGGGGCTAATAACTATTTTTTAATAATGTTTTAATAATATCATTTTAATAATGTTTTTCGGCTTGCATTTTTTTAAACAATTCATGGAAAAATACTTTAAAAAATCATATTTTGTTTTAAATATGGTTTACAAAAAAAAAAAAAAAAAAAAAAAAAACAGTTTGTTACTAATCGGCAATACTGGTCTTTAATTGAAAAAATATTTTTCTCTCATAAAATTCTATATTATTAAACATACAAGAATTTTCAAAGCTATCATAAGAAATAAATTTTACTTGCTCACGGCAGAACAAAATAGGGTATTTTGCAAGCTTCCAAACATAACAAAAAGAACAGGTAGCAACATTTGAAAAAATAAATTTATCTTTATTCTTAAATAGCACAAGTGTTGCCATTTACATGTTGAAAATCTATTTAATAATATTTTCAGGATGTATTTTATTGGCAACATTAGGCATTATAGCTTAAATATTATTCTAATATTATTTTAGAAGCCTAAATTGGGTATGTTACGAAAGGCAACCCCCGGCATTTAAGGTTAAATCCCCACTGTTGAGGTCCGTGTGATGGCTGAAAACGTTTTGGATTTGGAAATGTTATTTTAAAATATTTTAAAGATTATTTTTAATGTATTTTAAACAGTTATATACCATATTTATGCACCTGCAAGTTATTTTAGTACATTTATTTTATATATTTTTTTATATGAGTTTTTGTTACAACTTTTCACAATTTATCTAACATAATATTAAAATAATAACTTAATCATAAGGCATTTTCCGAAAAGTAAGTAAGTAAGCACCCGCCCTGGGAACCCGCTTTTGGCTTATAGGTCTAACCCCCAAGCCCAGGGCAGGGAAAAGTTTTACTACCTGCGGAGACCCTTGAATGATTTTTTTTTTTTTTTTTTTTAACAGTTTAGGGGAAATAACAATGTTAGATATATGACAATTATTGACAGTGTGTGTAATAAATATTTACAGATGACCCCTATAATTGCAGAGAATTTAAGAGAAATATTCATTATTATATCATATAAATGTGCATAGTTTTTAGAATTTGATATTAAACTTTTTTGATCACAATTACCTACATATTTACAACACTTTTATGTCATTTTCCGGATTCACATTACTAACATCAATTTAAACCATGTACAAATGTGATATTTGCAACACTTAAAGCTAATTTCAAGATATATGATGCAAAATTATTTTTAACTCTATACTAAAAATGAGTATTAAGGTACAAGATGCGAACAATAATGAATATTATGCACTATTATGAAAGTATAAGTAATTGTAGATAATAATTATTTACAAATTTTACAGTACAATGATACTATGTTTGAGATATTATGTAAGATACATGATGCAAAAATTATTTTTAAATCTACACTAAAAATTTAGTATTAAGGTACAAGATGCGAACAATAATTAATACTATGCACTATTATAAAAGTATAAGAAATTGTATATAATAGTTATATCTAAATTTACAGCACAATAGTACTCCAATAACAATTAAGAATCTGTTCTGGACTAATGAAAGTTGCTATTTACACTTTATACGTATAGTCTTTGGTATTTGAAGATCACTCAATCGAAGAAAACTTACCAGGAGTATAAATTAATTACATTTTATATAAAATATGACCACGCTGACTCGATTACCCAAGACCACAGCCAGAATTAAGTTTGAAAAAGTTGAATAGTATAGAATTAAGCTAGAAATTTATAATTTATAAATGAGTAAAAACTGTTGAGAATGTTATAATTTTCATATAACTTTTTGAGCTGAATGGGATCATTAATAATCTTAAGAATATCTGCGAAGATTGAGGGTTCTGTTCGCTTGAATTTAAATTTCATAAATTTGCAATTGCCAAATAGATAATGTAGTGGATCTCCTCGGACACCACACTTGCAGAGATCGTTATCTTTCTTGTTTATGTGATGAAGAAAAGATGGGAAGCTGCCACAGCCCGTTAGGAAATAGATGGAAACTTTGTCGTTAATAATTAGCTTTTGTTGAACCTTTGGCACTAGCTGATGCATATATCGGCCGTTCCCTGAGTGATCCCAGTTATACTGCCACCTATCCAGTAATTGTGAATTCATGCATTTTAATAAATATGATCGAGGTAATCTAATACTCCGATCTACTAGAAGGTTGCAGTACTGAGCAGCGTCATTCGCCAGCTTGTCCGCCAGTTTGTTCCTGCTATTCCAATATGACCTTTAATCCAAGTTAAATAAATTAATTTATTTTGATGTTTTTTTAATTTTAATTTGAATATTATAGATATCGGGATTTGTTGGGAATAATTTAAGTAACGCTTTAATTGAGGATTGGCTGTCAGAGAAAATTTGGAATCTGTTGTGAGTAGAATTTATTGCCCAATTAATGGCTGTGATGGCTGCATACAGCTCGCCTGAAAAATAGAATTATCTGTACGTATTTTAACAGTTTTTTCAAAAATTTTTGTGTTTTGAAGGTAGGCCACTATAGCATATGCCGTGCCAGAGTCCACCCTAGAACCGTCAGTGTACATCTTGATAATGTTTGGATGATTGATTATTTTGTCAGTATTAATTAAATTGTTAATATTTATTTCAGGATTTATTTGATATTTGTGTAATTTATTTTCTACGAGTTTTTTACTAATTGGTGTGTGTTTTGTTAATATTTTTTCTTTAATATGTAAAAATTTGTATTTAATGGATTTATGTTCTAATGTGATTAATAATGGAGGGATTCCTAATAAAACTTGTAGTGTGTGCGTTGAAACGTTTTTGTATGATTTAGTGATAGATGTTAGACAGATTCTTTGTATGGACTGGAAGGTACGCTTATCGATTACCCTGAGGTCACTGAACCACACCTCCGATCCATAAGCTACAATTTTCTCCAAAACAGTGATATACCACGCTCTGAGGTATTCCTTGGACACGCCCCACGTAGCCGAGAAGACCCGCTTTATAGATGAGGTTAGTTGAGTAATTTTGCCTTTAATATTTGTAATATGTAAATCCCAATTTAGTGTACTTTGAAAAATTAGTCCTAAAATTTTAATTTTTTTAACTAACTGAATATTATGATTATTTAGTTTTAGAATTGGTGGACGATTGTCCATAGTATTTTTGCCGAGTAAGATGAATTTAGTTTTATCTTGCGATATAGTTAGATTAAGTCTATTATAGATTTCATAAAAATATTTTATTTTAGTGTTTGTTTCTGTTTCTAGAGATTGTCTGCTGTTAGCTTTAATTATGAGGTTGAAATCATCGCAGAATGCGAACAGATCCTCAAACTTCTCGTAGAACTCAGAACGTAGAACTCTCGTAGAACTTAGATTTGCGATTATGAGCCACAGGAGCGGGCCGAGGCACGACCCTTGTGGGCAGCCTTGATAGGTGGATCTATTTATATTGTTGGTTAAATAGTTGGTTATCAGTTCTCTGTTTGATAGGAAACTCAATAAAATTTGTTTTAGGTAATAAGGGATTGGGAGTTGATTAATAAGTCGACCAAAAGTGGCCCAATCTATGTTGTCAAATGCTCCCACTATATCGAACGAGACAATTCCGCAATATTTAAATTTTTTGTTTTTAAGATAATTTTTAGCTGTGTATTTTAGTTTATTAAGAATTTGTATAGTACTTCTTCCTTCACGGAAGCCGTACTGTGAGTCCTGAAAAAATTTATTGTTTTCTAGGTAGTAATTTAGTCTGTGTTTAATTAAATGTTCATAAATCTTTCCTAGCATTGGAAGGAGACAAATGGGTCTGTATGAAGATGGTTGCTTCGGGTTTTTATTTCTTTTAGTGAAAAATATTACATTAGCTATCTTCCACTGTTCAGGGAAGTAATTAAGTTTTAAGCATTTATTGAAAAGTTCGCGAATTAAAAATTTGAATGATTTATTTAGGTTTTTTATTATAAATGCATCTATTTTGTCGAATCCAGGGGCTTTTAGATTACATTGCTCTTGTATTGCTGTTGATATATCTTTATATGAAAATGGTGGAGGGGGAGGAGGAAAAGTGTCTCCCTCCGCCGCTGGGTCCAAAAGTGGGGGCTGAGGGTTGCTATGTATGGGGAAATGATAATTTAAAAGGTCATTAAAAGTTTCTAATTTAGTTGTATACGGGGTTGAACCTTCCATGGTTGTATGTATAAAATGTGTATTGTTTAATCGTTTGTTAGTTGCTATTTTAAATGTTTATCCAAATTTGTCTTTTGTGCGTGTGCAAAAATTTTGCCATGATTTTAACTTATTTGATTTAATTTGCTTTTTGTATATTGCTCGTTCTCGCTGTAGGAGCGTGCGCTACTTCGGGTCGCCGGTATTTTTAAATCTTTTCCTGAGGGCTGAAATTTTATTTCTTTGAATTTTGAGATCATTATTCCACCAAATCAAATGTGGGGTATAGTTTTACATTTTTGGTTTTAAGGGACTGATCGCAAATATCTTTAATTATTGTATTAAAATCTGCTAGCCAATTGTCTAATTCAATCTTGGTTGTGGAGTTTCAGAGCGTATGTAGAAGATTATTAATTTTTGGTTTAAGTAGTTTATTAATTTTTTTTTAAATTAGTGTATTTAGTTTTATATCTTTTTAGTTCCACTATCTCGGGTTTTAAATCCTATGAAAAATTAATATACCTGTGGTCCGAGGTACTTTCAGTTTTCTCATCCACGAACCACGAGTCAACGTAGTCTACTAAATCCTTGGTACACAATGTTGCATCTGGATTGCCTTTACAGGAACGATTAGGCTGTCCTATAAATGAGGCAGGAGCTTCCGTGTCATTTATAAGTGTCAGCTCGTTCGACAGCAATAAGTATGTTAGCATTTTCCCCCGATTGTCCTCTTTTTGGTATCCTAGCAATGCTAGGTGTACATTTAAGTCCGCTCCAAGGATGAGGCCATGCAGGGGTGTAAAGTGGTCAAGCCACTCCATATCTTCCCTAAAGTCACTCCTGGGAGGAGAGTAAGCTGATCCAATGGTGACCTTTCCAGTAGTTGTAGTGAGGTTTGCAAACACAGAGTTACCGTCTTTATAGGTTTCAATTAATTCGATGTCTTTTCTTGTTGCTATTATGGCTGCGGTTTTATTATTTGACTGAAAGGATATCCAGTCATTTGGAAGTGTCCATATTTTTTATTAAAATGGTAATAGTCATGTATCAGTAGAATTAGTATTTTTTCCTTGTTAGCATAACCCATCAGGTAAGTGGTGGCTGACTTTGATCGTTGTAGGTTGATTTGAAGGAAAGTTATATTAGTTGGTTTATATTTTTTGGTGTTTTGATTATCCGGATTTTAGAGAATTTGTATATGTTGTCCCTCTATGTCGTTGTTTCCCTCTACATTTGCCCCGACTGAGCTGTCTTTTTTCATTTTGGTCATTGCTATCTACTATTGCGTTGAACTTACTGATCTTCCTTTAGACAGTATATTTCTTTGTTGCGTATGATTCTTTGATTTAAATGTTATTTCCATGATGTCTCTAAGTGAATTAATATTTTCAATTGCTTCTAAGAGCTTTTGAGTTGCTTCGTCGTTATGAGTCTTGATTACGAGGGTATTTCTATCTCTCGCTAATTCACAGTAGATTTGTTGGTCTTTTACTATATTCTTTGTTTCTCTTGTGAGAATTTTCCTCATTTCGTTCAATGTAATTGAGGTATTTTTTCTCCTGCGAATTATTATTGCTGCTTTTGAATATTTATGATGCATTTTTTGTGATATTTTTTCTGTGCGTGATGGAATTTGGATGACATCAGCATATGACTGTACTTGTTGCTCTTTACTGATGTTTGTCTGAGTTATATCCTGTTGCTGTCCTGTTATATTTGGTACTTTTTGAACTTCTTTTGTTATTTGTGATAAGAGGCTTTGGATTGATTCCAATAATATTTGAAAATTTGAGGGTTCGATATCTAGAGAGCTTTGTTGTATGTATTTCTGTATGATGCTGTTTTTATTTTTTAATTCTTCTTCTCTACAGTTTAGTACCTATTGAAGCTCTTTCAGTTTTTCGTCCAATCCTTGTTCTCGGGCTGACGTCTCGTCCAACATTATTTTGTAATTTTCTGCTGTTTCGTTGGTTTTATGATTATCTATTTCATATTGTTTTTGAGAAATTATATTCTGGAGTTCTTCAATCTTTTGTTGTTTATCTAATGTAACTTGATATAGGGTGTTGTAATTCGCTGCATTTTGTATTATTTCTTCTTTTAATTTATTAATGTGATTTACTGATTCATCTGTTTTCATCTGTAAATATTGCAGGTACTTGTTAGCCTCTAATGGATCCTTCAATCTTCTCTTTCGGGCCAGCGATTTATATATTTCAAGTGTTTCTTTATCTGACATCTTTTGGATCGCTTGTTCATTGAATTCAGGTATTTGGTTGTATTTTTCTTTACTTTCATCTAATGGTTCTCTGCAATCGTCACAGAAAACTCGAGTCTTATTCTTTTCTAACTCTTCTAATTGTTCAGTTAAGTTTTTTTATTTTTTCATATTGTATTGCTAAACTTTCTTCTAGTTCTTTATTATTTTTTGTTAATATTTTCATTCGATCCTCAATTTCCGTTGCCTTTTGTTGTATGAGATTCGCATATTTTGTTCTTTCATTGTGTGCCGCCTTATCTTTTTTCTTACACAACTCAGTCAATTTATCTATCAGTTCTTTTAATGTTGTTATCTTCTTCTCTGAGGTTGTATCAATTTTCGTTTCCGGTGTTGACACACTACTAGGTTTAAACAGCTGTAATGTCTTACTTTGTAGTGTTATATTCATATCACTTGCTTCATTTTCTTTAGTTGTTATCGATGTCTCATCTTGGAATCGAACCACTCTCGTCCCATCAAGATCTGTTTTTTGTCTTTTCAAGTTACTTATTTCTGTGTTAAGGTTATGTAGTTCATGTTTAAGTCTATTTATTTGTTCCTTTTTTATCGGTTATGCCTTCTTTGTAGTCTATTATTTGTTGGTTTTGTTTTTCGTCTTGCTTTAATATCTGGTTTATGGTTGCCTTATGAGCTTGCTCAGTCTTCTTTTCTTCTGGCGATAGATTTTTGATGTTTTTCTTAAATAGATTACAATATAAACTGAAAATCTCTGTTGGAGTATTTTCGGATGTTTGTTGTTGTGATCTTGATCTACTTTTTGCAAAGGAATTGTCGATTATTGACGAGGTAGACATGGTCCGATTATGCGTCATGCTTAGATCCATACAAAATCAGTCTTATTTATTTTACTTATTATCTTAAGAATTTGTTAATTGCACGCTTGAGTTATGATTATTTTTATCCTTCTTTATACTAATTATATTAAATTTTACTAGGTGATTATTTATAATATTTTGATAATACGGATGAGGGTCCGCTAGGCCCGCGCTACACATCGTTGAAAGAAAGGTATATAGAAAGTACAAAGCAATAACCGGCAGTCGTGACTACCGAAAATGACTAAGTGAAAATAAATGTCAAAATAAATAAGAGAATAAAAAAAGGAGGGGGGGGGGAGAAAATTTTGAATTAATAAATGAAACAAAATAAATAAATAAAAGGATAGCAATTTAAATGTCAAAAAGAAAAAAAAAGGGGGGGGGGAAGTATGTGTCCCTGCTTCCCGCGCCTCCGTGACCATGCACTTTAAAAAACAATATTATACATATTCAAAACCAATCCAGTAACCCATAAATGACAGATTATAATTACATTCATAATTTGATATCAAAAAGTTTAATTCATCTGATATAATGCAGGAATAATATTGCAATATGAATCAATAGAATAATAAAGTAAAATAGTTAACAAATTTATATATTTACACTCTTATTGTAGAACTGATGTAAACAGCTTCAACAGTAATACTACAGTATGAACATTGCTTATTAAATCCCGATTTCCCACTTTTGGAAAAGCATGCAGCAGCTAATAAATCGCCAAATTTTACATTTTTTTTTTACAAGTTACAAACACACTGCAGTTAATTATGCGCCAAACCATGCACGCCAAAGTCTATAATGGCATATATTGCAATATGATGTCATAAATTTTCCTAGCTTTTAAACTGAAATATTTAAATGTCGCATTCATTTATATTTTCGTAGTAAAAAAAAAGTTTTTGTTTTATGATTATATCCCTTTCACATAAGTATTCACTTGCATGGCTATGTATACAATATTTAGAACTGTTCCATAAGATAGATTATTGTTAGAATCTCTATATAGTACTTCCACATGTGGTGTGTCTCCGACATCTTCAAACCTGTTGAGAAGTGTCTTGTAACTATAAATTATGAGATCTAAAATTTTATTAGGCAGAATCTAATATTTTTATTTTAGTTATTATGTTATCTTTATTAAGATTCAGTAATTATCCATAAAACGTATCCTAAGACATAATGTGTAGTTTAAATCAATATAATAAATAGATGTTTTTAATTTTTTGCCATTTTTACATAATTTTTAAAATGAAAGAATGATACTTTATGCTGAAACCTTTTAATATTACTCACTACAGAAAAATTTAATAAACCTCCTTACAGTATATAGACATTTTAATAGTGATGTCATGAAAAGTAATTATTAGAAGATTTTTATACCGTTCTATATTGAACTTAATTTTTTTTTTCTTTAAAAATGCATGGCAACTTTTATAAATTCTTCTTTGTTATTCATTCGAATATTTTGTCAGCATTTTTATCCTTTAATTTTATCACTATGAAATTTCCAGGCAACGATTTAGGTTATTATCTTAAATTTGCCTTATTTCTCATATCAGTAGCAATATGGTACCAGATATATAATGGATAATGTTATTTGTTGTAGAAACAGTAATATCCTAAATAATATCGATGTGTTGTAAAATATTCGATTTTATTTAATATCAATTACTTTTCCATATTATATGTAAATTTCCAACTGGGCGAAAAATGTCCGGACCAGGATTTGAACCCGGGATCTCCTGGCTGAAGACGCCAGTGCTCTGCCATCTGAGCTATCCCGGACGATTCTGGTCGAACTTTTTCACCTAGCTAACCTTGATGATTACAGCATATGGTCTGAAACCTGGTTCAGCTCAACAGAATAAATCTCAAGTAATGGAACTCCAGAAATCGCTGGATACGAAATTACACTAGATTAATTTTAACACAATTATTCTAATTGGTAAACAAATCATATTACCGATACATACATACATACCGATACTTTTCCATATTTTTTCTGACAGCAAGTTGTTGGTTGAAGAATGTTACATATTTCAATAGATTCAAAACACCGTACTAAAACTAATGTCGTGAAGGAAATTTAATCTTGCTATTAATGTAAACATTAAAACATACATGTAATTACTTAAAAGTTGCTAAAAACATTAGGTGCTAATGATGTTTTAAAGTTTATATTTATGTTACGTATTTCACCAGATATCTAATAGCTTGAGGTTTGCGTCTGCCCGATAGTGATTATGAAATAAATAAATAAATAAAACTAGAGAACAGGAATTATGCTTTTTCAGAATTTAGTGTCGCCCCCGACATTTCCATTATTTCATTTTCTTTTGATGGACTGATGGCTTCTATTATTATGAAACAGCCAATATAAATGAAGTGTTAGGTGAAGATGAAAGAGCAGTCGTAAAAAGTTAGACTTCTGATTTTCTGATCAGAATGGGGAAAAATGGCCATAATTAAAAAAAAAATGGCAATATTCTTTTTCTCATTCTGACCAGAAAATCAGAGGTCTAAGATTTTACGACTGCTCTTTCATCTTCACCTAACACTTCATTTATAATGGCTGTTTCATAATAATAGAAGCCATCAGTCCATCAAAAGTAAATAACTCGGTGAAAGCGGACACTCGGTTAATGGGAACTCGGTTAAGGGGAACTCGGATAATCGGGACTCTATTGTAGCTCAGTTTTAAGACTTAAAAAACGCGATTTTATTTTATATAAAACGACGTCATCCGAATCCGCTGAAGAATTCCTCATTTACGATCCAATCATAAACATCTACAATAAAGTACGGGGAAGACGTCACTGAATAATACACAAATGCAGCAAAAATAAAGCTATTCATTAATATTTTTTCAAAATAGCACGTATTTTATTACTTTTTTTTTTCAGTTTTTATAAGAAAGTGGAAACAAAAAGATATAATTGCTATTTTTCAACAATTTTTTCTTTACTTTCTACAGAAATGGAGTACTTGAGTTGCAAAATGAAACAAATGTCGCTGAAAACAGCAAAATATTAATATCTCAAAAATCAATGGAGATACAGTTTTGAAACAAAATGCATTTAAAAGAACATTTTTTTTTTCCAATACGACGATATAAAAGTTGAAAATGTTCGATTCTTAGAAGTTTTTAAAATTGCTAAAGAGTATTTAATCGTAATGCTTTGTTTTTTTTAGGGCTAGTGTCTGTAAGGTAACGTTATTTATTGGAGACAAAATAAGATGGGAGAAAGAAATAGCATTCCGGGGACTAATAATTTCCTTGAATTATATAATATTTAAGTTTATTAAACAGCTATGAATCTTGCATATTTACTCTAAGTAACAAAAATTTAGAAGTTGAAGACGTACGGAATAATATGTACCTGTATCATTTACATATTTCTAGTTAAAAAACAAAATCTGCGTAAAACGGTATGTCACTTTAAAAATCGTTTAAGCTTTAAATAAACTAGATGGATGTGCCAATCCCAAAACTTTTTTATATTTCATGTCAGTATATAATTTTAATTAGTTTTATTAGTCTTTTTATTAGAATTATGCATAACTTGATACACTTTTCGATGATTCAATATAGAAAATTGCACAAAATCACTATTACAGAACCCCCTTCCGGCGGAATTTTTGCAAATTTAGAGAGGACCTTTTTGCCATGGTCAAATACATTGACACAAAAAATTTGGTTCAATTCTATGCATAACTTCATACACTGTTCGATTGTACAATATTCAAAATGCGCAAAAATCGCTATTACAGCGTCCCCTACCGGCGGAATTTTTCAAAATTCAGGGAGGACCATCTTGCCATGCCAAAAAACATACACAAAAAAATTGGTTCAATTCTATGCGTAACTCCATACACTTTTGGATGGTACAATATTCAAAATGTACAAAAATCGCTATTTCAGTGCTGCCTGCAGGCGGCTTTTTTCCATATTAAAAGAGGACCTGCTTGCTATACACAAAAACTTAAAAAAATATATTTGGTTCAATTTTATGCTTAAATTTATACAATTTTTGATGCTACAGTGGCGACGCACGGACAGACAGATATTTGTATAAGCATGTTTCTTCTGATCTCTGACCCCTAAAACCTGTAAATTCGTCGAAAACCGGAAGTCGGAAAATTTTCGATTTAAATACTTTCTTCTATTGAAGATAGAAGAAAATAATATATTCATAAAATAATATATTTTTTTATTTTAATTAAATATTGTAAATATGAATATTCGAAATATCTATATATTTTAAAATGATTATAAGTAATTAAAAATATTACACCGATATATTAAATAATATACATACATCGTATGATTAATTTTTAAGTTTCCTTTTATACCGTAATAAATTTATATTTAAATTTCCACATATATTGAAACATTAAACTTAATTTTCTAATGCATGAAATATTTTTTAATAGCTGAAAGCAATATATTGCATAATTTTTGCTTGAAATAGTTTAAAACAAACTAAACTAGTTGGATGTGCCAATCCCAAAACTTTCTTCTATCTCATGTATTTTAATATTTGAAAATGTTGTTGCAAATGACAATATTTCATTTTTATCAGTTCAATACTATATAAACTTTGTCTTTCATCTTAAATTTCTGCTTTAGTCAATTAATTGAAACTAGTTGGATGTGCCAATCCCAAAACTTTCTTATATCTCCTGTCTATTTTTCATTTTAATTAGTTTAATTAGTATTTTATTAGAATTATGCATAACTTCATACACTTTTCGATTGCACAATATTGAAAACTGCACAAAAGTCGCTATTACAGTGCCCCCTTCCGGCGGAATTTTTCCAAATTCAGGGAAGACCTTCTTGCTATGGCCAAAAACATACACCAAAAATTTCGTTCAATTCTATGCATAACTTCAGAGCCTTTTCAATGGTACAATATTCAAAATGCACAAAAATCGCAATTACAGCCCCCTTGCTTGCGGATTTTTTCCAAATTCAGGGAGGACCTGCTTGGCAAAGACAAAAACTTAAAAAAAAAATTGGTTCAATACTATGCATAACTTTATACAATTTTTGATAGTACATTTGCGACACACGGATTTACAGACATTTTGTATAAACATGTTTTTTGTGACCTCTTACCTCTAAAACGTGTAAGTACGTCGAAAACCGGAAGTCAAAAATATTCTCGCTTGCAATACTTTCTTCTATTGAATATAAAAACGAATAGTATATTACATAAAAATGAGTTTATCTCGATCATGATATTTATTAAAATCAATAGTTTTTCGTTATGCTGTTATATATCAGCTGTCTATCAGGATGGGAAGTTCCCGGCGGTGTATGAGCCACCGGTATAGAATAAAACTACGAAAAACCAAGAAAATTACACAAAAATTACTGCTATAGTACGCCGTTTCGGCGGAGTATTTCCAAATTCAGGGAGGACTTTCTTGCCATGGCCAAAAGCATACTCAAAAAATTTGGTTCAATTCTATGCATAACTTCATACACTTTTTGATAGGACAATATTCAAAATGCCACAAAAATCGCTATTACAGCGCCCCTACCGGCGGATCTTTTTTCAAAATACGGGAGAACCAGCTTGTCATAGACAAAAACTTAAAAAAAAATGGTTCAGTTCTATGCATAACTTCATACACTTTTTGATGGTTCAATGACACACGGACAGACAGACCTTTTCTATAAACCTGTTTTTTATGATCTCTGACCCATAAAACCTGTAAATCCATCGAAAACCGGAAGTCGAAAAAATTTCGTTTATAATACTTTCATCTATTGAAGATAGAAGAAAGTAAAAAACTATCTTTAAACGTTCGTTAATGGCATTTTGGGGAAAAAAAAATTTGAATTAAGGGGACCGGGAAAGCCTTATTTCCGCCATGTTAAATCCACCAAATTTATGTACTTTTTTCTCAGAAATGGTGAAAGATAGAATTGTAGGTTTTTTAGCGTAGTTAGAATAACATGTTTTACGTATTTTAACACACAATTTTCTAAGTGAAACTGAAAATTAACTATTAATTATTTATTGAAAGTAATTTTTAAATTATCATTTTTGACAAGATTTCACAGCCTAAAATATATAATTTTCGACAAATCATTAAATACCTGTGTTAAAGTATACAATATAATATAATATAAGTATTAAAAAAAGTCTAAGTTCATAAGTTTAACAGATATCGAAAAAATGAACATAAACATGAAAAATCCAAGTTTTGAGAAAAAGTCAATTAAAGATTTAAATGGGCATTAACCTGTGAAGTACTCATAGAAAGAAGAATAATTCCAACACGTCTCTCTCTCTCTCTATATATATATATATAGCCATAATATAATTACAAAAACAAAACCAAAAATTCTCAAAAAACATTTTTTTTCAAAAAATCTATGTTTTGGGGGTTGCCGGGTGAAATTTTGGTGGGAAGTTATAAATTCGAATTCAGCGACCCCAAAAATATAAAGTGAGTCGGAATCCAGAACTAGTATTAATTTTGCCAGGTAAAATCCCATATTGCCTTAACTTGCATAACTTAGTGCACGTAGCGCCGCAGTGCATGTTCAGAGGCAGCCCTCCCCCACCCCGTTCATCCTACGTCATAATATCATGTATCCTATTTGTTGCAAATTTTGTCTATTTTCTGAATTTCTACATATTTTTTCCCCTAAAACAATAAAAAGTTTAATTTAAAAACAACTATTTGGAGGGGGGGGGGGGGTTAAAAATTCGGATTCAGAAACCCAAAAAACTTAAAGTAAACCTTATAGGGAAAGTTCGGAGTGGAGACGGGAGGGCGAATGTAAACGATGTGAGTGGTTAAGTGAAATTTCGCAACTTTGTCCACGCAGCACCGCGGCGCATGTTCGGAGGCAGATCCCCCCTCCCCATTCATCCTACGTCATAATGTCATGTATCTTATTTGTTTCAAATTTTATCTACTTTCTCAATTTCAAGATATATTTCCCAAAACAATAAAAAATTGTTTTTTTAAGTAAAAACCTTTTTTTGGGGGGCATTTTACCAAAATTGGGGGGGGGGGTTGACGGGGGAAATTTTGGTGGGAAGTTAAAAATTCGGATTCAGCGACCCAAAAAACATAAAGCAAAGCCTTCTTTCAGAACTACCATGAATTTTGCTAGGTAGAGTCCTTATACGGTCTGTGTTGTCTGGACTATGGTCTCCTTAACATATACTAGAATGTAAAAATAAAAAGATCATTTTTGCGTTGCTGTCTAAAAGCAGAAACTCTCAGTTAAACTTCAATCGTGTGAAATAAGTAAATATCTTGTTAAAGAGAGATTTACCAACTGAATATTCGATTTGACTCCGCTCTGTAATATTGTGCCCATCAATCTTTCTTGAACTTTGCATGAAATTTGTATATGATACAAGAGAAACAAGAAACATCAGCGTTCTCTGGGGATTTTTTCAATACTAAACTCTCAAAAAAATATTTCGTACATCACACATTTAATAAAATCTGTTGCATTAGTTTAATATTTGATTAAAAAAAATACATTGTTCAAGTAATGTGATATGTTTATTGGTGTTTATTTTTTTATGTTTTTCAAACGCACTAAAAAATATTTATTAGTAGCAGTTGGAAAGCCTATACCAGCATTATATTTAACTTGCGTAACATTTCGCATAAACTACCAAAGACATGCGCTTTAAAATTTGTATATGCAACAAATAATAAACACTTAATGAAATGATGTCAATGTTTATACACAATTATTTTGAGTTATTTTATTTTATCTGAAATAGAAATAAGTATTGCATGACAAATAAGATGCTTTTTTTCTAAGAAAATTTAAAAAGAAAAAAAAAATATTATCTATAATAATTCACATCAGATTTTTAGAACGTTCAGTTAAATTACAAACACCTCCTTTCAGTATAAATAAAATAATTACATTGTTATAAAGCATAAAAATACAGCTTTCGAAGAATTTTTAAAAATTCCAATCTCGGTATTTTTAACATTTTTGTCTTCCAAATGCGAAACTGAAGGATCCATTTCATAAAAGAAAATTTAAAAGAAAAGATTTTAATTACAATACTTTACATCAGATTTGTGGAATGATCAGGAAAAATTACAAACACCTCCTTTCCGCAAAAACAAAATAATTAAAATGTTACAAAGCGTATAAATAGAGATTTCGAAAAATTAAAAACTTTCTAATCTCGGTATTTCGCACATTTTTGGACTTCCAAATGCAAAAATTCCTTTTTTCAAAATGTATTTCAAAGAAAAAAAATAATTACCATACTTCAAATCATATTTGTAGAATGCGCAAGAAAAATTTCAAATAACTTCCTGCCGTAGAAACAAAATAATTAGAAGGAGTAGAAATAGATCTTTCAAAGAATTAAAAATTTCTAATCTCAGTACTTATGTTATTTTTGACTTCCAAGATTGAAAGATCCATTTTTTAAAAGAAAAAATTATTATCTACAATACTTTACATCAGATTTGTGGAATGCTCAGGAAAAATTACGAACACCAACGTATAGTAGTTTCAACAAACAACATTTTGAGAAAAGTCAGTTTAAAGTAGAATGTCGAAAAGTATGACCGGATATATTAAAAAAAAAAAATGTTTATTTAAATTTTGAAACTTTTTGTCATAGTTAAGGAAACAAAATAATTACAGCAAAACCTCCCTGAAAGACTACCTCTTATAAAGATTCATTTATGGTCTATAATTTTTGGCTATAGGCTCAATGTTCATACTCCTCCATTAACACAACACTATTTCTCGTCTCTTTCCCTGAAAGACCACTTTTCAACTTCTCAATCGAAGAGTAGGATTACTTTCCTTTGCATGGGGAGATCTTAAAATGCCACTTTACTCTGAAAAACACGCTCAGCTAAGTCATCTTCCTTAGACCTGGCAAATCAAGGTCATCTCTGAAGACTGGGAGAATCGTATTATAGGAAATCTTGACAAAGGTTAAACCGTTTATTTTTTTATTAAAAAATAAATTTTTCAACCAGTTATAAAAATGAATGATACTACAATTGAGATTTTTTTTTTTTTTAACTATTTTAGGAGCACATTCTGATTCAGACGACGAGCTTCCCCCAGTTAAAGCTTCTATTTCATATCAAGAATCACTTGTTGAAATCAATATATTGATAAAAAACTCAGTACCTGTTAGAGATTATACTAAAATAAATAATTTGCTAAAAAATATATCAAAGAATGTTTAGAAACAAAAATTGTTAATGAGAAATTGTTAAAATATTAGCAAACTACAATTAATTCCTTCTTTAAAGCTGTATAGACATGAAACATAATAATCTAATTCAATAATTTTTTTTTTCTTTTTGTTGTAGTATGTATTCCATGAAGATTTGCTTTAACAATCACCTCTGTTCAGAGACCAAGTCTCTGAAGGACCGATTTTTTATGGTCTACTGGATGGTCTCGTTAGAGAGATTTTGTTGCACATTGTTTAAAAAGTAGAAATAGAGCATTCGAAGAATTAAAAAATATAAACAATCTTTGTATTTTTCACGTTTTTGCCTTCCAAATGCCATTAAGTGTTTAGCTTGACTTTGGTTTATTTGGTTTGAATATATACGTTGTACTTAATGTGATTTCAGTTCGTCTTTCTTCACAGTTTGCATTGTGTTTAACTGCAGGGATTACCATGAAATGGAAGAGTAATATTGATCCTTGAACAAAATGTTCTTCTTTGGGAATGACGTGCAATGCAATCATTTTACCTTTTGAGGAACAAGAATTTTTTTTAATAGATTGATGTTAATGGTTAGTAATGTTTGTTGTAGCTTGAATGTTGCTACATATTTCAAACATAATGAATTATCTTCCGATTTTCAATATCACTATCCTATGATCCTCTTCCTAATGGGTCATGTTACGGTTCTAAATCCGTACAAAGTATATTTATACTCCTGGTTGTAAGATACAGAGCGATTAAAAAAAGATTAGATAAAATTTAAGAGGCATAAGTAGATACATATATTTAAAAAAAAAAGGACTGTAATCAATTTTTTTCCTAAACAATACAAAATATTACAATCCAATTCAAAGATAAACTACCTCTCATAACTAGAATAAAGATATTTTAAAGCAATTTTAAAAAGACATAACTTACTTAGAACGAAATCCAATGTTATCATGAAAAATGAAGGTAGTGCACAGAATTTTGGTGTGCGAAAACGTTTAGACTATCAACTTTATTCGGGATTTTGGAGCGTCTTGTTCAGTTCTGTTTGGATTAGAATAGTAGCCACTCATACAATTTCTCGTGATATTGATGCACTTGACAAGTAACAAGTGTGCAAATTTCATATAAATATATTAATTGTTATCTATATTATAAAGGGCAAACCTGTCCTATGCAATTTGTTTGAAAATTGTATCGCAATTTGTCTGAAATCCATATCGCAATTAATTCAACTTTTATTGCCCTTAAAATATTTTTTTTTAAACATCATTATTTGTTTAATCTATAACTATCGCATGCAGACAATTACGAAAGGTAAATCCGCTCGCACATAAAATAATATAAATAGTTCTGAATTTGTTTCCAGCTTATATGAAGCAAAAACATTCATCAATCAATTAGACGACTATGAAATATAGATAAAGCATATAATTTAAAACATATAATCGAACATAAAAAAGGCCGAAGCAAAGCAATAAAATGGTTGAACCTAAATAGGGATTTTTGGTGATTTCTTTGGTTATTAAGTCTTGGCGAGAGTCCAATACGAAATTACCGCCTTCAACAAATTTCAAAATTTTATTTGAATGCATTATAGATATTTTTCATAAAAAAATGATTCTTGATATTGTTAGTGAACATTCTAGAAAATATATATTAAATGTAAAAAAAAAAAAATCTATTAAAACTAATAGATTTTAATTAAAAGATAAAAGATTTCCACTTAGATTCTGTAACCTGGGAACCCCGGCTTTATCCCCTTGTTATAGTAATGAAGAAAAATCGGATTTCAGATTTGTGTGACATATAAATCGTGGAAAAATCGTGTGGAAAATAATATCGTGTGAAAATTATATAAAATTTAAGCATTATAGTGCATAATGCAATCTATGAAAAGTTGTCCAATGTTTAGAGAATCAATATCTATAAACACTAAATATTATTTGATTAGTTAATGTAAAACATGAAAACATTATTATTGCAATGCTTAATACAGTACGGTAATTTATGGGAAATTAATTTCAAAGAGCAAATTTCGATAAATATTATTTATTTATTCATAAAATGTTTATTTGTTTTAATAAAGTTCTGCATCTATTAAATGGTTACTAAATTAAGTAAATTTACAGACATAGCATAATTCAAGAGTATGCCTAATATAGATTGGGTAAAATCTACAAGAATATTACTAAATCTAAATAGCAGATTTTAAAGAAATATTTAGAAGAATCAATATCTATACATAGTAGCAAAGCTTCATCAGTATTACAATAGATTTCAAATATTTTCCATTTATGATTAATTCAACAGTATTATATATAGATGCACTAAAATGTAAATTTATTCTCGAAGTTTGTTTTACAAACGATTTGAATTCATCGATGTTAATTAAAATTATCGGTTGCTTTATCATTTGTTAAATTACTCCTATATATTATGCGGGATTTGAATATACGATTCATAATTTGAATTCAATATTTATTTTAGATTATTAGATATATAAGTTAAAATAATACAAACAATAATGAAATTAAAATAACAAAGCATATTATATAGGGAATAATTAAATTGGATAAGAAAATTTTTTTAATATATATGTATAGATTAATAAATGATATTTATATTTACATTAGAAAGGACAAACATGTACCTGCGTAACGCTGACGTGCTTTTACCGGTGGCAACAGCAGAAGATTAAATTGTACTTTTATTAACTTTTATTGCAATTTTTAAACCTTTTAATTGCCGCACATTTTTAATTTTTTTCACCGTTTTATTAAATTATATTTATATTAGAAAGGACAAACGTATACCTGCGTAATGCTGACGTATTTTGTCGATGGTAACAGCAGAAGATTAAATTTTACTTTTATTAACTTTTATTGCAAATTTTTAACCTTTTAATTACTGCACATTTTTAATTTTTACATCGTCTTAATAAATCATATTTATATTAGAAATGACAAACGAGTACCTGCGTAATGCTGACGTCATTTTGTCGGTGGCAGCAGCAGAAGATTAAATTGTACTTTTTGTTAATTTTTTTTTTTTTTTTTTTTTTTTTTTTTTTTTTTTTTTTTTTGCAATTTTTTAACCTTTTAATTACCGCATATTTTTGATTTTCACACCGTCTTAATAAATCATATTTAGGGGAGACCGGGGCTAGTAGGCGCAGTTTTTAGTTATTGATTTTTATTAATTTTTTGTTTAAGTTTTTTATGAAACTTTAACTGTACTTTTAATGAATAGACATTGGGCTATAAGTAACCGGAGTTTTGAGTTTGTAGCTTTTGTAGTTTATGTTTAGCGGAAACCTAAAGTAAAAGGAAAATTATGCGCCAACTTACCCCGTCACAAGGCAAGTTGCCTATACCTATGTGTATGTTGGCACACGCTTTATAAAATATTAAATGAAACTGAAATAAGACATGCAGTTAAGAGAAATCAATTTCATTATTACTAGTAAGTTTAAACAAAGGCGTTATTGCTGTACAATGTAAATTCTAAATTATACAGACATAAATATAATGAATAAAACATTAACATTGAGTAACTTCTATCCTACTCGATATCATAATCAGAGTTACAGTTGTCACAAATAAAAAGTCGACTGCCTCCGTTTGGACAAGCCTCGTGTGCCCAAAATCTTACATTGCAACCACTTTTCTCGGTGTTTGCTGTTTTTCAAGCTACCAGCACACACCAGGCACCGAACCAACTTGCCCCGTGTTTAATGCGCCTACTACATATGCTGCGCAACCTTAGAAGTAAAAGAGTAATTGGAAATTTCTGTTAATTAATAAAAGTTTTGAACAAACGAATCCACAATAAGAAATCGCCTGTGGCCAAATATCTTTCGCTTAAAATAAGAATCATGCAATTTGATGCGGTACTTTTTCCTCATGAACTGTCGAAAAAAAAGTTTTACTTCCAAAATATATAGATAATGAAGTTTTTTTCTCATCAATTAATAAACCTCTATGCAGGGTGTTCCAAATCTGACCGACAAATTCAGAGGGTTCATAGTAAGCACCAAGAGTAAGAAAAATTGCCATGGAACATGGTGTGGCAAACTACTTATTTAGTCGCAAATACAGGGGGTTTCATCCTAACCTAACTCGGGATGACGGTAATAATTTCGAGAAGAATAAAAACATTGTAAGGAAAATACAACGATATATACCTTGATTTGTGTGAAATGTAAAATATAGAAAAAAGATCTGGAAAACATGTTGCTCAAGCAATGGATGATACTGTACGAACTGATAATCACAGTCCAAAATGTGGGCGTCAAGTACATACTGCTGGCTCGTATAATGCAAACTTCTACTACTTTGTTTGGTGTTATACCATTTACAACAAAGGTGAGAATGTCTGTTAACCGCATTATTATAATATACTTCAGTTTTCTGAAAGTTATTACCGTCAGTCCAAATTGTGTTATGTTGAAACATTCCCTATTTCTGGTTAAATACGTGGTTTACGACCCCATGTTCTATGGTAATTTTTCATCCTCTTGATGTCTACTGTCGCCCCTCGCAATTTTTCAGTCGAATTTTAGAACGCCCTGTATATGTAATTGGTGGCACGAAGCACGTCAAGACGATAAGCATGAACTTTTATTTATCCTTTGAGACTCTTTTTAACATACTCCTATCTTTATAGTATACAGTTTCGGTCTCTCTGAATTTCTTGTATCTTTCAGAAATTGATAAACGTCGCAGCAAGAAATTCATGCAGACCGGATCAGTTTTCGAAAAAAAAAGAAGTGGGCGGAAAAGAATATCAGAGAAAAACTTTGACGATTGTTTGTAATAAAATCTTAAAGTTATAAAGAGGATTTGTGGACTCTCGTTTTAATTCGATATTCAGGCATAATATACGGTATAAAATTAACGCAAATCGTGATACACTGTAAAAAAAATAATTGAGGAAATTTTCAGTAAAAGTTTGCGGATTTGCTTAATTTTCCAAAAAAAAACAATACAATTTCCCTAAAAGAATTTCGGTATATTTTATGGAAAACTTTTGAATTGCTTTCAAAATAGTAGAAATTCAGTAAATGATGTTTAGATGCTTGCGTAAAGTTGTTGCTGCGTTTAGAAAGCAAAGCAACTGATTTCCTCTTATAACGGCAACCTTGCACTAATATTGGCTTTAGACTGAAGTTATTTTCAACGTATAGCAAATATTGGCATTCGATGGACATATTTTTAATGAAACGCAAAAATTACAGAAATATGGAATTTAAAGTGGACATTTTTCGAACCGTTGTTACCGTTGTTGTTACCGTTTGTTATAATTACCGTTGTTATTAAATTGGATATCTTCGAATAAAACCAATAAAATTTATGACGTCATCGATAAGTACTAATGCACATTAAAACTACTGAAAAATAATTTTCTTTTATTTTCACTTTTTTAAATAAACAGGTAATATATTTTTACGATATTTAATTAAATAATATTAAAATATTAAAGCGCTTTTATTTATTCTTAAGTCGAAGGGAATTGAAAAGTAAATAATACAGCTATTTTTTAACACTTTCCAATATAG
Organism: Maratus speciosus; assembly: GCA_963932465.1. Classification (NCBI taxonomy): domain Eukaryota; kingdom Metazoa; phylum Arthropoda; class Arachnida; order Araneae; family Salticidae; genus Maratus; species Maratus speciosus. Next base: position 176,425,739 of record OZ010792.1, read on the forward strand.
TTGAAAAGTGTTTATGAAGTCTGTTTGTCAGCCCGTCTGCCTGTCCGTGCTATAAAATCACGTAAATACAGTCCAATTACCATGAAATGCATATATGTTATTAAGGATTTCTATGACATGTTTGGCACTGAAAATGAAGCGTGTACGCTTTTTTAGTTGATTTGAAGGGTCACTCAGAAGAATTTCGTTACATTACTGTCTATGAGGACAGTGTATTTTAATGATATTAAAGTATTTTAAAGATATTGAAATTGATATAAATCACTGAGGTGCTCTTACTATAGAATATGATGTGCATAGAACTTAACGTTTAATTACAGGACACAAAAAGAATTTGACTATAGAAGAAAATGAGCTATAATTGAACTATTGAAGCCTGCGAAAAATAATTGCTGAAAGTGTGTTTTCAGTTCTGATATGCGTTTGTAAATTTAATTATTTTGATACTTTGTTACTTGGTGTGTATACATTCTATAGGTCCTACAAGGGACTGCACAAATATTCTCAACAATATCCGTTTATAGTCTGAAATTGCTGAGTGGAAATTTTCAACTGTGATATGCGCTTAACCGAACTCACTTTAGCATATTAAGGTATATGCATACGTACTTGTAGATCACATTATGGCTGTAAAAAAGGGAAAAAAATATTTTAACGACTATTCATGGTAATAGCAGAAATCGTATTTTCAAATGCGTTATGCGTTTTTCAAACTGCTCATTTTGATATCACCTTTCATCTTCCTAAAATGTGAAGATTTGTTATAGTATACTGAATGTGTTGAAAGGGTTTCATAATCTATGCTGTCCGCATGATTTTTCGTTCTTCTTTATAATTGTGTATTGAAGTGTCTTTATAATTGTGTATTGAATTTATAAATTGTGTATTGTCTTTATAATTGTGTATGTCTTTATAATTGTGTATTGAAGATTTTATAATAATCTGCTTTATAATCTTCTTTATAAGTTGTGCTCTTGAAACGAAAAAATAAATCTACGATTTATTATGCAACAAGTTGAAATTATCGTTTACAGAATATGAATTTAAATAGCCAAATATTTAAAATTACATAATTACAAAATGCAAATCATTCAAAAGTAGATTTATTTGGTAAAAATATATGGGGCATTCTCACAATCTTTTGACTTTTGTGGGGAAAAAATCTGGCGAAATTGAACTTACTAAAATAACATTTTAATCTGATAGACGGATGCCTTAGTGATTCAGAATACAGAAAAAAATAGTCAGCAGCGAAACATTTTTTATTTTACTGAGGTTTAAGTTAAACTTGCGAGTTTAAATTTTCCTTACCATTTTACCCCTATAACTTTTTATTTTCTTCTAAATTTTTACTTATAATGAATTTACACAGTACCTACAGGACATCCAAATAAGAAATAATACAAATGTAGAACTTTTAATACAGAATTTTTGTATAACATTGTCTTAAAGGGGTGACGGTAAAGTAAAAAAAGGGACGAAATGGTAAGAAAAGAGACGGTAAGGATGGGACGTTAAGGAAAATTACCACTTATTTTTAGGAAAATCATGTTAAGAATAATTGATAGCCACAATGCTCATTGATTTTTAGAAACTGTTGTTAACATTGGATTAAATTATTATTATTTTTTAATTTACCTCGAAAAGTGCAGGAATAAACCTTGGGGACGGTAAGACTACCAATAAAGCCACAGTGCTTGAAATAGATATTTAAATGCTGATTATATATCCTGCAGTAAATTTCCTGTCAAAGAATTTTAGATATTCTTACTCTGACATACTTCTGCATGAGCAAAAACTTGAAAAAAATTCTGTCGCTACATCTGAAGTGATTTTTTGTATAATTTTAGAAGAGGAATGGTAAGGAATCTAAAACCCAGGGACAGAGTTTAAAAAATAATATCAACCCTAAAAATGTGTGCAGGTTAATTTTTAGCTACATATTTATATAAAACAATAGTTCCAGTTTCAGAAAAAAATTACATAGAATTATTTTTATTGAAGCAATTTTATCCAGACAGCTCCAAACTTAAAAATCAGCATCAGGGACACGGGACGGTAGATGAGTTTTCCAGTTGTTTGGACCCCCAACATCATCCAAAAGTTATTTATCTCGTTAATATTGTTGTGCAATCATGCAATGGGATGTTCCCAAGTATATAAAATAAAAAAAAAATAAAAAAAAGTGTATTAAATAAAAAATTATTATTCAGGGACATGAAAGTCAAAAGATTTTGAGAATGCCCCATATAGTGTGAAGTAACTTTTCATTGCTTTCACCTTTTGCATTGTTTCATAAAAAGCATCTAAAATAAGTAAAACCAATAGACCGGATGAATTATAGTATAATCATAGGTTTATAATAACTTGCGTACATGGCGAGAAGCTGGTAACCGATGGTTAAATGTTCGAGTATTCTTAGTGTTGGCCCCTTAGTGTTAGAACCCTTAGGGGGGCCCCTGCGCACTTAGTGTTCGCTGTTTGCTAATACCTGTTTAAAAAAAGAGAATTTCCCCCTATATAATGCAAAGATATCCTTAAAAATTAGGTTTTTCTTTCCTTGTTTCTTTGTTTTTTTTCTTTTCTCAATCATTTTTTTTTCTTTTTTGTCATTTTGGAAAAATGAATTTTTTTTTCTTTTTTTAATACTGAAAAATCTACCATAAAACTTAAAATTTTAAAACTGTTATTTCAGGAATAACTGAACATGTTCCGATTTTACGGAATAATTTTTTCGTTAATATATGAAGACAGAAGTTTTGTCCGGACTGCCAGTACAATTGCCTTATTTAAATTCGATTTTTTTTCAGTATATATATAAGGCAAAAAAAAAAAAAAAAAAAATATTTCAAGCAAACTAACAACTCTTAAATTTTTTCAATAATATGTAAATTAATCCAATTATGCAAAAATTAAATAAATTTAAATTTTACAAATAAATTTTAAATAAATTGTTAATTCCAGATTTTCAAGATTGAGAATTAAATGTAGTTTTTAAAATCATAGTTAAAGTAGCATATACATTTTGAACACTAAATTGTTTCAGAAAAAAAAAAAAAAAACGGAAATAGCCATTAATTTTGAACTTATCTCTTCTTTCAGTTTCTGCCAAGAAAATTAAGCTTAGGATGTAGACATCATTCAGAAATTGTATCAAACTCTAAGGTTTTCGATATGAGCATTATGACATCGTATTTTGAAATTCTTGTACCTATTAGGGGAGAGTAGCCATATTTGGACCGCCGCTTTAAATGGATCGTTGCCATTCTGCGGTTACTTACAGAAAGAGACGCCATCTACCGCTGAAATCCTTTTCATCAGAATGACGTCATATATGATTAGAAGAAACACCCGCCTACCATGTTCTGTTTTCAGACAATTTAAAAAAAACCTAAAGTTAGCTGCTTTGATCTAGTTTTTTTCCCTAATAAACGTAAGTGAATACTTTGAAACTAAAGTAAGTTGTTTTGTTTTCCTAAACTTATCTAAATTCATCTGTTTATTGCGCATATTTTTCATGCGGATTTGTTTGATTTCGTTTTTGTTCTTAGTCTTGAGATTATCTGTTTTAAAAAATGGCGCAGTTGCCTTAATTGGGCCAATTTAAGTTGTTTAAATTGGACCGCATATACGTTCATAAATTTGAAAAATAGCTAATGAATTTTGAGGGTGATGCGCTTTGTACACTATTTTTTTTTTTTTAAATATTTTAAAATGGGTTACAATCTCCATGGATGTTTTTCAATAATTTTTTTTTTTTTTGTATATCTGGATCAATTTCTTTATACAGTTTAGTCCTGTATAAACATAAAAATATTTTTACATGTTTACGCAATAAATTTTGTTTCAATTTCTTTTATCTTGTATGTATTTGTATTTATTTTCTTTGAATACTTTAATCCTACGACGTCTTTGATTTACAGAGTTGAATTCAAGCATATTCCTCCTGAAGGATATTTGCGGTTCCGTGAAGGAGGGGGGGGGGGGTGCAGACTGTCACAGTTCTGGAGGATGAAATTAAATGTAATGTTGAAAACGATACAGACAAACTATCTGGAAGGAAAACACCCGTGACAGCAAAAGTTGTTAAATATATAGGAAAAGAAAAGGAGAGAGTAAGTTGTGAAGAAATTGACCTGCAAGAAAGCTGCAGCTACAAATCCCCCCCCCCCCCAAAAAAAAAAAACAGAAAATCAGTAGAAATATTATCCCCATTGAATTCAATTAAATCGAAGTACAGAGGGAGCGAAAAAACAGTTGAGTTAACATCTTCGCCATATAGAGTAAACCTTGAAATGAAAAAGAAAACGACAAAAAAAGAAACACTCACAGCACAACCCTCATAGCATGCATGGTCACAGTGACGTCATTGTGACGTCACTGTAAGTCACTGTGGTCACATCACATCTGTGACCAAAATGCCACCACTCAGTGATGTCACATTGTGACTGAAATGTGAACTTCTTAGAAAACTTAACATGTTTTTAATAATTTTTGTAATTTTTTATTTACTGTAAAAAATATTTTTCTGCCGGATTTAAAATTTTTTTAAACCGTGGTCCAAGTTGCCTCTGTGCCTCTAACCAAAACTTTTTATTTTCATATAACATAAAATGTAATTAATTCATCAGCGACACAAAAAGATTTCCTAATTATGCGAATTTCATATTATTAAAAAATGTTTTAGGTAAACAGACCTCGACTTATCTTTTATAAAGATTTTTGTAAATGATCATCTGTTATACTAGAAGTTTCTAAAAGAGTAGTCGAAACATTTCTGTGGTTTCAAACTAAAAACTTTCTATTACAGTTAAGTCTGCAGCTTTTAATGAGCACGCAGAAAGCGTCTTCAAAGTTTAGTCATGTATGCATTCTTGCTTTATAATTTTCATTGAAGTCATTTTTTTTTCCTCTTAGTGTTTCACTATTTTAAATAACTTTTTTTTTTTTTTTTTTTTTTTTTTTTTTTAATTCTACTTCTTTCAGACGTTTAAAATAAAATTGACATTTTCCGAATATAAAATTAATGTACAAAATTTAGGCAAAGCCCATGACATAATTAATTATTCATATTTTATTTTTTGTTTTCAAAATATATCTTTAAAAATTATTTTACAAGATGTCTTATTCTACAGAAAATTAATATTAAGATAATGACAGATTGACAAAGAAAAACTCATCTCTTCTAGATAATCTTGTTGTATGTTTTAAGAAGATATTTTGTATATATTACCTGTGATACAAATTTTACTTTTAAAAAAAGGAGGGGGTCATCATTATTACCATTAAATTAATTTATACACATTTTGGAAAATTAAGCAATATTTTATCTAGTAAACTCTAATTATGGATAATATTATTATTATAATTTACGTAACTGAAACTTTACAATTCAATAAAACTGATAAAAATAAAAGGTGAAATACAATAAGACATTTTCAAACAGGAAATTGAATTAGGGACAATTTGATAAGATTATTACGCATTTAATTTCCTTCTGAAACTGTTGTATAGAAAAACAAATAAAACCGAAAAAACATCTGCTTCGAACTTCGAAACTTAAAAATCGTCTGCATCTGCACTATTTCAGTTGTTAGGACTCACCGCAGAATAACGGATAAAAGTAACAGTGAAGCTTTTTAGAATAAACGCGGGAAGTTCTGTGGACACTGGACAGCATAGACGTGTTGACACGGATTTAAAAAGTGAAACAAGAACGTTTTCAGGATCCAAGTTAGTTCAGCTAATAAAATATAAACCCGAGAAAATTACGGTAGCTTTGACTTGTTGAAGATGATTCAAGTCATTGCTATGGTACTTATTATCGGATTTAATTGGTTCCCCAAAATCAAAGTATCACGTACAACGTCAATGAAATTAGGTATGTAAAAATACTATTTTCCCTGTTTGCTTTTTTTTAACCGCAACAATTTTAGTTAGCTTCTCATAAACATGCTGTAGAGCATAAATATTTCACTACATTTATTTTTTATTTTGTTGAAATATCTAAAATATTATTTTCCCTGTTTGCTTTTTTTTTTTTTAATTACAATGATTTTAGTTATCTTCTAATAAACATGTTATAGAACACAACTATTTCATTACATTTATTTTTTATTTTATTAAAATAGCTAACTTCCTTTTCAACAGCTTTGATCAGATTATTAAAAGTAGTGATTTAAATTGCATTTTAATCTGCTTTATTTTCTTATTTAAATATTTGGTTAAAACCACATGGTGTCATAAATATGAAAGTATATGGACAAGTATTATAATCAGTCATTAATATAATTAATAAACATTTAAAGATAATTAAATTATTTAAAGAAAAAGTCTTTTTATGTAATAAAATTATTGGCAAACATAATGTTTTAATTTTGTATTAAGTGATGGTCTTAAACAATTTGCATTGCATGTTTTTATTTTAAAAAATTGCATCTGCTCAGAAGAGGAATTTAGAAAAAATAAGACACAACGGAAACGTATACTATTAAAAGAGATCGTAGATATGTAATGTTAAGAAAAAAAATGATTATTTAATGTATTATTCAACCTGAGGAATGTTTTAAAATCTATAAAGAAATAGTCATAGCGGGTGAAAGCTTTTCAGTTGTTAAACATTCTTACTGAAATGTTTTCAAAGTGAACTAGAAGTCTGTTGGCAAATGAAAATATAGAAGTTAAATACGCAATAAATAGAAGTTAAATAGTATAATAAATACGCTGATAAATCAGTAAGTGTTTAAATATGATTTTACTTTTAAAATAACGCAAATACTTGAACGGTATGAATCTAAAATGTAACAATCATCTTTTATTATTTACTTTTTTTTCTGGATAATTTTATCATTTTATCTCCTGAATGATTTTATCGAGATAAATTTCAAAGTATCGATATTATACACTCTTTATAAACAGCGTGATTAAAATGGATTTCTTATTTATAATTACCATAATCTTGTAAATAAAATATTAGTAATAATAATGAACCTATGTGTGGCTCTATTTTGTGTTTATGGGCTCAATTTTTATACTTTATTTACATTAAAAAGTAGTTAACCATTTGATACTGTGTTCATTATTTTGTTTTATTGTGTCATATAAAAATAAATATGATTATTTGTATTTCTAACACAATATATACAGTAGAGCGCCGATTGTCCGAATAAGTCGGGACCGACCCTAGTTCGGATAAACAAAAGTTCGGATAAATGGGCAGACAGTTTAAGGGATGCTCCTGACTATTCTAAAACCTTCACACTTTATCTAGGTTTAGGACTGACAGCACCAGTTAGTACTGGAGTGCTTAAAAATTGTTTTTTTTTTTTAATTGTTTTTTGTTTACTTTTTTCTTTTTTTCTTTTTTTTTCTTTTTATCATTTTCTAAACTTCAGAGATTATAATTTAAGCAAAAAATAAATTGGAAGTTAGGTGTTTTTTTTTTCTTTTTTAGAGAGAGAAATATTTGGATAATTGGAAATTCGGTTAAAAAGAATTCTTTGAGAGAAATATGCTGTTCGGATAATGGAAGTTCGGTTAATTGGAGTTCCGATAATCGGCGTTCTACTGTATTTATAAAACTTTCACCGGACTTTATTCTAAAAATTTCGTTGTAGATTCTAATCTGTTTGTACTATTTATGATAATATCAGAGTTATAGATGTCATGGCAACATATATCCAGCCAGATAGACCTTTGGCAAAACATAAAAACTTTCACATTAGACGCAAAATAGAGTAGCTGCGGTGCTGTGTTTTATAAACAATAAGGTATTATTGTTTTAAAAAATCATAGGTAGTAAGAGTTATTTTTATAATATATAATTTCATAAATAAAAATGTAATTTTGGCAATCAATTATTAAAGTTATTTTTTAATAATCAAAAAGTTGTTTTATATATGGATTTTACTTCAAGCAAACCCTGATGTAAAATAAATTAACCCTTTGTATCACCGTTCTATGCATATCCAAAAGTTTTACTTACTTTTACAGTGAGCTTAAAAATACGATTTTATTTATTGCTGCTATCTTCCAACATAACGATTATTGCCGAAATTGTTCTTAGAATTCTCAACATAATGATACTGGTGATACTCAGTTAATTTTCTATGCCAAAGCTGTATTTTTCATTTGAGTAGTTTCAAATGATTATTGCTAAAATGTACTTCGGAAATTTTGTAATGCATGTATGTGGCATAAAAGACGTAAACAATACGTATATAACGACTATATGGCACATGATGAGCGTTTCGAGTGTATATATATATATATGTGTATATAACGCATGCATAAACTTCACAATGATCTTAGCAATGTCGTTACTGCAATTTTTGCATAATCAAATTTATAGGGGCCTCTATAACAAAGAAGTTTCCTATTTTCTCAGCCCCAACTTGTTTGAATTACAATCATATATATATATATATTTTATGGTAATTAATATCATAAAACATATAAAATTTAATTACTTAATATCGGCATTTCTTTTTATCTATCATTTTTTTTATTATAAATGTTGTGTAATCGAAAAAAATTCAACTTCACCAGTGACTTCGAGTTTGTAATGCGTATTAAATGAAATAAATTATTTTCATTCAGTATTTTCTATAGTTTAAAGAATATAAAAAGTACTGTATATATTATAAAATATTATATTTTCAACACAAATTTTATTTTGATAAAGATTTGAAAATTTAAACAAATTGTTTCTTTGGTAATTTTAATGCTTTTAACAAATAGCTAATTTTGAAAAAAAAAATGTGATAGATCGATCATTCAGTTGTCTTCAATATTCTCATTTATTGCAATAGAAAAGAAAGGTGTAACAAAAATTGAAGTCTGCGGGGCATTGCATTTTGATTCAATAAAATTCTTTTGGTATACCCTTGTTATAGCGGCCCCCAAGTTTTAACTGCGATGTATCGCCGAAGTATATTAACGTTATAGATGTAAATGATTTTACAACATGCATAATTATGACTATGTGTGACATGCATACGTGTTTACAACTGTACAAGTATGTCATAGTGTGACTTCACAACATTGCCGCTAGTCACATATTCGTCACAACGTTAATGACAAAATTGTCACAAATCACACAATTTTCACAAAATTGTCACAATGTGACTTCAAAGCAGTGTCGCTGTCGTCACAGAATCATCACAGTGTTAAAGACAATTTCGTCACAAATGACACATATTTCACAAATTGATCTCAATGTGACTTTGAAGCATTGTCACATTCGTCACAAATTCGTCACAAAGTTAATACCAAAATAGTCACAAATGACACACTCTTCACAAATTTGTCACACCGTGACTTCACAAAGTCGTCACAATGTGACGTCACAAAAGAGCTCTAAAACGGCCATAACGACCTCACATTCTAGTCACAGTGACTTCACATCGACGTCACGTGACGTTACATCGACGGTCACAATGTCACAGCGTGACTTCACAACGACGTCGACGTGACGTCACCATGCCTTACGGGAAAAGAAATTGGAACATTAAGTTTTAAAAAATAGGCGTAATGCAATTGAAAAAAAATGATGGAAGGGGATAATTACAAACATAATATAAAGAAAACTTCTGTTTAACAAAAATGTCTAATAATTCAGAATCTAAAAAGAAAAATTAAACAGTGATAATTGGCTTTGCCTAATTTGTAAGAAAAATAAAATAGCAGAAATGATTCGGTGTTCAGATTGCCAAATACGATTCCATGTTGTGTGCGCTGGGATAAAAAATGAATAAATGAAATTCATGTGTAAGCTTTGCATCACTCCTTACATGATATTCAAGTAACTGGCAATTAGTTCCATAATTTCTATTCTTAATTACTGATAACTTTGAATTATATTTTGAATAAATTTTGATTTAAAACAATTACTCTTATTTTCAGATATTTGATTTAAGTGCTGTTATTTTGTTTGAATGTTTCGTTAATCGCAAACTGTGGTTTTAATAAAATTAGTTGTATTCCCTAGTCATTAAAACAACCTGATATTGTTTGGTCCAATTTGGGAGACTGGGGGTCCGTCTTAGGCGACCAGTTGCTGAATTTGGACCATTTTTGATAAATTTTTCAAATTAAATTAAAATGTAGGATTTTCAAAAAGAAATTTATCTAAGAATTTATTAAGTAGATGAATAAATTGACCACCTGTAGTAATGTTTTGCAGATATTCTTAAAATTAAGCGAATTACACCTGAAAATAAGTGAAGTGGTCCAAATTCGGCTACTCTCCCCTACGTTAGTTAAGTAAACTGAAAGCAATTCGATAAAGTGGTTTAGACAATTTAAAATTTTGATCTCCTAATGTTACATCAGTTTATAAAAGTTGCAAAAGAAGCCACAATACCGATAGTAACTTAAGCATAATTTAAAAACTATTTTTCGGAAATAGTCTAATTTTGGATTTGTATATTTGAATAATCTATATATCTATTTCTGTTAAAATATTTATGTGTTACAATAAGTATTTTGTTCCAAAATAATTTCATAATATACATAAAGTCTAACTTTTTTAATACGAGGATAACGGGAATTTGAAGAGTTCTCGTATTAATCATTACTCGAAATACCAGGGAATATAAGGAATATAAAAAAAAGCTTAAAAATACACACATAAATAAGATAGCTACAATTGAGTGGCTCACAACCATAGTAGAGCAAATCCATTTTAAGAAAAAAGATGAAATAGTCCATTTAGATGGTTCATAAAATCTGTAACCAAGTCTGTAAACAAATGACATAGAGGAGACTAGGGAGGGTTGACCCACTTTTTACAAAATTATTTTTTATTTTTTAAAAATTAAACGTAGAATAAAGTTTTATATATCATTTTATTCGTTATACAATCAGTTATGAAAATAAAATTGCTTCATAAGTGTAACGTATAAGAAATTTGAAAAATGATTGATTTTAATCATGAAAAAATAATTGTTCAAGGCTCCCCACCTATGGGAGGCTTGACCCACTTTGTTTCATATTGCAATGTTTGTGAAGAGAGATAAAATCAGCTCAAAAAAGCAAAATAACTTTATGCTATATGCTTTAATTATTATAAAAAAATATTTTTTTATATATGATGCTTAAACAAAACTGTTGAGATACAATCGCAAGTCAGAAGAGAAAAAGTTTGTTTTAAACAGTATTTTGTCTGAGCAGGTATAATTGTCCAGCAGGGAAAATAAAATTTTAACATTTAAGGCAGTGTTCTCTTACAAGGAGAGGGCCAACCTTGTTAATCACAGATTTTGATTATTTTAGTATATGTTGCAGGGTAGAGGCCCCTTAGTGTCAGGTTCAACGGATTTTATCCAACGCTCCTTAGTTCTTGAGAAACCAGGGGGTCTAATATTAGTACACAACTTAAATACATACCCAGCAAAGAAAATGCTCAGTTGGTATGGCGTTTGCCGGCTAATCCGCGGCCCGGGTTCAATACCTGAATGCGCTACATTTGTTATTCTCATTTTTTGTTTTCTAAATATACTTGTAAGTATAACTTAATATTCTCATTGTCAATTAAAATCTTTAATATTGTATATCAAATATAATTTTAACCTATTTAGTTTTTTACTTTTAACTAAATAGTTGTAATAAAACATCATAAAACTGTTATTTTTTTAAAAATCACTTTTAAAATGTATTTCATATATTCTTTATCGATGCAATGATATTGAGCAATTGTGTCAATTCGTGATTTTAAACAAACATCATTTACGCATTGCTTTAACAAAGGAAGTCAATGCGATAATACCATTATTCTGTTTTTAAAGTAACAAGCATAATTATATTAAAATTCAGCATCAGAATTAAATACAACCGATTTTTTGCATATTAAAGATTTTTAAATTTGTAATAAGTATGCTTGTGCTTTCAATTATTTCGCTTTCCCCTTTATCTTTTTTTCTGCTTTTATTTTTATTTTATTTGAATATTCTTTTATTTTATAAAAACTAGATGGCGACACAACAGATTTTGTCACGATTTTGGAATTTTTATCATTCAATAATAGATCCAATTTCTTTTTAAACCTCTTTAAAGGATGAGAAATAATAGTTTACAAATAAGAAATGATAAATTTAAGTTTGTTAACATTCTAATTAATGTATGATATTAAAATTTTTAATTCAAATTATTAAATTATAATTACAAGTATATTTACAAAACAAAAATGAGAAAAACAAATGTAGCGCATTCAGGTATCGAACCCGGGCCTGCGGATCAGAAAGCAAACGCCATACCAACTGAGCTACGACTGACCTACCATTTTGGTTGCAAAGTAAGTATATAAGTTGTGTACTAATATTAGACCCCCCGGTTTCTCAAGAACTAAGGAGCATTGGATAAAGTCCGTTGAACCTGACACTAAGGGGACTCTACCCTACAATATATATTAAAATAATCAAAATCTGTGGGTTTGCCCTCTCCTTGTTAGAGACAGGTTCGGTTATCATATTAATTATGTCCGGATTGTGGAGCCATTGTCCCGCTTTTTTGTCACCTTGTCCTATTTTTGTGACATTTGGCCTGACAACTCTAGTTGTCACATAGTTTGGCTTCATCTCATTGTATTCACCCTGGTGAAATTTGTCTTACATAGCTTATTAAAGTTTTTCGATCGATGATATGTCCTTTTGCTGACGCATGAGCACATAACTTATCATTAATATGATTTAAATCTTTAAGGGGCGAAGCAGTACTAAATTGTTGAAATAAATGACTGGGACCGGAATTTAAGAACAAATTTATTTGGAAATAAGAAAAAGGCTATATTTCACATACATATTAAATGGAAAAGATTTTAGCAAAATTCTTGTGACGTTTCGGAATTAAAATTAAGTGGTTTTGTAAACATACCACTGCTCTTGAAAGTGTTAAGGCTGCTGCTTTCATCCTTTCTAGTCCTTTATAGTCTTTCTCACTATTTCTATTTACCTATAGTAAGTAATATTTAAATGCAAAAAAGTTTCTATCAACTTTCCCATTTTCTAGCAATTTTACACATCTTTCTTTAGTCAGTTTTAAACATTTTATTTTGCATCACCCTATTTTACTGAAGCTTTACAGAATAAATTTACATTACTTTATGTATATACCCATTAACTTTTGATTATGCACAGTATATAATAAAAATATTTAAAAATATTTACATTTATTAAGGGAGCCTTGAGCATATGGTGAACCCTCTCTCACATTGACTGGGTCAAGCCTCCCTGCATAGACATTTTCTAAAAAATAGCACATTGTTATGTTATGCCTAACTTACTGTACAATCTTTATTCCTGGAATGAAAGCTCGATCTTTCCACATTACTTTAAACCTACTTACCTAAATTTCTATGATATAATATATTCGAAAAAAGCTTACAAAATATTTCTAAAAGCACAACTTTCAGGTTGAAAACGCTTGACACTTTATTTTTTTCCACACCTATTTCGACTATCTGTATGAAACGAAGACTGTTGTTTGATCATTCCAGTAGCTTTGGTTGACACCTATTGATAAAAGTCTGAAATTCCTTTAAATATGAAAATTGATGGGTGGGTCACGCCACCCGTATGGTCAACCGTCCCTAGTTTCCCCTAATTGAGAAAGTATAGGAAAACAGACTTCGTTCACTGTGGGAGCGGATAAAACAGATTTATGCACCGTCTAAATAGACTATTTCATTTTTTAATGGACTTGGTCTAACCCCCAAATTATTAATTGCTCTAATTATCTCAATAATAAAGTTAACACTAGAAAAAAGGAATTCTGCTTTTTCAGAATTTAGTGTCGCCCCCTACGAAAAAGAAAATGTATATATATATAGATATTACAAAACATATTTCAGTTTTAAGACATAAAACACACGCTTTTATTTTATATCAAATGACGTCATCTGCAGCCGATGAAGAATTCCTCATTTGCGATCCAGTATTAAACAACATCTACAGTAAAATACACATATGGCGTCATTATTGTTGAATAATACACAAATCCAAAAAACTCAACAAAAAAGTCGACTGTCTAATGATTCATATGCCTTCATTTGTTTATAATATTAATATAGATACTTAAAATTAAATCTAGCTGATAATAGCTCATATGTTTTATCAGAAATCATTCATTTTTTTTTTTCAGAATAGCACGTATTTTGATTACATTTTTTTTCCAGTTTTTATGGGAAAATGGCAAAAAAAAAAAAAAATAATAATAATAATTGCTATTTCCCAACTATTTTTCCTTTACTTTCTACAGAAATGGAGTACTTGAGTTGCCATAATTAAACAAATATCGATAAAAACTACAAAAAATTAGTATCTCAAAATTAAATGGAGATGCAGTTTTCAAACTAATTGCATTTAAAAGTACTTATTTTCCCCAATACGACGGTATAAAAATTGAAAATATGCGATGCTTATAAGTTAAAAAAATTGTAGTAGGGTATTTAACAGTACAATGCTACATCTGCTTTGTTTTACGGCTGGCTTATACAGCGGAACGTTATTTTTTGGAGGCGATACATTATTTGCTGTGAGAAAGGAATAGCATAACGGGGTCTAAAAAATCATATTTTTTTGGAAAACTGCTGTTAACATTGCATTAGTGACTGCAGTTTTCTAGTTGTTGGTTTCACACATCCTTTTTCTTTTAAGAGTGCAATATGGAGGGAATATGGAGGCAATATGGGCGACATGGAAGGAAAGACTAGTTAATATGGGTCGTAGTCCAGATTAGAAGAATGAAATATTTAAAGGTTTTCTTCTTTGCTCCTTTCTTTCTATGTCTCACTTGTAAATCTTACAGAGGGGCAGTATTTTAAACGCTCTTATCATCCTCCATTTTCTTTGTTCTTTCAAGACCTCAGAACACCCCTTTCCTCTTTATTGTGCGAGTGTGAAGAGCGGGTGTCTCCTTGAAGGCTGAAAGTCTGTTTATGAAAACTGAAATATTACAAAATTTTGACATACAATTTTGATTCGGAAATATTATCGCTGCAAAAAAATAGTGTTCTATTAAAACAAATCCCTGCAGTCTCGGCCAGCAAGCACAGGTAGATTTCAAAATTCAGAACTAATTTCTCCAACAAAAATTTTATCATGATTAGAGATAAACTCAGTTTAACAATTTTATCTGGCCGCATTTAATGAGTTTTTAATTTCATTTTTCTGTAAGATCAGTTTTTTCAGAATTTTACATATCAGTTTGGAAAAGAATTGTGCTGAATTATGAAAGATATTGTGCCCATAAAAATATTATATATATATATATATATATATATATATATATGCCTTTAATTTCTCAACCGTTGATCGTAGACATATAGTTCCAATTACAAAAATTTTTCGAATGAAGTAAATATTCATGCCGTGGAATTATTTAAAGTAAAAATCAATTTTATAAAAATTACGAAATGTAACTTTTCATACAGTCCTTCTGCCCTATAACTATATTTAGTAAAAGTTTATACATACCATAACAGATATAACACAAAAAGTTTGACATCTGTACTTGAAAAAATGGCACATTTACTAAATTTCAAAGTTTCAGATTTTTGCACATGATTTTGTCGTTCATAGAAGCATCAGTTAAAACACGAATTAAAGTAATTAGAGATAAAAATTAGGGTGTTATGTACTTTTTTCGTCAAGACCACCTTTAGCCGGTATCACCAAATCGGGTTTCACCAAACAGGGTTATTTCATCTAAAAATTTGAGCTGACTTTTTGGGGTCGTATACAAAGCGAAGAATGAAATATTGAAAATAAATATATATTTATTATAATATCAGAAAATGGTCTACATAAAGACTCTGAAAAGCCAACGGAAAGACAGCCGCCTACAGAACGCCGTGGTCAGAAAAAGGTCGCAAACCATTAGAGATACTACTCAAAATGTTCTCCATTGGAGGCAAAGCACAACTGAATGCGTGACAGTACTGAATCCTGGACAAATTAGAAAATAGCAGGTTTGCAAACTGTGCTACAATCAAGGACGATGTGCTGCTTCAGATAAGCCATAGAAGTAGTCTCAGTCACATAGATTTATGCCTTGATGTAATTCCAGATTGTAGAAGTCCATGGGAGTCATGTCCGGAGAACGCGCGGTGGCCACTCTACCGACCACCATATCCAAGGATCTGTTGGCCGAATTCGGTGACGAGATTCGCCCGGACGTTAGATGTATTATGCCGAGAGGACCCCATCGTGTTGTAACCGCACCCGGGATGCATGTCGGAGAGGCAGCTCTTCATACCAGTCACGTACCGTGTTTTGTAGCAGATGAAGGTAACGATCGCCAATTAACGTTCCATCGTAGAAGATGGGTCCAACAATCTAGGTTCCCCATATATCACACCACGCATGTCGCACTGTCCGGGCGATGTGTAGGTTTCCAGGTCGCATTATCCTTTTGATTGTCTCACAGATTGCACACCATATATGCTCTAACGTGTCCAGGACTCAGTACTTTCACGCATTCAGTTGTGAATTGTTACAAATGGAGAACACTTTGAGCAGTCTCTCTAGTATATTCCGTCGTTATATGCATTTACGTTTTTACATTTTTTATAGTAGACCGTTTTCTGATATTATAATAAATTGATATTTATTTTTCTGTTTAATTTCAATATTTTATTCTTCGCTTTCTATACGACCTCTAAATGTCAGGTCAAATTTTTAGGTGAAATAACCCTCTTTGGTGACACCCCGATTTGGCGATACCGGCTAAAGGTAGTTTTGCCGTAAAAAGGACATAGCACACTGATCTGGATCTCGAAATATTTTAATTCATCTTTTAACTGATCCCTCAATGAACGACAAAATAATGTGCAAAAATCTCAAACTTTGACATTTAATAACTGTGTCAA
The DNA here is from genome assembly GCA_963932465.1 of Maratus speciosus. Taxonomy (NCBI): domain Eukaryota; kingdom Metazoa; phylum Arthropoda; class Arachnida; order Araneae; family Salticidae; genus Maratus; species Maratus speciosus. Next base: position 176,442,603 of record OZ010792.1, read on the forward strand.
TTTTCGTAGTACAGATGTCAAACTTTTTGTGTTATGTGTGTTATAATAATAATATAACTGTAGGGGCTGGGGCACCATATAAAATGTTACCTTTCTTATTTTTTATAAAATTGATGTTTGTACTTTGAATAATGCCACAACATGAATATTTACCTCATTTGAATCTTTTTTTTAATTGGAACAGTATATCTACCAACGGTTGAGAAATTAAAGGTCGGCGATAGATAACCTTATTGCACTCTGTATATATGGGTGGCTTTGGGCTCTAGATTTCATGTTTGGCGTAGATCTGCGAATTTTTTTCATAAATTCTAACATAGGGGAGAATGTAATAGGTAATATTTCTTACAAAACCTACCTATAAAATGATCTCTTTCTGTTCAACCGTACTTTCCGATGGAATTCACATTAAAATGAACAGATGTTTTGCTTGTGTGTGGCTTGCTTTTATATCTCTTAAAAAGCGGGAAATTCTTAATACAGTTTAATCAATGAACCATTCTGAAAATTTTAAATTTCTGGTTTTATGCGTGTCCTGATTTTATCCGTGCTCGTATTAAACAAGTTCGATTCTATATGCAAAATTATTTTTCAAAAAATATTTTAAATATAAACTTTAGAAGTTTTAATTGAAATCGATTTCTAGAAGCCGCAAATATGCGTGTCTAAAATTTCGGCTCATTCTCTAAATAGTTTTGAGTTATGCTCTTTAAATACTACCGGCATTGCAGTTTGTTTTGGCAACTAGGGTTGCCATATTGGCCTCCAATTTTAATCCGAAATTTCAAATTCGTACTGGAAATGTTGAAAGGAGAATTTCTGCTTTATGTAATTGCTAAAGGTCTCTTAATAAATAAAACATAAAATTCTATTCTTTATTTCTGGTATGAACACTAAATTTATGAATTAAAATGGAGGTCAATCTGGCATCTCTGCTTGCAATTACAGTAAACATCCTCTATTCCGGCACATTTGGGACTTGTATCATGCCGGATTATGAAATTTTCCGGATTACAGAATAGAAGTTCCAGAATAACCGGTAGAAGTTGAATTAAACAAAAAATGACAGTAAATCTTTTTTCTATTCTTTAAACAGCTTGAATACAGTAAAAAACATTTAAAATTGTAAAGTGCAACATACACTGTAAAAAAAAAAAGTCTGTAAATTTACTAAAGTTTTCCTAGGAAACTGGGATTCCTAGAACTTTTTATGTAACAGCAACAACAAACATTCATGTAATAGATACACGTTTGCTCCAAAAAAAAAATGTCAGGTTACTAACAAAGTTTTAGGAAACTGGGATGCCTAGAACTTTTCATGTAACTGCAACCATGGTTACAGATAAAATCTTAATAAGATTACTGTAATTTTAGTAGATTTATTTGTAAAGCTACAGATTTTTGTAGCTTTATAAAAACGAGTTTTGTAGATTTGCAGCTTTTTTCTGTACAGCTACTTATGAAAGTTTAGTAAGCATGTAACTTTACATCTGTAGAACTACAGACTTTTTTTACAGTGTATGTATACGAATATAAAATGACAACGTGCAAGGTAGGCCTACTCGTAGAAGTCATCTTAAACAAATCTCGAATATCAGGTTGTTTTGTCGTAGTCTTCTCTCTCCTTTTTTTAGGAAGTAATTTTGTATGATGTGGAGTTTCATAATTTCCACATTGTTGAACGAATTGCTGCGCTCAGAAAACTTGATAAATGTATTCAAGACATCAGCTGCATGATTCCAGCATTTTGTTTGTTTCGTCTACATCATCTATATCTGAGTCAATATCATTTGGGGCTGTTGAGTTGATAACACTCTGAATGATGCCCTCATCTGTCAAAATTTAGTCTCATGAAAATATGCTTCAACCCACTCTTTTATTTCTTCTCGATTCAGTTGTGACATGAGGTTCTCTAAATGCAAATAACCTAAAACATCTTCTAGTTCATCGACAACTGTATCGCTTTCAGTAACTTCAACATTTTCGTCCAGTACTTAAGGTCAAAGTTTACGTTAAGGCGTTTTCAAAGTTTTCTGTTTCATTCCTCATTCTGAAGTTACATCAGATTATTATAAACATCACGAGTGATTAAACAAGAAATACTATTTTTTACCGACTGTCGTACCAGATTATTTAGCATGCCGAATCTTAGGATGCCGGATTAGAAGATGTTTACTGTAGTATTAAAAATGAAACTCTCTTTAGCAGTCAAAAACTTTAAATAAATTCCTAAGCTACGTCCTCGGATGACTTCTCTTTTTGTATGTTGAAGTAAAGTTTTCTGAAAAAACCAAATATGATTCAAAATTGCGTATTCGTATTGAAAATTACAAAGTTTAACAGAATTTTTATATGAGGACGGCCTTATATCAAGAATTCCTTTTAAAATCAACCCGAAAGCATAATCCTCAATCGAATAGATATTTTACGGGTTTTTTTAGTATGGAACAATCTTTTGCGAAAAGGTTGAAGTATAATTCTGTTCTTCCACGCTATTTATATTACGTCTTAAATATATTTTTTTAATAAACATGAAAACAAATAATTGAATAATTTTTTAAAACAAATTGCATGTTTTATGCTTGCATACAATGATTTTAAAGAAATCTACGTATGCAATTGTATCTTTATATACGGAATAGAAGAAAATTTGTTTTAATATTTTTTTAATCATATAAAAGTTGTGCATGGATTAATTTTATACTGATACTATTGAATTACAATATTCAAGCAATATATATATATATATATATTAATTTTTTTATCCATATTTAATATTAGAAATTATTTATTTTGATATCTATGTACATTTTGACGAAAAAATACACACTAAAAAAGTTTATTATCAATAAAAGGAAAAACAATTTAATCTAAACTGCTTTACTCATAATTGAGACATTTTCAAAAATGTTTACGAAAAATATTAAAACACTTGATTAAATATGGAAATAAATAATGTAAAGATTTTATTTCTATTTAAATTGGTCTATACAAGTATGTTCACAAAGTTTTTCTGTATTTTTTTATTGATGGAAATACATAAATCTTTAGAGAGATATTTATTATTTACTGTGGTAATAAAAATATAACCAAACATAATAAAATTTATTGAAGCAATATAAAACATGAAGAGTTAATGATATTTAAGTAAAAATCAAAATAAGCATATTTAGTCCCTGTATTAAATGGCGTATAAAATTGGAAATGATGAGCTAGCAAAATATTTTGAAATTTTTCTTTAACGTCATCCATTAAATACATTCCATTGTTACGTCTCGATATCTAAAAAATAAAATGACTTTCTTTTTATTTAAAAGCAATATATATATATATATATATATATATATATATATATATATATATATATATTAATGCATTCTAAAACAAGCAGTGTAGAACAACTATGAATATGATAAAATGAACAAAACTAGTTTTCTATAAAGGAGCAATAAATACATTTTTATCACAATCATTAAGAAAGCTAGTTGGATGTGTCAATCCCAAAACTTTCATTTATCTCATACCTCTTAATAATTCAAAAAGATGTTACAAATGTTAATAATTCAATATTATCCATTTAATACTATACCAACTTCGACTTTCATCATAAATGTCTGCTTCAGTCAATTAGTCGGAGGAAAAACGAGTTTATCTCGATCATGATATTTACTAAAATCAATAGTTTTTCGTTATTATGTTGTACATCAACTATTTGCGAACAGCCAGCTTAGCGGGATGCGATGTTCCCGTCGCTGCATGAGCCGCTGGTGTACAATAGAACTACGAAAAATCGAAAAAAATACACAAATTGCTATTACAGCGCCTTCTTCTGGTAAAATATTTCGAAATTCAAGGAAGACGTGTTTGCTTTTGCCAAACGCATAAATATGAAATTTGGTTTAATTCTTTGCACAACGTCTTACACTTTTTGATGATACAAAAATGAAAATGCCACAAATATCGCCATTAGAACGCCCTTTCAGGCGGAATATTTCCAAATTCAAGGAGTACCTGACGGCCATAGCCAAAATTACAAAAAAATATTGGTTCAATTCTAGGTATAACTGCATATAGTTTTCGATAGTTTAATGGCGACACACGGCCACACGGACAGACTGACAAATTGTATAAAACTGTTTTTGGGGATTTATGGCGCCTAAATCGTTAAAATCCGCCAAAAAAAATGAAATCGAAGAATATTTCGATTACGATAGTTTCTTCTTTTCAAGATATAATAAAGTAAAACTCCTGGATTTGCAATTCAACATAGGAATTAAAAATCATGTCTAGATGTCTTATCACTCGTTCTTTTTTTAAAAACTTTGTTATAATGATTGTTTTAATTTACTACTATTTTCTAAATTCTCTTTTTAGAATGAACTTGCAAAAATTGTGCAAACAAACGCCGAAGTTTACTGCTATTGTAAAGGTTATAGAAACAGACATCCAAAATCTTCCTTAAAAATGTTGGTTTTTAAAAATCGGACCGTTTGGTAGACTTGTTATTTCATAGTCGAGACAATAGAAATTTTTCACTAAAAAACTCATAAACGCAAAAACACGCATTTTTGTTCATAAACGTGTTAAATTACAATCCAGTTTTTTTAAATAATTCCTTTCGCAGTTACTGAGATCTGGACATAATCCCAGAAGGAGGAAATGATTAGACAAGTAAAAAATGATGCCATTTTAAAAGTAGATTGTAATTTTAAATCAAATTATGCGATCAAGACAGAGGAATCAATAAACGTCAATCTTGAAGTAAAATAAGTAAAAATGTTATTTTGTTCATGAATGGAGAATTGCGATTCTCAAATAAAGTAGATTTACCATCCATTATATTATGAAAAGTTTGAACTTATAAATTTTTAACGGGAGATAGAGGTGGTCAAAGGATATTTATTTCTAATAGCAATTTATTAGGCCAATAATAGTTCTGAAATCGTATAGAAAACAGATGATATTGAAGCACATCTTTCTCAGAAGTACTGAACAAATTTTAAACCTTTTCTTCATGGTTTTCGTAATTGTTAAATTATAAATCGAAATTTAAAGTAAAAAATGTTCGCGAAGAAGTAAAATAAAGATTGCAATAGTTACAATAATCTCCCTGACTTTTACTCGCCCACAAAGACTTCCTAACAACAACAGCTTTCTAAAATATTTAAACTTGGAATTGCGCCAAGCGTGCTTCGAAAGCAGCTCGATAGGTTGAAAAACTGCCTTAGTACATGTCGCTGTTTTCTACACAGGTTTTTAATTAATATCTCGGCTAATTACAAAGTTTTTCGAAAATCACTACCGGCAGTCCTTGGATCAATCAGCGTCGATAGGTACGTCGACTGCACCTCAACTTCCACGCTGAACTCCCGAAAACTACAGTTTGTATGCAACGAAAAATGCAATTTTCTAAGTTTTTTTCTTAAGTTTTGAAAATAAAAATAATGCCAAAAAGTGGCTCTTCGATTAAAGTGTTATGATTTGTAAGAAAAAAACTGTTCTCTTATGTTAAACGTCTGTTGATAATGAGTCGCCAAACATTGCTCCCATGGTCATCATTCGTATTCCATTGGAATTGTGCCAAGCGTGCTTTGAAAGCAGTTTGATAGGTTGAAAAACTACCTTAGTACATGCCGCTGCTTTCTACACAGGTTTTCAATTAATGTCTCGGCTAATTATAAAGTTTTTTCAAAAATCAATACCGACAGTCCTTGAATCAATTCCTTGGATCAAGCATTTGATTCACTTAAAAATGTACATACTTTTTTCACTTATAACATTTAAAGTGCATATCTATAATTTAAACCAAGCATTGTAAACTTAAATTTCAATCATTTTATTTAAAATACAAAGGAAAAAAAATAAGAAGAAATAATGCTTAAACGCAATTTTTTTTATCAGCATCAAAGTATTGTTACTAATTTAAATACTTGGAATGTAAAAACTGCTATTGGCCAGAAATAAAATGCTATTGGCGAGCTCTGTGAATGAACAAAATAAAATTACCGAAAAAATATTAATAATGAATTTGCATTATTATAAACGTAATTTCGTACTTAATACATTAAATTTAATCTAATCAATATGTTTTTGCTAACTATACTTGTCTTTTTTCGGAAGCTTTAACTGTAACATTTTTTACTAAAATATCCTCTCCGTCGAATTTCAATAAGTACACTAGTTAGCTCTAATTTAAATGAAATTGCGATACAATGTTTATTTAGTAATCGTGTTTCTATTTAGAAAAATATTTTATTTTAAATACACGAATCTGTTTTAGTTTTTTACTAAACTGCCTACATCTGTCGGGTATTTCCTTATATTGTTTTAATACATCATATGCAAACGCTCCAAAAATTTTTTGAGTTAATGTGCAAAACTGCTAAAAGAAATAAATATATGAATTGTATATTTTCTATGGCAATAAACACTTTCAAATGTTTAAACATAAATTTAGTCTAAATAAATATTTAAACTCCATAACTAAAACGTATCCAAACATTCTTTAGTAATCCAAGCAATGTAAACTCTGCTAACGAGACTTGTAGCATCTGCATTTTGTCAAGAAAGAATTCAGAGATACGCCTTATTTGTGGAAACAAATTTTAGTTTGAAAGCGAGAGTTTAAAATATAACTTTGTTCATTCATTTATAATTATGTTTTACTAATTATAGTTCAGCGCAGAAGGCTAAAAAGAATGTGATTCTTTGAAAAAGTATATGTATTTAGATAAAATGTACCATGGGAATTTGGTTAACAGAAAAATGTTTACATCCTAAAATGAGCTAGCTATATTTCAAAATACTTTAAGAGCTAAGAGTTGTAAAATTAATTGTTCTGATTCATTTTAAACATAATAAAATCAAATGTGCAAAGGTGTACTTTATTATAAATTTTCAGCATAAAACTAGGTTATTTAGAACGATCCTCCTGAATATAGGGGAATATAGGGTAGGTTTTTTTTTTTTTTTTTTTTTTTTTTTTTTTTTTATACTTTCTATAGTTACTACATTGTTTAATATCTGCAGCATCTGTCCAATTATTCGGCCATTTTGGATGACTTTCTGCTTGACAATCTATATTATTAAGGACAAACATATCTGTGCGTAACGCATACGTCATTCTGCGAATGGCAACACTTTGAAATTTGAAATGAAATTTCGCTTTTGCATCGCTTTTGAAATTCTCGCAACAGCAAATTTTTAAACTTTTAAACATCGCACATTTTCAGTTTTTACACTGTCGTATAGGGAGAAAAATGTACTTTTAAATGAAATTTATTTGAAAGCTGTATCTCAATTTATTTTTGAGATATTAATTTTTTTTGTAGTTTTTAATACCATTTTTCTAATTGTGGCAACAAAAGTACACTATTTCTATTAAAAATAAGTAAATTGAAAATAGTCGAAAATAGGAGATTGCTGTATCTTTTTGTTGCCATTTTCTCATAAAACCCGAAAAAAAATTCAAATTGAAATACATGCTATGTCATCAATCGTTTGTTATTCCGCGATAATGACGTGATATGCATACTTTTCTATAGATGACGTTTAAGACTGTATTGTAAAAGTGCATTGCTTTAGCAGATGCAAATGACGTCATTTTCTAAAAAAGCGTGCAATTTAATTCTTAAAACTGTAACATGTTTTTTAGATGTGCGTCATTTTTACTTCAACTGCTTCCTCAAGTTTTTGTCCAAAATTTTCGCGGGTAATAAAATTTTAATGCTAGTCTTTAGGACATTCTACTATAATTTTATCAAAATAACATAATTTGCTTATTTTAATTTTTCATAATTTTATATATAATATATATATTTAAAACACAAGAGTGTTTTTTAGTCAGTTGCACTGATATATCTGCTGAACCAATTTTACTAATAATTTTTTTAACTGAAAACTATTCATTTATGACCGCAGATGTGACCGCATCAACTTTTTTTTTTCTGTTTTTTTTTCTGTTTTTTTTTTCTTTTTTTTTTTTTTTTTTTAATATAGTCACTTTTATATTTTAATTTTAAAAGAATTTTATGAAATTTCTTCAAAATGGTGAAAATTAGATAGCTTTCACTACTGCAGAGAAGAGAGAAATAACGAGGTTTATTTATCTTTATTCATGCCATTTTCTGTTAAAAATTCAAAATTCTTGATAAAAAGTTTTGTATATTGTTTAGTGGCGCAAAATCCCATTAGGGGCGTAATATTTTGAACGGAAAATGGCATACTGCTTTTGAAAACATTCATTTTTCCTAATAAATTTTCCATTTTGTTTTTCTTTTGCATGTGTACTGATACTAAGTTTCAGACACTAGGCGAAATGCTTATTTAAGTGAAAATGAAGTCAGATTTAAAAGAAAACGATCATTTTCTTCGATAAAACTAAACATTTTAACACATGTGCGCCTAAAAAACATAAATTAAGGAAAGTTTACTCTCCGGTATTGAAATTAGTATCTCAAGTTAAGAGTCCGTCTGTTGGCATAAAAGATGTTACTGACAATCGTGTCTTCAAGTTTTGAATTAAAATGATTTTAAAATGATCAAACAAAATACAATTAAAAAAATGATGGATACGATATGAGAAGTGCGTATATAAATTTTGAAAAATTGAAAAGGATGTCGGGTTTAGATTTCATACGAAAAAAATTCTATGATCGTATCAGAGTAGAATAAATTTTGCTCTTTTTCATTCCGGAATACCAAGCATAAGAACCTCAATTGATAACCTCATCCTAATAACTGATATTAATTATATTTTACTGATTACGTCTCTATATTATAAAGGAAAAACGTATGTGTGCGTAATGTTGACGCCATTTTGCGAATTGCAACACTTCACGATTAAATTTTGATTTTGAAATTTAGGAACTTGAGGAAACTTTTGAACTTGAGGAAAATCTACTTTCAAATGCAATTTGTTTAAAAACTGGATCCTAATTGACTGGTTTATTAAATAATTTTTAAGCATGATATATTTATCTTATTACGTGCCGGCTTCAATACATAATAATAATAAACATTTTGCACATAAAGCAGCAAGCACTGTTCAGCATTTGTTTCTGACTATTTTTGTATAACGAAATTAATGCTTCCTTTATAAACAAATAAAAGAGTAATACTAAAAAATCATAAATCTAACATATTTAGTACAATTTACAGTTTTAGATCAACCAATAGGGTAAAATAAAATTCAAATGGAATTTGTTTGCAAAGTGCATCTCAGTTCCCTGATTGTCTATGGTTTTAAAAACAATTTTTAAAGCACAAATTTTTTTTTTTTTTTTTTTTTTTTTTTTTTTTTTTTTTTTTTTTTTACCTATATCGCGCGGAGTTCGATTACGAAAGATTAATTTGTTTGCCCTTAAAACAACATAAAGAATTCATCATTTTCATACGGCTAATATATATTAGCCGGAAAGTTTTTTAAAGGATCTATCCTTTAAAAAAACTTTCCTATGAATAAATAAATAAAATAATATAAATAAAACACGAATTTAACAAACATGTAATTGAACTATGCGCTAAGAGCCCTAAAATTATCAGAATATAAAAAGATGCCGTAAGTAGCAGAATCTTGGTCAAATAACTCTTAGCATGCGGCTATTAAGAAAATATCGCTTTTGATAAATTTCAAAACTTTATTTGATTGTATAATTCATATTTTTCATATGAAAAATGCTTTTTTAATGTTAGTGGGCAATTTAAAAAATTTATTGCATATAAAAAATTATTAGTTTTCAATAAAAAAAAATGTTTTCACCTACATTTTCCAACCCGGGAAGCCCGGGTACGATCCCCTAGTATTATTAACACGTTCACACCGGCGCGGTGGGTCACACTCGACTGTCTCAGAGCTCAGAAGTCTCCGGCTTTTTGGATACCAGTATTTTAATACAGAATATGTTGTTTTATTTAATTAGAAAATTGGGCAATTTAAAGGAACAACATTTTCTCTAAAATAATAGTGATGCGCAAAAAGCCGGAAACTTGACAAATCTGAGACAGTCGAGTGTGACCCAACGCGCCGGCGTGAACGTGTTAAAGATATCTGATCATACTATGATAAGACAAAGTAAAATCACGAACAAGTAATACTTTTCTAAAAAACGGTCGAATGGTGTAACGTTTTCCATACATCTTTTGCAATCCATAACTAAAAAAATATATAATTATTTTTTACCTATCGATTTCTTAATCAGTAAAACTTTGTCTGATATTTTACTCTTGTATAATTTTATTGGCTTTAAATAAAATAATAAAAATGCGTATTGAGCGGGTACTGTTACAATTTGATAGTGTAAAAAGCATAAAGAAAATTTCGAAAAAAAGAATCGCACAAATTTAGTAATAGACTCTTAAATCAGAAGTATAAATTTAATTCAAAATTTTCTGCCAAAAAATAATTAATTGTACTATAAAGTTATATCGTCACGTCATATTAGTTTTTATGAAACATGCTCCCGCTTGAAAGCGCTTAACATGCGAGAGGTCCCTCATTTGTGGAAAAACTGTAAAAATCCTGCTTATCTTCTAAAACACATATCTATTAAAGAATGCATTTCATTTCCCTGTTAAAATAAAAAAAAAAAAACTACTGAAGCAGGCATGGCTAAAATAGCAAAATTGAGCAGAACACACTGTAAAAAAAAATCTGTAAAGTTACTAGCATATTTCTCGGAAACTGGGATTCCAGGAACTTTTTATGTAACGGCAACAGCAAAAATTTCTGTAACAGCATCTGTTACAGGAATTTTTCTTGTTGCCGTTACATAAAATGTTCCTGGAATCCCAGTTTCCTAGAAAAATTTTAGTAACTTTACAAATTTTTTTTTACAGTGCATAAGAAAGCTGCGTTTGGTTAAACATGACTCCAATACTTAGAGTTTTTAAAATTTCTGCATAGTTAATTATAATTTTTCAATTAATATAGTAAATTATGAAGGATCATATGTGAGATTTGTTAGTAAATTTACTAGTTAGCTTCATCGTTTTCAGCTTTGTTTCGTCGTTTTCAATGCATCAAAATAGCCGTTGTGCTTTCGTTCATTCTAATGACCCCTAAACAACATCAGCCTCAATTTAAGACGTACCGCAGGGATATAAGACTGACTTGATATAAAATTATTTCAATAATATTGTTCCTTTCTACATGAAGATGGGACCTCGCAGCATATTAACACTTTCCCATGTTAAAACTTACAAGGGAGAGAACTTTTCTTTAACCAATAATATAACGTTAAGGTATGCGGCATGGAAAAGTAGCGAAGAATAGAGATGTGATCCCAAGAGGTCATACTCCCAAATATACATCCTATTTAATAACGCTTCACTTCTATCTTCAGATTGGGGCGAATAATTTATAGCACAGTTTAATTTTAAACCATTAAATTACAGGGTAAGTGAAATTAATTCTCCTTAGTATAAGTAATAATACCTTCGTTATAAACAACAACAGATAGATGTTATCTGGGCACATTTACAGAATGAATTACAAAGTTGTATAGTCATATTTTGTAATTATTCTTTGTATGTTTCCTGTGTCAAATGAACATATCCTAAATGGTAATATATTCCTAACCTGACATTGTGCAGAATGCTCATACCAGCCGTGTACAATTGTGTAGCATCAAAGGCAATATCTCTAATGAATAATACTTGCATGCAAAACGTGCCCGAAAAGTTGAAAAGGGCACGGAAAATTTTTCCATTAATAATTGCACAGAAAGATTTTCTTATTTGACAGAAATTTTGCTCCAACGAATGTGACATACAGGAGTTATATAATCCGAAAAATACAAGGAACTTTCGGCACCCTTCTATGTTATGTTGAAATTTTTTTCTTACTTTCAGCGTTCTTACCCTCGTTTATAGTCGGAAAAAATTTAATTCTATCTGTAGTTAGTTTCGATGTTTACAACTTTTATTTATTTTAATACAGGTACAATTAAAAATCTTTGAAAATTCAAATGAGTAATAGAGCTTTTTTAAACCTAAGTATTAAGTAATGTTCACGGAATATAAAATAATATTTGTTTAAAATGAACACATAAAATTGCATTTTAATCCCTTATAGCGAAGTTGCATTGACTTAATTAGCTATATTTTACTGATATACCTCATAATATAGTTTAACATAGCGTCTTATTTATCTCTCTTACGCTGACTTCTATATTCCATTAAACAGCACTTAAATTTCAACGTATTATTTATAGCTAAAAATTAAATTATGTAGAATTACTTCCTGTTTCAGAAATTAGTTTTTAATCTGAGTAATTAATTAAATATTTAACTAGCACGCATGATAAACATATACAAATATCCAAAATTATACTAAAATATCATTTCTGACATTTTAAATGCCTTTCATAGCAAAGTATATTTTTTAAGTCGTCCATGATTTTTTAATGATTTTTCAATAAAATATATAAAAACAAAAGGTTTGTTTATTCATTATATCAATTTGTTGTTTTTTTATTTGCATTAAAGCAATTTACTTTTCGTTTATACCTTTGAATATTAAAAATATCCATTAGAATTTCAAAGTTATTGTTTTTTGTCTTTCAAAAAGTTATCACAACGGTTCACAACATTCTAAAGTTGAATATTTCATGAAAAAAGTTTTGTGTATATAAATACCATTTTGTCATTTCATTTTTAAGATTATTGAATTTATTAAGTTTTTAAATTTTAAAATTACAGTTATATAAATCTATAAAATAATAACAAAATAAATTAAAATAAACATCCGTATAAAATAAAAATTTAACATGCATAATATGAAAGAATACGTAGAAATACTGAATGATAGTGAGTCATAGACAGTGCAAATTTAGAATATCTTTATTTGTTTTTGAAAATGAATCGGGGTGAGTCGAAACATGTCAACAGTCAAAATAAACGTATTTTTACTGGTTTTAAAGTTTTACACTTTTTAGCATTTGAAATTAATATATTAATATATTACAGTTAGACTTTCTGTAAAACCGAACCTATTCTAGAACTGTGTAAAATACCCTGTTTTACTTTTGGCCTTTATAATGGAATACAAGATGTCGTCCCATTACCTCTCTTGCCGCGTTTTGTATAGTTCATTATATAAAAATTAATATTAACTAGTAAATCTGCAGATCAGAAGCCTCAACGTCAGCTCTACAATTCATTGTGTTTAGCACCCTTTGAGTAATGTTAATCTTTCTACAAAAAACGAAATTTAAAGTTTTGAAATTACATAAACATTTATAAAACGAAAAAATATTTCGAAGGTTTCTGACATTAGAAGCGTTAAATTAAACCCCTTGTTATGTAATGGTATTCTGAAAATCTCATGAGCTACTTATTCTGGTAATTTTTAGATAATAAAGTAGATTTCTTCAGGGGGGCCCTGCCCCCTGAACCCCTTCGTAGTGTAATTTAATTTACATTTGTAATTATCAATTAATTGTGTTAATGTCCTTTAGTAAATTCTAATAATAGACGGAAACGTACATGAATTCTTTTCTACAGCCCTGTATATTACGTGAAGATTTTTACGCGTCGTCTATAACATTTAAATTTAATGCAGACAAAAAACCCTCTTAAAACTGCTCATATTACATTTCCGGGGATTAGTATGCATAGTGTGCACCATATATCCAGCTTCTGCGGAGTCCTGTATATGGTTCTATTTAAATTCTGCAAACATTTGTTAGTATACTAAATGTAATTGGGCTGGGAAATACATAACTCAAAAAAAAAAAAAAAAAAAAAAAAAAAAACACTGAAGCAATTCGCGCTCATTTTCATTTATACTTACGAATTCATTTGTGTATCCCTGTACATGGTCTATACAATATTTAAGCACTACTTATTAAGCACAAATTTACTTAACTTTAAAACGCACACCATAATCGAAAATGCTCTTCAGCAATCATCCGTAATAGACCAGAACTGTATCCGAAATTTTTTATGTGACCCTATAAATGAACGATAAATACGATACAAATCATATTCAAGCTTCTTGTAGTCAACCACAGTAATGTAATTTAATTTCATAATGTTGGAATTAGTGCAACACAATTAACACACTGACGACAGGCAATTTAATTAAATCTGGGTTTAAAAACAGTAGAAGCTCCTCCCTCTTCTGAAAGTGTCTCGGAAATTGGTTTCTGAGATATGTTTTTCATGTTTATGCAGCAGTAAATATCTTTCAATGTACGGATGTAATTTATAATGTCTTACAATCTATAAAAAATATGGACAACACAATATAAATGTCTTTTCTGTAAGGTAGAAGTCACTCCCTTAGCCAATGATGTATTCTGAATAAAAACGAGAATTCTCGTTTCCCGTCGCTAATGTGTTAAAATAAGCTGTGAAGAGTTTGTTTTACCCCCGTAGACCACATTTTAATCGACCACTTTTGTGTGACCCTGAAAAAAACATATGCTTTGCACCCCATATACTACAAAAATGTTTCAAAAACACATATCAATTTTATTATTTTGTAACAGAGTAACATCATTAAAAAACGCCACAAAAGGATTTTCTTCAAAGATTGTAATATTATGAATACTTTTGAGTTCCCTGTACGCACGCTGTAAGTGCTACACATAACATATTTTATAGTAACCAGGTTCTAGTGCACCTTAATAAAGTATATAAATTTCATTACGTTTAAAATTGTGTAACATTATTAAAATACACCGCAGACGATTTTCCCCAAAGACTATAATGTAACGGAATAGTTTTGAGTGCCCCTGTAATTAAGCTATGAATGCTACACTCTTCATTTTTAATACCAAACATACTTTGGCAAACCTCAATAACGTATATCAATTACATGTAATCCCGACTATATTTACGCGAGTTAGAGCACGTAGAGAAACACGGCAGGCGACAGATAGAAAAACTGAAGTCATAAATACTTTTCATCCATGTTGGAAAGTGTTAAAAAGGATTTACATGCCTTTAACTGTACTTTTTTTTCACTTATAGCATGGTTAAACATTAGTTTAAACATGATAATCGATGCGATAGCAATAACATATTAAAAGCCCCCCAAAATATGCATATCTGGAGATCTATAAATCTACTGGAAAATAATTCATTATCGTGTCCACTGTTAATTGCATAAATTGCATCGATTTGGCGCGATAAAATATTTTTTGTGATAGCCTTTTAATAGTACCTGCAACAAAATTAACGTAATTTGCTAACTTCATTCATATTTGACGCAATGATAGGCTACGAATAACAGTCGCTAGGCAACGAAGAAAAGGAAAAAAAAAAGAAATATGTATCATGTAAAACAAGAAAATTAATTTAAAAATTCTTTATATTATTGGAATACATGTATAAATGTCCTCAAAACATTATACACGTAAATAAAAAAATCTGATAGATATATTGATAAAACTTCAATATAATAGGAATAATTTAAAACCCTTATTTGGAATTTTAGTATCCATAATTTGACATTTAAATCCATTAATCAAACGTGCCATTTTCTTTCAACTAATCGAAATTTGAAAATCGTCTGACTTGCCGTAGAAAAGCATTATAAAGAAAAATAAAATCTTCCATATTTTCCGAACGAATGAACCAAATTTAACCAAAAACTATACAGCTACGTCCGGGTATCTCACGAATATGTCCAATTAATTTCAAGCTGACCGGATGCTTTTTGCGGCAGTTATCGCGGAACAGACAGACAGACAGACAGGCAAACGGAAATCAAAACTTTTCGTGTCTCCACAGTAAGCCTTCACTGACGTTTCGGCAATTACTCTTTATTTTTGGTATTGAAATAAATTAAATAAAAACAGCATTGTTTCTTGCTTCAGAAATTGCTTTTAATGGTCTCTCTATATTAATTAAATATAATCTTTTCATTTGATAAGTCTGAAAAACTGTAAAATTGTGCTTTTTTACATTTTTTAAATTGACGTTATAGCAAATTGTAAATTTTATTTTTCGATAGCTTTTTGAAAGAATTTCTAATGACAAATAAGAAATATTTCTTTGTCTATTATTTATATAGTTTTTTAAATTTCTTATTTGCATTAAAGCAATTCCTTCAATCTTTTAATCGTCGAAAATGTCTGGAATCCACAATAGTTCTTTAAATTATGTAATACTTATTCAAAAAGTTTAAATTAGCTATCACAATACACAACATTAATACATAATTATGTCATTGTGAAATGTGTACGCCTAAAATATTACATTTTAGCCATTTTATTTTGCCGTTCCATGAATTCAATTAAGCTGTTAAATTTACACATTAAAGTTAAACTGTGTTAAACTTTCTGTATAAAGTGAACCTGTAATAATTTGCGGACAACCGTCCTTTGTTTCTATAATGGGGTTCAAAATAGCGTTCTTATTATCTCTCTTACTCCGTCCTTTGTAGTCAATTAAATAGCACTTAAATTTTAACCATTTCCTATTTATAGCTTTAAATTAAATTAAGTAAATAGCGTGCATCCGTATTTCAGTAATTAGTTTTAGCTGTCTCTAAATTTAATTAAATGTTTAATCTGAGATCAATACAGACCAAATACAGTAATTTGTAAATTAAGAGTTACAACCGAAACTTGTGAGAGAACTTAATAAGCATATATAATAATTAATTTTTGAAATAATGCGATAATAAGAATGGGTTTAATTGTTATTTGTCTTTCTGTATGCATGTGAAGATTGTTGGTGACATCTACTATTAAGTCGAGAATTTTAGTTGTGCAATCGTGGCTTATAATGCGAATTTATTCGACCCATGGAAGAATGCTTCGATGTTGAAAATATAGCTTCAAGTAAGAAAATATGGTGGTCGTTGCAGTCGTATTATCAATTCATATGGTCGTTTGTAGTCGTATTATAAATTCATACGGTCGTTTGTAGTCGTATTATCGATTCATACGGTCATAGTGTAACTTTAAACAAGGCAACGGATTCAGGAATCCAAAGAATTTCTCAACAAAAAGAAAAGCTGAGTCAGCTCGTCATTCAAATACGTTTATTTATCATTCAGAAAAAAAATATAAAACGTCTCACATTGCAATGATAGCTCCATGAAGCCTTCCGGCATCGGCATCGGAACGCCCAGTAGGTGCGATAGGAATAATAGTCCGCATCAGGTGTATCCGAACATGATGAGAAGAGCAGAAGAACGGAGGCTGGAAAGAGAAGAAGAAGAACGACGGCAAAAATAAGCCGAAGAAGCCAAACAAAGAGCACAAGAGTTGGCCAGGAAGCGACAGGAAACACAAAGTAAAATAAACGAAAAACAGTCAGAAGAAAAAGTAGATTGGGCAGTCAGAAACAGCCAAACAGAATACAAAACGGATTCAACAGGAGAAAGTAGTGAAGAAAGTAGCCACGACAACCAATATGAGGAAGACGGCAGCAAGGAACAGTATAGGCAAAGCTTTCTGTTGGAGAAGGATAACAAAGAGAGTAAAAAGAAAGAAGAACAAGAAGACCAGGAACAAGACCAAGGAAAAAATAAAAGAAAAGCAGCAAATAGTAGAAATAAACATAGCTGATGAGGACCACAGTAACAAAGAAGACGAAACCACAGATCAGGGAAAAAACGAAGGAAAAGAGAGCGGAGAAAAAGAACAGACGGATGGAAAAGCAAACGAGGCACTATCAGCAAATAGAAGAAGAAGGAGAAGTAGAAGAACTAAGGAGCAATGACGAAGACGGCATAGAATAGACGAAGAAGAACAGCAAAGCAGGACCTAGCATTGAAGAAACAGAGGAAAACGATAAGGAATACAACAAGAAAGCGAATGACGAAAAACAAAGAAAAAGGGAAGAACTGCTCGAACTGAAAAGAAAATTGCTTCAAAACAACGAAGAAACAGAAGATGTAATAAGAAGTCCAGCAGCAGAAAAAGCAGTAATAGCCCTGACTCTGATGCAGAAGATCCAACACGAGTGTGGAAGGCTGTCCAAAGGAATAGGAAAAGAAATGGACGAATGTGCAGAAACCTTGATGAACCAGATATTAGAAATGGAAGTCCAATACCAAGTAGCGAAAGCACAACTAATATCATTAGAACAACACGTCCAAACCACAAGAAGCAAGCCAATAGAAGAAGTAAGTAGATATTACAGCAGGTAGGAGGAAGCTACCGGGACCCAAACCAGGCCCACTAGCGAATACGCGGAAGCAATCAAGGTGGCAGCCTCAACCCTGATCATCCAGGCAACAACTAATACAGATACAGAAGCTCTAGAAATAAGAATAATAGAAAAAACGGCAAAAACCATAGTGCGGTTGAAAAACGCAGAAAATAAGAAGAGGAAAAAAGTTGACATGCGAAACCAAGAAAAGGCGCCAAAAATAGCGAATAAGTTACATAGCGATGAATCAGTGAGGTCAGCGGTGAAGGTGACAACGGCTAACGTAAAGATGAAGAATATAATAATATTCAAGATCCCAGATTACGTTGAAGAAGAACAGATCAAATAGAGAATAAGTAAAGAACTATGTCTGGATCAGCGGAGCGGAAACGAGGCAGTCACTCTGCTCAGGCGAGTAGTGTCCCGAAACGGGTGGATAAACCAACAGGTCCTCCTCCCGTAGCCGCTGGCAGATCGACTGCTAAGGGCAAAGTCGGTGTGCCTGGGACTCAGGGGGTGTCCTATAAGGACATTTATTAAAGTTACAATGTGTCACAAATGCCTAGCGTTTGACCACCTAGCAGCGAATTGTGACAGGACACAGAGGCGCTCGATCTGTTCGGGGCCGCACCCGTACACAGGGTGCAAGAGCCAAAATCGTACATGCCACGCATTCTCCAGATATAATGAAGCAAACAGAGGATATGCTGCATCATACAAAAATACGAACCATCAAGCCATGGCATGGCACTAGCTACAGGTCAGAACATAATTATGGGAAGGGTGAAGCTAACTAGCACAAATGGTGTGGAAAGGGTAACCTGGTTACCGCGCCACGACCAATTACTCAGGAATAGACGCCCGAAACTGGAAAAAAGTCAAAAAAAGATAAGCACTCGGTGTTCCAGTAGCATCACATATATACCATATCACCCTTAATAAACATAACAACACAACAACACAATCAACACACAACTCTCGATACACAGAATATCGAGAACAATCAGCACAACTCCAAATACTCAAGGAAAAAGTCTAATAGATATTCCCTAATAAGTATGTCAATTTGTATGTCTAAGTTTTAAATGTATTATATATATATATATATATATATATATATATAATAAAAGGCCTAGGATTATTCCTATCGCCAACATAAAAAATTATAAAATGCATGTCCATTATGTCCCATGTCCCATGTGCGAGTGCGGTAGGCGTGCAGGATCAGGCGACCAAGACCCCCAACAGGAGCACCGCAACAGAATAATTGCACATCACTTTACAGGTCGAGCAAGCTGCACACTATGGCAAATCAAGAAGCATCAAAAAGCCTCCGACTCCAACTGTATATCCAGTGCACAAAGAACAAAAAAAGAGAGAAGGTAAGTAACAAGTATTTAATTCGTATCAACGAAGGAATTTTTCATAGTATTCAGTCTTATGGGTTCTTAGAATATTCCGAGGAGAACATTAACTTATAGGGTTTTTATTGTATTTAATATTTTCGAGCCATTAGTAATCTTAGTCCCCGGTGCATTGTGGCGCTGTCGATTAGAATCCTTTGTTTTCTTTTACCAGTACTGCGCAGAGGGGCAACGTCCCAATTGCTATCCCTTTTAACTACGACGTGTAAAGCGGGAGCTTAAAGGGACTCCGACTTCCGAGCAGCGAAAGCCGGGCGCTGGTACTGCGAGACACCAGACCAATACCCATACCAAGCGGCCTCGAATGGGGCTTGTGAGGAGGGGTAGGCTCGGGGGGGGGGGTCGTGGAGGTTACCTGTGGAGCACCCCTTCTTCGCCCCCATTAAAAGTAAACCTTCTACCATCTTTATTCTTCCTAAATGCCAAGCACACGAGGAGTAAAAGCCAGGGGCGGGAGCTAGAAGGGACTCAACGACCGGTCGCCCGTTGGGGACAAGTTCCTAATGGGGAACACGTGTGCAGGCACAACTTCCTATCTTTCTACTTTTGAGGCGAACAGCGATAATCCAGGGGCAGGGGTATGAAATGAAACCCAGCCTGCTGCCCCAAGGGGCAGTGTACGCGGCTGCAAGCTTTATCCCCCCTATTTTCAATAGTCATCTACTAGCACCTCTGGGCAGTGCTGGTCTTGCATTCGGCGCTCCCATTAAAGTTTTTTTGTGGCGCCACGTAGCATCGTCACCATATCCAAGCTATTCTCCAGTTCTCAGAACTTTGTAGGGGTAAGAGCGTTCTCCCCATGGGTAGGCTTCATTGGTAGTATAGATTTTATCCATAAGTAATTGTAGTTTAAGTTTTAGTATAAAGTGAGGTTTTGTTAGGACGCGAAGCTTTCCCCCCTTGGTTTATAATTAGAGTGACATGGCAATAAACCTAATGCAGTGCAAGCAGCGTGAGCAGTGACCCTTATAATCCAGAGTACTCCAGAGTGAGAGACTGGTGGGTTCTGGGGAAGGCTCATTCTCAACATGCAATAACCATTTTTCAAGCCATCTGGGTGTATTGTAATGCCGCAAAGAGCATTCAGAATAAAACAGAGTTAATTTTAAGAAGGTAAGCTAAGGTAGTTAAGTTAGAGAATTAAGGTAGTAAGGGTTAATAAGCAAGCTTTTTAACTAAGTATTATGCACCCATGTCAGGCTTAATAACGAGGTTTCAAAGAAGTTTAGTCAATGAAAAATAAGAATATCAGCCCAGATCAGTTGATGTAGTAATATGCGGACATATTTTAAATGTCACTAGAAGCAAATCAGAAAAGACTAAAGATAAAATAAAGAACTTAAGTGAGGAAGTTAAGATAGACAAATTAAGGTAGTAAGGATTAATAAGAAAATTAACTAACTATGTATTATTCTTAATAAGCACCCATGTCAGGTTTAATCAAGTAGTCAACTAAGTATCTTAATCCATTCCAGCTAATAGTTTAATATGTATTACAGTTCAGTTCAGTTTGTAGTAGAAATTTGCATTAATAATTATGTCATGTCTAACAAACCATTCTTTTCCAGCATCCCCCCTGTCCCCCCCGGGGGGCCGATCATGCCGACCACTCGGGGGAGCATTTTTTTTTTTACAGTTCGCCTCTTTATTAGGTGCAATAGGACTCTGTCCGCACGAGCTACCGGACCCGCTCCAATGGGACATTCAACGGAGCCAGTTTTTCCCCGGTGGGGTACGGTAGAAAGGCGAACACCCGTCTCTCTCTGCAGCGATTCGACTGCCTTGCATTTTGGCCCCGAAATTATCCCTTTAGTGGTAACTCTTAGCTTCTTGGCCATTTGTTAGGTAGCTTTCTTTACAAAAAAGCTACCTATTGCACCCGTTCGGAGGAAAGCGATTTCAAAAAATTTTGGTATATTTTCATCGATCATGACCCCCAGACCCCGAAACCACCCTCCGTTCAAAATTTATATATATATATATATATATATATATATATATATATATATATATATATATATATATATATATATATATATATATATCTGACCTATGTCACACTGTAACTCCCGTAATTATGAACCGATTTCGATGTAATTCGGTGTGTACATAGTACATACCAATGTCTCGACCGAGTTCGTTGGCCAGCTTCATCCGCCGTTTTGTTTCAAAATGGCGGCCATTTAAAATTTTTAAAAAAATTTAAAACTTGAAATGAAGTACCAAAAAATTAAAAATGGAAAAATATTTTTTTCTTATGTATTTGACCTTTATACAAAGATTCCGGAGCAGTTTTTGTTTCGTCTATACCTTAAAAAATGGCTGAGTTATAGCATTTTGAATTTCTAGCGTGGCTGACATTTTGAAACGTCCTGAATTTTGTCACGCGATAAAAGGCGTATTTATGAACCGATTTGGATGTAATTCAGTGTGTACATAGTATATACCAATCTCTCAACCGAGTTCGTTGGCCAGCTTCATCCGCCGTTTTGTTTCAAAATGGCGGCCATTTAAATTTTTTTTAAAATATTAAAACTTGAAATGTGGTACCAAAAAATTAAAAATGAAAAAATGTTTTTTTCTTATGTATTTGACCTTTATACAAAGATTCCGGAGCAGTTTTTGTTTCGTCTATATCTTAAAAAATGGCTGAGTTATAGCATTTTGAATTTCTAGCGTGGCTGATATTTTGAAACGTCCTGAATTTTGTCACGCGATAAAAGGCGTATTTATGAACCGATTTGGATGTAATTCAGTGTGTACATAGTACATACCAATCTCTCGACCGAGTTCGTTGGCCAGCTTCATCCGCCGTTTTGTTTCAAAATGGCGGCCATTTAAAATTTTTTAAAAATATTAAAACTTGAAATGTGGTACCAAAAAATTAAAAATTGAAAACGTATTTTCTTCTTATGTGTTTGACCTTGATAAAAAGATTCGGGAGCAGATTTTGTTTTGTCTATATCTTAAGAAATGGCTGAGTTATAGCATTTTGAATTGCTAGCGTGGCTGACATTTTGAAACGTCCTGATTTTTCTCACGTAATAACAGGCGTATTTAAGAACCGACTTGGATGTACCTTGGTGTGTACATAGTACATACAAATATCTCGACCGAGTTCGTTGGCCGGCTTCATCCGCCATCTTGTTTCAAAATGGCGGCCATTTAAAAAATTAAAAAATAAAAAAAATTAAATGAGATACCAAAAAATTGGAAAGTGAAAAAGATTTTTTTTGTATGTGTTTGACCTTAATACAAAGATTCCGGAACAGTTTTTCTTTCGTCTATATCTAAAAAAAATGGCTGAGTAATAGCATTTTGAATTTCTCTTGTGGCTGACATTTTAAAACGACCTGATATTTGTCACGCGATAACAGGCGCAATTATGAACCTATTTGGATGTAACTTGGTCTGTACATAGTACATACCAATGTCTCGACCGAGTTCGTTGGCCAGCTTCATTCGCCATCTTGTTTCAAAAGGGTTGCCATTTAAAAAAAATTAAATTTAAAATTCAAAATGAGGTATTAAACAATTGGAAAATGAAAAAGATTTTTTTATGTGTTTGGCCTTGATACAAAGATTCCGGAGCTGTTTTTGTTTCTGAAAATTTGTTCTTTTGTTTATATCTTAAAAAATGGTTGATTTATAGCACTTTGAATTTCTAGCATGGCTAACATTTTGAAACGATCTTGTATTTGTCACGCGATAACACACATATTCGCCTATTTCGATGTAAGAAGGCATGTGGATATTATACATCAACACCTCGACCAAGTTCGCTGGCCAGATACATCAGCCATCATGTTTCAAAATGGCGACCATTAAATTAAAAAATATATATATATTTAAAGTGAGGTGCAAAAAAATTAGAAATTGAAAAAGGTGTCATTCTTAAGTATTTGACCTTGATATAAGGATTCAGGAGCATTTTTTGTTTGTCTTTACCTTACAAAATGGCTCAGATATAGCAGTTTCAATTTCTATTGTGGGTGACATTTTGAAAAATCTGATTTTTTGCATGCGACAGCACTCCTGTATATTAACCGATTCCGATGTGAGTGAGCATGTGCACAGCAATTACTAAGGTCTCGACCAAGTTCACTGCTTAGTCTCATCCACCATGTTGTCTTAAAATGACAGGCACTTTAAGAAATTGCCGAATTTGGCAGCCAAATATATGTTACTTTAAAGAAAAGCAGCTTGGATAAAGCTGACTAATTTCGCGAAATTCTCATTCATTATATTGATAAAAATTAGTATTGAATCTCCTATATTCGGTTTCCACTAAATTGAGCTTCGTGTGTTTGAATGATATAATTTGGCTTTTTTAAATAAGGATTATGAAAGCTACCTCTTCCTCCCGGCACTGGCCGGAAGGACTTTTTTTTTATTTTTAATTTTCCTCAAAAATGCCCCCTTTTACAGCCAAGACGTTTACCACCTATTAGGCATAAAAAATAATCCAGCACTTTTCCGTCCGGCATGGCAAGTATGTGGTGTGCGGCGACAAACATAGTTCAGCATAGTGCAATAAACAACTTAGACCAATCACCCTAGTTGAAATAATCGTCCCGGGTGCTTGCTGGTGTGGTCACCGCGATGTGGTTCACCACCTGCGGTGATCTGGTGTATGCACTCACAATGCATCGCTCCGCAGAGGTAAACAAATGCCGACTTAGCACACAACGAAATAAATCAGTGAAAAGTGCACGACCTCAGATTAGCAACAGAGCTAATGACACCAGAGGGGATTGACCTAAGGTAAAAAAGTTCTTTATCTAGTTGCGTAATGCTTTTGAAATAAAGAGAACGTCGAGATGCGAAGGAAACTGGATTCGTGGAATAAAGATTGGGAATAAAAATAACAAAATGCATTTTTTAAAACATTCGAAAATATAAACTTCCTTCTCTTAGAAAATTATAGATTGGATAGTTGATTAAATTAATGAAAGGATTAAAAGTTTTAGCCTAAGATTTCAAATAAGATAATTATTAGGATGCGCGTTTTAATTTTATAGGAATTTAACTAGATATAAATAATACAGTTTATTAAGAAATAGGCAAATAATGAATATGCCGGAAATTTAGAATAATTTAAATGAATATTGTAAAGAAAAAATTTTATATAACATGCATAATATGATTTTATTTATTTAAAAAATCATATTAAATTGAAAAGTCTTGAAAACAGAGAAACTGAATTTACTCCTCCATTACCGAAAGTGTGGTTTTCCCCCATTTATTAACTACATATGTTTTGTTATTTTAATGTAATTTAGGATATTTAGGGAACTATATTTACTTCCTCTTTTATTAAAGTCTGTTTGAAGATGATTTGAATGTTATATAAATTGTATAAAATGTTATGGAAACATAACCCTATTTCAATTATATCACTTTGTATTTTTGCGATATTATGCCATCAAAACAATATCTTACTTTTACGTATGTTTTACATTATTCTTCACACATTAACATATGCAAGAACTGCGATGGCGTTATAAATGCATAATATTAAAATAAAAACCAAGTTGCTATATTTGACGGTCACTATACAAAAAATATTACTTTTTTGGTACATGGTTTATTTTTACAGAAAGTTTTTTATAAGTTCGTTTTGAGTTTTTATAATATAATAAATTTTATATTTTATGAAAACGTATGATTTTGTATTTAATTATTTATTTAATTTATGAAAGGATATACATGTTTATCTCTGTTCCATGTTATGCATAATTTTATATCTTAACGTTTTCATTTCTTTCGTGAATGTGATAAATATATCTAAAATGTGAAAAAAGTATCTAATTTTTTCCCTGAAAATTCGTTTACGTTAATTAAATTTATTTTGCAGAAATATAAATATTTCTTTTTTTTTTAATTATGTTTGAAATACTGTTTGAAAATTTCATTTTAAAATAAAATTATGTACAATAATTCCAGAACGTAGTATCATTTGTCACCTAAAAAAAATACATTAAACCCTCGATTTAACGGACTAATTGGGACTAAGATGTGTCCGTTAAATAGCAAAGTATTATTTATAATATTATTTTGTTATAATTATAGTACATATATATATTATTACGTACTTGTAATTACATATATTATTACAGTGCAAATTATATATATATATATATATAATATATATGTCGTAGGCTAATTGAGAAATCCGGCTCTTTGCAAACAGCCTAGGCTCTTTGCAAAGAGCCGGGCTAATTGGAGAATCTATCTCCTTTTTCCAATTAGCCTGATATTTTTAAGGCTTATTGGAAAGAGCCTAGAGAACCTTCAATTAGGCTAATTGAAAAATGACCACTTATTATCCGATCAGGGTGATATTTTTAGCTCACAGGCTATCAAATCCTGAGAGCTTATGTGCCCGCCGATTCTGTATGTACGTGTGTACGTAACGCGATAACTCTTGATAGAAATATCCGATTTGCTTAAAAAAATTTTTCACGGTTCATTCTTATAAAGTGTTTCCCTGATTATTTTTTGGGGTTCATTGGTTAAGGATAAAGGGGGAAGAGGGGAGCTAGTCCCTCCCCTTAATTTATATAAATGGGTTTTTCATGCTGAAATATGCGATTTTCTATAAATTTGGTATACCGGTTAATTATGTTAAGCAGCTTCCCTGATTACATTTGGAAGATCATTATTATGTGTAAAGGGGGGAAAGGGGGGCAATTGCCTCTCCCCTGAATTTAGATAAATGCGTTTTTCATGTAGAATTATTCGATTAGCTCAAATTTAGTATACCGGTTTATTATGTTAAGGTGCTTCCCTGATTAGATTTGGAGGTTCATTAGTTAAGTATAAAGGGAGAAAAGAGGGACTAGACCCTCCCCCCCCCCCTTAATTTAGATAAATGGGTTTTTCATGCAGAGTTATTCTATTTGCTCCAAATTTCGTATACCGGTTTATTATGTTAAGGAGCTGCCTTGATTAGATTTGGAGATTTATTGGTTAAGTATAAAGGACGGACAGGGACTAGTGTCCTTTTAATTTAGATAGATGGGTTTTTGATACAGAATTATTCGATTTGCTTCAAATTTGATATACCAGTTTATCACGATATGGCTTCCTTCATTTGATTTGGAGGTTCATTGGTTAAGTATAAAATGGGTAAAGGGGTGCAATTGACCCTCCCCTTAATTTAGATAACTGTGTTTTCATGCAGAATTATCTAATTTAGTTTAATTTTTTTTTCTAGGTTCATTCTAATAAGTAGCTTTTCTGATTAGATTTGAAAGTTCATTGTTTCAGCATAAAGGGAGAAATGGGGGATCTAATACCCCCCCCCCCCTTAATTTAGTGAAATGGT
The DNA here is from genome assembly GCA_963932465.1 of Maratus speciosus. NCBI lineage: Eukaryota > Metazoa > Arthropoda > Arachnida > Araneae > Salticidae > Maratus > Maratus speciosus. The sequence goes on from OZ010792.1 coordinate 176,469,468, forward strand.
TTTTTCATGCAGAATTATCTGATTTGCTTCAAATTTGGTATACCAGTTTATTATGTTAAATAGCTTCCCTGATTAGAGTTGAAGGTTCTTTGGTTAAGTAGAAAGGTAGACAACGGGGACTAATACCTTCATTTATTTTTCGAGGGGCATTATTCTTTGAAATAAGTGTATAATATACAATTAGTGTGAATAGCCTGTGAGCTCAATGCCATCAGTTTAACTGGGCAATTTTCTTTTTATTAGGTTTATTAACGAATAACCCTACCCAAACCCGAAAAATAAATTACAACAGATCGTACCCCGATCCGAGCAAGACAAAATAATTTCAGTCTGCATGCAACCCGATCAGAACCTGAGAGTTCCATTTGAAAATACCCGAAATCCCGAACCAAATCTGATATCCGACAAAAATATACCAAAGATCCATAACCGTATCCGAACAAGACAAATTAGTTTCCGTGACACGCAACGCTACCAGAACCTAAAAATTCCGTTCGAAGTCAACCTGAAACCCGTCCCGAACCAAATCTTAACAGACAAAAATATTCCAATGAACTATAACCCAATGCAAGCCAGACAAAATAATCTCCGTCCACCGGCAACCCTATCCGAACCTGAAAGTTCTAATTGAACTCAATCCGAAACCTGGTTGTGGTCGGTTTTCGGGTTGACTTCAAATGGAACCTTCAAGTTCGGATCCGGTTGAAAAAAAAATAAACTAAATCACATAATTCTGTATGAAAACCTACTTATTTAAAATAAGGGGAGGGGCAATTGCCCCCCTTTTTCCCCCTTTTATAATTAACCAATGAACGTCCAAATAAAATGAAGGAAGCCATATCGTAATAAACTGGTATATCAAATTTGAAGCAAATCGAATAATTCTGTATGAAAAACTCATTTATTTAAATTAAGGGGACACTAGCCCCTGTCGCTCCTTTATAATTAACCAATAAATCTCCAAGTCTAATCAAGGCAGCTCCTTAACATATTAAACCGGTGTACAAAATTTGGAGCAAATCGAATAACTCTGCATGAAAAACCCATTTATCTAAATTAAGAGGGGGAGGGTTCTAGCCCCCCTCTCCTCCCTTTATACTTAACTAATGAACCTCCAAATCTAATCAGAGAAGCTCCTTAACATAATAAACCGGTATACGAAATTTGGAGCAGATCGAATAACTCTGCATGAAAAATCCATTTTTCTAAATTAAGGGGAGGGGGGAGGTCTAGCCCCCACTTTCCTCCCTTTATACTTAACTAATGAACCTCGAAATCTAATCAGGGAAGCTCCTTAAAATAATAAACCGGTATACGAAATTTGGAGCAAATCGAATAACTCTGCATGAAAAACCCATTTATCTAAATTAAGGGGGGTCTAACACCCTTTCCTCCCTTTATACTTAACTAATGAACTTCCAAATCTAATCAGGGAAGCTCCTTAACATAATAAACCGGTATACCAAATTTGGAGCAAATCGAATAATTTTGCATTAAAAACCCATTTACCTAAATAAGGGGGGGCTACCCCCCCTTTCCTCCCTTTATACTTAACTAATGAACCTCCAAATCTAATCAAGCCATCTCCTTAACATAATAAACCAGTATACCAAATTTGAGCTAATCGAATAATTCTACATGAAAAACGCATTTATCTAAATTAAGGGGAGAGGCAATTGTCCCCCTTTCCCCCCTTTATACTTAATAATGATCTTCCAAATGTAATCAGGGAAGCTGCTTAACATAATTAACCGGTATACCAAATTTATTGCAAATCGCATATTTCTGCATGAAAAACCCATTTATCTAAATTACGGGAGGATAGCCCCCCCCTTTCCTCCCTTTATATGTAACTAATGAACCTCCAAATCTAATCAAGGCAGCTCCTTAACTTAATTAACCGTTATACCAAATTTGGAGCAAATCGAATAATTCATCATGAAAAACCGATTTATCTAAATTAAGGGGGTAGCCCCCTTTTCCCCCTTTATACTTAAATAATGAACCTCCAAATCTAATCAGGGCAGCTCATTAACACAATAAACCGGTATACCAAATTTGGAGCAAATCGAATATTTCTGCTGAAAAACCCATTTATATAAATTAAGGGGGGGACTAGCCCCCGTTTTCCCCCTTTATCCTTAACCAATGAACCCCAAAAACTAATCAGGGAAGCACCTTATCAGAATGAACCTAGAAAAAAAAAATTGAAGCAAATCGGATATTTCTATCAAGAGTTATCGTGTTACGTACACACGTGCATACAGAATCGGCGGACACATAATCTCTCAGGCTTTGATAGCCTGTGAGCTAAAAATATCACCCTGATCGGATAATAAGTGGTCATTTTTCAATTAGCCTAACGCTTTCTAGGCTCTTTGCAATAAGCCTGAAAAATATCAGGCTAATTGGAAAAAGGGAGATTGAATCTCCAATTAGCCCGACTCTTTGCAAAGAGCCTAGGCTATTTGCAAAGAGCCGGATTTCTCAATTAGCCTACGGCATATATATAGAATATATACAGTGTATATGCATGTATTGTATATGTACAATATATGTATATACATAAATATATATTGTATATACATATATACTACTGTATATATATATATATATAAACACAATACATTACTTTTAATAATACAATATTGGTAATGAAAAAATACAAACGAATTAACACATATGCAACTTTTATGGGAATGAAATACTTTTTACACAGAAATAATAATTAATAAACAAGCAATAAACAAATGGAAAAAAAAATTGCAATGCCCCCAAAACAACAGGCATCATTTTATGTTATTTACATCACATTTAGGTTGCTCCATACTGCTGGATTGAAAAAAGGCGTCTAGTTTTAGTTGTTTCCCACTTGAATACTGTTTTTTTATTATAAGAGATCGAAATTGTCTAAAGTGTTCATAATACGCAAACAGTTTGGGATCTGAAGATGCCCCTATGTAAGTAATGACGTCATCCATATGCTCTCGTACTGTAGATAATTTCGGTCGAAATTCGCTTAATTCTTCTTTCTTGTTGTCCTCGACCTCATCTTCATTATCATCATGCAGAATACTTTCTGCGATCTCCTCCTCCTTTAAAATCTAGTAGGCTGGATCTGCTTCGTCATTCTCGAGCCACTGTTCTATAACTTTCTCAGGGATATAATCACCAGCCTCTATTATTGTACTCCTAAAATCCGAAATCTCAAACCCTGTAAAATTGTATTCAGGATCTGCGTCGTTGAGTAGTTTTGACCAGCCGTTAGCCTGTGTGGTTACCTTCATCTCCCTCCACGCAGCAGCAAAGTTAAAGATAGCTGATTTTAAATTGTAGGTGCGCAAATTTTGCAGCGTTCTGGCTCCTCTCAAATCTTCTACTGATTCATTTTCATTTTCCAACACTACCATTACTTCTTCATTTCTTCTTATAAATCCTCTTGCAGGCAACAATGACTCCTTGGTCCATCGGTTGAACTAATGAAGTTGTGTTTGGAGGAAGGAAATCACATTTTATTCGTCCATCCCTACTAACTAACTTTTCCGCGTTAGGGTGGCAGGGAGCATTATCAAGGAGTAATAGAGCTTTTACTTCGTGGGAAGGTATTTTCATAACTTCTTCTTGATAGTGACGCACGGCAGGAACAAACTGGTTAAAAAACCAATCAGAAAAAATATCGCTTGTGAACCAAGCATTCTTTGAACTAGAATAGATGACTGGCAGTTGCATACTAATATTTTTTAGAGCATGCGGTTTCCTGGCCTTTCCAACTACCATTGGTTTAAGACGATGACTGCCATCAGCATTAGCACAAAGGAGTGCTGAAATACGCTCCTTGTTTAGCTTGCGGCCAGGCGTCTGGGCGTCATGTTTGTACGCCAAGATATTTTCCGGCACAGAACGAAAATAGAGTACTGTATCATCAGCATTGTATAACTGACACAAAAGTAGGCCCTCGGATTCTATCAGTTTCTTTATCTTTTTTCGAAAAGGTTCCACCTGTTCGATGTCGGCACTTAAAGATTCACCGCATGTTTTCCTGTTAGTGAAACCATAGCGTTTACGAAAGTGCCAAAGCCAACCATCACTTGCACGAAATGTCACTAAACCCATATATTTCTCCAACTTTTCTGCGGCTCTCCGCAACTCAACACTACGGACGACGACGCCACTTGACCGCTGTTGTCCAAACATTTGTTTACTGCCTCCTCCAGGTTTTTATTTTGAGCCACTTTTACATGTTTCCTGTCCGCCACTGAGAAACCGCTTTTTGAATCACCCACGCTGTATTTAAGGGAAAAATGGACTAGTTTTTCCTTATTCTTGCGAATGCCTGAAACGGTTTTTTTTTTTTTAACTCCGTATAGTTCGCAAACACGTGCGACCGACACACCACTCTCCAATTTCTCTACCAACTCAAGTTTCTGTTTTATAGATAAATTAACGCGTTTCCGTTTAATATTACAAGACATTTCAAAAAAGCACTAGTAGCAAAATACACTTGTGAACTGAAGCAGAAATGGATCGTGGGTACGCTAGCGCATGCATAGAACGAAAAGCATATCACATGACCGCATAGGTCGCCAGCATCATTGCGCATGCTTAGAACGAAAACCACGCTGCAGTGAGAATCAAAGCGCGCGATTTCGGCGTTTCGTGTTCTTTCCCTTTTTTTAAGGTTTCGTTCATTTGATCACGAGACATTGTGTCGCCACAGATATAATAAATATTTTTTTTTATTTTACCGAGAAATCGCTTTTTAAAAATAGTAAAAAGAAATGCTTTGTCGTTGTTCATTGCTTGATTTTTTACATATAAAAGCTTAAAAGAGGGTTGCGTGATGATTCTCAAGTAGGGGAGGGGCGGGGGAGGGGGGCAGTAATACTTTTTTTTTCGAAGCGTGTTTCATCGTCTTAGAAGCTGTTTTATCATGGAGGCTTCCAGTAAATAATAGTGATAAATAAATATTTGACATTTGTCAAATATAAAAATTTGAAATACGGGCGTTGAATTTCAGGTTAGGGAGAGGGGAATAATTTTAAATTAACGATTTTGATTTGTTAATTTAAGGATAAAGTGTTTTAAAAGTTATATTAAACGAAACCATCTGTGCGATCTGCGATCACACTTACCCACTTGTTTTACTTTAATTTTTTTTTAATTTTTAATTTTAATTTTATTTTTTTTTAAATTAGTCCGTTGAATCAGAAGTCCGTTGAACCGAGGTCCGTTAAATCGAGGGTTTACTGTATTCAGAAGCTGGAGGCATCGCTACTTAATTTTATTTGCTAATTGTCGATGTGCGTCATTAATTTTGAAGTATTCTTACTGAGATAGAAATGGTCTTGAATTTAATGTATACCCCGTATTTCTTTTAAAAGTTAAGTATTTAAAAGGTTTATTTTTTAAAAAAGTTAACCCACATATGTAAAGACATTTTGGAGATATTTACGTCAAATGTCATATCCTGCACTAAATATGGTCTCGCGCTATGAAACAAAACATCGTTTATTTGTATCTTCCATAGTTGAAATCGAGGCTTAATATTTTTTTTAACGAAATTATTCACTAAATCCTTATATAATAAATTAAGGGCCAAATAATAAAACAACTATGCGAGCACCTACATAAATATTAAAAGAAGTGAATAATAAACTATGGATGTTAGATCAGTGGAGAAAACAATGAATTGAAAAATAGAATGTGGGAATGAAATCAAGCTAATTTGGAGAATAAATTATATATGAGGCTCATATAGTTACTACCAAATATTGATCAATTCTAGCAATGTAAAACAAGATCAGAATTAAAATTGATGCCATCTGCATTAAAAAATTTGAAAATAAATAATCAGTTAAGTGTATTATAAATTTAATAACTGCAAACAAATCCTTGTAAAATAATCTCTGATGGTAATAAAAAAGCTAAATTCTTTAACAACTATTTTACGCACAAATAACGTACAGAACGACAAAAAATCCTTATACGATCGTTTAGAGTATTCTTAAATCTCCTTCCTCCGTTAGGAATAAAAAAATAAAATGGGTTTGAAGAACCTCTGGGTTATAGTCCCGAGTACTAGCTTATGGACTTATTGAAAAGGCGGAAACAAGAGTTTATGTATCCAAAATTATTTTCAATCAGTCCATAAGCCTTACTCGGGACTAACCGAGGGGTTCTTCGGACACTTTTTTTTCTCATTGAGGAAGGGGATCCAGGAATCCTCGAAACGATCGTATGGGAATTTTTTCTCGTTCTGTATGCCATTTCTGCGTAAAATTGTTGTTAAAGATTTTAGCTTTTTTATTGTAATTCGCACAAAGTTTAATCTATGCTTATAATCTGTGATGGTATTTTTTTTTTTTTTTTTTTTTTTTTTTTTTTTTTTTTTTTTTTGAGATATCACAGTTACATTTTTGCTTAACATATTCAATCAAGTACTGCATGTATCATTACTTTAAAAAATGAAAGAAAAAAAATGAAGAATTATGGATTTTTGAGAAACTTAATATCAATATGGGTGCAGGGGTGTGTGAGAGATTTCACATTGTAAATTGTCCTAAATTACAGAGAAACAGAACAGCCGCGATAGAACGTATTTTACAGGAGTTTTCGTTCTATCCCTTAGGTGTTAAACATTTGACAAATTTCGTGCCTAACAGAAAAGGATAACAAGCACCCTTTTTTTTTTTTAACAAAACCCGAAATTTGTATCAGAATACAGTCTTTGACAGCGTACAAGAGATATGCTACATACGCTGCTTTTATTTAAAACAAAACCTCAAATTTATGTGGTTTTATATTTTTAATCAGATTCTGGTTGAATATATAGATTTAAATTAAATAAAAATATTTCCAAACAAAATAAGGTATCATTGATATAGTCATTACTGATTTCATTTTCATCATTTAGATATATAAAATTTTAAATTCTGACCAATTTTTAAAGAGGGAGCCTATACAATAACACACGCATCGTTTTTTTTTTAAAGAGATTAAGTGAGATATCGCATGCTCCATCCGAAAATGTTCCAAACACCTGAAAACGTCCATTACCTATTTAAGCCTGAAATAACGTTGAAATCACAAGTGAAAGCGTTGTTTCAGTTATAATGATTTTACTGAAATTATCGAGAAAAGAAGAGTTTCTGGGCAATTCGTGAAAATACGTCCAGATTTTCTCAATAGTAAATATTGATATTTTTTTCTTAAAAGAAAGAATTTGTAGAATGGAAACGGTCCCGTCCATTAGTGAGTATTATAAACTTTTTCGCATTTCGTCCGGATGCGAATTTTTAAATATTTTGAAATAAACAGAAATCCGAAATCGGCAACCGGAAGTTATTAATTTTTAATACGGTTTGTATTATTATTATTATTTTATTATTTTAAACACATAACATAGTTGAAATCGGGAAATAACCCACAAAAGAGTTTATTTTTTACATAATCCATTTAGAAAATTAGATGTGAAGTTGTATGTATGCTTACACGGAAGAGACGTTTAGATTTTTTTTTTTTTTTTTTTTTTTTTTTTTTTTTTAACGGTAAATATTAACATATTTTTTAAATAGTTGACACTGTTAGAACTGAAAACGTACAATGGTTAAGTGCATATTGTTTTATGTTTTTTTTTTTTTTTTTCGAATTTTCTTTTGTTAACCGTTGTGGATTTGTAAAGAACTGAAAAAGAATTTACTTTTCTTAACTCTCGTTTCTTCCCTTTCTACGTGATCATCGGAAATATTCGAAACAGACTTTTAGAGCGGGTCATAGCGTCTTTTATCCTATGGAGCCCTGTTAATGATGGGATATAACAAATTTCTCGGCTAATTATCAAAAAATGTGAAACCCAAGCATCAATTTCTTTCGAAGTGCATTCTTGCACTAACCTCTTCGAAAATTTCAGACCTTTACGTCTGGAAGAATTTTTTTATCTGTCACATACACGCATACAAACACGCATACACGCGTGCAAATATTTTTTTTCTATTATTATAGATTTTTTCCGGTTTAATCGTATTAAACATGTCTAAAAAGAAATATCTGGTTTAATTAAATACATATTTTACCCAATTATTCATCAAAAATGATAAATAGTATAGCATTTATTTTTTATAAATCAAACAAATTGAAACATTACTAGGTGCTGTTTATTATAGTAACAATTTTACTTAAATATTTAAGATTTATTAAACATAATTAGAATGTTCATAAAAGAAAAAAAACATAAATTTAATTTTCTTTGTAATGAAAAAACTGTACTTTTGTACAGAATTTTTTTTTTTTTATTATTATATATATTATTATTATATACAATATGATCAAATTTCGAGTATGAATTAAAACTCTATGATAAAACTTTTTTTTTATTTCCTTGATACAATTTTATAAACATATATATTTCGCTAAGACTTTTTTTAATCTCGTGTTTTTTTTTTTTTTTTTTTTTTTTCAGTATGATTTTTAAGCGGATTATTTTATCTATTTTTTTAACAGTCATATATATATATATATATATATTTTTTTTTTTTTTTTTTTTTTTTTTAGTATCTAAAAGTATATAAACAATCATGAATAAAGAATTGTAAGTTAACTAAAGTTATTATTTTTTTCTCTTTTTAATATTAAAATATATTTTTTAAGTACTTTCAAAAGAAGCATTTTTCCTGAAAAGAATAACTTACATTTTTAAAATTTATAATAGGCTGCATTTTTAGCATGCAAATGCTTTAAGTAAAAGTAAGCATTTAATTATTCCATTAAAAATGCTTAAAGAAAATTAACTCACTAAAAGAAAGAGTTTTATTCTCAAAAATATTATTTTGGTTTTCTTGTGTTTTTTATTAGATATCTCATTTAAAACATTTTTAATTAGTATGTTGACATGTAATGTAAAATATATATATATATTAATTCTACATTAGTTAAGAAAATTGTGAAAGCAATGAAGACTAATAATATTCATAATATTTTAAGTGATGCTTTTAAAGACGCTGTTATGTTGCATATGGAAAATTACAATAAAGGTTTTCTTCAATGTTAATAAACGTAATTTTTACAATTACCTTCACTGTTAATAATCTGAATCCAACTGCCAAGTCATTCAGCTATTTTAAAAAATAAGGTTTATTTAACCATAATAGCAGGTTTTCGCGTGGTTCACGATCGATTAAAATTGCGATTAACTAGTGGTTATTCATATAAACGTTTGACTGACAGTTGAGTTTACAAGAAGTCTTTAACAGTGTAGGTCATAGGGCAATTAATAGTAACAGCAATTTTAGAATAGTCTCGACCTCTGATGGCAAGTAAAGTATCGTACACAAACGTTTATGCTGTTGAGTTTTTTAAAGATTCTTTTTAATATGAAGGCACATTTTAGGGAAAAATAAACCACATACAATAGCAATCAATTAAATGTATTATTTTGTATTATTTAGAACTAAATATACGACTAGCGTTTATTCTTTTACTATTCAACATATGACCTCAAATTTGTTTAGAAAATACGTTATTATAAATGTGGTTTATTAATATTTTTATTTCCTCTGTTTTAAATATACTTATAGTTAGTCATAATTGATTAAATTCTATTTAAATATTTTACTAAACTAATATATAAATACATGTACAGTCGTGGAAAAAAAAAGCAAACACCCCCTACTAACTCCTCAACAAATTATCGTAGACAAATATGGCTAGTACCGAACGACTGGAAATAAATTCTACTTTTAAATTAAGTATATAAAATTTCCTTAGGCGGCCATCAACATATTAAAACCAATCCAAACTTCATTTGTTTCTATGGCAATGCCCAATTTGAACAAGATATTTCAAATTTTCGGTTCAAACTATGCCTACACTGTTAAAAATATGCAGCATTCTGGCAGGTCATATGACCGTTTTTTCCGAAAACGGTTGCACAATCGTAATTTAACACTATTCTGACCATATTATTGGCCATTTTATGGTCAGAGTATAGTTAAATTATGGTTATGAAACCGTTTTTTCAAAAAACGGTCGAATGACCTGCCAGAATGCTGCAAAATTTTTAACAGTGTAGACACGAAATTTCAAGTCATTTGAATGATAAGTTTTTGAATTATAAACATTCAAAATTGACTTCTTCTAATGTTAAATTACATTTTCATATTTTTATTTATATCTCCTGAAATTATGCTCCTAATGTGCTAATTTTTGTGTAGCAATAATACTAATATACCCAAACATAAATAAAAATGGATTTGCAATTTTCATAATTTAATGATATAAATTATGAATTATGAAATTAATATTCGAAAAAATTATGTATTGTAACCTACAAATTTTTTGATGGATTTAGATTTATTAAGTCCTGCTTTATGTAAATCCAAAATTTCACATTTTTCTTCCAAGTAGTTTTCGAATTATGCTTAAAAAACGGCAAAATGATGGTTTAATGGGCTGTCTATGATAGAAGTGAGTAAATATTTCGAAATTTATTCTGCAGTCCGGTAATCTAACAGGCTTCATTGACTCCTTGAGTAACGCTTAAGGTGCCTTGATCAAGAAGTCGGCTCTCTCGGTTAACAATCGAGTACGGAGCTTCAATTTGTATACAGCCCTTAAAATACGGTCGTTGTAAAATAATTAATTTCTCGGAAACTTATGGTACGAATTGCATAAAAATTTGTTTTTAGGCCAATTGAAGGGTGTAGAGTTCATTTGTGCTGTCAGAATTGTGTGCTGCCATTGAAAAAAACAAAATTATGGTTCGTTTTAATATGTATATAGCTCCCTATGAAAATTTTATATATATATATCATTTAAAAGTAGACTTTATTTCCAATCGTTCAGTACCAGTAAATTTCTTCTACGATAATTTGTTGAGGAGTTAGTAGGGGATGTTTACTTTTTTTTTCCACGACTGTACCTATGTGCACACATCCCCGTCTGTTTCATTTAAAATACTAAATTATATAATTAGTAAATTTTAACCACAAAAGAAACTGTTTTTTTTTTTTTAAATTCGCGTTAATGAAATTTATTGAGTACGCTTATATCCCTTAATTTTTTCTTGTAAACTAATTAGCTTATAATTGTGCTGCGTACGATGTGAAATATTTTAAAATGGGTAATACATTGTTCTGTGAATAATCCAAATCAGTATTAGATTCGCTTTTACAATATTGAATGCTAACAGAAGTAAAGCAATATAATTAAATTTACAGCCAGCAAAGTTTTTTAAACGACGAGAGAATGTATTACCATATTCATTGATTTAAATATTATTCATATTCCCGTTATTCATACATGTGAAGCTACAAACTTTTACAAAACAAAGTATTTATGGAGCTCCTATCTGATATCAAATTTTCCTAGAAGGCTGCTATACATTATAGTTACTGATAATATCAAAGATTGATGTGCATGTTCAAGTAATTTAATTTATTATGAAACTGAATATGAAAACGACCTTTATGTTTATTGGCATGCTTTCAAAGTCATTTCTGATCGATTTTTAAACGCCTGTGAAATTATATGATTATATTTTGCTTTTTGAATTTCAAAAATAAAGTACATTTTACGTGTAATTACATTTCAATTGTTAACTTTAGCTTTCGAAAACTTTTTTAAACGTTTCCCCTAAAGCTGTTAACTAATAGTAATACAGTATAAACGACAATTTTCTATTTCGTTTAGTAATTCAACAAAAACATTTCTTGGATGCATGCATGACAAATATTAAGTTATGTTTACAACAGATTCCAAAAAATAATTTAATAATTTAATCATGGTTGCATGTTGAAAAACAATAGTTTTTAATAAACATTTTCATAACTTTAATGTATTCACAAGTATGTCTGGTATCAAATAATTATTACAACACTATAAATAAATGTTACGGTACTTTTATTTTTTTAAGCTAAAAATTTTATTCTTTAAAATATTTTTTATAAACATTTATTTAACTGAACTTAGTTTTTGTATGCAAATATATGATCTTATGATCGATTTTTACTCAATTCTTGATATTCTAGAATGATACAAAATGTATATAGCGATGAAAATACATCATTTCACTATTTTTTGGAACATAATTTTAAAATGAGTGATTAATCCTAAAAGCACGCCGCAGGGGATAAATTGCCAAATATTTTTTTATAGTTAAAATTTTTAACAATTTGCAAAACCAATGGAGGTGATTATACGCAAAACCACGCTCGCTAAAGTTCACAAACAGGATCTGGAAGTACAACAATGAAATAAGGTGAAAATTAAATATAAAATATAAAACATAAATAAAAAACAATTGTCTTATCGTTTAATATTAATAAAATTACGGCTCTTCACTGAGAAAATAATTTAGAAGTGCTGATCGGATTGTTTAAATAATGCTTTTTTATCAGTTGTCTAATCTTTAAAAACAAACAGAACAAGTGGGTAAGCGTGATCACAGATCGCACAGCGGGTTTCATTTAATATTCCTTTCAAAACACTATATTCTTTAATTAATAAAGCCAAATTGATATAATTTATAATTATTAAATCCTTAAAACCGCACATAAAAATGTTAAAAAACGCTAAATAAAAAAAAAATGCCCCCCCCCCCCACACACACACACGAAATTTCTCTCGCCGTTCTTTTGAAAACTTTTTATTATGTGCTATAAACTACCTTAAAGTTTCAAGCATATCGCCATGTTAGATTTCCTAATTTAAATAAAATCGCGTTCTTTTAATTCCACATTTCACCACCAGGGGCGCACTCTATTCTTAACAAAACTGTATCTGAACGAAATTCCTTTCTACAAGAGTCTACTTCCGAGATACATTAATTGAGTGGGTGGCGGTCATGAACACCAATGTAAGATATTTGCTGAAATTACTATTCTAAAATAGTGGTATGTACACTTATGAATTTTTTTTTATATTGAACAATTAGTATTTATCTCAGGACTCCGTAAAAAAACCGCACATAAAACGGTAAAAAACGCTAAGGTTAAAAAAAATTACCCCCCCCCCCTCCATCCCGAAATTTCTCGCGCCATTATTTTTAAAACGTTTTATTATGTGCTATAAACTATCTTAAAGTTTCAAACAGATCGCCTTGTTAGATTTCATAATTTAAATACAATCGCGCTCTGTTAGTTCCACATTTCACCACCAGGGAACGTACTCTATTCTTAACAAAAGTGTATCTGAACGAAACTCATTTCTACAACCTATCCGTAGATACATTAGTCGGTAGGGTGGAAGTCTTAAACACCAACCTAAGATATTTTCTAAATTCTTATTCTAAAATAGTGGTATCACCACTTAAGCATTTTTTTATATTGATTAAGTAATATTTATCTCATCACGAAGTCAAAAACCGCACGCAAAACGGTAGATAAAGCTACAGTTTAAAAATGGTCTTAAGCAAGAATTTAAGGTATTTGCTGAAATTACATTTGAAAACAGTGGTATCAACACTTATTAAATTTTCATATTGAATAAGTAAAATGTATGCTGTAATTTGAAAAATTCTGAAACCCATTCTGAACAATGCTTTAAAAGCGATCGATTCTTTAGTTTTCCTAATTTTAACAAATTCCCATCAAATGTGCGAAAAAGCATCTCTTTTAAAAGTTTAAAAATCGATTTTTACATGTATCGGAAACTTGTGGTACGATTTTTTTTTACATTTACATTTTATGACTCAGTGTTTGAAATAATATCCGGATGCGAAAGAACCAAATTTGTAAAATCAGTAGTTAAAAAAATTTGTACTTCCATTATCAAACCCTAATATAAAAGTATCTCGTTTTCTTACCCTATCACGTGGCTGCTATACATAAAATGAAATTCTGGAATGAATTACCAAAAAATTAATTATCTTCTCTTCCTATTGTCGAAATTAAAAAATAAAGAATATTTTGAAAGAGGATGGAATTTTACGTCGGATGGGCGTAAAAATCGAAGCTCAAAAATCGTTATTTAAAAAAAAATGGTCCTGTATAAAAATTCCGTGTTCGTTTCTGACCACAAGACACATCTCTTTTATATTGTCTTGTTTACTATTGAAAATTCAATCTCATCATACATCTGTCGCCTTCACAAATGAAGGAAAATAAAATATTTTTTCTCGATTTTTAACGAATTTTCGAGTTTTTATAGTGCGATCAAAATAATTTTTAGATTTTCTGAAAGCAGATTTTTTCCACATCTTGTGGTATGAATTTCGAATTTTTGGGATGCGTAGGAAAAAATAATCGCGCCTTAAAGAAATCTGCAGTCCTTATCTGCTGTTAAAATGACACCTGTTTTTAATCCATTGAAGAGATAGTTTTTGTAATTTGATAAAAAATCCATGCTTTTGTTGAATTAGGAATGCCTTTCAGATCTTGTAATTGGGGTTTATTAATTAATATCCTCCGTTATTTACGACTTTTAAAAAATTTTGTGATTTGTCGTTTAATGTGTGGTGTTCAGCTATAAGTACGCAAAATTTCAAGTCTCCAACATATGTCGTTTCGGAAAACGAGCTGTGTGACAGACGGACGGACAGACAAACATACAGAGGAGTGAAACGATTAGGGTTTCCTAAGATGAACGAAACCCTAAAAAAATAATAAGTTATTTAATAAAGTCAATAATTCGATCTTTTGATAACGTTTAAATCAAATCAGCGAGTATGCAGAAATCGAAGCCAGCGACCGTACGGTGGGTGATTTACCGATTCTAGCTGGCCAAAATTAATTTTGGCGTCAATGTAGTCGCATCGTCATGAAACTGAAAAATGTTATTGATATTCACTACTGAATGTTAGGTATTGCAAAATATAGTGTGTATCAGTCATAATTTTGTTACAGGGACATTCAAAAGAATTTCATTACATCACGGACTATGGGAAAAAAACCTTTTGTGATGGTTTTTAATGATGTTTCATAGTTTCAAGCACTTTGAAATTTATATACATATCTATGATGTGCACTACAATATGATTGCTATAAAAAATTGTATGGATAGCATTTATAGATAATTTACAGGGATACTAAAAAGAATTATGTTACATTACGGTCCATAGAGAAAAATTGTTTGTGGCGTATTTTGTTCATGTTGCACTTTTTCAAAAGTATTTAAATTGATATAGATATCCGGGGTGCTCTATAAGATGCTTAATATGATGTGCTATAAGATGTGCATAGTATTCATCTGTCATATTCAGGGGCACACAAAATAAATGTTATATTTATATCTCAATGAACAACAATTGATGGAACTGCGTTTTCGGTTTGGAATACTTTTTTAAATAAAAAAAATTCCATATTATTTAGTGTGTATAAATTCTGTAAATCATATACATAGCTGCACAAAACATGTGAAGTACATTTCCGTTTATTGACGGAAATTACTGACGGGGAATTTTCAACTGTGCTAGGCGTTCCCTAAGTGTTCGAAATTTTAGCATATTGTGAATTATATGATAAATCTATAGTTAATATACAGGGATGTACAAAATTTGCAGTTTTTTCCATTTTGGTTGAAATTGTGTTTTCAAACGTGTTATATGTTTTAATTTTTTTTCTTAGACTTCGTTTTTCACGTTATTAAGCTATGAAGTTTTATTTTAGTTGTCTGAATGCGTTGAAAAATGTATCATAATCTGATTGACGCATGATTTTACGTTCTTCTTGATAATTTTAATAATACTTTTTTTGTATGAAAGCTAAAGTGATAAAACTATTTTTGTATTACTATAACAAACCCTGTTTTTTTTTCTAAAATTTAAGCATCTAAAAGAATCTAATCTTAAGAATCTAAAACATTCGAGAGCTATAATGAAAAATGATGTTTTGTATATTTATATTTATTTCTGCACAGAAGAACCACTATGAAAGAAGAACTATGTAAAGAATAGGAATAAACAAAACAATTTCAACTAAATTCACATTTTCATTAAATTTTAATAAGTTTAATATTCACGTGCGAATATCTTTGTATATTGAAACGTTTTTGCAAATATAATTGTTTGGGGTTTTTTTAATCTGGCAACAGTTTTTTTAAAAATGGCAATTAGAAACTTTGAGTTACATATCTTTGCGATAAGGAGTTTTATTAATAAAAAAAAAAAACCTTAAAAAATAGACCAAAAAAATGAATGGACACTGCACACCGCACTCTAGTATGGTATGTTGCTGCAAAAGATTGTTTGCGGAAAGTTAAATTGTTATGTACACATTTTGGTCCTATAAAATACATTTAACTCAACTGCCTCTACCGATACAATATTAAATAGCTGACAATTTTTTATTCCATTAAAACACCGTCTGCTTCAGCATATTTATCATACATTTGTTTGTACAACTACCAATTCTCATGATTATATAACAATTGTGGTTCGCAGTCTAAGCAAAGAAAGGGAAAAATATTTTTAATTAAGGCAGCGGCAGCGTTTTATTCTAAGAATAGAAAGTTACAATTCCTCTAAAAAATTTAAGTTAATCAACTTTCAAATATTCTTAAATACTTTTAACGAAAGGTGAATTTTTCCTTGATCTATAAAAAAAGATTTTTGAAAGTATCATGTAGCCTCTGCCGAGTTATCTACAATTATGAAAACGTTTCTGTTACTTCTGAAGTTTCAGAAACCAAGAGAATTTCGAGCGTTAGGAATCGCTATCAATTTTTACAGATTTATTAATCAACATAGTATTAAAAGGATTATCAGTTTTACGAATTCTATCAATTCTTCCGTAGCAGCAACTTGCGTAATTATGAACATGGGATAATGTTTGCTCATAAAGCTCCATACGCCAACAAAAATGTCGCCAACAAAAGCAGTGTGATCCAACATAAGCTCTGTCTGGTGAGATTTTTGTTTAAAAATATAAAATTATCCAACACTAAGTTTAGGTATATTTAACGTATATATAATAGGCTCGAGAAATTCCAGGTAGATCAGTTAGTGGAAGAATAATGTATGTATAAACTTGTGGCTGAACAAATGTCGCCTATGAACAATACATTTTGTTGCATTAAGGATTATTATGAACATATGGTGTAATTGTGAAAAGGAAATTCCAGATACTCAATTAACATACCACAGAACCAACAACTAATTGTAATTGAAGTATAAGAATGAAACAATATCTTTATGACTGTTTTACAAGGTTAAAGTTTGTTCACAGTTATTTAAGTTACTCTAAAATTTGTCAGCTGGATAATTGAATCTGTACATCCTATAGAGTAATAAAGTAGTTTTTTATTTGAAAGTATTTTTCTTCCTTCGAAAGTGGAACGTATATGTTAAGCTTTGCTTGTTCATAATGCGTTGAAAAAACAGTTTAATATACTTAAAAACGATTTAATAACGTTTCTTTATTTTATTGGAAAATAAAGTTATTGTGGTTTGAAATGAGTTTCAAATCTCGGAAAGATATGAGCTTCTCAGGTTTCTTAAGATAAGGAATGTATTTCGGAATCACAGTTAGCTCGTAAGAGGTTATAATATATTGACATAGAGTTTGCCTTGAATAAAATTTAGTCGTTTAATTATTTGCAATATATTGCTGTTACACATCCTTTTAAGACCCGATGTATTTGTAAACAAAGCTAGTCATGCTTGTAGAAAGTAAAACATGGACTGCAACCGCTACCTGTTGATAAAACATCATACTTTACTCTATCTGCAAACCATAACGATCGTTTGATTCAAGGTTTTATTACATACGACCGAGAAGCAAAAATTTAAATGAATGTCTAACCCGCACGATAATGATGATGGTCTTTAGCTTTGTATTTCAAGTGCACATCAATTTTTTTTTCTTTTTATTTAGGTTAAAAAGTTAATCTGAAATATCAAAAATATCAAAAGTGAACATTCTGTCATGACGCATTCATAAATGTTGTGTGTTCTGCTCAAAATAGTTTTACAGTTGTACAATCATTTAACATAAAATTTTGTAGCATATTAGATCTTGTCAAACTGTCTCCGCAGTCCACTTCGATGGTTGTTTCAGTAGGGTAACGTTAAATTCAATATTTAAACTTTTTTTTTTATAGAAATTAATTTTAAATTACTCGAAAATACTTTGAAAAAACAATTCTAACAAATTCTTTAACAAAGTGTAAAGTCATGGGTGCAAATGCTAGGATAAAAGGAAAATAGGAAAAAAGGAAAAAAAATGTTAATGCCGATATTTTTAATTTTCTAATTGAGGAATTAAGATTCGTGTTTTAACTAGCAAACGAATAAAAATGAGGTCATGAAATACACAGCTACAGACATCATTGTATAACGTCAATACAATATTTAAATATATAAGTAGAAAATATATTTTTGCTGACACCAAAACCTTTTCCGCATCCTTCAAATTTAGTGTTTGTGTAAAAAAGTATTATGATACTTACAATAAAGCTTAAATTAAAAAAAAATAATTTTTTTGTATTTCGAAATTTCAAAGTTTATATGAACATTCTAACAAGATTAGACAAGGTAGTGCAGTCTTATTAAATAAAGTTTGAACTATGTCAGAAAATACTGTTTAAAAATTTATGAACTGAGTTATAAGCATGTCAATTTTATTCTGTTATAGCTAATAATTATATAATTTTAAAGTTATGCAAGCTTTTTGGAACACCGTGTATTATCCTTCATGGTAGTCCTAAAATTGCTCAATAGGATTAAGATCGGAAAATAGACTATTATCTAATCTACTTGTTTATTAACTTGATCTGATGAAAATCATAGAATAGTGTTAATAATAAAATATCCCTGTTCCACTGGGGATATAACTAACATGATCAGCTACTTAAAAAATTAAAAAGTAGGTTATGTTGGCTGAAAGGCATGCGCAGATAATCACATGAAGCATACGTACAGTCGTGGAAAAAAAAGTAAACACCCCCTTCTAACTCCTCAACAAATTATCGTAGAAGAAAGTTACTGGTACCGAACGATTGGAAATAAAGTCTACTTTTAAATGATGTATATAAAATTGGCTTAGGGGACCATCTACATATTAAAACGAACCATAAATTTATTTTTTTCAATAGCAGTACCCAATTCTGACAGCATATATATACTCTACACCCTTCAATTAGCCTAAAGACGAATTTTTATGCAATTCGTCCCATAAGTTTCCGAGAAATTAATTATTTTAAAACGAGCGTATTTTAAGGGCTGTATCCAAATTGAAGTTCCGTACTGGATTGTTAACCGAGAGATCCGCCTTCTTGATCAAGGCACGTTTAAGCGTCAATGAAACGTGTTTGATTACAGTACAGCAAAATAAATTTCAAAATGTCTAATCACTTCCATCAGAGACGACCCTTAAACCGTCATTTTGCCGTTTTTTAAGCATATTTTGCAAACTACTTGGAAGAAAAATGTGAATTTTTTTAATTTCCACAAAGAAAGACTGAATAAATCTAAATCCATCAAAAAAAATTGTAGGTTGCAATTCATAATTTTTTCGAATATTAATTTCATAATTCATATCATAAAATTATAAAAATTGCAAATTCAGCTTATTTATGTTTGGGTATATTAGTATTATTACTACAAAAAAATTAGCACATTAGGAGCATAATTTGGAGAGATGTAAATAAAAATATGAAAATGTAATTTAACATTAGAAGCACTAAATTTTGAATGTTTATAATTCAAAAACTTATCATTCAAATGACTTGAAATTTTGTGTCTAGGCATAGTTTGAACCGAAGATATGAAATATCTCGTTAAAATTGGGTATTGCCATTGAAAAAAAAAATGAAGTTTGGATTCATTTTAATATGTAGATGACCCCCTAAGAAAATTTTATATACATCATTTAAAAGTAGACTTTATTTCCAATCGTTCGGTACCAGTACCTTTCTTCTACGATGATTTGTTGAGGAGTTAGTAGGGGGTGTTTACTTTTTTTTTCACGACTGTACATGTAAAACTAGAGGTAGCTTCCAATATTTAAAATAAATTAAGTTTAAAAAGTAATCAAAAAAAAAATTCCGGTTTCAAGTGTAAAATGATTTTTTAACTAGTGAGATATGCCAATCCCAAAACTTTCTTCTATCTCATACATGTTAATACTTCAAAATTCTCTAGAACAATGCCAAAATTAAATGGCAATCAATGCCTATCATGAGGATTCTAATAATATGAAATTCCGTGCATTAGTTCTTGAGATGAGACTATCGCTAAAATCGTGTAAATCATGCAAAATGCAGCATTTCAGGGCTACCGGTTAGGTGATTTACATCAAAATCTATTCAACGTCAACTTATGTTAACTTCTAACTCAATCTGAAGTTTGATGAAAATCCGAGCATTACTTTTTGAGATAGAGCTATAGCGGAAATCGTAAAACATTCCACAAAGCCGTACCACCTATTAGCGAATTACACCAAAAACTAATTACGACCAATTTATACTAGGGACTAACTGAATCTGAAGCTTGTTGATAATTCATGCATTAGTTCTTGAGATACAGCTATTTCGGAAATCGTGAAAAATACAGCACAACAGCGCCACCTGTTGGACGATTTACACCAAAAAGTGAACAACACTAACTTATATCAGGGCTAACTGAATCTGAAGTTTGATGAAAACTCGTGCATTAGCTTTTGAGATAAAGTTATTCAAATAATCTTGAACAATGCAGCATAGCAGCGCCATCTGTTGGGCAGCAAATTATATAAAGGACTAACTGAATCTGAAGTTTTATAAAATTCCGTGCATTAGTTCTTGAGACATGGCTATTGCGGAAATCACGAAAAATGCAGCACAGGAGCGCCACCTCTTAGGCGATTTACACCAAAAAGTAATCAGAACCAGTTTATATCAAGGTTTAACTGAATCTAAAGTTTTTTGAAATTCCGTGCATTAATTCTTGAGATGCATTATTTCTCGCCGACAAATTTTTTGTCACATACAGAGTCACAGAGTGACAGAGTGACAGATTGACAGACAGACTGACAGACAGAAATTTTCTAAAAACCATCAAATCGTGTTCAGGACCTTCTAAAACATATAAATCCATCGAAAACCGGAAGTCGAAATTTTTCCCGAATCCAATACATCCAATACACATTTCTTGTAAAGATAGAAGATAATAAAAAGATGTATTGCAGATTGCATAAGATTTCTTTAAGACGTTCATGTACGATACAACACTTGTAACAACATTTGTGCATTTGGATGGTATGTTGGAATTTCTGATTCATTTTAAGAAATTTTTTTTTTCTTTCCTTTACTCTTAAAATTGTGCAGCAAATTATCCAGTTATTTGAACATTTTTATAGAAAGCGGCGGCGATATAACCGTAATTTAACACTCTTCTGACCGCATTATTGCCTAATTATGGTCAGAATAAAGTTAAATTACAGTTATATAACCGTTTTCTATAAAAACTGTCAATGATTAGACAGTTTGATGACATTTGTTTTGCAATATAGCTTTAGATCGTTTCTATATTACTAAAATAATAATGGTGCTTGAAATTTGATTAATTATATGTAAGACATAAACACTTATATATTATTAAAAAAGATTGAAAATTTTATTTATTAATTATCTTTAATGATTTTTTAATCAATTTTATGAAACCTGTTTTAATAATCGTAAGTTTGGTGGACGTATTGATCATCATATGTGTTTGACATATTTCAAAATTTATAAAAAATCTCAAGTTTAACATATTAATTTCTGTCACTGTAAGAAGTTTAAAAAATATATTCAATATTATTTTTAATGCAGAGATATTGAATTCTTCTGAAATTCATATTTCTGTAAGACGCAATACGTCCGATTTCCATTTTTCTATCCAAATATTGAAAGGAAGCTTAGATTGAATACATATTAAATTTCCTTTCATTCCAAATATATAAAATAAGAATAGATTCCGAAAATATAATGTAACATGTTTACTAGGTATGGTATTTTATTTTTTAACTGAGTAAAAAGTTTATTGTTACTGAGCGGATAATACTTTAAATATACAGGGTGTCCACTATCAACGGTGTCCAATGGTTAATTCTTAAACCGTTAGTCATAGACATATAGTTCCAACTACAAAAATGTTTTAAATGAGGTAAAAAAAAATATTTCAAAAGCAATTTGGGTTAATAAAAACATTTCTTAAGAAATTACGAAATTTATATTTTTATGCGGTACCCCAGTCCTATAAGTTATATTTAGTAAAATTTTCCTAATACACGGTAAAGTAAGACGAAAAAAAAGTCCCGTTCATATAACGCTAAAATTGACCGAGTTATGGAAATTTAAAAATGCATGATTTATGCCACTTTCTTGCAAGTGATCACAAATGAATTTGCCATGCTTTGAGGGAACATATACCAAGAGCTTAAAGTATTTGAAGAACTTATTTCATGTGTATCTGCGCTTTGAAAAATATCGTACAAGTATTACGATTGATTTAACTTTTTTAAAATTTCAAATAGGCTAAAATAATTGTATTTTAATAAATGGTTTATTTTGTAAGGATTTGAGACTATTTCTTTTCATATATTTCTTTTAATAAAAGTTATGTTATTTTTATAAATTTCTATTTAACTTCAACGATCGTATGTATGTTTTTCCATTTCTAAACTTGTACTCAAACTTCAACTCACTTTCAAATATCCGACCGAGATTAAATTTTACAGACTGACGAAAATTTTATGACAATCTATTATTATTGATATTACTATTTTCGGTGGTTACCATTTATATTTGTTTTACAGGATAGCACAAAAAATTTCGGATAGATTACGCCAAGCAGTTTAAGAAAAAGTTTTAGATTAGATAACACAAGACTGCGATGTTGTGTTCTTTAACTTTTTAGTATTTTTTAGCACTGAATCCGAAAATTACCATTATTTTTAACCATCATGTCAGGATCTTTCGCATATCATAAATTGTCAAGGTTAAAAAATAACAAAATTCGGATACTATAAAATGGAGGATATGGCTGCGTTTTTTAACTTTTGAAAATTAATTTATATGTATTTTTAACCCTGAATTTGAACATGACCTTAATATTTAACAATCATGTTTGAATTTTTTTGCAAATCGTAAATGTTAAAGTTAAAATATAGCGGCAATATAATACTATAAAACAAATGTAAAACTTTTTTTATTTATTTTAATTTTATTCAATTCAATAATTTATTCAATTTTTTGGCTTATACTTCGATTCTTACAGTTAAATAGCTGAGAGATCCGATCAGGTGGTTGAGGAGGTTCAATTTTAACTTTTAACTTTTTAACTTTAAAATTTACAATTTTCGAAAAATCCTGAAGTGATGGTTATTAATGAAGGTCATTTTCGGATTCAACGGTAAAAAAATGCATGAAAATAAGCTATCAAATGTTAAAAACACAACAATCACGTGTATTTTATAGCATAAAATTTTCGCTATTTGTTTTCATTTTTAACTTTAAAATTTATGATTTGCAAAATATCTTTAGATGATGGTAAAAAATGAAGGTCAATTTCGGATTCAGTGGCACAGAATACATAAGAATCAATTGCTAAAAGCTAAAAAACATGACATAACCCAACTTTTGCAGGCTAGTGTAATCTAATAGCATTCTAAAATATGTATCATTTTGTAAAGAATTGTGGTGGTTAATTTTCATCATTTTATTTAACAAAAATCCTGCTTTTTTACTTGTTATATGTTTATTACAAATTGTATATTTTGCATCAATATGTCAGAATGATTGAAGATTTCAAAACTTATATTGCAATGCTAATTTTACTCTCAACCATTTTTTTATACATCTGACGCAATTTTATTTCTATTAAATTTGTTAATGACCCCTAATTTCCAGCAAAGAATATGCTCCAACTTTGAACAGCTGTTACTCGGTCAGTTTTAATCGTGGAATAACTCGATTTTTTTTTTGTCTTACTTGTCAGTGTAATAGAAAAATTTTACTAAATATAATTTATACGAACAGGGGATAGTATAAAAATTTTAATTTTGTAATTTTTAAGAATTGTTTTTATTGACCCAAATCGCTTTTAAAGTATTTTTGTACCTCACTTAAAATATTTTTGTAATTGTAACTATATGCCTATGACTAATGGTTTAGATATTAGCCATTGGACACCGTTGAGAGTGGACACCCTGTATATTTAAAAGAACAGTAGCGGTTTGCTTTTATTGTATATCAATAAAAGTATAATTAGCATGTAAATATTGACAACGTAAAAATAGGTTTTTTAATAATATTGATTAAAAATATTTTATATATAAAAAATTCAATCTTTTTTTAATTGCACAAAACTGAATGTACAAACAAAATTTGGAAAATGAATTGTTTTGAAATATTTCAAAATATTTTATTTTCTTAAAGCTGTTAGTATGCATAAAAATAAAATAGATATGCAAAGACGAATCTGTTATAAAATCTAGTCGGATGCGGCAATCTCGAAACTTTCTTCTGTATCATACATGTTAGCAGTTAATGAAAAATGCAGCACAGCAGCACTACTGGTGAGGTGATATACTTTAAAATCTAATCAGTAACGACTTTTGTCTACTTCTAACTGAATCTGAAGTTTGATGAAAATACGTGCATTATTTTTTGATATAGAACTATTTCGGAAATCGTAACAAATTCTGCATAACAGCGCCACCTGTTTGTCGATTTACACTAAAAACTAATGAGGACAAATCTATATCAGGAAGAAACTGAATCTGAAGTTTTGTGATAATTTATGCATTTATTCTTGAGATACAACTATTGCGATAATCGTGAAATTTTCAGTACAGCAGTGCCACAGGTTCGGCGAATTACACTAAAAACGGAACAACACTAATTTATATCAGAGACTAACTGAGTCTAAAGTTTAATGAAAAATGGTGCATTAGTTTTTGAGATGGAGCTATTTTGATAATCATGAATAATATACAATAGTAGCGTAACCTGTATGACGATTTACACCAAAAAGAAATCAGCACCAAAGTATATAAAGGACTAATTAAATCTAAAGTTTTATGAAAATCCGTGCTTTAATTTCTGATATATATTTTTCGCGGAAATTACGAAAAATTCAGCATTGCAGAGCCACCTGATGGGTGATATACACCAAAAACTAATCAACACTAATAAAACACGGGCAAACTGAATCTAAAATTTTATTAAATTCCGTTCATTAGTTTTTGAGATAGAGCTCCCACAAAGTTTGTGTCACATACAGACAGACAAAGTCACAGATACACAGACATACAGACAGACATTTTGTAAAGACACGTATTTAGGGATCTCCCACCCCTAAGACTTGTAAATCCGTGGCAAACCTAAATTCAAAAATTTTTACGAATTCTATATTTTCTTCTTGTAAAGATAGAAGAAAATAAAAAGTTACTGAGTTTTTATATTTCACATCTAATTAACAGATAATAGATAAATAATCTTTTGAAAACAGCGCTAATTATACAAAAGTAACCGATAGAAATGAGCTACAAATCAGAACGAAAAAATGAAAAAACGAATACTTTTCATATTGATAATATTATTATTGATCCTAAAGCAGTATTTTAAAGCAAATAATAATTGTAATTTTTCGACATTTCTAATGATATTGTAGAGGGTCCATAGAGGGATATTTTTTTGATAAAATTTAGCTATAAACGCTTTCTAAATTAATAAAAATGACAATTAACTTATTGTTCTCTTTGAAATAGAAAGTTCTCGTGCATTACAAATGTAACACTTCAGTTTGTCCTTCATCTTTAACATCAATTTAATAAGTTAATCGGAACGATCTAACAGGCCTTAAACCATTAACCGCCAAGATCCTAAGGTACACTGCTAAAATTTTGCAACAAACCGTGCAGTCATTCGGCCGTCTTTACAGTATGAATGGTTACATAACAGTAATTTAACGCTATTCTGAACATAGTATGAACAATAATATGGTCCGAATAGTGTTTAATTATGGCTATGTAGCAATTGGATATAAAAATGGTCGAATGTCCCGACAGTTTGCTGCGAGTTTTTGACATTCTTTGTTTGTTTCAACAATAACGTTGAAAGTCGTCTGCCACCACAAATTTCGAAATATACTCTTCGCTTATTTTAATCTGAAGATTTCTGCTATTTAGTAGGGTAATTTCTTTATAAAATAGGGCAAGCTTTGGAGTTAATTTAAGTATGCACATTTATTTTGGTGTTGCATTAAAGCAATACCAGTGTGTAATGGATGATTATGGGATGGGTTGATCGTCGTACTGATACTTTATATTATGTTGCCGGTTTATATATATGGACATTAATACAAAAAAAAAAAAAAAAAAAAAAAAAAAAAAAAAAAAAAAAAACCTGACTAATATGTTACTTTACATTAAGGAAAATTCTAGAAGTATTTTCAGCTAAACGTTAAGGAAATAGAGAAGTGACACTTTTACCTGAAAAATGTTTTTATAGGAAAATTTACTGAACGAGTACCTATTATTCCATCGGATACCAGATGATCAGCATTGGTCAGCAGATGGATTAAACCATTAGCTGAAACCATCTACGCACTCATTCATCGACTTAACAACATCGAAGTGATTTAACGCAGGCATTACGACCTCCGTAGTTATTAAAGTTCTCTGCATTGATCATTGGTCATTCTGAAACTTCTTCATACTCCTTTGACTTCATACAAATTTAGCTCATTCCGAATGAGCTGCGCACTACTTTCTCACTGGTCTCTTAAGAGGCTACTTCAGTCAAACCAAAAGACCCGTTAGCCAATGCTAATCCTATGGAAGAAATTCATAAATATATCTCGGTGGCATTTCAACATTTTTAAATGATTTTTTTTTCATTGAATAGTTGTGAACGATCTGTACAAAGGCCGTTGTTTACTTTTTCGATTTTGTTTACAGATATTTCTTATGAGGATACTTTCAATTTCGGAACCGGTTTAGAAAGTAAAAGCATCCTCATAAAAAAAATATTTGCAATCAAAATCGAAAAAGTAAGAAACGGCCTGCATACAGATCGATCTCAACTATTCATTGCAAAAGAAAACATTTAAAAATATTGAAATGCGACCGAGATATCTTTATAAATTTCTTTCATAGGATTAGCATCAGCGAATGCATCTTTTCATTTGACTGAAGTAGACTCTTAAGTTTACGATATAAACATTTACGGAGTAAATTGGATATAAAATTTTTAAACACTTAGCTATGAATTGTAGCCATAATATTCAAACAAAATATAAAATACAGCGTAGAAATTGTGTGTTTGGAATAAGTTTCCAACAAAAACGTCATCACGACTGAAAGTGTCTATGTCGTCATTTTATAATCAATGATTCGTATTTTATTTTTTTCTGCATCACATTTCTATTATTATATACTTTCAATCGCTCTCATCGTTTCCATACATACATCGTGACGCCGTCCTAATTGTTTCTATGACAATTATCAAAACGATAAAACTCTTGTTGGACTAAAATATAGAATGCACAATATTAAACGTAATTAAAATTTCACCTCACAATATTAATAAAAGAATGAATGATAATAATGGCTATTTCAAATGAAATTCTAAAAGTTAATTTTTCCAGATACATGAGTGTAAAGTATAAGAATGGATTTCATATTATTATCTAGAATTTAATTTCATTCTTTGTTGGAAATGTTATTAAACATTTGAAAACATCAATTTAAAATATTTTAATTGGGTTTTATCTGGAAATTAGTGCATATTTTTTTTTTACTATACAAATGTAAATATAAATAAACAAGATGAAACAGGATGGGCGATAAAAATTAAATTTTAAAATTTCGTTAATGTAAGATATAAGCCTAGAGTGAAAAATAAAAGCATTATGACTGTTAAAATATCTTGGTACATGAAATATTTCTCAGTATTTTGCAAAGTTCGTGCAGTGGCAATGGTTTTGTCAAGCAAACTCTCAAGGAAGTGGGAAAAGCCGACAGGGTGATACAGTTTTTAATTTCCGTTATATAAATCAACGCAATAAAAACTAGACGGATGTGGCAATTTCAAAACTTTCTTCAATCTGATAGATGTTAATACTTCCTGGAAAAAGCAGCATTATCAGCGCCACCGGCTAAGTAATTTACACAAAAATCTAATCATGAACAACATATGTCCACTTCTAACTCAATCTGAAGTTTGATAAAATCCGTACATTAGTTTTTGAGATAGAGCTATTGCGGAAATCGTAAAAAAATCTTCATAGCAGCGCCACCTGTTGGGCGATTTAAACCGAAAACTAATTAGGGATAATTTATACCAGGTATCTAGCTGAATCTGAAGCTTGATGAAAATGCATTCATTCGTTCTTGAGATACAGATATTGCAGAAATCGTGAAAAATGCAACATAGCAGCGCCATCTGTTGGGCGAGTTATACCAAAAACTAACCAGCACTAATTTATATCACGGACTAATTGAATCTGGCGTTTTAGGAAAATTTGTCCATTAGTTCTTGAGATAGAGCTATTGCAATAATCATTAATAATGCAGAATAGCAGCGCCACCTGTGGAACGATTTTTACCAAAAAGTAATCAGCACCAAATTATATTAGGGACTAACTGAAAGAGACGTTTTATGAAAATCCATGCATTAGTTCTTGAGACATAGCTATTGCGGAAATCGCGAAAAATGCAGCACAGCAGCGCCACCTCTCAGGCGATTTACACCAACAAGTAATCAGAACCAGTTTATATCAAGGTTTAACTGAATCTAAAGTTTTGTGAAATTCCGTGCATTAGTTACTTAGATGCATTAGTTTTCGCCCACAAATTTTTTGTCACATACAGACTCACAGAGGGACAAAGTAACATAGTGGTAGAGTGTCAGATAGACTAACAGATAGAAATTTTCTAAAATCCATCAAATCGTGTTCAGGAGCTTCTAAAACGTATGAATCCATCGAAAACCGGAAGTTTATATTTTTCACGAATCCAATCTTCACCAATTCTTTATTCATGCAAAGATTGAAGAAAGTAAAAATTAATCAAATAAATAAGCTACAAATTATAAAATAATATAAAAATATAAGCGTTAAGAAATTGAATTATAACTGGTGCCAAACGTAAAGGCTGTATGACATCAATCAGTATGAAAAACTTTAAAATTAAAAATAGAGTGGCCGAAATAAAAAAGCAAAAGAGCAGTTTTTAATTTAGACTGCCCTCAATGCTGGGTTTTAAGTGGCTCCCTTCTCCTGATTTTGGAAGGGGATTCGAAACCGACATCTCGACTTCGGATGACAAGCGGTCTTTCTCTGCCAACAGTGTTGTGCATATCATACTGTCTAATTGACCGCAACGTATCGTTGTGTGTTAGAACACGATCCCTGTGAAAGTTTTGAGCAAGTTTTTTGATGAATTTCTAAATATGCTGAATGCTGAGATCAAAATTAATAATGTCATTCCGGAGGAACGTGATTGCATTTAAAATATGGCGTAAAATTTTATTTTCTGCAATTTATAGTTTTTGTACCCGAGTTTTACAGACATATACTCATACTACTGACTGACCCGTAGGTCACGGTGGATCTGAGAAAGGATTTATACAGCAGTACAAGTTTAGGAATGGACAGATATGTTTAACTAAGAGATATTTGAGCGAGGCTCCGGCTGCGGCAGTCTTGGAGAGCACGTGAGTGATCTGCCTAGCCCAGCTTAATTTTGAGTCTAGGTAAATTCCTAGATATTTATATTCGGTTGAATGCAAAATGAATTGCATTCTTAAAATACTCTTGATGCTCTCTTGAGATTTGCAATAAACAGTTAATTTAGGACATTTTTTGTTAACTTCATCCATAATCAAATATATTAATTATATTTTCTTTAGTTAAAGGAATTGAGCCAGGAACGAAATAAAAGACTCGTAATATGAAGAATAATTTAAGGATTACTTTGAAAGACGCTATTGTGTCAAATATGGTACATTATCGAGATTATCTGATAGTTTAGATCAGCAGCACGCGGAAAATAGCTAATCTCAATAATGATATGAAAACTACACCACGGACACAAACTTTTGTTTTCTATGTCAAGTGATTGTATCGATAAGGAGTGACATTTGCTGTGTGCAGGTACTTATTGCGGGAAGTAATGCCTGAACATGAAGAAATTAATTGCCATTTTTTCATTTCATTCTATTTGTGATGCAGCAATCTGGCAGAGGATCTTTAAACTACAAAAGAGAAAAAAATCAATATTCTTTTCCGCATTCAATTCTGAATATTTAAACATTTCGGAACAATATGCAAAAGACATCATTCGAAAATATGCTTTATTTATTGAGTTATAATCATTTAATGGCTACTTTATATGCATCCATTCAAAGGGAAGAAAATTTCGACAAACGCAAAGTACCTGTGCAAACATAATCTAAATAGACATTTCGATCGCTGTACCTTGAAGGAAAAAAAATGTTAAGAATTACTCGTAATGTCTTTGTGGACCAGCTCAATTCTGAGGACATCATTTTCATAAATGATTGATTTTAGAATAAAATCTATTAAAATAACGATGTAGGAAAATTTTTAAACGAGAATAAGAATACTCACTTGATTGTTTATAAATATATCTTTGATATCTGTATAGCTTACATATTTTACATATAATACAAAGCTAACAAGGAGAAGAAAGAAAACATTTTTTGTAAGGTTTTTGTCAAGATAGGTGAAGCGATATCACAAATTTACAGTTAATGTTTAGAAGCGATTTCAGTCAAAAAATATACTGCTGTATTAAGTTTGAATTTTAAAAAAGCAATGCTGTAAACAAATTTTTACCCGATCTATTTCTAAACAACCAACATTTAATGAAAATTATATAGCTTGGCCTATTTTAATATAGTCTATCAAATTAACGAATCCTTCGAATTGCATAAAAACTTATATTTCTATGTTTTGAAGGGTTTGAGACCTGCTTATGTAATAAAATTATAGTTTTGATAATGAATTTTAAAAAGACTATCCTTTAATATACAGATACAACCAAGGAAAAAAATAAATCTTCTGGTTCATTTTTTTAAGCCTGAAAATTTTATTTATTCACGTATGGGCAAAAAACCTTTAATCCTCCGAGCGCCTTGCAAAAGGGTAAAATTGTAATGTTGTAAAATGTTGTAAATTGTAATGTATGTAAAAAAAACTCAATTACAAATATGAGTGTAGTCCTTGATAGTATTAATCATTCTTCAATGTATTTAAAATTCATTAAAACTATAGAATTATATTATCTTAAATATTGCTTGTATTGCTGTGAAACCTGGAGCTTAGTGAACGGAATATTACGCCCCAAAGACTTAGAGGGTTAAAAAATGTAAGTAATTATATATTAATTAATACATAATCATCAAAATTTATTGTGTTCCCTATATTATTTTGTTAATGCTTTTTAAAATGTGTTAATATCTAAAATCTATTTATAATTCTAAAATAAATTCAGTATTCCTTATTTTTATCTCTGTTAAAACGCTTTTATTCTTGTAAAATTAATTTAATGACTCCTTTCATAATAATCATTAATCTTGCAGTTTCCTGCAGTTTCAATAAATAAATGAGGCATCCAGCTGTCATCACCTACTTCTCGTCCTTAGGGTACATAGGCTGAAAATTACATTTTCCATAAGAAATAAGAAATCATTTTGATGTCATTTTTATCTAAATGAATGGGAAACAGATATAGTTTTTTTTATTCTAGTATAAAAGTGCTACTTAAAATAAATAAATAATAAAACAATTGTGATATTTACAGATTATGTCTGTTATGGCGACTAATTGGTAACTGTTTAGATTATTGCACAAAATAAAAGAAAATTAAAAAAAAATATATATATTTTTTTATTTATACCTGAACGGTAATAACAGCATTTAAGAGATATATAAGTTTTTAAAAGGGAAGGAAGTTTTAGTTAAATATATTTATAAAAGGGGGAATTTGCTTTAAATTGGGTATAATTAATTATAAGTTATGATTGATTAATGTTACAACATTACAGCTCTTTTAAAAGAAATTTGCAATATTTGCAGATTTATATCATTGACGCTCACTGGATACACTGGATAGCTGATGATGCGCCATCGGAGAAGGCGCCAAGACAAATAAATAGTAATATATTTTTAAATTAGATTTTTATTTTATTTTATTTTATTTTATTTTACTTTATTTTATTATTTGACAATATACGCGAAAAAATTAATCTCTTCTCTTATCAGTGAACGAGCGTTACAGTCGATCAGGGTTTTCTCTTTTCCTATAAAAAGCATCGAATCTCTCAGATAACCGCGTTGAATTTTTAATTTAAGCTGATTTTCAAGAACACGGGAATTACGAAAGATGTACATCTTTTATAAAAAAAAAAAAACAGAAAAACGTTAGTCGATTCTTCATCACATAAATCGTAATTTCTGCAAATTTCATTCATTCATTTATTTCTAAAACGCACTTCATTGAACGTTTCCGCCAGATATGCTTGTTGCGAGAGAAAAAATATCAGAATCTTTTTAGGGACTTTCTATAAGATTGAATGTAAATGTCATAAAATTAATTATGTGTTAAGTAGTAACTGTTATTGTGAGGCACAAAGTTGTTAATCAGATATTACAATTAGAACAACTTTTATGCAATTTTTATTAAACTTTTCTTCTGTTTACTTTTTTGGTATCAGTCTCGGGCTCTAAACACAAAAATTGTTTCAGGCTCTAATTTAAAATCGTCGGGCTCGGGCTTCAAAAAGTGAGCCCGAACTCATCTCTAGTCTCTACATATGACCTCTGTATGTGAATACTGTGCGTAACTTTAGGAATGAAGACGATTAGGTTTCTTTTTCACATTTTTTATAACACACAGCACACAAATGTTACAAACAATCACGAACACTGAAGAACATAGAATGATGATGTGACGTTGGGGTAATAACTCGCTGTTAGAACAAGTGACGTTCATAAAACATATTTTTAGGGAATACTCTCGCTATAAGAAACAGAATGATTGGGGATAAGACCCGCTATAACATAACGTGCCACAATGGCAGCTCAAGAACAACATACTCTATACGTGGGGATAAGACCCGCTAGCATACACAACGTGCCGCAATGGCAGCTAAAGAACAACTGAACTGGGTCACATGACCGCAAAGCTGCGGAGCTCGTTCGGCATGCGCACAAGGTCCGAACATGCCGCCCCGCGTTGCAATGTGCGTAGCACATTCAAAATATTAAAAATACACTATAAATATAAGAACTAAATAAAATACCAATATCATAAAATAATATTACAATACAAATACAATAAGGATAAGTTGGAATAACAAGAACTATACAATACAATAAAGTGAAATTCTAGGTTAAACAAAAGTTAAGCTATTTTCTAAAAATAGTTCTATATTGTCCTTAAGAAAAGTTTAATGTAGAATAACATGCAAATCTTAGGTGCACTTTAAAATAAGTAAACAATAAGAAATAAGTATACACATTACATTTCATTAATGGGCAAGACACACAATCTAGATATGGATCTAAGAAAGATATTCGAGGCTGTTTTTACCTTTGCAACCCTAAAATTACCATCCTTCCCTGGTATAACCTCTAAGATTCGCCCTACCATCCACTTACAGGGAGGTAAATTGTCCTCCTTTATGACAACCATCGCCCCTGGTTTGATGTTTTCCCCTTTTACCTGCCATTTTGAACGATTTTGGAGATGACTCAAGTAATTTATTTGCCAATTTCTCCAAATTAATTGGACGAATTTAGTGATTTTCTGCCACCTAGATAATCTCGATTCTGTGATATCAATCAACTGAGGTTCTGGAATGGCATCGATAGGCCGACCAATTAGGAAATGGCCTGGTGTCAATACATTAAAATCATTTATATCGGTCGATAACGGAGTTAAGGGACGCGAATTTAGTACCCCTTCGATTTGGGTGGTGACTGTTTGGAATTCTTCCATAGTCAATCTAGCACCTTTTAATGTCCGTTTAAGATAATACTTGAAAGATTTTACACCAGCCTCCCATAAACCACCGAAGTTGGGCGATCTAGGAAGAATGAACTTCCATTCAATAGCTTCTGAAGTAAGGTAATTAGCTAATTTTTCATCCGGTTTACGAACTAACTCATAAAGTTTGTGCAATTCTGATCTAGCACCCCTAAAATTCGTAGCATTGTCTGTCATAATAGAAGCGCATTTTCCTCGCCTTGAAACTAAGCGTTTAAGTGCGGCGATAAACGCATCAGATGTTAGATCCGTTACTATTTCTAAAGGAATAGCCTTTGTTACTAAGCAAACGAAAATCGCGACATAAACCTTATGAAAAATCCCCTTTCTTTAATTTTTATATTTAATCTCAAAAGGGCCGCAAAAATTGGCTCCAGTATGGTTAAACGTAAAATTTGGAGTTACGCTTTCCGATGGGAGGTCACCCATGATTTGTTTAGCAGTAACTGGGTTGTTCCTAAAACAGACAACGCAATCATGCACTACTTTTCGGGCTAAATTTTTTTCCACTTACGGGCCAAAACCGCAATGGATTAAAGTTTGGGGACCAATATGAAAATACTTCCTGTGAAAATGCTCAAATATGAGTTTTGTGAGCTTATGGCCTTTCGGCAAAATGATTTGATGCTTCTTATCAAAGTTTAAATCTGAATTTTCCAACCTACCGCCAACTCTTAAGATATTATCTTGATCAAAAAGGGGGATAAACATTTAATTTTACTGGAAGGGGGAACCCTTGATTCCCGTTTTAAACCCTTAATCTCTTCCTGAAATTATGCATTTTGTACTAATCTAATTAGAGAAACTTCTGAATTTTTTATTTCTGGGGTTGTGAGGCTGCCTCTGCGCCGGTCTTCTAACTTGCATTTGCAATTGTGAAAAAACCTATAAACAAATGCCAGTATGCGAAGAATACCATAGTATTTACCACTAATGTTGAGAAAAAATTTACTTCTTCAGAATTCCTGAAAAGAGAAAGAGAAATATTAGAATTAAAATCATTACAGTTATTTTTATATTTTGATTTAGTCTCGGGAAAGTAATCTGTTTCTGGCACAGATATAGTCTCTTGCGCCAGTCACTAAGTCATCAGCTGCTAGGAATTTTGGTCCCCTAAACCACATTGGATTCTCTACAAGGGAATTAACGCTCGCACCTCTGGTCAAGAGATCGGCAGGATTGTCCTTGCTAGAGCAGTGATACCAAGAGTTCGAATCTGAAAGTGCATTAATCTCTATGACACGGTTTGCCACAAACTGCTTCCATCACTTTGATGATCCCTTGATCCAGAATAAGGATATTTTGGAATCCGTCCAATAGTACACTTTTGATGTGATTTTTAGACCTAGGATGGGTTTTACTTTATTGGTCAGTCTTGCACTTAGTAAGGCTCCGAGAAGTTCTAGCCGAGGCAGAGTTATCTCCTTTATCGGTGCAACACGACTCTTCGAGGTCACGAGATTGACTTCCACTCCACTCTCTGTTTTTATTCTCAGATAAATTGCAGAGCCATACGCTATTTTACTAGCATCAGAAAAGGCGTGTATTTCTACAGCTATTACTTGACCAAGAGCAACCAAGAATTTTCCTCGGAATTTTTAATTCTGCTAAATTTGGAAGTTCTTCGAACCACTTTAACCATTTTTCGTGCACATTAGTTTGTAACTGTTCATCCCATCCTGTCTTCTTTAGCCATAGTTCTTGGAACAGGCATTTTATTCTAATGGTGAATGGCGTCAGCATGCCTAACGGATCGAAGATTTTACCAACTGCTTGCAATAGTAGACGTTTTGAGCTTTTTTGCGATGACAAGAATTCTATTAAACTTTTGACTTCGAATGTCAGACAATCTTCTTCTGTTTTCCAGGACATTCCTAATACCTTGCTTAGATTGCTTCCTAGGCTTATTGCAGCATGTTCTGCTTGAATATTGAAACCTTCCTTTTGCCAGCACTTCAGTAACACTTCATCATTGGTTATCCATTTTCGAAGAATCATACCTGCTTCAGGCATTATTTTGTTAGCATTCAGGGAAACATCAAGAGCTTCTTGCAGCGTATCTTCGCCAGATATAAAATCGTCCACATAAATATATTTATCGAGTAGGTGAACAGTTCTTGGGTGTAGGTTCATAAACCGCTTGATGTGCTCCTTTATTGTAGCAGATAGGAGGAATGGAGAGGCATTGACTCCAAAAATAACACGTTTGAATCTGAAGACCTTGAAAGATTTTAAACCATCATCATACCACAGAAAACGGACAGAATCCCGATATTTTTCAGCGAGTGAGATTTGAAGGAACGCCTTCGCGATATCAGAAGAAAAGGTAATTTCGTATAATCTAAAGTGGATTAAAATATCAAATAAAGGTGGATTTAAGTTGGTGCCGGGCCATAAACAGTCATTAAGGGACAAATCATTGTTATCATGAGAGCTGGCATCGAAGACGATTCGGACCTTTGTAGTAAGTTTATCTTCTTTACAGACCGCATGATGGGGCAAATAATAAACTGCCCTGTCTAAAACAGGTTCATTTTCTTGCACCTGCTCTATAATTCCTTGCTTTAGATATTCCGTGATTATTTCAGAATATTGTCGAAAAACCTCTGGGTTTCGATAAAATTTTCTTTTTAGACCTTCCAAACGCTGTTTCGTAACATTAAAATTATCGTTTAAATCCTTCCAGTCTTTTTTCCACGGTAACTGAACTTCATAACGATCGCCTACAAATTTGACAGTTTTATCGAATATTTGTTGTGCTTGATCAGTTTCCGATATTTTCGGATCATCATGTTTAATGCCTATAGACTCAAGCTCCCAAAATTGTTTTAAATTATCATTTATTTCATCGAAATCTCTATCGAAATTGCAAATAGTAATATTGTTTGTTTGCGTGTTCTCCTCTAGCGCCCCAGTTGGGATCCATCCAAAAACAGTGTCTTGCAGAAAAAGTTTATCATTTATCTTAACTGAATAATGCTTTAAAATTCTATAAAATAATTCAGCGCCAACCAATGCGTGAATTTTTCCCGGTTTGAAAAATGTGGGGTCTGCCAATTCCACAATATTCGGTAAATTAATGTCCGATACATTTAATTGCTTTGATGGAATTACATCCGTGATTTTGGGAACAATTAAGAAATCTATATTCTCTCTGAAAGAGCCATCTTCGTTTGTAATTACACTCGAAATTTTATTTTTTACATTATAAGTATAACCGTTTAGTCCTGTAACGGGTACATTCATTATCCTTTTTTTAAATTTCAGCATGTCAGCGCAATCTTTAGTTAAAATATTGACATTGCTAGCATTATCCAAAATTACTCTAAACTTTCGTTTATTTCCGAAATTATCTTCTATAAAAACAAAGCATGTACTCAATAAAATTGATTTTCTTTCTTTACTTATATTATTCAAGGTCTTTAAAGATTCATTATTTACCGAAAAGTTTTTCGTTTCTCTATTTACCGCACCTGCAAGAGGGGAGGAAATTTGGGGGGAAGCCAATTCATTTTTGGATTTATTTTCTTTATCTCGATGAAGCGATGAGCTGTGTCGCAATCCACAGGTATTACAATTATATTTTGAAATGCAAGAATTTACGAAATGAGAATTATTCAAACAATTGGTACACAGTTTATTTTTCTTCACAAAATCGTATCGTTCAGAAACATTCATTTTTAGAAACTGAGAACATTTGTTCAAATTATGAAAAGCCAATTTACACAGAATACAAGTTTTTCCATTCGATTTATCATTCGAATTTAGCATGAAATTTTTTTGTTTGTTCGAAAGAGGAATGTTTCTGTTTAAGGGTTTTGAAGCAGAGTATCTATTTACGCTTTCTAACGTAGAACTTCGGTTTTCAAAAAATGACATTAATTCATTAAATTGCGGGTATTCTGATTTTTTAATCGAATATTCAAATAATTTTCGAGATTCCTTATCTACCTTTTGCAATATAATATTGATAAGGATAGCATCAGACAGATTGTTTTGTTCATATTGTAATACTTTTAAGGCCCTCAAATTTTTATTTACACAATCAATAAAGGATCTCAATTCTTTAGAAGACTCGTAATGTATTTTTTCATAATTAATTATGGCTGATAAATGAGTGTCAATGAGCAAACGTTGATTTTCGAATCTTTCAGTAAGTGCTGTAAAAAATGACTCACAGGAATCGTCTGGACTCTCTAGTTGTTTTGCTTCATTTTTTAGCGATGCTCGCAAATAAAACAGCTTCTGAGCGTCATTTAACTGGGCATTATTGATAATTAAATTTGTAAATTGTACTTTAAAGATTGACCACTCTTCATATTTACCATTGAATGTTGGTAGTGGGATTTCAGGTAACTTAACTTTAATATTATTCAAACTTATAGATTCAATACTATCAGCATGCACATTTATTTCAGAAACTTTAAGATTTTTAAGAAATATGTTGAGACTTACCTCAAGTTTCTCCAGACGATCTTTGAGTTCATCTAACTCGTTTTCGATTTCTTGTAAGTCCTTAATATCAGTGATATCATAATATTTATCCCGTATTTCCGATACTTTTGCTTGAAGCTCAGGTAATTTTCGAATCTTTATTTCGAGCTCGGTACTCGAGTAATTAATTTCGTCTGTATTATCTTTTACGAAATTTTCTAATTTCGTTATAGCACCTTTTAGAGCATCTTTTGTTCTATTTAATTTTTCCATAGCAGCTATTTCGCTGCGAAATCGACGGACCACAAAAGTTGTATGTGAATACTGTGCGTAACTTTAGGAATGAAGACGATTAGGTTTCTTTTTCACATTTTTTATAACACACAGCACACAAATGTTACAAACAATCATGAACACTGAAGAACATAGAATGATGAAGTGACGTTGGGGTAATAACCCGCTGTTAGAACAAGTGACGTTCATAAAACATATTTTTAGGGAATACTTCCGCTATAAGAAACAGAATAATTGGGAATAAGACCCGCTATAACATAACGTGCACAATGGCAGCTCAAGAACAACATACTCTATACTTGGGGATAAGACCCGCTAGCATACACAACGTGCCGCAATGGCAGCAAAAGAACAACTGAACTGGGTCACATGACCGCAAAGCTGCGGAGCTCGTTCGGCATGCGCACAAGGTCCGAACAACCTCAAAACTGTTTAGACAGCGCATTTCTATAAACGTAGTTTATTAAATGTTTTACTCCGTTTGATTTTGGTTTATTAATAAATAGACATAAATGAATTATAATGTTCTAAATTATTCCAATAATCGACTAAATAAATACATATACAGTCGTGGAAAAAAAAGTAATCACTCTCTACTAACACCTCAATAAATTATCGTAGAAGAAAGTTACTGGTACCGAAAGATTGGAAATAAAATCTACTTTTAAATGATATATATAAAATTTCCTTAGGGGGCCATCTACGTATTACAACGAACCATAACTTTGTTTTTTTCAATAGCAGTACACAATTCTGACAGCACAAATGAATTCTACACCCTTCAATTAGCCTAAATAAAAAATTTTATGCATTTCGCACCATAAGTTTCCGGAAATTAATTATTTTAAAAACAGCGTATTTAAAGGGCTGTATCCAAATTGAAGTTCCGTACTCGTTTGTTAACCTAGAGAGCCCCTTTCTTAATCAAGGCACCGTAAGCTCCAATCAAGGAGTCAATAAAGCGTGTTAGATTGCAGGACAGTAGAATAAATTTTAAAATATCTAGTCACTTCTGTCATAGACGGTCCCTTATACCATCATTTTGCCGTTTTTTAAGCATAATTTGTAAACTACTTGGAAGAAAGATGTGAAATTTTGGATTTCCATAAAGCAGGACTTAATTAATCGAAATCCATCAAAATAATTGTAGGTTACAATCCATAAGTTTTTCGATTATTAATTTTATAATTCATAATTCATATGATAAAATTATAAAAATTGCAAATTCAGCGTATTTTTGTTTGGGTATATTAGTATTATTGCTACAAAAAAAAAAAAAAAAAAAAAAAAAAAAAAAAAAAAACATTAGGAGCATAATTTCAGGAGATATAAATAAAAATATGAAAATGTAATTTAACATTAGAAGCACTAAATTTTGAATGTTTATAATTCAAAATCTTATCATTCAAATAACTTGAAATTCGATGTGGTGTCTAGGCATACTTTGAACCAAAGATTTGAAACATCTCGTTAAAATTGGGTATTGCCATTGAAAATAACGAAGTTTAGATTCATTTCAATATGTAGGTGGTCTCCTAAGAATTTTTATACACATCATTTAAAAGTAGACTTTATTTCCAATCGTTCGATACCAGTAACTTTCACCTACGTTTATTTCTTGATGAGTTATTAGGGGGTGTTTACTTTTTTCCACGACAGTATGTGTGTGCAATGTGCATACATGCACATCTATTTTATTTAAACTACTAATTTTTTAAGGAATTAATTTTAACAAGAAAACAAATTGTTTTGTGCACTTGCATTAGCTGCAATCATTATGTAAGCTTCTATCTTATTGACTTTTTTATAAACCAATTAACTTTTATAATTCTGCTGAGTAAGATAATGAAGTATTTTATAGTGCAAGATGCATTATTCTGTAAATAATTTAAATCGATAATCGAACCAATTTTACAATACAAAAACAACAAGTCGAAAAATATATAATTAAATTCACACTCTGAAAAGCATTTGAAGTGGCGACAGAATATTTTATTATACGTTGTGTAAATCCCAGTATTCAAATATACGAAACTGCAAACTTTTACTAATCAAATTATTTATTGAGCATTCACAAGATATTAAATTTTCCGTGTCGTCTCCTAAATTTTATGCTTATGGATAATGTCAAAGACTAAATGCACACTTTCCAGTATTTTAACTTTTTGTAGAACTGAACAGGAAGTAATTTTTTATTTGTTTGCATTATATATTTAGAGTAACTGCTGATAATATTTAAATGCCCGTAAAATTACGGTTATATTTTGGTCAAGACTATATTTTGGTGCGATTATATTTTGTTTGACAAGATCAACATATAAAAAAAAAAATAAAACTCAGATAATATCAGTTGCAAGCCTACAAAAGTACAAAATAAGCCAAAAGTTAGGATATTCAAAATAGTTTAATTTTAAAAAATGTATAAAAAAGATCTAGTTGAAATAACCTATACATAAATTGAAAAATCAAATGTGCTACAGATGACATAATATTATTTTTATAACAGGCTTAAGCGATTCCTAATAACCACTGTGAATTTTGAGAGTGATGTTGTTTTCTTCTGCTGTTTGCTCTGTTGTTTTTTCATGTTTCAATTTAGCAAATATATATATAATTTTTCATAGATGCTCTAAAACGTTTTAAAAAATATTAACGCTGCTTTTTATTTGATAAAATAATTATTGCACATGGTATTTTGAGAGACCAGGTATAATGCAGGATTTGCGATCGTCTTGTGCGTTTGACATGTTAAAAAAATTAAAAAATATCAAGTTTCGTATTAATTCTGTCAATCTAAGGAAATTTTTAAAATAATATTGAATATCATTTTGCATACAGAGATATTGAAATTTTCTGGATTTCATGTTTCAGGATGACACAATACGTCTGATTTTCCTTTGCTATCCCAGTTCTGAAAGGTAGCTTAGGTTAAATACATATTAAATTTCCTTTCATTCAAAATATATAAAATAAGAATTTATTTAAAAAATATATTGTAACATGTGTACTGGATATAGCATTTTGTATATTAACGGGGAATTTTTTTTTATTGATACAGAACTGATAATATTTTATAATTTTTTTTAATTTTTTTATTGCATAGCATTGAAAACAGTAAAGAATGTATAGGTAAAGATTACATATTAATAAATTAAAAAAAACTTTTTTTCAACTAATTGTATAATATTTTAATATGTAAAAAACTGAATCAGTTTTCATTTATGCCACAACACTAAGTGTAATGAGAGAAGTTGAAAAATGAACTCTTTTGAAAATTTCCAAAATATTTTGGTTTCTTAAAACAAATGTTTTTTACATGTAAATAAAATGGATATGTAAAAAAAAAGACTGTTATACAAAAGTGAGATTGATTATTTGTGTTTTACAAATAATCATCTCGGAATTGGATATGTAACATGTTAAAAACAACACCAATTGTTCGAATCAATAAGATTATAAAATTTTCGTAATATTGGCAACTAGTGGTTATACATAAAAAGCCACAAATTAACAAAATTCTTTAAATACAATGTAATTAATTTTACTAACTTCAATTCCTGTTTACATATTTCAGTTTATAGAAATATTCTACTTATCATAGTCGTCGTATCAAACGTCTATGTTCCTCCCAATTTTTACAGCCTAATATTTTTTAATTAAAACAATTCCCATTGTCTTATAATTATCCCCTGTCTTTTATTTTTGCATGGATTATATCTTAAAATTCATTTTTTCTACTTTTTTACCAGTATGGGCATATAATATGTTTAATAAATATATAAATTCGAAAACACTATTATGGAGGGTGGGATGTGGATTGCTGAAAAAATTATAAAACATACACAAAAATTTATATTAAAAAGTGTTTATTTTACATACATTATACACTCTTATAAAAATATATAAAACTCATCAAAATTCCATTATGGAGGGTTGAGGTAGGGAATGCTAAAAAAAATGTTTTAAAACATTATAGGTATATACATATATGTGTATATAAATTTATGTGTGTATATATGCTTATATATTGTATACATTAAAAATAAAAAATTAAAATATATATTCTTTTCTTGACATAATTGGATATTTGTTTTGTTTAAATCACAGTTTATAGACTAGCATTGATGAAAATAAAATTGTTAGAAATTAAAGGAAAATTAAAATGAAATAACTGTATAACACTTTATCTTGTAAATTATGTTATTCGCCAAAACTTCTAATATATCATACAGGATCAAAGAGTGATATTAAGTGAAAATTTTGCTGTAAACTCTTTCTAAACTTGCATAAAAATAAAGTTCCCTTTTTTAAATAGAAATATCTCGTTTAATACAAATGGATCACTTCAGTTTAACATTCAGCTAGCATAATTCATTTGTATCACACATATTACAAACAAGCAATCAATTTTTTTTATTATGGATGATATCGAAAATGGCTGAATGAATTTTCACGAAACTTGTCTCTTATAATAAATCGAGCATGTAGCTAAACTATGTAGCTAGATGCAAAATCCGGGAAAGTTCTTTTTGACATGTTAAAACAAACTTAGTACCCCAAATGCTGCTACATATTGTGATGAAGATGTCTTGCACAGGTGGTTCATGTTGCTTAGCTTCCATACTGAACACAAGGCTGAAAATTAACTGTTACTTATTTTGAGAGGAAGGCAAGAAACTGCTAAGGTAGAAATTATCTAAAGGTCTTTATTGTCCACCGGGATCGTTTCGAACATAGCCGAAATTACTCGGCCAATGTTGGAGAAGGGAGCGAAGAGTTACATTTCATTTTATTCACATAATGCGAGTTCAGAAGCTAGTCTGACTCAAAATTACACTTTCTCGAAATCTCGAGTGTTGGCAAGCGTACATACACAATTTCGCCAAAAACATATACTATATGGCGAGATTAAAAAGAGAAAGACATGCGGTCAAAGTACGATAATTGAAATTGAATGAGGGATGTAACAGAGTGATAAGAAATATTTAACGCCAACAGATTACATAGGAATTATAGCTCATAAACCGCAAAAGAACATTCGATAGGGTTTGCCAAAGTTCTCATGGGACTGAAACGCCAGCTAAAAAACGATAATAAAATAAAACAAATTAAAGACAGGGTTAATATCTGAACTGACTGATATCCCTTGCATCTGGACCAACGGATAAAAATGTAGAAGTAATTTGTCTGACTAATATCTGCATATCATCAAAACTTAAGCAGAAGTATGAAAATTAGAATCAAGTTGCTATGCGAAAAGAGGAATTTATTTCTTTTCTTTTAAATGCAGTGCGCTGCGGTTAAAATATTAAAAAGACTGAGAATTTAATGCTTAATTTATGAAGGGAAA
The DNA here is from genome assembly GCA_963932465.1 of Maratus speciosus. Classification (NCBI taxonomy): domain Eukaryota; kingdom Metazoa; phylum Arthropoda; class Arachnida; order Araneae; family Salticidae; genus Maratus; species Maratus speciosus. Next base: position 176,513,514 of record OZ010792.1, read on the forward strand.
AGAGCGCTAAAAACAGATTGAATCCGAATGCAGACAGATAATTAAATTTAAGAATTTAAAAAAATGTAATTTTAAGGGGGGGGAAAGAGAAAAGGTCTTAATATTAATATGTGAAGGTAAGCGCCTTCACACATATCAAAAACGGTTCCAATGATTTTCCCAAAACGTGGCTCCTATAGTAAATTCTAGCTCTAGAATACGATCAAACTGGGTCTCAAATCCTGGAAAATTCGTTTTCTGTAGTTAAAACAAACTAAGTACGGGAAACGATGATATAAATTCGAAATAGTTCCAACCATTTTCATGAAATAAACATTATTGGAATACGAGAATACGATCTATGTCTGGACTTCAGAAAATTCGTTTATATATGTTTAAGCAATTTTTGAAATAAATCTTCAGTAATCGGTCTTCACGATCTGATTGGTCATTACGGACAATATTGAAGACGACGTAAAATTTTTCAAAAAATTTGCCTACATTAAATCAAGCTTAGACATAGGAAAAAGTAATTTTGATAAATTCACCCGAATATTGAAAATGCTAAAGTAAGATTTTTAAATAAAACATGATCGGGACATTGTAATAATATAAGCATTATACGTTTATTTTTATATCGCGAAAAAAAAGCCTAACTAGGATGCACCTTCGAAAACATGTAATTTAATAAGGTTAAACATTTTATTTCTGTTGATAATTTTACGTAACCAAAGTTCTCGACAATACTATTTGCCATTGATCAGTGTGATGATTACGGAAGTTTTCTATCCATGGAAGATGTAATGCAAGTCTAACTTCTGGTGGATCTGCCGTAATCTAATAACAAATGCGTTCGCCTTTAAGTCTAATACAATTTACATAAAACAAGACTTATGTACCGATTCGAAAATGAGGAAATAATTAGATAAGTATCGACTGCAAAGTTCATTTTGATAGGTTAAAAAATCTTTATACTAATAAGCTGTTGATAAACTTTCCTTTACAATCGAGTTAAAAAAGGTTGAACTTATATTTTACTGATATAACGTTTGAAGATCACAAAGAAATGTCATGGAATGATATTCTGCTGAACGAAAAAAGTATACATGATACATATAAACTAAAATTGACTCTTAAAATATTTCTTTCATCATGTGAATATCAAATTGTACATTAAATGTGAAAGTTTGTTAAATTTAAAAAAACTGTTTTCATACACTATTAAAAAAAACGTATTGTGTCAATCTCGTGAGAGGGTTCCTCGGCTAGTGTAATACTGAATGTATTGCTTTGTGCAAAACTACTAGAAATTCTTCAATCGTGAAAAAAAAAATTCTGCCAACCTCTAAACATTTTTTAAGAAAACATAATTCCAGTCGAATCATTATTTTAGTTTTTCTTGAAAACATTTGGTAATTAAAATACATGGGTTTTTCCCGTGTTTTTGGCAGACTGAACCCTTTATATAAAACAGCTGATATGTGGAATGTTTTACAAGTTTACAAATTAATGATGTGTGTTTAGTTACAACAGTGATTCACCAACATTCATTATATACGATGCTTTGAATTCGGCTAAGTGAAACAACGGAAAATATATTGGGTTGTAGGTAAAAATTGTTTTCTGAAGGCAGCTTCTTTTTGCATTTTAAAAAGCAGTTGGACAAGACTTTATTAATTCGGCCTCAGCGTGCCATTTTACTTCTCGTATCATCATAAGTGATTGTGCAATATAGATTTTTGACCCACTAATATTCTCTAGTGATCACATTCCATTACGGCTGATTTTCCACGGTTGAGAGCATATTCCAGTCTTTTGAGATGTCATATTCGGAATTTAAAAATTCCACCTGTGTACAGCGCTGTTTCAATCCATCTTCGCCGTTTTCTGTAAACTGCCATATATATCTCTTTTCAGGTGCGTTCGTAATTATATAAATACGTAGCAACTATAGTCGTCGATCTATCCGTCTGCCTGTGCGTCCGCATGTAACAGAATAAAAACTACCCAACAGAATGGTCTCAAATTTTAAATATATTATTGGTGCAAAATTTTGTCGAGTCATTTCATATTTTATGAAAATTGCATGCGTAGTTTAATTACAGGGACAGTCAAAAATTTTCCGATACATTACGACCAATGGGAAAAAATTAATGCAAATGCATTTTAATGATGTTACAGCCTTCCGAATGGTCTGAAATTTTAACTATATAATTGTTCTAAAATTTTCTCTAGTTATTTCAAATTTTAGGAAAATCGGATCGATGGTTTAATTACAGGGACATTCAAAAGTTTTCCGTTACATTAAAGTCAATGGAAAAAAAATTATTTCAAGTGCATTTTAATGATGTTACAGCCTTTCGAACAGAATGAAATTGATATGTAATTATGAAAGGCACTAAAATATACATTCAGTACAATATGCGGTGCAAAAAATATTTATAAAACTAGTTATAGTACGAAGGCACCTCACTTGCCACGTTTGACGAGCAATTTCCAACTTGTTATATATGGATTTCCCCGCTTCCCCGTTTTCAGGGTTAAGAGGAGAGACGTTAATTACATACAGAAAATCCTCATCACACCCAGAATTTGTTAAGGAAAAAGTGTTGAACATGTCGGCAATAAACAAATTTGCTGTTTTATAACTGCAAAAATATATAACAAAACTTAACTGTTATCTTGATAACATGAGATATCGGATAGAGTAGGTATAATATACATACAAAAAACGCAGCAAAGAAATTGACAGCATTTGTGATTATAACTTTTAGAAGCTATAAATCATATTTTTAGGTGCCAAATGAATAACAAAAATTAGTCTTTAGTCAAATATAGTATGAAAAATGTAGAAATAAATAATAAAATTTTGTATTTACTCAAACGAAATATAAATTTTGAATAAACTACAGAGTAAGACTATCTACCAGGTAAAGTTATTCAGAAAGAGGCTAAGAAAAAAAAAAAAAAGATGCGTAACTATTTCAACATACTACAATAAATTCTTCTACTTCTACATAAGTAAGATGAAAATTAAATTAATCATAATGTAATTGTTATGTTATTTATTTTTCATTCATTGATGATACTCGTGCTTACAAAGGGCATATAAATAAATACAAGATAAAACCTCGACGATTATTTATGACTTGTGAATTTCGTAATAAGGTATTTATTTGTATACGGGTATTTATATAAGGTATTATTTCACGACTTTGCCGAAAAAATAAGTTCAAAGTATTAATTTACTTATCAGAAATTTGAAATTTTCGAAAGTATTCCATGCTCATAGATTTAAAAATTTTAAACTCATAACTTCTAATTTGACTGGCCCATACACTTATCGCGTTGTCCACCAAGACTGTGGTCTACAATATTTAAGCTGAAAGTCGTTTGCCACCTCAAATTCCAAAAGGTAATCTTGCCTTTATTTAATCACAAAGTGTTTGCCATTAAATGAAAATTTGTTTTCTAACATAGTGGTAACTTGATGGCTAATTAAATCATATTTATTTTGGTGATGCGTCAACGCACAGCCAGTGTGTAATTACTTAGTATGGGGTGACCGTAATTCACCACGGATACCTTTTATTGTGCGGCCCTCTTTAAGTATATAAAAATTATTTAATACAAAATATATGAATTTCTTACTATAGTATTCCTTTACAATAATGAAAATTAACGAAATATTGGTATCTAAGCATTTAGATATTGAAGCAGTGACACTCATATCTAAACGAATTTTTAATGTAAAAGTTTATTGAATGAATGCTTATCTTACATTTTTGGGAAATACTAGTAAATATTTTAGATATTCTGACGGATTTATCTGACAGAATTATTTAATTTATCATTCTAGACTCTACGGATATTTTAAGATAAAGGATTTCAAATATTTAATTATTTATACCGCGTCATATTTGACGGCATTTGATCTTGTTTGTTTATATTTAAAAATGTATTTTAAAATTAATAAACACTAATTTAAAAATAAATATCATTTCAAACAACGAGCCACAATGAAAGCCTGGACAAATATATCAAATGCATTATTCTACTTGAATTCAGAAATTGTTCTCGTGTGTCTGGCAATGAAGTTTTAAAATGTCATTTAAAATATCAGTCATTATCCTTCATTCTTTTATTAGGAATCTGTATTCAAATTTTAATTACATTTCGTTTTGTTTACTTTAATCTTGTTTCAACATGAGTTTTAACGTTTGGATATTTTTCTTAAAAACAAATAAAATAATGTAATGAAATATGTCTAAAAATAATAACTGTCTCTGGAAATATGTAATAATAGAAATGTGTATAATCATAAAATACGCGTGATTGATAATAAAATATAATATAATCTTTAATAATTAGTAATTATTTAACAAATATATAATTTCCGTACAGTGTATGACAAATCATGACTTTGGACTGTCAGAAACCTAGATTATGATAATTATTGAGTTCATAAAATTGGTTGAATTGTTTCATGATACAATATTTATTTCTTGTCCAATGGATGTTTTGAGAAAAATATTGTAATTAAATTTGTAAGTGTAATTAGTGTAATTTTACTGTCATTGAAAATAATAGGAAATTACATGTGGAAAAGTTAATGTGAATGATTATTTTGCCAGCATTTTGTATTCTTATGCTTAAAATGAACAATGGTTTCATTTATCTCTTTGATAAGCGATATCTGAAACTATATTTTTTCTGGTTAAAAAGTATAGTACATAATATAGGCATATTAAAATTAAAATATCATTTTACATATTCTAAAATCTAATTAAAAAAACATTTAATATCTGGACAAAGGCAAATAATGTAAAGAAAAAAAATAATTAATTAAAATAAATAAATTAAAGCATTTCAGTATCATTATACAGATCCTGCTTTAAAAAGATAACAAAGTGATAAAGAAACAATGTGTTATAACTTTTTGTAAGAGGTTTTCTATACTGTTTTTAACCTGACACTCAGGGTTCTTTATACAGATTTGAAACAGGATATCACTAACAAAAAAAAAATATATATATATGTCAAGATTCGTTTTTCTGCTGAACAATTACTGTCAATTCGGACATGTAATTCTTTCAAGTATAGATAAATATATATATAAAAAAGGGTTTAATTGAATCTAGAACGTGAAAAATAAATAAAATAATGGATTGAAAATGTTAATAAATTTCAATTGTTTTTGTTCTTTTTATGATAATTTCAAATGAAATAAAATTGTAAAGATAGTAATAATGCATTTAAAAAATTATGTTTTCTAGAACCAACAGAATATGTATGTACTATTGATTAAAAAATTGTATGGGCACATTTTTAGAAATACCTAGATTATAGTTATATATATTAGAAACTTTTCGAATGATAGAATAATATTTTGTTAATAATTATTAAATAAAAACTAAAGATGATCTTATCGAAAAAAAAAGAAAACTCTCAATGATAAAAAATAATTTCACAATGATACCTAACAAAACAAACTGGCGAATAAAGAACGTTATTAAAAAATAAACATATTTCTGTATCTGATATGTCATGTGACAACTAAAAACTGTTCAATTTGAAAATCATAATTACATAGAATCTTTTTCTTTTAGGTAAAAATGAAAGTACATTACACGAATAATAGTTTTAACTTTCCTTGCTGATGACCTAATGATGTTAGATCTTAATTTATTATTTCCAGAAGTAAGGTTATGTATATCTTTTGAAATGAGGAAAATGAATTTTTACTAAATTCTATTAGCATTTAATTGCGATAAATTTTAACAAGGTTAGGTTACAATCAATGTCTATCGGATGTTTTATGTTAGCGTACTTTTAAAGAATGAAATATTTGAATAGTTATTTTAAAAATCACCACACAAATTTCATAAAATAAATAAGACTAATCTAACACTGTTTAGAAATATGAATTTTAGAAATATTATTATTTCCCATAAATTTCAACTCCAGTATTTCCGTGATTAAAGTTGAAATAAAGATTATAATATTTAGAACAATTAATATTGAAGTTACACTCTATTTTATTACGTAAAATCTGGTATTTTTAAATTGATGATATAAGGTTTTAGTATAGGTTCACCCGGCAGTATTTGATCAAATAAAGTCAGTGCTAAGGGGTTTTTATTCTATTTCCTACTTTTTAAGATTTAAAAGTAAACTAACATGATTGCTACTACCCTTAATGAATGTCCTATAATGGACAAAAATTAAATCTACGTAAATTAAATTTAAAAAAATATATATATATTAGTAAATAGTTTTTTTTTTAATTCTTTTTTCCCAGTAGTTAATAAGTCGAAGAAATCAATCGAAAATATAAAAATTAATCTTTAAAATATCATCCTTGGGCTGTGATTAACAATAATTCTTATAAAAGTTTTATTTGAAACTAGGGGGCTCGGCCCCCTACGAGCTACGCTCGCCAACCCCCGTCCAGACACCGCAGACTCTAAATGCACGTTAATTTGATCTGTTTTAAAGATATTTCGAAAGATTGAATTATAATTTAAAAGACAGTGGCGATCTCCCTATAAACGAATTTCTATTCATTTCTCTTTGATTGGGGAATTTTAACGCCAAATCCGCTGCGGTACTACTTGATTATCCTGTCGACCAATTTCGCCAAATTTATAAATCGCCAAACCACTCGCCAAATTATACAAATTGATATAATTTTTATTTTAAATAACGAAAGAACAAATAAATTCGTACAACATTAATAAAAACACAAATAAAACGTCGAAATAAAAATATCTTGATGACGTATACACCTGTAACAACATTTCAAAATAAGCTAATATAAAAGGAATTAAGTAAAGAGAGTCTTTATCTCCTGGTATTTTTTAACAAAGCGAAAAGAAAGTTCTTTTAAATGAGACATTTTAAATTAATTTTCAAAATATCAAATAAATGTCTAGCGCAATTTCTAAATTTAAACTTTTTTGCAATATTATTTTGTGTTCATTTTATGTAATAACTATAATGTGACGTAAATATGACGTAATTTCTCCTAAGACTTCTAACGCATGTTAATGAATTTATTATTTTACAATATCCTTTCTCCTATAAAATTCACGTGTATACTTTTTATGACGTAATTTTTAATAAGTTCCTGCTTTTTATACGTAATTATTTAATACTAATTTGAAAGTTTTTTTACTGATTATAATAGTCACGTGTAAATAAATTTTTAATTTGAAGCAAACATTATTGCTTGCGCTTTTTATACAAATGGCAACATTTTAAATTAGTACAATTTTCTGAAATCTGTAAAAAATATCTCTAGAAATGCTGAAAATTTGAATTTAAAATAGACATAAAACCTGAAAAAATGAGTCAAAATAAAAAAATTAATGCAATCTGCACTCCGGCAAATTCTAACGCATAAAATGATCTAAAAATGATTACACTGCCCTGTATAGTTTTTGCTGCTATAAAACTTTTTTAGTGGAACGATTTTGTCCAACTTTAGCATTAAATAACTCTTAAAATAATTCTTCGATTTGAAAACTGTCTGCATCAGCGTGTTTATCAAACATTTCTGTATAAAACCACCGATTTTCATGTTTTTGTATGCATTATTTTTGTTAATATTAACGAAGAAAGGCCTCCGGTCACAAAAAAATCAAAACCGGCGGCGGCGGCGGCGGCGGCGGTGGTGACAGCGGGAGTTACTTTTTTTTAGAATAGAGAGATAAGACAGATGGAAGTGGATTATTTTAACGTACCGTAATTGTCTCCAACTAATCAAAAACTAAATGTTTAAGATTTCTAATAAAATGAATCATAAAATGGCTTTTCTAGTTTTTATAGAAAAATTAGTAATGACTAGTAAATCTGCAGATCAGGAGCCTCAACGTCAGATCTTAATGTGATTGCCTTTTAATCTCACATTGCATAATATTCAGCATCTTAAAATCCACTTTTACTTATTTTTTAATATAAATATTTAGCAACATAAAAGATTCTTGGAAGAGTTCGAAAATTAGAAGCATTAAATTATAGTCGGTGTGACAATGATGTTCTGAAATACTGATGAATTCTTATTCTGGTAATTTTTTCGATAAAAAAAATACATTTCTTCAGGGGTGCAGAGCACCCCTGAACTCCCCGTAGTCTTATTAAATTTAAATTAATAATTTCTTATTGATTAGGCGAATGGTTATAGTGAATCTTGAATTTCGTTTTACACTTGAATTTTCTTAGGATAAGCGACAGTTTTACAAGTATTTTATGTTATCGTAATATATGCAAATAGCAATATTTATACTTAAATTTTTATAGATACTTTTTGTATATATTTTTATAGTATTTATACTGAAACTATTATGTGTAATAAATATCTAATTTAGGGATGCAACGTTTTTTACAATTTTTATTTCCGAAAAATAATTTTGATGATCATTTTATAATAGTTAGATGTGATATCTAGTCTAAATAGATGCTATAAAATTGCGCAAGAAAATTACTTATTGCCATTAAACTTTAGTTTAATGACAGTAAGTATGTTTGCATGCTAAAACTTAAGTTTTAACATGCTAAAAGGAACAAAAATCACGAAGAATAGGCATATTTGAAGACTTTTAAATCTACTGGATAATCATTCATTATCGTGTCCACTGCTAATTGCCTAAATCGCATAGATTTGTAAATGTAAAAGATTTCTTTTCCGATAGCCTTAATAGTATCCATATTAAATTTTAAAATATAACGTTACTAACATCGTTAATCTTTGACAAAAAGCTATATTGCACACCAAATTATTAAAGATTAACTAACTTTTTATTTCCCTCAGCCGGACTTTCTGCTTATTGTTTCGTAATCAGGATTAATTATTTTTGTTTATCGGCTATAAAATGCAGTTGCAATTGTCAACTGACAAAAGAAAAAAAATGAAATATGTGTCATGTCAAATAAATCAAATGATAGAACAAAATGTTTTATATTATTGTAAAACATGTATAAAGCTCCAAAAAAAATTCATACACCTAATTAAAAAAATTCGACAAATATACTGACAAAATCCTAAAACAATAGAAATAATTTAAAACGCGTATTTGATAATTTCAGAATTCATAATTTACCATTTAAATGCATTAATAAAAAGCGCCATTTCCTTTCAACAAATGGAAATTTGAAAATCGTCTGATCTGCCATAGCCACTTATGGCTCAAAATAAAATGTTCTATATATATTTCGAACGAATGAATCAAATTTAACCAAAAACTATACAGCTAAATCCGGGGACTTTACCAACGTGCCCACTTAATTTCAAGCTAACCGGATGTTTTTTGCGGCAGTTATCGCGGAGCAGACAGACAGACTAACAAACAGACAGAAATCAAAAACTTTTCGGGTCTCCACAGTAAGCCTTCACTGACGTTTCGGCAATAATAATAATATTTTGTTTAATATTTATATTAAAATGATGCGTATTTTTAAGATTCTTAATTAAGTATTATTAAATTTCCATTCTGGTGTAATAAAAATTAGTTCGTGAATAATGCTATTTTAATACTTCTAAATAGAAAACCCCAATTAAAATATTTATGAATTATGATTTTGATAGGTGAAAATTAATAAAATTTCATACATATCTATAAACAACAGAATATATTTGAATAAAAAATCTTATTTTAAAATATTAAATTTTCCTTTAACAAAAATATATATTTTTTAAAATGTAAACTTCTATTTTTTTTATTAGAAACTGCATCTCAGTTAAAATATTTGTTAAGATAAATTGATAAAATGTTTTCATAAAAATGCTAGGTATATATATTTCGTCTTTTCAAAAACCCTTCTTTTGAAACTGGGCTTGACAGACATTTACTTTATAAACTTCTTGAAATTTTGACAGCTAAAAAGGATACGCATTTTTAAGAATGATGTTTGATGGTAATTCATAAATAAATTTTTATCCATGAAGCAAGAGTTATAAAATTACCGTAATTTTTAAGACCTATAAAGAGGCTGAAATTAATCAAATTTCAATGCGGGTAAGTTTATTGATTAAAAAAATTCAATAGAACTTTAAGTCGTTGTTATAAAATACAAATAAAGAATGTTAAATAATAATAATAATAAGTATAATAATAAATAATAATAATAATAAAATAATGATAAGTTTAGACTACAGACAGCTGTTTTGGGCTTTCAAAACTTTACTTTCAGTGCAACATAATAAAACATTAAAACATAAAAAATTGCATGAAAATATCAAGGAAGGAACAAGCAATTTAGATTACGAGAAAAGGCGAAACGGGCAAACAGCTAAGCAAAGAAATATTGATATATGTGACTTAGCTGTAAGATACTAATGATAATTTAGCGCCTAACTCATTCTCAACGACGTAGAGAAGGCATTATCGGAAATGGGAATGTGGAAGATGGTAGAGAAGAATGTGGTAATAAAGAAATCGCAACAGAACTTGTGAGAATCTTGGGGGATTTAAAATGTCATTTACTTAACTTTACTGTTTGAATGTTTTCGGGTGTAAAAAGTTCTTAAAAAATCAAAATTAAATATTCATGAACATTTTTGTATTATTCAACCTTTGGAAAAATTGAAAATGTGACGAATAGACCAACTATGATAAACAGCAGCAGACCATTTAATATATATATTTTTTTATTTAATCAGAGGACGTTTAGTGTGTATTATATCTATTAGATCATATTCACAGATTATCTTATAAATTACCCTCTCGGAAAACTAAACTTATTATTGAACGTCTGGGATTTGTAATTTTAATTTAATTTAAATAAATATATGTAACATTAAAATTAAATTACATTCAAATTACACGGGCGAAATTTTATGAAATTTTACAAATAATCGTTTATCTATACATATATATACATTGCTGTATCAAGATATAATTTCAATTGCATTGGTTCCTAAAAATTATTTTTTTATTCGCTGTTGTATTTTGAACAACACATTATTTTTTTAACAGTTAATATGGAATCTAATTAGCTAAATGAAGTAGAAAAATTATGCAAAACTAAAATGTACAATATTAAGAAATCTTCTGATGCTACCAGTCTGTTATACATAACTTGTTATTGATTTTATGTTCAACATATATATAAAAAGAGAACAAGTAGTTAATTTGATGCATTCCAGTTCATTGGCAATGTGCGGTATATTATGCTTATTACGCAATACTTCTCCTTTTAATTTACTATGGGAAGTCAGCTCTTTATTGTGATACTTCTGCTACTAATTATTTTACATTACTTTAGCAACTGTCAGTTATTGAGACAGATTTTTTTTTTTTGAAAATATATAAAAAGGCGTAAAAATCAATACAATGTCAGTAAATTGAGTAATAGCATAAAAAAATCCATAAGTATATTTTTTCCTATTCGATGATGCAAAAATTAAATTTATGCGACGTTTATGGATGATGTGGGACCGATAAATGTAAATGCGGCCATAAATTAGTAGCAGTCAAGAAGAGGCCTACTCATTTATTATGTCAATAAGAAAATCGATGAAAAAAAAATAATTCTTCAAAAATATAGTCAAATTTAAATTTAAAAGTCTTATGTTTCAGATACATTGCTAAAGAATTCTTATATCAGATTACGCTACAATTTATTGCTCTGTAGTGTTTATATATCGAATCACGTTCAGTATAAAAAAATATATATAGCATCTCAAAAAATTCAAAATTTTCAGACAATACTCATTGTGCTATTTTTTTATTATCAAAAGTTTTAAAGATTATAGATATCACTGAAAATTTCATACTCTGTGCTAAAATTCTAGAATTGCTTTTTTTGTGAAAGAAATTTCGGAATACATCTACACTATCTATACAAAATCCTAATGAAGCGATTTAATGAAACGATTTTATGAAACGACTGATTATGTTCACAACTATCTCTCTCAAAATATGTAATGTCTGGCGGTGAAATTGAACCCAATTATCTGTATTGATCCACAGGTTTCAAAAATTGCATTAGAAATTTAAATATGAATTAGTTTTCCAGAAGTTATTTTTTTTTCTAATCTTAATGACATTTCTAAATATGGTACCTGTATTATTCCATTTTTTTCTGGACAAAACGGAGAAAGGAAAAATTATAACGTTTATTAGTTTTATTTTATGTAATTTTCTAACTGAAATCGAAATTATTTTTTATTTCAATCGATATTGGAGGATATTGTGATTAAATTATTTTTTTCAGGAAAAAATAAATAAAATAACTGAAGAAACATTTTTTTTTTCACTTTTCGATCATTTAGAATCAGTATATTTAAAAAACCAAAAATCATCTGTCACTTGTAAATTCCTTAGATGTAAAAAAGGGTTTTCTTTTCAATTTTAAATGGATAATGACATCAATAAAATTAAAAACACAAAGAAAATTTTAAAATAAGAAATAAATGGTCACGTGTTAAAAGCAAAAAATAAGGAAAGTTACGTCACAATCTGCACAATTAAATATTAAAACAGTACGAAAACTTTAAAATAAAATTATTACACGCGAAACGCATCTAAAGATGACAATTACGTCATATGTAAAAGACCCAAGCATTAAATATCGTAATACTTAAAGTACCTAAAATATTTAAATTATTACAAGTGAAAAACTTTTAATGGTGAATATTAGGTCATATTTAAAAATCTCAAATAATATTAGCAAAATACATTTAATTTGAATAATATATGTACTTGTGAATCTTAAAAGGGGAAAAATGAATTATTACATGAGAGATTAATTTAACAATTCCATCATGTATTAAAACGATTTACATTCCGGAGATTTTATCTGACGCCAAACAGTATAAAAGCAAGTAAAATTGCTTATATATTAGATCACTTGACGCAGCATAAATACAAGTAAACGTATGCGCAAAATACATTCGATTTATTCTGCACGATTTACTATTCAATAAATGCATATTAGAAAATTCAGATTTTCTTATCAATTAAGACAAAAAATATACATTGTAAAAATAACTTGAAAATATGCATGATAGAGCATTAAAAAAGAAAAAAAAATGTGAATAAGCTAAACCTGTTTCTGTAATACCTAAAACCCGATCAAGACATAAAATATAAGCGTAAAATTTCAAAACACAAAGCATTTCAATGTGTGGATCAAAAAGCTATTCTCAAGCAGACGGAGTTTTTTTACCTCAAACCTAAAGGAAGAATACTTCCATAGCGTCATTATAAAACTTAGGAAGATAGCGTCATTTTTAATCTAACCATTTTATAGAAACCGATTTTCCAGTGTGTAATTGAATTTATTTATCAATCCCGAAAACTGACTTCAATTATTACGACAGCGATGGATGAGGTCATGGAACCGAAAAATGCCCAATTAACTGAAAAGCGTGGCAATGCGCTTACAGAAAATACCCGTTGTTATGCTAATAATATCATATAATCTTCCGTTACCTGGTAATATTTTTTTTTTTTTTTTTTTTTTTTTTTTTTAACAGGGCACATTAGTATACGAGTTTTACAGAAAACAGGAATACAGGTTTACCTGGAAGTTAGTGACCTACGTCATCAATGACGTAGGTCACTAACTCGGTAACTTGGCGATATTTTCAGCTTGGCTAGCGAGTGGCGCAAACAAGGTAACTAACGTACCAGGTAAACACGAGGGGAGCGGACTCGTTGTCGTTGATGACTGATTGTCTGAGTTTCTTATAAAACTTAATCAATATTTCCACGTCCTCTTTAATTTCAGGTAAGAATGCTTATTAACATAATTATATCATTGTTTTCCTTGCATTTATAATGTATGTTTTGTTAATTTCTTTAATCACCCTGCACGTGGTGCTGTTTGCCAATTTTCTTCAATATATTTTTTTAATTTAATGTTTAGCATATTTTATTACTATTATTAATTTCTTACATGGATTACTAAGGAAATTTTAATTTAGATTTTCTTTCTTTCGTCTGTTGCTAATGTTTTTAATCTGTTTATTAAGTGTTAGGTACTAGAATTTTCTCCAGTCTACGTATAATTAATTGCTAATTTTTACTAATAATGTGACTAATCTTTATATATCTTTTAGATTTTATTGTAAATTATATTATTTTTCGTGGATGAGTGACAATTTTATCCAGATATTTTGTTACATGTTACTAAAAATCTTAAAATTTGTATTGTCAATGAAATCAGCTACTTTTAATGTCATTTTTGTTCTTTTTAAGATTGATGCGAAAATTAGGACACATCAATATCAGAGACATAAGGGGAGAGGAGTATAATGGTGTGTAAAGCTTTGTGCTCTTAAATTTTCTTTGTGGTATAACATCATTTGTTAAATATAAAACAGTAATGTGAAACTATAATACAAGTTTAAAAATTTATATTTGTATGAGCAAAATTCCCATTCTTTCGTAAAGTGCTTGTAAATCCTTATTTTTATTTTGTCATTTCTAAAAGCCCTTATAAATACTTTATTTTTCACTAGATGTCTTTGATAGTGCTGTTGCACTTTTTAATCTTTTTACTGTATTTAATGTTTATTGGAATCTTGCGAGTTTTAAAAAACGGAAAAGAATTCCTCATATGTTTGAAACTATAGCATTAAATTTTCATACAATATATGTTATGTTTTTTTTCTGAACTGTATATGCTGGTAGATGGTTTCCAAGGCTACAGGCTTAAAAACTGACAGGTTGTACATGCAAGCATAAGTAAGTGTTAGTATTCCCCACCCATATTTCATTTATTCATTATGTATTGTCTTGTGCATGTTGTTAACAAGTGGAAAACACAAATGTATAAAGAGAAAAACATACAAGATACAGAGTGTCTATTTCACCGTAAGATACGGCTGCCTTAATGATCATTCTATTTAACCGTCATGCGCAGTTTGTTGCTGTGCCTGACGGTTACCTCTGGCATCTTGGCAGTATAGCTTGGCTTGGCATAATCGCTTTTTCTCAGGTGTGGGAAAATGCATCATTTTACTCGCCACTGGCGAGTGAATTTTCTAACAGGGCGAGTGACTTTTCAGGTTGTCTTTGAAAACTGCAAACTATAGAGGTATGCCAAAAACGTTTTTTTGTTTAGTATAGCTAGCTATATTTTTCAACTTTCCTAATCATTGCAATGTAAACATGGTATGAAGTTCTACTTTATATTAAACTTTCATCTCTTGTTTATATTTCTTAATTTTATAGGAAAAAAAAAAAAATATGAAAATGCATTGTAGTAATAGTAACCAACTATTTTTGAGTTGTGTAATTTTATAAACTGTACGTTGCATTTTACTGGCTGGTAAGATTTTCTAGAAATTCTCCACCCCTGCTTTTTCTACAATACAAGTAACCCCTTTGAACACCTTATATCTTGGCGTTGCGATTTTTCATTTCTCCAGCTCAGCAATGTGTAGCTTTGTTGCTGTTTTGTTTGCGTCGCTTCTCATCTCATTCTTCTGTTTTTGCTTAGCTTAGATATTATAGAAACTTCAATAAAGTAAGTTTTAAAATATTTATTGTTTATGGTAGTAGTATATGAAACGCTGTTGAAAAAAATGACTTTTCCAAACTTAGCATCGATCAAAGTGATTGTTGTGTAACAGAAAAAAATAGCAAACGTGACAGAAAATGCGGCATTTATAAATGCTGTTTTTGCTTCTTTAAAAAAATTAATTATACTACCGTGGTTATCTAGTAGTAATGCGCAAAGTTTGTGCAACTTTTTTAAAGCAGTTTTTTAGATATAAGAAAAAAATTTGCATGATTGCAGCATCACTTTTAAAATAAGCATGGACTGTATTTTTAATTTTTTATTAAATTTGTGTTCTTTCAAACTTTTTCTTTTCAGTGACAGTTCCTGTTTTCCTCTTCCTCCATCATCAGTATTATAGCAACTGCAAGTATATTAATTGAATGAATATTGTCTTTGCTGTATGGTTTGATGACATCATATCATTGACAATACTTTCTCCTATAGGTGTTGACTGAGGAAATGAAAAAAAATCTAGAGTTAGGAATGGCGACTTTATTCTAAACAACATTCTACTTCAGCATTACTTAAAAAAGGTATAATTTTATTTAATGATTTTGTTTATTAAGTAATTGGCTGTTGTCATTTTTTATATTGCTTTTCTCTATTAAAAAAGTTCAAAGTGAAAAATGTTTCGTGCAAAAGCCCCCGCCCTAGAATTTCATTGAATATTTCATTAAGTCTATATTTGTTTTGTCCTGTTTATAAATAATATTTACAATAATTAAAATATTTATGCCTAAAGGATAATAATACAGAATAATACAGAATTCTGGTGAAACGAGCTTATTTTCAGAGATTTCCTTGTTATAATACAAGTTACCAGACTCTCCCCCACCCCCCCCCCAAGTTTAAAAAAGGGCAGTGTTTTATACTTAAGGGCATTTTATTTATTTAAAAACATAAAATTAAATAAATAAATATTCAAAAAAATATTTGCACTAAACTTTACAGTCAGTTAAAATAAATAATTGGAAATAAAATATCTAATTAATAATTTTATAGTTTTAATTTATGTACTGTTGTTTATTTAATTTTTTGTAAATTATAACATTATTTTTTATTATGAGGAAAAATTTGGATAACTACAAAGTAAGTTTGGTTTATATTCTAGAACTGTGTGTGTGTGTGTGGGGGGGGGGGGGGGGGGGCTCACTCAAAGGGCTGAAATGACTTGATAGAATTTTATGTCGCAGTTCAGTGATGATGCCTGCCGACCAGTAAATTCTCATCATCGCTGGTCCTTGGGACTAGTGCTTTTTTTTTTTTTTTTTTTTTTTTTTTTTTTTTTTTTTTTTTAAATTCTAATGCTGCTTAAGGGCCCTTTTTAGATTCCAAAGTGTACTTTTTTAGGCATTTTTTGGATTTTCAAAGCCACTTTTAATATTTAAAATTCAGGGGACTCTTTTCAAGACAACAATGAGGAAGTATTTATTTTGCAAACAAATTTTTTTAAACAAAAACGAATAAGACTAATTTTTTGGATGAGGGGCAAGGAGGGTACTATTTTGTAAATCAAAGGGCAGGAAGGATGCAGCACCCCCTGAAGCTGTCTAGAGAAAACTCTGATGTTACAATTTTTTTTTACCATTAATATATCAATATAATGCCTCGTCTTCAGCTGATTATGTCATGACTGGGCATTTTATTACCTTTAAAAACAAAGATAAAAAAAACAATTTCCCAAAATGTTTCAACAAAATAAGATGCACTAAAAAAAAAAAAAAAAAATGATTCTTAATGAACATGAATAATGTGTATATTTCAAATCTGGGAAATTTGTTTTCAGCGTGTCATTAAGGGGGAAAAAATGCTTTTACAAAATAACACACTCATTCATCTTTTTTTTTTACACATGAAGATACCCTTCTCTTGTTTTTATACATTGTTTTGGACCCTTCGCAAAATTATTAATCCCCAAACAAGACCCTTCACAAAACATTTTATCCCAAAACAGGACGCTTCACAAAATTATTTGTCTCTTAAATAGACCTTTCACAGAATTTTTTCACTTTCAAATTGAACTTTTCACAAATTTAGTCATTTAAAAATAAAATCTGGCCTGTAAGTAAGCAGTTGAACTCACCAAAGAGCATATTACTTAGCTTTTTATACAGGAAGGATAGAACATGAAGACATCGATAATTTAAGATTTAAAAAATTATTACTAGAATTTTCACAAAAATAAGAAAAACTTTTCAATTTCACAAAAACAGGACCCTGTGAGAAAAGTCTGGACAGACCCCTGCTTTATGTCTCTAGATTTTCTTTGATAATGTAATTTTGATCAAATTTTATATATTATTTTGATGTCTTATGATAGTAAGCTTGGTTCACCACTGTTAATTGGCAGAAATTTTGCTACTGGGAGATCAAATTGAAAAATTGGGTTGTGTTAGAATATGGTTTGGTAAATCTTGTACAGTAGACTCCCTGAAATCCGCATATCATCACAGATGTAAACAATGAAACTTTCAGTTCGGATGTAACAACAAAATTGCAGAATTTTTTTACTTTTATATCATTCTGTGTGTATTTTAATGTGTAATTCTCGATAATATGACTGAACTGATAGTTTTTCCCGAAGGAAGTATAAATTTACTTCTAAAAAAAATTAAGATTTTGCTGATATCACTGGTATTACAATCTTTTTTACCAAATATATTTACGTATTAATCAAGCTTCTTTGATTATTAATACTTTCTAAACTTAAATAAAACTTCCTTACTTTATGATTTTGATATGAATTAATATGGTATCTAATTTATAAGAAAGTTTATTGTTGAAAGTTCATCAAGAAAAATGTGTTTCATCTTTATTATGCATATTTAACTGTGTATTATTACTTACTTACTTGACCTTTACTTTTAATAATTTAATCATTTTTTAAATTATCTTACTATTTATCATTTTAGTTAATTACTTTACTTAATTATTTTAATATTTGACTATGTTACAGGCATTAATTATAATTTTTATTGCATTATTACATTCAAATAACTGTTTTAAAAAAGGGTAAACAAAGCACCAGAAATCTGCAAAATTCTAAAATCCGCACAACCTCTGGTCCCAAGCTGTGCAGATTTGAGGGAGTCTTCTACTGTATTTCATATGTATGGGTAAGTAGATTCATGTATTGTTGGATGGAAGAGCTAACTTTGATTCACTCTCAATTCTAAAAAAAGTAACTGCCATCGTAATTGTTTTTACTGTGACCTTTTGACTTTTCAAAATATGAAAACTGGTAATTTTATAGAGGAATGTTAAGAAACAAGCTGAACTAGACGACAGTTTTTAAATCGAAGAATTATTTTAAGTGCTATTTAAAATTAAAATTGTTTGGTTAAAGTTTTATAGGATCAAAAACTCAGCATAACAATCTAACCATCTTACGCTGGCACATACTTGACTATTTTGTAGTGTGCAAGTGCAGATGCAATCTTTTTTTTTTATTATTATTTATCTATTTTTTTATTCAAAATTTACTATTTCAATAGATTTATTTCATATTTTGAAAAAATCCTTTTACCACTTATTATTGCCAATTATTAAAAAAACATAAATAATATTTCCAAACATCTTTCAACGGAAAAATATAGTTACATTTGAATATTACAACAGAAAGAAAACTTTAAAATAATTAAGCTGTTAGAGAGGATGTATTTTTTATTAAAAAAGAGTCATAAATGTACCTAATCAATACATAAAAATGTGTATTTTCACTTTTTATATTTTCACATTATTTTTGTAACTACAATTCAAAGTACATAATTTTTTTTTTTTAATATTGCATTAAATTTGTCTTTTGTTCTTTGCTGCTACCACATGCCAATGACTCATTATAAAGTTAATAAAAATTAGGAAAAGGCATACCCCTAATGTTTGATAATATGAATCTCTCCGTACAACTTAATAGAAATTGAGTTAGGACTAAATAAATGTGTGCTAGGAAGCAGATATGCAAAAAATTTGTTTAGACATGTTCATGAACATGTCAAACAAGTAGGCTAAATTATAAGAACATCATTATTTTTATTTTACAAACATGCAATAAATGTTGAGTGTTTATCAGTCCGGAACTCACTAAGTATGAAGATAGATGGGTCATGGGTGCCTGCGAGCAGGGCAATTACCCCGCCTTGGATTATCAAATTTAATTAACCAGGTTTTCTTTTTTTCTCATGATTTTTGAAAGAAAGGAGAAATTTTTTGTTGAGTGATTTAAAATTATTAACACAAAGACAATTTTTAGTTTTGATTTCCTCTATATGTTTTTGTATTTTAAACCCCATCACTTTTTATGTGATGTAGTTTGTATTTCTATTTTTGTACTTTTTATTGTTTTTTAAATAAAGTTTGTTGAATTCATAAGGTTCTGGAATAAAGAACCGCAGACTGACTTAGGCCACATGGACACACACTTTTTATAAGCACGCTTAATATAAACCTCCAGGCCCACATTGTTTAACATTTTCTGTAGTTTCCCATGACATTGAAAGGATGAAGTAGAGAGGATAGAGGTGTCCTTCAGAAGTCTATTGAAATTATAAGGAGTATAGACTGGTCATGGGTGCCTGCAAGGGAGGACAATTACCCCGCCTTCGATTATCAAATTTAATTAACCAAGTTTTCTTTTTTAGGGTTTCGTTCATCTGACGAAACCCTATTCGTCTCGCTCCTCTGTCCGTCACAGAGCCCGTTGTCAGAAACTACACATGTTGGAGATTTGAAATTTTGCATACTTATAGATAAACACCACACATCATACGACAAATCATAAAATTTTGAAAAAGTCGTACATTTAACCCTTTGGGCTCCCACATGTGTATTTTAAACAATTCTTTCTAAGTGAGTCCCTAATTAGGTTGCAGGCATGAAATTTTGCGTACTTATAGATGGACACCTCAGATCAAACGACAAATCATAAAATTTTGAAAAAGTCATTCATTTAACCCTTTGGGCTCCCACATGTGTATTTTAAACAATTCTTTCTATGTGAACCTCTAATTACATTGGAGGCGTGAAATTTTGCATACTTATAGCTGAATACCTCACATCAAAGGACAAATCGTAAAATTTCGAAAAAGTCGTACATTTAACCCTTTGGGCTCCCCCATGTGTATTTCAAACAATTCTTTCTATGTGAGCCTCTAATTAGGTTGGAGGCGAGAAATTTTACAAACTTATAGCTGAACACCTCACATCAAATGACGAACTGTAAAATTTTGAAAAAGTCGTACATTTAACCCTTTGGGCTCCCACATGTGTATTTTAAACAATTCTTTCTAAGTGAACCCTAATTAGGTTGGAGGAGTGAAACATTGCATACTTATAGCTGAATACCTCACATCAAACGACAAATCATAAAATTTTCAAAAAGTTGTATATTAAACCCTTTGAGATCCCACATGTGTATTCTAAACAATTCTTTTTAAGTGAGCACCTAATTAGGTTGCAGGCATGAAATTTTGCGTACTTATAGATGGACACCTCAGATCAAACGACAAATCGAAAAAGTCATACATTTAACCCTTTGGGCTCCACATGTGTATTTTAAACAATTCTTTCTATGTGAACCTCTAATTACATTGGAGGCGTGAAAATTTGCATACTTATAGCTGAATACCTCACATCAAAGGACAAATCATAAAATTTTGAAAAAGTCGTACATTTAACCCTTTGGGCTCCCCCATGTGTATTTCAAACAATTCTTTCTATGTGAACCTCTAATTACATTGGAGGCGTGAAATTTTGCATACTTATAGCTGAATACCTCACATCAAAGGACAAATCGTAAAATTTCGAAAAAGTCGTACATTTAACCCTTTGGGCTCCCCCATGTGTATTTCAAACAATTCTTTCTATGTGAGCCTCTAATTAGGTTGGAGGCGAGAAATTTTACAAACTTATAGCTGAACACCTCACATCGAATGACAAACTGTAAAATTTTGAAAAAGTCGTATATTTAACCCTTTGGGCTCCCACATGTGTATTTTAAACAATTCTTTCTAAGTGAACCCTAATTAGGTTGGAGGAGTGAAACATTGCATACTTATAGCTGAATACCTCACATCAAACGACAAATCATAAAATTTTCAAAAAGTTGTATATTTAACCCTTTGAGATCCCACATGTGTATTCTAAACAATTCTTTTTAAGTGAGCACCTAATTAGGTTGCAGGCATGAAATTTTGCGTACTTATAGATGGACACCTCAGATCAAACGACAAATCGAAAAAGTCATACATTTAACCCTTTGGGCTCCACATGTGTATTTTAAACAATTCTTTCTATGTGAACCTCTAATTACATTGGAGGCGTGAAAATTTGCATACTTATAGCTGAATACCTCACATCAAAGGACAAATCATAAAATTTTGAAAAAGTCGTACATTTAACCCTTTGGGCTCCCCCATGTGTATTTCAAACAATTCTTTTTATGTGAGCCTCTAATTAGGTTGGAGGCGTGAAATTTTACAAACTTATAGCTGAACACCTCACATCAAACGACAAACTATAAAATTTTGAAAAAGTCGTACATTTAACAATTTGGGCTCCCACATGTGTATTTTAAACAATTCTTTCTAAGTGAACCCTAATTAGGTTGGAGCAGTGCAAATATTGCATACTTATAGCTGAGTACCCCACATCAAACAACAAATCATAAAATTTTGAAAAAGTCGAACATTTAACCCTTTGGGCTCCCACATATGTATTTTAAACAATTCTTTCTAAGTGAACCCTAATTAGGTTGAAGGCGTGAAATTTTGCATACTTATAGTTGAATACCTCAAATCAAATGACAAATCATAAATTTTCAAAAAGTCGTACATTTAACCCTTTGGGCTCCCACAAGTGTATTTTAAACAATTCTTTTTAAGTGAGCCTCTATTTAGCTTGGAGGTGTGAAATTTTGCATAATTATAGCTGAACACCTCACATCAAATGACAAACCATAAAATTTTGAAAAAGTCGTACATTTAACCTTTTGGGCTCCCACATGTGTACTTTAAACAATTCTTTCTAAGTGACACCCTATTTACGTTGGAGGTGTGAAATTTGGCATACTTATAGCTGAACACCTCACATCAAATGACAAACCATAAAATTTTGAAAAGTCGTACATTTAACCCCTTGGGTTCCCACATGTGTATTTTAAACAATTCTTTCTAAGTGAGCTCCTAATTAGGTTGGAGGCGTGAAATTTTGCATACTTATAGCTGAGCACCTCACATCAAACGACAAATCATAAAATTTTCAAAAAGTCGTACATTTAACCCTTTGATCTCCAACATGTGTATTTTAAACAATTCCTTCTAAGTGAGCCCCTAATTAGGTTGGAGGCGTGAAATTCTGCATACTTATAGCTGAGCATCACACATCAAACGGCAAATCATAAAATTTTGAAAAAGTCGTACATTTAAGCTTTTGGGTTCCTACATGTGTATTTTAGACAATTCTTTCTAAGTGGCACTCTATTTAAGTTGGAGGCGTGAAATTTTGCATACTAGCTGAACACCATCATAAAAATTTTAAAAAGTCGTACATTTAACCCTTTTGGCTCCCACATGCGTGTTTTAAGCAATTCTTCCTAACTGAGCCCCTTTTTAAATTGGAGATTTGAAATTTTGCATGCTTATTATAGCAGAACACCTGAGGCCAGGTGACAAATTATAAAATCTTGAAAAAGTCTTACGTTTAACCCTTTGAGCTACCACATATGTATTTTAAGCAATTCTTTCTAAGAGAGCCCCTAATTAAGTTGGATACATGAATTTTTGCGTACGTATAGCTGAATACCTCAGACCACAAGACAAATCATAAAATTTTCAAAAAGTCTTATATTATTTACTCCTCCGGGCTCTAACGTATATTTTAAGCAATTTTTCTAACCTCCGCCCTTTTCACGCGGGGAGCACTTTTCCAACTTTTGCCGACACCCCTTTGACCATTCTTTCATATTATGCACCATAGCCTTACATATTTGAGTTCCACTTTTTACCGCCAGGGGCGCCTACTTATCTCAGGTGCTATGGGCCCAATCCCTTCGACTAATATATATACGGATAATATGTAAAACGGAGTTTCGTTCGGATAGAGATTTGTTTAGAATAGAGTGCGACCCTGGTTGAGGAATGTGGAACTAACAGATTTTTCAAAAGGATAAAGTGTTTTGAAATGAATATTAAACGAAACCCTCTGTGCGATCTGTGACCACACTTACCCACTTGTTTCTCATGATTTTGAAAAAAAGGAAAAATTTTTTGTTGAGTGATTTAAAATTATTAACGCTAAGACAATAAGGAACTAAGAATTTTCCCTGAATCCCCTGTGGAAGACAATTAGGTAGATTTCGTATGAAATACTACCTATTGGGATCGTTCCTATGTTGGAATTTCTGAAAAATTTTTGCAGATCTACACCGATCATGACTCCTAGAACCCAAAACCACCCCCAGTAAAAAACTTTATATATATATCACTTTCTTCTGGACACGATAACTTTCGTAATTCTGCACCAATCTCTTCCAAACTGATACATAAAATCAAAGGGCATAAAATCTCGGTCAAGTTCGTTAATGGGCAAAATCGGACCAAGGGGATGGAAATAGGGAGGGGTTTTGTGAAAACCGAAAACCCCCCATAACTTCTTCATTTTTCTACATATCAAATCAGTTTAAAGTTTTTATTACTTCTAAAAATAGGGCCAAAATTTTATGTGTCACAGATTTTTGATAAAGTTAAAAATTGGCTCAAGGGGCGCAAAAGATAGGGGTTTTGGAAGAAAAAAAAATCATAACTTCGTCAATTCTCAAGATATCAATTCCAATTAATTTTATTATAAATCTCCTTAATATTATCTACAACTTTTATATTCACAAGTTTTTGATAGGACCAATTCGTACCGCAAAAAAAAATTAAAAACGAAAACAAAAAGGGTGTTTGAAGAAGTAAAAAATCCATAACTCCGTCAATTCAAAAGATATAAATTCCCCATGAATTTATCATATATTTTCTTAATATTGTCTACAACATCTATATAGACAAGTTTTGGATAGGACCAATTCTTACAGAAAAAACAAATTAAAAATACATAGCGGTTGAAGAAAAAACCCATCTAAGTAAGGGCGTATTCAAATACAAACTGCGTATTTTCTGACTCATTTTACAATTCATTTTTGCTCTCAAAGGCTTCCAAATGGTACGTTTTCTTACTCAGAAACTATATAATGTACCGTAATGGTCGATTTTTGGATAGAGGCAGAATATATTTTTAAAAATGCTGTTAAAGTGGGCATTTTGAACCGAATTTCCCGAAACGGATTGTGTTGGAAAAATCATTGCATTAAGGATGCACTCAAATCCAAACTGCTTGTTTTTTGACTCATTTTTAAATTCATTTTTGCTCTCAAACGCATTTAATTGGTAGATTCGCTTATTCAGAAACTATATAATGTACCGCAATGATAGATTTTTTGATAGAGGCAGAATATATTTCAAAAAATTATGTCAAAGTGGGCATTTTGAACGGAATTTCCGGAAGCAATTGTGTTATCACTTTCTTCTGGACACGATAACTTCCGCAATTCTGCACAAATGTCTTCCAAACTGATACATAAAATCAAGGGACATAAAATCTCGGTCAAGTTCGTTAATGGGCAAAAGCGGACAAAGGGGATGGGAATAGGGAGGGGTTTTGTGAAAACCGAAAAAAACCCATAGCTTCTTAATTTTTGTACATATCAAATCAGTTTAAAGTTTTTATTACTTCTAAAAATAGCGCCAAAAATTCATGCATCACAGATAAAATTTAAAATAGGCACAAGGGGCGCAAAAAATAAGGTTTTTGGGAGAAAAAAATTCCTTACTTCGTCAATTCTCAAGATATCAAATCCAATAATTTTATTATATATCTCCTTAATATTATCTACAACTTTTATATTCACAAGTTTTTGATAGGACCAATTCGTGCCGGGAAAAAAAAAACACGAAAACAAAAAAGGGGTGTTGAAGAAGAAAAATTTTCATAACTCCGTCAATTCACAAGATATAAAATCTTCATGAATTTATCATATATCTTTTTAATATTGTCTTCAACATTTATGTAGACAAGTTTTTGATAGGGCCAATTCTTAAAGCAAAAACAAACTAAAAATACATAGCGGTTAAAGAAAAAAGTCATCTTATTAAGGGTGCATTCAAATCCAAACTGTCTATTTTCTTACTCATTTTTAAATTCAGTTTTGCTCTCAAACGCATCCAATTGCTAGATTCTCTTATTCAGAAACTATATAATGTACAGTAATGATGGATTTTTTGATAGAGGCAGAATATATTTCAAAAAATGATGTCAAAGTGGACGTTTTGAACAGAATTTCCCGAAGCGATTGTGTCGGAAACGAAAAATATTGCCCTACTGAGAAAATAATTGTTTATTAATCAAGTTTTAATTAATTGAAAGAAAAATAAAAACACAGGTCGCTTATAAATCTTTCCAAAAATTACGTCAGCATGTTTCATATTTTTTTTTTTTTTTTTTATTATTAAAAATTAATCTGAAAATGTGCCAGAAAATTTCGAGTTGTTGAGTATGGAAAAATATTTTTTTAATGTCGCCTTAACATGATTCTGATAAAACCAGCTATTTTATAAAAAGGAAATAAAAACTCATCAAAAGAGACAGATAAAACTGTTAAAGTGGATTTATATCTAATAATGATTTAGTTTTTGTTGGTGAAATTAGTATACTTAACTTCGAAATCTATCTCTGCCTGTAGGCCGGGCCGGCAGGGATTTTTTTTTTAGTTATGATTTCCTCTATATGTTTTTGTATTTTTAACCCCATCACTTTTTATGTGATGTAGTTTGTATTTCTATTTTTGTGCTTTTTATTGTCTTTTAAATAAAGATTGATGAATTCACAAGGTTCTGGAATAAAGAACCACAGACTGGCATAAGTTGGCATTACACGTTGGCATAAGTTGTTGTAAGTGAGATTTTGGTGTAAATCGTGCAACAGGTGGTGCGGCTATGCTGCATTTTTCAGGATTTATTCGATTTTAGACATAAATAGATCCTTATTAGGGTTGTGTGTATACTGCCGAACGTGCTTCGCTTTTATGCTTTTTGAGTTGTGAGTTTTGGTGGCGGACATATAAGAGGGTAGGTGTCGAAATAAATTATTTGTTTGAAAAATGCAGTACTTATATCTCTCTTTTAAATGCACACAATTTGACAAACCTATACCTGTAGAATCCTCATGATGAGCATAAATTGTCATTTAATTTAAGCATTGTGGTGGCTTATTTTGTAGAATTGCATGTGTATGTGTCATTTATGATGACCGAGGGATATAGGCCCAAACGGGGAGTCCTTCTGAAGGAACCTAAACTGTATTTGCGCAAGGATATGCAAGGCCTGAAGAAGACCACGAAAAGCTCCGAACTATTAAGCCGACTTGTGCGTCTGGTTGCAAACCAGGGATGATTCTGTTCCGAATTTTCTGAAATTTTAAGGCATTCGGTTCCAAAAATAAAAAAAATCAGTCATCAGTCCGAATATTCGGACATAAAAAGATCGCGAATTTCGGCAAATGGTCACCAAAGAAAATCAGTTTCGTCAATATTCTCAAGAAAAAAGCGTCAATTTCGTCAAAGGATCGCGGGAAAAACACGAATTTCGTCAAAGGATCGCGAAAAAAATGAAAATTTCGTCGAAAGATCGCGAAAAATGTAAATTTCGTCAAAAGTTCGTGAATAAATGCAAATTTCGCCAAAAAGATCGCTAAAAGAACACAAATTTCGTCAAAAGATCGCGAAAAAACCTCAAATTTCGCCGGAAGATCGCGAAAAAACGCGAATTTCGTTAAAGGATCGTGGAAAATGCGAATTTCATCAAAGGGCTGTGGGAAAAACACATACTTAGTGTCGGGAGGGTAATCCGCCTCCTTCGCCCCTCTGCTGAAACCTTTCAGAAAGTTTAATGTGAATTTCAGAAAAAAAATTTCTACTCAAAATTACCCCTATTGCGAACCCACCACCTCCCGATTAAAGGCGAATACCATATATGTATGGTCAAGTGCAATTTTTTGTACACATAGTTTCATTTTGGGCAAAAATTTTTGTCTAAGCAGCGAGTTTGTGATAGATCTAGTGAGGTAAGTTATGAAACATTAGCTTGGCGATAAAGGCAGGATCGCCATAATACTTCGAGGTTCGCTAATCAAATTTTGTATCTTGTAGTTGGTTGGTTGTGTTTATGACGGTCAATTATCAACACGAGGGATATGGGCCCAAAGGGAGGAGAGTGCCTTCCGTGGTGGTCTTTCTAAGGGAACCTAACCCGTATTAACGCAAGGCAATCCAAGGTTCGAAGAAAAAGACGGAAAACTCCGAACGATTAGGCCGACGGGCGTGATTGGGTTCGAACCCAACCCCTCCCGTCTACCAGCTTCGAGAACAGAACCTCTCGGCCACTTTATATCTTGTATGTTACCACTCTCAGAAAAAAGGTATCCTATTCAGATCAGTACCGCCTAGTTCTAGAATGTAGGTTTGTAGAATGTCAGCGTTTGGTCGGCGCGTGAATAGTTCTAGAATGTCAGCGTTTAGACAAAAATTTCGGCGAACATGCGCAAACAAAATGAACTGAGGGTAAAACAATCTTTCCCGGCAAAGCGAATAGCCGCGAAGCGTTGAGCCTTCGTCCAACGACATATGCTTAAAGAGCCGTAACTACGCAGGTAAGGCGAGATCAGCGTTGATTTCAGGGGGGGAATGTCCCCCCCCCGGAGCAATGAGATATCCCCCGGAAGATTTGAGATTTTGCGTTTTCAATGGTCAAAAATTGCAATTCCCCTCCCCTCTATAGTGAACTCTATAGTGTCCCCCCCCCCCCCGGAGCTGCAGAAATCCCTTCGGGAGAAAAGTATCTGAATTCAACACTGGGCGAGATGGTCCGCGTGCACCCGCTAGCATTTGTGTCCCATGGACAAAACCATGTGAAGCCGCTAGGAATAACCACTGTCATCAAGGAACATGCGCTTCCCCTCGCATGCTACATGACCTGAGCACCATGCACCATTGAATGTCTGATCATCACGAACAACAAAACTCCCAGCTTCAAGAGGGGAACGGTTCTGAGTTTGACACTAGCCTCAGGTTGTCCGCCCATTCAAAAGGAGACCGGCCTGAGACTGTAAACCCGAGGTTCCCCGGTGCGCAGTTTCCGAGCACTCAGATGCTTCTCCCCCGTGCAATGTGCCCCCTATCAGGAAACCGTAGATGCTACGTAGTGATCCCGGAAGTCCACGGAGCTGACCGACCCACCAGCCAGTGAAACAGTTCATGGGGAAAGCAGTAGTAGCTTCCTTTCTTATCAGTTAGAAGTTCTTTGGGTAAATTACCGGTACCACGTGACTTTTTTCAGCCTCGAACCCAGATTGGAATATAGTCCATTAGTTGCGTTAAATCACAGCCTCGAACCCAAAGGGAGAATAGGGTCAATATCCTTGTGCTACCTGGGCAAGAGATCCTGCATTGCGTTCCTGCGCACCGTGTCGACACTGGAGAGTCTCTGAGTCTTGCTCTACAGAGTACACAATGCTTCACTATTCGCCGGCCGCTATCTAGGAGGCTGGGATTTGTACATATCCAGCCACGACCAACGGCAAAACAAGACCAGTTCATGACTTACCAATCACCGTGTAAAGATGATCCACTTCGTGTGACGTTTTAAAAGTCATGAACTGGCCTTGTGTATCGTTGGTCGCGATCCGGCGCCTCCGTCAAGTTGAAAGCTCTTCCGGCCTCCAGGTTCTCTCCCCCACTCAAGGGGTCGATTACGGACAACCGGGAGGGGACGAACTTCGTACTAACAAGGACTTATCTTAAAGAGATTAGGTATGAGAGAAGTGACATATGCGGTATCATATTTGGGATAGGATTATGGTACTTCGTTAGTTTAAATCTTACGCTCGTTCGTAGGATAGGCGCACTTACGATCTATCTTAGGGCACTGCAATCTCATTGATTCTGATTGTGAAAAAAAAAATGCCTAGGTTTGCAATAGTCTGAACATCAAATATCGCCATTCTTATATAGGGCCATGCACAGACTTCTCATATAAGTAGACTCAGAACTGGTCACCTTTTCTTAAGGCATACATCTCTGCCCACCGTTACGTGATGGTGGGTATGGGTGCAAGAAGCCCATTCAAGACAAGACTGAAAAGTTTTCTGAGTACTATTAAAATAACCAAATGAAAGTGGGTTAGAAGTTTTCTATGCGTTGCATTTTAGCTAAAAATTGATCTCCTGCAGTAAAAGAAAGTGATTAAAAGTTCTTGATGGTAAAATTGCTATTATTTAAGTATATAAAGTGGAATTTAGTATCAATCAAAAATCTCTACAAGACTGAAATCAGTCCTGAGACTGAAGGTCTTGTACCCATGATGATGGGCAGGGGAAGCGCGCCAAACCGATTTTTCTCCTGCAAAAGTCTACTCGTAATTTCCCCTCCGGATTCTGGCCGAAAGTTTATTGCGTCAGCATTTCTCTTGAGTTGCTGCACTTTTGCTTTACTTTATATTTTCCGGCCGTGTGTACTTTTAACACAAATAAACTCCTGCAGTAGTTAACAGCACGACAGCTCGTAGTTTCACTTTCGCTTCTATATTTACGGTTATTTTATTGCGAGAATGTAATCTGAAAGTTCATTTATTATAGGAACCGATTTTAATTTCTCGAAAGAATTCACGAGCCGCCATTGTATGGTGCACCATTGTTCAGGTCCGAATGGATGATTCCTTTTCATTTTCTGATTCCAAAAACTGATTAACATCGTCTTCCGTTGACGCAGGAAACGCAGTCAACGAAAAGATAGGAAGCTGTAACCCATCACTTGTTCTAGATCTCGATCAATTTTTCACAATCATCTTGATCTTGTTTACAGTGCTTTTATAAGAGAATGGAGACATAAGCACAGAGCCCATCACGGGCTCTGTGCCTATGTCTCCATTCTCTTATTCTATGTCTCCATAAGTTTTTGTCCAAAATATCGCAACTCACAATACAGAACTTACCATACATGCATAGGCGTAGCGTCGGGGAGGAGGTGGCGCATGTGCCCCCCCCCCCCCCCATTTGGTACAATTCTTTTTTGCATTACTTTTGGTGCAATTCTTTTTTGCAACCAACCAAATCGATTCTTAGAGGAGTAGAGCTTGGGCGACTGCCCGTGATAAAAAAAAAAAAAAAAAAAAAAAAAAAAAAAAAAAAAACCTCACCCAGCGCGCCATGGCTAGTAAAAGCCGCAATTGTCCCTGCCTTTAGTCTCCCAAATTATTTTTCTCGTCCTTTTACCATTTCTAAGTAGGCACCAACTGAAAAATTCCGCCTATGGCCTTTTACTAAAGTTACTTTTTTTAATATCCAGATCCAGCCTCAAAGGGCGTGAGGGCCGGCCAATGACACTAAAGACTAAGGGGTGAAATATATGCAAGATAAAATAGTAACCCTCTTTTTTTTTCTTTTTTAACAGTATAATATTTGTAGAGGGGCAGGGATGGACATTCATAAACTCATTTCCATTTCGAGTAGCGTTCTCTCTTTTCCTAATTCGAAGCAGCTTGATTTAACCTTTTCGAGGGCGGTGTCCTTAAAAAAGGACACATAATTTTAATTCC
The DNA here is from genome assembly GCA_963932465.1 of Maratus speciosus. Taxonomy (NCBI): domain Eukaryota; kingdom Metazoa; phylum Arthropoda; class Arachnida; order Araneae; family Salticidae; genus Maratus; species Maratus speciosus. The sequence continues at coordinate 176,544,686 of OZ010792.1, forward strand.
AAAACTGACAAACGGTACCAAGAATATTTAATTAAAATTTTCCTATTGTAATATACGTAAAAATAAGCAAGCTCGTATTTTCTAATAAATTCATTTATAAATTCCGGTGTCAGTCCATTATTTCACCAGTTTATAAACAGCATTACTGCGCGCCAGTAAGGGTTAAAGCGGATTACTAAATGGATCCGTCTTATAATTGTCAGCCTTCGAATTCGGAAATCACACGACCAACTTTGATGTTATTTTATAAAAAAAAAGTCTGAATTTTTTAGAAAAAAAACCTTATTCTAAACAAAATCATAAGACGGAATGCAATATTTCAGTTTGATTCTAACTTTATTCTATTTCATAGACTCGATAAATATACATAGATGTCGGATAATCGGGAATCTACTGTACCATGATTATGTTTTAAGAAAAGGGTTTCTAGTGTGATATTTGCTTTCAAATCGTTGTAAACTTCAATTAAAAAAAAAAAAAAATCTCCTTGTTATTAAAAAGAAGTCTAATATACTGATGATAAAACAATTTTATTTTTGTAAGATGGATTAATGTATCCATTATCATAGAGATTTAAAAAAGGAAGCATTATTAGATTAAATTTTTTTTATTAAAAGTAACTAATATTAACCTCATTGTAATCCCTGATAATTTTAGGAAGAAATGTTTCTTATAATATTCTTATATCAAGATGAAATACTCTGACTCATTTTTAACTGTAAAGACATTAAATTTACAGGCTTGACTATTGAAGCGATTTTGAATAGAATAGCGTTTTCCATTTTTTTTTATAAATAAATTACTTCTCTAGTTATAAGCGATTTTTATCACGTGACGGCAGGTTTTTCTTCTTTACCAGTGCTATTGCGTCTTGAAATTCGATTCAAAACACCAACTTTGACAGTATTTTCTGAAAGATGTTTCGACTTTAACAAAAAATGGAAATAGCCTTTCGATTGCATAATTTCTGAATAAGAACACAAATATATTTTTTTTTGGGGGGGGGGGAGTTGTGCAAAAGTGAAAATTTATTCCGGGCACAGTTTTTACTTCGCACGGCCCTGGTGCCCCCCCCCCCCCCCATCCAAAGTTTCTGGTCACGCTAAGCTTATGCATACATGCTTAAACAAGTAAAACATGTAAACAAACATTAGCTTGGGAATTTCCAAGCAAGTATTTACAGATTTTGATTCTGTTTCTCAGTGCTGTAATTACCGCACGATTCTTTCGCGACATGAAAAACCAGGTTCCCCGAATTTTTCTCTCGCCTCTTACATCTCTGTGCGCCCTCCGAGAAAAATGTAGTCCCAACTAACAACACACACAGACAGACGTTTACCAACATTAATAGTATAGACTAGCTGGCTTCGCCCGCTAGTGGGCCCCTCCTTTTTTGTAAAATCTCGAAGCGAACGAACCTCGAACCGTGTCCCTGCTGACTACGGCACCGTATAGCAGGGGTGCTGCGCACGCACTGCGCGGCCCCTCCTTTAAAACGAATCTGTAATGTATACGTAAATCTCGAACCGAGTCACCGCTGCCTACGGCACAGTATAGCAGGCGTGCTGCGCGCGCACGCACTGCAAAAATCTTATAATCCACATCCCAGGGCTTTCGAAGGATATATCACATGAGGGGTGTCTACAAAATTTAGAAAAATGCTCCCCTTGGGTAGAAAAGTGGGGGGTATGGACACTGGAGTTGCATATTATGATTAAGCGGTCACAGGCTTTTCGTACGATATATCACATGAGGGGCGTCGGCAAAATTTAGGAAAGTGCTCCTCGGTAAGGAAAATGGGGGGGGGGGACACCAGTGGTGCATAACATGAATAAGTGGTCACAGCCCTTTCTAACGATATGTCACATGACGTGTATCATTAACATTTCAAAAAGTGCACTCCCCGGGTGGGCAAAATACGCTTCCGCTCCCCCTATTTTTGATGCGGCCTCATTTTTTAAATTTTTGTTATGTGTTATGATCTATTTTAAAGTTTCAAACAGATCGCCTTGTTATAGTTCCTAATTTCTTTCACCCTCCTCCCCCTCCCCCCACCCCGAAATATGATGCGCTATTATTTTTTATCATGTTTTATAAACTATCTTAAAGTTTAAAACAGATCGTCTTGTTTGATTTCCTAATTTTAACAAAATCGTGTTCTGTTAGTTCCACATTCCACCACCACTGTATTCTTAACAAAACTGTACCTGAACTAAACTTCTGTTAAACAACTTATCAGTAGACATGTTACTCGAGGGGCTTGCGGTCTTAAGCAAGAGTTTAAGATATTTGCTGAAATTACTATTCTAAAATAGTGGTAGCTAAACTTTTGACATTTTTATATTTAATAAGTAGCATTTATCTCAGGACTCCATAAAAAAAACCGCACCTAAACGGTAAGAAACGCTATGGTTTAAAAAAAAAAAAATTCTAGCATCCTTCCCCCCCCCCCCCTTACCTGAAATTTCACGTGCCATTCTTTTTAAAACTTTTCTTACGTGTTATAAACTATCTTAAAGTTTCAAACAGTTTCTTGTTTAGATTGCCTACTTAAAATGAAATCGCAGTCTGTTAGTTCCACATTCCACCAACAGGTAGCACACTCTATTTTTAACAAAGGTGTATCTGAAAGCAAAACCTTTAAACAAACTATCCGTAGATGCATTCGTCAGGCGGTGTCGGTCTTAACCAAGAATTTAAGATATTAGCTGAAATTACTATTTGAAAATAGTGGTAAGAAATGATCCAATTAATGATGTAATGATAGCTGATATAATTAGTCATCACAATCTTTTTAGCAGATACTTTTTCTTCTTCAACTCCCCCATTTTTTTCTTATTTATTTATTTATTTTATTTTATTTTTGCTGTAAAAATTGGCTCTATCAAAAACTTGTCAACATAAAAGTTGTAGATAGTATTAAGAAGATTTATAATAAGTTAAAGTGAATTTGATATCTTAAGAATTGATGAAGTTATGATTTTTTTTCTAAATAAAATCCTGTTTTTTTCGCCCCTTGAGCCCATTTTTAATTTTATCAAAAATTTGTGATACATAATTTTTTTTAACATAAAAATTTTAACATAATTTTTTTTTACATAAAAATCCTTTCCCTAGAAGTAATAATAACTTTAAACTGATTTGATATGTATTATAACTAAGAAGCTATGGGGTTTTTTTTTCTTTTTCACAAAAACCCCTCCCTATTTCTACCCCTTTGGTCCAATTTTGCCCATTAACGAACTTGACCAAGATTTTCTGCCCATTGATTTTATATATCAGTTAGGAAGAGATTTATGCAGAATTGTGGAAGTTATCGTGTCCATAAAAAAGTGATATAGATACACAGATAAAGATTTGAACTGTGGGTGGTTTTGGGTTCTTGGGGTCATGTATCTGCAAAAAATTTTCAGAAATTCCAACATAGGAGAGAATGTAATCGGTAGTATTTCTTACGAAATCTACCTAAAAAGGAATAATTCGCAGCTATACATTTTTATGAAAAAATGAAAGAAATTTACAGAAATTAATATTTATATTCTGAAGAATCTAACAATGTTTTTCAATTTCCTATAAAAGGTGCATATCTTAAATTGTAGTCGATTACTTCCGCATAACAATCTTTTGTGATGAGCCCCTGAAAATTAGATTAAATTAGATATTTGACACTATTATCGGAAAGATTTGATGCTTTTATAGAAAAAGGGGAAACACTGCTCAGTTGCTTTCTATCAGAATATGGCAATTATTTCTACTTAGAAATGAAAAGGATTTCGTAAATGTGCAGAGCAGAGCTTTAGCAAGGGCAGCGTTCATGATACAAAATAAATAGAAAAATCACTAACGTGATTTTTATTCTCGTGCGTAATAAAAGACAAAAAAACCTCGAACAAACAAAATCTTGCTACCTAATAACAGAATATATTCTTTTCAAATTAGATAGTAAATTAAAAAAAATAAAAATAAAATTATCCTACTGTCACAAAAGAAAATCAAACTGAAAGCAAATTCATTGTTCAGTCTCTTGAGTGGCGTTGTATCAATGCGCGCTGACATAAATTTGCAAATATTATTAGAATAGAAAAATAGGATTTCTGTTTTCCCTTCATTTTCATTCTGATCAAAATAGCATTAACATGATTTGAAATAGAATAGAATACGTAATTTTGAAGGAGGAATTTTTTTTTCCTATACATGAATAAATAAGGCTCCGGCGCAAATTAAGCCCTGGTTCCATCTCTAGCAATGTCTTCACAATTAGTTGTTTGATTGTTTTTTCTCACTTTTTTTTTTTTTTTTTTTTTTTTTTTTTTTGAGCCTCCACTACATCCTGCTTTGGCGTTCTTAGATACATCATAACTGGAAATTGCATGAGCTATTACATTTTCACTTTCACTTGAGCTAGATGATGAAACTGCATGATCATCTGGGTCAATAAATTCAGAACCGCTAGATCAGTGGTTCACAACATGGGGCGTACGCCCCACAGGGGGCAATATGACTTTTCAGGGGGGCAATTTCAAATTTCTTATTAACAAAATTTCTGTCATTTTTTTTTTCCTAATGAGAAGCCCTAGTCTAAAAATAGAAATAATAGATGAAAAAATTTGAAAATAACTGTATAAAAATTAATTTTTGAAACTTCAAAATACACTGACACCGGAATAGTTATGAGATTTTTTTTACATATATTATATATATATATATGTTATATATATATAAATATATATTACATATATTTTTTTTACACACTTTTATCTATTAAAAAGGACACTTAAATTTTTGTGGTTGTAATATTATTTTAGTAAAACACACCTCTTTTTATATTATGATTTTTTAAACTTTTACATCTATTCATAGTACAATATACTCCGTGAAGGAACTTCCACATATGAAATTTTGTAGGATATATCTAAAATTGACTATTTGGATATGTTTAACCTAAAAAATAGCCCCACCAGTGGCCGAGAGGTTCTGCTCTCGAAGCTGGTAGACGGGAGGTGCTGGGTTCGATCCCAATTGCGCCCGTCGGCCTAATCGTTCGGAGTTTTCGTGGTTTTCTTCGGACCTTGGATTTCCAAGTGTAAATACGGGCTAGGTACCCTTAGAAAGACCCCACGAGGGGCACTCCTCCCCCCTTTAGGGTCTATATCCCTCGTGTTGATAATTGGCCGTCAAAAATCAACCAACCTAAAAAATGTTTTGAATTAGCTAAATGAGCTACTACTTTTATGAAATTAGAAAGTAAGCTTCTTATGGTTCTTCTGCAAACCACATACACAATATATAAACATGATTCATGACATATCCATTTTAAAATTTAAAATCGGAGAAAACATGGTGTCCAAATAATAATAATGGAAAAAAGAAAGCCCGCTATCAAAGAAGCATGTTATGAGGAGAAAAAAAATAGTTACTTAAAATGGCATAAAAGCGCGAATCCTGAAATGTTACTTGTGAATTATGTTATCCAGACAGTCTTGGTGATAAACAAATATCACTTTTTCTTAATGAAGTACTAAAATCCATTATAAAATGTACCAATTCTATCAGATGTAATACAAAATGTGAGAGAGATTTCAAGAAATTTTACGAAGATTAAAATATAGACTATTTATCACTTTTAAATTTGAGGTAAGATGAAAAAATAAATAAAACTTTTGAAGATGTAAAGAAGAAGATCCATGAACTCATTGAATAATAGAGTTATGATAAAAACATACTTGCAATAAAAAATATGATTTCGATAAATTAAAGAATATGAAATCACTTATCAGTGTTAATGCTATTTTCAAATTCTTCCAGGAAAACAGAAGTTTATTTTTGATATAAAATTAAGATTTATATGATAGAGAAGTGAAGGGGGGACATCATGATTTTACAGATGCTTAGGTGGGGTGCGGCCAAAAAAAGGTTGGGAACCACTGCGCTAGATGTATCACCTGCTTCTTTCTCTATAACATTATTATAGGTTTCAGACCCAGAATTGGAATCAGACATCTCTTGCATCAATTTTCAGCTTTTAGATTTTACTTAACTGTTTATTTACAAATGGCATATTGTTGAATTTACAAAATATTAAAAACAATTAAGTTAGCAACAAAGAATGAGATTGAAAATTTACATTAAAAACCTGAGTAGTTACTTGCTTTTAATATTGTAACATAGTCTTTTTAAGTCACAAACTCATAAGTTGCCTGCAACTAAAAAGATTTATAGCAACAAGTATAATGCAATGATTATTCCATCTAGTGGAAGAGTCATAAATTAAAAATAAAGCTTATTTTAAGAATTATTGCAGGTGTCCCATCCCACCCTAGTCTCCCATACATAAATTGATATGTCTAACTTAAACACATATAAAGCAGAATGAGTTATATTTAAAGCATTCATTTGGACAATTTATTAAAATATTATCAGGATATGAAGACAATATTTGTTCTTAAAAATAATTTTTCTCACTGTGCTTCTCTGAAAAAAAAATAAAAAAAAATGATTAATCATTTAGTGGAACATAGTAAGCCAACGAAATAACTACCAGTTTTACTTATAATTGATGTGCATAAGACACATACTAGCAATTTAGAACTCATTGAATGAACTAGAGCCAGTCATGTGCATATTCTTGCCAAAGCTTGTTCCAGAAAAGGTGGAACTGAGTGAAATAAAGAATGGGGGATTTTCTCTTGAGTCACACTCAGATTAAGGTCCATGTAACTAAGAAGCAGTTTGTTAGTAAAATGATTTAGTTACCTCACAAAATGCATCATATTTTTTTTTGTTTAGTTAAGTTCATGCGACCACACAGACAAAAAAAGATGTTTATGTGTGGCCTATAACTGATGATATAAGTCTTTTATACTATACAGAGATACAGGAAAGGTGTGTAAAATGGAAGAACTCAGACATGGACAGATTTGTTTCTTATGTGGATCAGCATAATTATCACAGAACTGCAAAAAATCATGTAAAAAAGCGAACTTGTTTATATTTCACTTTGCCCTATATTGGGGGGGGGGGGGGGTAAAGTGATAATTTTTTACTATTATGTTACATCTTTAATAATACATCACAGAAACTCAAGAATAAAAATTCGAAAAAAAAAAAAAAAAAAAAAGTCAATTATTATAAATTGTGTAGTGTAAAATTTCATATAAAATTTCGGAAAATTGCAATTGTCTTTAAGTACTTCACTATGCCCCCACATTTCCCAACTACAATTTCTATTTTATACAAGCAGTTCCATAAAAAAGCAACTTTTTAAATTAAAGAAAAAATATATATATTATCATTTGATACGAGTTTTTACTGCTTTTAAATTGTGTCACATTCTAATATGAGAATGGAGAAACCTTTATCATAAATAATTCAAATAGCTAAAAATATATACATAATACATAAATTAAGTATAATTAATAGATATGTATGTGATCAAATATTGATTTTTCTTCTAAGCGATATCAGTTTTAAATTCATTTAATAAATGTGAAATGAGATTTAATAACAAACGCAATATGGAAATGTAAATAAAAACATATCTTGGTTTTATCTGGTCGAATTCGAATAAAACAAAACAGTCGATTTGGAACTAAACGAATTTATTAATTTTACATAAACAAAATACGTTTGCGCCAAAATAGCGATCCCTAACAGTATCTATCAACCCTACTACCTTACTGCTGCAGCTCAGTTGCCATATAGATTATGGCAACTTCTCGAGGTAACTAACCTACCGGGTAAACCTGTATTCCTATAATGTAACGGACTCTTAGTATACATTGAGAGGCTGAAAAACCTGTTTGGAAGATGGCGGGTGTAGCTCGAAGCGGGTATAGGGTGCTCGATGGCGGGTGTAGCTTGTTTAGCATAAAATTTATTTTAGATTCAGGTATGGTCTATTTATAAAGTTATAGGCCAATATTTATGATAGTATAAGCAGCAGGTAATGGAACCCCATTTAAACAATAGGTATACATAGGCGCACTATTATTTTAATATAAATCATATTGATTGGTAAAAACGCAAACACTCTGGGTTCGAGTTCCGCCTTGCACATTTTCTCACTCGCTAGGGCAAACTGAATTTGAATAATAACTGTATCAATAAGTATGACTGAGTTTAAAATAATAGTCTAATTTATGAGTTTAAATTTCAACTAATTGAGCAGTATGCAACCTGTCAGTAAATTAAGAATCCGATTTCATATATAAAAAGAAATCCCTTTTAATCAGATTCAAAAGTGCGATTAATCACGATTTATCCAAATCTTTTTCATATGGTTATGGTTTGATTCTGTTTATTTATCAAAAATTAATTTATAAAGCAAGTATAAGCTTAAAAGGTTTTATTGCATTATTATACTCCACTATGAATATCTATGCAGTGGTTTTTGTGAGACCGTATGATATCAAACAGAAAATCTTACATATTCATATGATATGATAATAAATCATGCTATTTATGAAATAAATCATATCTTGGGTGCTCTTATCTTTGCACAAATAAGTATGAATCGTTTCATTTTGTAATATAAGCTTAATTCGGGTGATCGACAGAAGAATCATTATAGATAAAATGGGTAAAAAACGAATAGTTACGTATATAAGAAGCAGTTTGTGGAATTTGTGCATACAAAGGGACATACAGATAAATACAAGGTAAAACTAGGATAATTATAAGTACTTATTGAACTTAGTAATATGGTATTTAAATGTACAAATTCCTGACTTTGCACAAAAAATAAGTTAAAAGTAAATATTTTCTTATCAGAAATTATGTAAATACGAAAGCATACTTTGCTGTAGATTTAAACTTTTAAAATGATAACTTCTGATCTGACTGTCTTATACACTTATCCCGTTATCCACCAATATTATAAGGTCTACAATGCTGAATGTCATTTGCTACTTCGAATTCCGTAAAGTAATCTTGTCTCTATTTAATCACAAAGTGTTTGTCATTAAATAATAATTTGTGTTTTCACATAGTTTTAAGTTGATGGCTAATTTAGAAATATGTGTTTATTTTGTTGGTGCTTTAATGCTCTACCAGTGTGTAATGAGTTAATATGGGGAGTGACCGGAATTCCCCACTGGTAATTTATATTATGCAGCGCTGTTTAATTATATAAAGATTACTTAATACAAAATATATGAATTTCTTACTATAAAATTCCTTTACTTTAATGAAAATTAACGTAATATTTGCATCTAAACGTTTAGATATTGAAGCAGTCACATTTTTATATAAATCTATTTTTAATGGAAAAGTTTTTTGGTGGTTTGATGTTATTTATGACGTTGAATTATGAACACGAGTGGATGAGGCCGAATGGGGGGGGGGGGGGTTGACCTCCATGGGGGTCTTTCTAAGGGAACCTAACACGTATTTACACAAGGAAATCCAAGGTTTGAAGAAAACCATGGAAAACACCGAACAATTAGACCGACGGGAGCGATTAGGTTCGAACTCAGCACCTCCCGTCTACCACCTTCGACATCAGAATATCATATTTCTTGGGAAATACTAGTAACTATTTTACATATTCAGACGTTTTTAACTAGCAGAATGCTTTATTTTATCATACTAAACTGATATTTTATGATAAAAGACCTCAAAAATTTAATTATTTATAGATATCATATTTGACGGTATTTCACCTTGTTTGTTTCTATTTAAAAATGTAAAGTATAATTAATATGCACTAATTTAAACCTAAACAGATAAAGCCTAACTTAAACACTTAAAATTACAGTTCTCAAAAGTTAATATAATTTCAAACAACAAGTCAAAATAAAATTGTGGACAAATATGTCAGATGCATCCTTATACTTCAAAACAGAATATTTTCTGGGTAATGAAATTTTAAATCTTCATTTGAAATATTACATCATTACTATTCATTCTTTTATTAGGAATCTGTGTTCAAAATTGAATTGCATTCATTTCATATTGTTTATTTGAATTTTATTTCAACAAGAGTTTTAACGTTCGGACATTTCTCCTACCCGTAAGGCATGGTGACGTCACGGCGACGTCGTTGTGAAGTCACACTGTGATTTTGTGACCGTCGATGTGACGTCACGTGACGTCGATGTGACGTCACAGTGACTAGAATGCGAGGTCGTTATGGCCGTTTTAGAGGACGTTTGTGACGTCACATTGTGACCACTCTGTGAAGTCACGGTGTGACAAATTTGTGAAAAGTGTGTCATTTGTGACTATTTTGGCATTAACTTTGTGACGGACCTGTGACGAAAGCGAACATGCTTTGAAGTCACATTGTGACCAATTTGTGAAATATGTGTCATTTGTGACGAACTTGTCATAAACACCGTGATTTCAAATGAAAATCAAATTTCAAATTAATTGCTTAAAAGACGCAAATAGTGAAAAAGATTCCATGCTGGGACTCGAATCCGGGCCATCAGTACAGCACACTGACATTCTACCGACTAAATCACATGGAACGATACCCAGGCTGGAAAATTTCTCACTATTACATGTTGGCAAGGCTACAAACGCAGCAAAAGATGGAATATTTCGCGTGAACCACCCACCTGATGCAAACATGAAACTTAATTAAATCCAGCATTGATTGAAATTATATTAATACTTGGAAATTTTTCCAGAGAGAACCATTCGCCTTGCATACAATATTTCAAATGAAAGTCAAATTTCAAATTAATTGCTTAAAAGGCAATTTTAATTTGAAATGTTGTATGCAGGGCGAATATTTCCAATTATTAATATAGTTTCAATCGATGCTGGATTTAATTAAGTTTCGTGTTTACCCCATGTCGGTGGCTCACGATAAATATTCCATCTTATGCTGCGTTTGTAGCCTTGCGAACATGTAATAGTGAAAAATTTTACGGGCTGGGCGTCGTTCCATGTGGTTTAGTCGGTAGAATGTCAGTGTGCTACACTGATGGCCCGGGTTCGAGTCACGGCATGGAATCTTTTTCACAATGTTGGCCTTTGCGCCTTTTAAGCAATTAATTTGACATTTGATTTTCATTTGAAATATTGTATATAAGGCGATTGATTCTCTCTGGAAAAATTTCTAAGTATTAATACGGCGATGAATTTTAAAATAAAATTTTGCTGTAAATATAAAATCTTATCTTTTTACCGTACTTTTTAGCAAAATATCGCTACTTTGGAGTCCTATTCTTCTAAAACATTTTACATTTTTCCACTTAAAAAACAATGCTTATCAACTGACACATTTTTTTATTAAGTTCTATGCTTGATATTTAGAATGTGTAAGTTTTTTAATTTGTTTTGATTTGTCATTGCTTTATTAAATACGAACATGGAAACTAACGGATATTAATACAACTATTATTTATAGAGCGGCATGATAAGCGATATTTATTTCAATTTTTTATTCCCGTGTATATTGTACTTTGTGAATATGAGCTAAATAGATTTGGTATGTTTTATAGGAAAAGACTGATCTGGGAAATAGAAAAAAAAAAAAAAAAAAAAAGTAAGAAAAATCATGCGTTAAGCATAGATTAAAATATACTTTCCAACACTTTCTGAATGCTTTAAAAAGACATTGTAATTTAGGGAAATGACGTAAATAAGATAACTAAGTAAACATTTTAGAAAACGCATAAAACATTTGAAAAACTGATTTCAGCAGTTACCGTCCATAGCCAAATATGTTTTCCAATTCTTTTAAACAGCCCTTATTTGATATGTAGGTTGATACACTGAAAAAAATGAAGTACTCAAAAATGAGCAAACCAACGTACTCATATTGAATTGAATATTTTTGGATCAAAAATGAACCTATGCTTTCTCTATTTTGAAGCATCACATGTTATCAAACCCAAACAAACAAATAGTTTTGTACCCTGTAATGGTTCACTTCATTTATGGCGGCATAAATGATGTTTATTAATGTAAATATTAAATTATGCACAGCATTTAAAAAATAATTGCTTGGAAATGATGTTCTTGTCATAAAAATATTCGATTTGAGTATCTTGTTAAGAATTTTGCTATTTTTCTTGATAAATAATCAATTAAACATTTCTTGTTAAGAACTTTGGACGGGAAATAAATGTCAGTACATTTTTACTTTACATTTTAGGTTTTTTTTTTTTTTTTGGGGGGGGGGGCAGTACATAACGATTCATATTTGATCACATCCATGGAATAAAAAATGAGTACATGTGTTTCTCAACTTTGAGTACATTTGGATCGGAGCTATTTTGTGCATGTGACGCATTTAAAATTGAGTACTTTTTACTCAATTTTGAGTACCCATTTTTTTAAGTGTATATATACTATATAATGGGAAAATTTAGTTTAGCAAGAAAACGCCTAACAGGTTGAAATTCATTTTCAGCAATTTATACTAATGTATGGAAACATACTTGAATACTTTGTACAACCCTGTAGTTTATCTAAAATCTTTATTACACGCCACTATTTAGTTAAAATTTACTTCAAATTCAAAATAATTAAACACTCTTAAAACTGCTGAAGTCACATTTCCAGAAATTATAATATATAGACGGCCATGCATCCAATTCTTTACGTGACCCTGTATATCATTTTATCTATATTCTACAAATATTTCTTGGTAAATTAAATGCAGTTCAGCAAAAAAAAGCATAACTCATTTCAAAACCACCTTTAAGCAATTTGCGCCCATACCCAGTAATCCTTACGAATACTTTTGTGTAGCCTTGTATAGGAATCATAGGATTTATGTACACCATACATTATGCATAAATATAGTGAATCATAAAAGTGCATATCATAATTAAAAATATATTTCCAGCAATCATCGCTAATGAACAGTACTTCGGATACAATATGGTATCTGAAAGATTTTGTGTGTCCGTGTAAATGCTATATACGTATTATTCTTATTATACATGAAATAATTTATAGTATGTAAACCTCAGCGACATACATCAATTTCATTATATATGAAATAGATTAACATAATTAAAGTATGCCGCAAACAATTCCCTCCACCTCTATATCATTATGTATTTGAATTCCTTTTTTAGTCCTGTAAATGAACAATAACTATTCTTTGCATCGCATAGTCAACAGAATGCATATTTTAGTGCACTTCATAAATGCATATAAATTTTATTCTGTTTGAAAGCGTGCGTAAAATCATTTGAAACGACTTTTTCCCATAGGCCGTAATGTAACGGAAAACTTTTGGCTGTCCCTGTAAATGAACAAAGCATGCTACAAACTTCATTACAAATAGGTACCGTGAGATGGTAAACGTCAATACCATCCAAAAATTTCAGGGCAATCCGAGTATATTTTCGAGAGTTAGAGTGCGCACAGACTGCTAGACGGACAGACGGAGAGACAAACCGAAGTCATAAGCACTTTTCAACTTGTGTCCTACATTATGTATCCTGTATTATATGAACTTTAAAAAAATATATACTAAAGCAGTTTAATCTATAACTTCCTATCAGGCATGAAAAATACTTTATTTCAATGCTTAAATATCATATTTTACTTTTTAGAGCCAATAATTACCCGAATCATACACGTAGAAAATTAATTTACAATAGAAGAAAATTTAATAACCCATTAAAATGTCTATAATTAAATGTTTGATTAAAATCACCAACAGAAAAAATGCTTACATACAATTAAAAAAAATAAATATACCAATTTGAAAAACACTAAAAATAATAATTAGTATTTATAATTGTACTGTTAAACAACAGCAAACTACAATAGATAAATTAAATGCATTATTAGATTTAACAATATATCAAAAATATTTCCATATGGTATAAGGAATTTCTATTATTTTATAAAATATTATTTTTGGCAAATGTTAAATCTGAAAACATTGGTTTGAAGATTTAGGATTTTAAAAGATAATTTAAAATATTATTAGCACTAAAAGAAAATTCTTTCAAATGTTTCACTACTGTAATATGTTAAAAATACATTTTCCCAGTATAATGTTAATTTCTAATCTGAAACAGTTTCGTAATCTCATGATAATCGAACATCATATTTAACCCCAAAATAATAATAACTATAAATGTTAGTAATCAAAAAATAGTAAGAAGCCGATAAAATAATTCCAAATCATTGTCGTTCCATACATTTTTAATCTCAAGTAAGAGTAAATTAATGTTTATATTAATTCCAGTATGAATGTAGGCATGAATGTCTCTGCGCAGTTTTTTTTTTTTTCAAGCGATGGCAGATTAAAATATTTTTCTTCACAGTTATCAAATTGGAAAATAACGCTTCTGACAGTTAAAGATCAGTCTCTTACAAGTATAACTATTTAACTCATAATATACAACCAGGCATAAAATATTTAAATTAAATAAAACTTACATGCACGTTCCATTAATATCCGTGTATCCTAAAATGGTCAATTCCTTATCTTAAAGTGTTGTAGACGTGTTGTTCTAAAACAAGTGAACTATTTCCCGCGTATTCTCATATTTATTTTTATGTGGGCAGACGATTTTCGAGCAGATGGTTTGTTACAGATTGTTTGTTTTTTTATACAAGAAATATGGAATTTGAACGCGCAGAAATTTTCTGAAAGTATCATTCATTAAAATTTTGTATTTGAAGAAATGTCCAATGTATTTAATCTTTTCTTTTTATCCGTACCAAATAATTCAAGTTAAAATGTATTGTAAAGTTCTTTTTTTCTAAATAATTATAATAATAATATTCATAATTAGAGTTTATTAGATAAAACATTGTTTAAATTTTTAAAAGGTGTAAAAATAAATTTAATGTATTAACGACCCCCCCCCCCTTTTTTTTTTCTATTTTTTTAAAGTAAAGTTTGTTTTCCTTTATTTTCGGAAAATGCTAATTTTATTTTAAAAGTCTGAAAGAAGTAGAATTTATGACTTGAATACAAATTATAAAAATATTCTAAAGCAAGAAATGCATAGATGACTAAACTCTGAAGACTCTTTCTACATGCTCATTAAAAGGTGCAGATTTAACTGTAATAGAAAATTTTTAGTTTGAAACCACAGAAGTGTTTCGAATAATTCTGGTCGGTAAAAAAAGAAAGAAAGAGTGAAATTTCCTCCCAGCAAACTAAATATGTAAAGTGTATAAATTTAATATTCGTAATTGTAAATATATTATCCAAATGCTAGATAAAATTGAAATCATGAAAAAGTATACATTCACTGTCTTAGATATCAAATTGATAAATATAGCCTAAAAATTTAGTTTATTAATGCTTGTATCGTGCACTTTATTTATTATGCACCCCCCCCCCTCCCCTTTAGTGACGGAATTTACCACTTGCTATCCACTAATATATTTTCATTCCTTATGCCGCTGTAACTCGTGGCTGTTTAAAATATTTCTCTTCATTTTCAAAGATTTTTGAAGTTCATATTTTTTGTCACACTGTGACTTACAATATGCTGGTTTTTTTGTCACATATGTGACGTGGCGTACGTTACATAGCAGTGACATAACAGAGACGTCACAATTTTTTTTAATTGCCAGAAAAATATAATTTTACAAAAAGTAACATGTTTTGAAGAATTTTCGTAAGTTTTTAAAGTTTTCTAAGAAGTTCACATTTCAGTCACAATGTGACATCACTGAGTGGTGGCATTTCGGTCACAGATGTGACGTGACCACAGTGACTTGCAGTGACGTCACCGTGACCATGCATGCTATGAGGGTAGAAACAAATAAAATGATGTTATGAAGTATGTTTAAAAATAATAACTGTAACTGAAAATATCTAATAAAGGAAATGCGATGTAGTATAATAATATAATATGCACGACTGATTCTAAAATATATTATAGTTTTAAACAATTAGTAATTATTCTAAAAAAAACACAGTATCTGACAAATCGTGGACATGGAATGGACTGTCACAAACCAAAGTTTTGATAATTATTGATAATTGAAAAATTATTATTGAATTATGATATATTGAATTATTATGAATTATTGAAAAATTCATGTAATTGGAATAATTGTTTCATGATACAATAAAGTATTTTTTATTGAATGAGTATTTTACAGAAAAAAATATAATTAGATTTAGAAGTGCAAACTAAGTGCAATATTACCGTCACTGAAAACAAAAGAAAATTACAAGTGGAAGACATAACGTAAATGACCATTTTCCCAGTATTATGTATAGTGGTGTTTTAAATTATCAATGGATTTTATTTATCTGTTTGATATGCAATATTTGAAAGTATAACTGTTCTGGATTAAAAATATAATGCATAATATAGGTATTGTAAAATTAAAATATCATTCTATATATTATAAAATCTGTTTCTAAATACAGACATTCATGTTTAATATCTGGACATAAGTTGATAATGTTAAAAAAAAAATAAAATAAAAAATTATTAAACCAGAGCAATTTTGGAAACCACTATGTTTATATAGATCCTGCTTAAAAAAAAAAAATAACAAAAAGATAAAGGGGAAATATTTTAAGACGTGTTTTTTTAAGCAGTTTTTATATAATTTTCAACATGACACTCAGTGTTTTTTTATACAGATTTAAAACAGGATACCACTAAAATTTAAAAAAATTATATGTCATTTTTCTACTAAACAATTACTGTCAGCTCGGACGTGTAATTCTTTTATGAATAGATAAATATGAAAAAAAATTAATTAAAGCTGTAATGTAAAAGATAAGTAAAATAATTGATAAAAAGCGTTAATAAATTTCAATAATTTTTGTCTTTTTTATGATTATCTAAATAAAATAAAATTTTTAAGTTAGTAATAAGTCATTCTAAATTATTGTTTGAGAATTCAACAAAATATGTACTATTGATTGCAAAATTATCTGTGAAATATTGCTAGAAATAATTAGATTATAGTTCCTATCTTGATTGATTTTTTTTGCATGATAGCATAATATTTTCTTGAATAATTTTTAAATACAAACAAAAGAAACTCTTAGCTAAAAAAATTAAAGCCACAAGAAAACATAGTAATTTTACAGTGACAGAACAAAATTATTAAAGTTCTAAGTGAGTGACTAAACGCAATTATTAAAAAACTAGTTGGATATGCCAATCCGAAAACTTTCTTCTATCTCATATATCTTAATATTTCAAAAACTAGTTACACATGTTAATACTTCAATATTATTACTTCAATACTATACCAACTTTGATTTTCATCTTAAATTTCTGCTTCAGTCAATTAAATGAACTACAAACGATTTAATCTATATCATGATATTTGTTAAAATTAAAAGTTTTTCCTTATTCTGTTGTTATCACATGTTTGCGAATAGCCGGCTTAACAGGAAGCGAGTTCCCGCCTTTGCACGAGCCTCCGATGGACAATAGAACTACGAAAAATAAAGAAAAGTATACAAAAATCGCTATCACAGAGCCCCTTTACCGCGCGATATATCCAAATTCAAGGAGGACCTGTTGGCCAAAGCCAAAAACATGCACAAAAAATTTGGTTGAATTGTATGCATAATTTTATACACTTTTCAATTGTACAATAAAGAAAACTTCACTAACATCGCTATTACAGCGCCCCCCTTGCAGCGGATTTTTTTCAAATTCAGGGAGGACTTGTTTGCCATAGCCAGAAACGTACACAAAAAATTTGGTTCAATTCTATGCATAAATTCATACACTTTTCGATGGTACAATGATGAAACGGCACAGAGATCAATTATAGCGTCCCCTTCTGGCGGAATTTTTTCAAGTTCAGGGACTTGCTTGCCATAGTCAGAAACATACACAAAAAATTTTGTTCAATTCCATGCATAAATTCATACACTTTTCGATCGTACAATAATGAAAATGGCTCAGACATCGCAATTATAGCGCCCCCTTCCGACGGAATTTTTCCAAATTCAGGGAGGACCTTCGTGCCATGACCAAAAACAAACACAAAAAATTTGGCTCAATTCTATGCATAACTTCATACACTTTTCGATGGTACAATATTCAAAACGGCACAAAAATTTCTATTACAGCGCCCCCTACCGGCGAATGTTTTCCAAATTAAGCAAGGACCGGCTTTCTATAGCCAAGAACTTAAAATAAAAATTTTGTTCAATTCTATGCATAACTTCATACACTTTTGGATGGTACAATATTCAAAATTGCACAAAAAATCTCTATTACAGCGCCCCCTACAGGCGATTTTTTTCCAAATTCAGGGAAGACCTACTTGCCATATCCAAAAACTTAAAATAAAAATTTGGTTCAATTCTATGCAGAACATCATACACTTTTTGGTGGTAAAATGGCGACAGACACACGGACAGACAGACATTTTCTATAAACATGTTTTTGGGGATCTCTGTCCCCTAAAACGTGTAAATCCGTCGAAAACCAGAAGTCGAAAAAAATTTCGATTACAATACTTTCTTCTATTGAAGATAGAAGAAAGTAATAAAAATATTTTTTATCTGAATATGCCGTGTGAAAGCTAAAACTGTTATGAATCACGGAGCAATTTGTAAGTATCATACTAATCATAATTCTTAAATATAAATTGTAAAATATACCACTGAAATTTGTAGCCAGCTGAGTAACAAACGCAGTTAAATACGGAAAAAAATATAATTTGTAGAAATAAGGTTCTAAAATAAACAACCCATATATTGCAAGTCAAAAATAAAAGTATTGAAAACAGAAACAAAATTTAAAGAGAGATGCCAAACAATAAAATTTAAATAAACTTCTAAAGAGAGGTTGCACTTGAACACATAGTTCAACAACCCTCCTCATGCTGCATTATTAAAAATAATTGTATCACGTACGTTAAAATTCAATTTTGCCCAATCCCATGGTTTTGTAAACATATCTGCAGTCATTTTCTGAGATTCACAGTTCTTTAAAATCGAACACACCATCTTTATGCAGCTCATGTATAAAACAGTAACGAACATCTACAGTGGTGGCCAAATTTGTGTACATTTTTTGAAATTTGCATTTTCTATAACTTTGTGTGCTTACAGAATATATTAATTTCCACTTAAATACAAATGTTTGTACATTAAATTCAAAGAAATCTGATGTAGAATTCAATAAAAAACAGAATTAAAATATCTGCATTGAAACAACAACAAAAAAAAAATGTTACACTTACTTTAGTCTAAAATACAGACACAATTAGTCATGAATGCTGAAAGCCAATCAAAATGACTGTTCCGAGAACCAATAAAATGTCAGTAACTAAACTGTAGTATGTTTTGATTTGTTAAATCGGTATTTTGCTGGAATGAATTTTGCAGAAGGGCGATTACTAGTGTCACTAATTAGAATAATGTTTTTTTTTTTTTTTTTTTTTTTTTTTTTTAATGTAAATAATTTAAAACAATGCCACCAACAGCAAGAACTGATTGTTCACATACAAAAAGAAGCAGAATTGTCATATTGAGAGAAAATGGTCTCACTTATGCTGAAATTGCAAGACAGGTTGGTGGATCAGTCACTTTATCTGGAGTACGAATGTTAGGCTTACGTTATGAAGAAACTAAATCAGTGATAGATAAGACAAGATCATGCCGAAAAAGTGTCCAAGGGCTTCTGACGATATAAAGATAAAAATGATATTCCTCAAAGATAGAAGAATTTCGTCAGATGCTGTTAGATGTGAAATGAATGCAATGGGTATTTCAGTTAATTAAAGAAAAATAAGGAAAAATTAGAAGGTTTTGGACTGAAAGGTATAATTCCGAGGAAAAAACAATATTTAAATCTTCAGCAACGCAAGAAACCGGTTCAGTAAGCCAAAGAATATATTAATTGGTCAAAAAATTAGTGGAAGCAAATAATATGGAGTGATGCGAGTAAAATATAGCTCCTTGGGCGAAAATATGTAAGGCGTAGAGTAGGAAAAAAGCTTCATCCTGACTGAATTGAAGCAACTACAAATAACTCAATGAATGTCACGATTTGAGAATGTATGTCTGCAGATGGTGTGGGCCGCATTCAAGTGATTCATAGTAGTCTGAAGGCAAAAAAAAATACATCGAAACTGTCCTGGAACCAAAATTGATACCTTCCATCCGTGATCTCTTCCTCTATAAAGCACCACTTACTTTTCAGTAGGATTCAGCTCATGCCATACGGGAAAAATATGCAAAGAATGGTTTAAAAATAAAAGCATACTATTTTTACCCTGGCCAAGAAACAGTCCTGATCTGAATCATATAGTAAATTTGTCCCGACATTTGAAAATCCTTGTACAAAAAAGCGTCCACCTAATAAAAAGTAACTTATTGAAGCTCTAGTTGATACTTGGCATCAAGTGATTAAAAAGGGTGAACTCAAAGCACAAGTTCTCTCAATGAACAAACTCTGCGAAGCTGTAAAAAAAAACAAAAAAAACAAGGGTTATCCTGCTAAATATAGAATGTGTAAGTGTAACTTAAAAATACAATGAAATCTAAGCTAGATGTTATTTTTTTTAAGTGTAACATTTTTTGTAATGCAGATATTTTAATTATGTTTTTTTATTAAATACAAATTTTCTTGGATTAAAATTAAACATTTATATTTAAGTGAAATTTATTATATTCTTCAAGCACACAAATTTATAAAACATGAAAATTTTAAAACGTTTCCACAATTTTGGCCAACACTGTATGTGTTTGAATCTTTAACTGACAAGCTCATTTTTATTCATAGCTATACAACCTTGATTGTCTTCATATATCGTAAATTGACTTTTCTGAGTATCCTCACTTTTTTATGAATAGTTTCACACAATATTTGTGCGAAAAATACACATACTCTATATGCTTCAGACGCAGCAATAAATTCAGCTTCTGTAGGGGATAGTGAAATTGAGTGTTGTTTTCTACTCATATTACATGTGAATTTCCCAGAATAATTATGTATTTCAGTTATAGACTTTCGACCTGAAATATTTCCGGCCCAATCAGAATCAACGAAAAAGTTCAAAAGATGATAGATCTTTTCCAATTTAAATTTCAACTCGGTTCTTGAATTAAGATATCTCATATCTTGTTTATGATGTTTATTAACTTGTTATCTCATAACTTGTTAGTCATTTGTAGCTGGTTTACTAACACGTCGTGTTAAGATTCCAACTGCTGTAATATCTGGTGTTGAGGTTAGAAATGTATAAAAGAGATCGAATTATTTCTCTATAATTGTTATTTATTTTCAATTCTCTTGAAGAATCTTCATTTTTGAAATATTCTGGACTCATAGGGATATTTGCATATTTAGCTATATTTAACCCATATTTCTTGATAAGTTGAGCAATATTAGTTTTCTGGTTTATTACGAAACACACATATTCTAATCGGTCAATGTGAACTCCTAAATAATATGACACTTTTTTGAAATCGGATTATATCAAACGATATTTTAAATATTTGGGTTATGTTAATTTAATTTCTTCATCTAATGTACAAAAAAGTATATCATCAACCTACAAAAGGATATAGCCCCAAACAATTACTTCTTTTCTGATGTACCAAACAGATGCACTTTACTATATACATAATCATTTAATGTTAAAATTGAATTTACCCTATCATTACAAGCTTTAGAACATTTTTTAACCCTTTAAGGTGTAAACAATTGTGTTTGATTAATGCTGAACTACCACCGGAAATTCGGAAAATGTTTATTTGAAAATACGAAAAGCAATTTTTCAGCTCGTTTTCACCAAATTTATATAAATAAAACTTAATTAAAAATTTCTGGTTTGAATTGTAATTTAAATAAGTTGGAATGTAATGTATCCCACCGCTCCTCAAAGAGTTAAACCATATAGACCTTTCTTCAATCAGTAAACTTTATCCTCTTTACTTTCATTAATATATCCGTTTGGCAGTCGTATATATAATTTTTCATCTTTATCAGCATTTAAAGGTTGCTTTTACATCAAAATGCCTATCTTCAAGTTCTTGGTACTCGTCACTGTTAAGATGACTCGAAAGGCTACATTGTTCGCGACAGAAGCATATGTTTCTTTAAAATCTTCTCTGAGATTTTGGATAAATTCATTTGCTACAAGTCTAGATTTTTAGAATGGGACATTTCCGTTTCGTTCTTGTTTTAGCTTAAAAATCCATTTCGTACGAATTGCATTTCGGTTTTGAGGTAAATCTGTAAATTCCAATGCGTTTCTTTCTTCAAATGCTTTAATTTCCTCATCTTCAGCTTTAATTCGTTTATTTTGTTCATCTTCAAGTAACAATGCATATGCAGTTCTTCAAAAACTTTATTACCCATTTCATTGCAGTTTTACTTTTATGGACCCATTTATAATTTTCCTTAAATGATAACTTTATCATTTTTCATTATTGTACGTATTTTTGTTTCTAAAGTGTACAAAACAGTTGTGTACATCAAATCTCTTTACTGATAATAAACTGCTATAAAGATGTGTATCATATAAAACACAAAGTTTATACATGTAACTTTATTGCATGTTCCTCTGTATTTAATTAAACCATCACTAACACCATTAATATCGAGTGACTGACAACTAGCAACTTGTATTTGACCTCGTTTTGATTTTATTTCAGTACAATAAGTATTTTTTATCGATTTATACGTCCCGTGAGTTCTCGCAGCGGAATCAATGTATAAACCCACATCAGAAACTTTATTGGAAGATTTAAGATATTGAAAAATGTCATTTTTCGTTTTTACCTCCTTATTATCTTTGTATCATTTTAACTTTGTCTTTTTCTGTTTTATGCTGCTGGGCTATCCATATATATCAAAATATCTTTATAATATCCCTTGGTTGTTTACAGTAATGGCAAAGCTGTTCTGATTTGTTCTCAGAGTTAACCCAAAATTTCCCCTTCTTCTTTGAGCCTTTAAATATTTTCATGGCTGTTTCATTATTTAATTTGGATGTTTCTAAGCGACGCCCATATCTTGGAATAAGTTTACATTTTACGTATTCCAATGATAATTCCTCAGAAAGGCGTCCTTCTAAACTTGTAATTTACAAATCACAACTCTCTGGAACACCACATAGAAAATTGCAATAATATCATACCATCCCCTTGAATTATTTTACCTAGACCTGTTAGTCGATAAACAACGTCTAATACCTTTAGAATATATATCGCCCTGTTTGTCGATAAGAAACTTCTAATACATTTAGAATATAATATTTCATGTTTAAAGTTTTATTATACTTCATACTGTATAACTTTCTTTGCAAGAAAAGTTTTGTATTTAAATACCTTTGTTCATTAACTTTGTGTAATGAATTCCACATATATTTTACTGGTTCCTCATGCTTGATATGTATCAACTGTGTATCTTCTGCAATTAAAGCCTTTTTTTTTACTTTAGCAGACTTGTTTGCTTTATTCCAAGCATCTCGATCAGCTCCCACTTCAGTAGGTTGCTTGATGAAATAACATCCTATAACCATTTATCAGTTAAAAACATTTTCATTTTAAATTTCCATTCATCGTAATTACTGTTATTTAACATTTTAGAAAGATAACTTACTGTTCATCCCTATATGGCTTATGCTAAATAATTCTTCTACACAAAAAAGTCAATTTAAACTGTTAAATAAATTTTCTAATTAAAAATAAAAAAGTCCTTCCGGCCAGTGCCGGGAGGAAGAGGTAGCTTTCATAATCCTTATTTAAAAAAAGCCAAATTATATCATTCAAACACACGAAGCTCAATTTAGTGGAAACCGAATATAGGAGATTCAATACTAATTTTAATCAATATAATGAATGAGAATTTCGCGAAATTAGTCAGCTTTATCCAAGCTGCTTTTCTTTGAAGTAACATATATTTGGCTGCCAAATTCGGCAATTTCTTAAAGTGCCTGTCATTTTAAGACAACATGGTGGATGAGGCTAAGCAGTGAACTCGGTCGAGACCTTAGTAATTGCTGTGCACATGCTCACTCACATCGGAATCGGTTAATATATAGGAGTGCTGTCGCATGCAAAAAATCAGATTTTTCAAAATGTCACCCACAATAGAAATTGAAACTGCTATATCTGAGCCATTTTTTAAGGTAAAGACAAACAAAAAATGCTCCTGAATCCTTATATCAAGGTCAAATACTTAAGAAAGAAACCCTTTTCAATTTCTAATTTTTTTGCACCTCACTTTAAATATATATATATATATATTTTAATTTAATGGTCGCCATTTTGAAACAAGATGGCTGATGAATCTGGCCAGCGAACTTGGTCGAGGTGTTGATGTATACTATCCACATGCCTTCTTACATCGAAATAGGCGAATACGTGTGTTATCGCGTGACAAATACAAGATCGTTTCAAAATGTTAGCCATGCTAGAAATTCAAAGTGCTATAAATCAACCATTTTTTAAGATATAAACAAAAGAACAAATTTTCAGAAACAAAAACTGCTCCGGAATCTTTGTATCAAGGTCAAACACATAAAAAAATCTTTTTCATTTTCCACTTGTTTAATACCTCATTTTGAATTTTAAATTTAATTTTTTTTTAAATGGCAACCCTTTTGAAACAAGATGGCGAATGAAGCTGGCCAACGAACTCGGTCGAGACATTGGTATGTACTATGTACAGACCAAGTTACATCCAAATAGGTTCATAATTACGCCTGTTGTCGCGTGACAAAAATCAGGTCGTTTTAAAATGTCAGCCACAAGATAAATTCAAAATGCTATTACTCAGCCATTTTTATTAGATATAGACGAAAGAAAAACTGTTCCGGAATCTTTGTATTAAGGTAAAACACATACAAAAAAATCTTTTTCACTTTCCAATTTTTTTGGTATCTCATTTAAATTTTTTAATTTTTTAATTTTTTTAATGGTTGCCATTTTGAAACAAGATGGCGGATGAAGCCGGCCGACGAACTCGGTCGAGATATTTGTATGTACTATGTACACACGAAGGTACATCCAAGTCGGTTCATAAATACGCCTGTTATTACGTGAGAAAAATCAGGACGTTTCAAAATGTCAGCCACGCTAGAAATTCAAAATGCTATAACTCAGCCATTTCTTAAGATATAGACGAAACAAAAACTGCTCCCGAATCTTTTTATCAAGGTCAAACACATAAAAAGAAAATATTTTTTCAATTTTTAATTTTTCCGTACCACATTTCAAATTTAAATTTTTCTTAAAAATTTAAATGGCCACCATTTTTAAACAAGATGGCAGATGAAGCTGACCAATGAACCCGGTCGAGACATTGGTATGTACTATGTATAAACGAAGTTACATCCAAATCGGTTCATAAATACGCCTTTTATCGCGTGACAAAATTCAGGACGTTTCAAAATGTCAGCCACGCTAGAAATTCAAAATGCTATAACTCAGCCATTTTTTAAGATATAGACGAAACAAAAACTGCTCCGAAATCTTTGTATAAAGGACAAATACATAAGAAAAAATATTTTTCCATTTTCAATTTTTTGGTACCACATTTCAATTTTTAAATTTTTAAAAAAATTTTAAATGGCCGCCATTTTGAAACAAAATGGCGGATGAAGCTGGCCAACGAACTCGGTCGAGAGATTGGTATGTACTATGTACACACTGAATTACATCCAAATCGGTTCATAAATACGCCTTTTATCGCGTGACAAAATTCAGGACGTTTCAAAATGTCAGCCACGCTAGAAATTCAAAATGCTATAACTCAGCCATTTTTTAAGATATAGACGAAACAAAAACTGCTTCGGAATCTTTGTATAAAGGTCAAATACATAAGAAAAAAATATTTTTCCATTTTTAATTTTTTGGTACCACATTTCAAGTTTTAAAATTTTTTAAAAAATTTAAATGGCCGCCATTTTGAAACAAAATGGCGGGTGAAGCTGGCCAACGAACTCGGTCGAGACATTGGTATGTACTATGTACACACCAAATTTCATCGAAATCGGTTCATAATTACGGGAGTTACAGTGTGACATAGGTCAGATATATATATATATATATATATATATATATATATAGATATATATATATATATATATATATATATATATCAATTTTGAACGGAGGGTGGTTTCGGGGTCTGGGGGTCATGATCGATGAAAATATACCAAAATTTTTTGAAATCGCTTTCCTCCGAACGGCTGCAATAGGTAGCTTTTTTGTAAAGAAAGCTACCTAAAAGGCTTCATGGCCCATAACTTTATGGCCAACTTTTAAATATAAATTGCAAAATATACTACTGAAACTTATAGAAGCAAAGTAACTAACGCAGTTAAATAAGAAGAAACATTTAATAGAAATACGATTTAAAATAAACAATCTACATATTGCATATTAAAAATAAAACTGCTGAAAACAGAAACAAAATTTAAAGACAGTTGCCGAACAATAAAATTCAAATAAACTTTTAAAGTCAGGTTTCGGGTGAGCACATAGTTTAAAAATAATTGCATAGACTATCTTTTTAGGTGCGTTCGTAATTATATAAATACGTAGCACCTATAGTCGTCGTTCAGTCCGTCCGTCTGTCTGTCTGTCTGTCCGCATGTAACAGAGCAAAAACTACCCAACCAAATGGTCTGAAATTTTAAACATATGATTGTTGGAAATATTTGTCGAGCCATTTCAAATTTTATGAAAATCGGATGTATAGTTTAATTACAGAGACAGTCAGAAGTTTTTCTTTACATTACGCCAATGGGAAAAATTATTGCAAGTGCATTTTAATGATGTTACAGCCTTCCGAATGGTCTGAAACTTTAAATATATAACTGTTGCAAAATTTTGTCGAGCCATTTCAAATTTTATGAAAATCGGATGTATAGTTTAATTACAGGGACAGTCAAAAGTGTTCCGTTACATTACGGGGAATGGGAAAAATATTATTGGAAGTGCATTTTAATGATGTTACAGACTATGCACCTTATGAAGTGCAAAAAATTATACATTCAGTACAATATGGGGTGCAAAAAATAATTATAAAACTAGTTATAGTACGAACGCACCTAATTTGCCACGTTTGACGAGCAATTTCCAACTTGTTTTATTTGCAAAAGTGAAAGTACAGCCGTGAAAATTAAGTAAAGACCCCTACTAACTCTGCAACCAATTATCAACAACATCAAATTAGAAGAATGTTACTAGTACCAAACGATTGGAAATGAAGTGTACTTTTATATGGTGTATATAAAAATTGTTTAGCGAGCATCTACAAATAAATTGAAAATTGCCAAAATTTTGTTTGTTTGTTTCAATTATATCACCCAATGTTAATAAGTTATTTTAAATCTTCAGTTCAAAAAAAGTTCAGATACGAAATTTCAAGTAATGTGGATGATAAGTTTTGAATTATGAACATTCAAAATTTAAAGCTTCTAATGTTAATTTACAGTTTCATATTTTTATAACTATCTCCTGAAATTATCATTTTAAAGTGATTTTTTTTGTATGGTTTATAATACTAAAAAACCCAAACATAAATACATTGACTTGAAATTAAAAAATATATATAATCACAAATTATGAAGTTAATATTCGAAAAAAAATATGAATTGAAACTAACAATTTTTAGAAAGGTTTATATTTCTTAAGACCCGGATTTATACAAATCTAAGATTTAAAAAAAAAAAAAAAAAAAAAAAAAAAAAAAAAAAAAAAAAAAAAAGTAGTTTTCAAATTATTCTTGAAAAAGTCAAAGTTTAAACATATGATGTGCGGAAAAGCATAATTTGAAAAAAATATATATATTCATTTTATTGAAACATTTGGGGTGGGATCACGATGTCTCACTTATGATCAACTTCGAGCATAAGTCTGTTCTACGATGTAAGCAAAGTATAAACCGCATTTTAGTGCTTCGAGATATTACACAAACCTGAATCGTTTCTAAGTTCATGACCTTGGCAAATTATTCAAATATATCCTAATGTTGCTAACAGTCTCATTGAATCAATGACATGGAAATTACAAGAAGTTCTTGATAATAATTGTTGGAATATATCATAACAGATTTCATCCCCATTTATTTTAAATTTAAGCACTAGATGTGCCATTTGAATGGTGGGTGGGGTTATTTTGCCTTTTCATTTTTTGTTTACTCGCCTGCCAATAATTATCTGCTATTCCTTGTTAAAGTTCTATCATATGAAATTTTTTTTCTGCTGAAAGGACGCAAACTCGCAAATATGAAAACTGTCTGTTTTATAGAGAAATATTTCCTAAACACGGTGAAGTAAGCACTCTTTAAATCGCAGAATTGTTTTAAGAGTTATTTAATGTTGAATTTGGTCAAAGAAGTTCAGTTAAATATGTTATATAGGATGAAAAAAAACTATGCACAGCAATTTAACCTTCTTTTGTTTTCCCAAATTTGTCTAATTGTTTTAAGGTTTTTTCAAAATTTTTATTCAGATTTCGATTATCTTAATTGAGATTTAATTTACTCGTTGAAATTTTCCATTTTTACCTATTGTTTGCAATTTTTAAATGCTCAAAGAATAATTTTTCAACCACTTTCAATTGAGAAATATATGCACACGTGAATATCAAAAGAGAAATTAAACTCAAAAATATTTTAATCGTGACGCACGAAAAAAACTTTAATGGTGAAAATTGAGTCACATTTAAAACACCGACATAATATTATTCCCAAACACTTACAGAAGTATGCTAAAGTAAGAACGGCTAAAAATATTTGATAGGAAATTTACTGTAGGTTAAATCAGCATTTAAATATCAATTTCAAGATCGTGGCTTTATTGGTAGCCTTACTGTTCCCAAGGTTTATTCCTGCATTTTCCGAGGTAAATTATTATTTTTTAAATTTAATCCATTGTGAATAACTGTTTCTAAAAATAAATGAACATTGTGGCTATCACTTAGTCTTATCATCAACTGCCAAAATGTAGATGTTAATTTTCCTTACCATCCCCTTTTGTTTCCTTAAGGGGACCTTCTACATTAGGAGACCAAAAAAGCACTTTTTTTTGTAAGAAAACTGCATGATGGACCTTTTTGAAATTTTAACAGTTTATTGTCAACCGCATTTTTTGACAAGTGTGTGTGTGGGGGGGGGGGGGGCAAGATTAAAAAAAAATACTCAATGGATCATCTTCATTTTTTTTTTTCAATTACAGCTTATTTAATAGCTTTCGATATGAATTAAAGCTTTTACTAAAATTATTTTTTAAAAGTTATTAATTAATAAAAACAAATTTTTTAGCAAAAAAATGTTTTTTTTTCTTTAAATCAGCCATTACGTAACTTTTTTTAAAATAAATTTATGGGTTCCGTTAATTTAACTAGAAGTTATACACACACGACGTTTACGAAAAAAAAATATTTTGTGTTTCAGACAATTCTACAAGACGCTATCATGCCCACAGTGCAGATGAAATATTCCAAAGCAGTTGAACATATTTGTTTATAACATAGAGTAGTAGCAACAAAATCTAATAAAAAAATTCTTGTGTATACCTTAACATATGTGCAATAAACTGGTAAAATTTCAAAAAGATCCATCATGCAGTTTTCTGACAAATAAATCATAAAAAAGTGCTTTTCTTTGTTTAATGTAGAATGTCCCCTTAACGTTCCTTTTTCTCCTTTAGCTCCCCCTTTCTTTCCCTTAGCGTCCCTTCTTTAACACCCCTTTCAGACAATGATATATCAAAATTTATTACTAAAAATAATGCATTTTTAGTATTTCTTATTTAAATGTTTTGTGGGTACTATGCAATTTCCTTATTAGTAAAAATTTTGAAGAAAGTAAAAACTTAGGTAAAACAGTAAGGATAATTAAACTCGCAAGTTTAACTTAAACCTCAGTTAAATAAAAAAATATTCGCTGCTGACCATTTTTTCCCTTATTTTGAGTCATTAAGGCTATCAGTTTAAAATGTTATTTTGCAAAGTTTAATTTCACCAGATTTTTATTACTGTAAGTTAAAATTTTGTGAGAATGCCTCATATGCAAACTTTTTTTTTTCTTCAAACCGTTTACATTACAATTCCCAATTTTGTATATTAAACATTATTTTCATTATAATTTTAATACAAAATATGAGATGCCTGATTAAATGGGAAAGAGAAAAAAGCATACTTTAGGAGAATGTTTAAATGTTAATGCCACTGATTGCTATTTTTATAAAATGTTCATGGAACAAAATAATAAATACGTGAAAGATCATAACTAAGCCGCTTTCGAAGATAGGTTTAATCTGGTTAAGAAAGATGTGTCTTTATTTTTCATTTCTATTGTTTCATTTTCCTAAATTATTTAATCCTCCTTTTCATAAATTAGACTCCTTCAAAAATATTTAAATGTCAATTACTTTAACATAAAGAAAAGAAGAGCTTGAATCTTGTTAATTTTTTCTCTTATCTGTATCTTTATCATACAAATAGTGAAAGAACTATTCATGGAACAACGCAATTAAATTGCTTTGCAAAATAATAGTTTTATTCAAACATGTATTTCCAACTTTTAACAGAACGTTTTGCTTTTAATACTTTTAATATTAGTCATAAATTAATTAGATTAATGCGTTTTCAGGTAGCAGCAAAAATATCTTCTTGTTTAAAATATCAATATTTGTAAGTAATCGAACTCGGCAGGAGAAACCAAATATCTCGTTCTTTGAAATTATTTTCAGGATACGAAGAAAGTTTCTTTGTATAATGTATACTACGTTTATATAATTAAAAAATGATACAAAAAACACAATGAAACTAGTCGCATGTGTCAATCCCAAAACTTTCTTCTATCTCATGCATGTTAATACTTCGAAATTTTCTAGCACTGTGCCAAAAATAAATGGCAATCTACGCCCATCATGACGATTCTAAATATATGAAATTCCGTGCATTAGTTCTTTAGATATGACTATCGCTAAAATCGTGTAAATCATGCAAAATGTAGCATAAAATCGACACCTGTTGGGTGATTTTGTTATAGACCTATTGCGAAAATCATAAAAAAATCCAGCATAGCAGCGCCGCCTATTGGGCGAGTTACACCAAAATATAATCAGCACGAATAATTATGAAAGTATTCCTGAATGTGAAGTTTGATAAAAATTCGTGCAATAGTTCTTGAGATAGAGCTATAGTAAAAATTGTAAAGAATGCAGCATAGCAGCACCACCTGTTTGACGATATACATTAAAACGTAATCAGCACCAATTCATATCAAGGGATAGCCTAATCTGAAGATCAAAGGATTTTTGATAAAAATCCTTTGATAACTTCTTGAGATAAAGCGATTGCAGAAAACGTGAAATATGTAGCATAGCAGCACCAACTATTGTTCAAATATGAATCAAATGGATATATAGAAAAAATGCAATCAGCATCAGTTTATATCGAGGTCTAACTGAATCTAGAGTGTTGTGAAATTCCGTGCATTCGGTTTTCAGATAGAGCGCTAAAAATTTTTTTGTCACATACAGACCTTTTCTAAACTCCAATAAATTGTGGACCTTTAAAATCGTATAAAATCCATCGAAAACAGTAAGTCGATTTTTTTTTTACGAATCCAATACTTTCTTCTTGTAAAGATTGAAGAAAGTTAAAATATGATTGTTCTCTTCGGGTAAATCAATTAGTAATTAAATGTAGTAAATACACGAGAAAAAAAAAATATATAAAAAAACAAGTTGGATGTGCCAATCCTAAAACTTTCTTCTATCTAAAACATCTTAATATTTCAAAATGTAGTTACAAATGTCAATACTTTAATATTATTAGTTCAATACATGTACCGACTTTTACTTCCATCTTAAATTGTTGCTTCAGTCAATATATCGGAGTAAAAACGAGTTAATCTCGACCATGATATTTATTAAAATCAATAGTGTTCCGTTATTTTGTTGTATAGTTGTGGAACAAAAAAAAGGTAAACACCCCTACTAACACCTCAACAAATTATCATAGAAGAAAGTTACTGGTACAATTCGCAATAAAGTCTACTTTTAAATTTTCTACTTTCTTCCTTGTAAAATTTTAATAAACGCAATATGACAAAAAATGTCGAGTATGAATTGAAGCTCTATAACAAAAGATTTTTTTTTTCGTTTTCCTTTGTACAAATATATACACAAATATATAGTTAAGAATTTTTAAGTTTTCGTGGGTTTTTTTCGGCATGAGTTTTTAAACGTCTTACTTTACTTGATTTTTTAAGTGTCAGATTTATTTCACTTTGTTAATCGTCTAAAAGTCTGTAAAAAAAAACCTGGTCTAAAAAATCATTTAGTAATTTATCTGAAGTTTCTATTTTTTTCTTTTTATTATTAAAAAATCTTTTTAAAGTTACTTTATAAGAAAAATTTTTTGAAAAAAGGATAGCAGACATTTTTTTTTCATTTAAATTATGCTGCTATTTTAGCAGGAAAATGTGCAATAAAAGTAAAATTTATTTTTCCATAAAAAATGCAGAAAAAAACGAACACATTAACAAAATAGTCGTTGGGGACCACCTTAATACTTAATCATCATGAATATGCATAATATAAAGCAGCGGTTCCTAAACTTTTTGACTCGCGGAACCTTTTTTAGAAAGAATTTGTTAGACGGAGCCAGTGAAGCCTACTGTACATTATGTTTCAAGATATTCTTTTTTAGGTGCATTTCTACCGCGCACAGAAAGAAAGAATGAATAGTAATCTAAACAATTGTGCGTTGTCTCAGAAATAAAATTATATTTTGAAATTTTAACCGTAATACTGAATTTATTTTCCATTTCAATCAAAACAGGTAGAAAATAAATTCAACATCAACGTGAGCAATAAATCTTACACTATCAGAGTGGCGATCAATTACGCATAAACATTTAATGTGATTGGATTGTTTAGCACAAATGTCTGAATTCCGGTCCAGTTGACAGCAATTGCAGGCGACTGTTCCGTTCTACATTTAAAATACTTCTGTATTTCATTTTGGTGGTTGCGTTAGTCGAAAGTTTTGCTTCATAGACGTATGTCGTTGAGAACGGCAGCAAAACTAATTATGCTTTCTTAGACAAAGTATTAAATTCATCTATCAAATAAAATAAAAAATCTGATCTGTCTTAAAGTAAGATCTTTGACGCTAAATATATCAGACATTTTACAAAAATTTTATTTAAAATGTTTCAGATCAGAATTTTTATTTAAAATTATTTAACTCTATTTTTTTTTACTTATATCTGATGGATTTTTACTTTGCATATTTTATGAATAATTGCTGGTTGGAATCGAAATATTTTCCTTTGGTACCATCAAATAACCGGTTGCTGGTATATTCAGTGTTAACTTGCTATGATCTGTCAAATTAACGAGGACCTCGTGTTTCACTGAGCTTAAGCTGGGTGTTTATATGTATATATATATATATATATATTTAAAACCACAAACAAAATATCAAAATCCATCACTCACCATAGCTGCATTGAAACTCACTTCAAAAATATTATAACAACCAACATAAACTTAACTCTTAAAATCAAACTGAATAACCAAACTAAAGAAAATATATATAATTGCAAGACATAACAGAACAGAACAGAAGGCGAGCGGTATGGCTAACGACATACACTGCAGGGTTAAGTCAGACTTTACGCATGCTACGTCCCCCTTCACTCGCCGAGACCAAAATTGAAAAAATGAAAAACTATGAAAAACTAAACAGAACTGCAACATCCACCAAAATATCTCTCTAACTCATTAGATCAATCAACTCATCAAAACCTCCATTCTCATCCATCACTGAGTTCAGTTCAGTTCCGTACCTGCTACTCTTAATAAAATCACAAGTTATTCTCCTGATGAAATTGCGAGGATAACCATGCTTGAATCCCAAGCGGCACCACTCTAAAATATCACTAAACATATCTTTAACTCTACTACTCAGTCTTTCGATTCGTATTAATCCATTTCTAAGTACATTTCTTTTAATCGAAACATGCACATTGGAATCAAAATATATCAGCTTTAAGGTATTAAAGTTGAAATCATTTCGCTTGTCAAATATCTTAGATATCAAATTTTCACTTTCTATGCTCAGGTTCACATCTAGAAAATTAATATTTTTACAATTCTGGGATGAGGGTTCCAGACTCAGAGACGTAGGATAATATGTAAAATCAACATTTTCAATATCATTGTTTAATTTAACTATCAAAACATCATCTATATATCTGTAGGATAATGTGTTACTGTTTAAATTATTATTTCTTTCATATATATGTAAGTAAATGTTTGCCAAAATGGAACTGCAACTCCCCCCCATTGGAATACCCCGAATCTATTTAAATATTGTATTTCCTTCGTAAAGGTAGTTTTCTTGTACTACTAACTGAAATAAATTTATGAAAAAATCATAATGAACATCCGAAGTACTATTTGTATTATAAAAATCTACTATTTTATCTTTTAAATCTGTCAAATCAATTGTATTATAGAGGTCTGCAAAATCGTAAGCGAATAAACCAGTAATATTTTTTAATTTTTTCAGATTATCTAATAGTGTATAGCTATTTTTGATAATAAAAGTCGTCTCTCCCCCCATCACTCCGTCAAACACCCCCTCCAGCACACCCAGCAAAGCCTTGCTAGCGGCACCAATATATGAACCAAATCCACAGGTCACACTCCTGAATTTGATAGGGGTTTTATGGAATTTAGGCACTAGTATGAGATAAGGGAAACTTTGACTCATTTGTTTCAGCTTAACTTTTTTATAGATGGCTTTAATCCTATTTTCTATTACTGCAGCTTTCGAATTCAATGGTAAATAGCTATTTTTATTATTGTAGCAATCATTCAAAAGTTTACCGTAAAGTACCTTACATATCAGTGCATAACTTGTATTTGCTTTATCCACATAGGTGATTATAAAATTTTCCTGAATCTCTTTAATTGAATGTGTAAGTTTGTTGTATTTCTCTCTATTAACTCCGTCAAAATCTCTGGAAAATTCTCGTTTAAAATCTCTTAATATATAATACTTCCACTCGTCAAAAACACTGGATGGCAAATTGTATCTATACATTAGTTTATTTATAAATATATCTATATTAATAGTAAAACGTTTAATTGCAACACTTTTAGTGAGAGTACGTTTCACACGATATTTAGTTCCGTACTCCATTAACCTCCTCAACTCCTCATCCTTTACTATCTTTAGATCTCCAGTAATAACATGTCCATAATACTTGTCTTTATAATTAACAAATTCAGAATCATTGCAATGGCAGATACTCCCTGCAATACTTTTCTGTAGATCTTTAGCAAATAAATTATAATTAAAAATAGTTCTCCCCAAAGGCTTATCATATTTAAAAGCCTTAACTATTTTTATTTTACCGACTGGTAGTAATTCATTGTATTTATTAAGCATTTTATTGTAATTTACACCCCTATGGCTATCACCCAAATAATCCATTATAAAATAGATTTTATTTATTGCACTAACATTGCCATAATCAATGTTACAATACATTTGTAATTTTTGTGTCTTGATTCTGTATCTCAACAAATCCAAACCTAGGTCAACATTCCCATTTTCTACCCTAGACTGCAAAGTTCTTAAAGTTACGGGAATTAATTTCTTCTTAATGTTGAAAATCAAACCTTTAATCACATTAACTCTTCGCTCACCTTTATAATTAATTATTTCATTTACTATGTCTTTACAAGTATTTAATTTTTTTAAATTATTCAATTTAGTATATTGATTACTATTTCTAATCAACTCGTTTCCATTGTCATGATTAATTTTGTCATAAATTGTATCATCTAAATTGTTAGTTTTAAAGTTTTTAATTATATTACTGTGGTTAAACATAACATTAAGTCCATATGGATATATATACATATATATATATATATACATGTTACTGGCGAAACCCGATTTTAGGCCAAACTAGATTGCCCTAGGCCAAACTAGTTTATCCTAATGTGCATCGGATAAACTAGTTTTTCCTAGGCCAAACTAGTTTATCCTAACGTGCATCGGATAAACTAGTTTTTCCTAGGTCAAACTAGTTTATCCTGACGTTCATAGGATAAACTAGTCTTTCCTAGGTCAAACTAGTTTGGCCTAACGCTTATAGGATAAACTAGTTTAGCCTGTTGTTTATTGGTCCGAACTCGTTTATCCTAGACCAATCTAGTTTATCCTAGGCCAATTCAATTTGGCGTGCTTTTATTGACCCCAAAGACCTCTTCGGCGCCAATTTTCTAGTTTATCTTAGGCCAATCTTGTCTATCCTATGTCGATTCCATTTGACACGCTTTAATTGATGACAATCAGTGTTAAGCGCGCTCAAAAAAAAAAAAAAAAAAAAAAAAAAAAAAACGAACTGATTCAAACTTAAATTAAATTTCTCGAAAATGAGTCTAGTTCACGCTCAAAATCAAAATTTTTCAAACGAATCCGCTCAACTCAAATACATCTATGGCTACTATACTAAGTGATAATATACTAAGTGAGCAAGTTCACTAAACACTCGTTTTATTTATTTTTTTAACTCTTTTTTTAATATATAATAGAAGTTTAGCGTTCAAATTTACAAAATTTTGCGAGCTAGTCTTTTGGTTATTCGGTGTAAGGGTTCTTACGGGCCCGCCGAATTTTCCTTTCCGACACTCGGTCCGGGCTTGGTTTAGGGATAACTTTTTTTGAGAGGTTCGGACCGAGATGAGCTGGGAATCACTTTTTTTTCCGCCTTAAGTTGGAACTGGAGTGCATTCTTCTTCAGGTCTGCACAGGCAGAAATTTTCAGTACAGTTTCCAACCCAGCTCATATGAAAACCATTTGGATCGGCAGGATCTCTGGTTTGTTCAGTTAAAATATCAGTAACATTTGCCCGGGCCTAACTTTAAAATAAAAAAAAAATGAACGTATTTTTAAATCGCTATTGCTCCACAATTAACATTTATATATTTATAATGTTTCCACCTATTCCATTGCTGCTGCGAAGAGAGGGGAGGGGGGGGGGGGGGGGGGGTCAGATATATTTTCAAGTGTGGGGTGGGAATTAGACTGAGGAAATATTATTACTTTACGGTGGTCTGCATTTAATATATTTCTTCAAACAAAGAGCTTTTTGAGGTTTAAAAGCTTTTACTTTCTAAATACATATAATTCAAAGAAAAATAAGGAAAATTTATTTATTTTTGCCAGTTTGGTAATAATTCTTAATTTCCCTACTTCTTAATTCCTTCCTGTGCTAAATAGAGGCGCCGATAACGCTATAGTAGCAGTACAGAGTAAGGAGGACGAAGAACCGGCAGAAGAAAAGATGTCACTTGAAAAATGCATATGTTTGATTAGAAAATAACTCTATGCTTTAGAGGAACAAAACTATATTTCCGAAATCGATATTGATCACTCGTAAAATCCTAGAAAAAATTGTTAAAGAATTTAAAAATTTAAACAAATGAAATTGATATCGATGTTTCGGAAATTGCATAAGAATTGATTTCACTGTTTATTAGAATTAATCTACCATAGACAAAATCAATGTTTTTTTTAGATTTATGTTTTCTTACATAAATATCACTTCGCTTTTAATTAATTATGAATAAATGCACCATTCCATTAAAAATATCAGAAATACATTTGATATTCTTTCAGAAATCTGGAATTTTCAAA
Source organism: Maratus speciosus (assembly GCA_963932465.1). NCBI lineage: Eukaryota > Metazoa > Arthropoda > Arachnida > Araneae > Salticidae > Maratus > Maratus speciosus. The sequence goes on from OZ010792.1 coordinate 176,582,257, forward strand.
AATCCGGCAAAGTTCCGGTACCGACGATGCTGGATTTTCGATGTTATACTGTACATTATTAATCAATCCTCTAAATTCTTCCTCTCCTAAATTTTATGATAACCTCTCATCCCATTCTTTTGTCCTCCAGCACACAAGTTGTCACATGGAACATATTTTGTAAATACCGGCGTCATTGTAATGGAGAAGATAGGGGGGAAGCATCCCGCTCCCCATGGAATAAAATATATTATACAGGGGTGATGGCAATACTACTTTGCGCAAGGTTGGCACCGGAACGGTAGTTGGAATCAATAAAAGCACTTCAAATTGCATTGACCTAGGATAAACTAAATCGACCTAGGATAAATTAGAAGTTTGGCGCCGGAGTGGTCTTTGGGATCAATAATATCACGCAAGATTGAATTGGCCTAGGATAAACTAGATCGACCTAGGATAAATTAGTTCGGACCAACGAATAGCAGGCTAAACTAGTTTATCCTATGAAAGTTAGGACAAACTAGTTTGGCCTAGGAAAAACTAGTCTATCCTATGGGCGTCAGGATAAACTATTTTGGCCCAGGAAAAACTGGTTTATCCTATGGGCGTTAGGATAAACTAGTTTGGCCTAGGAAAAACTAGTTTATCCTATGCTCGTTAGGATAAACTAGTTTGGCCTAGGCTAATCTAGTTTATCCTAACACCCATAGGATAAACTAGTCCAAATTAACAAAATTTTATGAGCTAGTATTTTGGTTATTCGATGTAAGGTCTTTACGGACCAGCCCAATTTTCCAAATTCACGGTTCGAACCATGATGGACCGGAACTCGAATTTTTTTCGGTTTAAGTCGAGACTGGACTGCATGTTTCTTGAGGTCTACACAGGAAGAAATTTTCAGTCCAATTTCCTACCCAGCTCATATGAAAATCTTTTGGACCGACATGACCAGCAGAGCCTGTTCAGTAAAAATATCAGTAAAATTTTTCCCGCTCCAACTTTTTTTTTAATGCACTTATTTTTAAATGGCTATTATTCCATAATTAAAATTTATATATTTATTTTTAATATTTTAAGATGAGTAGATGCATTTTATGTAATAAAATTAAACGGCATAACCTGTTTAAAATAACCTGCCTATGACGGAATCCCGTGTTTAACAAGAAGAAAAATGATGATCTATGTAAAATGTGGATATTAGTACAATAAACATTCTCTAATCCGGTACGTTTGGGACATGCAGCGTGCCGGATTACGAAATTTTACGGAATACAGGGATGAATTTCGGGAAAAATGTGTAGAATTTAGAATTAAACAGAAAATGCCAGTAAAACATGTTTTTTATTCTTTAAACAGCTTAAATAGCTTATTAAAAATACTCAATAATCTATGTTTTGTACAACATATTTACATGAATATAAAATGAAAACATGCACTGTAGGTCTACTCGTAGAAGCCATCTTCAACAAATCTCGAATATCAGTTCGTTTTGTAATAGTCTTTTCTCTTCTTTTTATTAGGATGTTATATTTTATGATGTGAAGTTCAATACTTTCCGCATGGTTGGTTGCGCACAGAAAAATTGATAAATGTTTTCGAGTCATCAGCTGCTTGATTTCGACTGATGTTGTTTGACTCGTGTACATCATATTCATCTGAGGAAACGTCTTTGGGGCTGTTAGGTTGATAACACTCTGAAAGATGGCCTCATCAATCAAAATTTCAAATGTTGGTTCATCAAAATCTTCTTTAAGTCACTCCTTTATTTCTTCTCGATTCAGTTATGTTTTCGAAAGTCGTGTCGGATTATCCAACATACCGGAACTTAGGATGTCGGATTAGAGGATGTTTACTGTAATTTTGAATATAATATAATGCATTTACAATAGATGATGAATCTTCTAATAAGGGAGCCTGTCTAAAACGGATTTTTCTTGCTTCCTATGCAATTCCTACTTCGAAGATTTTGTTGTATAGAATTTTTAGATTTATCAAATTTCTAAGCCATAAAATGTGGATTAACGATATTAATGAGGCTATTATAAACTATAGTGATTTTTAATGAACCTCTATTTGTATGTAAATATCTGAATAATTATTAATACCATTAATTTTTTACACGGCTTGCAGACTTGAAAATCTGAAAATATTTATATAGGAAAACCTTCTAAGACGGAATCACATAGGAGAGAAAAAAGAAACTTCGTTATAGTTAACCTCCTTTTTTAGCTGTTCCGTCATCTCTATCTAATGTATTGTGATTTTTTTAAACGGATTATTGTATCCAAGTTACACCGATTAAAAAATATCCGTTTAAAGCAGGATTTCGTTATAGATATATCCTTCTAATAGGATTTGCAGTTCTGTATGCCCTCCCATATAAATATATATGTACTAATCTTTAATGAAAGTTTTAATTGTGGAATAATGTTCGCTTAAAAATATATGTATTTTAGGGAAAACTGGGACCGGGACTTCGCCGGATTTTTAAAATCTCCAGATTTTTGTAAGAATATCAAATGTATTTCTGATATTCTTAATGGTGCATTTATTCCTAATTAATTAAGAGCCAAATGATATTTATATGAGAAAAAAATAAATATAAAAAAATCAATGTTTTTTTGTATATTTATTTTTTCTCGCATAAATATCACTTGGCTGTGAATTAATTATGATAAAATGCATTTTATATTCTTTCCGAAATCTGCAATTTTCAAAAATCCGGTAAAGTCACGGTCTCGTCGATGCCGGATTTTCGAGGTTATACTGTACATTATTAATCAATACTCTAAATTATTTCAATCCTAAATTTTATGACAACCTCTTATTCCATTGTTTGGTCCTCCAGCACACAATTTGTCATATGAAACACATTTTGTAACTAGAGGCAGTGAAATGGGGAAGATAGGGGGACAGTATCTTACTCCCCCACCGATTAAAATATATTATACACGTGTGGCGGCAATATTACTAGTTTGGCAACGGAGCGGTAGTTTTGTATCAATAAAAGCACGTGAAATTGCATTGGCCTAGAATAAACTAGATCGGCCTAGGATAAACTAGAATGTTGGCGGTGGGGCAGTCTTTGGGATCAATAAAATTACGCCAAATTCAATTGGTTTAGGAGAAACTAGTTCAGCCTACGATAAACTAGTTCGGACCAACGAATAGCAGGCTGAACTAGTATATCCTATGAGCGTTAGGCCAAACAAGTTTGGTCTAGGAAAAACTAGTTTATCCAGCTGGCGTTGGGATAAACTAGTTAGGCCTATGCCAATCTTGTTTGGCCTAAAATCGGGTTTGGCCGGTAACATAGAGGAGAGTAGCCGAATTTGGACCACTTCACTTATTTTCAGGTGTAACTCATTTAATTTTTTGGAATATCTGCAAAACATCATTACATAGCGTCAATCAATTCATCTACTAACTAAATAAATGTTTAAATCAGTTTCTTTTTGGAAAGCTTAAATTTTATTTTAATTTGAAAAATTTGTTAAAGTGGTCCAAATTCAGCAACTGGTCGCCTAAGTTGGACTACGAGTCTCCTAAATTGGGCCAACTAATATCAGGTTGTTTTGATGACTATGGAATATAACTAACTTCATTAAAAGGAAAGTTTGCAATTAATGAAACGGTCAAACAAAATAACAGCAATGAAATATAATGAAATCAAATATCTGAAAATAAGAATAATTGTTTTAACTCAAAATGTATTCAAAATATAAAGCAAAGTTATCATTAATTAAGAATTGAAATTATGGAACTAATTGACAGTTACTTGAATATCATGAAAGTGATGCAAAGCTTACGCATGAATTTCGTTTATTGATTTTTTCCCCAGCGCACACAACAGGGGGCCGTATTGGGCAATCTGAACACTGGATCATTTCTGCCATTTGATTTTTCTTACAAATTAGGCAAAACCAATCACCACTGTCTAGATTTTTCATTTTATAGATTCTGAATTATTAGTTTTTTTAGACAGAAGTTTTCTTTACAATATGTTTGTTGCTCTTCCCTCCCATTATTTTCTTGCTAATTGCATTACGCCTATTTTTTAAAACTTGATGTTCTAATTTTTTTTTTTTTTTTTTTTTTTTTTTTGTACTGTGATAGCTTCCTTTTTGTCTTTTTTTTTTTTTTTTTTTTTTTTTTTTTTTTTTCGTTTCAAGGTTTACTTTATCTGGCGAAGAAGTTAACACAACTGTTTTTTTGATTCCCTATGTACTTTGATTTAACTGAATTTAGCACGGGAGATAACATTTCTAATGATTTTTGGCTTTTTGGAGGATTTGTAGCTGCAGCCTTCTTGCAGGTCAATTTCTTCACAAGTTACTACCTCCTTTTTTTCCCTTATATCTTTAACAGCTTTTGCTGTCACGCGTGTTTTACTTCCAGACAGTTTTTTTGTGTCTTTCTCAAAATTTTCAACATTACATTAAATAAGTGTTTAAAAAATATCCTCTATTGAAAAATACGCTACAATTAATCAAACGCAAACATTATATATTCAAACAGTGTTGAATTCAGCCTCGCCCCGTAGCCATGAAATAACTACTCCCCCCGGAAGGTTTGAGATTTTATGCGTTTTAATGGGAAAAAATGTAATTCCACTCTCCAAAACTATAAAAATTCTGCTTTCGCAAATTTCCTCCAGGAGTAAAATGTTTGAATTCAACTCAGTAAACCAAATACGCCGTAATAATAAGGAATTCAAAAAAAATAAATACAAATACATGCAGGATAAAAGAAACTGCAAACACAATTTATTGCATAAACATGTAAAGATATTTTTATGTTTATATTGGCCTAAATTGTATTAAAAAAAAAAAAAAAAAAAAAAAAAAAAAGATGGAGATAGTAATCTATTATAAAAAAAAAAAAAAAAAAAAGTGTACAAAGCGTAACCGTCCTCGAAATCTATTACTTACTTTTCAAATTTATGATCGCATACCTGGTCCAATTTAAGTAACTTAAATTGGTTCAATTACGGCAACTGCACCATTTTTCAAAACAGATAATCTCAAGACTAAGAACAAAAACGAAATGAAACAAATCCGCGTGAAAAATATGCGCAATAAACAGATAAATTTATATATGTATATGAAAACATAACAACTTACCTTAGTTTTAAATTATTCACTTACGTTTAGTAGGAAAAAATTAGATCAAAATAGCTAACTTTAGGTTTTTTAAAATTGTCTGAAAACAGGAAATGCAAGGCGGTTGCTTCTGCTAATTATGAGTGACGTCATTCTAATGAGTAGGATTTCAGCGATAGATGGCGTCTCTTCCTGTAATTAACGACAGAATGGCAACAGTCTAATTAAAGCGGCGGTCCAAATATGGCTACTCTCTCCTATATAACGCTGAAAACATTTAGTATAGATTTTAAGTCGTCCAATCCCTTTTCTATTCAGCTGCTGAAAAACGTAGTTTAAACGAGATTTTCAAAGCAATAGGATGCCCCTGGATGAATTTTTATTTGTATATTTTTAAATCACGTGTTGTTTGCATTATTTTGTAACCAGAGGCACATAATTGATAACATTACTTCTCTCAGAATTCAACCAAATACACTTTTCATCTTAATGAAGACACGTTTGGTAATTTCATAGGAAATTGTGACAGATTTTAATTGCAGTGATAGATACATTTGTTTCATTTTAATGAAAATATCGGCCAAATATGGAATTAGAAATCACAATCTTCATTAATTAAAAGTTTTGCTAGTTTAAAGGTTCTCCTAATATCACCTCTGTAGTTGCAAAAACGTGTAAATGGTATTCCTCGATATGACCATCTGACTTCGGTATGCAGTAGGAGGGCGGATTCAGGCTTCCAATAACTTCACACATAAGTTTAAAAATTTTGCTTTTAAGAGTTCGTGATTTTATATAGTGTATTATTTTAATGGCACCATTCATTTTTTCATAAGCTCAGAAGGCATTTTTTCGGGGACATTGTGTATCTGTAAAGAGCGCAATAGATGGCGCTACAGTGCTTTGCTATGTCTTTAATTTTTGCAAAATGCTCTAGCATTGTGACCCATCATTGCTTTCGTATCATCAGTACTTTCAAGTCCAAATGCGTTTCCCAAGTAGTCATCCAAAAATATTTCGTCCCTTAGTTTGTTGATGTGTAGATATCTATAAACAATATGATCCTGATAGATTTGTGAAACCTCTTTTGGACTAGCGTTAGTTAGGCACTTAATTTTAATCAAATTAATTTTCTGAAACACCATAGTAATAGAAATGTTAAATCTAGTTCCCGATGCCCGTTTCAAAAAACTAAGTTCAGTACATCCCTTCATTTGTGGTGCAAATTTAGTACATCTGAAGAGGCTGTTAAGTGTTCTTTTACGTCATTAGTCATATAGTTAGTATTTTTTAAAACGTTGTTATTTGACAAGGTAATATTGGACACTAAATTAACAACTTTATCATAAATCAAGTTCTTGACAATATCAAATTTACAAGATTTATTAAGAGGCTCTGCAATTATACGATCTCCGACAATTCAACTGACTCGTTAAACTCTCAACGTTTAATGGGGACGACAGGGGTCAAACCAAGCAAACCTCCATCACTAATTTTAGAACATTATTTTTGCCCTAATGAAACACAGTGATTAAGCAGGAAAAAATTAAAAATTTAAATTAGCGGAAGAAGTATATATTTTTGCCTATTTCGTCCCCCATGAAGTCTACGCCTATTTCCCGGACATTTCATATTTGCTTTAACCAGTGTTGTAATATTTTCTTTTGAAGCATGCATACGTTACATTGCCCTTCGTATTGAAAAAAATCAGATGGTTTATCTTTCAAATCAGAACGGCTTCTTTTGAAATAATGATGCAGTTGAGCATGAAACGTGGAGTTCTGTGTTGCCAGATTAGGGACTTTTTGTCCCCAGATTGTTGATTGCCACCACTTTTTTGAAATAGAGATACTCGCCCTATTTAAATAATATTAAAAATTCGGAAAAATAAGATGAATTATACTATTTAAAAAAGTGGTGACAGTCAAATAATCTGAATTAAAAAAGCCCCCAATCTGGCAACACTGGTGGAGTTATCGGATAAAACTTCAACTCAAACCACACTGTGAAGAATTCAAATAGCCACTTTTCCTTCAGAATAAAATTTTTCACTCTCTTATATTAAATTTGCGTTTGTTCCTCCATTTATCGCATTTTTTTTTTTTAAATTAGAAAACGTAAAAATAGAGTACTAGTGGAAATTATATTTGCACTTGATTTTTTTTTTAAAGAAAATAACATTTAGTTTATTAAAGAGGTTCAAGTAGTTGACAATAATTATTAATGTATAAATGTTTTGTTGCTAAAAAATCTTTTCGCATAAAAAAACCCTTGGTTTAAATATGCTGGTTTCATTCAAATTTTCTTTATTTTCCTAAAGCGCGTCGGAGCCACTAGAGCTCCGCGGAGCACAGTTTGGGAACCTCTGATATAAAGTATGAAAATAAAACATCTGTAAACTATTTGTAAAACGCATTGAAATTCCAAAATAAAATTTAAACGTATATTCAAATATTTTTAATACATAGTAATGTTCTAAGTGTGTATGTATACATAGAAATGTTTAAGACCGGCTTTTTATGTTTCTTTGAAAACAATGATATAACTAAAATTTGTAACTGATAATTCCCTATCTGTTGACAAAATTCATATAATATAGTTTCTGTTAACCAGCACAATCATTCAATTTCGGCATTTATGGAATAGATAACCTAGGAAAGTAGAATTTTAGTTAATGCCTAACCCGCACGATCGTGCGGGTCCAGTCTAAAATGTTATTCTTCTTCTCATTAATTAGAACTCCAGTTATGTCCAACATTCATTCTTTTCCTGCTCTACATACTACAACATAATTGTTTAGACAGTATATTATTATAAATGTAATTCTTCTTCTTCTTATTTTTTTTTTTTTTTTTTTTTTTTTTTTTACACTCTTGGTTTTAAATATTTTTTATTCCTTAATTAATAAGAATGTATTTAATTATCTAAACAAATGTAGAATTTTCTGGACGTGTCTGCATCAATCTGATTCTATTCCATTTTAAATACTAAATTGTCTAATCGGTTATTTTTAACCAGAAAACGAATTACTTCTTTTCAACTACGCTCACGAAATTTAATATGAAAGCTTATATTGCTCAGATTTTTCTTATAAACTTTTATAATTGTACTGTGTAAGATATAAAGTATTTAATAATAGGAAATACATTATTCTGTGAATAATTCAAATCGGTAATAGTTTCAGTTAACTATATGGAACGAAAAGAACAAATAAAAAAATGTATATTATAATTAAATGTGCAGTCTGGAAAACATTTCAAACGGCTACAATATTTTATCATACTCGTTGTTTTAAATCCCAGCAGTCATATATGTGAATCTATAAACTCGTACTAATCAAATTATTTATTGAGCTGCTAGCTCATATTAAGTTTTCCATGATGTCTACCAAATTTTATGGTTCCATTTAATGCCAACGACTGACGTGTATGGTCAAGTAATTTAATTTATTGTAAAGCTGATGTGAAATTTATTTTTGAGTTTGTGTGGATATGGTTAAAGTAATTTCTAATAAATTTTAAAACCCCGTAAAGTTATGCGATTTGTTTCCTTTTAGAAAATTAAAATTAAACAAATATTAGTTGCTTCTAATTATTAACATTTGCTTTTTTAGGCTTTTAAATCGTTCTCCTTAGAGGTATTAAATATTAGATATAAAATTTAAACGCACATTGATTCATTAGTGTGGTAATAATTGTGGTATTTATTACATGTAGACATATATAATTTTAAGATATGCTTTCAAAGGATTCGAAAAATTAATTACATGCATTATGTTAGTAACCCACATATGTTGAATGAACTTTTCACAATTGTCATGCAATCTTGTATAGATATGTTATCAAATCAGTATGGCACTACTATAGATAAATATCACGATATTGCTAATTTTTTTGTACTCAAATGTTAACAATTCTTATGAATTATTATTAATTAAAATTTAAAATAGTTTTCTCTCAAAATTTCAGCAATTATATCCTGATATAAAAAATAATGATAAAAAGAAAATACTTGATTTCTTATATGACTTGCCAAATTTTTAAAGATTGGCATCGCATAAATTAACGTATAAAGTATTTCGTGCATAATTGTTAACTTAGTATAAATATTTTTTTTTAAATTTTGTATGAGTTGCTTGTAATTTGCATAAAATTTTAATTTGCTTTTTATTTTTAACACTTTCCAACAAGGTTGAAATTTTTTTACGAATTCGGTTTGCCTGCCTGTCTGTTCTTGCGCTAACTCGCGTAAATATAGTCCTATTACCATGAAATTGGAATGTGTTATTGGGGTTAACCATGACATGTCATGTATCTAAAATGAAGTGTGTGGCATTTTGAGTTCATTTACAGGGACTTTCAAAATAATTCCGTTACTTTGTGGTTTATGGGGAAAAATAGTTTCCCGCGTATTTTAATGATATTACGGTATTTTGAACATATTGAAATTGATATAAATCCCTGAGGTGTACTACAAGGTCCCTACTACATAATATGGCATGCATGGAACTTATCGTTCATTTCCAGGGACACACAAAAGAATTCGGCTTCAGAAGAAGCGCTATTTCAAGGGTTTCTGGTTCAATTCCTTGAACATTTTTTTCACTCTGTTGGTTCTACGCTTACTTAGCAATGTGATAAATCACGTACTAAATATTCAATATATATTTTATTTTCTACTACTATAAACCCTCAAAAAGACCAAATCGATAGTGACGAAGAAATTTTGTTTCCTAGACAGAGTTTACTGTAATTCTGTGTATACGCCGAGAGTTGAAAATCTTTCGACCAAAGTCATCAGCCATTTAGTGTAGACTACAAGAGAAAATCCTGACAAAGGATTTGATACTTAAGAATATATCAATTATCACATGTCACATTCAAAGAAAAAATTCAGAAATACCACAAAAAGTTTTACGTGATGTTACATATTTCTTTTGTGATTTCTGTTTTATATTTGTGGCTTGAAAGAACTATTTACAACAAGTTGGTTTTTGTGTGGTGTTTATTTATGATTCCACGCGTCTGACTGCTTCTCTGCATTTTGATGTGATGTTGTTTTTGTGAGGCATTTAATGAAACACTTTATATGATAGATGCAAAATTTTATTTTAGTAAAATAGTTTTTGCTTTTGAAATTTTATAAATTATATGTAATACATATAATTTATATCTATATATCAATTTTTCAAATAAATAATAATAATAATAATAATAAAACTAAAATAGTCTGTAGAAATTTAAAAAAATATTTTGTGGTAGAGGTTCTTTTTAACCCTTTCAAGAGCAAAGCATTTTCACTGCTAATATTTTGAATTTAATAAATGGCACCGGGATTTATAAACAAATATATATGTGTAAATAAGAAAAAGGGCTGTATTTCACATACATAATAATAAACAAAATATAAAAAAAAAATTCTGGTGCCATTGTGCCATTTGATAATTAAAATTAAATGGTTTCATAAACATACCAGCGCCCCTGAAAGGTTTAATAATTTCTTTGAAAACAGATTTAATAATCATACAGTTGTGCTGAAATATTCATCGCCATATGTGTTTGACATAGATAATTTCTTTTAAAAAATATCAAGTTTTACATATTAAATTCTGTCATTTTAAGGAATTTTTAAAATAGGATTCAATATTATTTTACATGGAGATATATTGAATTCTTCTGAAATTCATATTTTTGGATCACGCAATACATCTGATTTCCATATACTATCCAAATATTGAAAAGAAGTTTAGATTCAATGCATATTTAATTTTCTTTCATTCAAAATATAATAAATATGAATAGATTTGAAAATTATATTGTAACATGTTTATTGTATATGGAATTCTGTTTTTTAACTGCATATAGTAATTATACGTACTGGTGGATAATAGTTTAAATATTAAAAAGAGAAAAAACAGAAATGGTTTACTTTTAATGTACAACACTAAAAGTAAAAAAAAAAAAAAAAAAAAAAAAAAAAAAAAAAAAAAAAAAAAAACCTTAGATAAAGCTTACATGTGAATAAATTTGTCAAACTTTTCCTTGAAACTGATTATATGATATTTATATACAAATACAAAATATAATAGGTTTTTTTTTTTTTTTTTTTTTTTTTTTTACAGCACTAAAAGTAATGACAAGATTTGAAAAAAACTCTGTTTTAGAATTTGGCACTATACAGGTTGATTTTAAATTCCTGGTACAAACTTTAAGGATTGATACTGTACGATCATCTATTTTATAGGAATGTATGAGCGCAAGTGACGCGTTGAGGTACAAACACCAGGGGGCCAATTTGGCCATTTTGTATTTCAAACTTATTCATTCATACTAGAAAATTCCTATATTACTCTTTTCTTTATTTAAGACAGACATTTCATGATCACTTAAATAAAAAATCTTCTTTCAAAATCTACAGTATGAAATCAAAATTTTGGATTTAAAAAAAAAAAAAAACGCAATTTTATTAAACACAGGAAATACATGAAAAGAAATAGAAATGGATTTTTTTTTAAATCTAAAATTTGATTTCATACCGGAAATTTTCAATGAAGATTTTTTAATGTAGTCATGGGATGTCTGTCTTAAATAAAGAAAAAAATAATATAGGAATTTTCTGGTATGAATGAGAAATTTAGAAATTAAAAAAGGAGGCAGATTGGCCCATTGGTGTTTGTATCTCAACGCGTCACTTTCATCCATACATTCCCATACAATAAATGATTGTTACAGTGACCTGTACCAACCCTTAAAGTATGTACCACGAATTTAATATCATCCCGTATATATACGTATTTAAATATTTAAATATACAGTTCCAAATCGAAAAATTATTAGAATAATTCATTTCATTTATATTTGGGATTGTATTTAGTTTCATTCCAGTGAAGTACAATTGAGAAAAAACAAAGTTTGATATTTTAATAAAGTTATTAAAAAATTAAAACTGTAAAAGATTAAAATTTGAGTGACAATTTTATTTTTCTAAAATTATTTTCATTATTCAAAATATTAGAATACTAAAGTAAGTGGTTCAAAAAATTAGAATACTTGTGAATTTTCCTGATTGATTCGGAATTAAGCATAAAATTAGCTTTTGTGGGACTTCTTTTTAATTTATTAAAACGCTTTGCATCATCATTATTTTTATTTTGTGTGAAACAGGGGTTGTTCGTCCGACATAACGGAGATTACAAAACATTGCGTTATTGATTTGTATAAAGAAGTTCGTAATCAGCAATACATCATCAGTTACTTAAAATGTTCTCAAACATGTGTTAGTATAACAATAAAGCAGTATTTTAACGATGGACATTTTGAGAACAAACATCTGAATGGCGGAAACAAGCCAATAACTACTCAAAGAGATGACAGAAAGTTAAAAAAGTATTGGTAAAAAAACTGTTTTATTAGTGTACGATATTTGCATCGAAAGCGGAAATAACACGGTGTTCATGTGAGTAAATATACAAAACTAAGAAGTCTCCATATCCCTTTAAGGTCGGGAGTTTTTTGGTGGAAATTGAGAGTTTGGGCGGCTTCCCTTTATCGATAGGATCGTATTGGATTGAAAAAAAATATTGAAAAAAATACCTGATGTCAGGTTATGCCAAGGGAGGACCCAGACGATTGTGTTGGTTCGGCCTTAATGATGCCATTTTTGGGCTAAATCTACACAATTGTATAGTTTGGGGTGATGTGTGCAAATATATAAAAATAAAAGTTTAAGCAAAAAACAGTTGTTTATTGAGATAATTTTCATCATCTAGAATGAAAATGTTTGAAACAATTTTTATTTTTGGACACACCACTGCAATTTAATTTTCTGAGACGTGCTCAATGCTCGCACCACTGTTAGGAGCCGTTGACAAATGGCCCTTCACTCCGTTTAGATTGATCCTTCAAATTTATTATTTTTTTCCAGCAGCGGTATTTTGTTGAAATACCGATCGAAGTGCATAAAACTAGGTCTGAACCAGAGTAAGGACTACAGCAGGTCCTAAGCCTAGATCCTTGTGGACCAGGTCTGTACTTTCCCACTGGTGTACTTCAAAATTTAGAACTGTACCAGATGAGGCTGTTTTTTATATACTGCTTTACTGAGGTATGTCCTAAAAAAGCAATCGTCTGCCCATCTATGGAAAAATTTCCCTGATCTCTTGGTAAATTCAAGTAGACACTACAGAATCTGTCGAGCATTTCCTGAACTTTTCATAATTTATAAGGTAGCTTTCATTACAAGAAGGTATCTATTGCAGCCGTTCGCAGGAAAGCGATTAAAAAAAATGGTATATTTTCATCGAACATGACACCCAAACCCCGAAACCATCTTCCGTTCAAATGTTGATATATAGGGAAGAGTAGCCGAATTTGGACCACTTCACTTATTTTCCGGTGTAACTCACATAATTTTCGGAATATCTGCAAAAGATCATTACACAGGGCAATCTATTTATCTAATAACTAAATAAATATTTAGGTCAATTTCTTTTTTTAAATCTTAAATTTTATTTTAATTTGAAAAATTTGTCAAAAGTGGTCCAAATTCAGCAACTGGTGGCCTAAGTTGGACCACCAGTCTCCCAAATACAAGTTGTTTTAATGACTAGGGAATAGGGTGTATCGATTTTTAACTTTTTTTTTGTTTCCAAATTCCAAGTTGATAAAAAGTTGCTACTAGACACCACAACTTACCACAAAAAATTTTGGATTTTTAAAAAAATGTTTAGGTCTCCCGCACAAGGCCTAAAGTTTAGAAATTTTACTTAAAAAGTAAATTTTTACAAAAATTTAAAAAAAACCTAAAACACTTTTTTTCTAAATTGCAAGTTAAAATTCCACTAACAATAAGCACAAAAAGCGATAGAAAATGTATTTCAAAAACTTAGCACAACATTTAGGTCTCCCGCACAAGGCCAAAAAGTCGTAAATTTCAGCCAATTTTTGAACATTTTTCAGTGCTTTGATATTTGTGTTGTTGCCTGTTTAAAAATTAAATGTAACTAAAGCCTCGTTAGGCTTGATTGGAATTGTTGAAATAAGTGAAATAAGAAATCACATTTCAATACGTCAAGTGTCAACTTGAAGCAATGGGGTGGGGGAAGACCAGACTGTTGCGACACGGTGACGCGACACCTATGAATCACCGCGCAGACTTGTCAGTAGTCGTCTGCCCGCGAGCGAGCATTACGGTTGTGTTTTAGTGCGATAGTCTTGTTGTAAGAATCAATTGAGTGAGTTTTGTTGTTGTTCATTATGAGTAAAAAACCGCATCTAACCAGACAAACTACCGAGAGGCCGGTTATCGGGCAACCTATTGATGTGAGTGAGTTTAATGTTCTGCCAACCAAGATGGATGTTTTGAAGTATTTTGAGTGGGTACGCATTGAAATGAAACAAGAGGGAATGCATCAGCCTGCAGAGAAGGTAATTGCGTTAAGAGGTGCTTTAAAACTTGAGGAAATATGGAAAAGAGCTTCAATTCCTGTTTGTGGCACCAAAAACACAATATTTATGGTTTTAAAACTGCATGAGCAGCTTGAGAAAATTAAAAAGTGTTCAGGGCCTAAAAGGAAGTATCCTAACTCCTACAAAGATGCAGTAACTAGCTTTCAGTCAAAAACTGAAACTGCATTGTTTGATATTTGTACTTGCAAATGTGACCTCAGCAACTGTATTTGCTCTATTGACAAAAAAGTCCCGGCACTAGAACACGAGTTTTTGCTCGACCAACGTGGTCCTAGATTGATGTCGATTGCAAAGTGTGACAAAAACGAGACTAACAAGCTTAAAAAGCGATTAGAAAGAAAATCTAGGTCACAAGCTTTAATGCAGGTAGTTGTAAAAAAGACTGAGGATGAAAACTTAAAATCTGTTGATAACATTGATTCTGGTGATAGTACAGATGATTCAATGTCTCACACATCATGTCAAGATAGTGATTTTGAAATAAATGTACTTGATACGAGTCAAAAAAGTGTTTCAAGTGTAGAAGTAAAACAAGAACTGCTACAACGCTTGTCTTTGTTTTCACGAGCTTGTGACCGCAGGAGCATTTCTAGTAGATCTGGAGCTCAGTTAGCTACTGCCCTTTTGCGAGACTTAAATGTCGTTACTGCGGAGAACCAAGAAGCAGTAATCGACAAATCAAAAGTAGCACGTGAAAGACTTAAGTCTCGTAAAGAAGTAAGCTCAACTCGAACCTCCGATCTGTTGGCCATTTACTTTGATGGTCGTAAAGATGAAACCATAACAAAAGAAATTGTAGCTGGTAAAAGTGTCCGAAAATCTTTAATAGAAGAACACATATCTATTGTTGAAGAACCTGGATCAAAGTATTTCGGTCATGTAACTCCCATAAATGGAACAGGAAAGGAAATAGTTACATCACTTGTGAAGTATTGTGAAGAAAAAACTGTCGATATTAAAAAACTAAAAGCTATTGGTTGTGATGGTACGGCAGCAAACACAAGCACTTCAAATGGAGTTATCACCTTATTTGAAAATAAAATACAACAGCTACTGCAGGCAGTTGTGTGTCTACTACATTTGAATGAATTACCATTTAGAAAAATTATGGTTGCTCTTGATGGGCCAACTTCTGGACCAAACACATTTAGCAGGCCTATTGGTAAACAACTTCTAAGCTGCCAAAATCTGGATGTTGTCAATTTTGTTGCAATTGAAAGCGATATACCGGAAGTTCATCTTAAAGAATTGAACACATACGAAAAGTTTCTGTACGAAATATCCAAAACCGTATCAATAGGTACATGTACAGAAGAGTTGGCCAGATGAAACCCCGGAAACATCTCGCACGCCAGGTGGCTTACCCTGGCAAATCGAATCCTTCGTTTGTATGTAGCCATGGATGATCCGACCCCTGAGCTGAGAATGCTTGCAGAGTTCATAATGAAAGTCTACATACCACCATGGTTCTCAATTAAGTGCAATCCCAAAATCCCGCAGGGTTCCATTAAATTTTTTTAAATGATTCATTTCAGAAATTACTTGGAAGACGAGCTAAAATATGTCGTCCATGCAACGTTACAGAGAAACGCATTTATAGCTCACCTTGAGCATGTTTTAATAGCTATGTTGTTTGATGAACGAAAACATATTAGAGTCTTGGCTTATAAGAGAATCCAGAAAGCTCGTGAAACAGAAAAGAAAGGGGTAAGGATATTTAAACCCCCTCAGATCAATTTTAATGCTAAAGACTATATAGATATGATTGACTGGCAAACCTCTTCAGTAGAACCCCCTCTTGTTACCGATATGAGCCTAGAAGAGTTAGAGTTAATTGCGGAAACGGGAAAAAGTGGAAGGGTTGAATTTACAATTCCTTCTCACACTCAAGCTGTGGAACGAATTGTGAAAGAAGTCACAGAAGCTTCAAAGCGAGTGTGTGGGATGATCGAAAGAGATGGTTTCATTCGTGCCAGACTGGAAGACCGAAAAGAGCTACCTACGTTCGAGACCAAGAGCCACTACAAAACCTCAGTGAAGGATTAAAATGTAAGTAAGTGTTTTTTGTACTACTTTGATTTTTAATGTTTTTAAATAACATCTTTATCTTACTGTCTTCCTTATAATATTTGAAATTCATTGGGGATCATTTCTATAATTTTGTAAAAATCTGTAGGCCTACGTAAATACTGAATATAACTTTCGTTTCAGGTTTTGAAGACAAGATGAAAGGACGAATATTTAAAACAAGTCAGTTAATTTGAAATAGAACAAGAAAACTGCGCTCATGTTCTATGAAAATACCTCAGCAACATTTTGTACTTATATACTACATTTTATTCAACGTTATAATATTTTATACATTTGTAATAAACAATAGTAATCACAAATAACGAGAGAGTTTATTTGAACACCTTTATCAAACAATTTACATCGTTAAACTATCTTTTTTATAAGGTATACAACATTTATATATTATTTATGTTACATATACATATATATATATATATATATATATATATGTATGTATATATATTTATTTATTTATTTATTTATTTATTTATTTATATTGTGTCATTTTATGCCTCCTGTAACAAAAATACACTTAAGTCTGGTGTTTTTAACGAAAAAAAAATGGTTCACTTACACTAAATATTACGAAAGTTTCGTCAAAATTAACAAACTTTAGGCCTTGTGCGGGAGACCTAAATGTTGTGCTAAGTTTTTGAAATACATTTTCTATCGTTTTTTGTGCTTATTGTTAGTGGAATTTTAACTTGCAATTTAGAAAAAAAGTGTTTTAGGTTTTTTTTAAATTTTTTGTAAAAATTTACTTTTTAAATAAAATTTCTAAACTTTAGACCTTGTGCGGGAGACCTAAACATTTTTTTAAAAATCCAAAATTTTTTGTGGTAAGTTGTGGTGTCTAGTAGCAACTTTTTATCAACTTGGAATTTGGAAACAAAAAAAAAGTTAAAAATCGATACACCCTACTAGGGAATATAACTAATTCTAATAAAAGCAAAGTTTGCGATTAATGAAACAATCAAACAAAATAACAGCAATGAAATATAATGAAATTAAATATCTGAAAATAAGAGTATTTTTTTTTAATCAAAATGTATTCAAAATATAAATCAAAGCTATCAGTAATTAAGAATAGAAATTATGTAACTAATTGCCAGTTACTTGAATATCATGTAAGGAGTGATGCAAAGCTTATACATGAATTTTGATTATTGTTTTTGTTTTCCAGCGCACACAACATGGAACTTTATATGACAATCTGAACACTGAATCATTTCTGCTATTTTATTTTTCTTACATATTAGGCAAAACCAATCATCACTGTCTAGATTTTTCTTTTAGATTCTGAATTATCAGATTTTTTTACATTATGTTTGTAATTCTTCTCTTCCATCATTTTCTTGCTAATTGCATTACGCCTATTTCTTAAAACTCGATGTTCCAATTGCTTTTGAGCTGTAAAAGCTTCCTTTTTGTCTTTTTTTTCCCATTTCAAGGTTTAGCTTATATGGCGATAATATTAACACAACTGTTTTTTGGCTCCCTCTGTACTTTGATTTAACTGAATTTAGTAAGGGAAATAACATTTCTAATATTTTTTTTTTTGCTTTTGGGGAGGATTTGTTGCAGCAACCTTGTTGCAGGTCAATTTCTTCACAACTTACTACCTGCTTTTTGTTTCCTATAGCTTTAACAGCTTTTTCTGTCATGGGTGTTTTTTTTTTCAGACAGTTTGTCTACGTCTTTTTCAACATTTTCATCAACGTTTGAGATTTTGTGCGTTTTAATGGCAAAAAGTATAATTCTACCCTCCAGAACTGTAAAAAGATCACAAATATTCTGCTGGAGGAAAATGTTTGAATTCAACTCTGTAAATAAATATGCCGTAGGAATAAAGAATTCAAAGAAAATAAATACAAATACATACAAGATAAAAGACATTGCAAACAAAACTTATTGCATAGAAATGTAAAAATATTTTATGTGTATATAGGCCTAAACTATGTAAAAAAATTAATCCAGATGTACAAAAAACTTGCATGGAGATAGTAATCCATTATAAAATATAAAAAAATAGTGTACAAAGCGAACCATCCTCGATATTCATTACTTACTTCTCAAATTTATGATCGCATATCTTGTCCAATTTAAGCATCTTAAATTGGCCCAATTACGGCAAATGCGCCATTTTCTAAAACAGTTAATTTCAAGACTAAGAACAAAAACGAAATTAAAAAATTCGAGTGAAAAATATGCGCAATAAACAGATGAATTCATATATGTATATGAAAACATAACAACTTACCTTAGTTTTAAAATATTTACTTACGTTTAGAATGAAAAAAATAGATCAAAACAGCTAACTTTAGGGGTTTTTTAATTGTCTGAAAACAGCACGTGGTAGGCGGCTTCTTCTAATTATGACTGACGTCATTCTGATGAGTAGGATTTCAGCGGTAGATGGAGTCTCTTCCTGTAATTAACGGCAGAATGGCAACGGTCCATTTAAAGCGGCGGTCCAAATATGGCTACTCTCCCCTATATATTCATATATATATATATGTGTGTGTGTGATCTTTTTCACACTGTAAATCTCGTATTTATGAACGGATTTGGATGTAACTTGGTGTGTACATAGTACATACCAATGTCTTTACCAAGTTCGTTGTCCAGCTTCATCCGTCATCTTGTTTCAAACGGCGGCTATTTAAATATTCTTTATAAATTTAAAATTTAAAATGTGGTACCAATATATTGAAAATTGAAAAATATTTTTTTCTTATGTGTTTAACCTTGATACAAAGATTTCGGAGCAGTTTTTGTTTCTTCAATATCTTAAAAAATTGGTGAATTATAGCACTTTGAATTTCTAGTGTGGCTGAGATTTTGAAACGACCTGATTTTTGACACGCGATAACAGGCGTATTTATGAACCGATTTGGATGTAATTTGGTGTGTATATAGAACATACCAATATCTAGACCTAGTGTAGTTGGCCAGCTTCATCCGCCATCTTGTTTCAAAATGGCAGCCATTTAAATAAATAAAAAAAATGTAAATATTAAATTGAGGTACCAAAAAATTTAAAAATGAAAAAGATTTTTTCCTTATGTGTTTGACCTTGATACAAAGATCCTCGAAACAAGTTTTGTTTCATCTATATCTTAAAAAATGGCGGAGTTATAGCATTTTGAATTTCTAGTGTGGCTGACATTTTGAAACGACCTGATTTTTGTCACGCGATAACAGGCGTATTTATGAACCGATTTGAATGTAACTTGGTGTGTACATAGTACATACCAATGTCTCGGCCGAGATAATTGGCTAGCTTCATTCATCATTTTGTTTCAAAATGGTGGACATTTAAATGTTTCTTTAAAAATTTAAAATATAAAATAAGCTATAAAGAAAAACCGGAGAATGAAAAAGATTTTTTTTATGAGTTTGGCCGTGATACAAAGATTCCGGATCAGTTTTTGTTTCGTCTGTATCTTAAAAAATGGTTGAGTTATAGCACTTTGAATTTCTAGCATGGCTGACATTTTGATACGATCAGATATTTGTCACGCGATAACACGCGTATTTATGTGCGTATTTATGTTATTATGATGTGAAAAGCTCGCTGGTCAGCTTCATCCGCCATCTTCTTTCAAAATGGAGGCCGTTAAGGTAATAAAAAATTTATTTAACGAGCCGTGCAAAAAAATTCGAAATTCAAAAAAGTTTCTTTCTTAAGTGTTCGACTTTGATACAAGAATTCCGGAGAATTTAAAACATTGTCTTTATCTTAAAAATTGGTTCAGATATAGCTGTTTGAACTTCTAATGTGGGTGGCATTTTGAAAAATCTCATTTTTTGAATGCTACGGCAGTCGTATATATCAATCGATTTCCGAAGTTAGTGAGAATGTGCACAGGAATTACTAAGGTCTCGACAAAGTTCACTGGTTAGTCTCATCCACCATGCTGTCTCAAAATGTTGGGCAGTACAAAATATCGCCGAATTTGGTGACCAAATATAAGTTACTTTAAATAAAACCAGCTTGGATAAAGCTGATTAATTTCGCAAAAATCTCATTCATAATGATTTAGTATTGATAAAAAATTAGTACAGAATCTTCTATAATCTCTTTCCACTAAATTGATCTTCGTGTGTTTTTAATAATATGGGTTTTCTTTTTGAAAATAAGGAAGATGAAAGCTACCCCTTCCTTCCGGCACTGGCCGGAAGGACTTTTATTTATTCCTGGTGGTTTACTTCCCGTGCCGACAAAATGGAATGAATTCATCAAACTTAAAAATCTCGTGGCATGCAACTCATATAAAACTGATAAATTATATATGACATCTATAACTCAAGGCAGAAACATACAGTTCGTCATATGTGCATTTTATATATCTAATACTATCAATTTTAAATAGAAATCATGAATAGTACAAATCTATTAATTTAAAATTAACCTGCTTTAAAATGTAATTAATAAAAAATGAATTGCTAAAACCATAAATAAAAAAAAAATCACTTAAAAATAAAAATTTTATATATTAGGAATTGTATCTATTTTGGAAATGGTAAATGCCGGACTCGCACAATTGTGTGGGTCATTTGTTTTTCAACTTTTTAAGAGCCTAATTAAATTTATCAGAGACGATATCAATTAAAATCATGAATAAAATATATGAAAAGTAAAATTTAATGTAAGCAAACGCTAAAAATCATATTTTAAAAAATTACAATACGTATTTTTTTGTCTATTTCTCTCAGATGATATAGTCTTTTTAAAAGCTGAAAATCTAACCCTGTAGTTAGTAGTAAACCTTCGTGACCCTTAGTTGTGTTTTATCAAAACATCTGAGCCAATTAACTCATATAAATGTGCAGATTAGGTTTTAAATCTCACGTAAACAGGAAATAGTCAATCTCTTTTATTTTAGTATCACACGCATAATTGTGCGGGCCAGGGCTTAAAGGGATAAACTTTAATTTCAATCTTGTGTACCAATGATAAAGCCCCCCAAGACTATTAATCAAAAAAGAGAGAGAGTGAAGAAGTGCAAACAAAGGGTTTTTTGGGGGTCTTGAAGATTGGAAAAATATATTATTTAGTGATGAGAGTGTGTACATATGGTGATCAAAGTGCTCGTGTATGGCGAATGAAGGAAGAAGCGTATGACAAGGACTGCATGAAACAATCAGTGAAATTTGCAGCCTGTGTAATGTTATGGGCTTGGATGACTGTAGACGGTCCTGGAAGGCTATGTATCATTAAGGAAAGGATTAATTCTGAGGCATATCAAGAAATCCTTGAGCATTTCATGATCCCATCCTCGGAAGATCTGTGTGTTGTCGATTTTATGTTCCAACATTATTTAGCATCTTCATACCAAGAAACCATGGCACCCTTAGCAAACACCAAATTAGCATAATTCCCTGACCGGCTAATTCGCCCGATTTTAATCGAATAGAGAATTTGTGGGGATTAATGAAAAAATACTGTAAGATACTGCACGAAAAAACAAAGTTAAGCGTCTTTCCGGCATAATGTTGGCATGGTCATGTCTGGACTGAAAATATTGTGAACTACTTGTATCTAGTTTGATAAAACGAATCCATGCCGTTATAAAATGTAAAGGTGATGTTACAAAATATTAAAGAATAACTATTTCTCCCTTTTTTAAACAATTATTATTTACAATGCATTATTCTATTACTTTGAACCGGGTAAACTGTTATTCTAATATTTTGATTTTTTCACGTGTGAATTATTACTTAAATTTTTGTATAATTTATTTTAATTTTTATGCTTAAAGATTCTACAAACTATGTAGAATCTTACATTATTAAGTTTTATCCTGCATTAATTTTTGTATAAGCGATACATAAAAAACTTTCTTCACAATTCCCCTTTTTTCTATTATTTTAATTTGTTGACTTGATGTATATAGATATTTAAACACGTTGTCTATATGTAAATAAAAAGGATATGTAAAGGGTAATGTATTATAGTAAAATATGATTGTTTGTTTGTATTTAATAGCTAATCAACTAAGAATAGGATAAAAAATATATTGAAACAGCACTGATTATTCGAATTATTCCGATAATGGAATTTCCGTAAAGGTGACAACAGAATACTACTACTAATACTGTATACTACTGTGATAAAAATGTACTCGGAATGGTATCATAAAACAAAAAGTATCAGTTTATTGATGAAAATGTATTGCATCTCCCTCAAAGTAATCTTCCGGCTGCAATGCACTTGTGCCATTGTTTTTGCAATTTTAAAAACATGGCGTAAAATCGTTTTGGGGAAACCCCTACAGAGTTTGTAGAGAATTTTCTTTTACTGAATTAATTACCTCAAATCGAATAACTCGAAGTGGCAATTTAAACTGTGGCAATAAGAAAAAATCACAAGGTGGAATTTCAAGTCAATAAAGAGCTTTTGGTGTCGTATTTGTTGAATGTTTGGTTAAAAACTCACGAATAATTGCAATGTAAGAAGGCGCATTATCGTGCAGCAAAATCCATGAATTTTCACGACAAATTTCAAGCCGTTATCGACTAATTGCTTCACGCAAACGGCGAAAAAGACTCAAATAATTGTTTTATTAACTATTTGGCTAGTTGGTAGGAATTCCTGATGTACAACACCACGTTAATGTAAGAAAACAATCAATATTACATTGATTTTTGAATGACCTTGACGTAGTCCTTCCGGTCTTATGTCATCTTTCAAGAGCAGTGTTGCCAATGGGCTACGTTTTTTAAATTCAAATTTCTTTATTGGCACCACTGTTTTGAAATCGTAAAATTCGCCATATTTAATGACTTATTAATTGGCGAAAACAAGGAAAATTTTACCATTTCAAAAAAGTGGTGCTAATCAAGACATCTCTATTTAAAAAAAAGTAGCCTATTAGTAATATCCTACAACAGCCATTGTTTTGATTGTTGAGCTGTTTCTGAATTAAAAGAATAAATCCAAGTTTCATCACGGTAACAGTGCTTTTAAAAAGGAACCGCATTGACAAGGCATCTCCTGGGCAACTTGAGCACATTGTTGTATTTGGAACAATTCAAAGTTCTTGGAACAACTCGATAAGCGACGCGCGCAACCCTAAATGAGCTTTTAAAATTGCTGACGGGAAACAAAAGATATAGAAACTTCTTCAATAGCGTCTCTTATTGTCAAACGACGGTTTTCGATCACCAATTGTCTGATCTTATCAATATCTTTATCATTAATAGAAGTGGATTGTCTACCTGATTCCGGATCGTCTACGGCGAATTCTCTACCAACTTAAAACTTTTTATACAAATCATATACTGGTGTTTTTGATAAATAGACGTCTTCAAAAGCTTCTTGTAACATTACAAGTGCTTTTGTATGAGAAATTGCATTGCGAAAACAAAATTTAATCGTATTCATTCCTCAATAAAATTCTCCATTTCGAAAAGTAAACAGAATGAAAATCCTTAACTCGTTAAAATAAATTTATTTTCAGTCAGTAAAATGAAATAAATTCCTGACTATTGCCCGATGTTTATACAAGTCGTAAAAAGGTTTGATAAAAGTTTGTAGACGATGTCTACTACACATGTGTTTTAAATGAAGCATTCCGGATATTTTTTTTTTATCACAGTAGTATATTTATTTGTTTATTTATATTGAGGCACACTTTTCAAAATTTGGCTTTTAATCATTTTTTTATTAATTTTAATTAATTAGATTAAAATTGTGATAAATTAGGTGCAAATTAGAATGAAATAATTGCATATATATATATTTTTTTTTTTTAAGTGAAGAAGTATTATCAAAGAGAAGTCATAAAATCGTCCTATATATTTTAAAAATTTCATGCAAATCATTTATAAATTTAAAAGAAAAATAAATATATCTATTTCAAAGAAAGAAAGATTTCATGCAATGCAATACGAGGGAGTGTCGTAAAGTTTCAATTACTGCGAATAACTTTTAATGCTACCTCGCACCACGCTTTCAAAAGAAAAATCTTTTACATACGCTTTGAAAACATTTTCAAAAGAAATATACTATCATATGTATTTTCTTTAAAATAGGGATGCGAATAGAAGATAAAAATAGTTGCCTTTAATTTACACATTACGTTATATCAGGTGACTCTTCCATTAGCAAACAGTAATAGTATAAGTCACTCACACGCCAAAACTTAAGATACGTAACTATTTTGACTGACATTTTGAACATCCGGGTTTCATTATAAAATAGTCAAAATAACAAAAATAGTTATTACATAAATATAGATAAATACAAAGTTTTCACGGGCTTAGTAAAAGCATTTGTGGTTCCATACAGCTGTCGGAAGTATTCCGTGTATAATCCGCACCTCCATAATTTTGGTGTAACACTTTGGAAAAAGGAAAGTTACAATAGCTTTAAAAAACACTCTAAGCATTTCAATGTTTATCCAAGATACACGGGTAATTTTAGGCCAGCAATTCACGTACTAGTTCTATAAAATTTTATTAATACACATTAATTCATCGGGTGACCAGACTGATTTAAATTCGCCGCTTTGAGTTGCGCTTCATAGAAAGCATGATCAAGGAAATTTATTTAAATGTATATAGAATTTTTGTTCTATTTTTTTTTTAACTTGTAAAGACAGGAAAAGAAAAATGGCATTATTTAAACAGCAAGATTTATCCGTTGATTTCTTTGCACATAATTCGTATATTAATCAATATCAAACTAAATAAATGATAAAAAAGTATTTTAAATGTTACATTATTTATTTTTTTTTATGTTGTCTACATCCTTTACCTGAAAATTGTCTTAAAATTAATTTATTAGGGTCAAACATCGGCATCGGTAAAAACATGTTATTATGTAATTAGAGTCAAATAATTATTTCAGATTCCGTACTATTTTCTAAAGCCCCAAATACCAAATTAAAAATATTTTTAAGTAAATATGATATTAGTAATTACAGAACGTTTACATATATATATCATTTTTTAAGAAAAACTATTTATATCAAAATTCCAGTTTACACATAGTGATATTTTAATGTATATATGTCCACAAATTTGCTTTGATAAATTTAACTCTCACCATTAAATTTTTAAAAGAATTTTGTTTTTTATAATTTGTGAAATAAGACCTTATTACGAACAAAGCACTTGCATCTTATGTAACTAGTAAATCTGTAAATCAGGAGCCTCAACGTCATCTAAGCAAATCATTGTGTTTAGCACACTTTGTGTAACATTAATTTTTCTACAAAAACGCAATTTAAAGTTTTTAAATAACAAAATTCGTATCATGATCTCTTCCGTCAGAAAAAACATAATCTTCAGAACATTCAATATCGGAAAATTCTTGATCTGGCCAGTTGTTCATAATACCGTATTACCCCGCATTAGCCAGCATGCCGGAAAAAATCGAGGTACACCAGCATGCCGGAAAAACCCGTATTTACCGGCATGCCAGAAAATATAAGGTTTTGCTAATGGAGGACGGGTGGCTGATTTATTCATGTTTTTTCTAACAACATTTTTTATTCCAAGGAAAAAAACTCCATACTTTTTTTCCCTCTGTATCTCTCTCTATATATTCCTTTATATTTAAATGATTACTAGATTTTACTTATTTTATTATTAGGCAAAATTTTCATGTATGACGTTTCTACTCCAGGATGGCGACAAGTCAAGGAAACCGGAATGGAACGCTTTTTTTTCTACCATTATAGCTGGTGGGGTGGGGTAGAAAAAGCCAAGTCGCTCTGGTGTGTCTTTATGTAGTAAAAATTTGTCGTGGTTTACTCAAGTAATATATTTTTTTGTCTATTTTAACGTTCGAAATGGAGAGAAGTAAGCACATGTCTTCGAGAAGTTATGCAATCGCTTTTAAATTGGAAGATTTTGCAAAGATAGATGAACTAAATGGCAATTTTAGTGCAACTTCTAAATTGTTCTATATCTCCCGCTATTGTGTTCAATACTGGAATAAACAAAGGGAAAAACTGATGATCAGACAAGGAAATATCGAAGAAAAGGGCAAAATTCCCAGGCATGAAAAGTACTGTTATTAACTGGATTCAAGAAGAAAGAAAAACTGGTCGAGCGGTTATATCTTTCCAAATAAAATCACAGGCAGAAAAAATGCTGAAAAAAGATAGATGGAAGTTATGAGCCCGATGATTTTAAAGCATCGAATGGCATACTTGAAAGATTCCAATAGGCACAACATTGTGAGCAAATCGGTAACAAGTACAGGCCAAAAAACTCAATACGATACACAGAAATTGTGTGAATTTGTCTTTAGTTTTTTTCGAAGATACTGCTAATGCTGTGAACTGTTGCATTGACATCATGGATGAAATACCTATGTAGATTGATTTTCTGCAGCAGAAAACTTATGACTTTAAAGTCGTAAAATCCGTATTATGCAGATCGACTGGTAAGGAAAAACTACGATACACAGTTGTATAGAGCGCAATGGCCGATGGAACAAAATTGAAACCAATGATATATTTTAAAGGCTTAAAAAATATTCCAAAGTCAGATTTCCCAGAGGACGTTGTAGTCACAGTGTCCATGCAAGGATCTATGAATGGTGACTTGATGAATATATATAAGCAATAAGTTTGAGGTACTCGCCCAAATTGTTTTTTTTTTTTTTTTTAATCAAAATCCGTCATAGTAATGGACAGTGCAAAACCTAAAAACGACTGTTAAATCGAGTTTTAAGCAACATTATAAAACAGATCTTGTAATAGTTTCTGGAGTTTGACCCCATTGTTACAGCCCTCGTATGTACATTGGAATAAGACTTCCAAAGCTGTAATGAAGCGTTTATGGAGGGATTGGCTAAGAAATGGAGTAAACGAATTCACGAAGTCTGGTAAACGTCGATCTGCTTCGTATCTTACAATAGCTCTCTGGGTAAAGGCAGCTTGGGAAAAAGTTTCCGAAGACTTAATTAAACAATCTTTAGTAGAATGTGGTTTACTACGAAAAAAAAAACTTTTTACACAATCGTTTGAAAGAACTTATTCAAACGAATGCTATTCCTAATTCTGGTGCCAAAGACGAAACTGCTGGTCTAACACATAAAGAAATTAACTATAGCGATAATGAATGATAGAATATTGAGCAAATTTTATATTTCTAATCCTTTCTTATTAAATAAAACCCTGGATTTCAGTTAAATTTCAGTTTTTTTAAAAATTATAATATAAAATTACATTTTTAATATAAGGTAAGCACACATTTCTGTCTTTATATATTTAGATAATTATTATACTTTTCTTATTTTATATATAGTAAGAATATTTCTGTTCATGTAATAATTTATGATATAATCTATTTCTACATTGTAAGTATCGGGTAGGTGCTGGGGAGAGTGAAATGGTATGAGACCCATGAAACACGTTTTTATTCTCTTGAATATGTAAAAAGAAAGTAAACTAAATAATTAGAAAAGTGGGGATAAACTCTATATTGCATCTCTCTTCCCCAACACCAATCGCTGCTACTGAATACAGCTAATGAGCCTCATTCCTTTCCGTTTTCGAAGATTCTCACTCTCTGCCAGGAAAGTTCAGGGACTAATATTGAAAAATCTGGTTTCTCTCTGATTTTACGGCATGCCGGCTAATGCAGGGGTAGACGGTATCTTCTATTTCCTTCTGGCTGAGGAAAGTAGAACCTTTTCGAGGTTTCGACGACATCATATCACAAAAACAAGACACCAAAGAAAGGAAAAAAAATACAACTAATCACAAGTATTGTACGACAGTTTCAAATAGTCACACAACTCATGTGATGCGGTCTGACAGACCCCAGAGTAACGAATAACGCGTTTAAAATCAACTCACAGAATTATCGCTTTGTGTGTGATCTTGGCAAGCTGGTAGAAGAAGGTACTGTTACGGACAAGTAATATTTGCACTTTTAAGGGATGGAAGTGTGTATAGCTGGGAGTCACAAGGCCTGTGAGACCGGATGACATCAGTTAAAGGTTAATTTAAAATCGTGATTTTGCGAATACCGTTGATATTTGACGCAAAACTATGCTTCAGAACAAATTACGGAAGGGTAACTAATTTTTTATTTCCCTTAGCCGGATTTTCTGCTTAATGTTTCGTAATAGGGATTATTTTAATAATTTATTTTATACTCTACAAGCTGTTATACGTGACGTCGTTCATGTAGCATTAAAATAAAGGTAAATGCATTGATTAAGCAAAACATTCAACTCCCCACCAGACAGGCCAAGTATCAGGCTTTTTTCGCATCACTATTATCTTAGATAAAATGTTTTTCTTTTAAATCAAACAAATGTTCAAATTAAATAAAATAACATTTTCTGCATTAAAATACTTGCATCCAGAACGCCAGTGGCTTGGCAGCTCTACCTCCCTTAATAAAATCTTACATAACTAACCAACACTTTATCACATTTTATAGGAGACAATAAGGAATTTCTTATTTATATGGCCTTACATATACCTCAGTCATCAATATCTGAATATTGTGCCAGTTAATATACGCAATTGCGAAAACGAAATCGCAACCAATGAAAAAAGGAAGTGCCAGGTAAAATCGTAGAAAACGAGCAATCTTTCTTCGTAATGCTGACAGAATACTACTATAAAAAGTATTTTAGGTGGTATTTGGTGTGAAATATTTATATGTATTCAATCCTGTCATATTTTTCTTTTTTTTTTTTATTTGTTTATTCCATTTTTCTTTTTTACATGAAAATCTTACAAATTAAAATTAACTCTTTGTGAGAAATTATTATTCCTCCTCTTTTTTTTTTTTTTTTTTTTCAACAATAAGGTTGATAAAATTTATAGAATAATGCCAGTTCATTCTGTATGAAAATAACGAACTTTTTCATTTATAAGCAAAACGGTTGAATAAATAAACACAAAATATTATTTTATATAGCATATAAATGCTATTTTCATTTCTGGGTTACAATCCATGTATATGCAAATATTTAAACAAAGGATTTGATTTAAAATAAAACCTACGCACATTATGTAACATTTATGATATTTTTCGATGAGATGGAGTTTCTAGGTAATGATTAAAAGAAAAAAGGAAATATGTACATTTAAAGTAAGTAAATTTATAAAATAAAATGTCTTATATTATTCGAACACATGTATAAAATTCCATTATAAGTTATACACCTAATTTAAAAATATTTACAAATTTCTTGACAAAATTACAAAATAATATGAATAATTTAATATACTTATTTAAAAATTTCAGCGTCAAAATTTTACCATTTCAATCCATTTGTCATATGGGCAATTTCTTTCAACAAATGAAAATTTGAAAATCGCCTGACTTGCCATAGAAATGTATTATGGCCCAAAATAAAATATTCTATTTTTTCCGAACGAATAAACCAAATCTAACAAAAAGCTATATAGCTTAATCCGGGTACATCACCAACATGCTCACTTAATTTCAAGCTAATCGGATGCTTTTTGTGGCAGTTAGCGCTGAACAGACAGAGAGACTAACAGACGAAAACAAAAACTTTCGGGTTTACACTGTAAATCTTCACTATCGGCAATTACAATTAAACAAGGAATATTAATATTATATGAAACATGCATGATGATTTTACTTTTTTTTTATCTTTATGTAATTGAATCTTGCTCTTGTTCGAATCTAATTTTAAGAAATAAAACCTGTAATTGCATGTGCGGATAAATTCATGAAAAATGTTGTAATGAAAAGCAGAAGGAAAAAATATACAAATAAAAATTTACTTATGAGTAAGTACTGCAAAATATCATTTAGACTGAAAAATATTCTAAATAAATACATTCTTGCTTTTATTATTATCTTCCTCGCCGATAACTAATTACTTATTATGTAATTCTGAATAAATATTGTTGTAAATAGAGTAATATTTATTTAGTTAAAACTTTGAAATTTATTTCTTATTCCAAATGCTATTCACTTCATTTCTTTTTTATCAATTTTATTGTTTGTGTTTCTTTAAGATTTCAGTAGATTATTGTGTTTACTTAATTATTACATCTTTATACGTTTTAATATCTTTTTGCTAAAGTTATTAAATATTTTGTACTAAAATTATTTTATTTTACATGTTGGTTCATAACATTTATTTACAAATCAGGTAGAGGGAAAAAACAGAGTTTCAGAAGATATCACTTGTACACTTACAGATAATTATGAACTTGTAGCGACAAACTGTAAAATTAAATTTTAAAAACTTCAAATATCCTGTGACTTTTCCTTCTTATCTTCGTTAGTAACTAGTATAAGCTACATTATACTAAAAACTTGAAAGTACATGACGAATCACAACATCACATGATGAATATCATCGTTCACATGACTAATGCAAGAACATTGTTAAAAACTAGGTAGGACAGGAAACTAGAATTTCCTTTTTTATGGAACTACATATCTATAAAGAAGAGATAGTTTTTTGAGATTTGTGAAATCAAAGTTATCATGGATTTTATCTTTTTGCGAATTAAAGAAAAAATCTTTAATTGTAAGGTAAACGATATTCATCCATCATACCGGGTAGGCAAAATGCCCGTATAAACTTTAAAAATTCTTAAAAGCCGAAAAATTAACCGAAATTAAAAACTGTTTGCAGGGTTAGCATCTATAGGTTACGGGATTTTTTTTATGACAGGAAAAAAAAGTAATTTAAAAAACAGCCAATAGGTGGCGCTGACGTACTCAAATCAAAGAATATATACAAAAATGAATAGAATGTTTCCAAATTGTTTATTACAGCTCTGTGTGTTCCACATGACCACCACCACAGGGGATGACACATTGGAGTCGAGTCACAAATCCAGCAACGGCAGAGTGTAGCAGGTCTGGATGTATACAAGACACCTCTCGGCGGATTGCATCTTTCAGTTCTGACAGATTAGACGGACCGTATCGATACATTCGGGATTTCAAATACCCCCATAACCAGAAATCTCCCGGAGTCAAATCTGGAGAGCGAGGATGACATGGGAGCCTGCAACCCCTGCTGATGATATTTCCCCGGACATCTGTATCAGGAATTCCTAGACGTAAGTAGCAATGTGACAATGTGCTCCATCTCATATAAACGTGACGGCAAAAAGCGTATCTTTTTTCACGCAAACATCGCATGACCTTCTCACGGAGAAGCAATAAATAACGCTGAGCATTTACCGTAGCCGTTTTCCACACATTTACTCCGCAAGACGTTTCAATGAAGAAGGGTCATATGATAACGAACTTGTGAATCCACATCACACAGTCACTTTTGGGGAATGCAATGGTTTCTGGGTACTCATGTGGATTAGACGTCGCCCAGATGCGACAGTTGTGGGTATTAACGCCACCATTAAGCGAAAAATGAGTTTCGTCTGTCCAAAAGATTTTAACGACCCATGTGGGATTCTGATCAATTTTAGAGAAAGCCAACCTTGCAAATGCTTCCCTCTGTACAGTATTCGCTGGTAAAAGTTCTTGGCATGACTGTAATCTGTATGGTTACAGATCAAGTATTACATGAAGAATATTGCGGACCGATGATTGTGGTTCGCCCAAGCGTCTAGTAGCTTCACGAGCATTGCTGGCGCCGTAGCTGAATCGGACGCTAACGCTTCCATTTCGGCTGCAACACGCAACGATCGTGCCTTCATTAAAGATGGTCGTCCGGTTCTTACACGATCCTCCAGCGTTCCAGTTTCCTGAATAAATGAACATTAACACAAAATACAACTGTCAATTGTTTGTTTATAAGATATGCATATATATAAATTAGAAAAAAATGATATTTTATTGAAAGTGTCATTTTGGAAAAAAATGTTTAATTTAAATTTCAGTAATTCTCAAACGTCAGTAACATTAAATCGTAACTTAAAAAAAATAAAGTTTTTGAAATGAAAGAAAAACAGAAGTATAAAAAATAATATAAATAAATATTTTTACTATATTTTTTTGCGATATTTATGTTAGAAATGTATTTTATTATATTATGATTGATAAGTGACATCTAAAAAGTGTTAATGGAATAAAAATAAATTATGTATAAGTAACGTGTAAACAAATTGAAATAAAAGTTTCATTTTATGCAATATAAAGTGTATTTTAAAATACAAACATTCAGCGTAAATATCTAGATAAAAGTTGATGAAGTTATTATTTTTTTAATTCTGAGCATTTTTGTACATCATCAGCTTTTTATATCTTTTACTAAGATGGGGAAAAAAGAGAAGGATTAAAAGTAAAGAAAATTTTTTGACATAAATCGATTTTTTTTCTAGTAGTTTTTAGATACATTTTTTTAAACAGCATACTCAGATTTTTTTTATAAAGATATGAAACAGAATATCCTTCACATAATATAATTTTATAAAGGAATTTATTTTCTTTTGAAAAATTAATTGCAATTCGGTCAGTTAATCCTTTTACGCATATATAAAAGTCGAAGAAAATTATTAAATTAAACGTGGAGTTTTAAAATTAAATATAGTGTGTATTAAGTATTGTTGTTTGGTGATTCAACGAAATAAATACTATTGATTTCAAATATATATGGTATTCATTTTGACAAACCAAAAAATCATACTATAATTATACATAGAAAAACTTTTGTGTGATATTATTTTGTTTTATTAAACAATTTTTAAAAACAAATCATAAATATTCTTACAAAAAGCTAAGAGTACCACGAGTAAACAGAGAAATTTCATACAGCAGTAACAACTAAACAAAAGTATTTTATTTATTTTTATTTAATTTTCTTTGTGTATGGTTAATATAAATAATAAATATAAATCATTTATAATTGTAAAAGTAGAGGCACTCCACAAATAATATTTTTAACATTTCTGGCTCTTTTAATCATTTAGTAAAGATAGATGTAATCAGCTATTGCTCTCAGAATTAAGGTCATGTATATCTTTCAAAATTGGGATCAATGAGAGATTATTTTCATTTTTTAGCCCCGGGTACGGTATGCTATTGCTTTCTCCCAGCTTATTTTGTGTTGTCTACAAAAAATAACGTTACCTTACAGAAACCAGCAATAATCAAACAGATGTATCATTGTACGATTAAATGCTCTATAGTATGTTTTTTTACTTCTACGCATCGCACATTTTCAATTTTTAGACCGTCGTATTGGAAAAAAAAATATTTTTAAATGCAATTTGTTTGAGAACTGTATCTCCATTTATTCCTGAAATATCAATTTTTTTTTGTAGTCTTTAACGACATTTGTTTAATTTTGGCAACTCCAGTACTCCATTTCTGTAGAAAGTAAAGGAAAAATAGTTATAAAATAGTAATTATATCTTTTTGTTGCTACTTTCTCGTAAAAGCTGAAAAAAAGTAATTAAAATACGTGCTATTTTGAAAAGATATAAATGAATTGATTTCTTTTTGCTGCATTTGTTTATTATTCTGAGATAGGGACGTCCTACCCAAACTTTATTGTAGATGTTTATGATTGGATTGTAAATGAGGAATTCTTCAGCGGGTTCGGACGAAGTCGTTTTATATAAATAAAATCGCGTGTTTTAAATCTTAAAACTGAGCTACAGTAGAGTCCCAATTATCCGAGTCGCGCTTAACCAAGTTTCCGCTTTAACCCACATGTTTTCTTCTGATGGATTGATGACTTCTATTATTATGAAACAGGCATAATTTTTTCCCCATTCTGACCAGAAAAACGGAATTCTAACTTTTTACGGCTGCTCTTTCATCTTCACCCAACACTTCATTTATAATGGCTGTTTCATTATAATAGAAACCATCAGTTCATCAGAAGAAAATGATCCATTCCAAAGGTATAAGTTCGATGAACTTGGATAATCGGGACTCTGCTGTATCTATATTATTCATATATTATTTTTATCATCGGGGGCGACACTAAATTATGGAAAAGCAGAATTCCTGTTCTCTGGTATTCATTATTTCGGATGGAATTTCTAAAGATCAAAGGACATTCATATAACCAATTTTATCACCATAACATGCCATGATTTTGTCTATGTCCCTGTTTTTTTTATTTTTTCCTTTCCGGTAGCAGTTAACTGCAATAAAATTACAATGTATTAGATCCCAATGAAAACCTACAGATAACATAGAGATTCTGTAGGGTCTAGGATTCAGAGAGGTCTGTATTTAAAGTAATGCACTGCAAAAAATAAATTGTTGATTTTACAGTATTATACTGGCAGCTGGGGCGCCAGTATTATACTGTAAAATTAACAGTAATAAACCGTAAATAAACAGTAGTATACCGTTTTATAAATGAAAATGCAGAAATATACCATTATATTACTACTTAGCAGTATATTACTGTTTATTTTACGGTTTATTACTGTTAATTTTACAGTATAATACTGGCGCCTCAGATGCCAGTATTATACTGAAAAATCAACAATTATTTTTTGCAGTGTGAGGCAGGGTCTAGAAACAATGTTTTACTGATCCGATCGTTACAGCGACTTAAAGTCTACATAGTAGTCTTCCCTTGCGTCAATGCAGGGCTGCCAGAGAGATTTCCACTATTCGAACGCTTCTTAAAAGTCAGTTTCCGACATGTTCTTTTGAGTTTTCGTCACGGTCGCTTGGATGGATGAAACGTCTTCAAAACGGATTACATTCAAAAGAGTCCTGTCCGGGTGCCTTTCCACTAGCTCTACCTTCTCACGGGAAGCATCTACCGTCGTTATTTCTGTTCGTCAGCCAACCTTCACTGCACCAGTTTTGCACAAATTTTTTGCATGCTCAAATCTTCTGTCACATTTTTGCGCACTCATGTATGGCACATTTCCAGTTCTTGAGCTAACAACCTTAAAGATAAACGACGGACTGTGTGGAAGACATTTTTCACTTTTGTCACATTTTCATCGATGGAGACTGTTGAAAGGCGTCCAACTCTATCCAAGTTCTTTACGTTCTGCCGTCCCTTCCGAAATTCACTGTGCCAGTGGAAAACCTGGGTTATTTATAGGGCTTCTTTCTTGCAGGCATTCTTGATCAGGGAAAGGGTCGCAGTAGGTGATTTGCTCAAGCGAACGCAAAATTTGATTGTGTAACGCTGCCTCCATTACCGTCGTTTTTCTCCGTGACCAATATTCACATAAGCACTCCGCACCAGTAGCGGTATACACTCCGTCAAAGCTCGGAGCCAACTGACGATCGCACAGTAGAGTATTTGACCCAAAATCCTGGCCCAAAATATTTTTCTTTGTGAATATAGTCCGATTGCTTTGAAATTGTTACATGTTATTGGGTATTACTATGGAATCTTTGGTGTTGTAAATAATGTCTATAGCATTTGCGGTTCAATTACAGAGACACCCAAAACAATTCCATTACATTATGGTATATGGGAAAAAATCATTTTCTCTGTATTTTAATGATATCACACTATTTTAAACGTATTGAAATTTATATAAATCACTGAGGTGTAATGAGGCACTTATTCTAGAATATGGTGTGCACAGAATATATCGTTCATTTACAGGGACACACAAAAGAATTAGGCTAAAGAATAAATTTAACTATTAAAGCCTAAGACCAATAATTGTTGGAAGTGCGTTTGTAGTTGTGATATGCGTTTTTAAATTGAGCTTTTTTTTCTTTATATTACTTCGTGTGGATACATTCGTGTGGATCATATACAGAGCTTCACAAAAGTTCTCAAGTACATATCCGTTTATTCACTGAAATGGCTAAATGGAAACGTTTCACTGTGCTATACGTATACTGAACTAACTTTTAGCATACTATGTAGTATAATTACAAATTCATACCTTAGTTTAATATTTTACATCTTAAAAGTTGACGAATTGTAAGTAAGAATTTAACACTTCACATAATAATAAGTGTGCGTTTTATAAATATTTTAACAACTAAGAAATAAAGAGAAATCATTTAAGAAGAGTTCAAAAGAAAAACGAAGTTAAAATATTAATTTTCTAAGTAGATATTTTAAAAATACGAATACATCACATGCCCATAGACATAACATTACCGAAGGGAGTTTGGAAGTTGAGTGACTAGCAGCCTTGAATGTTTACTGTTTATAACAAAAAAGTAAATATTGATAGATTTTGTCCTAGTAATGTTTAAATTTTATTTTGTATTTAATTGTACGATTTATAAAATTTATTATTTACATTTAATTTACTTTAATACTAATTATTACATTTAATTTACATTTAATAAAGATTATTTACATTTGATAAAGTTACATTTAATAATATATTTAACAATGTGGAGTCTCTACAGTATAGAAATGCTGGTTTTTCAGTGTATTTAATGTATTACCAGTTTCAATCTGATTCTTCAAAACTCTGTTTTTCATCTTCTTCATCAAACCCTTCTTGGCTTTTATCGTTTATTTACTACCATCAAACCTAGCTGGAAGAATAAGGTGTAGAGCCTCTCTACTGTATGGCTTGTTCTTTTCCCTTGGTCTTTGTCTAGAGCACTTTATAAAAGAATCACTGCTTAACAGAAGCCAATTTGGACATCTCTATTGCAAATTTCTCTATTGCGAACTTCGCTATTGCACTTTCTTGAGTACTTTGTACGGTATTGTCTAAAGTGTTTGTTTAAGGCCTCGGCAACTTCTTCTGACCGTTGGTCAATGGGTATGACTGCTTTCTTAATTATAGCGAAACCATGAATCAAAACTTTGTGCATTGTTGGAATCATGGGGTAAAGGGTCACATTCAACAATACAGTCTTGCTGTTTTATCAGCAGATGTTTGGAACTTTTATTCGTCAATACGATGCACACTTGTTATGTCTTCCAGTATTACTTTCAACGTTTTAATCATTTCTGCATCTACTCCAGGCTTCTTTAATTCCATCCTTTCACCATTTATTTTCTACCTATGAGCCCCCGAAACTAAATGGACAAAAGTTTTTCAGTAAATAAGTATGTACAATTTGAAGCGGATCTGATATTTCTATCAAGAGGTATCGAGTTGCATACGTAATTACGTACTTACATACGTATGTACATGCATACTAGGGTGGTCACAAGAAATTAATTTTCGATTTTTTTCCGGGGGACCCCCAAAAAGTTGCCAATAGACTAGAAAATGAGATTGGCAATGTTTTAGCTCATTTGGATAATATTAACCCGTGCCTCATTGAGGTTAAAATTTGGAAAAAACGTGATTTTTCGCAAAAAATGCTGTTTTTCCTTCATGAAATAAATACAATTGAACCTAGAAACGTATTTCAGGTCTCATTTTATAAGAAAAAGCTTCGTTTTGAAGAACCACACACCATTTTTTTCTAAAAATGTATAGATTTAAAATATGCACATTTTTCAGGACCAGACTTCACCCGAATCCTAAAAATTTACTTTTTAGGAAAATGCGAAGAAAAATTGTAACATTCTATTTCATCTGCTTTCCACCTTTTGTTTTTCTTTTTTTTTCATTTTGTACATAATAAAGGGTTTAATTTAGAAAAAAATCCAAATCCAAAGAAAATGGAAAAAATCGTATTTTAAACTGAAAAAATTTTAAAAAAGGGGGCAATGAAAATATAAAAATTAGATCAAATAATGCTCAGATACGTTTTATTATTAAAGTTGTGTTACAAGATAAGAAGCATAATAAAGAAAATAAATTATTATCCCTTGCAATTGTCACATTAACCCTTTCCAGTACATAAAAATTCTGTTCGTAAAATAATGAAATGATTGACTACACCTAAATTTACAAACAAGTAAGCTTGGAATTAAAATTAGGTAGTCTCGACACTGCGCCAGAAAGGATTAAGGTGGTAAATGGCTTAGATAAGGTGGCTTTTGAAGAATCTTGAAAAGTTTTTCTACATTGACATACAACTTTTAGCATATACTGTTTTTATTTTTCGTCTTCTGTTAAACAGGAATTGAAATCTCGGGTTAATTTTCTTCCCCCTTCAGCTGTGCAATTGACAACTTTAAAACCATTTACTGTTTCCTTGCTTTCAAATAAGGTTTATTTTTACACCATACATTGGGATCAGTATTTAAAAAATGCTTATTAATATAAAATCTCTTAAAAAATTTTATAGTTTGAGATTAAACAAAAACATTGACTTCTTTGTTCAATAAATAATCCACTTCGTTGAAAACTTTTGTTTCTGTTAAATTCTTGTCATCATCATCATTTCTTCTTCAAATGACATTAATTTTACAACCATGCTTATGTTGACTTTTTTTTCCAAAGTATCATCTAAAAATGAAAATGCAACTTGATCCGAGTTAAGATACCAAAGACGGTTTATCATTTTCCCAAGTGCTTTGTCTGCAACCTATTTATCAAGTTTTCTGTAGTGAACAAGTGATTTTATTATTTACAGGTCTTGGAATGGGGTCCAAAGTGGGAGTGGGAGTATCAAAGCATGATTTTACATAAATATTGATTAGAAATAAGCAAAGGTCTCTAATACATTCTTTTTCTAGATTTGTTATTCAGAGATTATCTATGACAATATATTTTGAGAGAATAAATTGCCTGTGCTATCCATCTGACATGATTAAAAGCACCAGGTGCTCTGAAAAAAGTCTTTTGGAGGAATGAGTCCTATAAAAATTAAACAAAGTTGGATAAACGCTTTATAATCATCCCTGAGATGTTATTTTTTTAAAGGTCCTGTAAGAAAACTTGAAATTTCTTCTGAATTAACTATTTATATCTAGTATTTTATCTTCAATAGCATTTTTATATTTTTTCTGGTTTAGTTTAGGCCACCCAATCAGAATTGTTTTTTTAAATATCCGGCTGAGGGGCAGTGATTATTCCCACTTTACAATCAAAACCAGCTTTTAGGATAATTTCTAGATTATTGTGGCGACATGGTAAATACAGAAGACTTTTCCTTTAACAATTGCAATAGAAAAATGCAGGTTCCTCTGATTCGACCGGTGTTTACTGCAGTTGTATCAAAACATGTTGCCTGGATTTTACCAACTTCCTCCACTCTTCAACTGTTGAAAATACAGCTTTCACCTGAATTATTCCGATACTATTTTCAAGCTGTGGAACTCGTAGTAACTGTTCTTCATCCCCACAACTAATTAAAACTTCTATCCTCTCTACATTTTCTTTATTCAAAAAATGGTGAAGCAGTTTTCCATCCCAGTGAATAACAATTCTCGCTAAACCTGAATTTTTAAATCTGTTTTTGATGATCTCAGTTCTTTGTTTACGAAATAGTTATTTGTGGAGTTGATTGCACTTCTACTTAAAATTAAAGTCTATGGTTAACTGGTGGATGTACTCTAAATCTAGCAGCTTCTATGACGTTCAGTTTCATTTTGCGAAAATTATAAAATAAAATACATAAAACTTGACGATTACTTGATAGCTTACTGTCGATGATTTAATGGCCAATTTAACAAATCTTACATTTCTGCCATCATATCAAAAGGGGAAGTGGGCTTTACGGAAGTTTCGTCAATTCTAAAAATAGATAACGATAACAGGTAACAAAAACAGCCTGGTAATAAAAAGAGAAATTCAGAGGTTCAACTGCAATACAAATCGAGAAGCTCTTTCTTACTAGACACAGAACTAGGTAACTAATAATCAATTATAATTCGTGAAATATTTTTAAAGTTGTAAAATTGTTCATTTATTTTTGCCTATGAATGAAAATAATACAAAAAAAATTATCAAAAGTAATAAAATTATTAATTTGTCATTTTTCACTTATGTTTCAAAAATGCAGAGTTTGAGGG
This sequence comes from Maratus speciosus, assembly GCA_963932465.1. NCBI lineage: Eukaryota > Metazoa > Arthropoda > Arachnida > Araneae > Salticidae > Maratus > Maratus speciosus. The sequence goes on from OZ010792.1 coordinate 176,622,582, forward strand.
TATTGTTCACGAGCTAACCTGAAAAATACTAATGTTCATTAAATATAAGTTTTGATGAGAGTAAAAGTTTAAGGCAACAACTGTTTCTATGAAATAAAACAAGAATCAGGTTTCTAAAACAAATAGTTTTCACGTAAAGAAAGAAAAACGAAAACTTTTTGCCAAAAATTGCAAATTTTCAAGACTTCAACATTGATGAGGCACGGGTTAATGTAATTCATTTCAGTTGAAACTTTGCCAATCTCATTTTCTAACTAATTGGCAACTTTTAGGAAGGTCCCCCCGAAGAAAACGTTAAACAATTTTTTCCCCATGTTGCTTGTGACCACCCTAATGCATACATACAGAACCTCTAGGGGCAAAAGCTCTTAAGCAATATCCTGTAAACTAAAAAACTGCAATACGAGGGTAAAAATATAGTTTTTATCTCTTGAATTCTGTTTCCGCAAAAAATGGGATTTAAGTATTCCCCCCGAAAAAAAAAAAACAAAAAAAAAACATAAAAATGGCAACAATATACGAAGATTTTTTTGCAGAAATTGACACTCAAGAGTATATCTAATACGATTATAATTCAAACATGGTCCGGCAAAACCCGGCATATATTTAAAAAGATTTCGATATGTTTATTTTAGAGCCAAAAACGCTTAAAAAATAACCCTTTTCTACATTTAATGTATTTTATTACATTAAAAACTTAATTATATGTATTAACACATAGTTTTACACCAAGCTCTGATCTTTGTTAAACACGTAAGCACTGTTTAGTTTCAATTCAACAATTCCTTTTCAACTGAGGCCAGGAGCCACCGGATATAACTCATGTTCCTAAAATTGATATAGATCGACGTACCAATTATTTAGCTATTAAAAATTATGATTTTTACAAATGTTGACAAAATTTTAATTTTTACATTTTTGGCCAGGTCTTTGGGTCAAATACTTCACTATGGAGTGGTGGGTTGTTTAGCTTAGAACCCCACCACAATTTTCTCCCATGGATATTTCGCTGTAGCGACTGGCGTGCAGCCGAATGGCCAGCGTCATTACCTAAAGTACACACCCTTTATTGACCTATGTTTAAAGAAAAATACATTTTGATAGTTATTTATAAAAGCAAAATATCAGAAAAATTCAATAAAGTAAAATTAACCTTAATCTCATTATTATGAATTAAACTAATCCAATTCATATGAAATTAAAATATATTACGAATTCTTAGAATTTTAAACCATTTTCTTTTGTTTATAACCGTTATTATTTAACCGTCAAAGGATGGTGAAATAAATAAGGATTTTAAATAGAATTAATATTTTATTACATAACATTAGGTTTGTTTCTAAATGTCAGTATAAAGTTTAATAAATATCGATAAGAATTTTTAATAAATTATAATAATAATAAAAATAATTTTTCTAATCCATATTTATATGAAGGCGCTGCTTTTTCATGCTTTATAAAAAGTATTATTGCATTTGCTATCTGAGGTGAAACAAAATATAGAAAATAATCATTCCTTTAACATTTATTTAAAATTAAACAATGTTAAACAAATATACAAATTATGATTTGGACAGTTGAGAAATAATGTAACATATAAATATCTAAAACAGCAGAACACATTTGAAGCAAGAAATCCTATTCTAAACTATCATAGTTTAAATTTTACAAAAGCACTTTTTCTAAAAATGTAAACTTTTATTTTAAATTAGAAACTGAATCTAAGTTGTAATATTTGATAAAGTAAATTGATAAAACTTTTTCATAAAAATGATAGATATATTACTTCCGTCTTTTCAAAAACAGTTTTCACACTAAGCACGACAGGCATTTACTTTATAAACTTCTACAAATTTTGACAGCTAAAAAGGATACGCTTTTTTAAGAATGATATTTGACGGATTTTGAAATAAAGTTTATTTAAAAAATCAGGACTTTCTATATAAAGATAATTTTATATAAGTATTAACATAGCGAAATTAATAGAATTGTGATATGTGTGAGTTTATATATTTAAAATTCAATAATAGAACTTTTTGACTATTTATTAAAATACAAATAGACAACATGGCAAAAGCACATTTTAATTTTAAATTCAGTCTAACGAGAGATCTTTCGAAGTTTCTAAAACTCCACTTTCAGTGCAAGTTTAAAAAGCATTAAAAACAAATGCTTAATGCTTAAACAATAGCTTAATTAAAATAGTAACGCTGCTCTTGCATATATAAAAAAACATCACATTAAAATTTAAATACTATGCTATTGTTATGCAATTGATTTCATAGTGAATGAAAATTCGAATTGCATTTATCTTTTCTTGTTAGATTCGATATATTTAGGTTTCGGACGATATTTATTATATTGTTTAAATTTTCATTTAATTAAAAATTATACCATATGAGGATGTGAGTTTCAAAACTCGCCTTATCAAAAAAAAATCCTGTTTTCTCTATCAGTCTATTCTATTGGTAAAACTATAAAGAAAAACCACTGCACTATGCAAAGAAACTACTTTTATCCTCCATTTCTGTAAAATCAGTGTAAAGACTCTCGGTTTTTTTTTTTTTTTTTTTGTATAAAAGCACTGTAAAATCTTGGTTTACAATGAAAAAAAATGGACGCAGCTAGAGGAAATTCGCGATTTCCCAAAATTTTATTTCCGGGATAAGGTCATTTTTGAAACTCTCGCATCCATACGTATGTGACCTAAAGATCGTACTTGCAATATAAGAAAAAAAATAGTTTTAAAATAGCTCCAAAGGTGCAATTTCTCATGGTTTTCCCAAGTGTTTTCGCTTATGGTTATGGTTTGATTCCCCTTCATTTTATCTTAAATTAATTCATCAAACAAAATATAACCCTTAAAGATTGTATTAAGTTATTAAATTTAAGTAAAAATTCTCATTAAAATCTATGCAGTATTTTTGTGTGACAGTATAGCTAAAAGCAGATAACCATACATATCATAAAATATGATAATAAACCACGTTATTTATGAAATCGATATTTTTTTTTATATAAATCCTATCATGAGTACTCTATATTTGATTAAATAAGTAAAAATGTAATCCGTTTCATTTTGTTATATAAGCTTATGTCTGGTTATCAATAGAACAATGATCACATTGAATGGTATCAAAAAGAATCATTCAATATCTAAGTATCAATTTGTAGAATTTAGTCATCTATTTTTATGATTAGTAACGAGAACGTTTCTTGAATTCATTCTGAAAGATGAAACTATCGGAAAAATAATATTGAATATCATTTAACAGATAAATGAACATATTTTTTGGTAAATGCGATACTTTCACATTTTGTTTGCTTTCAGGAAATATATTATAAGTTAAAGCTTTTATGGAATTAATATTGTCAATTTTTTAAACAGGGGTCATATTGATATTATTTACTCAAAATTATAAAATCTCTTTATTAGTGACTTTACATTTTAATTCACTTTACATTTTTATAATAACGGAAGAGTTAAAACTGATATAAAATATTTTTTCTTTAGAGAGAATTTAGAAATTACATTGATAATATCTGAAAAAAGAAGCATTTTCTAGTTAAACAATTTTACTTTTTTGAAATAATACATAAAAAATAAAGTAACACATGACCTGTTTTGGAATTAGTATTACTAAGTTCAATATTTTAATAAGGAAAAATATTTATATAATAAAGAATATTTTAAATACTTTACAGGGAATAAGAACTGCAAATAGTTTTGAAATAAAGAGATATCTATTTTAAATAAATTGTAAAAATGATTTCAAATGAAATTTATGTTCAATGTTTTTCTAAAAAAATTTAAATCATTTGATGTTAGAAATGAAATTTTCACTTCTTATTGCCATCTGAAATATATGGAAATATATTTTTTTAATCTGATTCTATATTTCAAATCTATATTTCAATTTTAACGATTAAACGCTTTTTTTTAAATATTGAACTTTTATTTTAACATAGTAAAATACCTAATTATTCTAAATACAGATGAGAAATAAAAAAAATGATGAACACAAATTTAGAAAACAAATAACAAAGAACATAAGTAACCTTTACAAAATCAGTAAAAATTTCTTTTGAAAAAAGAAAGTATGGTAGTTAAAATTTCAATTTAGAATAATTCGTAATGCATAATGTCTTTTGAAAAATAAATTTTTGAATTGTATTTAAAGATTTTTTGTGAGAATAAAATTTACGATGCGATTCTTTTTTTCTGTTTTGAATACGAAGTTATTTTTGTTACTTCAAAATAGTAAATAACGTAAGACAATTTCGTTTATAGCCAGTTAAGAAATAATTAAGTATATGTAATATAATTATAATTATTCGAAATCATATAGAATCTTTCGACATTTTTTTTTCTTTTGAGTATTGTTATTTGTAATTTAGAACTACCTTTAAGTTTTAAATTTCCAGTAATAATTTTTGAAATAATATAAAATAAATGATAATTGGAAACAATTTCTTGTATTTAATACTTAAACTTAAACTCTATGATATACTATTGTTTAGAATAAACATTGCATGTCAGCCAATAATTTTCATTGGTTTGAAATTGTAATCTGTGTCACGCACATGCCTCAGTAAATGATGACGAAATTTGTAAAAGTTACGATTTTATAACATTTTTGAAATATTAGAAGCAGGCATCAGCACATTTCAAATAATGATTTTTTTTGCGAATAGAATTTAAATAATAAAAGATTTAATTTTCATTGAAACAATTACTGAATCAATAGATATTACGTCTGATTCTGTATTAGGCTTTTATGTTTTTATATTAATTGGAAGAAGGTCCAAAAACTATACAGTAAACAATGCAAATTACAATAAACAGATTTATATCATTAATTGTTTTTAAGGGTAACAACAATAATTTCTGAATGCATTTTTGTTTACACAAAAAGAATATTTGTAAAAACAGTAGAGCGCCGATTACCGGAACTCCAATTTACCGAACTTCCAATTATACGAACAGCCTATTTTTCTCAATAATAATAATAATAATAATAATAATAATAATAATAATAATAATAATAACCGAACTTCCAGTTATCTGAACAGCCTCACATTTTTTTTTACCCGAACACTCAATCATCCATTGGCTTGGAATAAAACTTTAAAAAAAGAAAAAAACTGATATTGGATCAGAAAATGAGGAATGTAAAACAATCAAAAAGATGGGAATAATCCTAAGCGATGAAGAAAATGAAATTAATAAATGGATAAATAGTGACGTACATTACCCTGGGTATCAGATTTAAATTATGATGAGATTGTGAATGATATTCATGATGAAAAAGAAATTGAATAAAATGAAAATGAATGATTTGAAAATAGCCCAGGTCCATCACGTAACGAAGTCTTTGAATGTTTGGAAAGGGCTATGAAATGGCTCGAATGGCAGAAGAACGGTGATCCTATTCAACTAACGCATTTAAGAAGAATTAGAGATATGGCAGCATTGAAAAGAATGTTTTCGTTGAAACAAGCAACAATCAAAATCTTCTTTACTTACATTATAATCTCTCGAGTTCAGAAAATGAGAAAAATGGATAAAAAAAAATATAAAAATGCAAACAAAAAAATAAAAAAAATTAGAAAAAATTAAACATGCCAGCACTAACTGCGCTGCCAGTTTAGATATCAAATGAAGGTTTAAATATAGTCAGAAACATCACTTAAATTGTGTGTCCATTTATCCGAACTTGAATCGGTCCCGACTTGTTCTGATAGCCGGCGCTCTACTGTAGTAATGCTTTATTGATTCTAGGTGGTATTTAAGACGATTCTAGCAGGTATTTATTAATAAAATGGCAGAATTAAGTTTTATTTACTTTTATTAGAAAACTTCATTTTGCCTGATCAAAAATCCGCCAATGAGAAGCATCTTTACACGGGATAAGAAGACGTCACATTTATAAGAAAATTTCTAATATCACTCATAAAACTTTATTACTTTAAAGGTATTGTGGGAGCTGATGCAATGAACTCGGAAGTGCAGAATAAATCCAGACATAAAAATGACATAAAACTTAAAGGAAAATATGAACTTGCATTAAAAAAATAAATAATTTTAATTGATTATGTCAATATGACGTCATTTTAAAAATAGTATTTTTACACGCAGAGAAAAGAGTCTGAACACCATACTATTTACTGAGAAATCTTTGGTATGTGAATCAAAGACAGTTGAAATTAATAATACATAGGGGAAAATGAAATGTCTGTTTAGTAGTGTTATCTTATGTGAAATCATTTAGTTACATTTTACACAGCTGCTTAAATGTATTTCCAGAGGTTTCCAAGTATAATCAAGAAAGGTGCAGAGTATAAACGTTTGGCATAAAATAAAAATATGTCCGTTTTAGCATTGAAGTGACAACACAAATTTTTGGAAAATAAGTTTATTCTCTCACAAACATATTAACTGCGAATTAGTAAATCACGAAGACAATTTGTAGACCTCATTTGTAAATGGTTCCGGAATGAAAAGTTTTGACAGATTTTCATATACAGAAATTAAGAATTACAAAATCTGTTTATTTCAAATAATTTGATATTTTTTTATACAAATGTCGACAGATTCTCAATGAAGTAAAAGTATAAACAGGTCAAAATTTGAATTTACGCAGTCTAATTTATTTTGAGTAAGCTAGTTACGTTTTAACCCCTTAACGTCTCTCCCAATACGGTTAGTCATTTGTGAACAAATTTTTCGGTGCCAGAACCCTCATAGCTTTAGCTAATATATTACAGTTTATTCCTTGATTTCGTCGCGTCCGGGTGTATTGTAAGCTCTTATGCGATCAAGAAATGGCAGCACTGCATTGACAAACTTGATTTTAAGATCGGAGTGCTTAATTTTAAGAATTTGTAAGTGTTGGAAAATGCGTGTAAATAAAAAAACGATCATTTTTTTAATGTTTTTTTCTGACAATTACGCTACGATTAAGGGATTAATTTGTCATTTCTATTACTTTCATTTCATGAAATCGCCTTTTTCACAAATTTAATTCTTTTAAAAATATTGGGAAGACAATTGAGGACTAAAAATAAAAAACGCTGAAACTCCAAAAGAGGAATTTTTTCAAGAGAGCGAAAACAAGAAAAAGTCATACTTCTGAAGCTTACAGCGTTTTCGATTTCCCTTATTTAGGGATCTTATTTCAACACATTAAAATGTAGGTACCTTAGCTTCCTTTCGTTGAGTGTTTGAATACCTTAATATTATCATTTGTAAATATTTATTTTATTCATATATTTAATATTCTTCAAATTGCTTAAAAATACCCCATTGATCTAAACCATAACATGATCAAGTTGTGCAACGACCCAAGTCGCCGCGCACTGGGGTCGGCGACTTGGGTCGTTGGCCCAAGTCGCCGATCACTGGCACTTATCACTGGCAGTTTCAGCCTTCTTCACTTCACTTCGTGTGGCACATTCAACCAGCGATTTTTTTTTTCTTTTTACACTTTTATGAACTATTTCTAGTGGGTTGGTGCACTGTAAAAAAAAAAAAATACTGCCAGTTTTCCGGTAGGAATCGGAAAAATAGTTGCCCTTATCGTACCGGAAAAATTTCCGACCCATCTCGAATAAAATCCGTAAAAATAAGGAAATAGCTAGTAAAACGGTATTTTACGGATTTTATTCCGATTTTACGGATTTTATTCCGAGCTGGGTTAGAAATTATTCCGGTACGATAAGGGCAACTATTTTTTCCGATTCCTTCCGTAAAACTGGCATTATTTTTTTTTTACTGTGTGTACTTCAAGTGTATTCCTGTACATTAAGCTTGGCATTTAAGGCATTTTTTCGTACAAAAAACAAGATTTTCGATTTTTTGGTACTTTTAACGTTTTTCATTTTTAGTCGTCATTTACTTTACCAAAATGAAAATAAACTTTAAGAAAGGAGGTTGAATGTTATTATATTTATCCCTCATCTGCTTCCCTTATACACTGTAAAAAAAAATCCGACCCGTTTTCCTGTAGGAATCGGAAAAAATTGTTGCCCTTATCGTATCGGAAAATTTTTCGACCCAGCTCGGAATAAAATCCGTAAAAAAAAATGAATTAGTCAATAAAACGGTATTTTACGGATTTTATTCAGAGCTGGGTAAGAAATTTTTCCGGTACGATAAGGGCAACTATTTTTCCGATTCCTACAGGAAAACTGGTCGGATTTTTTTTTTTTTTTTTACAGTGTAGCTCAAAATGTGAAAGAACTATTGATTGAACAATAGGCTTTTCAAAATAACAGTTTTTATCCAAACATACATTTATCAATTTATTCGGAAGTACTTCTAGCAAGATGAAGGATAAAGTTATTAGATTAGTGCATTTTTAAATAGCAACAAATGATTTTATTTCCTCGTTTAAAATAACAATATCTGTAAACACTAATTTTAGGTAGCTTTCGTTACAAAAAGCTACCTATTAAAGTCGTTCGGAGGAAAACGATTTCAAAAAATTTTGGTGTATTTTCATCGATCATGACCCCAGACCTAGAAACCACCCTCCGTTCAAATGTTGATATATATATATATCACCATTAATTAAACATTACCGACCACCCATATATTTATATGTATATATATTTGATATTTGTCACGCGTAATTCTAAAATTTATGAACCGTTTTGGATAAAACTCGGTGTGTGCATAGTACATACCAATGTCTCGACCGAGATCGTTGGCCAGCTTCATCCGCCATCTTGTTTTAATATGGCGGCCATTTTATTTTTTTTTTTTGACATTTAAAATTTGAAATATGGTACCAAAAAGTTGAAAATTGAAAAATGTTTTTTCTTATGTGTTTCATCTTGATTCAAAGATTCCGGAGTAGTTTTTGTTTCGTCTATATCTTAAAAAATGGCTGAGTTATAGCACTTTGAATTTCTAGCGTGACTGACATTTTGAAACGTTCTGATTTTTGTCACGCGATAACAGGCATATTCATGACCGATATATATGTACCTTACTGTGTACAAAGTACATACCAATGTCTTAACCGAGTTCGATGGCCAGCTTCATCCGTCGTCTTGTTTCAAAATGGCGGCAATTTAAAATTTTTTAAAAATTTAAAAATTTGAAATATGGTACCGAAAAATTGAAAATTGAAAAATATTATTTTTATGTGTTTGACCTTGATACAAAGATTCCGGAGCAGTTTTTGTTTTTTCTTTATCTTAAAAAATGACTGAGTTATAGCACTTTGAATTTCTAGCGTGGCTGACATTTTGAAACGTCCTGATTTTTGTCACGCGATAACAGGCGTATTCATGAACCGATCTGAATGTACCACGGTATGTACAAAGTACATACCAATGTCTCGATCAAGTTCGTTGTCCAAATTCATTCGCCATCTTGTTTCAAAATTTCGGCCATTTAAAAAAATAAAATTTATAATGAGGTATCAAAATATTAGAAAATGAAAAAGATTATTTTCTTATGTGTTTGATTTTGACACAAAGATTCCGGAACAGTTTTTGTTTCGTCTATATCCAAAAAAATGGCTGAGTTATAGCATTTTGAATTTCTATTGTGGCTGACATTTTGAAACGACCTGATTTTGTCTCGCGATAACAGGCGTATTTATGAACCGATCTGGATGTAACTTGGTGTGCACATAGTACATACCAATGTCTCGACGAGTTCGTAGGCAAGCTTCATTCGCCATCTTGTTTCAAAAGGGAACATTAAAAACAATTTTATTTAAAAAATTTAAAATGTGGTATCAAAAAATTGGAAAATGAAAAAGGGTTTTTTTTTTATGTGTTTGACCTTGATACAAAGATTCCGTGGCAGTGTTTGTTTCGTCTATATCTTAAAAAAATGTTTAGAATTCCTAGCATGGCTGACATTTTGAAACGATCTGATATTTGTCACGCGATAACACACGTATTCATTAACCTATTTGGATGTAAGAAGGCATGTGTATAGTATATAGCAATGTCTCGACCAAGTTTACTGGCCAGCTTCATCCGCCATCTTGTTTCAAAATGGCGGCCATTAAGTTAAAAAAATTATATTTAAAGTGAGGTGCAAAAAATTAGAAATTGAAAAACGTTTCTTTCACAAGTATTTGACTTCGATATAAGGATTCCGGAGTATTTTTTCTTTTGTGTTTATCTTAAAAAATGGTTCACTTATAGCAGTTTGAATTTCTTTATGTCGGTGACAGTTTGAAAAATCTGATTTTTTGCCTGCGACAGCACTCGTATATATAAACGGTTTCCGATGTGAGTGAGCATGTGCACAGGAATTACTAAGATCTCGACAAAGTTCACTGGTTAGCCTCATCCACCATGTTGTCTTAAAAGGGCAGGCATTTCAAGATATCGCCGAATTTGGAAACCAAATATAAGTTATTTTAAATAAAATCACCTTGGATAAAGCTGACTAATTACGCGAAATTCTCATTCATAATGATTTAGTATTGATAAAAATTAGTATTGAATCTTCTGTAACAGGTTTCCACTAAATTGAGCTTCGTGTGTTTGAATAATAGAAGATAGCTTTTTTAAAAATTAGGAATATGAAAGCTATCTCTTCCTCCCGGCACTGGCCGGAAGGACTTTTTAAATTATTCCAAGAAATATAATTTCTTTTAATAAAACTTATGCACACAAATATCACTTTGCATACTCCAACTATTACGCGAGGAAACCGTGGGTTTTGCTCGTATTTTATGTTTCGATCGAGTTTCAGATATTTTCGGGAACAGTTATAGCTTATTCATGAACTATTTTCTCTATTTTAATACACTATTATACACATATTCATATTACAATGCATATTGTTTATATTAATTAATATGAATATCCGAATTTTCTAATATGTATTTATCGAACAGTAACTTCGAACAGTACAAAATAGATTGAAAGTACACTGCTCAAAAAAATTAGGGGAGCAAGCGAAAAAGTGAAGAGAACAGTGCAAGACAGCCATGTATGGGCATAAAATACACGTGTATCAATGCGCAATACTGAAAAATAGAAGCAAAAAGTTTGTGAGGGAGCTTTTATTCTTTGAAAAGGTGGAGAGAACATGAAAAGATGGTGTGGGGTAACAATTTGGTTTCTTATAAATGATAAAAAAAAGGTATCGTTTAGAAATGACGCAAGATTTTTTATATGGTGTTTGGTCTCCCCGAACAACAAAGACTGCTGCACATCAGTTTACCGTAGATGTGATGAGGTTATCGATAAGACTTTGGGGAATACTGTTTCAATGAAATGGGTCGTTTGAGTATGGGCCAAACATGCTCGATCGTATTTAGGTCAGGAGAGCATGCTGGTCATTCCATACGCTGTATTTTTTTAGCTTCAAACATGTTTTCCACAAGACGAACTGCATGAAGTCTGGCATTATCATGCAAGGAAAAAAAGAAATTGTTAATTGCGGTAACATAAAATACGACATGAGGTCTCAGTATCTCGTCTGTATAACTTCGGGCCGTCAAAATGCAATTCCGAATGATATGCAGGCCCGTACTTCCGCCTATGATGATTCCAGTCCATAGCATCAAACCACCTCGTCTGTAATGTGATCTTTCACAAGCGAATGTGAGATTATTTTGACTGTTTCTTTCTCTCCATGCCAAAACACATCAGATGTCATATCCAGACTGAATCGGGACTTCTCCGTAAACAGAATTTAACTCCAACAACGTTGCCTCCAAACTCGATGTTCAGTTGCCCACCTTGCATGGGCTGCACAGTTGCTTGAGATCAACGGAATAGAGACCATTGGCTTAATAAAGAGAATAATTTTATCAAATTTATTTTATTTCTCAAATAATAAATTTTATCTAATTGAGAGAAATTTGAAATAAAGAGATATCTATTTTAAATAAATTGTAAAAATGATTTCAAATGAAATTTATGTTCAATGTTTTTCTAAAAAAATTTAAATCATTTGATGTTAGAAATGAAATTTTCACTTCTTATTGCCATCTGAAATATATGGAAATATATTTTTTTAATCTGATTCTATATTTCAATTTTAGCGATTAAACTCTTTTTTTTAAATATTGAACTTTTATTTTAACATAGTAAAATACCTAATTATTCTAAATACAGATGAGAAATAAAAAAATGATGAACACAAATTTAGAAAACAAATAACAAAGAACATAAGTAACCTTTACAAAATCAGTAAAAATTTCTTTTGAAAAAAGAAAGTATGGTAGTTAAAATTTCAATTTAGAATAATTCGTAATGCATAATGTCTTTTGAAAAATAAATTTTTGAATTGTATTTAAAGATTTTTTGTGAGAATAAAATTTACGATGCGATTCTTTTTTTCTGTTTTGAATACGAGGTTATTTTTGTTACTTCAAAATAGTAAATAACGTAAGACAATTTCGTTTATAGCCAGTTAAGAAATAATTAAGTATATGTAATATAATTATAATTATTCGAAATCATATAGAATCTTTCGACATTTTTTTTTCTTTTGAATATTGTTATTTGTAATTTAGAACTACCTTTAAGTTTTAAATTTCCAGTAATAATTTTTGAAATAATATAAAATAAATGATAATTGGAAACAATTTCTTGTATTTAATACTTAAACTTAAACTCTATGATATACTATTGTTTAGAATAAACATTGCATGTCAGCCAATAATTTTCATTGGTTTGAAATTGTAATCTGTTCCCCGCACATGCCCCAGTAAATGATGGCGAAATTTGTAAAAGTTACGATTTTATAACATTTTTGAAATATTAGAACCAGGCATCAGCACATTTCAAATAATGATTTTTTGCGAATAAAATTTAAATAATAAAAGATTTAATTTTTATTGAAACAATTACTGACTCAATAGATATTATGTCTGATTCTGTATTAGGCTTTTATGCTTTTATATTAATTGGAAGGAGTTCCAACAAATATACAGTAAACAATGCAAATTACAATAAACAGGTTTATATAATTAATTGTTTTTAAGGGTAACAACAATAATTTCTGTACATTTTTGTTTACACAAAAAGAATATTTGTAAAAACAGTAGAGCGCCGATTAGCGGAACTCCAATTTACCGAACTTCCAATTATACGAACAGCCTATTTTTCTCAAATAATAATAATAATAATAATAATAACCAAACTTCCAGTTATCTGAACAGCCTCAAATTTTTTTTTACCCGAACACCCAATCATCCATTGGCTTGGAATAAAACTTTAAATAAAGAAAAAACTGATATTGGATCAGAACATGAGGAATGTAAAACAATCAAAAAGATGGAAAGAATCCTAAGCTATGAAGAAAATGAAATTAATAAATGGATAAATAGTGACGCAGATTACCCTGGATATTGGATTTTAAATTATGATGAGATTGTGAATCATATTCATGATGAAAAAGAAATTGAAGAAAAAGAAAATGAATGATTTGAAAATAGCCCAGGTCCATCACGTAACGAAGTCTTTGAATGTTTGGAAAGAGCTATGAAATGGCTCGAATGGCAGAAGAATGGTGATCCTATTCAACTAACGTATTTAAGAAGAATTAGAGATATGGCAGCATTGAAGAGAATGTTTTCGTTGAAACAAGCAACAATGAAAATCTTCTTTACTTACATTATAATCTCTCGAGTTCAGAAAATGATAAAAATGGATAAAAAAAAATATAAAAATGCAAACAAAAAAATTAAAAAAAATTAGAAAAAATTAAACATGCCAGCACTAACTGCGCTGCCAGTTTAGATATCAAATGAAGGTTTAAATATAGTCAGAAACATCACTTAAATTGTGTGTCCATTTATCCGAACTTGAATCGGTCCCGACTTGCTCTGATAGCCGACGCTCTACTGTAGTAATGCTTTATTGATTCTAGGTGGTATTTAAGACGATTCTAGCAGGTATTTATTAATAAAATGGCAGAATTAAGTTTTATTTATTTTTATTAGAAAACTTCACTTTGCCTGATCAAAAATCCGCCAATGAGAAGCATCTTTACACGGGATAAGAAGACGTCACATTTATAAGAAAATTTCTAATATCACTCATAACACTTTATTACTTTAAAGGTATTGTGGAAGTTGATGCAATGAACTCGGAAGTGCAGAATAAATCCAGCCATAAAAATGACATAAAACTTAAAGGAAAATATGAACTTGCATTAAAAAAAATAAATAATTTTAATTGATTATGTCAATATGACGTCATTTTTAAAAATATTATTTTTACACGCAGAGAAAAGTGTCTGAACACCATACTATTTACTGAGAAATCTTTGGTATGTGAATCAAAGACAGTTGAAATTAATAATACATAAGGGAAAATGAAATGTCTGTTTAGTAGAGTTATCTTATGTGAAATCATTTAGTTACATTTTACACAGCTGCTTAAATATATTTCCAGAGGTTTACAAGTGTAATCAAGAAAGATGCAGAGTATAAACGTTTGACATAAAATAAAAATATGTTCGTTTTAGCAAATGAGGTGACAACACAAACTTTTTGGAAAATAAGCTTATTCTCTCACAAACATATTAACTGCGAATTAGTAAATCACGAAGACAATTTGTAGTCCTCATTTGTAAATGATTCCGGAATGAAAAGTTTTGACAGATTTTTATATACAGAAATTAAGAATTACAAAATCTGTTTATTTCAAATCATTTGATATTTTTTTATACAAATGTCGACAGATTCTCAATGAAGTAAAAGTATAAACACGTCAAAATTTGAATTTACGGAGATTAATTTAATTTGAGTAAGCTAGTTAAGTTTTAACCCCTTAACGTCTCTCCCAATACGGTTAGTCATTTGTGAACAAATTTTTCGGGGCCAGAACCATCCTAGCTTTAGCTAATATATTATAGTTTATTCCTTGATTTCGTCGCTTCCGGGTGTATTTTAAGCTCTTATGCGATCAACAAATGGCAGCACTGCATTGACAAACTTGATTTTAAGATCGAAGTGCTTAAATTTAAGAATTTGTAAGTGTTGGAAAATGCGTGTAAATAAAAAAACGATCATTTTTGAATGTTTTTTCTGATAATTACGCTACAATTAAGGGATTAATTTGTCATTTCTATTACTTTCATTTCATGAAATCCCTTTTTTCACAAATTTAATTCTTTTAAAAATATTGGGAAGACAATTGAGGACTAAAAATAAAAAACGCTGAAAGTCCAAAAGAGGAATTTTTTCAAGAGAGCGAAAACAAGAAAAAGTCATACTTCCCCGTAAGGCATGGTGACGTTACGGCGACGTCGTTGCGAAGTCACACTGTGACTTTGTGATCGTCGATGCGACGTCACGTGACGTCGATGTGAAGTCATAGTGACTAGAACGTGAAGTCGTTATGGCCGTTTTAGAGCTCATTTGTGACGTCACATTGTGACCAATTGGTGAAATATGTGTCATTTATGACGAAATTGTCATCAACACTGTGATGATTCTGTGACGACAGTGACAATGTTGTGAAGTCACATTGTGACAATTTTGTGAAAATTGTGTGATTTGTAACGATTTTGTCATTAACTTTTTGACGAACATGTGGCTACAATGACAATGTTGTGAAAGAGTTAAGATGCAAGCCATTTAATGAAAAATGGAATCGCTATTCTAGTCCAATCAATGAACCTAGATAATGGAGGCAGGAGTGATTATGAGTAAAAGAAAATTCTGAAGTTCACAGGAAAATGTATTTTTCACGATATTTTGTCGAAATTTGCGGGTTTTTTATTCGCGATCCTTTGGCGAAATTCGTCTTATTTGCACGATTTATTGACATTTCACGATTTATTGAAATTCTACGTTTCTTCGCTATCCTTTGACGAAATTCGCTTTTTTTCGCGATCCTTTGATGAAATTCACGTTTTTTCTTCAATCTTTTAACGAAATTGCGATTCTTAAATGAAATTTACGTTTTTTTCCCACGATCTTTTAAAGAAATTTAGATTTTTTTTCGCAATCATTTGAGAAAATTCTCCTTATTTGCGCGATTTATTGACAAAATTTCTCCTTTTTTGCGGTCCATTGACGAAATTCGCGTTTTTTCTATAATTTTTTAACAAAATTTGCTATTCTTAGATGAAATTCACTTTTTTCCACAATCTTTTGACAAAATTTGCATTTTTCGCGACCCTTTGATGAAATTCACCTTATTTGCGAGATTTATGGACAAAGTTTTGCGTTTTTCTCGGTCCTTTATCAATTCACGTTTTTTCGGCGATTCTTAGATGAAATTTGTCGTATTTGCACGATTTTATTGACAAAATTTCACGTTTTTGTTCGCTATCCTTTGACAAAATTCGCATGTTGTTCGCGATCGTTTGACGAAATTCGCGTTTTTTCCCATGTTCTCTTGACGAAATTCGTGTCTTTTGTGCGATTTATTCACAAAATTTTGTGTTTTTCGCGGTCCTTTGACGAAATTCACTTTTTTACCGCGATTATTAGACGAAATTGTTGTTTTTCCGTGATTTTTGGACGAAATTTAAGGGTTTTTTTCACGATTCTTTATCAAAATTCACGTTTATTCCGCGATCTTTTGAAGAAATTCGCGATTTTTTTCGAGATCTTCTGGCAAAATTAGCGATCACTTGAAGAAATTTTTTTTTTCCGTGATCCTTAGACGAAATCCAAATATTTTTTAGGACTCTTTGTCGAAATTCGCTTTTTCCCCAATGTGATCCTTAGTTTGAATTTGAGTTTTTTTCCCAATTCTTTGTGGAAATTAGCTTTATTCCACGATCTTTTGACTAAATTGGCGTTTTTTTTCACGATCGTTTGGACGAAATACGCGTCTTTTTCGGTGACTATTTTCCGAAGTTCGCGATGTTTTTCGGTAAAATTTTGGCGATCTCGAAATACTTTGCGATTTACGGAGTTAACCAGCTAATATATATTTTTAGGAACAAAAAGAAAATTTTAGGAGATTTGGGGGAATTTTAGGGAGTAAAATAACAGTCAAGAAATATATTTATTTGTAGTTTTTATTAATTCTACAATTACTTACTGTTTCCTCTAGGTAACTTTTTAAAGTTTCAGCACCCTGCTCTTTTTAAAATTGGCGAAATACACCCTTTAAAAAAAAACTGAAATTCATATTTTGTTGCAATCAGATATTTCTTATAAAAAACTCCACCATACCACAGTATTTGGTAAATCAGTGTGCCCAAGACTTTGCAAAAATTACAGAACTTTATTTCTTTAGAAGATACAAGATATTGTTAAATCATGTCGTTATTTAATTGTATTTTTCAATTTGTAATTCATAAAATCCTTAAAAATTAATGTCACTTTATTTATCACATTAACAAATTATATAATTTTTCTTATAGCATTACTAAACACATTACTAATACATTTACTCATGAAGTAATGCTCTGTTTTTACTGAACTAGCACCTCTTTTTTCTATGAATATTAAATTATCATTTTAGGAATTAAAACATAAAAAATATTTTTTTTCCTAATTAGAGAGTTAATTGTTGGAAAAATGATTAATTTCAAACATTGTCAACAATTTGATATTAAGCGCAGAGATTAATAATTTTAATAACTGCAAATATCAATAGTATTTAATACAGTTTTAGATAATTATTACAAAATATCAATGTATGTAACATTATTGCATACTACTAATGAAAATGAATGGTGTTTTATAAACACTCTAATTACACTAACTAATAATTATAATTAAAGCTTAAAACATAGATTATCTTATCGATTACAGGTTTAATTGTTTTAGAAACCTAAAAGTATTAAAAGCTAATCCTCGTTTTAATGCAGGGAAAAAAAAATCATAAAAATCCGATTTAAATTAAATAAGAATTCGATTAAAATAAAAAAATCCGATTTTTTTAATCACGATTTTTTTACACCCACCTTACTTTGGGGTATGTTGGGAATATGCATAACGGTGAGGTGATACAAAAGGTTAATTCATTTTATATCAAAGTCTGCCTGCAGTAAAACACATATTTAAAAACATCTTTTGGTTATTCAAAAATAACTTTAAAAATTGATTGCCAAAATTACATTTTTATTTATGAAATTATATAGTAACAGTAATAACAACTCTTTCTGCCTATGATTTTTAGGAAACAACGATCATTAAATGTTTTTGCACCGCAGCTACTCTATTCGGAGTCTAATGCGAAACTTTTTCTACAATTTGCCGAGGATCTATCTGGCCGGATGTCTGTTGCCAAGTCCACTATATCTCTGATATTATTAAGAATAGTACAACTTCTCGGATTATAGAATACAGGAGAAAAACATTTTTTTAATTATTGAAATCTCCATTATATATTTACAATTAATACGTTTGACTAGTACCACCAAAAAGCATTTTTATATGAAAAATATCAATTATCTATTCAAATAAAATTTTGAAATTCAATAGCGATACTTTCATATTAGCAACATTCCAAGAGTTAACAGTCGAAGAAATCGCCAAAGATTTTACTACCAACAGCAGTTTTTTTTTTTTAATTATTCTAATAGTTTTAGTAGTTTAAGCGAGCAGTTCGATTACATGTTTATTAAATTTGTGTTTTACTTATGTACATTTTTTGATGAAGTTTTTAATTTACTATAAAGGTTTTAGAATAACGTGCTGTGGAAATTTTATATATACAGTCTGGTACAAATGCAGGTAATCATATTTACTTTTAAATGACACAGTAAAAATAAAAAATAATTAAAATAATATAAAATAGATAGCCATTTTTATGTGAATAAAGTATAAAAATTCAAACCATAAGCACAAAATAGAAACACACATTGGTTCATTATTATTATTATTATATTATTTACAGGATTAGATGATAATTATAAATAACAAGCCCACTTTTTTCAGTCTGTTTTCTAATAGAGTGTATAGTATAGATATTTTGAAGTTCATGAGTATAAAATCATTCAGGAAATAAATTATTAAAAGCATCCAGAATAAAAAAAAATAAATAATGAAATATATTTTACATTTTAGCTTCATTCATTCAAGTACATGGATATGCTTTTTAATAATTAAAATCTTTCAATAAAACCATATTTAAATTCTCACTGAGTCGCATAATTTCTAAATTTGTCAACAAATTGAAACACCGGTTTACTTCGAAAACTTTTCCTTCATAATGTTTAACAGAAAAGTTCTTACCAGCTAAGGATATCTCTTTATAATTTTTTATAACTTTTCTTGCATCGAATAATACTCATTGACACTGATTTTCCCCCTTAATGCTACATATGCATAATATCCTTTTAAATAGTACTTCTATATTATGTAAAAAAAAAAAAAATCTTATTTTTTTCTAAATATATATTCTGAACAGATATTAATTTTTAAATAAAAATGTGCAACGCAAATTGTTTCAGATCATCAAAAGATTTTATTCTATAAAAAAGGCCTTTTTATTTAGTACGTTAAAAACATTTAAATATTTGCTAATTATGTTAAACTTCGATTATAATATTTTTCTACGTCATTTTAAAGTTTGAGAAAACATGTTATTTTAACCTATAATATTTTAAAAGAAAACAAATCTGATTAAAATAAATTTATATAATTGATTTTAATCATCTGATTTAAATTGTTGATAGGCAGTTATTAATTTCAATAAATTAAATAATAAATCTACTAAACTTTATTAGGTTAATGAAATGTTTATAAGAAAATACTAAAATCTTTGTAATTAAAAGAAAAGCAAACTCTGGAATAAAACATTTTTTCATACCTTTTTTCCCCTTAACGTCGTTCTTTATATTCTGATGTAATCCATGTTTTAGAAAGAAAAAATTTTTGAAGTGCAAAATATGTCCAACAATAAATACCACAGCAATGATGGGAATCATTTTAAACCACACCAAAGCTAGTGTAATTATCTCGGACAAATACTTTCGTCTAAAGTGATATCTTGGAATGATTATTCCTATGAATTTTTTAGGTTAAATATTTATAACTGACAGACTGCACGTTCACAACACTACCTATTGTCCAGCGAAAAACACTCTCAGCCTGTTCCAAAGACTAAACACAATATGTTGTGTTTAATAGTTTTTATAGTCTGCGGTTTTTTTCGCGCTTTTTTGTTTATCAAGGCACAGAACAGGAGCAGGTGTTTTTTCCGTTCTTATACATTTATATGACGTAATACTTTTATAAGCATGGTTCTAATTAAAATTTCTTGTTTCAAAAAATTTTTGATGCATTTAACTTTTTTTCGATATGTTTCAAAATAGTTCAAGTTTTAAGTTTTGTAAAGCTACATTTTTGTCAAATGTGACAATAATTATACTAATACTGGGGGTATAACAAATTAAACAATGTTTGAATTTTTAGAGTATTTAAAATTAATTTTAATATGCAATAATCCAAGATCTTTTGAAAATAGAAATGTCAAGATTATATTATACGTAGTAAATGATGTAAATATGTTCGTAAAAAAGAAATAAAATAACTGGCGAAATAATCTTCTTTGTGCGGGAGCGGTGGGGGGGGCGGGGGAGGACTCTCATTTTTTTTCTCTTTTAATTTCCTGTACACTGTTAAAAATTTGCAGCATTCTGGCAGGTCATTTGACTGTTTTTTCCGAAAACGGTTACACAACCGTAATTTTAACACTATTCTGACCGTATTATTGGCCATTTTATGGTCAGAATATAGTTAAATTATGGTTATGAAACCGTTTTTTCAAGAAACGGTCGAATGACCTGCCAGAATGCTGCAAAATTTTTAACAGTGTATAGTAAAACAGCTTGTAAAAAAACAATATTTTTCAAAATAAATTTCTAGAAATAATATATATATGAATAATTAATTACGCCATGCGTTTTGCATACATTTTGTATATTTTATTTGATATTCGGAAAAAGTTAAATTTATTTAAAAAGTGTGACACAAGAAGCGAATTTTTTTTTTTTAAATTTGAATTACTTAAAATAATTAAACACTAGCCGAAACATTTATTACTGAAAATATGGAAGTGTTTTTATTTATTATAAAAAAGCATTGCTTTACTACAAAACTCCGTCCCTCCCCATGCCCCCACACAAACAAATCTTTGCTTTCTGCACCTGTATATTATTTTCTGCCATTTCCGCTGATAAGAATAATTTATAAATAACAAACCAACTTCTCGGATTATAGAATACAGGAGGAAAACATTTTCTTATTTTTAAAATCTCTAATATATATTTACAGTTAACACATTTTTCTAGATTGACCACTAATAAAACCAAAAAACATTTTTATATGAAAAATATCAATTATGTATTCAAATAAAGTTTTAAAATTCAATAACGATACTTTCATATTAGCAACATTCCAAGAGTTAATAGTCAAAAAAATCGCCAAATATTTTACTACTTACAGTAGGTTTTTAAATTAAAATAGTTTTAGTAGTCTAAGCGAGCAGTTCGATTACAGGTCTATTAAATTTGTGTTTTATTTATGTACATTTTTTGATGAAGTTTTTAATTTCGTTGTGAAAGATTAGCCGGAAACAAACACTGAATTATTTTTATTTTATTTATATTGTATATTGAAGTGGAAACGTTTTAATCTTAACATATGTTTAGTCACACTGTGAGTTTACAATATGGTGGTGGTTTTCTTTACACATAATGAGACGTACGTTACATGTAGTGACATAACAGTGACGTCACAAAAAAAAAATTTATTGCCAGAAAAATATTTTTTACAGTAAATAACATGTTTGGAAGAATTTTTGTAATTTTTTAAAGTTTTCTAAGAAGTTCACATATCAGTCACAGTGTGACATCACTGAGTGGTGGCATTTTGGTCACAGTTGTGACGTGACCACAGTGACTTACAGTGACGTCACAATGACGTCACTGTGACCATGCATGCTATGAGGGTCTGGAGCTTACAGCGTTTTCGATTTCCCTTATTTAGGGATCTTATTTCAACACATTAAAATGTAGGTACCCAGCTTCCTTTCGTTGAGTGTTTGAATACCTTAATATTATCATTTGTAAATATTTATTTTATTCATATATTTAATATTCTTCAAGTTACTTAAAAATACCCCATTGATGTAAACAGAACATGATCAAGTTGTGCAACGACCCAAGTCGCCGATCACTGGCAGTTTCAGCCTTCTTCACTTCACTTCGTGTGGCACATTCAACCAGCGATTTTTTTTTTTTTTTTTTTTACACTTTTATGAACTATTTCTAGTGGGTTGGTGCACTGTAAAAAAAAAAAAAAACTGCCAGTTTTCCGGTAGGAATCGGAAAAATAGTTGCCCTTATCGTACCGGAGCTCGGAATAAAATCCGTAAAAATAAGGTAAGAGCTAGTAAAACGGTATTTTACGGATTTTATTCCGATTTTACGGATTTTATTCCGAGCTGGGTTGGAAATTATTCCGGTACGATAAGGGCAACTATTTTTTCCGATTCCTTCCGTAAAACTGGCATTATTTTTTTTACTGTGTGTACTTCATGTGTTTTCCTGTATGTTAAGCTTGGCATTTAAGGCATTTTTTCGTACAAAAAAACAAATTTTTTGATTTTTTGGTACTTTTAACGTTTTTCATTTTTAGTCGTCATTTACTTTAACAAAAAGAAAAGAAACTTTAAGAAAGGAGGTTGAATGTTATTATATTTATCCCTCATCTGCTTCCCATATACACTGTAAAAAAATCCGTCCCGTTTTCCTGTAGGAATCGGAAAAAATAGTTGCCCTTATCGTACCGGAAAATTTTCCGACCCAGCTCGGAATAAAATCCGTAAAAAAAAGGAATTAGTCAATAAAACGGTATTTTACGTATTTTATTCCGATTTTACGGATTTTATTCCGAGCTGGGTCGGAAATTTTTCAGATACAATAAGGGCAACTATTTTTCCGATTCCTACAGGAAAACAGTTCGTATTTTTTTTTTTTTTTTTTTTTTTTTTTTTTTTTTTTTTTTTTTTTACAGTGTAGCTCAAAATGTGAAAGAACTATTGATTGAACAATAGGCTTTTCAAAATAACAATTTTAATCCAAACATATATTTATCAATTTATTCGGAAGTATTTCTAGAAAGATGAAGGATAAAGTAATTAGATTAGTGCATTTTTAAATAGCAACAAATGATTTTATTTCCTCGTTTAAAATAACAATATGCGTACGTAATCGAGCATAAGAGTGAAAGCAAATATCTTCTTTGTTTTATCAGGCAAGTATAAAAGTTCGATTGTCATGCCTGTTCAATGATTATAGAATGAAAAAGTTATTTGAATATCAGAACTAACGCAAATTATCTCCATCTACAGACAAATAAAACAATAATTAAAAGTTAATAATCACTCAAAATAGATAAAAAAGTACAATAAGAAAAAAAAACTTTTTTATTTTCTACGAAAATATACACTAAAAATGTTTTTCCAGCTTTTAGTGCGTAAATTTTTTTTTCTGCTGAAAATGTTTTATTTATTTCTGTATGAACAAAAATATAACTGGTTGTTACATATTACAACGCAATGATGTTTTCTTTAACGCTTACTTCAGTATTTAGTATTTATTTCATTCATGTATATTAATGAATGTGATATTTCGGTAATAATTGGCAGCATAAAATTTGTGTATATAATTTCTATTAAGGAAATGGTAGTCTTGTAATCAATTTAAGACGCGACAAAGAAATGAAATATAAAAAAAAAAAAAATCAAAAGATGTGTACTCAATAAATAATATACGTGTAGTGATTATAAATTTTAACTTAATTTTAATAAAATGTGTTTATATATTTTTGTGTAGCGGTCCGGTGTAAGGGAGACCGGGGCAAATTGGCTACAGGGATGGTTGACGCAAACTTCATAGTTCGCCTTTTTATGGATAGATGGTGAAACTAGTTTCAGAGTACCTTTTTTCTTGCTTTGTACAATCCTCATTTTACTTTTGTAGAGTTGCCCACGTACAGTGGACATTTATTAATTTTTTTCTTATTTTTTGCAATGATAGTAATTTTTTTGTTACTTCATTATTTTTCTGAGGGTCTAGCCGAATAAGCATAAGAAAATGGCTCCCAAGGCCGATGTTCGAAATAACATGTGTGGTAATAAGGCTTATGGTGAGAATACAATATAGAGTGTTTATAGCATCTGACCTTGAACTGTCCTTCATTTAATTGGGGAAGTATAAGCCGGCACCACTATCTTTCAAATACGTTTTCCTCCAAAAGTATATAAGTTAAAAAAAAAATAAATCAGCACCAGTTATTGAAGAATATATTAGTTCATATTATATATTTTTCCCAGATTTTTACACAATTTTGAACATTAAAAAATAAACAAAAATATTTAAAAAATATATAAATATAGTAATATTATACTTACACCAAACGTAAAATTGCACAATAATGCCCAAGGTATGTATTTTAATCAGAGAAAAATTCATTAAAATAGAAGATACGCTTTTTGAGTTACAACAAAAACAATGCAAACAAATTTTTAGAATGTTCCTATCTTTCCCTGTTTGCATTTTTAGAATTACGCGCCTGTTACTGTTACTGCATAACAAGTACATTAAGTGCGTTCTATGTAAATACATAACAGTCAGCAAACAATTAAATATGTCGCTCGTTTAACCTTTGGATACATATTAGTTTGAGGACGGTCACTGGCGTTTTTTACTTAAATTCTGTCTCGCACCACTTTCTCAAAACACAAATTTCTCTTATATCCTTTGACAACATGTGCAAGAGATATATACTACAAAATGTCTTTCTTTAAATAGTAGTAAGAATAGAAAATAATAAATAAGTATTTGTGGACAAATGCATGACGAGTCTCAGTCGTCAAATGTACCGAAGGGATTTATAGAAAATCACATAAGTCAAAAATAACAAATTTTACGTAGCTGTTTTAAAAATTCCACTGTGTGATGTGAACCTCAAGGTATGTACAGAGATGGAAAAAAAATAAACAGCACCTACTAACTATGCAGCAAATTATTGAGGAAGAAAGTTACTGCAACCAAACGATAGAAAATAAAATGTACTTTTAAATGATATATATCAAATTTGCTTAGGGGGCCATCTACAGATCAAAACAAACAAAACTTTGTTTTTTTTTTTAATAGCAAGGTCCAATTTTGACACCATAAATAAATTGTACACCCTTCAATTAGCATAAATGTAAATTAGCGTGATATTCGTACGATTAGTTTACGAGAAATTTATTATTTTAAAACGGTTTTATTTTAGGGGTTGTATCCATTTTGAAATTCGGTACTCGAAGGCTGTTGAAAAGTCAATTCTATTAATGAATTATTTCTTGCCAGTATGACCATTTCACTCACTTAGTATTCTTCTTCTAAGGTTAGTTGGAGTAACTGGACCCACGAGGTAACTGGGCCAAAGGCTATTTTATAAAATACTGTTGGTGTTTTTTAAGTTTTATTTATTGTGAACAATGCACCTTAATCTCTACTTCCAAAAACAACGTGTGTCAACTCAATCATAATTCTCACTTTGCTGTGATAGGTTGTCAAAAATTTACGTTTCTTTTTTTAAAAACAAAGTATATATCGTTGAACTTCCTCGACTTTTCATTAAAATACTGTACTTTTATTACCTTAAGTACTTTTATTAAACAATCTATTTTTTTAAGATTAGGGTTATAACTACATTAATATTATTAGGTATTTAAGCGAAAAGTCCTCTAAACGTTCTAAATTTATGAGATCTTATGAAATATCAAACCGATTTAAAAAATAGGTTGAAATTGGTGGTTATAAAATTTTCTCGAACTTATGCTATATTATTTAATGTGATTGGTGCCATTACCACCAGAGGGTTGCAGAAGTATAAAACTTTTCAAATTGCGATTTCTGTGAAACTGAAGAGGCTAGAAACTTTAAATATGGCACGGTAGTTACTTATAAAATATATATACCTTCTAAGATCTATGGAAAATAAATTCGAAATTTAAAAGGGGTGAATTGAAGGGAAGGAGAGAAAAGCATTTTTGAAAACGTCCTAAATTACAATTACTGAGCAATCTCAGGAAATAATAAACCAAATATAAAAGTAATGGCTGCGAATCAACAGTGATAGTCTCTGATCCAGCACAGGCTACATTGTATGCCGGCGCCACTAACACCTTAAGTTGGCAGGAACAACAAAGTACTATGAAAATCTTTAGAAACTGTTTAAATTATGTTTTCTATGAATCGTTAGGAAATAGTAATCCGATTTCAAAATTAATGGTGATAGTCCATGTTTCAAAAAAGTCCTTCCGGCCAGTGACGGGAGGAAGAGGTAGCTTTCATATTCCTTATTTTTAAAAAGCCACCTTATATTATTCAAACACACAAAGCTCAATTTAGTGGAAACCGATTATAGTAGATTCAATACTAATTTTTATTAATACTAAATCATTATGAATGAGAATTTAGCGAAATTAATCAGCTTTATCCAAGCTGCTTTTATTTAAAATAACCTATATTTGGTTGCCAAATCCGGCGATACATTGAAGTGCCTGCCATTTTAATACAACAAGGTGGATGAAGCTAACCAGTGAACTTGGTCAAGACCTTAGTAATTCTTGTGCACAGGCTCACTCACATCGGAATCGGTTGATATATACGAGTGCTGTCGCAGGCAAAAAATCAGATTTTTAAAAATGTCACCCGCATTAGAAATTAAAACTGCTATATCTGAGCCATTTTTTAAGATACATTCAAAACAAAAAATGCGCCGGAATCCTTATATGAAGGTCAAATAGTTAAAAAAGAAACCTTTTTCAATTTCTAATTTTTTTGCACCTTACTTTAAATATATATTTTTTTATTTACTGGCCGCCATTTTGAAACAAGATGGCTGATAAAGCTGGCCAGCGAACTTGGGCAAGACACTGCTATAAACTATCCACATACCTTCTTACATCGAAATAGGTTAATAAGTACGCGTGTTATCACGTGACAAATATCAGATCGTTTCAAAATGTCAGCCATGCTAGAAATTCAAAGTGCTATAATTCAACCATTTTTTAAGATATAGTCGAAACAAAAACTGCTGCGGAATCTTTGTATCCAGGTCACACGCATAAAAAAAATCTTTTTCATTTTCCAATTTTTTGATACTTCATTTTCAATTTAAATTAAAAAAATTTTTTTTAAATGACCGCCATTTTGAAACAAGATGGCGGATGAAGCTGGCCAACGAACTCGGTCGAGACATTGGTATGTACTATGTATACACGAAATTTCATCCCAATTCAGTTCATAAATACGAGAGTTACAGTGTGACAAAGATCATATATATATGTATATATATATATATATATATATATATATATACATATATATATATATATATATATGGATATATATATATGGATATATATATATATATATATATATATATATATATATATATATATATATATACATATATATATATATATATATACATATATATATATATATATATATATATATATATATATATATATATATATATATATATATATATATATATATATATAGATCAACTTTTGAAAGGAGTTTGGTTTCGGGGTCCGGGGTCTGGGTCGATGAAAATGTACCAAATTTTTTTGAAATCGCTTTCCTCCGAACTGCTGCAATAGCTCTTTTTGTAATGAAAGCTACCTAATAGGCATTGTATGTCAGTGCTACTACCACCAGAATGGTGGTAGACCGTTAGATAATAAACTTCGAATTTGACATGATGGTTAATTTAACCCGAGAGTAGTCGCGACATTTTTTAGAACGTTAGTAGTCGCGTTCGGTCCATTTGCCGCCGTTACCAGCAGGCCGAAAACGAAGGGGAAACTTGCCGGTGTTATCAGATGAACGAAAACGGATAACGTAGGGTGAAAATATTGACTGAACTTTAAAAGATTACAGCAATTATTCATTTTACAACCTTTTACAGCAAATTATTTATTTCGCTTAAGTATATATTCAGTTGGCATCTAGATAAATGTTTTTAATAACTCTTTCTTCGTTTTGCATAAGTACTTAAAAGTAAATAGTAAATGATTTGATTGAATTTCTGATGTTACTATGAATCAATAATTAGTAGGAAAACATTTACGAATATGAATCTAAATTCGTGATAGGAGTATTTTTATTTTTTTTGGAATGACAGAATCAGAGTCAGGTAGATTTTTATGATAATCCGGCACTCTATATCCATTTAATAAAATAAAATTAATAAATTTAGCATCAATATATTATACTGACATTAAATTGAACAATTAAACTGAAAATAAAAATGGAACCTATGACATGCAACAGCAAATCAAATACAATACCACTAATTCACCAGCATATTATATATATATATATATATATATATATATATATATATATACATATAATAAAGAAAAAGGTAAAAAATACTTAATTTCGAAATTATAAATGTAAATGTTGTAACTACGTTTTATTTATTTATTTTGTGGGGTGTCTATGTGTGTATGAGGAGGGAGAGGAGGGGGGGGGGCTCTCGAGATTTTATGATTAAATCCATTTTTCAAATGAAAATGCACGATTTGTAGTTTTTCTACTTATTTCAGG
Organism: Maratus speciosus; assembly: GCA_963932465.1. Lineage (NCBI taxonomy): Eukaryota > Metazoa > Arthropoda > Arachnida > Araneae > Salticidae > Maratus > Maratus speciosus. The sequence goes on from OZ010792.1 coordinate 176,651,110, forward strand.
GTGGGAGCAGCGCCCCTGAATAAAAACTCTGTATACGAACTTCGCTTATATAAAGCAAATAATAAATAAGTCATCGAAATTATATATTTAATTTAAATACATTTGAAATTGTAGATTTAAATCCTAAGATGGATAAATTATTTTAATTAATGGAATCACTGAAAGGTTCATCTTAATAGGGATGTATTTTACAGCAACTATTTAAATAAAATAAATATTCAATTGTACATTTCATAATAAGGTATTAATGTTATAATTTGTTGTTTTATAATAACATTCATTAAAATAAGAAAAACAATAATAAAATTTTCTCCGAAATTATAAATATGCAGCAATAATTTAATTTAAATGAATTTTCTCTCATATTCTGGAAAACATTATTCTGAAAAATAGTTTGAACAATTGATGAAGGACAACAATTTCAATTTTGTCAGATACCGTCCCGAAGCCTCTATTGGATTTCAATAATAATAATAATAATTAAAAAAAAAAACATTTTCTGCGGCATTATTTAAAAAATATATATTTTTACTTACAGTATGAAAATTTAACAGTAGATAAATTTTAGAAAAATACTTAAAGTATTTTTTAAAATCATAGTATAAACATTCACTGAATTATCCAAAAGAGATTTTTATTTGCGCAATTTCTAACCTACATTATAAAATTCTCATTATTTTTCTTATTGTACAAATAAATTATATGTATGTTCTTCGCAGATATACATACTACATTTCTGAGAAAATTGTTTTATCTTTCGAATTTGTTTTATTGTACAAAAACGATACTTTTCAGATTTTGGAGGTACGGCAATTTTTTTACTGATTCCCACAAAATTCTCTTCTTTCTTTTTTAATGGTTTGGCAGTGGTATTGTCTGTTTTCTTTCATTTATTTGTTCCGGTAATAAATGAAAAGCAAGTTCTTTCAAATAATGATGATGAATTTCCCTTTTTTTTCCCATATTTAAACGATTATCAATTTGAGAATTTATTCTCGCAATATTTGACAATGAAAAAAAAAAAAATGTAAGTGACCATCCATCAGTTTTTTGTGCGAACTGACTTCACAACTGATATAATAAAACAATTTTAAGTCACATTCTAAAAGTAAAAAATAGCAGAAAGAAAGACGAAATAACAACAGGGAGAGAGTCCGTACTTCGAAGAAACTTTCCCCCACAGATTTCGCGGAAATGGGAAAGAATGAACACGAGGGGGAGAAATTCAACTAACGCAAGTGGTCGCATCGCGGTCATTTAGACCGATTGAAACTTAAGAATGCGATAAAATGCTAAGAAATAGCAGGAATGACTTGCAATTTTACTACACAAGAGTTTGAACACTCAAGGTCAGCTACACGGAATTTCGCTATCGTAACTTTAACGGGAAATGAGTTACAGGAAGATAACGAATTTCGGGCGGGGAAAAGACCAACGCGCGACTACTAACGGGTTAAGATACATTCGTACTAAGAAAGGTTTCTAAAAAATCCAAAACTTCAAATGAATACTGAAATGAGCATAAAAGCTTCAAAATACATTCTAAATTATCATTTATTTAGAATTAGTTTTATTTCTAATTATTAATTTAACTCTCATTTTTGCGTAATTCAGTATAATAAAATAATGATGTTTAGCCAAACTGTGGCTTAAACTGTAATTTTAGGTAGCTTTCATTATAAAAAGCTACCTATTAAAGTCATTCGGAGGAAAGCGATTTCAAAAAGATTTTGGTGTGTTTTCATCGATCATGACCCCCAGACCTCGAAACAACCCTCCGTTCAAATGTTGATATATATATATATATAGATATAACCATTAATTAAACATTACCGATCACCCATATATATATATATATATATATATATATATATATATATATATATATATATATATATATATATATATATATATATATATATTAGAGATGTGTCATTTGTTGAGGAACGACTCCAAAGGAACGATTCCGGCAGTGAAACTGAAGGAACGATTCCATTCTGTAAAAAGGAATCGGTCCTTTTCGGAACGGTTCCTCGGATTCGATCCTTTGTGGAACGGTTCCTCGGATTCGATCCTCTTTGGAACGGTTCCTCGGATTCGGTCCTTTTGGAACGATTCCTCGGAATCGGTCCAAAATGTACCGACTCCGAAAAGGACCGATTCCTGGAGTCATTCCGAAAAGGACCGATTCCTCGCAGTCGGTCCATTTCGGAATCGTTCCAAAAAGGACTGATTCCGAGGAACCGTTCCAAAAAGGACCGAATCCGAGGAACCGTTCCGAAAAGGACCGATTACTTGGGAATTGGTTCTTTTCTTGTAAACTGGCCAGTTTTAATAAATTAAAATACGCTATTTTATTTCAAAATAACAGATTTCGATTCTATTAAAGCTGATTTTATTGCCAAAATATCCTTCTAATGTTTATGTCCCTCCCCCCCCCCCTCCTCAAAAAAAAGAAAAAAAAAGAAAAGTAAAGAATGAAAGAAAAAAGAAATTAAATTGCGGGGCGGAGTAGGGCGTTTAATAAACATTACTATTTCCTCTTCTTGTGCTAAATTAATCTGAAAGAAATAAAAAAAAAATATATTTTATACGAATTGGATTTTTTACACCTGAGTGAAAAAGTGCCCGAGATGGGATTCAAACCCAGAAACTTTACGTGCTTTACTGACTGAGTACCTGGACCCCGAGGGTAATGGAACACCATGTGTACTTTAATACACTAATACATTTTCTAATTGGTAAATGTATCATACGAAATGAATTTTTTCTAAATGAATTCTTAAGGCTGTTCTCAAATCCAAAAGGATAAATTTGTGACAAAAGTTTTAATTTATTTTTATTCGGAAATGCATGAAACGAGCAGGTGTTGTTGTTCAGAAACTATGTAATCAAGCTGTTTTTTCCGTTTTTTTTTTTTTTGCAAACGCAATAGGTCTTTCAGAAAATAGTGTCAAAGTGGGAGTTTTGAGCCGAATTTCCGCGCGAAAGAGGCATCATTTCTCTAAAATGAGTGAAAAGCATGTTTGTCACGTGATCAAAATCGATTATAACTCAATAGGTAATTTACTGATCAAAAGATGGAAAACACAGTTCGATTCCAAATCGCTTCCATGGTCAAACATTCCAATTTTATATCTTTCCGTTAAAAAATGAATTTGTAAATGTGTCAAAACGTTTTACGCTTGTTGAGCAGATCACTTAAGAACAGCCTTAAGAAAAACAAAGAAAATGCTTGTCTAATTACTAGTGAAAAATATTTTTTTTAAATCTGACTAGAAACAGTTTTGAATAATGTAAGAAATATATCACTAGGCCATAAAAATTGCATTTTAATAGGATAATAATAACTGGTTTTCAATTATTTTAATAATTGTAGGGTTACGCACTTTCATGCATATTTCACTATTTCATGTTTTTTCCTCAAACATAATTCCAATTTGAGAATCCTCTTTGTCAAAATAAATATATGACCAGCTACGAGCACTCGAGTACCACTTTATTTCCACAGTTTGGCGTCTTGTTTCTCTCTCCTGAAGAAGATGATTAAAAAAAATCTCGAAACTCCCTAAGATTGTTGTTTTAATCAACTTACATTGAGGTTTATTACATAGAGTAAAATCTGTTAGAACAAGGAATTTTTGTAAAACGTTTCTTTCTTTCTTAAGATAATGAATATTTCAAAAAGCATAATGTCTAATAATAATAATAAGATAACAGTAACAGTGGTGTGTGGGATTGAAATAATTTAACCGCGGTTCGCTCTCTTAATGGCCGTTTTGAGTATAAAAGCGGGAAAGAAAAATCACGTGCTACATATAGATTATTGGACTTTCTCCAACACTGCGACATATATATATATATAAAGCTGCATATTTTATGCTTGTTTTGGATTAATAGATTTATGTTAACCCTCCGCCTACCAGAGGGGTTCAATGGCCCCGAGAGGTACATTTATAATGATATTTCTAATTTATTTTAAAAACTGAAATTTCTGTAAATATGGGCTTTTTCTGGGATGTTCTATTCTTTTGAGTAGAACATTCCAGAAAAAGTCACATATTTACAAAATTTTCATTTTTTAAAATGTGAAAAATCAATTTGAATGTATCTATCGGGTCTGTTGCACCGGTCAGGTATGCGGAAGGTTAATATTGCATTTAAAAAGTTTTACAATATACGAATTTAATTATTGGTTTCCAAAGAATGCACGTTGTTATTTTGTACAGTTTTTTCAATTGTTATTTTACTTTTATTTCTTGCTAAATAATTAGAATTTAAATAACTTTGACTTTGTTTTAATTCAACGTAAAATAAAAGAAAAAAAATCGTTTATCGTAATAATTTCTTATAATAATTCAGATTTCTTGTTCGTTATTGATACTCGTAAATCCCGAAATCAATGCCACGATTACTGCCTGTTACTGTGGTGATGGATAATACATATCTGAGTTTAGTTTCGATCAAATCAAGGCTCCCTTCATGCTAAACTAAATTTAATGTTTCAAGCCTAATACCAAACTTCCGTTTTTATTGAGGTAAAACTTGCTGAAAATACGATACTAAATTTTATGTATTTTCCTTTCTTATTGTTATTCTTTTCACTTAGAAGAATTATTTATTTATTTTCTTAAATTACATAAAGTTTTCTGAAAAGTTCGAATTTTACAAAATGTTTTATCTATTTTAAATAGTTTTGACAGTAAAAAGTTTAACTCCGAATAAAAAAATAGTCAAATTCTCAAACAAGTGGGTAAGTGTGATCACAGATCGCACAGAGGGTTTCGTTTAATATTCCTTTAAAACACTTTATCCTTTTGCGAAATCCGTTAGTTCCACATTTCGCAACCAGGGGGCGCACTCAAACACAAACCTCTATCCAAACCTCTATCATACGCAAATCTCTATCCAAAGGAAACTCCGTTTTACAACCTATCCGTAGGTATATTAGTCGAGGGGATCGGGTCTATAGCACCCGAGATTGGTAGGCGCCCCACGAAATTGCTCGGAACATTCTTTTATAAGCTTTTTATTATGTGTTATGAACTATGTCAAAGTTTCCAGCAGATCGACTTATTAGATTTCATAATTTTAACAAAATTGCGTTATGTTAGTTGCAAATTCCACCACCAGGGAGCTCACACTATTCATAACAAAGGTGTATCAGATCGAAACTCTGTTAAACAACCTATCAGTGGATGTGTTACTCGAGTTGGTGGCGGCGAGAAATTAAGAAATTTGCTGAAAGTACTATTCGGAAATAGTGGTAACTAAAATTTTGACATTTTTATATTTCATAAGCAACACGTGTCTGAGTATATCATAGTGCTCAAAAAAGGACATCTAAAAAAGTTGTAAACGCTAATTTTTAAAAAAGAAATCCAGCGCCCCTCCCCCGCCCTCCCTTCACAGGAAATTGCATGCACCATTATTTTATAAGCTTTTTATTATGTGTCATGAAGTATCTTAAAGTTGCAAACGGATCGCCTTGTTATATTTCCTAATTTTAACAAAATCGCGTTACGTTAGTTCCGCATTCCACCACCAGGGAGCGCACTCTATTCTTAACAAAAGCATATCTGAACGAAACTCCTTTGCGCAATCTCTCCGTAGATACATGGTCGGGAGGGTGGCGGTGCAGTCTTAACCAACAATTTAAAACATTTTCTGCGATAACAAACGCTAAGATTTAATAAATAAATCTAGTCCCCCCCCCCCCTCCACTCCTCGAAATATCACACTCCATTCTTTTTTACACTTTTTCTTATGTGTTATAAAGTATCTTAAAGTTTCGAACACATCGAGTGGTGGTCTTAAACAATAATTTAAGATATTTCTTGAAATTGCTATTCGGAAATAGTGGGATGAACACTTATAAAACTATAAACTTTTTCATATTGAATAATTAATACTTATCTCATAGCGCGCCGTCGAAACACCCCACGTAAATTGTTAGATTTCCTAATTTAAATGAAATCTCCGTTAAAAAAGCACGTGCCTCCATCTTAATCTGGCATTTGATGGAAATAAAAGGAATTAATAAAATAATAATTAATATCTCAGCTCGTAATGAAGCAATCTCTTTGAACCGGGTATGTATGAAATCTGCGAGAAATTTCCAGCCCGGATGTCAAAAAATGTAATCGAAAAATTTAATATTTAAAAAGTTTAAATTTCGTATTAGACTTTCCTCCCCTTAAATTTCTCCCGCGCCGATATGTCGAGAGACGACGACAGCTGCCTTCCGGTGAATGGAAATCTGTTTTCATTGTCTTTAAAAACACAGAAATCAAATTTTTATCGATCGATTTTTAGTGGATTTTTTGCGTTCTATCCTACGCAGAAATTTGAAATTTATACCAAAATAAAGTAGAAATTTTTCCGCGTATTTCTACACCTGTTACGAATTTGTACGACCGATATTTCGGCAGATCCTATTTTGCTTTTTAAAGGTCCACTTCATTTATTGCTTAAAGTACTCCGTGGTAACCTTGCACCGGCTGATTTGACAGAGCATCCGCCGAATTTACTGGCAACCCTTAGGACAAACTGGGGAGGATTTCGATAACGTGCACTTGCACCTGCATTCAAAAGGTTGATTGGTTAATTTTAGAATTTAATTAGCCCGTAATTAGGTTAATTACCAACTTTTTCAAAATTTTATGATTTGTTGTTTGATGTGAGGTGTTCAGCTATAAGTACCCAAAATTTCAAGTCTCTAACATGTATAGTTTCTGAGAACGGGCTCTGTGACGGACAGACAGACAAAGGAGTGAGACGAATAGGGTTTCGTCAGATGAACGAATCCCTAAAAATTAAGGATGGTATTATCTATAACACGTTTACAACAGATATCTTTCATTCAACGGCCGAAACATCGTCAAAAAAGGATAGTTCTTTATATAGTACTACACTCTGTAACAATAATGTACATACTTTTAATTTGTTTAATTTAATTAAACCAAGAAACCGTTTTTCAGTTAAAATGTTAGCAAATTTCAAATTTAAAGAAATAGAACTTTGAAGTTTAGTGAATCACTATATCTTTTGGCGGAGATAATATGTACTATATATGAATAAAATCATATATATTACTATATATATATATATATATATATATATATATTATAATATTAATATATATAATATTATCTTATAAATATCAATAGCCATAGCCCTGCTGCCAATGAATCTGTTTACAAATCATCTGAAGGAACTTCTACCCTTTCGTGTAACACAAGTGTTCAATGACTTCATGAGTTATGAAGCTCCAAAGATCCCAATCCAAACAAACATATTAGCATCGCAATTCACTCACACCGAACTGAGGTTCTGTATGGTATAAGTGGAGAGAGGGTGACGGCGGATGAGGGTGTGAAATTAGAGAAATTCCTGTAGGTTCTCGTGAAATTGGAGATTCCAAAAGAGTTGCAAGTTTATTGAAATTCTACGTAGTTAACAGCAGTTCACAAATAGCGATGTTAGGGTAAAAGACAAGACATACATCAGTCACTCAGGAAAGAGAGTGTGCAAAAACGTGCTTTACTTTTTAACTCTTTCCAATAAAGTTAGCGTTTATGAATGCGGTTTATCTGTCCGTCAGACCATCTGTTCACGCTCTAAGGCAAGTCACACACTAAGGCGACACATGACATGTCGCTTGAATTCGCTAGAAAAACTGGTTTAAAACAAGTTTGCAACAACTTCGTTCTTTGTTTCGACTGGTTTTTGCACTTCATGTTGCGCTTTGTGTCGTTCTGTGGTCTCAGTGTGTGATATACCTAACTCCAGTAAATATACTCGGATTCTCATGCAGTTGATATATGTTAATGATGTTTACCGTGGGATGTTTGGTATTCAATATGAAGAGTGTAGCATTAATAGTTTATTTACAGGAGCACTCAAAAGTATTTCGTTACATTATGGTCAACGGGAAAAAATCGTTTGCAGCGCATTTTAATGACATTAAGCTATTTCAAATGCATTAAAATTGATATATATCACTGAATTGCACTACAAGATGATTGCTATAGAATAGGGTGTTTCACTTCTGAACCGGATCCTGAAGGCGGTGATAATAATGTTGATGAATTATGCGAAATATCCTGTGTGCGTAAAGTTAGGGAGCTGAGGAGAAAGACAATAAAGGGGATAAAGTTATTGAAAGTACGGACACTGGAGCAAAAATGTAATCTACTTTAACTAGTTACATATCCAAACCAGTAGGGCCATCCAAATGAAAATTGAGATTAAGATTACCTAGAGGTAGATTTTGAAGAGGAATCTATGAGACTAAAAATTCCTAGACCCTGGTGACAAATATCAGAGCAATAATAAAATTTCCTATACAGGATGTCCACTCTCAACGATGTCCAATAGCTAATTCCTAAAACGTTAGTCATAGCCATATAGTTCCAGTTACAAAAATGTTTTAAATGGGGTAAAGAAGTATTTAAAAAGTGATTTGGGTCAATAGAATCATTTCTTGAAAAATTATGAAATTTAATTTTTTATACGATCCCCGGTCCTTCAAGTTATAGTTAGTAAAACTTTCCTATTACACTTATAAGTAAGACAAATAAAAGTCCTATTATTCTACGACTAAAACTGACCGAAGTAATAGCTGTTTAAACTTGGAGCATATTTTTTGCTGCGAAATAGGGGTCATTTACAAATTTATTAGAAATATAAATAATCTTCAGATATATAAAAAAAAGTATTTGATAGTAAAATTAACATTGCATTATAAATTTGAAATCTATAATCATTCTGAAATATTAATGCAAAATATACAGCTTGTACTAAACATATAACGGGGAAAAAATAATAGAATTTTCGTTAAATAAAATGTCGAAAAGCAACAGCCTCGATTCTTTACACACTGAATACAAAAATGGCCTTCATTTTTTATCACAAAGTACAGATTTTTGTAAATCGTAAATTTGAAAGCTAAAAAGTGAAAAATTTTCGGAAATCTGATTCTTAAGATAGTATAAAATAGACGTGATTGTTATTTCTTTAACTTTTGATAATTGATTTTTATGTTTTTTTTTACTATTGAATCCGAAAATGACCTTCATTTTTAACCATCAAGTCAGGATTTTTCGCAAATTGTAAATTTCAAAGTTTAAAAGTTCAAAGTTTTAATTGAACCTCTTCCCTCATCATCGGATCCCCGAGCTGTTTAGCTGTAAAAATCCCAGTATAAGCCAAAAATTGCATAAATTCTTGAATTAAATAAAATTAAATTGAATAAAAGAAGTTTTACATCCATTTTATAGTATCAGATTTTCGTTATTTTTATAACTTTGAAATTTACCATTTACAAAAAAGTCTAACATGATGGTTAAATATGAAGGTAATTTTTACATTCAGTGCTAAAAAGCACAAACAAATCAATCGTAAAAGTTAAAAAATACAACCATCGACTCTATTTTATAGTATTAGCTATTTTTTTCAATTTTGAAATTTACTATTTGCGGAAAATTCTGACATGATGGTTAAAAATGAAGATAATTTTCGGATTCAGCGCTAAAAAATGCATAAAAATCATAATTTTAAAAATACATAATTTTAAAAATAAAAAAACACAACCATCGCTGTCTTGTGTTATCTAATCTAAAACTTTTTAGTAAACTTGTTGGCAGTAATCTATCCGAAATTTTTTGTTTTACCCTGTAAAATAAGTACATAATGGTAAGCACTGAAAATCATAATAATATTACATTGTCATCTGATGTACGTCAATATGTAAAATTTAACCTCGATCGCATATTTTAAAGTGAGTTGATTTTCGAGTACAAATTTTGAACTGGAAAGACATACATACGATCGTTTGAAGTTAATCCGTTACCGGCTCGTGTTGCGTTCAAGCAACGGTCAAAATAATTGCTCATGCTTACATTAATTACTTTGTCACCACTATTTTACAATGAAAAAATTGCCTTATTTATTGGCAAAAATTTCGATATTTTAATAAAGCGGAAATTACCTTTCTGAATTTGTGGTGACAAGCGACTTTCAACAAGAAATTTGAAAATTCCTACTTATAGTTTTCGCGGTTAATAGGTTAAATAAAAGCTTATAAAAATAGCATAATTTTTGTTAAAAAAATTATGAAAAGAAACAGATTCAAATCCTTACGAAAATCTGTCGTAATACGATTTCTTTCAAAGCGCAGCTACACATGAAATAAATCCTTCAAATACTTTAAGCACTTTGTTTACGACCCCTAGAAGCATGGCTAAACTCATGTGTATTCGGATGCAGAAAAGTGGCATAAGTCTTACATTTCAAAGTTTCGTACAACTTCATGAATTTTAGTGTTAGATGAATGGGACTTCTTTTGTCTTTCTTTTAAGAGAACAGGAAATTTTTACTAAATATCTCTTATAGGGCGGGGTCCGTATAAAAAATTAAATTTCGTACCTTTTTTACAAATATTTTTATTGATCCAAACGACTTTCAGAATATTTTTTTACCTTATTTAAAACATTTTTGTTTTAACACACAACAACACACAATTGGGAATATAGGTCTATGACTAACGGTTTAGGACTTAGCCACTGAACATCTTTGAGAGTAAAGACACACTGTATAAAATAATAATATAAATGGACGGTCATTTGACGACATATTTTCAAGAGAAACCAATGATTACACTGAATATCGAATAGACCTTGCACCGCCCTTACATTTCCAAGAGGAATTATGCTTTATACCATAAATCATAAAGTTAGAAATAACTGCAAATTAATTGCACACACTGATCAATGAAATGAATTCTTAAAAACAAAATCATCTGTCCAAAACATTACAAAATTAAGGCGACTGGATGCGTAAGAAAATGGATGGGTACATAAGAAAATAAATTAGTAAAAAATATTATGGATTGCATGTGGTTCTCTTTATCTCGGAAGTGTTTTTTTTTTCCGTTGGAATCCTTTATTTTTCAAAATCCTTCTTTTTTTCTCGGAATCGTCTCTTTTTTTCCCGGAATCGTTCCTTTTTTCTCGGAATCGTTCCTTTTTTCTCGGAATCGTTCCTGTTTTCTCGGAATCGTTCCTTTTCCTCGGATTCGTTCCTTATTTTCGAAACGATTCCGTAAGGAACGACTCCAATCCAATGAACTCGTTCCTTTCGGTGAACGATTCCGGCTTAAACGATTCCTTAAAAGGAACGATGTTGGCCATCTCTAAATATATACAGGGTGCAATATGTTATCGATCGCCGACCTTTAATTTCTCAACCGTTGGCCGTAGACACATAGTTCCAATTACAAAAACGTTTCAAATGAGCTAAATATTCATGTTGTGGCACTATTTTAAGTAAAAATCAATTTTATAGAAATTACGAAATCTAACTTTTTATTCGGCCCCCAGTCCCTATAATTATATTTAGTAAAAGTTTACACATATCATAACAGATATAACACAAAAAGTTTGACATCTGTACTGCAAAAATTGACACAGTAATTAAATTTCAAAGTTCGAGATTTTTGCACATGATTTTGTCATTCATTGAGGGATCAGTTAAAAGATGAATTAAAGTAATTCGAGATCAAATTCAGTGTACAGTGTCTTTTTTGCAGCGAAACCACCTTTAGCCGGTATCGCCAAATCGGGGAATCACCAAAGAAGGTTATTTCATCTAAAAATTTGAACTAACTTTTATGGGTCAAACAATATTCAAATGTCAAAATAGGTAGAATCCACAACCGGAAAAAAAAAAACATACTCACTAAGGACTAGATAAATGGCAGTGGAATTGCACCCCAATTTTGATCTCGAATTACTTTAATTCATCTTTTAACTGATCCCTCAATGAAAGACAAAATAATGTGCAAAAATCTCAAACTTTGAAATGTAATAACTGTGTCAATTTTTGTAGTACAGATGTCAAACTTTTTTTGTTATAACTGTTATGATATGTGTAAACTTTCACTAAGTATAACTATAGGGACTTGGGGGCCGTATAAAAAGTTAGATTTTGTAATTTTTATAAAATTGATTTTTTACTTTAAATAATGCTACAACATGAATATATACCTCATTTGAAACGTTTTTGCAATTGGAACTATATGTCTACGATTAACGGTTGAGAAATTAAAGGTCGGCGATAGATAACATATTGCACCCTGTATGTATATATATATATATATATCTGATATTTGTCACACAGTAATTCTCACATTTATGAACCGATTTGAATGAAACTCTGTGTGTGCATAGTACATACCAATGTCTCGACCGAGATCGTTGGACAGCTTCATCCGCCATCTTGTTTTAAAATGGCGGCCATTGAAAATTTTTTTTGACATTTAAAATTTTAAATATGGTACCAAAAAGTTGAAAATTGAAAAATGTTATTTTTTTTATGTGTTTCATCTTGATTCAAAGATTCCGCAGTAGTTTTTGTTTCGTCTATATCTTAAAAAATGGCTGAGTTATAGCACTTTCAGTTTCTAGCGTGGCTGACATTTTGAAACGTCCTGATTTTTGTCACGCGATAACAGGCATATTCATGAACCGATATAGATGTACCTTGCTGTGTACAAAGTACATACAAATGTCTTAAACGAGTTCGATGGCCAGCTTCATCCGCCGTCTTGTTTCAAAATGGCGGCCATTTAAAAAATTTTAAAAACTTTAAAATTTGAAATATGGTACCAAAAAATTGAAAATTGAAAATTATTTTTTTTATGTGTTTGACATTGATACAAAAACTTTCTATATCTTAAAAAATGGCTGAGTTATAGCACTTTGAATTTCTAACGTGGCTGACATTTTGAAGCGACCTGATTTTGTCTCGGGATAACAGGCGTATTTATGAACCGATTTGGATGTAACTTGGTGTGTACATAGTATATACCACTGTCTCGACGAGTTCGTAGGCAAACTTCATTCGCCATCTTGTTTCAAAAGGGAACATTAAAAAAAAAATTATTTAAAAAATTTAAACTGAGGTATCAAAAAATTGGAAAATGAAAAAGGGTTTTTTTATGTGTTTGACCTTGATACAAAGATTCCGGGGCAGTGTTTGTTTCGTCTATATCTTAAAAATGTTTAGAATTTCTAATATGGCTGACATTTTGAAACGATCTGATATTTGTCACGCGATAACACATGTATTTATTAACCTATTTGGATGTAAGAAGGCATGTGTATAGTATATAGCAATGTCTCGACCAAGTTTACTGGCCAGCTTCATCCGCCATCTTGTTTCAAAATGGCGGCCATTAAATAAAAAAAAATTATATTTAAAGCGAGGTGCAAAAAAATTAGAAATTTAAAAAAGTTTCTTTCACAAGTATTTGACTTTGATATAAGGATTCCGGAGCATTTTTTCTTTTGTGTTTACCTTAAAAAAATGGTTCAGACATAGCAGTTTGAATTTCTTTATGTCGGTGACATTTTGTAAAATCTGATTTTTTGCCTGCGACAGCACTCGTATATATAAACCTTTTCCGATGCGAGTGAGCATGTGCACAGGAATTACTAAAGTCTCTACCAAGTTCACTGGTTAGCCTTATCCAACATGTCTTAAAAGTGCAGGCATTTCAAGATATAGCCGAATTTGGAAACCAAATATAAGTTACTTTAAATAATATCACCTTTGATAAAGCTGACTAATTACGCGAAATTATCATTCATAATGATTTAGTATTGATAAAAATTAGTATTGAATCTTCTGTAATAGGTTTCCACTAAATTGAGCTTCGTGTGTTTGAATAATATAAGCTAGCTTTTTAAAAATTAGGAATATGAAAGCTACCGCTTCCTCCCGGCACTGGCCGTAAGGACTTTTTAAATTATTCCAAGAAATATAATTTATTTTAATAAAACTTATGCATACAAATATCACTTGACATACTCCAACTATTACGCGAGCAATCCGCGGGTTTTGCTCGTATTTTATGTTTCGATCGAGTTTCAAATATTTTCGGTAACAGCTATAGCTTATTCATGAACTATTTTCGTTATTTTAATACATTATCATACACATATTCATATTACAATGCATATTGTTTATATTAATTAATATGAATATCCGAATTTTCTAATATGTATTTATCGAACAGTAACTTGTACAAAATAGATTGAAAGTACACTGCTCAAAAAAATTAGGGGAGCAAGCAAAAAAGTGAAGAGAACAGTGCAATACAGCCATGTAAGGGCATAAAATGGATAGTACACGTGTATCAATGCGCAATACAGAAAAATAGATGCAAAACGTTTGTGAGGGAGCTTTTATTCTTTGAAAAGGTGAAAAGAATATGAAAAGATGGTATGAAGTAACAATTTGGTTTCTTATAAATTATAAAAAAAGTATCGTTTAGAAATGACGCAAGATTTTTTCTATGGTGTTTGGTCTCCCCGAACAACTAAGGCTGCTGCACATCTGTTTACCGTAGATGTGATGAGGTTATCGATAACACTTTGGGGAATACTGTTCCACTGAAATGCGTCGTTTGAGTATGCGCCAAACATGAGCGATCGTATTTAGGTCAGGAGAGCATGCTGGTCATTCCAGACGCTGTATTGTTTTAGCTTCAAACATGTTTTCCCCAAGACGAACTGCATGAGGTCTGGCATTATCATGCAAGGAAAAAAAGAAATTGTTAATTGCAGTAACATAAAATACGACATGAGATCTCAGTATCTCGTCTGTATAACTCCGAGCTGTCAAAATGCAATTCAAATGATATGCAGGCCCGTACTTCCGCCTATAATGATTCCAGTCCATAGCATCAAACCACCTTGTCTGTAATGTGATATTTCACAAACGAATGTGAGATTATTTTGACTGCTTCTTTCTCTCCATGCCAAAACACATCAGATGTCATATCCAGACAGAATCGGTACTTCTCCGTAAACAGAATTTAACTCCAACAACGTTGCCTCCAAACTCGATGTTCAGTTGCCCACTTTGTTTGGGCCGCACAGTTGCTTGAGATCAACGGAATAGAGAACATTGGCTTACGGGCATAGAGACTAGCCTGATGAAGCCTATTTCGGACTGTTTGGCTGGACACCCTTCGTCTTGTGGCTAAGAACAACTGTATTTTCAGCAGAGTAGCACTGCCGGTTCCGTCTCGACGAGCTGTTAACATGATATGTCGGTCAATAAGTTCTGTGTTAGCACATTGCCGACCTTGCCCTTGTCGTTGTCTACCATTCTACCTATCTTGGAATCGATTCCACAGCCTTCCATTGACACTTCTTGCGACCCAACATCCTCCACTACACTTCGTTGTGTTTCCCCAGATTCAACTTTCCCGATAACACGCCAAGCCATGGATTTCGTTAAATCACATTGTTGTGACATTTTCAAGTCACTTTTTCTCAAAACATAAGCTGAATAATTGAATTTCGCAACTGAGACAGTGAAACAGACGTTTCTTCAAAATTCCGATTTCTACACATATGTCCCTTTTCTACCTTTTGACGTCATAAACTTTAATTTGCATGTGAATTTTTTTATCTGTTTTCTACTACGCTTTAAATTATGGATGTTTTATTTTACGTTACTTATCGGTGTAAATATTTGCGCAATTTTGTTTAACCATGTGCTCCCCTAATTGATTTGAGCAGTGTATTTTGCGCATACATTTACCTGTATTTATATTGCATCATGTGGTGTAATAAATAAACAAATTTGCTAACCGCACTTCTTTTATACCATGGTACGTCAGATAAAAATTCTCCGGAATGAAAATCGTTTTAATATATGACATAATCTTCACTATTAGAAATATTTATCATATTATAATTTATTTATTTTACTGTTTTTTTCTCTTTTAAGATTCACGGCTACGTATATTATTTAATTTAAAGAGTTTGGGTATATTATTATTTTAGCTTTTCAAATATGACGAAATTATCACCTTTAAATGCGTTTTGCATGTAATAATGTTATTATTTTCATGTTTTACTACTTTTTTAATATTTAAGTGTAATATTTTCAAATAATTTTTTTAACACATGATCATTTAATTCTTATTTTAAATTTTTCTTTATGTTTTTAATAATTTCACTTTTAAATTTTAATTTGAAAATGAACAAAAGGAGAAATCTCATACTCCCTACCTTTATCCTTTTTCTCCCATTGTTCCATAAAAATGAAGAAATTTTGTTGCCATTAATTATAAAATGTTATTAAAATTAGAAAAAAAAACTTAATATCTCGAAAACTAATCCGAATTTTAAAAATTCTAATTGCATTTTTGACAACTGCGTATCAATATGGATAATTTGTGTTAATTTCAAAGCTTTCAATATTTTAGGAGAAATAGCTATGAAGCATAATCAGTCGTTTCATAAAATCCTTTCATAAATCCTTTTCATTAGGATTTTATATATATATATATAGGGTGAATTATCATTAATTTCAATGAAGATTAGAAGTAACATAAATAAATTAAAATATTTATAAGGAAAATAACAAAATCCTATGAATCAACATATTATGCAGATTGTTACGCTAACGCCACCGATTTCCAGCTTGTTATCCGTTTAGTGGGGCACTTCTGATGGGGTCCTTTGTCAATTACGTATACTTTAAATATAGTTATACTTGAATTATACACTTACACGTATCGGGATAGATTTAAACGTATCGTTTAAGGTATACCTATTTCATACCGTAGTATTATACATATATACATTTATCGATTAAACGACAAACGAGTTAAGTATCGTGCCCAGAGAACTAGTTTAAACTTATCCCAATGTGCCATTAATAATTATTTCTAAAACATGCTTCGGATAAGGTTAGTTGGGGCAACTGTGGCATGATTTTACAATGTGACTCTGCGGCTTCTGACAATTCAGCTTCAAAAAGCTAATGTTCATTTCAATTAAAGTATTGAACTTCTGTAAATGTGTTCAGTTAGGTTCCCTCTATCAGATAGAAATGCTCAAAATTACATTTTAATATTTAAAAATATAAAAATATGCATATTTCATCTTTCGTTCCTCATAGGTCCGATTGCTCACCAAAATGGGGTAACTGGAGCAGGGGGGTCTATGTTCCACACGCGTTTATATTTTTTCATATCGGATAGCAGGTCCTGTTTGAAAAAGTGTAAAAAACTTTTATAAATTTAAACTGGGCAGATCATATAAATTATATGTCAATAAACAGCGTTGTAAGGGAAACCTTTGCTGTCAATGTGCCTAAAAAAGCACTAAAAATGAAAATATTAGATTTATTTATACCAAAAATATTAAACTTAAGTAAGTACTATGTGCTTTAGTAAAGATAATAAGTATAAAAGTCACATGTGTATTTTAAGGGAAAAATAGCAAGGTAAATATCTGAACAAAAGGCTACGTAAGTACTTAAGTATTTCATCTTTATCCATAGGTCGCATTATATAGGGAAAATTTTATTGTTCCTTAAAGAAAGGTGCGATGAAGATATTATTTTCAAAATAGTGGTAGGGACGATAAAAGATTCCTTATAGCATAGCTGCCAACTTTTACGCTTCCTCTTACAACTAAAATATTGTAGTAAACGTTGCCTTATTTAATCGTCGAAATCTTATGATTAAACAAAACGAAAATCTCTATTAAATTTTAGTGGTAGCAAGAAAGCGTAAAAATTGGCAGCTATGCCTATAGAATGCGACCCCAGTGTATAGTACAATTTCAAGGTCTGGCTATCTGGCTTTCAGGGGCAAGGTACTTGCATTCGTAAAATGTTGAAATAATTTAATGACACCTATAGTTACAAGATAATCTATCTGAAAACATGTAAAAGTATATTTTCGCGTACCTAATAAAGGTTAAATTTTAATTATAAAATTCAGGTGCCAATGTGGCAATTAGGAATTAAAATTAAGTGATGCCATAACGGCATCACCGCCTCTGAAGGGGTCAAGTAATTTGGCTTGATACCACTCAATATGCTTTTTTTTAAATTTCATTACGTTATTTTAATAAGGTATTCTATCATTTTCTTTATTGTGAGCAAAAACCAATGGGGAAATTTACTTCCCGTAGTAAGAGGAATACAAAAAAAAAATATTTATAACTATTGGGGTAACTGGATCCAGCATGGCCCAGTTATCCCGGATTATCCCCATTCCCCAGTTACCCCATTCTTGAAACATTTATGGGGTAACTGGGACACCGGACTTCCATTTAAAACATTAAGTAAATATGTATAGATACCTAATAATATTAATGTAGTTATATGTCTAATCTTTAAAAAAAAGATTGTTTAATAAAAGTACTTACATTATTTTAATAAAAAGCCGAGGAAGTTCAACCATATTGACGTTGTTTTTAAAAAAAGAAACGTAAATCTTTGACAACCTATCACAGAAAAGTGGGAGTTATGATTGAGTTGATACACGTTGTTTTAAGAAGTAGAGATAAAGGGGCATTGCTCACAAAAGTTAAAACTTAAAATAAACCAACAGTTTTTTATAAAATAGCCTATGGCCCAGTTACCTCGTGGTTCCAGTTACCCCTTATAGGTTACAGTTCAATTTGACTTAATTTTATCGTAAACTAACTGATAAAATAGAATATAGTGTAGACCGTGACACGTTTACGCATGAGGCACATTTACGCAGTGCACTTTTTCCGAAACAAGTTATAGATGGCCCACCTCCAGTCATGACAGATTGATGCTGCCCTCTAGTGGGTAATCTCACAGGTTTTTGAGAGTCAGTCGAGCTTCGATCTTGCATGAGGAAAGGATAATCTGTTTTCTCTGAAGGTTAGTAAATTTTGTGTTGAACGTATTGAAAGTTATTGTGAACTAATAATACTTAGTTAAGGAAAAATAAATATATGGACATTAGCAGAATTTTATCCTTTTTTGAGAACTGTATTTGTATGAACAGAAATGTTATTAATTTTCGTTGCACGTTACAAATAAATACAAACATGGCGGCGGAGCATGTTTACGCACGTTCAAAAAGAGAAAATTACGTAAAAATTTACTAGTTTCTATGGAAACAGAACAAGAAGACAGCAAAGGAAGAAGTATGAAACCAAAAACTGCAAAAGGAAAAAAGTGTGTACACTCTAAAATAAAGAAAATAGTGAATGAATCTGATGACGAAGATGAAAACTGTGTATGTATTTATTGTTTGAAATCATGCAACCAATCCAAAAAAGGTCAAGACTGGGTTCAATGTCTTAGGTGTAAAGGGTGGTCCCATGACAAGTGTGCAAAAGGAAATACTTTATTTTTTGTTTGCAAAAACTGTAACAGTAATAATGAAGATGACTAAATAGTTTCTGTTTTCAATTAGAAATAAGCCCTATGTTTTCAGTTTAGCCTATAAAATGTTCCTTAATTAATTCTCTTTAATTTTTTAAACAGTGTTTTATGTTATAAATAAAAAATTTCATTTTGATTAAATATTTATTTGACTTATTTATCGGTATCACTTATAATATGCGTAAACGTGTCACACTTGACGTGTAAACTTGCCCCGTTTCCGAGACAAGTTTAAGCAAAGGACTTGGATCTAAAAAAAAAAAATTGTGGTTAAAAACACAAGTAGGGCAACAACTGAATACACAAATTTTGACTTTATTAACTGCTTTATACAACCACAGTATCTAAAACTTCAAAACTTTAAGTAAGTTGAAACATAAAAATTAGAAAATTCATTAAATAAAATCCGCGTAAATTTTCCCCGGTCTACCCTAATCCTTATAGATTTTACAACATTGTTAGTTTTCAGTGAAAATTCAATTAAAATTCCTGCAATAATTTTTGGATGACGGTATAACAGGAGACAGGCAGCTTTAGAGATTCATATAATAATAGCATAAAAAGCATGTTTTTTATGATATAAATCAAGCTTCGAAATAAATCAAATTTTCCTTGGTCTATGTTTGCAGAACTAAGTAAGATCTGGTTTGTATTATTTTGTGATAAAAGTTTTTTTCGCGTGATCAATAGCACAATCATTACATAAAATGGATAGGAAAAGAATCGTTAAATACAACAGCAGCAATTTGTGAAATGTGTCATCTCTATTTATGTTTCGTATCTGGAACGTTTATAGCACTCATTTCGAAAGGCGAAACTATCGGAAAAATGATATTGAAAATCATTTAATGGAGAAATAAAAATATAGTTAAAGATTTGGCATATGAAGTACTTTTATATTTTGTTTGCTTTTCTGAAGGATATTACATTTTAACCCTTAAATGCCTGATTTTTCAAAAATCATTGTCAATCTATTTCGGCTTTCATTTTTTAAATAAATCATGCGAAAGATACTTAAAAAATTCATATTTTGTTTTAAGTATAGTTTACGGCTAAAAAGCAGTTTGTTACTAATCAGCAATACTAGGGTTTAATTGAAAAAAAATTCCCTTCTTAAAATTCTATAATATTAAACACACAAGAATTTTAGGAACTATAATAATAAATAAATTTTACTTGCTCACTGCAGGTCAAAATAGAGTATTTCGCAAGCTTCCAAACAACAAAAAAAAAAACAAGTAGCAACAATTGAAAAAAAAATTTATCTTTATTCTTAAACAGCACAAGTGTTGCCATCTACATGTTGAAAATCGATTTAATAATATTTTCAGAATGTATTTTATTGGCAACATTAGGCATTATAGCTTCAATATTATTCTAATAGTATTTTGGAGCCTAAATTGGGTATGTTTCCGAAAAGCAACACCAGACATTTAAGGGTTAAAGATATTACAGATATATCTGAATGATATTACAGTTTACTTTATAGTGATTATAGCAATGCGTTGTTATTTTCATTAGACTTTATTCATACATGCAAAAGGAAGTGTCTGAATACCATGATATTTATTGAAAGGTCTTTGACATGGACATTTCGTTCGTGAATCAATGACAATAAAAATTTATAATTCAGTGCACAAAAAATTCCTCTTTTAGTAGTGATGTCTATCATTTAATAGGATTTGATAGCGGTGCTTAAAGGATATTTCGGGGGGCGGGGGGAAGATGTCTGTTAGCGAGCATAGCGCATAGTACTCAATTATTAAGTAAGGTATAATATCGCGCTTTAGGGAAATAAAAAAGCAAAACTAATTCTTTTGTAAAATAAATGTATTTTTGTGCAAGAATTTTATGTGTAACCACAGTAAATTATAAATACAAGTTGCAGTTGTTATATGTAATTTATGTTTATTCTTTAAGGAAATAAAAAAGGAAAATTAACTCTTTTGTAAAATAAAAGTATTTTTGTGAAAAATTTTATGTGTAACCACAGTAAATTATACTGTGTCTCTCAGTAAATTATACTGTGTCTCTGTCATACAGTCGTCTCTCTGTTTAACGTCGCTCTACTTAACGACGAGTTCTGTTTAATGACGATATTTTGCGGTAAGTAAAAAAAATATCTATTTAAAGACGAAATTGTTTCTATTTAACGACGATTTTCACGTAGTTTTTTTTTTTTTTCGCCTAACGCTTTATACATGTTAAACGAAGGAACTTCCTCTTATAGAAAAACAAATTTTCTTGCAATTAGGATAAGTACAGATAAAGGAGAAGGGTGTAAAGGACTTTACCCATGTGACGAAGACGTTTTAATAACCAACTTCAGAAATTTAGATCAAATTTATGAAGACATTGCAAATGAAAATGCAACATCAGATGCAGAAAATGGTGATGAAGCTGAAGATTAGGGTGGTGCGAAAAAAGTCAAGTTTTTATTTCCGAGTCGCTATAGTGCGGAAAAGTTGCGATTGGTCAATACAAGAAAAACCAAAAAAAAATCTTTAAATCGGACTTTATCTTCCGATCCCGCAAATCGTCTAAAAATTCTAAAAAATTGAAAAATTCCGATTTTTTCAAGAATTAAAAAAAAAATAACGTATATATATATTTTATCACTATAGTGAAAAATATTTCCAGATTGTAATGTTTAATAATAATAATAATAAACAATTGCGTTTAAAGAATATCTTCCGATCGCGCAAGCTCAATAAAAATCGGGAAAAATTCTATTTTTGAGTGATTTTGATGAATAAAGAAAATAATCACCTGAGGTCAGTTTGCGGTCCAATGTTAACATTTGCATATAAATTGTACATATTTTTGCTTGTTTAGATATTTGATAATATTTAAACAACCCAGAACTGACCACGGGAAGGTAGTTGCACTTTGAGTTCAACCCACACCCTTCCTTTCATTCAACCAATGAGGGTGTTTGCTATTTACACTACTTAAATACATTATTTTTTATAATAGAGTCAAAACACTGTATTAAAAATCTAGTGTCGTGACAGTATAAGATATAAATTTGTTATTTCTTCTGTTTAAGTCTTACTTTTAGATGCAACTTTGTACTGCGATTTTGTGGTAATGTCTAGTATCATGGACATTGATTTCAGTGTGGCCCTGATGAATCTATCTCTTGATTGGGGCCCACATACCTTAAACGATGCTTCTGTTACCAATTTGACGCACCGCTTGACAGCTTGCGTGTGGCAGGGGAACTTTTTTATCATCCCAGCCTGAGATATCACATGATTGAACGAATAAATGTATTTCTTCATTGGTTATTCTCCAAAAAAGAGGAGGAGATGATAATTTTTCTACATTCTAATCAATTAATTCTATATAGTCTGCCGCATCGAAGTTTAAAGTAGGAGTAATAAAGATTCTGATGCTTTTACCTTTTGAAACAGTATGCCTGGCTTTTAACA
This sequence comes from Maratus speciosus, assembly GCA_963932465.1. Classification (NCBI taxonomy): domain Eukaryota; kingdom Metazoa; phylum Arthropoda; class Arachnida; order Araneae; family Salticidae; genus Maratus; species Maratus speciosus. The sequence continues at coordinate 176,673,783 of OZ010792.1, forward strand.
CTCTTCTTAGTCCTAGCTCTTTTATGTGCCTCCTCTTATCAAACACCATTACCATCAGTAGGTTTTCCGGGTGAGGAAAGAACGAATTTCGTTCAATTACAGGGACTAGACAGTTTTCAGGTTGCCACGCAAGTATCCAGATGTTTCTATTGCTCTGTACAGATTAATAGGCCCGTCTGTAATGTACTTAATGCATTTTTTAAAAAACCAAACTGGCATGTAAGATTTTAAAATAAATGTCAATATGACTTTTAAGGCATCCGTTGGGTTTTCCACGCTCGCGTAAAGTCGAAGGACTATTTGCACAAACGAGCATTACTGGCATGTGAAAATGGGACGGGGTCACACTTTGATAAGTCATTTGGAAAGTTGCCAATTTTAATTGCTTGACTTACGTCAAAAAGATATCTTTGGCCCTTGCTCACTAATTGTCTGTCCACTTCTGGAATTTCACAATCAGTCAATTGAAAATTTATCCCTGAGAACTTTTCACAACAATGAGATTCTACACAATTGGTCTACTAAATGATCTTGGACCAGTTGTTTCACCATCCAAATGTTGAAAAAGATGGCGGAAAGGTAATTCAACAAAATGGAATAAAGAAACAACCCACTGAAGTGGTCGTACGAGATGCACTTCAAGCTGTTTGATAGCACCACCTTTCCATCCAATATTGGTATTTGCAGCATCACAGCCTACCAAATCTAAGTATTCTCATGAAACCCTTGTTCAGTAAGACATGACACTATGAAAGCTACAATGCCTTTAGTAGATCCAGAGTTTAGAGACACGTGGCCTAAATAAACTGAGCCACGTTCTTTTATGATAGAATAGTGTTCCTCTTTAATAGTTCGACGAACCTGTTTTGATCCAATCCTTTCTATAACTAGGGTATCGTCCTTTCTTCTGTCAAAATATATACCATGTAAGTTCATCTGAATCCAGATGACTTTTGCTGTAAATTTTATGGAGTTAGGTGAGATTAGATGAGAGCGCGTACCCGATTTCAGCACTGTTTTTAAACGTTGCTAGCGGCAGTTGGGTGAACTACTAAACTTTTCAGACCTGGAACGAACTCTTCGTGGTAAGCTCAATGTTGTTTAAAAATGACCTAATATGCTCAATAGTACCAATTAACATTTAAATATTAACCTCAGACAGCAAACTGACCTCAGTTGATTGCATTCTTTTTGCATGAAAATCACTCAAAATGGAATTTTTGCCGATTTTTATTGAGCTTGCGCGATCGGAAGATATTCTCTAACCACAACTTTTTTAATTATTATTATTAAACAGTACAATCTGCAGATATATTTCACTATAACGATAAAAAAAATATATAAACGTTAAAAAAAATTAATTCTGAAAAAATCGAAATTTTTCAATTTTTTGTATTTTTAGGCGGTTTGCGGGATCGGAAGATAAAGTCCAATTTGAAGAATTTTTTTTTTGTTTTTCTTGTATTTACCAATCGCAACTTTTCCGCACTATAACGACTCGGAAATATCAACTTCACTTTTTTCGCACCACCCTACTGAAGATACAGAAAGCGAGACACCATTTCCTTCTTACTCAGATGCGAATTGTGCCCTAGATATTCTTCGCCAGTACATTGTTTCATCAGATATGGAAAATGACTCATTCAACATTCTTGAGAAGCTTGAAGCAAGGGCTCTAAAATCTATACCACAATTGAAACAATCTACACTTTGATTTTTTAAAACTTAATTTGTTTAATTAAATGTATAATAAATATTTTTATTGTACTGTAAATAGCATTGTTTAATTAAATATATTATAAATATTTTTATTGTACTATAAATAACATTGTTTAATTAAATATATTATAAATATTTTTATTGTACTTTAAGTAACATTGTATGCTGTAATGCTGTTCTTGTATGCAGTATAATTACGTTTCTAAATAAGCCAATATATCGAAAAATGTATTGACAGTCCTAAACCTGTAAGGGAAATGTTTTTCAAATATTATTTTTCCACAAATTCTATTTAAAGACGATCTCTATTTAAGGACGATTTTTCGAGGTTTTTTGAAAGTCATTAAACAGAAAGCCATCTGTACAAGTTGCAGTTGTCATATGTAAATTATGTTTATTCTTTACATTTAATCGAAATTTAAATGAACAAATACGGAATGCATACAATTGGGAGATTTTTATGTGTGTAAGACATACAAACATGTTTTTTTTTCTTTTGATCATTTATTTTTCTAAAATATTATATTATTATATTTCCATTATAATTCAAAAATAAAGTAGTATAACACAAAAAGCTTCTTTTTCGGTAAAAAAAAAGAAAGGTTATCTTAGGATAAGTTACCGATAAGATAATTATTTTACATAATGTCGAGAAATCCACAATGGAACAAAAGTGTAAGCACGTGAAAACTTAGATAGCTCTTGGAAATGACTTAATTTTCTTAAGATTAGATACGCCTTTTTTTCTTCATCTCTATCATTTTCTTTTCCTAAATTATTTAATCTTTCTTTATGTAATTTAAACTCATCGAAACATATTTAAATGTCAACTACTTAAAAAAAAATACAAGAAACTCTATAAAGGGAAGTTAAATATTAAATTTACCTCATATCGCTTCTCTAATCATTCAGATCGTGCAAGAACTATTAATGGAACAATGCCTGTAGATTACTTTTCAAAGTATTAGCTTCAATCCAAAAAGATTTTTATTTATTTAAACCGGAAGCTTTGCTATGGAAATTAAAGATACAGTAATTAGTTTAATGAATTTTAAAGAATTTTTTTTTCTCGTTTAAAGTAACAGTGCGTGTAAGTAATCAACCTGTAGAAGAGTGACAAATATTTAATTTAAATACTTTTAAGGACAAGATTAAAATTATATTGTATCGTGTAATCTATAGCTAATAGAATTAAAATAGTATTATAATCTCCGAATAAACAAATGTAATCTCCTTCTACAGACAAGTAAATTAGCAATTAAAAGATAATAGATTACAAATAGATAGAGAAAACAGATTAAAAAAACGGCATATAAAAAGTAAATTTACTTTTTTTTTAATGGAAATCTAAAGAAAAAGTATTTTTCAACTGTTATCTCGCATAACCATTTTTTTATTAAAAAAGTTTCATTTAATTATATTAAAAAAAGACTGATTACATACTAGAAATTCTTACATAACAGAACAGTAATCTTATTCTACAGGAAGTAAATTATTAATTAGAGGATAATAGATTAAAAATAAAGAGACAAAATATATTAAAAAGCTGCATATAAAAAGCAAAACTATTTATTTAATAGGAATCTCAAGAAAAACGTATTTTCTAACTGTTATATCACATTAAAAAATTATTAAAATATTTTCATTTAATTATATCAGAAAGAGATATATTACACACTACTGTTTATTATATAAGAGAACGCAATAATGTATTCTACTTTGTTAATTCTACTTTGTCTGTTTTTTTTTTTTTTTTTTTTTTTTTTTTTTTTTTTTTTTTTTACATCTTTTATACAAAATAATGTTACTATCTCAATAATAAAGTAAAATCTTGAACCCTAATTTGTGCTAATCCAGTAGTACTCTAATAATTAATTTCAGGTGTAACAAACAAATTTAAATTTCTTATAAAGCATCTTTAAGATGTTCATTCAATTTTTAATGCGTACACATTTAGTGATTACAAACTTCAAAAATTTTCTTTTCAAACGTGTCTGCATTTAATTTTTTATGAAGCCGTTTGGAGGATTGTTGCTTTTTGGATTACAATAGAATTTTCATTAAAAATGTTATAGTTAATTGAAAAAAACTACTAATTTAACTCCTTAGCAACCGCTATATATATATTTACCTATTTCTTCAGGAACCGTTGTTTTTTTCTTAATGAGTAGAAAATCTATAAAGTAATTCAGGAAAACATTCAAAATTGCTTGAATATTTATGGAAACGGAATGTTCGCAAAATTGGAACAATGGCGTCCAATGCGGTTATTTTCTTTTGCAAAAATTTACATTGCCTACGTGCTTTGTGACATTTATTTTTGTGTTTATTAGAAATAAAAAGGAAAATATCATTCTAAAACTTATATTTTATGAAGAATCCAGATAAATTACATCTATAATTACAATAAACATCTAATTTATAATAAAAATAATAATAATCAATTTAACTGTTCCATAAACCTTTTTATTATCTGTATCTTTATTTTTCAGCATTTCATTTTTTTCTGACTATTTTACATTTCTGAACTATTTTTTATGCAGCATTAAATTGCATTTTTTACTAGAAATTAAAGTATTTTCTTGACAAATTTTACATCTAGATTGTTTTCCATAATGAAATTCCTGTGTTATTTCTGGATGACTTTCTTCTAATGTGGAAATGATTCCATTGATATAAGCAATGAGGTTGAGCATTTTGTCCTGTCAAATATTTCTTTCTCACAATTCTTACGATTAACTACAGTTACGTTTTCTAAAATTGACTTTTAAACTATTTTTCTTTATTTTTGTAGTTTGTTTAATTTTTCTACATCCCGATTTGAAAATGCATCCTAATTTTTACCTATAATATCAAGTACGAGTTTATTTTTTATTTCAATTTTATAATCACTAAAACGTATACTTCTTTATTGTTCGTTGATTTGTAATTTACGTAAAGTTCTACCTCAGCAGAGATATCAGGGGGTAAATCGTAGCATAGAGTGTTTTCTATTACAACTTCGTCATCTGTTATTATGTTAGGATCAGATGACAAATAAACGATTTCCGGATCATCCAAAATCATCTGAATATAATTGTTCAAAATAATGCAAAGCTTGAGCCACAGTTAAAAATTCCATATCCATCTTTTCCTTAAAATTGAAAGATATGCAATTAAAAATTTAAAAAGCTATCACAAACATATCGTTTAGTAAATAAATAAATAAATAAATAAAATAAAGACATCAAACTAAGTAAGAAACAAATTTTAAGAGTTACATTTTCAAGAAAAGTTTGATAGGAATAAAAAAGCAGCATTTGAAAGGCTTCTGTAAAGGACGGTTTCGCGGGCATAGCAAAAACACCGTATCGAACCTTCGAAATTCGGAGCGTTCCGTATGGCATCGAAAACTAACGAAAGCGCCACTGCTCACATTTCGGGAACAACTTGTTCGCTAATAAATTGTGATCCGTCTATTATGCTTATTAATTTCGAATTTATGTTGAATAAATAAACAGTTATAACATTATTATAATATTATAATGTTATTAGTAACAATAAACAGTATAAATATATTTTAACTAAAAAATATAATTTTTATTATAAAGTTATTTTTAAAAGAATTAATTATTCCGAAAGCGGCCAAAAAGCTAAATTTCGCCTTTTTTTAACATAAAAAATATAAACTTCAAATATCTTTAAAAAAATTACAGATGCTATCTCATACTTCGAAAATACAAATAACATAAACTTTTTTAACAATATATATAATACTCATTTCGGAAAAAAAAAATCCTTAATTATTGTTCTAAAAATGAGAGTAATGGTGAATAATGTCAGGTTCGGAGAAACATCTGCTATTGGAACTGGGGTTATATATTATTCTTTTTACTTGTATATTGTATTCATGTCGCTTGGTCTGTGTACTGAGATTTTCAAAGTAACATTTTTTTCTTATCTAGAACTTAATCCGGTCTGGTGAGTTAGACAGAGTGGGTGAAGGGAAGTAGTTATAATAGAAAGGGGTTTGCCCTGCTATTCAGGTGCCAGCCTGAGATAAGGCAGACAAGGGTTTCACCAGAAAGGGAAATACCTGACATTGGGGTCAGAGTGGAAAACCCGGTTTTATGTTGGGGAAAGAGAATTAGTCCAGGAAAATAAAGGGGTTGCTAGAAGCAGTCGCTTTGGATGGGAGAGAGTCAGTTGAAGGCTGGAGCGCAAGACGCAAGGTTAGTTCCTGTGTAGAGCTCTTGGATAGAGCGTAGGGTTGAGTAAAGCTCGCAGAGCTTAGGCTTAGAGCCCATGTGTTGGGAGATTGAGAGTAGTCTCCGGTAAAGCTAATTTAACGAGAGTAGATTGAGAGTGATATAACGTAATTTTAACAGTACACCGCCAGCATTTACTGTATTTAATTTAATGTTAAACAGGATCACCTACATCCGAGTTTTAAGTGAAAATAGTGTTTTGTGTTTTGTAAATAGTGTGTAAATAAACTGAAATTTTAGTTAATTGAACGAGTTAGTTTTCTAGCAAGACGCAAGGTTAGTTCCTGTGTAGAGCTCTTGGATAGAGCGTAGGGTTGAGTAAAGCTCGCAGAGCTTAGGCTTAGAGCCCATGTGTTGGGAGATTGAGAGTAGTCTCCGGTAAAGCTAATTTAACGAGAGTAGATTGAGAGTGATATAACTTAATTTTAACAGTACACCGCCAGCATTTACTGTATTTAATTTAATGTTAAACAGGATCACCTACATCCGAGTTTTAAGTGAAAATAGTGTTTTGTGTTTTGTAAATAGTGTGTAAATAAACTGTTAATTTAGTTAATTGAACGAGTTAGTTTTCGTTTAAACAATTCTCTCAGAGCGTGACTGATATCACGTAATCATATCGGTGGTGGCAGCATATAAATAGCAAAGGATTTTCTTCAAAGTTGTGTGGACTTACAGGAAACTCCGACAAATTGATGGCAGCGATGGGATAGAATTGCCTGAGACCTGTGACCAGCGAGCCGTGTTGCAGTGTGTTAGTGCCGGAGCACCCAGTGGAATTCTTGCGTGGTAATGCCGGATCGTCGAGCGGAGTTTTAGAGAGAGAACAACCAAGCATCGAGTGGAAGTACAGAGTGTGTGTGCCCTATCGTCGTTACAGCGAACCGAACTAGTGTTTGTGTCCTATCATCCATACAGTGAATCAAATTACAGTGTGTTACAGTCCGAGTGTTGAATATCATCAAAGTGACTTTAAAGTGTGAAATATTGAGTTCATCGTGGAAATACGTGTGAGAAGCGGAGTACCCCAGCAGATAAAGTATAAGGTAAGGTGTTTTGATCATTTATTTCTGCTGACATTCTCGAACCAAATGTATTTGTTGTTGTATAAATAATAATAATTTAAGATAAATTGTCTAAATCTTGATAATTTATGTGCAGTCAAATAATTGTGTTCAGATAGGTAGGAGATATTAACAACCATATTTACTATTGTTTTAAGAAAAGGTCATAATAGCTTGTGTTAAAATTGATTTTCTATTTGTTTTTCTAATAATGGTAGTGAATAAAATTAATGCATGGTGTTAATAACAGTTGGAAGGAATAATTGAATTTACTTAAATTTAAATTATTATTAAAGTAATATTTAAATGAAGCAATACTGTTTTAAGTTTGAAGAATTGATAACAAACGAGCGATGAACATTTGCTTAGAATTTTAATTGGCTGGAAGTAAATTTCGAAAAAAAAAGGCTCACAAAAAAGGCTCACAGAAAAAAAGGCTCACAAGAGAAAAAAAAGTGATAGTTTTGATTTTATTTGTTTTAAGTGTGAGAACCATTGTTGAATTTGGAAATATTTTATTGAGGATAATTGCAGGAATTTATATGCGTATGTTATACAATTTTTCTTTATGTGGATGTTTCTATTGGCATCAGTATTTTTATTCAGTTTGCAACGTATCAGTATTATTAATTATGTAAATTGTATGTTATTATCTAATTGTATAAATTGGAATCTATATTGCATAGTAATCAAATCGAAATTATTGTTTTTATCTTTTTTTTATTGAAAGTAAATTGTGTGATATCAGTGGCTGAGGAAAATCAGGTTATACAGTAGGTTAAATTAGAAATGTAATACATCGATTATCTGAAAGGTATTAATTAGCATAATAATTGGAGGTAACTCTACTAAGGTAAAAATTTAGGAAATATTAATTTAGTACGTTTAGATATATATTGTAGAGTAGTAATAGTAATCGGTGGAAGGTATGGCTTTCTTATTGAAATTAAAAAGGGTGGAACTTCAGATGATAGCCGGAGAATTGGGGGTTGAATTCACGGAAACTGATACCAGAACTCAGTTTAGGAAAAAGATAATGGACAGCGAGGGCTATGACGAGGGGGTTATTATGGAATTATCTAACACTATTGCTGCGGAACGACTAGAGCTCGAAAAGTTAGAAAAACAGGAAAAATTAGAGCGCGAAAAGTTAGAAAAACAGGAAAAATTAGAGCGCGAAAAGTTAGAAAAACAGGAAAAATTAGAGCGCGAAAAGTTAGAAAAACAGGAAAATTTAGAGCGCGAAAAGTCAGAAAAACAGGAAAAGTTAGAGCATGAAAGATTAGAAAGAGACGAAAGGGTTGAACGGGAAAAGTTAGAAAGAGAAGAGAGGTCTGAAAAATTGAGGATGAAACATGAATTAGAGATGGAGAGGCTAAGGATGCAAGGTTCGGCAAATAACTCTAATGGTTCTAGGAAACCTAATAATGAAAGTAACATAAAAAAAAAAAATGATCAAAAGTGTTGAAACTCTGTCTATTAAAGTATCAGAAGGGACTGAGGGATGGAATTTATTTTTCAACAGTTTAGAAAGGGCATTCAAAACTAAAAATGTACCGGAAAACCAGCAGGCCGAAATTCTACTAAATATGTTAGGAGATAAGGCGGATGATTTGTTAATTTATACCACTACGGAACAAATTGAGAGTTATGAGGAATTAAAGGAGTTAGTTCTAAGGGAACACGAGCCGACCCCGAAGGCATGTTTGGAAAATTTTAAGAAGGCTAGGAGAAACCAGAATGAAACTCATGTATTATTTGTATTGCGCTTAATAGCAACATGGGAAAATTATTGTAAGATTAGGGGTGCAGGCTCATATGAAAAGTTCGATCAGTTAATAATTACGGATAAGTCATTAAACACGTTAGATGAGGAAACCACATCATATATTGGGCTAATTCAGCAGAGTAAATGGTTAGAAGCTACTAAAATTGCTAAAGAATGTGACAATTATTTTGACGCTAAACACAAGTCTTATGCGGTTACGTATAAAAGTTTTAAGTGTAAAGATAGGTATGTAAACAGTGAAAAAATGAGACCGAGGGAGAATAGTAAAGTTAGTGGTAATTGGAGGCAAAACGGGAGAAATGAGATTAATTCTTTTTCGGGTAGGAAAACTGATTTTAAGAAACCTAGTGATGATTCAGCTCCTAGATGCTTTAAATGTGTTTTAAGAGGTCATTACCAACATTTTTGTAATAAAGTGGGTATTGAAGGAAATAACAATGCTAGTAAAGGGCGTGAACAGAAAGCGGGTGTAAATAAGATTGTCGTGAAAGGAAACAAAGAATTACCTAAAGGGCTATTGTGGCGAGGATATCGGTGAGAAATTAAATAAACTCGGGGAAATTTAAATTAGTGTAAATGTGCAGAAAGCGAAAGAATTGGTTGATTCTGGATGTGAAATTAGTGTTATTCATAAAGATTTGGTACCGGAAGAGAAACTAAAAGGTGCGGGTAGTATTTATTTACAAAGATTATTTGGTGAAGCAATTAAATAACCGTTGGTTAAATTACCATTAGCTATTCCGCAATTCGGACAAACTAACATAATTCATCAGGAAGTACTTTGCGCGGTGACAGATAATATTAATGAGCAGGGAATTTTACATTCCGAAGTGATTAATGAGTTGTCAGGTGTCAATCATGAGGAGCCATTACTAGAGTCCCATTAATGAGAAAGTTCGGAAATTAGTATTGATAACTAGAGTGAAAAGAAAGATATGAGTCGCGATAAGTGTAATGTTTATGCAATAGAAACGAGATCGGGAAATTTACAAGGTCAAAATGCAGAAAAAACGGAAATAGAGGAAAATAATAAAGTTATCGTTAGTAATTCAGATATGTTTAAGAAATCCCAATTGGAATGCAAAAATTTAGCGAGAGTTTGGGAATTGGCTAAAATGGATAAAGGAGATTATTATATTGCAAATGGTTTATTATATCATAAAGAGAAATTGTTAGGCGAGATTATAGCGCAATTAGTAGTACCCAAGGTAAGAAGAGAAGAAATCCTAAAATTACCACATACTTCGGTATTTGGAGGGCATCATGCAGCCGAGAAAACGTTACAGAGAATCAGGTATTCGTTTTATTGGGAGGGGATGGCGAAAGAAACTAAACAATTTTGTGAGTCGTGTTTAGAGTGCCAATTGACTAGAGGGGTTAAAGTGAATTATAGAGCCCCTATTTCCCCAGTATCGCGGAAAGAACTTCCATTTCAGGTAGTTAATTTTGATTTAATTGAGCCTATTGATCCTAAAAGTTCACAAAGGCATCAATATATACTAACCTTAATTGATCAGCATACCAGGTGGGCGGAAGCAATACCCCTGACAAGTTTAACTGTTAAAACAGCGTGTGATGCATTACTTCAAATATTTACGAATACTGGAATTCCAGATATAATCGTCTGTGATAATGGAACCAATTTCTCTGCCGACTTAACGAAATAATTTGAGAAAAGGTTAGATGCTAGTCCACGATTTCCCACTCTACAGTACCCGCAGTCTAACGGTCTTGTGGAACGGTTTAATCAGAAGCTTAAACGTATGTTGCATCATGCGATTAGGAAAGAAGGGAAAAGATGGCATGAACAAATACCATTTATATTATGGGCGTATAGGAAAGTCCCAAACTCAACGACATGAATCGCACCTTTTCAATTATTATATGGTAGAGAGCCGGAGGGTACTTTATCAGTTCTCAAATCATCCTGGGCAGGAGAAAATAAGGGGGCACAATTAGATGCTATGTCGATTCATGAGTATTCGAATAAACTTAGGGGACGCTTAGAAAGATCCTCAAATGAGGCAAAATTATCGTCCGAGGGGCAACAAGGCAGAATGGCATATCATTATAACTTAAGGTCGAAAGAAAAAATGCTTGAAGTAGGCGATAAAGTATTACCATTAATCCCCGATTCAACTAATAACTTATATTCTAGGTGGCAAGGTCCGGCAACTATTGTCGAAAAACGAAACCAGCATTCGTTTATAATTGAGTTAGCCGACGGGAATAGGAAGCATGTGCACCAAAATAAAATAAGAGAATGTATTGCTAAATGTAATATAGTTAATATTGTTTTTGAAGGTGATGAGGAATTTGGAGAACTTGGGGAAATTCCTATTTTAAACCGGGAACAAGGGGTAGAACGGGACATAGAAAGGTTCAAATTAAAAGGATTATCTAATAGTCAGGTCAAGGATATAAAGTCCATTTTGAGGGAAACTAAAGAGGTATTTATGGGTTCTGTGCGACCAGCGGAAGTATGGGAGCACCGTATTGATTTAAAACCGGATGTGCCAAGGAAAAAGCGAAAGTTATATAGTGTACCTGTTGCTTATAAAGACGAAGTAGGTAGACAGATTCAGGAGTTATTAGTATTAAATCTAAGCGAAGTGTCAAATGCAGAAATTAGTCATCCAATAGTTTGCGTGGCGAAAAAAGACGCAACTGTTAGGCTGTGTATAGATTATAGAGCTTTAAATTCAGTAGCGCAGGTCCCAACATTTCCTATATAAGATTCGCACGAAATCATGTATACTGCGGGGCAGCTAAATATTTATCTGCGATTGATTTATTGAGGGGTTATTGGCAGATTAAAATGGCTGAGGAATGTAAACATTTGACAGCTTTTACAACTCATATTGGGACTTATCAGTGGCATACTATGCCTTTTGGTTTATCAGGGGCAGCTGCTACTTTCCAAAAAGATATGAATCAGGTCCTTCAAGCTCATCGGAGGTATGCACAAGCATATATTGATGATGTCATCATTTTCTCCAGCACTTGGGGAGAGCATTGTGAGCATGTTAGGGCTGTCATAGAAGAACTTAAAAATAGAAATTTTACTATTAGGCTGGATAAATGTAAATTTGGAGAGAAATTGACTAAAGTTTTAGGTCATGTAATTGGGGGTGGAACGCATGCACCTGATGAGGAGCAAATAGGAGCAATAAGGGACCTAAAGAGACCGAAAACTAAAAAGGAAGTTAGATCTGTTTTGGGATTAATGGGATTTTACCGATCTTATATTCCAAATTATGCAGAAATCGCTATACCTTTAACTGAACTAACTAAAGGGAAGGTTAAAAATACTGTACCATGGGATGAAAGAGCAGAAGAAGCATTTAATACCCTTAAAGATCAGTTATGTAACGTGACGCGTTTGGCTACATCTACCGTAGGCCTGGAATATCAGCTTAACGCCGATGCTTCAATCCTGGCAGTAGGAGGCTGTCTTACTCAAAAAGATGAAAAGGGGCAGTTTAAGCCGATAGCTTTTGCCAGTCAGAAATTATCAGAAAATCAGCGTGCTTACCCGAGTATAGAGAAAGAGGCTTGGAGTGTTCTCTTCGGGTTGCGGAAGTTTGAAAAATGGACATATGAATCCCAAATTGAGATCATAACGGATCATAATCCATTAAAATTTCTCACTGAAACAACCCCAAGGTCCCCTAAACTCACTAGATGGGCTATGGCCTTCCGACGCTGGAACCGGAGCATTTCTCATCGTCCAGGAGCGCAATATTTGAATGCTGATGCAATTTCTAGGCTACATAGGAAGAGCTGGGAAGAACAGTCAGTTGCTAGTCCATCGGCATCAGTGACTAAATAGTGGACAAACCTTAAAGGGTTTGCAAAGTAACATCACGTTTTAATTTTTTTGTGTGTGTGTGTATGTGTAATTGTATTTGAATGTTCTATAAATAATAGTGTATTAGCATGTGTAGTTTTAATGTAATAATAATATTAGCACACGGTTCATTAGAGATGTCAGTAGATAATGTTCAGACACCTTGAAATACACTGGTGTCCAAAATTAAGGACCACTAACAAAATGCTAATTTTTAAATAAGCGAATACTCAAAAGGAAATAATATAATTCGAATAATTACTATCTCTACAGCACAGATAGTCCATATAGCACCTAATTCAGGTCACACATGCTCACAAGTGTCACAGTCACTACGGTGAAACAAAAAATAGGAAATTCTACACGTCTCATTATGAGTCTCAAATTATCACTATATATTACTCCAGTGAGATGTGAATGTGACTGCTGCTTTGTGTCAAGTCACCAGGTGACTTTACAATGTAGTTACATTGTGATTCTCATGTGATTGTCATTTTTAGACTCAATTTCAAAGTCATCATGAACGTTGCACTATAAGTCTCCAAATAATATCACATTATAGTCACATGGTGACTTTTCCCAATAGAGCACAATGGGTACTTCACAGTAGTCTCTCTGTCACCTGAAAGTAATCATGTGACTTTAATGTGACATTATTTGGTAACTTATCACAATGTAGCGTTCACGATGACTTTGAAATTGAGTCTACAGATGACAGTCACATGAGAGTCACAATGTAACTACATTGTAAAGTCACATGGTGACTCGTCCCAAAGCAGCAGTCACAGTGACGTCTCAGTGGAGTCACATATAGTGAGCCTTTGAGACTCATAATGAGATGTATGGAATTTCCTATTTTTTTCTTCACCGTAGTGACTGTGACACTTGTGACCATGTGTGACATGAATGAGATGTTATATGGACTAGCTAGACTGTAGAGATAGTAATTATTAGAATTATATTATTTCTTTTTGAGTATTCGCGTACTTGAAAATTAGCGTTTTGTGATTGGTCCTTAATTTTGGACACCAGTGTATATATGTAATAATAATAATGAAGAAACCTGAAAAGAGACTATTGAACTCTTCTGTGATATTACTTTATGTTCGGGGAAAATTAGCCCCTAAATGGCATCTTTTCCGCTAAGGTGGGGGGTGTCAGGTTCTGAGAAACATCTGCTATTGAAACTGGGGTTATATATTATTATTTTTACTTGTGTATTGATTTCATGTCGCTTGGTCTGTGTACTGAAAATTTCAAAGTAACATTTTTTTCTTATCTAAAATTTAAACCGGGCTGGTGAGTGAGACAGAGTGGGTGAAGGGAAGTAGTTATAATAGAAAGGGGTTTGCCCTGCTATTCAGGTGCCTGTCTGAGATAAGGCAGACAAGGGTTTCACCAGAGAGGGAAAGACCTGACATTGGGGTCAGAGTGGAAAACCCGGTTTTATGTTGGGGATAGAGCAGGAGTTCAGAAAAAACAAGGGGTTGCTAGAAGCAGTCGCTTTGGCTGAGAGAGAGTCAGTTGAAGGCTGGAGCGCAAGACGCAAGGTTAGTTCCTGTGTAGAGCTCTTAGATAGAGCGTAGGGTTGAGTAAAGCTCGCAGAGCTTAGGCTTAGAGCCCATGTGTTGGGAGATTGAGAGTAGTCTCCGGTAAAGCTAATTTAACGAGTGTAGATTGAGAGTGATATAACATAGTTTTAACAGTACACCGCCAACATTTTCTGTATTTAATTTAATGTTAAACCGGATCACCTACATCCGAGTTTTAAGTGAAAATAGTGTTTTGTGTTTTGTAAATAGTGTGTAAATAAACTGTTAATTTAGTTAATTGAACGAGTTAGTTTTTATTCAAACAATCCTCTCAGAGCGTGACCGATATCACGTAATCATATCGGTGGTGGCAGCATATAAATAGCAAAGGATTTTCTTCAAAGTTGTGTGGACTAAGAGGAAACTCCGACATGAAAGATCTTTAAAAAAATTACAGATATCTCATACATCGAAAATACAAATAACATAAACTTTTTTAACAATATATAAGAAAAATCCTTAATTATTGTTCTAAAAATGAGAGTAATGGCGAATAATGCGTTGGAAAAATATTTAACATGTTAGATACATAAAAAATTTGTAATCGTTAACATATATTTTGACATTAATGAGACCAGTTTACATAAAATGCAAGTAAATCTACGCAATTTATTTTGTATGTTTTGTTTGTTTGGAAATTGATGCGGATATTGTAATTTCTTCAGAATTGAGTTTACTAACAATGAAGGTCTCCATACGGGCACAAACTGAAAAATCAGAAAAAAATATAGAATGTTCTTCTCATGAGGATAGATAAGTTTATATATATATAGGAACATCGATAGACCGACCGTAAAAAACTAATCAACATTTCGTAATTTGATCATTTATCCCCGGTTGGCGATGGAATAAAATGTCAAAAAATACTTTTTTAAATTAATTACTCTTTAAGGAAAAAATGTTTCATGATGAACTTGTTTAAATTTGCTTTATATATTTTAGTTTTGTCAGCTTCAGTTTGTTTTAACAATAGCTTTGTCATATACAGTGTGATTCACGTATATCGAAAAAATAGGCTACCTCCTTAAACATTGGTCCTAGGCATAACAACATTGCTGCTAACCATCACAAAAAAATTTCAAAATTCTAACTCTGTAAATAAATAATAAAAAATATGTTTCCAGAACACCTTACAGTAACATTGTTTCTTGAATTACACGCATTTCAGTTTGTGGAAGTATCAGATGTAACTTCAAATTACAAATATTCATAAAAAAAGGTGCAAAATTTGATGAGATAAGTTGCAAATCCAAGGGGGGTCTATTTGAGAAAATACAAAAAATAAATTTTAATATGGCCAGTACGATGAAATTTCCAATTAGGAAATTTTTCTTTATCCATTTCTGAATTAAACAAAAAAAATTATATCTTGATATCTGTAAAACTCAGAGAGATATGTCCACTTTAATAATTCATGATGTTTCAAGGGATCAGACACAAATTGAAATGTGTGTTATTCAAGGAATAATGTTACTGTAAGGTGTCCCGGAATCATATATTTTTTATTATTTATTTATATAGTTAAAATTTTGAATTTTTTTGTGATGGTTAACCATATAATTTGTAAATAGAATCACATCATAAGACTTCTTACAAAATTAATATATATATATATATTTTTTTTTAAAAAATCGTTATAACTCGAAATATTATTTGTCGAATTGAATTTTTTTCTTTTAATTAAACATAAATATATAATTTTTAGTTTTGATTCAGCATTTAAAAAAATATTAATTTAGAAAAAAAAAAACATGTAAAATAGCAATTAAAAAAAGAGATGTAACTTGTTTTAAACAAATCATATTTTCAAAAGTGAAAATTATTTTCAAATTTGCTGAATGGAAATTTAAGTAAAATATTTAAAAAAGTGTTATTCCAAGTTTGAACCAATAATTTTTAACGGTTATTGACTTATGTCAATTTAAAGATGAGAAATGCTGAAAATAACCTATAATGCAGAAACATGCATTTAAAGTTTTAAAGAAAGATTGGCTTCTAATAGAACATTTAAATTCTTTTACATTATCGCCATTACTATTTTTTCAAAACATATTGCCTTCCCGACAATTCCTAAAAACTATAAAGGCACCGCACGGTCAGCGGGCCGTGTCGGTTATAGCCTTGGCGACAAGCTCGGGCTCGTGCAAACTTCTAGCACATTTCTCAAGCAAGTTTAAGGCAAAAATCTTACGCTGTTATTTTATATCTAAAAGTTAAAGCATTATCTTACATCGAATATTAATAATGTGCAGATTTATGGTCAATCCATAACTTGCATTTCAAATGATCTGGTATCGCGTCGCTCAGAGGTATTCTTAAGTGGTGTAAGTCACTAATTTTGGATTTTAATATATCTGTGACTTTTGCAGATATCAAGATGGATTTTATTTTGTGTTTTTTTTTTTTTTTTGTTATATTCAGAATGGATAAGGAAAAAAAATCCTAATTGGAAATTTTATCCTATGGTTATCGTATAAAAATTTAATTTTTGTATTTTCTCAAATAGACCTTACCAGGGAGTTGCAATTTATCTAATCAAATTTTGCTCCTTTTATTATGAAACTTTGCAATTGGAAGTATGGGCCGAGGGGCAATATTTAATGAGATAGCCTATTATTTCGATATTTATGAATCACACTATATATATTTATATGTATTTATAATGAAATTTAACTGTCAGATTTTACGATTTAAAACAAAATTTAAATTAATGAAAATTGTTTCAAAATTAAAATTACGTCCAATTGAACTTGTCGCAACGATTCAGTTATGCTGCTATGGAAACAACGACTTCTAAGATATTGAATGAAATGTGTAACTGCAGCATTCTTCATCTGTCCTTTATTTTGGAATGCGCTTAAATATATGAAAATGTATTTTTTAATACGAAAACATTTTTACGGTGCTAACATTATAGAAATGCAGCAAAAAGCAACATATATGGGGCATTCTCTCAATCTTTTGACTTTTATGCCCTTGAATAATAATTTTTATTTAATGCATTTTCTTGTGTTTTTCTTTATTTCATATACTGGGAAACATCCCATTGCATGATTGCATAACAATATTAACGAGATAAATAAGTTTTGGTGGATGTTGGGGGTCCAAAAACCAGGAAAACTCCTATACCGTCCCGTGTCCCTGATGCTGATTTTTAAGTTTGAAGCTGACTGTATGAAATTGTTTCAATAAAAGTAATTCAATGTATTTTTTTTTTCGAAACTGGAACTATTGTTTTATATAAATATGCGGCAAAAAATTAACCTGAACACATTTTTACTGTTGATATTATTTTTTGAACTCTGTCCCTGGGTTTTTTATCCTTTCCGTCCCTTTTGCTAAACTTATACAGAAAATCACTTCAGATGCAGCCATAGAATTTTTTTCAAGTTTTTTCCAGTGCAGAAGTATGCTAGAGAAAGAATGTCTAAAATTCTTTGACAGGAAATTTGCTGCAGAATTTAAATCAGCATTTAATTATCAATTTCAAGATCGTGGCTTTATTGGTAGTCTTACCGTCTCCAAGGTTTATTCCTGCACTTTTCGAAGTAAATAATTTTTTTTTTAATTTATTCCAATGTAAATAACTCTTTCTAAAAATCAATGAACATTGTGGCTACCACTTAGTCTTAACATGATTTGCCTAAAACAGGTGGTAATTTTCCTTACCGTTCCATCCTTACCGTCCTTTTTTTTCCATTTCGTGCCTTTTTTCCTATAACCGTCCCTTCATTAACACACCTTTAAGACAATGTTATACCAAAATTTTGTACTAAAAATATTACATTGTTATTATTTCTTATTTGAATTCCTGTGGGTACTATGCAAATTCATTATAAGTAAAAATTTAGAAAAAAATAAAAAGTTTTAGTGGTAAAATGGTAAGGTATAACGCTTTCGTCTTTTTCGATACTCGAAAGTATTTTTTTCACTCTTTCTACTGCAATTCTGCCGCTAAATTTGACTGATCCTTTATTACATACATAGGTAGTTTAATTCATGTTTCTTTTTTCAAAATATTCTGACCATGCCCTGTAAGGAGTCATTCCTTCTAAGTAACATAGCCAAATGAAATTTACAAAACAAGTATTATATATAGATTAATCCAAATATTTAATATTATAAACAAATAAACTTTTATTACCATTAAAATACAATTAACACTTGTTTTCTTACATAGTTGGTGTCTACCATGAAGATTAATCCGAATCTTAGTCTGTGAGCAGCTTAATCAGCTGTGGAAGAAGTGCTGTCTTTTTTAATACATTCTAATTTTATTTTACGGCATTTAATATTTGTATTATTTTGTCCAAACTACAAAAGACAATGAATATTACAATATGTGTGAATCAGGTATGATTGGAAATATTTTATCGCTTGCGTATAAGGTGTGAAAATGTTACCATGAATAAGTGTTGCCAGTTTGGCCTCCATTTGTTGGAAAAAATTCCGCATTCAGACCGGAAATTTCTTACGAAAAGTTTTTACTTTAAGTAATCAAGAAAAATATGTCGTTAAGTAAATATGAAGATATGTATTTTTTGGTCTAAATCCGAGTTTTCTGACTAAAAAAGGAAGCCAAACTGGTAACCATGCCGTGAAACTGCAAATCATAATGCACAGTATATATCTACACAGACACAATAAGCATATGTCGAGCACTTTATTTTATATACAGTGAAATACGTTTAACACGAAACTTGTTTTCGTGTTAAAAGAATTTCGCGTTAAGATTCGTAAAAAAAGAAAAAAAACTCACAAATATTTTTGACGTCGTCAAATTTTATTTCGATTTCCTTTTAAACTAGTAGTAGGTTGCATCCATTAGGATAAAAAGCAGGTAAAATAAATAGTGTTTTTTTGGGGGGGGGGAAATCTTTTTTTTTTTTTAAGTGTCTTTTTTAGCATTCTGGGATATAGCTTGTTTGAATCAAATAAATAAGCTATCTGTCTCTAAATCTTCGTATTTAGAGATTCTCATACGACTTCTCTCTGGCTTAAACATACTGCGCTCAAACATTAACATAATAGGATCCCTCTTTTTTATTATCATTGACAAAGTAGAATTGGTAATGCCAACAAATTGCAGATTTCTGTTTTCGTTCTTCTTTTTCATCAACTGCATTAACTGCTTTATCTTCATTTGAAGCGAAATTGCAGTTTGTTTTCGGACTGATTTCTCAGCCATTGTGCTCATGAAACATAAGCTAATTTACAAAAAAACACAAAATTCACTGCTTTTAACACAAAATCCACCAATTTCAATCCAAGCTAACTAGATAGAAAGCGAATTTTTTTCGTGTTAAACGATTTTTGTTTCGTGTTAAAAGAAAAACAAAATGTATTAAATTGCACAGTATACTGTGCGGTAGCTCTAGCTCAATTAGGGGCCTGTAGGGGACGGGTTTTTTGGGGCGCTACTTTTCTATTGCTTTTATCTTAGTCTTTGTCACATTTACTGTCACATTTTCATTTCTTCTTTTATCCTAACTTTTGTCACCATCTTCTGCTCCACTTTTTGTCCCCCTCCCTTAACTATAACATTGGCTACTTTTTTGCTATTTGAGCTAGAGACTTGGATTTTTCTATTTTTTAGTCATTTTTGACTTTCTAACCAATCCCTTTCCATATTTCACACTATTTCCCAGTTGTTAAGGATTTTCCTTAACAATGGAAACTATTTCAATTATTAAGATAATTTTCTGGTTTTTTCTTGAATATGCTGGAGGTTGCCGTCAGTTTTGATCCCACTTAATTTTTTTTTACCTTGCTCGTACATTATTATTATTACGTATTATCGTATATTATTAGGCTCGTAACGCGCCTAATATTGACAACTTTTTTATTTTTTGAGTTATTCTGTTTTTTTTTTTTTTTTTTTTCACTGGGATATCTCGTATTAATTACTTTCTTGATCCCACTTAACATTTTTACATTTAGCATACATTATCAACTTTTTCAATTATCAAGATATTTCTTGAATATGCTAGAGGTTGCCGACAGTTTTGATCCCACTTAAATTTTTGACCTTGCTCGTAATTTCTTGCCTAACATTGACAACTTTTTTATTATTTGAGTTATTCACCTGCTTTTTTTCAATGGGATATCTCGTATTATCTTATTCTTGATCCCACTTAAAATTTTTACATTCAGCACACATTATCCTTAACAATAGCATCTTTTTTCTTTCTTGGGTTAAATTTTTGGTTTCTTCTTGCACTTATTGGTTGGTCCCTGCACTGATTTTTGGCGCATTTACATCATAATTATTCATCTATACTTTTGTGTACCATATTTTTTTTCAGGCAAGTGCGGCGGGACCCTAGTAGCGTCGGGTGAGTACTGTTAACTTTCATACTTTAGTGTAATATTTAACATTCTTTTTATTTTTCTGGTCCACCCAGTCAGCCCATACAATGGCTGTTCCTTACTTTGTCCAAGTGTGGGAAATCGGGATTGGATAGGCAATATACATGCTGCAGCAATGTTGTTGTAATTGTCTACATCAGTTCTACATTGAGAGTGTAAATATGTAAAATTGTTCTCTATTTCATTTTATTATTTTATTATTCATAACACACTATTATTCCTGTATCATATCAGATGAATTAAAGTAGGAGACCATTTTTGATCACAAACACAGTAATAATCTTCACATGCTGAAATTTGTTGTTACTTGTAAAAAATTATGATTGTGATTGTCGGAATTACAAAGTTGGACAGGGTATGGTGTTATTGGGAGAAATGTACAATTGATTTATATCTCTTTTTGAGTGTATGGTTTTTGTGGTACGGGGGCAAATGCACATACTTTTCCCTTTTCTTTGTTTTGATATAGTAAACTTTTACTATCATTATTTTATATTATTTTTATTTCATTTATTATTCAAAAATTTTCCCCTTATTAGGCTCTTAATTTTTGTCTTAGTCATTTTCGGTGGTCACGACCACCGGTTTTTGCTTTTTTCTATCTATATCCCTTTCTTTCAAAGATATGTGGTGCGGGTCTAGTGGACCCCCCCCCCATTTATGTGTTTATCTTCAACTTTTAATATAACTCAAACGTATTATATCTTTAAATTGCTTGTCTGGCATATGATGATAGAACGTAGTATCGAAAATCATTTTAATAGTATCTTCGATCATTCTTAACAATATCTCTCTTAAAGTATTGCATAATTACTAATTGAAATTAGTTAACTAAAATAATCCCAAGTATTGATAAGCAGTCTTGTTAAAGTGGACTTAAAGTAATGTCAAGATACGTAATGAATCAAACAGGAATCAATCCAACAGTCAACTTGACAAGATTGGATATGGACACAGTAGTGAAAACAAGTACAATAAATAGAGAGGCATCTAATAATGAATTGGCTGACGTCCAATCATCTGGAGTTATTCCGGCGACAGAACCAGCGCTAATTACGAGTCATGTTGTTCAACAGTTGATAAATAAGGTCGAGGCGCTTTATCCACAACGTTATGAAGAATTTAAGGTCCTATTAACAAATCAATTCGAACATATCAAGGCTGTGGAGAAGGGAGAATTTTCAAAGAGCCCATACTATGGCATATATAACATACAAAGTTATAATGTTGTAAATAATATATATCAACCAGAAAAATATCGTATGAAGACAGCAAAGGGTGATAGAGCTGCCCAATTAAGAAAAAATGCACTATTTTTGGAATTTGAGTTACAACACATCAGAGCAATACATTATAAAGAATACAACAAAATACCATATTATCAAGCAAATAATACTGAACTAATAAACCTGCATCGGGAAATGAAAAGTGAAGAAATAATTAGCATAAGAAACAGAATTATAGAACTAAATCATAAAGAAAACAGAAGACCATATGTGACTAGTTGTCCGTTCTTCAATCATCTGCAGCTTCTGATCCTACTAAAGGAAGAGAATGATCCCATACCACAACCAGAAAAACTAAAATCAAAAACTATCAGTACCAAGAATACCCAACAAAGAAAGCAGTCTAATTTGGAAACTGCAATATCACTAGCAGAAGAAATTAATGAGGCTCGATTAAAAAACAAAGAAAAAATTATACAAAATGCATTAGGTGGATCACCACTTCCATTAAAAATACCACCATCCATAAACCAGCTAGAGTCACTATCCATCCAACAGCTCATTCAGGAGTACAATATACTATTAAATAACAGATCTAATAGTAGCTCAGAAGAAGCTAAAAAATATCTCGAAACAATCTTTTCTAAAGCAAGAAGAGATGAGAAACTTCTTATACAACACTCCAACGAAATAAATAAGGATTCTCCTGAAAAGATGAAAAAATTACGACATAAATTGGATATCCTGCAAACACAGAATGATGAATTGTCATTAAAGCTCAAAGAAAGTACAAAAGTGGAAATTAAACTTGAGAAATATTTGGAAGAACTGAAGCAAGAGAATAAACAATTAAAAATCTCCTTAACTGAGGTAGAACATAGTAAAGAACAAATAAAAGAAAGTTTTAAAGAAGAAATAGATAAAATAAAAAGTCAACAGAGGCAACTTAAGAAAAAACTATAGACACATTTTCACAAACAGTAAATAAATTAAAAACAACAACAACTCAAACAATAATGGAAAAAAGATCGAATGCAGAAGTAAAGATTGAAAATAAATTGGAAGAATTGAAACAAGAAAATAAACAATTAAAAGACTCTTTGGTCAAGGAAGAACAAAATAAAGAACAGATTAATGCAAATATTGTAACCCTTCAAGAAGAAATTAATAAATTAAAACGACAACAGAAGCAATTAAAATCACAAACTAGAGAAAAAATCATACAAACAGAAGTTAAGTTAAAAACAATAGCAACTCAAACAATAATGGCAAATAACGAAAATGAGAGAATAGAAGAAAATGGTGAAGGAGGGTTCATTCAATTATCCAACAGACTACAGAAAATTGAGGAGTTGGTGACGCGAAACCTGGAGTACTCTAGTGGGGGCTGTCAAGGAGTGAAATGCGGTAATGGCACAAAAACGGGCGTTCCCCCTGCTTTGCCGAACTCTAATTCTGCAATATTAATTAGAACAACCGCTAAACACATAAGGATTCCAAAACTCAAAGCATTACTTAACGAACACTTTAATAAAGTGAAGGAAGTTCCAATAATATACTGCAGAAATGCCAGAAATCCAGATACAATAATTATACAATCTAATACAGATGACAATACAGAACATTTGTTAAAAATGATAGAAAACACTCCTGACATTACAAAGTTAACAGAAATCACATATAAGTTGACTAATTACAAAAGAGTAATAATCACCGGTATTCCATCCTCAGTACCTACAAATGAAATAATATCATATCTTGAAGAAAATTTATCTGATAAAAACATCACCTTATTGAAAATTCTAAAGAGGGATAATTCTACACTACATCACATCATATTGCAATTAGAAACAAAAGCATCACAAGAACTATTAGAAAAAAAATTTATACAGGTGGGTCTCAACAAGTGCTATATTCGTTCTTTTCGCCCAATAATTAGATGCGGCAATTGCCAGCTGTATGGACATCAGACATCTTACTGCAGGAGACAGCCAATTTGCGCCAAATGTTCGAAAGGTCACTGCACTTCGGAGTGCCCTTTTGCGGGAGTTCCCTCGCAATATAGATGCACAAATTGTTTCCACTTACCTAATTATAGGAAACATTCAGCAGATTCCACTGCGTGTCCGGTTTATCAATCACACTTGGCAAATAGAAGATGTGTTCAGTAGGACCATATGGCCATATTGTCAAATATTAAATAACTCAAAAGAATTTGTAATAGTGCATAATATTAATTATTGTTCGCATATTGTACCTTAATACTAAATTTTCAGTGTAGATTTAAAAATAATTTTTGCATCATGTATCTTACATAATATCTCAAACACAGTATCATTGTACTGTAAATTTGTAGGTAATTATTATCTACAATTACTTATACTTTCATAATAGTGCATAATATTAATTATTGTTCGCATCTTGTACCTTAATACTTATTTTTAGTATAGAGTTAAAAATAATTTTGCATCATATATCTTGAAAATAGCTTTAAGTGTTGCAAATATCACATCTGTACATGGTTTAAATTGATGTTATGATTTAAATTATGTGTGAATCCTGAAAATAATATAAAAGTGTTGCAAATATGTAGGTAATTGTGTTAAAAAAAAAAAAAAAAAAAAAAAAAAAAAAAAAAAAAAGTTTAATATCAAATTCTAAAAACTATGCATAGTTATATGTTATAATAATGAATATTTCTCTCAAATGTAATTATAGGGGTCATCTGTAAATATTTATTGCAAACACTGTCAATAATTGTCATATATCTAACATTGTTATTTCTCCTAAACTGTAAAAAAAAAAAAAAAAAAAAAAAAAAAAAAAAAAAAAAAAAAAAAAAAAAAAATTCAAGGAGTTTCGCAGGTAGTAAAACTTTTCCCTGCCCTGGGCTTGGGGGTTACACCTAACCATAAGCCAAAAGCGGGTTCCCAGGGTGGGTGCTTACTTACTTACTTAGTATACTGTGTGGACCGCTATATCATTTCGTGTTAACCGATTTTTCATGTTAAGCGTTTTTGTGTTTAACGTATTTCACTGTAAATAGTCTGAAAAGTGACCAGGATTACTAAGGAAATATATAACAAGCCTGTATATATTGGCAGCCTTTCCAAGATGATTGGCGATACGCATTTGTCCTGAATTGTCTGAACCAGCCATACTCAACCTTTTTTTTTTCTCGCGGGCCACAAATATACGTTAGTGACATTAAGAGGGCCACAGCACATGCATAAAAGGATAAAAAATAGAGTAATTAAAATAGTAAGCTAACATAAGTGGTATAACAAAGTTAATATTATCAGTAAGGATGAACATTTGTCATCGAAGATTTACCAAAAAGTTTTAGCACCATTATTTCAAAACAATAAACTTCGTGGTAGATTTCTATGGCAAATGCTGTAGAAATGTTCGGGAAAGTTTGTTGTTTGGGAATAATGGTGTAACGAACTTTTGCTACCAATTTGTTTTTTCCGCGACAGACAATAAACGACAAAAAGCCTTATTATATAATAAGTATTAAACTTA
Organism: Maratus speciosus; assembly: GCA_963932465.1. Taxonomy (NCBI): domain Eukaryota; kingdom Metazoa; phylum Arthropoda; class Arachnida; order Araneae; family Salticidae; genus Maratus; species Maratus speciosus. The sequence goes on from OZ010792.1 coordinate 176,699,164, forward strand.
ATAATATAATAAAGCAGAATTTTCAAATTCTAAAGAAAATAAATTAGGAAGCATACTCTTAATTTTTTTTTTTTTTTTTTGCGCTGAATGTAATAAAAAAAAAAAAAAAAATTCGCAGTGGACTAAAGTTTGATTAGCGTTAACGATAAAGAAATATATACATCTCCTGTAGCACAAATGAGACTAAATAATCGGTCAATTGCGAGTATTACTCACGCACAGAGGGTTTCGTAGACTAAATATTTGAATTTGTAATTGTATTATTTAAAAAAAAAAACCCCGTTGCTAAAACAATACTAAGACTTTGTAAAAAACTATACAACTTAGAGTTGGGTATAACTGTATATACTAGAAAATGTAAATGGATATACCATGAAAGTTCAAAGAGATATGGAATCTAAATGATATCAAATATAGCTCTTCTGCATAACTCATTTTCTAATATTATCCTAATCTGTTTATGATGAACTTAATTCGGTACTGACAATAAAAGCAGTGCGTATTTAAACTTCACTAGGCATTTCATAAAACTAAATTCAGCGCAGTAATAACCTTTCTTTTTACAGTGTATCTAAAACAAAATTTTTGTTCAAAGTTTAAATTTGGCATTGTGCTGAGTGAGCTTCGAAAGGAGGTCGCAAAATTGCAACGCCGTCTTGGTTCGTGCCGCGTTTTTCCAGATAGGCTTTTAATTAACTTTTAAGGTCACTCGAAGCGTATTGAGCGATCCACTCAATGCAAATTAATCATGAATCTCACAGTATTTACGTGATTCATTCTGATTAAGGGGTTTAAGGACTCTAAAGCTTCAAAATTTTAGAAATTAAATTTTTTTTTAGATGTTAAACTCCTATCTTTTCTGAATATTTAGATACAATTGTTTCCTTGAAATTCCCATTAGAACAGAAGTTTTGGCTTTTAGAATTATACCCTCTCAATAGCTGAAGTGGCACTTCCCAAAATTTGAAATCATTTTTCTCCGAATGAAATTTTTGGGTATAACGCGCAGGATACCTTAAAAACGTCTGAATATTTTTTCATAAATTTTCAAGACATATATTAATCTGTATAAACTGAACCTAAAATTTCATTGTTCAAAAATTATTTATTTAGGTGATTATGCTGTTGAAATATTCAAAATTTTGTATTTAGCTAAATGCAACTTTGCATTAAAAATATAAAAAATGTTTTAAATAGAAATTTATTTTAGTTCAGGGTAATTATTACATTATTACAATTTGAACTATAAGTGGACCCCAAAATTTTTATTCCAGTTGCAATATTTATTTTGCAATCCAGCGCGTAAGCTGTTATACCAATTTTCTGTTGGACAAATATCTTACAGTTTCGAACCCCATGTAAATACTAATTCTGCATCTTGTAATTTTTAAATAGATGAAATGAAAGAACATACTTGTATCTTTCGTCTCAATAAAAACTGTGTTTAAAAGTGGTATACATTTTAAGACATTAAATGTTGAAGATGGTATTTTTTCTTCTTTTTATCCAATTTTAAGAATTCTGAGACCCTTTAAATTAGTTTGTTTTTAACAAATTAACGTTTATTGCTTTTATTCTGCTATTAGACATTGTATTACACATATATATGCTTTAAAGTTCTTAACTAGGCTTTTAAAGACGATTGTACGTAGACCTGTCATTATGCATGTCCAAACCGTCCGTATCTTTAACGGTTACTGTCTTAGCAAATTACAGACGATTTTTTTCTAAGATCATTATCAACAATGCTTTTATACATCTGTGACGATAGGTACCTCAAGCGCTGCTCAACACATTTGCTGAATGCCCGCAAATCGAAATTTGTGTGTAACGGAAAAATGCGATTTTCTCAAAAACTATGTGACCTAGGGTAATCGCTATAATTTTCCTGCAAGGTTTCAATTAACGTCTACTACCTCTAATTTTTTCATAATTTTAGTTTCAGTATATTCGGAATTAGATGAGGGGAGGGAGCATATTTTTGCGCTACATTTTCGGCAATATCTTTGAAATTATAATACCTAAAATTAAAAGAAATGTGTTTTTGAGTTCAGCGTTACGAAAGCTTTCACGCGATATACAAATAATATTTTTTTGAAGTAGCTTAATTAGCTCCTCTACATTTTCAGTAAATGTATTTATGAATGTTTAATAATCTGAAAATATGTGGGTCAATATTCTTTATTACTTCCCCCCAATTTGAACTTTCCATGTTACATAGTTTATGAGTAAAATGACTGTGATAGACAGACAGACAAACACAGGAGTGATCTTATAATGGTTCCGTTTTTACTTTTCAAGTACGGAACTCTAAAATCATGCAAAAATAATTTTTGACTAGGGAAACAGCATTTATGATGATTTAACATAGGGGTGCACAACCTTTTTAAGAGAAGGGCCACTTTCAAAAATCCCTGGGTTGTCGAGAGCCACATCAGCCACACGAAGAGAATTCTATTTAGGGGAGGTGTGTGTGTGTGGGGGGGGGGAGGGATACCCCTCTAGGTTCCCCTACCCAGTCAACATATTCAATTCAGTTGGCAAGGATATATCAACAGTTTACATTTGTATATATAATAAGGATTAATTTGAAAGAGTGATAATATTCCTGGACATTGTTCGAGGGAGTAAATTTTGTTTTATTAAAAGTGCTAAAAAATAAACATAGGCATGAAAATGGCTGGTGCCGAAAAAAAATGCGAACTTTATGAACGAAGGGAGCCGAAGAGCCGATCAACAAGATTTGATATTTTTACGCGCCTGATCAACGAAATTTGTGATTTTTCCGTCCCCGATAGACAAAATTAGCGATTTTTCTGCACCGGATTGGCGAAATTCGCTATCTAACCGCTCCTGGTCGACGAAATTCCTATTATTCTGCACCCGATCGACGATATTTGCGATTTTTCCGCTCCTGATCAAACAAATGCGCGATTATTTCGTGCCCGACCAACGAAATTCGCGAATTTTCGGATCCTGATGGACAAAAACACGCGATTTTTTCGTGCAAGAACGACGAAATTTCCGATTTTTCCACACCTGACCAACGAGATTCGCGATTTTTCCGTGAACAATCAACGAAATTCGGGATTTTTAACTGATTCTGACGAAATTTGCGATTTTTTCAAACGGTAAATTGACGAAATTTGCGATTTGTTCTCGCGAAATCCTGACGAAACTGGCGATTTTCCCGCAGGCAATCAAGGAAAGTTTCTATTTTTTCGCGCGTCATCGAGAAGAGTCGCGATTTTTTCGTGCCAAACCAGCGAAATTTGTGATTTTTCTGAGCCCGATTGACAAAACTCGCGATTTTTACGAAACCGTTTAACAAAGCTTGCGATTTTTCCGAGCCCGATCAACGAAATTCGCGATTCTTAACTGACTGACGAAATTTGCAATTTTTCCAGCGGCAAATCGACGAAATTCCCGATAAGCAGACGAAACACGCGATTTTTCGCACCTAATTGATAAAATTCGCGATTTTTCACACCCGATAGACGAAATTCACGATTCCTAACTGACTGACGAAATTTTCAATTGTTTCCCGCGGCAAATTGACGAAATTCGCGATTTTTTTCGCGCGACTTACGAAACTTGCGATTTTTTCGTAGTCGATCAAGAAAATTCGCAATCTTTTCGCGCATCATCGACAAAATTCGCGATTTTTCGGTGCCCGACCAATGAATTTCGCTATTTTTCTGAGCCCGTTCGCCAAAATTCGTGATTTTTCCTAGCCCGATTTTTCCGAGCCCGATCGGCGAAATTTGTGATTTTTTCCACGCTTCAACTACAAAATTCGCGATTTTTTGATGACCGATCAAGAAATTTGCGATTTTTCTGCGCCATACCAACAAAGTTCGCGATTTTCCGAGCCTTATTGACAAAATTCGCGATTATCCGCAGCCTATCTACGAAATTCCCCAATCTTAACTCACTGACGAAATTGGCAATTTTTTCCCGCGACAAATTGACGAAATTCGCGATATTTACTCGCGAATGACGAAATTCACGATTTTTCCGCAGTCGATCAAGAAAATTTGCAGTTTTTCCTCGCATCATTAACGAAATTTATGATTTTTTCGTTCCCGATCAACGAAATTTACGATTTTCTCGCGCCTGATCGACAAAATTCGTGATTTTTCAGTGCCCGACAAACGAAATTCGTGATTTTTCCGTGACCGATCAATGAAATTCGCGACTTTTCTGCACCAGAACGACAATACTCGCGATTTTTCAGCGCCCGATCAGGGAAATTTGAGGTTTTTTCCGTGCTTCATCGACCAAATTCGCGATTTTTCCGTGCCCGATCAAGGAAATTTGCGATTTTTCCGAGCATCATCGACAAAATTCGCTATTTTTCCCCAGCCGATCAACGAAATTTGCAATTTTTCCACGTCCGATCGACAAAATTCGCGATTCTTATTTAACCAAGAAAATTTTCAACATTTCCAGCGACAAATTGACGAATTTCACGATTTTTTACTGCGACTTTTGGACAAAAATTGCAATTTTTTCCAGTTATAAATTGACGAATTCGCGGGCCACACGTTACCCCATCGCGGTCCACTTTTGGCCCGCGGGTCACAGGTTGTGCATCCCTATTTAGCATAATTTTAAATTTATTCTAAATAACAGGACAGCTTTTGCCTTGCCATGAAAATATATAAAACAATGACGAAGGGCATTTACCATTTACGCGCATCTTAATTTTACAAATATGGATTAGTGATTGTGTGTCTCCGGCCGCCACGCCACATGCGGCCCGCGGGTAGCATGTTTAGTATGGCCGGTCTGAACAAAACAAGTTTTGTATCCCGCATGTCACCACTCTGATAGTTTATAGATGATTTTGTACAAAAATTGCTAATTTATGTACGAGTTTTTATGTTTATAAAATATATCTCAAGGGAGTACAAACAATAGGGTAATTCCGGGATTTATGCCGCACATTTTTTTGAATTTGTATATAAAGTTCCATGGGGGACATTAAAAAAAAAATCATGTTGCGCTATTTGATGTTAAATATACAACGCATGTACTATGACAAAAAATTTCAAAACAAATTATTAATATTTTTTAATAAATTTTTTTTCTGAAACATTACATTGCGGCGCGTCACCCGTTAATTTAGGCTGAGACTTGTGCGGTAGTTATGCCGCACTTGTTATAAGAACAGAATCAAATTATAAATAAAAATATAAAATATATATATATATTCATATATGGACTATAATTAACGATGTAATAACAAAATGAAACTAAATGAGTACAATGAAACGCATTAGTAGATTCAAATTAATAATTGTTGCCTACTTTCACTATTAAAATTATCGACTTTTTTTTACGTTAAATTTTAATTGTTATTTCAGCAACAACGTAACATCAATCCATTAGAAAGGGAAAAGAAAAAAAGTAAAATTGTGTTGACATAATTTATTTGTTAACCCTTTCGGGACCGGTGTCTCTTACACAAATTTTATTCGGTTGGTACCACTTTTTAACCCTCTGACAGTCTTGGAAAGGGCAAAATTGATAAAAAGAAGTTACTTTTACTTAAATAATCATGAAAATGCTCTAATTAAACAAAGCAAATATTACTTTTCTTATTTACTGGTCCAGAAACAAATTTCATAGGCTCTTTATGAAGGTGCTTATATGCACCTATGGTTCCGAATGAATTAAGAGACCTGCTTTTTCGACTACAATCTACAGAAAATGTGTCGAAAAAGTGCAGTCTTTATGTAACTACATTTAAACACATGATGCAACGAAGCCAATTACACTTCCTCTTTTTTGGAGTAGTTTGCAAAGAACGTCTGCGTTGCGCGCAATCCAATTTTTCATTATTATCATCTTGACTTGCATCTTTCTTGCTCTTCTTACTTTTTATTTTCCTCTTTTTATCCTTTGGTTTTAGTAAACTTGATAACATGCCTAACATGGTTAATCTCTGCAAAAAGAAAAGGGAAAGTTAATAACACTTAATCATCCCATACAAAAGAAACTGCTTTATGTATGCCGGTATAGCAGTGCGGCATGTATCCCATTTTGCATGGTGCAGACGTCGGCCATCACAGTTACCTGCCATCGCTAAGGGGAGTGACGTGACCATACACACGGTACTCTATACAAACGCTACACTTAGTTTTGTCTTCGAAATCATGCATGCATTTAGTAATTAGTGTATGAAAAGTATTTAAACATATCGCGTTTAAAAGTTTGGACATTGAAATCATGCACTTACGCCAAATTAAGGATTGTACCTCTACAAGTAAACAACGAAATGGGATTCACGCTATGCAATGGTTAAAATAATCTCATTGCGCACATATACTGTGCGTTTGACGACCACCTATCGATAATTACAAGAAATACAAGGGGTGCGGCATCTATCCCGTATGCGGCGACTTTCCCGGAGTTACCCTATTGTTTTAATAATTTTGATTTTAACAGTTTAACCAAATTTTATACTAAACTTCTTTTATGTTTATTTCATTTCTTAGTTTAAAAAAATTATTTTATACTATATATTTCAGTTTTGTAAATCTTCATTTAATAATTTATTGAATTACTAAATTCAAAAGAACATATTCATATGTTATACAGTACGAAGTCTGTAGTCTGGAATCCTCGGCACTTCAACAAGTCCGAACTTCGTTTTTCCGAACTTTGGGGTCATCAAAAATATTGCTTTTCTAATAAAAAGGAAAAGAAAATTTACTACATGGAAAGGCAAAATATGACGTTTATATATGAAAAATTGCATATAACAGCTATTAATACTAAATTAAACAATTATTTTCATTAAATAAATCATAACAAATTAAAAAGTAACACAAAAATATTTATTTAAGGCTGTTCTCAAATCAAAACGTGCAACTTTATGACATAAATTTTAATTTATTTTTGTTCTAAGATGAATGAAACGAGCAGGTGCTGTTGTTCAGAAACTATGTCATCGAAATGTGTTTTCCGTTTTTTTGCAAACGCAATAGATTTTTCAGAAAATAGTGTCAAAGTGGAACTTTTGAACTGAATTCTCGCGCGAAAGAAAAAGAACAACAGGGAAGGGTGAAAAAGTCTTTGTCACGTGATCAAAATCTTTTATAACTCACTAGGTAATTTATTAAAAAAAAATGGAAAGAACAGTTTGATTTCAAATCGCTTCCAAAGTCACCCTTTCAATTCTATGACTTTCCGTTAAAAAAAAAAAAATGTACATATGCCAAAACGTTTTGTGCTTGCTGAGCAGAGTAGTCGAGAACAGGCTTTAGGGAACAAACAATTTAAGAAGAAATTGTAACTTTCTGATCTATTGAACATTTTAGTTAATGTGGACTGCTTTATTAACTTAGGTATATCATTAAGAAGTTTTTCTTTTATTCTGTACATAGACATGAATTAAGATTCAGCAATAAATCTTCTTTGCTCTACACCTTTTTTTGTTTCAAAAATTTTGTTTTTTTCACTTCTTTCTAGAACACTACCGCTTGCAAGTCCGAACTTTGAGTGTCCGAACTTTAGACTTTGTACTGCATTGTGAAATTCAAAACCATTCTTGTCATATTTTCTTTAGAAGATTACATTATCATTTTACTTACGTTTCCTGCAAAATGAGTTGCAATTGAAAATTCATCTTATAATAGTTAGTCTACACTGCTCTTCTATAAAGTCACTTTAAATTTTTGCAAAACTTTGCGTTTTATCTGAGTGTAACTTCAATTGCTTTATTTTCAAATGTGAAGCATTTCCACCTGTGAAGAATTTCAAAGCCGCTGTAGTGAAAAGGATGCACTTCTACAAAACTCTCTTCACTTTTAATTTTTAAAATATACTCTGTTATTTCATATAAAAGGACGCCATTTGCATCCACTGAAAAATTCAGCATGTACGATCGTCTTAAACAGTATCTGTAGAAAAGTATGCATATGACATTACAATCGTGGAATAATACACAAACCCAACAAATGGCGATGTCGTAAACTCGACAAAAAAATTACCTATCTAATAATTAATATGCCTTCATTTGTTTGTAACATTAATATGGATACTTAAAATTAAATATATTTTATAATAGTTCTATGTTTTTGGAGAAATCATTCAATTATATTTTTTTCAAAATAGCACGTATTTTAATTAATTTTTTTCCCTTTTTAATGAGAAAATGGCAACAAAAAAGTACAGTAATCTACTATTTTCCTTTTACTTTCTACAGAAATGAAGAGCTTCAGTTGCCACCTTTAGAGAAATGGGATTAAAAACTACAAAAATATTAATATCTCTAAAATAATTTGAGATGCGGTTTTCAAACAAATTGCAGTTAAAAGTAATTTTTCCATATATGAAGCTGTAAAAATTGAAAATGTGCGAGAAAGCTTAAAACCCACATGATTTATTTCTCAATTGCAATAATTGTGTTAAATTAATAAAACATATGAAGGTTTCTATGTACAAAATGACTCTCTTCTTTTAACCATTTAGGAACAGTAAGAGATAATAAAATTTTGTACCTCGTCTCAAAAGTGCCCCCAGTGAACACATAATGTAACTAGTTGTGCATAGCCGAGCAGCTTGCATATTGGCTACAGGGGAAAGGAAAGTCTATCTAAAATATGGCTTTCAACTATTTTGATACTTCCAATTGTCTTTTAAAGCAGACAATCAGGTTGCTAGATTGAAATTAAAATGTAAAGTACTGTTTCATTAGCTCATTATTTTAATAATAATTTTTTGTTACTTTTTTACGGTTCAGAAATTTTATATTTAAAGTTAATTTCATACCTATAGTTTTCCATTATTGTCCATGTCCATGTCCATTTTAAAGTTATGTTACAATCATAGTCACTGTCCATTTAATGCAACAGGCATTCAATTATTGTTTTTAAAATAATAACTTCGAATTGTTTTCTTCGCCTTATTTAACTGCAAAATTCATAATAATTTTTGGGAATTAATAAGGCAAAAATTACTATACGGACATGCATTTAAACGGAAAAATATGTTTTTTTTTTTTTTTTTTTTTTTTTTTTTTTTTTTTTTTTTTTAAATAAATTGCAGTCATCTTATATGAGAGTATGTTCAGTATGTTCACATTATACCCTGATAAACAATATATTATGTTATATACAGTAACGATAAATTTAAATATATTTTATAGAAAAGTTAAATATAAGTAATATTCTGATCGGAATTATACTATTAACAATCACACACAAATGTATTTTGCAATGTGTATAGTGATTAGAAGAGATATTCAAATAAAAAATAAAATCATAAATGAATATCCTCTTCAGGTTGAATATCTGAAATAGGCCTACTAAAGAGTAACGTTTAATTTTTTCATGAACATTAAACTAGATTATCGTTGAATAATTTTTAAAAACTGAAAATGTAAATCCATTTATCCAAGTTTATTGTAAAAAGAAGAATTAAATTAGTTTTATTTGAAAATAATTATTTTATAACACTTTTCCCGAATTAAAGAGAAGTTAATTGTATCAACTAAAATTTTTCCTTTACTATATTGCTTTCATATAAATAAATTAATTAATCTTAAGAGAAATAATTGTTAAAATTCGAGTATAAGCGAATTCAAAAGAAATAATTGCTACAAGGTTTGCATTATTAATATGATTTTGGGATTTAAAAAAAGTATTAATTTTAAAATTGACGCTTTCTTCTTCTCAATTTGTTGCAAACTAATTTCATTTTAAATAAAATTGATTCATTAAAATTAGATTATAAATTTTTCTTATTTTATTTTTGTTTCAAAATGATTGATTTTTGTTGAATGGACTTTCATAGAGAAAAAAACTTCCATATTTCCGTACATGAGAAAAAAAAACATACTTATTATTTTACATATAAAACATTTATTTATATTTTACATTTTAAACATATATTTCTAGTTCAAGGACGGAAAGAAAGGACATTAACTATTTGTTGTATATGGGTAAATCCATTATGTGTTTTGAAAGTTTTGTTATCTGCATTTTTATTGTTTATATGATGATTAAACATGCAATTACATATAATAGATTGGCGGATATAGTTTTAAACAACTACAAGAGCACTTTCATACTTTAGGTTGCACACTATTATGAAATTTATATATCATTTTATGGAGACGTACATTGTGGTGAAGTTGGCCGATGCTTTCACCTTTCTCAGCTGGTAAATAAAATAAGTTCCGATATAACACACGATATCTTTCCAAAGTTCTTTATTAGCACGATCAAGTTAAGGTAAAATAAAATAAAAATAATATTACAATGAAGTGTGAGATACTCTCACTTTGCTTAACAATTTCTATAAACAAAAGACTCCACATGAGTGTAGACTATCGTACTCCAAGTACAACATTATGACTTCACAACATCGCTAAATATTTATAACATATTTATAACTGCATTTAACATAAAATTTTTAACAATGATTATAATTAATAATTATTAAACAATTATTTATAAGGCAAATATGGTTTATTTATAAGGCACAATAGATTCAGCAACGTATCAAATTATTTTCATATTAGATTTTAATATATCTATATGTAATTTTAAATATTTAGAAAATTTATGATTTTAAACAATATTTTTTTTAATCAGTTGATTAAAAGCTAGATTTAATCACTGATTTAAAGAATCTGATTGAAATCGTTGACACATTAATTAATACCCAAAAGTAATTTAAAACAATGTTGAAAAAATCAGAATGATGAAAATAAACAGGCATCGTCCCCAAAAAAATTCCATCGGCTCACCCTAAAGTATTGGAAAAGACGCCGCACAGTGGAGCCAAAAACCTGGCCAAAAATTAAAATAAATAAAATTTTCCTAACTATTCTAAAAAGTGTATTTTTTAAAATCTGACTAAGTGGTGCACGACCTATATTTATTTCAGAAGCATGGGTCACATCCGATAGCTCCCAGCCTCAGTTGAAGAGGAAGTTTATTTTTAAGAAGATGTACTTTATTGTTACATTTCAAATTTGTTATTGTGCTTAACTTTAAGTAAAATAATGCTATAAAAAGTGATAAAGTATAATTATTAAGATTGGCAATCGTTTCGTCGTACAAACGGCGACATTGTCAAAATCATTAACAAAATCAGGTGAATGATTTTGAAAATGTCGCCGTTTGTGCGACGAAACGATCGTTAATCTTAATAATGATATTTTATCACTTTTTATAGCATTATTTTACTTAATCTGTTTATAAGTGATTATTATACATGTGCTTAATTTTGTTTAAATGTATATATTTTATGACTTCATGAATTATATAAGGCAATCGTTTTATTTTCAATATAATAAAAATATATTAAAATGAAAAATGTGTTTTTTTTTAAGCCTTTTTAGACCTAATTTAGATATCTTGATTAAGATATATAGCTTTATACAAGTGTGACAGGGTTTGCGGGACCTTTTTTAAAGTATAGTCGTATCGCTTATAGTTTTGAAAGCCAATTAAAAAAAAAATCTTCTGCATAAATGACATTTTTAAATATAAATTGATTTGGTAAATTATTAATAACACTCAAAAGCCAGAATCTCTATACTACAACTCAGTTTTATAGTCTCAAGTTTGCTAAATACTTGCAAATAATATACTATATATTAATACATTCGTTTATATCGATACTTAAAAAATTATATATGGGAACGTCCACTGTTACTCTTGTGACCATTCGTGCTGCTTTTTACAAATACTTGCAATTATTTTACTATAAAATATAATTAAGATAAAAAGTGATATAACCAGTAAAATACTGTTGTGCTCCACCCATTTAATATATATCTAATTTGTAACACAAGCATTTCCCTTGTCTATATAATCAATCAAAATTTTGTTACTCTTGTGACCAGAGTGTCACAAGAGTCATTTAATATATAGATAAGTAATTTTTTTGTTATAAATTAGATTTATGTTTGTGTGTGAAACACAGTGGTATTTAGCTGGTTATATCAATTTTTATCTTACTTATATTTTGCAATAAAATAATTGGAATTATATATGAAAATTTGCTCTAATTATCACAAGAGTAACGAATGGACGTTCCTATACAGTAAAATTAACCATATTTAATTAAACATTACTTGTTAGTAAAACAGCTCTAACAACTATTATTTTCCTCTTATAAGTAGCAAAACGTTAAGTAAACTTTGTATTACGTATATATTTTTTAATTAAATTCATACTTTTGTGTGTATATAGGATTAATTGAGTGTATTTAGTAATAGCAAGTCAACAGCAATGATTTTAACTGTCAAACATATGAAAATAATTTTAGCCAGGATATTGCTTGAAATATTCTACTGTGCGCCGATTCCCCCGTTGACGGGATGTGTAGGGAACCGGCCGCCCTTTATGCTTTGCAAAAAGGTCAGGTATCACAACTCTCTAAAAAAAATAAGTTTTATTTATCTGGTGTTTAAGTAAGACACAATAAAGGCAAATATTAGGCAAATAAAGTAGTCACGTAAAATATTTTGAACATTTACAATAAGTGTTATGATGAAAGAGCAATAAAAAAGCACGACTTAAAAAAAAAAAAAAAAAAAAAAAAAAAAAAAAAAAAAAAAAAAAAAAAAAAGAGCGCAAACTGAAATCAAACTATCAGTACCCTACAGCGCCCAGCGCATATGATAACAACGTCACAAAGCATCTTGTCCAACACGGCGTCCCACCCCCATTTACCTTATCTTTATGCAGGCAGTCTTGATTTATGCAGTTAGTTTCAGACACATAAAAAATAGCGCATAGATTTTTGTTCTTGAAAATATTTTAAATTTGTACTGATATATACATATATGCACATTTTTTACTGCCGATATTATTCAATAAAGACTATTTTCAAACAACTAATTTAATGATACTGCAAAACCTTTTACTGTATTTTAAATTTCATTATTACAAGGGTTATAGTTTAATTTAAGAAAGCTTACCTATGAATAAGATGAAATAAAAAAGGAAAACAAATAGCGTGTAATAATTTAAAAAATTCTATTTTATAAATTTATAATTTCATAAAAATTAATATATAAGTTGGAAAATCAATTTAGAAATCTCAAAAAGATAGTTTAAATAATGTTTGCTTTTCTTTCCTCTTTGCGTATCTTAAAAAAAAAGAGCAAATATCATAATATCATACAGCACGATCGTGCTGTATAGTAGAGCTCAGCCGCATCTTTTACGTTTTGAAACATGATGAAAAGACAACAACTCAATTGCAATCCAAACCAGAAAACAATCAGTGATGAATGATGCCTTTTTGGAAAGGTCTTAATTTAGCGATGTGCCTTTCGAAGGTCGGGTCAAAAAATATCCAATATTAAGTAATGGCACCCATTTAAACTTTACATAGCGCTCCATAATTTAACAATATAGAAATATCTCCTTCACTCTTTCTTTCCTGTTGCCAATTCCTAAAAAGCGGCACAATAATTTAAAAAAAAAAAGTGATAACACGCGTATTTTGTTCTAAATAAAAATCAGATTTTCTCGCTATATTTTTGCATTTTTCAAATCGACGTCATTCTAATCAGAAAATGAAAAAAAATAACTATATATATGTAAAAACTGCGTCTAAACACGTGTTAAAATGACGCAGTGTCTTAATTTGAATGTTTTTAATGTTTAAAATCTATTTTAATACAGGAGTTTTAATTTCAAAAAACAATTTAGGAAAAGATAATAATTTAAAAAATCGTTTGCTAGGTATGACGTCAATTTCTGTTTAACTGACATAACTTTGTAATGATGTTTTATTCTGAAAAGAGACTCCTGATATTCTGAAATTAATCCTTATTATTATCATTCATAAAATGAAAGATTTATTTTTAAGTCATACGAAAGAAATTTTCGGTAAATGCTAGTTCATTTGGTTGTATTTATTGCATTTTCTACGTATTGTCAAGGAAATCATATACTCCTATTGCACGCGCCAAAGAAGACATGCATTTTAATTTTAAAAGTTGAAACACTTTACTATAATTACGTCATTGTAACACCAAATGAAATTCAATTTCGCTAGTTTAAAAAAAATAACATTGTTGGACCGAAAGTAATAATATAAGACAGGAACGGCGAAACTATGGCACGCGTGCCATAAGTGGCACGCTGCAGATTATTTTTGGCACGGCATAGATTTAAGTTTTACATCAAAATATAGTAGAATTTCACAAAATGCATTAATTAATATAGATATTGTCTGTGTTACTTGAATCCGATTAGTTCGGTTAGTTGTGATTGTCACACAGATTGAAGAAATTGAAATATAACTTAATTTATCCGAATCTAGCTCAATATTGGCTCAGAAAATTTTGAGAATTAGAAGATTATCGCTAAACAAAAATTAAAAGTGTAATAACCAAAAATGCTGATTGTAAATTTATAACAACTTGGAATTCAATTCCAGACACTGAAGGCTGCAGTTTCTGGCGCTTGCTATTTTGACAATTTTTCCTGCAAAACATTCTTTTCGTAAAAATAAATAAATAAATAAATAAGTAAATAAATAAATAAATAAAAGAAAAAGAAAGGAAAAAATGAAAAATTCAACTAAAAACGTCTTGTCAAGTGAGTGCAATTAAACTTGCATTCTATCAAAAATAACTAAGTACGAAGCGGGTATAAATTATTTGGCATTTAAGATGAGACAACATAAATAATATTTTTAAAATAAATTTCTACAGTATAACATCAAATATTACCTGTATTTTTTTAATGCTAAAAACAAAATTGTAAGTAGTTTTGATTCAATATTATTTGATCCATCAATTTTTTTTATTGTTGGAACGTCATGATCACGTAAAGTATGTTTTTGGGGAAATTTGGCAGGTGAACATGAAAAGGTTCGCCATCCCTGGTCTAAGAGCTAGCAACGTTTTCATCACTTGATTTTAGCAAGGTTCATTTTTCTATATGCTCTTCCGTTTTATGGTTTTATACGTATGCGGACGGTCTGGCTTTCGGGGGACGTTGAGTTTACCTGCAGAAGAAGGGGTTATGTAGGTGAAAAAACTTCAAAAATTCGTTATTTTATCAAAGCTCATTTTTCTATATGCTCTTCTGTTTTATGGTGTAGTATGTATGCGGATGGTCTGGCTGGCGAGAGACGTTGCGTTTACCTGCTGGAGAAGGGGTTATGCAGGTGAAAAAACTTCAAAATTACGTCATGAAACACTTCTGATCTTCCTTGTACCTTTCAAGGCTAAGGTTGAGAAAGGTTGTATGAAGGAATGTCTTTAGTTTGTCGGCTAGAAAAATAGAAATATGGCTTTTGGGATTAAATAATCCCCCGCGTGTACAAACGTTACATTTCTATATGTTCATTTGTTGCCGGATAACACACACTAAAATAATTTTACTGAAAGAGTGCAATAAAAGCTACCTGCATATGTTAATGAAAGTGTATTAAATGTAATTTAAATTTTATAAAATAATTCATTTTTTAAGAGGTAAAACAAATCGTTGCATATTTTCTAAGGAAAAAAAACCACCAGTTTTAGAGAAACTGTTATAAAATCGGAAAATAAATATGAAACGCTTTATTTTTCCCTAAAAAGAAGTAGTACTGATGCATTTTACAATATAGAGTAGAATACTTTTTTAAAACGCATTTAGCCAAAAATATAATGGGAGACAAAATGAGGTGAGATTCACCCCACGCGTGTGTTAACGTTACAAAAATAGGTGCGTGCGCTTACGGTTCAGTTAATTATGCCCTAAACGACGCACGGTAACATGCGCCAATTGTCTGTAGACTCAATTATATAATTTATCCGTACCAAATACGCCAATTGTCAATAGACTCGTTTACGTAATTTATCTCCTTAATTAATGCATACTTTACAAAGGTCACCTACTTTCCAATTTTCCTGATTTTTTGATCAATTGTTACAGTTAGATGTTGATACAGTTATTGTTACAGTCATTATCGTGATATTTCAGTTTGACCTCCGAAATATTATTATAAATATCCAATATTAGTAATATTTCTGATATTATTTACTGGTGTATTGTATAATATTTTCAATCACTTTTGATCATTTTTCTGCATTCAGTCGTTTTCAAACTTTTTTAAATTTTAAATTCCCATTCGGTTCCAAAGACAGAAATTTTACCTTTTTATAGTTTTTTCGCAGTTTTAATTCATTTCTTATGACTGTTTCTTACCCTAGCTTTTTGTGTGTTTGAGGGGTTCAAAATGATGATTGTTAGAAAAATAAGAATACATTAATCAAATGGAAAATTATCCTATGCAGCTAAATTTCCTATTTGTTGTCAATACGTTGTAAGAAAAATTCATACACAAAATTATGTGTGATACACAAATCTGTTAAACAAATAATTTCCGTACTCCTAGAAAACACGCTATTCCGTTAATTCTTCACGGAACTCTGAAAAATAGGGGAAAATTACGTTTATTCGTTGCACGCATGCGTATTGTATGTATTAATACCAAAGTTCGAATTTATTTAAAAAAAAAAAAACGAAAATTCAATAAATTAAAATTTCTAAAATAATCCTTTCGAATTTAATAAAGTAGCAATTTTTTCATTCATTTGATTTTATTCCCAATTTATTTTTTAGAGTATTAAAAATTATTCGCTAGTAAAATATATTCTAAATAAACATATTTTTAGAATATATAGTAGTTCAATCAAGTTAAAAAAATTGATTTTATTCAAAAATCAGACATATCTTTTCGAATTTAATTCAAGATATAATATTCATATTTTACATCTAACGATCAAATTATGTTTTATTAAAATGTCCCATGTGTAATAATTTTTTCCTCTATTATTCGATAAGCATTAAAACACTAAGCATTATTTCATAACGACGAAATTTAACTGCAATTAAGTTTAAATTTCCGAGGTTTCTGAACAAAAAATTTAACAAACCTTACCAATCCCCCAATGAACAAAGCCTGCATCTTTATTTTAAACTCTCCTTCTGCCAAGTGCTCACTGGTCGAGTGCTTAAAATGATGGATTCGAGACTTGTAGATCCGAGTTCAAATCGAAGTGGATCCTCAGAAGAACGAATAACGTATTTTTAAAAAAACTACTTTTCCAGATTACAGAAATTTTCTGTCCTAGAACGGAAAACGGGAATTTCTTCAATTCTCGGATGTATAGCGGTAGCAGTGCTGCCAGTAATATTTCCGTGTATTGAAAAAAATATTACTGAGAGTGTAGAATGATCCCTTTTATCGGAGAGCAAATATTTTTTCGTCGAATGTAAGGGTAATCCTCTGTGTGTGTGTGTGTGTGTGTGTGTTTTTGTAACAGTAGTGTTTCCATTCGTAAAAAAGTAATATTAAACGTCATTATAGTAAAATGCATTCAACGTTTAACATAAATTTTCCCCCTGAATTCAGGAGTAAGATAGAAAAAATCACAAGATATAAAATTCCGTTTCTTTTGTGAGCAAAAATGTTTCAACAAAACTAGGATTCAATCGACAAATGTCACTGTCATATCATTCAAAATCGCTTATTTACTAAGAAAGAAAAAAAAGGTTTTATTTATAGGGAAATTATAAAAGACGCAATGCTTTGTGCAGCCGATCTCTCTTTGTTGAAATTAAAAATAATTCTGAAATAATCACATACATAGAAATACCTTTAGGTAAGATTGCTGAAAATATTTCTCGTGATTTTCAATTTCAAGCACAATCTGACCTTCAATTATGTGAACAATTTTCATTCCAGCAGCCCAGTGTGTCAGACACTGGGCAGGAAGTTATCTTTGACCGGATAATATTTTCTTCAGTTTCATGGGCGTGCAGTAGGGTATAACTAAAAAACGAAGTTTCGAATTTCATATTCTAATAGTGATTATTTTTTTCTTTTTTAACTCCATAAAACGAAAATATATTTTTTAAAATTTTTAAATGACATTTTCCGGTTCCTCAATGCGTCGTATTTTCCATAAAAACGAATAAAAGCCAATGATTGCATGAAAAGTGTTTTAAGCTTAATGTTATATTTATATTTTGCAAAATTAAATTAATGAAGTGTTAACCCCTCAGGACGAGCGTCTTTTACAGAATTTTTAATCTTTAATCTCTGGTGTTTTAAAACAGAAATTTTTGCCTAATGGAATCGGGAAAATGCTCGTATTAAATAAGGTAAAATTTACAATAAAAATTTACTGGTGAGAATAATCCCCGACTCTGAGTACCTTACACTGCAAGAATACCGGTAGCTCGTCCCCAAGGGGTTAATATCCTGTAATAAAGAAAATAATTTTGTTTGGGATCCAATTTGGCTCCAATTTGTTTGACTTTTATAGAAGCCAGCGTAGTAGACATCGCATTTCATTGTCTCTAATTTATTTAGCTGCGACTCATAACAAGTTAATCCAATTTAGCGTGTGTTAACAGTTTCTTCAATTATTTTGCAATTAACAGTCAGTGTCAAACGTGATAATGTCTGCTAACTTGCCTAAATCTAGAAAATTGTTGAAGTGTTGTATTTCGCAAACCAAAATAATTAACACTAGACTGTCATCTTTGGCGAACATATGAAGACTTTATGAAACATTATTTTTGAGTTTAATTTAACTTAAAATCTGCCAACTGTAATCTGAAACACACTGTTTCTGAAATATCTAAATATGTTGCTGATACAATTAAGTCTATTTCTGAGACCTTCAATTCCAACGATTTCTGATATACAAATCATAAACAATGATTGGAATATCGTGAGAAATATCAAAATTTGAAGAAAAATATTAAGATTAGAAAGAATAATCCCATATCCAATATAAAATTACAAAGTGTTAGGTAATCATGTAAAACACTCTTCTCTGCGTAAATGTACTAAATATTATCGTGTATCCGAAGAAAAACGTCATTTTCTCAAACACCAAAGAGTGATGGGGTGATTGCAATAGGATCAATAGATGTAAAAACTTTTAAAAACCTGTAGCAGTACTGGAGAACGAAATATCAAGTGGAAAAAAGTTATTTTAAAACAAAAAAGTGATGCTTTAATTGAATGACTCGCCAAATAAAGAAAATAGTTCGGAAGGAAATAGTTAAATCAGTAGTTCTTCTAAACCTTGATTTGACTGACAATCAACAAAGTGAAAGAACCGCAGTATTAGACAGAACTGTAAATATTATTGCAAATGGCTCCCTAGACGATATGAGTATTTCTCATGATAATAATGAGAAGGTAACTGAAACAAGGACTTGAAGAAGACAAAGAAAAGGAAGTATTTGAAAGAATAAGAAAGACGAATTGAATTAATTTTAGAAATTTTATATTTTATAGCAGGAAGGATGACACTATGACAACTGAAGCAAAGGGAAAAAAGTATGACGAAAAATCATTATAGAATAACACATTGTCTTAGTTCAAAAACTAGGATAAAAATATATTGGTCATACTTCATTAATTTCTTCTTCTTATAAAGTTATATCCACTGCAGTTTTGGTGTATTTTCAAAATACTAATACGGACATTTCAAGCTTGAAATTTATTGGGTGGAACAAAAACGCCTTCACTGGACGATGCAAATCTGGAATTGTCAAAACGTTGGAAGCGAGACTGTAAAAGCTTTACAACGAATAATTTACTTATTACATGCACATGATCTGTCTTTTAGATACTTATTTCAACATCTTGCTGGAAAAACTATGGGTACTAAAGGATTTTCTGGACCAATAGGAAAGTAACTTGAAAAATGCAAACATTATAGACTATAAAAAATGGATACTGTCTTGACGGACTGATCGGATGAAGAACTTAAAAAAAAGTACAAACAGCCTGAATTTTAGATTTTCCTTGTCATACTCAAATAGTGGAAACGTTTATAAAAATTGTCTCGCGAGCTGCGTCAACCATCTTTAGATATTAAGCAAGAGATGGCTTTATCTTGGGAAAGTTGAATTCTAGCAATGCAATGACAAAGTTTGCGTAAGAAGACTTATAAGCCAGTAGGTTGAATACCCAGTTGAAATAATCCATAACAAAAAGTGGTAAGGAGAGTGGAAGTGGATATTTAGCCTCCTCCTCGTGATGACTTCTTAGTAATATTTGCATAATATAAGCAGATTTGAGCTAACAGCTACTTTGTTTACATTAAGTTACTTTAAAATGAAATTTTAAAACTCTAACGTCCTTGAGGAACCGGAAATCAAAATAATTTTTATAAACCTTATCAGCCAATAGTTTAAACTTCCAAAAAGGAAAAAATGTTTTCATTTTTTTGACATTAAAACAATAAAGTTTTTTTTTTTTTTTTTTTTTACCCTATACTTAAGTTCCACCCTAGCATACAGCAGGGAAAGATCCGGATAGTAATTTCTTCAGATTCATGGGCGTACAACAGGAAAAGATATTTTTGATGTTTTTAAATTGTTTTTAAAGAAATAAACATGCCACTGGATAAACAAACATCAATCACAACAGATGGAGGTCGGAAAAAATGACAGCTCAGAGACAGAGATTTCTCCAGCTCAGCGACAGAGATGGAACATTGCAAGGCATGGAATCTGACCGAAAGGATGTGTTATCATACACTGAAGTAAGATGGTTAATTATAGGAGAAATTTTGGAAATATGTTGTGTGCTCTTACCTGGCATCAAACCGTTTCTTGAATCCCGAAATATTTATCACGATGAGTTTGAAGATGTTTTCTGGTTATTCGATCCGCATTTTGGACAAATGACATTTAAAATGAATGATTTGAATTTAGTAGCCACCCTGTATAGTACAGTACTGTTTAGAACAGACTGTGCACGTCATTCAGTATGTTTCAGTGGTTTGTACTAAAACTCTGTACCATCAACTCAATACACACCGCTAAAAATTATGAAATCGACGATTTTAATGCATATTAGAAATGTCATTTAGAATGATTATATTCCGTGATTAATATTTAAATAGTACAACATTCCTTTATAAAAGTAATTATTGTCTCAGTATAAGTATTGTCTATGTATTATATTTTTATGCATTCTTAAATATTGCAAGGTATTCCAAAATTTATACAAGAAATTCTTCAAACCACAAATAGCTTATTTTATTTCATTACTTGTTTGAAACAGTATCAATAAGTATTTTTGAATAAAGTTTTCATTACGCTATGTTAATAATTAAAATATATATATATATATATATAATTCAAAAATGTATCTGTGCCACCTCGTATAGCTTTTTAGCAAAAATTAAATTTGCCTAATTAGTAATTCATTAATCAGAATCATATTTACACCATTGGAATCATATTTACACCATGTACAGAGTACCTAAGTATTAAATAAAAATTAAGTCGGTTTTAGCAAGTAAACAA
The DNA here is from genome assembly GCA_963932465.1 of Maratus speciosus. Taxonomy (NCBI): domain Eukaryota; kingdom Metazoa; phylum Arthropoda; class Arachnida; order Araneae; family Salticidae; genus Maratus; species Maratus speciosus. Next base: position 176,720,478 of record OZ010792.1, read on the forward strand.
GCAACCCAAAATAAACAACAAGCAACCTTTTGCAAAATAAATGCATTTTTGTGTGGAATTTTTGTGTAATCGTATTAAATTATGGAAAGAATTTACACCTTTCATATGTACATTGTATTTTCTGATTATATTCTTATCAGAATTTGAGAAAATATCCGGAATGCGCACACATGCAAGATTGTTATACGGGGACACTTAGGAAAAGCAAAAAAAAATTTATATATCATAAAAAACACCATAAGTACCATATTATTAAATTATCTTTAAAAGTGAAATATAAAACGTCAAATCCAAAGTAACTTCTCATTCATTAAGAAAATAAATTATGTGGGGTAAGTTTAAATCTTAACTTCAGGTGATACTTATTTAATAAAATGTGGAGGGGTTCACAATGGAACAGATGTGTAAACTTATAAAAGGTTAGAATTAAATAATTTTCAAAGATTATTTTAATCTGCTTAAGAGATATACGTTTTCATTTTTAATTCATATCATTTCCTTTTCCTAAACTATTTTTTATTTGTTTGCCTAAATTAAACTCATTCAAAAATAATTGAAAGTCAATTACAAGAAACTACCCGTAAGGCATGGTGACGTCACGGAGACGTCGTTGTGAAGTCACACTGTGACTTTATGACAGTCGATGCGACCTCATGTGACGTCGATGTGACGACATAGTGAGTAGAATGCGAAGTCGTTATTGTCGTTTTAGAGGTCATTTGTGACGTCACATTGTGACCACTCTGTGAAGTCACAGTGTGACAAATTTGTGAAAAGTGTGTCATTTGTGACTACTTTGGCATTAATTTTCTGACGAACATGTGACGGAAGCGACAATGCTTTGAAGTCACATTGTGACAAATTTGTGAAATATGTGTCATTTGTGACGAACTTGTCATAAACACCGTGATGCTTTCAAATGAAAATCAAATTTCAAATTAATTGCTTAAAAGGCGCGAAGGCCAAACTAGCGAAAAAGATTCCATGCCGGGACTCGAACCCGGGCCATCAGTAAAGCGCACTGACATTCTACCGACTAAACCACATGGAACGATACCCAGCCTGGAAATTTTCACAAAATTACATGTTGGCAAGGCTAGAAAAGCAGCACAAGATGGGATATTTATCGTGAGCCAACGACATGGGACAAACAGGAAACTTAATTCAATCCAGCATCGCTTGAATCTATATTAATAGTTTGAAATTTTTCCAGAGAGATAGTTTCTCAAGTCTTCAAGTCTTAATATAGTTTCAATCGATGCTGGATTTAATTAAGTTTCGTGTTCGCCCCATGTCGGTGGCTCACGATAAATATCCCATCTTGTGCTGCTTTTCTAGCCTTGCCAACATGTAATAGCAAGAAATTTTCCAGGCTGAGTGTCGTTCTATGTGGTTTAGTCGGTAGAATGTCAGTGCGCTATACTGATAGCACGCGTTCGAGTCCCGGCATGGTCTCTTTTCACTAGGTTGGTCTTTGCGCCTTCTAAGCAATTAATTTGAAATTTGATTTTCATTTGAAATATTGTATGTAAACTGAATGTTTCTCTGGAAAAATTTCCAAGTATTAATACTGTGATGGATTTTAAAATGCACAATTTTAAAATAAAGTTTTGTTTGAGATATAAAATCGTATCTTTTTACCGTACTTTTTAGCAAAATATAGCTATTTTGGAGTCCTATTCTTCTAAAATAGTTTTAATTTTTCCCCTTAAAAAACAATGTTTGTCACCTGACATATTTTTTTATTAAGTTCTAAGCTTGATCTTGAGTTCAAGCTTGATATTAAGAGTGTGTAAGATTTTAAGGTGTTGTGGTTGTGATTAAACTTTGCTTTATTAAATACGACATAAGCAATATTTATTTAATATTTTTATTTCCGTGTATATTGAATATTGTGAAGATGAGCTAAATAGATTTCGTATGTTCTATAAGAAAAGACTGATCTGGGAAATAGAAAAAACAAGTAAGAAAAATCATGCGTTAAGCATAGATTATAAAAAACTTTCCAACACTTCCCGAATGCTTTAACAAAACTTCGTTATTTAGAGAAATAAGGTAAATAAGATAACTAAGTAAACATTTTAGAAAAGGCATAAAACATTTGAAAAACTGGTTTCCGCAGTTACTGCCCATAGCTAAATAGGTTTTCCAATTCTTTTGAACAGCCCTGTATTTGATCTGTAGGTTGATATATACATTATATAATGGGATAATTTAGTTTAGCAAGAAAACACATAACAGGTTGAAACTCTCTTTCAGCAATTTATACTGATTAAAGGCCTCAAGCCATTCATTTCTTCGAATAGATGGAAAAATGCATTTATAGCCACACCAATCTCTTCTTCTGAATGGAAAAGACGTCCACGTACGTTCTTTTTTAGATTAAAGAATAACCAAAGGTCACACATAGCTAGATCAGGTGAATACGGCGGATGTCCTATCACTTTAATTCGTTTTTGTTTAAGAAACTCAACTGTTAATACGGCTGTATGTGAAGATGCATTGTCATGTTGAAGCATTAGTCCCCTAACATTCACTGCTTGTAGAATTTCTGGAAGGCAATTAGTGGTATACCAGTTTGCTGTTACTGTCTTCTGTCCTTCCAACTTGATGGCTTTGACCAATCCCGTACTGCTGAAGAAAACGGCATACATCACTTCTTTCAGTGCGCGTTGTCTTTTCACCATAGTCGGCGTGGGATCATCTTCAAAGTCCCATACTTTGCTTTCTTGACGTGTTGGAACGTCAAAAAACGGTATGTACGTTTCAACACCCGTTACAATTTTAGAAATTATGCGGTGGCCACCATCATTTAGCAATTTAAGAGTTTCTTTACTGATTCTGACACGCTCCTCTTTTTGGTGCTCAGTTAGATTATGGGGAACCCAACGGCAAACTACTTTTTTCATATGCAATTCTTCATGAATAGTGTGTATGGCTGCGGATCCAATGTTAAGTTCCTCCTGTATCATTTGATAGGTACAGCGATTATCATCCATTAACATTTTTCGTATGGCAGACACATTATCCGGGATTACTGCCGACGGCGGCCTTTCTGTGTGTTCTTCATCCTGGAGAAAATTGCGACCTCTGCTAAATTCTTTAAACCATCTGAATACAGTAGCACGAGCTGGAGATTCACCACCAAATGCTTATTTCAAGGGTTGAACGCATTCTTCTTGATTTAATCCTGCTTTAAAATCGTAGAAAATCATAGTGCAAAAATGTTCTCGTGTGAACTCCATTTTCTCTTCTGTTTAAAATTTATTCTACGTTAAACAAGTTGAAGTAAGTCAGTAAAAAATCGTCTGCTGAGTTAAAATACCTTGTATTTTAAAATTAAACCGTTATTTTTATTTTATAAATTCTCGTCTGCACGTATCTCAATAATTTCAGAGTAACCCTCGTATAAACTTGCTATCAGGCATGAAAAACACTTTATTTCAATACTTAAATATAATATTTTATTTTTTAAGGGTGTATTTCAATCCAAACTGCTTATTTTCTGATTCATTTTTAAATTCATTTTTGTTCTCAAACGCATCAAACTGTGAAATTCTCTTATTTAGCAACTACCTAATGTGCCGTGCTTCTCGAGTTTTTGATAAATGCAGAAAATATTACAAAAAATGCTGTCAAAGTAGGCGTTTGGAACCAAATTTTTCGCAGCGGAAGATCTCGGAATGAAAAAAACGGTCATACTGAGAAACTAATTATTTAAAACTCAAATTCTAATGAATTGAGGGGAGAATGAAATCACACGGCCTCTTTAACATCTCTTCAAAAATCACCTCAGCAAGTTTCATGTTTTTACTTTTAAAAATGAGTCTGAAAATGCCTCAGAAAATATCGAGCTGTTGAAGGTTGACAAATATTTTTTCGAATACACCCTTAATGCCAATATTTATGGTATCGAAAACGTAGAAAATGAGTTTAAGGTCGAAGAAAATTTAATAACTGATTCTGAATGTCTATAATTAAAAGTTTGATTAAAATCACAAATAGAAAAAAAAATAAAAAAAATAAAAGCTTACATACAATTTAAAAATATATATACCAATTTGAATAACACTAAAAATAATAATTAGTATTTTTATTTTTACTATTAAACAACAACAAACTACAATAGATGAATTAAATGCAATATTAGATTTAACAATTTCTCAAAAATCTTTCCATATGTTATAAGGAATTCCTATTATTTTATAATTTTGCCAAATGTTAAATCTGAAAACATTGGTATGAAGATTTAGGATTTTAAATAATAATTTAAAATATTATTTGCAATGAAAAAAAATCTTTCAAAAGTTTCACTACTATAATATGTAAAAACACATTTTCCCACTATAATGTTAATTTCTAAACTGAAACCGTTTCGTAATATCATAATATTCGAATATAATATTTAATTCCAAAACAATAATGACGATAAATACTGTTATATGAGTGTTTGTAATCAGAAAAAAAAAGTAAGAAGCCGAAAAACATTCCACATCACTGTCTCAATCTCAAGTAACTACAAATTAATGTTTATATTCATCCCACTCTGAATGTAGGCATGAATTTCTGCGTCAGCTTTATGTGTTTTGTTTTTAGAGCGATGGCAGATTAACGCATTTTACAACATAGAATTGAATAGGATAATTTCGCTTCAAAACAAATCCAGATCAGCCTCGTAACATAAAACGATTTAATTCATAATCATAATATACAAAACAGAAATAAAAAATTTAAATTAAATAAGACTTAACTTTTATGCTATAAATTAATAATATCCGAGTATTGTTGTCCGAAAATGACAGACGTCTTTCTCTTACATTAAAAAAAGCATAAACAAAATCTGACATAGCAGACTTCGTGATGTTCTTTTCCCGCGTCTATTACAAAAAGTTCTCTGTTTATTTTCATGTTAATTTTCTGCAGAATAAAACAATTTGTAAAATAACTTTTTTAAAAGTCATATATCTAAAACACAAATTGGAAATGCGAATAATTAATTATATCATGTGTTTTGCATAAATTTTGTATATATATATATATATATTTTCGGAAAATGCTACTTTTATTTAAAAAGGCTGAAAGAAGTAAAATTAAAAAAAAAAAAAAAACAGTTACTAAAAATAGATTAACTGGAAAAAATATGACTTGAATGCAAATTATATAGCAATAAATGCATATATGTCTAAACTCTGAAGATTCTTTCTGCGTGCTCATTAAAATCTGCAGACTTAACTGTAATAGAAAATTTTTAGTTTGAAACCACAGAAATGTTTCGCCCAGTGGTCAACAAAAAAATTAAAAAATTTCCTTCCTGCAAACTAAATATGTAAAGTGTATAGATTTAATATTTCTAATTCTAAATATGTTATCCAAATTGCTTCAGCACGTAGCATTTTTCCGAGAAATACTTTTATAATAATAACAATCAGTGAAGTATTATTATATTAAATTGCAACGCTAGATAAAATTGAAATCATCCTGTTTTAAATATTTCTCTTCATTTTCAAAAAAATTTGAAGTTAATATTTTCGTCACACTGTGATTTACAATATGGTGGTTCTTTTGTCACATATGTGACGTGGCGTACGTTACATGCGGTGACATAACAGTACGTTACAATTTTTTTTATTGCCATAAAAATAAAATTTTACACTAAATAACATGTTTTAAAGAATTTTTGTAATTGTTTAAAGTTTTCTAACAAGTTCACATCTCAGTCACAATGTGACATCACTGAGAGGTGGCATTTTGGTCACAGATGTGACGTGACCACAGTGACTTACAGTGACGTCACAATGGCGTTACTGTGACCATGCATGCTATGAGGGTAAGAAAGGACTTTGAATCTTATTAAAATTGTTTCTTATCTTTTTAATCTATAATTCAAATCTTGAAAGAACTATTGATGAACAATGCTTTAAAATTTCTTTTCTGATCTAATAGTTTTACCTCACAGAGTTTTCATCATTTAATCACTAAGTTTTCATTTCAAATTTAAGTTTAAGTAATTAGATAAATGCATTTTTAAAGAGCAATGGTTTTCGCGTCTAAATGACAATACAGTTACCTAAACTATCTCCTGAGGAGGAACAAATTTTTCTTTTAGCTAAAATATTTTTTAGGATAATGTAAAAGTTTTAATTTATCGTGTATTATATGATTGTAGAATTAACTGTTGATTTAAATATGAGAATGAACTAAGATAATATTTTCCCACAGATACATAAATTTGTAAATAAAAATTAATAACCTAACAAAGTATAAAAGTAATATTTTTTTTCAAAAATGTAAATGAAAACAAAAAGTATTTTGTAACTGTTGTTATACACAATCAAACTATTTTTAAAAATTTTATTTGGAAAACATGTACATGTGTTTGTTACTTAACAAAATGACAATTATCCTTTTAAATTTTAACCATACTTTTAATCTTTCATGTTTCATCCTGTTTCATTTATTCATCTGTATTAGTCAATGTTACTATTTTGAAATTATCTAAAATGTAAAATTTGGAAAAATAATTCATATTAACCAAATCGCATTCTTAAAATTAATTTAACACTTTACAAAGACTTAAAAATATCTTAAAAGCATAACTAAGACGTTATGAATTTTAAATATTTTCATATATAACGTGTTTACACCGAAGTGCCAAAACATTATAACCTTTCCCACATTTTGTCATGAATTCGCATGGATGACGTGGAGAGATCATGATCAAGTGAGAATGATATTTAACTGCTCACGGTGGGTGATTTCTCGATTTTAACTGGCCTTAAAATTTTTTCCTAGCGTAATTTATTTTTTGCCTGTTATAGCGCAATAGTTAGGTCTTTGAACCCTGCTATTGGTTTTGATATAAATATAATTGTATGGTCAATAGACTAGCACAAAGTTGGTGCTTCTCAGTTGGGACTGAATTAATCAATTTGAGTATAGTTTTTTGATCAATTACTTGAAGCGGAATAAAATAAACTGCTCGATTATGGACGCTTCCAAACAAAATATGGACTTTATTTTATCGGATTTATGTGCATAAACTTTGTACACATCAGCTGTTAATTCATATTTAATGTCGCAAAGAACTCTGTATTTTTTATTACAATTTTTCAGTTTTAAAATATAAAAAGTTATATGATGAAGCACGATTAAGCTTAATTTTTGATATAATTAAATAGTTCAGATTATTACCTTTTCGTTCCAATTTAATTTGTTTGCTCTTAGGTGCCCCCCCCCCCCCTCCCCCACAGGTTTTAGAATTGTTTTTAGCTTATTCAGTCTAAATAATTTTTTTTTTTTATTTATAGTTCAAATACCATTTTCTATTTAGCAAAGACAGCAGAATTTAAATTAGTCATATACATACACTTTTGCACTATTATGCAACGGCAACAAGATTTAAAATTTAACGAAATTGTGAATTTGGTTGAAAATATTTTGTTTATAGGGGAAAATTACAATGAAGAGCACATGAAGTTTTGCTAGAGCGAAATGTTTGAATTTATAAACAAATGTGGATAAAAATTGCCAGCAGTGTGTATATATCTCAGGCCAAAATGATTTAAAATATATTACTTGGCTGCAAATTTTAAGTTGTTAAAAAATTGATCCTGACAAATTCTCCAAATTCTGATTTGATACAATGCGAAATATAATGTAAGGATTTTCTCATGATATCTTATGACTCCCATTCTTTACATAAAGTTTTTCTGCTCAGAGATAATTATAAATATACAACAGAATACACAACAGAGCAATTTTCATTAAAGCTGGGGAATGTTTACCTCGTATCTTAAATTTTAGAAAAAGAAATTTTAGGATTTGTTATAATAATATAAAAATAGTTTCATCACTTTAACTACCGTTAAGAAAGTATCATTAAAATTATCAAGAACAATATAAAATCATGCGTCAATCAGATTATCAAACATTTTTCAACGTATTTGGACTACAATAATAAAACATCATAACTTCATAGCGTGAAAAATGTTCTCTAAGTAATAATTTGTAAAACATATAACACGTTTGAAAACACAATTTCAACCAAAGTCGAAAAAATTGCTGAAATTTTTGTGCATCCCTGCATAAGAACTAAAGATTTATGATATAATCCGCTATATGCTAAAATTTAGAACAGTTAATGAACGCATAGCGCAGTTGAATATTCCCCATCAGCAATTTTCGTCAACAAACGGAAATGAAATTCAGATGTTTTGTACAGCCCTGTATATGATTTATAGAATTTATACACACTAAATAGTATGCAATTTATACAATTTAAAAAGTGTTCCACAACTGAAACGAACTTCCATCAATTATTTTCATACAGAGAAAAATATAACTGATTTATTTTGTGTGCCCCTGTATATGAAAGATGAATGACACATCATATTCAATAGTAAGCATTTTATAGAGCAACTTGGAGATAAATATCAATTTAAATACTTCTGAAATGGTATAACATGAACAAAATACTTCACCCATATAGCACAGGAGCTCCCAAATTCTTCCTTGGGAGCTCCAACTCTTCCAAGACTCCTCCAAAAATTAAAATGACAAATGCAGGCTCTCCTGAAGCTAATTTAATGATATCCTGGAAGTAACGTCCTCAGAGATTCCCGAGGAGCAACCTCCCAGGGATGACATTCCCAGGGAGGTACCTAGGAAGTCACCTTCCAGGAAGACCTTCCTGGGGTCATCTCTAGAAAGTTATTTAGTATTTAATAGATTTTTGTTGAAAATAGAAAATAATTTGACTTCATTATTTATAATTTTATTTTAAAATATAACATCCCATATAGCACGAAAGCTCCTCAATACTCAACCAAGGGCTCCAAGTCATCCCAAATTCCTGCTAATACTAAAATAACAAGATCAGGACTTCCTGAGGAAGAGACATTTACGATTTCCTCAGGAATGGACTCCCAGTAACGTTCCACGGAGCAACTTCCGACGGACGCCACTCCTGAGGAAGTACCTAGGAAGTCTCAGTGCTGGCGCCATCTCATGAGTGATTCTGGAGTACAATACTCAATTTCTTTTTATTAAAATAAAGTTATTTCAATTTAATCGAAATCAATTTTAATGAGTTAGTTTTATATTACTAATTATTTGATTCATTATTTTTTAGAAAATTAGATAATTCTTATTAAATTGTAAATTTTCTTAATCATTGCAACAACTTTTAATCTTTTTTAGTTAAATTAAAATTTTATTTCATATTTCAGTAAATTTATATTTCAAATAAAAATTATATTATATATCTTTTAAAACAAATTTTGTTCATTTATCATTATTTTATTTATTTTCAATAAATAACATAATGCATTTTCCTTTATAATAATTATTACTTTTTTATTAATTAAGTAATTAATTATTTTTTTTTTTATAAACTAAATAACAAGTTTCTAAATTCATACACTAAAACCTCTAAATGGAAGACAATTTTGGACCATATATTATTTCCGATATTTAGAGGTAAAGGTATCTATACAAAGAAAAGAAGAGATCCTTACCATGTGTTTGTGTATAAGTAGCAGTCTGAACATTTGTTGTGAAAATACTCTAAATCGACTCCTGATGCACCTGAGGCTCAGATTTTTAATTTTTTGATAATTAGCCAACATACTTATCAAACCCCGTATTTACAAAACAGACAAAAGTATCGCGACGAGCAAGGGCATTTTTACCTCGGCATAAAACACCAGCTTAAAGAGAATAAAAGTCACGTTAAAATGGCACATTTGGTAATATATATATATTTGACACCCCCCCCTCCCCCCCCACCCTCCGATACGACGTTTATTTGCAAAGATTTTCTGTTATAAAAAATACATTCTTATAAAATCAGTTAAAATATATAAATTCATGCAAATTTAAGGTTTAATTCAGGTTATTATCACAGGCCTGGACAAAGCCGCTAAGAATCATCTAGTATAGTTTATATAGGCGTTGGGAATGAGAAAATGTTAACTAAATAGAACTGTTAATTTTAAGTGTCTATTCTGGAGGTTTAAACATATTTTGTTTTATTTTATCTTTAATTTATTTTTTAATTATAAGTTTGACTTCTTAATTAATTATTTTTCGATTATATTTTTTAAATTACCATACATAATAGTATTATTTTTTTTCTAAAGAATAACAGTAAAGTATCCATTTAAAGAACCGTTTGAATCTCCATTTGAATATAAATATCATTATAAATTATGAAAATATAGATAAATATTTATCTGGTTTCCTAAATAACAAATGTTTCTGCATAATTTTAAACTGAGGGGTATTTGAAGTATATACATGGTATTAAAACTTCCATTTAAGAAGCGTATTTTCTATTTAACATATTTTTAGTTTCAGATAGCTATAAAAGATTATTTTTCACGGAACTTCTTTTCTATTTTAGAATGCATATATCCCACAGACTCATATAAGTATGTTTTCTCTGATATAACCCCTAGCTAGGTGTCAGGGAGAATATTTTAACTAGACTGCCATTTGACTCTGAATAAAGCGGATCCCCCCCCCCACCCCACCCCCATTCACTTTTGTCAGCTAAGAATGTGTGTGCACGCTTGCGGTAAATATCTGGGAAAGAAAGTCTTTGAAAGGAGAAGAAAAAGTGTTATTCCAAGAATTATCAGTAAACCCACTTCTTAATTGATTTGCGATTATACGTCCAGAAATGAGTGTAGAAATTCCAAAAATGGTTTAAATAATGTTTAATCCCCCTCCCCCATCTTATAAAAGAAACAGAAGAAAATTTATATGTATTTTTTCATAAATTTACTTAATAAGTGCGCTTTTTACTTTTTTGCGTAAAATAAACTTTTTTCTGTGCAAAAAAAAAAAAAAAAAAAAAAAAAAAAAAAAAGAGAGAGAGAGAGAGAGAGAGGGAAAGAAAAAGTATTTGCTTTGAAAGGATTATCTTAATTGGAATTTTATAGTTTAGTAATCATAAATAAAAATTCATATTTTGTATTTTAAATCTCTGGAAATATGTTTATTAACTAAAATTAAATTATGTCGCAATATATCGTCAGAAACAATTAGCATCATTAATTGTATGGAAGACAGTACAGAATGAATTACAGTACCCCCCCCCCCTTCCTCTTAACCGGCCTAAATGGGACCTAGGCTGGCTTAGCCGGTTAAGCGAAAAACCGGTTAAACCGGATAAGTGAAAAAATTTAAATATGTAACTGCATATTTTATTAACTAAATTTTCTGTAGATGCATTTAGTTTTATAATTTGTGTAGTTTTATAAAAGTACGTATGTTCTATATTTCGCGAAATGAATACTAGTTGTAATTAACTGAATTTAAATAAAAATTGTCACTAAAAACAAATATAGAACAATATTTAATGCAAGTTAAAGTGTTGAGAATCTTGTCACATACCTTTATAAGAAGTTGAAATTATGCTACATTATGTAAATTTGAGTTAATTAACAATAAAGAAATTAGAAACAAAATTTTCCTTTTTTCATTTTCCTGATGTTCGGGAAAAAATGTCGGCCGGTTAAAGCGAAGTTCCGGTTAAGAGGAGACTGGTTAATAGGAAGGCTACTGTGCAGAATGATTTCAATGGATTTTAAATATGGAAAGCTAAAACAATATTATTGTCATTTAAAAATATAATTTCGTTTGAAAATTGAAAGTAGATAATTCCGGCTTATAGGAAGCACATAAAATAAGGATATTTCCTAGGTTTGAGTTTCAAAAGAGGGTGAAAATATATGAATACCTTAGAAACATTTCTTGTTGAACCGCCCTGTAGCATAGAGCGCGTCTGGTGTTCGTAAGTACCCTGGATCAAACCCGGAAGGTAAAATGAAGGTAAGAAATTTGTTCCCAAAAGCTGCTTTTCTTGTAATTCCGTGCGCGTGCTTGATAATTGTAATGTCTGTTACATGTGAATCTATCTGATAATTAGTTAAAAAAAGAACGTTTTTATTTCTGAAAAAAATAATTAAATTGCTTTACATAAATTAATTTAAACTATAGCATCAAAAAAATTTTGTGGGCTATTAAGTGACCTTGAAGTTTCCCAAAGTCCTCCAGTATCACTTCCTAAAATCTTCCCAAGAACCTCCCTGGTAGGAACCTAAAGGAGGTCCTGCGGAGCTCTCCAGTATTCTGCATGGCGGACATTTTCTGTTCCTGAGGACCTCCTGGTGACAATTTTCTTCATCCTCAGGGATGCCCTGGGGATGATGGTGTTTTATTGTAAACCTTCCTGGGGATGTCCTGGGGAGGCACATGTGCTATATGGGCATAAACAATTTTTGTCCATAGAACGTAATGTAACATAATTCGTTTTAGTGTCCCTGTAAATGATCTACAAATTCTATCCATACGATATTCTATAGGAATCATCTTGTTGTGCACTTGATAGATATGTATATAAATTCCAAAGTGCTGGGAATTATGAAACGTCATTAAAAATACATCAAACGATTTTCCCCATAGACTGTTATGTAATGAAATACTTTTGAATGTCCCTGTAACAAAATTATGACTGCTATACGCTACATTTTGCAGTACCTAACATTAAATAGTGAATATCAATAACACTTTTCAATTTCATGCCGATGCGACTATATGGACGCTAAAAATAATTTTGGACAGCTAGAATCGGAAAATCACCCACCGTGTGCTGGTGGGGTGTCTGTAGAATCTTTATTTTCTTACTTCTACGCCAGTGGGCAATACTGCTGATCTAAGCGAGTTTGGCAGAGTGCAGACTGCAATATCCCGACGGATCGGAACGATAATCCCCGAAATTGCAGGAATCGAAGGTTGTTCGTGATCTCTTGTTTTTTGTACTTATTCAAAATGAAAGCATGACGGTGAAACCAGCAGTAGATACAATGACATTGAACATCCACGTGTTACCAATGAAACAGGACATTGTGGACTGTCCAGTTCAGTTAAGCAAAATCGGCGCGAGAGACACCCAGACAACCCAATACAATGCAGCTACCAGTACATCTCTTTCGGAGCACACAGTTCAGCGGATCCAGTTGGAAATGATACTACGCTGCAGACGTCTCACTCTTGTACCTCTGTTGACCAGCCACTATCGCCAAATATCTACACTGTGGCCGAGAAAATCGTCAATGGACACCTGGGTCCGTGAGAGAGAGTTCTCTGGTCGGTTGAATCAGGAGCTGTCATTTTTCTTGTCGATGGCCATGTCAGGGTACGCCGTTTTCCAGGCAAACAGTTCATCCCCCTATATAGAATAGATCATACTCTTGCCGAAAGAGGTGGTCTTATGTTTTTGGAACGTTCTCTCTGGCGTCTCTGAGAGAACGGTTATGTTTGACAGACCACGAAAGCTGCAGACTAAGCCTGCAATCAAGGTAGATTTGGTATTAATTTTCTTTTATAGAATCCTTTATTCCCTGCTACAGGACTGTACACTTACTTAAATTAGAAACATGTGTTTATGTACATCTTAACTATAACAAAAGAGACAAATTATTCTTAATCTACGGAAATATAATATAAACACGAACAAAATAATACAATAATCTATTTCGAGATACAACAGTTATAAAAACCGTTCTTTATCTTTAGATATCGTAGAAACCCATATACATTTCAAAATTAAAGATGAATTTCTGGAAACTTCTTTTACAGCCACTGGTTTTCGAGAATGTTTCCGAGTCGTTTTTGCTGCGTATTAGTCGATTTTTTAGATGCGTTCGTAATTATATAAATACGTAGCACCTATAATCATCGTTCAGTCGTCTGTCCGTCTGACTGTCCGCATATAACAGCGCAAAAACTACCCGACCGAATAGTTTGAAATTTAAAACATATAATTGTTTCAAAATTGTGTGGAGTCATTTCACATTTTATGAAAATCTGATGTATAGTTTAATTACAGGGGCAGTAAAAACTTTTCCGTTACATTACGGCCAATGGGAAAAAGTTAATTCAAGTGCATTTTTAATGATATTATAGTTTTCCGAATGGTTTAAAATTTTAACTGTATAATTGTTGCAAAATTTTGTGGAGTCATTTCAAATTTTATGAAAATCGGATGTATAGATTAATTACAGGAGCAGTCAAAATTTTTCCGTTACATTACGACCAACGGAAAAAAATATTTCAAGTGCATTTCAATGATGTTACAGCCTTTCCAACAGAATGAAATTGATATGAACTTATGAAGTGCACTAAAATATACATTCAGTACAATATGCGGTGCAAATAATATTTATAAAACTAGTTATAGAACGCACGCACCGCATTTGCGACGTTTGACGTGCAATTTCCAACTTGTTTTAACTGGAATATCAATTTTTAGGAGGCTACCAATTATCCATTAAATACTTTCAGCTGCATAATTAAATTTATACAATTATAAAATTATATAAATAACAAAATTAAAGTTAAAGTTAATGTTAAGGCTGATAGTTTATTATGTTTGTCCGTCAAACATGTTTGTTGGTAGAAAAATGTTTAATTGAGAATTGATAGCATTCGAAAAATTTATATTCCTGATTGAGAATGATTAAAGATTATGAAAACTACTCGGAAACATTTCTGAAAACCAGTGGATGCAAATTTTATAAATGCTTCCTTAAATCTCGAAAATATGCTTCTTTCTTATGTTTCTAATGATAAAGCACGCTTTTCGAAAGCGGGGGTTAACTAGAATGAGGTTATTGTTATATTTTTGTTCATAGTTTATATTATATTTCTCTAGTTTATGAAATGTTAGTCTTTTCATAGAATTTAAATTTGTAAATTAATGAGAATATTAAATTTGTACGGAATTGAAATACAATTAAATGTATTTAATTAACTGATTAGTATAGAATACTAAATGTACAATTTTGATAAATATTAAAAGCAGGTTTTTATAAATATGCATTGTTATTAAATAACATACTTTGATTGACATTAGAATTACATTAACCCTTATTTACTTATATAGTCAAAGCCTATCCTGAAAGCTAGTTAAAATTTGAGTGTGCGAGCGATTTATGCAGCATTGGAAGCAGTTCTGTCATTTAAGAACACATTGTTGTTTTTATTTCACCATATTTACTACTGTCCAAACTTTAAAATCAAAATGAATATAACACTATGTGAGAACCTGCTATGATAGGGAATGCTTCGTAATATGTTTATCTGGAATATGGATGCTACCGTCCAGTGTAAATCATAACGTAGAAAGAGTTCTGTACAGTCACAATAATGAAATGTCACTCGTTTTATTTTATATAGATTGGTTGAAAACGGACCATAATTACTCAGGAAATGTATACAGATTTCCATGAGGAAAAGCTTTTCCTTCTTTTATCCATGTAGCAACAAGATCTGAACGGTGTCTAGTCTAAATCTTGACAACATGTATATGAGCAACAAAATACATTTTATGTTATCGGTCTTAGCCTCCCTTGTATTGGCTATCATGGAGAAGATGTCTAAATAGGGGTATTTGGATCAGTGTTGCCAGATAGTCAAAAGACAATTTCCCCAATTTTTTTTTTTTTTAATTTTCCCCCAAATCAGTGTTTTTTTTTCCGCAAAAGTTCCCAACTCAGTATTTACTCAAAAAGGGAATTTTTAAATTCTCAGTTTACCACTATAAAAAATATTTAAGTAGTTTAAGCTCAAAATTTTCCCCCAAATCAAGCTTTTTTTTTTTTTTTTTTTTTTTTTTTTTTAATTTCCCCATTTACAAAAAAACAAACTTTTAAACAGGGCTGAATTCGTATTCTGTATATTCAGGGCTGAATTCGTATTTCTACATCGAGATATATTTTGCAGTGTCAAGTTATTTTACGTTTGTTTTTAAAAGTGTTGTCTAACAATATTGGATTACTGTTACATTAGCTCCATATCTTTAGACAATCTCTTATCAGTTGAGATTTGAATGAATTCGAGATGGTACGCTGTTTTAATTTTTTTGTCACCCCTATACTGAAGTACATAATCATAATGCAAAGTATTTTCGCTGTATCAATCAATGTGTTTTTGTATATCATAAGACAAAAATATCTCCTTTCCACTAATTTAAATATTTTTTTTTTTTAAGTACGGCGAAAGAATTTTTTGTACAAGTCCTGCAAATTTAGTCACGTGCAGGTTTAAGCTTCTCAAGACTTTAGAGTCTGATGCATCTGTAATACATGTAAACTGTAATGTAGTAAACAACGAACACGATCACATCCAAGAGAATAATAATTGATATTTTCGATTTCTGGATAGTATTTTCGTTTTTCAAATCAAAATTGAGTTCTAGGCAGATCCAGTTTTTCTACAGGACTAAAAGAAATCCTTACGGAAAATAGTAAAAAAAGAAATCCTTCAAGTTTTTCCCCAAAATTTTTTGTAGTCCTTAAAAATTTCCCCACGAACTACTTGTCCCCAAAAAATTCTCCCAATTGGGGAAAAATCTCCAATCTGGCAACACTGATTTGGATTCGAGTTTCGACTATTTTGGTAGTACTAATAGTCGTTTAAGACGGACAATTAGGTTACTAGATTGATCAGAGATAGTAACGCCTAGAGCGATATATTCTGCTGATTCTTATTTAAATTATATTTTTTTCAATATTTTTTTCCGGTATAAATTTCCGCTTGTAAATTTTGTTATTCTGCACCTCAAGGTTCATGTGTTTATGTTACAATCATTATCACTAACGGTTTCTTTCTTGCGACATTAAATTGTGTTCTTGGAATAGATAGTAATTATTAATCGACTTCGTATGATTCTTTTTTAAAAATATTCTCAGTATATGAAAATGTTAATATTTTTGCCAAAGTATCTTAACCTAATATGATTATTAAATCACACAGTAATCATATAACATCCACGTTCATTATACTGCATTCAAATTCGAAGTATGGCATTTTCAGGGGTTTTTAAGTTGTTTATGTCTTTTACAAAATAATTAAATGTTGTTTACTCACACCGTCACAAACATTGTGCGTATAACTACATGTGTTATAACCGCATTCTGCGGCGCAACGCTGAATGCAGTTTTACTATGAACCTCTGTGAATATAAATATGACACTACTTGTTGGCATACGTAAAAATTCACTGTAGTAAAATTTGTCTGTTTAAGAAGTCTCTTTTGGGTGGAATGGAGGGGTCCACAGTATTGAATCTCTAAGGTGTGAAGTAGAAGTACTAAAACTATTATTTCACGCATTTTAGTGTAAAAATCTTCCAAATATGTTGTGCAAGCCATAATTGAAAAATAATAAAATATGTTAATTGCCGAAACGTCAGTGAAGGCTTACTGTGGAGACACGAAAAGATTTGGTTTGTCTGTATGTCTGTCTGTTCCGCGATAACAGCCGTAAAAAGCATCCGATTAGATTAAAATTAAGGATGCATGTTGTTAAATCCCCGGATTTTGCTGCAATTTGGTTCATTCTTGCTGGTTAAATTCATTGCTGGTTAAATTTGGTTCATTCGTTCGGAATATATAGAACATTTTATTTTGCGACTTAATGCTTTCCTATAGCAATTCAGACGATTTTTCCATTTTTATTTGTTGAAAAGAAATTGCTCATATGATTGAAGGATTTAAATGATAAATTATGGATGATGAAAATTCCTAATTAGAACCATACATTATTCATATTAGTTTGAAATTTTGTGTATACATTGGTCAGAGTTTTTAAATTCGATGTTTAACTTTTGGAGGAATTTTTTATATGTGTTCCAATTATATATCTTTTTATAAATTTACTTTTTTTCAAAGCACATATTTCATTGTTTTTATTTTCTTTTAACTGTTGCTAGCAACGGTACTACACCTAAAAATATCGTAAATGTGAAAGTATGTGCAATTGTTTGAAGTCAAATCAAAGTCAAAAGGGACAAATGAATGCCTTTGTGACATTACATATAGATGAAATTTACCCCAGAAATAAAGCAAGACTATGTTCTACTTTTTTTGTTCAAATATTTTTCTTTTAAATTAAGAAGTTCGTTATTTTCATAAGAAATAAATCGACATTTTGCTATAAAATTTAACAATTTTTTTTTTTTTCTTTTTACCGTTGCCAAGAAAATCCGATCCTAGAATAATAATTTATCCTAAACAGTTAATTAGGATTTGAAAGATTTTCATGTGCAAGAGGAAAATGAAATAAAAAATAGACATAGATACATCTTCATATTGGAAATAAAACTAAAATACGAAAAGAAGGTGAATTTGATCTCATATATCAAAAATAAAACGAATATGCTTTGAGGTTGAAATAAAAAGGGCTTGTGTTATAATATTAATTCTTATTATTAAAAGAAAATGTTACTAATATATCATGGTTTATCGTCTGCACAGAGCTAACAGAAATGTTAATTTTTAATCGAAAATTTCAATGAGAAAAAAAAAATGAAAGGCAAATATATAGAAAATGTCAAAATTATCGCTGTCGAAAATGACGTCATTGTATCGGTAAATAAATATTTTCATTCCTAAAAACCAAGCATTAACTAGATTGCCTGAAAAAATAATTTATGACGAGTGTTACTTCTTAATGCCGCCTCATTTCAGAAAATATGAATGTAAATTATTTTATTTTTAAAAAGAAATTACATTTTCATTCATTAAATCTAAACTTTTAATATAATTACGTCAATGTAAATCATTTTCTGTCCACCAGTATTGAAAATTAAGGCTCGGAATTGTAAAAAGAAATTTAAGATTTGCGATAACCATTAGCGCAATCAATAAAAAGTTACATATGTAAATTAATGAGATCACGGGGGTTCAGTGGGGCGGAGCCCCCTCCCACCTGAAATCTATTTTATTATTTAAAAAAAATACCAGTATTAGTAGCTTATGAAAATTTCAAAATAACAACGTTTTTAATTATATGTTTTAACAAAATAACAATGTTTTTAATGTCTGAAAACTAACGTATTTTTTATTCTTATAAATAATTACATAATTTGAAAACTTTAAATTGCGGTTTGCAGGAAATTGAATATTACCAAAGTGTGTCTAAAAACAATGACTTGCAGAGTTGACGTTGAGGCTCCTGATCTGCAGATTTACTAGTTTAAAAATGTCATATATAGTATTGCCTAAAGTAGGCAATATCATCCTCTAGTCGGCAAAAAGTTTTAAAAATAACATGCATTTTGTCACATAAAGCGTTTCCTCTGAGATCAAACTGTGGTGATATTAGACCATTCTCTGCCTCACTCAATGGCGATAATATTTTATAGTCAGGTGGCAATCGTACAATCTCTAACAAGTTGCATATCTAAATTCAAACATTATCTTATATAAATATCATGTGCACAACGCATGATTACTATTTTGCATAAACTATAAAACTTTTTTTAAAGATAACTGCCTGGATCACGCTGTATATAACGTATATAGTCGCGTATAAAACGAGTCCAAATTTCTAGTCCAAAATCTAACACTATTTTGAAATTATTCTTTTATTAATTTAAAATTATACTATTACCAAATTTGTTATAAGTACATATTTAAACGTCTTTTGCAATGCGTATAGTGATTGGTTGTAAGTGTAGCATTGGTAGTAAAAGTAGATTAGTGATTGGTAACTTAATTTAAACTGAAAATATAACCGGATATTCTCGTCTGAATTAATATCGTAAAGTATTCAAAGAAAGAGGAACGTTTTTTTTTAAATTAAATCATGTTAAACAAGCTTTAAAAAAAAAAACTGTAAATTTAAATCCATTTTACTAGTTTTATATAAAAAGGATATTAGAATTGGTTTTCATTTGAAAATGGTTAATTTATGATTTTTTCTCGAATAAAAGAACAGTTAATTGTATCAACAAACGATTTACATTATCTATAATATCCCTTTTTATATAACTTAATTAATTGAATTAAAGCGGTATTATTGCTAAAAAGAGAGCATTAGTGAATTAAAAAGAATGCGAGCGTTATTAATAAGAGATTTAGATTTAAATAAAAATAAATTGCTATGAATTTAAAAATTGACGTATCTTTCTTCGTTAATTGTTTGAATTTAATGCAGTTTAAATAAAACATATTAATTAAAATTTGCACATGTATTTTAAGATATTAATATTTCTAAATGAATTTTTTTTAATGAATAGACTTTCACAGAGAAAGAACTTTCAAATTTCCATACATATAATAAAATACTTATTATTAAAAATAATATTTTTCATTAAAATATAATGTATTCTGTAATACGTTCCGTTAAAATGTTTAGTTCAGAGACCAAAAGAAATGGCACTAAATGTTCATTGTATATGGGTAAATGCATTATGTGCGTGGGAACTGTTGTTCTGTATATTTTAACTTTTATATTTTCATTAAAAATAAAACTACATATTTTCTAATTTAGATTTAAAACAGTTCAAGTGCATTTGCATTGTTTTCTTTGCACTCTTCTTTGAAATATATACATATATTATTTAAGGAATACATTCATGTCTTTTTGAATTGTTTTACATACAAATTAATTATAATTTACATTGAAAAATCAGTAAGAATCAGTTTCCTAATTAATGTTTTTAAACATTTTTTCATATACTTTCACAATGTATTAACTTAAGAATGTACATCAAATTGAAACTACATTGTGTTTATTATTTTATAATTCAATGACAAAGCATTTGATATTTCTATTAAAAACTCATAAAAAAAATGCTTTGATGTTAATTTAATGCGCTAATCAGAATAGGTTTTAAAAGAGTATATTATAACATGTAAAATAAATATTAATTTCTTTATTATTATATTCTTACATGAAGTTGTCTATTATTGAATATGTCTCCATTAGTTTGCTGTTTATGAGACTTATGAAATTTCTAAAGCTTATAAAGTATAAATGTACAGATATACATTTTTCCGTGTGTTTTTGGTTTAATATAAAAATAATATATTGTTAAAATACAGTCGTACTTTTTGCTATACAAAAAATACTTTATATGCTTAAAGTGAGTTTCAGCTGTCAGTTTATTTCCCAGGAATTTTTTTTTCTTTTTTATTCTTGGGTGATTTAATTTCAATCTCAATCTGAAATAGATACAAAAATTTGACTTTTTTGAATTAAGAAAAATAAGACAAAAACGATTGCGTTTTATGTTATATTTCTACTGTTTCTATAATGGAATAATAAGTGATAAATAATAAGTGAATAATAAGTATATAAGTATATAATGATAAGTTCACATAGCACAGAAGTTTTTTTTATTCATTAATTCAATGAAGCTTTTTACAGATTCAATCTATGAAAATTATGAATGATAATTTTATAAAGAATTTTTGAAGTAAAATATTTTTTGAGACCAAATTTTGTTAATCAAGAAAAGGGTAAATGAATTAGTAAATAAACTGTATTTACTAAGTATTTATTTTTAATTTATCCAGTTAAACTTGTTAAGCTTGGCATATATAATGATTTTCACATAAAATTTTCCCTTGAATATGTAATAAATTTGAAGTAAGAGATAGATACATTTTATACAGTCAATCTTACTTAATAAAGATATTCTCAAACAATAAATTTAGTGATACAGCGGAAACTTTCATTGTTTTTAAAATTTTCTTATTACAAGCGTTCGAATTTTTTTAAATATTACTTAAGAATAAGATATTACCTTTGTTTATCTCATTAATAAATAATGCTCGAGAGTTTGTTAAACAGGAAAAGTAGGATGCGGTTAAATAACCAATAATACCCGGGGTCTAGCACCTATATCTTGTGAATATAGACCATCTCTCTCTCTCTATATATATATATACATATATATATATAATTTACATCATTTCAAAATGCTAAAACACCATAACTTCAAAAGGAAGGTGTATATCTGCAGAAATTTTTTAACTATAAAATATTTATAAAAACAAGAAAGACAGGTAAAAAAAACAAAAACAGTCTGTTCTTCATTAGTGGGAGGACAGACAGAAAACTAACTCCACCCCCCACTTTTAAAATTTGCAGGTTTCTGAACACATGTTCACCCCGCATTCAATACTGAAAACTATTGTAATTTTATTAATCTAATTCCATAAAAAACTAAAACAACTCAAATTAAAAACTAACAAACATAATATTAACCATACAAAAACAAAAAAACTTTAATAAAAAGCTCCTTTAGAGGAATGCTTAAATTATCATTAAACTAAAAACAAAAGAAAAAAAAATAAGAAAACAAGCATGAATGCAGAATAAACATGCGCCCCCCCCCCCCCCCCAAACCCGCAAAATGAAATTTCTCAAAACATGAATACCTGTATAATGTTTCCTACCCGTCAACAATAAACAAATAAATTTTTCTTCCAAATCCATTATCAAAAACCAGAAATCCCAGGTCTGCAACTTTCCTTCGTTTCAATTCATCAATAGACACCCTTTCTTTTGACAAGACTTTAGGATGCCCATTTCATACAGAAAGATCCAGAAGGCTGCCATCACATGTTCACGCCGCCAGTCCACATCGTTGCCATTCACTTTTTAGAACTGTCTTTAAATAATATTTCAAAAACTTAATGAGATAATTGTTATTGTAAAATAAATTAGCCAATAACTTAAAGATCTGTTTATAAAATTTATTGTCTCTGCCACAAATTTTATTGAAACGTATCAATTGATTAATGATTATATTTATGTAATTTTTTTTATGCAAATTTGAAAACTAATGTGGCATGCTTCTAGTGAAAAAATTAAAACTATTGCCTTTGATTCCTCTGAAAATGCAGGTATTCGATTTTGAAAATCTGTTCACCAATATACTTATTGATTCACTTTATGAAGTTTTAATGAGTATTTTTGATGTTTTTTGTATAAAGGATGAATTAAATATAAATAGAAATTTATTTTCAAGCTTATGTCATTTCTGTTTTTATAATAATTATGTAACTTTTAACAATAATACCTTTAATCAAATATGTGGTATAGGGATGGGAACAAACTTTTCTAGTACAGCAGCAAATTTATTTTTATTTTATTATGAATTTAAATATACTATGAAATATAATAAGTCTTTAAAGGTCGTTAGGTATATTGATGATATTTTGATTTTGAATTTTGAATTTTCTAATGAATATGCTATTATATATCCAAATGGTTTAAAATTGAATAGAGCAAACAGTGATGATTATAATGCAGAATTTTTGGATATTTTATTCAAAATTATTGATAATAATTTGATTTTGGATTTGTACGATAAAAGTAATAGTTTTAATTTTTTCACTAGAAGCATGCCACATTGGTTTTCAAATTTGCATAAAAAAATTTACATAAATATAATCATTAATCAATTGATACGTTTCAATAAAATTTGTGGCAGAGACAATAATTTTTATAAACAGATCTTTAAGTTATTGGCTAATTTATTTTACAATAACAATTATCCCATTAAGTTTTTGAAATATTATTTAAAGACAGTTCTAAAAAGTGAATGGCAACGATGTGGACTGGCGGCGTGAACATGTGATGGCAGCCTTCTGGATCTTTCTGTATGAAATGGGCATCCTAAAGTCTTGTCAAAAGAACGGGTGTCTATTGATGAATTGAAACGAAGGAAAGTTGCAGACCTGGAATTTCTGGTTTTTGATAATGGATTTGGAAGAAAAATTTATTTGTTTATAGTTGGCGGGTAGGAAACATTATACAGGTATTCATGTTTTGAGAAATTTCATTTTGCGGATTTGGGGGGGGCGCATGTTTATTCTGCATGCATGCTTGTTTTCTTATTTTTTTTTTCTTTTGTTTTTAGTTTAATGATAATTTAAGCATTCCTCTAAAGGACCTTTTTATTAAAGTTTTTTGTTTTTGTATGGTTAATATTATGTTTGTTAGTTTTTAATTTGAGTTGTTTTAGTTTTTTATGGAATTAGATTAATAAAATGACAATAGTTTTCAGTATTGAATGCGGGGTGAACATGTGTTCAGAAACCTGCAAATTTTAAAGGTGGGGGGTGGAGTTAGTTTTCTGTCTGTCCTCCCACTGATGAAGAACAGACTGTTTTTGTTTTTTTACCTGTCTTTCTTGTTTT
Organism: Maratus speciosus; assembly: GCA_963932465.1. NCBI lineage: Eukaryota > Metazoa > Arthropoda > Arachnida > Araneae > Salticidae > Maratus > Maratus speciosus. The sequence continues at coordinate 176,744,482 of OZ010792.1, forward strand.
TATAAATATTTTATAGTTAAAAAATTTCTGCAGATATACACCTTCCTTTTGAAGTTATGGTGTTTTAGCATTTTGAAATGATGTAATATGTTTTATTGCATTAGATATGTGCTGCTGTAGCGCCATTCATGCAGTAATTTATCATTAATTTTGAAATAAAATATATATATATATATATATACAGGGTGCAATATGTTATCTATCGCCGACCTTTAATTTCTCAACCGTTGGTCGTAGACATATAGTTCCAATTACAAATACGTTTCAAATGAGGTAAATGTTCATGTTGTGGTATTATTTAAAGTAAAAAATCAATTTTATAAAAATTACGAAATGTAACTTTTTATACGGTCCCACAGTCCCTATAGTTTTATTTAGTAAATGTTTACGTATATCATAACAGATATAACATAAAAAGTTTGACATATGTACTACAAAAATTGACACAGTTATTAAATTTAAAGCTTTTGATTTTTGCACATGATTTTGTCTTTCATTGAGGGATCAGTTAAAAGATTATTTGAAGTAATTCGAGATCAAAATCAGGGTGTAAATCCTTTTTACGGAGCAATCAGCTTTAGCTGGTATGGACAAATCGGGGAATACAATAATCAAATCGTCGTGCGTGGTCACCCAGCTTCAATGCCTGCACCACAGTGTCGGATGGTATGGTTGCGCATCATTTGCATGTAGCAAATGTCAGTCATGCTGACACCATGCCTTGTTTATTTCCGCTGTGCACAGTTAAATAATTAAAAGAGCGTATGCCAGCACCTCCTCCGGTGTCACTGGAACATTACACCTTGCCCGCGTACTTGTTACGGGTTGTGGCGAAAGAGAGCCGGTCTCTCTAAGATGCATCAGTTGCATGCAATGCATCTGTTATTCATGCGTTGGGTGCAGATGCTTAAGAAAACGTTCTGATTAAACACTCGCAGCCTCTCTAGCATTCATTTGACATTCACCATAAGTAAGTATCATATCGCATTATTGCAGGTATGCGTAGCTTGCCATCACGATTTTAGCGCTGCCTGGCATGTGCACTGCTAGATGGCTCGTGCTTTATCCCGAACGTGTGGCGCTGCGTTACTATTGAAATTTGCATAATCCCAATTTTCATGCTCGGTATAGCTCGGCTGGTCAATTGCATTTCGCTGCCATTTATCTAATCCCTAGTGAGTATGTTTTATTTTCCGATTGTTATTTCTGCCTACTTTGACGTCTGAATGTTGATCGACCCGTAAAAGTTAGCTTAAGTTTTTAGATAAAATAACCCTCTTTGGTGATTCCCCGATTTAGTGATACCGGCTATAGGTGGTTTCACGTGAAAAGAACATTGCACCCTGATTTTGATCTTAATTCATCTTTTAACTGATTCCTCAATAGAAGACAAAGTCATGTGCAAAAATCTCAAACTTTGAAGAATATTTATTTCACTTGAAACGTTTTTGTAATTGGAACTATATGGCTACGACCAACGGTTGCGAAATTAAAGGTCGGCGATAGATAACATATTGCACCCTGTATATATATATATATATATAGATCTATAGTCTATTCAATCTACGATATATATATATATATAGAGAGAGAGGGGGGGGGAGATAAAAATATACATACACACACACATATATATATATAGTTAAAACTCCAGTTACAAAAATTTGCACTAATCACACACCATAACTTTAAAAACAGGCAACAATAATAAAATAAATTTTAAAATAAACCATCATAAACAATAACACTTAAATAACCAAATGAAAGAACAAAACTAGAAAAGAACATTCTTGAAGCTGGGCGGCATGCCTCCCGACATTCACAGCAGTGTTAAAACAAGATTTTATGGAAACAAGTCACCCTTCAGCCGCCAACACAAACAACCCCCCCCCCCCCCCCAAAAAAAAAAAAAAACATACAAACAACGCACAACAAAATATCGTAGTATCTCAATGCATCAATCAAATTATCCAACCACCACTTACATCTAAAACTGAATTCTGCTCTGTTCAATAATTGCTACCCCTTATAAAATCACACATTATTCTTTTCACAAAATTCCTTGAGTAACCTTGCATCAAACCTTGACTGCACCACTTTAAAATAACGTCACTGTAATATGAACATTTGATTCAAAATAGAGTAACTTTAAAGTAAAAGGAATATATATATATATATATATATATATATATATATATATATACAAGATAATCTTGAGGTAATTTTGAGTAATATGTAACTGGTAAATCTGCAGATCAGGAGCCTGAATCAAAGCTCCACAAGTCATTGTTTTTAGACACACTCTGGTAATATTCAATTTCCTGCAAACCGCAGTTTAAAGTTTTCAAATTATGTAAATATTTATAAGAATAAAAAATACGAAGTTTTCAGACATTAGAAGCGTTAAATTAAAAACGTTGTTATGGAAGGATATTTTGAAATTTTCATGAGCTACTAATTCTGGTATTTTTATAAATAATAAAGTTTCAGGGGGCGGATTCCAGTGGCGTAGCCAGGATTTCGTTTCGGGAGTGGTCCAAAATTTTTCCTTCAGGTTGTATATAGTAAAACTTGTCAAGATGAAATCTCAAACATTAGTGGAAAATTCCGTTTTACATAGGTTTTCATGTTTGCAGGTGTAATTGTTTGGTATGCTTTTCGATAGCACCGTGGAACATTTCCGTTTAAGACAGAATTTCGTTATAGGCAGGTTCCATTTTTACAAGTTTTGTGTATTTAGATAAATATACTTATTTATATTATATGAATAGTAAAACCTGTCAAAATAGTAGTTATCTCTAACAGAATCCTGCCTTAAACGGAAGCGTTACATGGTATTAATATTTATTGCCATACAATTAAATTTGCTAAACACCTGTCTGAAAGGGGATATTCACAGCTCTTTGGTGAAACAGAGTAAAACCTCTGAAAGCGGAATCTTTCCATAACGGAATCTTGTCTCAAACGGAAGAGTTTCAGGTTCTCGACGAAATATATACCCCCCCCCCCCCCCCGAGCAATAGATCTTATTGCGGTAGTGTATCTTAGATGTATAATTTATTACACTTCTTTAAACGGAAATCTGTCTAAAATGGAGCTTTTTTTTCCAGAACCTTCCGATCACGTCTTAACAGGACTAACTGTGTATGTATAATATAAGTATTTCGAGTAATCTTAAGAATTTAGGTATATCCTTATTTAATTTCTTAATTTAAAAAAAGCATGGATAAAAAACGTAACATCAATCTCTGTAACTGCAGCTAATAATACATTGGAGTTACATTAATATTTATCAGTGAAAAAGATTTTAAAAACATTATGATGTAAAAACTTAGCGCATATGAAGAGCATTAATTTATTTAGCAATTATTAGTAATTTATTTAAATCAAGTTTCATAATACATAACATTTGCCTACAATAAATTTAGGATCAAGTGGTTAAGTTAAAAACAGCAATTTCTATGTTTAATTTCTTGCCATTGAATTAAGAACTTACGTTGTAATAAACATTGGATAATGATTTCACATAAGTGTCAGTGAATCGTTAGTTGCGAGTTTTTGAGATAAGGTTTTAATCTTTAAGAACTAGATCTTGCAATTTCAGTTACACAAACTAGTAATGTATGAAGCAAACGCATCAAATGTAGTTCATGCCAGAGTTAGTAGTTTGTCCTTCACTTTTAATTCGAAATTTCAAATTCACACCGGAAATTTTGAAAGAAGAAACTTAAATTATTGTAATCACAAAATTTCTGTCACAAAGCAAAAAATGCTATTTTTATTTTCTGGTGCGAATTTGGATTTTATTACTAAAAATAAAGGAACTACTGCAACCCTGGATCGTGCTGGACAAAATAGTTTTGTTACAATTGCTTAAAACAGCCATAACTCTTTTTCTATGTTTCGCCATTTTTGACACCATATTCAATATAATAGTTGCTTCCGATATCTGGTCGTCTTTGGAAGTTAAATTTTTGTAACAAATTTATTTGTGATTGATTAGCACGCTTTTGAAAGCATCAGGATGTGTAAAAAATAATGGTAGTTTATGTTATTGTACTTCACAACCTCTTTATTTTAAATATTTCGAAATAGTTTTAGAGCATTATCTAAGTTTAGCAGTAAGCTCCGGACTTTGGTACGTGGATTAGCTTCAATTGGATTTCTTATTGTTAAAGACAAAGTATCCCCCAAGACCTTCTCAATACACAAAATTGTTATTACCACCATGAAATTTCTTGAAGCAATGTTAAACTGGGCATTCACAGTTAGCAACTGGGGTCAAATGAAATGTTGAATCCATACTTTTTTTTGTGGGGGATTTCTGCAGCTCTGGAAGGGACACTTCGGAGTTCCGTGGAGGGGGTAGCACTTCTAGACCATTAATAAGCGTAAAATCCCAAATCTTTCGTTTGCACCCTTAACCCGTTCGGGATCAGCATCTTTTACATGAATTTTTTCCTTTGACTCCACTTTCTGTCAAATAATTAAATTTAGTTTATCAATCGAGGAAATGTCTTAATTAAATAAAGAAAATTTTACTTTTAATTTTTACTGGTATTAAAAACAAGTTCTGTAAGCAACTTTTGAAGATGCATATGTGACCCATGGTCCCGGAGGAATTAAACAACTTGACATGACGATCAAAAAACTCATCTCTATATATTTCAGCATTCACAGTTGCGCTGGTAAAAATGTGTAGGTCAGTGTGGCCATTCAAAATTATGCCCACCCATACCATGATCCCACGACCTTTGTATCAATGACTTTTACGGATGTTTGCAGCTTCATTGAATGTGTCTTTCCTTCCATATGATAACACGTCTACAATAATTCTCTAAACAAAATCAGGATTCATCGGTAAAGAGAACACGGCTCCCGCTCGTGGTACTGCAAAGACGATGATCTGTGCACCACTCTACTGGGCGCATTTTGCTGCTGGAATTAGTGGAATACAAATTATAGGTTTCCTTGTATGCAGACCTTTTTTATACAGCCTCTTACTCTTAGTAAATCTGGATAGTCGTGTTCGTGTTGCTGCAACGAACTCCCTTGCAATCTGAATTAACGTCAGTTGCCTGGTTCTTTTAGCAATCGTTGCAAAATAACGGTCCTGAGAATCTATTGTGGCGCATTTCTTACCTTGACCTGGTTGTCTGTGCAAATTACCAGTGTCTGTTAACCATTTTCATATTCTTGACATGACGCTTTTGGCTATTTTTAAATATTTACAGACCCCTGAGAGTGTCTGTCCTGCCTCCATTCTACCTATCCCACGCCATTTCTCGCAATCGGTCAGTTGTCTTCTGTACGACATATTCCACCTACTACTACAAGCGAACATTTTACCCAACTACGCGTACAATCCTTGAAATTAGACTTCAAATCACCCACATGCAACCCCTGGAATTAGACTTCAAATCACCCGCATGCAATCTTTGAAATTAGACTTCAAATCACCCTCGTGCAATCCTTTTCACTCGTGAACCGAAGGAACGGGCTGAAAAATTTGTATATTTTTCTGTAGCGAAGGTTTAAAGGTCAGGTGACCTTTGAAGCTTCCAAAAATCATTTTTTTTTTTTTTAAATAGCTTATAATTAAATATGATTCTTCGGGAGTATTTAAAATCGAACCCCATACAAAAATTCGCATTAGAAGAGAAGTTATTTTCAAAATTCTTTGAGCTTTTGCTATATGATCAACGGGTTTTTCAATCTTTAAAGCCAATTTTCTCAAAACAGCGATTTTGATCATTGCGCGCAAGATTTCTGAAAAACGGTTGCCTAGAATTTCACGAAATTTTTGGTGGATGTATTAAATGTACAGAAGCAAAAAATGACCTATTATTATGTTTCTCAAGTAAGAAGTTTAGAATTCACGGCTACTTTTGTATAAAAAAAAATCTCGATGTTTCGAATTACTCTATTTTTTTTTCGAGATCTACAAGTTTTACTTTTTTCATTGCAGGTCATTTTGAAAATACTCTATATCTGTACTCATAAAAAAAAAAAAATCTTTGTTTGTTTTAGCCATTGAAATGGGAAAAATCATGCGCGCAATGCATGCAAGAATAATTCTTTCGTAAAAATTGTATTATCTTTAAAAATAAATTTAGAAAAACTATATATGCGTATACCTTTTCTAAGAACTTTGATTGATAAAAGAAATTGTTCCTAACATGCGTTTTCAATTTTATAATTAAAAGTTAATTAGTTAAAGAATGACTGCAATTCTTAAAGAGGTCACTTTTCCATGTACTTTATTGGTTCAAAGTTTACCTGACTCCTTAATCCCATTGGGCAACGTGATGACGTTGACATTTAATTACCAATCAATCACCTTTCATTGAAGTTCCCCTAATAGATTTAACACAAGACATCTTTTTACGGTTATTCCTTTAATTTTTCTCGCCAGTGTATTTTGAAAGTGGTAACAAATAACCAGTTCAGAAATAAAGTTACTTTTATTAGTTGCTTGTAGCAGATTTAAAGTAACTGATAATATAGACCGTTATAAAGTAAAACAAAGATAAGGGTCACAAAACTCAAACAATGTGCCATTATTGTGTTCGTGTAAACTTGTCTTTTTCCATAAGTGTCGGCAACAGTTGGTCCCATCGATGTCCGAGATAAAGAAGTTTTACGTTTAATCTAGTTACACAAAATTTGTGTAAATGGAGTAGCAGGTATACTTAGCTATCCTTCCGTCTCGGGACATTAAAAGGTTTCCGTTTACGAGAGGATTCCGTGTTCACAGAAAGACAGAAAACCTGTCAAGAAGGAATCACAATTGGAACAAGTTTAATTTCAGATGGGTTTCAAACTTTAGCAAGCATAAATGTATAATGTTGTTTTCTTGAATTTCTTTTCCATTGAGATAGGCCATCTTCACAGATTTTACTCTCATACAGTTATGCAAATCAGATATGTACTATAGAGTGAGTGCGTTTTAGCAGTTTTAATAGATAATGTGAAACAGAAAGTGTTTATAACGGAAACCTGTCTAAACCGGAAATGTTCGTAATCTCGGCGGATGACATATCTTCGAATTATATTTTCTAAGACGAACACCTGTTTAAAGCGGAATTTTTTATAGGTCCTTTGTGATTCCGTCTTAGCCGTTTTTATTGTTGTATACATGATTCAGTAAACTAATTCTTCGTTCGGGTTCGGGGGGGGTCCAGACCTCCTGATCCACCCCCCCCTGACTACGACACTGGCAGAGGCCCCCTGAACCCCCCCCCCTCCTTGTAGTCTAATTAATTTACATATGTAACTTTTTATTGCGCTAATGGTTATTGTAAATCTTAGATTTCTTTTTACACTTCCGAGCCTTATTTTTCAATACTGGTAGACAGAAAATGATTTACATTAAATTATATTAAAAGTTTAGGTTTTATGAATGAAAATGTAATATCTTTTTAAAAATAAAATAATTTTCATTAATATTTTCTGAAATGAGGCGGCATTAAGAAGTAACACTCGTCAAAAAAAATTTTTTTTTCAGGCATCTAGTTAATATATTGGTTTTTAAGAATGAAAATATTCATTTCCCGATACAATGACGTCATTTTCGACAGCGATAATTTTGCGGTGCATAAGTTTGACGATTACTATCAATTTGCTTTTCAAAAGTTTTTTTTTTTTTTTTTTTTTCCTCATTGAAATTTTCGATTATAAATTAAACATTTCTTTTAGCTGTGTGCAGAGGATAAACCATGAGATATTAGTAACATTTTTTTTAATAATAATAATTAATATCATAACACACGCCCCTTTTATTTCAACCTCAAAGTGTATTCGTTTTATTTTTGATATACGAGATCAAATTTACCTTCTTTTCATATTTTCGTTTTATTTCCAATGTGAAGACGTATTCATGTCTATTTTTTTCTTTTACTCCATTTTCCTCTTGCACATGAAAATCTTTCAAATCAAAATTAACTGTTTAGGATAAATTATTATTCCCGGATCGGATTTTCTTGGCAACGGTAAAAAAAAAAAAAAAAAAAAAAAAAAAAAAAAAAAAAAAAAAAAAAAAGTTAAATTTTATAGCAAAATGTCAATTTATTCATTATGAAAATAATGAACTTTTTAATTTAAAAGAAAATTATTTGAACAAAATCAGTAAAACACAACCTTTCTTTATTTCTGGGGGTAAATTCCATCTATGTGTAAAGACACAAAAGCATTAATTCATCATTCAACGTTGATTTGACTTCATACAATTACACATACTTTCACATTTCCGATATTTTTATGTGTAGTTCCGTTGCTAGGTAATAGTTAAAAGAAAATTAAGACAATGAAATATGTGCATTAAAAAATTGTAATTTTATAAAAGTAAATATTTTATATTATTGGAACGCATATATAAAATCCCCCCATCAGTTATACACCGAATTTAAAAACTCTGACAAATGTATACACAAAATTTCAAACTAAAATGAATAATGTATGGTACTAATTAGGAAATTCCATCATCCATAATTTATCATTTAAATCTTTCAATCGCATGAGCCATTTTCTTTCAACAAATAAAAATGGAAAAATCGCCTGAATTGCTATAGGAAAGCATTACGGCGCAAAACAAAATGTTCTATATATTCCGAACGAATGAACCAAATTTAACCAAAAACTATACAGCTAAATATGGGAACCTCACCAACATGCATCCTTAATTTCAAGCTAATCGGATGCTTTTTACGCCAGTTATCTCAGGACAGACAGACTAACTAACTAACTAACTAAACAAACAGACGGACACCAAAAACTTTTCGTGTCTCCACAGTAAGTCTTTACAAACGTTTCGGCAATAAAATTATACACAAGTGATAATGAAATGATTCTTCTTTTTAACAAATAACTTTTATTCTTAAATAATTTAGTAAAAATCTCAATTTGATATCGATAGAAAATTTTCGAGATTTTTTTTATTTCGACCAAAGAGAATAACTCTTCAGCTTTAATATATATTTATACTTTTGGAATAATGGAAATTAAAAATAGGTTAACTCTATCTGTTATTTATATCAATACAAAAACCCTTAACGGGTTAAAAGTTTGTGACGCAGCACTTTATCTTATGCTCTAAGAATTTTAAATATGGAACTTAAAAATAATGATATCAAATTTTGAGTGACGCTATGCTATTAATTATAATCTCTCTATATATTATTTATTTCATCTTTTTATTTTTTTATAATCGCATGTGCAAAAATTATGTTCAATTTAAAAAAACGTATAAAAGTTTATTCATTGATGCTTTAACATTTACACCTCTCATAAATTCCAAGTATGAATTTTAAAAGATATGATATCAAAATTTTAGTGACGCTTTGATGTGGCTTTAAACGATTTGTTTTAAAATTAAATTTAAATTATTTTTGTTTTGGCTAAGATATATTCACACATCTAAATAATAGTTTTAATTTTCCAATATACTTTAAATATGTCACTTTCACTGAATTTATATGATGCATTTAAATGCATTTATTTGAATAAATTGATTTATCCTTTGTCCAATGCTATTAAAAATTTAAAATAAGATTTACGTAAATAATTTTTTTGCCTCATAGTATCCATTTGAATACATTTCACTTAGTTTGGATACAATGACGCAAAAAAATTATTTACGTAAATCTTATTTTAAATTTTTAATAGCATTGGACAAAGGATAAATCAATTTATTCAAATAAATGCATTTAAATGCATCATATAAATTCAGTGAAAGTGACATATTTAAAGTATATTGGAAAATTAAAACTATTATTTAGATGTGTGAATATATCTTAGCCAAAACAAAAATAATTTAAATTTAATTTTAAAACAAATCGTTTAAAGCCACATCAAAGCGTCACTAAAATTTTGATATCATATCTTTTAAAATTCATACTTGGAATTTATGAGAGGTGTAAATGTTAAAGCATCAATGAATAAACTTTTATACGTTTTTTTAAATTGAACATAATTTTTGCACATGCGATTATAAAAAAATAAAAAGATGAAATAAATAATATATAGAGAGATTATAATTAATAGCATAGCGTCACTCAAAATTTGATATCATTATTTTTAAGTTCCATATTTAAAATTCTTAGAGCATAAGATAAAGTGCTGCGTCACAAACTTTTAACCCGTTAAGGGTTTTTGTATTGATATCATTACTTTTTTGAGGTTATTAAAAAAATAAATAAAACAATAAACACACACAAAAAAAATTAAAGACCAATACAAAGAATTCATAGTAAGGATTTCCATTCACCTTCAATCTCTCCCCCCTCCCTCCCCGCAAAAAAGGGTGACCATGCTTCAATTTTAAAGAGAACCGTGCAATGAGATTTTTATAAGAACGCTTTGGTAAGATATGGAAGTAATGTACAATATGCATGTTTAGAGGGTATTTCTGTTGGTTTGTTTCAGAGATATAAAAAGCTATGTTACATTTTACTATATAAAAAATTTACTTTGTTAAGAAAAATAGCTAGAAATATTACTCTTTAAACCTTTATATATATATATATATAACAATCATCGCTCACTTGTAAAAGTAATTACATACATTTATATTAAATCCAAAACTACAAATTTCTGCTTCTCCCTTTTCTCATTCCTAGTGAAAAAAAATTAAACATTCTTTAATTTTATATAAAATAATCTTTCACCGTCCCTATTTAAAATTCTTTATTAGCAATAATAATAAATCATATAAAATAATCCCCTGAGCTCCGAAGATTCCACTTCTGCTTTTGGACCCACCTCTCCAGCTTACCTAAATAATAAAATCTTTCAAAAATTAGTTTGAAAAAAAAAAAATCTGCAACATTTGTTGCTCACTAACATAAATAAATAAATAAGCACTAACTTCCCTAATGTACAGTCATGGAAAAAAAAAAGTAAGCACCCCCTACTAACTCCTCATAGTCCAAGAGCTGTTAAACATTTTAGGGAAGGTATTTGAGGCACCCTGAAAATTTGTGCAACACTTCTTTTGTAATGGCTGAATACAAAATCGAATGTCTGGCTGAAGGATCGTGGCCCAAAAACTGTGCCAGACACGTGTCAAGTGCCATTTTTTGACTACCCCAAAAAAGGTATTTGAGGCACGCTGAGATTGAGACAGAATAATATTTATACTTAGAAAAAAATATTTTGAAAACGACAGACACTTTAGTCGGCCCAAAAACTGTGCCAGACACGTGTCAAGTGCCATTTTTTGACTACCCAAAAAAGGTATTTGAGGCACGCTGAGATTGAGGCAGAATAATATTTATGCTTAGAAAAAAATATTTTGAAAATGACAGACACTTTAGTCGGCACAAAAACTGTGCCAGACACGTATCTGGCACAGTTTTTGGGCCACGATCCTTCAGCCAGACATTTGATTTTGTATTCAGACATTACAAAAGAAGTGTTGCACAAATTTTCAGGGTGCCTCAAATACCTACTCAAAAATGTTCAACAGCTCTCCTACTATCAACAAATTACCGTAGAAGAAAGTTACTGGTACCGAACGATTGGAAATAAAGTCTACTTTTAAATGATGTATATAAAATTTGCTTAAGGGGTCATCTACATATTAAAACGAACCATAACTTTGTTTTTTTCAATAGCAGTACACAATTCTTACAGCATAAATGAATTCTACACCATTTAATTAGCCTAAGTACAAATTTTTATGCAATTCGTACTATAAGTTTCCAAGAAAATAGTTATTTTAAAACAAGCTTATTTTAAGGGCTGTATCCAAATTGAAGTTCGGTATTCGATTGTTAACCGAGGGAGCCTCCTTCTTGATCAAGGCACCTTAAGCGTCACTCAAGCAGTCAATGAAGTCTGCTAGATTGCAGGACAGCGTAAGACATTTCAAAATATCTAGTCACTTCTATCATAGACGGCCCCTTAAACCATCATTTTGCCGTTTTTTAAGCACTATTTGGAAAAAAAACGTGAAATTTTGAATTTCCATAAAGCAGGACTTAATAAATCTAAATCCATCAAAAAAATTGTAGGTTGCAATTCATAATTTTTTCGATATTAATTTCATAATTCATATCATAAAATTATAAAAATTGCAAATTCAACGTATTTATGTTTAAGTATATTAGTATTACTGCTACACAAAAAATTAGCACATTAGGAGCATAATTTCAGGAGATATGAATAAAAATATGAAAATGTAATTCAACATTAGAAGCACTATATTTTGAATGTTTATATAATTCAAAAACTTATTATTCAAATGACTTGAAATTTGGTGCCTAGGCATAGTTTGAACCGAAGATTTGAAATATCTCGTTAAAATTGGGTATTGCCATTGAAAAAAATGAAGTTTGGATTTGTTTTAATATGTAGATGGCCCCCTAAGCAAATTTTATATACATCATTTAAAAATAGACTTTATTTCCAATCGTTCGGTACCAATAACTTTCGTCTACGATAATAAATTATTAAGGTGTTAGTAGAGGGTGTTTACTTTTTTCAAAAACTTATTATTCAAATGACTTGAAATTTGGTGTCTAGGCATAGTTTGAACCGAAGATTTGAAATATCTCGTTAAAATTGGGTATTGCCATTGAAAAAAATGAAGTTTGGATTTGTTTTAATATGTAGATGGCCCCCTAAGCAAATTTTATATACATCATTTAAAAATAGACTTTATTTCCAATCGTTCGGTACCAATAACTTTCGTCTACGATAATAATTTATTAAGGAGTTAGTAGAGGGTGTTTACTTTTTTCTTTTCCGCGACTGTACATTTCACCTTTTCTCCCTCCCCCTACTCCCCAGCATTAAAATAATTTAAATCTTTATTTTTATATAGAAAATTCTTCTATATAAATTATCCTCCTATTCCTCAAAATTACCACTTTCCCACTCCAGCCTAGAGATTTCAATCTTTAAAGCTTTTGAGAAAAACGGATCTGCAAAGTCTGTTGCTTAATAATAAAAAAATATACGTATAACCATGTACACTTTAAATTATTTTTCACACAATCAATTGATGTCATGATAATAGTTGTTCTGAGCGAATAATGTGTTGGCTGGGCTGTCGTACAGATAGCTCAATTGGAAGAGTACTGGCAATTAAAGCCAAGGGTTATTAAAGTTCACTGTAATTCGAAATATTTAACCCCTTCGCGACAAGAGCCCTTTGGTTAATTTTTAACCTTTTACTACAGGTTTTTAAAAGCAGAAAAATTTCGTAATTGAATCACAGAAATGCTCCGATTAAAGAAGGTAAACTTTACAATTAAAAATAAGTGGTGAGAATAATGAAGGATTCTGAACATCTTAAGTGGCTAAGTATACCGGTCGCTCATCCCCAAGGGCTTAAAGATGCTTTTTTGCTATTATAACCTTTAGGATTTACAATATAAAAAAATCTTAATCACTTCTGAGGTAAATAAAGACAGTGGAAAAAAATCAAGATGGCAATGTTTGGATTGGTAAATTCTAAGCTGAGCAATTTGAGCTACAAAATGAAAAAATTATAAAGTTGTAATAATGCCCGCTTCAGAGCAGTCACAGATACTAAATCTTTAAGGTTTTTGATGAGTGAACTTGAACTACAGATGAATATAGTAGAAGATCTTTATAAAGCACACCTTGGGATGAGAAGTTGTGTGTATTATTGAATTTTGCATTATTTAGATCCTATTTCATACATCATTAAATTTACCTCGTATACATGCTTTGAATTACATTCCTTGGAACCAGAAATTGTGCAAATTATAAAATTTTACATAATAGGTACAGATCACACACTATTAAATTACCTTAAAGCATGATCCAGATATGCCTGGGCAAAATACAGTCGGACCTCGTTTTCCCGACACCCGGTTTTCACGTCACTCCGTTTATCACGTCAGTTTTTCAAAGTCCCGATTTTCTGTATATGATTTTAATGCAAATAAACTCCGGATTTTACGTCGTTGAATAATTTTCAACTCCGGATATCCCGACGGATTTTCTTGTGGCCACACTACGTTTTTCATCCGACTAAAACGGAAGCATTGCATTGCATTGAAACGTTCAGTAGTTATCTAACATACATTTCTGAAACAACGAATATTGATTACAATTCATTGCATAATATCGAAAAAATAATTGTAGGATCTAGCTAAAGCAAACCTTAATTCATCGATATTTCATGTAACAATAAAAAAATCAGTCATCATAAATCTGATTTTTATCCTTTTCAATTTTCTTTTTTGTGTTTATTTTGTTTAACAGTAATGTTAAACTCTTGTGTATTGCTTAAAACTGCAAGAACAGTTATGAATTTAAAATTGTCTTAAATTAATTAAAAATACAGCTTTTTATAAACCTATTTTTCATCCGGTTATCGCGACACACCGCTTATGACGACACATTTTTCTGGACATTAGAGTGTCGGGATAACGAGGTTCGACTGTAATTATAATCAGTGGTAGCTCGTTACTGACAGTTTTGGGGACACTAAATGCATTGTTGGCAAATTTATTCCTTTTTCACTATTTTTAATAATAATGAAATCTTTGCCTTATTTTTGGCAGAACTTTCTTCCATTAAATAAGGCAAAAATTTAGTAAAAAAAAAACTTTTGGAAGGCATGCATTTTAGTGCTGCAAGAAAAACCTGTCATGAGTTACTACTGATTATAACACCCATTTACAAAAAAATTTAATATAATAATATTGTTTTCATTACTCCAAAATAATGTGTTAAAGACGATAATGCATCAAATTTAGTGTTCCAAGAAATAGCAATATTTGTGAAATACCTAAGCTTCTTAACTGCAAAATTCATTGTTTACATATGAGAAATACATTACATTTTCTGCATTAAAATGTTTAAGTGGCAGACTTTTGTGATTGAACAAGAACTGCTTGCAGAGTGCTTTTAATGATTTTAGAATATAAAATTATGGCTCTTAAACTGCTATTAATCCAATACAGTAATAGGGATAAAAAAATCATTAAATAGTTCATTTTAAAAAAATTATTTGTATTTTGATCAGATATACCGATTATTTACCATATGTTATATGTAACATATTTATTAGAAAAGTTACAACTATTTTGATGAAGTTTTGGATCCCCCCCCCCCCTCCCTGACATACTGTCAAATTTCGCGAGGGTTTTTTTTCTTTTGATGTTCCTCCCCCGACTGAGAATGGAGCGGGTTTTTTTACAATCAACTGATTAATTTTGTTTTTCTTTTATTGCTACTTTTTTATGGTAGTGTGGTGATCTTTCAAATGCTATTGCACAACGAGGCGATAAACGTGCTACTCTGTAAGTGATACGGCAACCCTCCAGTGTACGTACAGGTGGAATTGATAAAAAGAGTTTTTGTAATCGGAATATGCGGAATGTTAAAGAATAGTGGATGGTTTAATGAAAGAAGAATAAAAACTTAATATTTAATTTAAGATGCGAGGCAGATTAATATATAAATTGAAATGGTTGCTGGGTAATCACTTTATTAGTTTATACAAAATCTAATTATCATGACAGCTACAATGCAGCTGCTAATGAAATTTTGTGAAACCAATCTTTTCTAAATAGTAACATGTTCTGAATTGTTCTTATTTACAATAATACTTCATTACAACAAATACCATATAAGGGAGCTGGCTACTTTTATATTTTTTAAAAGTAAATTATTTAAAGCTTTCTTTTAAGCATATTAACTTTAAAATTAAATAAAAACAAGTATCTTACTTTTGCAAAAAAGCTGTTTTATCTTATTTATCTATAAACTTTAATTACTAAATAAGGAAAAGTATCATGATGAAAATTTTTACTTTTAGGAGCTCAAAACAACCAGTCAAGATAAAATGGTTCATTTTGAGCTAATCGTGATAATTTAAGTATATAAAGTAGAATTTACTATCAGTCAAAAATATGTCCAAGACTGAAATCAGTCCTGAGACTGAAGGTCTTGCACCCATGGCTGTAATCAGCCTAAAAGAAATGCTTCAGGGTTTTTTTTTTGTTTTTTTTTTCTTCTGTTTTTCTTTTGTTACAGAGATAAACGGAAATGAGAATTTTTTTCCCCCTTTAGGTTTAATTTTAATATAAAAATAAAATACTACGATGCTTTAATTTTTGAAGCTGAAAAGAGTTATATATATAAAAAAAAATAAATAAACGAAAGATACACATATTTCGAAAAAGATGTCATTTTAAGTCAATTTTCGTTTATGTTATTAGAAACGATTCGCAAATGAATCATTTTATAAACGGGATTGGAAATCTTAATTTTGATTTCTTCATACCTTTTATTTAAATTGTGCGTTCTTTAAAAATGAAAGATTTTGTTTAATTTCTTTAAAAGAAGACTCAAAACACAAAATTAAATTAGTAATCTATCTGTATTACACTCACATATCACAAGAAATACCTATGCCACACATGAACGTTATTTTGTAAGGAAAACAGTTATGAGTATTGTTGAAAATAAAAACAATTCAGAACATTATACTAATTAGAAAGGATCGGTTGCAAAGAATGCTGTCTGGATAATTAGAAATTGTACTCACTTTCTCCCCTTGGAATACCATTTCAAGATCTTTGATATTTCTTATTTCTTCAGTCAACTTCGCGTATCGTGTAGTGATACATGGCGAAGTCTTATGGCGAACGCGATGAATTTTCATTTCGATACGAGAATTTGCGATAAATATCGAATTTCGATACGAGAATTTTTTTTTAAATGTGAAATATTTTCTCCTTAAAAAATGTTTACTTACTATGAATAACAATGAAATAAAATACATATAATTACAAAATACTGTTCCATTTAAAAAAATCAGTCTAAGTATTTTAAAGCACATAATAAACTGTTTTTGTAGTTTAAAAAAAGATTTATTGCCAATATTCAGATTTTTAACTGTGACCTTAATCGCGCAAAACCGATGTGCAACGTTCTGTCTGCTAGCCCATAGAATGACATGTAATCCGCGATCCTAAGAAGTCCAATTTTTCATGCGGATTATATAAAAATTAAGAGTTTTCCTAGATACTAGGTTAGTGTTATCCACTTCATCAAAAACAGATTCATTTTATATATTAATGTTTTTTAAAAAATCTAGACCGTTTCGGAGAAAAAAAAAAGACAAACTTACACCATCGAAATTGCTTTCAAAATGGGTTTACAGATCTGAAAATATACTGCATGTAGAATTGTAAAAAATTCAGAATAGGATTAGACTGCAGATATAAGACTGTTTTAAAAAAATCAGAACAATAGGACCTATATTTGCTGAGTTATTAATAGGCGGCTTTTCGCATTTTCTTTGATGTCGAGTTATCTGTATATATGAGTTCCGCCATCTACGAATTCTACGATACGATACGATACGATTTTAGGCTTAAGGCTGCGTCACTCGGAATACTACCGTCTTCCATGATTATTTTAAATTTTGAGAATGCTTTAGCTCATTTAGGAGACAGTAGCCATATTTGGACCACCGCTTTAAATGGACCTTTGCCACTATGCCGTTAATTACAGAAAGAGACGCCATCTACCGCTGAACTTCTACTCATCCGAATGACGTAATTTATTATTAGAAGAAGCACCCGCCTACCACGTACTGTTTTCAGACAATCTTAAAAAACTTAAAGTTAGCTGTTTTGATCCAATTTTTGCTTGCTAAACGTAAGTGAATACTTTAAATGTAAGGTGAGTTGTTATGTTTTCATATACACATCTAAATTTTTCTGTTTATTTTTCACGCAGATTTGTTTTATTTCGTTTTTAGGGTTCCGTACTTAAAAAGTAAAATCGGAACCATTATAAGATCACTCCTGTGTCTGTCCGTCTGTCTGTCACAGCCCTTTTACTCGTAAACTATGCAACGTGGAAAGTTCAAATTCGGGGAAGTAATAAAAATTATTGACAGACATATTTACAGATTAATAAATATTCATAAATATATTTAGGAAAAATGTAGAGGGGCTAATTAAGTTACTTGAAAAAAATCTTTTCTTTGTGTATCGTGTGGGGTATCATGGGAAAGCCTTCATAGCGCTGAAATAAAAAATATATTTAATTTAATTTTAGGTTTTATATTTTCAAAGTTATGGTGGAAAATGTAGAGCAAAAATTTGTTCCCTCCCATCTAATTCCAAATCTATTGAAACTATAACTAGTAAATCTGCAGATCAGGAGCCTCAACGTCAGATCTGCAATTCATTGTTTTTAGACACACGCTAGTAATATTCAATTTCCTGCAAACCGCAATTTAAAGTATTCAAATTACGTAATTATTTATTAGAATAAAAAATACGAAGTTTTTAGACATTAAAACAGGCGTTAAATTAAAAACGTTGTTATGGATGGATATTTTGAATTTTCATGAGCTACTGATTCTGGTATTTTTTGTAAATAATTAAGTATTCAGGGGGGCGGAGCCCCCCTGAACCCCCGTGGTCTCATTAATTTACATATGTAACTTTTTATTGATTGCGCTAATGATTATGGTAAATCTTTTTACACTTCCGAGCCTTATTCTTCCATACTGGTGGGCAGAAAAGGATTTACATTGACGCAATTATATTAAAAGTTTAGGTTTTACGAACGAAAATGTAATTTCCTTATAAAGATAAAAATAAAATTCATTCATATTTTCTGAAATGAGGCGGCATTAAGAACTAACACTCGTCAAAAATTATTTTTTCAGGCAATCTAGTTAATGTTTGCTTTTAAGAATGAAAATATTTATTTCCCGATACAATGACGTCCTTTTCGACAGCGATAATTTTGCGGTGCATAATTTTGACATTTACTATCAATTTGCTTTTCAAAGTTTTTTTTTTTTTTCTCATTGAAATTTTCGATTAAAAATTAAATATTTCTGTTAGCTGCGTCCAGACGATAAACCGTGAGATATTAGTAACGTTTTTTTAATAATAATTAATATCATAACACAAGCCTCTTTTATTTCAACCTCAAAGCGTATTTGTTTTATTTTTGATACATGAGATCAAATTCACCTTTCCGTTGCTAGGAAACAGTTAAAAGAAAATTAAGGCCATGAAATATGTGATTGAAAAAAAGTAAATTAAAAAAAGAAAATATTTATATTATTGGAACACATATATAAAATCCCTCCATAAGATATACACCGAATTTGAAAACTCTGACAAATGTATACACGAAATTTCAAACTAATATGAATAATGTATGGTTCTAATTAGGAAATTCCATCATCCATAATCTATCATTTAAATCTTTCAATCATATGAGCCATTTCCTTTCAACAAATAAAAATGGAAAAATCGTCTCACTTCCCATAGAAAAGCATTATGTCACAAAATAAAATGTTCTATATATTCCGCACGAATGAACCGAATTTAACCCAAAACTATACAGCTAAATCCTGGGAGCTCACCAATATACATCCTTAATTTCAAGCAAATCGGATGCTTTTTACGGCAGTTATCGCGGGACAGACAGACTAACTAACTAACTAACTAACAAACAAACAGATGGAAACCAAAAAATTTCGGGTATCCACAGTAAGCCTTCACTGACGTTTCGGCAATTATAAAAAATAGATGTAGCAGACATTAATTTAAACCTTGCAAGAAAATTATAGCGATTACCCTAGGTCACGTAGTTTTTGAGAAAATCGCATTTTTCCGTTACACTCAAATTTCGATTTACGGGCTTCAGCAAACGTGTTGAGCAAAGCTGGAGGTACCTATCGTAGAAGAAGTATAAAAACATTATTGATCATGAATTTCGAAAAAAATAGCCGGTAATTAGCCGAGATATTCATCCTTAAAGACACGGAGGGTTTGGACATACATAATGAAAAGGACGGCGTACTCTATGCTCCATCGGCTTTTAAAGCCTAGATAACAAATTTTAAGTATATATTTATGTAATGCAATGCCTAGTAGCAGTATAAAAGCAATAAATGTCAAATTGTCAAAAACAGACTAATTTAATGAGAATTAATCACTTAAATACTATGGGAATCGCGACTAGTTTCCATTGATTGGCTACTATGTCTTTAAAGGTTAACTAGAAACCTATATGGAATAACAAATATAGAGAATAGCTATATTTGCTATTACTTAGGTTCTATATATCTTTGGACTTTCATGGTATATCCATTTATACTTTTCTAGTATACAGGGTGCAATGAAAAGTCCCTTTAACCTGAAAATACTTGTGAAAGGAGAGAGCTACAGCTATGCAAGTGATGCAACGATATAGTAAAGCGACTGGAACACGGAACGTTGAAAGTTCAAATTCGGGGAAGTAATAAAGACCATTGACCCACATATTTTCAGATTAATAAACATTCATAAATATATTTAGTAAAAAAGTAGAGGGGCTAATTATGCTACTTGAAAAAAAATCTTTTCTTTGTATATCATGTGGGGTATCCTGTAAAAGCTTTTGTAACGCTGAACTCAAAAATACATTCCTTTTAATTTTAGGTATTATATTTTCAAAGATATTGTTAAAAATGTAGCGAAAAATATGTTCCCCCGCCCCATCTAATTCCGAATCTACTGAAACTAAAATTATGAAAAGAATAGAGGTAGTAGATGTTAATATAAACCTTGCCGGAAAATTATAGCGATTACCCTAGGTCACATAGTTTTTGAGTAATTAGCATTTTTCTGTTATACCCAAATTTCGATTTACGGGCATTCAGAAAAATTGTTGAGCATCGCTGAATATACCTATCGTTGCACAAGAATAAAAGCATTGTTGATAATGGTTTTCGAAAAAAATCATCGGTAATTAGCTGAGATGTTAACCCTTAAAGGTACGGTCAGTTTGGACATCAGGGCGGAGTACTCTATGCCTAGTTAACGAATTTTAATGATATATATGTGTAATGTAATGTCCAGTAACAGTATAAAAGCAATAAACGTCAAATTGTTAAAAACATACTAATTTAAGGGGTCTCTGGACTCTAAAAAGTGGAAAAAACGAAAAAAAGACCATTTTCAACATTTAATGTCTTAAAATGTATATGATTTTAAAACACAATTTTAATTGGAATGAAAGATATAAGTATGTTCTTTCGTTTCATGTATTTAAAAAATTGCAAGATACAGAATTACTATTTATAGGGGGCTCGAAACTGTTAGACATTTGTCGAACAAAAAATTGGCATAACAGTTTAAGCGCAGGATTACAAAATAAATATTGCAAGTAGAATGAAAATTTTGGTGCTTACTTATATTTCAGATTGTAATAATTTCCCTGAACTTAAATAAATTTTATATTTTTAATTCAATGCTGCATTTAGCTAGTACAAAATCTTGAAAATTTCAACAGTAAAATCACCTAAAAAAAATATTTTTTTGAACAATAAAAAGGAACTTTTAGTTTCAGTTTATACATGGAATATATATTTTGAAAATTTCATGAAAAAATATTCAGAAGTTTTTGAGATATACTGCGCGTTATATCCAAAAACGCCATTTGGAAAAAATGACTTTAAAGTTTCGGAAACGCCGCTTCAGCTAGTAAGCGGGTATAATTCTAAAAGCCAAAACTTCTGTTCTAATGGGAATTTCAAGGAAACAATTATATTAAAATATTCAGAAAAGATAGGAGTTTAACATTTAAAAAAATTAAAATTCCTTAAATTTTGAAGCTTTAGGAGTCCTGCGACCACTTAATCCTTTCCGGCACGGAGTAATTCTATTTATAAACTTATGAAATAATGAACTGACACCAGAATTTATAAACAAATTTTACAAATTTTACAAATTTTGTGCCCGCTTAGCACAATGCCAAATTTAAACTTTGAACAAATGGTTTTGTTTTAGATACACTGTAGAAATAAAGGTTATTACTACGCTGAATTTAGTTTCATGAAATGCCAAATGAAGTTTAACTATGCACTGCCTTTATTGTCAGTACCGAATTAAGTTCATAATAAACAGATTAGGAAAATATTAAAGAGTAATAGAGTTATATGAATAGCTATATTTGATATTGTTCCATATATCACTTTGAACTTTCATGGTATACCCGATTACACTTTTCTAATATATACAGTTATACCCAACCCTACGTTATATAGTTTTTTAAAAAATCTTAGCAACTTTTAGCACCTTTTTTTTTTTTTTTTTTTTTTTTTTTTTTTTTTTTTTTAAATAATGCAATTACAAATTCATATATATATTCTACGGAACCCTCTGTGCGCGAGTAATGCTCGCATTTGACCGTTTATTGTTCTTTGTCTTCAGAATGTCTGTTTAAATAAATGACGCAGCTGCCTTAATTGGGCCAATTTAAGTTGCTTAAATTGGACTAGATATACGATCATAAATTTGAAAAATAAGTAATGAATATCGATGTCGTAACGCTTTGTACACTATTTTTTTTATAATGGATTATTATCTCCATGAATGTTTTTGAATATATATATATATATTATATATATCTGGATCCGTTTATTTATACAGTTTAGACCTATATAAACATAAAAATATTTTTACATGTTTACGCAATAATTTTTTTTGCAATTTCTTTTATCTTGTATGTATTTATATTCATTGAATTCTTTATTCCTACAGTATACTTGATTTACAGAGTTGAATTCAAACATTTACCTCCTGGAGGATATTTGTGGTTCCTTGAGGGGGGAGCAGACTTTTTATGGTTCTGGACTGTGGACATTAAAACGCATAAAATCTCAAACCTTCCGGGGGGAGTGGTTATTTCAAAGCTCCAGGGGGGGGGGGGGGACCCTGAATTCAACACTCTTTGAATATAAAATTTTTACCATTTGATTAATTGTAGAGTACTTCTTTTTCAATAGAGCATATTTATTAAACACTTTTTTAATATAATGTTGAAAAATATTGAAAACGATACAGACAAACTGTCATGTCGAACAACACCCGTGACAGCAAAAGCTGCAAAATATATAGGAAACGAAAATGAGAGGTTAAGTTGTGAAGAAATTGATCTGCAAGAAGGCTGCAGCTTTAAATCCCTCCTCCCAAAAAACCACAAAAATCATTAAGAAACAGTTGTAACTTTTTCGTCATATAAAGTAAACCTTGAAAAAAAAAAAAAAAAAAAACGACAAAAAGCGAGCTCTTACAGCACGAAAGCAATTGGAACATCAAGTTAAAAAATAGGCTTAATACAAAATGATGGAAGGGAATAGGTACAAACATAATGTAAAGAAAACTTCTGTTGCAAAAAGAAATTCTAATATTTCAGAATCTAACGAGAAAAAGCTAGACAGTGATGATTGGTTTTGCATAATTTGTAAGAAAAATAAAATAACAGAAATGATTCATTATTCAGATCACCAAACACGGTTCCATGTTGTGCGAGCTGGAATAAAAAATGATTAAACGAAATTCATGTGTAAGCTTTGCACCACTCCTTGCATGATATTCCAGTAATTGGCAATTAGTTCCATAATTTCTATTCTTAATTACTGATAAGTTTGATTTATATTTTGGATACATTTTGATGAAACTACTCTTAGTTTTATATATTTGATTTCATTATATTCCATTGCTGTTATTTTGTTTGATTATTTCATTAATCGCAAACTTTGCTTTTAATAAAATTAGTTATATTCCCTATTCATTAAAACAACCTGATATTGTTTGGTCCAATTTAGGAGACTGGGGTTCCAACTTAGGCGACCAGTTTCTGAATTTGGACCACTTTTGACGAATTTTTCGAATAAAAATAAAATTAAAGATTTTCAAAAAGAAATTGATCTAAATATTTATTTAGTGAATAGATGAATAGATTGTCCACGTGTAATGATGTTTTGCAGATAATCCAAAAATTAAGTGAGTCACACATGAAAATAAATTAAGGGGTCCAAATTCGGCTACTCTCCCTTATGTCACATTTTTGGGGCGCTTCAAATTGTGATAAATTTATATAATTTTCGTCTTCTTTATAACATGAAAATTGTATGAAATAATTATCTATAAATGTCTTTACCTGTTACCGAGATGTGATAACATAAGATCGATATTTAATTGCTTAAAAGAAGGCTATTTTCTTTGTTTATTTATTTATTTATTTAATTTTTTTTCATTTTTGAAGATAGTGAAATGTAAAAAGATATTTATTTGCATTTTTTCTGTCAAGGATCTAAATAAATAAGTCATAAACTTAACTTGTAGACTTTGAAATATGTATTTTTTTATATAGTGAAATTATATGTTTAAGCCTATTTATTATGCATGTTTGTAACGTACAAAATACACGGCACTAGGCACGAATGGGTAAATATTTTTATTAGCCATTTAGTGGACAGCTATTTATGTAACTTCCTTTTCAAGATGATTATAAAAAAAAAATTGTTTTTAAGCCTCATATACGGTTATTATTAAATTATTTTTTTATATAGTGAAATTGTATGTTTAAACCTATTTATTATGCATGTTTGTAACGTACAAAATACACGGCACTAGGCACGAATGGGTAAATATTTTTATTAGCCATTTAGTGGACAGCTATTTATGTAACTTCCTTTTCAAGATGATTATAAAAAAAAATTGTTTTTAAGCCTCATATACGGTTATTATTAAATTATTACTAATAATACTTATAATCTTATTAGTCTCTGTAAAGAAATAAATATATGTTTTTAGTAGTTCCTAAAAATACTAATTATAGTATATAATATATAATATAAAACATTGTTTTATACAGGGTGCAAAGGAAAGTCCCTTTAACCTGAAAATACTTGCGAACTGAGAAAGCTACAGCTATGCAAGTGAGGTAGCGGTATAGTAAAGCGACTACGCCCGATTTAATGCAAACGACAGCAGCGTCCCTAGTGGCGAAATTTGGAAGCTAGCCATTGAAAATAGAAAACGAAAAGAGATAGAGCAAAATTTCTAATTAGAAAGTTTTAGAGCATCAATTAATTAGTACGAAACGACATTTCTCATCGCGCGCATCCTATGTCCAAAACTATGCAACATAATAACCTTAATATTTTGTATTATAATGTATTATATATATTTTTATAACCTCTACCTTTTTTAAGTATGTACCTGTAAAAATATTATTTAATTTTTAAATTTTTATCAAAATTTTGTCGTAAATTTTGTATTTTAAATTTTAATTGCCCAAAAAATATTTTCATCTGGAAACTTCATTATTATTAGTACTTTCTTCTATCCTCAATAGAAGAAAGTATTGTAATCGAAATTTTTTCAACTTCCGGTTCTCGACAGATTTACAAGTCAGGGGTCAGAGATCCCGAAAAACATGTTTATACAAAACTAGCAAACTTCGCGGCTTTGCTCGCGTAATAGTTAAAATATGTCAAGTGATATCTGCATGACTATTTTTTATTAGAAGGACACTTTTCGAATTAATTCAAAAATTACAAATTAAACCACATTTTGACTAAACTACATTATAAAAGTGCAACAGACAAAAATGAGATATTATTTAATAAGAAGAACTAAAACTAATTACAATTAAATGATAATTTATACTCATTTCAGTATTCATTTGAAGTTTTGAATCTTTTAGAAACAATCTTAACAAAATTACATCTTAAAATTGACCATCATGTCAAATTCCAAGCTTCATGTCTAAGAGTCTACCACCTCTCTGGTGTTAGTGACACCAACATAAAATGCCGAAACAGAGTTGAAATAGAATGTCTCGAAAAATATTGAAACCGAACTGTCACCATTAATTTGCCAACATTAACGTTGGAATAGATTGGTATTTCCTAACATTCTATAGAAAACGGAATTTAGATGTTTTAAAAGGCTTTCTTGTTGTTCTGCCAAACAGGTGGTAGTGACACCGGCATAAAATATAGCCCTTATAGGATAAGGGGCTATCACTCTTGAATCGCAACCAATAACATCTGTAATCGATTTATTATTTCCTGATATTCCATAGAAATCGTAATTTAGGAGTCTTTTAGAATGCTTTTCGCTTCTTCTCTTCGCTTCACCCCTTAAGTAACTACCTGGCTATATTTAAAGTGTCTAGCCTCTTCAGTACCGCAGAAATCGCAATTTAGAAAGTTTTTTGCTCCTGCAACCCTCGCATATAATATAGTTTATGTTTGAGCAGGTTCAATCACCATCAATTTGCAACCATTATGTTTGAAATCGGTTTCGTATTTCATACGATTGCATAAAAATCGTAATTAATCGCTTTCGCCCGATTCGTCCTTTTAAATTTGGAATTTTCTTTCGACAATTCTTAGAAAGCATTTGCATCTTTGAAGTAATTTCCATTCCAAATTTAAAATGTTAGACCCCCCCTCAGTAACGCAAAAAAGCAATTTAGAACATTTTTGTCCCTGTATCCCCGAGGTGGTAGGGACAACAACGTAAAATATAGGCTATATTGGAGCGGGGACTCTCGCCATCATTTTGAAACGATTATGTCTGCAATCGGTTTATATTTCCTGAGATTGCGTAGAAATCGCTATTTAGAACGTTTTTAGAACGCTTTTCGTTCATTTTCACACCTTTTTAAATTTCAAATTTTTAAAAAACTCTTCTCAGAGTCTATTTACATCTCATAAGTAATTATAATGCCGAATTTCAAGTTGCTAGTCCCTTCAGTATCATAAAAATCACAATTTAGAACGTTTTTTAAAATGCAACCGCAAGGTGGTAGTGACGCCGACATGAAATAGACCCTATATTGCAGCGAGGGCTGTCATCATCAGTTTCCAGACATTACTTTTGAAATCGGATGAGCACTTTCTGAGATTGCGTAGAAATCGCAATTTAGAGCGGTTTTTAGAACGTTTTTCGTCCATTTTCACCCCTTTTAAATTTCGAATTATTTAGTAAATGTTCTTAGAGATCATTTATATGTTATAAGTAACTGCTATGCCTAGTTTCAAGTTGCTAGCCCCTGCAGTATTGCAAAAAACGCAATTTAGATCGTTTTTTGCTCCTTCACCCCTTTGGGGTAGTGACATCGACATGAAATACAGCCTATGTTGGAGCGAGGGCTTTCACCATCGTTTTCACGCAATGTTTTTTTTTTAATCAGTTCGGTGTTCCCTGAGATTGCGCAGAAATCACAATTTAGAAAGTTTTTTAGAACGCTTTTCGCACATTTTCACCCCTTTTAAATTTCTATTTTTTAGGAAATCTTCTTAGGGATCATTTGTATCTTATAAATAACTGTCCTGCCTAATTTCAGGATTCTAGGCCCTTCAATAACACAAAAATCGCAATTTAGAACGTTTTTTGCTTCTGAAACCCCTAGAGAGCAGTGACACTGACATAAAATAAAGCCTCTGTTAGAGCAAGGGCTATCATCATCAATTTCCAACTATTACTTTCGAAATAGGTTTAGTACTTTCTGAGATTTCGTAGAAGTCGCAATTTAGAACGTTTTTAGAACACTTTTCGCGCATTTTCACCCGTTTTAAATTTCGAATTAAAAAAAAATATGTTCTCAGATATAATTTATGTCTTATAAGTTACTACCATTCCAAATTCCGTGTATTCGGGCCCTTCAGTAACACAAAAATCGCAATTTCGAACGTTTTTTCCTCCTACACCCCCTTTAAGGGTAGTGGCACCGACATAAAATGTAGCCTATGTTGGAACAAGATTTGTCACCATCATTTTGACAGCATTATTTTTGAAATCGGTTTACTTCTTGAGATTGCTTAAAAGTAGCCATTTGGAACGTTTTTCAGAACGCTTTTTGAGCATTTTCACCCCTTTTAAATTTCGAATTTTTTAAGAAATTGTCTTAGAAATCATTTATATGTAATAAATAACTACCATGCCAAATTCCATGTATCTGCACCCTTCAGTAACACAAAAATCGCAATTTCGAACGTTTTTTGCTCCTGCACCACCTTTAGGGTTAGTGGCAACGACAGAAAATGTAGCCTATGTTGGAGCAAGGGTTGTCACCATAATTTTGACACCATTATTTTTTAAATCGGTTTGGTACTTCCTGAAATTGCTTAAAAATTCATATTTAGAATGTTTTTTAGAACGCTTTTCGTGCAATTTAACCCCTTTTTAATTTTGATTTCTTTAAGAAATGTCCTTAGAGATCATTATTATCTTATAAAGAGCTACCATTCCAAATTTCGTGTTACTAGGCCCTTTAGTAACACAAAAATCGCATTTTTATGTCGTTTTTTGCTCCATCACTCCCTTTTGGCTAGTGGCACGGACATAAGATATAGCCTGTGTTCTAAGTTGGACTATCACCATAATTTTGATACCATTACTTTTGCAATCGGTTCGGTGGTTCCAGAGCTTACCTCCTACAAATAAACAACTTTTACCTCTTTATAATATTAGCATAGATGTCTGTCTCTCCGAATGTCCGTGTGTCGCCTTTGTACCATTAAAAGTGAATGAAGATATGCATAGAATTGAACAAAATTTTTTGTGTATGTTTTTGGCCATGACGAAAAGTTCCTCCCTGAATATTGAAATATTCCTCCGAAAGGGGGCACTATAATAGCGATTTGTGTGTAATTTTCTTGGTTTTTCATAATTCTATTGTACCCTCATCAGTGCAATAAATAACATTCAAATGACAGAAATAGCCCAGTGGTAGGGGAGCAAAAAAAAGGACCAATTCGGAAATAATTAGGTGAAAGCTGGAAATTGTTTTAATCCCTTCAGTTTATGTCTAAAATGAATATGCTACGTTTTCCTTCTCGTACTAGGTGAGCGTTAGGAATTATACATTTATTTATAGTAAAAAAATACGTTTTTTTAAAATATCCTAACACTATCTCGAAATCACTAACTTTTTGAAAAACATTGTCAATACAAATGTTGTAGAGCTTAGAATTTTGAATAAAATGAGCACCTACACTTAATACTTTTGTTGAATATTAAGGTCACCATTCTACTTTAAAGTTTTAGCCCCGTGGTCAGAGGGTTGAACTCAGAATTAATTAGGGGAAATCTGGAAATCATTTTAATCCCTTCGGATTATGTCTAAAATAAATATTCTATCTTTTCCCCTTCGTACTAAGTGAGCGTTAGGAAATATGTACAAATTTACATTCGAAAAATACGTTTTTCTTTAATATTTTTAACAATACCTGAAATTGCGGCTTTAATTTTGAACAAAAATATTAATGTGAGTATTCATTTTATTCAGAATTTTAAGCTCTACAGCATCTGTTTTGGCAATGCTTTTGATATAGTTAGCTTTTTTGAGATATTATTAAGGTAATCTGGTCTCACCTATCTTGAAGCTCTTGATTAGTGATTAAGGCAAAATTTTGAAATGGTATTGCGACCTTAATTTTGAACAACAATGTTAATGTGGGTGCTCATTTTATTCAGAATTTTATGCTCTACAACATTTGTACTGACAATGTTTTTGATAGACTTAGCTGTTTTGAGATATTCTTAGGTAACTTGGTCTCTCCGGACTTCAACCTCTTGATTAGCGATTAAGCCAAAGTTTGAAATTAGAATTGCGACCTTAATTTTGAATAAAAATATTAATGTGGGTGCTCATTTTATTCAGAATTTTAATCTCTACAACATTTGTGTTGACAATGTTTTTGATAGCATTAACTATTTTGAGATATTGTTCAAAATATTAAGGAAAAACATGTTTTTCTAATGTAAATACGTACATTTTTCCTAACGCTCACTTGGTACGAAGGAGAAAACATAGAATGTTCATTTTAGACCTAATCTGAAGGGATTAAAACGATTTCCAATTTTCCCCTAATTAATTCTGAGTTAAACCCCCTGACCACGGGGCTAAAACTTTAAAGTAGAATTGTGACCTTAATATTCAACAAAAGTATTAAGTGTAGGTACTCATTTTATTCAGAATTTGAAGCTCTACAACATTTGTCTTGACAATGTTTTTGAAAAAGTTAGTGATTTCCAGATAGTGTTATGGTATTTTAAACAAATGTGTTTTTTGACTATAAATCAATGTATAATTCCTAACGCTCACATAGTACGAGGGGGTTGGTTGGTTGGCTGGTTGGTTGTATTTATGACGGCCAATTATCTGCACAAGGGATATAGGCCCAGGGGGGCAGTGCCCTTCGTGGGGTCTTTCTAAGGGAACCTAACCCGTATTAACGCTTGGAAGTCCAAGGTTCGAAGAAAACAACGAAAACTCCGAACGATTAGGCCGACAGGCGCGATTGGGATCGAACCCAGCACCTACCGTCTACCAGCTTTGAGAGCAGAACCTCTCAGCCACTGGTGGGGCCTCATAGTACGAGGGAGAAAACGTAGCATATTCATTCAACATCTAAACTGAAGGGATTAAAACAATTTCGAGCTTTCCCTTAATTATTTCCGAATTCAACTCCATAACCACTGGGCTAAAAGTATATATCATGTTTACAGTTTTTATTTTTGTTTTTTTATCCTATTGTTACTGTTTTTTTTTTAAATGAATATTATTAATTGCAAAATATGCTTCAAATAGAATTGGGGAAAACATTTTATTTAATTTTATTTTTAGAAACCTTTCTTACAACTGACTTTACTAATAAATTTATTAAAGTAAAAATTATTTCTCAGACAAAAATCAAAGGTCTGTGCTTTTTAATCTCTTACCAGTGAAAGAAAAAAAAAATAAAAGCAATCATTCTGATATATGAATCAGTTGTTTTACTTTTCTATTTTCTTGGTTATATATATCACTGAAGTGATCTGACAATAAACTTTATTCATTTTTAACTTCATATTACGTAACATTATATCAATAAATTCGTTAAAGATATATTAGAATGAATATCAAGTCTTATTATTTCCGGATATAAATAATTTCTAGACGAATGTTAACACGTTTAGATGAATTTGTTATAAAATATTAAAAAATAATTTAACTTCATACAACAAAAAATATTTTAACTTCATATTTCTCAGTGAAAATTCAGTCGGGAGAAGAATAAGTCGGATAATAATAAATTTTATAATATAAAATAATATTTTCTATCACCTATGTAACACAAAGTTCTTGAAATGGTCTGTCACTGTGCTAAATGACTATTTCGGTCCTGTCCAACATTTATATGCATTCGTATGAGTATAGAATATACATATTTGTAAAGTTCTTAACGGTTTTATTAAAAATTCAAAAGTGTTCTGTTCATAGCAGACAGAATTTTCAACGAAATTTAACACAACTTTCCAGAAAACTGAAAAAAAAAACAGTAGAAACAGTATACCGCAATTAAAATATGAATATACTGAATATTTAGTGACATATGGACATTTGTATGAAATATTTTTTTAACTGCTCATGCGTGGAACGTTCCAAATATTTTATTTCATAATTTGGTCGTCAAAAATTTTGGGCCACTGCTATAAAAGTCCAGTTAAATATTTTGAAATCTCAGAAAGATACGATGACTTGATTAAAAGTTGTCGGAAATAAAGCCCTTTTAGCAAAGCTACTTTCAGAAAGCAACTCACTATATCTCCCCAATTTTTCAACGAAATTTAACACAACTTTCCAGAAACCTGAGAAAAAAAAAACAGTAGAAACAGTATACCTCAATTAATATATGAATATACTGAATATTTAGTGACATATGGGCATTTGTATGAAATATTTTTTAACTGCTCATGCGTGGAACGTTCCAAATTTTTTATTTCATAATTCGGTCGTAAAAAAATTTGGGCCACTGCTATAAAAGTCCAGTTAAATATTTTGAAAACTCAGAAAGGTACAATGATTTGATTAAAAGTTGTGGGAAATAAATCCCTTTTAGTAAAGCTACTTTCAGAAAGCAACTCACTATATCTCCCCAATTTTTCTAAATTTTAACGATATTTCACTGATTTTTTTTATATACAGTGCGTGTAAAAACTTTAAGGACAGCAACAAATTGTAAAAATTTTGATAAATTGAAAATACTACTAGTGAACTGGAAGATACGAGATTTTTGGAATACTGATAGTTTCGGTGCAAAATCTGAGTTTCGCCAAAGACAATTTTCGGCGAAACTCAACCGAAACTATCAGTATTCCAAAAATCTAGTTTCTTTCTTCGGAAATGTTTAATATTTCTCATCGATTTGAGCTTTATAGGCCGGCTCAAATGATACTATTTATTGCTACGAATTTCGTTGTTTGTAATTATCAGTCATGACGTAACTCAAGACGTGGATGCAAATTATAAAGCAAGCAATGCATATATAATTAAACTTTTTCACTTGCTCATTAAAAGCTGCAGACATAATAGTAATAGAAAACTTTCAGTTTGAAATAGTTTCAGATAGTTTCAGATAGTTTTCAGAATAGTTTCGAATATTCTTTGAGAAAGTTCTAGTATAACAGATGATCATTTACAGAAATCATTATAAAAGATAACTCGAGTTGTGTATACATAAAAATAAACTACTTTTTCATTAAATGAAATTCGTATAATTAGAAAATCTTTTTGTGTCGTTGATGGATTAATTATGTTTTATTTTATATAAAAAAAAAAAAACGTTTTGTATCTAAGGCACAGAGAGACAATTTGGGCCACACGTATAATTAATTAATAATTATGTATATTTCATAAATACGCATAATTAATTATTTATTATGTAAATTTAATAAATACGTATAATAAATTAATAATATATCTATGTATGTATTAATTA
The DNA here is from genome assembly GCA_963932465.1 of Maratus speciosus. Taxonomy (NCBI): domain Eukaryota; kingdom Metazoa; phylum Arthropoda; class Arachnida; order Araneae; family Salticidae; genus Maratus; species Maratus speciosus. The sequence goes on from OZ010792.1 coordinate 176,777,048, forward strand.
CTTTAATACATAAAATTTAAGTAATTTAAAAAGTTTTTGGACATTTCGTTTTTGTTTTCGGCCGAAAATATGAAGAAAGCCGAAATTCGGTTTCGGTTTTCGTTTCGACCTTAAAAACCTGTTTCGGTCGAGCCTTAATAATAATTATAGGTAATATTTCTATAAAAAGATACTGGTGTCCGTAAAGTTTTTACACAGTCAAAGATAGAGTTTTTTTTACATAATTATGATTTTTTTTCGGAATAAAAAAGACACAGATACATAATGTTGAATTGTATATTAGTATTTCTACTTTATGTGAACATTATATTACCATTTCACTTGCCTTATTTTCAATTTATCAAAATTTTTGCTGTCCTTAATGTTTTTACACGCACTGTAAGTTGCCTTAACACTAGAAAGTCCGATATTTTCGACATTCTAAAACAGTCGCTAGTGTCAATTCGACGCCACTAATTAAATTATGCAAAATGGATGCTACAAATTCTATTTTAACACTCTATTAGATCATTGTACTTCAATTATGAATATATTATTAAATTTTCACAAAAGAATAATTATTTATTTTATAGAAAAATACTATTGATATTAAATTTCACACTTATAGAAAAGGAAACAAAAATATTTAAAAAAAGAGAAATAAATCTATTAATTTTCTTCACATTATAATATTTAAGAATAAGTTAACATTATATAAATTTTTTTATATCAGATACATACCTTATTTACAAATTTTCCAGTAATAGGCTATTATTTTGGTACATTTTAAACATGCCATCTCCATGCACGAAAAGAATATTTTGTCTGTGGCGTTATCTTTACACATTTTAGTTTTACATTTTCTGCGTCTAATGAAAATGCTTTTGTATAATTCTGGTACATAATTTTGATTAGTGGCACATTTTTTATCCTTTACACAACTTGAACGCAATTCATTTGCTAACTATTCAGTGTAACATTTCCTTGAAATGTAATGTCTTGACAACCTAACATAAATTTGTAAATAAGCCAAACATTTATAACTGCAATGTCTACAATGTGGTAAAATGTATCCACAGGCCATCTCCTTGATGCGGATTTTACTGAATATTTTCTAGCCATCTGATCTAAAATGACCACACCATATTTGCTTTTATTGTAGAATGTTACAGTTTCTGGTGTTTTCTTTTCATTATTTGCAGTTGTAATGATTTAATGACGTGTGCTCAGTATAATTATTATCCTTAGTTTTTTTTTCCTTGATATATATTAAGTATGGTACCGGTAGTTTCGTGTTTTTATATATTCATGGAATAAAGACTATATTTTTTATTTTTCAGGCGGTCTGGAATTTCTCTTCTAGCTCGATTCATAGTTTCTACCACAATTGTTTTATATTTTATCAGATCGTTTGCTAGTTACAGTGAAGTAAAAAAAAAATATCAACTGCCACATTATACCTATATTTTTATATGGTTCCATTAGTTTTAGAACTACGAATTCCGCTATCGTTTACCATCCAGTTGAGATTCATTTTTCCCTAAATAAGGAAATACGCAACTACATCCGAAATAATAAAATAAGTCCGAAAGGTCACAAACATCCGATTCATTTTAAGATATTTGTTTCAATAGATTTCCAATTTTTTAGGGAATGACAGACACCTTTTTGCGTTTATTAATTCCGAAAAAAAAAAAAAAAAATTCTGAAAGTATAAAATCTCTCAGGAATAAAATGCTTTTCAATATTGTAATAAATCAAAGGAAGTAAGTGGAGACATTTAGTCGCCTGAATTGAATAAACCACTTCAGCCCTTTATTAGGGGTGCAAAGTATAATAGACATTATCCGTATGTGAAAGAGAATGAAATCAATGTCACGTGAGCTGGAAAAAAAGACACAATTAAACTATTTTTGTTAATTTTCTACTTGGTGTCGAAATAGTACCAGTGGACGTTCTAGGTGAATTTAGCGATAACTTAAAAAAAAAAAAAATAGAATCACATAATAAAAATTTCGACAATTAGATTCTTGCATTAAAATGATTAAAAATCACTAAATGTGAAGAGTATGGGTGAAAAAATGAGATAGAAAGATAACGCTAAATTCAGTTTGATGTCCAAATGACAACAAAGGACGTTCTAGTGTTAAATAGCTAACTACCAAATTATGAAATAAATATTTTAGAATCTTCCACACATGCACAGTTAAAAATTACTGCATACAAATGCCCATATCTCATGAAATATTCGATATATTCATGTTTTAATTAAAATATACTGTTTCTACTGTTCTTTTTAAATTTTTATGAAAGTGGTGCTAAATTTAGTTGTAAAATCTAAGCATAAACAACAGCAAAAAAAAAAAAAAAAAAAAAAAAAAAAAAAAAAAAAAAAAAAAAAAAAAAAATGAAATTTTTCTAGAAACGACTTCAACACTTTCACGAACATGTGTGCTATGCTAACACAAATGCACGCAAACGTTTAACAGGGCCCAAATAGTCATGTAACACAGTGACAGACCATTTCCCAACATTTTCCATCATGTAGATGTCGAAATATAATTTTTTATTCAATTTATTACTATCCCCCTAATTGTACCCCCCGACTAAATCTTCATTGACAAATATGAAGTCCAACAGGTTATTTACATCCTAGAATTTTAAGAACAATTCGTAAATAATTTCAGTAGGTATTCGACTAAACGTGTAAAATCGAAAGTTTGCTGTCACGTATCTTTAATCCAAATACACTCGTGTCCTTTTGGACACGAGTGTACATAAATTGGATTATTTTGCTCACGATCGGTTGTCATAATTTAAAAATGCTGAAAAATCTATATAAATGACAATCCATGTACTCATGTTCATTGTTTTAAATTATTATGTGATTGTTTTTTAGATCTGGAATGGGGAGATTCGAAACTTCCAAAATGCGAACATCAGCTCAAGGTGTCTTTCAAAGAGACTTTCACATATACAGTGGGATATTCATCAAAAGAGAAAGTTGGTGGGTATTTTTTGAGGAATATCACCGCTTTCGAGAAGCTCATACTCAGCAAGAAACTCACCAATTCATTATTTTTCATAAAAAATCAGTATGATATAATAGCACCTCGGATCAGACGCACATTGCAAAGGATTAATTGGTGACAATACGGACGGTATATCCATTAAAAATATGATGTTCTGAAACCTACTTCAGCATAATGCATTCTCATACGAAAACACCAGACTCGCAGTATCTCTCTTTCATGGTATATTGATGAAATTTGATCGCACCGTTCTTTATACTTGTTGGTGTCTTGAACCGCTTTTTTTAGGGAGGGGGGGGGGGGTAAATATGACACATTATAGAAAACATAGTAACAAAATAATACGTAAAGGAAATACATTACATGCAAATTCAATCTGACTCAATCTACTTCGTATGACATATTTATATATTTGGGAGTACTAGATGGATATTTTATGCTATGTACATTGCCGCATGTTCGAAAAAATGTAAAAATGAAACCTGATCAAAATGCTATAAAAAAAAACATTTTTCTTAAGACGAAGTCAATTTGCATTCTATATGCATATATATTTTTTAATTTGTTAGGCGTAACACCTTTTTGGCAAGCTGCAGTACAAAACCTTTTTAGAAATTATTTTATAAGTAATGCGAAGTGTTTAAAAAATGCATTTACACAAAATTGTTTTCTATATACTGAAGTAGAGAAGTAAATCTCTTTAGTTTTTATATTAAAAATTTGAGGTTTTACAGCGGAGGACTGGAATGTTTAAAAGAAAAGAAAGGTCAGTTGGTGAACACAACTCATCGTAGACTTATAAAGTGATAATAAGACAAAAAATATTACATTTTTTATAGTAAAAAAGCTAGTGAAATACTTAGCGTTTATAAACAATATGCATTTTTTAATTAATCGCACCAATGAATTAAACTGCAAATTTATAACCGAAACTTTCATTGTTATACGAAAATATGTCGAAAAAACATCACATATTTCACAAAAAAATTATGATTAATTTCTTTTAAATATCAAATTACATGTTTGAAAATAGGCGTAGCTAGAGTGTCCACTGATTTAAAAAATGCTGTTTAAAAAAATGTCCGTAAAATATTCGATAATCTTTAATCGCTATGGCGCACTCTATTTCTATAGCTCACATGTTAAACTTTGACCTCTCATGTATACTTCTATCCAATTAAATATGCTTTTACAGTGTCTAAAGTGTACCTTACTCGGCGGAAACATATGTAAATAATACTTTTGTCAAAGTAGTGTTTCTCCTTAAAGTAACAACAATCAAACGCAGGGCTTAATTTCTAACAAAAAAAGCCCTAATTTTCCGCCATACTAACAACCTTTGCGTGCCCCCTGCCCAATTCCGTCACTCCTATCTCCATATTTATATTTCATACATTCTTTGTAAAATTTAAGGAATTTTTTTTTGTTGTTGTTAATAAAGTAAAAGTAAAAAAAAAATAAATAAATCTATCTGCATATTCTTAGCTGTCAGCTATTCTCCTTTTTAGTTATCACTTTGCCTAATTTAAATGTTAATTAATTGCAGAATTCCGCGATTAAATATCGTAAGAATTATTATACGAAAATATTTTTAACACAATCAGTGCAAATATCATTAGAATAGAAAATCACGATTTGTGTTTTCCATTAATTCTGATCAAAATAGCATTAAAAGGATTTTAAATAGAATAGAATACATAAGTTTGAAGGAGGGAAAGTTTCTTTTTCTATACATGCATAAATAAACTTTTGAATTTAAGATAGATTGAGCTTGTGCCAGCCCAAGCCCAAAAACTGATATAAAAATTTAGACCGTTTTATCTCCATCTCCTACATATGCGACACATTACGTTACATATAAATGTTTTGATAAAATGAACTCAAAAGCTTGGATAGCTCCGGCGCAAATTAAATATATGACTTCCAATAATGTATAATTTCAGATAAAGAAAGAAACATTTTAAGAAATATTAAACCTATACTATGAAAAATAAAATGATTTTTCTAATTAATTTCCTTAACTGTTCTTAACTTTCTTATTTTAAATATTTTTTGTGATAGTAGACTCATTTTTAATTACGATTATTTATGCTATTTGCCTCACCATATAATAAAATAATTAAAAATGAGCCCTTACAAAAAAACCCCTTTTTATTTGTTACAGCAAATCCAGTTAATTAGCAGCTGTGGAAGAATGAATTTCTTAACACCCCTTTCTTAAAAAATAGTTCAATGTTTATTACGTGCTATCATTAACTCTAAGTGAAGTAAGATAAATTTTAGAAATTAAGGGAAAAATATAATGACACAAGAAGAAACTTTCCAAGCTTAAATTATCCTTTTTCACCCAGATACTTTTTTTTCACGGAGAACATTTCTTTTCAAAGAAAATATCACTAAAGTTATTACTTTTTTCTTCAACAGATAAAATTTTCAAGAAATATTCATCTATGTTACGCATGATGGCTCATTTAAGAATATAGTTTATTGATATGTTTCTCAGCACTGGAGAAGTGAAAGCTTAAATTGAATCTCTTTTATGATTAACTGGGGGTCGGCTTTGCTTCTTGAAAGAATTTTTTTTTATTTGTCAAAATTTGTACTTTGAAACATTGCAAAATTTAATGTACTCGATCGTGATAAGAATTAAAATAAAAATATTTAATCTAAACGTTTAAAGCTTGACATTTTGAATGACCATTAAATAACCGTTATTTTGTCAGTAATAGATACAGGATATAATAGTGAACAGTACGTATCTTTATTGTAAAAAAGAAAAAAAAAATGTTCACGAGTAACGCTGACGTCATTTTGAGTATCGAAACACCTGAATAAAAATTCTGCTTATATTGCAATTTCTGTATTATAAAGCAAGAACACGCGTGCAAGAAACGAAGACGTCATATAGATTGTGACACCCTCTGAATAGAAATTTCGCTTTTATTACGTTTTTTTTTTTTTTTTTTTTTTTTTCTAAACACCACACAATTTAGATTTTTACACTGTTAAATAGAAATAATATGTTCTATCAAATGCAATTTGTTTGAACTTGTACCCAAATTATAGTTATTTTACCGTTTCCAAAATATTTTTAAAGCGTATTATATATATATATATATATATATATATATATATCACGTACAGCCCGAAAAAAAAAGATTAATAAGTTTACACATAAAACAGTATCAAATGAAAAGATATAATTAACAGATATATAATAGAACAAAGCGCTTAAATAACTGAAATTATCGGAATTTAAATGGCTGCTTTAAGTAGCGAAATCACAAGAGATTTCTTACGATATCAACTCGTGGCGTAAGAAAAATACGAAAGTATAATTTAAACTGTTTCAAAACTTTATTTGAAAACATTATTGATACATTTTTTTAATAAGAATTCCTATTTGGGTCGTTACGGATTCAATCTAAAAAAACATAATACAGTAAAACCCTCCCAAAAGCGACCATGTTCGGTTCCAATAAAAATTGGTCGTTCCGAGAGATGGTCTCTTAATGGAGGTCATGTTTAAATCCAGATTGTAATTGTTGAAAAAAGGTCACAGTTAAAATTACTAAAATTTATTTTTTCACATTAGGAAAAAAATATGAAAATTTAAGCATTAAAACAAAAGTTAAGTAACATAATTACTGCAGAGTTTAAAAAATGAATACATTGGCGTTTGTTGTGATTTTACGGTTTTATCTTTTATAACTTTTATTTCTAAGTCCTTTCGAAGTTCAGTAACTTAATACATTTTTTTTTGGACGGGAACAAATAATGGCGATTACTTTAATATATCTATTTATTTGAGAGTTTCCTGACAGAATAGGGTAGGTGAGTTTATTGACCGTCATTCTTAATTTGTCATCAGAGTTACAATCATTGAATAAAAAGGCACAAAGGGTTTAAACACGTAAAAATTCCCAAAATAAAATACATATAAAAAAAATTATAAACTTAGTTTAGAAGTTTGATGAATAATGCGCTCTCCGGAATTCTTTTTCTAATAAAAACTTCTTCAAGCAACCAAGAAAAAACGGTTATTGTTTCATTTTCTTCAAAGAAACTGGTCGCTCACGGAGAGAGTTCCACTGAGATGGTCTATGAATGGAGGTAAAAATAGTATTGAGCCTATGGGAATAAATTTCGTTCTATGAAGAAATGGCCGCTCAGGGAGGTGGTCACACAGGGAGGTTTCACTGTATAAGTAAAATGTCTATTGGAGTTTTCAAATAAAAAATTAGTTTCATCTATCTTCTATAACTCGCAAATTTCCAGTTGTATTTCATAGTACGGTGCTGCATTTTCATTTCCGAATCCCCCCCCCCCCTTCCCCATTTTGTGTAAAATTTTGTCGCGACTCCCTGGATAATCAGTAGACACTTTTTTCATCGTAAACGTAGTTAATGTGACATTGTTTATAAGATTCGAGCTTATTTTCTTCCTTATTAGAGGTCGAATAAACATATAATTTTATGAAGCAATGATTTTATTTAAGCATATGTGAGTAGATATTTTTTTAATGAAAATTACTTTACCATACTTTGCATCATAAGATTCGATGTGAGGTATGCGCTTGCAAAGAGCTTTTAATTTCTCTATGTTCGAAACTGTACAGCTCATATTCAAAATATTGGAATAATTGAGAAAAAGTAATAAGAAAAAAAAGGGGATCGTAAATGTGGAATTCTTATGCGGATGCGAATGACGTCATTTTGCATAAAATAAAAGTGTGTGCTTTAAGTCTTGAAATTGAAATATGTTTTATACTATATATATATACACTAGGGTTCTCTGCCCCCTGCAAGCTACCTCGCCAACTCCCGTTCAGACACCGCATAATCTAAAAACACACTAATCTGATGGGTTTTAAAAATATTAGAGAAGATTGAATTATACTGAAAAAAAGCTGTGCAGATCTCCCTGTAAACGGGTTTCCATTCAATTACCTTTGATTGCAAAAATTTAAGGGTGAATCAGTTGCTGTTAAGACATCCAGTGGTTGTTTTCGTTTTTGATTAAAGAGGATAAATTAAATATTTAAAAAGAAGCTAAAATAAAATAAATTAAGTATAAGAGTCTTTGTCTCCCGATATTTTAAAACAATCTCTATAACAATAGCCTAAGTCATGTGACTATCATCAACAGTTCCAGGCGGACCACTTCGCTTTTTATGCTCTAAGTGCCATTTTGTACTTTAATGTTAGCCAGGCACAGGTGATAAGTCGTCAAATATTATTCTATCGCCATCATTTCATCTATACTATAATAGTTCAAGCCATCAACTGCCATAAACAAATACGGTCTGACCCCTTCTCCGTTCATATGAAAGTTTGGCAAAGATGTCATATACGTCCCATATTGGCGTGATATTTTAACAACGCCAATGTGGGGAACGCTTCAACAGCATAAAAAGCAACATCCGGCTTACCATATCAAGCAAAATAACGATACTTTGGCGCCAGTTATGTTCCCGTTCCGTATATGACATGTGCATGAGAAAAAAATCGCGCCAATATAGGACCGTAAGTTTTTCATTTTGATTAAAAAATAATTTTTTTTTCGAATAAAACTACATAAAAGTTGCCATGGTCGCAAAGAATTCTAGGATGCAAATCTCGCCAATAGCTTTTTTTCAACTCGCCAGTTAGCATTTTTTTTTTCGTGTGGTAATATTTGGCTAGATACGCACCGCAGGTTTGGCGTGATTTTTATTTTTTTACGAAAATTTGGCGAAAACCTCGTTTTCAAATACCAGTTACATATGCATTTTTGGTACTCCTTAGATAACCCGACGACCAAAAATCTATCGTCAAACTATAAGATTAAATGCCAATAATGGTTGATCGTAAATGTCACATTCACCTGACTTTAAGCAAGTTGTACGAGTTTACGTCATGAAGTGATTTTTATTTCGACGTTTTATTCGTATATTTATGAATGTTATACTAATTTATTTGTTCTTTAGTTATTTAAAATAAAAATTATTTCAATTTGTATAATTTGGCGAAATTGGTTGATGGAATAACTAAGTAGTACTGTATTTCTTAATTATTTTCTATTATTTTCTAAAGGAAATATATAAAAAAAAAATAATAATCATAGAACAAAATAATTTATATAATTTGAAAAAAAGAAATAAAAGTAAATAAACATTTATTATCAAATAAACAATAATAGCGGGTTACCATGTCAACCTTTTCTGAAAAAAATATATATATATATATATCAGTTTGATTAAAATTTGAGTTTCCATTAGAAAAATGCATATAAAATTAGAAAAAAATTAATATTTCGAAAACTAATTCGAATTTTAAAATTCTAATACCAGTTTTGAAATCTGCGGATCAATATTGAATTTTGGTGTTAATTTCATCCGAAAGTATTCCATATTGTAGGAGAAATCACCGTGAAACATATTCAGCTGTTTAATCAGTCGATTCATACTTCCGTTTCATAAATTTGTTTCATTACTATTTTATATATATAGGGTATATATATATATATTTTTTTTTTCATCAGGGGTGACAAATTCTGAAAAAGCAGAATACCTGTTTTCTAGTCATTTATTTATTTTTGATACTAAGTAAATGCAGTTAAATTTCTTATAAATTAAATTTGAAATGTTTAGATAAGATTTTAACATTTATAAAATATAAAATATAGTACAATCAATTAGCTATACACTTTTCTAAAACACATCAAATTATTAGAATAAAATTTAGATTGGTTCAAAATATTAGAATATTTTATTTCACGCAATAATATTACCTTATAAGTATGAAGTTAATATTTTGTAGCATCCCCTTTAGCTTTCATAACAGCGTACAATCCATCTTGCATACTATATACAAGGTATTTACAAACATTAATATCAATATTAGCCCTAATAGGCTTTATACGTGCCACTAAATCAGTTTTACTTAAAGGAGGATTTTCATGGAGTTTTTTCTTCAATATACACCATACGTTTCCGATGGAATTAACTTCTGGTGAGTTTGGTGGCCAAGGAAGCACCTTAATATTGCGTTTTCGTAACCAATTCTTAGTTGACACCGAGGTATTCGGTGGCACAAAATCTTGTTGAAAGATGAAACATCTTCAAATAAATCTTTTTATTATAGAATCATTTAATATTCCAAAATGTCTTGTATCTGTGGGTTGACATTTTCGTAGACGATGCATAACTTTCCAGGTCCTTCTGCACTCATGCAACCCCAAACCATGACACTATCAGAAACTTTTATGCAACGTTTAAGGCATTCTTTATCAAATACTTCTTGCTTCATTCTCCAAACTCGAATTCTTTGATTATCATATGAAACACAAAACATGCTTTCATCACTAAATAATATATTTTTCGAATGTAATTTGCTCTATAAACGTCCTGATTTACACCAATTCTATCTTATACACTTTTGTTTTGCAGTCATGAGAGGTTTTGTTTCCGATACACGAGATTCAAACTTAAATGTATGGAGACGTCTTAATATTGTCGATGTAGAAACTTCAACTCCTTCTTCTTTCCATTTTCGGTGCAAGAATCGGACACATTTAAAATGTTTTTCTTAACTATACGCTTCAGTTTCTAGTAAGCTTTAGAAGATGCTTTCGGTTTTTGGTCGCCATTTTGGCGATTATTTTGAAATTTTCCATTTTTTAAATATTGTGTTAGTATTTTACTAACGCTTGATTGCTAACTATGTAACTAATTTGCTACATAACATTGATTTTTACCCTGCCGATACAAATCAACCATACGAAGTTTAATAGATTCAGAAATATCACTCACACAACCCATTTTAAGACGAAAAAGCAAACAAACTGCTAAAAGAATACTAATTTTAAATAAAATCGTCTGAATTTAATCAATTATGCCACCAGTTATGAATTGGTGATAATTAAAGAAGAATTAATCTGAAATATTCTAATATTTTGAACCACTTTAATAAATATTCTAATATTTTGACTTTTCAAAATAATTTTTTTTTCAATTAATCTTCTCAAAAATGATATTATTTTTAAGATAATAAATAAGTTTAATCAACAAAAAATTCTTAAATAAAATATCGTTTGTATATTTTCATTAAAAGACATTAAATTACCAAACAATATTTTCAATTTGTAAAAAAAAAAAAAAAAGTAATTATTCTAATCTTTTGAATATGAGATGTATGTGAATTCACAAACCGTATGTCATACTCTGTATCCAATCAAGGTCGATATGTTGTTTTAATAGTAACTAATTATGAAAAGCCGATTTGACATAAGAAGTCGATGCAAACGGAATTAAAATATTAATTTTGCATTCTTAAAATGAGCATGCTTATTTCAAATCGATAAATATTTTTTTTGGTAAGTCTGAGATATAACTGAATAGAGAATGCTTCATCCTTCGAAATTCGAATTAACTGCTATTTTTCATTTGAAGGGATATTGGATTTTAAAGTATCAAACAAATATGGATCGCGCATTCAATCTAATTCATTATCTGGAAAGATTTTGATCCTTTTTAAAAAGTTTTCTGCCAATTTTATATATGACGGAAACTTTTTAAAATAACAAGAAATCTGTATATTTATTTATTGTAAATATATTTTTTTAGTAAATTCTAAAAAACACGGTAACATGCCTATGTTGTTTCTCTTCGATTCAAAGTATTAGCTAACGCTTATTATTGAAAGCTTCAATTTTACTGCACCGTGTTTAAATGTTTATATTCCATCCTTGTAGACTTAACCCTTTGCGGTCGGTGTATTCTACACAGGCACAAACATCTCTTACATGAATTTATATGTTTGGCACCCTTTTTTCCAAGAAACAATTTTACTTGTACTCTGACAACAAGGGCAACTATAAAGTCTACTTTTAAAATATTGTGGTGCTAATAGAATATAAAATAGAATCATGTATATAATGATTCGTCGGCTATCTCCCGCCACTCGACCGCAAGTGTTAAAAAATATTGTTGAGTGTTTCGAAAATGTAATCTACATAACTGAATTTTTCGAGTCAATATTCCTCGCATTTTCGAATTTATATGATTCTTTTCTATCAAAAATATGCAAGTTTCAATTATTAAATCGCAAATTTGGATTTTCATACATTTTAAAATAGTAACTACCTTAGTAGTGGCTCCAACAAAATATCAGTTGAGGATAACAGATTTTCGTGAAAATCAAAAACGAAAAAAAAAATACAAATTGTATGCAAAACATTTTCGAAAAAAAAAACAGTTTTTCAATATAAAAGTTTTTATATCTGTGTTATTACTTTTAAATAATTCTTTATTATTTCCCTCCGAGCACGCTACTGAACTGCCCTATATAAACAAAATGTTATTGTACGTACACGATTAAAAATTATACTTAGAATTAGCAAAATCAGTATGTAAACAGAAATACAGAATGCGTTAGCATGAACGCAAGAAGTAGCAAAATCAAACTACGGAAAGAATGCAGACGGAAAAAAATTTGCACTGTTCGCGCTATGGTCACAACGCCCATTGGTGAACGTCAGACTGGCAGATGTTGCATATGGATCCCACCACAGAGCAGATAGAGGGCTTCTCAAATTGAAAATATTATTTCATCATTATGTTCGCATGTCAATTGCCGAAGTATTGGTATTACAGACTAATACAGACAATTGTTTTAGTAAAAAGAAAAATGTTATTTTTGATAAAAATATATCATATTTCATAATTTTAATTGTAACTGATGTTTGTTGTAGAAAAGCATTATATTTTAAATTGTCAAATGACTTCCTTTGAATTTGGCAACACACAATTTTTTTTTATCGTGGCCTCCAGACAGGTCTATTTACCAACTACTGGCCTAATATATGTAACATTTTTCTTTAATAATATCTTTATGCATTTTTTTATTTTTATGCGCTTTTATATGTATGTATTTTTTAAATTATTGTTTATTATTTCCCTCCGAGCACGCTACTGAACTGCCACATACTTAACAAAATATTATTGTACGTGCTCGATTGAAAATTTTTCTTAGAATTAGCAAATTCAGTATGTAAACAGAACTACAAAATGCGTTTGCATGAACGCAAGAAGTAGCAAAACCGAACTGCGGAAAGAATACCGACGAAACAATTGTACTGTTCTCGCTGCGATTACATTATAAATACTAAATAGCAGAGGGCATGGTTTGCGACACATCTAGATTGAAAATGTTGTTTCAAATGTGACGACTTGTAAACGTTAGAGCGACCCCAAGTTGCATATGAATCCCACAACAGAGCAGGGGTAGGCTACCTTAAATTGAAAATCATCTTTCTCAATCGCTATGTTCGCATGTTTGTATTGGTATTATATAATAGGATTTCCCTCAGAGAGATTAGTCTGAGCGATATTGCTGAGAACATAGATTTAATAAAAGCATGTAGAAGCAAAGAAAATGAGATGTTATCTTTAATTTTCCATACACTGCGATAAATTGAAATGATGAAAATAAGCGAATCGTAGGAATACAAAATCTTACATATAAATTCGTGTACACTGTTTAAAAAAAAATGGGAAAGCAAACCATACAAGACAGCCATCGTGGGTATAAAATTGGAAGTACGCAATACATTAAAAGTAAAACAGAAAATAAAAAACTAAATTATCTAATATCGAAATTTTAACTGTTTGAAATGATATCAAGAGCATAATAAGACGATACGCACCAATTGAGTAACTCTAAATGACAAAAAAATCCTTCCGGCTAGTGCCGGGAGGAAGAGGTAGCTTTCTTATTCCTTATTTTTTAAAAGCCAGCTTATATTATGCATACACACGAAGCTCAATTTAGTGGAAACCGATTATAGAAGATTCAACAGTTATTTTATCAACACTAAATCATTACGAATGAGATTTTCGTGAAATTAGACAGCTTTATCCAAGCTGCTTTTATTTAAAGTAACTTATATTTGGTTGTCAAATTCGGCGATAATTTGAAGTGCCTGCCATTTTAAGCCAACATGGTGGATGAGTCTAACCAGTGAACTAGGTCGAGACATTAGGAATTCCTGTGTACCTTCTCACTCACATCGGAATCGGTTGATTTATACGAGTGCTGTCGCAGGCAAAAAATCAGATTTTTCAAAATGTCACCAACATTAGAAATTCAAACTGCTACATCTGAATCATTTTTTTTAAGATAAAAACAAAACAAAAAATGCTCCTAGAGCCTTATATCAAGGTCAAATACTTAAGAAAGAAACCTTTTTCAATTTCTAATTTTTTGCATCTCACTTTAAATATAATTTTTTTTTATTTAATGGCCGCCATTTTGAAAATGGCGTATGAAGCTGTCCAACGAACTTGGTCGAGACATTACTATATACTATCCACATGTCTTCTTACATCCAAATAGGTTAATAAATACGCGTGTCATCGCGTGACAAATATAAGATCGTTTCCAAATGTCAGCCATGCTAGAAATTCAAAGCGCAATAACTCAACCATTTTTTTAAGATATAGACGAAACAAATACTGTTTCGGAATCTTTGTATCAAGGTCAAACACATAAAAAAAATCTTTTACATTTTCAATTATTGATACCTCACTTTAATTATAATTATTTTAAATGGCCGTTATTTTGAAACAAGATGAAGCTGACCAACGAACTTAGTCGAGACATTGGTATGTACTATGTACACACCAAGTTATATCCAAATCGGTTCATATAAATACGCCTGTTATCGCGTGACAAAAATCAGGCCGTTTCAAAATGTCATACACAATAGAAATTCAAAATGTTATAACTCAGCCATTTTTTAGATAAAAACGAAATAAAAACTTTTCCGGAATCTTTGTATTAAGGTCAAACACTTAAAAAAAAAAAAAAAAAAAAAAAAAATTCATTTTCCAAATTTTTGGTACCTGATTTTAAATTTCAATTTTAAATTTTTTTTTAATGGCCGCCATTTTGAAACAAAATGGCGGATGAATCTGCCCAACGAACTTGGTCGAGACATTGGTATGCACTATGTACACACCAACGTATATCCAAATCGGTTCATAAATACGCCTGTTATCGCGTGAAAATATCAGGTCGCTTCAAAATTTCAGCCACAATAGAAATTCAAAATGCTATAACTCAGCCATTTTTAACACTTTCCATCAAAGCTGAAAAGTCTGTATGACTTCATTTTGTCTGTCCGTCTGTCCGTGTGTCCACGCTCTAACTCTCGTAAATATGCTGGGATCGTTCTAAAATTTCTGGATGTTAGTGACCTCTACTATAGCACGTTCCCTATTTCAAATGAAGTTTCTAGCATGTTTAGTTCATTTACAGGGACAGTCAAAAGTTTTCCGTTACATTACGACCAATGGGAAAAAATCGTTTCAAATGATTTTTAATGGTGTTACACTCTTTCAAACATAGTAAGATTGATATTCATTTATGAAGTCCACTAAAATATGCATTCTTCTGAATATGCGGTGCAAAGCATAGTTATTGTTCATTTAAAGGGCCACACAACAGAATTCCGTTCATAATGGTATAGGGGGGGGGGGATTGTTTGTGGTGTATTTGAAAAGATTTCAGATACCATATTGTATCCGAATCACTGTATATTAGTAATGATTGCTCAAAATGCATTTTTAATTATGATATGCGCTTTTTTAGGGTTTCGTTCATCTGACGAAGCCCTATTCGTCTCGCTCCTCTGTCTGTCTGTCTATCCGTCACTCACAGAGCCCGTTCTCAGAAACTATACATGTTGGAGACTTTTTGCACATTTATAGCTGAACACCGCACATCATACGACAAATCATAAAATTTTAAAAAAGTCGTACATTTAAACCTTTGGTATCCCACATGTGAATTTTAAACAATTCTTTCTAATTGAGCCCGAATTAGGTTGGAGGCGTGAAATTTTGCATACTTATAGCTGAACAGCTCACATCAAATGACAAACCATAAAAGTTTGAAAAAGTCGTACGCTTAACTCTTTGGGCTCCCACATGTGTATTTTAAACAATTCTTTCTAAGTGAGTCCCTAATAAGGTTGGAGGCGTGAAATTTGGCATACTTATATCTGAACACCTCACATCAAACGACAAATCATAAAATAAAGTCGGATACTTAACCCTTTGGGCTCCCACATGTGTATTTTAAATAATTCTTTCTAAGTGAGTCCCTATTCAGGTTGGAGGCGTGAAATTTTGCATACTTATAGCTGGAAACATCCCATCAAATGATAAACCATAAAAGTTTGAAAAAGTCGTACGTTTAACTCTTTGGGCTCCCACATGTGTATTTTAAACAATTCTTTATAAGTGAGTCCCTAATAATGTTGGAGGCGTGAAATTTGGCATACTTATATCTGAACATCTCACATCAAACGACAAACCATAAAAGTTTGTAAAAGTCGTACATTTAACCCTTTGGGCTCCCATATGTGTATTTTAAACACTTCTTTCTAAGTGAGTCCCTTATTAAATTGGAGATTTGAAATTTTGCATACTTATAGCAGAACACCTGAGGCCTGGCGACAAATCATAAAAACTTGAAAAAGTCTTACGTTTAACTCTTTGAGCTGCCACATATGTATTTTAAGCAATTCTTTCTAAGAGAGCCCCTAATTAAGTTGGAGACATGGATTTTTGCATACGTATAGCTGAATACCCCAGACCACACGGCAAATCATAAAATTTTCAAAAAGTCTTATATTATTTACTCCTCCGGGCTCTAACTTGTGTATTTTAAGCAATTTTTCTAACCTCCGCACTTTTCGCCCGAGGAGCACTTTTTCAACTTTTGCCGATACCCCTTTGACCATTCTTTCTTATTATGCACCTTAGCCTTACATATTTTAGTTTCAATTTTTACCGCCATTGGCGCCTACTTATCTCGGGTGCTATCGGCCCAATCCCCTCGACTAATATATCTACTGAAAGACTATAAAACGGAGTTTCGTTCGCATAAAGGTTTGTTTCGAATAGAGTGAGCTCCTGGTTGTGAAATGTGGAACTATCAGATTTTTCAAAAGGATAAAGAGTTTTGAAAGGAATATTAAACGAAACCCTCTGTGCGATCTGTGATCACACTTACCTACTTGTTCACCATATTTATGCATACTATAAAGTGCGTATAAATGCTACAGTTCATTTACAGAGCTACCGAAATCAATTCGTTAAGGTTACTGAGTATGAACATAAATTGCTTAAAAGTGGGTTTTAAGGGAGTTATGCATTTTTACGCTAAACTGATAAACTGAGCTACAGAAATCAATTCGTTAAGGTTACTGAGTATGAACATAAATTGCTTAAAAGTGGGTTTTAAAGGAGTTATGCATTTTTACGCTAAACTGAATTTAATGTACTAAGAAATATTTGTAGAATATAGATAAATGATATTCAGGGCCACGCAAAGAGTTGGATACATGGCCGTCTATGGGTGATAATTTCTGGAAATGTAATTTCAGTAGTTTTAAGCGTGTTTTAGTTTAAATTAAATTTTAGCTAAATAGTGGCATGTAATAGAGGTACAAGGTAAACTACAAGGTTGTACAAAAGTACACAAGTATGTTTCCATCTATTAGTATAAATTGCTGAAAGATGAATTTCAACCTTTTATGTATTTTCTTGCTAAATTAATTTTCCCATTATATAGTATATATATCAATATACAGATCGAATACAAGGCTGTTCAAAAGAATTGGAATACATGTTTGGCTATGGGCGGTAACTACTGAAATCAGATTTTTAAATGTTTACTTAGTTATCTTATTTACCTTATTTCCCTAAGTAACGAAGTTTCGTTAAAGCTTTCAGGGTGTGTTGGAAAGTGTTTCATAATCTATGCTGTACGCATGATATTACTTACTTGTTTTAGATATAAACAAAACAAAAAATGTTCCGGAATCTTTGTATTAAGATCAAACACATAAGAAAAAATTACTTTTACTTTTTCAATTTTTTGGTACCTGATTTTAAATTTTAATTTTTTTAAATTTTTAAATGGCTGCCATTTTGAAACAAAATGGCGAATGAATCTGGCCAACGAACTTAGTCGATACATTGGTATGTACTATGTACACTCCAAGGTACATCACAATCGGTTCATAAATACGCCTGTTTTCGCGTGACAAAAATCAGTTCGTTTCAAAATTTCAGCCACGCTAGAAATTAAAAGTGCTATAACTCAGCCATTTTTTTAAGATATAGACGAAACAAAAACTGCTCCGGAATCTTTGTATCAAGGACAACATGGTACACATGAGAAAAAATATTTTTTATTGTATATTTTTTGGTACAACATTTCAAATTAAAAAAAAGTTTAAATGGCCGCCATTTTGAAACAAAATAGCGGATGAAGCTGGCCAACGAACTCGGTCGAGACATCGGTGTGCACTATGTACACACGAAGTTACATCCATCCATCCATATATATATATATATATATATATTCTAGGGGCCTCTGCCCCATGAAAGCTACGCTCCACAACCCCCGTTCAGACACCGCAGAATCTAAAAACCCGCTAATCTGAAGGGATTTATAAATATTAGAGAAGATTGAATTATACTGAAAAAAGCTGTGCATATCTCCCTGTAAACGGGTTTCCATTCAATTCCCTTTGATTGCAAAAATTTAAGGCCGAATCAGTAGCTGTTAAGACATCCAATGGTTGTTTTCGTTTTTGATTAAAAAGGATCAGTTAAACATTTGAAAAGAAGCTAAAGTAAAACGAGATAAGTATACTGAGTCTTGGTCTCCCGGTATTTTAAAACAATCTCTACAACAACAACCTAATTCATGTTACTATCATCAACAGTTCCGGGCGAACCACATCGCTTTTTATACTCTAGGTGCTATTTTGGTACTTTAATGTTAGCTAGGCACAGGTGATAAGTCGCAAAGTATTATTCTATCGCCATCATTTCATCTATATTATAGTAGTCCAAGTCATGTAACTGCCATAAACAAATACGGTCTGATCCCTTCGCCTTTCATATGAAAGTTTGGCTCAGATGTCATATACGATATTGACGCGATTTTTTTCCGACGCCAATTTAGGGAACGCATCAACAGCATAAACAACAACATCCGGCTTACCATATTAAGCAAAGTAACGATACTTTGGCGCCTGTTAAGTACCCGTTGCGTATATGATATTGACGCGAGAAAAAAAAATCGCGCTAATATAACATCCGTTGGCCGTATATAACATCTGTGCCGAAAGTTTTCCATTTTGATTAAAAAAAAAAAAAAAAAATCGAATAAAACTATATAAAATTTGTCATGGTCGCAAAGAATTCTTGGTACTGTTACGTTAGCCGGGTGCAAATCTCGCCAATAGCTTTTTTTTTTTTCAAATTGCCAGTTAGAAGTTTTTTTCATTTTTCGAGTGGTAAATTAAAACATTGATTTCAAGTTGAAATTAAATGTCATGGTTTGTTGCATTATTGGGAAGAGTTCTATATTGTGTGCTGGTTGGCGCGATTGGCGAAGGAATCCAAAATGGCCTCAAAAAGCCATTTTAGCATCTTATAAAATTTTTCAGGATGGCTGAAAAACATGGTCTTTAAATATTTGTAAACCTATGTATATGTATATATATATATATATATATATATTGCTTTTCATAAATTTATTCTGTATGAGCTATTCGTTTTATAAATATACATCATTATATGATAGCAATAAATATTTCTAATTGTTTTAACGTTAATATGCCTTAGTCATTTATAATTATATTACTTTGATTTGAGAAGTCAATTGGGATAGCGTTTTTTGTCGTCTTTGCATGGTTAGGTTATTGTCGTTCTAGGTTTTGGATTTTGGATGCGGTTATTTTATTTGTTCTAAAAAGTCCAATGGTTCCTTGCATTTGTAATTTATGCACTTAGGGTTATCATTTTTGGTTTTGGAAATATTAAAGGTGATTTTTGAGTACTGCTTCTCTGATTTGTACATATTGTGCACAAATTTATATTTCATACTCAAGTTATTTAATATTAAATTTAATCAAGACTAATTTCATTTCATTTATTATTGATTTTTATATTATTATATTTTCTTATTTTTTGAAATTATTGCATTTTCAAAAAAAAAAAAAAAAAAAAATTATATGGCAGTTCTTAGTAAACATCTCGATCCTGGCAAGATACACTTTGAATCTATGCAGTGTAGTGTCCGGTACAGGAACAATAATCGTAAGTGTTTAGATGCTCGGTGCAAGACATGTTCGTACGCTTCTCAGATCCTAATTATTCAAATTTTTGTAAAGCATTTAATGATATTTATTGTATAAAGTGCCACTTATGCAACATGAAATATATAGGTGAAACAACAGGTCCAATTCATAAAAGTATCCATCAACATCGTTCAGACTCTAATAAAAACAAAGCAAAAAATATACAGTCTACTGAAATTCAACATTTTCATAAACATCAATTTAAAAATACGACAATTGAAATCCTTCAAATTCTAAAAAATAAATCAGAACGGCTTTATATGGAGTCATCATACATGAAATATTACAACACAATTTATCCTTATGGACTTAATAGTGAAATATTTAATAGACCTGTCAAAGTCTTCATATCTATAAATAACACTATTGATTATTCTCCAATTTATCCTACTCTTAATCATAATTTAAATTGCAAAACAACTCGAAACAAACGTGAAAAGGGTTCATCATCAGTTGGAGTTTCCAAAAAATATATCACTAAACAAATTAATGATCTTCAAAGTAATTATTTAAAGCATTATAACTGGTTATTAATTCGAAAATACATATTTGCTATTAAAAAGAAACAGATTGTACAACATTTAAATGTTTTTCTAAGTAAATCTTTTTCTAAACATTTCTCTGATATTTATTTTGATCTCATTATGACTAGGGTTAATCTTTTAAATATTAATTTACAAAAAAAAAAAAAAAAAAAAAAAATCAAAATCAAAACACGGATACTCAAATGATAATAACTTTTTCAAATCATATATTTAATAAAATTAATATCAATTCTATAATTAATGACAAAAACTGTTATTTTCCTATTATAATCTTCATATATCAAAAACCTTTAAATATCCGAATACAATTGGTAGAAAGATTTTTAACTACAATACGTTTTGAAAAAAATACATCTGCTGCAAGTAATTTTCCGTTTAAATGCAATGACCCCAATCTAAAAAATATATATAAACAATGATCATGGACATATTATCGCTGGAAATCTTAATATTGTTAATGATTTTGAATTGAAAAAATTAAAGGTTTATGGTACTAAATGTAGACTTCCATCTAAATTTACTGTTAAATCTATTATCAAAAAGTTTACATATGATATAGATATTTTTATATATAAAATTTCAATCTATTACAATAAACCTATTGAATATTTTAATCAATGGAAAATATTCGTAATTGAAAAATTAACTATGGCTTTAAAAAATAATATTTCTGATTTGGTTTCTATTAACACAAAGCATTTTTTCCAACAAATTACTAAATTTCACAAAAACAACGTTATTTCATATGTAGACAAATCTCTTAATAATTATGCAATCATATGTAAATCTTATTATCACCAACTTCTTACAACCTGTATTTCTTCTAATAAATCTTTTCAAAAAACTAATGAAAATATAATTGTAAATAATCGTAAAATTCAAAGTTATTATAAACTATTAAATATTCTATCTACTAACTTTAACTATCCTTATTTAGTTCTTATTCCCAAATTTCATAAAACTCCAATTAAATTTAGGACGTTAACTATTGGTTGCAATACATATAATAATAAAGCCAATAAACATCTATTAAAAATTCTTAATCAATTATATATACTTACTACAAACAATGATAATACACATTGTATAAAAAATAGCTATCAACTGGTCAATATTTTAAAAAATCTTCATTTTGTATGTAATATGACGACATATGACTTCAAAGATCTTTTTAATAATATAGACTTATTAGATTTACATAATATTATAAATGCATTATTAAAAAGTATTATAAAAAACTGGAATTACCACCTAATATAGATATCGCTTATTGTAAATCTTTAACAAACTTCATTATCTATAATAATTATGTATTGCAAGATAACACATTATATTTACAACACGTCGGTATACCACAAGGTGGTTGTACATCCAGTTTATTATCAGACATATACTTATATCACTATGAACGTACTTTTACTAATAATAATCTCCATTTATATCGTTATATGGATGACATAATTTTAATTGCCACTGATCAATCTAAAATTTCTCATTTTCCAGTTGATTATCCCACTAATTTGGAATTAACGGAAAACCTCTTATCTAACACTACAAAAAACTTCTTAGATCTTAAAATTATAATAAAAGACAACAAAACAATAACAGATTTATATGATAAACGTAAAGAATTAAAATTCAAAGTTTTAATTTACATTTACAAATTTTAAATCTTGTATTCATCATGCTGTATATCGAAATATAATAATCATTTATATAGAATAAAATATTTATGTTCTTCTCATCTAATTAACAATAAAATTAAAAAGCCAATTTATGATGCATTAAATCATTGTTTTCCAAAAGAATTAATATATTCGTTAGTATACAATTAGTACTTGCATGATCTTTAAAAAAAAAAACAAATTAACACATGCGTAAACAAAATTACAATATATATATATAAAAAAAAATCTACCCCATATATATAAAATCCTAATGAAACGAATTTATGAAACGAGTATATGAAACGGCTGTAATGTAACGATTATTTGAATCGACTGATTAAACAACTGATTATGTTTCACGGCGATTTCTCCTAAAATAAGGAACAATTTGCGATGAAAATAACACCAAAAATCAATATTGATCCGCAGATTTCGAAAGTGGTATAAGAATTTTTAAATTCGAATTAGTTTTCGAAATATTAATTTTTTTCTAATTTTATATACATTTTTCTAATGATGGCAACTCAAATTTTAATCAAACAAATATTTTTTTTTTTCAGATTTTAGAAAAGGTTACTACTTTAAACTAATTTGGCGAGAAGTTTGGACTCCCTTAAATGGATGCTAAAAAATGTATCATGTTACTTTTATTCATAATTCAATTTGTATTTCATTATCATTTTATTTAATACAAACAGAAACATTTAAAATAAATGGCTTTCACTTCTTTTTTTTTTTTTTTTTAAACGAAATTAAATGAAAAATATTAGGCACATATGTCATATACGCACCGAGGTATCTAATCGGCGCCAAAATGACATTATTTTGGTTGACATGGTAACCCGGCTATTGTTGTTTATTTAATAATAAGCGTTTACTTTATTCTTTTTATTACATAAATTGTTTTGTTCTATAGTTAATTTTTTTTTTTTGGTTATTTTCCTTTAGAAATAAAAAATAATAGAAAATAATTAAAAAATACGGTACTACTTAGTTATTCCATCGACCCATTTCGCCAAATTATATAAATCGCCAAACCACTCGCCAAATTATACAAATTGACGAGCCATAATTATACAAATTGACATAATTTTTATTTTAAATAACGAAAGAACAAAGAAAATAGTATAACAATAATAAATATACAAATAAAACGTCGAAACAAAAATCACTTGATGACGTAAAGACGTGTAACTTGCTTAAAGTCAAGTGAATGTGACATTTACAACCATTATTGTCATTTAATCTTATAGTTTGGTGATAGATTTTTGTTCGACGGGATAACTAAGTATTACCAAAAATACATATGTAAGTGGTATTCGAAAACGAGGATTTCGCCAAATTTTCGTGAAAAAAATCTCGCCAAACCGGGTGCGTATATGGCATCTGGCCAAATATTAAATGATGTAACAAACGATGACATTTAATTTCAACTTCAAAGCAATGATTTAATTTACCACTCGAAAAAAAAAATGCTAACTGGCGAGTTGAAAAATAGTTATTGACGAGATTTGCACCCGGCTAGCGTAACAGTACCAAGAATTCTTTGCGACAATGCTTTTATGTAGTATTATTCGAAAAAAAAATTGATTTTTTTAAAAATCGAGTTGGAAAACTTTTGGCACAGATGCCATATACGGCCCCATATTGGCGCTATTTTTCTGTGGCCAATGTCTTATACGCAACGGGTACTTAACTGGCGCCATAGTATCGTTATTTTGCTTGATTTGATAAGCCGGGTGTTGTTGTTTATGCTGTTGATATTTTCCCCAAATTGGCGTCGGAAAAAAATCGCGTCAATATGGGGCCGTATATGATATCTGGGCAAAACTTTCATATGAAAAGCGAAGGGATCAGAGCGTATTTATTTATGGCAGTTACATGACTTGGACTATTATAATATATATGAAATGATGGCGATAGAATAATATTTGGCGACTTATCACCTGTACCTGGCTAATATTAAAGTACCAAAGTGGCACCAGGAATATAAAAAGCGAAGTGGTTCTCCCGGAGCTCTTGATGATAGTCATATGATTTAGGCTATTGTTATAGAAATTGTTTTTTTAAATACCGGGAGACAAAGACTCTGTACACTTAATTCATTTTATTTTTAGCTTCTTTTCAAACGTTTAACTGATCCTCTTTAATGAAACACGAAAACAACCATTGGATATCTTAACAGCAACTGATTCGGCCTTAAATTTTTGAAATCAAAGGAAATTGAATGGAAACCAATTTACAATGAGATCTGCACAATTTTTTCAGTATAATTCAATCTTCTATAATATTTTTTAAACCGATCAGATTAGCGTGTTTTTAGATTCTGCGGTGTCTGAACGGGGGTTGGCGAGCGTACTTTGCAGGGGGCAGAGCCCCCTACTATTTATATAAAAAATAAAAAATTGTAAAATAACAATAAACAATTACTATTAGATGGTTGGGTGGGTAGATGTTAGAGTACGGAGGAGGGTGGAATTGTCTGGATAATACGCACGCAATGCTTAATTAAAAAAATGATGGGGCTTTTGTATTATAACTACATTTCTAATACGTATTTTATATGGATGTTGATTTGATGTTTTATATGTAATTGGTGACATTTTTTTAAAATTTCAACTCATATTAAATTTAGCTTATTTAATATTTAATCAAATTCAAAATTAACTTGTTTTTAAAATTTAGTCTCCTCAGGACAATATCATATTAATTAATAATAGTATACCATCTTTATAGTGATTAACATGCATATAAGTTTATTTGATATAACTAATGTTATACTGTATGTATTAAATTTGGGTAATTAGTTTTTATTATTATTCCTCTATACTTTTTAATATTGTTTATTTTCAAGTTTGTATTCCATCATTAATTATCGGTTTAATGTGTTTGATTGTCACAATTATATTTTTTTATGCTAATATGAAGATAATCCACACACTATGTTTGTGATCTTTAGCCTATTTTGAATTTTAGAATCTGACAATCTTCTATAAACATCCATTTTTTTTTTCCTGTTCATTTTATTAATTTAGTATTTTTTTTATATTTAATAGTAATTATTAAAGTTTTTTATATTTTTATTATATAAAATTTATTTTATGTTATAGCATATAGCTATATTCTATATATTATCAGTGTTATAAAATTATTTAATTTTTCAGTGTAGATTATTTAATCTACACTGGTAAGCATTGGTAAGCACTGATAAGTACTGGATAAGCATTTTATTAACATTTAATTTATTTAACTTTTTTGAATAATGATATATAGTATGGTATTATTTATATATTAGGATTTGTGTGGTATGCAGTTGATATATTAAAAATTCATTAGCTTTTATCAGGTTCATCTTGCGACATTTGAATAATAATAATAGTTTTAAAATAACATAATAGATGGCAGCATCAAACAATTTTGTCTTTTAATGCTTCTTAGAGTAATAATTTTAATTTTTTACAAGAGGTGATATTGAACGCTGAATATTGGCAATATTGTAAAATAGAAATTAAACAATTTAAAAGTGTTTTTAGATATTTTAAATAATGCAGTTATTTTCTATTTATATTATATTAATTGAATTTATCACGGTATTTCAAAATGAATTAATTGAATCCATAGGTTTTAATTTCTGTGTTAACTTAACTGTTTAATTCACCTTAATCTTATCGTGATTTTGGATTACCATGTGCGCGAGGATATTCCGAAAATCAGCTGGGATTTTATTCGGTATGTTGTGTAATTTTTTTATTTTTTATGGTGTAAATTTAATATTTAAAGGGTTGTATTGTTTTTTCCATTTCATGCCATTTGACATTGTTCTGTTTTCATCTTGAAACTATTCTATTGGTCATATTGGTTGTTTGAGTACAGGAGAAATTTTATTTCTGCTTTTAGCTTCTTTTCTCACAGAAAACAACCGATTTGCTTATATCATTGCCGAAACGTCAGTGAAGGCTTACTGTGGAGACACGAAAAGTTTTGGTTTCTGTTAGTCTGTCTGTCTGTTCCGCGATAACTGCCGCAAAAAGCATCCGATCGGCTTGAAATTCACTGGAAATGTTGATGAGGTAACCGGACTTAGCTGTATAGATTTTGGTTAAATTTGGTTCATTCGTTCGGGAAATATGGAACATTTTATTTTGCTCTATAATGCTTTTCAATGGCAAGTCAGGCGATTTTCAGATTTTCATTTGTTGAAAGAAATGGCTCATATGAAAAATGGATTTAAATGGTAAATTTTTGATGCTGAAATTTTTAAATAACATTAAATTATTCCAATAAATTATGTCAATATATTTGCGAGATTTTTTTAAATTAGGTTTATAATATTGGGGGGAATTTTATGCATGTTTTCCAATAATATAAAGGATTTTGTTTTATCAAATTGACATAATGCATATTTCATTTTTTTTCATTTTCTTTCTCTGTTGCCTAGCAACGAATTTGGTCCTAATAATATTAGTATAATTGCGTGTATAATGCTTGAGTAAAGCCAACGTCAAAACAGATGAATTAATGCATTTGTATCTTTGCATATAGAAGGATTTTAGCCCAGAAATAATAATAGGCAATATTTCATTTATTTTATTGAAATATTTTGCTTAATAAACTTTTTTAACCAAAAATAAAACCGACTTCAAAAACTACTACAAAGTAAAAAATAATTTTTTTACATAATAAGAAATTAAATGAAGAGCATTGCATTTACCATGCGTATTATTATATTTATGTACATTAATTTGATTTTTTGGAGTCGGTGCCAGCCAAACGAAGTTAAGTATAATTATCCAACAGACATACATCCAAATATCTACGAGTTTTTTTAGTATTTGTTATTTAGTTAAAAAATTTGAATTTTACCATTTTTGAAACATTTTATCTGCTTTTATAAAAGTGTATTTTCAAGTGAGATTAGTTGTAATTATGTTTGCTAAATTAAGGGTTATTGTAAAATTAATACGTTTATACAGGCTATTATGTAAAAAAATCTTAGCCAAACACAGATTTTCAAATGCAGGATGGTATCAGAATTGATTGAGAATGGAATTTTTTTCCTAAACGGTTTTGCTGAATCTTGTTACGATTTGTATTGGATAAACAATTTTAATTTTGAACTTGGCTTGGCTGGCACCGACTCCAAAAAATCAAATTAATGTACATAAATATAATAATACGCATGGTAAATACAATGCTCTTAATTTAATTTCTTATTAACTATTATGTAAAAAAATTATTTTTTACTTTGTAGTAGTTTTTGAAGTCGGTTTTATTTTTGGTTAAAAAAGTTTATTTTTCACTTTTTAGTTTTTTTTCGAGTTACAATTTTTGCATGATTCTTTTGGAGAAAATTACGGACTTCTAAAGAAACTTTTAAAGATATTATTTCGATAGGTAAATACTCTTGTCCAGATTTGTGTGTACATTAATAACACAAGTTTTTTATGAAAATTCTTTATATATATATATATATATATATATATATATTACATTTATTCTTCTTCAGATTTAATAGCTTTATTTTTTAATTAAATATTGTTGTTTCTCTATTTGGACATTGGTAGAACGACAAGAGATGCTGCTCGCATGAAAAAATATCGAACTTTGGAAACTGACAATTAAAAGTTCTTCGGCTTACTAAAAATGCTCTATAAAATAGAGAAGAAAGACCCAATGACTTATTTTTCATACTTTCTAACCCATGACCAGGCCCTTATCTTTCGGGTTGCCCTAGATGAACGGGTTTGATATCTGGCATCGGCGTAGGAGACCATCTAATCGCCACGTAGCGGCAATAAACCTGATGAGCGCCTAGTTCGTTTTTCTATCGGCAGTGCCTATTTCTTAATTATGAACTTTTTTATGCCAGTTACTTAACATTTATATCTTGTTGTTTAGCACCTGTGCATTGCTACTCATGTTGATCTCGTAATTTAGAAGCTTAATCAGATGACGAGACCTTCATCTGGCAAGGCACAACAGAGGTATAATTCATAGGTAAATTCGTGGTTTTCGCACCTATCGACGGAGTTTACATGCACCATTAGGGTACATGACACACGAATAACTTATCAAAAAATGATCGTGAAAAGACTACAGGGGGAAAGTCTTAAATGGCGTTCCCTCAAATGGCTGGTCATTGATGAAATTTCTATGGTGTCAAAAGAGAATTTATATATAATTCATTTGAGATTTCAAGAATTTAAAAACAGTTTATTTTTTGGTGACATTAATGTTTTCTTATATGGAGATATTATGCAAGTGCCAATATGTAATGTATAATGTATACGTAATGCCGATGTGCTTAAATGTATGTTAAGCATTTCAGCATGGTATTTTTATTCATAATTTAAATTATTTGCTTAATCTTTCGCCAAATCTAAAGATTCTGATAGAGAAATTGAGAACTCATTGCATCATGACGGCATTTTGTTTATTTTTGTTTGTAATCTTTCTTGACAAAATCAGCTTAACTCACTTGGGCATTTATGCTTCTTATTGCATCATCATTTGCAATACGTTGGGCAGTGGAGATTTTAAAACTATTAAGTAATCTACCGTTATTGCGTCCACTGCCAATTGCTGTTTCTGAACTAATAGGATTTGGTGCATTGAAGCGTTTTGCAAATTAAATATTTTATGATACCCACATTTACATTAAACCAATTGCTGCTGATATTTTTTTTTTTTTTTTTTTTGTTTCACGCTAGCCTTAACTGTGGGCTCGATTACGGAAGATTAGAAATTCATCGTCATGCTCATTTAATAGTCTTGGTTAAAGTGTCATTGGTCTGCATAGTAACTGACGTATTTTAGTGAGTATAGTACTGCAAAACATATAGAACATATAGACTTTCGGAAGCAACTTATGATATTCGCATTTCCTTTAAATCATGTTTGCTGTTAGTATCGCACACTTTTTGCTTTTATCGGGCAATCTGATTCAAATTTACTTGCTCTCATTTCTTGAAACAATACAAATGTTTTCATGGCTGCGTAACCCACTGACTTGCTTTCGCCATTATGCTTATGCCTACTGGTGTTTAAGTTCTGTGCCATGTAAATACACCGCACCATAACAATGCCGTCTGTAATACTAATTAGAGTAACTCCTTTTATTTCTTTCTATGTTGTTTATCTTGTACTTTAACAGCATAGGGATCTTGACTCAACTTCTGTTTGCATATAAAAGTAGACAAATGGTTGTTTACAATAAATAAATTTATAAATATTAAAAAACTTGCTTGTATATATGAGACAGTGGTACTACTTAGTTATCCCGTCGACCTAAAATCTATCGCCAAACTATAAGATTAAATGCCAATAATGGTTGATCGTAAATGTCACATTCACTTGACTTTAAGCAAGATACACGTGTTTACGTCATCAAGTGATTTTTATTTCGACGTTTTATTTGTATTTTTATTAATGTTATACTAATTTATTTGTTCTTTCGTTATTTAAAATAAAAATTATGTCAATTTGTATAATTTGGTGAGAGGTTTGGCGATTTATATAATCTGGCGAAATTGGTCGACGGGATAACTAAGTAGTACCTAGACAGTTAATAGGTTGTCAGAAAATATGCGTGAATTTTTCATTTTCTCTTCAAGGCCCCTATACAGGAAAGTTATCATTAATGTTATCTAGTGGAAATATTAAAGGCAATCAAAAAGCATTCATACATATAACTGTTTAATATAATATAATATAGGTATGTATATAATATTATGGTACTTCTTAGATATCCCGTCGATCAATTTCGCAAAATTATATAAATCGCCAAAACACTCGCCAAATTATACAAATTGACATCATTTTTATTTTAAATAACGAAAGAACAAATAAATTAGTAAAACATTAATAAAAATACAAATAAAACGCCAAATCAATGGTTTTATTGGCCATTATTGGCATTTAATCTTACAATTAATTAATTAATGGCAAACCATTATTGGCATTTAATCTTACAATATGGCGACAGTAATTTGGTCGACGGGATAACTAAGAAGTACCAATATTATATATATATATATTATGTGCCGCCAGTCTGATGCTATGTGTTTAATTAAACTAAAATATTGTATACTAAATTATTGTTTTGTATTAAGTTAGTTTGCTTCTGTATTATTTAGCATTTGAAATAATGGTGTATATTTAATTAATGTATATTAAATTACTATTTAGAATGCGATTGCCAATTGAGTATTTTAAATATGACTGTCGATTAGAAAATGCGAAGAAACAGATTGGGGAAGATCCATTACTGAATTTGAATGGGAATATCGCCAAATTAGTCAGCTACAGCCAAGTTGGCTTCATTTATGGCGACTTATTTTGGTCGCCAAATTTGGCGATAATTAACGTAACTGCGCCAAGTTTTGCGACAACTTGGCGCTAACGTATATGAATACATAGTTTTATGCTTATGATTGAGATACCGGTTACAACAATGAAAGATAATTTGGGTGAAATCCTTCATTTTATTGGTTTTTGTTGAATTACTAAAAAACTACTCAACCAATTTCGATGAAACGGAAGTGGTACCAATTCGAGAGTATCCTCTTTCAATTAAAACAAAAGTCACATAAATCGAACAAAAAGTTCCGAAGCAATCGGTGAACATACATAAAAAAAAAAAAAAAAAAAAAACATACATACGCGTCGAATTGATAACCTCCTCCTTTTTGAAGTCGGTAAAAATACAAAAGTTCATTATTTTCATAGAGAATAACGTAACATTTTACCATAACATTTACCAATATTTCTTTAATTGTTGCCAAGAAAATCAAAACCCGGAATAATATTTTCTTTTAAACAATTTTCAATTGAAATGTTTTGTCGTGAAACAGGAAAATGAAAAATAAAATTAAGTTTAGAAAAATTAATATGGCGGCATATTAAAAATAAAAAGAAAACTCTCGAGTATTTCTTAATATAACAAGATGAAAAGTTTTGAGTAAGTACGCATAGCAGGTGAATTAGACGTCATTTATCGAAAACAAAGATGCTGGAATAAAAAGATCTTGGGTAAAATAAAATTAACTATTATTCACGGAGGAAAGAGAAAGATGGAGATGCAGTATGCCGTAAAAACAGTTTGCAATACGATGTGCGTTATCGCTCAGATTTAAATGCCCTCATTCGGCCCAAACAAAACAAGCACGTGGAACAGGGTCCAAATTCTTTGACTTCATCCGTTTAAGCACGTCGTTGTTTTGTGCCGAATGTATCGGATTTTAGGGTTACATTTTTGGCGTCACTTCAAGATTTATTGTCTGTGTACGGTTAACATGAATATTTTATTTTAAATTTAAATTTTATTAATTTATAAAAAAACTTATGCTTATCCTTATAAATCACAGCGTAAAAAAATCTAAGATATACTATAACCATCCGCACAATCAATAAAAAATTACGAATGTAAATTTAAATAGACTACGGGGGGCTCAGGGGGGCAGAGCCTCCCTGAAGAAATGCAATTTTTTATTTAAAAAGTTACCAGAATATGTAGCTCATCAGAATTTCAGAACATCAATGTACAACCACTTGTTTAACACTTTTAATTTCTGAAACTTTACGAAGTATCTTGTATGCTCATAAATATTTATGTAATTTGGAAACTTTAAAAAGCGATTTGTAGGAAGTTGAATATTATGCAATGAGTGTTAAAAAACAATGACTTGCAAAGATGACGTTGAGGCTCCTGATCTGCAAATTTACTAGTTGCCGAAACGTCAGTGAAGGCTTACTGTGGAGACACGAAAAGTTTTGGTTTCCGTTAGTCTGTCTGTCTGTTAGTCCGTCTGTCTGTTCCGCGATAACTGCCGTAAAAAGCATACGATTATCTTAAAATTAAGGATGCATGTTGGTGAAATCCCCGGATTTAGCTGTATAGTTTTTGGTTAAATTTGGTTCATTCGTTCGGAATATATAGAACATTTTATTTTGCGACTTAATGCTTCCCTATAGCAATTCAGACGATTTTTCCATTTTTATTTGTTTAAAAGAAATGGCTCATATGATTAAAGGATTTAAATGCTAAATTAAGGATGATGAAATTTCCTAATTAGAACCATACATTATTCATATTAGTTTGAAATTTTGTGTATGCATTTGTCAAAGTTTTTAAATTCGGTGTATAACTTTTATGGAGGGATTTTATATATGTGTTTCAATAATATAAAATATTATTTTTAATATAAATTTTCTTTTTAAGCACATATTTAATTGTTTTTATTATATTTTAACTGTTACCTAGCAGCGAACTACACCTAAAAATATCGTAAATGTGAAAGTATGTGTAATAGTTTGAAGTTAAATCAAAGTCAAAAGGGACGAATTAATGCTTTTGTGTCTTTACATATAGATGGAATTTAACACAGAAATAAAGAAAGACTATGTTCTATTTATTTTGTTCAAATATTTTTCTTTTAAATTAAAAAGTTTATTATTT
This sequence comes from Maratus speciosus, assembly GCA_963932465.1. Taxonomy (NCBI): domain Eukaryota; kingdom Metazoa; phylum Arthropoda; class Arachnida; order Araneae; family Salticidae; genus Maratus; species Maratus speciosus. The sequence continues at coordinate 176,809,932 of OZ010792.1, forward strand.
TCATAAGGAATAAATCGACATTTTGCTATGAAATTTAACAATCATTTATTATTATTTTTTTTTTTTTTTGCCGTTGCCACGAAAATTCAATCCCGGAATAAAAATTTATCCTAAACAGTTAATTTTGATTTGAAAGATTTTTATGTGTGAGAGGAAAATGAAATAAAAAATAGACATGAATACGCCTTCATATTAGAAATAATGTGAAAATACGAAAAGAAGGTGAATTTGATCTCATATATCAAAAATAAAACGAATACGCTTTGAGGTTGAAATAAAAGGGGCTTATGTTATGATATTAATTCTTATTATTAAAAAAAATGTTACTAATATCTCATGGTTTATCGTCTGCACACAGCTAACAGAAATGTTAATTCTTAATCGAAAATTCCAATGAGAAAAAAAAAACTTTTGAAAAGCAAATATATAGTAAATATCAAAATTATGCACCGCAAAATTATCGCTGTCGAAAATGACTTCATTGTATCGGGAAATAAATATTTTCATCCTTAAAAACCAAGCACTAACTAAATTGTCTGATTTTTTTTTTTTTTTTTTTTTTTTTTTTTTTTTTTTTTTTTTGACGGGTGTTATTTCTTAATGCCGCCTCATTTCAGAAAATATGAATGAAAATTATTTTATTTTTAAAGGAAATTACATTTTCATTCATGAAAACCTAAACGTTTAATATAATTGCGTCAATGTAAATCATTTTCTGTGTTACCAGTATTGAAAAATAAGGCTCGGAAGTGTAAAAACAAATCTAAGATTTGCGCTAACCATTAGCGCAATCAATAAAAAGTTACGTAAGTAAATTAATAAGACCACGGGAGGTTAAGGGGGCTCCGCACCCCCTGAAGAAATCTACTTTATTATTTAAAAAATATACCAGAATTAACAGCTCATGAAAATTTCGAAATATCCTTCCATAACGTTTTTAATTTAATGCTTCTAATGTCTGAAAACTTCATATTTTTTATTCTTATAAATAATTACATAATTTGAAAACTTTAAATTGCGGTTTGCAGGAAACTGAATATTACCAAAGTGAGTCTAAAAACAATGACTTGTAGAGCTGACGTTGAGGCTCCTGATCTGCAGATTTACTAGTTGCCGAAACGTCAGTGAAGGCTTACTGTGGCGAGACGAAAAGTTTTGATTTCCGTTTGTCTGTCTGTCTGTCTGTCTGTCTGTCTGTTCCGCGATAACTGCCGCAAAAAGCATCCGATCGGCTTGAAATTAATTGGGCATGTTGATGAGGTACTCGGACTTAGCTGTATAGTTTTTGGTTAAATTTGGTTCATTCGTTATGGAAATATAGAATATTTTATTTTGCTCTGTAATGCTTGTCTATGGCAAGTCAGACGATTTTCAAATTTCCATTTGTTGAAAGAAATGGCTTATATAAAAAATGGATTTAAATGGTAAATTTTGGATGCTGAAATTTTTAAATAAGATTATTAAATTATTCCAATTAGTTTGAAATTATGTCAATATATTTGCGAGATTTTTTAAATTAGGTTTATAATTTTTGGAGGAACTTTATGCATGTTTTCCAATAATATAAAGCATTTTGTTTTATCAATTTGACATAATACATATTTCATTTTTTACTTTTCTTTCTTCAGTTGCCTAGCAACGAATTTGGTCTTAATAATATTAGTATAAATGGGTCTATAATGTTTCAGTAAAGCCAACGTCAAAACGGATGAATTAATGCATTTGTATTTTTGCATATAGATGAATTTTAGCCCCAGAAATAAAAATAGGCAATATTTTATTTATTTTATTCAAATATTTTGCTTAAAAAAACAAAAGTTCGTTATTTTCATAGAGAATAATGTGACATTTTTTCATAAAATTTATCAATATTTCTTTAATCATTGCCAAGAAAATCAAAACCCTGAATAATATTTTCTCTTAAACAATTTGCAATTGAAAGAATTTGACGTGAAACAGGAAAATGAAAAAAAAATAAGAATAAGAAAATTAATATGGCGATATGGAATAAAAAGAAAACTCTCAAGTATTTCTTAATATAACAAGATGAAAGGTTTTGAGTAAGTACGAATAGCAGATGAATTAGACGTCATTTAAAAAAAAAAAAAAAAAAAAAAAAAAAAAAAAAAAGAGATTTTGGAATAAAAAGACCTTGGCTAAAATAAAATGAACTATTATTTACGGAGGAAAGAGATAGATGGAGATGCAGTATGCCGTAAAAACAGTTTGCAATATGATGTGCGTTATCGCTCAGATTTAAATGCCCTCATTCGGCCCAAACAAAACAAGAACGTGGAACAGAGACCGAATTCTTTGACTTCATCCGTGCATTTTTTCTGTAAAATGAAAATGATTTGCTATTTAAGCATTCTAAAGTAGCATTTCATCGTATTATGAATTAAAAACTGTATTACTAAAAATATTTTTCTTTTCTTTCTTTCTTTTTTTATGCACGCCGTTGTGTTTCGGTCGAATGTAGCGGAATTTAAGGTTACATTTTTTGGCGTCACTTCAAGATTTATTGTTTGCGTACGGTTAAAATAAGGATTTTATTTTAAATTTTAAAGTTATTAATTTATAAGAAAAAAAAACTTATACTTATCCTTATAAATCACAGCGTAAAAAAAAAAAAATCTATGATATACTATAACCATCCCCACAATCAATAAAAAATTACGAATGTAAACTTAAATAAACTACGGAGGGTTCAGGGGGGCACAGCCCCCCTGAAAAAATGCAATATTTGATTTAAAAAGTTAGCAGAATTAGCAGCTCATCAGAACTTCAGAACATCAGAGTATAACCACTTGTTTAACACATTTAATTTCTGAAACTTTACGAAGTATTTTGTATTGTTATAAATATTTATGTAATTTGAAAACTTTAAAAAGCGATTTGTAGGAAGATGAATATTACGCAATGAGCGTTAAAAAACAATGACTTGCAAAGATGACGTTGAGGCTCCTGATCTGCAGATTTACTAGTTAAATTCTAACTCTTGAAAACGTAATTCAATACGTAATTTTTCCATTTTTTTTCGGTATCCATTTTCTTCTTTTCTTCTTCCATATTAATTTCTTGTAATTAAGTAAAAGGCACTTTATTTTATACATACAGTTCTATATTATAGGTTTGTGGTATCCATTTTTATTGTCATTTCATTTACAATATTTCGGTTTTTGATGATGGTCAGTAATGTTTAATTAATGGTTATATATATATACAATAAATGTTATATATATCACATGTTAAAAAAATACGATGTTTATAGAGATAGTTTATATATATTACGTATATAGATTTACCTTATGAATACATAATATATATGCACCTATAAATAAATATTATGTGCTTATATATAATTTTATGTATTTACTATAACTGCCAAATTAAAACAAAAGTTATATATATTTCCGAAAAATATAAGCTAAATGCAAAAAATTACGCAAAAACTTACGAATAAAGACCATTCCAGTAAAAAGCAACCCCAAAGGTTGAAGATCGCAACTACATCGATTCATTTAATGACCAAAAAAGACCGCCAAAAAAAAACTAGCACACAATATGGAACTCTTACCGCATTATTTAACATTTGGCCAGATGTCATATACGCACGACAGTTTTCGCGAGTTTTCTTTTTAAAGAAAATTTGGTGAAAACCTCGTTTTCGAATACCAGTTACATAATCATTTTTGGTATTACTTAGTTATGCCGTCGACCAAAAATCTATCGCCAAACTATAAGATTAAATATCAATAATGGTTGATCGTAAATATCACATTCACTTGACTTTGAGTAAGTTACACATGTTTACGTCATCAAGTGATTTATATTTCGACGCTTTATTTGTATATTTATTAATGTTATGCTAATTTATTTGTTCTTTCGTTATTTACAATAAAAATTATGTCAATTTGTATAATTTGGCGAAATTGGTCGACGGATTAATTAAGTAGTACCGTATTTTTTTAAATTCTTTTCTATTATTTTCGAAAGGAAATAACAAAGAAAAATTAATAACTATAGAACTACAGAAATAATTTATATAATTTTAAAAAGAAATAAAAGTAAATAAAAATTTATTATTAAACAAACAACAATAGCCGGTTTACCATGTGAATCAAAATAATGCTATTTTGGCGCCAGTCAGAATCTTTCGATTTGGCGAAAGATTGTTCAAGTAAATTGAATTATGAATAAAAGTAGCATGATACATTTCTTAGCATATATTTAAGGGATGCTAAACTGGTCACCAGATTAGTTTAATATAATAACCTTTTCTGAAATACGAAAAAAATATCTGTTCTGATTAAAATTTTAGTTGCCATCATTAGAAAACTGTATTTAAAATTAGAAAAAATAATATTTCGAAAACTAATTCGAATTTAAAAATTCTAATACCAGTTTTGAGATCTGCAGATCAATACGGATTTTTGGTGTTAATATCATCGCAAAGTATTCCATATTTTAGGAGAAATCGCCGCGAAATATAATCAGTTGTTTAATCAACTGTTTCAAAGAATCCTTTCATAAATTCGTTACATTTCACCCGTTTCATTAGGATGTTATATATATAGGGTATATATATATATATATATGTGTGTCGTGGGCTAACTGAGAAATCTGGCTCTTTGCAAACAGTCTAGGGTCTTTACAAAGAGACGGGCTAATTGGAGAATCCATCTCCCTTTTTCCAATTAGCCTGGTATTTTTCAGGCTTATTGCAAAGAGCCTAGAAAGCGTTAGGCTAATTGAAAAATGACCACTTATTATCCGATCAGGGTGATCTTTTTAGCTCACAGGCTATCAAAGCCTGAGAGCTTATGTGAACGCCGATTCTGTATGTACGTGTGTACGTACGTATGTACGTAACGCGATAACTCTTGATAGAAATATCCGATTTGCTTCAATTTTTTTTCTAGGTTCATTCTGATAAGGTGCTTCCCTGATTATTTTTCGGGGTTCATTGGTTAAGGATAAAGGGGGAAAAGGGGAGCTAGTCCCCCCCCCCCTTAATTTATATAAATGGGTTTTTCATGCAGAAATATTCGATTTGCTCCAAATTTGGTATACTGGTTTATTGTGCTAAGGAGCTTCCCTGATTAGATTTGGAAACTCATTATTTAAGTATAAAGGGGGGGAAGGTGGGCTACCCCCATTAATTTAGATAAATCGGTTTTTCATGGTGAATTATTCGATTTGCTCCAAATTTGGTATACCGGTTTATTAAGTTAAGGAGCTGCCTTGATTAGATTTGGAGGTTCATTAGTTACATATAAAGGGAGGAAAGGAGGGCTATCCCCCCCGTAATTTAGATAAATGGGTTTTTCATGCAAAAATATGCTATTTGCTATAAATTTGGTATACCGGTTAATTATGTTAAGCAGCTTCCCTGATTACATTTGGAAGATCATTATTATGTATAAAGTGGGGAAAGGGGGGCAATTGCCTCTCCCCTTAATTTAACTAAATGCGTTTTTCATGTAGAATTATTCGATTAGCTCAAATCTCCTTAACATAATAAACCAGTTGGTTTATTATGTTAAGAAGATGGCTTGATTAGATTTGGAGATTTATTGGCTAAGTATAAAGGAAGGACAGGGTCTAGTGTCCCCTTAATTTAGATAAATGGGCTTTTCATACAGAATTATTCGATTTGCTTCAAATTTGATATACCAGTTTATTACGATATGGCTTCCATCATTTGATTTGGAGGTTCATTGGTTAAGTATAAAAGGGAGGAAAGTGGGGCTGTTGCCCCTCCCCTTAATTTAGATAAATGTGTTTTCATGCAGAATTATCTAATTTAGTTTAATTTTTTTTTCTAGGTTCATTCTAATAAGGAGCTTTTCTGATTAGATTTGAAAGTTCATCAGTTCAGCATAAAGGGAGAAATGGGGGAGCTAATACCCCCCCTTAATTTAGTGAAATGGTTTTTTCATGCAGAATTATCTGATTTGCTTCAAATTTGGCATACCAGTTTATCATGTTAAGTAGCTTCCCTGATTAGATTTGGAGGTTCTTTGTTTACGTAGAAAGGCGGGCAATGGGGACTAATACCTTCATTTATTTTTCGAGGGGCATTATTCTTTGAAATAAGAGTATAATATACAATCAGTGTGAATAGCCTGCGAGCTCAATTCCATCAGTTTAACTGGGCAATTTTCTTTTTATTAGGTTTATTAACGCATAACCCCACTCAAAGACGAAAAATAAATTACAACAGACCGTACCCCGATCCGAGCAAGACAAAATAATTTCAGTCTACATGCAAACCAACCCGAACGTGAGAGTTCCATTTGAAAAAACCCGAAATCTCGAACCAAATCTGATAAATGACAAAAATATTCCAAAGATCCATAACCGGATCCGAACAAGACAAATTAGTTTCTTGGACACGCAACGCTACCAGAACGTGAAAATTCCATTCGAAGTCAACCTGAAACCCGTTCCGAACCAAATCTTAACCGACAAAAATATTCCAAAGAACTATAATCCGATGCAAGCCAGATAAAATAATCTCCGTCCACCGGCAACCCGATCCGAACTTGAAAGTTCTAATTGAACTCAATCCGAAACATGGCTGTGGTCTGTTTTCGGGTTGACTTCAAATGGAACCTTCAAGTTCGGATCCAGTTGAGAAAAAATTAAACTAAATCAGATAATTCTGCATGAAAATTCATTTATCTAAATTAAGGGGAGGGCAATTGCCCCCTTTTCCTCCTTTTATACTTAACCAATGAACCTCCAAATCAAATGAAGGAAGCCATATCGTAATAAACTGGTATATCAAATTTGAATCAAATCGAATAATTCTGTATGAAAAACCCATTTATCTGAATTAAGGGGACACTAGCCCCTGTCCCTCCTTTATACTTAACCAATGAATCTCCAAATCTAATCAAGGCAGCTCCTTAACATAATAAACCGGTATACGAAATTTGGAGCAAATCGAATAACTCTGCATGAAAAACCCATTTATCTAAATTAAGGGGGGGGGGGGGTGTCTAGCCTCCCTTTCCTCCCTTTATACTTAACTAATGAACCTCCAAATCTAATCAGGGAAGCTCCTTAACATAATAAACCGGTATACGAGTTTTGGAGCAGATCGAATAATTCTGTATGAAAAACCCATTTATCTGAATTAAGGGGACACTAGCCCCTGTCCCTCCTTTATACTTAACCAATGAATCTCCAAATCTAATCAAGGCAGCTCCTTAACATAATAAACCGGTATACGAAATTTGGAGCAAATCGAATAACTCTGCATGAAAAACCCATTTATCTAAATTAAGGGGGGGGGGGTCTAGCCTACCTTTCCTCCCTTTATACTTAACTAATGAACCTCCAAATCTAATCAGGGAAGCTCCTTAACATAATAAACCGGTATACGAGTTTTGGAGCAGATCGAATAACTCTGCATGAAAAACCCATTTATCAAAATTAAGGGGGGGGGGTCTAGCCCCCTTTCCTCCCTTTATACTTAACTAATGAACTTCCAAATCTAATCACAGAAGCTCCTTAACATAATAAACCGGTATACCAAATTTGGAGCAAATCGAATAATTTTGCATTAAAAAGACATTTACCTAAATTAAGGGGGGGGGGGGGAGTGCCTAGCCCCCTTTCCTCCCTTTATATTTAACTAATGAACCTCCAAATCTAATCAAGCCATCTCCTTAACATAATGAACCAGTATACCAAATTTGAGCTAATCGAATAATTCTACATGAAAAACGCATTTATCTAAATTAAGATGCGAGGCAATTGACCTCCTTTCCCCCCTTTATACATAATAATGATCTTCCAAATGTAATAGGGAAGCTGCTTAACATAATTAACCGGTATACCAAATTTATTGCAAACCGCATATTTCTGCATGAAAAACCCATTTATCTAAATTACGAGGGGTGATAGCCCCCCTTTCTTCCCTTTATATGTCACTAATGAACCTCCAAATCTAATCAAGGCAGCTCCTTAACTTAATAAACCGGTATACGAAATTTGGAGCAAATCGAATAATTCATCATGAAAAACCGATTTATCTAAATTAAGGGGGGTAGGCCCCTTTTCCCTTTTATACTTAAATAATGAGCTTCCAAATCTAATCAGGGAAGCTCCTTAACACAATAAACCGGTATACCAAATTTGGAGCAAATCGAATATTTCTGCATGAAAAACCCATTTATATAAATAAAGGGGGGGGGGCTAGTCCCCCTTTTCCCCCTTTATCCTTAACCAATGAACCCCAAAAACTAGTGAGGGAAGCACCTTATCAGAATGAACCTAGAAAAAAAAATTGAAGCAAATCGGATATTTCTATCAAGAGTTATCCTGTTACGTACATACGTACGTACGTACACACATACATACAGAATCGGCGGGCACATTAGCTCTCAGGCTTTGATAGCCTGTGAGCTAAAAATATCACCCTGATCGGATAATAAGTGGTAATTTTTCAATTAGCCTAACGCTTTCTAGGATCTTTGCAATAAGCCTGAAAAATATCAGGCTAATTGGAAAAAGGGAGATGGATTCTCCAATTATCCCGGCTCTTTGCAAAGAGCCTAGGCTATTTGCAAAGAGCCGGATTTCTCAATTAGCCTACGACATATATATCAACAATGCTTGCGGAGGGTGGTTTCGGGGTCTGGGTGTCATCGGTGAAAAGATACCAAAATTTTTTGAAATCGCTTTTCTCCGAACGGCTGCAATAGGTAGCTTTTTGTAATGAAATCTACCTAAAATATGATTTTTGAAGAGAATGGGTTATACTTTATAATGTTGTGTGCTCCCCCGGAACAGTTAATATTGTACGATATCTGTTTTCCACGGATGCAATGAGGTTGTTAGTTGAAGAGTTAAGGAATTCTCTCTTCAAAAACTGGTATTTTATCAAAGTACTGATCACATCATCAGTGGCATGAAATGCGTCACTAGATTGTGTTTTAGATATGCTCGGTCGGATTTAAATCATCCTGGCCATTACATATACTGTATTGTTTTGTTTTCAAACATATTCTTCAAAAGTTGAGCTGTATGTAGAATGTATTGAATAAAAGAAATCGGTAATGATTGTAGCTTAAACTATAACACAAGATCTGAATATATCGTCTGAATAACTTTTCAGCAGTCAAAGTATCATTTGAAGTAATTTACAAATCCATAAATATTTTTTCAGCAAATCATGCAAGCTAAAATACGCCACTAGGAGCCCGATTATGAAATATCACCAGATTAAGTTAATATATAAAAAATCTGCTAATGATAATTGAGATGACCTTGTGATAAAATGGCTTGAAAAGGGAATCAAAAAAAAAAAAAAAAATTGAAATCAGACTTAAAATGGCACTTCCCTCTGTTAGAGGAATTGGCGAGGAGAGAATATTAGAGAAAGAAAACTTTAACAAGTACTTTCGGATAACTACTCACTGTTTCATACAGGCCTTTATTTATGTATTGCGCGGCAGCGCAATACTTATTTATTTCCAGTGTCACTTCTCAATGTTAATTTAACATAGAAAAGCCTATGGAGATGATAACTTTTTCATTTTTTCTTCCCACCTTTTTGTCCCTGATGCCACTCATTTTTTATTCTTTACTAATTCTAATAATATTATAAATTTAAAGTTTAAAAACGTTTGCCTGACGTCAGGGTCAAAACGAATGGCAAAATACTTTTGTATATGGGTGAATTATAACCCAGAGAGGAACAAGGGCCAATTTTTTGTATATTATTCAAATAATTTTCTTAATAATTCTAAATTTCACTTTTTTCATTGAGAATCAACGGACATTTTTAATAGAAAATGTACCATTTTTTCTTCATTGTTGCAAAAATTTCAAAAGCCGTAATAATAATTTATTTGGTTTTAGTAGAAAGATTCCTGCGTGAAAAATTTTAATTAAAATAGTTTTTTTTTTTTTCAAAAATTAAAAAGGTGAATATGGCGTCATAGTGGAAATAAAAAGGATATTTTCAGAATACGTTTTTGCTTTGGTCAAGTTTATATTTTAGTAAAAAGCTTCTAATGGATAGCTATTTTTACGCAGGTAGCGAACTTAGTGGGGAATTACGTAACTTAAATTTTAAAATGTACTTTTTTTTTTCGAGATGAGAACTATTTATACCCCAAGTTAAACTTAGGTAATAATTTTCTGATGTGTTTATATCAACCTTTGAGAGAGAATAAGGTTTAAAAATTCAAGTAAAACTTTTATTTTTTTATTTTTTACTATATCACGGCTATAATATTGTTAAATATTAGCAGTAAGGATTCAACAGAATTTACATTTACATTCATAGCGTTCCTGAGTGGGAAATAGAGTATCTAAATTTAAGTGAAGTTAATTTTTTATGTTTTGATTATAGATTTTTTACGCTCAGATTGGAAGTTTTTGTCAAAACTACCGCAACCTGCATTACTACAGTGGTGAAACATTTTGAATTACACACTGGTAAACTGCATCCCACATTGTGATGCAATACCGCATACATCAAAGCCTGATGATGATACTCTGTATTAATTTTGGAATGCGTTCGTCTGAGTGCTGTAGTCATTAAAAAACTTGATATATTAAACAAAAACATAATTTGAAGAACAAATTAAAAAAACAAAATTTATTTCCTACATTGTTTAAGCCTGAGAGGAGACAGATATTAAGTTATTTCATTCAATTAGTTCTACATTTAATGTTAAATTTTTGTAACAAATTAGTTAAGCCAATTGAAGATTAAAAAATAAAAATAAAACTCATACATTATGATACTTAAAACATCCTAAAATCTTAGATTCCGTTCAAATGAAATCGAAATAAATCTTAGACTTTTTTTTTGTATTTTGCATGCATCTTATCATTTTATGCACAATTTTCATAAACATAATACTAAATCTGCAATACAAATATTTTCAATTAAAAATGGAAGAAGTCTAAGATTTATTTCGATTTCATTTGAACGCAATCTAAGTTTTTAGGGTGTTTTAAATATCACAATGTATGAATTTTATTTTTATTTTTTAATCTTCAATTGACTTAACTAATTTGTTACAAAAATTTAACATTAAATGTAGAACTAATTGAATGAAATAACTTAATATCTGTCCCTTCTCAGGCTTAAACAATGTAGGAAATAAATTTTGTTTTTTTAATTTGTTCTTCAAATTATGTTTTTGTTTAATTCAATATTTACATAATTTATTTAATGCTAGGTGGGTATCAATCCGTTTTGTTTCATTTAAATTACATATTTTGTAGAGGAAATGCAGTATTATAAAATAATTAAAGTTTCTGTACCTAATAATTCGAAATTAATAGTAATTGAGAACGCTTTCCGTTCATTTCATCTTTTTGAATTTTATTTTTTTTAGAAACCATTCATAGAAACAATTTTATATTTCAAAACGAATTTTATTATGATTTTTAATTGTTGGCAACTGCTATAACGAAAAATGTTCAAATTTGATAGGAAATTGCTGTTAAATTGGGGTTTTTATTAATTAAAAATTAACTCTAAATTATTTCGATTCCGGATTACTTTAGTTACCTCGGCCGTGTTTGTACATGTACTTAACTTTTCACAATCCTGGATTCCAAATTGTTGATTTGTATAGAATTACAGAAAGATAGACAATTTTTTATTTTTATATATTAGACTAGGGGGCTCTGCCCCCTACGAGCTATGCTCGCCAACCCCCGTTCAGAGACACCAAATCCAAAAAGCACGCTAATTTGATCGGCTTTAAAAATATTGAATAAAAAAAAAAAAAAAAAAAAAAAAAACAGTAGCGATGTCTCTGTAAACGGGTTTCCATTCGTTTTTCTTGGATTGGGGATTTTTAAGACCATATCTGCTGCTGTTAAAAGATACAATGGCTGTTTTCGTATTTAATTAAAAACATTAGTTAAACATTCGAAAATAAGCTAATGTAAAATGAATTAAGTAAACAGTGTCATTGTCTCCCGGTATTTTTCAACAGCGCTATAAGATAGTTCTTTTAAATAATTCATTTTAAATGTATAGTTTTAAATCTGACGTAATTTACACCAAAGTTTTATTTCTCTTATTCACGTGAAAATACTTTTGTTGTTAGAAGGAAATATTATTTGCGCTGTCTTCGAATTCACGATAATAGTTGAAAATATTATCTCAAAATATCAAGTAAATGTCTCGCGCAGATATATTTTTTAATTTAAATTGTTTTGCCATATTTTTTGGCCATTTTAAATAGGACGTAATTTCCTCCATTTACAGGTTTTAACGCATAGTAATGATTTTTTTTTTATTTTAACATTTTGTTTCTCTTTTAAAATTCCAGTGTAAATATGGTTCTTATGACGCAATTTTCCTGCTTTTAACATGTAATCATTTTATTCTAATTTTAATTTTTTTTTCTGTTTACAATAGTCCCGTGTAAATAAATTTTTAATTTGAAGTAAACATTATTGTTTGCGCTGTTTATACAGTTGGCAGCAGTTTAAATTAATAACATTTTTTTTTTTTTTAATTTGTAAAAAATATCTCTCGAAATACTGAAAATTTTCATTTAAAATAGAAATAAAACCTCAAAAAATACTCAAATAAAAAAAAAATAATAATAAATGCAATCTGCACACCGGGAACTTATAACCTATAAAATGATCTAAAAATGATTAAATTCTCATGTATAGTTTTTTGCTCCAATGAAACTTTTTTAATGGAACGATTTTGTCCAAATTTAGCATTAAATATCTCTGAAAGTAATTCTTCGATTTGAAAACTGTCTTCATCAGCGTGTTTATCAAATATTTCTTTATAATACCACCGATTTCCATATTTTTGTATACGACAGTTTTTTTTAATATTAACGAAGAAAGGCCATGCTCAAGGCATACTTAGATACTACTACAGGTAGGCTGATTTGCGTTTAATGTATGAAGTCGCTCGCCAGAGGACTCTGATACCCTGCCCAAAATTGAAATTTGACTCTGACCGTAACTGAAACAACCTGGGAAGGGTAGATATGTAAACAAACACCAAAATTACATCATGTCGCCATGGTTACGTTTACAATTCTGCTGACATTCCAATCAAGCTTAGAAATGACAGCTAATTCGAATACAGCTGTTAAAGGTTATTATAAACTGTCCATATCAATGTAAATGTAAAGTTCTATTTATTTAATCGACTAATATAATGTGTTTCTCTTTAAAACTGTTAAACCAACACACATAAAAATACATAAATAAAAAAACACATGCTTAGTCTAAAACATCAATATCACAAATTTATTTGGTACCACTTAGTTATCCAGTCGACCAATTTCGCCAAATTATATAAATCGCTAAAACACTCGCCAAATTATACAAATTGACATAATTTTTATTTTAAATAACGAAAGAACAAATAAAGTAGTATAACATTAATAAATATGCAAATAAAACGTCGAAATAAAAATCACTTGATGACATAAACACGCATAACTTGCTTACAGTCAAGTGAATGTGACATTTAGGAGGCATTATTGGCATTTAATCTTATAGTTTGGCGATAGATTTTTGGTCGACGGGATAACTAAGTACGATTTATTTACTATTTTCACTGCTGAAACAATAAAACTGATAGATTTTTTTAATATATTAAAATACTCATAAAATTCCTTGTAATAATTAATAAATGTAATTTATTAAGTAACAAATACCCTTACACGATTTAATCAAAATTGCTTGAATAACATATAATATTGCAACGATATTTAAATCCGTGATCACCATTTCTTTCTCTGATTAAAAATAAGAATATTTAATGTTTAAGGAAGATCGGCTTTTTTTTCTTCTTCTTCTTGGTTCGGGCGATATTAAAAACAAATATTTTACCGGTAACAGTAAATTAATCAAAAAAAGCTGCTTCAAGTCAGTTATGAGATCTGTAGTTTGATAAAAATCAAGTTTTAATTTTAAAACGTGTATATGAAACCAAGCTATTTTTATATAAATACGGGACATTCAAAAAAGAATAACAGAACCGGCATTTTTCATGAATGAACCAAACGATCAATGTAAACAATAAATAATTTAGCTAATCTTAAAAGTATGTGTAACACTAAAATGCTACAATTTGTGTAAAATAGCCTTTTAAATCGAAGGAAATTGAAGAATATAAATAGTTAATTTATTACAAGAAAATACGATCAATGATTCTGAAACCTCGAAGATGAGAAACAAGCTTCTATCTGGGCAGGGTATAAATGTAAACAAAGAGCACGTTGTGAAGTTTTGGTTCAGGGTTTGAAGTTGGATCCGACTTCACTTTTTCGGCGAAATGCGTGGGCCGTTATATATCATAGTAGGCTATGGCCATGCTTAAGCCAAGACTCCCTTATCATAAAACAGACTTGACAATCCGGAGAAAGTCTATGGGTGAAAATGTCCCCGATAATTACCAACTTATTAGCTGACTTTGTCCCTTAAGTTACGCCACCTGGTATATACTCCTGGTAATACTCCATAAACAAATGCATAGTAAAAAATTGAAAATGTTGTGTTATTGGCAAAATTGTATAAAATATTTTTCGAATTCCAGTAAAATAAAGGCGTAAAAAAAATATTTCGCACAATTATGTTCTGGCTTTAAAAAATGAAACATATCAAAAATGAAGATTTATATATAAGATTTATTGATATTTTTTCAGGGTACTTGTTAGTTATCCCGTCGACCGATTTCGCCAAATTATATAAATCGCCAAACTACTCGCCAAGTTCTACAAATTGACACAATTTTTTATTTTAAATAACGAAAAAACAAATAAATTAGTATAACATTAATAAAAATACAAATAAAACGTCGAAATATTGGTTTTATTGGCCATTATTGGCATTTAATCTTAAAATTAATTAATTCATGGCAAACCATTATTGGCATTTAATCTTGCAATTTGGCGACAGTAATTTGGTCGACGGGATAACTAACAAGTACCATTTTCAGTATATAGGACTTTGTGGGTTATTTTTTTTTTTAAATCTTGGCGCAGTTTGGGCTTCGGAGAGAGCGATTTGTTGCCGATTGATATAAACAGTTATGAAAACAAAACTTATGAACTGTCATATTGGCGCGATTTTCTTCCGACGCCAATTTTGCGAAAACCTCGTTACCATATCATCTATATCTGGATAACCATATCAAGCAAAATAACGACACTTTGGTGCCAGTTAAGTATCCGGTGCGTATATGACATTTACGCCAGAAAAACAATCGCGCCAATATGCCATCTGTGCCGAATTTACATGTATAAATTTAGTTTCTAGATATTATTATTGTTTTTTATATACGATTTGTTTATATTTGTATATAAAATAGATAAATGCCTTTTTTATATTAAATAAATTGTACAAATATTGGAAAATATTGCTTCTTTATGTGAAACAGTGAATATGCTTCCAGAAATTACGTTGCCAAATTTTCTTCTCTCGCCAAGGCCCCTATACTTTAAAAATACCGATTTATTAGTATATAATATAGTATTAGCAAATGTTCTGTAATCTGTTCCACAGTCAAAGTTGACTGCAAAAACGCGATGCTGAAATAATGTGGTATCAAGTATACGGTTTAAAAATAAAATTAATTTTGCGCCAAACTACACTTACGCCAATTGGCTCTAGGTCTGATTAAGGAAGAATACTCAAATTAAGATTTACAAACACCAAAATCGTAGCATGACAAGAACATTTGCGGAAAGTTGAGGGACATGTATAAATTTAAGTGATTATTAAACTTTATTTTTCCAATTTTTTAAGTGTTTATGACTTCAGTCTGTTTTTTTGTGTATCTATGCGTGTTTTAACTTTCCTAAAATACTTTGATACATTTTAGTAAAACTTACATAACATATGTGAGTTAAAACAAGGAAATTAATTACGCACCAAACTATGCCCGCCAAGATATGCCAATTGGCTGTGCAGCCAATTATGAAACTTTCCATAGATTAATACATACAAACTTTATATGAAAAAACAGTGAAGCTTTCATCTAAAGTATGTTAAACTGAAATGATCCCCCATACCTTCAAAAATAAAACAAATGATAGGCCAATAAATAAATAAATGAGACTGTGCATTGAAACAAATTGAAAGAGCGATGTTAAATTAATACTGTAAGGTGAAATTAATTGTGAAAAGAAAAGAAATAGCAGAAATAAAATAAATCACATATTTGAAAATATAAAAGAGAAAATGAAATATTTTACATTTTCCGGATCTAGATGCTATCCATTTATTTCAATAACTAATATCACTGAGAAATTCATGGTAAAATAATTTTCTTTCCTGATTATTAATATTATTATTATCATCATTTACTTACATAACGGAATACAGCATTAAACATTTTTTGTTTAACAGTAAAATAAGTTCAATTTTTAAATAAAATGTCTAGAACATATGAAAATTTTAAGATTAACAACTATCATTTGCAAACTACAAAGAACATCGTAAAGAAAATGGTAAAAGACAAATGGAAAACAAATTAAAAAATATTTCTGTTTCTCACGTTAGATGGCGCTAGTCACGGGAAACCATGTGGTTTCTAACCACGCAGACAAAGGAAACTTAGCGATTGCGAGGCCTGTTATTTCGATAAGGAGGCCTTGGCTTAAGCATTTAAATTGGATGAGTTCTACCCGGAATATCTACGCAGATTTTCATTGGTCCATTTCCAAATCAAAACTTTTGTTTATATATAGAAGGATTACATACAAACATATATAGCTTATCTAATGCGTGTAAGCTGATGCAGGTTTAAATAAATATACATAAACCTGTATAATACTTATTCTGTTTTATTTTCATAGTAATTTATATCATTTGGCAAAAAAATCTCACAATCTCATTTTCTTAAACCCGAACTGCGTGCTTCTAACAAAAGCGCCAAAGTCCATATAATATCGAAGTATCATCAAAAGCATTAAATGCATGGTAATAAGGCACTTAGTAGGTAATAAATCGCCAAATATTGTTCTTCTCGTCCTCTTTCGAAATGGATTCTTTCATAATAAAATACACGGATTTAAAATACATATATTAAATATATGAAAAAAAAAACACAACTCATTTAATTTTAAATACAAAGAAAAACAATAACATTAGAACATCGCATATGGCAAAACATTTTATTTCAACATCAAAGAGTTGTATCTAAGTTACACTTGTGTAAAAAAAAGCTGCTTTTTGGCGAAAAAAGCTCTTTTCTAAATTTGAACACGGCTAAAAAGACGTACCGTGATTAATTAAAATGTTATAGGAATATTCCGTAATCTAGTTTACAACCAATGCCGTATTTTAAAAAGCGACGCTTAATGCCAATTTAATTTCACAGCTGTAACATTTTTTTTTTGGGGGGGGGGGGGGTGGAGGGAGGTGCGAGGTTGCATATATTTACATCTTGATTTAAACTTTTATTTCATAACTGTTGCTTCTATGAATAATTATATCTTGATGGTCCAGTTTCATGCGGAACATATGTAAAACGCTACTTATGTGGTTGTTTGATGAAAGCCAATTTTACATTGCTATTATAACTCGCATACAGTTATAACAATGCTGTTATTAGCATTACTCTTGCGTGGTGCCAATCTTGCCTGCGTATTTTTACGTTTTAATTTTAATTTAAAAAGTTTTTATGAAATTTCTTCAATGTGGGAGCAACCGTATTACTTCCTTTGTTTCAGATAAAAGAGGCATAATGAAAAATTTCAGGCTCGTGGCTTTTTCGACGTATATTTTAAATTGCAAGTTGTTTTCTCTAAAAAAGGTTATGCACGTGTACTTTATTTTTTATACGCTAATAAAAATTCATATTTATTGCGACGTCACGAGAATACGACCTAATGGGTTTATTTTATCTTTGTCCATTATGATTTTATTAGATTTTTTTTTTCTTTTACAATTAAATAGAAAAAATATTTTTATTTTAATATACTGTAGTTAAGCACAAAAGTAGATTATATAAAGTATGTTTGTAAAGTTTGTGCCACTGGCGTTATGCTAAGCTTGAAATGTACTTTTATTTTAATAAAACTAAGAAGAGAAATTGATATGATTGTGTCAACATGACGTAATTTTCAATGGTTTTCTGTTTCTTAAATCAAAAGATTAGAATAGAAAGCTTTATTGATCATTGAACTCAAAAATTTAATATTGAGTAACAAATCACCTCATCATATGTATTTCTAGAAATCATTTGTCATTTTTAAAATGTATTTTTCTAGAATACAAACATTTCAATAATAAAATTTTCATGCTATTTGTTTGTATGAAATGTTATGAAAATGAATTTCAGATCAACATTCCGTAATTTTTGACGATGGGTTATATACTAGTTAAATTATAAAACATGATTTTAAGAAAAAATTGCCAGTCCTTAATTATTGGCATTGAACAAAATTGTGCATGTTTACGAATTTGAAACAGAATTACGAAAATTAAATAACACTAGGATAAAATATTTGAACCTGCACTTTGAATGCAACAAAAAATTAAGTCTTCTCAAGCATGATAGTAATTTAAATAAACTGAAGCTATTTAATGTGTTGTGTCAAGCGTAATGTTTTTGTACGTTTTCTGAATAATAATAATTGTGTCAGAAATTGAAATGTAAATTAACACTTTCGAAAGCTAATACAGAATTAACTTCCAGTGCGAAACTGCATATCTCATGTAAATAGAATTTATTTGTGTATGAAAGTCTTTATGCGTCAGTTATTTACAAACTATAATTAAAGATATGTGCAGCAGACTGAACCTGCCTTTCGAAACTATTAAATGTCATTTGTGGTATGAATTACGTGGCGTTCTAAAATATATCAGAACAGAATTATTTACCAACAATATGAAATTTAAATTATTTAAAAAAAGGCTTGTGGTATGATACATCAAAATAATTTAATATATTTTTATACCCCGCTTAAATGTCATATTTATGGATACTACAAAAATATAATTTATTTAATAATATTACAGAAATATAAAGCAACGTAAATATGTATCGCAAATTAACACCTTATTATAATATACTAATTTTAATTGCTAAATGTGTAAATTAAAACTTTAAAAACAGTAAAAATAAGTTTATTTGAGTGTTTACATGTTTCTACTCTTCTCGAGTCATTCTCAAAGAAAATTAATAAAAATATTCTAAAACTGCATGGTCTATAAAACGCCATCATTCAATTTTCCACGTTTACTTTTATATTATGCACAGTATTTTTATTTCGATTTACTTGGATGTTTATTTTATTTTCGTAACCATTGTGTAGCTCGAGACACAATTTTGGTAAGTTAATAGATACTTCATCGTTACATATTGAATTTTTGCGTGATACAATCCCTACTGTTTCTCTTAAAATGGGTGACTAGTACAGCCTGGAGGAAAAAATTATCTTACTGTCATTGAAATTGATTTGGATGGTTTCTTCATGATATATGTATATGTATATATATATATATATATATATATACACTGGGTTTCATAATGATATGAACACCTAGTAATTTTGTGATATCCTGGCAAAAAGTCATAAATAATTATCAAAAAACTCCATTCTCGAGACAAATACATTAATTTTACATAATACATAGCTGTAAAAGATATAACAAACTTTAAATTCACTGAAAATATGAATTATCTAGAAAACTGGTGTTTCAAAATGATATGAATATTGATCGAAATTATCACTAAAAGAGCATGGAAACTGTAAAGGAATATTGAATGCCACTCCGAGAAGAAGAAACCGAAATATGCAAATTAGCTTAGTAAATAAAGATAGGAAATTTTCAAACGTGATTTCAAAGTTAGTTCTAGAAGTATGGGTCATAAAATCGCTTTAAGTGGTTTTGAGAAACGGAAAATTATGACTTTTAAGGATCAAGGACTTGTCGCAAGGCCGGAGTTATCCTAAAAATTGAAAAGATCGCCAGGTGCAACATTAAATTTTCTTCGATTAAAATAGGATTATGGAGCAAAGAAATCTCCGGGACGTCCGCCAAAACTGTCCGAAATTGAAAAAAAGGCCATTATAAAAAGAATGAGCATTGAGAAAATAACTTTAGGCGAACTTTCAAGAGATTCACTGGTAGCAGTGTCAAAATATACCTTGACCAGAATAGACAAGTGCTTTAAGATGATGAGATACAAAAATAGAAAGCCTCAACCACGAATGACTATAATGCATTAGCAGAATTGCCTGAATTGGGCAAAAGAACACATATCCTGGAAGTTAGAATATGAAAGAGTAATATTCTCTGATGAAAAAAATTCAATTTGGATGGTCCGGACGGTTTTTCTTATTAGTGGCGCGCTCTGCGCAAGAAAGCAGAAACGTTTTCAAAACGACAGCAGGGTGGAAGTTCACTGATGGTTTGGGCAGCGTTTGGATTTCATGGTAAGATCAACATTTTGTTTCCCTCTGGCAGAATGAGTGCATTAACCTACCAAGGCCTACTTGAAGAAAACTTTCTGCCATTTTCTGATGAAATTGGAGGACCTTTCTGGATGTTCCAACAAGACAATGCATTCATAAAAACGGCAACAGAGCTTGGGAATGGTTTCTTAATAATGGTGTACATGTAACTCCATCTGTTTCTTCTCATTTAAAACCGATGGAAAATGTATAGAGCCTACTGGTTAAAGCTGTTTACGCAAATGGAAAACAATATGTCACAATTTCAGAATTAAAAGCTGCTATGATGTTCCACTGGAATGAAATCGATTAAAATATCTTAAAAAGCTTGATCCACTGAATGCCGGATCGCATTTTTACATTAATTAAAAGATCTGGTGCATACACTGGCTATTAATCTATATTTTGGCCTATGTTCATACCATTATGAAACACTTTAAAATGGAAAGATGCAGTTTATTTTATGTATAAATCTTCGTTTCAAATATATTTTGTTATAAAATAAAACAATTTGTTCTATTTCTAACATTGATTAGACTTCAGTTTGTTTTCTAACATTTTCTCCTTTTTTATGCTTGCAAAACTGAGTGTTCATATCATTATGAAACCCAGTGTATATATATATATAATTATGTTACATTATTAGATCTAATTCCGCGATTTCCATATCTTATTCTAAATTACTACTTATATTCACTAAATCCTTATTCTTAAATAATCTCTATCGTTAATTCTGGTAATATTCCTTTTTATTTAATGTCTTACTTGTATAAATTACTTAAATATTACGCTTTTAATATTCTTAAATTAAATGTTCCATTTTCGCTCTTTTTTCTTTTAGAATGTTCTTTTAGGAATCATTTTATTTTCCCTTCCATTTTACTTTCCCGTGCGTATTTCGGAATTATCCTTTTTACCTTCAAATTCATCCACTCACTCTGTCAACACTATTTCCATGGCGTGGTATTCTTAATTATTAATTGGTTGAGAGCGCGACCTACGTCATATTTGTATTCCTACACTTGATGCACAAAAATACGATGCTCGCTGTATTTCAGCGGATTCTAGTCATATTTCCATTTTTCATACCACCCCCTGGTCACCGTCTACATATTCGATTATCTACAACTTTTTTCATCCCTAAATTACTACCATGAAGCAATGGCTAATATGCTTGGTGGAAACTGCGCAGGCGAATGGTGTTTTAATAAAAAGATGAGTTATCTTTACGTTTTGTCTCAATTATTTTTGGGGAATCTTTCACGGAAAAATGTATTCCATGGCCTTCACTCGTCGGCTAATAATTATCATAAAACATCAATGTCGTAGTCTTTAACACGACAGGATTTCCAATCTTCGTTATACTAGTACAACAGGATTGAATTTACCTGTTCTGACAACTTATACTACTCGATTACTGCTGGACGTGATCCTCTACTGATATCGTGACAGCCAGTTACTTCATTCCAACTAGAAAAATAATCCAATGTTGCCATAATGCAACATTTAGCCGGCAGGATTCCAGTCTTCGTTATACTAGTACAATAGGATTGAATTTACCTGTTCTAACAACTTATAATACTCTATTACTGCTGGACTTAATCCACTACTGATATTGTGATAGCCAGTTACTTCATTCCAACTAGAAAAAGAATCCAATGTTGTCATAATGCAACATATATATATATATATATATATATATATATAATGCTTATAAAAAGGCATAATAAAAACAACCCAGTGCATCAGGCGCAACGCAGTTTCTTATATGCACTAAGTAAATATAACTCTATCAAAAATATACGAATTATGAAATTTATGAAAAAAAGGGTGCAAAACACAACAATAAAACCAATGAATATTTATAACTAAAAAACAATAAACAAACAACTCCTTGCTCGTCTGAAAATGGGAGGAGTAAAAAAAACAGGTACCAAAAATAGAAATTGAATACTCACAGATTTCGCAAGATATGACAAACTGTGTCATATCTTGCGAAAAGTGTAAAAAATCATAAAAAAAACTTAAACTTTTAAAAACTTAACAAAACAAAACTGCTTTAAAAACATAACCAACCAACCAATTCAAAATTATTAGGACTGAATTTAACATATAAATCATAATTAAATAAATATTCTTTCATAACTAAATCATTAAGTAACTAAAACCATTGAACATGTGAGAAGGCCATACCCCCACCTTGACCCGTGAAAACTTGAAAACTGATATCTTTAAAATGTCCTCCACTCCACATTATCTTTTCAACAGCAGGAATTGCAAGGCCATAATCCCACTACGACCAGCGTCGACTAGATTTGTCTTTCCGTAATCTTTATATTTATAAATTCCATTCCAGTTCACCTCAGTTCCAACTTGAAATTCATCACAATGCAGACGATCTTAAAAGACTTTAGTCTACATTCTTCACATACTTAAGCAGTTTCCTCTGCATCCATTGCGGTGTTTGGCCGTTTAGCCGTTGCCACTTCAGAAATTTTTTTAAGCTGATTTACATAATGAAAAACAATCTGATATGGAAATAAATCCTTCTATCTATATAAAAAAGTAACGCTTTGGAATTGGACCAATGAAAATCTGCGTAGATAAAGCGAAACGCACTTAATTGGTTAGACCTTTCTGACGCTATCAGGGGGGTTACCAAGTGGAGGGAGGACCCGGTTCTGGCACCAAACCACGCCAAGTTTGCCGACAAATTAGCGATATACCGCCAAATTTGGCACCAAAATTAGTCGCCAAGACTGATGCCAACTTGGTCGCTATTTACAGTACTTTGCCAAATTTCCATGGACTCCCATTGAAATCCAATAGTGTTTACTTGCGTGCAGGAAATCAACAAATGGAGATATTTCAATGACAGAAAAACTAATATTAGCTTATGAATAGAGCTTAATTGAGCTATTTACATTATTTTTAAGCACAAATACTACTATTTACAATATTCGTAACACTATATATATTTTTTTACACATATATGTTGGCGGAGAAAAGACGGCGAAGTGGAAATTTCAAAGGAGAGGAGATTTATATGATAAGATTATTTACTGTAACTACAAATTAGATATTTCATTACAAAAATAAAGGGAAAAAATCCAAATAACTTTAATAAATTTGTAATTATTGAAATAAATTATAACTTTTACCTTTTTTTATGATTTTATATTTAATAAGTCTTAAAATTATGAAACTCAACTCTGTAAGTTCTAATGATTACGGGCTTGGAGATAATGAAATAAAATTGTCAGGTGTTGGGGAGGATCGCGTTTATACCAAGTGGAATCTAAAATTGAATGCATAGAAAATAAGGTTTCGCGAAGCGATCAAGAATGGAAACCTCAAACAATTACGTTTGGGAATGGCTAGAAAATAGTGATTGCTCCCTGATACCGAATGGAGTCGCGAAATGATTACGCGGGGGGTTGGTGAGCGTAGCAGCAGGGGGGCGGAGCCCTCCTAGTTCTTGTAAAAAAGATTAGCAGTAAATTTAAAAATCTTCGAAATCAAAATTTCTTCACGGCTACAAATCTTAGAAAATCTGTTAACTTGCCCCCCAAAATGTATATATCTTTTTGTACATGCCAGCAACTATTTTAGTATATTACATAAATTATCCACCTATGCAAAATAAAGAAAAAACTAGTATGTTGTGGCCATCACAAAACTTTCTTCTATATAAATCACGTCAATTAAATCATTTAAATAGTACAAGAAATAACAACGATTTAGCACCAATTCATATCAAAGTATATCTGAATTTGAAGTTGGATGAAAATGCGTGCATTAGTTCTTGAGATAGAGCTATAGCGGAAATTCTGAAAAAAAATGTAGCATAGCAGCGCCACCTGTTGAGCGATTTACATCAAAAGTAAACAGCACTAAACGATATCAAGGTATACCTGAATCTGAAGTTTGTTGAAAATCCAAGCAGTAGTTCTTGAGATAAAGCTATTGAGGAAATCGCAAAAAATACAGCATAGCAGCTCCACCTGTTGAGCGATTTACACTAAAAATTAAACAGCACTAATTTATAGATCAATTCATGTCAAAGACTAACTAAATCTGAAGTTTGATGAAAATCCGTGCAATAGTTCTTGAGATACAGCTCTTGTGGAAATCGTGAAAAATGCAGCACAGCAGCGCCACCTGTTGGGCGATTTGCACCAAAAAGTAAGCAGCCCTAATTTATATCAGGGACTAACTGAATCTGAAGTTTGATGAAAATTCGTGCATTTTTTCTTGAGTTAGAGCTATTGCGATAATCATGAACAATGCAGCATACCAGCGCCACCTGTTGGGAGATTTTCACAAAAAGTAATCAGCACTAAACTATATCCTGGAGTAACTGAATCTGAAGTTTTATGAAAATCCGTGCAGTAGTTCTTGAGATACAGCTATTGCAGAAATCGTTAAAAATGCCGAATAGCAGCGCCACCTGTTGGGCGATTTTCACCAAAAACTAATCAGTTCCAGTTTATATCAAGGTCTAACTAAATATGAAGTTTTGTGAAATTTCGTGCATTAGTTCTTGAGGTAGAGCGCCCACAAAATTTGTGTCACATACAGACAGGCGGACAGACAGGCGGACAGACAGACAGACAGACAGACAGACTCACAGACAGACATTTTGTAAAAACATGCTTTTTGGAATCTCTAACTCATAAAACGTGTAAATCCGTCGAAAACTGGAATTCGAAAATTTTCATGAAACCAATACTTTCTTCTTGTAAAGATAGAAGAAAGTAAAAACTAGAGTATTGAGCACCTTGTACCCTTCGATCATCAATCGTCGGATTGTCAGCAGATTTATGCGCTACAAATTCGTCCTAATTCATCGATTGTTGGAAATATACTGGAATCCACCATAAGAACAAATTAAAATTTATTGGATTAAAAGCATGTTAAGAAATATAAATTATGTATAGATGAAAACTTATCGATATAGAAACGAATTTTTGATTTCAGAAGCGACGAAATTATGGGCTTACTCAATATAATGTTCATCTGTATGCGTGTCGAATATCAGAAGCTTTTTACTTTCTTCTATCTTTACAAGAAGAAATTATTGGATTCATGAAAATTTTCGAATTCCGGTTTTCGACGGATTTACACGTTTTAGAGGTCAGAGAACCCGAAAAACATGTTTTTACAAAATGTCTGTCTGTGAGTCTGTCTGTCTGTGAGTCTGTCTGTCTGTCTGTCTGCCTGTCTGTCTGTCCGTCTCTGTGTGTGTGTGTGTGTGTGTAACACAAATTTTGTGGGCGCTCTATCTCAAGAACTAATGCACGGAATTTAATAAAAATTCATATTCAGTTAGTCCCTGATACAAATTGATGCTGATTAGGTTTTGGTGCAAATCGCTCAATAGGTGGCGCTGCTATGCTGCATTTTTTATGATTTCCGCAATGGCTCTATCTCAAGAACTAATGCACGGATTTTCATGAAACTTCAGATTCAGTTAGTAATTGATATGACTTGATGCTGATTACGTGTTGGTGTAAATCGCTCAACAGGTGGCGCTGCTATGCTGCATTTTTTTATGATTGCCGCAATGGCTCTATCTCAAGAACTAATGCACGGATTTTCATGAAACTTCAGATTCAGTTAGTCCTTGATATGACTTGATGCTGATTAGGTGTTGGTGTAAATCGCTCTACAGGTGGCGCTGCTATGCTGCATTTTTTTATGATTTCCGCAATGGCTCTATCTCAAGAACTATTGCACGGATTTTCATGAAACTTCAGATTCAGTTAGTCCTTGATATGACTTGATACTGATTATGTGTTGGTGCAAATCGCTCAACAGGTGGCGCTGCTATGCTGCATTTTTTACGATTTCCACAATGGCTCTATCTCAAGAACTAGTGCACGGATTTTCATCAAACTTCAGATTTAGTTAGTCCTTCACATGACTTGATGCGGATTACGTGTTGGTGTAAATCGCTCAACAGGTGGCGCTGCTGTGCTGCATTTTGCACGATTCCTGCAATAGCTCTATCTCAAAAACTAATGCACGAATTTTCATCTAGCTTCAGATTTAGTTAGATGTTAACACAAGTTGTTGCTGATTAGGTTTTGGTGTTAATCGTCTTATAGGTGGTGCTGCTATGATGGCATTTTCATGATTTTCGCAATAACTCTATCTCAAAAACTAATGCACGGATTTTCCCCAAACTTCAGATTCAGTTAGACTTTAACGTAAGTGTTTGCTTGGTAGTTTTGTTTAACATTGGTTTTGGTGTAAAGCACCCAATAGGTGGGGCTGCTAGGTCGAATTTTGCTGTATTTATACGATTTCGTAGATAGCCATATCTCAAGAACTAATGCACGGAATTTCATATTTATAGAATCCTCATGATGGGCATAAATTTCCGTTTAATTTTGGTAGTGTGATAGCTAATTTTCAAGTATTAACATGCAAGAGATAGAAGAAAGGTTTGGGATTGGTATATCCGACTAGTTTTTATTTGTGACATCAGTTTAAAAAGGTCACTAAATTGCTATTCACTAAATAATATGTTTAAGGTATAATCATCCGGCCCTTGTCGGCTCTGGTAATCGTGATAGAAGGATCCAACTACAATGAATTTAATAACTGTGATTATGGATAAATCCGCTTACATTATTAAAGCACATGAGTTCTTGGATGATGTTTCTACATATAAAGTTTTAAGTAAAGACCTTACACCAAGTATCCAGAAGAACCTCAATGCTTTGCTTAGCGATCTAGAAAAAAAGAAAAAACTCCTCCCGAATTCAGCTAAAAAAATTAAAGTGTTATACTGGCATTGTTCCGGCTTTTTATGGTTTACCTAAAGTTCATGAAACTAATATGCCTCTCCGTCCAATTATAGATTATACTCGTTCACCTGTCTATAAAGCCTAGTTTTTTATCGACATTGTTGAAACCACTAACTTTGGAGTCTATTTACTGTCTTACATCCGCTTATCAGTTTTTGGACTGTCTTAAGAGTTTCCGTTTTCCACCTAGCTGCATAATGGCTTCATTTGACGTAGTGTCTCTGTTTACATCTATACCGATTGATTTTGCTTGCGAAGTTGTCCAGAAAGTATGGCCTAAATATAATGCGGACTCAAGTCTTGACATTTTGGACATTGTTGATCTTGTGAGATTTTGTCTTACATCTAATAGAGGATATTCCATCTCCGTTTTGATCACGTGATGAAGGTAAAATTTTCTAGCGTACAGAAGGGAACACTCCGTAGACGTGTAATGTAAATCCCCGCTAGCCAATGAAACAGTTCATGAGGCAAAACAGTAGTATCGTCCCATCTTATCAGTTAGAAGTTCCTTGGGTAAATTACCGGTATCACGTGACTTTTTCAGCCTCGAACCCATATTTGGAATATCCTCCATTGTTTCATTTTGATGAAAAAATTTATAGCCAAGTTAATGGAACAGCTATGGAATCAATAATTTCCGTTAGAATAGCTGAAATAGTAATGCAGTTCACTGAATATGAAATAATGTGCCTTTTAGGCTCTAAGGTCTGTTTTTGGAGACGTTATGTCGATGACGTTTTTCTTGTTGCGAAGCATGAGGATTTGAATGAAATTCTACAAACTGCGAACTCTATCTGTCCAACAATCCAATTCACTGTCGAAATTGAGACTGATCGCAAATTACCTTTCCTCGACGTTATAGTTGAAAGATTAGAGAATACTGATTTTCAGAAAGTTTTAACATGCGTATACCGTACACTGTTAAAAATATCGTGAAAAATTACCTCTGTTTTTAAAGGCTATCTATTTTCTGACCAATCAGAATGCTACATAAAAACCTATGGAGCGTTCTCATAATTCAGAAAAAAGATAGCCTTTAAAAACAGAGGTAATTTTTCACGATATTTTTAACAGTGTAAGGTTACGAATTCTGGGCAATACCTAAATTCTGAATCTGCGAACCCATTCTCCCATATAATCGCAGTCGTTATAACTTTAATCCACAGAGCTAAAAGTACTGATAATACTGATGCAGCCTTCCAATATGATAAAAAGAAGATATTTAGTGACTTAATTCAAAATGGCTATCCTTTAAGATTGTTAAAAAGGATTTTTACTGAGCATCGCGTGTCATCCTCTGTAATTAGTAAGGATCCCGTTATTTACATAATTCTACCATACAACAAATATCTTTCTGACAAAATTTCTAGCCTTTTGAAGTCTCATAATATCTGTACATCATTCAAGCCACAAAATGCTTTGAAAAATTTACTTTGTAAATCTAAACCTAAAATTCCCCCTTACTAAGAATCGGATCAATTTACAGTATCCCATGTAAAGATTGCGACTCGGTATATATCGGCGAAACTGGTCGGACTTACGCCATTCGCCTTGCCGAACATAAACTTGCCTACAAATCTGGAAGCCTACAGTCTAAAATTGTACAGCATTCTTTAGATACCGACAATATACAAGATTTCGCAAATATGAAAGTTATCTGATCCGGTTGCAATAATATTAAAAGTAGAGTTTGTCTGGAAGGTGTGTTCACTCGTAAGCAAACTTCGCCGATAAATGAATCATGTGCACTTCCTCCTGAATACTCAGCATTATTTTGAAATTTTTATACTTTATTTAATTTTAAGTGCTTGTAAGTTTTAACTGTAAACATGATATATAGTTTTCTGTCATTTGAATGTTATTTATTACACTGATGAGGGGCTAAAATTTAGCTCGAAACGTTTGCTTTTTAATTGTAATAAATGTATTTATGTAATTTTTACTTGTATGTCTGATGAATTGTAATACATTTTTTATATTTAAATCGTATATCAGACGTTAAACAATGATTATTTATTTTAACATTTCACTGATCGTCGATCAACACTATTTCACAAACAAATGCAGGGCACTAATACTACGAAGAAAAGAAAAATTTGTTTTATAAAAACAAAAATAATAGAGATAATATTTAAAAAAACACAGTGCTAGAAAACAACTCTAATTTGAAGAAAACGTTATTTGTACAGATGCTATAATTAAACTGATTATCTAAAGTTTTTCCCCAGTTTTATTTTTTAAATATAAATGTCCATGAGATAGTGATAATCAAGTCCAAAACATGGTGCGATTAAGCGTCCGGACCCAGTGGAGGAAGATGAAGAGATGTTTATTGTTTTCAACTAGTTTTATACAGTCTATTCTTTTCTGTTGGCATGATGGGTTTTGGAGCACAGTGCTGAACCACTGGTGGTTCAAACGTAAACTAGGTTTGCGAAGGTGGTAGAGGGATGTCAAAGTACACCCGGAGATATAATGTAGAGAATAACCGCTTTGCCCACATGTGCACCTGTCAGAGTCCGTTCTTCCAAACTTTGAGTATGTGTATCTACCAGTATTGGAGTAGCCCCACTCTTTATGCCATGAAATAATAGACAACGATTTACGGAGTTATGAATGTATTTAAGTTTGATGCCAGATAAGGGTAAAAATTGAAGTTTACTGATATAGAGTCTAATGTTGCGTCGACAGCTTCATCAGCCAATTTGTCTACTGTTACGTTTCCTTGTATACCAGAATGGCCTCTCATCCATTTGAAAAATATTATTTTTGATGTTTGCTGCAGGATGTTTATTATTTCTATCCCTAAAATATTACTTGTTATGTCTTCAAATGCTTGTACACTAGGGTGGAGTGAAAAAAAGGAAACTTGGAATTTTTATTTCGGATAGCAGCCAAAAGTTGCCTTAATGTACCTCTAATAAACATGCAAAATTTCAGGAATTTTGAAAAATTCCTTCAGGGCTCTACCATGGCCTTTATATTGTCATTGTTTCATACAATAGGTTCTTACCATAAATTGTAGATTTACAGTGTTTTTTGGTAATCTCGTTTTATATTTTTAAATTTAAAACATTTAGTGTAATTTCCTTAAACTTTAAGTCTTTGTTTTAAAATATTTGAAACGTTTTATTAAAGTTTTACAAATTGTTTGTTCTCATTTTTAGAGTCAAAATGAGTGCAAGTGGAGGAAAATCGAAGTTTACCATTACTAGAAGTGCAGTGGAATGTTCCCCGTTTGATACTCTTTGAAAACTAAATAAAGATGTTTTGAAAACAATAGCAGACGTTATAAAACCTTACTTAAATAGAAGACAATAAATAAGGCACAGCTGGAAAAGTGAAGTTTCACCTAATTCTGAGGTAATTAAAATCTTCAGAAAAATGGTCGAAAAAATTTGGAAAAAAGCATCAACTATTGTAATTTCCCAGAGGCGTATTGATCAAAAAATAGGTAACAATTTTTCTGAATACCAGAAATTTATTCGATTCCTTTATCTCAAAAGAAATGATAATTACATGAAGAAGGTTCAGTTTTACAAATCTGAAGTTGTAAGTAAGCTTCTAGACATTTCAGTGTGAAAATGTAAACCAATTCCTAAGTGTACTCGCGAAAAATCAAAGAAGGTGCCTCTAAAAGAGCAAGAATTTCTTCTTCAGCAAAGGTCAACACGAAAGATGGTTATTGGCACTCTTGATAAAGTCAAGACAAGTAAATTGAAACAAAGAGACGACATAAAAACAATGGAGTCGATGAGGGATAGAAAGGAAAGTTTAAAGTCTGCATCTAATCAGGGCAGTACAGTTGTTATGTATAGTGACAGTGGTGATGAAGAAAGAAGTAGTAGCAGCACTTCATCAGGGTGTGAAGGATTAATATCCATATCACAAGCATCTACTTCTAAGGAAGAGTCACAAACACAAATGAGAACACATCTACCTATGGTTTCAAGGGTCTCAGATCAGTATGCGGTTTCTGATAGATGCGTTGCAGCAATAATACCTGCCATTCTGCAAGATGTTGACATTGTAACAATGATTCATCACATATAATTGACAGACGCAAAGTACGCAGAAAACGAAAGAAAACTAGAGAATGTGCTAAAATATGTGATCTGAAACCTTTAGAAGAAGGAATCGAAAGTATATATTTTGATGAAAGAAAAGATAAAACACTACATCAAGAGGATTGGAGATAGATTACATCGAAGAACTATAAGTGAAGAACATGTATCTCTGATTCAAGAGCCAAATTCGCTGTATCTGGGATACATTACACCATCTTCTGGATCAGAAAAGCATATTGCAGAAAGCACATTAAAATACTACACTGAAAACAACTTAAACCTTGATAAACTTACGGCCATATGTTCTGACGGAACAACTGTAAACACTGGGAGAAAGATTGGTGCTATTAGATTTTTTAAACAAAGGTTAGTCGTCCATTGTTGTGGCTAATATGCCAGCTTCGATGTAATCTATATCCAATCCTCTTGATTTATATTTTCTTTCATCAAAATATATACTTTCGATTCTTGCTACTAAAGCTTTCAGATCAGAGATCACCTTAGATAAAGCTTTCATTTTAGCACATTCTCTAGTTTTCTTTCGTTCTCTGCGTACTTTGCGTCTGTCAATTATATGTGATGAATCGTTTTCTGATACAATGCCAACATCTTGCACAATTGCAGAAGTTATTGCACTTATAGTTCTTCGATGTAATCTATCTCCAATCCCCTTGATGTAGTGTTTTATCTTTTCTTTCATCATAATATATACTTTCAATTCCTGCTTCTAAAGGTTTCAGATCACATATTTTAGCACATTCTCTAGTTTTCTTTCGTTTTCTGCGTACTTTGCGTCTGTCAATTATATGTGATGAATCATTGTTACAATGTCAACATCTTGCAGAATGGTAGACATTATTGCTGTAACGCATCTATCAGAAACCCCATACTGATCCGAGACCCTTGAAACCATAGGTAGATGTGTTCTCATTTGTGTTTGTGACTCTTCCTTAGAAGTAGATGTTGTGATATGGGTATTAATCCTTCACACCCTGATGAAGTGCTGCTACTATTTCTTTCTCCATCACCACTGACACAATACATTACAACTGTACTGTCCTGATTAGCTGCAGACTTTAAACTTTCCTTTCTAGCCCTCATCTAGACCTTTATTTTTATGTCGTCTCTTTGTTTCATTTTACTTGTCTTGGATTTATCGAGCATGCCAATAACCATCTTTCTTGTTGACCTTTGTTCAAGAAGAAATTCGTGTCCTTTTAGAGGCACCTTCTTTGATTTTTCTCAGGTAGACTTAGGAATTCGTTTGAATTTGCATGCCGAAATGTCTAGAAGTTTACTTGCAGGTTCCGCTTTGTAAAACTGAACCTTCTTCATGTAATTATCGTTTCTTTTGGATTAGAGAAATCGAATAAGTTTCTGGTATTCAGAAAAATTTTAGTCTAGTATTTGATCATCTCTGGGAAACTAGAATTTGATGCTTTTTTTCCAAATCTCTTCGATCTTTTCTGTGAGGATTTTAATTACCTCTGACTTTGGTGGATCTTTACCTTTCCTGCTGTGCTTTAATTATTGTCTTGTATGTAAGTAATGTTTTATAACGTCTACTATTGTTTTCAAAACAACTTCATTTAGTTTTGAAGGAGCACCAAATGGGGAACATTCCACTGCACTTCTAGTAATGATAAACTTCCATTTGCCCCCACTCGCACTCATTTTGACTCTAAAAATGAGAAAAAACAATTTATAAAATTATAATAAAACTTTTCAAATATTTTAAAATAAATACTTAAAGTTTAAAAATGATAAAAGATGTTACACTAAACATTTTAAATTTAAAAATTTTAACGAGATTACCAAAAATCACTGTAAATGTACAATTGATGGTAAGAACCTATTATATGAGACAATGAAAATATAAAGTTCCTGGTAGAGCCCTGAAGGAGTTTTTCAAAATTCCTGAAATTTTTCACGTTTATTAGAGGTAGTAAAAGGCAACTTTTGGCTGCTATCCGAAATCAAAATTCCAACTTTCGTTTTTTTCATTCACCTTATTGTACTCTTCAGTAACTATCTGTGTTAATTGTTACAATATTATATGGGCTTTCTTCGAACCATTGTAGCGCCTTTTTTATTGCTAGCAGTTCTGCCTGGAAGATGCTGTTTTGAAGGTGAAATTGAGTTTTTGAGGTGTATATTAATATCTGTTTATTGTAGATGCACATTGCATGGCCGGTTCCTCTTTCTGATTTAGATCCGTTAGTGTAGATTTGAAGATCCGTTTCCATGTCACGATCACTTTGATGGCATTATTTGACTTCAACTTGATTTTGTTTGATACATAAATGGAAGGTGTCCATCTACCAGTGAACCAAGACGAAGTACTCAACCCATTGTTGCGATTTGGTGAAGGCGTATTCCAAGAGGTAGAATGACTGTTAACACACAGAGTGCTGCGTTTGAGGTTTTTCGATATGCAGGGGAAATTACAAGGAGCTGGCAGTACTGTATTATTGATAGAAGATTTAGTCCATTACCCTTCTGGAGTTTAAAATCCATACAGAAGATGCGTATGTTATCTTCTTTTCTATAATGTTATTATACCAGATTTTGAGTATTGATTTTGATACGCCTCCTGAAATTGATGCAAACTTTAAACTATTTAGGGAACACTAAAAATGAAACTGATATAATCTTAGCCAGCCAAACCTCCTGATTTGAATATAATAGAGAATGTTTGGTATATAATGGCAAAAAAATGGTTTTGCAAATGTCCGATATTTTATTCAAAAGGGAAATTTAAAAACAGCTATTTTTGAAGCATGGAACTCTATTGATATAAAATATACAAGACTTATATGAAAGCTTGCCTCGTCGAATGGAAGCTTGCTACAATGCTAATGGTGTAAAGATTAAACATTAAATGTTTCTTGCTTGAACAAATAATCTACTGGAATTTAGTCAAAAACACGCCATAAAGGCTTCGTAATTTATACATCATTTAAACAGGTACAACGCCGGTATATATTTATTTTTTGAATGCACAAAGTTTGACTGTTCATTTTACATAACGTAAAGTATAATCATTTTTTTGTGTTCGCTTTAAATTACCAAAAGGGCTATAATTATTTCGCGCATTATATCTAAAAAACATACCTAAGGCATTTATTCAATTGTTAATAACTATAATGATGTATTGTTTATAAGTTTTAAGTGTTTTTTTTATGAAACGTGCTTACACCGAAGATCCAAAATCTTCTGATATTCCCCACACTTTACCATAAACTCCCTTCATGAGGTAGAGTGTACGTTATCAGGTGGGAATTGCATTTAACTGCTAGTGGTTAGTTTTGCATGGATGTGAAATGCTACAGATATCAGACGCTTTTGATAGAAGGCAGATTGTAATTTCCCAATGATCTGATAGAGTATTTCCGAAACTGTACGACTGATGGGTTGTTCGCGATCTGCTGTTGTTAGTACTTTTGTGAAGTGGATAAATGACGGCGAAACCAGCAGTAAGTGCCATGGAGCTGGTAGTCCATGCTCTATCAACGAAAAAGAACGTAGCTTGATGAAGCAAAATCGGTGCTCATTTAATAGCCCAATACAATGCCGCTGCAAGTAGAATGCTTTTGGAGCACACAATTCAGCGGATACTGTTCGATATAGGACTACACAGCACACGTACCAACGTCTTCTACTTCTGTTGATCAAGTGTCATCGCCAACTACGTCTACACTGAGACAGAGAAAATCGTGACTGGACCTTGGATGCGTGGGTGATAGTTGCCTGATCAGATCAATAACAAAGTTGTCATTCCTCACATTGTTGGCCGTGTCCGGGTATGCCGTTTTTAAGACGAACAAGTGCTCCCCCAATGACCTGTAGGTCATTCTCTGGCCTGCAGTGATTTTATTAAGAGTTTGGGGACACTCTCTTGGGCGTCTCTGTGATCCATGGTTTTGGTTGTACATATCATGAAAGCTGTGGATTATTTGAACATCATTAAGGACCAGTTGTAGGCATATGTTTTTATACCTGGAAACAGAGTATTCCAGCAGGACATAGCTTCATGACACAAGGTTCGAATTGTGCTGGAATGGTTTTAAGAACATAATGCTGAATTATAGTTAACGTCCTGATCGCCTAACGCACCAGCTCTTAATCCGAGCATATTTGGGGTGTCATGGAATGCCATCTCAGAGTTGAAAAAATACAATGTTGTATGTCCCAGATTTGCGTGACCGCTGCTTGGACATTTACTAAAATCTGTCTTCGTTAATCTACCGAGCACATGCGACATTCATGTCAAGTCTTGTGCATCTGTTTTGCAGGCAAAATGTGGGCTAACGCGTTATGGTAGTTAGTCATAATGTTTTGACTCTTCAGTATGTAAATCATGCTTATTTGTAAAAGCAATTACCGGGTGTCCTAAAATGAGGTTACTGTTTTTAAAATTCAATAACTTGCAAATAATTGCAGCTATTAAAAAAATTCTTGCAGTAGGATTATGTAAAATTTCAGGAATTTTTTACAGTGTTTCTCGGTTTTAGTTCCAAGTAGTAGAGACAGATGGCGCTACAGGCAATAGGAACTCAATCGATTGACAAAACGAAAATCGCTCAGCACTGATGTGAACGAAGCAGGCTAAACATACGGAGATGGTCTCACTCGCCTACGCAATCTTGTTCTTAGACCCCGATCCTAATTACAGAATCAATCCTAATTACACCCACTCCATACGTTTAACCTCCTTCGTTAGCATCAATTGTGTGTGGCTTCATTTTTGTCCTTCCATTGAGTGCCTATCGCTTGTGGAGACATCTTCCGCTGCTATTTGGATTTAAAACCATAGAACTTAAAAAACTCCTAACATATTACATAAACCTCCAGCAAGAATGTTTCTAATAGTTGTCACTATTTGCAAGTTATTGAATTTTAAAATGAGTCAGTCCATTTATAGATAACCCGGTATTTATGCGCGCTAATACATTTAGCATACTTGATAAGGTCACTGTGCCTAAATGTGACGACCTCTAAATTCCACCGTGTTCTTCTACTTAATATTTTAATTCGAGAAAAGTAAATAAATGCTATATAATGAAACACCCAAACTTTACAAACAAAACTCGAAATATTTCTATGCATTTAAAAGGTTTTCTTTAAAGATATTTTACGTTAAAATACACATCGTTCATTATATAGCACACTTATCTTTCCTAAATGAGGCAAAAAAATCCCA
The DNA here is from genome assembly GCA_963932465.1 of Maratus speciosus. Taxonomy (NCBI): domain Eukaryota; kingdom Metazoa; phylum Arthropoda; class Arachnida; order Araneae; family Salticidae; genus Maratus; species Maratus speciosus. The sequence goes on from OZ010792.1 coordinate 176,846,449, forward strand.
AAAGTGGTTCACAGTTTTTCTTTTTTAATTTTGAATATCAAATAACGCTATGGAGTTCAAGAATTACGACTTATGTTTCATTTACCTTAAGTACAAGCTTATGGAAAGAGGCGACCGTTTTTAGGTGCGTTCGTAATTATATAAATACGTAGTACCTATAGTCGTCGTTCAGTCCGTCCGTCTGTCCGTCCGCATATAACAGAGCAAAAACTACCTAACTGAATGGTCTGAAATTTTAAATATATGATTGTTGTAAAATTTTGTCGAGCCATTTCAAATTTTATGAAAATCGATGTATAGTTTAATTACAGGGACAGTCAAAAGTTTTTTTTTTTTTTTTTTTTTTTTTTTTTTTGCATTACGGCCAATAGGAAAAATTATTGCAAGTGCATTTTAATGATGTTACATCCTTCCGAATGGTCTCAAATTTTAAATATATAATTGTTGAAAACTTTTGTCGAGTCATTTCAAATTTTATGAAAATCGGATGTACAGTTTAATTACAGGGACAGTCAAAAGTTTTCCGTTAAATTACGGGGAATGGGAAAAAGTTATTGCAAGTGCATTTTAATGACGCTACAGACTATGCACTTATGAAGTGCAAAAAAAAAATTATACATTCAGTACAATATGGGGTGCAAAAAATTTATAAAACTAGTTATAGTACGAACGCATCTCATTTGCCACGTTTGACGAGCAATTTCCGACTTGTTAAAATTAGGTTTATAAAATGTTCTACGCATTTTGGTAACATTGTTTTATTTAGATAATTATTAGCGACGGACTGAATGCCCAAATGCGGAGAGACTTTTAGGAGATTAACGTTGCAAGTATGTATGGTATTTTTCATACTTTGTAATAAAATATTTTTTAAGCAGAAATTGTATTTACGCTGTTTTGTGTTAGTAAATTAAGAATTTCAGTTTGATATTGGAAGAGTGCTTTTCTTTACCTGCACTGTAAAAGAAAATCTGTGAAGTTTCTAAAGTTTTTCTAGGAAACTTGGATTCCTAGAACTTTTCATGTAACGGCAACAACAAAATTTCATGTAACAGACACACTTTTGCGCCGAAAATAAAAAAATCTGTAAGGTTACTAAGAATTTTTTTGGAAACTGGGATTCCGAGAACATTTCATGTAACTGCAGCCAGGGTTACAAATAAAAGTTTAGTAAGATTACTGAAATTTTAGCAGATTCATTTGTAAAGTTACAGATTTTTGTAGCTTTACAAAAACTAGTTTTGTAGATTTGCAGCTTTTTTCGTACAGTTACAGGTGAAAGTTTAGTAAGCATGTAACTTTACATCTGTAGAACTACAGATTTTTTTTTACAGCGTGGGTACTTAAATATGTGTTTAAATTCATGAAAACAGAAAAATACGTTTCTTAGTATTAATTAAAAATGGCGTAAGATTAGAAATGTATATTCGAGACAGATAATATAGATGCATAATTACGGGATTCGCAGTGCTGTTATATGACAGAAATTCTGAAAATCTTGAAACGATTGAAAACACTTAAATTATGTTAATGTGATTAAGTAAGTTAATTTTACACACATTAAAACGCTCAGTAGCCTAAATGCCGAACGATTACAGCAGGATGCAGGAGTTATGCCCTGGTTTGGGAGTCTCCATATATATATATATATATATATATATATACATATATATATATTTAATTAATGAATAAATTTTTTTTTACACTTTTCTTAAATCTGATATTTTAATTTTGCTTTCAACTTTTACTCATATTTATAAACATTTTCAGCTTTTTGATTGGAATATGATAACAAAAGGAAAGTGATTATCTAATTGAATATGTATGTTTCTGTATGTATTCTAAGGCATAGAAAATGTAAATTTTTTTATGAATGTGTAAGGAAAAGGACAGGGTGGAGGCAGCAAAATATTAGTCTGGGCTTGTCTTTGGCTTAATAATTCCTTATTAAATCGAATTATTAGAAACAATTTAGAAATTTATCTGTTTATAAGTGTAATATGTTTATCATGTGATATTTTATAGTAACTCCAGTTATATGTAACAAATATTCTTGTTAACAATGTTCCAAATATCTTGTAAACACTTTTTTAACCCGTGAGCTTCACACTAATTCTAATTTTCACTGATCAAAAATTGAAAAGTCGGCGATATTTAAAACATGCTGTAATTAATTTGTATTTTTCATTAACAAAATAAGGCTTTTGATAAAAATTAATATTCCATTTCGGTTCCTTATTAAATTTCGTGTAGGAATTACGTGTTATATTTCATGATCACGAAATTTTTAACAAAAGTATATGCAATTGAATTTACGGAAACCCAAATTGCACTATTGTGGAATTTACGTGTTAATATTCACTCGCGAATTCCGCGAATTAAAAGACATGTTTTCTGCGACAAGTGTTTAACTCTTAATTGCTGTTAGCGATCTCACATACAACTTCCTTTTAAAATTGTCAGAGACTAGCTTGAACTTTTTAGTTTAAATATAAATATTTGTTAAATTCTGTTTCGTTTGGAGCCCTAGTACTAATGCTAAAAACTTCTGAATAGGTGATTTTAATTATAATAGTCCCGTACATAAAATGTAGTAAAGAAACAGTATCCTATAAGATAATGAAGCTTTTTATTATTTTTTTTTCATCGAGCTGCCTCGGATACCGTTCAGAATAGCTATGCGACATTTTCTGTCAATGCAGTTAAGAGTTAAATGAAACGTTTCATATGAATTATCATTTATAAAATACATTGTCACATTTAGACCCTCGGACGTCTCATTTAGGATTTAATTGCAGTAAATGCAACAAATATCCCCTTATTGCGACAATCGTATCTTGGGATTATACCTCAGATATTGATTCCATTTGTACAAACAAGTTAGTTTTGAACTAAAGGTACAGTATTCATGATGGGTGCACGTAATACAATATACTCTTATTTAAGAAACAGCTAAATATACCCCTATTGTGAAAAACTATGGAGAATCGCGTCTCCATTTAGACGCAGTGACTTTACAGCAAAAATATACTTAGAGATGCATATTCCAATTTAATATCGATAACAATAGTTTATATAAAATAATAGGGAAATCGACGATGGATCATTTCGTATTAAAATTTTAAACATGAATTTCCATTATTTACGGATTCACAGGGACAATCTTGCTTAAATTTTAAGCATTTCTGATATAGAAATTGATATGAGCATTAAAATTGCTTCAGAATTGAGATACTCTTAAATATATTCAATTAACTATGTAATAAGCCAATTAAATTTAGAATTTTTAGACATATTATACCAAGGTTCATTTAAATATACTTTAGATTCCCTTAAATCCGCACAGCTTGTGACCAGAGGTTGTGCGGATTTTAAATCGTTGCGGATTTCGGGTCAGTGCATTGTTTAAATTTTTTAAATAGTAATTTTAATGTAATAATGCAATTAGAAGAAAATGAATGAATTGACCGATTAAAATTGAACGAGTAATAGGTGTTTATAGTTAGAGAATATTTTTTACTGTAAATTACGGGTCAGTCACAAATTTAGTAGAAATATAATTTCATCAGATATATTAAGGAATTGGTTGAGAATAAAATTAACATTGCCGTATAAATTTGAAATCTTTAATCATTCTGACATATTACTACAAAATATACAGTTTGTACTGAACATATAACAGGATAAAAATAACAGAATTTTTGCTAAATAAAAGGATGAAAAACAACAGCCTCATATGTTTACAAAATGATACATATTTTAAAATGCTGTTAGATTACGCTGTATTTCAAATTTTGGGTTGTGCCGTGTTTTTTAGATTTTGAAAATAATTCTTATGTATTTTTTAGCGCTGCATTCGAAAATGACTTTTATTTTAAACCATCACGTCAGGATATTTCTGAAATCGCAAATATCAAAGTTAAAAAGCTCAAAGTTAAAATTGATCCCCCCCCCCCCTCCCAACCTCATCGGACTCCTGAGCTGTTTAGCTATAAGAAACCCAGTTTAAGCCAAACAATTGAATATATTATTGAATTGAATTAAATTAAACTAAAAAAAAATTTTACACCTATTTTATAGTATCAGATTTTTCATTTTTTTTTTTTTCATTTTTTTTTTTTTTTTTTTTTTTAAACCTTGACATTTACTATTCGCGAAAACCCCTGATATGATGGTTAAAAGTGAAGGTAATTTTATTATTCAGCGTTAAAAAATATATAAAACCTAATTATAAAAGTTAAAAAACACAGTCATCGAAGTTTTATGTTGTTTAATCTAAAACTCTAAGCATGTTGACGGTCATCTATCCGAATTTTTTTGTGTTATCCTCTATTATAAGTATGTATAAGATGGTAAACGTCGAAAATCATAATAATATTACATTGTCATAGGATTTAATTCAGTATGTGATATTTAATTTCCATCGGACATTTGAAAGTGAGTTAAAGTTCGAGTACAGATTTTAAACTGGAAACACGATCGTTGCAAGTTCAATAAGACCTTATAAAAATAGCATAATTTTTGTTAAAAGAAATCATCCTAGCAAAATAAAACATATGTTAAAATACAATTATTATAACTAATCTGAAACTTAACTAATAAAATTTAACTCAATCGAAGTAATTGTACGATTTCTTTCAAAGCTCGGATAATTTGAAATAAGTTTAAGTACTTTATATACGACCCATGAAAGCATGGCCGAAATCATCTGTTTTGAGATACAAAAAAGTTGTATAAGTGATGTATTTCAAAGTTTCATAACTCGGTCAATTTTAATGTTAGATAAATGGGACTTTTTGGTCTTACTTTTAGTGTCACAGTACATTTTTAGTAAATATCACTTATAGGACCGGGGATCCGTATGAAAATTTAAATTTCGTGATTTTTTAATAAATGTTTTTCTTGACCCAAATCGCTTTAAAAATAATTCTTTACCTTATTTAAACCAATTTTCTAATTGGATGTATGCGTCTATGACCAATGGTTGCGAAAATAAAGGTCGGTCAGGTTATATGTGGACACCCTGTATATTTAACATACATATAAGATGATACAGAGCTAAAAAAATTGTAATTTTGTTCCTAAATCTAAACTGAAAATTTCATTGTTTACATCTGAGATGATTTGCGGATTTGAGAGAGTGTACTGTATAGGGTCATTCCATGGTAACTTGTGCTACATATAGAACAATTTACTTCAGTAATTTTAACAATATAATACCTAAAAAATATTAGAAATGTAACGTTGGGGTTATTTATTAATAAAACCTATCCAAAACGCAATTTGGATAAAAATTACCCACAATCAAGGCTATTTCTTGAACTCTGGCAATTATATTTACTATGGTAAGTAACGATTTTGAAAACCGAATGCAAGTTACCATGAAAAATATAATTACCAGAGTTCAAGAAATAACAATACATTTAAAAATTGTACGTCCAAATTTCGTTTTGGATAGCTTTAATTAATAAATCAGTTCAACTTTACATTTTGAATATAATTTTGGCGTTATATTACTAAAATTACTGAAGTAAATTGTTCTAAATGTAGCATAAGTAACCATGCAATCACCCTGTAACATTTCTAATAAACACAATTTAATTAACTTAAGGATACAATTAACCTTTTGCACTCAAAATGTGACTCTCTCTCCACTAGTGCTCCCGGATCTCTTGCGTAAATTCGAACTCCAAATTATCTGGCAACCAGCATTTAAAAGAAAATTTCTTAGTCTTACCTAATGGCAGGATTATTTGCGATTAAAGATGGCGAAATAAAATATAAGAAATAAGTGGTGCCCAGAGAATTTGGATTCCTGATTTATGCGTGACACCTGGCAAAACTAGTGCTGAGTGAGAGTCATCTCTCGAGTGCAAAGGGTTAACACGTCTTTTCTGGTATGGGCAGTGTCTAGCTTGAATAGTAGTCCAAATCTTAGTGTGGGTGGCAGTTTATCCTCCTATGGAATCTGTGCAGCATTTATGGATTACATTCTGTGTTCTACCACTGTATTTAATATTTGTATTAGGGTCATTCTCTGTAAATTGGCTGTTTAAAAAAAAAAAAAAAAATGCCTCAAAAATCTCAAAATTTTGCCTAAAAGTACCTTATGGCTATATTTATCAAAAAATAATATGAACCAAACTGTATCTCACAGTTCTTCTGATATTTTAATTTCAAAGCACTTCCATTGCTAAAATGTTAAGTGATTGTCACCGGAATTTAAGAACAAATTTATTTGAGAATATGAAAAATGCTATATTTCACATGTACGTTAAATAGATAAAAGTTTATAAAAAATCTGGTGCCATTGTGGCGCTTGGCAATTAAAATTAAGTCGTTTCATAAACATACTACCGCCATTGAAAATATTAAAAAGAAAAGAAATTATAACTAGAAGTCATACTGCCAATAAATAATTTTTTTTTTACTCTATGTCAAATGAAAAAATAAAGATAAAGCATTAACATTTAGAAGAGTTAATGTTTATTTGAATTAATACATTTTTTTAAACTTCTCCCTGTAAAATAACAAAAATGAAAAATATATTATCTTCACTTACGGTAATTAAAAGTCTTGGAAGAGTTTTTTAATGTGTATTTTATTGCATTAGATTTTCTTATTTTACTGTTTTGTACACAAATAAATGGATTCAGATCATTCCCTCACAATTTAAATCATTCCCCCATATTAAAATTGTGAGGGAATGAATTTGAGGGAATTACGAAATAATTCTGAAAACCATGTTGTACAAAAGTGATTAGTCTTAAGTATATTTTTAGTTATCTTTTGAAACACATTTCTAATAATATAACAACATAAAAAGGCATTTAATTAGTTTTTACTAAATGTATAATAGACGAGGGAATGGCGCGTAATGATAATACTCACATTGATCTAGTACTTCAAAGCCATATACTAACTATTCAAGAACGATTTTGAGCAAAAAACCAGATGGATACTTCACTTTACTCTTGTACAATCTGTCTTAGACATATATAAAGCATGTGCTACTTTCTACTAAGTAAATAATGGCAAATTTATAGTCATGTGAGGGAATGATGACAGATGCTACGCACATCATTAAAAAATGCCCTAATTCATTCATTCATTATATAAAATATAATTATAATTAAATGGCTAAACATGTATTTAAATGTGTTTAATGGATTGAGAAAAAAATAATCATAAATATACGTGCTGCGAAGGCAGAGAAAGCATTTTCTTTCCTACATATTTGAATGGGGACATAGTGAGGGATTGATATTTGCATTAAAAAATACATAACATTTACCAAATTTCAATTTCAATAAGCAAATAATTACAGCTTATATGTATAACTGATTAATATTGATAGTTTAAATTATTTTTTTTATTTTTCTAATATTAAAAATATGTCTTCAAGACCCCTGGGACATAAAATTGCCACTTTTCAGAGAATGACTCATTCATTTGTCCAGAAGATGTGGATTCTTTTCAATATGTATGAGCCAGATATCATAGGGAGTATACCGTGGTTCACGTATATGGAGTGGTGAGATTAGTGTGCACTAAAAAACGTATTGAAGAGAACAAACCTTTTTAGACGAAATAAGAATATGTTTCATTTTTTTTAAATTTATAATCAACAGGTTGAAAACAAACAGTGATTAATCTGGAATATATAAAAGTTTCTGTGATGAAAAATGCATTTTCATTCACAGATCAAGGAACAGGAACGGGATGAGAATAATTATATCTTGTTACAAAATTGCGAACAGTAAACCTACATAGTTATTTTGATTTAGTCATGATGAACAGCCTATATTTTAGCAATAAAGGCGAAGATGTCTAAAAATGAGCATTGTGATTTTTACTGTTTTGTTACTTCTAATTGTCTTTCAAGACGGACAATCAGATCACTAGATCAATTGACGTTCCAGAGCCAAAGATTGGAATTTTGTAAAAGTATTTTTTTTTATTTAAATAAAGTACTTTCCTTTATTTTTTTTAGTACAAACATTTTTATTGATATTTATTATTAATTGTTTTCCACCTCAAATTTCAGGTGTTTAAGTAAAAAAATTAACACAGAGCTTTAAAAAAAAATGACTTTAAGATACAAGCAATATGAGACGTAGTGAGAAAGATGCAAGATAACAGCATAAACATTTCAGTGAAAATTTCATTTAAATCCATGCATTAGTTTTTGCGCGATGGTTTAATGAGAGGGAGACGACTTTAGAGATGTACATAATAATATGATGATAAATAATCTTCTTAGTTAAGAAAAAATGGTGTTTTGTATTCATTTAAACCTTATGTAGTATACCTGTAAACAAATAAGCGAGAGTCTGATTTGTTTTTTTTGTTATATATGCTTATGTCTAGTAACCAATAAAAGAATCACTACAAAAATCGTAGCATAAAGTAGCGATTTGTGCGATCTATCATCTATAGAGGGTGTTTCATAAAAGATAGGCAAAACATTAAGAGGTGATAGTATACATCCATACAAACAACTTTCATCAAAGCATGCATGGTCGGGAATAAAACGCAAAAGTGCGGAATTATTTAAAAACTTGTTCCATGCAAATGTTAATTCTCCATTCTATTTGCAAGGTATCGGCAGAAAATCGACACTAATAACATGGAAATGTGATATGGAAATAGAAGAAGAAAGTGCATGCAATATTTCGCCTCGATTAATACATAATTGCCGCTGATCTGAGTGTGCAACTATGAATCGCGCTAGGAACGTATCGACGATGTTGCCCTTCAATGATAGGGAAAATGCAGATATGCATTTTATCTACGAAACTGCAAATGGAAATGAGTCTACACGATTGTACAGAGAGCGGTTTTCCAGCTTGCTTTTGTCACTTAATCATTCTTTATGTGCTTTTGTCTGGTATAACAACATCATCTTCTGCGCCCTCTTGCCCCTTTGCGTTTTATTTCTGACCATGAATTCTTTGAAGAAACTTGTTTGTTTGGATGTGTACTATCACTTCTTGAAGTGTTGACCATTTTTATGAAATACCCTGTATTTATGTTTAGTAATGTAAACGTTTCTAGCATTCATTTTGAAAGATCAAACTATCTGAAAATGTAATCGAAAATCACGTGATAAAGAAAGGAAAGTATAGTTACAGATACGTCCTTTTCAATAAATTTACATTTTGTATGCTTTGCAGAAAGATATTGCAAGATTAAATTTTTATTGAAATAGTTTTCTTACTGTGTTAAAAAAAGCATATATTAAACTGATAATATCTACACTAAAGAAAATTTTTCTTAGTGAATTCACTTTATATTTTGTAATAAGACAAGAGTTAAAATTAATATAAAAATAAATTTCTTAAACAAAACTGGAAATCGCGTTGATAATATCAAAGAAAGGAACGACTTTCATTGAATGCATTTTATTTTTTTAAATTAATACATAAATAATAAAGTTAAAAGATGATTTGAAATTAGTGCTTTTATGTTGTGGCAGGATCTAGTTATTCATTAGAAAGGTCGTCTAGTTTTTTGAGAGCGAGTTTTTTGTCCGATGCTAACATCTGAGAGTGAAAGCGATGTCTAAAGTTTATATTTCTCTAATTATCTGGGATGATATTGTGGCTTTTGGAATCTGCGGTTAGCGGTTTTACTTGTAGTGTTTTGTTATTGAGATCATATTAGTAAACATTCAGAGTATAAGAGTGGAATGGAATTGTGAGTTGATTAAGATGGATTTTGAAGTCGGATCCTGCAAAAGAAGGTGAGTAAGACTGGCAGTTCTGGTTTGACGTTTCGAGACCTGTTTACATTACCGTATTTAGAAGAAAATATTTCGACACAAGGTGAGACGTGGTTTAACGGGAACGTCCACGGCAGAAAAAAAATTGTTTAAATTTATTTTTAAACGGAAATGTAAGTGTGTTACATCAATTTAAAGCAAAAGAGTTGAAGTATATGAATTTGTATGTTTTAAATTCATAAGAGCAAGTGTTTACCGAAAATCAGCTGGATACTAACAGTATAAAACTACAGTTACATTTGAGCTTAAAACACAACTTATTGAAATGTATGATTTTTTTACTTTTTAGAATTCAATAAAATTACCATGCGTTCAAATCAACAAAATATTATCATATCTTTAAGATCTAAATAGATCAAATCTTTTAGATAATGTCTTTAATATTTTTTTGACTGTTTTTAAACGTTAATACTTAAATGTCACAAGAGTAACGGAAAACATACAAAAGTTTAAATTTAAAAAAAAAAAAAAAAAAAAAATACTTAAAATTTTTCCCCAAAACTTCTAATTCTCTGATTTCGAGGTATAAGACATATTTTACATTAAATATTTTGTTTATGCTATGCATGGAATGGGCCTTGGGAAGTTGTCACAAGAGTAACACACGTCTGTGTCCCAAAAGTAAAACATAATACTTTTGTCGATAGTTTGATATGAAACTGCGTTACAACCAACACAAACAGAATGCTTAACATTTTGTCGTTTTTTCTCTGTTATTTCAGAAGTTCTTGAAATAGTTTTAGCTATAACTAAGGATATTTTGTAAATTTTAACGAAGATAAATTATCTTTATTAGTGTTTTATTAATGGGTGAATTTATTTTTATTCATTTTTGGTATTATTTAAGATTATAAAATAATCATGATAAGTAATTAAAGATATAATAAAACAAATCAACTTGTGTCATTTTTGTGTGCTTTCTTTTGGTTTGAAGCACATGGTCTTTGATTATATATTTTATAGGCTTTGTAAAGCTTCGTTTACCAAATTCTGCTCTATAACCTACTGCGGTTCTTATAGTAACTCTTATGGAAAGGAATCTTATAGTATATTTTAAAGGAAAGATTTTAATATTGCTTCTTATACACGACATTGTTTTAAGGAGCCGGAAAAAATCTGCTAAGTGCCAAAAATTGTAGAGAAAAATAAGAATGAAATTGAATATGTTGTTGTGAGGAAAGAACAAAACAAAATATATTACGATTAGGTGAAGAAAAGTCTTAGAACCAGCAAAATCTTCAGCAAAAAAATGGAAATATTAAGAAAAGGAAAAAGTAGAGAACTAGCTAACCTCAGATGCTGTAAAGGAAAAAAATCTAACTCCACAGCTTTGGAGAATTTTATGTCGATGAAGGTTTAAGAAGAGGTCATTCTTCAGCTAAATCTACGCTAGTTAAGCGTGAAAAATATCACATAATTTCATCAATTCTAGGGGACATTTAATAGGAGAATACGTTTTTTTTAAAGAAGCTTTCCTAAATTGAAAAATTGGAGATCCTTTGCAGCTTTAAATCCTAGTTTCATAAAACAATAGAAAATTACTCATCAGAATACCTGATGACTCATCAGAATACCTGATGACTCATCAGAATACCTGATGACTCATCAGATACCATTTGTTGCTGTCACGAAAACTTTCAAGCAATTCATAATGTAGTAACTGGTGTATTTCCTGCATTAAACATTCCTGTGATGGATTTAATGACTTTGTCTGCCGAGATACATGATAATTAGAATTTAGGAATTCAGAATGTCCAATTGGCGGAGATATCAACGAAATATTATTTGAAACGGAAGTCCATAATACAGAACTTCTTATAAGTTATTGTAAATAGCAAAACGTTTATCAACATCTTCTCAATACTGTTAATTTTTCAAAACGTTTATCAAAGTTTTGAAAAAGTAACAGTTAAAGAAACCATTTCTCATTGTTTAGAAATTTTCGAAAGCAACTAAATCCATTTCTGTGGCACACATTTATTGAAACTTTTGCAAGGGATTTTTTTCGTAATGCCAAAAAAATAACCATTTCTCAAAGAACAGCTATGCCAGTGGATTTTCTGGAAAATTTTATTTTCAAGCCAAGATGAAATTTTGGTATGAAATACTACATTACTGGTCGAATCCACAAGCGACTGTATTTTCAGCTTTTTATTTAGTATGATCCTAATAAAATAAAATCTTATGCAATTATTTTAGACAATGTAACTCATAATCAATTTTTTGTAAATGCTTTAGTATATAAAATTTCAACATTGCATCTTTAAGGGAATTTGTATTTTGCTAAAATGTACCTGTTTTACTTTTTTATATGATGGTCGAGCTTTCCAATTTAAACAAAAATATAACTAAGCAAAAATGCCTGCAATGAATCAGACTCCCTTTCTCAATTAACATAATTGAGCATATTGTTTTTTTTCAAATACTCCTGATATAGATGCTGTAGATTTATTTTGTAGTGTTGTGTAATGATATATATGGAATAAAGTGCGTGCTAAAAAAAGCAATTCTATCATATACTGCTTATTTTGTCAAAAGAAATAAAACAATAAGGTTTCATTACTTTGCGAGAAAATACCAACAGCGAAGGGCATTCAACAAATACAATTTGTTAAAACCATTAAAAATGACACTATCTACTACAAACCTTACAATAATCTTAAATATATTTTGTAATAAAAGAATTGGAAATATATATGGAAATTTGCTCTGGTGGTCACAAGAGTAACAGTGGTCGTTCCCTAACATATTTTAAATAAAGTGTCTAAGCAGAGGCCACGGGTCACTAGCATTTAAATGGCATGGTGAATTTATTTCCAGACGCTTGAGCTTATTCGATGTCAGAAGCAATCTTGGACATCGCTCGGACAGCCTGTCTTTCCGAAAGTAATTCTCACAATCACTAGTTTGCATTTCTGTTATTTGAGTGTTAATTTGTAGTTAATTTAAATGTAGTTTAAAATAAGATAGTTTATATGCATAAGCTTCACTGCAACCAAGACATCAGCAATCATATTTAAACTCAATAAAGAGTATTTCAAAGCTTAAAATTTAGTATATCACATTTAACTAGTGACGGGTGGCCGCCCCTCCGGGTGGTCCGAACCCCATCCCTTGAGTGGGGGAGGAGACTTGGAGCCCGACCGAGTTCGTTGTGTACGAATACTAGGGGCGAGATGGGGACAAACCACAACCTCCTAGATTGGCTCGCGATCGACGAGCCTCGAGTCCGGCGGTCACGAGTAACAGACGTTGTGCATGGCTCGTCGGCCTTCGGGTCGAGCCGACGAACAACCCCTGGCACTCGGGTTCACTGGGCAAGCCGGGTAGCGACGGTCCGTAAGTCGATCCCAGTGCCGGTCTACGGGCCGGACGGTGTCGCTGAGCAAAGACAAGCTAATGTGGTAGTAACCCATCCACCTATTGACTAAGAGGGAGCCTGAGGGGATAGAGCGGGCTTTGTAGAACAGAGTCTCGGTGACTCACAGGTGACGACAGGCTTCGCGAGATCGCTATGCAGGGTCTCCCAGAGAAACCGAAGGGTGGGGGTTACGGACAGCGCCTGATGTACTTTTTGCTTCAGGTGGCTCATCCCGCCAAGATATCCGTAGCTGGAGCAGTTGTGATCCGACCCTAAGATAGGTGGAGTTTGGTGGTGCCTTCATCGACCAGGGAGCGATCGCAGAGGGAGGCCAGTATGGCCCTGGTTGCCCGATGTCGTGCCGAAAACCTTGGGTGGGGATCGGCCGACAGGTCCGTCATTGAAGGTTATCCCCGCAGGGAACCGGACCGGAGGCTCGTCGACTAACGCGGCGGTGCTTCGAATCTCGGACGAACTTTCAGTCCGACCTGCGTGTCGTCTAGACGCAACCTGAGGCTGCCGCGCCCAGTGGTGAGGACCTAGCGGTTTCGAAACGTAACTTTCAAACACAGCTAACAGGTAGCGGTCGGTCAATGCACGGGCTCAGGAGCTCTCGTTCTTGAATACCCTCGACTGCCGTGAGGTAAGGTAGCGGGAGCCGGGTTTTCGCCGGCCTCCTGTGGCTTCCCCACTTTCGGGTGGGGTCGAGTTCTGGGGACCCGGCGGGACTCCGGACTCTCCGCCCCATAGCGAGGTGGGGTCTATCCTGTCTAGGAGGAAGTTTCTGTGACCTCCTGGGGTCGCTAACGGCACCTAGTCTGGTCTCTCGAGTTTCCTGCGTGGAGCCGCGAGGAGTTCCGCATGTTGTAGCTGAGAGATCGGGCGAAAAACCCTAAGCGGGGTGCTGTCCTCCAGGAGGAGTTTTTCTCGTTCCTCGGAAGGTTTTAGCTAGGAGCACCTTCCTTTTCCATCGGTTGGTTCGCAAAAATGTCTTTGCCGGAAAATGTTATTTTATCTTGAGAAACCTCCGTAAAGTAACTCAAGATCGGGAAACCTTGGTCTAGGTTCGTGGGCTCGGCTCCTTTATTGGTGTTCGGTTTCTGCGGGCTGTCGGGGCGTACCGGGTCGGGAACCAAGAGAAGGGGCCATTTGGCTCTTCTAGCTGGGTCGTGAGGATTGTCGTATTTGGCCAATTCATCTCTCTTTTGCGAATATCCGGCGTAACGTGCGAGGAGCAGTACGTCGGTTTGACCGGAGATTTTGTGAGGGGCGGCCTTTATATTTAACCAATAAACTTCCGAATCTAATCAGGGAAGCGTCTTATCAGAATAAAACGGTATAACAAATTTGAAGGACATCGGATAGAAAAACTCAATTATCTAAATTAAGGGGGTATTAGCCCCCCCCCCCCTTTAGACTTAAACAATGATCCTTCAAATGTAATCAGGAAAGCACCTTATCAAAATTAACCGGTATACCAAATTTGAAGAAAATCTGTTAATTCTGCATGTAAAACCCATTTATCTAAGTTAAGGTTTGGGGGTAGTCCCCCGTCCCCCTTTATACTTAACCAATGGAACCCCAAAACTAATCAGGGAAACGCCTTATCAGAATGAACCTAGAAGAAGAAATTGACGCAAATCGGATATTTCTGTCAAGAGTTATGGTGTAACGTAAATATGTACATACAGAACCGGCGGGCGCGTTAGCTCTCAGGCTTTGATAGTCTGTGAGCTAAAAAGTCCTTCGTGAAACGAATTCAAATTTCTCAAAATACACGAGTTAGATTTTATGTTGCATTAGAACAACATAAATTAGGTTTAATCTAAAAATAGATGGGTAAGCTCCAACTTTCTTATATTCGATGTACAAATTCTAAAAAGTAATACGGGAAACGAACTTAAATTTCTCAAATAAAAAAAGTTAGATTTTATGTTACACATTGAATGAGTTCGAAATATTTTTTTTTATATTCTACGGAAGATTAAATCTAAGCAATTTAAATTAAGGGTGTGAGAGAGAGCAAAATTGCCAAAAATACAATAAATGTTATTCATATAAATGAATAAGCATAAAGAGTGATTATATTTCTAATATAATGCCTCTGTATAAATTATTCCGAAATTTGTGTGAGAATGATGTACTTAAAGAATTTTAGACTTCTCATTTGTGTTTAGATGTCCATTTAGTGCCTCCAAATATATTTTGATATGCAGACAGGGAACATTCGGAATGTGTGAATTAAAGTATTTCTTGTCATTTTAAAACATTTTTAATTTCCATTTTGGTATCAATGTGACTTCATAATACTGTATGTATTTGTTTTGTCACAACTGGACCGTGACGTACGTGACTTCCAGTGACGCAACAAAAATGTAAAAGTTGCCAGAGACTTGTTTACAGTGAATATTACGTTTTAAAGAGGGTTTTGTAATTTTTTATGTCTTGGAAGAAATTAATATTTTAGTCAAAACGTGACGTCACTGAGTAGTGGCATTTTAATCACAGACATCATGTGACCACCATGACTTGCAGTGATATCATTGAATTTTCATACCGGTAAAGAGTACGGGTAAAGTTCCTATCATGCTTACCATACTTGCAAAGAATAATCATCTGCTGAAAAGAAAAGGAACTAAGAATTTTCTGTAATGTGAGTCCTTTCCCTCCCACCCTGAATTCCGACAATTTTTAATTTTTAATTATGTTTTCTTTTAAATATTCATGTGCTTATAATATACCTTAAAGAAGGGGGGATGGGGGGGAAGAGCATTATGCAGAAAAAAGTATAAGTTTTATTTCTTTATTTTGAAAATGCTGTGACATTACTGTATTTATTCTACGGAATTACAGAAGTGCAAAATGCGCCCCTTAATTATAACAACCCCAACCCCATCCATTTTATAACGTCTATACACTTTAACATTTACACACTTATAATTTTTATAACACTCCTATTAGTGTAAATTCAGGTATTTTCCTACGTTTACACACTTGCCTGAGTTTATCGACCGATAACAACTTACAAACTTAATGTCGTAAACTAAATGCACATAAAATCAAGTAAAGTTTTGTAGAAAAGATGTAATTTTTATGACAAGTAGGTGATTTTGGGAATTTACACATTTATCTGTGTAAAAATAATTACGTGAAATTACAATAACACACCAAATTCGTGTAAATTCAGGCATTTTTCTACATTTACATACACTGTTAAAAATTTGCAGCATTCTGGCAGGTCATTTGACCGTTTTTTCCGAAAACAGTTACACAACCGTAATTTTAACACTATTCTGACCATATTATTGGCCATTTTATGGTCAGAATATAGTTAAATTATGGTTATGAAACCGTTTAAAAAAAAAAAAACGGTCGAATGACCTGCCAGAATGCTGCAAAATTTTTAACAGTGAACCTATTTGTGTTATTCAAGTTATAACAAATTATACACTTAGCTTTATAAACTAAAATACACATACAAACAGTTAAAATTTTGAAAAAAATCTAATTTGCATGACAAGAATGTAATTTTAAAAAATTACACACACACACATATATATATATATATGCGTGTGTGAAAAATTTACTCATTAACACATTTATTAGCTCACAGGCTATCAAAGCCTGAAGGTTTAATCACTGTGATAAGGCACTTCCCTGATTAGTTTTGGGAGTTCATTGGTTAAAGATAAAGGGGGAAAACGGGGTTAGTCCACCCCCTTAATTCAGATAAATGAGTTTTTCATGCAGAATCATTCGATTTGCTCCTAATTTGGTATACCGGTTTATTATGTTAAGGAACTTCCCTGATTAGTTTTGGGGGTTCATTGGTTAAGGATAAAGGGGGAAAAGGGGGTTAGTCCAACCCCTTAATTCAGATAAATGGGTTTTTCATGCAGAATCATTCGATTTGCTCCGAATTTGGTATACCGGTTTATTATGTTAAGGAACTTCCCTGATTAGTTTTGGGGGTTCATTGGTTAAGGATAAAGGGGGAAAAGGGGGGTTAGCCAACCACTTTTAATTCAGAAAAATGGGTTTTTCATGCAGAATGATTCGATTTCCTCCGAATTTGGTATACCGGTTTATTATGTTAAGGAACTTCCCTGATTAGTTTTAGAGGTTCATTGGTTAAGGGTAAAGGGGGAAAAGGGGGGTTAGTCCACCCCCTTAATTCAGATAAATGGGTTTTTCATGCAGAATCATTCGATTTGAACCGAATTTGGTATACCGGTTTATTGTGTTAAGGAACTTCCCTGATTAGTTTTGGGGGTTCATTGGTTAAGGATAAAGGGGGAAAAGGGAGGTTAGCCCGCCCCTCTTAAATTAGATAAATGGGTTTTTCATGCAGAATGATTCGATTTGCTCCGAAGTTGGTATACCGGTTTATTATGTTAAGGAACTTCCATGATTAGTTTTGGGGGTTCATTGGTTAAGGATAAAGGGGGAAAGGGGGCTAGCCCACCCCCCTTAATTTATATAAACGGGTTTTTCATGCAGAATTATTCGCTTTGCTCCAAATTTGGTATACCGGTCTATTATGTTAGGGAGCTTTCCTGATTCGTTTTGGGGATTCTTTCGTTAAGGAAAAAAAAGGGGGGTGGGCTAGTCCACCTCCTTAATTGAGATAAATGATTTTTTTGCAGGATTTTTCGATTTGCTCCAAATTTGGTATACCGGTTTATTATGATAAGGAGCTTCCCTGATTAGATTTTGAGGTTCACTGGTTAACTATAAAGGGAGAAAGAGAGGGGCATTATTCTTTAAAATAAGAGTATGATATACAATTAGTCTGAATAGCCTGTGAGCTCAATGCCATCAGTTTAGCTGGGCACTTTTATTTTTTATTTTTTAGAATGTATCCCAAAAGGTCCTTCCGGCCAGTGCCGGGAGGAAGAGGTAGATTTCATATTCCTTATTTTTAAAAAGCAATCTTACATTATTCAAACACACGAAGCTCAATTTAGTGGAAACCGATTATAGGAGATTCAATGCTAATCTTTATCAATACTAAATCATTATGAATGAGAATTTCGCGAAATTAGTCAGTTTTATCAAAGCTGCTTTTATTTAAAGTAACTTATATTTGGTTACCAATTTCGGCGATATCTTGAAGTTCCTGCCATTTTAAGACAATATGGTGGATGAGGCTAACGAGTGAACTTGGTCGAGACCTTAGTAATTCTTGTGCACATGCTCACTCACATCGGAATCGGTTGATATATACAAGTTCTGTCGCAGGCAAAAAATCAGATTTTTCAAAATATCACCCACATTAGAAATTCAAACTGCTATATCTGAGCCATTTTCTAAGATAAAGACAAAACAAAAAATGCCCCAGAATCCTTATATCATGGTCAAATACTTAAGAAAGAAACCTTTTCTAATTTCTAATTTTTTTGCACCTCACTTTAAATATAATTTTATTTAATTTAATGGCCTCCATTTTGAAACAAGATGGCTGATGAAGCTGGCCAGCGAACTTGGTCGAGACATTACGATATACTATCCACATGCTTTCTTACATCGAAATAGGTTAATAAATACGCGTGTTATCAGGTGACAAATATCAGATCGTTCCAAAATTTCAGACATGCTAGAAATTCAAAGTGCTATAATTCAACCCTTTTTTAAGATATATACAAAACAAAAACTGCTCCGGAATCTTTGTATCAAGGTCAAACACATAAAAATCTTTTTTTTTCAATTTTTGATAAATCATTTTAAATTTAAAATTTAATTTTTTTTAAATGGCAGCCCTTTTGAAACAAGATGGCGAATGAAGCTGACCAACGAACTCGGTCGAGAAATTGGTACGTATTATGTATACACCAAGGTAGATCCAAATCGGTTCATAAATACGCCTGTTATCGCGTGACAAAAATCAGGTCGTTTCAAAATGTCAGCCCCGCAAGAAATTCAAAGTGCTATAACTCAGCCATTTTTTAAGATATATTCAAAACAAAAACTGCTCCGGAATCTTTGTATCAAGGTCAAACACATAAGAAAAAAATATTTTTCAATTTTCAATTTTTTGGTACCACATTTAAAATTTAAAATTTTTTTTTTAAATTTAAATGGCCGCCATTTTGAAACAAGATGGCGGATGAAGCTGGCCAACGAACTCGGTCGGGACATTAATACGTATTATGTATACACCAAGGTACATCCAAATCGATTCATAAATACGCCTGTTATCGTGTGACAAAGATCAGGTCGTTTCAAAATGTCTGCCAAGCTAGAAATTCAAAGTGCTATAACTCAGCCATTTTTTAAGATATAGACGAAACAAAAAATGCTCCGGAATCTTTGTATCAAGGTCAAACACATAAGAAAAAAATAATTTTTAATTTTAAATTTTTTGGTACCATATTTCAAAATTTAATTTTTTTTTAAAGTTTTAATTGGCCGCCATTTTGAAACAATATGGCAGATGAAGCTGGCCAACGAACTCGGTCGAGACATTTGTTTGTACTATGTACACATCGAGTTTCATCCAAATCGGTTCATAAATACGAGAGTTACACTGTGACAAAGATCAGATATATATATATATATATATATATATATATATATATATATCAACTTTTGAACGGAGGGTGGTTTCGGAGTCTGGGGGTCATGATCGATGAAAATATACCAAAATTTTTTGAAATCGCTTTCCTCCGAACGGCTGCAATACGTAGCTTTTTGTAATGAAAGCTACCTTATAATATATTATTAAATTCTTATTAAAATTGAAATATAAAAAGTTATAATGAAAAAAACGTCTCTTTTATTAAGAATAGAAGTCTATATAAGCATAAGTTTAAATCTTACGCCAGTTGATACTTATTTTTATTAAATGCCGAGACATAAGCAATGGGACAAAAGTGTAAATGTGTGAAGACTTGGGTTTAGATAGTTTCAAAGGTAATTTTAACCTGATTAAGAGAGTTACGCTTTTATTTAACATTGATATCATTATCTTTTCCTAAATTATTTAATATTCATTTGCCTAAATTAATCTCATTTAAAAATATTTGAAAACCAATTACTTTAACAAAAAGAGAAGAAATTCCGAGAAAGAAAGTTGAATTCTATTAAAATTATCTCCGATATTTTACCTCATAATTCAAATCGTGAATGAAGTATTAACAATGCATTTAAATTTCTTTTCAAAGTAATAGTTTTTATATCAGTAGATTATCCATCATTTAATCCGTAAGCTTTCAATTAAAAGTAAAGATGAAGTAATTAGATAAATGCATTTTGAAAGGGTAATGTTTTCTGGTTTAAATAACAACACCTGTACGTAATCAAGCTCGAGCCAAAGAACAAATATTTCGTTTAGTACAAATATTTTTCAGTATAATATAAAAGATGCATTTTGACGTTTATTTTACGGTTGTCGAATTAAAAACTCACTTAAATATCAGAAAGAACAAAGATAATATATTTCCACAGGTAAATAAATTTATAAATAAAAATTAATAATCGGGAAAAATATAATAAAAGTATAAAAATAACATTTTTATTTAATATCAGTCTAAACAAAAATTATTTTCTAGCTGTTTATTCACATAAACAAAATACTGTTTTGGTAAATTTTTAAATGATATTTGAAAAAAAATGTACATGTTTTTGTAAAGTAATATGACGTAATGACTTTTTCCTTTAATTTTTAAAAAAGTACTTTCACTCTTTTCTCTTTTATTTATTCATCTATATTAGTCAATGTTACTTTTTGATATTACCTAAAACATAAAACGTGTAAAAAATAATTTATATTAAGCAACTAGTATTCTTAGAATTAATTTAACACTTGACAATTAGATAAAAATATCTTTAAAAACATAACTAAAACGTTTCTTAAATTATTAATAATTATAACATGTAGTGAATTATGAATATGAAATACTTTCTTATAAAATGGGTTTACACCAAAGCGCCTGGACCCCGTTAGCGGATAGTGTTGGATATGGGACAACGCAGCAGACGTCCCACTCTTGTACCTTTGTTGACAAAGCGCCATTGCCAACTACGCCTACACCGTGACCGAAAATATCGTGAATGGAGTATGGATCGCTGGAGAGAGTTGCCTTTTCGGATAAATCACGACTCGCCGTTCCTCACATCGATGGCTGTGTCAGGGTACGCAGTTCTTCAGGCAAAACAGTGGGTACGCCAATGTGCGGTTGGTCATACACAGACCGGTAGTAACTGTATTATGCTTTTGGGAACGATCTCTTGGGCGTATGTGTGACCCATGGTTGTGGTTGAACAGACCATGAATGCTAAGCACTATCTAAACATCATTGAGGACCAGTTGTAGACCTAAGGTAATGCCTAAAGAAAATATTTTACATGCAAATTCAATGTATGTGTATCTGATTCGTTTGATATAAAACATATGTTTTCGGAGTACTAGATGAATATTATATGTACGTTATCGTATATTCAAAAAAATATAAAACTGACCTCATCAAAAAGCTATAAAATTAAACTTTTCTTAAGACGAAGTCAATTTATATTTTATTTGCGTATATTATTTTTTAAATTGTTAGGTGTAACACCATATTGACTAGCTGGAGTTCAAGACTTTTATAGAAATTATTTTTTAAGTATCGTGAAGTGTTAAAAAACACATTTACACATTTCTGTTACATCTGTTAAAGTAGATAATTGTATTAAAATAGCAATTAAAGCCTTTGTGCAGGAATATTAAAAAGCAGTAAACCAACGTTTAAAATGCACAAATAATGCGTGATAAGCAGCAAACAGCTGTTTCGAATCTACAGCGAGATTCTTCTTCAGTGCAAAATAGGGAACAAAGGAACGGCATGCTAGAAAAAGCAAGGCTGAGCCCTAGCCCGAGTTTCTAGCACGCTGTTCCCTTTTTTTCCCTATCTGGCACTGAAGAAGAATCTCGCTGTAGATTCGAAACAGCTGTTTGCTGCTTATCACGCATTATTTGTGCATTTTAAACGTTGGTTTACTGCTTTTTAATTAGATAATTGTATCTTTTCCGTCATTATATTAAACAAGTTGGAAATTGCTCGTCAAACGTGGCAAATGAGGTGAGTTCGTTCTATAACTAGTTTTAGAATTATTTTTTGCACCTCATATTGTACTGAATGTATGTTTTTTTGCACTTCATAAGTGCATAGTCTGTAATATCATTAAAATGCAATTGCAATAATTTTTCCCATTCCCCGTAATGTAACGTAAAACTTTTGACTGTCTCTGTAATTAAACTATACACCGGTTTTCATAAAATTTGAAATGGATCGGCAAAATTTTGCAACAATTATATATATATAAAATTTCAGACCATTCGGAAGGCTGTAACATCATTAAAATGCACTTGCAATATTTTTTCCCGTTGGCCGTAATGTAACGGAAAACTTTTGACTGTCCCTGTAATTAAACTATGCATCCGATTTTCATAAAATTTGAAATGGCTCGATAAAATTTTGCAACAATTATACATTTAAAATTTCAGACCATTCTAAAGGCTGTAACATCATTAAAATGCACTTGCAATAATTTTTCCCGTTGGCCGTAATGTAAAAAAAAATTTGACTGTCCCTGTAATTAAACTATACATCCGATTTTCATAAAATTTTAAATGGCTCGACAAAATTATGCAATAATCATATATTTAAAATTTAAGACCATTCGGTTGGGTAGTTTTTGCTCTGTTATATGCGGACAGACAGACAGACAGACGGACTGAACGACGACTATAGGTGCTACGTATTTATATAATTACGAACGCACCTAAAAATGATGTTTTGTAGCGGATGGACTGGAATGGTTAAAAGAAAAGAAAGGTCAGTTTGTGAACACAGCAGCTCATCGTATAAGTTGTAATTTACCAAATGGGTGAAAAAAGTCCGGACTAGGATTCGAGCGAGGGATGTCTCAGCTGAAGCCGCCAATGCTCTACCAACTGAGCCACCCCAGACGAATCTGAAGGACTAATTCACCCAGCTAACTTTTAACGATCGCAGTATCTGGTTTGATATCTGAATCAGTTCAACAGAATAAATTGTAGGTTATTTTTTATGGAACTACAGTAAACGCTGCATGCGTAAATATATTAGATTATTTTTTAACACAATTATTTAATTGATAAATAAATCATACCAGCTGTAAATTTCCAAATGGGTGAAAACAGTTCGGGACGGGATTCGAACAAGTGATTTCTCGGCTGAAGCTTCCAATGCTCTACCAACGGATCCCTTCGCACGAATATGGAGGAGTAATTCATCCAGCCAAACTTTAAAGATTTCAAAATCTGGTCTGATATCTGAATCACCTCAACAGAATAAATCGTACAATTTTTTTCTAGCTCCAGTAAAATTTGCACCCATTTTGAAATTTACAACTCATATGATATATTTACCAATTGAATAATTGTGTTAAAAATTAATCTATCTCATCATAAACTTAACCAGTGACAATAAGATAAAGATATTACATTTTTATGGTACAAAAGCTATTTAAATACTTAGCGTTTTTAAACAATATGCATTTTTAATTAAATCGCACCAATAACGTAAATTACAAATTTGAAAACAAAACTTTCATTGTTACACAGAAGAGCGAAGAAAAAAAATTCGTAAAAACATCACATACTTAACTAGAAAAAGGTGTGATGATTAATTTTCAAAAATATCAAGTTAAATGCTTGAATATCGGCAGAGCTGGAATGTCCACCGATTCAAAGATGTTGGAAATTTTACGTCAAATTTGGCAAATGAGGTGCGTTCATACTATAACTTGTTAAGATTCCATACTTATAAAGTAAAAACGGAACCAGTATGAGATCACTCATGTGTCAGTCTGTCTGTCACAGCCACTTTACTCGTAAACTGTGGAACGTGGAAAGTTCAAATTGGGGGAAGTAATAAAGACTATTGTCCCATATATTTACAGATTATAAAACACTCACAAATATATTTAGGGAAAATGTAGAGGAACTAATTAATTTACTTCCAAAATATATATATATATAGCATGTGGGGTATCCTGTGAAAGCTTTCGTAACGCTGAACTCAAAATTACATTTCTTTTAATTTTAGGTATTATACTTTCAGAGATATCGTCTAAAATGTAATGCAAAAATATGTCCCCCCCCCCCCATCTATTTCCGAATCTACTGAAACTAAAATTAGGAAAAAATTAGAGTTAGTAGACGTTAATTTAAAACTTGCAGGAAAAATATAGCGGTCACCCTTTGTATCTTAGTTTTTGAAAAAAAGCGCATTTTTGCGTTACACACGAATTTCGATTTGCAGGCATTCAGCAAAGGTGTTGGGGAGCTCTTTAGGGACCTATCGTAGCACAAGTATAAAAGCATTGTTGATATTGATTTTCGAAAAAAAAATCATCAGTAATTAGCCGAGATATTAACCCTTAAAACACGGACGGTTTGGATATACATAATGACAGGGGCGGCGTAATCTATGTGCCATTGACTTTTAAAGCCTAGATAACAACTTTTAGCGATATATTTGCGTAATGGAATGCTCATCAGCTGTATAAAAGCAATAAACGCAAAATTATTAAAAATAGTCTAATTTAATTAAAAATAATCACATAAACTCTATGGGATATCGACTAGATTGCATTGAGTGGATCTCTCATAGTACGACTCCCATGTCATGAAAAGTTAATTCAAAGCCTATTTGGAAGAATGCGGCGCGAATCAAGGAGGCGCAGAGTGGGACTTTTGATGATCCAGGTGGGCAAAACCCATTTTTCCGATTATCTCATAATTTGACAAAACCGCTTATACTGGTAGCTGAATGTCTGTATTTTCAAGATCCATACTAGTTTTGGCGTAAAAAATCAGAAGTGTCGATTAATTGTGTCCGTAATGTAGCCATTTGCACAGTTGGTTTGATGGAGTTTCAAAAGTCGCACCAGCTTCTTCTAAGTTTAAAGCACGTCGTGACTATTCTGCTTTATTTGAAAGCACGAGTTTGCTGATCTAATGTCACAGCTTTGTCAATGTCAGATTTAAGCCATTTTTGTTTTAAAATAAGCGATATTAAACCCGCTTTACCTCTTTTTTCAAAGGCTGAAATGCAAAGATTTTTGAATTTCAAAGGCATCCTTGATGTTTTTTTTTTAAATTTCATCTTGACTTTTAATAAATTATTCAGCATTATTCAGCAATAAGCACTTTTTTAAATCAAAGTACCATGCCTAAAGTATTGAAAAAATAAACAAACCCCTGCAGATAGCTGCAGATTAGTAAGTTTTTATTAATAAACAAGCATCATATTAACTTCCAGTGCATGCATGTATGTTTAGTTCAAATCTTGCAAGCCAAATTTAAATCACTTTTATTTATCCTATTGAGCCGAAATAATCCATTCACGCGTAATTTGAATGACAATACAATATTATTATGATTTAAAGAACGTAGACGTTTGTTTAGAATACTGTTTCTACAGGGCTTCACAAAAATTTTGATTAAAATTTGCAAGTTAATTTTAAACCAATTTCAATAATGAGATTGAGCTGAAACTTTGCTCAGGATATGTAATTCTGATGACAATACAATATCATTATAATTTATGGAACGTAGCAGTTACGCTTTTCTTACAGGGCCACATAAAAGGTTAGTTCAAATCTTGCAAGACAATTTTAAACCATTTTCAATTACCTGATTGGGCTGAAACTTTGCCTAAAGTGTTTTTTCAATGACAGTTCGATTAAATTATAATTTTTACGAATGTAGAAGTTATGCTTTTTATTTCACAGAACCGCACAAAAAATCGTAAAAAGCAGAAAGCAGAAATTTTGAATAAATTTCTACAAAACTACTATAGGTTATTGAGATACACAATAGCATTTTAAAAATTGAAAACAAAGTGCGTAGCAGTGGTATTTCTTTTACAGGGACACATAAAAAATTCGAATCATATACCGTCTATATGCAGAAATTTTATTTCAATTTGAATAAAATGTATATAGGTTATTTATTCACACACCAGCACCTTTTCAACCGAAAATAATTTTGGTAGCATTTATATGTTTTACAGCGTACCACAGAACATTAAAGTTTTTTTTTTTTATTTGATTTTATTTTTAAAAAAAATTATTTTCAAGATGACTACACTAATTTCTTGAGAAATTCTGAGTAGACAAAAGTACAAAAAAGGAATGAATGTTAACTTAATGTGTGCATTAAACTGTTTTTTACTTAATTGCAAAATAAGTATGTTTAACGCATTATTTGTAATGCGTTATACAGGGTGTCCAATAAAGTCCTTCCAACACTATTAATTGGCGAACGGCTGCAGCCATACTCATAAATGTGATGTCTAGGTATAGTAAAGTGGCTATGCTCTACCAGATGACATCGCTTTCAACGTCACCTGGTGCAAAACACCTGAGATAGTATTCCTATCTCGAAAACGAGATTCATATTCAGAACGAGATTCATTTAGCATTCATGTTCACAAGGAATCGTCGATCCCTTTTATTCCATATTTCGAACAGTTTTCACCATATGAACGCTAATGCCGCAATTTTGCACCAGGTGACACTGTAAGCGATCTCACCTAGTAGCGCATAGCCTCTTTACTATACCTAGACACCACGTTTATGAATATAGATGCAGTCGTTCGGCAGTTAAGACGGTGGGAAAGGACATTAGTGGACACCCTTTATATTCTTTTAAGACATTGTTGTTAAATAACCAAGTATTTATCTCTGTTTGAGTATTTTATTAGTGATGCATTACAAAAACAGCAAAGCTAGTTAAACTTCAACGAAATAATTCTGTCCACGTAGATTGGCAAAACGTCCCACTGTGAGGTGTTGCAAATTTGCGACATCCTTTTGAAGCGCGCTTAACACAGTGCCAAGTTTAAACTTTTAACAAGGGTTTTGTTTTAGCTACACTGTAAAAAGAAAATATTATTACTGCTTTGAATTTACTTTTATGAAATGCCATATGAATTTTAAATATGGACTATTTTTAATGTTAGCACCACATTAAGTTCATCATAAACAGATTAGGATAACATTAGAAAAAGAGTTATACAGAATAGCAATATTTGATATTATTTAGGCTTCATATCTCTTTGAAGTTTTATGGTATACCCATTTATACTTTAGTATGTACAGCTATACTCAACCATGCGTTGTATTGTTTTTTACAAAGTGTTATTATTATTTTAGCCAAGATTTTTTTAATAATACCGTTAATAAGTCATATATTTATTGTACGGAACCCTCTTAGCGCGAGTAATACTCGCACTTGACCATTTATTTCATATATTTCTTTTGAACTGCATATCGTACTGAATGTATAATTTAGTGCGCTTTATAATTGCATATCAATTTTATTTGTTCGAAACCCTGTAACATCATTCAAATTCACTTATTATAATTTTTTCCCATTGGCCGTAATGTAACGGAAAACTTTAATTGTCCCTGTAATTAAACTATATATCCGATTTTCATAAAATTTGAAATGACTCTACAAAATTTTGCAACAATTATATATTTAAAATTTCATATCATTCACTTGGGTAGTTTCTGCTCTGTTATATGCGGTCAAACTAACGGACGGACAGACAGACAGACAGACGGACGGACCGAACGACGACTATAGGTGCTACGTATTTATATAAATACGAACGCACCTAAGAAATGCTGTTTTAAAAAAACGCGCATAAAAATTTCTATAATATTTAATCGCTTTCGTGCACTCTATTTCTGAGCTTACAGGCTGCCCTTTGAATTTTGATATAAATTTCTGTCCAATTAAATATGATTTTTCAGCGTTTGAAGAGTACTTTACTCGACAAAAAATTACCGAAATAAATGTTTTGTTGAAGTACTGTTACTCCCTTAAGCAACAACGAACAAATTTTTAACTTCAGTTAAAGAAAGAAACATTGTAAGAAATATTAAGCCAATATTACGAATAATAAAGTGCTTTTTCAAATTCGTTTGCTTTCTTTAAAATTTCTTTTAACTTTCATATCCTAAATATATTTTTGTGACAGTAGACACATTTTTAATTATGAATATTCACGCTATTTGCATTATCTCATATTAAAATAATTAAAAATGAGTTCTCACAAAAAAATTCTTTACTTGTTATTAGCGAAGACAATTAATAGCAGCTGTGGAAGAACGCAATTCTTAACACAACTTTCTTTAAAAATATTTCAATGTTTATTATGTGCTATCATTATCTCCAGGTGAAGTAAGATAAATTGTAGGAATTATGTGTAAAATATAATGACTTAAGAAGAAACATTTCAAGCTTAAAGCTACTTCTTCACCCAGATACTTTTTTACGTAAAACATTTCTTTTCAAAGACAATATCATTTAAATTATCACTTTTTTCATCAACAGATAAAATTTTCACGAAATATTCATCTACGTTACGCAGGATGACTCATTTAAATATATAGTTTATTAATATGTTTCTCACTACAGGAGTAGTAAAGCTTGAATTGAATCTCTTTTAGGAATTATTGGGTGTTGAGCTTGCTTCTCGAAATAATGTTTTTCCTTTGTGAAAATTTCCACTTTGAAAACATTGCAATATTTTATATAGGGGAGACCGGGGCTGGTTGGCTACAGGCGCAGTCCCCATAAATCGCCTGTTTGTGGATAGATTGCGCAACCAGTCACTCAGTGCATTTCTTCTTGCGTTTTACAATCCTCATTGTAGTTTTGCAGCATTACCTTCGTACAGTGGACATTTATTACGCTTTTTCTGTTTTTTGCGCTCATAAGTAATTTTTTGTTGCTTCATTCTTTTTCTAATTTCTAATACTTATCTTAATAATTGCGATTTAACTTTTGCAATTTTTCTTAGTGTATGATTAACTGTACCTACCCCATATGTGATTTACCTGGATTATTTATGCTTAGATGGTTACGTGTCCCTTTTGTGAAGAAATTTATTATGGGGCTACTAGGCGCATTGAACACGGGGCAAGTTGGCTCGGTGTCTGGTGAATGCTGGTAGCTTGAAATACAGCAAATACCGAAAAAAGTGGTTGCAATGCAAGATTTGTGGCACACGGGGCTTGCCCAAACGGAGACACTCGATTTTTTATTTGTGACAATTGTAACTCTGATGATGTAGGATAGAAGTTACTCAGTGTTAATGTTTTATTCATTATTTTTATGTCTGTATAATTTAGAATTTACATTGTACGGCGATAACGCCTTTGATTAAACCTACTGGTAATAATTAAATTTATTTCTCTTAACTGCGTGTCTTATTCAAATTTTTATAAAGCGTGTGCCAACTTACCCCATAGGTATAGGCAACTTGCCTCGTGACGGGGTAAATTGACGCACAATTTTCCTTTTACATTAAGCTTCCGCTAAACATAAACTACAAAAGCTACAAACTCAAAACACCGGTATTTATAACCCAATGCCTGTTCTTTAAAAGTACAGTTAAATTTTCATAAAAATCTTAAACTAAAAATTAATAAAAATCAATAACTAAAAACTTAGCCTACTAGCCCCGCTCTCCCTACTCGATCGTAATATGTATTAAAAAATATTATAACTATTTAATATAAAGTTCGGTATTTTGAATGTTCGTTAAATAATCGTAATTCTGTCATAAATAGAGACATGATAAAATAGTAAACAGTATATATCTATATTGTAAAATACAAAAAAAAAAATATGTTCAGAGTAATGCTGACGTCATATTGACAGTGGAAACACATTATTGAAAATTTTGCTTCTATTGCAATTTCCGTACTATAAAGCAAAAACACGCTTGTGAGTAATGCTGACGTCATAACGATTGTGCCAACATATGAAAAGAAATTTCTCTTTTATAGCATATTTTTTATTTCTAAACATCGAACAATTTATATTTTTACTCAGTTGAATGGGAAAAATATGTTCTTTCAAATGCAATTTTTTTGAAATCGTAAATCAATTACAGATGTATTTCGGTTTGCAAAGTAATTTTAAAGCAAGATTATTAAAAAAAAAAAATTCTCTATCCCATGCAGCCCGATTAAGAAAAATTGCACTTAAAACTATATCAAAGAAGCATAAGTTTCTGGCTAATAGTCCATAACGAACTTAATTCTTCATCAAAAAATAAATGAAATTATAGAAATAAAGTAAAAATAAAATTAACAGATGTATAATCGAAGAAAGCACTTAAAAAACCGAAATTATCAGAATTTAAAACGTTGCTTTAAGTAGCTAAATAACTGGCGATTTCTTAAGATATCAACTCCAGACATGAGACTAATACGCATATATAGGGGAGACCGGGGCTAATTGGCTACAGGGCGCAATTTTGGCTACAGGGCAAGTTACTGAATGTTAATGTTTTATTCATTATTTTTATGTCTGCTTAATTTAGAATTTACATTGTACAGCGATAAAACCTTTGTTTGAACATACTGGTAATAATGAAATTGATTTCTCTTAATTGCGTGCTTTATTTGAGTTTAATTTAAATTTTTATAAAGCGTGTGCCAACTTAGCCCATAGTTATAAGCAACTTGTCCCGTGACGGGGTAGGTTGGCGCACAATTTTTCTTTTACTTTAGGCTTCCGCTAAACATAAACTTCAAAAGCTATAAACTCAAAACCCCAGGTATTTATAGCCAAATGCCTGTTCTTTAAAAGTGCAGTTAAAGTTTGCTAAAAAAACTTAAACAAAAAAAAATATATAAAAATCAATAACTAAAAACTGCGCCTACTAGCCCCGGTCTCCTCTAATTTAATCTATTTAAAAACTTTATTTGAAACCGTTACTGCTATTTTTCATATAAAAATTCCTTTTGGGATCGTTATGGGATAATCTGAAAAAAAATTATATGTGTAAAATCTCTATTGGTGTTTTCAAATAAAGAAAGGATCTTCCCCTATGTGCTATAACTCGGGAATGCCAGGGTGGATCCCATATTACATTGCCGCGCAAACTATTTTCATTTCCGATCCCACATGTTGTGTAAAAATTGCGTCGCATCCCATGGATAGACAGTGTACTTTTCTCATCGCCAATGTAGTTAAAGTGAAATCATTTTTGAGATTTACGTTTATGTTTTTCACTTATTAGATGTCTGAATAAACACATAATTGTATGAAGCAATGGAAAATATTTTTTTTATGAAGATTACATTAACAAATCTTTGCATCATAAGAAGTCAATGTGAGTATGCGCTTCCAAACAGCTCATGATTGCATCTATGTTCAAACATGTATAGAAATCGCAAGCCGTAAGCCATCCTCTGGATAAAACCGAGGTTGATATTTTGTTTTAATTGCAACTAGTTTTGAAATGCCAGTTTGGCGTAAGAAGTCGATGTAAACCGATTTAAAATATTAATTTCACATTCTTCAAATGAGCTGATTCGTTTCCATTCGATAAATAAAATTTTTGGTAAATTCTAAGACTTAATCGAATGCAGAGTGCTTCAGGCTTTGGAATATAAAGTATCTGTTATTTTTCTTTCGAAGGGATATTGGATTTTTAAAGTAGCAAAGAAATATGGATCGCGTATTCAAACTAATTCATTATCCGGAAATTTTTCGAAACGGTTTCTGCCAATTTTATGTATGACAGAAGAAAATATTTTTAAATAACATGAAATCAATATATATTTTATTTTTTTCAGTAAATTCTAAAAAACACTGGAACATGTCTATGTTGTTTCTGTTCAATTTGCTTCAATGTATTAGCTTAAGCTTATTATTAAAAGCTTCAATTTTACTACACAATATTTAAATATTTATACTGCATCCTTGCAGACTTGACGACATAGACATGTATCATGCAGACATAGACATGAACCCTTTGCTGTCGATGTACTACTACTCCCAGGCACAAACATCTTTTGCACGAATTTATTTTGTTTGGATTCCTTTTTAAAGAAATATTTTTACTTTTAATTTGACAACATGGGCAAGAAAAATATACTAAAAAATGTACATTAAAAATATAGTGGTGGGAATAGAACATAAAATAGAATCATGTATATAATGCTTCTTCGGCTATTTGCCTACACTCGACCGCAAAGGGTTAAAATCATGTCGTTGAGTTTTTCGAAATTGTAAACTACATAACTGAGTTTTCGTATTCAATATTCATTAATGAATGAGCATACATTATCATGTCCATACATTAGTATTAATCACATGGTTATATGATTCTTTTCTTTCAAAAATATGTAAGCTCCAATTCATAAATCGTAAATTTCGATTTTCATACATTTTTAAATTGTAAATATCTTACAAGTGGCTCCAACAAAATATCAGTTGAGGTTAACTAATTTCCGTAAAAATCAAAAACGAAAAAAATAATACAAATTATATGCAAAATAGTTTCGAAAAGAAAAAACAGTTTTTCTAGGTAAAAGTTTTTATATCCAAATTATTTTCTTAAATAATTGTTTATTATTTCCTTCCGAGCACGCTACTGAACTATCCTATAGTTAACAAAAATGTTATTGTAGGTGCCAGATTGAAAGTTTTACTTGGAATTAGCAAAATCAGTATGTAAACAGAACTACATAATTTCGTTCGCTTGAAAGCAAGAAGTAGCAAAATCAAACTATGGAAAGAATGCAGACGGGATAAATTGCACTGTTTTCGCTATGATCACATTGGACATTGGAGAACGTCAGACTAACAGATGTTGCATATGGATACCACCAGAGAGCAGGTAGAGTGCTTCTCAAATTGAAAATTACCTTTCATCTTTATGTTCGCATGTCGGTTGCCGAAGTATTGGTATTACAGACTAATACAGACAATTGTTTTTTTTTAAAAGAAAAATGTTATTTTTTTTATAAATAACGCTATCATATTTCATTATTTTACTTGTAACTGATGTTTGTTGAAGAAAAAGTATTATATTTTCTATTGTCAAATTACAGTAGAACCTCGATTATCCGAAGTAATTGGGACCGACCATCTTTCGGAAAATAGAAATTTTCGGATAATCGAGAATGCTTCAATTTCAAGATTAAGGACAAATATAAACCGTATTTCTTATTAAGTAACAAGTGCTTAATGAAAATAAAGCAATAACAAAATAGAAACAAGAATAAATTACGTGAATTTTAATTTTGAAATTAAGTACCTTATACATATTTCACAAGGGTTTGAGAGAAAGATTTGTTTGTCGCAGTTTCGATTGCCTTAGCTTTGCTGCTCTATCACAAAGTGTTTTTTCAGTACTTTTAGTTCACCAGTATCACAACCTTTCAAAAAGGTTTAAAAATGAATTTCGGTTAACCAAGATTTTCGGTTAAAATAGTTTCGGATAAAACAGGCTCTACTGCAATTCCTTTGAATTATGCAACCCACAAAAATTTCTCGTGGCCTCTAGATGGTTCGGATTACACGCTTTTGGCCTAATATATGTAATATTTTTCTTTAATAATATCTTTATTCATTTGTTATTTGCGAATGGTATTTAAAAATATACAGAATTGTACATTGTTTTTTTTTTTTTTTTTTTTTTTTTTTTTTTTTTTTTTTTTGCGATTAATTGATATTTGTGGAAAACATTCCATGATATTTTACTCTTGAATTTACTGTATTAGGTTATAATTAAATTATAAAACATGATGCTAGAAAAAATTGCAAGGCCTTAATTATTGACATTGCATAAAATTGTGTGTGTTTACGAATGTGAAAGAAAATTACCAAAACAAGTTTTTTCATTCATAATAAAAATCTAAAAAAAAAAAACTGAAGCTATTTAAGGTGCAGTGCGAAGCGTAATGCTGTTGTATGCTTTCTGAATAATAATAATTGTGTCAGAAATTGAAATGTAAATTAACAGTTAGCAAACTGTATATCCCATGTAAATATAATTTATTTGTGCACGAATGTCTTTATGCGTCAGTTATTTATAAACTATAATTAAAGGTATGTGCAGCAGACTAAACGTGCTTTTTGAAAATATTAAAAACCAATTTGTGGTAAAAACTAATTTGTGGAAAGCATTACGTTGTGTTTTAAATTATACCAGAGCAGAACTATTGACTAACAATATGAAATTTAAATCATTTAAAACAATACTCATGGCATGATGCATGATGCATAATGCATATTAAAATAACTAAATATTTTTTATACCTCGCTTAAATGACATATTTATGGGTACTGCAAAAAATAATTTATTTATTGATATTACAGAAATATAAAATTATATAAATACATAAAAATATGCAAAATAAAGATAGAAAACTAAATACAAAATCATGCGCCCAGCACATATTATGATACACTTTCCAAAACATTTCGAACAATGTAACAAAACTTCATCGTTTTGTAAGTTGAAATATGATGGTTAATTGAATCATTTGGAAACGCATAACACATTAAAAAACCCAATTTCAGAGTTCCCAGTTACAATCGAAAAATCATTCGAATGCTTCCAGCACCCCAGTATACGATATATAGATTTGTATCTATTAACTACATGCATGACAAAATTTAGTTCAGTTAAGAAATACACATACCTCTGTTCAAAATTCCCCTTCAGCAATTTCCGCTAATAAGGAGATCGGTACATGAATTGTTTTGTGCAGCCCCGTACATAAGATATAGAATTTAGATACCGTAACATGCACAAAATTATTTTAATTTTAAAGCGCATGCCGAATTTTAAAAGGCACTTCCACAATTATTACTCAAAGGCAGCACTGTAACTGATTTATTTTGCGTGTCCCTCCCTATAAATGAACGAAAAATGATATGAATGCCTTATTCTATCGTAATCATCTTGAAGTGAAGTTCAATGATTTTTATCGGTTAAAAATACATTTAGAATAGCTTAATGTTAATGATTTTTCCTCATTCAACATAATGTAATGAATTCGTTTGAGTCTCCCTGTAAATGAACTATTATTGCTACACACTTCATAAACAATACCAAACATGCCATGGTGAGGAACATTAACGTTTTTCAATTGAATGAAAATCAGAATATATTTAATTGAATTTGAGCGTGAACAGACGACTAGACGAACAGACAAACCGAATGCATAAACACTTTTCAACTTTGTTGGAAAGTGTTTAAAAGTATAAGTTTTGAATCCTGCGCCCTTCTTGCGTGATCCACCGGATTGTTAGTACATTTGCGCGCTACAAATGTGTTGCTAATTCATCTATTGGTGAAAACATACTGGATTACAGCAATTAAAATTTCTTGGATTAAAAGCATATTCAGAAATTTAAATTGTGTATTGATGGGGCGGCCGACAGACAGATTAAGTGTATATACATTTCATTTGTCTGTTTTACGTAACAATTTTAGTTTAGTATGAGTAACGAATAGCTAATCTCTATTAATTTCCACATCGATAATTTAAAATATTGTTTATATTATAAAATGAGTTTAAATTAAAAGTTAACATCGTAAATTTGCTCATGCAATAAACCATATATAATTTACTTTATTAAATGTAGATAGATAATTACCCGTCCAAGTGATCACTACAAACTGAAAAGAAAATTGTTTTGAGTCTGTACTGCTTATTTTGATCATGAGTACGGCCATCATAATTCATAAAATATTTTCATTATCATTTTATACATTTACAGATTAGATATAACATATTAATTGTAATATTTTATAAATTTTAATTAAATTACTAACAATCGCTATAAGCCAACATACACTGAAAACAAAATGAATGCGAGTTTTTCGTTTTTGCCAATAACCTAAAAACTCTGGTACCAGAGTTGTCTGAAATCGAACGTAATTTCAATGGATTCCCGTGATTTGAGACAATCTGACTAAAAGTGTACTCGAAAAGGAATAATTCCTGTTGTTTTTAGCATGTTTAGTTTTTAAATAATAATTTGGTCGAATTACAGCCATATCTTTTAGAAAATAAAAAAATATGTTTTGAAAAATATTTTTTTAATCCATTCCAGGTAGACAATAAAATCAGTACTGGAAATGAGACTTAAAATTAACAGTGTAATACGAACATTAATTTATGGTTTTTGAATGTATCGATCTAGTTATGTCTATTTGAGAAATGATAACATCCGAAAAGCAAGTATTTCGAGTTCATACCAGAAAAAAAAAACACGGAAACAGACTAAATCTTTGAAAACTTTACTGAAAATACGGAAAACACCTCTTCCGAGTTTTTCATGATTGATTCAAAAATTTCACATAGAAGCAAACTTAAAAAATGCTGAGTGGGATTTATGAAACAAGTGTTTATTTTGCTGCCCGCTTAAAGAAGAAAACATTTTGGAATATTTTATCGCAATTTAACCATTTTTATGACTATGAATTTTTTTCGAAGCTATCAAATCTCAAGTTAATATTTTTATGATCAAATAACATATGCAACAGACAAACATGTTAAATAAACAGCATTGAGATTAATATTAACATTATTGTGTTACTCTCGTGTTCATAAATGCTATTAAGCGTCTGAAAATGAATATTTGAGAATTGCTAGCATCAGAATAGCCAATATTAGGTGCTTAAAAAACTGATTAATAAACAGTAAAAATGATTTTTTTTTTCTTAACGGATAGCAAAAGTTGGTTTTGCTTTAGAAATGCAACATTAATTCTCAGAAATATATCGTTTTCCAAGTTGTAAACGGTGGACATATTTTTTACAATAAATAATTCCATTTCTAGTTTTTTCTTTTGCTACACAAAATTTGATTCTTTATATATGGCGCGCACCACAATCAGATACGACAATTTCTTTTGAAATGTGAACGAACTTATGGAACACGAAGCGTATCTTTAATGTACGAGTAATTTTCTAGAATACGTCGTAGAATAATGGTTTAATAATTGGTTATTATTTAAATATGCTTAGAAGCAATAAGATTTTATTTAAACTTCCAATTTTTTGTTATTTCACACTAGAAAAAATTATGCCACTGGAATCTAAAAAATAAATTGTGATGGTAGAAAAAATAATTCAATGTCATCATTATAAATTATTGTTCGAAGAGAAAACTGCGCACGGGGCAAAGTTTCAATTTGGCGCCACCCGCTCCCCCTTCACAACTTTTCTTTGTGAAAGATGTCACAAAATTGAAACTGCAGAAACAGAAACAATGTCCATTGAATACATATTTAGCGTTTATTTTGAAACCCTAGGTTTAATTTTAATTCAGAAATTTCAAAAATTTAATTAACATAATCGAAAATTGCACTTATATTTTGTAAAAGAGATCTCGAAAAAGGGTGTAGATAAAATTTATCTGACAGTACAGTATAACAATTCGGAACACTTTCATATTCCAAGAAAGAAACCCCATGCTATTTTCATAGTATATGTTTTCCTCACAAGCACAGATTCAAACAGAGAAGGTTAACCAAAGATACAAAAACAAAAACCTGAAACAAGTTTTGAAAGTAAAAAAGTCCTTATTCATAAATTTGTATTTCGTTGTGAGGTAAAGGAGTATGCAATAACTTTGAAACGAAAAATGTACGTACTTTGACTGAGAAAAAAAATACTAATATATGTACGGCCCTGGTTATCCGTATAAACATTCAAGGTCGTTTTCTAATATTATCGTGGTCAAACTTATTTAAAATTTCTGCAAATAAATGGGAACTCAAGAAGTGAGTTTTAGTGAATATGTTTCTAGTTTATGAATTAATTCTAGAAATCAAGTGATAATTTCTCGCAATTCCAACCATTTATAATATAATGTTTCGTTCACTCGCCTAGAAAACTATAAACTAGAAATTCTCGATCCGTTCATCTATTCAGTTTATTTGTTTACCTTATCATCTATATCTCTAGTTTAGGGATTTAGAAAAGGATTTCCTATGTGTTCTGTGTGATAAAGGTATATATTTTTTTCTTTTAGTGTAAAATCATTTAAAAATCATTAAAAGTAACTTAATTAAACAAACAGAGATGAAAATATATATCATTTAAGATTGAATCGTTCGAAGTGTCTCTCAATCTTATTTCGATATGAGTCAAATCCTAAAGTAATCATAAAAAAAATACAACCGATTTAAATTGCTTTTGAAAATAATTTTTTTTATCCATTCAGATTTTTTCGTCATTTTATCAGTATACGTTTCAACAAAAATTAAAGTAAAGTAATTAGATAAATGCATTTTTAAAGAACTACAAACGATTATTTTCGCATTTAAAATGACAAAGCGTGAAGTAATGGAACTGAAAGAAGAAATGGAGTATCTACTTTAATTAAAGCTTGTTTGAGATAAGATAATAGCTATATTTAATCTTGTATATTACTGTCAAAGAATTAAAAAGATGTAGAATATCAGAATGAACAATAAATTATCTCCCTCTGCAAATAAATTAATAAATAAATTTGATAAAAACATGCAAAATAGAATAAAAAGTTATTTTTTTTAAATGGAAATCAAAACAACAAGCATAAGTATTAAATACTATATACTACTTTCCATATACTATAAAGTATATGGTTCCCAACCTTTTATTGACCACGCCCCACCAAAGTATCTACAAAATACCAATCCTTCCCCTCCCCCCCTCACTTTGTAAATTATATTTTTTATTATTTAAAAATTTAACTCTATCCACACGTTGGAAGCGCAACATAGCCTTAACAAAAACTAATCATTTCGCATTTTTTAACTTGTCATAGATGTGAATATTCTGTCAAGAATGTATTTATAACATAATTCTATAAATGCATCTTCTCCTTTGTGCCAAAAAGAGTCTCGATGTACTTCCAATGTTAAATAAAAATGTTATACGGTTTGCATGATTATCATCACAAAATATGTTGAAGAGCATTACATTTAGCATTAAAATTGATAAGATTCACATATTTTATAATTCATTTTTTTTAACTTATTATGAGTTTCCGGAAAAGCTTTTGACGTATGTATAAAAAAAAAAAAAAAATCGCACTTTTATCTCAGTAAAACTATTCCAAAATCTTAATATTTACCCTTTTACCCTTTTTTTACCTATCTTTAATAATATATTAAATATATTTTTTGTTTTAATTAATGCCTTTAAAACTGCATATTCATTAATTATTATACTAAAAATTTTAACCCATTCGTAAGTCACTTCTTATAAAACGACTAAATTACTTTCTTTCATTTTATTTTAAGACAATTCTTTTACTTTCAGTGTTTTTAATATTTTTGTTCAATGATATTGCATATCCCATAATTCCTTGTGCGCTTCCCGACAACATTTGTTTACGTTATAAAACTGATGCCGAGAATAAAGAGTTCATCATCGATGTCACGCGTACTCCCCCTCCGCAACTAAATCCTATCGTAGCCTGCCTCTCGTCCCGTCCTCCCGGATATTTTGATTGGGTTGGTTTTTTCACTTGTAATCTATTCGTTCGCGCTTTGTTTCTTTGTGTATTTATAGTGTTGCATCGACTAGGAACCAATAATTTTTACGCTTTTCGTTTGTTTAGTAAATCACCATCACTTGGTGGTTCGATTTTTAATGTGTACATTCTAATACCATGAATATGGATATGGTTATTATGAAGTGATCAAGCGATATTCTGTGAGCCGTAGGATAACTTACTGGAGTTGTTTGCGAAATGTGTTTACAAATAAACTAGTTAAATTTATACTGCCTCTATTAATTATTGAAAGGGAAACACTTCCAATGTTTATTAAGCCTGCCTTCTATTCATCACTACGAATGCATCCCTTTGTCTCATGATAACGGTGGGTTGGCAAAACTTTTGGCATTGATTACTATGCTACATTTTCGTCGATATATAAGAGCGTCACCGGGATATCACAAAAGTCGGCAGTAATATGTCACAAAAGCCGCACAGGATGTCATTACTTGTTAAACTATTTTAATAGAAGAAAATCTTCCAAATTTCAGAGTGTCAGTAATTTTCTGACTATGGTGTGTGATTTATTTTCATCGGCTACCAACTAGTATGATTGCGTGGAGATATAATTTCATGATCGAATTTCACATTGTCAGTAAAACTCTGACTATGAATTGCCAATTATTTTTGCATCCACTCTCACATAGAATGATTAAGAAATGTCCATAAATTCCTGAAACCTCCTAGTGGCTGTATTAAATTTCACATTATTTTCTGACAGCACAATTTTACTTTTTTTTAAATAAATGCTAGCTCTCCATCCAGAAGTCACCATGTTTGGAAACTGCCTCTCTGTGGGTGAGAATTGTTATATTATTTATTAATGTTTGCAGTATTTTAGTAGATTTTTGTTTTATTTACAATATTGTTATTATTATTATTGTTCTTAGGGATAGAGTATATTTTAGTTGTTGTTATTATTTATTGGAAAAAAATATATTTACATTGTTTATTTACTTTAAGGTTATTATATTTATTAATAGGTTTATACTATTACATTTCTATATGAATGAGTTATCCCTCCTTTATACAATTAAGATAAAGAATTGTTAAAAAATCGAGTAGCACCATGAATGGAATTAATATTGTTCCCTTTGAACCAGAGTCGTGTATGAAAATACAACCTTGGTTAATATCTTTTGAGAAATCTTGCATTACCGAGAAAAAAGACGAAAATTGGAAATTAAATAATATTTCTAAATATTTGAAGAGAGAAGCCTTGAAGGTTTATATAAATGATTGTCTGGAGTGTATTAGTTTTGAAAAGAATTCTGAGCTTCTCACTGGAAAATTTATTAGTGTGTATGTTCCTAGATTTTCTGAATTTGCAGATTTAGAGTTAAATGACGTAAATGAATTAGAGCAATATTTTCATAAAAAGGTTGAAGAGGGTAGGAAGTTACAATTATGTGAAACAATAACTGTGCAGGGACTCACAGATGGACTAAATCCCGAATACCAGAATGTTTTTTTTTAGTAAATCCAATATAACATTTTTTTTATAGTAAAATAATGTTGGAAAAGTATGTCAAACAATTTTTAATACATTATTCGTTTAATTATTATGGTGTAAATTCTATTTTAAAGGTTTGTTTGAGAAAAATGTTTAAATAAAATTTTAAAAATTGATTTTTTAAATTTTGCTTGAATTCTGTTTACTTTTAGTTATCAACATTTCTTTTCTAAAAAAAAAAAAAAAAAAAAAAAAAAAAAAAAAGTTTAAAAAAGACAAAGGAAACTAATACCGAATGGCGAGTAAGGAATTTGAAATCCCCCCCCCCCCCCCTAAAAATGTCAAATCCCGCCCCGGTTGGACGTACGCTCCACGTTCGGAACCACTGTATAGCCACTCTTTCATATGATCATGAATATTTCCTGAAAAACATTTTATTTAAATCTATTAAAACTGCGAAACTTTTGGAAAACACTAAAATAACAGGGCATACTTCATTTTCATACTTTAATATAATGTGTAAACTTTTATAAAGTTCATACAATTTTGTAAAATGCAGAAATAAATAACATAACTATTTTCTATGGATCTGCCATCCAATTAGTATTCAATTGGAAAATCTATATTTGACAAATTTTATTTTGTTCAGCATGATAAAAGATTGCCTAAGGGGTTACATACGTTCTCGGAGGCGAAAAAGTGACATATTTTGGAACTTTATTTTAGAAAGAGAGTAAAAGTAATTGAAAAAAAAAAATTATTCCACTTTGTTTTTTATTGCTTCGACTATTTAAAAATTTTGTTGTTAAAGGTTACGGTCCATAAGTGGAGTTTTTGGTCCAAAAGTGTTTTATGTTTATATTTATGTACGTGTTAAGGTAGGTCATATAAATTATAAATATAGCGAAGACAGGTTGAAAAGTTTAATAACAAATAATATTTCATATCATAAAGTAGATATGACATTAAATATTTTAAGATATCAGAATATTAATTAAACATTGTGTAATAAGTACAACATGTAAAATATAATCAAAGCTAATTTGTGTGATAGATTGCTCACTTTCTGACCTACGGGAGGTAGCAAAATCATCCAGAACATAATGTACTTTTAGTCAGTAGTGTGAAGCTTTTCTTCTACAACATGCCTTTGATATCCAAATACCACAAAAATGCTACAATATGTGCACAACAACCCACTACACGGGTTCCTGCTTTACAATGACAATACCAATAATTATTCGACGGCGAATAACAGTTGCAGTATTGAATCCATTCGCTAAAAATCTTCGATGACGTATGTCTCGGCTGCAGCTAAACACGGATAATATCATTGCGTTTTTTATGAACAAATAGTTCATAGTCCGGAATCACGGAGGTGTTTCTAATGTTTAAGAGTTTCCTTTCTTTATTTGATATCCTCCAAGTGTTAAGATACACAGTTCAGGAAATCTTTTAATGTTTGTGCTTCAATTTACTGCCCAAACTACTCGTCTTATCACACTCTACTAATTTGTTTTTAATTGATTGGGTTGATTTGCTAGGTTAATCCATCTTTCGGAAACAACCACATCATCATTATTTTGTTTGATTCTACGTGGTCAAAAAGCATTAAAAATGGTACAGATAATGCACTCAAAGTCACTTATCAATGATCTTTGCGAATTGGGCATTACTTGGTCTAATTCTTTCCATCTTTTTATTGAACTATTAACAGCTTCAATGACCCATCTTACAGATGTTATTAATCCGGATTCATTCGCCTCTTTACAAGAATGATAACTTTTTATATGCAATAAAAAATGTGGCATCTTTACAATCAGAATATTTTTTCTAAAAAATATATTTTATCATTTTAAATTAAAAAAAATATCGTTAGTAATATCACACGTAAAGAACACAAGTCTTATTAGCATGAACATAGAATAAATCATGGCTTTCAACGAAAGACCTTTTCGACGAAGGAAACCATTCCGCGAAAAATTTGCGAAATAGGTGCTATTATACGTAGCACGGTTCTACTCGTTTCGTCTGTGTAAGAACGACCGGATGGTCGCGTGTGGGCTTTTCTCTCAAAAGATTGGCCAATTATCGAAACATCACATGTGTTTATTTGACACATCGGACGACACTGTAAATACAAACTAGCACAAACAAATTGACACATAACACTAA
The DNA here is from genome assembly GCA_963932465.1 of Maratus speciosus. NCBI lineage: Eukaryota > Metazoa > Arthropoda > Arachnida > Araneae > Salticidae > Maratus > Maratus speciosus. Next base: position 176,889,568 of record OZ010792.1, read on the forward strand.
ATCGTATCAATCAATCTTATAGTTTCATTTTGATTCCTTAAGACTGGCAGTAGCCAAAGTCGTTCTCAGTATTTATGGATCACCTTCTTAGGCGAAGCCATTCCAGGTTCTGCTCCGTTTCACCTCTTTTTACAAAAGAGGGCGCTTCTATAGGCGAAAGAGCGTGCGCAAACATCACACCTCCCCCATTCGAAGTTTTGATTTAGTCTTTAAAGACTAATCAAAATCTAGTGGATCTCTATAAACATTTTAGAAAACACACTATTAATAAAATGCAAAATTACAATACTTACTTAACATAAAGATAACTAAAAAGGATAACTAAGATACTATGCAATATGAGATTATGATACTAGTATTAATACGTTAAAGTTCTAGAGTAAATATTTTTAGAGTACAAATAATAATGCTCAATCAACTAATGTCCAATAAAGTCACATTCAGAAAAGTCTTGGAGGTAACATATCACAAACAAAATAATTCAAAATTTTATGGTGAGTTTTTTGAAAGGCAAAGTTTCTTTCATTTACGTCCAGTGTGAGGCATATAGTCTACTTAAAGAGTCTGCATTAGCGTGCAGTTTTCCACGTCGATAGGATATGTGGGCTTGAAATCGTTGCAATGCCAGGGCCCACTTTTGAAGGCGCGCAATTTGAGATGCACAGTCTGTTAAGAATTCTAAAGAATTGTGGTCACTCACAACAGTCACTTGCGAGCCATATATATAATTGCGAGCCATATATATAAGCCAAATTTTTTTTAGAGCGAAGATAACCGCGTTGGCTTCCTTCTCTATAGTGGCATGACGTTCTTGGCATTTCGATAGTTTTTAGCTAATGAAATCAATGGTATGTTATTGGTCATTTTCATCTTTTTGAGATAGGCAAGCACCTGTCGCGTACGATAAAGCATCTGCATGTATGATGAAGGGTTTTGTAAAGTTCGGTGAATAACAAATTGGCGTTTGGCTGATTGCCTTCTTCAGATCACGGAAAGCTGTTTCACACAGCTCGGTCCAGGTAATTTCGTTAGGAGCACATTTTTTTGTAAGTTCAATCAATGGGCGGGCTATTTCAGAGCATGTCGAGATATAGGACCTATAATAGGAAAGAAGTCCTAACAAGCTTCTGACATCTTTCTTGGATTTTGGCACTTCTAAATTTTGGATAGCTGCTACTTTCTCTGGATCAGGAGCATGTCTGCCTGATCCTATGACATGTCCTAGGAACTTTATCTGGGGTCGTGAAAGTGCACATTTTTTAAAATTAACAGTCAGGTTTGCTTCTTCGAGGGTTGTCAGAACAGAGTCTAGATGCTTAAGATGATCGGTGCAGTTATCAGAAAAAACTACCACGTCATCTATGTACGTTTCGGCATATTCTTTATGTTGGACTAAAGTGCGATTCATGAATCTTTGAAAAGTGGCTGCCGCGTTACGTAGCCCGAATGGCATGACTATAAAAGAATACTGTCCTCTGTGTGTGACAAAAAACCTTAAATATTTTAAGACTTCACTTAATCTTATCTGGCCTTTCAGTAAATCCAACAGGCTGATGAATTTCGCTGGAGAGACCTTGTAGAGCAATTCCGTAGCGTTAGGCATAGGGAATGAGTCGACTTCTGTCTGGGAGTTTAAATATTGTTAATCAACGCATAATCTGACTGAGGAGTCTTTTAGGCTACAGATACTATCGGGTGAGCATATTCACACTCCGAGTGCTCGATTTGTCCTAAACTTAATAATTCTTCGATATGTCTGTCTATTTCACTTTTGAGTGCCTCTGGAATTCTGTAGGGCTTCTGACGTTTTGGTTGGTTATCAGGTTTTAATTTAATTCGATGTTCTCTTAAATATGCAATTTTAGGAATTCCCGACTGAAGGTTGGAGTGTCTACGTAACATGTTAATCAGTTGCTCCCTCTCATCTTCTGTTAAATGGTCCAGGTGTAGTTTTTGGTGGCGATTATTTGAATCGTCTTTAGTAATCTGCGGGACGTTTTCAATCTCGCCAAAATCGATATCATCATCATTGATGACGCCTATGTGTGTTGTCTGAGCTTTTATTTCTCTGATTTTATTCGCGTGTAAATACTTTATACTATTATCTGGCAATTGTACTAAATAACTATAGGGGGCTTTCTTTTCGAGTATCGTAGCTGGTGCTGTCCACCTAGCGTATATTGTGTGATTACTGTCCAGAATTAATATAATAACTGGATCATTCGGTGTAAATTCTGTATGTCTAGCTTTTCTGTTGTGATAATAAGCGTAAGCCTGCTGCTGATCCTTGCAAGAAATTCCGGCATGCTCGGCTGATTTTTCTAACTTTATTTTCAGGTCATTTAAGTAATTGGTAACTAAGCCTACATGATCAATTGGTAAAGGTGTTTCATTATTCCATGATGACCTTAATATGGAAAGAGGACCAGTTGGACGTCTACGATATAACATCTGGAATGGACTAAAGTCCGTAGTAGCATTTGACCCCTCCCTGTATGCCCACAGCAAAAAGGGTATGGGTTTATGCCAACTTCCGACATTTTCTCTTATAACCTGGTGAATCATTCCTTTAAGGACACCAATCCATCTTTCAACTAATCCATTTGACTGTGCGTACTCGGAACGGAAAAACTCGGGGACGTCCCTAAACGTTTCATAAATTCCTCCGTCAGGGCCGAAGTGAAGTTTCTGCCCTGATCGCTAGCTATTAATTTGGGAATTCAGGTCCGTGAAAATATCTGTAAAAGGGCATCGCATGTAGATTTAGCGAAAAGATTTCGTAAACAGATCGCTTCCGGCCATCGCGTACACTGGTCTACCGCTGTCAGTACGTACTTGTATCCTCCACTAGCCGGTTCTATTGTGACTATAATGTCTATATTTATAATCTGCATCGCCTTGTCAGGACGAATAACTGGGTTATCGGTACATTATCGAACTTATTTGCTTTCGCTGGAAGCTGACAGGACAACCATTTGTAGCAAAACTCGCTCACATCTGTCTTAACACTAGAACGGCGGGAAAATCTTACCTACTGGAACGGCGGGAAGGGGTCATTTTGACACCTCGATGAAACTACTGAAATAACAACGTTAAAACAATTTTAAATGCCATACATTGGCAAAAATATGTAATTTACGTGTATTTCATAATTTATATTTAATATTACTCGATAATTTATTGAGTTTTTAAAGTACTGTATATGTAACACCTACAGGGCGAATAATTGGATCATACTACAACTACTCAAAAAACTCATTAATTTAATGTAAAATTCGATTTAAAATTAATCTTTCCACAAATTAAAACTAATGTTAACTAAAATAAAACACAATATATAAAATAATATATATACATATTTTCATCTACCTACTCGCTGAATGATTCACTCTCTAAATCCATAAATGAGAAATATGTTCTGTTGTTTCCGTTGTTTCATTATAAGTGCAGCTGAATGGTTAATATGTTAAGCATTCTGTTTCAATTTTATTTAATGCTTATAATACTCCAAATTGTACACACGTATTTGGAATTAATTCAGTTGTAACAAAAAAAAAAAAAAAAAAAAAAAAATAGGAATTTTTCGAGTACATTTTCCGCACACAACTTTGAAACATGGTGCGCAAAATTCTTGAGATTTGTTTCCATTGCATGTCTGTACTTGAAATGTTTTCTCTTCATATCTATTTTATTTTCGTGGGTTTTTTTTTTTTTTTTCTGAAGACTCAGGAAAGATCTTTGAGAGTTTTGAAACCATAAAATCCATTCTGAACACATCTCCTAAATTTAATAGAAAATCTCTTCTACTGATAGGCTTGCCTGTTACACTTTTATAAATTACCCAGGCGTTTACAGCTGTATGATCCAAAATATTGAAAAAGATATGTACAGGCCATCGTCTTTTAGCCGATTTCAAGGAGTATTTTCGGCATATCTGATCATGGATATCCACACCATACTTCGTTGCGTTGTAATATTGTATTGAATCGGGCAACTTTTTGAGACCGTCTTCAGTTTTTAGAGTAGAATGTAATAAGCTCAGTAGAAAAACTCTTTTTTTTTTCTTTCGGCTTGATATATGGTAAGTGTCATATTATCACATACCACTATCTTCGATGTATAAAGAGTACTGCGCATATTTTTCAATGATATAGGAATTTCTCTTCTGTTCTTTTTCATTGTGCAACCAAAGTTGTATTTTTAGCTTTTAACATTTCTGCTAATTTGATGCTAGTAAAATAGCTATCTGTCGTAATATTCCTCCCTTCGTTTAGATGGGGATCTGTTAATTTCATGACAACATTTTCCGATAAACGTAATTAAGGATTGGTGTTTCATCTTTTTCATTCAAGAGGTATTTAGTATCAAAGTCAACGGATCTCCAAAATTTTATTCCAAATTTATCCAATTTATTTGGCATATATTGCGTAAATTTATATCTATCTTGAGATGGGAACAATTGTTCCTCAGCTGTAATATTTTGTCCTGGTCGGTAGCATGTTTTGCAATTTCGAATAAATTTATTCCACATTTCAGATGCAAGAGCAAATTTATCAGTCTGTAGTCTGCTAGATCTTGTTGTCTTTTCACCCAACCTAAAAAATCTTTTTCTTTCTTTGAATATATCTCTTGAGATAGTTTCTTTTCAAAATAGTATTCCTCATGCCTTGGACGACAATGAATATGAATCTAAACCCTTTTTTTATTGCTCCTCGAACATATAGTATAGAAAAAAAAGCAGCTTCGAGTACAAAGAGTATTTTACTAAAAGGGGTCAAAATGACCCCCGTCCGCCGTTCTAGGAATACAAGCCCATATTTCAAAAACTAACCAATCTAGAAAGCTGAATTTTTTTTTAGGAATATATGTTATCTATTTAGGAAAAGTCAAAAAATTTCAAGCGATTTCGCCTAAGTAAACAAAAGTAATCAACGGACGAAAGTACTCACGTGTCAAAATGACCCCTACCGCCGTTCTAGTGTTAATCCCAGGCCAACAAAAAGAATATTTTAATCTTTGAGTGGACTTTCGTTTTCTTAAATGCCCACCCCAAGGACTTGAATGAAGGACCTCTAGTAACTGCTTTCTACGCGACTCGAGTACGAGCAATTGATGTACCGTTTCTCTTAATATCTTGTCACGATGATATAACAGATTGTCTTGAACAAAATAATACGCTCATTTTTAGCGTCTGTCCAACAGTGACTTAGTGATGCATCCCTCTTTTGTTCCCGTTTAAATTTTCCGAGTCGTTCGTGAAATTGCTGGTACATTTATTACAATCGTTATAAATATTCTTGTCTGCATTTCCTCTTTCAATCTACCCGGCCTCCGTAGCAGCACAAGCTAAATCTAAACTTACCGCATTGTTTTCTCTCGTACGGGGCAAATTTATAGTACTACAATCATTTATTGCGGTGTCGGGTTCGTTACATTCGCATATCGTGCTTAATTTCTTATGAGCATTTAAAGATAACAGTAGACCATTAATTAAATTATCAACCATCGCGCACGTTAGTACTATTTTTGGGATCACCCTGCAATGTACTTTATCAGCCGCTATGCTTAGTTGAATGTTTCTTAACGGTGCTCTTAACTCGTGTCCAAAAGCTGATTTAAGTATAACTGATCCGCATGGTACTCTAAAATGCTCCGGTACACAATCACTCTTTATAATTGAAATCTGAGTACCGCTATCGATGAATCCTCGCAAAATTCTATTTTCAAATTCTAAAGCTGCCATTATACGTAGCACGGTTCTACTCAGTTCGTCTGCTTCAATGTGCTCTACCAATAACCTCTTTGATAATGAAGAACCAGACAGTGAACATTATCTGCTAGAGATACTGCTATGTACACGGCACTATGCGGGTTCTTGTCATTGTCATATTTAGGTACAAAGTCGCAACTTGATACTAACACTATTTTCATTTGAAGACCTTCGTTATTCTATGCCCATTCTTATTAGCAATACTTACGTTCCTTTTAACAGGTTTAAACGCACTGATGCATCCTATAGTCTGTTAGTGATGTGAAGGAATGCAGTTACTTAACTCTCTATTTTTAATATTTTACTATGAGCGCAGATTTGCAACACTTTTATTTTAACATAATTTGTATATTTTGATGTATTTTATAATGTATGTCAAGAAGAAAGTGTTGCGGGATTGCGCTCATATAAAGAATTGAAGTAAAAATAGAAGAAATTGCGTTTTTTCATCAGTACTACAAATTATACGAACTTTGAGCTTGTGTAAGTCATATAAATCCAAACAAAATATAAAAAGTATTGTTAAAATCGTACAATATGTACCTTCTATTATTAAAAAGTAAACAAAATCAGTATAACAGAATCAAATTCTAGTCTATTTCATTCGTTTAAAATTTGACCTTTTAATTAATTGGAAAAAAAATAAAAATAAAATAAAATTTTCAAAATTTCGATAGATATTAGACAATTTAATTATGCGGAGTTGAGCGCAATTTTTTTCACAAACTTTTAAAATTATTCAAGTTAGAATGCTGCACATGTTGAAAAATGTAGTTTCCGGAAAATCGCGTTTAAATTTTAGGATTCAATATATTTTCATTGTGCGAACGCTTACATTTTTAGCTCTTATCAATTTTAATAATGAAGATATCAGTTTAACTTTTTGCCCATATTTTACAGAATTTAAGTATTTAATTTCCGTCAAAATAATAATAATAATAATAATAATAATAATAATAATAATAATAATAATCGATTTTTTTTTAAATTTGAGAACGTATGTAACTCCTTAACTTGTTTGCTTTTCACTGTGTTTATAAATCAAAAGTTTAAATCATAAAACACAATTCCTTTTCTAATGTAAAGGTTTTTTTTCACTTTTTACTTCAAAAATTATAAAATAAAATTTTAATTATCCTATTAGGTTCCTTTTGTAATTTTATTACACGTGTACGACTTTTTATAAACATCAACATTATTTGTTCTTATTTACCCATTTTTAATTAAATTGAAACGCAAAATATGATCTTCATTATTTAAAAAATAATGCGTGCTTTATGCATAAAATATGAGTTTAAATAACGTAATTGTTAGATAACAAAATGTATTTTTACGTTCCGTCCACTTAGCACGAAATGAATATTGTAATCGTGATAAAAACCTGATTCTGAAAATTTTAGTACATCTTTACGTTTTTATGTTTCCTGGATCTGGTTTGGCAAATTTCATAATCATTGCATAGATGTGTCTTTACGTATCGTGTATGCTGCAATTTTTGTAGCCCGGTTACCGTTTTTTTGGCATTTCTACGGTGATGTTAGTATTTATGTGTGTATGTGTATAAATGAACATGATAGCTTTCGATTCATCTCTCATTTAATGAATATGTTCTGCAATATCTCAAAAGCTGCATTCATTTCTGCACAAATAATTTTTCTATTTGTAAGAGTTTTTTATCAAAAACACTTTTTAATTAATTTTGCAAATATTTTATGACCAAAGAGAACCATTAAGTATTTTTGTTTTACCTCTTTGTTTCACTTAAATATTGTTATTATTGACGCTCATCTTATATTGATGTAAAATCATATTTAACTAGAACGTTTCCTAATTTAGAAAAAAGAAATTTGTTAAAAAGCAATAATCAAAATGGAGTCCGATTCATTAATCTGATAATCAAGTAAGAAAATTAACGCAATGTAGGTATTTGAGGAAAAATAGCGAAACTTCTGTACTTAAGTATACTTAAAAACTCGCATTAGCATCACTATCGTAAATTGAACTTTATATATATATATATATATTATATATATTTACAGGCTTTAATTGCAGAATAGGAAGAAGGAAAATCCATTGAGATAAACCTCATGTTTCAGGTTTATGTATGAACGTGAGCATTTTCTCAACAACATCATTTCATTTTGAGTAGTGGAGCCATTTCCGTTTTGCAAATATAGGATATAATTATTATTTTTTTATTTTTAATACTTTTTATTTAATCTCAAAATATACTGTAACGTGTTCCGAAGTCGGAATTGTACAATTACTGAAAAGTGAACAGATGAAAATGAAAGTAAAATTTAAGAAAATATGGGATGAAAGCTTGACTCGTAATCAATACATCTTCAATATTTTTCATTATTTTTCGAATCATGAAATAAATATTAAACGAACCACGGATTTAAACTGTTTTTGAAAGAAAAATGTGAAATCAGAAATCTTGTTTTAATGTGGAAAGTTATTTATTATTCCACATCTTTTGATATCGAAAGTACTCACGTAGTAATTGGACAAATATATTTTTTAAAGAAAAGTAAATTAAATATTAATACAGAGGGTAAACAGGACAGTTTGATTAATAAAAATTTTATAAGAAAACAATTTTATTTTATCGTGTTTTGAAATGTTTTAGAAATGGAAAAGTAATTGAATCATGTAATAAAACCAGAAAGATAGCCCTTCAAAAATGACGGAAAATGAGATATAAAGTAATATAGAACACATGTGTAAGAATATGAGATTTCCTGACATGTTCCGAAGTGGTAGATGAAAATAACACATTTTAAATACGAAACACAGGTACGAAAATCTATGTACAGTAAAAGACCACAAATCTGCACAAAATAGTGCTCCAAATGCTTTGCGGATTTGAGGCTTTTTTGGGGCTTTTTTTCACAGGTCATGTCTATTCAATCTTTGTTTGCTTTTTTTTTTAATTTCATATTTTGGACAATTAAGATTGTTAATTCTGAAAAATAAATTAATTACACGCTTAAACATATAAGTAACGTAAAAACTACTTTTAAAATAATATTTATATACTAGGGGGCTCTGCCGCCTGCAAGCTACTCTCGCCAACCTCAGTTCAGACACCGCAGAATCAAAAAACACGCTAATCTGATGGGTTTTAAAAATATTAGAGAAGATTGAATTATACTGAAAATAGCTGTGGAGATCTCCCTGTAAACGGGTTTCCATTCAATTCCCTTTAATTGCAAAAATTTAAGGACGAATCAGTTGCTGTTAAGACATCCAATGGTTGTTTTCGTTTTTGATTAAAGAGGATCAGTTAAACATTGGAAAAGAAACTAAAATAAAATAAATTAAGTATAAGAGTCTTTGTCTCCCGGTATTTTAAAACAATACCTATAACAAAAGCCTAAGTCATGTAACTTTCATCAACAGTTCCAGGCGGACCACTTCGCTTTTTATACTCTAGGTGCCATTTTGGTACTTTAATGTTAGCCATGCACATGTTATAAGTCGCCAAATAATAGTCTATCGCCGTCATTTCATCTATATTATAATAGTTCAAGTCATCAACTGCCATAAACAAATACGGTCTTATACCTTCGCCGTTCATATGAAAGTTTTGCACAGATGTCATATACGTCCGATATTGGCGCGATTTTTTAACGACGCCAATTTTGGGAATGCATCAATAGCATAAACAACAATATCGGGCTTACCATATCAAGCAAAATAACGATACTTTGGCGCCAGTTAAATGCCCGTTCCGTATATGACACTGCCGTCAGAAAAAAACACACGCCAATATGGGATTGTAAGTTTTCCATTTTGATTAAAAAATCAGAAAAAAAAAAAAAATTCGAATAAAACTACATAAAATTTCCATGGTTGCAAAGAATTCTTGGTAATGTTACGCTAGCCGGATGCAAATCTCGCGAATAGCTTTTTTTCAACTCGCCAGTTAGCATTTTTTTTTCGAGTGATAATATTAGGCCAGATGGCATATACGCGCAGCAGTTTGTCGTGATTTTTCTTTTTCTTTTTCTTTTTTTTTTTTTTTTTTTTACGAAAATTCGGCGAAAACTTCGTTTTCAGATACCAGTTACATATGCATTTTTGGTATTACTTAGTTATCCCGTCGACCAAAAATCTATCGCCAAACTATAAGATTAAATTCTATCGCCAAATTATAAGATTAAATGTCAATAATGGTTGGTCGTAAATGTCACTTCACTTGACTTTGAGTAAGTTACACATGTTTACGTCATCAAGTGATTTATATTTCGACTTTTAGGTAGCTTTCTTTACAAAAAGCTACCTATTGCAGCCGTTCGGAGGAAAGCGATTTCAAAAAATTTTGGTATATTTTCATCGATCATGACCCCCAGACCCCGAAACCACCCTCCGTTCAAAATTTATATATATATATATATATATATATATATATATATATATATATATCTGACATATGTCACACTGTAACTCTCGTATTTATGAACCGATTTGGATGTAATTCGGTGTGTACATAGTACATACCAATGTCTCGACCGAGTTCGTTGGCCAGCTTCATCCGCCATTTTGTTTCAAAATGGCGGCCATTTAAAATTTTTAAAAAAATTTAAAATTTGAAATGTGGTACCAAAAAATTGAAAATGGAAAAATATTTTTTTCTTATGTATTTGACCTTTATACAAAGACTCCGTAGCAGTTTTTGTTTTGTCTATATCTTAAAAAATGGCTGAGTTATAGCATTTTGAATTTCTAGCGAAGCTGACATTTTGAAACGTCCTGAATTTTACCACGCGATAAAAGGCGTATTTGTGAACCGATTTGGATGTAACTTCGTTTATACATAGTACAGACCAATGTCTCCAACGAGTTCGTTGGCCAGCTTCATCCGCCATCTTGTTTAAAAATGGCGGCCATTTAAAATTTTAAGAAAAAAATAAATTTGAAATGTGGTAGCAAAAAATTGAAAATTGAAAAAATATTTTTTTCTTATGTGTTTGACCTTGATAAAAAGATTCGGGAGCAGTTTTTGTTTCGTCTATATCTTAAAAAATGGCTCAGTTATAGCATTTTGAATTTCTAGCGTGGCTGACATTTTGAAACGTCCTGATTTTTGCCACGTGATAACAGACGTATTTATGAACCGATTTGGATGTACCTTGGTGTGTGCATAGTACATACAAATAACTCAACCGAGTTCGTTGACCAGCTTCATTCGCCATCTTGTTTCAAAATGGTGGCCATTTAAAAAAATTAAAAAAAAATTAATTTAAAATGAGATACCAAAAAATTGAAAATTGAAAAAATATTTTTTTCTTATGTGTTTGACCTTGATAAAAAGATTCGGGAGCAGTTTTTGTTTCGTCTATATCTTAAAAAATGGCTCAGTTATAGCATTTTGAATTTCTAGCGTGGCTGACATTTTGAAACGTCCTGATTTTTGCCACGTGATAACAGACGTATTTATAAACCGATTTGAATGTAACTTGGTCTGTACATAGTACATACCAATGTCTCGACCGCTTTCGTTGGCCAGCTTCATTCGCCATATTGTTTCAAAAGGGTTGCCATTTTTTTAAAAAAAATGTAATTTAAAATTTAAAATGAGGTATTAAAAAATTGGAAAATGAAAAAGATTTTTTTTATGTGTTTGGCCTTAATACAAAGATTCTGGAGCAGTTTTTGTTTCTGAAAATTTGTTCTTTTGTTTATATCTTAAAGAGTGGTTGAATTATAGCACTTTGAATTTCTATCATGGCTAACACTTTGAAACGATCTTGTATTTGTCACGCGATACCACACTTATTCGCCTATTTCGATGGAAGAAGGCATGTGGATAGTATACATCAATATCTCGACCAAGTTCGCTGGCCAGCTTCATCAGCCATCTTGTTTCAAAATGGCGGCCATTAAATTAAAACAAAATTATATTTAAAGTGCGGTGCAAAAAAATTAGAAATTGAAAAAGGTTTCTTCATTAAGTATTTGACCTTGATATAAGGATTCAGGAGCATTTTTTGTTTGTCTTTATCTTAAAAAATGGCTCAGATATAGCAGTTTCAATTTCTAAAGTGGGTGACATTTTGAAAAATCTGATTTTTTGCCTGCGATGGCACTCGTATATATCAACCGATTCCGATATGAGTGAGCATGTGCACAGCATTTACTAAGGTCTCGACCAAGTTCACTGGTTAGCCTCATCTACCATGTTGTCTTAAAATGGCAGGCACTTTAAGAAATCGCCGAATTTGGCAGCCAAATATAAGCGACTTTAAATAAAAGCAGCTTGGATAAAGCTGACTAATTTCGCGAAATTCTCATTCATAATGATTTAGTATTGATAAAAATTAGTATTGAATCTCTTACATTCGGTTTCCACTTAATTGAGCTTCGTGTGTTTGAATAATATAAGTTGGCTTTTTAAAAATAAGGAATATGAAAGCTACCTCTTCCTCCCGGCACTGGCCGAAGGACTTTTTATTTGCATATTTATTAATGTTATGCTAATTTATTTGTTCTTTCGTTATTTAAAATAAAAACTATATCAATTTGTATAACTTGGCGAGTGTTTTGGCGATTTATATAATTTGATGAAATTGGTCGAAGTAATAACTAAATAGTACCGTATTTTTTAATTATTTTCCATTATTTTCTAAAGGAAATAAAAAAATATATAATTAATGATTATAGAACAGTATAATTTATAAAATTTATAAAAATAAATATACGTAAATAAACATTTATTATCAAATAAACAACAATAGCCAGGTTACCATGTCAACCATTTCTGAAATATTAAAAAATATATATATATCTGTTTGATTTAAATTTGGGTTGCCATCATTAGAAGAATGTATATAAAATTAATATTTCGAAAACTAATTCGAATTTTAAAAATTCTAATACCAGTTTTGAGATCTGAGGATCAATGCTGATTTTTGGTGTTAATTTCATCGCAAAGTATTCCATATTTTAGGAGAAATCGCTTGAAACATAATCAGTTGTTTAATCAGTCGATTCATATTATCCGTTTCATAAATTCGTTTTATTAGGATTTTATATGCATAGGGTAGATTTATATATATATATATATTAGGGTGGTCCTTGTGATGTTTGCGCACGCCCTCTATCCTCTAGAATCGCCCTCTGTGGCCGAAAGAGGAGAATCAGGCAGAACCTGGAATGGCTTCGCCTAAGAATGTGATCCATAAATACTGAAAACGGCTTTGACTACTGCCAGCCGTAAAGAGTCAAGACGCAACTATAAGATTTTCTTGATATGATTTAGTGTCATGTTTCAATTTGTTTGTGCCAGTCTGTGTTCATCGAGCCGCCCTATGTGTCAAATAAACATTTGTGTTGTTTCGATAATTGTCCAATGTTTTGAGAGAAAAGCCCACATGCGCCATCTGGTCGTTCGTACACTGGTGTCAGACAAAAAGTGGGATTTGGCCAACAAGTGAATTTGACGTGCATTACGGAAACCCTATCGGATTATCTTTTTAAGGAGAAGATTTTATTAGATCATTTTAAATATGGCAAATAAGTTGTCAAAATTTAAAAAAAGCTCGAGGTGTAACGAAAAATTCAACAACGTCCATAATTAAAAAAATTGAAGACAATTATTTGTCCGTAACGCCAAACTTAGATGATCTCGAAGAAAATTTGGCGATGTTAGAACAAAAAGCCAGCGATTGAAAACAAGAGGACAGCGAAATTTTATCATTAATTGATGATTTATCTGAAGTTGAAAAAGATGCTAAGGTGTCGTTGGAGTACCAGGAATAAATTATACTTTGGAAGTTCAGAGTAAATAAGAAACTAAAACATAAAGATGAAAAAGAACCCCCCACCCCTGTATGTCCCGCAAATAATAGGTGCGTAGAATTTCCGAATACGGTAGAACTACCGACACTTAAAATTGAGAAATATTATGGAAATATTAAGCGTTTCCAAAATTTCTTGAGATCGTTTAAAACAGCGGTACATGACAATGAACACCTGTCAAATATTGAGAAAATGAATTATTTATTCAGTTATCTGGGTGGGAGTGCGTATAATTCTATATCGGGTTTTGCGTTATCTCATAAAAATCACATAGAAGCCGTCGACGTACTTAAAAAACAGTTTGGTAGAAAATATTTAATTATTACCAGTCATATTAATACATTGTTGACTTTAAATCCGGTTACAAAATCGCATGACATCACGCCATTACGTAAATTATATGACACCATTCAAACCCAGATTCGCAGTCTCAGGTCATTAGAAATGGAATCGGATAGTTTTGATGCACTTCTGACTCCAATAATTTTAAAAGCACTGCCATATAATTTATCTCTGGAATTTAGTAAAAAAAGTGTCAAAAACTCGGAATCCAATTACGGCGTGGATAAATTATTAACATTTATCCGAAATGAATTGGAAGGAAGAGAAAAACAGAGTCAAATAATTAATGTCTCTTCTGATTTTTCAAGGCCAAAACAATCAGATTTATTACCCGAATTTAGACAAAAGATTAACAAAACATTTGGCGTCAGTTATCTCAAATGTCTGTCGGCGAGAGTGTTTGTTTATTTTGCAAGGCAGTTAATCAGCATTTAACTGAAAATTGTGACAGATATTCAATTCAGGAAAGAATTAATAAATTGAAAGCTGAGGGCAGATGTTTTGCGTGCTTGAAGCGAAAACGCGTAATTAAAGAGTGTACCGAAAAAACTAAATGTAGGCTGTGTTTCAAATTACACCACGTGTCAATTTGTAATTCTTTCGTTGGGAAGGGTGATAAATCAGAAAAAGATACGAATGAAAATGCACTGTCAGCTAGAGTAATGTCGCAAAATGTATTTGCTTTAGGGCAGGGCGAGAAAGGAGATACAGTAGAAGATCTTTATAACGCAAACCTAAAAACGCAAGGTTGTGCGTTATATAGAATTTTGCGTTATATGGATCACATCATTAAATTTACCTTGTAAACATGGCCAAATATGTCTGTAACATATCAAAATACATTAGAATATCTTTATACTGCATTCTTTGTTGCCAAGATTTTCCAAATTATAAAATTTTGCATAATGTAGGTCAGGCATTGTTAAATTTACTTTATAAACATGATGTAAATATAACTCTTATATTAGACATTTTCAAAAAATGTTTATTGTAATAATAGCATTTTTTTCAGTAAAAAGGTCTTAAATTAGGAGATAAAGTTGAACTAATGTATCAAATTAAGTCCTCTAGAGAGTAGCAATTTTTTATGATGTGAAAATGCAGGTACTTTTTAACTGCAAAATTCATTGTTTATGTCTGAAAAGTTGTGCGTTATATGGAGAATTGCGTTATATAGAATTGCGTTATAAAGATCTTCTACTGTAGTTAATTGAACCACTCCAATTTATAGACTTAGAATTTGAAAATAGAATTCTGTGAGGAGTCATCGATAGCGGTACTCAGATTTCAATTATAAAGAGTGATTGTGTACCGGAGCATTTCAGAGGACCATCCGGATCAATTATACTTAAATCAGCTTTTGGGCACCAGTTAAGAGCACCGTTAATAAACATTCCACTTAGCATAACGGCTGATAAAGTACATTGCAAGGTGTTCCCAAAAATAGTAATAACGTGCGCGATGGTTGATAATTTAATTAATGACCTACTGTTATCTTTAAATGCTCGTAAGGAATTAAGCACAATAAGCGAATGTAAAGAACTCGCCACCACAATAAATGATTTTAGTACTATAAATTTGCCCCGTACGAGAGAAAACAATGCGGTAAGTTTAGATTTAGCTTGTGCTGCCCCGTATGAGAGAAAAGCCCACACGCTGCCATCTGATCGTTCTTACACTGGTGTCAGAAGTGGTGTGATGTTTGCGCACGCCCTCTATCATCTAGAAGCACCCTCTGTGGCCAAAAGAGGAGAATCAGGCAGAACCTGGAATGGCTTTGCCTAAGAAGGTGATCCATAAATACTGAGAACGGCTGTGGCTACTGCCAGCCGTAAAGAGTCAAGATGCAACTATAAGATTTGCTTGATATGATTTAGTGCCATGTGTCAATTTGTTTGTGCCAGTATGTGTTCCTCGTGCTGTCCTATGATTCAAATAAACATTTGTGTTGTTTCAATAATTGGCCAATCTTTTGAGAGAAAAGCCCACAAGCTACCATCTGGTCGTTTTTACAGTCCTTAAAATATTAACTTTAAAATTTTCTATGGGGCACCCTCCTATTTTGTTCTATGTATAAAATAAAGACTTCCACAAAAATTTCAGAATTTTGAAACATGTTTTAAGGGTCGCTACTAAGGTTTGAATATTAAAAAAAATTAAAAATTGACATATTTTGTAATCTAATAATATATTATTTATACAAATCCAGAGTCATTGCCAAATTGAATCATGGTATTATATTACGCTGTAAAGACTGGCATTTGTTTCAAGTTTCAACATACTTACACAGTCTATTGTCCAAACACAGACAGGAGTATGTCATGCTTACAGTCTATTTCACCTCAACTTGGCTGCATTGAGAAAAGCAGAGAATCAAACATTCTAGCTTGAAAAATAGTTCTCCATTATTTTTTAAACTTAAATATCTGAAATGCGTCAAAATTTATAAGATAATGTTTATAAATTATAGAATTTGATTTTTTTTATATTCGTAAAATGTCGTGCTAAATGGACATATTCGTATTAGAATTCGAGCAAACTGAGCCCAAAATTACAATAAAAAAAAGAGTTTTCGGAAAGCGTTCTTTTCACTGTTCACTGGGATTGCAAAATTTTAGAAGCCATTTCAGTTGAAACTGTTGACATATTACCCATTATTGCTCCAGATAAAGATATTGACCAGTTATTTGTTGTTCCAAAACTTTAATCAGGAACAGGTGAGGCAATGACTTCTTCTGTTAACGAATTATTGAATTCGTGAAGAGTACCGAGCAAGTAAAATGTATGATTTTTGATGTAACCTTTTTTAATACCGGATTATCAAGTGAAGCTTGTGCTCTTCTGGAACAAATATGAAAAAAGAAATGATTTGGATTGCCATAATCACATCCTTGAAATACTGGTTTTGTTCTTTATCTTTTGTATGAAGTTTATTGTATTCCTCCATGGGTTGTACCCCACTTTTGACTACATCTTAAACAACTTTGACGGAAGTCGCTGATGCCTTACATGTCTTGTAGGATGTATTTTCATTCCCGTTAGTCACATCTATTTAAAAAAGTCTGAAGGTAAATCCAGAATTAAAAAAAAACCCACAGTGCTGCTTGATAGAAATTCTTGCAAGTCATTTTGGAGATTGACATCATGATCAGGACGTGTACTTTTCAAGCGTTCATAATTTTCTTCATTTATCAAAGCATGCACCATTTTTCTTTTACTTTCAAAAAAGACATTACCATCGTAAAATGCAAAAGCAACTAGCTCTTCTGTGAAGTACAGAAATGTCCTAGGAACTTCTTCAAAGCACACAAAGGAATGTTTTCATTTACATTTTCGTCTTTTTTCAAGTTCTTCAGGAGCAATACATCATTTGGCATGATTACAGCTCTGATTGTAAATTTTCACCACACACGAACAAACTTGACGAACTCTAGATTCTTCCTGCTTAGATAGTTTAAACTGATCTCTAAATAAATAAATCTTGTGCAGGTATATGGCCTTTACCATCCATGGAACCCGATGCAATCCACCCTGGGCTATAATATAAACACCTCTTTAGGGTACTCCTCCTAAGAAAATGATGGCAAGCTCTATCAGTTCCTTGTAATCGTACCTTGCTTGAAAATCATTAAGCTGATTTTGAGCAATTTCTGTTATTTCTGACGTATTATGTGTTATATTTTCATTGAATAAATTGTCAGTTCTGGGGGTCTGAAATGTGCCATAATCGATAGACATCCGCGAAAATTTAAATCGTTTGAATAACAGTATGTCCGGTCCACTTCAAACTCCGAGAGACTTAACAACAACTTCCTTAAGCATAATTCCAAGGTTGTGATGATGGCAAGCCAAATCATTTCTTTGTTCATAGTCTGAACCAGAAGAGCGCAAGCATCTCCTTGGGTATTAACAAAGGTTATATCAAAAGTCATACATTTTACTTTGCTTGTAATCCCCAAAACTCCAATGTTTCGTTAACAGCAGAAGCTATTCCTTCATCTGTTCCTGATTGTAGTTTTGGAACAGCTAGTTAAATGGTCAGTACCTTTACATGAAACAATAATGGGTAATCTGTCTACAGTTTCAGATCCTAAATTGTCTTCTACAATTTTGCAATCCCTGTGAAGAGTCAAAGAAACGCTTGCCGAAATCTCTTTTTTTAAGTTTTTTGCTCTGCTTTTGATAAGAATATGTCTATTTAGCACGGCGTTTTACGAATATAAAAAAAACAAATTCCATAATTTATAAACATTATCTTATAAATTCCTACACATTTTAGCTATTTAAGATTAAAAAGTAACACAGAACTATCTTTCAAGGTGGAATGTTACTGTTTCTACCTTTCACAATGCTCTATAGTTGAGGTGAAATAGAGTGTAGACATGAAATACTCCTGCCTGTGTTTGGACAATAGACTGAGTAAATATGTTGAAACTTTAAACAAATGACAGTCTTTACAGCCTAATATCATAGCATGACTCAATTTGGCGATGACTATGGATTTGTATTAATAATTTATTATTAGCTTACAAAATATGTCATTTTTTTATTTTTTTTTAAACATTCAAACCTTGGTAGCGACCCTTAAAACATGTTTTAAAATTTGGAAATTTTTGTGGAAGTCTTTATTTTATTTATAGAACAAAACAGGAGGGTACCCTCCTGTTTTGTTCTACGGCGAGTCATGTGGTTCCAGCAGGATGGAGCGCCAGCCCATTACGTACGAGACGTCCGCAACTATCTGGACATCACATTTCCGAATAGATGGATTTTTCGAGGTGGTCCTGTTGCTTGGCCTGCTCGCTCGCCAGATCTTTCACCCCTCGATTTCTTTTTTTGGGGACGATTGAAGGCTCTTATGTATGAGACACCCATTGAATCCCCCGAGGAACTGGTCGCCAGACTTTCCGCCGCTGTAGGGGAAGTGCTCGAAAAGCCTGATGTTTTCGCGAATGTTCGCCGTTCCATTCTTCGCCGTTGTTCTGCGTGCATAACCTCTGGTGGTCACAATTTTGAACATTTATTGTAATTACATGTTAATAAATATGCTTTGGTAACATAATCCTAATTTGTGTCTTTTTACCTCGTATCACAGCACACAATGTGTGGACATGGTAAACTGAACTGTGCTCAGGAGTAGAAATTTCAAACCCCTCTCCCCAGAAACTTAACCACGTCTAACGATTCAGATTTTGGGCTGAAAATTTAAGTCTAAGCTTTAGAAAGCATTTAATGAGACACAAAAAATAACGGTATAAAATAGTTGTTCGTTACTCCAAAGTCTAAAGCGCCCTCTATCGGAATTTTTTGAAAATTTTCTTTAAAATTTATTTTCAAGAAAATACTGACATAAAGAATAATTTTAGCAAAACGCGGCAGTAGTTAGAGCCTAATCTACGACACAAAGATCGGGAATAACTGATTTTTGTTCTGGGGGGAGAAGGGTTTCAAATTTCAAATTTCAGTTTATGCTACTTAACTACTCGTTAGGACTCAGATTTTTAGATCAAAATTTAAGTTTAAGTCTAAGCTTTCGAAATCATTTAAAGAAATACAAAAAATTACGTTAAAAAATAGTTGTTTGTTACTCCAAAGTCTAAAGCGCCCCCTATCGGCATTTTTTGAAATTGAACTTTAAAATTTTATTTCAAGAAAATACTGGCATAAAGAAAATTTTTTGCAAAAACCGCAAACGAATCGACCAATTTTTCCATGTTTTATAATCATTTGAAATTTCGGACCCTAAACTTTAATGCCCCCTATCTCCTTGGGAATACGTCTGGGACCCTTAGTCTCCTATTTACCCGTAAGGCATGGTGACGTCACGGCGACGTCGTTGTGAAGTCACACTGTGATTTTGTGACCGTCGATGTGACGTCACGTGACGTGGATGTGACGTCACAGTGACTAGAATGTGAGGTCGTTATGGCCGTTTTAGAGGTCGTTTGTGACGTCACATTGTGACCACTCTGTGAAGTCACGGTGTGACTAATTTGTGAAAAGTGTGTCATTTGTAACTATTTTGGCATTAACTTTGTGACGAACCTGTGACGAAAGTGACAATGTTTTGAAGTCACACTGTGACCAATTTGTGAAATATGTGTCATTTGTGACGAACTTGTCATAAACTCTGTGATGATTTCAAATGAAAATCAAATTTCAAATTAATTGCTTAAAAGGCGCAAAGGCGAACTAGTGAAAAAGATTCCATGCTGGAACTCGAACCCGGGCCATCAGTATAGCGCACTTACGTTCTACCGACTAAACCACATGGAACGATACCCAGCCTGGAAAATTTCTCACTATTACATGTTGGCAAGGCTACAAATGCAGCACAAGATGCAATATTTATCGTCAGCCACCGACATGGCGCAAGCACGAAACTTAATTAAATCCAGCATCGATTGAAACTATATTAATACTTGGAAATTTTTTCAGAGAGAACCATTCGCCTTGCATACAATATTTCAAATGAAAATCAAATTTCAAATTAATAGCTTAAAAGGCAATTTTAATTTGAAATTTGATTTTCATTTGAAATATTGTAGGCAAGGCGAATGGTTCTCTCTGGAAAAATTTCCAAGTATTAATATAGATTTAATCGATGCTGGTTTAATTAAGTTTCGTGTTTGCCCCATGACGGTGGCTCACGATAAATACTCCATCTTGTGCGGCGTTTGTAGCCTTGCCAACATGTAATAAGGAGAAAATTTCCAGGCTGGGTATCGTTCCATGTGGTTTAGTCGGTAGAATGTCAGTGCGCTATACTGATGACCCGGGATCGAGACCCGGCGTGGATATTTTTCACTATGTTGGCCTTTGCGCCTTTTAAGCAATTTATTTGAAATTTGATTTTCATTTGAAATATTGTATGCAAGGCGAATGTTTCTCTCTGGAAAAATGTCCAAGTATTAATACTGTGATGATTCTTGTCATAAAAACTACGATAATTTTAAAGTAAAGTTTTGTTTGAAATATAAAATTTTATCTTTTTACCGTACTTTTTAGCAAGATATCGCTATTTTGGAGTCCTATTCTTCTAAAATATTTTTAATTTTCCATTTAAAAAACAATGCTTATTAACTGACATCTTTTTTTACTAAGTTAGCTTGATCTTGAATTCAAGCTTAATATTAAGAATGTGTAAGCTTTTTAATGTGTTATGATTTGTCATTGCTTTTTTAAATACGAACATGGAGTCTAACGGACATTAATTCAACTGTTACTTATAGAACTACATGATAAGCCCTATTTATTTAAATTTTTTATTCCCGTATATATTGTATTTTGTGAATATGAGCTAATTAGATTTGGTATGTTTTATATGAAAAGACTGATCTGGGAAATAGAAACAACAAATAAGATATATCATGCGTTAGGCATAGATTATAAAACACTTTCCAACTCTTCCTAAATGTTTTATCAAGACATCGGGGGAAATAACGTAAATAAGATAACTAAGTAAACATGAAAACGCGTAAAATATTTAAAAACTGATTTACGCAGTTACCATCCACTAAGGTGTAAAAAAAAAAAACATAATTAAAAAAAAAATCGGTTTTTGTTATTTAAATCAGATTTTTTTTATTTAAATCAGATTTGTATGATTTTTTTCCCAGCGTTTAAATACTGAATAGCTATCATGAGTTTTAGGTTTCCAAAACAATTACACCACTAATTGCTAACATAATCTATGTTTTTACACTTTAATTAATAAAATTATAATTGTTAGTTTGTAATTACAGAAATAAAAACTGCAAATTAGTAGTTTCATTAGGTAGTATTATACAATAATGTTATATACATTAATATTGTAATAATTATGTAAAACTTTATAAATACTAGAGATACTTAACATTTATGAAAATTATTAACTGCATTTTATACTAAATAGCTAACATTACTTCAAATTAATTATTAAACAATCAACTCTCTAATTAGGAACATATTATACATTTTTAAGCCTTAATTATTAAAATGATAATAATTCATTTTAGAAAGAAAAAGGGACAGGATGCTAGTTCAAAAAACGGGCACTATTTCATGAGGAAATATATTAGTAATGTGTTTAGTAATGATGTAAGAAAAAAAAAGAATATTTTTTAGCATTATAAGTAAAGTGTCCTTAATTTTTAATAATTTTATGAATAACAAATTGAAAAATACAATTAAATAACATATTTTAATAATATCCTGTTTTTTCTAAAGAAATAAAGTTCTATATTTTTGCAAGATTTTTTCCACATGAATTTAGAATACTGTTGAATGGGGAAGTTTTTTACAAGAAATCTCTGGCTACAACTACAGGTAAATTTCAACTTTTTTTTTTCTTTTTTTAAGGCAGGGTGCATTTTGCCAATTTCAAAAGGGGCATGGTGTGGCACCATTAAACAAAATGGTCTAGAAGAAGCAGTATAAGTAATTACAGAATTAATAAAAACTGCAAATAAGTAAAATTCATTAGTTTGTAGCACAAATAACAAAACTAACAAATATTATTTGCAGCTCATTTTGCATTTGTATTTAGGAAAATTTCTGTAAACCGCCAAAATCTATACTTACACACATGTACGTGTATGCTAACCAAAAAAAAAAAAAAAAGAAAAAAATGAAAATGAGTTAAACCCATTCATATAGAATAAATATAAGTTAGCCACTAATATCTGAAATCTCAAAATATTTAAGTAACAGCATTATTACCTCTATTAGCTTTCAATGGTTCAATTTTTTAATATATATGAGTTACAAAAAAAAAATAAATAAAAATAATAATAATAATAATAATAATAATAATAATAATAAACATTTATTCAACCTATACCAAAGAAGCTCTTGCTGTGCTTAGCATTTTTATACCAATTATTTCTTTTTCTCTTATGCATTCATTTACAATTTAGCTGCTGAGCAGATGTCATTCTTTCATTCTTCTTTAACTTGAGATTGCTATTAATTACTATTTATTCTTTTACTTGTAGAAATGTAATTATACTTGCTATGTGTATTTTATATAAAATAATGCATAAATTGATTACCTAAAGGAAATTATGACATTGCAAATTATGTTAGATTTAAATATCATTTTTAAATGAAACTGTTTTAATTTGGATAAAAACTTAAAAACAATGCTTTTTACAAACTCAACTGTTTTTAATTTTTTTACAATACTAATGAATTAAGCTTAGAAACAATTATTTAAAGCTCTTTTTTGTTTATTAATAAGTCAAAATACCTGTAGAAACTTTCAAATTATGTTCATGTTAGATTTTAATACTTTTTTTTTTGACATTTTAAACATTTAGAAAATTTTTGATTTCAATCAATGATTTTTTTTTTTAAATCGGTTGATTAAAATCATGATTTAATCGCTGATTTAAATCAACCGATTAAAATCGTTGACACCCTACCATCCACAGCCAAATATGTTTTCTAATTCTTTTAAACAGTCCTGTATTTGATCTGTAGATTGATATATATATACTATATAATGGAAAAATTTAGTTTATCAAGGAAACGCATAACAGGTTGAAATTCTCTTTCAGCAATTTATACTAATATATGGAAACATACTTAAATAATTTTGTACAACCCTGTAGTTTACCTAGAACCTTTATTACACGCCACTATTTAGTTAAAATTTTATTCAAGCTAAAACACTCTTAAAACTGCTGAAATTACATTTCCAGAAATTATAATTCATAGATGGCAACGTATCCAATTCTTTGCGTGACCCTGTATATCATTTTATCTATATAGTACAAACATTTCTTAGTAAATTAAATACAGTGCAGCGTTAAAATGCATAACTTATTTAAAAACCTCCTTTAAGCAATACCCAGTAACCCTTTCGAATACTTTTGTATATTCCTGTATATGAATTATAGCATATATATATACACCATATACTATGCATAAATGTAGTGAATCATAAAAGTGTATATCATAATTAAAAATGTATTTCCAGCAATCATCGCTAATGAACAGTACTTCGGATACAATATAGTATCTGAAATATTTTGTGTGTCCCTGTAAATGCTATATACACTTCGTATTATACATGAAATAATTCATACACTGTTAAAATTTTGCAGCATTCTGTCCAGTCATTTGACTGTTTTTTGAAAAAACGGTTTCATAACCATAATTTAACTATATTCTGACCATAAAATGGCAATAATATGGTCAGAATAGTGTTAAATAATGGATGTGTAACCGTTTTCGATAAAAACGGTCAAATGACTGGACAGAATGCTGCAAATTTTTAACAGTGTAGTATGTAAACCTCAACGACGTATATCAATTTCATTACATATCAAATAGATTAACATAAATAAAGTACGCCGCAAACAATTCCCTCCACCCCTATATCATTATGTATTGGAATTCCTTTTTTAGCCCTGTAAATGAACAATAACTATTCTTTGCATCGCATATTCTATGGAATGCACATTTTAGTGCGGTTCATAAATGCATATCAATTTTATTCTGTTTGAAAGCGTGTAAAATCATTAAAAATCATTTGAAACGATTTTTTTCCCACAAGCCGTAATGTAATGGAATACAATTGACTGTCCCTGTAAATGAAATAACATGCTACAAACTTCATTACAAATAGGGGTCTTGCTATGGTAAACGTTAATAACATCCAAAAATTTTAAATAATTTAATTATCTTTAAATGTCTATTAATTATGTTAATGATTGATGATAATACTTGTCCATATACTTTTATATTTATGCCACCA
Organism: Maratus speciosus; assembly: GCA_963932465.1. NCBI lineage: Eukaryota > Metazoa > Arthropoda > Arachnida > Araneae > Salticidae > Maratus > Maratus speciosus. The sequence goes on from OZ010792.1 coordinate 176,914,227, forward strand.
TGTGGTTTTAACCCAATATTTAAATAAGAAAATAAACCAGATTAAAATGCAATTTAAATCACTAATTTTAATAATCTGATCAAAGCTGTTGAAAAGGAAGTTAGATATTTTAGCAAAATAAAAAATAAATGTAATGAAATATTTGTGTTCTATAACATGTTTATTAGAAGATAACTGAAATCATTGTAATAAAAAAAAAAAAAAAAAAAAAAAAAAAGCAAACAAGGAAAATAATATTTTAGATATTTCAGCAAAATAAAAAATAAATGTAATGAAATATTTATGTTCTACAGCATGTTAATGAGAAACTAACTAAAATTGTTGTAATATAAAAAAAAAAAGCAAACAGGGAAAATAATATTTTTACATACCTAATTTCATTGACGTTGTACGTGATACTTTGATTTTGGGGAACCAATTAAATCCGATTATAAGTACGATAGCAATGACTTGAATCATCTTCAACAAGTCAAAGCTACCGTAATTTTCTCGGGTTTATATTTCGTTAGCTGAACTAACTTGGATCCTGAGAACGTTCTTGTTTCAGTTTTTAAATCCGTGTCAACACATCTATGCTGTCCAGTGTCCACAGAACTTCAGTGTCCACAGAACTGTCCAGTGTCCCGCGTTTATTCTAAAAAGTTTCACTGTTACTTTTATCCGTTATTCTGCGGTCGAGTGGTAACAACTGAAATAGTGCAGATGCAGACGATTTTTAAGTTTCGAAGTTCGAAGCAGATGTTTTTTGGTTTTATTTGTTTTTCTATACCACAGTTTCGGAAGGAAATTAAATGCGTAATAATTTTGTCAAATTGTCTCTAATTCAATTTCCTGTTTGAAAATGTTTTATTGTATTTCATCTTTTATTTTTATCAGTTTTATTGAATTGTAAAGTTTCATTTACGTAAATTATAATAATAATATTATCCATAATTAGAGTTTACTAGATAAAACATTGCTTAAATTTTCAAAATGTATACAAATTAATTTAATGGCAATAATGATGACTCCCTCCTTTTTTTTAAAAGTAAAATTTGTATCACAGGTAATATATACAAAATATCTTCTTAAAAAATACAACAAGATTATCGAGAAGAGATGAGTTTTTCTTTGTCAATCTGTCATTCTCTTAATATTAATTTTCTGTAGAATAAAACTTGTAAAATAATTTTTAAAGATATATTTTGAAAACAAAAAATAAAACATGAATAATTAATTATGTCGTGGGCTTTGCCTAAATTTTGTACATTAATTTTATATTCGGAAAATGTCAATTCTATTTTAAACGTTTGAAAGAAGTAGAATAATAAAAAAAAAATACTTAAAATAGTGAAACACTAAGAGGAAAAAAAATTACTTGAATGCAAATTATAAAGCAAGAAATGCATATATGACTGAACTTTGAAGACGCTTTCTGCGTGCTCATTAAAAGCTGCAGCCTTAACTGTAATAGAAAGTTTTTAGTTTGAAACGACAGAAATGTTTCGACTACTCTTTCAGAAACTTCTAGTATAACAGATGATCATTTACAAAAATCTTTATAAAAGATAAGTCTAGGTCTGCTTACCTAAAACATTTTTTTAATAATATGAAATTCTCATAATTAGGAAATCGTTTTGTGTTGCTGATGAATTAATTACATTTTATGTTATATGAAAATAAAAAGTTTTTGTTAGAGGCACAGATGCAACTTGGACCACGGTTTAAAAAATTTGTTAATCCGGCAGAAAAATATATTTTACAGTAAATAACATGTTTTTAATAATTTTTGTAATTTTTTAAAGTTTTCTAAGAAGTTCACATCTCAGTCACAATGTGACATCACTGAGTGGTGGCATTTTGGTCACAGATGTGACGTGACCACAGTGACTTACAGTGACGTCACAATGACGTCACTGTGACCATGCATGCTATGAGGGTAATATTATTTGTCTTTAAGTGTACTATAACCCCTTAAAGTTCTGCCCATCTTTTATGAATCACCCTGTATATATATATATTAAGCATGGCATCAATAGTCTCTTTTATGATATTTGGTTTTTGTTGTTGAATTGTATCTTGCAGTTTACAGATTGTCATAAGTTCTTGCTAATTTACAAAAAGTACAGCGCCGTCTAGTGGCGGTTCTTTTACTAGTAACATCGGAATGAATTTGTAAAGACGTACATTTTCGTAAATTACACTTTAAATTGTGACCCATGTATTTTGAAAGAGAAACTTAAATGTGCGGAGTTCAAACAAAATTGTAGTGAGCTCGATTATGAAAGATTAATGCCTTTCAATGGGAATTTTGCCAAATTAGCCAGCTATCGCCAAGTTGGCTTCATATATGGCAACTTATTTTTGTCGCCCAATTTGGCGATATTTGGAAATGTTTGTCAAATATTGGCGCTTTTGTGGTAACCCGGACATTATTACTTTTCAACAATTACTCAATGAGCATGATAATTTTTTTATGCCAATGAAAGAGCTACTATGCTAGCAAGCAAAATTGTAAGGACTAGTATGTGACAACTGCAGCCTAGAAGATCTGGTGTTTCTTATCACATACTAGTCATTCTGCCCGTCATGTGAGACGCTTACTAGTAACACGATACCGCCATCATTGATCCCTTGGGTGAGTCGTGGATACAAGCTCCGGCAACAAATGTCAAAGGAGAAACAACGTTGGGGAGCTTCTAGATTATACTGTATAGAAAAAAATAAAAATTACAGAAGTCATAAAAATTATGCAAATAGTGATATCATTAATCGTACGGCAGAAAAACTTTTTAATTGGTATGGAGATGTAAAAAAAAAATGATAAACGGGATATAACCAAATTTTATAATGAAATCGTATTCACCTGGAGAGAAAAAGTGGAAGCAAATGTTGGAGGAAACCATGAAGGGATATAAAATAAAGAAAAAGAAGATATTCCATTAAAATCATTCGAAGAGAAATATTAAGAATGTCGAAAGAACTTGCTGAAGGAAAATAACGAAGAAAAGAAATATATGATATAAGTAACAGATTTCTATTTTCGAAGTATTACTAAAATCACCAGGAGAATCCCTCAAATGAGGTAATTATAAAATAATTTAATTTGAAACTACTATAGAATCCTATAGAGTGAAAGTTTTTTACTAAACTAATACTATGTTTATAAATTGCATTGTATCGAACTTGATACATTGTAAAAAACAAAAAGAAATGGTCCTTAATCTAGTAAAGTATAATATAACGATGAACGAAAATATACACAACCTCTTCCGAGATACCTACTTTTCCGAAAAGTGTTCTTTATGTTTACAAAAATAGAAAACCAACGTAATGTTCAACATTTAAAATGCATTTATAAAACTAAATTTATTTTGCTGTCACAGGTTTTCGAAAAAGATTCTGGGTAATTTTTGTATAGTATTAATAATATTTCTCAAGCCGAAATATCTCTTTTTAGGATATTTATCGGTTTTCCTTAAGAAAATGCTTTGTAGACAAACATGCTAAATTAACAGAATTCACATTGTTGTTAAAATTAAGGTTAGTATGTTTAATTGCAGTTACTCTGCTGAAAACTTGCAATTGGGAATGAATATTGCACTAAAACCCGATATTCCGCTTTGAGGAAACTGATTAAAACACTTTACAAACCACTCAGAAAAGTTTCGGAAAATCAGTGGTAGGGAAAAATGTTTTTTTTTATAAATACGTTTTTAATTGAGGAAAATATACATGTTCTTAAGGTTCGTGTTTGGTGTTTGGAATTGCACTGTAACTCAGTTAGAGGTGTTTGTATATCTTCATTAGCGATTTATTGTACATGGTGTCCTAAATCACCTGACCCATTTTAAAATTCATCCCCGAATTAATCCCTGTATGACACAAGTGACTGTCGTATAGGAGTGCAGTTTGGAGAAAATTTTTTCTCACGATTAAAAGTTTTTTCAGCCGAAAAAAATTAGTTCCAAATTGCGAACATAGATGGCGCCACTTGTGCGTATGTTTCTTTTTAAACATGCGTTTTTTCTTATTTTTAGATTAGTTTGGATTTGTTTCGAAGTACGAACCCACACCATTAGTTTTTATCACTGGTAGTCGTCATTTCTATGTCATAGACTCAAAACTATTCGAAAAATTATTTAAAAAAAACATGTTTGAAACCAAGCATACGGGCAAGTGCCTTAAGGGACAATTATCATTGTTCGAAGTTTGGACTCATTATTTTTATTAGCTTGGAGATAACTTTTTATCGTGAGAAGTATTTTAGTGCAAACCATACTCCTCTGCGACAATAATTTGATTTTATGTTGAATTTCAAAATGTGCCAAGGACTTTTGGGACAACCTGTATTTTCATACATTAATAAGTAAACATTTGTCTTTTTTACAGTGCGGTTCTTTATATTATAAAAAAAAAAATCCTTCTATATTAATAAATAGATTGACAGATTCCTAAGAAAGAAAAAAATATATATGTCAAACAAAAATACAAATTATTTCCAAATCGATTTCCACATTTCTTTTTCTTTTTTTTTTTAACTACGAATGGTGCTCAAAATAGAGTGGATTGAAATATTTTCTTTTTCTCTTTTTTCGGCAAATAAACATAGGTTTGTTATTCTTCGAATGTCGAATAAAATATTTGTCTACTTAATTAAAACCACGTATTTGAAGTGAAAAAGAAATTGACGTTTAAAAATAAATTAAAGATAACAAAAAGAACAATTACATACATATATTTTTTTTCATATTCGTATTATTTTCGTATTCCCATATCCAAATTAAATTGAAACTATAATTACTTTCAATAAGAAAAAGTAAATTGAAAGAGAGATTATACCGTGCTGATATGAATATCAATTGAATTAATTTCCTTTATTTATTTAAAGATTAATGAAAAAATGTTTAAATCTTTTTCTCTCTTTTTTTTCTCTCTCTCTTTTTAGCGGTACAAAATGATTAAATTTTTTAAAATCTGTAACCGTACTTAATATGACTTCGCATGACGAATTAAAATTAAACTTAATAAACGTTTTAAAATGATATAATCAGTTTTAGTTGTTTAAAAGATTAAAATATAGCATCAGTTAGCATGAAATAATCTTTTCCACTTATTTAAAATATTACTTTTCAGATTCCTAATACGCTGCAATTTATTAGATATAACTCTTATGTCTAGCAAAACAGTGTATAAATGCGCGCATCTTAGTAGATAATATAATATGTATAATATTAGAATTTTATGTGTAATGTTTCGCTTAATCTGCACTTAATATCGATATAATAGTTATAGCTGATTATTGAAGGAGTTGTTATTGGGATCTCAGGAATCATAAAGCTTCAAAATTTTCGAAATTTTAATATATTTAGATTTTAAACTACTATATTTTCTGAACATTTTGATTTAATTGTTTCCTTGAAATTCCTATTAAAACATAAGTTATGGCTTTTAGAATTATATCCGCTCAATAGCTGAAGTGACCGGCGTTTTCAAAACTTTGATGCCAAATTTCTCCAAATGACGTTTTTGGGCATCACGCGTACGATATCTCAAACAAGTCTGAATATTTTTTCATGAAATTTTCAAAACATATGTTTCATATTAGTCTGTATTCACTAAACCTAAAATTTCCTTTTAATTCTTCAAAAAAAAAAAAGTACTTTTTAGGTGATTATACTCTTGCAAATTTCAAAATTTTGCATTAGCTAAATACAACTTTGTATTAAAAATATAAAAATGCTTTAAATGTAAATTTATTTAGGTTCAGGATCATCATTGTAATCTGAAGTAAAAGTAGGGACCAAAATTTTTTATTCTAATTGCAAAATTTATTTCTTAATCCTCCGCGTAAGCAGTTATACCATTTTTTTGCTTGTCAAATGTCTGGCAGTTTGGAATCCCCCTGTAAATGCTAATTATGCATCTTGTACTTTTTAAAATACATGAAATGAAAGAACATATTTATATCTTTCATCCCCATAAAAATTGTGTTTTAAAATCATATACATTTTAAGATATTCAATGTTGAAAAGAAGTCTTACTTTTTCATTTTTTCCAGTTTTAAGAGTCTTGAGACCCTTAAGATACCAAGACTTTTTCAGATTTCAAATATGTGCGCAATTGAATGTAACGAAGCGCTTAAAAGTGGGGTCAGAAGTTTTGGGATCAAGATAATTTTTATGAAAAAAAAATAACAATTTTCTATAATCACGTGATTTAGCTTCCATCTAATTTTTCCTAATAAAATAAAAAATTACAAAAAAAAAAACCACGCCGAGCAGCTACACAAAAAAATAATGATAGCATTAAAAGACATCAAGTTGAAGAAATGCAGAACTGCTGTAAAATGTTCGAAGTATATTAAAAGCGGAGCAAACAAACAGTATTTCAAATTCAAAAATAACCGAATAAAAATTAATATGCAATATTATATTTTTTTTTCTTTTGGATCAAACACCGTTAGGAGTTGTTTGGTTGTTATTTTGCGTATGATGCAAAAACTTAACCCATTTATGGATTAAGTTTTCAAATATGTGCATTCAAATATGTGCATGCAATAAGCATCCCATTTTTGGGACTCTTTGGATTTTAATAAATTTGAATGATATAATTCCTCTATATAGCATGCAAATTGTAAGAAATATTTTTCTGTAAATGTCTTTATCTCTTATCAAAAGATTGCAGCGTAAGATGTACTGCGTAAGATGATTTGCTTAAATGAAGGCTTTTTTGGATTTTTATAGATTTTTCATTTTTGAACGTGGCAAAATGCAAAAAGTATGTTTATTTGTATGTTTTTTTCCAAAGATCTAAATAAATAATTAATAATCTTAGTTTGTAGACTTCTTTGAAATAGGTTTTTTCTTTTTAAATTGGGACATTATATGCACAAGCCTATTTTTTAGGCCTGTTTGTAAAGTACAAAATATAGGGCGCTATGCATGAATATGTACAGTTTTTGTTATCCATTTATGGAACAGTTATTTATGTAAAATTCTTTTCAAGTTGATTATAAACAAATTGTTTTTATGCCTTAAATACAATTATTCTTAGTTTATTACTACTAATACTTACAATGCTATTAGTCTCTGTAAAGAAATTAATGCATTGTTTTAATAATTCATAAAAATACTAATTATAGAAGATAATATAAAATCTAAAAGCTTATTTTATATAAATGTAGAGAAAAGCTACAATTATGCAGATTATGCTATGGCTAGTTTCATGGGTTTTTGTAGTGTACGTCACACAGCTGAAAATCGCTATGCTTGTTGGCCAACGTTATTTTCGAAAAGTTTGCTTCGCCTTATTCAATTGATGAAACATCTCCGATAAAATTAAGTAACATTTGTTCGTTCTAAAATACTGGTAGCCAAAAAACCGTAGCATATGACTTACACTATAAGTTCTCATAGAAATAGTCACTATTATAAATATTATGCATATTCCTATATTTAGTACGTTTATATTTTATCAATAAATACAAACATTTTTCGCGTATTTTTTTAGTATTTTTCCTGCTCATTTTGCAACAAAATAATTTTACCAACAAATTTGAGAAAAGAAAAATTCAGGCACCAAAGGGATATTATTCTTTCGTATCAGTTTGCATATGATGTATATAACAGCTTACATAGTAGTAATTTCTTATCTGTCGTAAAGTATTACAATGCGCAATTATTATTTATTTATTAAAATAAAGTATACTCTGGAAACTGAAGATTTTTTTTTTCATCATAAAAATAAAACTCATTGCATGTAAATGAGAAATATAGAAAAAAAAAAAAACATTTTGTGTATATTCCTATCGACGTCAAATAATCACATCATCGAAAATTAATTTAGCATTAACTGTCTTAAGATTACAGTTATATCACATCACGCACTTAAAATTTTCACTGGATTTTTATATGTAAGACCAAGAATGATTAAAACAGAAATTAATTAGCATATCAGAATATGATCTTTAATACCAGCAGCTCCATAAATAATTAATTTTGTTATGTTATTGTTTATAAAACGAGATATCGAATGACTAAAGAAACTTGAACATATCTAAAATTAATATTATGATTGAACTAATTATTTTATCGGTACTTTCATGTTATCTTGAACATGAAGATACAGCACCAATTGTAATTGTAACACGTATAGAAGAATGGTAAATTAAGAGTGGTTGATGGAAATAATTCAAACTAATAGGATCAGTATTCATTTCTAAATGTTTCTTTCAGTATATTTCCATCTATAGCTACAATGATATTTATGCATATAAAATATGTTTAAGGTATCAATTTGTAAAGATAAATTATCCTCTTATTAATACTATGCAAAATTAAATGAATTTCCAGAGCATATTTTATTTTAATTTTATAAATAAATAATAATTACAGAGTGTAAAAAATGTGACAATTAAGGAGGAGCTAATATGAACTTAGTGACAATCATACTTTTTAGTTATCCTTAGCAATCTGAAGAAAGATAATTATTACACCAATACACCAATGCAGTTATTTATGAGTCCCTACAGAAGTTGTTTAGCTTCTGTTTATCTCAATCGAATTCTGAAAGGTCGGATTGTATGAGTGCTTCGATGGTTAAGCAGAAATGAATTCCTTACGAATTCTGGAGCATTGGGATGGTAGAAGTAGCCAGGGATAGTAGGAAAAGATAAAAAAGGGCCCCAGAGCCATACATTTTTTATTTTATTATTAATTTTTTTTTTATAAATTAGTTAAATCAAAATGATAAAGATAGGAATCGAAAAAGTTAGTAAAATAGAAGTTAGTAGTTAAAAATAACGAATTTTGAAAAGAAAACGGCAAGGATTTGACGGCTGACTTCGTCAGCTAATGAGGAAGCGAAGTGCATCGAATCAAAATTGCCTAAATAGATCAGTAAAGAAAAAATCTCTCCGCCAATCATCAAGTTCTGTCATTATTAAATCAGGAACTTGAACTTGGAACTTGGAGGAGATACTTTGACAGAGTACCAGGAGCGAAGCTCCTCTAGTAGAAAAATGGACATGTGGAAAAATATAATAACATAGCCGATGTCTGGCTAAACAAAACGTCAGAAACGCAGAAAGAGGAGATCCCCAGATGTTAAACCAAAAAAAGGCCCATAAAAGGCACCATACATTATAAATAAATGTATAATAATACAATCAAAAGTAGATAAATAAGTAGTTAATAATTAATAAAAAGTATAAGCAAAAAAAAAGAAAAAAAAGAAAAAATATATTTACAAGAAAATATTTACAAGAATAATAAAAATCAGCACTGACCGTAATGAACATTTAGGAAGGTGAATCCCTATCAATGCATGGGAATCTGAGAAATTATCCCGGGTCGATGTTTATTACGTCAGGAACAGGTGATGAGCGGGTCAGGATGAGACAATTCCTCCGGATTTGACGGCAAACTTCAGCAGCTAATGAGGAAGCGAAGTGCAACGAATCAAATTCGTTCGTTCAAAAATGAGGAAAGGTGGGCGATGAGGAGCAGGAATCATGAAAAATACATGAAAACAAGATAATTTAAGATAATTTGGTTAGAAAGTGGATGTTTATCGATGCTAAATGCTTAGGCAAGAACGATGTCATGGAAATAAATTGAAATATAAGAGAATAGAGTTTAATAAAAAAGGGAAAAATTTAAAAACATGGTTAGAATTTAGAAAAACCGCAGCGATGCGTTTAAGGTGGTTCATGCCACCTTCTTTTGGAAGGGGGGGGGGACCGTCAAATCGACTAAGGATGACAAGCGGTCTTTTTTTACCAACAGCACTGTTTATACTATAAGTTTTTATTGACCGCAACGCTTCTTTGGGTATAAGAATACGATCTCTGTGCAAATTTTGTGCGAGTTTTTTAATAACTTGCGAAATAGGTCGAATGTTGAGATCATTGTGAACGATATCGTTCCGGACAAGCGAACTTGCATTAACGGCCTGTCTTAAAATAGTATTTTGAATAGTTTCAAGTTTTCGCATCTTAGTTTCACAAACAGATCCCCAAACGACTGACCCGTAAGTCATGGTGGATCTGATAAAGGATTTATAAAGCAATAACTTGTTAGAGAGTGGCAGATAGCTATGTCTATCTAATGAAGATTTAAGGGAGGACTTGGCAGCGGTAGTTTTAGAACGTACATCTTGAATCTGCCTTGTCCAGAGTAATTTTGAAACCAGGTAAATTCCTAGATATTTATAATCGTTAACCCAGTGTATATCTTCATTATTAAGGGAAAGATTAATGTCCCGGGTGATAGGTTTTTCAGAGAAAATCATGGCAGCACTTTTCGCAGCATTCACTTTAATACGCCATTTCGTGATCCAGATAGAGAGGGCCTGGACGTAGGATTAGAGTTGTTCAATCACAATGTTTAGTGAGATGTTTCTGAAGAGGATGGCCGTGTCATCCGCATATAATGCTAAGAGGATGCGGGGATTCTTGGGTATGTCGTTAATATAAAGGTTGAAGAGCCAGGTGCTGATCAGTCTCCCTTGGGGAACGCCCGCCTCGATATTGCGAGAAGAGGAAGTATGTAGAATGGTGAAGTCTGACAGCAAAGGATCTATTTTAAATATTTATAAATAATGAGAATTAGTTGAGGGGTAACTTTAAGAAGAATTAATTTATAGATTAAAGCTTCATGCCAAACTCTATCGAAGGCTTTTGCAATGTCTATGAATACTACACCAGTTTTTTTTTCTTTTTTTCTTTTCTTTTTTTTTTTTTCGTCTGTTGAGCAAACCCTCGTGAATCAGTTCAGTTACTCTCCAAAGCTGGTGCTGCGTAGACAGTTTGTGTCGAAACCCGAACTGCTTCGGTATAATAATCGAATTGGCAGTAACGAACTCTTTCAGACGGTTTGAAAGTATGTATTCATAGACTTCAAAAATACAGGAAAGTAAAGAAATAGGACGAAAGCTAGGAGGAGCGTGGCGGTCCTGCCCAGGTTTTGGGATTTTTACTACCAGCGCCCGCTTCCAGCAATCGGGAAACATGCGTAGATTAAGCATGGTGTTAATTAATATAGAAAGAAAAAATATAAAATTTATGGGGAAATATTTTAACATATTAGTAGAAATGCAGTCGAGGACAGGCGATTTATTCTTTACAGATTCTCAATATAAGCTACAATATGTGAAGTGGTTGCAGGAGTAAGAGTATTATTATGGTTTGAGTTAAGAAACTTTTAAACTTTGTCATTGACAATGTCTGTCATCCTGGGATTGACGACATCTCGATAAAGTGTGAACTGACTTCTAAGACTGTCCGCAATGTGCTCAGCCTTATCAGAGTTTTTATAGACCATCGTATTATTAGGGCCGTTTAGGTCCGGAATGTGGGTTCGTGTTCTACTTATACGGGCCGTCGCCGACCAAATTGTGTTGTCAGAAGTTGATAGAGACTCATCATACGTGTTTCAGCGTGATATACTGAACCGCATGATTGCAGCACTAATATCGTGATTCAGACGATTTATTTGTGGTTTTAGAAGGGGATCCCTAGATGTCTGCCAGTCCCGTCTTATACGATTTCTGACTCTTATCAAGTTCCTGATGTGCTCAGGTAGTCGAAAGAGTTCAACCACTCTCTGTTGAAGTTTGGCGACTTCTTTAAAAGCATTATAGAGGGTTTCTCCAAATGCATGAATTGCAGTCATTACATCATCGGCAGAGTGTATCTCAGTGGGAGGCGGCTTAGTATTCATGAGAATATGAGCAAAATCCTCCCATTTGACCGAAAAGGCCTGTGGGACGTCCAGATGGAATGTCCCAAAATCGAATTTGAGCGCAACCGGTAAATGATCAGAAGTCAGATCGTTCACTGCTTGAATAGTGTGCGGGAACGGGAAATTGCGGTTGATGCAAAAATCAATAATAGACTGGGAGTCATGGCGGGTGGACTCAGTAGGTGCAATAATTTCTGCATGATTTTTATTTGTCCGCCTGCGAATTCTAAAACCAGGGTTGTTGGAGCGATGAGAGCTCCAGGAGATGTGATGAGTATTAAAATCACTCGCAATAATAAAATTTGAAAAAGGGCGAGTGAGTTTTGATAGATAAGTATTGATTCATATTTGAAAGATGAATAAATTAATAAACATTTTATTTTGCATCGATACTGGTGCAAAACTCTTTAAATAATTTTTTACAAAATTATTTTAAAAATTATTTTAATTAACATATTTAAAACAAACTTTTGAATCAAGAATCTGAATATATTTTTTAACGGTAGTTCTGAAAATCCGATTAAGCATACTTCGTTTTATGTAAATGGAATGATTAAAATTACTTTTTCCCATAAAATTTATTTAGTTTATTAGTTTTTTTTCTGAAAATAAAATCTTATTAATTGTGCCGAAGAAAAGTTTTATTTAATATAACTTTTAATATCGTTTAATTAATCATTAGGGGATACCAAAAGAAATGATTTCTGAAAGTCAAGCATGATTAAAATGATTTACAGAATTTAAGATAGAAAATACTATTAAACTTTAAATGGTAAGATATAAATTAAAAATGGATTCTATATTTCAGCTTTATTTTTCATGTATCTAAGATTTTATAATAAAGAAATTCTTCGAAAAAGAACATTAATGCGTTCTTATATACAACATAAGTAAGACAATTATTATTTAGAGTAATCCATTAATATGTTTATTTATTTATTATTTTTTAATTTTGCTGACAAAAAGAACACGTAAACCATTTTATTGATTACATTTTGGAGAATTCCTTATGCGCACAGAGTATTTTTTCTCTGAATTCGTTACTTTTTATATTAAAAACTAAAATATACATGGTTCGCTTATTTAAAATATACAGGGTGGCTGAAAAGTATTGGCGCGCTGTTCGACGATACCATTTCACAATCAAAATTGGAAAAAACATGATTATTTTTTATAGATTTTTGTAGCATTTTTATCGGCTTTCTTGGGATGTATTACTTATTTTCTATCTATGTTCCTTTGAAGAGCTGTGTTCATCGTTTAGTTATTACCCAAATGGCGGAAAATGCAGCGAAGACAGCATCGAATGCATTTCGTCTGAATGTTCCACTTCGAATAGTGCAGAGGATTGTTCAGCAGTGGAAAGAAGGAGGAAACTTTGATGTAAAAAGAAATCAAGCCTACCACCTTATGTCAATACTCAAAAAATTCGTAACATTATCATGAAAACATTATCCGAAACGATGGAGTAAGCCTGAATTTCATTGCAAAGAGACTGGATATTTCTCGTCAAAATGTTTCGAAATTGTTAAATCTTTCTCGAATTAGAGAGACTAGCGAGATGCAAGAAGGCACTCCAAATTTTCAAAGGGCGCCGCGTGGAAGATGTTTTGTGGTCGGACGGGAAAATTTTCACCATAGAGAAGGAACACAACCGTCAGAATGTTCGGGCGTTGTTAAGTTCAATGCAGAGAAATGCTCGAAAAAGAAAACTCTTGACACGATCCATTTTTTACGAAAGGATTAATTGTTTGGGCATGCATTACTGCCACGAAAGAAACTCCTTTGGTTTTTATAGATAAAAACATGATGATTAATGAAAAACGTACCAAGACGAAGTACTGGCTAAGATTGTGGTCCCATGGAAACAAAAACACCCTAATGTAATCTTCCAGCAGGATTGCACATGGCAGCATATGGTGCAGATGGAGCCTGCACATGGAGAATAAACGACATTGGCCTTCCTTGATTCCCACATGCCTGGATATTTAACAAAGGATAAATGTCTTACAATCAGTCCGCACTGTAAAAAAAATTCCGCAACGTTCCTGGAAAAAGTGGGCAGCTGAGTTGCCCATTATTTCCAAGAAACAATTCTTGAAAATGACTGGAATGTTACTGTATATCTTAAACTTTTTCCACAGAAATGCCAGTAAGCTTCCTGCGAAATACCAGGAATGCTTCTGTTGACAGCGAAACATTACTGACATTTCACAGAAAGCTTATCTTATTTTCTGTGGAATGTTTCAGAAGTGTTCAAAAGGTTTCTGTTATATTTCAGAAACGCTTCGTATAAATAAGGGGCAACCCAACTCCCCATTATTTTCAAGGAACATTTCTGGATTACTTCTGGATTTAGCTCACTAAGCTAAAATAAATAAAACTGTACAACTGCATGTCATATAGATAGAGTGAAAATGAAAAAAAAAATGGAAAACAATAACGTAAATGTGGTTTAACTAATTTTAAATCTTAGACATAAATAACTTAGACACAGAGTTCTTAAATGGAAACCCATTAAAACATAAATAATATTAAGGGACATATTTGTGAAAAACAAATTTGTTCTAAAAATAATATAGCATATAAAAAATATTAGCGAAACAGGATAGAATATTATATTTATATCAACTTACTCTTTTACGATTATCTTTTTCTTTTAATTTATAATCCTTTAAATGGGGGAAAAATCTTTTTTTGTCCAACAAGGATGTTCTAGCTAATTGAATAATTTCTTTTTTCATTTAAATTAACCAAGCTCACATAGAATCCCTAGTTAGACTAAAGTTTTAGATTTAATATGCAGTCTTACAAGAATACCACCAAACATGATGCTCACCAATTTTTATGAATTCAAAGTATATTGTAGATCTCTTAACCCTAATTATTCTAGTGAAAGTATTTCTTCAAATGGGTCTTAGATTCCCAGAAATTGATGGGGGCCGAAGTTCAGCATACCTTTCAAATGCTGATTAGTTTGCAACTCTCAACGAGTATTACGTGCAGTGCTCTCAGAGTGTTCACCTGCCAGCCAGAGGAACCGAGTTTGATACTGCCTCCTAACTGTTTATTTTTTTATATTAATTTCATATTTTTAACACTTTACAAATTTTAATCAAAGTTGTGAATTTTTACAGCTTCGAAATTTTATATTTTGGAAATCGATTTATGTTTTTGAGTTTTCACGAAAACTTTTATTTTTTTCTGTAATTTTTAAACTAACCTTTCTGTTGACGGAAATACAAATTAATATGTGCAGAAAGTTTATTTTCATAATATTATTATTATTTACCTTTTTATATTTTAAATACAAGTCTCAAATAATGCACAATAATTTATTAGAAAAAAATAACAAAATAAATATCTTTTTAATATTTGGTTTGTTCATTATATTAAAATATGACAAATGATGAAATACAAAATTGTTTGCTATTGCTGACTTTGACATTTAAGTTTAGTAAATATACAATTAATCGAGTGACATATATCGTAGAAATATTCAAAACGGAATATTTATACGAAAATTTTCCTATAATAGAACATAACTTCTTACCTAATATTTGTATTCAAAAGAACATAAAATATATCAATATATTTTTTAATTTATTCTGATATTATTATGAAATGGTATCTGGCGATTTCTTAAAAATATATATCATAAGTTATATGTCATGTGGGATCAGCAGACGAATTTACATTTCCAGTTGAAAATTTTTGCTTTATTATCATTATTTGTTAGAATGAAAAAAATATTTTGAAATATAATTTGTCCATTTTTATTCATTTAAAGATAAACACATTTGGACATTTGACATCAAAATTATTATATATAATTTACACGAAATATTACATTTTCCGTTACAATTCAGTAAAGTAAATATATATATATGATATATTGTTTCTGAACTTTGCTTAAAATATAAAAATATATAAATGTAAATAATAATATAAAAAAAAATCTAGACATAAAATATTTTGGATTTTTGTTAGTAAATATGTTAGTTTACAAGTGAAATAAAGCGCATATAAATTTTCATGAAAAAAAAAATCATAAACGTAATTGTACATCTTTTACGAAAATATAAAAAAAATCCAAATTTGAAACAATTCAAAGTGTCAAATATATATCAAATATAAATCAAATTGTAAAGTGTCAAAATATAAAATTAATTAAAAAAGAAAAAAAAAGTCAAGAGGTAGCATCGAACTCGGGCCGTCCGGGTGGCAAGCGAGCCTTCTGCGTCCACACCACGAAAAACATGTTGAAAGCTGCAAACTAATAAGTATTTGAAACTTATGCTAAACTTTGGCACCCAATTTCGGAAAAATCTAAGGCCCATTTGAAGAAATCGGTGAGCATCATGTTTGGTGGTCCCCTGGTTAATAGAAATACAAATAATAGGTGTATTTTTTACAGGGGCTGCTCGTTAAACATTCCACAGACAGGTACGAGGGATAATCTCTTAGTAATGTCACAGAGGTGTTGAATTTTCATCTGAATGGTCTTGAGAATAGAGACGTAAAGGATTATGTTGTCTATTGATTTATTCGCATTCCATATTGATTTTTTGACTTTCATATAAGGAATTCGTTTTTGACACTCGCGTGCGAGCAACAGATTACAGCAACAAAATAATAAAATGGCGGCCGCAGCGTTTTGCAATTTCCAACTTTTGTTCAGGAACGTTTCAGATATGAAAACCAGAATTTCACAGGAAAGAGCTAAAACATTCTGAAAACCTGAAAAAAGGCGAAGCGTTCCTGAATTTTACATGGAACGTTACCTCTTTTGTTTACAGTGTGGATCTCAACCCACTCGATTTTTCTGTTTGGGGCTAATTAAAAGAAAAGTTAAAGGGTAAAAAATATCCAATTTGGATGCCAACTTATCAAGGCTTAGGATGATTTAGATGAGGATTACCTGCGGCGCACAGTCAATTAGGTAATCCTTCGTTTGAAATCCTGTATAAAAAGCGAATGGCGGACATTCTGAACAAGTTGTTTAGAAATTGTTATTTGTTATATTTTTATTTTGTTCGAATAAAAAATGTCATTACATAGCGTATATTTTTGAAAAAAATAGTGTCTTTCCACGCGCCAATACCTTTCAGCCGCCTGTATATATTTGTACGATGTTTTAGGTAGATTTCGTAAGAAATACTTATATATTACATTCTCAGCTATATTGGAATTTCTGAAAAAGTGTTACAGATCTACGCCGATCATGACCCTTAGAATCCAAATCCACCCCTTGTTCAAAACTTTGTGAATCAATCAATCTATATATATGTATAATATATATCACTTTTTTATGGATACGATAACTTCCATAATTCTGCACAAATCTATTCCAAACTTATACACAAAATCAAGGGGCAGAAAATTTCACCAAGTTCGTTAATAGGCAAAATCGGACCAGGGGTGTGGAAATAGAGAGGGGTTTTGTGATAACAGAAA
The DNA here is from genome assembly GCA_963932465.1 of Maratus speciosus. Taxonomy (NCBI): domain Eukaryota; kingdom Metazoa; phylum Arthropoda; class Arachnida; order Araneae; family Salticidae; genus Maratus; species Maratus speciosus. The sequence goes on from OZ010792.1 coordinate 176,931,407, forward strand.
ACCCTCCATAACTTCTTAATGATAATACACATCAAATCAATTTAAAGTTTTTATTACTTTTAGGAAAGTGAACAAAAATGTGTGTACAACATATTTTTGATATCTTTAAAAATAGGTTCAAGGGAAAAAAAATAGGATTTTAAGAAGAGAAAAAAATCACAACTTCGTCAGTCCACAAAATGCCAAAACAACTTAGATTAATTATAAATATCCTTAACCTTATCTACAACTTTTATATTGACAAGTGTCTGATAGGACTAACTCTTACAATGAAAAAAAAATTAAAAAAGAAAAAAAAATGGGTGGGTTGGAAAAGAAAAATTTCATAACTTTGCCAATTCAGAAGCTATCAAATCCGTTTGAGTTTATTATAAATCTTCTCAATATTATCTATATCTTTTATATTGACAAGTTTTTTTTTTATATAAGAGTAACTTTTACAGTAAACAAAATTAAAAAAGAAAAAAATGGGGTTTGGAGAAAAAAAAAAGATCGTATTAACAATGATTCTGATAAAATCAGCTCTTACAGAGAAATGGAATTAAAAACTCCTTATAAACGATCAGTTAAAATTGTTAAACTGGGTTTCACTCAAATCTTGATTTTTTTTTTTTTTTTTTTTTTTTTTTTTGTTAAATTAGTACATAATTTCGAAATCTACCTGTGTCTATTGGCTGGTACGGCAGGAACTTTTTTTATTAATTTCATGCAGGAAATGCATTAAAAACATTCTTTAATATATTTGCTAATACTTTTTGATGTATATTTTCTCTATACAAACATAAAATTTTATTTTCATAAGAATAAAATCTTAATATGAAAATTCACACCTTGTCATAAGTATCAGGACTTTTTCAAAATTAGGACGTTTTGTAGAAAATCTCAAGAAATCTGCATTAACATTTTTACTATTTGGGGTTGTGAAGTAAGGCTACATATTTCTCAGTCTTGATTTAGTCAAAAGTGCATTTAAGGGTCCAGCAACAGACTAATTAAAAATATAATATTTGCGATTTACATAAAAAAGTCAGTCAAGTAGAATGAGAATTTAGGAAGTTCTTGACGATGAAGTAAGTTATATTTCAGTTAAATTCTAAAAAGAATTTGATAATAAAAGATTTTTCACGAATTTCCATTTCATAATAAATCACAAAATAATTATATTTAATAACACATTTAACATATGTATACTCTAAATACACATACATAATTTTAAATGAAGATAATACACCATATGGAGTCAGTACTTCAACATTAAATGGCCATTTTTCATAGGTCTCCAGTCATCAGCAAAGAAATGTGAGTAATTGAAAATGTTTTTTACATCCTCAAAGTTTAAGAGTAATTCTTCAAGTATTTCCTAAAATTTCGTATAAAACGTCGGTACTCTAAAGCGTCCCAATTCTTTTGATCAGATAGTATGTATATATTAATATCACCTTTCGCTGACACATTTTATGGCAAATGATTTTCTTTCTCAAATTAATCTACAAGATGATCCGAGACACATATAGTATTTAGTAGTATATTACTGGTATAAATTCTTTGAATAAATTTAAAATTTATTTTTCAAAAGTTACATATGATATGGCATAATCTTCATCTCCTTCATCATTATCTTTTTAATCCACTGATGGATTTTGATCTCCATCAGATTTTATTGTCATTGTTTCCTACGTAGTGCTTCGGTCATCCAAATAATTTTAGACTCATTTCTGATTTCGTTGCCCTACCTTATCTGCGGTAAATACTATTTGCAATAATATATATATATATATATATTAATCAGATATATACATTTGATCTCGTAATTTTGAGTATTAATCGCAATTTAGCTATCGGACAATATTTTTTTTTTTTTTTTTTAAATAGAAATAGTCAACATTATCCTACTAAATTTTCTATAATTTTAAAGTGGCTAAATATTTCCCAGCAGGCATTTAAATGTTTATGCTGTTATCGTAAACGATTGATAACTGAAATATAAAAATAAAAACATTCGATTTGAAACACAACAAATGATTCTAATATATCTCAGTTTTTATATATAGTCGTATATTAGAGATATATATTATTTCTTGGAGAATACGATACAACTCAGAAAATCATATTATGAGTTCTTTACCTGACAATCTCTATATATCACGTATTTTTATCTTCATATTATGTAACATTATGACAAATAATATTTCACTGAAGTTGTATCGAAATGAAATTCTTCGATGATTTTTCCAGATGTAACGTGTTCAAGGTTGAATGCTTCACGTTTTGATAAAAAATATTATCAATTATTAATCTTAAATTAATTTATTAATTAATAAAATATATAGCTGTATTTAGTATGTTACTGAAGAACGAATATCAGTTAAAAAAATATAAGAATAATAACTTAAATTAGTTTAATATTTTATACGTAAACTCATAATGTTACGTCTGGTGTACTTTTATAGAAACAGACCCGTATAAATTACAGAGAGTAAAATTGTTTGTAAAATATAAAATAATTTCTGGAACTGGTATATAAACGAAAAATTATAAAAACAGACATAGCAATATCAAATGTCGATAACTACATTTTTATAACGCTTTATTTATTCAGACAAACTTTAGATGTTTAATATGAATTGTCCACAAAATCTTCGTTAGGAAGGTCAGTTTTCAAAATTATGGTATACTAGTTGGATGTGCCAATTCCAAAACTTTCTTCTATTTAATGTCAATATTTCATTTTAATTAGTTTTATTAGTATTTTTATTACAATTATGCATAACTTCATACAATTTTCGATGGTACAATATTGAAAATTGCACAAAAATCAATATTACCGTGCCGCCTTCAGACGGAATTTTTCCAAATTCAGGGAGGACCTTCTTGCTATGGCCAAAGACATACACAAAAAAGTTGGTTCAATTCTATGCATAACTTCATAACCTTTCCTATGGTACAATATTCAAAATGCACAAAAATCGTTATTATACACTGTAAAAAACGACATTTTTACAGTACAAAGTACTGTTCATCTCGCGCACAAACTCGATCTCAGTTGAATGTACTGTATCTTTCTTTGGTTTCCTGACTATTTAAACATGAAAAATACAGTAGTTGCGTAAAATTAACAGCACAATGTACTGGCAATTTTGACGTCAGTAGTTTGTGCTGTGGTCCAAATGCGTCCAAAATTGCCAGTACTTTGTACTGTTAATTTTACGCAACTACTGTATTTTTCATGTTTAAATAGTCAAGAAACCAAATACAGATACAGTACATTCAACTGTGATCGAGTTGTGCTGGCAAATTTACAGTGTTTTTTTTTTTTTTTACAGTGTAGTGCACCCTACCAGTGATTTGTTTTTTTTTTTCAAATTCAGGGAGGAACTTCTTGCCATGTCCAAAAAATAGACAAAAAAATTTGGTTCTATTCTATGCATAATTCCATACACTTTTCAGTGGTACAATATTCAAAATGCACAAAAATCGCTATTATAGTGCCCCTTACCGGCGGATTTTTTTACAAATTAATGGAGAATGTGCTTGCCATAGCCAAAAACTTAAAAAAAAAAATGGTTCAATTCTATGCGTAACTTCATACAATTTTTGATAGTAAAATGGCAACACCCAGACATACGGACACACGGGCAGACAGACATTTTGTATAAACGTATCTTTTGCGATCTATGACCTCTAAAACGTGTAAATCCGAAGCCGAAAAAAATTTCGATTACAATGCTTTCTAATTATTGAAGATAGAAGAAAGTAATAAAAAATTGAATAAATTTTAAACCTTATATATTTCGATGATACATTCAGTTGCTTATTTAAAGTATTGTTACAATGGAAATTACATAAAATTTTCTTGAGTTCCCATTGTAGAATCTTCAATTTAGGAGATATGATACATTTTATTCAAAGAAATAACCTCCAGCAACATACTACACTTTTCTGTAATCTTGCAACAACATTCAGTGGACTGTGAGAAAGCTTTCAATTTGAACTCAATAAAAACTAAATTTAGACACTTTATGTGTATAATAAATATCAATAACATCATTTGGTATGTGTTTAATGGGTCCAACAGCCAACAGTGCAATTTGGAAACTGACTTTAAAATATGGGTTTCAATGGAAAGCTGAAGAATTCTAGAAAATAAAGTTTTTGTTTTTTTGTTTTTTAATGTGACAATTTTCAAACTGACTTTAAAATATGGGTTTCAATGAAAAACTGAAGATTTCTAATTTTTCCTTTTATGTGACATATATTTGACAGATAATTTATTGTTTATATTCTGAATTTTTCAGAATATATGAGATATAATATAGCATTCCTTGTGATGATGAAATTAACATATCATACATATCCTTATTTATCCCCCTCTATAAATTAAATTCCCCTTTTTAACAATTTAAAATCTAATCAATACTTCTTTTCCTTTTCAAAAAAGTATATATATTTCTTCTCTTTTGCGCCTAATAAATTACTTTCGCTTTATATGCCAGGCTTACTCAAAACCGCTAATAAAATAAATCAAAAACAAATCTTTTTCTCATCCTAAAATCATTATCTGTTCGAGTACACGTTTCTTCGGTTAACGTATGAATATAAAAAAGATACTCTTTGACCATATGCTTCTGTTGCAGCAGTATTTTAAACACCCATTGTTAATTCGCCGTTTGATAGTCAATACAAGTGCCTTTTTTGGCCGGAAAGATATCCTGTTAATATTAAAATCGGCGCCTGGATCTGCATTCCTTCTTCTAAATATAACTTTCCCATTGTGCAGCCTTGGCATATCATAGTGTTCGTTAAAATTTCAGTTACTTAAGCTAATGAATCATTGGGCTGATTTATAATTCAAAAGGTCCGTTAGGTGACGTATTCTTTGTGGTCATAATTGTGCAAAGTTCAAAGATTTGCGGCTCGATGCACTTACAATAAAATCTGTCGAGCGGCTTTCTATCTCTGGCCGCGTCACTGTTAATTTGTAGCAGCATTTTTATTTCTTGTATTCCGGTGTCACACCACGAGAATGTTATATTGCTCGCTTGTATTTAATAAAATGCCACATACGTATCTTGGAACTTTTTACTGAATCTCTCGTAGTGCCTGAGTTTTTGCATCTACGCAATGAACTTTAAATTGATACGGCTAATTGGATACAGATAAAATCACTATTTAAAATTTAAATTAATTTATCTTCAAAAGGATAAACGAAACCAATAGTATAATCCTGAGTTAAGTTCTTTTGGAAAGCTTCATTTCATAACATATGTACGACTTAAATTGGGTTTGGAATTTTTTTTTTCGTAAAAGCGAGAGACATTTTCAATGTATTTCTTTTTAACAGTTTCTGCAGCGTATAGTTGATTTTAGATGAATGACTGATCTAAACAGCTGGTAAAAATGTGCCTATTTTAAAACATATTGAAAAAAAGTTAGAACATATCGAAAAAAGAAAGATTACATTAATGGGTTAAAGAGTTTTACCATGAATTTATTTTACTAATTTTTTTCACACTTGGCTAAGGACTATTAAAAATAGTTTGAGCAAAAGTATTTCCATATATTCTTAAAATAATAAATACCTTCTTGAAGATATTTTATGTTTTACTATGCAGTCATAACTGTAAAGAGTAAATCAGTTTCAATGTGTTTTATTTAATTTTAATTGTTTTATTGAAATTTAATTTATATTTAATAGTTGAAAATAGATTACTAACGTGAAATATTGTGTAAATATGGTAATGGAACCATTTGCCGAGATGAATATAAAAGTTATCTTTTTCCATTTGAAGAAAAGTAATCATTATATTACATAAAAGTTTACGGGAAAATTTTTCATTTATATTAAGAAATACGCTATTTTGTATGCACCAGTATCCGAAATATCATTTTAAAGTTATCTATCACGATGAAAGTCACAAATGTATGAAGATTTTATTAAACATCAACTGAATTTCAAAAAAGCATTTTTGAAATTTGAGAAGCAATACGAAGATTTTTGTAATAATAGCAATATTCACATACTAAAGATTGAAAATGATAACGCATTACTTGTCAAAATAAAATTTCAAGAAGAAATAACACACGCTTTTTAAAGTACCTACAAATAATAATCACAAAGAAATAACTATGTATCTACAAATTTTATTAGCTTGCTTATGATTCCTAATGTATAACAACAGTTTTTATGTATATTAGATGGAATACTAAATTAGGAATGCTAACTCTGCCCACTTACTAAAATAATATAAAATAATTAAGTAAATAATTATTAAAAAAATAATCTTATGACAAAGCCAATTAATTTTTAATGGTAGAAGTACAAACTCCTCTTGCAACATTTTCCAAGTTTCTCACTTGATAAAATAAAATTTATTGAGGTTTATCACGCGCGATCATTAAGTTCAAGTGAAGTAAGACAAATTTTCTGGAAATAATGGGAACAATAAACTGATTGAAGAAGAAACTTTTCAGATATTTCCTTCTCATGGTAATATCTCTTTTTCAAGCAGCTTATTATGTTATCACTTTATTACTAAGGTAATAAAGTGATAAAGCTATCAGCTTCTTGAGCGTCTCTTTAAAACTTAGAACTTTCTTTTTCAGAGCATAAATTTTCTCGAGATCTTTTTCTGCTTTATGCATAGTGGCCAATTTTAATATCTAATTTATTATTGCGTTTTAGAATTATACATAAATGTAAAATCAATTTCTATGTATGTTGTAAATTACTGGAAGGTGAATTCGTTTTATAAGAATATTTTTACTCGTTATGTTTGACGGCGATATTAAACTAAATTTACCGAAACATGTCAAGTATTCAATTAGACTGAATAGAACTAAGAGTGATGTTATTAAAAGCCAATTTAATAATCATATTTCTTTAAGAAATATGAATAATATATAACTAGAGCTTGTAACACAGAAAGAAACACCGACCACATTCTTTATATTTAAAAAAATTACTCGCCTTGCAGTTTGTTTTGGAACATTATTAAAAGGATATTTATCGTTAGGAGTTCCACACATGTTGTATATATCATATACTACTTCACCGAATGATTTCCTTTTTGAAATGTCAAAATAAATTTATCAAAGATTCGAAATATGATGTCAAATGTACACATTAATAGTGAAAAATTAAATTTTTGTTACAATTTGAATAGACTGAAAATGCTAAGCAAAAGCAAACCACCAAAAAATCATTTAGTACATAAATGAAACACCACGTCCGTAATATTTCTAATTTTATTATCTTATGTGCACAATGCCCAATTAAATATTTTTTGTTAACTAATTTAATAATGAAAGAAAAAAAAATTTCCATCTGTATTTTTAACCAATACTTTTCCAGCTGATATAGTTTGATTTGTAAACACTTTTTGCCGTATTACTCTGTCATTAAGTAAATTTACATGAAAAATTACTGGGTGGACAAAAAAGTACGCGACGTATTTTCAAATTTAAAAAAAAATAAAAATAAATCATGTAACGCGGTGCCTACGCGATGAAGTATAAAAACAGGCTTTTCACGATAAAATTATTTGTTTAGACGAATTAAAAATCTAGTTTTAAAAAATATATGCATGGATTATATTGCCCTTTCAATGCTGCAAAAAATCATATAAACCTCAAGATAAGCAGTTATAGAACGTTTATTATGTACAATATACTACCATAGTTGTACACTATATGTATGGATAAATTTTTAAGCGAGATATTTGACTTCCAGCAACAAAATTTTCAAACATGATGAACATTTCCGTAAAAATCACATTCACGTACTCCAATTACCTTTTATTTAAACTGAATTATGTGTCAAGGACATTTTGACTAGTGCAGTGATATTTATGGGAAGCAATCTCTTTCATACTTTATTGTTGTCGTAGAATGCCAGTTTAAAGCAATTTTTTTGTAGTCGTGATTTGTTTGAACATTCTTCAACCGAATTGTAAACAGTTTTTGTTTAACATATATATCATTAGAGTTAAAATTCATTACGTAATTCCATGTGCAGAATCTAAGTATCTGGTGATTATTTTTATATTAAAAGAAGTATTATTTTCTTTAAACTTTCACCATTTTTTAATTAATACTTTACTTTATTTTTATGTGCAAAAATCAATAATTGTTAGACATTTTTAAAAGATGATTACCATTTTATAAAAATAAAATAAAAAATATTATTATTAGGTAGATTAAATGTTATTTGATTTTTTTACCATTCCGCTGATGAAAGAAACATTCAAGATAATATAAATTGAAACTGCATTTTAAAACAATAGATTTTATCCAAACAAAGTGTTAATCCTTTATACGTATGTTTTGTCTATCAAAATTCAATATAAAATAATTAGACAAACATATTTTTAAAAAGCATGAAAAATTAAGTTTTTGTTTTCAATTAAGGGGAATTTAAATAGTAAAGCTCAAACAGGAAACAAAATGTCTCGTTTCACAAAATTGTTTTTCATCCAAGATGAAATCTAAAATTAATAGAATTATCAAAAGTCATTTAAATATTTAAATTCATATATTGTTATGAATAAACCCATTATTAAATACGATTTAGTAAAAGAGAAGACTACTTTACAATTTCTCAAATTATTCACAATTAATATTTGTGTGTCATTTGATGGGGTTTAGAAAAGAAGTCTATTTAGAATTTTATAACTCCTCCCTATATGTTGTCATTCATGCGCAAACATTTTCCCCTGATAAAACAATAATTCAATCTCTTTGAAAAATATTATTTATTCGAGAACACTCAACACATATGGTTAGCGGATCGTTGAATTTAAGAAACAAACCTTTTTATAATCGCTGAACTAATTCAAATATATTGCCTTTCATGCTGAAATATATTTTTTCTAACAAAACATTCAAATTAAATCTGTTTGCAAAAAGTTATTTATTCAAAGACACCCAAATAGCACAAATTGTTGGACTATCATTGAATTTAAGAAACAAGTATATTTAGTATTGATTAACTACTACTTATCTATCGCATTTCATGCGCAAATATATTTCTTCTAACAAAACATTCTATTTAAATTTGTTCGAAAACTGTTCTTTATCCAAAGACAGCCAAGTAGTATAAGTTGTTGTACTATCCTTGTATTTATGAAACAGGCCTATTTAGAATTGTTTAGCTGCTCCTTATCGATTGCGTCCCATGCGAAAATATATTTCTTCTAACAAAACATTCTGTTTAAATCTGTTTGAAAAATGTTCTTCATTCAAAGACACCCATGTACCATATTGTTGAACTATCGTTGAATTTATGAAACAACACTATTTAGAACTGTTTAACTACTCCTTATCACTTGTCTTTCATGCCCAAATATATTTTTTTCTAATAAAACATTCTAATGATATTTATTTGAAAAATATTTTTATTTAATTCAAAGACACACATGTAGCACAAATTGAGGGTATGTCGTTAACAGTTTGTAGAAATCGCTGTGAAATATTTGAGTTGAGAAAGCAGGGTTGGGAAACGGCAGTTATAGATACTTCGGTAACTTGCGGTGTATCTGAGTTAAATTGTAAGAAACTTTCGGTTAGATCACAGTTTTGCCTTTATTAACAAATGCTTCATTGACCAATAGTACGGCAAGGCAGACAGTTCTTACTGTTCACTAAAGTGGAACAATTAGCTAACGTTTATCCAAACCATTTGGAATACTCGGGTTACACACTCATGGATGTCATGAGATAAAGATAGGCTGGTTTTGAACAATTGTCGAGCTTACATGTGATCAAAGCAGGCTCGAAATCTGCCCAGATAAGTGGGGTATCATGACCTTTCTCTTTCTTTCGCAGCAATTGTTTCAAATGTTAGAAAGATTGTCTTTGTACATATTTACTGCTGTAACGTATTTGTTCTAATGCTTAATACAATTGCCCATAATTTTTTCATATTTAATGTATATTTGGCCTTTTATTAGATAAATATTTATTGCATTAAGCAGAAAAATATTGAATATTGTGCTTTAAATTCCAAATTAAGTTTTTTTTACGTAACATTTAATTCATTCGATTCGTTATATGTAATCTAAGCAAATAATATATGATTGCTGCATAAAAGTCCTTTTTGGCAGATTGACAAAAGTTAAAATCTAAATGAAACGTCCAAAGTGTCTAATTGCGGCAGTTAATAAGTCATAGTCCTTCATATCAGTTCTTTCTGAAATAATCATTGTCTTGCTTTATTCAACATCTTGCTTTTCAGTTTGCCATTAACTGTTTTTTAATTTTCATCTTGTGCACAGGCGTAAGAATTTTTTTTTTTCGTTTCTGAAAGCAACGGATTTCAACATATGTATATTATCGAAATTAATAAGGTTTGTTAACATGATTTATTTAAAGAATTTAAAATTGTAATTTAAACAGTTCATTCTTACAAGTAGCAAATTAAATGATTAAATTACACTGGTCGGTACCAAAAAGCTCTCTGTAATAATTAATTAAATTTAAAAAATCAAAAAACCCGACTGCGGAAAAAGCGAATTAATTAATTATTTCTCATCAATGTGAAACTTTTTTTAAATCCTAATATTAGCTCACACTCTTGCTGTGTATATATCTTGTTCAAATTTACAATCGTTAATAAAATACTTATTATTCATCCAATCAAGCTCAAATAATTGTTTTTTAAACTTGTAGTGGATGACACTTGATGTTAATCCAGTTTTATTCAAATATTAATTAATTAATTTAATTTAATTAATTAATTTTCAATAATCGAGAGATCCCTCTTCTTGATCAAGGTATTTTAATACCGGGAGAGCCATGTTCTTGATCAAGGCATTTTGAGCACCAGTCAAGAGGAAAGAAAAATGGGAGAAAAAAAAATTCTCTTTTTGACCTAAATAGGAATTGACTTAAAATATGTTTTATATTACTTGTTTATATTACTTACCTATTTTTTTTTATTTACTTGTATTGATGACATTTAAGTTGTGTTTAATTGTTATTTCCTATCTATAAACACTGTTTTGATGAGGTCTATAGATGTCTATGATGGTTAGAGTTTAAGTAAAGCTAGAGATCCTACATACACAAGTTCCAAGTTGTATAATATTTTAAAGGAGCTTCTGACTGAAAAATAGTCAATAAAACATCGTCTTCATTTTGAAAGACCTATCCAATGATATGCCACTCAATAGAGTGCGCATTTTTTTTTTCGTTTCTACCGCCATTTTGTATTTTACGGCTGCCATTTTGAATTTTAAAAAAAACCTAGCCTAAAACCATCGGGCCGTTAAGACGAATTGATAGAGGCCTCATTCATTAAAATCCATCCAGCCGTTGCGATGTTTCGAGGGTATAAAGAGATCCACATACACAGATACGCGTGAAACACATAACTCCTCATTTCAGTCAGGTAAAAATAATAGTTGATTCTTTTAGACTCCACATACTGCTTTTAAGTCCTTTTTTGCATATTTACAGTTAAAATCTAAATGTACAAAAGTAAAACGTACAAAGTACCTAATTGTGACAGTTAATTTAAATATGCGTTTATAACAGTTCTTTCTGAAATACCCATTAGATTGTTATCAGTTGTTGAAATATTTAATAAAGAGTTGAAATACATAAAATAGACAGTTGAAATACTTACCGAGCTCCCAAATATACTAAAAGCTTAATTTAATACTAAATTAAATGTTAACAAAATATCTTTGAGAAACATAATATTTAATATATTATAAGAATGAATACTTCAGTATTTATCTGAGACCATGAAGAAAAAGTAACTGAATGACGACGACATAAATTGTAGGAAAACATTTTTTATTACCATATGCTTTAAGAAAACATCGCACTACTTACTTTTCAGTTTTCCATTAACTGCTTCTTAATTTCCATCTTCTGTACACGCGTATGAATTCTCTTTTTTGTTTTTGGAAGCAACGGATTTCAACATATGTATTTTTCGCAATTAATAAGGTTTGTTATCTATAATTTATTTAACAGAATTTAAAATTATAATTTAAGCAGTTCATTTTTACAAGTAGCAAATTAAATGACTAAATTACACTGGTCGGCACCAAAATCTTCTCTGTAAAAAATAATAGTTGATTCTTTTAGATTTCATTAAATAAAAATATGGTAACAAAATTACTGTTTCACGTACCATACTTTTGGTAGGAGTGTTTGCCTTTAAATTAAGATATTTTATATCTTGCTAAAACATAAGTGGAAATTTTGTAAACCATAAAATGTCGATAATAAAATGTGTAATTATCTGCTGTAACTATCCGAGTTACACCAGCATATAGAATGAAAATATAGTAGTGCATAGCAAATTGCAAATTCTGACTCGAAAGATAGGGGGGGGGGATAAAAAGAAAAATGCACGGCGCAAGTATCAGTAAACTACATTTTCATGCTATATTTTATCAATTTGATACCTAAGAGTTCTAAGACAGTTAAAACACTTTTTCATGATTTCAATTTTATCTAGTATTTCAAATTAATATAATAATCCTTCACTATTTGTTATTATTATAAAACTGTTTCTCATAAAAATGGTACTTGCTGGAGCAATTTTGATAACATATTTAGTATTAGGAATATTAGATCTGTACACTTTACATATTTATTTTGCAGGTAATATTTTTTTTTCCCATTTTTGCCAACCGCTGTTATTTGACGAAACTACTTCCCGTTCTGTATGTTAAGATAAACTTTACTACAAAAAAAAAAAAAAAAAAAAAAAAAAAAAAAAATTAAGGAAAATGTGTTTGCATTAAAATTTTCAAAGCTTGTTACGGGTTCAATTTGAAAACGAACTCGTGCGATTTTGTGTTAACACAAAGTTTAAGAAGTCATAATTTTCAGTCGATTGACTATTTTCGTTATATTTTTCTGCGTCAACTTGGTGATTTAAAATGAATGGGATGATCTTTTTTCGGCCGAATATGCCTATAATTTGATTTTTAACGTTTCAAATAATTTACATTTGTCAAATTAATTTAAAAGATATTTCGAAGTCAAATAAAATTGCTTAAAAATGAGACATGAAAAAGAATTGCTATTTAAGCATTTTTTTCTATCATCATAACAATAACTTATGTTTTGTAATTAATTTAAAATGCAAATATAATTAAACGCTTTTAATGGAAAAAAAAGAAGAGACTTGAAATAGAGATTTTATACCGTACTGATATGAACAGCGATTTAATTAATATCTGTTTGTTTAAAAGTTAATGAAAAAACAAAGAAATCATCTTTTTTACAGAATTTTTTTCGATTAAAAAAAGAATCAAATTAATCAAAAGTATATTCAGTTTTTATAATATCTTATTAACAGAGAACAAATAAATTCAAAGATTTTTTTGTTTTTTTGAAATATTTTTATATTCTCAAATATACATTACATAAAATTTTTGCACCACTTGCATAATTCTTTAAATGATACATTTATGAACTCATTATCAATTACACGTAAAATTCCTTGCAAATCATAAGCGAAATTTGGACGTCCTTGCTTGAGTAAATATGAAAGGAAATAATCAAAAACAGAGAATTTATTAAAGTTAATTTGAATAATAATAATTATACGAGACTCTTGTATTTCAAATGTACTTTTGAATTAAATTCAAATTTGGCTAATTTTGGTTCATGTAAATTGAATTATTAAAATTAATTGTCAATTAAAAATGTTTGTTTATCTTTTTGTATTGAATTAAGAGTCAATTAATTGTACCAATGGGTATCCCTTAACATTTAAAAGGGGACTTTTTTTTAATTTTAGTTTCTTTCTCTGTTAATGATTAATATCCACTGCTTTAATAAAAGAAATGATTAATTAAAAATTCAGCACAAATTTCAACTTTCATTTTTATATTTTTACAGTTTTATATAATAATTATTTTGTAAAAGATAAGATTTAAATTTCCATACATGCAAAAAATAATAAAGATTTTGGTTTTTAACTAATTCTGTAATTAGGCGCATTAATTCAGTTTTTTTGAGAGATAAAGAACGTGTAAAACAAGCTATTAATTTATATAATTAAACAATCATATGCATAGAATACGATGTTTCCAACGTTTCTTGTAGTATTAGATAAAAAAAAATAGGACTATTGAACGAATGATATGCTTATTTTGACTTACATCATAAAAAATGACAAATGTTTCTTAATATACTTAAATCTATTATGGCTATAAACGAAACATACAATAACCTCTTCCGAGATACCCACGATTCCGAAAATGATTCTTTATATTAACTAACCTCAAAACTAATGTATTTTCGAGGTTAAGAACTATTTATAAAACAAAAGTTTATATTGTCGCCTCTGATTTTTGCAAACGTTTTCATTGGGGTATGTCAGTGCATTAATATTAGTTTGGCCATAATTTCTAGCGGTTTTCTCTAGTTTAGGTTACCACACAAAATAAACAAGAAATGAACAACAAGTCAATAAATTATGGTTTTTTCCGATTTTATTTATTTATTTATTTATTTTATTTGTTCCCAACGTCCAACAACTTTTTCAATGGCAGAAATCACCTGTTTTCGACTCGAAGAAATTGTCCAATTTAGCCTCCAGTTCCACGTTTTTACTGAAAGAAATGTCACGCAATGCACTCAAGTGGAATAGGGACAGATGGAAATCCGAAGGTGCCAAGTCGGGAGAATACGGAAGATGTGGCAGAACTTTTCAGCCAAGCATTTAAATGGCTTCCTTTGTCATATTAGCGCGTATGGGCGGGTGTTGTTGTGTTGCTGAAGAACTCAATGTTGCCTATCAGATCGTTTTTGTTCGATAGGGTTTCTTCTGTATTTGCATTTGTTGGATGTCAAGCTCCACATTCACTGTTTGGTTCCGATCAAGCAATTCGTGGAGGATTCATGCCCGGTGCGGTGCATATTTTTCAGAATGAAATTGCCGACTTTGAACCGCTTAAACCAATTTTGAGCGGTCTTATGAGACATCCCTTCTTCGCAATATACTTCACAAATATCTCGAGCGGCTTCTGTGGCTTTTGCAATTCGATTACATGCAGAAAGCAGAAGGTGTCCAAATTGCTCTTTTTTGCCGGTTTGACACTCCATTATAATGACCTGAAAAGAACGAAAAGTGTATAAGCATAAAACAACTAAACACGCTATTTTGTAGAGTATATAATTCTCTATCGAATACATAAAGAGTACTGCCAAAACAATTTATTTTTCAACCGAAATTTCCACTTAAAAAAGGCTAGGAATTATTGGGCAACCCAATAAGTTTTCTGAAACAGGAATATTTATTTAGGATGTTACAAATTGAAGAAGTCAGATGCTACAGGTGTTACGTAACAACAACAAAAAAAAATTGAGTTAATCATACGATTGTTGATAATCAATGGTAATCTAGCATCTACTATTACTATTAAAAAAAAAAAAAAAACTTAATACTCATAGCGATTATAATTGATAAACACATCATATGACAATAAACGCAAATAAGTATTTGGGACTTTGCAGTTAATTTTCTCAAAACGATGATTGTGCCACTTTTACCTTTATTCTTAATTTTCAAGTAAATGTTTTCATCTGCGTAACTGAATGTATACATGCATCGATACGAAAATAATTTTAATTTTATTATTAATGTTAATGCTGTTAATTCAACATGTTTTTCTGTAAAACATGTTTGTCGAGCACAAAAATGTTTATTGGAGAATTAATAGACTGGAGTAGTATTAATAGACTATTATTGGAGAATTAACACAATATTTAGGGTTAATATTATGCAGTACAAAAAACTACTCGGAATCGATTATGAAAATAAATAGCAGCAAACGAATTTTGCTTTGTAAATACGCCTTTAAATTTCGAAAATATATTGGTTCTATTGTTTATAATGATAAAAAGCCCTTTTAGGAATCGTGGGTATATCAGAGGAGATTATTATATACAGGGTGTTCCAAAATTTGACCGACCAATTAAGAGGGGTGGTATATGGTGGATGAAGAGACTGAAAAATTGCCATAGAACATGGGGTCGCAAACCACTTAAAACGGTAATAATTTCGAGGAAAATAAAAACATTACAATGAAAATGCAACGATATGTACCTTATTTTGTGTGAAATGTGATAACATATCGAAAAGATCTGTAAAAACATATTGCTCAAGCAATCAATTATACCGTATGAACTGATAATCACAGTCCAAAATGTCGTGCTTCAAGTGCATACTGCTGGAGCGTAAAATGCAAAGTTCTACCACTTTTGTTTGGTGTTACCTATTTTGTTTGGTGTTATAATCAATTTTCTGAAAGTTATTACCGTCAATCGAAACTGAATGAAACACTCTGTATGTTTTACTTAATTAGTGGGTTTCTACCCCATGTTCTATGTACTTTTTAATCAACTTGATGCCTACTGTCACAACTCTGAATTTGTTGGACGAATTTCGGAACTCCCTATATATTCGTTCGTGATTATATTGTATTTTCCTAAATTGAAAAACATTTCTCTTTTGTCCCATTGTAAGTATTTCTAAAGAATTCCCACCATTCTTGTTTTACTGTTCCAAACACGTTAATTACAGCAAGTAACGGATATATTCAAGAATTTCCTTGTGAATGTTGTTATTCATGTTAACAAATTATTCTTACAGCATTAATTTAACCCATTTAGTCGTAATACTAATTAATCTTTAAAATGTGAATCTCAGTATTCATACACTCTCCGATCATATTCCAACTCATATTTGCATGATAGACCAATGAGAACTTGCTTTGGGATAAATGCGGCATGAGAGATAGAATGAATTAAAGAAATGTAGAGATTCATACTGTGATTTTTAATGTTCGTGTAGAAAATAAATGTGTATACTGCACGTCAACCAAAATTACACCATGAGAGTAGAAAATGTAAAACAAGTTGCAGCAAAGAACTTTAATCTGCGGTTTTTGAAATTTAAATTATGACTTTCATTTGGCCAATTTGCATTTTCATGTGCTAAACATAATGCATGCCTATGCAAATATATGAAACCAAGACAAAATAATTTATCTAAATATAGACACACGGCAGTATGTAAGCCAAGTTCGCCAGACGTAGCCGTGTGTTATTTACACGAACTATTTCGAGCTGTTTTCGTCAAATTTCAATGCTCTACTACTGAAAATCTATGAGACCTACATACTTGATATACGAAATGTGTAGTAAGGACACCCTAATTACCTAAAATCCAAAATTTTATAAATAATGCATAATTAGTTTCCGAGATAATGACATTTGAAAATGTCTGATAATCGATAATTTTACCACTGACTGACTGACTGACTGGCTCACTCATCAAAAGATCTCGTATATCTACTGCAGCTACAGACTTCAAATTTGGTACGAAGTTCGTTTGTACCATAAAACTAAGGAAAAAAATTAAAAAAATGTGAAAATCCATGTATTACCCACCTGGGGGTGCACATTTTTACTTTAACATTACATCTATTAGGCGAAATTTTAATTTGCCGTAGGAGGGGATGCTGTTCTGTCGCCAAATACCGCCAAGTTTCTCGCCAACATGGCGATATATCGCAAAATTTGCCGGCCAAAATTAGTCGCCAAAAGTGACGCCACCTTGGCGATATCTCTAATATTTCGCCAAATTCCCATAGACTTCCATTGTAAACCTATCTACTTACTGGGGGGGTTATCTGGGTTTACTTGCTTACAGAAAAACAACAAATTGAGATATTCTGTCCGTCACAGAGCCCGTTCTCAGAAACTATACATGTTGGAGACTTGCAATTATGCATGCTTATAGCTGAACACACCACATCATACGACAACTCATAAAATTTTGAAAAAGTAGTACATTTAACCCTTTCGGCTCCCACATGTGCCTTTTGAACAATTATCTCTATGTGAGCCTCTAACAAGGTTGGAGGCGTGAAATTTTGGATACTTATAGCTCAACACCTTACATCAAATGACAAATCATAAAATTTTGAAAAAGTTTTAAATTTAACCCTTTGGGGTCTCACATGTGTATTTTAAACAATCCTTTCTAAATGAGCCCCTAATTAGGTCGGAGGCGAGAAATTGTACATACTTATAGCTGAACACCTCGCATCAAACGACAATCTATAAAATTTTGAAAAAGTCATACATTTATTCCTTTGGGCTCCCACATGTGTATTTTAAACAATTCTTTCAAAGTGAGCCCTAATTAGGTTGGAGGCGTGAAATTTTGCATACTTATAGCTGAACACCTCACATCAAGCGAGAAATCATAAAATTTTCAAAAAGTCGTACATTTAACCCTTTGGGCTCCCACATGTGTATTTTAAACAATTCTTTCTAAGTGAGGCCCTAATTAGGTTGGAGGCGTAAAATTTTGCATACTTACAGCTGAGCACCTCACATCAAACGACAAATCATAAAATTTTAAAAAAGTCGTACATTTAACTTTTTGGGCTCCCACATGTGTATTTTAAACAATTCTTTCAAAGTGAGACCCTATTTAGGTTGGAGGAGTGAAATTTTGCTTACTTATAGCTGAACACCATCATGCGACAAATCATAAAATTTTGAAAAAGTCGTACATTTAACCTTTTGGGTTTCCACATGCGTATTTTAAGCAATTCATTTTAACCCTTATTAAATTGCAGATTTGAAATTTTGCATACTTATAGCAGAACACCTGAGGCCAGGCGACAAATCATAAAATCTTGGAAAAGTCTTACGCTTAAGTACACTTTAGTTAGTCTTACGCTTTAGTTAATTAAATTTGAAAATTCAGGGAGGGGCAATGTCCTTCCTCTGCACTGCCTCTTTGCCGGCACCCATGGATGAATGATACATAGTGTGGCATAAGCACATAACTTTATTTTTCACTTTCAGTACAAAAAAGCAGGCCCAGCTATAGGATATTTAATTGGAAAATTTAATAGGAAAATTTATCATAGGAATTTAATAGGAATTGTTGTTTCAGAAACAATAAAAATTTCGAATCAATACATTTCGTTTCAAAACATGCATTCAATGTAGCAGTATTAAAATATAGATTTCTGCCGCAAATTGACAGCCAAATAGTTTGTTGTAGGAAATTTAAATTAAAATTGAATGTTGCTTCGTGAATAAAATAGTCACATGTAAACACATTAAGAAGCATTAAGTAAAGTGTCTAAATATATTGTAACTTTACAAAAAGTAATGATATCTTACAAAAACACAACTGTGGTAAAAGGGAGCCAAGTTCTGTAAAGACAATGGAAAGAAAAGAAGTGATATCTAAGTGGGTGTCAATTCCAAATAAAATTCACTCAAACTTACCTACTGAAGTATTATAGCATTTTTTTAATTGTTTAGAAATAAAAATTATTGATAGCATATTAATAATAAATCTAGAACTTGGCAAGTTTTTACCTACGAGTCATTTATTTTTATTAATGACATTATTATATCAAAACTTGTTATTTCATGTTTGGAAGCCTTCGTTTGAGTGAGCTCTTTCCCCTTGAAGGGTGGTGGGATAAAATATATCCCACCGAATTTTAACAGCAAAATACCGCATTGACAGTAGAATTCAGCACTAAAAAGTTTAATTTTATTAAATCCGCGAAAAGAAGCTTTTACCCATTTTGAAATAAATTTGTTTTTAAATTCTGGTGTGATTTAATCATTTCAGCATGTCACGAATAAAAGCTCTTTTCTCCTGAAGGGTTAAAGGGGTGCAGTCTCTAGAGGGATGGTCAAGAACAAGCGTTAGGGTATTTGTCTCTTTCTCAGGTCTTTTAGTCTGTTTGCATTGAGGTTTCCGAAGGGTGGGTGCTAGAGTGATAACCAAAGACAAGCGGGAGTGTATTTGTGTATTTATTGGTTTATCAAATCTTTAACATGAGTCATTTGTTTATAATAATAACTATATTAATTTTTTAATAATGACATTGCTGTTAATATTAACATCATCATTTTATTAAGACATGAAATTGATAGGCATAACATTTATCAAAAACTTGCCAAGTTCTAGATTTATTATTAATATGCTATCAATATTTTTTATTTCTAAAAAATTTAAAATATGCTATAATACTTCAGTAGGTAAGTTTGAGTGAATTTTATTTGAACTTGGCACCCACTTAGATATCACTTCTTTTCTTGCCATTGTCTTTACAGAACTTGGCTCCCTTTATCCACAGTTGTGTTTTTGTTAGATTTTAATTTACAAAGACTGCCTATGGCGTTTTATTGAATAGATATTTAACAAAATCACGCTTTAGAATTATGCGTTGATTTTTACGATCAAGTTTCGCAGCGAAAAGTTCACAAATATGAAATTATTTAATAGTATTTTAAGAATTAAACAGAAATTATTTTCTGCAATGTCACTATATAAAAGACACAAATAAAAATTACAATTTCTTAAATAACCTTTGCCAATTATACTTCAACGGGTTGTGAAGCGATTTTTTCTTTCTTTGTCCGCAATTGATGTTTTAAAGAGGTTTTTTTTTTGTTTTTGTTTTTTTTTTGTTTTTTTTTTACAAAAAAGCCACAATAGTAATAATTATTAGATCATATTTAGCTGTAGGTAATTTTTTTAATTATATTTGAGAACTAAACATACAAATTTTAAATTTTGCTTGAAAGTTCTGTAACATTTTTAATATTAGAAGAGCATTTCAATTTTAAAGTTATCATTTTGGGCGCATTTCTTTTATTTCCTTAGCTCCCTCTCACACATTTTTAGTTATACGCGCAATGCGCTTATGTAGGTTAATTTTTGCATAAACATTGCGCACTATCGTTCTCATATTATATACATATGTTCGAAATAATACGGATATTGAACTACTGCTTACTAATAACAATATTAGACATAATACATTTCAGAATTAAGCACTTAAATATGGCAACGATTATTATTCTTAAAAGGTAGTAATATTCAATTACGTAACACCAATTCATGTGTATGTTGTCTGATGGGCGTTAATGAATATTTAATTTTTCAGTTGCAAAGATTATTTAAAAAAAAAATTCTTTTGAACTATAAAGCGAAGCTTTCAATATCTTGTCCGCTGCAGATTTTCGGAAAAATCTGTAAAAAATGAGAACATTCAATTCCTTTATTATAAAATAAGCAAGTGGAATTTAGTTAACTGGAACCAATGCTTTGCATTTAAAACATAACTGGAAGTAAGTCTTATTCTTCAACTGGAGGAGTGGCGACTAAAGTTGTTTTTATTATAAGTGTCCAAGATATGAAATATACTGCCTGTCCATTTGGAATTCTTAATAAAGCCCATTTTATGTTTAATCAGCTAGTGTTGTACTTAGGGCTATAAACCTAAGTACAATGCAATCCCTTTTCTCTTTCGTTTTTATATTATTCAAAATTCGTTTTACATGTTTGGCAATTAATAATATTACTAAAAAAAAAACGCATTAGTGAGTTTTTCAGAAGATTTTGGGGCAAATGTGAACGATAAATCTGATCGACTTGCAAATATTCAAAATAATGATTTGCCTAATAAAGAAAAACACTATCAACAATTTTGAAACTGGACAATTGTGTTAAATTTAGTAAGCCTTCTACAACAAACTGTGTCTTTTGTATTGCACCTGAAAAAATACGAACTCTTCCTAAATCAAAACTTCATATTTCTCACTGTTAGAAATTACAAATATTTTTTTGAACAGCTTTGACTTTCTGTGTAATTTACCTATTAAAAATATTTAATTACATCAATTTTACATACAGTTTTAATCTAATTATACAAATCAAAGATTTCATGCAAATCTACTTAAAATCATTGCAGATCCACAAAAATATGAACAAAATATCAGAAAAAACTGCAGACAGCACATATTTTAACACATGACAGATTTGAAAAAAAAAATATTTTGTTTAAAATTTATAAGAATTTAACGTGAAACAAATTGGAGAAATTTAAGAAAAATATACATAAAAAATTATCGCTTAACGACAAATTTATTTTAACTGTAACCACTTTCTATAGAATAATTATACTTTATGAATTTTATATCCATATTTAATTATGAATATTAAATATATATATATGCATTACCTCAATTAAAAATAATTAAAAATTAAACCTTCGTAAAAATCTATAAGCGTAATGTTCTTTTAACAAAGCTTATTAACTCTTAACTCAGGAAGAACTATTTCTTTCAGCTTCTTGCAAACTCCTCACTTTGTAAAGTAAAATTTGTTAAAGTTTATTACGTGCCATCATCAACTTTAGATGAAGTAGAACAACTTGCAGGAAATATAAGAACTATATAATGACTGAAGTAAATACCTCTTGAGGCTCAAAATATCATTTTTTTAAACAAGATTCTTTTTTCTTGAAACCATTTCTTTACGAAGCAACTATCATTAAGTTTATCACTTTCTTTTTCAGAGTATAATATTTTCACGAAATATTCATCTGTGTTATGCATGGCGGTTCATTTAAGTATCTACTTTATTATTATTATTATTTTGTTACAATTCTGTGTAGTTGTAAGCTTAAAATGAGTTCCTTTTTATGAGTTGTTTGAATGCTTGTTTCCTTAAAAAATCCCCCTACTCATAATATGTACTTTTAAAGCGGTATAAAGTAAAATTTACATGAGCATGATAAAAAGTAGAAAAAAAAGTTGGAAATTGCGCGCCAAACGTGACAAATGAGGTACGTTCGTACTATAACAAGTTTTATAAATATTTTTTGCAATATTTTATAAATATTTTGAATATTGTACTAAATGTATATTTTAGTGCACTTCATAATTCCATATCAATTTAATTCTGTTTGAATGGCTGTAACATCATTAAACTGCACTTGAAATAATTTAATTGTGTGCCAGAACATGTTTTGGTACACAATTAAAGCAGGAGCTAAATTTTATTAAGAAAATTGCCATATATCATGGTTTTCCCATTAAATAAATTTATAATATTAGTCACAAGCAACATTGTCTCCCCCCTCACAGCTTACCTAATAACCAGCAGAGAGCAACATATTGTCGATTCAGGTATGTGCCAGTCATTTTTGAAAAGTTAAGGAAAATGGTTCGCGGATTTAATGTTCAACTTGTTGCTATTTCCCCTCCTTACCTTACTAATTTGTTAAATTGCAATTTAGATCCTACACCTGGGCACGAGCATGCGGGTGTTTATGAAATTCCTATCATTTTAGATAGCGGTGCTAAAAAAATTTACATTGGAACTACGAAAAGAAAATTTCTGGAAAGGTTGGAAGAACATAAAAGAGATATTTTGTAATATCGTCAGATCACAGCACTTGCTAAATTTTATTTCAACAACCTCCATAGTTACATAGATTTTGATAATGCTAAAATAATAATTTCATGTAATACTGCAATAGATGTCCTTCAAAAAGAATCAATAGAATTTGCGATTAAAAATGACGAAGTTTGTAATGATAACATATCAGTTAATATCCCTAAACTTTGGTTGCACATATTAAAATAATCTTTTGCAATTTATTTTATTCATCTTATATTTTTCAAGGTCAAGTATGCACTACTATCTTTGATTTTAGCAAAGTGTGTCTCTTGCGTTTTCAGTTCTGAATTTAATTACATTTCCTTACAATAGATGTAGCCACTGCAGGCCAATATTGTTCATTTGATATTCTTTTATTCCTTTTTCTCTTGATAGACGGCGCCATATTATACATCATTCAAAATTGTAGTCTACATTTTGTCTGATAGATGGTGCCATTGCGTGTTTCCTGGATTGTAATTGGATAAGGTGACTTTTGGCTGAATATATAACGAACCTTTTGAATTCAAGACGGTTTTGCTCTAATTTTAGAAAATATACGACAACGTTCCTGAAGAAGGTCACAGAAGGATGACCGAAACGTTGATATTTTAACTTTATTTTAATGTTTGTATAAGTTTATTTTTGACTTTGCAACAGTTTTGTACACCGTGTAGTAAACTAATGATATTTTTTTCAAGTTTATATATAAACATTTTTTTTTATATAAATGCCTCTTTAAATATCGAAAATATATTAGTTGATGATGTTTGTAAAGATAAAGAACTCTTTTCGGATACGTAGATCATCCAGAAGAGGTAACTGTATATTTTTGTTCGTGGTTAATTAAAATATTTGAATTATATTTTATAGTGTAAGGACCAGTAGTTAAGTTTTTAGAAACTGGCAACGAAAAGAAAACAGTTGCTTTCAACGCAGACTATTTTTTTATCAAAATTCGGACAGTTATATCCGCGTTTGTCATATGATGTTGTCATATGTCTGCGTTTACAGAGTCTCAAAAGCTGTAACATTCTATTTTGACTGCCTAAGGGGAACTGCTCAGACGTGGGGACCACGTCTGTAGAGCATAGATGTTCCCCCCGGACACCTTTATTAAGGTCTTCAAAAAAGAAAAAAAGAAAAAAAGAAAAAAAAAAGTTACATTAATGAGTCTGTAGACTCAAGTCGCCGGAAAATAAAACGCGAGCAATAGGCGAGTTATAGAAGGATAACAAAAAGTAAGATACATTGAAGTGGACCAGATCGCCAAAAACGCGACAAGGGGCGATAGTATGTCCAACGCGACAACTGTTTAAGGTAAGAGAAAATAGAATTAATTGTTTGATAGATCCATTAAAAAGCTAAATATTTGTTTTAATTTTAAACGTAGTGCTGGACGGGATAAAATATTACTTAGCCAATTTTTAGGTATTGATAAGGGGCGCCGAATATGCCAGCGTGAGGTAAGTGGAGATGTATAGTAATAGTGTGAGGCACTTGCTAAATCGCCACATTCGCATAAAGAGGAGCTTGAGCAATGGAATTTATACAGGTACTCTCTAAATGGGCCATGTCCTGTAAGGAATGCGGTAACGGCAGGAGAGAGGGGAGGAAGCTCTAAGGAGACCTTTGGAACCAGGTCATATGTGAATCTACCCTTCTCCGAATAGTCCCAGTGAACTTGCCACTGCTCCAACAGTTTTGCGTGCAAAATTCTCTTAACATATGAGTGCGGAGCTGGCAGAGAGTAGTCTACTACGGGGAAGCTGGTTGCGTTTTTAGCAAGTGTATCCGCATATTCGTTACCAAAGATCCCCTTGTGTGCTGAGACGTGACCAAGTGAGGATTTATGTAAAAGATGTTTCAGCTGGATTATAATTTCCAAAACTTGCGGGTTTGTTGATTTAGACGCGCTAATGGCCTGTAAACTGGAAAGGCTATCACTATAAATTTTAATCAGATTTTTGGAAGAAACATTAGAGGTCCATTCGAAAGCTTTGTGAATGGCAAATAGTTCTGCTTGAAAAACTGAGTTGTTGTCATCCAGTCTACAGGACCATTCATGGGTCACGACTCCTACTTCCGTTGCGCAGAAAGCTGCACCAACACCAGTTTCAGTACGTGAACCATCAGTGAACACTGTAAGTAAATTAGAAGGTTTGAAAGAATTGAGGGAGGGATTTACTTGTAAATGGGTAGTATCTTCAGAAGGATGGAGTTGCCAACTTGGAGTCTTTTGTTGAATGACTGCACATGGGAAATGTAAAGCAGTTATTTCATTGTTATTAAGGTGTAAACTTTGACTAATGTTATATTCATATTCTAAAGTGAGAGTAGTGGGAGGAATACCAGTAATGATTTGCAGGGCGTCACTGGAAATGGTCCTGTACCCCCTTGACAACTGCAATAGAAACATTCTTTGGATTGAGATTAATTTTTCTTTTGCGGCTTTTGTTAAATTACCCCCCAAATGCCCGCGCCATAAGTGATAATTTTTTCTGTGATAGTTAGGTACCAAATTTTTAACATTTTATTGTTAATGCCCCATGATTTAGTAGTTAGCCTAGTAGAGTTATGATAATATTTGATAAGTTTTAATTTTAAAAAGTTAATATGCGAAAACCAATTGAGGTGCTTATCTATAACAATCCCAAGAAGCTGCAGACTGGGCACATGATGCACACTGGTTCCGTTTATTCTTATTGTTGGTTTCCTTTTTAAATTATGGGTTTTAGCGAATGTTAGAGCATTTGATTTTGAAGACGACAACTGTAGGTGAAAAGATTCCAAGATCTGAGTAAAAATTGCAAGGGCTGAAGCTGCCTCCCGTTCCAGATCTAGACGCCGACGACCAGAGAAGATAAAGTTGAAGTCATCCGCAAAGGCATAAAGTAAGTAACCTACATTTTCTAGTTCCTTCAGTATAAAATTTGCAATAAGGAGCCATAAAATAGGTCCCAGACAGGATCCCTGTGGACATCCTTTCTTTTGGTGGTGGCTAGAGAGACCAGCTCCCCAGTTAACTAAAATGGTTCTATTCGAAAGATAGGTGCGGATGACTCCAGCAATGTTTCCAGGGCAATTAAGAGATATGAGTTGTAGAAGGATATCCCGCCATTCGACATTATCAAAGGCTCCTTTAATGTCGAGTGAGACCAGGGAAGTGTGTAGACCTTCAGAAATTTTAAGCGCGCAGGAAGACAAAATTTCAGACAAAGCTTTGACACATGATCTGCCCTCTCTGAACTCAAATTGCCTATGATGTAGAAGATTGTTAGATTCCAGGAAGACAGTTAGATGATTAGCAATTAATTTCTCTAATAATTTACCTAATGTTGGAAGCAGGCAGATCGGGCGATATGAACTGGGTTCAGAGGGAGTCTTCCCTTGTTTGAGGAAATACACTACTTCCCCTTGTCTCAGGACGAGAGGGAAATAATGGAATTGGAGACAGAGGTTAGCCCATCGGGTAAAGATCTCCGATAATATATTAAAAGCTCGTTTAAGTATTTTAAAATCTATTTAGTCCGGGCCAGGGTCTTTGTTATCTTTAAATTTGGCAAGAGTGGCCCGAAGTTCTGATTTAGTGAAGGGTTTATCATTATTTGTTGAAAAGGTAAGATCTGAGTTATCATGATGATAAACAGACTCACCGAAGAGTTGCCGTGTTAGGAATTCAAGATTTCTTTGTCTAGATGATTGACCGGAAGGCAGTTCAAGTAGAATTTCGTCCGGAGTAAAGAATTTTCCAGTATAATTTTTTTGTGCAACACCAAAGGGATCTTTCTGGTTAGAGCAAAAAGAGATCCATGCGGAACGCTTTGCCTCAAGAATGCCACGCTTGTAAAGGGCTGCTGTTTTGTTGTAGATAATTTGTTTCTGACTAATAATTTCAGGAGGGTAGTTATTGTGTTTAAGAAAACGCAAATTACGTGTCAGGGCTGTGAGATGATTCCTCTTGGTCCTAAGTTCTGGGGTCCAAAAAGAAAATGTTGGGGATTTCCTCAAGATTTTGAGACGGAAGGAGACGCGAGCTGCCGAGCGGATAGACTCTATTAAAAAAACTGTGAAGCTGTTAAGATCATTCGTATTAGAAATCTCATTTAGTAAATTTTGAAGAATAGGTTTTTTGATTTTAATGGTCTTAGAAAATTTTTTAAAATTTCCATATTTAGTATTAAAGCGACGATGGGTAGAAAATAGAGGAGAAATTAGGAAATTGTAAACAATGTATTTGTGATCTGAAATGTTGTGGTGATCAAGAACCCGCCAATCGCGAATGAAGGGAATGGCTAACGAATTTACTAGTGTGTGATCAGGGAAGCCTTTCGCGATAGTGCGACCAAGGCGATCCTTTTTAACAAATGTATGTTTCCTATTGTCGGTATTAAATATTGTTAATTGGTTGATGACTAGGAATTCAATGAGATATTCTATTTACTGCGTTCTTTCGAAACTCAGAAGTACTAAATAATTATGGAGTTATGTCGAAAGGACTTCAGAGCCCTGATTTTTATGACTTTCGACAAGGTTTGACAAAGAAACATTGTAGCAATTGAATGAAGTCGATGTTTTGTAACTGAGCACCATCTAAGACAACGATTTACAACTGGTTTAAATAATTCTCCCTGTCGTAAGAACTTCAGTGACTATGTTCGGGAGGGTCGCTCAAGAAGTGCTGTTGCGCCCGAAGACATTGATGTTGTGAGAAAACTAATCCCTTCTGATCATCATGTGACATATTATGAATTAGAAGCATCTTTGTACATTTAAAGCACCTGCATACCTTCAGTTTTACATGATCATTTAAAAGTGAAAAAGGTGCGTTCCCGATGATCCCCACAATTTCTCTCAAGCCAAAAGGGACGTTCCTCTGAAATGGTGTAATGTAAATCAAAAGTGTTTCAACTTCGGTACCTCAGAACATGTGTACAACATTATAACTTGTGACAAAACCTGGAATCTATGAACCCGAATCAAAACAACAATCGACTGTTTGAGTGTTTTCAGATGACCTAATACCGACAAAAGTTGTTGGTGCAAATTTGTTGGCTTCCAAAAAAAATGATTGCTGCGTTTTTCGGTAAATCAGGCTATATTGCAAATGTTCTTTAGGATGATCGTAAAACAGTCAATACTTTTTGATATACCACAATTTCTTTACAGAAAGTAGTCGCAAAACTAAGAAAAAAAATCAATAATTCGCATCATTCTGCACCAGGAATGCCAGTTCACACGCATCTTCGGTAAGTATTGATCATTTGAAGCGAATTTGAAACTCGAATTGATGACTCATTGCCCGTATTCAGCGGGCTTAGCACCTAATGATTAATTTTTACTTGTTTTCATAAAAAATGAAATGGTTTTCAACGTTTTAACAACTCGGATGAAGCTGTTAAATCTTACAAATGCAAAATTACTGTTATGCCACTTTCAGAGTGGCATAAATGTTCTAACATAAGTGGCATAAATCTTCTAAAAACTTAAGTAATAATTTGTGTTTTATTGTGCCGATGTTCGTCTGCTAATATTCTTTTAATTCTTAAATTTCTAGATGCGAATTTATATTTTTGATGCCATATCAATTTAATATCCTTAATTTAGCAAACTCGTTTTTAACAACAATTACTTCTGCTGAGCTTTCGAACAAATAAGGGAAGAAAATCTCCCCTTTCTCACAGCGAAGGTTTTCACCAATAACTTTCTATCTCATTAAATTGTTAAGTTTAACGATCACAAATTTAGTTCAGGTTAAAGTAACGATTCCACTTACCGGATAAAAATCATTAAAAAGTAACATGTATATTTTATATACTTTATAAATATATAGTAATTTATGTTAGTTAAATGTTTTGCAACGTTAGCAAACAAGTTAAAAAAAAAGTATGCGCTGGGTTTATTGCTGTAATTGCGCAAAAACTTAGTGTGTTATCTTATAATCTCAACTATTGCAGTTACATGATACCTATATTTAAGAAATTCCATTTTATGATGCATTTTACTCATCTTTCATGGCATATATTAAACTTCATTAATTTAATTTTAGTAATTGCAAATCGATGATGATTTGTAATTATATAATGGTTATATATTATCATTCAAATTTCTATGCTGCTAATGCGAAAGCTATTATGAATGTTATTTTATTTTCATTTGGATTTGAACGAATTATTTTTGAAACGCAAATTCTTTTAAGAGGTATCTTTTATATATTTTTTAAATATATAATTTATGTTAGCTAAATGTTTTGCAACGTTAGCAAACAATTTAATTTTTTTTTTATGGTATGGGTTTATTGCTGCAATTGGGCAAAAACTTAGTGTGTTATCTTATGATTTCTACTATTGTAGTTACTTGATACCTATGTTTAAGAAATTCCATTTTATGATGCATTTTTCTCATCTTTCATGGCATATATTAAACTATATTATTTAAATTTAGTAATTGGAAATCGATGATGATTTGTAATTATATAATGGTTATGTATATATATATATATATATATATATATATATATATACATTTAAGTTCCATAATGAAACAATTTTATATGCATTTTATTAAGCAGAAAATTATTCAATACAGTTCATTTTAGTTCAAAACTAAATTGTTTTGTAAAAATAGAATCATTATCTGTAGTTTATATCCATAATATATTATTGTCTCATTTAAATCTTTTATGTTGCATTTTTGGTAGTTAAAACCTAAATGAGACGTCCAAAGTCCTAAATGTGACAATGTGTTTTATCCATGCCAATTCATCTGAAAATATCCATTTAACAATTAACTGCTGTGACAGAAATTGTCACATAACAACTGTGACGGATCTGTGAGACCGCCCCACAGTGGAGTATTTGACCCACAAACCTGGCTAAAATGCAAAAATTAAATTTTCGTCAAAAATTGTAAAAGTAATATTTTTCAATATCTAACTAATTGGCGCATCGATCAGTGGTGCAGTCTTACAAAAAGCAAAGGCTATATGCTTTAAGCAGAGGATATACGCTCAAATCAGAGGCTGTGCGAACATTTACAATTGGCACCCTATGATTCCAACACTGCACAAGGCTTTGATTCATAATACTACTGTAATTAAGAAAGCAGTCGTGCCCATTGACCAACGCAACGAACAGAAGAAGTTGCGGATGCCAGAAACAAACACTTTAGACAGTACCGTACAAAGTACTCAAGAAAGTGCAATAGAGAAGTTTTCAACAAAGATGTCCCAAAATGGCCTCTTTTAAACCTTTCGAAGGCTTTTTCTTTAAAAAAGGAGACTTAATTTTAATTCTAAAACTGACAAACGGCACCAAGAATATTTAATTATAATTTTCGTATTATAATGCACGCGAAAATAAGCAAGTTGGTATTTTCTAATAAATGCGTTTATAAATTCCGGTGTCAGTCCATTATTTCATGAGTTTATAAAATAATTACGCCGCGCCAGTAAGGTTAAGCAGTTATCCTTTTATAAGCTGCTCTAGACAATGACAAGGGAGAAAAGCAAGCCATACAGTAGCGAGACCCTACAACTTCTTCTTTCAGCTAGGTCTCATGATAGTCTTGATAAAGCCTAAGAAGAGAGTGATGAAAAAGATGAAAAACAGAGTTCTGAAGAATCAGATTGAAGCTAGTAATCTATTAAATACACTGTAAAACTAGCATTTCTACACTGTACATATTCCACTTTACTAAATGTCTTATTAAATGTAACTTTATCAAATGTGAATAATCTTTATTAAATGTACTATAAATATAAGAATTATTATTAAAGTAAATTAAATGTAAATAATAAATTTTATATATAGTAAAATAAAACACATTTAATTAAACATTGCTAGTATATAAAACAAGCTATCAACAATTACTTTTCTCTCATAAACAGTAAACATTTAAGGCTGAAAGTCACTCAACTTCCAAATTCCCTTCGTTAATGTTAAGTCTATGGTCATGAGATGTATTCGTATTTTTTAAATATCTACTTAGCAGATTAATATTTTAACTTCTTTTCTCTTTGTTGCACTTCTTAAATAATGTCTCTTTATTTTCTTAGCTGTCAAAATATTTATAAAAAAGTATACTTACTATTATGTGAAGTGATAAAGTCTTATTTACACTTCGTCAGCTTTTAATGTAAAAAATGTTAAACTAAGCTATGGATTTGTATGTATACTACATAGTATGCTAAAAGTTAGTTCAGTGAAAGGCATAGCACACTTAAAATTTCCATTCAGCCATTTCCGTTTTTAAACGGTAATGTATTTCAGAACTTTTGTGCTGCCCTATATACCATCTATAGAATGTATCTACACCAAATAGTGTTAAAAAAAAGTTCAATTTAAAAGCGCATATCGCAACTACAATCGCACTTCCAGCAGTTATTGGTCATAGACTTCAATAGTTAAATTTATTCTTCAGACATATTCGTTTGTGTGTCCCTGTAAATGAACAAAATATGCTATGCACACCATATTCCACAATAAGTGCCTTAGTACGCCTCAGTATGTATATAAATTTCAGTACGTTTAAAATAGTGTGACATCATTAAAATACAAACTATTTTTCCCCATAGTCCATAATGTAAGGTAATTGTTTTAAGTTTTTCTGTAAATGAACTGTAAATGCTATAGACTTCATTTACAATACCATAGAAATACATACCATAAGTGATATCCAATAACATCTAAGAATTTCAAGGCAATCAGACTACATTTACATAGAAAAATATTTTTGGCCAAGATTTTGGGTCAAATACACCACTGTGCGCCCTATCAAAAGATGATCAAATGGCGCTATTAACTCATGTCATACTAGATTAATTTTCACACAATTATTTTAATTG
Source organism: Maratus speciosus (assembly GCA_963932465.1). Lineage (NCBI taxonomy): Eukaryota > Metazoa > Arthropoda > Arachnida > Araneae > Salticidae > Maratus > Maratus speciosus. Next base: position 176,963,494 of record OZ010792.1, read on the forward strand.
GTAAACAAATCATATTAGATGTAAACCTGAGATTTATTCTGTTTAGCTGAACCAGGTTTCAGACCAGATGCTGTAATCTTCAAGTTTAGTTGGATGAAAAAGTTCGACCAGAATCGTCCGGGATAGCTCAGATGGTAGAGCACTGGCGGCTTCAGCCAGGAGGTCCCGGGTCGAATCCTGGTCCGGACATTTTCCGCCCAGTTGGAATTTTACATCTAATATCATGTCATACTCTTTCAGCACTAAACGTTTTGGAGAGGATTAATTCTAATTAAATTTCATCGATTCAAATATTTCTAACTATAGTAGTAGGACTACAAACGAAACAAAATTTCACTAGTGAATATAGTTAAACTGGAAATTATAAGTTTCACAAATTAAATTGAGAAAACTGAAAAAAAGAAACGGTCCGTCAGAATACTAACATCAGATTAGGGTTAATTTTGCTGGCAATAATAGTAATAATGAAAGATAGCCACATGATTCCTGTGCGAAATTTAATCAGGGATATAACATAGACATTGATTTTTAACAAAAATCTTATTTTGTTAAGGAAAATACAATTTAATTTAAGAATGTTTTAAATAACGCCGCATTTAAAATTTTGGTTGTTTCGGATTCGCATTAATGTTCACGTGTTAAAAGAGTATTTATACGATATTTATAAGATTGTTATCAAGAATATTTATTACATATCTAGTTATTATACAATATATATATTTATATATACAAAACTCTAGTTATTATAATATATCACGTGATAAAAATAATAGACTTAAAAGCAGATAAAATCTTCCAATGTTTCTAATAATTCTATTTAAAAAGGTCTTATTAAACCAAAGAGAAGCCCTGTGTTTGATATTCTGTTCCCCACCCCCTTCTTTTTTAGCTCACAGGCTTTATGTGCCCGCCGGTTCTGAGTGTACGTACGTACGTACATACGTACGTAACGCGATAACTCTTGATAGAAACATCCGATTTGCTTCAAAATTTTTCCTAGGTTCATTGTGATAAGGCGCTTCCCTGATTAGTTTTGGGAGTTCATTGGTTAAGGATAAAGGGGGAAAAAGGGGGTTAGTCCACCCCTCTTAACTTAGGTAAATGGGTTTTTCCTGCAGAATTATTCGATTTGCTCCGAATTTGGTATACCGGTTTATTATGTTAAGGAGCTTCCTTGATTGATTTTGGGTGTTCATTGGTTAAGAATATAGGGGGAAAAGGGGGGCTAGTCCACCCCCTCTTAATTCAGATAAATGTTTTTTTCATGCAGAATTATTTGATTTGCTCCGAATTTGGTATACCGGTTTATTATGTTGAGGAACTTCCCTGATTAGTTTTGGGGGTTCATTGGTTAAGAATATAGGGGGGAAAAGGAGGGCTAGTGCACCCCTCTTAATTTAGATAAATGAGTTTTTCATGCAAAATTATTCGATTTACTCCGAATTTGGTATACCGGTTTATGTTAAGGAACTTCCCTGATTGATTTTGCGTGTTCATTGGTTAAGAATATAGGGAAAGGGGGACTAGTCCTCCCCCACTTAATTCAGATAAATGTGTTTTTCATGCACAATTATTTGATTTCCTCCGAATTTGGTATACCGGTTTATTATGTTAAGGAGCTTCCCTGATTAGTTTTGGGGGTTCATTGGTTAAGAATAAAGGGGAAAAGGGGGGCTAGTCCACCCCCTTAATTCATATAAATGAGTTTTTCATGCAGAATTATTCGATTTACTCCGAATTTGGTATACCGGTAATTATGTTAAGGAACTTCCCTGATTAGTTTTGGAGGTTCATTGGTTAAGGATAAAGGGGGAAAAGGGGGTTAGTCCACCCCTCTTAACTTAGGTAAATGGTATTTTTCCTGCTGAATTATTCGATTTGCTCCGAATTTGGTATACCGGTTTATTATGTTAAGGAGCTTCCTTGATTGATTTTGGGTGTTCATTGGTTAAGAATATAGGGGGAAAAGGGGGGCTAGTCCACCCCTTCTTAATTCAGATAAATGTTTTTTTCATGCAGAATTATTTGATTTGCTCCGAATTTGGTATACCGGTTTATTATGTTGAGGAACTTCCCTGATTAGTTTTGGGGGTTCATTGGTTAAGAATATAGGGGGGAAAAGGAGGGCTAGTGCACCCCTCTTAATTTAGATAAATGAGTTTTTCATGCAAAATTATTCGATTTACTCCGAATTTGGTATACCGGTTTATGTTAAGGAACTTCCCTGATTGATTTTGCGTGTTCATTGGTTAAGAATATAGGGAAAGGGGGACTAGTCCTCCCCCACTTAATTCAGATAAATGTGTTTTTCATGCACAATTATTTGATTTCCTCCGAATTTGGTATACCGGTTTATTATGTTAAGGAGCTTCCCTGATTAGTTTTGGGGGTTCATTGGTTAAGAATAAAGGGGAAAAGGGGGGCTAGTCCACCCCCTTAATTCATATAAATGAGTTTTTCATGCAGAATTATTCGATTTACTCCGAATTTGGTATACCGGTAATTATGTTAAGGAACTTCCCTGATTAGTTTTGGAGGTTCATTGGTTAAGGATAAAGGGGGGAAAAGGGGGTTAGTCCACCCCTCTTAACTTAGGTAAATGGTATTTTTCCTGCTGAATTATTCGATTTGCTCCGAATTTGGTATACCGGTTTATTATGTTAAGGAGCTTCCTTGATTGATTTTGGGTGTTCATTGGTTAAGAATATAGGGGGAAAAGGGGGGCTAGTCCACCCCTTCTTAATTCAGATAAATGTTTTTTTCATGCAGAATTATTCGATTTGTTCCGAATTTGTTATACCGGTTTATTAAGTTAAGGAACTTCCCTTATTAGTTTTGGGGGTTCATTGGTTAAGAATATAGGGGAAAAGGGGGGCTAGTCAACCCCTTAATTCAGATAAATGGGTTTTTCATGCAGAATTATTCGATTTGCTCGAATTTGTTATACCGGTTTATTATGATAAGGAACTTCCCTGATTAGTTTTGGAGGTTCATTGGTTAAGGATAATGGGGGGAAAAGGGGGGCTAGTCCACCCCTCTTAATTCAGATAAATGGGTTTTTCATGCAGAATTATTCGATTTACTCCGAATTTGGTATACCGGTAATTATGTTAAGGAACTTCCCTGATTAGTTTTGGAGGTTCATTGGTTAAGGATAAAGGGGGAAAAGGGGGGTTAGCCCACCCCTCTTAATTTAGATAAATGAGTTTTTCATGCAAAATTATTCGATTTACTCCGAATTTGTTATACCGGTTTATGTTAAGGAAATTCCCTGATTAGTTTTGGGGGTTCATTGGTTAAGGATAAAGGGGGGGGGGGGGTAGTCCACCCTCTTAATTTAGATAAATGGTTTTTTTGCAGGCTTATTCGATTTGCTCCAAATTTGGTATACCGGTTTATTATGTTAAGGAGGTTCACTGGTTAGGTATAAAGTGGGAAACGGGGGCTAATTCCCCTTCACTTATTTTTTCGAGGGGCATTATTCTTTAAAATAAGAGTATAATATACAATTAGTTTGAATAGCCTGTGAGCTCAATGCCATCACTTTAGCTGGGCACTTTTCTTTTTATTCTTACACTTTCCCAAAGAAAGAAAGTTTTTCTATGTCTTAAAAAGCGTATACGAAACAAAAATACTCATTTAGATAAACATGGTTTTTGTGTTCAAACTTATTCTAAAAAATGTTGATTATAATGAATAAAAAGAGAAAACAAAATAAAAATGTCATTTTTAAGAAACGTGAAACAAAAATTGGGGACCCAGCTGCATCATGCTTTAATTGGATTCGACATTTAATCTACCGAACTTTATAACGTTTGTAAATTTAATGTTTGCAAATATTTTTACTTATTCGCATTAAAATAAATATAGTTTAAGTGTTTTCAATCTATACACAATATTTCAGAATTTTTGCCCTATAAATTATGTATTGAGATTCCCGTATTCATGTGTTTATATTCTCTGTTTCTAAATACACTGCTATTCTTAGGTCATTTTTCTTATTATCATTTTAAAGACATGTATTTTTTTCTATTTTGATTTTAAACACAGTATTTAAATAACCAATAAAAGAAAAGCATTGTTATCAAGAATATTTATTACATATCTAGTTATTATACAATATATATATATATACAAAACTCTAGTTATTATAATATATCACGTGATAAAAATAATAGACTTAAAAGCAGATAAAATCTTCCAATGTTTCTAATAATTCTATTTAAAAAGGTCTTATTAAATCAAAGAGAAGCCCTGTGTTTGGTATTCTGTTCCCCACCCCCTTCTTTTTTAGCTCACAGGCTTTATGTGCCCGCCGGTTCTGAGTGTACGTACGTACGTACATACGTACGTAACGCGATAACTCTTGATAGAAACATCCGATTTGCTTCAAAATTTTCCTAGGTTCATTGTGATAAGGCGCTTCCCTGATTAGTTTTGGGAGTTCAATGGTTAAGGATAAAGGGGGAAAAAGGGGGTTAGTCCACCCCTCTTAACTTAGGTAAATGGGTTTTTCCTGCTGAATTATTCGATTTGCTCCGAATTTGGTATACCGGTTTAATATGTTAAGGAGCTTCCTTGATTGATTTTGGGTGTTCATTGGTTAAGAATATAGGGGGAAAAGAGGGGGTAGTCCACCCCCTCTTAATTCAGATAAATGTTTTTTTCATGCAGAATTATTTGATTTGCTCCGAATTTGGTATACCGGTTTATTATGTTAAGGAACTTCCCTGATTAGTTTTGGGGGTTCATTGGTTAAGAATATAGGGGGAAAAAGGAGGACTAGTGCACCCCTCTTAATTTAGATAAATGAGTTTTTCATGCAAAATTATTCGATTTACTCCGAATTTGGTATACCGGTTTATGTTAAGGAACTTCCCTGATTGATTTTGGGTGTTCATTGGTTAAGAATATAGGGAAAGGGGGACTAGTCCTCCCCCACTTAATTCAGATAAATGTGTTTTTCATGCACAATTATTTGATTTCCTCCGAATTTGGTATACCGGTTTATTATGTTAAGGAGCTTCCCTGATTAGTTTTGGGGGTTCATTGGTTAAGAATAAAGGGGAAAAGGGGGGCTAGTCCACCCCCTTAATTCATATAAATGAGTTTTTCATGCAGAATTATTCGATTTGTTCCGAATTTGTTATACCGGTTTATTAAGTTAAGGAACTTCCCTGATTAGTTTTGGGGGTTCATTGGTTAAGAATATAGGGGAAAAGGGGGGCTAGTCCACCCCCTTAAATCAGATAAATGGGTTTTTCATGCAGAATTATTCGATTTGCTCGAATTTGTTATACCGGTTTATTATGATAAGGAACTTCCCTGATTAGTTTTGGAGGTTCATTGGTTAAGGATAAAGGGGGAAAAGGGGGGTTAGCCCACCCCTCTTAATTTAGATAAATGAGTTTTTCATGCAAAATTATTCGATTTACTCCGAATTTGGTATACCGGTTTATGTTAAGGAAATTCCCTGATTAGTTTTGGGGGTTCATTGGTTAAGGATAAAGGGGGGGGGGGTAGTCCACCCTCTTAATTTAGATAAATGGTTTTTTTGCAGGCTTATTCGATTTGCTCCAAATTTGGTATACCGGTTTATTATGTTAAGGAGGTTCACTGGTTAGGTATAAAGTGGGAAACGGGGGCTAATTCCCCTTCACTTATTTTTTCGAGGGGCATTATTCTTTAAAATAAGAGTATAATATACAATTAGTGTGAATAGCCTGTGAGCTCAATGCCATCACTTTAGCTGGGCACTTTTCTTTTTTATTCTTACACTTTCCCAAAGAAAGAAAGTTTTTCTATGTCTTAAAAAGCGTATACGAAACAAAAATACTCATTTAGATAAACATGGTTTTTGTGTTCAAACTTATTCTAAAAAATGTTGATTATAATGAATAAAAAGAGAAAACAAAAAAAAAATGTCATTTTTAAGAAACGTGAAACAAAAATTGGGGACCCAGCTGCATCATGCTTTAATTGGATTCGACATTTAATCTACCGAACTTTATAACGTTTGTAAATTTAATGTTTGCAAATATTTTTACTTATTCGCATTAAAATAAATATAGTTTAAGTGTTTTCAATCTATACACAATATTTCAGAATTTTTGCCCTATAAATTATGTATTGAGATTCCCGTATTCATGTGTTTATATTCTCTGTTTCTAAATACACTGCTATTCTTAGGTCATTTTTCTTATTATCATTTTAAAGACATGTATTTATTTCTATTTTGATTTTAAACACAGTATTTAAATAACCAATAAAAGAAAAGCATTGTTATCAAGAATATTTATTACATATCTAGTTATTATACAATATATATATATATATACAAAACTCTAGTTATTATAATATATCACGTGATAAAAATAATAGACTTAAAAGCAGATAAAATCTTCCAATGTTTCTAATAATTCTATTTAAAAAGGTCTTATTAAACCAAAGAGAAGCCCTGTGTTTGATATTCTGTTCCCCACCCCCTTCTTTTTTAGCTCACAGGCTTTATGTGCCCGCCGGTTCTGAGTGTACGTACGTACATAAGTACGTAACGCGATAACTCTTGATAGAAACATCCGATTTGCTTCAAAATATTTCCTAGGTTCATTGTGATAAGGCGCTTCCCTGATTAGTTTTGGGAGTTCATTGGTTAAGGATAAAGGGGGGAAAAGGGGGTTAGTCCACCCCTCTTAACTTAGGTAAATGGTATTTTTCCTGCTGAATTATTCGATTTGCTCCGAATTTGGTATACCGGTTTATTATGTTAAGGAGCTTCCTTGATTGATTTTGGGTGTTCATTGGTTAAGAATATAGGGGGAAAAGGGGGGCTAGTCCACCCCTTCTTAATTCAGATAAATGTTTTTTTCATGCAGAATTATTTGATTTGCTCCGAATTTGGTATACCGGTTTATTATGTTAAGGAACTTCCCTGATTAGTTTTGGGGGTTCATTGGTTAAGAATATAGGGGGAAAAAGGAGGGCTAGTGCACCCCTCTTAATTTAGATAAATGAGTTTTTCTTGCAAAATTATTCGATTTACTCCAAATTTGGTATACCGGTTTATGTTAAGGAACTTCCCTGATTGATTTTGGGTGTTCATTGGTTAAGAATATAGGGAAAGGGGGACTAGTCCTCCCCCACTTAATTCAGATAAATGTGTTTTTCATGCACAATTATTTGATTTCCTCCGAATTTGGTATACCGGTTTATTATGTTAAGGAGCTTCCCTGATTAGTTTTGGGGGTTCATTGGTTAAGAATAAAGGGGAAAAGCGCGGCTAGTCCACCCCCTTAATTCATATAAATGAGTTTTTCATGCAGAATTATTCGATTTGTTCCGAATTTGTTATACCGGTTTATTAAGTTAAGGAACTTCCCTGATTAGTTTTGGGGGTTCATTGGTTAAGAATATAGGAGAAAAGGGGGGCTAGTCCACCCCCTTAATTCAGATAAATGGGTTTTTCATGCAGAATTATTCGATTTGCTCGAATTTGTTATACCGGTTTATTATGATAAGGAACTTCCTTGATTAGTTTTGGAGGTTCATTGGTTAAGGATAATGGGGGAAAAGGGGGGCTAGCCCACCCCTCTTAATTCAGATAAATGGGTTTTTCATGCAGAATTATTCGATTTACTCCGAATTTGGTATACCGGTAATTATGTTAAGGAACTTCCCTGATTAGTTTTGGAGGTTCATTGGTTAAGGATAAAGGGGGAAAAGGGGGGTTAGCCCACCCCTCTTAATTTAGATAAATGAGTTTTTCATGCAAAATTATTCGATTTACTCCGAATTTGGTATACCGGTTTATGTTAAGGAAATTCCCTGATTAGTTTTGGGGGTTCATTGGTTAAGGATAAAGGGGGGGGGGGGGGGGTAGTCCACCCTCTTAATTTAGATAAATGGTTTTTTGCAGGCTTATTCGATTTGCTCCAAATTTGGTATACCGGTTTATTATGTTAAGGAGGTTCACTGGTTAGGTATAAAGTGGGAAACGGGGGCTAATTCCCCTTCACTTATTTTTTCGAGGGGCATTATTCTTTAAAATAAGAGTATAATATACAATTAGTGTGAATAGCCTGTGAGCTCAATGCCATCACTTTAGCTGGGCACTTTTCTTTTTTATTCTTACACTTTCCCAAAGAAAGAAAGTTTTTCTATGTCTTAAAAAGCGTATACGAAACAAAAATACTCATTTAGATAAACATGGTTTTTGTGTTCAAACTTATTCTAAAAAATGTTGATTATAATGAATAAAAAGAGAAAACAAAATAAAAATGTCATTTTTAAGAAACGTGAAACAAAAATTGGGGACCCAGCTGCATCATGCTTTAATTGGATTCGACATTTAATCTACCGAACTTTATAACGTTTGTAAATTTAATGTTTGCAAATATTTTTACTTATTCGCATTAAAATAAATATAGTTTAAGTGTTTTCAATCTATACACAATATTTCAGAATTTTTGCCCTGTAAATTATGTATTGAGATTCCCGTATTCATGTGTTTATATTCTCTGTTTCTAAATACACTGCTATTCTTAGGTCATTTTTCTTATTATCATTTTAAAGACATGTATTTTTTTCTATTTTGATTTTAAACACAGTATTTAAATAACCAATAAAAGAAAAGCATTGTTATCAAGAATATTTATTGCTTATCTAGTTATTATACAATATATATATATATACAAAACTCTAGTTATTATAATATATCACGTGATAAAAATAATAGACTTAAAAGCAGATAAAATCTTCCAATGTTTCTAATAATTCTATTTAAAAAGGTCTTATTAAACCAAAGAGAAGCCCTGTGTTTGATATTCTGTTCCCCACCCCCTTCTTTTTTAGCTCACAGGCTTTATGTGCCCGCCGGTTCTGAGTGTACGTACGTACGTACATACGTACGTAACGCGATAACTCTTGATAGAAACATCCGATTTGCTTCAAAATTTTTCCTAGGTTCATTGTGATAAGGCGCTTCCCTGATTAGTTTTGGGAGTTCATTGGTTAAGGATAAAGGGGGGTTAGTCCACCCCTCTTAACTTAGGTAAATGGGTTTTTCCTGCTGAATTATTCGATTTGCTCCGAATTTGATATACCGGTTTATTATGTTAAGGATCACGGTTCCCCTCGGCCCAGCAAGCCGTCGGGACGGAAGAATGATGTCGCTGCAGAGTTAAACAGGAATCAAGGAGCTAGTGGTGATGCCGCCGGCTCATCAGTCTCTCATGGCGACGTCTCGGGGCCTGGCTGGGTGGATAACTCTGTCTGTACAATCTGCTCCAAAAGGTTTTCTGGTTACGCGGGTATGCGGCTCCACATGCGTAAGGCGCACCCAAACGAGTATTTTGCCCAGGAGAAGGCAAATGTCAAGGCTACCAAACATGCTAGGTGGTCAGAAACAGAGACTGAGACTATGGCGAGGTTAGAGCTCCAATTCAAGAATGTCAGGTACATTAACTTGGAGCTCTCCAAGCATATGCCCGGCCGGTCTGCGGAAGCTATTAAGGGGAAAAGAAAGGCTTCTGATTACAAAGCCGTTCTCGAGAGGTTAGCTGAGGAAACTCAGCCCTCTCGAGCACCGGAAGAAATTAGCGTGCATAACACCAGCATAGCTTCTACCCCTGCCGACGCAGACCAGGGTAACGAACCTCAGGCAAGTAGCAATGAAGATCTCGATGCTACACTTATAATTGGGACGTTGCCCTTCGTTATAGACGAATTAAATACTGATAACACGCTTCGGCCGCTCCCGACGGAAGCTGAAGTTACCTTGCTCGATCAGGCTCTATTCCAGGTGGAAGTCGATCCAGATGCTGCTTTGCAGATGGGGAACAGCTATCTATCGGCTGTTCTTGGCAGGGAAGTGGGCCTTTCTATTACACCTCATTCAAGGCCCTTCAGGTCAAAGTGCAAAGGTGGTCCTGTGTCTAAGCGCATGCTTAGACGCCAGGAGTACGCCACCGTTCAGAAGCTCTACAAAAAGAACCGGAGCAAAGCGTTCGACAGGATTTTCAAGGGGACCTCTATCTCTGAGAACCTGTCCTGTCGTGACGTCTTTGGCTTCTGGTCCACCTTCTTAACAACAAAATCTAATTCAGTTGGGCCCATTCGTGGAGTTGCTCCACCCACCTCCGACTACTCTAATTTGCAGAACTTTATCTCTGTTAAGGAAGTTATTGATAACTTTCCTGCAAAGAACTCTACTTCAGGTCCTGATGGGGTCACCGTGGCCATGCTACGTAGGATTCCTGTCAGGGCCCTGGCTAAGCTTTATACTTTGTGGTCCAGGGCGGGGAGGGTTCCCCAATTCGTCCTGGACTCGAAGACTGTTTTTATTCCGAAGAAGAAGGGTGCTGCGGCTCCTGCCGATTTGCGGCCTATTTCCATCTCATCGGTCTTCCTGAGGCACTTCCACAGAATCATTAATAATAGGTTTATTGCACACATTCCTTTCTCCCACCAGCAGTTCGGGTTCCAATCGGCGGACGGCATTGGTCGTGCCGTCGACGAACTTGAATCAGTTTTCATGTATTTTAAAACAAAGTTTGATTCTTTATCTGCCGCTTTCATTGACCTCAGGAAGGCCTTTGATTCAATATCTTTTATGGCAATTTACTCTGCTCTTCAGCAGTTGGGTGTCCCCGAGTCCTTCCTAAACTACATCAAGTTTATTTACAGCCATGCTAGAACATTTCTTATCTTTGATGGAAATGTTTCTGAACCTATCAGTCCTGAGAGAGGTGTTCGCCAAGGCGACCCTCTCTCCTCAACAATTTTTCTGATTGTTCTTGATTTTATTCTGAGGGCTCTCCCGGTCCGTCTTGGTGCGGTCCTGAGGGAGAACACTCGTATTTCCCATATTGCTTATGCAGACGACATCCTTCTGTTGGCTCGGGACACCAACTGTCTGCAAGAGCTTCTTAACATCTTAAATGCTCTCTTACCATCAACTGGGCTCGAGATAAATTGCGAAAAATCCTTTTCATTTACATGGCTTTCAAATAAGAAATCTAAGAAAGTCATTTTTGACAGTGAACAGAAGTTCTTTGTTGGTTCCACCCCTTTAAGATCTTTAGGGTGGGACGAGTCTTTCACTTACCTTGGAGTAACACTGACACCTAATGGGAGGATATTTTCGAATCCCCCTGTGGGTGAGGATCTTTTGATCCTCAAGCGTGCCCCACTGAAGCCGCAACATAAATTCTTCTGCTTGCGGAACATGCTACTGCCAAGGTACTACCACCAACTTGTCTTGGGACGTTTCTATGCGGGTCACCTGAAGAAGATAGATTTGAAGGTGCGCAGGTTTGTCAGGGAGTTGTTCCACCTGCCTCATGATGTCCCTTCGAGTGCTTTTCACGCTCGCGTGAAAGATGGCGGTATGGGCATCCCCTGTCTCAGGTTGACGGTCCCAGTGATGGCCCTGCGTCGTCTCTCAGCCCATCAGGAGAGAATCCTTCAGTTGACCGTGGCCCCAGATGGGTGCCGTTTAACATCTAAGGTCAGAATCGATTCTTTCTTCAGGCGAGACCTGCATCGCCGATGCGATGGTACTGGCCTGCGTCAAACCAGTGCCGTACCTGCCGCATCGGCTTGGTTCACTGACGGCTCCTCCCTCATGTCGGGCACGGAATTCATCAATGCTGTCAATATCAGATATAATACTCTTTACAGTAAGGCCCGTGCCGCCCGGGGACGAGATGCTATGCATCTTTGTTCACGCGGTTGCCGGGTCCCAGAAACACTCAATCACATCGTACAACAGTGCTCCTCGACTCATGGAGCGAGAATCAAACGCCATAATGCTGTTTGTCAGTATCTTACCCGCTCTCTTGAGCAAAAAGGGTACCTGGTTAATCAAGAGCCCATTTTCCGCTTGCCCGACGGGAGGAAGCTAAAGCCCGATCTTGTTGCATACTGTAACAACCATACCTTGGTGATCGACACCCAAATTATAAACGACCAGTTTTCTCTCACTGCGGCTCATGAGGCCAAAGTGGAGAAATACTCGGTCTTGAGGCCGCAGCTACAACCCTTGCGGCCCAACGGTGTCTTCTTCACCAGTTTGACACTTAACTGGAGAGGTGCTGCCAGTTTAGACTCGTTCAAATTCTTCACGTCGTTCCATCTTCTCCGGCGTACAGAGTGGAAGGTTCTCACGGCCAGGAGCTTTCGGTGGACTTTTTACAGCTGGAGGTCTTTCCATAGCATGAACACTGCTCTTCAGCGGGGGACGACCTGCCCGGCTACGAGAAGGGTCCCGTGATTTTATGTTTGTGTTGTGGGGAGTGCACTTGCCCCATTGTAAGTGTGCATATGTAATTTAGATGTGTTTACGCGATCTTGTTGTGTAAATACTTAATAAATTATTTTTAGGTAAATGGGTTTTTCCTGCTGAATTATTCGATTTGCTCCGAATTTTGTATACCGGTTTATTATAGTAAGGAGCTTCCTTGATTGATTTTGGGTGTTCATTGGTTAAGAATATAGGGGGAAAAGGGGGGCTAGTCCACCCCCTCTTAATTCAGATAAATGTGTTTTTCATGCACAATTATTTGATTTCCTCCGAATTTGGTATACCGGTTTATTATGTTAAGGAGCTTCCCTGATTAGTTTTGGGGGTTCATTGGTTAAGAATAAAGGGGAAAAGGGGGGCTAGTACACCCCCTTAATTCATATAAATGAGTTTTTCATGCAGAATTATTCGATTTGTTCCGAATTTGTTATACCGGTTTATTAAGTTAAGGAACTTCCCTGATTAGTTTTGGGGGTTCATTGGTTAAGAATATAGGGGAAAAGGGGGGCTAGTCCACCCCCTTAATTCAGATAAATGGGTTTTTCATGCAGAATTATTCGATTTGCTCGAATTTGTTATACCGGTTTATTATGATAAGGAACTTCCCTGATTAGTTTTGGAGGTTCATTGGTTAAGGATAATGGGGGAAAAGGGGGGCTAGTCCACCCCTCTTAATTCAGATAAATGGGTTTTTCATGCAGAATTATTCGATTTACTCCGAATTTGGTATACCGGTAATTATGTTAAGGAACTTCCCTGATTAGTTTTGGAGGTTCATTGGTTAAGGATAAAGGGGGAAAAGGGGGGTTAGCCCACCCCTCTTAATTTAGATAAATGAGTTTTTCATGCAAAATTATTCGATTTACTCCGAATTTGGTATACCGGTTTATGTTAAGGAAATTCCCTGATTAGTTTTGGGGGTTCATTGGTTAAGGATAAAGGGGGGGGGGAGTCCACCCTCTTAATTTAGATAAATGGTTTTTTTGCAGGCTTATTCGATTTGCTCCAAATTTGGTATACCAGTTTATTATGTTAAGGAGGTTCACTGGTTAGGTATAAAGTGGGAAACGGGGGCTAATTCCCCTTCACTTATTTTTTCGAGGGGCATTATTCTTTAAAATAAGAGTATAATATACAATTAGTGTGAATAGCCTGTGAGCTCAATGCCATCACTTTAGCTGGGCACTTTTCTTTTTTATTCTTACACTTTCCCAAAGAAAGAAAGTTTTTCTATGTCTTAAAAAGCGTATACGAAACAAAAATACTCATTTAGATAAACATGGTTTTTGTGTTCAAACTTATTCTAAAAAATGTTGATTATAATGAATAAAAAGAGAAAACAAAATAAAAATGTCATTTTTAAGAAACGTGAAACAAAAATTGGGGACCCAGCTGCATCATGCTTTAGTTGGATTCGACATTTAATCTACCGAACTTTATAACGTTTGTAAATTTAATGTTTGCAAATATTTTTACTTATTCGCATTAAAATAAATATAGTTTAAGTGTTTTCAATCTATACACAATATTTCAGAATTTTTGCCCTATAAATTATGTATTGAGATTCCCGTATTCATGTGTTTATATTCTCTGTTTCTAAATACACTGCTATTCTTAGGTCATTTTTCTTATTATCATTTTAAAGACATGTATTTTTTTCTATTTTGATTTTAAACACAGTATTTAAATAACCAATAAAAGAAAAGCATTGTTGGAGGATCATTCTGACATTCCTATTTTAATAACTCAACACAGCTTCATTAAACATGATATCTGCAATTACTTTCTGAAAAATAATGTTATCGATTTCGTAGTTTTGCTGTAATTGAAATTTGCTCGCGCTCACCAGACATTTAAAAAAGTTCCACTGCTCTATCTGAAAAGCCCCCCCAACTGAAACCTCATACTAAGCAAACACTATGTGTATTGCAAAACCAGATACGTATAACCATACAACATTGAGAGTTTTTCCAAAAATACAAAAGAATGTACCAGGATACAAGGATTTAACAGAAATGTTCTTTTATTTAAAGTTAGATCATGCTGGAAGAATTTGAGTCCTTAGAGTCAGAAACAGTCCATCAAATCTAGCAGATGCATCGTCCGATCTAACCCGTACATCAACATTACATTTTTGCTGAGAATCGCAAATGGAAGTTTCTTATTCAAAAACAATGCAACGGATCTAGTATTTCCTAGGAACCATCATGTATGGAGAGGCAATCTTCTGCTTTATCAAACAGGAAAAAAAGTTTTATCAGGATTTGTACGATTCTGGAAAAAAATACCACAACACCAACAAAATTAAAAAGAGAAAGAAGAAATTCTGTAAATAATCAAATCGCTCGGTTAATTGTCTTTCATTTTCTTTTGCCAAAATTCTCTGATACGCTTAGTAGATTTTGTCGCTAATTATGTTTCAGTAAATAAATTCCGTTCTTGTAGTTGTGAGTCTTCACATTTTCTCTTTCGCTCAGCACATGATCTAGTTGGTTCAGCACTTTCTGGAAAACTAATATCATCATCACTACGGTTTTTTTTTTTTTTTTTTATGAAACTTTTTTTTCAACCATACAATAAAACACTCCAAGTTAAAGATAGGCCAAAGAAATATTTTATGGCATCAGTGAACCAGTAAATACAATACAACTTCGTATTTTTATGCCATAATGATCTTGCACACAAAATTACACAATTTCACAATTTCAAAAACTAACTTTTTAAGTGAGCGTTTAATGAAAATAAAAGTTACAATAAAAATTACATTGCCAAAGCACCATTTTAAAATTCATCGTCTTTTTGGAAAACATGGGACTCACATTTTAAGGCGAAATAAAATGTATCTTAAACGAAAAAAAAAACATATTTTGTAACTATAAAACCTTTTCAAAATAACAGACATTACATTACATTACATTAAATGATACAAACACTAAGAACAATTTAAAAGAACGTTTCGGATTCATTCTGAATCCCTCATCAGCCCTCATCATGCATGAATCCGAAACATCCTTATAAATTGTTTTTAGTGTTTTTATCCTTTAATGTATTGTAATTTCTGTTATTTTGAAAAGTTTTATGATTATGAACGAATTCAGACGTAGTCCTTTTGTTTATATCAAATACATATTTTGTTTTCACGCAATCTTAGTTTTTTATTTTAAAAAATGACGAATATGAATATGGCATATTCGCATGTATCCAAATGTTTTATCACAAAATTTCTCAATTTAAGATATTGAAAAAAGTAATATTATTGAAATATTAACTTGATTTAAAATTTAGTGACATTTCTATATTAAATGAGACAAAATTTTGCCAATGATGTAGATGAAAGAGAGAAATAGCTGAAGGAAATCATTATCTCATTCGTAGTTGGACAATTATTTTTTTCATATATTCGTTAACATATTCGAATTATTAAATTTTTTTTTTTTTTTTTTTTTTTTTTTTTTTTACAAATTCCTTTCATTAGGATTTAGTATCTCTATAATAATAGCATAAGTCATGTGAGTGTCATCAATAGTTCCGGGTTGACCGCTTCACTTTTTATATTCCAAGCGGCTAATTTGGTAATTTAATGTTAGCCGGGCACAGGTGATAAATCACCAAATAGTGTTCCATCGCCATCATGCCATCCGTATTTTAATAGCCCACTTTATGAGACTGTCATAAACAATTTTTCGCGTGGTAAATTGAAACAAAGCTTTGATTGTTGAAATTAAATGTCATGGTTTTTGATATAATTTATTAATTTTGCTTTTCTTTTCTTTTTTTAAAGAAATAATTGAGAGTCATAAATTTAAGGTACTACTTACTTATCCCGTCGACCAATTGCGCCAAATTAGATAAATCGCCAAACCACTTGCCAAATTTTATAAATTGACGTAATTTTTATTTTAAAAAACGAAAGAACAACTAAATTAGTATAACATTAATAAAAATACAAATAAAACGCCGAGATAAAAATCACTTGATGACGTAAACACATGTAACGTGCTTGAAGTGAAGTGAATATGACATTTACGATCAGCCATTATTGGCATTTAATCTTATAGTTTGGCGATAGATTTTTGATCGACGGGATAACCAAGTAGTACCTTTAATTATTTCAGTTTTGAATTAAAGTTATATATTTTAAATAAAATGAATAAAATTATCATATTTTAAAGAATATTAATTAAATACGAAAAAATACGACGGGGACAACTTTGGCGGTTTATCACCTGTCAACATAATACCATAAGTAACAAACAACCTGTTAACAGGAAAATACAAAGTTCGTGATTTCTGTATTAGAATCATCCGATTTCGAGAAGGATTGAGCAAGTAAATTAAGTTAGGAATAAAAGTAACATGATACAATGCTAGAATACATTTAAGGGAGACCAAACTGGTCGCAAGGTCGACTGTATATATAGGTTGGATATATTCAGAGCAGTCTGAAATCGGAATCACACGGTGGTCGATTTCCTTTATAGACAGGGAAGAGACTGCACAAACCTTCTCCTCATTGAGTTGACGGCTGAAATTCCAAGATTATACGCAAATAGATTAGCAAATTAAAATTCAACTGGTCTGCGAAATCATATTTTGGTCGAAACCATCTGCAGATCCGATTTTAGTGTTTGAACTGTACGTTTATCATTGTGTTCCCCTACATCCAATAGTATGAATGTATCGAGGATTGGGATCAGGAAAACACAATAGTAAACCTACGAAACAACCACTAAAAATTGGAGTTGCTGGTGTTTTCCACCAAGATACAACTTGGCAGACCAGTTTCATTTTAATATGCGAATCAAGTTCTGTCTAATCCTGGAATTTCAGTCGTCAACTCAACGAGGTAATGGTTTTTGAAGCCGCCTTCCGATCTATTAGACTAGATAAACAGAAAGCATTGAAGAATAATTGTTTGTTTAATTAACATATACAATTTCAAAACAAATGAAACTTGTTATTCAACAGAATTGTAATAGCAGTCATTGATGAATATTAGAATTAGTTGAAATAATTACATAACATGACTTTGTCTGAGACCACAAATGTATAGATTTTTTACCTTTATGTGGCTCATTAATTGTGTGCTTGAGCAGGTGGATGTAAAATGAGCTGTTTAAAGCATTATTATTACCTGTCGCATTTTCAGATTTACGACAAAAAATTCCATTTAATTTAAACAGAAATTTTGGACATTTATTTTCATGCAATATTTTATAAAATAATTTCAGTTGTCAGACGCGTTTTCAAAGTAAAATTGCATGAAATCTAATTAAAAATATTCTGTTTGAATTGCTATACTGAAAGAAAAATCTTTGAGTTTTCTTAAATACAAGAGCAATTAACAACAATCTTTAGTAACATGTTGTTACTAAAGATACATTTATAATATTATATACATTTATAATATACATTTATAATATAATATTTATAATATATTTATAATATACATTATAATATACATTTATAAATAACGATACATTAGTAACAATCTTTAGTAATATGTAACTCTAATCTAAGAATAGACAACCGACATTTTCCAACATTTCTTTTAATTTAAAAATACACTAAACCGCATAACATTATATGCAATATTTAAAATAGCAATTTACAAAATTTATTATGTTAATCTTAATTTTCTCACAATATATTTCTGTAATCATAAATATTACTGACCTAAAATTTTCCGTTATATAACCGCCTTTATGCTTGAATAAAAGATAATTTGTAAAATAATTTTAAAGTTAACTCTTTAAATTATCTGATGTATTGTTGAAAATTAATGGATATCGTAGGTTGTTCCGAAACTTATTAATATCCATGCAAGCATATTTCTGCAGCAGATCATCTGCTTGAAAGAGAAGTTGGATATTTAATTAAAAGTATCATTATGCTTTAGAGAAACTTTCTTGAGGTCGATATAGCTCAATGAATTCTTCCTGCTCTTTGAAAAGTAAAATGTTAAATATGGATTTGTAATATTAGTAATATCTTGAAGTTAGATCATTATGAGTTGGAAGCATCAAAATTGTTTAATGAAAGTGGATTGTTTCTTTTTTAATAAATTTTATTATTCAAACATTAATATATATTATTTATGTGGATGTATACATATGCACATATTTTTTACGGCAACATCCCTTCTTCTATGCACATATAAAACGCACAACGAAAAATGGTGCATCATACGAATTTTTTTGTTTAGTCTTTCGTTACAGTACCCTGACGTTTTGTTAAAACACATTGTTAAATTAAAAAATTCAGGTAATTAAATTTTAACAAAATACCGTATCCAAAAATAATCTGAAACATACATACACGGTGTCCCTAAACTCATGGTACATGAGTTAGGGGATGATAAAACACAACTAGACAAGCACAAATCAACATACAATCCATGGTCAGAATGCAAGTCGTAAAAAGCTAGAGCACGAAACATACTGTGGCACAAAATGAGGTGAAAGAAGATAGACAGCGATAAGATGAAAGGAAACCGATAATACGAAGAAAAAAATCATTCAACAAAATTAAAGTAAACAACACGCAAGTCCCCCATCACAGGAACTGCTCAAATTTGCGGCACCTAAAGATAACGCAGGCTTCACACCGTCGATGGAGTTACCGCCGTACATTGGCGAAAACACCAGGTATCTCTCGGGTATGGTGCCAGCAGCTAAAGATATCCGGGCAACAAGGTCTTCAACAGAATCTATGGGACCATCATCGTAGATGAGGCTCTTCATGCGACTCCAGAATAAAGGTCCAGATATGACGAATCGGGTGAAGCGGATCGACCAGTTGATTGGTGTTGTACCAATCAACTGGTCCTTCGGGCTTCCCTCGCATTACCGTCTGCTTCTCAGTACACGTAATGCATCTCAGATTTCTCCTGATTTGAGTACGCTTCATTTCATTTTCATTTATATATATACTATCAGACCCGCCCGGCGATGCCCGGTGTTTGTAAATAATAACCTTAAACAAAACTTAAGTTTGCATGGTTTTATATCTTTGGAAATTCTTTTAAATGAACCTAATTTCGGAGGCCCCCTTTCCTTCCGCAACGCCTAGTGTATTCTCATCAAAATTCTTTCCGAATGAACCTGTAATCTAGATCCCCGCTACCTATGGCAACATTTACCGGAAGTGCCCGCAAGTGCCGGAGACTATCGAAAACCAAGTTGAGTGACCCAAACCTCGTAGGAATCAACCCCACAGAATAATAATAATAAAAAAAGAATGCACAATTAATGTTAGAAAATGTTGGTAACTAAAGTCTAAGATAAAATTTCATAATACAGAAAGCAGCTGAATTGTAATGTAAGTTGAAAGAAGCAAATCCCGTTGAAATTGGGCCCTTAATTCGGAGGCAATAAAGCGGCCCGAAACGGTGGAAGATTCCCCCTTCCCTTGTAAATTTCATGAATTGCTGTTAGCATTAACACGATATTTAATAAACGGATGAAATCTCTTATCTAAAGTTACCTTTAAAATAATCCGATTTTTAATTTACGGCTGTAGTGAGTAGACGTAAGATGTTGCTGGAAATGGACATTAATGTTCGAAAAAGGTGGTAGCTGAGGTTAAAAGAAAGACCGGACACTGGGGGCCATAGTGTTAACTGGTATGTAGTTGGGTATACGAAAATTTTGTACTGGTTTTAAAGTAGCTGGAAGACGCTTAAAGTACGTTAAAGAAAATTGCAATAGAATAAGATAGTTTTTAAACAAGCTGCAACAAAGGCCCCAAGAAGACGATTAATATTCAAAATTTGTAGTCTGCAATTTTTTTTGTTGCTCATGTAGTAGCTGGATTAGCAGTCACCGGTGACTGACACTGAATTTTCCGTTTAAAACGCTTCATTCACCGATGACTGAAGTCTAAAATATGATTTATAACTAAAAAAATATATATTGTTTTAAGTAATTACTGAAAATTTATTTAAAATTTACCAACCTTTTATTTATTACAGGATTATACTTTCTAAAAAATTACATAAAACATTGTAAATTTTTCAGCGCTTCAGTCTGCAATTTTTTTTTGTTGCTCATGTAGTAGCTGGATTAGCAGTCACCGGTGACTGACACTGAATTTTCCGTTTAAAACGCTTCATTCACCGATGACTGAAGTCTAAAATATGATTTATAACTAAAAAAATGTATATTGTTTTAAGTAATTACTGAAAATTTATTTAAAATTTACCAACCTTTTATTTATTACAGGATTATACTTTCTTAAAAATTACATAAAACATTGTAAATTTTTCAGCACTTCAGTGTCAGTCACCGTGGCACTCAACGTGTTAAATGAGCTATAACAGGGGGCCCAAAAGGTTCCAACTGATAGTTGAGAGCAGGGACTTAAGGCTCCTGCCCCTGCCTGCGAAGACACTCACGAGCTAATGCTAATCCTATGGGGAGGGATTTTTCTAATATCTCATTTGCATTTCGACATTTAAAATATTTTTTTTTGCATTGGATAGCCGAGGTCCGTCCCTACATCGCACCTTTTTTACTTTTTCGATTTTGGTCGCAGATATTTTTTAGAAAGTTACTTTCACTTTCAAAACCGGTTCGAAAATGAAAATGCCATTCTAAAAAAAAATCTGCAACCAAAACAGAAAAATTAAAAAAAGTGCGATGTAGAGACGGATCTTGGATATCCAATGCAAAAAAAAAATTATTTTAAAATGTCTAAATGAAAACGAGATATTAGAAAAATCCCTCCCCATAGGATTAGCATTAGCTCGTGAGTGTCTTCGCAGGCAGGGACAGGAGCCTTAACATGAAAACATGTTTAAATGTTTTAGTAGTTAGCATTTTAGATCTTCAATTAGTCAAAATTAATCATAAGGTATGAAATAATCATTAGAATAATATTTTTAAAAAATGCGCTGAAAGGCGGTAATTGCTTAAAAAATAAAGCCCAAATAAATATATGAGGGTGTTAGTCTAAGGAGAAGAGTCCAAGACTAAATTTTAAAATTATGCAATGAGATTGTGAGAAAATTAGGGTGCAAAAAATGCATTGCACACAAAAAGTTCAACGAGCCCCGAATCGATCCCTCCTGGACCCTAAGGTGCCCCAGGATTTTGACTGGAAAATAGTAAAAGGAGAATAACTAAATGCAAAAATGGTTCCAAAAATAAAGATCGTATTAAGAGGGGCAAATTATTAATAATTTATGGTGCATAAGCTTCAAGGGGTCTTGTACCTGGCCCCAAGGGGGAAGGGACTTAAGTGGTATGTAGTTTGGTATAAGGACACTTTTTAGTAGGTTTTAAAGTAATCAGAAAGCTAGAACTATGGTAAAGAAAACTGCAAGGAATCCTGATCATTGTTAAAGAAATTGCATCAAGGGGCCTCAGAAGACGATTAATATTCAAAATTGATGGTAGTTGAAGTCTGATATATATACCAAGTGTCCCAAAAATGACTGATGGATTTTAACACTGAACGCGCTAAATTAGATGAAGTAGGTCAGATGATGCTTTTCCCGAATATTTTGGATTTTATCTGAATGAACATAGGCATGTACTTCTGTAACGAAGACAATTTTTTGGAAGAATAAAGAAATATAATCGTTGGTTTTATCTGTTTTGAACAATAAAAATAATGAAATAATTGAATTATTTTAAAATTCCTTTCTTCGATAAGACCTACTCCATGGTAAAAACATATGAGTGCGCGCTCGGCGCGAACTACATTTCTAAACAGACCCATTGTCATTGCTATCCCGGTTTATTTAATTTCTTCTGAGAAAACTTTATACAACCAACCAACCGAAAGCAAGCGGATTAATAAAAGCCGAGAAAAAGGTGTATTTTTTATGAAAGTGAGTTGCGTTTGTAAATTAATTACTCAGCTAATAATTAGAATATTAAAATTCTGAGAGCCAGGTGCGTTAGGAGAGGCCTTGGACTCACTTCAGAAAAAATTTTGAACCTCGTACGTGCCGTAGACTTTACTAGCCATCGCCGACACACACACACAGAGCGATCTGTTGTTTAATAATTAATCTGTTTGTTCACCAATATATATATATATATATATATACATATATATATGTTGGTGAATTGGTGGAATTGGCTGTAGTTGACCTTTGGTGATAGATACTTTTGATTGAATACTCGCTGGTGTAGAAATAATAAGATTTTAATGTCTGGAGTAAGGCATGGATTCTATTTACAGAGCACACAAGCTATGTACGCGGTTTAAGGGGTTGAGAGGGGCTTTTTCCGGCAATCTACCGGCCTTCAATATACTTCGGCGTGCTATCCGAGTCTGACTGGACGTCTTTCCAGGTCAGCTCGCAAAAGAACTCTGAAGTTAAATCGAACCTTCGCTCCCAGGCTGGAGGCTCAAAATCACTAACTCATCAGGTTTATTGTCTTTTAGAAATTGCAAGCTCTGTCAGTTCTCATGGGAATTAGCTGCACCCTCTTACTGTGGTCAGGATGTGTCAGTATATTTTGGAAAACGCAAGCCACATCCACACTCGGGCATCTTGACATATGTGCGCCCCTGCACACGTAAGACCCAAAGCAGCAAGAAAGTGCAAACTAAAATTTATCTAAAAAAAGACACTTTAACAAAAAAATTTCTGAAATTTTTAAAGTTAAAAGAAAAAAAAAATTCTTTAAAAAAATTTAGAGGCCAAAAGGTAGAGAACTAACAAAACAACAATAACAACAAAAATTAAATTTAACTTTAGACTTTTTCATTACAATGCATAGGCTGAACTGACTAACACTACATGAAGAAAAAAAAGGCCTCGAAGAAAACCGATGTGTGTGCCATGTATATGTAACATGCACCGTCTTTCGTCTTTAAGAAGATCCGCCTACGGAACTTCACGTCTTTAAAATATTCGTCTTAAAAATCTAACATAAGGGAAGAGAAAAAAAAAATTTCGTCTTAAGTAGTGCAGCAGTTAGCTATACAGCGAAAGATAGAGAAAAAAATTAAATGCAGGTGTTGGGGAAGGGGGGGGTACATACTAATATGTTAAACAATTATTTGTATCAAACATTTCAAAATATATCAAAGAAATTACTAAATATATACAAATACAGATACATAATAACAAGACTTATTCATATCAGTTACACATTAAAACACATTATACAGAAAGATGTTAAAATAAAAAGATTCTTGAAGTAATCAGTAAAAAAAAGAAAAATATATCTTGTAAAATCCTTGCATGTTTCACAAACTTATGGAATAATTAAAAAAAGCACTTATTCCATCTGACTTTGATAGCTGTCGGTTGTTTATGTTTAGAAAAAGTGGAAAAAATCTTGGTGAAACTCTTCTTATCTGGAAAAATTCGGTAATACAGTCAGCTATTTATTACAGGTAAGTCCTTGTCACTAGGAAAAAGAAGGGGAAAAACTGTCTAATCGCGGTTGATACTTGAAACAGTAAAATAAAATAAAAACAAGTATGGTTCGTCTACTGAGTTTACTTCAAACACTAATAGGATATGTTGATAACGGTCAGTCACTGATGAGAAATACAGTCTGAATCATGGAATCCAGATAAATAAAATATCCATACTGGAATTGCAGTCTTGAGAAGGTGTCCATAAATAAGTGGACATTTCGTGAGATAATTAAAAAAATATGCACACTGATATAGGAGAACACTCTTGGAATATCTAGTTGTTTGACATCAAACACAGAAAAAATTAACCCTACTTATGGCGAAACAAAAAAAACACACTTTCGCAACGCGGATGCTTATTAGAAACAATAGGAGAGCAAACAAAAACACTAAAAACACTGAAAAAACAACACTAAAAGAAGCACACTTTAAAAAAACACTAAATGAAGCACATTTAAAAAAAACAATTTTCCTCTTTTCTTTTCGAAGCTATATTGTGCGTGAACGGAATTTGTTTCGTTTTCATTTTCGGTGACGTGTTTTTACTTTCCTAGTATTGGGGAAAGCTGGCACTAGTGAGCTGTAAAAATAATCCGTCATACACAGTGAAAAATGTGCTTTGAGAAAATGGCCGACAGTTCCTAAACTAGTAACACAGTTACGCGATACACTTGCGGAATGTAGCATGATGAATAAAAAGCGTAGTACATACACAAGGGAATGTGGAGCGGCGAACGTCTTTTGCACAGGTGCGTAGTCACGAGGGCAATTAGGAGATGGTAGGATCTGAAAAGGCACGTCCTCACTAAGTACTGGGATACTGGAAACTATGTTCTTTAACACGACATTCTCTTGTCCGTGGTCTATGTATACGTTATGTACACCTTCGCAAACGGTGATAAAATTGACAGATATTTCGGGTGGAGGCGGTTTTTGGAGTGAGATGCCGTTCTGATAACAAGTGAGTATTCCCTGAGAAATTGTCTCTTCCGATTATGAGAGGAATGTTCATGCGAGAAAATTCTATGACATAAGCTGTGGTGGTATACGCACTGTCGTCTATAGAGATGGTTGTGCTGAACGACCCGATTGGTGTGACACTGCCGTTGCCGAATCCTGCGATTTGTAAGCTTGCGTCGTTGAGGGTGGGGGAACCGAGTAAACGGTACAAATCTTTTCTTACACACGTAATGTGCGAACCGGTATCTATCAACCCATCTATGAAGAAGTGTTTTGCTAGTGAAAGAGATGGCCGTTTGTTGTGTTGACAAGAGATTTTTTTAACACCAGGTCCTATTAAAAAAAACTCCAATTCGAGTAAACGAAGAGTTTGTTTATTTCCATGAGGAAGGTCGAAGGGAGAGGTACAGGGGGAAAGCCATAAGGAGCCTCTTTTAAGACATCATCACGAGGCTAGAGATAGAGCAGGAATCACGAATATACAGTTACAACTTTCTTGCTTGGCGGACTACAAAATCGCCAATCTAAAAGTATTTTTGCGCCATGCACAGGGGCTAAGAAAAACATTGGCTGGTATGTTCGCCAAAAATGTACGTAGGCTTCTACCATATTAATTGTGTAGGGGGGGTGGCAGATTGTGGGCTGCATACATTCCTGAGTCATGATAGACGGAGACTCATCTGTACATTGATACAGCTGCGGTTAAATGTAAAAAAATAAAAGTGTTATCTGGAAAGGGCATAGTAACAGACCGAATTCGTTAGGCTAAAAAGCATGAGACTGTATTTTTCTAGACCAGATGTTAGATCAAAGATGCACCGCTTTACCACAAAAATGCAGAATTGCCATACATCTGAACAAAAGGGTGTGAAGCGAAGATAATTCTAATAAGTAGATTGCATGTAAAGTGATTTTAAATGATGAGTTATATTCATGCCCAAATAAGGAAATGACCGAAGTTAAAATGCTTTTGAAACTAACAGTCAGCCGTAACGAATTTTGTACAAGGTTAAAGCGTATGTGTGAAAGAATCAGAAAGGGAAAATGGAGAGTGATTCACTGATTTTATTTTATTAAAGAGATGAGTACGTAGAATAATTTAATTTAAATGTGAAGGGCTGTTAATACAATCGATTTAGTTTTTAAATGTTGAATTTAATTTAGGGGCTGCACTGTTTGACTATAGTGCACAAAATAAATAAGTTATTAAACAGAATTTTAATTGAAACTGTTTGGGGGGGGGGGGAATGGAATGTAAACATATATAACGAGATAATCGTTATATATATCACCTGGGACACCGCAAAAAAAAAAAAAAAAAAAAAAAAAAAAACTTTTGTTGACCCGTGTGCATGGGCAAAACAGCAAGAAAAATAGTTACACATATAAATATATCTTCAAAACATAAAAGTTTTTTTTTTTTTTAAACAAGTTGCTGTCATGAAAACAAAAAAAAATCTCTTTCATCAATAGTTCAACAGTCCTAAGAGATTTTATGAATTAATATTTTCTAAATTAAGGGGTCTTGTACCTTTTAAACGCGTCGAACATTAATTAAAAATTTCAAAGTTTGAATTAGTCTATCTTCAAAGCCTTTTTATGTATAAACATGAAATTATGGATATTGATTAAACAGATTGTGCTTTGTAATATGCTACCATTAAAAATTTATTAACCCTTTATAGAATTTGTGTATTGTTGAAATCAAAATAGCTCTTTTTTTACCCCATAAGTCATTGCGCGCATGATATCTTGAGAAAGTATGTATGGATTGGCATGAAATTTGGTAAAGATGCTAAACATATATGTGTATTTAAAATGATCTACTCTTAGGCTAAAATTATTTTATTAACTGTATGAAAAAAATATTTTCATAAAAAAAAAATAAAAATTTTGTATTTTTAATGAATAAAAATAGTCATAACTAAAAATATTACCATTGTAAATACTTAAAAGTAGATCATTTTAAACACACATATTTGTTTAGTATATTTACCAAATTTCATGACAATCCATGCATACTTTCTCAAGATATCATGCGCGCAATGACTTATGGGGTAAAAAAAGAGCTATTTTGATTTCAACAATACACAAATTCTGTAAAGGGTTAATAAATTTCTGTTGGTAGTATATTACAAAGCACAATCTGTTTAATCAATATCCAAAATTTTACGTTTATACATAAAAAGGTTTTGAAGATAGACTAATTCAAACTTTGAAGATTTTCGTTAATTTTCGACGCGTTTAAAAGGTACAAGACCCCTTAAGTTTATGGATCTCCACCTTCAGTAAAATTTTCTTCAAAATTTCATACCATGGTATATTTTTTTTAACTGAGTCGACTCTGACAGCAAATATTTAAGCAGCATGTAACTAGACCCTTGGCTGCACATCATCAAAATATTGATCCTGATTCGGATCATTTTATGAAAAATACAAGTACTAACAATAAAAATATATATATATAAACACAAATGCAACACTAGAAGTAAAGAGTAAGTAATAATAAGTGAAATGTGTAATTGTAAACTAATAATCAATTGTAATATGATTTAAAAGAAATTGGACATGATTTAAAAAAATGTAATGTTCATGCATGCAGCATAGGATGACAAAAAAAAAGAGGTGCCAGAAGCACGCCCATGAAAAAGGTGTCACCCTGAATCTTGTGTAGACCACAAGTATTATGGCGTCGGCTTAGGGCTTCAGCCTTATATGAGGAGGGAGTTTTGAGACTCATACAGCGCCCGCTTATATGAGTCCCTGCTCCTCCGAAGACACTGGCGGTCCTCTAAAGGAGCACACGTCGGTTTACAAGCAAAAATTGATTTTTTGTGAATTGGAACACCAATTCCAAGTGGTTGTCTCTCAACACAATGAAGTTTTGGACCCTAAGGGCAATAATTTTGAACGGGAACAAAACATTCGAAAGGGAGAATTAAAAAATAAAAAAAAAGTAGATATATATTTCACATATATATCAAATCAAAAGGGGTAGACAATCCTAGAGTGAAGAGAGACATAAAAAAATGAAAAGTCATAATCAGGTTAAATAATGCACAAGTCGTATAATTAGAAGGTAACTAACTGGTTGCCTTACAGAAAATGTTATCAAATTACATGTGAATTTTTTTTTTTTTTTACATAAATGCAATTATTAAATGTGTTACTCATCACTTTTAATTGAAAGGTAATCGTAAAAGAATGAAATGTAAAATAAATGTTAAACTGTAAATAATAGTTAAGTGTATGTAAATAACATAAAAGTGTACGGTAAAATGAAAAGAGTGTAAAGTGATTCAAAATATTGTTCACAAGAGATCTTCGAAGAAAACAGTCATGGGCCAGCCATAATGTTGTCAAAGATCTGTTGTAAGCAACATACATACAACCTAGGCCTCTGGTTGTACACTTAGCTTCACAATACATGTCATAAGAAAAGAAATGTAAACCAAAGTATATTATTTTCTGTTTCTTAAATTATATGTATGTGGTTGATAAACATTAGGGGAGTTGTGATTGTTGAAGTGACTTGTAGCATCGAATAAATGTCCATATCGAGGTGGTGCAAGAAGTAACCTATCAATGTGTACACGAAATGCTGTATTATCAGCAGCATACAATCTCTTGATCGAGAATGACACAGGTGAATGTTTGAAAGTTAAAATATATGGTCCAGTGTATTTAGGTTTGAATTTATCAACAGATTTTAAGTACACAATATC
Source organism: Maratus speciosus (assembly GCA_963932465.1). Classification (NCBI taxonomy): domain Eukaryota; kingdom Metazoa; phylum Arthropoda; class Arachnida; order Araneae; family Salticidae; genus Maratus; species Maratus speciosus. The sequence continues at coordinate 176,991,865 of OZ010792.1, forward strand.
TTTGAGACAAATGGTTCTTAATTTAGCTTTCTGACCGCAATTTTATATCTTTTATCCTGTGCTGTTTTAATGTTATTGTAAGCCTTGTCATATATTTTGTGTAAATCTTCAAGTAGTTTATGTATTTCAGTATGTTTATCTAGAAAAGGTTGATTGCTATGCTGATCAAAAGTGTCAAAAATTAATGAAAGTTCACGTCCAAAGTGGAGAAGATTAGGAGTGAATAATGTAGTTAAATGTTTTGAACCATTATAGAGCGACTTGTGTATAAATATTGCATTTTCAAATGAGTGACTTTCTTGTAAAAGTATATTAACAGAGTATTTGATAGATTTATTTATTCTCTCCGAAAGAGCATTGCTTTGTGGCCTCGAAACAGAGCTGTGAAGTACCTTAATACCTAGAGTATCATTAAAAATGTTGTATATTTGAGATGTATATTGGGGTTCTAAGTCTGATAAGACAATAGAAGGTCTCCCAAAGGTGGTTATATAAGAGAATAAACATTTAACGACTTTAGCTGCAGATGTATCATTAAGTGGAAAAAGTTCAACATGTCTTGAAAAGTGATCTGTAATAGTTAAAATATGTTTACCATTAGAAAAAGGTCCAACGAGATCTGTACTAATAGTATGGCCAGGATATCTGGGCGTGTAGGTGGGTTGTAAGGGTGCAGGAGGGGTTTGATGATGTTTACATTGAAGACATTTGACACATGAAGCTACAAAGTTTAAGGTGTCAACATACGTGCCTTTCCAAAAGTATCTTCATGATAGGAACTCATAAGTTTTATTAAAACCAAAGTGAGATAAATGAGAGATTGTTAAAACTTTGCTTTTAAGAGAGTTAGGAACAACAATGTGATATGAAAAAGTGCTGTTAAGATTATTTTCTTTTTTTAACATTAAAACTTTCGAATCAGGGTGTATGAAGCAATTAGGATATTTTTGAGAAGGTCCTTTCTTTAGAATATCTTTGTAAACAGTGGACAAGGTGGTGTCATTTTTTTGTTCAGTGCAGAAAGTCTCATTTGAAATTTCCAATAAAGGGTCTGGATTTGTTTGTTTACCAGATACCAGATAGTTTACATATTTCTTAGTGGCACTTGAACTCGAATTATTACTGTCTGGTGTATCATAGTCAACAATAGGTAATGGTTGAGGGTCATGGATCAGTTCAGGGTTAGTATCCAGAGTTTGTTGATTGTTTTCAAAAGTACAGCGAGATAAATAGTCAGCAAGAACATTTTTCTTACCAGGGATATGTTTAAAAGTGTATGAGTACTCTGAAAGCTCCATGAGCCAACGAGAGATAATATCAGCTGGATTAGTAGTCTTGTTATATTTTTCTAAGGGTTTACTGTCAGAAAGAATTACAAATTGTCTGTTATATAAATAATATTTGAAAGCGGTAACAGATTTATAAATTGCCATGAGTTCTAATTTAAGTGCAGGGTATTTATTTTCTGATGGCTTAAGAGATTTAGAAAAATATGCTACTGGTAAAAGTTCTTGATCATGCTCTTGTAATAAAACACCAGAAATAGCAACATTTGACGCATCTGTATTTAAAAAAAATGTCTTATTCCAATCAGGTAATCTAACCATGGGAGAATTAAAGAAAATTTTCTGTATTGTGTCCATGATTTCTTGGTGTTTAACTGTCCATTTAAATTTAACTTTTGGAGTAGTTAGGTTTATCAGTGGTTGTACTAACTCAGAAAAGGATGGAATTAGACCCTTATAAAATGTAATGACACCAATGAGTCTTTTTAGTTGACGCTTAGTTGTAGGTGTGGGAAAAGATGTTATTTTTATGATATTTGACTGAATCGGGGAAACGGACTGATTTTCTACATGAAATCCCAAATAATCAATACTAGATTTATGAAAAGTACACTTGCTGGGAGACAGGGTCAAGTTATATTTGGTTAGGATAGAGAGAATTTTTTTTAATTTATTACACATTTCATCAAAAGAGTTTGCACCTACAATGAAATCATCCTGATATGTATATACACCATCTAATTGTAATTCATCAAGCAGAGAGTCCATTGAAGATTGGAAAATAGAAGCACTGTTCTTTAATCCGAACACTAATCTCTTGTATCTAAAAGAACCAAACATAGTAGTAAATGTCAACTGATTTTGGAATTTTTCTGGCAAATCAATTTGATGATATGCCTGATGAATGTCAAGAGAAGAAAAATATCGATACTGAGAAAGATTTGAAATGATGGTTTGAATTTTAGGTAGAGGGTAAGATGATCCTTGAATTACAGTATTGACCATTCGAAGATCTAAGGCGACACGAAATTTTTGTTTACCAGTTCCGTCTGGTTTCTTTTTGACTAAGAGCATGGGGCAAGCCCATTCTGAACAGTGGCGTTCAAAAATTTTGGCATCAAGCAGATCTTTAATTTGTTCTAAAGTACCTTTTTGCAAAGATTGAGGAAGGGGGAATGGAAGAGTCTTTATAGGGTAGTCATTAATAAATTTCAAATCCGGTACAATCTTATCAGTATGTCCAAGTGTATTTATTGATTTTGAAAAGGCAGCGTAATAATTAAGTAATAATTTAGTCATTGTATTTGCTTCATTAGAACTTAAATGTGTAAGATTGAAATCGCTAGCTGACAAATCCTCTTTCCTCTTTTTTAATGTTTCATTAGATGCCTTGATAAAATTTAGGAAGTGTTGTTCTGAGTTATGATGCTTGTCCAAATTATCAGAAGGGTAGTCAAGAATTTCCTCAACTTCAGATAAATGTCCAATTTTTGTGTGTTTAGGGAGATGAATGGTAGTGTCAGAATTATTTTTAAGTGAAATAGAAAAGAAATGATTTAATTGTACAGGCTTCTTTTTGCATTTAGTTTTCTTATCCATTTGAATAATGGCATCATGACTTATTACTTCTCTTTTATCTGCCAAATATTCAAATAGATAGTTTATGTCATGTTTGATATTATTGTTTGTGTAAACTGAGCACCATGTTTGCTCTTGGGGTTCTAGAATGATTTTACGGGTTAAGAAAACTTTTTGATTTGTCACTACATCACATAAGGTGTTACATTGATTACTTTCACTGACTTTTGACTTTGTGCGTGATGTTTCTAGCTTGCGTCGTTGAGGGTGGGGGAACCGAGTAAACGGTACAAATCTTTTCTTACACACGTAATGTGCGAACCGGTATCTATCAACCCATCTATCGCTAAATCTGCAATTTTCACTAATTTCGTCATGTTTTGACGCGGTTTATCTAATTCTATAACTCGATTTGCAGAGGGGAGGTGTCTTCCATTGGAACGCAATGGAAGTTTGGGTACACATAGCGCCCTCTACATACGCATGTGTACATTTGCGGACATACTTTCCTATGTAAAATCGATTTCCCTACCTCCCCGCGAAATTCGAACGATAAGTTTTGAATCGCCCTGTATATATCTAAATGAACTTTGAATGAAGTTTATCTTACAAGTTCATTAACGATGTTAACCAAAATTCTAAATGAAGATGGCATGTAAAAATATAGCACACTAATCATTATAAAAAATAGTGTAATAAAGCTAATCGGCATACTTGACCCACAAAGAAAGCTCAACGTATTGATAAACCTAAATAGTTTAATATTATAATATCGTAAAAATCTTATAAATTATTTGAATAAAACAAAGGAGGAAAATTTACTTTCATAAAGTTCAGGAGCATTATTAGTCAGAATAAAAATTTACAAAAGGAATGCAAAGAAAAATGAATATCAAGAATATGAATAACGCTTATATTGTGGAACTTTTCATATGGGGCAATAACCCACAAGTATAAGCAAAACACTAAAACTCTAGCACACTCACATTTTCAAATTTATTATTATATATATGGGGCATTCTCACAATCTTTTGACTTTTGGGGAAAAAAATCTGTAAAAATTAAACTTGCTAAAATAACATTTTAATCTGATAGACGAATGCCTTGATTCAAAATAAAGAAAAAATGGTCAGCAGCGAATTTTTTTTTCTTTAACTGATGTTTAAGTTAAACTTGCGAGTTTAATTTTCCTTACCATTTTACCCCTATAACTTTTTATTTTCTTCTAAATTTTTACTTATAATGAATTTGCATAGTACCCACTGGACATTCAAATAAGAAATAATAACAATGTAGTACTTTTAATACAGAATTTTTGTATAACATTGTCTTAAAGCGGTGTTAAAGAAGGGATGGTAAGGTAAAAAAAAGGGGTTCGTATTGGAAAAAAGGGACGAAATGATAAAAAAAGGGACTGTAAGGATGGAACGGTAAGGAAAATTACCACCTATTTTTAGGAAAATCATGTTAAGACTAAGTGATAGCCACAATGTTCATTGATTTTTAGAAACAGTTGTTAACATTGGATTATATTATTATTATTTTAATTTACCTCGAAAAGTGCAGGAATAAACGCGGACGGTGAGACTGTTGGATATTCTTTTTTATTCTAAAATAGTTGTTACCATTCTTTTTTTTTTACTGTTGAAAGTGCTACGCATAAACACTTAAACATAAACAGAACACTTTCATTTAGAGGCATGTATAGGGGATGTCAACAATTTCGGTTTTCGTTCCACGTTCTTGTTTTGATTGGGCCGAATGACGGCATTTAAATTTGAGCGATAAACAGCATCATATTGGCAATTGTTTTTACGACATACTGCATCTCTATTTTCTGTACTCTCTGAAGTTTACTCAACATCGTACATTAGAAAATAGTTCACTTCTAAGCATTTGTTAAAGCACTCAAATCCGCAAACTCGACGAAAAAGCTCTGAGCCAAATGAAAAAAATATTTCATTTCAACATATTACAGTATATTAAATACTTTCACAATAGCCTCTATCAAGTTATAATTTCTATAACGTCTTGAAAAAAATCACACACACACACAAAACAAAGATAGATCAGAGCTCACTGATGACTGCACTAATGGGGATGACAAGGAAAAACAGCAAAATCTTTCTCGCTCAGGTAGTCTATCCGTTTTTATTGGTCAATGAGTAAGATCATATATCAACGGGAAATCGCATTGCAAAAAAATAGCATAGGCCACAAAATACTTTTGACGAAACGCTTTAATGGCGTATAGAAAAATGATGTAGTAAGGTATTGGAATTGAGGTAAAACTATCCCGTGGATGTGAAAACCTGGTTTATGAAAGAAATAGATATTCCTCAGTAGAAAAAATATAAACTTGAAAAAGATACTAGGCTTAACAGAACTGAACTTTATGAAAGAGAAAGTACAAAGTTTAAAGTTGAAGAAAGCAAATTAAATGGGAAAATCTACAGAAATGAAAATTATTATAGATATATTATACTATTTACTGCAATACGTCAATACTGTAATATTGCATACAATTTACTTACGGCGAATAAAATGAATATTCATTACTAAATAATTAATTTATGTAATTATAACAATTATAATTTGTTGAATACTTTAAAGAAATGTACAATGGAAATAGCTGGCGCAAAAGAAAACCACGCTTGAAATCCTGGTAAACATTTCTTTAAATCTAAACTATTTTGTTTATTTTATATATAGGGGAGATGGGGGCACATGCAAACAGTTCGCATAAATATAGCTTTTTCTCATAACTGGATTAATTTCTATAAACAAAAACTACTTAATGTAGTAAACAGAACTTTCTTTTACACATGGTAATTTTTTTTAATCAACTGTATAGTTTTTTAAAATTTTTTAATAGTTTTATAAATTCAAAAAATTGTTCACATGTGCCCCATCAGCGGGGTAGCTGTTAACACACGTGGAGCACATGTGAACACAGGGAAAAAATATCCTTTAACATGATTTTTATTCTGTTATTCATTTGTCATCGTAATCATTAGTTATATTACCTTTTAAATTCATTATAAAGAAATATATATATATATATATATATTTCTCTAGTAACTGGGTGATATGTTTAAGCAACAGATTATAAAATTAAAATAATTACATTTGGATGGGGAGAGGCTTAGATGATTCATTAAATATTTTTGCAATAAAATAAAAAAAATAAAGAAGAAATAAAAAAAAAGAAATTTAAGCTTTTAAATTTTGCTTAAGGGTTTTTGTTTGGGAGAAATTTTAGGGAGGGGCATTTACATACTATTTATCGGGAATCTGCCGAAATACGAAATATTCTCACTCCTGTATTTGCCTTATTTACTTGTAAATTATAGATAAAGAAGGGGTTTTTAGTGATTAAAAAAAAATCCCGACTATAACACCCCCCCCCCCCCAAATTCTTTTGCTTTTGAAAGAGGGGTGGGTTACAATCGGGATTTTACGGTAGTTATCAGTTTAAAATTTTTACTTTCTTAAAATATTACTGGTATTTATGGACATGGTATTTTGAATGGATAGCTACATTCAAAGCATCATATACATAACTGTTTTAGAGAAGGAAGTAAGCCATCATTGCAAGGTTAGAACAAATGTAACAGAAAAATTTGCAAAGTTGTTCAAGGTAATACTTTTGTATTAACAATGCATAAAAAATATTGTTATAAACCGTTTAGTAAAATAATATATAACACTTATTGCATTTTAGAAAACATTAAATTTATTTAAAGTACAACTGAACGTAAACGAACTTGTTGCTCTTTATGTATTTGCTGAAAGATGTGTTTGTGGAAGTTTCAATACAAAATAAACTTTGTGTGAGGAAAATATCTTCTATTTCAGGAAAATTGTAGATAATAGAACTTACATTATTTCTCATTAACTTAACTGAAAGAAACAGAATCACAGAATTATTATTGGGGACCTTTTGAACTGTTCATATCTGCGCCAACTAGTCTGTTCACAAGTGCCCCACATTGCTGCTTTTGTTACATTGATAAATCATTACCATTTCTCAATTTTAGAAGGAACAGAACTGTATCAAAAAAATGTTTATTAGTATTCATAATATATATTAAAACACTCAAATTCAAATAAATGAATAAATAAATAAAGTTATTCGCTTATTAACTTGGAACAAAGATTTTACTTTTGAGATCTAAAAACAGTGTTTTAGCTACAGAGGACAAATAAAATGTCATAGAGCTTGAAAATTTTTTTACCATATGTCTGCAGGTGCTATCATCTTTCGTAATTTTTTTTCAAATAAAAATCTCATAATAACTATCGAAAAATTGCGACGTTCACATGTGCCCCCATCTCCCCTTCGAAGGTTCGTACGGGTCCTTGAATCTCCAGATTAAGAAATTCTTTGGTACCAGTATTTTCTTATGGAAAATCTCTCTTTAAATAATGCAAAATTTCATCCGTTTAAACTAGATTTATTTTTCTATAAAGAAATACTGATATTTGGCATTGAAAATAACGGTACCCGTGCGAACTCAGTATACGTATTTTATTTTTCGACAGTATACTGTACTAAAAATGTGTCATGATGCCTTTTCCAAATGTGATGACAAACAATGAAAATAATGATGACATGAAATTTATGACAAATAATTGATCAAAAATAACCTCGTACAAATAATCTTTGATGAAAAATACTTTTCAGGTGATTACATTGTCTGTGGCTTCAGAATTGAAAATCAAAATGTTATAGCATCAAACTTCTAATTATGTTGCCGAAATGTTTGATTTTAAAACTTTTAATATACATTTTCTGGGATGTATTTCATCTTTATATTTCAGTATAAAATGAAGTAAAAATATCTAGATTGCTGTAAAAACTTAACCTTAAATATATCTGCAAAGGAGATAGGTATAGAAGCATTGTTTTATGCACCCACAATAGGATAATCATATTCACAGTAAATTCTCTGCCCGATTAATTTTTGTTCGAAGATTTTTAAAAACCGTTGTACAGAATCAGAAACAGGGATAATATTAGCGAAGCTTAATGCTTTTCAATTAAACCATTTTCAGTTTTAACTGCTTGAAATGTTCAGTTTGTAGTGGTCTAGCAACTTACTTATAGAGAAGCTCAAGTGTTTTGAATATGAACATTGCGTTAAAATTTTAACACGTCTGCACAACATTAACATGAATGCTTTATTTTACTCTACTATTGCGAGTTGTGTTTGGATCTCTTCGAATCTACTGTTTCGAGTTTTCTCTGTAGATGCAAATTTGGCTGCGTCGCGTCGCTCAATCTGCAGCGTACAAAAGGTGAAGCGAAAGTTTTTGTCTTCGGATTTTGGTGGAGAGCTACCATTATGGGACACAAGGATTGCGTTGAAGGATAGAAGTAGTTCGTTGAGGCACGTGTAAGGAAATCCAGAGCTTGTGGTAAATGATTGCCAGTTGCTAAGACGTTTTGATTTATAGATTGAGTAAATAAAAGTTTTGTTAAAAGCCAGAGCTTGTTAATTAGGTAACTATGGATATATGAATAATCGTTGCCTTGCATTTCAAAGCAACACACTGACTTGGGAAAGTTGCTATCAAGTTGAATTATTGGAGGACTTTGATGTAAGTTGAATCTTTTTTTAGAATCTGTTAATTAGTGAGTTAGTGATTGACCTTACTTGCTCGCCGTGTAATCTAGTTTAAACTAGTGAGGTAACTCTTCAACAATACCAACCCGTTTAGCTTAAATAAAGGTTTTTTAAACTGTAAATCCGAGTTATGAATAATCTTCGAAGCAGCGGCATTGGCGGATCCGCTACAAGGTACATTTTTATAGTTGTTAATATTCAAAAATTAAATTTAAATACTGTAAACTCCGGACTATCCGACCTAATGTGGCGGAAAGGTAGACAGGATAACAAAAAAGCCGGTTAGGCCGAAGTTCTATAAATCGTTACTCACTTCCTGCCCTTTCCTCGCCGATATTAAAAATACATTTTAGACATCTTAAGATAAATTTTGTATAAAAAGTACATACAGTTTCAAAATAAGCAAAACATTAGTTAAATGTTCTTAAAGTACCATTTCATTTGGTTGAAAACCTGTATGTAGATTTTTTTTTTCATTTATTAAAGAAGTGTTTCTATCTAATTGTATGTAAATGCAATGCTTACACAAAAACACATATATTCTATACACGACTGACACAGTCGACTTCTGTAACTACAGATGATGTAGATCTTATCATTTTAAAAGATGGTAGTAAATATTATTTTTTCATAAACTTATTATTGGGTCCTATTATTGGTATCCTCATGTTCAAACCTTCAGTGAAAAATAATATTTTTCATAGATATTCCACAAACCGTCTAAAATCGAAGAATATACGAAGAATTTTGCCCATTTAGCGTATAATGATATATCATATAACATTCTTTGCATTAAATATTGTTTGTATATTGTTTACAGCGAAATGTGCATACAGGGTGTTTCAAAATTGACCGGTATATTTGAAAAATCAATAAAAAATAAACGGGCAGCGATAGAAATACACCATTTGTTTTAATATGCTTGGGAGAACAGTAAATTTTCAGGTAGATAAACTTTCGAAATTAGTTACAATTTTCAACAACAGGTGGCGCTGCAATCTGGAAAAATCTAAACCACGATATTTTCCACATATCCACCATGCTCAGTAATAATATGGCGTAGTCTCTGAACGAAATTACAAAGAAACACTTTTAAAAGTGTCAGGCTGGATGGCTTCACATGCAGAAGAGATGTATTGCTGAAGTTGTTCAATTGTTTCTGGATTGTGTCGGTACACCTGGTCTCTGAAGTGTCCCCACAGAAAGAAGTCACAGGGGCTCATGTCTGGCGAATAGTGAAGCCGATCCACGCCGCTTCCTGTATGCGTGGGATAGCCCAAAGCAATCACACGATCATCGAAATGTTCATTCAGGAAATTAAAGACGTCAGCCGTGCAATGTGGCTGGGCACCATCTTGCATAAACCACGAGGTGTTCGCAGTGTCCTAAGGCATTTTGTACTGCCACAAATTCACAAAGAATCTCCAGATAGTGTGGTGCAGTAATAATTTCGGATATGAAAAATGGGCCAATGAGTCATTTGGAAGAAATGGCGGCCCAAACCAATACTTTTGGAGGATGCAGTGACGATGGGACTGCAACATGGGGGTTTTCGGTTCTCCATATGCGGCAGTTCTGTGTATTGACGAAGCCGTTCAAGTAAAAATAAGCTTCGTCAGTAAACCAAATCCTGCCCACATGGATATCGCCGTCATCCATCCTTTGCGCCATATCGTTAACGAATGTCTCTCGTGCATCAATGGAAGCAGCGCTGAGGGGTTGCCGAGTTTGAATTTTGTATGGATAGAGGTGTAAACTCTGGCGCATGAGACGATACGTGGACGTTGTCTTTATTTGGACCGATGCTGCAACACGGCGAATGGAAACCCGAGGCCGATGTTGGATCACCTGCTGCACAAGCTGAGCATTGCCCTCTGTGGTTTCTGCACGCTGTCAGCCTACCTTTCCAGCATGTTCATCCTTCACGTTCCCAGTCCGTTGAAATTTTTCAAACAGGTTCTTTATTGTATCGCTTTTCGGTCCTTTGGTTACATTAAACTTCCGTTGAAAACTTAGTCTTGTTGCAACAACACTGTGTTCTAGGCGGTAGAATTCTAACACCAGAAAAAACATCTGTTCTAAGGAATAAACAATTTTTTCACAGCAAACTTGCAATCTGTGAACAGCACACGCTTACAGCAGAAAGACGACTTACAGAATGGCGTACTCGCAGACTGCGTTTTCTTCTATATCTTTAAAATCGCCTGCAGCGCTATCTGTTGTTGGACATTGTAACTAATTTCCAAAGTTTGTCTGCCTGAAAATTTACTGTTGTCCCAAGCATATTGCAACAAACGGTGTATTTCTGCCCGTTTATTTTTTATTGATTTTTCAAATATACCGGTCATTTTTGAAACACCCTGTAGTTTATTATAATGGAAATATTTAAAATAAAATGCAGAATCAGTTTTTTTCACTGAATAAGTCATTTTCATTTATTTATTCATTTTTAATAAATTGTAATTATTTAATAAATTTCGTTCGTTAACATAATCGGATTGCATGTAATATTCCATTCATTAAAAGCTTTCAAGTTTAAAAAAGATAAATTATATAAAAAAGGCCATTAATTTCCCAACTGCTGTAATTGAAACATATAGTATTCTGCACGATTCCAAGCAAATTACGAAAAGAAAATTACTGCTAAGTAAGTGGTTTTAGAAATGGCTGCAGACGTGACCAAAATTGGAATCAGTTTCAAAACTTTTCATGTTTTTCAAGTTAAATCTTTAATCAGTGTTGTTGTAGTACATGTGCATACATATACAGATTGTCATGATTTTTTTAAAAAAAGGGAATTGTTGGAATGAAAAAGATAAAAAATAATACTATTTCAAAGATTATTTATACAAAAAGTGTGAGTTTAAATTTTATTTGAAAAAGAAATTTTTAAAATAGAAATTTAAAGACATTTTTAATTTTAAATTTGGCAGATTAAAAAGCTAAATTTTAACATTTTAAAGCTTTTTATAAGCAAATATTTGTTTTTTTCCTCTTTTATACATTCTATTATACTATTCACACAATTAACTGTATACTATTATCAATATTTTTTATTTAATTTTCAAAAGTTTTATAATTTCTATAAATTAATTTTTTATTAAATTGATTTTATCTTTTATTTTGCCACATTTCCGTTAACAAATTTTAACATTTTAAAGCTTTTTATAAGCAAATCATTTGTTTTGTTCCTCTTTTAGTCAATTTATTATCATAAAAAATCTAAATAAAGGATTGTGTAAGTAGGACTAAAATATGTATTTAAAAATAATAATCTATTAAACATATATTATGCTTTAAAAATACATTTCAACTTCATAAAATGTTTCAGAAATTCCTGGTAATATTTATACTCCTTAAACAAGTTCGCAATTTTTAATCTGGCTGCATATACTACAGTATATACTTCGACATATACATCTTTTTCTTGAAGGAATGCTTCCTTTTTTTATTGTTATCCAAAAAACTTTCAAAATGGTAATATTTTCTTTGTCATGTGAATATTATTTAATTTTATGCGTCTATAAGAGAATCATAACCACAGTTTGTCATAATCAAGTAAGAAATATTTTGAAAATTTCTTGTTTGACGAGTATTGTTATGCGATGAGGGGAAATGGATAATAACTACTCGTAGGTTTATAAATCACCTTAAACTTTCATAAAGATTAAGGAATTAAAGAAAGTTAACGGAATTTTAGTGTAAAACATTTAATATTTACATATATATATATTTACATATGGTGGTATTTGTTTTACCTCATTGAAAATAAATTAATGTTATAATTTCAATTAGTTCTCCTTGATTTAGTGAATAGGTTACAATTTTATGCAGGAATTGTATTTGTTTTTTCAAGTTCTTATATAATACTTCAAATTTTGAGTTAAAACGTTCAAATCAACCACTAAAAAACAACTAGAAAAATCTTTTCTCCTTATATTTGCTGCTCATGGTACCCACACGCCATATAAAGTTATAAAGAAATCAAAAGTTGCCTTTTAATGTTTGACTAAAATAATCCCATGTAACTAGGACATAGTAAAATACGCAGGGTAAGAATCAATTAAAATAATTACTGGAAGATTACGTTCATGGATGTCGAAGATTTCGTTAGGAGATTCGTTAGCAAATCGCCGTTTTGTAATTATAAGTATTTTTCTAAAATGATGATACTGTACATACTGACGACACACTGCCATTTAGAAACCACAAATTCTTAAAATTTGCAATTGAAATAAAATTTGTGAAAAAAATCGATTTTGTGAATTTTTATTACTTTAAATCCTTTGTCCCCCTGTAATGGTATATTACTTTTATTTCTAAGAGAACGAGAAGCAAAAATTTTTTTAAGTAATTCTGTTTGTTGACATCTTACATAAACATTACATATATAAAATTTAAACTCAGTTTTCTCAAATTGTTATTTTTTTAACTCCGATGTATCTTTCTATAGAAAATACTACACATTATTGCCTGCAATCTTTTTGAATATTTTACACATATCCCTGATCAAGCGAAGTGAACGTATCAAGCTAACATATGTACAATACTTTTTATAGCCCCTCATATGCTATTTCTTTCAGGCAGCAATTAAAGTGTCGTCTCTAAAAAAAACGTTCCATTATATAAGTCAGCCATAAAACAAAGCAGATGTATCATTGTACGAGATAATCTCTACTGCAATTTTTTAAACTTCTAAGCATCGCACATTTTCAATTTTTATACAGTGCTATTGTGTAAAAAGAAATACTTTTAAATACAATTTGTACGAAAACTGGATCGCAATTTACTTTTGAGACTTTTCTTTTTTTAGTTTTTAGCGCCATTTGTTTAATTTTGGCATCTGAAGTACTCCATTTCTGTAGATAGTATAGGAAAAGTAGTTGAAAATAGCAATTATATCTTTTTGTTGCCATTTTTCTATAACAACTGAAAAAAACAAACGGTCAAGTGCGAGTATTACGCCCGCTAAGGGGTTTCCGTAAAATAAATATATGAATTATTATTGGTGTTGTTAAAAAAATCGTTACTAAAAGAAAAATAAGACTTTGTAAAAAACTAATTAACCTAGAGTATACTATAGCTGTATATATACTAGAAATTAATGAATGGGTATGCCGTAAAAATTCAAAGAGATGTGAACCCTAAATAATATCAAATATTTGCTATTCAGTATAACTCTCGTTTAAATCTTATCCTAATACATATTTGAATTACATTTGGCATTTCATAAAACTAAATTCAGTGTCGTAATAATCTTTTCTTTTTACAGTATAAATAAAATATAGCCATTGTTCAAAGTATAAACTTGGCATTTTGTCAAGTGCTTTTTGAAAGAAGGTCGCAAAGTAGCAATGCCGCCTTGATCCATGCCGCGTTTTCCCAGATCGATTTTTAATTAACTTTTAAAGACACGGGAGGCGTATTGAGAAATCTACTCAATGCAAACTAGTCTCGATTACTATAGTATTTATATGATCAATTCTAATTAAATTAGTCTATTTTTAACAATTTGCCATTTATTGTTTTTATATTCATACTGGACATTCTATTACACAAATGTATCATTAAATGTTGTTATCTGGGCTTTAAAAGCCGATGGTACGTCGTGCCTGTCATTACGAATGTACAAACTTTCCGTGATTTAAGAGTTAATATCTCGACTAATTACCGACGGTTTTTTTCGAAAATCATTATCAACAATGCATTTATACATCTGCTACGATAAGTACCTCCAGCGCTCCCCATCACATTTTCTGAATGCCCGCAAATTGAAATTTGTGTGTAACGGGAAAATGCGCTTAGCTCAAAAATTATGCGACCTAGGGTAATCGTTGTAATTTTCGTGCTAGGTTTACATTATCGTCTACTGCCTCTAATTTTTTCATAATTTTAGTTTCAGTAGATTCGGAAATAGATGGGTGGGAACATATTTTTGCATTGTATTTTCGACGATATCTCTGAATATATAATACCTAAAATTAAATTAAATGTATTTTTGAGTTCATCGTTACACACATTATATAATCACACATTATATAATTTTTTTTTTCACGTAACTTAATTAGCTGCTCTACATTTTTCCTAAAAATATTTGTAAATGTTTAATAATCTATAAATATGTCGGTCAATAGTCTTTATTACTTTCCCCAATTTGAACTTTCCACGTTCCATTGATTACGAGTAAAATGGCTGCGTACGTATATCTTATAATGGTTCCGTGCTTACATTTTTAATTCGGAACACTAAAAATGTAATTAAATTACGTGCTATTTTGAATGAAAAATGTAAATGAATGATTTCCGATAAAACATGGAGATATTATAAACTATGTTTATTATAAACTATATTTGTTTAAGATTGGATCGTAAATGTGGAATTCTTCAGCGGGTACGAATGACGTCATTTTATATAAAATAACAGCCTGTGTTTTAAGTCTTAAAACTGAAATATGTTTTGCATTATCTATTTTTATATGCATACCTACATTTATTTTTTTTTCATCAGGAGAGACACTACATTCTGGAAAAGAATTCCTGTTATCTAGTTTAAGATTTTCTTTGGAAAATGGCAATTTTTTTGTCATTTAAAAGTGGTATTTATGCAAGATTTTTCTTTTAAATAAGGAAAGAATATATGTATATAAATTTTAATTTAATTTAATAGGAATTATCCATATCACCCTTATAAAAAATTCAAGTGGATATATTTTGTAATTTCTGTCAAAAGGTACAGTCGTGGGAAAAAAGTAAACACCCCCTAATAACTCTTCAACAAATTATTGTAGAAGGAAGTTACTGGTATGGAGCGATTGGAAATAAATTTTACTTTTAAATGATCGTTATACAATTTACTTAAGGGGCCATCTACATAACAAAATGAATCCAAAATTTATTTTTCTCAATAGCAAAATAAGTTTGACACCATAAATGGATTCTGCAACCTTGAATTAGACTAAATCGCAATTTTCATGGAATTCGTATGATTATTTTCCAATAAATAAATTATTTTAAAATGAGCGTATATTATGACCTGTATCCAAAATGAAGTTCAGTACTCGATTGTTGAAAGCCACAGAATAACTATGTCACTTCTATTACTGCATTATTTCTTGAACCACTCGCGTAATATATTTCGACCAGCATTATTATAATAATGCTCGCATTGCATAAATACGTTATTTTTAAAAATCTATATATTTTTTAAATATAAATAGATTGCAGAATTGATAAATAGTGCTTTTTATATCCTTTGTATAATATCTTATCTTAAGTTGTTGAAGAAATTTTACTTGATGGGATTATAACTACAAGAAAATAAAGTATGATACAAACTTTTTTTTTATTATTTATTTTGCAAAATGATTATTTATTAATCATCTCCGTAATTTTAGCGAGGACATATTTTCTCCATTAAAACACACCCGCAGTTTTGAAATATGAATTTCCTCTTTATTCTGATTTTTTTTTTCTTCTCTGAATAAAAACGCACTTTGCAAAAATTTTCATTTATTTCATGCAATATCTAAAAATAAAAGTATGGAAAATACGGAAAAGGACACTGCGTAGGAGAACTAATTCTTTAACCCTTTCATGGGAAAAGTATTTCAGTTGCTAATATGTTAAAATGATTGAATGACACCAGGTTTTGGGAACAAATATGTTTCACAACAAGTAAAAGCTTTTTCTTCACATGCTACATTACAAATACAAAATTCCATTTAAAATTTCTGGTGCCATTGTTGTATTTGGTAATTTAATTTATGTTGGACATATATATCCCACCGCCTACGAAAAGTTTAAAATATTCTAAAATTTGAATTGCACGGAGCTTTCGGGATGATTGTGGACGCTCTTTCTTTCTTTCTTTCTAACCGAAGACCAGGCCCCTACCTGCCGGGTTGCCCCAGCTTAACGGGTTTAGTACCAGATTATCGGGGCGAAAGACCGCCTAATCGCCGCGAAGCGGCAATAAACCTCACATCATTGACTCGATCGACATCCTATTTGCAGTGCTTACTGCTCGTTTGTGTATACCTTGTTTTGCTTGTTACTTAACGTTATATCCTGTTGTTTGGCACCTGCACATAGCTAATCATATTGGTCTCGTAATTTAGAAACTTGATCAGATGACGAGACCTTCACCTGGCAAGGCACCTCCAGAGGTATAATTCACAGGTAACTTGGAGAATTTTGCACCCACGACGAATTTTACATGCACCAGGCGCCATTAGCGTACATGGTGGATTATAGCCAACAGTAGGCTTCGATCCCGCGGCCTTAGCTGCGGATCTGTTTAGAAGCCGAATTGTCGGCGCTCATTTGTCGTAAGAAAACGGATTTTGGAGGGTGGTGGGGAAACAAAAAAGAAAAAAAAAATTGGAGCGCCGCAGATAGACAAGTTGCAGACTGTGGACGCTCATCATCAAACGTAAAAACGCACCATTTAGAACACATAACCAAGCCGGAATGAGAAAGAGACAGGTTAAAGGAATAGAACCAATAAGAAAGTAGATGAAAACAGCAGGTCAGAAGGATAATAAAAAGTGGAATGGTGTTAACAAAAACAAAAAAAAAAAAAAAAAAAAAAAAAAAAAAAAAAAAAAAAAAAAACAGAAGTAAAGGCGGGGGAACCAAAAGTAAATAATATAAAATATAAATGAATAAGAATATAAAGTTTAAATAATTTCTTGTACTAGAATTCTTAAAACTTCCGTTAGGTCGATTTTTTTTTAAATATTACGTTAAAATTGATAAGAAATACAGCATTTCTACTTGCAGTCGCTTTTAAATTATCTATGTGAATTTGTAGACAACTTTATTCTAAATATCATTTAGTATTTTTGATTCATGAAGAATAATGTGTGATATGTAAGTGTTAATATGAAGAATATCCTAAATTGACTGACACTTTTGTACGCTACTTTAGCTCGATAAACCTAAAACATGCTACGCTACATGTTGAACAAATGTAATAGTGTAAAAATAAACCGAATCAGTTTTAATATCTATCAAACTGCTTTCCTTTGACCTTAGGCTTCGTGTATTACATGCATGCTTTCTCTTATACATATAAAAAGTCTTCCCAGATTTAGGTTATTGTTCAAGTGGAGAAAAATAGTAATTACAATGTGATTCTAAGGATATCTTATAACAGGTTCAAAAATACAAAAATGTTTAAATTAGTATCACACTTAAAATATAACTATTTAAAAAATAATAGCTAATTAAAAAAAAAAAAAAACCTTCTAATCTACCAAGCTTTTTTTATTAAATGAAATTAAATTTGCACTTTTTTAAACAAAGAAGCTAAGAAGTTAATCAAATGAGAAACCTAATCTGCTTAATAATCAGAGTAATTAAGAAAATAACGATAATAAGTCAATTATATCTGTTATCGCGTTTAGGTTTAGCGTGTTCTACGTAATTTGAGTTTAATAATATCTGATTAATGGTATAAAGTTCAATAATAAATAATAATAAAAAAAATTATGCCGATTAATATTCGGGATATTTTTAATTGCGTTTTATTTTGAAAATTATATTTCTTCATTATTTCTTTTATTTTGTAGATTTATTATGATTTTGATGTAAAACAATCCTGTAATAGACCATTAATATGTTTTCATATAAATTTGACACAAACTGATGATTTAAACATTACTTTTGGCTTTAATTACTGAATTCAGTAGAAACTCATTCAAAAGTCGGAAGAAAACTTTTACAAAATATTTTATACAGAAAAATGTACAATACTGCTGTCTTAGTTTTTCTAGATTACTTTAAAAAATAAAAAGACAAATGTACCAGTAAATTCTTTTGAAGAATTAATTGCAGTATCGCTTAATTCTGCTAATCATAATTTTAAAATAACATTTTAACATAAATTTTGAATAAATTAAAATTTGTTAAAAAAAAAAAAAATTATTTTTTATTAATTTAAAAATCCAATGAGGAAATTTATAATATTAAATGATGTGTGTTATAATTTCTATAGCCTGGAAAAACTTCTACATTTAACCTAAATAACTTTGTAGTAATTTCGTAGCTTTCCTTTGTGTTTTCATTTTTTATATGTTCATTAAACATTTATATATAATTAATTTTATTTCCCTTTTTTGCCATTATTAATTTCAGTTTATTCCAATTGTGCCATAAATTTATTGACGTTGTGGTAAATGGTGAATTAGATTTTCAAAAATGCTCTAAAGCTGAATGGAGGTTTTAAAAAGTCTTTTTTTTCCACCATTTACTGCTATTTTCCTTGCTACTTATTGACAGATTTCCCATTGTTTCCTGTGTGGTTAGCTCTTCCAATAAATTACAATCACTCTCCTCATTTCGTCGCTCTTTCTTACTTGGTGTTAATTTCTCCGTAATTTGATATTTTTGGGATAACACAGAATGTTGTTTGCGCATCAGTTATTGTTGTCTTTATGCAATATACCCAGTTTACTTTTATTTAAATGGTTTACAATGCATGCCTGTTGATTTCACTCCATTTTTTTCATTTTATTCCATACTAACAGGTTTTGCCCTCTAGACTGGTCACTATCTAGAAACAAATCATGAACAAAACGAAATATTTGACCTTGTGTAATATAAATGAATTTGACCTTGTGTTTGAACCCCTGCTTCGTCGGATTTTTCTCGAATTTCCGATCCAAAAAGGGAAAAAATAACTTTTTTTCTATTGCTGAAAATTAATACATGACCTATTCTGAATTCGAAAATGCAAAATACTTTTGTCGATAAGCAGTTTTTTGCTTGACCTAGTGGTGTTTGTACTTGCAATATCTCTTCACTGATTTCATGTTTTCCTACAATGCACACAAGTTTTAAATAATAATAATAATAAATAGTCTGATGCTATATATATAAGAGGATTTAAGATAAATACCTGCTTAACAAGATTTATCAATAATACGCAAATAAAGGCTTTGAAAAATGATTTTAATACCAACCCGTAAAAACAACTTTACAATCTTTCTTGGCCATCACAGAGAAAAAAAACACATTGAAATCATTCATTGCATTCAGTACCCTCGGTCTTCCACTCTCAATGCATCATAATAGCCATTTCGATATCCAACAATAACTAACGAAAGCCAACATTACAAAAAACACAATCAAGATTAGTAGGACTTAAAAATAAAATGCACTATATGGACAAAGGTGACCAATCACTTGCTATTTTAGACGTTTTGTTAAATATCTAGAAAAATACATGAGGAATTAACCTGAAACTGCAGGTGTGTAAACAGTACAGTATAGGTCATATATTTCCGCGAAGATTTTTTCCTGAAACCCCATAGAAGACCGTCAAAAAAGAACGAATAGCTTTTGGATAACCCTGTAAAAACTAATGTAGCAAAAGCGTTCAAACATGAGATTATTAATAAGTGGCTTGTTGTAATATACTGTGTGCAGTTTTATGAGGATAGCATGTATACTCGTAGAGAAATTAAGGTTTTTATAAATACAGCCCCAAATTTCGCCAGGTGTTTTGCTTATAATTTGCGGAGTTCTTAATATAAAAAAAAAAGTTATTTTCAAAAAATATGACAAATAATATTGTACACAATACTTTGCAATCAGAATTTAAAAATAATAAAAATTGGATGAAAAATGATGTTTTTCATGATGAAAAATGATGAAAAAATGTTTACTAAAAAATGTTTCACTGCGCATGCGCGAATGCAATTGAAATATAATGTGCATAATGTATTAGCTAAGAATATAGAGCAACTTTTGTGAAAGCCCAGGTAAAAAAATCAGAGAAAAACCTTTAAAATTTTTGAGATTTTGCAGCCATTTTGAAGGTTTCAACGGGTTTCTTTAAGGAAAATGAAAACTAAAGGTTCTCTTAAGAGTAGTGTACCGCTTTTTAAAAGATTTCACACAGGTTTATTTCTGTAAGTTATCATCTCCAAATTACCTTCAATGACTTCGAAAATTTTCGTGAAATCACTTGATATATTTTGAGGGAAAATGAAAACTATTTCTCATGCTGGTAATATGGAGGTTTTACTTCAAAGTTTTGTAGAGTTTTATTATTGCACATTATGGTATCTAAAAATTTGACATGCCTGTATTTCCTCATTAATAATTTTAATAAATTTCTAAATTAATATTTTAGATAATACACGGAAATCTAATGTCTTACATCGGTACAATAAAATTTTTTTAACTTCTCTTTGTTAAAATTTTTAATTAATATTTAAAATAGCTATTTTAAATAGCGATATAAAAATCCTGCTCTAGAAATAAAAATCTCAAAATTATCTTAAAGTCCCCTCGTTAAGGTTTTTAATTACCATATAAAATACTATTTTTTAATTCCCATTTACAAATCCCGTTAAAAAAAGAAAAATCTCGAAATTTTTTTGAAGTAGTCTCCTAGTTAAAATTTTTAATTACCCCATTTATGAAATTATTACAAGCAACAATTTCACCTCTAACACGCTCAAAAATTTCAATCTCCGAAAATTCCTCCGAAAAAGAAAAACAAATCACGAAATTATTTCGAAGCTCTTTTTTACCTTAAATTTGTCACAATTATTCTAAAATTATAACCAGTAACAATTTCACGTCTAACTCTAATAAGCTCAAAAATTTCAATCTCAGAATATTCCCCCTAAAACGAAAAAAAAAAATCACGAAAGTATTTCAACCCCTTTTTATCCTAAAATTTGTCATAAATTTCTCTTAAATTACCACCAGTAAAAATAACCCTTCGAAGTCTAACACGTACAAAAATTGCACCCTAAAAAAAAAAAAATCTCCAAATTATTTCAAAGTCCCTTTCATTAATATTTAAAATCGTATTCAAACACGCACAAAAATATATTTAATTAAATTTCCCTTCTCCCTTTCTGAAAATGTCGTATTTAGTTTTTCATTTTAAGTTTTTCGAAAAGAATATATTTTACTATGCTTTCCTAAATCTGACAAAAAAAAAAAAAAAAAAAAAAAAAAAAAAAGTTAATTAAATTTCAAAATGCAGGAGCAAGCACCCACCCTGGGAACCCGCTTTTGGCTTATGGTTAGGTGTAACCCCCAAGCCCAGGGCAGGGAAAAGTTTTACTACCTGCGGAAACAAGCCCAGAACCCCAGTCATTTATATGTTTTGGAATTTACGTACTATTTGAAAAAAATTTAAGTATTTACATTCATCTTTTCATTTGATAAGAAATATTTTTTTCCCTTTTTTTCACCCTTTTAAACAAAAATATTTATACATATTTACAATATTTCTAGTGGTATTTAAGTTCTTAAAAATAAATCAATCTCAAAAACACCCTTCCATACACCACGTGGACCCATGACATGTCCACCACAGGCAATCAGAAGAGGTAATTATTAAATGTATTTATATTGAATAAAAGAATAATGGCTATTGAGAATATCGTAGTTAGCATAAAGTTTTTTAAGTTGTGCCGGGTCATTAATTATTTTTAGGATGTCCTGAAGGATTGTCGTTTCTGTTCTGTGAAATTTAAACTTCATGAATTTGCAGTTGCCGAAAATGTAATGCATCGGGTCTCCTCGACCACCACATTTACAAAGGTCGTCATCTTTTTTGCCGATATTATAAAGGAAAGACGGGAAGCTGCCGCGGCCTGTTAAAAAGTAAATAGATACTTTATCTTTTGAAATTATTTGGTTCTGAACTTTTGGTACCAGCCCGTGCGTATATCTGCCACCCCCTGAGTGATCCCAGTTGTACTGCCACCTGTCCAGTAATTGGGTTCGAATACATTTTATAAGATAGGACCGAGGCAATTTAACTCCTCGATCCACTGGTAGGTCGCAGTACTGGGCGGCATCATTCGCCAGCTCATCCGCCAGTTCATTACCCGCTATGCCAATGTGGCCTTTTATCCAAGTAATGTAAAAAATTTTATTTTGATTTTGTTTAATTAAATTATGGATGTAATAAATTGAGGGGTTAGTTGGAAATAAATTGTCTAAGGCTTTAATAGTAGATTGACTGTCACTTAATATTTGGAATTTTGTATAAGGGGAGTTAATGGCCCAATTAATTGCCGAAATTATTGCGTGCAGCTCCGCCTGAAAGATTGAATTTTCTGCTCTCAGTTTGACTGTTTTTTCATATATTTTACTGTTATGATTGTAGGCTAACATTGCATATGCTGTGCCAGAGTCCACCTTAGAACCATCTGTGTAAATCGAAATAAGATTAGTTTTTTTGATAATTTTGTCTGTAACTATTAAGTTATTTAAATGAATTTCCGGATTTATTTCATATTTTAGGATTTTATTTTCTATATCATCTTTACATATTGGTTTGGGTTCTTTAAGTAATAAGTTTTTATTGTGTAAAATATTGTATTTTAGATTTTTATATTCCAGTGTTATTAAGATTGGTGGTATTCCTAATAGGACCTGTAACGTATGTGTTGCAAAATTTTTATATGTTTTGGTTATTGACGTGAGACAAGTTCTTTGGATGGATTGGAGAGCGCGTTTATCTTTTATCCTGAGGTCTCCAAACCACACCTCCGAACCATAATCTATAATTTTTTCTAGTACTGCTATGTACCAGGTTCTAAGATAGCCTCTGTTCACCCCCCAAGTAGCCGAGAAGACCCGTTTAATGGATGAGGTTAGCTGTAAAATTTTGTTTTTTATGCTAGTTATGTGCTTGTCCCATTTTAAAGTACTCTGGAATATTATCCCTAAAATTTTTATTTCCTTTAATGGCTTGATGGTATAGTTACCCAATTTAAAGGTTGGTGGACGTTTATCCAAAGTGTTTTTCCCCAACATAATAAAAGTCGTTTTTTCCTTTGAAATCTGTAAATTTAAGTTATTGCAAATATTATAAAAAAGTTTTATTTTTTGGTTGGTTTCGG
The DNA here is from genome assembly GCA_963932465.1 of Maratus speciosus. Classification (NCBI taxonomy): domain Eukaryota; kingdom Metazoa; phylum Arthropoda; class Arachnida; order Araneae; family Salticidae; genus Maratus; species Maratus speciosus. The sequence continues at coordinate 177,015,237 of OZ010792.1, forward strand.
TCTCTAAGATGAGTCTGCTCCTCGCTTTGACAACCATATTGAAGTCATCGCAAAAAACATACAGGTCTTCGAATTTACTGTAAAAGTTTATTAAGATTATATTTGCTATGATTAGCCACAGAAGCGGCCCAAGGCACGACCCCTGTGGACAGCCTTGATAAGTTGCTCTTTTAATGTTATTTGATAAATAATTTGTTATTAGTTCTCGTTCGGATAAGAAGCTAAGAAGGATACATTTTAAATATTGCGGAATTGGTAATTCGTTAATTTGTTGACCCAAAGTGACCCAATCGATATTGTCAAACGCCCCTACAATGTCGAATGAGATAATGCTGCAGTATTTATATTTTTCAAGATACGTTTTTGCTTTATGTTTTAATTTGTTTAATAGTTGAATTGTGCTTCTGTTCTCACGGAAGCCATACTGGGCCCCGTGAAGAACATTTAATTTTTCTAAGTAGTGATTAATTCTTCGTTTTAGGATCCTCTCATAGATTTTTCCCAGCATGGGAAGGAGACAAATGGGTCTATAGGAGGAAGGTTGGCGTGGATTTTTATTACGTTTTGCAAAGAAGATCACATTTGCTATTTTACATGATTTAGGAAAGTAGTTAAGAGTAAGACATTTGTTATATAAGTGACGTATTAGATGTTTAAAATTATTGTATATGTTTTTAATAATAAATGCATCAATTTTATCAAATCCAGGGGCTTTTAAATTATTTTGCTCATTAAGTGCTGATTTTATTTCTTTAAAAGATATTAGGGGGGGGGGAGATCTTCCTCTGCCACTGGGTCCATGAGAGGTGGATGCGGGTTTTGATGTATTGGGAAATGGTGGTTAAGTAATATGTTGAAAGTGTCTAATTTTGTAGTATATGGGGTTGAACCCTGTAGTGTTGTGTGTATGAAATGATTATTTTTGAGTCTTTTATTCATTGCTATTTTAAAGGCTTGGCCAAATTTGTCTTTTGTTTTAGAGCAGAAACTCTGCCATGATTTAGTTTTTTGTTGTTTTATATGTTTTTTGTATATTGCTCTTTCTCTTTGTAGGACAGTTAACAGGCCGTGCAGTGATACTACATGATTTTATGTAAAGAGAAGACACATGTTTTTTACTTAAAGGAAAACTTCGGTATTTCGGACAACATGGTAAGGGAAAGCGCAGGTTTGTTTACATAAAGGAAAACTTCAGGTATTTCGGACAACGTGTTAAGGGAAAGCGCAGGTTTTTTACCTAAAGGAAACCCTCAGATTTTTTTGTCCGAAATACCTTCAGTTTTCCTGAATGTTTTTTTTAAGGTTTTTTGCTGACTTTTTTACCTGGGAGCCTCAAACTCATAGCTTGAAAATTCTGAAAATAATCGTCGATAGAACAAGCTCGAATTCCGTTGTTACCAAAAATAGGCAAAAAGATCAGGGGTTGCATCAAATATCTGTTGATTTGTGCCGAGATAGCGTACACGATATTGCACGTACTATTATATAAGCCTGTATAATATTTAAGAAAGTAAATTACATAGTTAAAAGCTTGCTTAACTTTAATAACTATTTAAAATATTTAAACATTTATCGCAATTTCTTATTCTTACTAAGAGTATAATATTTATTAACAGTAGTTAAAACCCAGGTAAAAAAATCAGAGAAAAACCTTTAAAAATTTTGAGATTTTGCAGCCATTTTGAAGGTTTCTTCGGGTATCTTTAAGGCAAATGAAAACTAAAGGTTATCTTAAGAGAAGTATACCTCTTTTTAAAAGATTTCATACAGGTTTATTTCTGTAAGTTAGCACCTCCAAATTACCTTCAATGACTTAGAAGATTTTCGTGAAATCCCATGAGGTACGTTGAAGGAAAATGAAAATTGTTTCTTTACCAGGTAACATGAAGGTTTTACTTAAAGGTTTTATTATTGCACATTATGGTATCTAAGATTTTTATATGCCCGCATTTCCTCATTAATATTTTAAATTTATTTCGAAATTAATATATTAGATAATTCCCGGAAATCTAACGTCTTCCACCGGTTCAGTCAAAAATTCTTAACTGCCCTCGTTAAAATTTTTAATTAATATTTAAAATTACCATTTTAAATAGCGATATAAAAATCCCATTCTAGAAATAAAAATCTCAAAATTATCTTAAAGTCCCCCTCGTTGAGATTTTTAATTACCATTTAAAATACTATTTTTTAATTCCCTACAAAAAGAAAGAAAAATCTCGAAATTATTTCGAAGAGTCTACTAGTTAAAATTTTTAATTACCCCATTTATGAAGTTATTACGAGCAACAATTTCACCTCCAACACGCTCAAAAATTTCAATCTCCGAAAATTCCCCCTAAAAAGAAAAACAAATCGCGAAATTTTTTCGAAGCCCTTTTTGACCTTAAATTTGTCACAATTTTTTCTAATATTATAACCAGTAACAATTTCACCTCTAACTCTAACAAGCTCAAAATTTTCAATCTCAAAATATTCCCCCTAAAACGAAAAAAAATAATCACAAAAGTATTTCAAAGTCCCCTTTTTATCCTAAAATTTGTCATAAATTTCTCTTAAATTACCACCAGTAAAAATAACCCTTCGAAGTCTAACACGTACAAAAATTGCACCCTAAAAAAAAAAAAATCTCCAAATTATTTCAAAGTCCCTTTCATTAATATTTAAAATCGTATTCAAACACGCACAAAAAATATTTTAGTTAAATTTCAAAATCTAACGAGGGCCCTCAATTTCCCTTCTCCCTTTTCTAAAAATGTCTTATTTAGTTTTTCATTTTAAGTTTTCCGAAAAGAATATATTTTACTGTGCTCTTCTAAATCTGACAAAAAAAAAGAAATTTTAGTTAATTAAATTTCAAAATGCAGGAAGGGATACAATGCACTCCGCTCCCCCCCCCCCTTCTTCCACCATGCCACTCCTGTCGTCCTAGCTCAAAATCCTTAGTTCCTCTTCAAAACCACCCCACCAGTGGCCGAGAGGTTCTGCTCTCAAAGCTGGTAGACGGGAGATGCTGGGTTCGAACCCAATCGCGCCTGTCGGACTAGTCGTTCGGAGTTTTTTTCGTAGTTTTCTTCGAACCTTGGATTTCTTTGCTTAAATACGGATTAGCTTCCCTTTAAAAGACCCCAGGCACCCCCCCTTCGGCCCAATATCCCAAGTGTAGACAATTGGCCATCATAAAACAACACAAACAGCACCTCTTTAAAAAAGAGGAACTAAGAATTTTGCACATACTAACATTAAAGAAAAGAGGCTCTTTTAATTTAGTTACTCGAAAATAATACATCTTATATTGTTTTTGAAAACATAACAAAAAGAAATATCTAGTTACTTAAATTTTAAAATCTAGGGGGGGGGCAAGGTCCCTCCCCCCCTTTCCTCATTTTGGTAGCGTCCACGATTAAAGCAGAAAAATATAATTGGGGTTATTACATGCATAATTTGCCCTTATCCTCTATCAGGAGTGAATTCCAGTTTTTATAAAAGTTACTTCTTCAAAAACAAAGTTTTCGTTGCAACATTTGATTTTTGATCATGTAGCTGTCATTTGACATTTGAAGTCCACCGAGGTGGAGAATGCTTTGGGGCCTATAGCTACAATGGCTGTCGCCCCGAATGATCCTCATTATACATAGAAACAACAACAAGTCACAACAATTTTTATTTTCCATTACATATATTATATAACTACAATGGGACATACACAATTACATAAATGTCTTACCCAGCCCAGGTAAAAAAGTCAGCAAGAAACCTTAAAAAAAATCTTCAGGGAAACTGAAGGTATTTGGAACTAAAATTACCTTCAGCTTACCTTTAGGTAAAAAACATGTATTTTCCCTTAACCTTCTGAGTTCCAAATACCTGCTGTTTTCCTTCAGGTAAAAAACCTGTTATTTCCCTTCACCGATATTGGCAGAAATATCTGCAGTTTTCCTTTAGGTATAAAAGCTGTATCTTCTCTTTACATTATATCGTTGCACCTGCATGCGGACAGCCTTCTGTGCAAATTCGCATCAGATCAATACATAATAATGATTACATATCCAGTTTGACATTGATTTGATACATATTAATAAACTAAACATATTAATAAAACATATGTACATATTAATAAAAAAAACTAAGGGGGGGAAAGCACCGGAGGTGCGTAACATGAATAAGTGGTAACAGGACTTTCGAACGATATGTCACATGATGTGTCAGCAAAATTTAGAAAAGTGCCCCCCGGGGGGGGCAAAGTAGGGGGCAGGGGCATTAGAGGTGCATAACATGAGTAAGTGGTCAAAGGCCTTTTGAACGATATGTCACATGACGGGTGTTGGCAAAATTTAGAAAAATGCCCCCGAGGTGGGGGGGCAAAATGGGGGGAGGGGCAATAGAGGGGCATAACATGAATAAGTGGTCACAGGTCTTTCCAACAATATGTGCCATGAGGGGTGTCAGCAAAATTTAGAAAAGTGCCCCCCCGGGGGGGGCAAAGTGGGTGGAGGGTCATTAGAGGTGCATAACATGAATAAGTGGTCATAGGCCTTTTGAACGATATGTCACATCAGGGATGTCAGTAAAATTTAGAAAAGTGCCCCCCCCGGTGGGGCAAAGTGGGGGGGAGGGGCATAACATGAATAAGTGGTCACAGACCTTTTGAACGATATGTCACATGAGAGGTGCCGGCAAAATTTAGAAAAGTGCCCCCCGGGGGGGCAAAGTGGAAAGAGGGGCATTAGAGATGCATAGCATGAATAAGTGGTCACAGACCTTTCCAACGATATGTCACATGATGTGTCAGCAAAATTTAGAAAAGTGCCCCCCGGGGGGGGGCAAAATAGGGGCAGGGGTATTAGAGGTGCATAACATGAATAAGTGGTCAAAGGCCTTTTGAACGATATGTCACATGACGGGTGTTGGCAAAATTTAGAAAAATGCCCCCGAGGGGGGGGCAAAGTGGGGGGAGGGGCAATAGAGGTGCATAACATGAATAAGTGGTCACAGGTCTTTCCAACAATATGTGACATGAGGGGTGTCAGCAAAATTTAGAAAAGTGCCCCCCCCGAGGGGGGGCAAAGTGGGTGGAGGGTCATTAGAGGTGCATAACATGAATAAGTGGTCATAGGCCTTTTGAACGATATGTCACATCAGGGATGTCAGTAAAATTTAGAAAAGTGCCCCCCCGGGGGGCAAAGTGGGGGGAGGAGCATTAGAGGTGCATAACATGAATAAGGGGTCACAGACCTTTTGAACGATATGTCACATGACGGGTGTCGGCAAAATTTAGAAAAGTGCCCCCGAGGGGGGGGCAAATTGGGGGGAGGGGCATTAGAGGTGCATAATATGAATAAGTGGTCATAGGCCTTTCCAACAATATGTGACATGAGGGGTGTCAGCAAAATTTTGAAAAGTGCCCCCCCCCGGTGGGGCAAAGTGGGGGGGGGCATAACATGAATAAGTGGTCACAGACCTTTTGAACGATATGTCACATGAGAGGTGCCGGCAAAATTTAGAAAAGTGCCCCTCCTAGGGGGGAGCAAAGTGGCAGCATGGATATCGGATGTGTATATCATGAATAACTGGTCACAGGCCATTCCAACTGTATGTTACACGATAGGGACAGGTGTTGGTAAAAGTTAGAAAAGTACCGCACTTTGGGCTTTAGTATTGTGCCCCCCCCCCCCCCTTTGAAATTTTTATATATTACAAATAATATTTATCGGAAACCTCCGATGAAAATGCTGCAATTTCAAAAAAAGTCCGAAAAGTAAGAGATAATGAAATCCCCCAAAGCAGAATATGGTTATAAATGCGACGTACATCGCAGAACAACGGATTTCACTGCAGAACATTTCAAATTTTCATTTTCAAGAAAATTCACCATTCAATGTAGGAAAAATCGCAAAATTTGTCACTCATTGGTTAGAAAAAAAATCACCAAATTCTTTAATCGTTCATTTAAAAAGTAAAGATGAAAGAAAATAAGCAATCGCCAGTCGCCACTCAACGAGTAAATGTGAAAAACTGACGATTAAAAATATGGAATGTACCAGCCAAACGCAAGATTTTCCAAAAGGAATTTCGTAAAAGAATTGGGAAAGAAAAAAAATGTGAATTTTGTCAAAAGATCGCGAAAAAACACAAATTTCGTCAGAGGATTACGAAAAAAAAAAAATGTAAATTTCATGAAAGGATCACCAAAAAAGCGAATTGTATCAAAGAATCGCAAAAAAGCGAGAATTTTGTCAAAAAATCACAATAAAAACAGCACATTTCGTCAAAGGATCGTGGAAAAACCCGAATTTCATCAAAGGATCGCAAAGAATCCGAAATTTCGTCAAAGGATTCTGGAATAAATGCAAATATGGTCAGTGGATTGCGGAAAAAAACACAAATATCGTCAATACATCGCAGAAAAAAAAAAAACAATTTCGTCAAAGAATCGCAAAAAACCCACACATTTCATCAAACGATCTCTGAAAATCCAAAATTTCGTCAAAGAATCGCGAAAATACGCAAATATCATCAATAGAGCAAAGAAAAAACACAAATATCGTCAATGGATCATGGCAAAAACACAAAATTCGCCAATAGATCGTCAAAAAACACAAATTTAGTTAAAGGATCGCGGGGGGGTGGGGGGGAATGAGAATTTCGAGAAAAAAAAAAACCCGAGAATTTTGCCAAAGAATTGCGAAAACGAATGTGAATTTTGTCAAAAGATCGTGAAAAAAAACGCACATTTTGTCAAAGGAACGCCAAAGAAACGAAAACATTGCCAATAGATCCGGAAAAAACGTGAATTTCGTTAAAGTATCTGGAAAAAATGCATAATTAGTACCAGGAGGGATCCCCTACCAACCCTCCCTTTACATTTCAGAAAATTTGCTGCAAATTTCAGATTTTTTAAACCTATTTTTTTCAATTTTGAATAATACCTGCTACTCAGTGGATAAACATACCTAAAATATACCCATAAATTAAATATTCACTGACATAAATGTACTTACTGGCTACTAAAGAAATTATTCTCACTCGCTAGTAACTGGCTACTAAATAAAGTCAACCTACCGGCCAGTGGCTACTAAGCAAAATTCCTTATTTTCATCTTTATTAAAAAGATTGTGAAATTCATCAATGGGTCACGAGAAAAACTCGTACAGTTCATCAGTCATGGAGAACAAACCATGAAATTCTTCAGCCTGTTGTGGAAAAACATACAAAATTCGACGAACAGTTGCGAGAAAAAATCCATGATTTTTGCTAATCAGTTGCAGGTAAAACACTTCGTCAGTGCACCGCCAGAAAAAACCCACGATCTTCTCTAATCGGTCGCAAGAAAAAGTCTCAAAATTCACCTATGTTAAAAGAAAAAATCCAGAAAATTGCAAATCGGTCGTGGCTAAAAAAAATTTGCGGAATTCGTCAGTAGATCGACGGAAGAAACTGCAAAATTCGTACATCAGTAGCGGAAAAAAACTATCTCCAATCGGCCTCAATATATACTTACTGGTTCAAGAGAAATATAGCAAAATTTAAAAATCAGTCACCGGTAAAAAAAAAAGCGAAATTCGTCAGTAGATCAGAGAAAAAATGGAAATTCGTCGATCAGCCATGCTAAAAAAACCCCTCGAGATTTGGCCAATCAGTTGAAAAAAAGACACAGTTTATCATTCGACTGTGAAAAAATATCACAATTTTCACTGATCTGTCACGAGTAGAATGCGAAATTCGTCGATCAGTAGCAGAAAAAAAATATTATCGTTCGCAAAAAAGAGAGAAAAAATTTGCTGTCAGAAGTGGAGGGTATACAGAGGTAAATGTCGTATACCTTCTGGTTCTTTTTCAGTAACACTGCTTAACTTCCGTTTCTCAAAAAAGCTATTGTATATACACTCTAAGGTATACCAGAGTTTCCCCTAGACAGTGTCAGGAGGGTGCTGCACCCTGCCTGCCCTTAGGTTTACAAAACAGCAGCCCTCTTACCCCTGATTGAAAACATTAGCACCCTTGTTGCCCCCAGCTGAAAAAAGTGCCTTTACTCCTTTCTTTATTAAAAAATTTACTTGCATAGTAAAAATTGCCTCATTGCTGTCTTTAAAATAGCGTCCTGTCTATTAAATATTAAAAGTAATTTTAAAAATCAAAAGGATGCCTTTAAAAATTAAAAAAAGTGTCCTTAAAAATCCAAAACATGCCTTTCGGAATCCAAAAGTGCCCTTAAAAATCCAAAACATGCCTTTCGGAATCCAAAAGTGCCCTTTTCCTACAAGAAGCACCCTGCCCTTTTTTAAACATGGGAGAAACTCTGAATATACCCTCTGTTTGTTTCAGTGACCCGGAGCCGAACAATTTTTGATGCTCCAGCTCCAGCTCCGCTCCTAGAGAAAATACTGTGGCTCCAGCTCCGGCTCCGGCTCCAACTCGGCTCCAACTTTGCGCTTTTGAGTTGCAGATTTTAATTTATATGTTTAATTTTTTGCTCACAAATATTTTCTACCTTCATTAAAGGTCTGACAAAATGCATTTTTCTCCTCATCAAACTTGAAATGCTTGTTCAGAAAATATGACATCTTTTAGCTTTTGCTTTTAAAATAGAAAGTTTGATGGAATTTTAAACACAAAAATCTTAAATTTCTTCTACACTTTTCAAACAGCCAAAATTGTACATCTACACATGTAAACAACAGGCGGCCATATTTGTTTTCAAATAGTGTTGTCACTTAGTTCAAGTAGAAAGTATATGTAAAGTAGTGTTACCATGTTTTGAGAAGGTTTCCTTCTCTAATAATAATAAAAACCTAAAACATGATATAATTAAAATACTGAATAATGATGTAATTAAAATATTTTAAGCCTAGAAATTTAAAAGACTGAAAAAAAAAAGATTTAAAAGAATATTAAAAACTAAAGGAGCCCTGGAGCTGGGGAAAATTTAGAGCTCCAGCTCCAGGGAAAACACAGCTCCGGAGCGCTCCGGCTCCGGGCTCCAGCTCCGGGTCCCTGTTTTTTTTTTTTTTTTACGTTTACATCGCTGCATACGAGTGCCCTTTTTTCTAGAAGTTTACTGTAGAAAAAACGGGTCAGTGCCCATCAGGCACAGATTTTTTTAATAAAGGACACACTTGTACCTTGTAAAGAAACGGGGAAAAAAAAAAAAAAAAAAAAAAAAAAAAAAAAAACAATATTTGAAACTGGCTTGTTTAATGTTTCCATTTCTCAACAGAATTTTTTGATATTTTCCCACGACTGATTGAAATTTGTCAATTGTCCTCTCAAGCAACAGACGAATGTCACAATTTCTTTCTCCCGTAATCAAATGAAGAATTTTGCTAATTTTTAAACATTAAGTTTCATCATTAGGTCAGGGGGGAGCATCATAAACTTGTCAACTGGTCATATGAAAAAGAAAAATCCCCAAGAAATTTATCAGTCAGTAAAGGGTTAAAAAAAATCACACAGTTCTTTGATTGTCATGGGGGGGGGAAATTATTTAATTCATCCATTGATCGCATGAAAAAAAAATGTTTTGTTAGTAAGTTGTGGGGGGAAAATATGGAAATTTATCAACTTTTTATCAGAAAAAACGAGATCTGTTGATCAGCTTAGGTAAGGGAGGGAGGGGGGGGGGGATCGGCAAAATTCATAAACCGACTGTTATGTCAGTCGACTGTTATGTATGTATATATATATTCAGTTCCGCTAGTTGCTCGCAAGAAAAAATGCAATATTTGCCAATCAGTACAAGTAAAATACCCCAAAATTCGTCAATTGGTTACAAGAAAAAATTGCAAAATTCTTCATTCAGTCATCAGGGGGAAAAAAAAAAATCTGAGAAATTCACCAGTAATCATTGGGCCCGGTAGCAGAAAGTTCCTGACGGGTGACGTGCGCCGCAGATTTTCTTTTCCCTTTTGCAGATTTTTTTTTTTTCCATTGGATCTTTTTCCAACTTTATATTATGTTTAGTTCTTTATTATTTATTACTAAAACTTAAGTTTATTATTAATAAAATGAGTAAAATGCTTAAAAACATTAAAAGTAAATGATTAATTAATTAAAGGTTCATTTGTAACATTTTACCTGCAGATTATTTTCAGTCCCTGAAAGATCTGTCGCAGACACTTGGAGAATTTTCTGCTATTGGGTCATTGGGGGGGGGGGGGGGGGAAAGAGAAATTCTTCAGTGTGTTGCTTTAAAATATTGTGAAATTTGTCAATCTGCTATGGAAAAAATAATGAAATGTAGCGGACAATCAATCGTGAGAAAAAAATCATGAGATTCTTCATTCGGTTGCAGAAAAAAATGGAATGCAGAAAATTAGCGAAAAATCGCTAAATTAATCACATTAAGTGACAATTGAATATTATCGTTGAATAATAATTATTGAACATCAATGTAAACAAAAAAGAATGCATAATTATATAAATTCACCAGTCAGTTACGATGAAAAAATCACATTGTTCTTCAGTTGTAGCAGGGAAAAAATTGCTTAATTCACCCAGCGATCACACGAAAAAAAAAAAAAAGAAAAAGAAAAACCTCACAAGTTTACCAATTGGGTGCAAGAAAAAATGCAACATTTAAATGCAAATTGGTAGAAATAAAATATTGCAAAATTCATCAGTTGGTTGCGGGAAAAAATTGCAAAATTTCTCCTGCACTCATCTGAAAAAAATATTGCTTTAAATTTGTCTTTAACTGTTTTTTCATGAAAAAATTACTTTATTTAAAATAATTATACACATGTAAAATTATTTTTGGTATAGGTCAAAATTGGGAAATTTCATTAGCGGCCACTGGCCAGTAGGAGTAATTTTTAAAGTGGCCACTTTCTTTAAACTAGCGGCCACTTTTTTATTTCAAAATGCTAAACAGTAAAATTTCAATAAGTATTGATCTAAAACTGAGTAGCCCAAATAAATATGTTAATACAAATATACTGGAACCAAAAAAAGTAGAATCCTTGATGAAATGAAAGAAAATTTTATTATCTCCTTGTAAAAAAGTGGCCACTGATAGACAATTTCTTACTAGCCACTTCTGTTCATTAACTGGCCCTGTGGCCGGTGGCTAGTGCTAATTTTGACCTTTACTTTTTGGTTAGCCGGGCACCAGTGTTATATATACATATATATTGTAATATATAACACTAGCGCCCGGCTAATCGAAAAGTACCTTATTTTTTCCATATTTCATATTCTACATAATAAATTAATCTACAATATATAAAAATTCTTTTAATTATTTGGTACTTTTCGGTTAGCTGGGCGCCAGTGTTATATATACATATATATGTGTATATATATGTACACATATATGCATTTATATATGCAATATATGTATGTATATATAACACTGGCAAACAGCTAACCGAAAAGTACCAATTATTTTTATGAGTCGAATATTGCAGCCAAAGATATTGAGCCCTGCTAAATGATTTGCAAGAGACATTACACCTTCACTGTGCATTATTAATCAAGCAGTTATGTTCCTAAAAAGATTATAGCTGCTCAATTTATAAAGGAAACTAAATCAGGTACTTACTAGTAAAATTTGTATTCCAATACATGGATCTATTAACTTGGGTCCTTTAAAGGACCCTTCACAAAATTTTATCACCTCAAAACAAGGAACCTTCATCAAACTTTTCACCTGCAAACAAGATCCTTTCACAAAACTTTCCCACCTCCAAACTGAACTTTTTACAAGTTTAATTATTTAGGAGTAAAATCAGTCTTTCACTTTTAAACATAATGGAAATATATGAATATATTTTTCGCTATTATTTAAAAAAATAGTGAAATTTATCTTTAGTTGTACACGAAAATTTCTTATAAAAAGTTTTCCCCATACCACAGCATTTCTAAATTAATGTGGCAATATTCTTTACCGAACATGATTCTTGTCGAATGCGTAGTGAATACAAAGTGCCGAATATCAATATTAATATTAAAAAGAAGTGTAATACAGCCCTCTTACGCTATATATATATATATCAACTTAAAAATTAGTTAAAATTCGACTACTATACTGTTGAAAAACTCCCTGCAAAAAGAAAAAAATACAATAACAACATGACAACGTGACGATTAGTCCCGCTAATTTTCCGAATGGCGGTTAAAACGTAAACACACGGTCTCAGAGTTGAGTTGGGTACTTCCTTCTCATTCTCCCGTGACATGGAGTCAGAAATAGAGCTGCGTAATCAAAAATCAAATGTTCCAATGAAAATTTGAAATAAATAAATTAATACGAATTATACATTTTTCATTTGTTTTTGAAGAAGTAATTTTTATAAAAAACGGAAGTCACGCCTGATAGAGAATAAGGGCAAATTATGCATGCAATAACCCCAACTATATTTTTCAGCTTTAATCGTGGACGCCACCAAAATGAGGAGAGGGGGGGGGTCCCTTCCCCTCCATTGATTTTGAAATTTAAGTGACTACAGTGAAACCTCCCTGTGTGACCACCTCCATTAACCAACCACCTCTCAGAACGACTATTTTTTTCATGGAACGAAATTTATTCCTATAGGCTCAATACTAATTTTACCTCCATTCAGAGACCATCCCAGTTGAACTCCCTCCATGAGCGACCAATTTGTTTGAAGAAAATGAAACAAATTCCGTTTTCTCCTGGTCGCTTGAAGAGGGTTTTATTAGAAAAATAATTCCGGAGAGCGCATTATTCATCAAACTTCTAAACTAAATTTAGATTTTTTTAAATTATTATTCCGGTAACTTTTAAGTGTTTAAACCCCTTTATGCCTTTTTTAGGGAATGAATTTAATTCTGATGACAAATTAAGAATGACGGTCAATAAACTCCCTTGCCCTATTCTGTCAGGAAACTCTCAAAGAAAGAGATAATAATAGATACGAATTAATGAAATCTTCATTATTTATTGCTCCCCCCCCCCCCAAAGCATTTATTTACTGAACTTCGAAAGGACTTGGTTGGATAAGTTATAAAAGATAAAACCGTATTCATTTTTTTAACTTTGTAGTAATTAACTTATGTTTTGATACTTAAATTTTTATATTTTTTCTTAATGTGAAAGATAAATGTTAGTAACATTGTTATCTTTTTTCAACAATTAAAATCTAGATTTAAACATAACCTCCATTAAGAGACCACCTCTCGGAGTGACCAATTTTTATTGGAGCGGAACGTGGTCGCTTTAAGGAGGTTTTACTGTAATTAGCTTTTGTTTTGATACTTAAATTTTTATATTTTTTCTTAATGTGAAAGATAAATGTTAGTAACATTGTTATCTTTTTTCAACAATTAAAATCTAGATTTAAACAAAACCTCCATTAAGAGACCACCTCTCAGAGCGACCAATTTTTATTGGAACGGAACGTGGTCGCTTTAGGGAGGTTTTACTGGACATATTTTTTTATGTTTTCAAAAACAATATAAAATTTATTATTATCGAGTAACTAAATTAAAAGAGCCTCTTTTATTTTAGCAAATATATGTAGATAGTGTAATATAGTAGATGTAATATAGATTGTATGTGCAAAATTCTTAGTTCCTCTTTTTTAAAGAGCTGTTGTTGGTGTGTTTTATGACGGTCAATTACTTACACTTGGGATATGGGCCCAAAGGGGAGGCGACGGGGTGCTCTGGCGTCTTTCTAAGAGCAGCAAGGAAATCCAAGGTTCGAAGAAAACCACGGAAAACTCCGAACGATTAGGCCGACGGGCGTGATTGGAATCGAAACCAGCACCTCTTGTCTACTAGCTTTGAGAGCAGAACCTCTCGACCACTGGTGGGGCGGTTTTAAAGAGGAACTATGACTGTCGCGCTTGGATGAAAGAGCGGCATGGTGGGAGGGGTGAGTGCCATGGGGTGGGGGAAATTGGGGCCCCATTGTCCATCGTTAGATACTAAAATTTAACTAAAATATATTTTTGTGCGTGTTTGAATACATTTTAAATATTAATGAAAGGGGTTTTGAAATAATTTGGAGATTTTTTTTAGGGGACAATTTTTGTTGATTGAAATTTTTGTATGCGTTAGAGTTTGAGGGAATATTTTTACTAGTGGGAATTTAAGAGAAATTTATGAAAAATTTTAGGATAAAAAGGAGACTTTGAAATAATTTCGTGATTATTATTTTATTTATAGAGGGGGATATTCTGAGATTGAAATTTTTGAGCGTGTTAGAGTTGAGGTGATATTATTGTTCCTGGTTATAATTTTAGAAAAAATTGTGACAAATTTAAGGTCAAAAAGGGCTTCGAAATAACTTTGTGATTTGTTTTTCTGTTTAGGGGGAATTTTCTGAGATTAAAATTTTTGAGCGTGTTGGAGGTAATGTTACTTGTAATAATTTCAGAAGTTAAAAAATTTTTATTGTACGGATGGAAGACTTGTCATTGACTTAATGATTGGACTTAATGATTTCCGTGTATTATCTAAAATATTAATTTAGAAATTTATTAAAATTATTAATGAGGAAACACAGGCATATCAAAATCTTAGATACCATAATGTGCAATAATAAAACTTTCAAGTAAAACCTTCATATTACCTGCATGAGAAACAGTTTTCATTTTCCCTGAAAATATCTCAAGCGATTTCACGAAAATTTTCTAAGTCATTGAAGATAATTTGGAGGTGATAACTTACAGAAATAAACCTGTATGAAATCTTTTAAAAAGCGGTATACTTCTCTTAAGAGAACCTTTAGTTTTCATTTTCCTTGAAGATACCCGCTGAAACCTTCAAAATGGCTGCAACATCTCAAAACTTTTAAAGGTTTGTGTCTGATTTTTTTACCTGGGAGGGACTCGAACCCGGGCCCTCGATTGACAGCAGCCCTCATGTAGCTGTATTTCTGACTCCATGTCATGGGAGAATGAGAAGGAAGTTATCAACTCAACACACAGAAAGCATGTTTACTTTTCCTCCGCCACTCGGAAAATATAAGCGGGAGTAGTCGTTACGCTGTCGTTTTGCTATTTTATTTTTCCTTTTTGCAGGCTCTTTTTATCTGTATATTAAACACATTTTAATTAATTTTTAAATGGATATATATATAGCCGTAAGAGGGGTATAAGTGAGCCTTGTATTATACTTATTTTTAATATTATAGCTTGATATTTGTTTGGCACTTTGTATTCAGCCATTCATGCGATACTAACCACATTCGGTAAATCAGATCGCCACGTATAGAAATATTGTGGTATGTAGATAATGTTTTACAAGAAATCTTCGTATATGACTAAAGATGAATTCTTACTATTTTTTAAAATAATAGCGATAAAAATCTCTCAGTTTTAAAAACGGCGTGACACTTCACTTTTCAAATACATCCAAAGAGAACTATTTTAATTTTTGATATTTTCATTAATACGTCTTTTTATTTTTGTGAAAAATCTAGTCATAATTTTCTGAATTTCAAAGAATCGTTATGTTCAGTTTCTTGTTTATACTTTTAAGGAGATATATGCATATATTTCTATTATGCATAAAAGTGATAGAAGGATTAAATTACTTCTTGATAATTAAACTTGTAAAAAGTTCAGTTTGGAGGTGGAAACGTTTTGTGAAGGGCCCTTGTTTTGAGGGGGAAAAGTTTGTGAAGGGTCCTTTAAAGGACCTAAGTTCTTTCTAAGCAGATCACTGTATTGGAATATCATTTTATGAGTAAGTAATTTGGTTTCTTTAAAAATCAAGCAGCTATAATCTTTTTAGGAACATAGATGCTTGATTAATACTCAGTGGAGGTGTAATATCTCTGGCAAATCTTTTAGCGGGGTTTAATGTCTCTAGCTGCAATATTCGACTCATAAAATTAATTAAAAAAAATTATATATTGTAGAATAATTTATAATACAGAATATGAAATATGGGAAAAATAATTTTAAAATTCTTTACATGTGTATAATTATTTTAAATAAAGTAATTTTTTCACGAAAAAAAATTTAAAGACAAATTTAGAGCAATAATATTGTTCTATAGTGCATAACATCATTAAAAATTATATATAGATTCTTGGGGCCTTTAACAAACAGGGGTCGATGCAGGTTTTTATTCTTGGGCTCCATTTTGTGAAAATTAAAATTTATTTTTGTGAAAAGTAACATTTTGTAACTATAGTTGAAATCCAGTTACTCAAATTCGGATCAAGAATTTATTAACAGAAACTTCTTTAAATATCAGTTAAAGTTTTTGTTTCGCATGACTTGGTTTTATTTACTAATTACATATTTAAAATAGTTTTTATACAAAAGAATGTTATGAAGTGGGCCTATTTTATTAAAAGGAATTTTGAGAATGGGCCCATTTTATTAAATTTATTTTTGTGAAGCGGCCCATTTTTATTAAATTTATTTTTGTGAAGGAGCCCATTTTATTAAATTTATTTTTGTGAAGGAGCCCATTTTATTAAATTTATTTTTGTGAAGGGGCTCATTTTATAATATTTATTTTTGTGATGGGGCCTATTTTATTAAATAGACTTTTGTGAAAGGGCCCTAAAAAAACCCTCAAATTTTGCCTGGATCGACCCCTGCGTTTACCTCCTGTGTGTATAAAACAATTATTAAAAAGGACTGTTCTGTAATGGGTGAGAATCTTCCATGTTTTGAGTAGATTCGCATGTTTTATTGTGTATGTAAATTTTATTTGTGTAATTTTCTCTTGTTTGCATTGTTACTTTTATCATTTACAGGCTTAAAAGAAATAACTGATTTCATTCTGTGCTTGTTCAGTTCATATTGCTTAATATGTTTTTGAGTAGTAAATATTTAAAAAGTCATATTATTCACTGTCAGTTCAGCGTTCGATTTCCTTGGGGGGTCCGCTGGGACTGTTCTGTACCACCAGAAATTCAATTGGACCACTAATTTGAAAAATTTTATAATCTGCAGGACCAGTAACTCCCCCCCCCCCTCTCTGACAGGTAAACGTAAACTTTCCTCTCCCTGCAAAAACTGCAACTAAGCACATATCACATAACTTTATTTAAAAAAACAAAGAAAATTCGATTAAATCTTAGTCATATGAAGAAATTGTCACTCAAAGGGTTGAAGGGATGAAATAGAATTTTATGTAGCAGACCAGTGATGATGACTGCGGACAAAGAAATTCTCATGCTTACTGTTCCTTGGGACCAGTGGCTTTTTTATGTCAATTCTTCTACTGGTCAGTTGGTGTTTTTTATATTTGTTTTTAGATATTTTTGTCAACTTGATTTAATCGTGTATAAAGTATGCATGTGTGCATTTTTATTATGTGCCTCCTTCCTTTTTTTAACATTAATATTACATTACATATATGCAGTGTTGACTCTAGAAAAAAGGACTGCCGGGCGGGAATTTTTCAAAAAGGAAACACTATTCTAAAAAAGGGCACACTTGTACATTATTCACAAAAATATTTTGAACTGGTTTGTTTAGAGTCCCTAGAGTTTGCGATATTTTCCCGCAATCAGTTGAATTGCCACAGGGAGCATAGGAAGTGTTAAATAGAGCAGAAGGGTTTAAAAGAGCTTTGCCGTGCACAAAAAAGAAAAAAAAAGGCTGACGGCGCTGCGCCCTGCTAAAGCTCAATGCTAATATACATGGATTTATATCATAAAAGGGTGAAAAACAAGATTTCATTCTTTCTTTTTTTTTTCCTATTTAAGAGACAGATAATAAAAATGCACACCTGCATTCTTTTTTATATTGAAATCACCTTTAAAAGAAATATCCACAAGCAAATGTAAATAATAAAAAAAAATACAAATTCACAATGATAACACTGTCTTAACAAATTAATTATTCAGAAACATATTAAGCAGTATGAATAACAATAGAGTAGTAATCACTTATTTCATTTTATTCTACAATTATATTAAAAATGCCTTCAACAGTGTGAAATATAGAAAAAAATTACTGCCAGCTGGACACTTAAAAAAAAAAAAAAAAAAAAAAAAAAAAAAAAAAAAAAAAAAAACAAGAACATTATTCACTGAAAATATTTTGTATTTAGTCCTTTTTTATTTTGACCTTTTTAATTTTGTGATATTTTCCTGCAACTGATGAAATTTCTTGATTTTCCTCCCTGTTGACTGACGAATTTCACATTTTTTTCTGCAGCCAACTGTAAAATTTCACGATTGTTTCTCATGATTGCCTGCTGAATTTCATGTTGTTTTCCTGTGACCAATTGACGAATTTCACAATATTTTAAAGCAATCGACTGAAGGGTTTCTAGATTTTTTTTTCCCCATTAATTGACGGTTGAATTTCTCAGTTTTTTTTCGGGTGACTGAATGGGAATTTTTGCAATTTTTTTCCCGCAACCAAATGATAAATTTTGTGATATTTTATTTCAGAACAAATGTTTTATAATCCCACATCTGCCATCTTGGATTTTTTTCTTGGCGTGAATTAAAAATGTTTTTTAATTAATAGTTATAATGATTATATTCCAGTTTTTTCGATTTTATATTAATCTATCAACAATATTTAACCATTGGCGACATTTACTACTTGGCGAAAAAGGAGTTTTCATGCAAGAAAAAAATCAAAGATGGCAAATGGTGGATTATAATACACCTAAACCATACTGATTGGCGTATATTGCATTTTTCCTTGTGGCTGATTGGCAAAACTCGTGTGATTTTTTTCACATATCCGGTTTATGAATTTTGCCGATTTTCTTCCCAGCTAATCAACAAACTTCATTTTTTCCCATAAACAGTTGTTGAATTTTTTTTTCATATGGTCGCTGACTGAATTTCACAGATTTTCTCTGCGGCTGATCAAAGAATTTCATTCCCAAAGCTGAATACTTTGCAATGTTCTGCAATGTACTTCAGCTAATCAAATGTTCTGTGTGAATTAAAAAAAAAAAAAGTCACACGAAAATTTTCTTTATATATGAAAAAGTGCAATTGCATCTTTTATAGAAATGCAAAAGACATTTCATAAAACCCTGACATACTCACGCGAATGAAATTATTGGTGAATTTTGTCATTTCTCCCCCCCCCCTAATCGAATGATAATTTAGCGGGTTTTTTTTCCAACAATCGATTGATGATTTTCGAATTATTTCAGATTTTTCCCTCTGTCAACTGGCGAATTTGGCCTTTTTTCTCTGACCAAATCGATGAATTTCACAATTTTTCTCCTGCGATTGGGTGAAGAATTTTGATATATTTTCCACAATTCATTGACAAATTTCGCATTTTTTAACCATGACTGGTGGGTGAATTTTGTGATATTTTTCATTGACCTTTTGCCGAAAATCGTAGTTTTTTTTCACACGATCGATCCATGAATTTCATGCTTTTTTACCGAAGACTGATTGGCAAATGTTCCTATTTTTTCTTGCGACAGATTGGAAACAATCGTTGTTTTTTTCACGACTGATCGAAGAATTTCGTGAAATTTCTGACAACTTCAGAGTTTTTTTTACATGCGACTGATAAGCGAATTTTATTATACTAGCTGACCCGCCCGGCGTTGCCCGGGCCCGTAATAATATTTTTAAATGAATCTGAAATTTTTATCGCAGGTCCCTACAGAGGGGGGCGGGTGGAGACGGTGCAAGTTACCTGGGCCCGACTCTTGTTCAGTTCCAAAGTTGTGTAAAGTCAAAGGTGAAGTTTTTAAATTTTTATATGTCTCATACTTTAAACTTTTTTATTCCAAATTAACTGATGAATTTAATTAAAATGTAGTTATATTTTCAATAATTTATTTTTTTATTTAAAATCTTTATATGAAAAAGCAATCACAAATACAACATAAAGTGTAATACTGAAAAAGAAATAATAAAATTGTAAGCAAGTATTACTATATTGATTTTTTTTTAAAGTAACATCCAGCAAATTTATTTTCTGATAGAGTAAAGCCTGTTTATAACGGAATTCTGCAATAAACGAAAAACAAAAGTTCCAGCTCCCCCAACCCCCCCAAAAATGCTATTATGCTTTGTTCAATTTAAATAACCTGCATAAAACGGAATTTATCACTGGTCGTTTTCGTTTCTGTCTCAGCAGATTTTATTGTATCTTATTTCGGGGAGGGGGGGGGGGGGGTAATAATATTCTTAAATGAACCTGAAATTCGTATCGCAGGTCCGTACAGTCAAAACTACATGTCCGTACAAAATTACTTTTTATGTCATGACAACATTTTGTAAACTTCTTGCTGCTGTTTAATTCGCATTTCAATGCAGTGCTTTGCAGAAATTGCACGTTTCACCCACAGTTATGCATGCCCCGGAACGTTTAAATCAGTAATTTGGATTTCAGAAGCACCGCGTCCATGCTACAGTTATTAAGCCTATTTTGCCGATAACTTAACGGCGTTCTCTATTTGGAGGTCGAATCTATTTCGATTCGACTCGAATTCGGCTTCTTTTTCACTTTCAAGCATTCACCGAGGTTTTTTATGGGCATTTCAAATGTTATTTTGAAGCTACATAATCGCACAGAAAACGCGAAACGTAAACAAACCCGATCGCCATAAATCCTGCCAAGGACTCTTACACAATAGCCAATCAGATGCGATTCTCGGGCGTTGCCATTAAACAATAACAAATAATCGCGATTTCTGTGCCACGTACGTTAGCGTAATATATATATAGATTTTCTTTTTACTGATTGGCAAATTTTCTCTCTTTTTCGGGTAAACGATTGGTAAAAAAACCTTTTTTTTCTGCAACCGATAGACGAATTTCGCATTCTACTGCGACAGATCGGTGAATATCGTGATTATTTTCTCACGGTCGACTGGTGAACTTTGTCGCTTTTCTGCGGCTGATTGGCCAAATTTTCATGGGTTTTTTTTGCACGACTGATCGACTAATTCTACTTTTTTCGATAATACACCGACGAATTTCACTTTTTTTTTTTCCTGTGACCGATTTTAAAATTTTGCGATATTTCTCTTGAACCAGTAAGCAAGTCTTGACACAGATTGGAGAAAGTTGTGAGTTTTTTTCCGCTACTGATCTACGAATTTCGCAGATTCTTCTGACAATCTTCACGATTTTTTTTTAACCGCAACCGATTTGCAATTTTCACAAATTTTTCCTTTTAACATAGTAAATTTTGAGGCTTTTTCTTGCGAACGATTAGAGAAGATTGTAGTTTTTTTTTCGCTGTTTCTTCTAGAGGTGCACTGACAAATTTTGCGTTTTTGTATCTGCAACCGATTGGCGAAAATCATGGATTTTTTCCTCGCAACTGTTCGTCGAATTTTGTATGTTTTCCCATAGGAAGCTAGAGGATTTCATGAATTGTTCTCCATGACTGACGAATTACACGAGTTTTCTTGCGACCGATTGATGAATTTCGCAATCTTTTTAAATGAACGATTAAAGAGTTTGCCTTTTTTTTTTTTTTTTTTTTTCATGAAAAGGAAAATTTGAAATGTTCTGCAGTGAAGTCAATGTATGGCGCATTTATAATCATATTCTGCTTTGGGGAATTTTATTATGTCTTACTTTTCAGATATTTTTTTTTTATTGCAGTATTTTCATCATTTTAGATTGAATTTTTTTACGGAGCCTTCCGATAAATATTATTTGTATTATATAAAAATTTCAAAGGGGGGAGGGCACAATACTAGCCCCAAAGAGGGGCACTTTTATAACTTTTACCGACCCCTGTCATATAACATACTGTTGGAAAGATGTGTGATCTCTTATTCATGTTATGCGCATATGATGCCCCTCCGCCTACTTTGCTCCACCTGAGGGGCCAGTTTTCTAAATTTTGCCGAAACCCCTCATGTGACATATTGTCGGAAAAGTCTGTGATCACTTATTCATGTTAACGGCACATCTGATGCCCCTCTGCCTACTTTGCTCCCCCCTGAGGGGGGCAGTTTTCTAAATTTTGCCGAAACCCCTCATGTGACACATTGTCGGAACGGCCTGTGACTACTTATTCATGTTATACACATCCGATGTCACTGCCCCCACTTTGCTCACCCTGAGGGGGCACTTTTCTAAATTTTGCTAACACCCCTCATATGACATATTGTAGGAAAGGCCTGTGACCACTTATTCATGTTATGCACATCTGATGCCCCCCCGCCCACTTTGCTCCCCCCTCTGGGGGCAGTTTTCTAAATTTTGCCGAAACCCCTCATGTGACATATTGTCGGAAAGGCATGGGACAACTTATTCATGTTATGCACATCTGTTGCCCCATCCGCCTACTTTGCTTCCCCCCTGAGGGGGCATTTTTCTAAATTTTGCCGAAACCCCTCATGTGACATATTGTCGGAACGGTCTGTGACAACTTATTCATGTTATACACATCCGATGTCCCTGCCCTCACTTTGCTCCCCCTGAGGGGGCACTTTTCTAAATTTTGCTAACACCCCTCATGTGACATATTGTAGGAAAGGCCTGTGACCACTTATTCATGTTATGCACATCTGATGCCCCCCCGCCCACTTTGCTCCCCCATCAGGGGGCAGTTTTCTAAATTTTGCCAAAACCCTTCATGTGACATGTTGTCGGAAAGGCCTGGGACTACTTATTCATGTTATGCACATCTGCTGCCCCCCCCCCAATTTACTCCCCCCTCAGGGGGCAGTTTCTAAATTTTGCCGAAACCCCTCATGTGACATATTGTCGGAAAGGCCTGGGACTACTTATTCATGTTATGCACATATCTGTTGCCCTCCCCCCCCCCAGCCAACTTTGCTCTGCCCTCAGGGTGGAGTTTTCTAAATTTTGCCGAAATCCCGCATGTGACATCTTGTCGGAAAGGCCTGGGACTACTTATTCATGTTATGCACATCTGTTGCCCCTCCGCCTACTTTGCTCCCCCCTGAGGGGGCAGTTTTCTAAATTTTGCCGAAACCCCTCATGTGACATATTGTACGAAAGGCCTGTGACTACTTATTCATGTTATGCACATCTGATGCCCCCCCGCCCACTTTGCTCCCCCCTGAGGGGGCAGTTTTCTAAATTTTGCCGAAACCCCCAGGTAAAAAAATCAGAGAAAAACCTTTAAAAATTTTGAGATTTTGCAGCCATTTTGAAGGTTTCAACGGGTATCTTTAAGGCAAATGAAAACTAAAGGTTATCTTAAGAGAAATATACCTCTTTTTAAAAGATTTCATACAGGTTTATTTCTGTAAGTTATAACCTCCAAATTACCTTCAATGACGTAGAAGATTTTCGTGAAATCACATGAGGTATGTTGAAGGAAAATGAAAATTGTTTCTTTACCAGGTAACATGAAGGTTTTACTTAAAGGTTTTATTATTGCACATTATGGTATCTAAGATTTTGATATGCCCGCATTTCCTCATTAATATTTTTAATTTATTTCGAAATTAATATATTAGATAATTCCCGGAAATCTAACGTCTTCCTCCGGTTCAGTCAAAAATTCTTAACTCCCCCTCGTTAAAATTTCTAATTAATATTTAAAATTACCATTTTAAATAGCGATATAAAAATCCCATTCTAGAAATAAAAGTCCCCCTCGTTGAGATTTTTAATTACCATTTAAAACAGTATTTTTTAATTCCCTACAAATCCTTTCAAAAAGAAAGAAAAATCTCGAAATTATTTTGAAGAGTCTACTAGTTAAAATTTTTAATTACCCCATTTATGAAGTTATTACGAGCAACAATTTCACCTCTAACACGCTCAAAAATTTCAATCTCCGAAAATTCCCCTAAAAAGAAAAACAAATCACGAAATTTTTTCGAAGCCCTTTTTGACCTTAAATTTGCCACAATTTTTTCTAATATTATAACCAGTAACAATTTCACCTCTAACTCTAACAAGCTCAAAAATTTCAATCTCAAAATATTCCCCCTAAAACGAAAAAAAATAATCACGAAAGTATTTCAAAGTCCCCTTTTTATCCTAAAATTTGTCATAAATTTCTCTTAAATTACCACCAGTAAAAATATAACCCTTCGAAGTCTAACACGTACAAAAAATGCACCCTAAAAAAAAAAAAAAAAATCTCCAAATTATTTCAAAGTCCCTTTCATTAATATTTAAAATCGTATTCAAACACGCACAAAAAATATTTTAGTTAAATTTCAAAATCTAACGAGGGCCCTCAATTTTCCTTCTCCCTTTTCTAAAAATATCTTATTTAGTTTTTCATTTTAAGTTTTTCGAAAAGAATATATTTTACTGTGCTCTTCTAAATCAGACAAAAAAAAGAAAGAAATTTTAGTTAATTAAATTTCAAAATGCAGGAAGGGATACAATGCACTCCGCTCCCCCCCCCCCCACTTCCACCATGCCACTCCTGTCGTCCTAGCTCAAAATCCTTAGTTCCTCTTCAAAACCACCCCACCAGTGGCCGAGAGGTTCTGCTCTCAAAGCTGGTAGACGGGAGATGCTGGGTTCGAACCCAATCGCGCCCGTCGGCCTAGTCGTTCGGAGTTTTTTTCGTGGTTTTCTTCGAACCTTGGATTTCTTTGCTTAAATACGGATTAGCTTCCCTTTGAAAGACCCCAGGCAACCCCCCTTCGGCCCAATATCCCAAGTGTAGACAATTGGCCATCATAAAACAACACAAACAGCACCTCTTTAAAAAAGAAACTAAGAATTTTGCACAACTGACATTAAAGAAAAGAGGCTCTTTTAATTTAGTTACTCGAAAATAATACATTTTATATTGTTTTTGAAAACATAACAAAAAGAAATATCTAGTTACTTAAATTTTAAAATCTAGGGAGGGGCAGGGTCCCTCCCCCCCCCCTTTCCTCATTTTGGTAGCGTCCACTATTAAAGCTGAAAAATATAGGTGGGGTTATCACATGTATAATTTGCCCTTATCCTCTATCAGGCGTGAATTCCAGTCTTTAGAAAAGTTACTTCTTCAAAAACAAAGTTTTCGTTGCAACATTTGATTTTTGATCATGTAGCTGTAATTTAACATTTGAAGTCCACCGAGGTGGAGAATGCTTTGGGGCCTATAGCTACAATGGCTGTCGCCTCGAATGATTCTTATTATACATAGAAACAACAACAAGTCACAACAATTTTTATTTTTCATTACATATATTATATAACTACAATGGGACATACACAATTACATCCATGTCTTACCCAGGGACTCGAACCCGGGCCCTCGAGATGACAGCAGCCCTCATGTAGCTGTATTTCTGACTCCATGTCATGGGAGAATGAGAAGGAAGTTATCAACTCAACACACAGAAAGCATGTTTACTTTTCCGCCACTCGGAAAATAAGCGGGAGCCAGGGTTGCCAGATTGGCCTCCTTGGAGCCAAATTTCCGAAATTTGGCTCCAAACCGTTGAAGCTGGCTCCGAGATTTTATTTTTGGCATCGTAGTAAATTTGGCTCCAAATTTGGCCTCATTTCGCAGAAATATCTTTTTTTCTCCTTTCGATGAAATTTCTGCCCTACTTTTTGGAAAGACGAAAAGTAAATTGTCCCTTTTTTAATTTTCAAGTTCTACAGTGGCAGCATCAGTTTCAGCCAATCAAAATATAGCGTTGCAAGTCACGTGATTTCAGAGTCTGGGGAATTCTAGTGTAATGTGTAAGTTTAATAAAATCCACGTGTTGTTGAATGTTGATCAACATGAACTTGCTTTGCTTGTGTGTTTGTGTTCATTCTTGACGATCGTTGATCCGTTTGAATTGATTAACTCTATTTGATTTAAACAGTTTCTTTAGTGCTTTTAATAATATTTTATCTGATTTAATGCTTGAAAGTTGAAATAGTTTGATTTCAGTTAACGGTGTTTGTGTTTTTACGCAAAATGTCTAAATGGAAAAATTGTTACGATGGAGCTCGAAAATATTTACCAGAGTGGGAAAGAGAATTCCCATGGTTACAAGAAGATGAAAGTAAAGGAGCGTATTGCAAATTATGTAAATGCAGTCTCCGTGCAAAAAAGAGTATTTTATCGAAACACTCTGGAACGGCGAGTCACATGCAAATTGAAAAAAGGTGTAACGCCAAAAAAAAAGTTACAAGTTTCATCATTATTGGTGAAAATCTAGAATTAAAGAAAACTGAGCTTCAGTTAGCTGCTTCCATTTGTTGCCACTGCTCTATTTCATCCATTGATCATTTAAGTGAAGTAGTAAAAAAGAATTCCAAAGGAAGCATAATGGAAAAATTGAAATTGCACCGAACGAAATGCTCAAAACTTATAACAGAAGTTATAGCACCATCCATAGAGAAAGAACTCATCGATGAATTGAAAGATAAAAAATATTCCATTATTATGGATGAAACTACGGACATCACATCAGAAAAAAAAGTTTGTGTTTCTGCGCTTTATTACAATGATGCAAATGAAAGCATTGTATCAAATTTTCTTGGGCTAGCATCAGTTACAGAAACCACTGGTGAAGTACTGTTTAATTCATTGAGCTCTATGCTACTGAGGTTTAATCTCCAATTTAAAAGTTGCATAGGTTTTGGAACAGATGGTGCCAAAAACATGACTGGTAAAAATAATTCTGTCTGGTCCCGAATATTGAACGAATCGCCTAATTGCTTAAAAATGCAATGTATTTGTCACAGTTTGGCATTATGTGTAAAAAAGGCCTTTGAAATTTTGCCTTCTCATCTCGGATTTTTGTTAACAGAAATCCCATCGTGGTTCAAAAAATCAACTGAAAGAAGAGAAAAATTTAAGATGCTTACTGAAACAATAAATCTTGATGAGGATGTAGTTGGCAATCCTTTGCCTTTTAAAAAGACTTCTTGCACACGATGGCTAGTAAGAGGGACTGTAATTTACAATATCTTAGTAAATTGGCTTGAGTTGAAGACTTATTTCCAACAGGAAAGCAGATGTGCCACACAAAAGGCAAGATATAAAGCTAGGATGATTTTTGATATAATTAATGATGACATTAATCAACTATATTTCATATTCTTGTGTCCAATTATTCAAGAATTTGAAAAAGTAAATGCTCTTTTTCAATCGCAAAATGTCGAACCTGAAAACTTGGTAAAAGAGCTAAATATTCATTACCAGTCTTTAGAGAGAAGATTATACAGTCATGAAGGCAATCTTTTGCAAATACACGAGGTTGATTTTGGAGCTCATTTTTCTCATGAGCTAATGAAATACAAACAGCACAATAGCAATGCCGATGCCGTAAATAATTTACTGAAAAGATGCCATGAATTCCTACTGGAATTGCTAAAGGAAGTAAAAGAGCGCTTACCTGAAAATAAGGAAGTTTTTAAGAAAATGTCTTGGTTGAAGCCGAGTAAAGTCTTAAATCAAGTGGACAGAATCAGTTTCAAAGAACTTCCTCTACCCCATCTGATGGATGATCCTCAAGCAGTAGAATCGCAATACAGAAAAATAATTTTACATGAATGGAAAGAGGAAGAAATCTTTAAAGATTTCTTCCCTGCAGAAAATACTGTGCTCTTTTGGAGTAAGATTAAAAAATACACAAATGGAACAGGTAACCAACCATACCGTGAGTTAGCTGATTACGCATTAAATTGCCTCTCACTGCCCATCAGCAATGCTGAAGTCGAACGTATTTTTTCACAGTTATCGCTCATTAAAAATAAAGTGAGGAATAATCTCTCTTTAAAAATGTTAGACTCAATTATCAGGATTCGGACATATTTTCAGAGTAAAGGAATATGTTGCAACGCCTTTCAACCTTCGACAGACATGCTTAATTCCTTTAATAGTAACATGTATGATAATAACCTAATCCCTACTGACGATGATAAATATTTAGATTTATTGTGAGTAAAATTTTTCTGTTTTTTCTACTATATATCTTTTGTGATTTTATTTATGTCAGTTATATTTAAATATGTAATAAAGTATTTAAATTTATATATTTTTGTCATTATCATTATTTTTACGTTAAAAATAATTCAATTTTTATTTTAATGTAATATTTTAAAGCAGTTATCTGTAAATGTAATAGGAAAGCTTTTATGAGATTCCTCTTTAAAAAAAAAAGTAATTTTAGGATTTTATGAATTTTTCTATGTTTGTATTATTGCATAAATTAATTTCTTTGTAGCCTAATTTGGCTACTTATTTATTTAATTAAAGAGAAACCCAGATAACAACAGAATTGTTTTCATTTGCAGTGGAATCATAAATAATTCATGAAAGTGAGAAAAGAATAAATAAAAGTACATTTATGTCTGTACATTTGAAATATTATCCTAATTTGGCATTTTATAGTAAACTGTTGATACCTATGAATAAAAGAAAAATGAAATAAACATTGAAGTTCATAAAACATCTTGAATCCCGATAGCAACAATATATGATATGAAGTAAGCTTTTTGTCTGCACTTTTTTTTATAATAATATTATAAAATCTAAATATTATCTATTTACAAATAGGGCCATCTTTAAGACTTTTACATGGAGAAGGCTTAATTATTTAAGTCAAATTTCAGTATTTTCCAAAAAATATCTTAATTCCGCAAAGTTACTACAGTAAGAAAATGTAATACAGTTTTTATTTATTAAAGTTTAATATTGTTCTCAAATAGGTTTTGGACATTTGTCAAGTTTCTTGCCAAGTGTTACAGAATTTGGAGGGGTTTTTCTTTTTTTTTTTGGGGGGGGGGGAGGGGGCCCTGCTTGCAAATAAAAACAAAGACAAAACATTTTTCAAAATGATTACAGTTTATGATTACTTAAATGAAACTAAATTGATATTGAATGTTAAGAAGTAAGAGTGAACAAAGTAACATAAATAAATATGACAGTGAATGAATTTGTTTTGATAAAAAGTTTTTCTCAATATATAGATAAAACCTGCATATATTTTATTTTCTGTAAGTACCGTTATCACTAATGCAAGGAAAGGAGATTTCGGGGGGTTAAAACCTCTCCCAGAAGTAAAATATTTACAATAATTGCCACTTACTTGAATCAATAATTGTAGCTACATAAAATAGCCGCTTTAATAAATCAAACAATTATTGTAATATTGTTGAAACTTTTTGGCTTGTTCAGAATCCTTGGCTTTATTCAATCAAATTCTAATCAACAAAGTGATTCAATTAAATGGCAAATATTGTATTTAAAACTGTGAAAGTGCATATTATATCTGTCAGTTAGGTAAATACTAGCCATTTGTGTTGAAAAAGGACAGTGTTTGTTTTTGAAACTTCTAACTGATGTTATAAGATCCCAATAAATCCTATTGTGATGAAGCATTTGGTACAACAATATTATTTTAGGGTGCATTTGGGGGGGGGGTGTCTTTAGAGGTATAAAGTTATAATTTTTTATCAAACTAATTTGTTTGAAGGTGGATGGGAATTTGTATTAAAATAATCTGGTAACTTTTTTTCATACTCTGTTATTCATTTAATAAAAATATGAAGTTATTGTTAAAACCATTAAATAATTATATTCCATAATAAATAATAATATTTAAATAAATAAATAAATAATTTTATTCCAAAATATACAATATCAACGTTTGGCATTCTTTTTCTTCTGCCATATGAGTATCGGTATATAATGTGTTGTTCAAGAAAACAGGTTGGAAATAGATGTTTTATTTTCTCTAGAAAATAAAAATGAAAAATATTGGCTGGTCACCTGTTCTGATTAGAATTTTTGCTAGTTTTCTTAGTATTTATAAAAATTACTTTCTATAATTGGGCATAGCATTATGCTAAATACACATTAACTTAAATTAATGTGAGATAAAATAGCTACATATTGATTTACACCTTATTGCATCTTAAATGATAAATGCTACAAGCATATCTTTAGAATAAACAATCATTGTTTATCATAAAGAGAAATGTATAGCTACTGTTTTAATAAGTTGATAATAGTATCATTGAAGGGGTAAGAGGGGGTAAAATTTTTATTACAGGTTTCTGCTACTATACCTTCCAGTTATTTAAGGTACATGTATGTATATTTATATTCAAATTTATATTCATATTTATATTATTGAAAAGAGAGGAGGAAGAGGGTGGAAGAAAGTACATTTTTCCTTATTCCAGCACTAAATTATGAATAACCACCCCCTCCCACACACACACACTCAGAACTTACAGCAGAATTCTGGTTATGCATTCATGATTTAGGTGGGAAAGGATCTTTTGACTAATTTTGAATTTTAAAGTATTTAACATCCAATGATCCAACAGAGGGCGACACTAAACTAACTGAAATTAGAATTTTAAAGACGTTTTATCTTTTGCCCATCAGATGGCAGGTCAGTTTTTGCTGACATCATATCTAGCTACTACCTTAGCAACCAGAAACCAGAAGTGTGTTTTGTTTGTCCCTCAAACTTGGTCGATTGTGATTGGTTGGCTCATCAGTCATAATACAGGCTATAAATTGTCGACTATGTTTGGTTGGTTGGTGGTGGGTTGGCAGTCACATGCTGCCAACCCAGCTTAAAACTAATCTAGTGTATTTTTTTTTTTTTTTTTTTTTTTTAAAGATATATAATTTAAAAAATAGAAGTCAGATACCGAAAGATAAAAGTTTTACAACACCTCTTCCCTGCGATTTTCAGATATAACATATGATTTTTAAGATTTAAATGTTGGCTTTATTATCCTCAAGTTTGGCCTCCATTTGGCTCCAGTGTAGAATTTATTTGGCCTCCTTCGAAAAATTCAATCTGGCAACCCTGGCGGGAGCAGTCGTTACGCTGTCGTTTTGTTATTCTATTTTTCCTTTTTGCAGGGCTCTTTTTATCTGTATATTAGTCACATTTTAATTAATTTTTAAATGGATATATATATAGCCGTAAGAGGGGTATAAGTGAGCCTTGTATTATACTTATTTTAATATTATAGCTTGGTACTTTGTATTCAGCCATTCATGCGATACTAACCACTTTCGATAAACCAGATCGCCACGTATAGAAATACTGTGGTATGGAAATAATGTTTTACAAGAAATCTTCGTGTATGACTAAAGATGAATTTTTACTATTTTTTAAAATAATAGCGATACAAATCTCTCAGTTTTAAAAACGGCGTGACACTTCACTTTTCAAATACGTCCTAGAGAGAACTATTTTATTTTTTGATATTTTCATTAATACGTCTTTTTATTTTTGGGAAAAATCTAGTCATAATTTTCTGAATTTAAAAGAATCGTTATGTGCAGTCTCTTGTTTATGCTTTTAAGAAGATATATGCATATATTTCCATTATGCATAAAAGTGATAGAAGGATTAAATTACTTCTTGATAGTTAAACTCGTAAAAAGCTCAGTTTGGAGGTGGAAACGTTTTGTGAAGGGCCCTTGTTTTGAGGGGAAAAAGTTTGTGAAGGGTCCTTTAAAGGACCTAAGTTCTTTCTAAGCAGATCACTGTATTGGAATATCATTTTATGAGTAAGTAATTTGGTTTCTTTAAAAATCAAGCAGCTATAATCTTTTTAGGAACATAGATGCTTGATTAATACTCAGTGGAGGTGTAATATCTCTGGCAAATCTTTTAGCGGGGTTTAATGTCACTAGCTGCAATATTCGACTCATAAAATTAATTTAAAAAAAATTATATATTGTAGAATAATTTATAATACAGAATATGAAATATAGGAAAAATAATTTTAAAATTCTTTACATGTGTATAATTATTTTAAATAAAGTATTTTTTTCACAAAAAAAAACATTTAAAGACAAATTTAGAGCAATAATATTGTTCTATAGTGCATAACATCATTAAAAATTATATATAGATTCTTGGGGCCTTTAACAAACAGGGGTCGATGCAGGTTTTTATTCTTGGGTTCCATTATGTGAAAATTAAAAGTTATTTTTGTGAAAAGTAATATTTTGTAACTATAGTTGAAATCCAGTAACTCAAATTCGGATCAAGAATTTATTAACAGAAACTTCTTTAAATTTCAGTTAAGGTTTTTGTTTCGCATTACCTGGTTTTATTTACTAATTACATATTTAAAATAGTTTATATGCAAAAGATGTTATGAAGTGGGCCTATTTTATTAAAAGGAATTTTGAGGATGGGCCCATTTTATTAAATTTATTTTTGTGAAGCGGCCCATTTTATTAAATTTATTTTTGTGAAGGAGCCCATTTTATTAAATTTATTTTTGTGAAGGGGCTCATTTTATAATAATTATTTTTGTGATGGGGCCTATTTTATTAAATAGACTTTTGTGAAAGGGCCCTAAAAAAAACCTCAAATTTTGCCTGGATCGATCCCTGCGTTTACCTCCTGTGTGTACAAAACAATTATTAAAAAGGACTGTTCTGTAATGGGTGAGAATCTTCCATGTTTTGAGCAGATTCGCATGTTTTATTGTGTATGTAAATTTTATTTGTGTAATTTTTTCTTGTTTGCATTGTTACTTTTATCATTTACAGGCTTAAAAGAAATAACTGATTTCATTCTGTGCTTGTTCAGTTCATATTGCTTAATATGTTTTTGAGTAGTAAATATTTAAAAAGTCATATTATTCACTGTCAGTTCAGCATTCGATTTCCTTGGGGGTCCGCTGGGACTGTTCTGTACCACCAGAAATTCAATTGGACCACTAATTTGAAAAATTTTATAATCTGCAGGACCAGTAACTCCCCCCCCCCCCTCTCTGACAGGTAAACATAAACTTTCCTCTCCCTGCCAAAACTGCAACTAAACACATATCGCATAACTTTATTTTATTTTAAAAAACAAAGAAAATTCGATTAAATCTTAGTCAGATGAAGTAATTAATTGTCACTCAAAGGGTTAAAGGGATGAAATAGAATTTTATGTAGCAGACCAGTGATGAATGTGGACAAATAAATTCTCATGCTTACTGTTCCTTGGGACCAGTGGCTTTTTTATGTCAATTCTACTACTGGTCAGTTGGTGTTTTTTATATTTGTTTTTAGATCTTTTTGTCAACTTGATTTAATCGTGTAAAAAGTGTGCATTTTTATTACGTGCCTCCTTCATTTTTTTAACATTAATATTACATTACATATGCAGTGTTGACTAGAAAAAAGGACTGCCGGGCGGGAATTTTTCAAAAAAGAAACACTAGGGGAGAGTTGGGAGGAATGGGACAGTGGGAGGAGTGGGACAGCAGCATTTATGTCCAAAATAACTGTTAGAATTAAGTTCTAGTTTGTCCACTAGATAAAGCATCTATAGCTTCATGTTTGATTCTAATTGTTACACCAGCTGTATTATTGTTTGTATTTAAAAGGGAAAATTTTATTTTCATACCTCAGAAGTAAGTACAAATTCTTATTCTTTCAATGATTTTTTTCAATTATATTATATTTAAAATAAAAATATTATAATTGTATAATAAACTTAAAGATATAGTGTTTGTAAACTAGCAGCCAAATAAAGCATAAATGTAGCATGATATATATAATAAGCCTTTTTAAAAAATATTCAGCAGAGGGAGGAATGGGACATGTTCTCAAACACATTTGAGTCATTCCGATATGCACCCTTATCCCAAAGCATTTCCACAAAAACTATAAAGAAAGACAGAAAAAAGGAAAGATAAAAAAATCATCACTGACACACCAGAAAAAGAAGAAATTGAAAAAATAGCCGCTGATAAAAAGCAGAAGAGATTGTGTAAAAAGAAAACTCTTAAGGTGAAAAGGAAGAAACAGAAAAAAGCAAATGAATTATCTGATGATTCCATTGATGGGAAATTTTTGTTGCATGACTCTACAGATGAAGACTTTTGATTTGAATACTCACAATGATAATGAAATTGCTGAAGAATTTGATTGGTTAACTGATGATCCAAAATTAGGATAAATGACTTTGTAATTGTTAAAATTTTGACGAAGAAGACAGTTGTTTATTATATTGGCAGAGTTGAGGATATAGACAGTGATAAGGAGTTTATCACATTTGGTGTGGGACAAAAATGTTAACATTTTAAAACGTGCAAATAAAAGCCAGTTGTTTGTATTTCACAGCGTTTGTATTTTTTAAACATAGCTTAAGTAACATACTATTAGATTTTTATAAGCTAT
The DNA here is from genome assembly GCA_963932465.1 of Maratus speciosus. Taxonomy (NCBI): domain Eukaryota; kingdom Metazoa; phylum Arthropoda; class Arachnida; order Araneae; family Salticidae; genus Maratus; species Maratus speciosus. The sequence continues at coordinate 177,049,157 of OZ010792.1, forward strand.
ACTCTTGGTAAAACATAAGTAGTGAATTAAAAAATAAATTGTGAAATCTGTCCCACTCCTCCCAACTCTCCCCTATTCTAAAAAAGGGCACACTTGTACATTATTCACAAAAATATTTTGAACTGGTTTGTTTAGAGTCCCTAGAGTTTGCGATATTTTACCGCGATCAGTTGAATTGCCACAGGGAGCATAGGAAGTGTTAAAAAGAGCAGAAGGGTTTAAAAGAGCTTTGCCATGCACAAAAAAGAAAAAAAAAAGGCTGCCGGCGCTGCGCCCTGCTAAAGCGGCTTAGACTCAATGCTAATATACATGGATTCATATCATAAAAGGGTGAAAAACAAGATTTCTTTCTTTCTTTTTTTTTTTTTTTTCCTATTTAAGAGGCAGATAATAAAAATGCACACCTGCATTCTTTTTTATATTGAAATCTTCTTTAAAAGAAATATCCATAAGCAAATGTAAATTTAAAAAAAAATACAAATTCACAATGATAACACTGTCTTAACAAATTAATTATTCAGAAACATATTAAGCAGTATGAATAACAATAGAGTAGTAATCACTTATTTCATTTTATTCTACAATTATATTAAAAATGCCTTCAACAGTGTGGATCTCTAGAAAAAAATTACTGCCAGCTGGACACTTAAAAAAAAAAAAAACACTCAAGAACCTTGTTCACTGAAAATATTTTGCATTTAGTCCTTTTTTATTTTGACCTTTTTAATTTTGTGATATTTTCCTGCAACTGATGAAATTTCTTGATTTTCTATCCTGTTGACTGACGAATTATGTTTTTCTCCTGTAACTGTTTGACGAATTTCACATTTTTTTCTGCAGCCAACTGTAAAATTTCACGATTGTTTCTCATGATTGCCTGCTGAATTTCATGTTGTTTTCCTGTGACCAATTGACGAATTTCACAATATTTTAAAGCAATCGACTGAAGGGTTTCTAGATTTTTTTTTCCCATTAATCGACGGTTGAATTTCTCAGTTTTTTTTCAGGTGATTCAATGAGAATTTTTGCAATTTTTTCCCCGCAACCAACTGATAAATTTTGTGATATTTTATTTCAGAACAAATGTTTTGTAATCCCACATCTGCCATCTTGGATTATTTTCTTGGCGTGAATTAAAAATGTTTTTTAATTAATAGTTATAATGATTATATTTCAGTTTTTTCAATGTTATATTAATCTATCAACAATATTTAACCATTGGCGACATTTACTACTTGGCGAAAAAGGAGTTTTCATGCAAGAAAAAAATCAAAGATGGCAAATGCGGGATTATAATACATCTAAACCATACCGATTGGCGTATATTGCATTTTTCCTTGCGGCTGATTGGCAAAACTCGTGTGATTTTTTTCACATATCCGGTTTATGAATTTTGCCGATTTTCTTCTTAGCTAATCAACAAACTTCATTTTTTCCCATAAACAGTTGTTGAATTTTTTTTTTTCATATGGTCGCTGACTGAATTTCACAGATTTTCTCTGCGGCTGATCAAAGAATTTCATTCCCAAAGCTGAATACTTTGCAATGTTCTGCAATGTACTTCAGCTAATCAAATGTTCTGTGTGAATTAAAAAAAAAAAAGTCACAGGAAAATTTTCTTTATATATGAAGAAGTGCAATTGCATCTTTTATAGAAATGCAAAAGACATTTCATAAAACCCTGACATACTCACGCGAATGAAATTGTTGGTGAATTTTGTGATTTCTTCCCCCCCCCCCCTAATCGAATGGTAATTTAGCGGGGTTTTTTTTCCAACAATCGATTGATGATTTTCGAATTATTTCAGATTTTTCCCTCTGTCAACTGGCGAATTTGGCCTTTTTTCTCTGACCAAATCGATGAATTTCACAATTTTTCTCTTGCGATTGGGTGAAGAATTTTGATATATTTTCCACAATTCATTGACGAATTTTGCATTTTTTAACCACGACAGGTGGGTGAATTTTGTGATATTTTTCATTAACTTTTTGGCGAAAATCGTAGTTATTTTTCACATGACCAATCCATGAATTTCATGTTTTTTTACCGAAGACTGATTGGCAAATGTTCCAATTTTTTCTTGCGACAGATGGAAACAATCGTTGGTTTTTTCCATGACTGATCGAAGAATTTTGTGAATTTTCTGACAACTTCAGAGTTTTTTTTACATGCGACTGATAAGCGAATTTCATTATATTTTCTTTTTACTGATTAGCAAATTTTTTTCTCTTTTTCGTGTAAACGGTTGGTAAAAAATCCTTTTTTTCTGCAACCGATCGATGAATTTCGCATTCTACTGCGACAGATCGGTGAATATCGTGATTATTTTCTCACGGTCTACTGGTGAACTTTGTCGCTTTTCTGCGACTGATTGGCCAAATCTTCATGGGGTTTTTTTTGCACGACTGATCGACTAATTCTATTTTTTTTTCGATAATACACCGACGAATTTCACTTTTTTTTTTTTTTTTCCCTGTAACCGATTTTAAAATTTTGCGATATTTCCCTTGAACCAGTAAGCAAGTCTTGACACAGATTGGAGAAAGTCGTGAGTTTTTTTCTGCTACTGATCTACGAATTTTGCAGATTCTTCTGACAATCTTCACGATTTTTTTTTTAACCGCAACCGATTGACAATTTTCACGAATTTTTCCTTTTAACATAGTAAATTTTGAGGCTTTTTCTTGCGAACGATTAGAGAAGATTGTAGTTTTTTTTTCGCTGTTTCTTCTAGAGGTGCACTGACAAATTTTGCGTTTTTTTACCTGCAACCGATTGGCGAAAATCGTGGATTTTTTTCTCGCAACTGTTCGTCGAATTTTGTATGTTTTTCCACAGCAAGCTAAAGGATTTCATTAATTGTTCTCCATGACTGACGAATTGAACGAGTTTTCTTGCGACCGATTGATGAATTTTGCAATCTTTTTAAATAAACGATTAAAGAGTTTGCCATTTTTTTTTTTTTTTTCCTTGCCATTGAGTGACAAATTTCGCAATTTTTCCTACAATTGAATGGTGGATTTTCGTGAAAATGAAAATTTGAAATGTTCTGCAGTGAAGTCAATGTATGGCACATTTATAATCATATTCTGCTTTGGGGAATTTTATTATGTCTTACTTTTCAGATTTTTTTTTTATTGCAGTATTTTCATCATTTTAGATTGAATTTTTTTACGGAGCCTTTCGATAAATATTATTTGTAATATATAAAAATTTCAAGGGGGGGGGGGGGGGGCACAATACTAGTCCCAAAGAGGGGCACTTTTCTAACTTTTACCGACACCTGTCATATAACATACTGTTGGAAAGACGTGTGACCTCTTATTCATGTTATGTGCATCTGATGCCCCTCTGCCTACTTTGCTCCCTCTGAGGGGGCAGTTTTCTAAATTTTGCCGAAACCCCTCATGTGACATATTGTCGAAACGGCCTGTGACTACTTATTCATGTTATACACATCCGATGTCCCTGCCCCCACTTTGCTCCTCCTAAGGGGGCACTTTTCTAAATTTTGCTAACACCCCTCATGTAACATATTGGAGGAAAGGCCTGTGACCACTTATTCATGTTTAGTGATGGGCGATTCTCGAAAATTCGACAATCGAGAAAAATCGTCATCGTAAAAAATCACAATCGATACAGCCATCGATTAATTCCTAGAATCTACAATCGAGATGTTTTACAATCGATTATAACGAGAGAAGCTAAAAACAATTGTTGGAAAATTTAGCTATTATTCTGGCCGAAAATTTCAAAGTAGTGATAGGGTTTGCCCGATAATTCTGCTATCGCAATTATTTGCTCCTGATTTATGCTGAAGGGGTTACTTCAGTCAAGTGAAAAGACCTGCTCGCTAATGCTAATCTTATGGAAGAAATTTATAAAGCTATCTCATTTGAATTTCAGTATTTTAAAATGATTTTGTTTGCATTGGAATAAATTCCCCTTTCTTCTTTATGAAACTGCAATGTCCAAATCGCGTAACTATGGTGCCTTTGAATCTAATAACCCTTCTACTTTTTAGATAACTCCAAAAAGTTTGATACAGTTTAAAGTTCCCCTAAATGTCAAATGCTGTGGAATTTCCCCATTGATCGAAAACAAAAGTTTCTTTCGAAAAACGTAAGGATAGTAAGATAAAGATACCTGCCAAGAGGGAACCTGTCTAACACGGAAACTGTTTTCCAGTACCTAGCGATTCCAACATGACTCTTTAAGTCTGTATCGAAATCCAAAGTAGCTACTTTATGACAGATTTAAAAACTCATTTTTTATTTTAAACGCATTAGCTAGAATCGATTAGCATTTCCCTCTTTTCGATAAAGGCAAAAGGTTTGATACAAATTAAAGTTCCCTAAATGTCTAAAGTGTGTCTAATGCTGTGGAATTTCTCCGTTTATCAAGAAACATAAGAATAACCAGACAAATATAACTGTTAAGAGGAAACCTGTCTAACACGGAAATTGTTTTCCAGTGCCTAACGATTCCAATATGACTCTTCAAGTCTGTATCGAAATCCAAAGTAGCTAGTTTCTGACACATTTGCTAGCTTCTTTTTTTATTTTAGGCGCATTAGCTAGAATCGATTAGCATTTTCTTCTTTTCGATAAAGGCAGAAGGTTTGGTACAAGTTAAAGTTCCCTAAATATCTAAAGTGTGTCTAATGCTGTTGAATTTCTCCGTTTATCGAAAACAAAGGAGTATTATCAAAAAATAGAAAGATAAACAGACAAATATATCCGCTAATAGGGAATTCTATAACTAAAATAAAACTTCAGTGGACTTCATTTTTGGTATTTTGGATAATTTTAATCTTCCAATCCTTACCAACGTGGTATTAGATGATAGGTCTGGAAAAAGTAGAAGGAATGCCCCCCCCCCCCCACCGCAGGGGCATTAAGCCCCAAATTGACAGTAGGGCAGACCAAGGATGAAACCAACTTCATGTAAGAGAGGACTAGAAGTTGAGAATGGTAAAAAAACCAAACCATTGAATAAGAAAAAAAAAAAAGAACAAGTGAAGCGTGTGATTAGAGCCAGACAAATGAAGAGGGGCCCGATGGGCCACAGCTGGTCCAGAATGAGTGCCCAAGTAGTCAGAATGGATCAAGAACTTGGAGAATAGTATCTACAATGAAGAAAAACAATGAGACAAAATATTATGAAAAACAGATGAAAAATACCAATAGCCTGAGGCTAAAAGTAAAATGTCTCACTGGGCGATGTCCCCTGGTGGTAGTAAAAATAAAATTGATACGAGAAGATAGGGAAGAGTGAAAAGACTTTATTTTGTGAATTTTATAATTTTTGGACAAACAGTATACTAAAGGTTTGAAGAAACAAAATGTTAAAGCTCCCTCTTGAGGCGAAGAAAGGAGTTAAAATTAAGAAACATATGTCCATATTTTTTATTCGATTTTAGACACAATTTGATGTTAGTCTTATAATTTCCCTATGAGTGGAAGATACCGTACCAGAGTACGGAAAAAACCGCCGCTAAGTATATTCCTTTAGAGCATTTTAAGCGCAGGGGTCTAAAATTCGGTGGATTGACAAAAGAAAGGTAGATTTAGAAAGGTTATGAGATTACCCTTATTTTAATATGTTACATGAGTGGGGTAAAATAATTTTAAAAAATCCTCTTTCCTGAGGCGACACTTAAAATCTTGAAAACACATAATTTGCAGTGCAGTTTTGTTTTAACAATAGCATTTTAACATTAAGAGATATGGGACAGCTTAGGAGGGCTAAAATAAGAGAAACATTGAAAATCAAAAACAAACTGGCGCCAAATTCATTAGAAAACTTCTATATCAACAACTGAAACCCGAACTGATAACATAAACCACTATGCCTCCTAACCCATATTGCTTAATAACAATAGCGAATGGAAAAGAACGTGTACTCCTTTGGGAAATCATGACTTACACCAGAAGCGCGGTAAGTTTGACTCTTCTGAAAGCTTCCTTTCTCTCGAAGTGCGACGTTGCGAGAGCTCTCTCTCGCACTTCGAGATCTAATTTCTGGACGCAAACCGCTCGTTTATCTCGAGGAGACATTTTGCTCGAGGGCAAACCTTTCGCTTACTTCGAGGTATCTCACCGATTGTAACTCATTGCTTCCTTCGTCACTTCTCGTTTCTCGCTCTCGGTCTCTGTTCAACATTTCATATGACATTGTCGAGAATGAGAAATCAGTTTTCGTCCTTTCTCGAAATGTTACTCTCGATTGTTGTCATTTCACTCTTGGCCAAGAAGGGCCGAGAAGAGATATCGAGGGGCAAGCTGGAGAAAGAAATGGGCATGACAATGAGCTGTGAAATGAAGCTTTAATTTTCAATGCTTTTCTTATTTTAGCCCTACCAAGCTGTCACATACCTGGAGCCCTCCGATAAATATTATTTATTAAATATAAAAATTTCAAAGAGGAAGGTGGGTCGGGTGAATTCCGAGGACGTGAGAGTGGGCGGGGCGCAATTTAAAACATTTTACCGAACTCTTCCTGTGACATATTATCGAAAAGCCCTTTCACAACTCTTTCATATTATGAACCTTTCTTCTCCCGAAGGTGAAATTCGGGAGGTAGTGAGGGGGCGAACAAATTTTTAAAACCGTAGCCGATTTCTATGATAAATTTAAATAACATTTTAGATGTGAGTTTTTTATGAAGTCTTCCAATAAATATTATTTACTGAAGATAAAAATTTTAAAGTGGGGGCTGCGTGAATTCCGTTGCGAAAGAGTGGGCCCAAGGGGGGAGGGGGAGCAATTTTCAAAGTTTTTTTGGACCGGTCATGTGATATGTTATCGGAAAGCTCTCGTATGACTCTTTCATATTATGAGACTTTCTTCCTCCCCTCCCCAATTTGGCCCCCACTGCGGGGGGTAGTTTTTTTGTTTTATCATTTTAGATCGGATTTTTTTTTTATGGAGCCCTCCGATAAATATTACTTAAAATATATGACATTTCAGGACACTTTTCTAAATTTAGCCAAGACCCCTCATGTGGCATATCGTTCGAAAGGTTTGTGACTACTTATTGATGTTATGCACTTCCGGTGGCCGTCCCCCACTTCGCCCCCCGGGGGACACTTTTCCAAATTTAGCCAAGACCCCTCATGTGAGGTATCATTGGAAAGGTCTGTGACTACTTATTGATGTTATGCACCTCCGGTGACAGTCCCCCACACTTTGCCCCCCCCCCCGGCGGACATTTTTCCAAATTTAATCAAGACCCTTCATGTGAGATATCGTTGGAAAGGTCTGTGACTACTCATTGATGTTATGCCCCTATGGTGTTCGTCCCCACAACTTTGCCCCCCCCCCCGGGGGACACTTTTCCTAATTTAGCCAAGACCCCTCATGTAAGATATCGTTGGAAAGGTTTGTGACTACTTATTGATGTTATGCACCTATGATGTTCGTCCCCCCACTTCCCCCCCCCCGGGAGACACTTTTTGAAATTTAGCCAAGACCCCTCATGTGAGATATCGTAGGAAAGGTCTGTGACTACTTATTGATGTTATGCTCCTCCGGTGACACCCCCCCCCTCCCGGAGGACACTTTTTCAAATTTAGCCAAGACCCCACATGTGAGATATCGTTGGAAAGGTCTATGACTACTTATTGATGTTATGCTCCTCCGGTGTCTGTCCCCCCCACTTCCCCCCCGGGAGACACTTTTACAAATTTAGCCAAGACCCCACATGTGATATATCGTTGGAATGGTCTGTGACCACTTACTCATGTTATCCACCTCCCGCAACCCTCCCCACACTTTGCCCCCACGGAAAGGGCATTTTTATAAATTCAGATCCAGACCCCTCGTGTGATGGTTCGAAAGGCCTGAAGACTTGTGACGACTTATTCGTATCATGCAGCTACTTTGCCCCTCCGCTCACTTTGACCCCTCCCCCCGAGATTCGTTCGTTTCGATAATATATATTTTTTACAAGATTTTGTAGAGCGTGCACACCACGCCTGCTATACGATGTCGTATATAGCGGGTAACCTGTTCGTGATTTCATATTACAAGATTACGTATAACTTAGGGGCCAAGATTAAAGGAGGGGCCCACTAGCGGGTGAAGTCACCTTGTCTTTATTAACACCGACTCATTCCAGTTTACTCGCAGACGATTCTTGATAAAATGTATGACGTATATAATATATGATGTATAAAAACTGGAGTCATCGAGTAAAAATTTACACAATCGAAAAATATCGAGATGTCCATACAATCGAGAAAAACATCTCGTTATCGCCCATCACTATTCATGTTATGCACATCTGATGCCCCCCGCCCACTTTGCTCCCCCCTCAGGGGGCAGTTTTCTAAATTTTGCTGAAACCCCTCATGTGACATATTGTCGGAAAGTCCTGGGGCTACTTATTCATGTTATGCACATCTGTTGCCCCTACGCCTACTTTGCTCCCCCCTGAGGGGGCAGTTTTCTAAATTTTGCCGAAACCCCTCATGTGACACATTGTCGGAACGGCCTGTGACTACTTATTCATGTTATACACATCCAATGTCCCTGCCCCCACTTTGCGCCCCCTGAGGGGGCACTTTTCTAAATTTTGCTAACACCCCTCATGTGACATATTGTAGGAAAGGCCTCTGACCACTTATTCATGTTATGCACATCTGATGCCCCCCGCCCACTTTGCTCCCCCCTCTGGGGGCAGTTTTCTAAATTTTGCCGAAACCCCTCACGTGACATATTGTCGGAAAGGCCTGGGGCTACTTATTCATGTTATGCACATCTGTTGCCCCTCCGCCTACTTTGCTCCCCCCTGAGGGGGCAGTTTTCTAAATTTTGCCGAAACCCCTCATGTGACACATTGTCGGAACGGCCTGTGACTACTTATTCATGCTATACACATCTGATGTCCCTGCCCCCACTTAGCTCCCCCTGAGGGGGCACTTTTCTAAATTTTGCTAACACCCCTCATGTGACATATTGTCGGAACGGCCTGTGAATACTTATTCATGTTATACATATCCGATGTGCCTGTCCCCACTTTGCTCCCCTCGAGGGGGCTCTTTTCTAAATTTTGCTGACACCCCTCATGTGACATATTGTAGGAAAGGCCTGTGAGCACTTATTCATGTTATGCACATCTGATATCCCTCCGCCCACTTTGCTCCCCCCTGAGGGGGCTGTTTTCTAAATTTTGTCAAAACGCCTCATATGACATAGTGTTGGAATGGCCTATAACTAATTGTTCATGTTATACACATCTGATGTCCCTGAACCCTCTTTGCATCCCCCCCTGAGGAGGCACTTTTATCAATTTTGCCAGCACACGTTGTGACATTGTTGGAACGGCCTGTGATCACTTATTTATTTTATGCACCTCCAGTGTTCCTTCTACCACTTCACTGGCTTATCTTTCAGGAAAACCACTGTTATTTAAGACAAAAGCAGGCTGTACAGTGATACTACATGATTTTATGTAAAGAGAAGACACAGGTTTTTTACTTAAAGGGAAACTTCAGGTATTTCGGACAACATGGTAAGGGAATGCGCAGGTTTGTTTACCTAAAGGAAAGCTGAAGGTATTTCGGACAAAAAAAGTGGGGGGTTAATTCAGGTTTTTTGCCTAAAGGAAACCCGCAGATTTTTTTGTCCGAAATACCTTCAGTTTTCCTGAATGTTTTTTTTAAAGGTTTTTTGCTGACTTTTTTACCTGGGCCCCTCATGTGACATATTGTCGGAACGGCCTGTGACTACTTATTCATGTTATACACATCCGATGTCCCTGCCCCCACTTTGCTCCCCCTGAGGGGGCTCTTTTCTAAATTTTGCTGACACCCCTCATGTGACATATTGTAGGAAAGGCCTGTGAGCACTTATTCATGTTATGCGCATCTGATGCTCCTCCGCCCACTTTGCTCCCCCTGAGGGGGGTGTTTTCTAAATTTTGCTGAAACCCCTCATATGACATAGTGTTGGAATGGCCTATAACTAATTGTTCGTGTTATACACATCTGATGTCCCTGACCCCTCTTTGCATCCCCCCCTGAGGAGGCACTTTTATCAATTTTGCCGGCACACCTTGTGACATATTGTTGGAACGGCCTGTGATCACTTATTTATTTTATGCACCTCCAGTGTTCCTTCTACCACTTCACTGGCTTATCTTTCAGGAAAACCACTGATATTTAAGACAAAAGCAGGCCGTACAGTGATACTGCATGATTTTATGTAAAGAGAAGACACAGATTTTTTACTTAAAGGAAAACTTCAGGTATTTCGGACAACATGATAAGGGAATGCGCAGGTTTGTTTACCTAAAGGAAAGCTGAAGGTATTTCGGACAAAAAAAGTGGGGGGTTAATTCAGGTTTTTTACCTAAAGGAAACCCGCAGATTTTTTTTTTTTTTTCCGAAATACCTTCAGGTTTCCTGAATGTTTTTTTTAAAGGTTTTTTGCTGACTTTTTTACCTGGGAAGTAATATATATTTTGAATTTCATTTTGTAAAAAAAGTATGTTTTATATTTTAATTCCTAAAACTATTTCATATAGATACTCTGCTGTGTTAAAAATTCGATAGTGTTTTTACATATATATTAAATATTATGTATTTCGACATAGAGAGATTGAAAAACACGAAAACAGAAAAACTTCGAATTAATCTTATAAGCGATATTCCGAAGATAAACTGTCACCTAACTCTTGCATTAAAGAAGGTCTCGACGTATTTGTTACCATAAAAAATTTACTCGTTTTTTAAAAAGGGAGTAATATTACGCACTTTTCAAAATTTTCTTCATTTTTTAAACAGTACAGAGAAGGTTAGAAGGGTTCAGAGGATAATATTTTAGAAAAGTTTCTAAAAAGTCGAAGAAAATGAATGAATTAAATTTTTACTTATAAAATAAATAAAAAATATTTAGAAATTCTACAAAACAATGTTTCTGTTTTTTGTTAATAGAATTTCCTTTAACAGCATATTAAGTCAGTAATTATAATAGGCAATTAGGAATAATGCGTAAAGAATATTTAAGAAATAATCCTATATCATCAAATAATCTTTTTTAAAAAAATTGTTTCAATAATCTTTTATATCCATATCACAAACTTAACAAAAATCATACATCGAGTAGTCTTTTGACAAACCTATAAATTAAAATCAGTAATGTTATTGAAATTTATGTTTTATTTCGTTGAATAGTTTTGGCAGAAAAAACGACACAGGCATTTTTAGTGCAGAAAAATCCAAAATTTCATAAAATTCAAAGTATTATTAGCATACCTGCCCGGAGTTCGTAAATAATAACCTTAAACAAAACTAAAATTTGTATGATTTTATATCTTTTGAAACTGTTTTAAATGAACCTAATTTCGGAGCCACCCATTGCTCACCGCAGCGTCTAGCGTGTTCCCAACAAACTTCTTTCCGAACGAGCCTGTTATCTGGGTCCACGATACCTAAGGCAGCATGTACCGGAAGTGCTCCGCACGGGCCGGAGACAATTGAAAACCAAATTGAGTGAGCCAAACCTAGTAGTAATCAAGCGCATAGAATTAAAAAAAAATGCATCATTAATGTTAGAAAATGTTGGTAACTGCAGATTAAGATAAAATTTTATAATGCAGAAAGAAGCTGAATCGTAGTGTAAGTTGAATGAACCAAATCCCGTTGAAATTAGGTCCTTAGAATCGGGGGAAAGAAAGCACCCCTAAGCAGTGGAAGATGACATTTCCCGTTGTAAATTTCATAAATTACTTTAAGCATTAACACGATATTTAATAAACATATGAACTCCATTATTTAAAATTACCTTTAAATTAACGCGATTTTCAATTTACGGCTGCAGTAGGTAAATGTAAGTTGATGCTGAAAAAGGAGATTAACGTTCAAAAAAAGTAGTAGCTGATGTATAAATAAAGACCGGGGCATGGGTGCCAGGGTCTTAACTGGAATGTAATTGGGTATAAGAAAAATTTTTAGTAGTTTTAGATTTTCTAGAGGACGCTGAAACTATGTTAAAGAAAAATGTAATAGAATCTCATAGCTTTTAAAGATGCTGCAACAAAGGGCCCAAGAAGGATATTAATAGGTCAAAATTGGTAGTAGTTGAATTTTGAGAAATTTTTTTTGTCTCGTTCATGTAGTAGCAGGAGGACTTAAGAAGCTATTTAAAAAAGCGCTAGTGAATCGGATCGTTTTTAAGAAACCTATAACAAAATGTCCGAAGAGGACCGACTGATAGTAAAGAATAGGACCCGGACATGAAAACTTGTTAAAAGGTGTAAATTCTAGAACTTTAGATCTTCAATTAGTCAAAATTAAGCATAGGGTATGAATTAATCATTACAATAAAATTTTAAAGAAATGCGCAAAAAGTGGATGGGAAGATCCTTAAAACAGGGGCCTAGGGTCCAGTAAAAATAGGAGGGTGTTGGTCCGGGGAGAAGAGTGCAAGACTCAATTTTAAAATTTTGTATTGATAATGCGAGAAAATTAGGTGGTGAAAAATGCATGCCGCACAAAAGTTAAAGGAGCTCCGGATGGAAACCTAGGATGCCCCAGGATTTTAACAGGAATAAAGAAACGGGATAATAAGTCAACGAAAAATGGGTTCCAAACTGAAAATCGGATTCAGAGGAGGCAATTTATTAACAATTTATGGTGTAAGAATTTTAAGTTGCCCTGTACTGGGTCCCAAGGGGCCAGGGACTTAGGTGGCATGTAGTTACGTATAAAGGCACATTTTAGTAGTTTTTAAAGAGTCAAGGGATGCTAGAAATGGGATAAAGAAAATTGCAAGCAATTACGATCATTCTTAAAGAAGTTGCACGAAGGGCCCCAAGAAGGCGATTAATATTCAAAATTGGTGTTAGCTGAAGTCAGATAATTTTTTTTTTGTCGTTCATGTAATACCTGTCATACCTAAGAAGTTGTTAGGAATAAAAAGCTTCTGAATCGAACCATTTCTAATGGAGTTATCGTATGGGGCACAACAGGGACCACCTGATAGTTATAAACAGGGCCCTAAAATGGAAACATGTTACAAAGTCCTAGTACTTAACGATTTAGATCTATAATTAGTCAAAACTAAGCATAGGGTATGAATTTTTAGTTTGAATAATATTTTAAAGAAATACACAAAAAATTGAAAAAAAAATGGGAAAATGCTTCAAAAAAGCTTTCGTCTCTGAACTTTGAGCCATTTTACTATCATATTTTCCTGATGACGGCTGTAGAAATAGCTCAAAACGTAGATTTTAAATATTAGTTTATTAAAGTTCGTATTTTGTGCACCATTGAGCAAGATTGTGTGTTTATTTATTAAAAGTTTTTCTTTTTTCCCTTTTTTATACGCTCTTTATTTTGAATACTTTTATTTCCTTAAAAAAGATGAAAGAATATACATTCATTTATGTTATTATTCAGTATCGTCTAATTATCCTGTTATTTGTTCTGAATAAAATATCAAAGATTATTTACTATTTTCCTTGGACCATAAGAAAATGTTTTTACCGACAGTATTCACATCATATTTCTCAAAGTGTGCAAAAACACACTTAAAAGCAGTATGTGACAGGGATTCAGAAACAAAAAGATGCAGTTTAGAATATTAATAATTGACGTTATTGTATTTTAAGATGAAAAAATAAGTGTTTTTGCGGCACTTGGACATCAATTATTCTCGGCCTATTTCTGTGTACTTTAAGTTTATGTGGTTAGGTCTCTGTTATATTATTTATTCCCCTATTTTTAAATACATTACGGGGAATATTTTCGAGGCGATGATGTTGAAACAGATGCTATTATAATATTTATAATTCGATAATGTTTTAATCTGTATTGTCTGTGTGGTAGCGTTGGAAGTTGGTTCTCTGTAGATACTCATATGCCTGCTTGGATCTCATCTTCGGTGCCCTAAGGATAATTTATAATAAGAATAATTCTTGCCAATAAGTTATTTTTTATTATTGTATTAAAATTTCAGAATTTAGCGTTTTCATTAACGAAATAAAAATATTGGAAATAATTATTATCATATTATGATTATACTGTAATTTTACTATAATATTATCATAATTTTTTCAGGTGTTTCATGCGTATGAAAACAATGCCACATGCACTACATAAATTCAGGAATTAGCTTTACAAATTCGGTACTTACCGATCGGAATCCACTTTAGTAGCTTCATAAAGGATGGCATATAACAAAATATGATTCGTTCATAGTTTTAACAGAAGTAGTTCTGACGATAATATGTAGATATACATTATAGCTAAGAAAATATTAGAAATTTTCAGTTGGAAAAATAATATTAATTACTTTTTAGCAATCATCGAAGCACGCAGTCACTTGGAATCCCTTAGAGTAGAAACGTCCTCCGTAAATTGAGTCACCTGATAACACTAGCGTTGTCCCATAAAATTTCACTTTGATTGACTATTCAATTTCAGGCTGGAAATTTTGAGAGGAAAAAGTAAGTCACATTTCCAGACAAAAGCAACAAATCTTTTAACAACAAATGTCAAATGTCTTCAAGCACTAACGACAGATGGCAAAAGTAATAAATTTAAATGATGAAAGAAAAAAAATGTACTTATAATGCAAAGAAACTCAAGAATTAACTTTTCGAATATGTGGAATAAACCAAGTAACCATATAAAATTATATTATTGAATAAAAATGCATTTCATATATCTTTCGCTTTGCCATGTTCGCTCATTTATATTTTAGTATTGTTTCGATGAAACCGTATCAGGCGTTTGCGAAAAGTACATTTTCCGCGATTATAAACGCGTGAAGCTGCTAAAAAACGAAAAAAAAATTACAAACCAGAAAAACAATAATGAATGTCATTGATATAGATTTTAATATTACACAAGAAACTTAATCCGTTTACGAATATGTAACCTTTTCAGAAAAAAATAATAAGTATTGTCTTTTACCTTAATCATCAGGTCTGGGCTTTGCTTACCTATTTATTTATTTTTTTCAATTCTTGCAATATTTACTAATTTAAGTTTCTTATAACTTCTTTCAAACTTAATATTATATAAGAATTAAAAATATATAAATGTTTGCATCTTTTGTGTGTGTGTGCATAAAAAACATATTCAATATCTTCATGCTATATAAGGTGGATATATAAGTAAGATTATTGCGCCAAAAAATATTTCAAATTATTACAAATGAAATTCCATTATCTGATGTAGCTTCTGCTTTAAATTCAAGAATTTCAATTAAATTTAATGTCGTGCACTAGAATGAAATTTATTAATTACATACTGTAAATTTGACTACAAACAATAGACTATCGTTTCTAACTGCTCATCGGTGTAATTGACATTTTATCAATAGCCTGATAAATGACAGCTACTTTCAATATTGAAAACTGAAGGAATCCATAGTGTGAATGTCTAAACCATGTGTTGATTGATTTATCGGCTTAGTTATTCGTATGAAGTACTTACTATTTTCCATTTAAATTTAATCATCTTGTTTCTTACTTTATATAATATAATAGTAAACATTGTTAACATATTACATAAGAAATAATTTAAGAAACAAATTTCGTTTTCGGCTATAAACACAAGATTGTGCATAAATGAATTTTTACACTTTATGTCTTAAGAGGCTCCGGGATACAAAAAATTTTAATTTTTCTATATATATATTTTTTGTATTAAAACGTTCTCTGTTTTTATTCTGCTTAAAATGGTGTTTAAATCAGGGGTCTATCTTTATTAGAACATGAAATATTAATTTGTTCGTTTTGGTTTGTTTTCAAAATATAGCTTTCAAGCAATGATTGTCATGGAAACGACTCCTTGTGAAAATGAGTTTTCCTTCATAATGTTTTTTATCATTTTCGTATTTAAATTGTTATAAGTCAAGAACCGTTTAAGATAAATGGTTCAAACTTGGAATCTCTTTTCAATTATTTTTCTTTCATTTTGATTCAGAAATTTTGAAAAAATATATATATATACTTTTGAAAATATGATTATTTATTTTAAAGGTACATAATTTTTTTTTTAATTTTTAATTTAAATATTTTTAATTTTTTTAAGTGAATATTTCTAAAAATACTGAATCAAAATTAAACTTATACATTTCTGTGTATTCAAATGAAAAAATATTTTGAGTTGTAACCATTTTAAATTACCACACCTTTTTATTAAATTTTAAATTTTATATTTAAAACAATATATGTAAGAAAAGTTTTATCAATTTTTACAAGTGATATGGTTAACCATCACAAAAAATTGCAAAATTTTAACTCAATAAATAAAAATTATTTCAAAATGTGTCCCGGACCCCCTTTGCTGGGTTCAGGTACATGAAGATAGAATTTTGCAGTAGATTTTTATTCATTTCCTGGTATGCTAGAAATACACAGGTGTGTTTCCGATGATTAATACATGTTATTTTTTTTATTTCATGTAAATTATTACAAGAGAAGCGTTTATTAGTATGTATGTGTGTCTGTTGTTGATGGCTAAATATTTTGGATGACGATAGTCCAAACAGATTCGAATGCACCTGGAACTCAGATTTTTCATTTTTTGTTAATTAAGCCAGATATTAATAAAAAAACAATAATGAACATCGCAAGATTGCGTCCTACCGCTAATTGCTGTAAGCGACGAAGTTTTCTGCGGATCCTCAACCAAGGAAGAAAGCAGAAGTTGAAAGCGCTCTTTTTTCCCCAGTCTTAACAAGCGCGCATCGGCTTAAATATTTTAAATTTGATAGAAGTAAAATACCAAACGCTGCGTGCGTAGCTTTTTTTTATAACGGGGAATTCTGTTAGTAAAATTTATCAGAATTCGTGTCAAAAGATATTTTCTGAAAGACTTTAAAAATCAATTGAAATGCGAGAAAAAGAAAGTACCAATCCGTATCTATCTCCATTTTCCTTTCAACGGTGAAAACCGTTTAAAAAAATAACAACCCTTTCAAAAATATCTGTTTCTGAAAGTAAAATCTGAAAGTAAAGGATTTTCTTTTTTCTGTTTAGAAATCTCCATCTGTTTTATAAATAAAAATACAAAAAACTTAAAAATATCTACTCAAATAGCGTATAGTTTAATTTATAATGGCGTACTCAGTAATTAAAAAAATATTACCATTAGCCTTTTAAAATATCCATTGCTGTGACTCACTTTGTGATTTCGTTAGACTGTTCTTTCTCTGCGGAAATCCTTTTTTCATTAGCATACAATTCGGGTAGTCTCAAATTTCACTTTATAACTCACAAGACACAGAGAATTGTGTATTGGTAATGAAAGTTCTGGAGTGTTATTATTCTAGTTTCTGCGGGATTTATTATCACCATTGAAAGTAAAATAAGGTACTTGTACGCAATATGGACAGTGCTCTAAATATGGACATCCCTAATATCTTTAAAAGTAACAATTTTGATAGAGAGACGGCGCTACATGTCCGTGAAGAAAAGCATGTCCGTATAATTAAGACTGGAAAGTGCAAAAAAGCGCGCTGTTCGCCATTTGGAAGGAAACTTGCTGTTTCGTGGTCTGCTGATCGTAATTAGAGGTAGGTTTAAATTCTTATTAGATATGGTAAAATTAATTTTAATCTTGAAAAGTTATGTTTTAGAAAGCTGATAAAACATATTTTCGGTTGCTATTGCATATATGGCTTTAAAATGTTTTCTTTGTTAATTTTTACAAGATTTAATAAAGCTATGCGCGATTCACAATATGGACACCTTATGTTCACATTGGAAATATAACAAGTGAATCTTCAGATGCACTTGCTGTATCCTCCAATCCGCCAAGAAACCTCCTCCAAGAAAAAAATCCTCAAAGTCCTTGCAGAAAAATCAAAAGAAGCCTCCCCTCAGTAGGGTATCTGTTAGCGAAATCGCTGGTACCAGCGGTAATACTTCCTCAACAAAGGAGAGCTGGTACTGCTTCTTATGCAGTATTGATGCTGTTGCAGACATGCGGCTATGCATCACATGCGGCAGATATGTCCATGAGGACTGTGTGGGACTTACCGCCCATGATGAAGAAGTTTTTATTTGTCCATCTTGTGAGGACTGAATAATAACAGATGTAAATTCTGCAGACAGATGCAACAAAGCGAAGCAAAACCAACTATATTATTTCATAATATTTTGTAGTAACTGAGGTGCTTTTCATGGGTCTTCGAAGAGCCACAGCCGAAAATGACCCCCCCCCCCCTTCTAAAGTGCATGTTCTGAAGATATTTACTGTGCCCCCCACCTCCTCTGGAATACTTTAAGTAATATTTCTTTTATCCTCTCTACTCTAAAATCTATTGGAAGAGCGGCTCTTCCATACACAATGTGTAGTAGGTCAATAAGGATACACCTGTCTCTAATATGGACATACATGTTCATAATAGGGACATGAGGTTCCTTATTTGGACACTTGTAAACATTTTTTTTTTATTATTAAAATTAAACCAGAATAATTACAAGGCCGCTAATTTTATTAATGATAGTCAACAGTCCAGGGTTAGTGGTCATATATTTTTGGAGTCCTATGACGTGTACACGGGGGTGAAAAAAATCAATTTTCCTTAGGATGTCCATATTGGGTACAGGCATCTTATATGTAATTGTCTCAAATTAATTTGGCAACCAGTACATAGGGGGCCCACATTTCCATTTAAAAATATAAAATTTCATAAGTTCGATGGTGATTCCGAAGCTATGGGAGCTCCATCGTTAGGTTAATTTTGAAATGATTAATGTCTCAAAGTACTAATCCGTTCGACACTGACTTTAGGTAAATTTAAGTTTATTATCACGAGCCCAGTGTACGTGAGTCTTAAGTTGAAAACTATAAAGTCAAAACAGACCGAAGCGTGCGTAGTTCGAAGCTGCTGTGGTCTGACAGATTCTTTGCCCCGAAGCGAACCCATCCAGCCTTTCGATATTTTTAATTTAATCAATTTTCCTTTTACTTTTGTCCGTTTTCAAATTTTCAGTTTTTTTCTTTTCTTTTCTTCTGTGGCTTCCACTAGAAATTTTCGGTAAATGGGGCATAGGCAGGGGCGTCAGACGGACACGCGGAACGCCGCGCTCCGCGAATTCTGCGGCGGTTCCGGTGCAGAATTAAAAAAAAAAGGAAGAAAGAAATAAAGAATGAGAACAATAAAATTGAAAATTTAAAACCGGATAAATTTAAAGGGAAAATCTGTTAAATTAAAGACATCGAAAAGAGCAAAGGGTTAGACTTGGGGTTCTGAAGCTAACGTATGACCGCAGCGGCTTCGAGCTTAGTATAAGTCTAATATTGTGTAAGCATCCAACAGTATTGGGGGACCCCGCCTTTTGTTTCATTTCGACACTGCCGAGGAAAGGTTTAGGCTTGCGGTACTGAAGCTATCGTACGACCTCAACGGCTTCGAGCTTATTAGTAGTCTAAGATTATATAGGCATCCGAAGGCATTTGAGGCCCCAATTCGTGTTTCATTTCGACACTGCCGAAGCCCATGATGCCCCAACATTATGTTCGTTTGGAAATTATTTTAAAATATAAAAGCAAAATAGACCAGAGATGTGTAGCACTCCCCATGTATGAAGGTTGCAGGCAATGGGGACACTAACATTAAGTTTGTTTACAAAGATTCTCGTTTAAAAAACAATTTTAGCTGTATTTAAGTTTATTATACCAGTCCATTTACGCTGGGCGAGTCAGCTAGTTATATATTAATTCTTTAATTATTTATGAGGGATATTTTTGGTAGCCGGATGCATGAGATAAATTCAAGACAATCTTTAAGGTTATAACTATATATGAGTTAACAACGGAGTTAATTCGACGCCAATCAATGCTCACTAAAATATACCAACTCTCTGTGAAACTGCAAAATGTTCTATTGTTGCAGACAGTTCACAGACAGTGGCATTACTAAACAGCTCGTCACTACACTACTGATCACTACAGTAAAAAGAAGAAAAGAAAAGAAAATTGTAATTAAAAGAAGAAATAAATTTTTTACATTAAAAAAAATTATATTTCTTTTATTCTGCGCAGCAAAAGGGCAATGATGTTCCATTTTTAAATTATTTTATTATGTTGTAGGAATAACGTAATTGTCATTATTTAATAATGTGCAAATTTCGCGAAAACAATTTTTTTACGTGAACATTTTACGATTCGTTGATTTTAAATTATTTTCCCAGTTGAACTCCTATTATTTACTACTCCTATAAACTGCACAGTATAACCTTAATAGTGTACTATATTACAAAATTTTACATGTATTATAACGCATAAAAGCGAACAAATAACACCAGATATGACAATTAACATTATCAGTTTGAGATTAATTGCACACGTCAACATTTATAAATACGGCATTTACTTTTTACTACTTGAAATAGAACAAAACATACATGTTTAAATAAAGTTTGTTTGAAAACAGTAATTTAACTCGTTAATTTCAGATGTTATTTTGAAGCAAACAATTAGTCACATATTTGTTTAATCTATACTAACATTATAAAGAAGTAAAGTTTCTTCTTTTGTATGTTTCTTTGTAGGACTTAATCTCTGGAACTACCGAACCGATTTCGAAAGTAATGGCATCAAAATGTTTGTGTTAGTCCCCGTTCGAACATAGGCTATATCTTATGTCCATGCCAGTAACCCAAAGGGGGGTGCAGGAGCAAAACACGTTCTAAAAATGCGAATGCATAGTATTTATTTATAACAAATAAATGATGTGTAAGAGCATTTCTTAAAACATCGAAATTTAAAAGGGCTGAAAAAGCGCGAAAAGCGTTCTATAAAACGTTCTAAATGGCAATTTTTGCGCAATCTCAGGAAGTACCAAACCGATTAAAAAATAATGGCGTGAAAATGATTGTGATAGTGTTTGCTTTAACACAGGCTATAATGAACGTAGGTGCCACTACCCCAAAGGGGGTGCTGTTGTAAAAAGCGTTCTAAAAATGCGAATTTTGTGTTATTGAAAGGCCTATAGACATGAAATTTTGCATGGTAGTTACCTATTACATACCCATAAGGCATGGTGACGTTACGGCGACGTCGTTGTGAAGTCACACTGTGATTTTGTGACCGTCGATGTGAAGTCATAGTGACTAGAACGTGAAGTCGTTATGGCCGTTTTAGAGCTCATTTGTGACGTCACATTGTGACCAATTTGTGAAGTCACGGTGTGACTAATTTGTGAAATATGTGTCATTTGTGACGAAATTGTCATCAACACTGTGATGATTCTGTGACGACAGTGACAATGTTTGTGAAGTCACATTGTGACAATTTTGTGAAAATTGTGTGATTTGTAACGATTTTGTCATTAACTTTTTGACGAACATGTGGCTACAATGACAATGTTGTGACAGAGTTAAGATGCAAGACATTTAATGAAAAATGGAATCGCTATTCGAGTCCAATCAATGAACCTAGATAATCGAGGCAGGAGTGATTATGAGTAAAAGAAAATTCTGAAATTCACAGAAAAATGTATTTTTCACGATATTTTGTCGAAATTTGCGGGTTTTTTATTCGCAATCCTTTGGCGAAATTCGTCTTATTTGCACAATTTATTGACATTTCACGATTTATTGAAATTCTACGTTTCTTCGCTATCCTTTGACGAAATTCGCTTTTTTCGCGATCCATTGATGAAATTCACGTTTTTTCTTCAATCTTTTAACGAAATTGCGATTCTTAAATGAAATTTACGTTTTTCCCACGATCTTTTAAAGAAATTTAGATTTTTTTCGCGATCATTTGACAAAATTCTCCTTATTTGCGCGATTTATTGACAAAATTTCGCCTTTTTTGCGGTCCATTGACGAAATTCGCGTTTTTTCTATAATTTTTTAACAAAATTTGCTATTCTTAGATGAAATTCGCTTTTTTCCACAATCTTTTGACAAAATTTGTATTTTTCTCGACCCTTTGATGAAATTCACCTTATTTGCGAGATTTATGGACAAAGTTTTGCGTTTTTCTCGGTCCTTTATCAAAATTCACGTTTTTTCAGCTATTCTTAGATGAAATTTGTCGTATTTGCACGATTTTATAGACACAATTTCACGTTTTTTTCGCTATCCTTTGACAAAATTCGCATGTTATTCGCGATCGTTTGACGAAATTCGCGTTTTGTGCCATGTTCTCTTGACGAAATTCGTGTCTTTTGTGCGATTTATTCACAAAATTTTGTGTTTTTCACGGTCCTTTGACGAAATTCACTTTTTCCCCGCGATTATTAGACGAAATTCTTGTTTTTCCGTGATTTTTGGACGAAATTTAAGGGTTTTTTTTTCACGATTCTTTATCGAAATTCACGTTTATTCCGCGATCTTTTGAAGAAATTCGCGTTTTTTTTTTTCGAGATCTTCTGGCAAAATTAGCGATCCCTTGAAGAAATTATTTTTTTTTCCCGTGATCCTTAGACGAAAGCCAAATATTTTTTAGGATTCTTTGTCGAAATTCGCTTTTTCTCCAGTGTGATCCTTAATTTGAATTTGAGTTTTTTTTCCAATTCTTTGTGGAAATTAGCTTTATTCCGCGATCTTTTGACTAAATTGGCGTTTTTTTTCACGATCGTTTGGACGAAATACCCGTCTTTTTCGGTGACTATTTTCCGAAGTTCGCGATGTTTTTCGGTAAAATTTTGGCGATCTCGAAATACTTTGCGATTTACGGAGTTAACGAGCTAATATATATTTTTAGGAAGAAAAAGAAAAATTTAGGAGATTTGGGGGAATTTTAGGGAGTAAAATAACAGTCAAGGAATGTATTTATTTGCAGTTTTTATTAATTCTACAATTACTTACTGTTTCCTCTAGGTAATTTTTTAAAGTTTCAGCACCCTGCTCTTTTTAAAATTGGCGAAATACACCCTTAAAAAAACTGAAATTCATCTTTAGTTGCAATCAGATATTTCTTATAAAAAACTTCCCCATACCACAGTATTTGGTAAATCAGCGTGCCCAAGACTTTGCAAAAATTATAGAACATTATTTCTTTAGAAGATACAAGATATTGTTAAATCCTGTCGTTATTTAATTGTATTTTTCAATTTGTAATTCATAAAATCCTTAAAAATTAATGTCACTTTATTTATCGTATTAACAAATTATATAATTTTTCCTTATAGCATTACTAAACACATTACTAATACATTTACTCATGAAGTAATGCTCTGTTTTTACTGAACTAGCACCTCTTTTTTCTATGAATATTAAATTATCATTTTAGGAATTAAAACGTAAAAAATATTTTTTTTCCTAATTAGAGAGTAAATTGTTGGAAAAATGATTAATTTCAAACATTGTCAACAATTTGATATTAAGTGCAGAGATTAATAATTTTAATAACTGCAAATATCAATAGTATTTAATACAGTTTTAGATAATTATTACAAAATATCAATGCATGTAACATTATTGCATACTACTAATGAAAATGAATGGTGTTTTATAAACACTCTAATTACACTAACTAATAATTATAATTAAAGCTTAAAACATAGATTATCTTATCGATTACAGGTTTAATTGTTTTAGAAACCTAAAAGTATTAAAAGCTAATCCTCGTTTTAATGCAGGGAAAAAAATCATAAAAATCCGATTTAAATTTAAAAAAAATCCGATTAAAATAATAAAAATCCGATTTTTTTAATCACGATTTTTTTACACCCACCTTATTTTGAGGTATGTTGCGAATATGCATAACGGTGAGGTGATACAAAAGGTTAATTCATTTTATATCAAAGTCTGCCTGCAGTAAAACACATATTTAAAAACATCTTTTGGTTATTCAAAAATAACTTTAAAAATTGATTGCCAAAATTACATTTTTATTTATGAAATTATATAGTAACAGTAATAACAACTCTTACTGCCTATGATTTTTAGGAAACAACGATCATTAAATGTTTTTGCACCGCAGCTACTCTATTCGGAGTCTAATGCGAAACTTTTTCTACAATTTGCCGATGATCTATCTGGCCGGATGTCTGTTGCCAAGTCCACTATATCTCTGATATTATTAAGAATAGTACAACTTCTCGGATTATAGAATATTGGAGAAAAAACTTTTTTTTAATTATTGAAATCTCCATTATATATTTACAATTAATACGTTTGACTAGTACCACCAAAAAGCATTTTTATATGAAAAATATCAATTATTTATTCAAATAAAATTTTGAAATTCAATAGCGATACTTTCATATTAGCAACATTCCAAGAGTTAATAGTCGAAGAAATCGCCAAAGATTTTACTACCAACAGCAGTTTTTTTTATTATTCTAATAGTTTCAGTAGTTTAAGCGAGCAGTTCGATTACATGTTTATTAAATTTGTGTTTTATTTATGTACATTTTTTGATGACGTTTTTAATTTACTATAAAGGTTTTAGAATAACGTGCTGTGAAAATTTTATATATACAGTCTGGCACAAATGCAGGTAATCATATTTACTTTTAAATGACACAGTAAAAATAAAAAATAATTAAAATAATATAAAATAGTTAGCCATTTTTATGTTTATAAAGTATAAAAATTCATCCATACGCACAAAATAAAAACACACATTGGTTCATTATTATTATTATTATATTATTTATAGGATTAGATGATAATTATAAATAACAAGCCCACTTTTATCAGTCTGTTTTCTAATAGAGTGTATAGTATAGATATTTTGAAGTTCATGAGTATAAAATCATTCAGGAAATAAATTATTAAAAGCATCCAGAATAAAAAAAATATAATGAAATATATTTTACATTTTAGCTTCATTCATTCAAGTACATGGATATGCTTTTTAATAATTAAAATTTTTCAATAAAACCATATTTAAATTCTCACTGAGTCGCATAATTTCTAAATTTGTCAACAAATTGAAACACCGGTTTACTTTGAAAAATTTTCCTCCATAAAGTTTAACAGAAAAGTTCTTACCAGCTAAGGATATCTCTTTATAATTTTTTATAACTTTTCTCGCATCGAATAATACTCATTGACACTGATTTTTCCCCTTAATGCTACATATGCATAATATCCTTTAAATAGTACTTCTATATTATGTAAAAAAAAAATCTTATTTTTTCTAAATATATATTCTGAACAGATATTAATTTTTAAATAGAAATGTGCAACGCAAATTGTTTCAGACCATCAAAAAATTTTATTCTATAAAAAGGCCTTTTTATTTAGTACGTTAAAAACATTTAAATATTTTCTAATTATGTTAAACTTCGATTATAATATTTTTCTATGTCATTTTAACGTTTGAGAAAACATGTGATTTTAACCTATAATATTTTAAAAGAAAACAAATCTGATTAAAATAAATTTATATAATTGATTTTAATCATCTGATTAAAATTGTTGATAGGCAGTTATTAATTTAAATAAATTAAATAATAAATATACTAAACTTTATTAGGTTAATGAAATGTTTATAAGAAAATACTAAAATCTTTGTAATTAAAAGAAAAGCAAACTCTGGAATTAAATATTTTTTCATACCTTTTTTAACCTTAACGTCGTTCTTTATATTCTGATGTAATCCATGTTTTAGAAAGAAAAAATTTTTGAAGTACAAAATATGTCCAACAACAAATACCATAGCAATGATGGGAATCATTCTAAACCACACCAAAGCTAGTGCAATTATCTCGGACAAATACTTTCGTCTAAAGTGATATCTTGGAATGATTATTCCTATGAATTTTTTAGGTTAAATATTTATAACTGACAGACTGCACGTTCACAACACTACCTATTGTCCAGCGAAAAACAGTCTCAGCCTGTTCCAAAGACTAAACGCAATATGTTGTGTTTAATAGTTTTTATCGTCTGTGGTTTTTTTCGCGCTCTTTTGTTTATCAAGGCACAGAACAGGAGCAGGTGTTTTTTCCGTTCTTATACATTTATATGACGTAATACTTTTTATAAGCATGGTTCTAATTAAAATTTCTTGTTTCAAAAAAATTTTGATGCATTTAATTTTTTTTCGATATGTTTCAAAATAGTTCAAGTTTTAAGTTTTGTAAAGCTACTTTTTTGTCAAATATGACAATAATTATACTAATACTGGGGGTATAACAAATTAAACAATGTTTGAATTTTTAGAGTATTTAAAATTAATTTTAATATGCAATAATCCAAGATCTTTTGAAAATAGAAATGTCAAGTTTATATTATACGTAGTAAATGTAAATATGTTTGTAAAAAAGAAATAAAATAACTGGCGAAATAATCTTCTTTGTGCGGGAGTGGTGGTGGGGAGGATTCTCATTTTTTTTTCTATTTTAATTTCCTGTACACTGTTAAAAATTTGCAGCATTCCGGCAGGTCATTTTTTCCGAAAACGGTTACACAACCGTAATTTTAACACTATTCTGACCGTATTATTGGCCATTTTATGGTCAGAATATAGTTAAATCATGGTTATGAAACCGTTTTTTCAAAAAACGGTCGAATGACCCGCTAGAATGCTGCAAAATTTTTAACAGTGTATAGTAAAACAGCTTGTAAAAAAAAACAGTATTTTTCAAAATAAATTTCTAGAAATAATATATATATGAATAATTAATTACGCCATGTGTTTTGCATACATTTTGTATATTTTATTTGATATTCGGAAAAAGTTAAATTTATTTAAAAAGTGTGACACAAGTAGCGAAATTTTTTTTTAAAATTTGAATTACTTAAAATAATTAAACACTAGCCGAAACATTTATTACTGAAAATATAGAAGTGTTTTTATTTATTATAAAAAAGCATTGCTTTATTACAAAACTCCGTCCCTCCCCATGCCCCCACACAAACAAATCTTTGCTTTCTGCACCCGTATATTATTTTCTGTCATTTCCACTGATAAGAATAATTTATAAATAACAAACCAACTTCCCGGATTATAGAATACAGGAGGAAAACATTTTCTTATTTTTAAAATCTCTAATATATATTTACAGTTAATACATTTTTCTAGATTGACCACTAATAAAACCAAAAAACATTTTTATATGAAAAATATCAATTATGTATTCAAATAAAGTTTTAAAATTCAATAGCGATACTTTCATATTAGCAACATTCCAAGAGTTTATAGTAAAAAAAATCGCCAAATATTTTACTACTTACAGTAGGTTTTTTAATTAAAATAGTTTTAGTAGTTTAAGCGAGCAGTTTGATTACAGGTCTATTAAATTTGTGTTTTATTTATGTACATTTTTTGATGAAGTTTTTAATTTCGTTGTGAAATATTAGCCGGAAACAAACACTGAATTATTTTTATTGTATTTATATTGTATATTGAAGTGGAAACGTTTTAATCTTAACATATGTTTAGTCACACTGTGAGTTTACAATATGGTGGAGTTTTTTTTTACACATAATGAGACGTACGTTACATGTAGTGACATAACAGTGACATCACAAAAAAAATTTAATTGCCAGAAAAATATTTTTTACAGTAAATAACATATTTGGAAGAATTTTTGTAATTTTTTAAAGTTTTCTAAGAAGTTCACATATCAGTCACAGTGTGACATCACTGAGTGGTGGCATTTTGGTCACAGTTGTGACGTGACCACAGTGACTTAAAGTGACGTCACAATGACGTCACTGTGACCATGCATGCTATGAGGGTATAAATGATCTCTAAAAATATTTCTTAAAACATTCGATATTTAAAAGAGGTGAAAATGCGCGAAAAAGGCGTTCTAAAAAACGTTCTAAATGGCAATTTCTACGTAATCTCAGGAAGTATCAAACCGATTTTAACTGTAATGGTTCGAAATTGATGGTGACAAAACTTGCTTTCACATAGGCTCTATTTCATGCCGGTGACACTATCACCTTGGGGTTGCATGATGAAAAAGGGTTCCAAATGCGTTTTTATGATACTGAAGGGCCTAGAAACATGAAATTTGGCATGATACTAATATAATATAAATCAGTTCTAAAAACGTTTCCTGAAAAAAAATCGAAATTTAGGAGGAGTGAAAATGCTCGAAAAGCGTTCAAAAAACGTTCTAACCTGGGTTTTCTACTCAATCTCAGGATCTAACAAACCGATTTCAAAAGTAATGTTTGGAAATTGATGATGACAGCCCTTGCTCCAAGATAGGCTATAAATGCACAAAATGCGTTCTAAATGGTGTTTTCTATGCAATCTCAGGAAATACCAAAACGATTTATAAAATAATGGTGTCAAAACGATGGTGACAACCATCGCTCCAAGATAGACTATATTTTATGTCAGTATCACTACCCCTAAAGGCATGCAGGAGCAAAAAACTTTCTAAAAATACGATTTTTGTGTTACTGAAGGACCTAGAAATATGAAATTTGAAATATTTGTTACGTATTAGATGTAAATTATACGTAAGAACATTTCTTAAAAAGTTTAAAATTTAAAAGATGTGAAAATGTGCGAAAAACGTTCTAAATGGCA
The DNA here is from genome assembly GCA_963932465.1 of Maratus speciosus. Lineage (NCBI taxonomy): Eukaryota > Metazoa > Arthropoda > Arachnida > Araneae > Salticidae > Maratus > Maratus speciosus. Next base: position 177,077,584 of record OZ010792.1, read on the forward strand.
ATTTCTACGAAATTTTAGGAAGTATCAAACTGATTTCAAAAGCAAGGATTGGAAATCGATGGTAACAGCCAATGCTGTAACATGCGTTCTATTATATGTCGGTGTCGCTACAACCTGGGGGTTGCAGGATCAAAAAATGTTATAAATTGCGGTTTCTGTGATACTGTCAGCGCTTAGTAACATGAAATTAGACTTGGTACTTACTTATAAGATATAAATGCTCTCTAAGAACAGTTTTTAAAGAATTCAATATTTAAAATGCGTGAAAATGCGCGAAAAACGTTCTAAATTGCGATTTCTACGCAATCTCAGGAAATATCAAGACGATTTCAAAAGTAATGGTTGCAAATTGATTGTGAAAGTACCTGTTACAACATTGGCTATATTTTATGTTGTTGTCACTACCACCTGGCTGTTGCAGGAGCAAAAAATGTTCCGAATTGCGTTTTGTGATGCTGAGGTATCAAACATCTAAATATGGCATGGTAATTAATAAAAAAATACAAACGCTTTCAATGAATAGTCGGAAGAAAATTCTGAATTTAAAAAGATGAAGCGAGTAAAAAGCGTTCTAAAAACGTTCTAAATTATGTTTTTGATGCAATCTTATGAAATACCAAACCGATATAAATAAAATCAATTGTTGCAAATTGGTGGTGATAGAACTTTCACAAACATAAGCTATATTTTATATCGGTGCCACTATCACCAGAAGGTTGCAGGAGCAAAAAACTTTCCAATTTGCGATTTCTGTGATACTGAGGAGGCTAGAACCTTTAAATATGGCATTACTGGTTACTTATAAAATATAAATGCCCTCCAGGAACAGTTGAAAATAAATTCTAAATGTAAAAGGGGTGAAGTGAAGAGAAGGAGCGAAAAGCGTTAAAAAAAGGGCTAAATTACGATTTCTATGCAATCTTATTTAAATAATAATAAAATCCGTTGCAAAAGTAATGGTTGCGAATCAATGGTGACAATCTTTTATCCTATACAGCCTATATTTTGTGCCAGTGGCACTACCCCCTGGAGGTTGATAGGAACAACAAATGTTCTAAAAAAGCCCTTAAAAACTTTCTAAATTACGTTCTCTATGGAATATTAGGAAATACCAAACCGATTTCAAAATTAATTTTGGAAAATTAATAATGACAGTCTTCTTTTCAGCTTAGGCATTTTATGTTTGTGCCACTACAATCAGAGAAGTGGTACACCATTAAACAAGAATCTTTGAAATTGACATGGTGGTTAATTTTAAGATGTAAATGTGTACTAAGTCAGTTTCTAAAAAAAGGAAACTGGAAATTGATAATGAAATGAGTATAAAAGCTTCAAAATAATTTCTAAATTATCATTTATTTATAATTAGTTTAAGTTATTTTTATTAATTTAAGTCTGGTTCCTGCTTAATGTATTGTAATAATGAAGTTTAGTTAAACTGTGTCTTAATTAGCAATTTTTGAATTATTCCTAAAAGTTTAATATCTTCTAATAAGAATTAGTCATACAAATATCACTTAGCATATTTCAACTATTACGCGAGCAAATTCGCGGGTTTTGCTAGTATACTGAATACTGATACATGAATTAAACGAAACTGCCTCTGGCTAAAATGAGATAAACTAACATTTTCGATATCATAGACTAATTTTTTATGATTAACGGCCTACTTCAGTCATGCGAAAAGACCCGTTCGCTAATGCTATTCCTATGGAAGAAATTTATAATGATATCTCGGTTGCATTTCAATATTTTTAGATGATTTTTCTTTTTTCAGTGGCTAACTGAGGTCAATCTGTAAAAATGCCGTTTTTTACTTTTTCGATTTTCATTGGGGATTTTTTTGAAGAGGATGATTTCATTTTAGGAACCGGTTCTGAAAATGAAAGTGTCCTGATTAAAAATACTTGTAAAAGAAATTGAAAAAGTAGAAAACGTCCTGCATACAGATCGACATCAGCTAGCCAATGCAAAAAAAATCATTTAAAAATAGTGAAATGCGACCGAGATACCTTTATAAATTTCTTCCATAGGAATAGCATTAGAGAACGGGTCTTTTCGCGTGACTGAAGTAGGGCCTTAAGAATAATTTGTGGCTTTCTTTCTAGAACTTGCGATTTATATAATAATCTTAAATTTGAGCATATTCGTCTTGTTATTTTATAACAAAAAAATGGTTGTGGCAATTAGGGCTGGATTATTTATCAATATATCATCAAATATTGATATATTTTAATTATCGCAATAACAGTATCGGAGTTCTTACACTAAGAATATATCCCAATACCGATACCTAGATTTTTACTCTAACCCATACATCACAAGAATTTTTTTTACCGACCAAGACTTCAAACACCGAAAAAAGCGCCGAATATTCAAAACCATTAAAGCAATATCCTTTATTTTCAATCGTTACCTTATCGTCATCCAATCCCCGCTTCTTCCAAAGCACAGTGAATTCTCAGTGAATGAATCTCCAGTGATTATCTCTCTTTCGTTAATACTAACTACCCCCAATACATTCTCTACGTTCAATCGTTGCCTTAGCAAAATCCTTTCCCCGCTTCTTTCAAAGCACAGTATCCCCCTCCAGTGATTATCTGTCTTTAGTTAATACTAACTATTCCAATATATCCCCAATACATTCTCTACGTTCTTATGTTTCAACCGAAATTTTCATTATCCGCAATGTTTCAATCGTTACTGAATAATGAATGCTTGTTACCATACACGTTTTAATTCTACTGCTGCTATTGATCTAGACATATCAAGCCTTATGATTGCCAGAGAGGCTGTGAGTGTTTATTCAGAACATTTCCCTAAGGATCTACATCCAATGCATGAAACTATAACTGATACATTGCAGCATCTTAGAGAGACCGGCTCTATTTCACCACGATCCAGAACAACTAGACGGGCAAGGTTCGAGTGACACTGGAGGAGGCGCTGGCATTCGCCCTTTTATTCCACAGCTGAGCACGGCGGAAATAAGTGAGGCATGTGGTCAGAATGCTTGGCATTTGTTACATGCATATGATGCGCATCCATACCATCCGACACTGGTGCAAGCATTGATGTTGGGTGACCAAGCACGACCATTTGATTATTGTAATTTTAAGCTTAACACCTTAGAGGAAAATCCGTTGTTCCTTTGTGACATTCTGTGGACAGATGAGTAAATGTTTACACGGTGTGGCATTGTGAACGTGCACAATGTGCATTACTGGTCACTGGGAAAACCCCACTACGATCGCACAGTGTGTTGCGGTACATGGGGAACCCATCTTCTACGATGGGACCTTAACGGGTGATCGTTACCTGCATCTGCTATAAAACACGTTATGTGGCTGGTATGAAGAGCGGCCTCTCCGACATGCATGCAGGGTGTTGTTTGCAACATGATGAAGCCCTCTTCGGATAAAACATCAAACGTCCGGGCGTATATGGCCACCGAATGCGGTCAACAGATTCTTGAATATGGGTGTCCGGTAGAGTGGTCACCTCGTTCGCCGGACTTAACTCACATGGACTTCTACCTCTGGCGTTACATCAAGGCATATATCTATGTGACTGAGACCACTTTTCTGGTTTATCTGAAGCAGCGCATCATCCTTGATTGTTGCACAGTTTGCACACCTGCTATGCTTTAACATGCCCAGGACTCAGTAATGCCACGCATTCAGTCGTACATTGCCACCGATGGAGAACCCTTTGAGCAGTAGGTTCCCGCGTTTGATGCATTCATTTTTTATAGTAACCTGTTTACTGATGTTATAATAAATTGATATTTGTTTTCATGTTTAATTTCAATATTTCATTCTTTGCTTTGTATAGGACCCCTAAAAGTCAGCTTAAATTTATAGATGAAATAACCATTTTTGGCGATTTACCGATTTGGCGATAGAGTGGCTAAAGGTGGTTTCGCCGTAAAAAAAGGACAGTGCATCCTGATTTTGAACTCGAATTACTTTAATTCATCTTTTAACTGATCCCCAATGAAAGATAAAATCATGTGCAAAAATCTCAAACTTTGAAATTTAATAACTATTTTTGAAGTACAGATATCAAACTTTTTGTGTTACATCTGTTATGATATGTGAAAACTTTTACTAAATATAACTATAGAGAATGGGGAGCCGTATATAAAGTTAGATTTCGTAATTTTTATAAAATGGATTTTTTACTTTAAATAAAGTCACAAATGAATATTTACCTCATTTGAAACGTTTTTGTAATTGGAACTATATGTCTACAACCAACGGTTGAGAAATCAAATGTCGGCCATATATAACGTATTGCACCCTGTATGTATTTACCTAACCAGCATTGAGTTAATTGAAAAACTTAGAACTCAAATGAGCTCAGAGTGGAATGACAAGTTCACCTTGCGTAAAAATAACTAAAATTAAAAACTGTTTACTAAAAAGGTGCATAAAAATTTTTATTAAAATATTCCATTACAAAATGAACCGGTCTTTAAACCTAAAAATCATTGATGTTAAAAAATCACAATGAAACAGAAAAAGATGATTCCTGAGATCTTTCGATCGCAAACGCGATCATTTTCAAAGGATACTTTCACTGGAATGTCGCATTCACTGAGCTATTTATACACCAGTCTGGGGAAAAAAGGATCAATCTATTATTTGTTGGGGGTGTCTATGAAGTTGTTTTGTTCCAATGCTGAAGTGTTAGATATTTTTAAAATATTAAACCAAGTATGAGGTATATCATAAGATAAAACATCGTTACATACATTATTTTCTTTACTTAAAATCTCCAATGATTCCCTAATTCTCAAAGCATAATAATCAGATGTAGGTAAAATAACTCTTGCATTCTCGAAATCTATTTTTAAATTTTGGCGTTGATTTAATCTGGAAAGGGCTGTAGACGATCGGTTAAACTGGGTATCTCTCATGTGCTCCTCCAATCTTTCTTTAAATTTTCGAGTTATCATACCTATGTAGCTTAACTCCTTCTGATTTTCCGTTTGAAATAGGGTAGAATAAACACCTGCAATTTCCTTATTAGGTATGGGATCAATTCTTAAGGAAATTCAATTCTTAATCCTTAAGGAAATTTGATATCACTTTAATAGCCAAACCTCCTACAAAACCAAAAGCTGTAATTCAAAGGAAAATTGATCCCATGCCTAATAAGGAAATTACAGGTGTTTATTCTATCCCATTTCAAACGGAAAATCAGAAGGAGTTAAGCTACATAGGTATGGCCACTCGAAAATTTAAAGAAAGATTGGGGGAGCACATGAGAGATATCAAGTTTAACCGACCGTCTACAGCACTTTCCAGATTAAATCAACGCCAAAATTTAAAAATAGATTTCGAGAACGCAAGAGTTATTTTACCTACATCTGATTATTATGCTTTGAGAATTAGGGATCATTGGATATTTTAAGTAAAGAAAATAATGTATGTAACGATGTTTTATCTTATGATATACCTCATATTTGGTTTAATATTTTAAAAATATCTAACACTTCAGCATTGGAACGAAACAACTTCATAGACACCCCCAACAAATAATAGACATCCTTTTTTCCCCCAGACTGGTGTATAAATAGCTCAGTGAATGCGACATTCCAGTGAAAGTATCCTTTGAAAATGATCGCGTTTGCGATCGAAGGATCTCAGGAATCGCCCATTTCTGTTTCATTATGATTTTTTTTTTTAACATCAATGGTTTTTAGGTTTAAAGACCAGTTCATTTTGTAACGGAATATTTTAATAAAAATTTTTATGCACCTTTTTAGTAAACAGTTTTTAATTTCAGCATTTAGTTGCACAGGGATTTCATAAACACCAGAATGAGATAAAATTGGTAGAGGATCTTGCTTTATGGTAATAGCTGTAAACAGATTTTTTGAATGGTACGCAACACGAAGAATTCTGAATCTTTTAAATTTATCTTTAATATTGCAAGCATTGCTGTAATATATGAAATTTTTCTATAAATAGGACGGGTTAACTTAGCGCATTGGGGATAACTATGGAACTTCTCGATTAATTTGTGGATATCTGTGGATTATACCATGGTCAATTCAAATCTTGACAATATGGTTCTGTTCATCTTCTAAAATTTCTTCCGAACAAAGAATATGTGCCCTCTTACTAAAAGAAATAATCGCAGATATTCTGAAACCCATGGGGTTAAAGCAGTAACAGGAATAATGCTACCTATCTTAATTGATTTTATGAAAACTTTTCTATTAAGTGAAAAACCTGATTTTATAACTAAAACATACAAAAATGGTAAGGTGTTATTGACTTCTTTTTTCATGGTAAATTTAATACTGTCATCAAGTTGATTCAATTTTTCAAAAAATTCTATTAAAGCTGTTCTTCCTTCTTCCCATACTACAAAAATGTTGTCAACGTACCTTAACCATAATTTAGGTTTATGTTTGAAAGTGTTAAAAATAAAATCTTCCAATGGTCTAAGCTTAAACTGAGAAAGAATACTTGATAGAGGTGCATCCTTATCTTGTTTATAATATTTACCGTTAAAGTAGAATACATTACTCTTCCTATCTCCAGCGTGGAAATTACTTTTGTAATTATTTTCCCTCTTCTCTTGTTTCTTTTCTTTTTTATTTTGCTTTTTAAAAAAAGTTCTTTTGGTTTTTTCTTGTTTTATTCTTTTATATTTCTTTCTTTATTATTATTATTTATATTTTTTAATTTACATTTTTATTTTATTTTAATTTTGTTTACTTCTTTTATTTCCATTTTTTCCCTATCAATTTCTCTTCTATCTTTTTGGCAACACTTTTCTCTTCTGCATGGGCTCCTTTCAGCTAGCGCCATCTGTCCGTATTCTTTGCAACATTCTCTACCTTTCAGTTTATTTTTGACCTTGTTCGCTTACGGACACGTGTTTATTGTAGCTGATGACGAGCTGTAATATTTTTATCTCGAAACGCGTCCTATGTATTGTTTTTATTTTATGGTAATTTTTTACAAAGTTTTATTATTTTAATTACGTTACTCTGGTTAATTAAATTTAACCCTGCTTCTAATGAGGTTTTAATTTATTTACTCGGATTATTTAATTTATCTGTAGACTGGTTAATAGTATTCGTAACTTCGGAAATATTTATGGAGGGGAAAAGTGCGACAATATCAAAACTGACCAATATAGCATTCTCCCGTACCTAATGGCAAGCGCTGGAACAGCGCCATCTGTGATATAAAAATTGACTTTGAGTTCTAGAGTATTCTGTTCGACGAGCGAGTTGGTGTTGTGAAATGGCGATGTGTTTTCGCAAGTTTTTTTTTAGTTGTTTATGTGAGTGAAATAAATAATTATGTTGTGTACGGTCCTACAGAATGAAGTGTGGTGTATTCTTATTCTGTGTTGCGACAAGCATTATTGTTAATTTCTACATCTGCAATCCTGTCACTAAATTCTTCAGTAGAAGAAATAGAAAACTTTGAAGACGGAATAATCATTTTGAGAAAACTAGCAGAAGCTTTTTCAACAGAATAAAGTGAAACTTGACATCTCGTGACAATCGGTCTAAACGGAAAGTCTGGTTTATGATATTTTATTCTAGCTGTACACCTAGGCGTAGCACCTGCATGATTAAATTTAATTTTACTCCTCATTTCATCGGGGCAATTACTATATCTAAGAAGCTCTTGTATTTTTCTGTAGATCCCAGTGTTGGGAACTTTATTGAGGACATGACATGACAACTGTTCTATACATTTTTCCATTTTACTTACATAGGTATCATGATTCATTACTGCCAATTTTCTAGATTTATTAGTTTTCATAAAAAAATAAATTCTTATCTCTTCTTAATATAGAGATTATGTCAAGCTGCTTTTTATTCGCGTTATCCTGTTTCCTTAATATACTTTTTGAATAAGTTACAAACCTTTAATCTCACAATGTCCTGTTCACTGGTAGGAATATCTTGAGTTACGGCCTCTAAATGTAGGCAGATGTCCTTTGGATTAATGGAATCTTAGAAATTATATCAAAATTGTAATGTTGTTTTCTCTTCGTTTTGTTTTAAATGCTAAAAAAAGATTCTTTCAACATTTATATATATATATATATATATAAATATTACAACAAATACGAATGCAGTCCTTAGAAATATTTATCATTGTTCAATGTATTAAAATACATTAAATCAAAAGAATTATATTATTGCCGAAACGTCAGTGAAGGATTACTGTAAAGAGACAAAAAGTTTTGGTTTCCGTTAGTCTGTCTGTTAGCCTGTCTGTTAATCTGCCTGTTAGTCTATCTGTTAGTCTGCCTGTTAGTCTGTCTGTTCCGCGATAACTGCCGCAAAAAGCATTCGATTAGCTGGAAATTAAGTAGACATGGTGGTGAAGTACCCGGATTTAGCTGTACAGTTTTTTGTTATATTTGGTTCATTCGTTCGGAAAATGTAGAATATTTTATTTTGCGCAATAATGTATTTCTATAGCAATTCAGACGATTTTTCCATTTTTATTTGTTGAAAGGCAATGGCTCATATGGTTGAAGGATTTAAATGCAATTTATGGATAATGAAATTTCCTATAATTATTCATATTAGTTGGAAATTTTGTGTATACATTTGTCAGTGTTTTTAAATTCGGTTTATAACTTATGGAGGGATTTTATATATGTGTTCCAATAATATCAAATATTTAACTTTTACAAATTTTCTTTTTTTAAGTGCACATACTTCATTTTAAATGCACATTTCTCTTAACTGTTACCTAGCAACGGAACTACACTTAAAAATATCGTAAATGTGAAAGTATGTGTAATTGTTTGAAGTCAAATTAACATCAAAAGGGACGAATTAATAAACTTTTGCGTCTTTACATATAGATGGAATTTACCCCAGAAATAATGAAAGGCTGTGTTCGATTTATTTTGTTCAAATATTTTCCTTTTAAATTAAAAAGTTCATTATTTACATAAGGAATAAATTGAAATTTTGCTATAAAATTTAGAAATCATCTTTTTCACCGTTGCCAACAAAATCAGATCCCGGAATAAAAATTTATCCGAAACAGTTAATTTTGATTTGAAAATTTTTCATGCGCAAGAGGAAAATGAAATAAATATAGACCTGAATACGTCTTCATATTGGAAATAAAACAAAAATACGAAAAGAAGGTGAATTTGACCTTATGTATCAAAAATAAAACGAATACGTTTTGAGGTTGAAATAAAAGGGCCTTGTGTTATGATATTAATTCTTATTATTAAAAAAATATATTACCACGGTGTATCGTCTGCACACGGCTAACAGAAATGTTTAATTTTTAATCAAAAATTTCAATGAGATAAAAAAAAAACTTTTGAAAAGCAAATAGATAGTAAATGTCAAAATTATGCACCGCAAAATTATCTCTGTCGAAAATGACGTCATTGTATCGGGAAATAAATATTTTCTTTCTTAAAAACCAAGCATTAAATGGATTGTCTGAAAAAATATTTTTTGACGAGAGTTACTTCTTAATGCCGCCTCATTTCAGAAAATAATGAATGAAAATTATTTTATTTTTAAAAGGAAGTTACATTTTCGCTCATAAAACCTAAACTTTTAATTAATTGCCTCAGTGTAAATCATTTTATTTTCACCGGTATTGAAAAATAAGGCTCGGAAGTGTAAAAAGAAATCTGAGATTTACAATAACCATTAGCGCAATCAATAAAAAGTTATATATGTAAATTTAATGAGACCATAGGGGGTTCAGGGGGGGGGGGCTCCGTCGCCCTGAAGAAATCTACTTTATTATCTAAAAAAATACCAGAATTAGTAGCTCATGAAAATTTCAAAATATCCTTACATAACAACGTTTTTAACTTAACGCTTCTAATATCTGAAACATTCGTATTTTTTTTTTAAATTCTTATAAATAATTAAGTAATTTGAAAACCTTAAATTGCGGTTTGCAGGAAATTGAATATTACCAAAGTGTGTTTGAAAACAATGACTTGCAGAGCTGACGTTGAGGATCTTGATCTGCAGATTTACTAGTTTTAAATATTGCTTGCAATGCCGTGAAACCTGTATTTTAGTGAACGCATTAACGCGGGCTTCTGAGCGAGGGGTATGCAATTTCTGCAATGGCAAATATTTTATTACATTGTTGAAAAAACACACACAGGGAAGTAAATAGCGAGGATAATCAGAAATACAGAAAACTTCCGATTAGCCGCCACTCTAACCGCCACCCTCGGTTAACCGTCATACCTGTTTACTACATATACACTGGCCTCCAAATATTAAGGTAGAGGGACTGGAGGCTTTCGATTGCACAGGTTTTGTCGAATATCTACCATCATTATTGGCGAATTGTTCTTGAACTTCTAGGATATAAAGAACATGTTTGATTTTATATTTATCGGTGAAGATTTATCGGGGGTACAATTAAGGGGCTAATAATAAATTTAACAATAAAATAATATTTTCGATCACCTTTGTAACAGAAAAAGCTGGAAATGGTTTGTCACCGTGGTAAATGACTATTTGGGTCCTCTTCAACGTTTGTATGCATTTGTGTAAGCATAGCACTCATATTCGTGAAGATGTTAACGTTTTTGTGAAAAATTCAAAGGTTTATTTTTTATAGCATACAGAGTTTTCAACAAAATTTAACACGACTTTCCAAAAATCTGACAAAGAACAGTAGCAACAAGTATATTGTAATTAAAACATGAGTAAATTGAATATTTGATTAGATATGGGCATTTGTATGAAATAAATTTTAACTGCGCATGCATGGAAGATCCTAAAATTTTTCTTATATAATTTGGTAGTCAACTATTTATGGCAACTTATATCAAAATTCCAGTCAAATATCGCGAAAATTCACAAAGATAGGGTCGATATAGTGAGTTCCTTCCTAAAAATAGCTGTATTATAAGGGATTTTCCACAACTTTTCAATCAGCTCAAACATTTGACTGGACTTTTTATAGAAGTTGCCCCAAAATACTGACTACCAAATTATGAAATAAAAATCTTGAAATCTTCCGCGCATGCGCAGTTAAAAATGATCTCATAAAAATGCCATATTTCATCAAATATTGAACATATTCATGTTTTAATTGCAGTATACTGTTGCTACTATTCTTTGTCAAGTTTTTGGAAAATTGTGTTAAATTTGGTTGAAAACTCTGTATGCTTTGCTTTTGGAGGCCAGTGTATATGTACATATATATATATATATATATATATATATATATATATATATATATATATATATTAATAAGAAACGAACAACGAAAATACAAAAGCACATAAACCCGAGTTAGACGGCGCTATTTTGAGTAAAATGCTTGTCTGATTACAGGGACAGAAGCTTGAAAATATTTCAGCGGATTAATCACAGATTGCCTAATTGTGATAAAAATGATATTGAATTTGGAGAATTAACGGATGGCAAAATTATTCAAAATGTTTAGAATGTAGAGAAAATTGAAGCGAATGAATGTGAAGAATCGGAGAATGATCATCCAGGAGTCAATCCTGTAGACTATACCCTGAAAATGTCTCAATTGGTTTGAGATGCAAGAGGAAGCAGATTCAACCCAAGTACATTTATTACATAGAATTAGTAATATTGCTGCATTAAAATCACACGCAAAAAAATATACGGATTACCTTGGATTAAAACAGATACCACATATTTATTCAGTAAAATTCAAAAATTTTCCGAAGAATAGATTTCTTAATATATGAGTTATGCTTTTAATAAATACAAGTACACCACATATTTAAAAAAAAAATTCAATTATTCTTATTTAAAAATTAACTATTACTATATATGTTTACATATTACATATAACATATTACCCGTCTAGATTTGACGGTAAATGTATATTTCATTGGACATAGTCTTGAATTTTTAATTAGTTGCTTTTAAATTAATTATTGAATGACGAATTTCTATATTGCATAAGTGATTCCTATTTCTTTAAAGAGATAGAAACCTATTCAATGAAGCGAAAGAATTTTAAGTTTATAATTTACAATCAATTATGCTTGCTTTTTATCAGAAATTTACATAAAAATACCGGATAGAGAATTTATTTTTGCTTACTACGGCCTTTTTTTTTGAAAAAGATAACAATATTTTTTTCTATTTATTTATTTATTTATTTTTAAATACACGACCATTAAAAGCTACCATGAATTTTATTTTTATCTCTAAAAGCCTAAATTTTAAACTGGATACAGCTAACGATTTATATTATATACCTTTTATTATTTGAATTAACTTTTATATATTTATATATTTCTTTAAATATTAAACCTGGATATCAAAGTAATTTCTTTTATAGCTCTTATACGAATATTTCTCTTTCTTTCTTTTTTATTTTTTACGCAAATGAATGAAAAATGTTTCTTTCTGACACAAACACATATATAGTCTAGATAATGGACTGAAAATATAACGAAAACTATAAATCAGCTCAATTTATTTAATTGATAATTGCATGCAAAATATTTTAGCTTAAATATTTTAAATATAAAATCATTATTTTTTTCAAAATATTATTAAGTGTTAAATTTTATTTAAGTATAAAGCATTTAAATAATAATAATAATAAAATTAAAATCCTATAACTTCTCTTCGTAGTAAAATATGTCCTTATTGAAATGAATTATCGACAAATTACACATTTTTACAGGCTTGGGCTCGAACCTGCGTTCTCTACAAAAATGTAGAGCTTTAAACTGCTGCTTTAAACCGCTATGCTAGCATGACCTTGTTTTTCTTCCTTCTAAATTGAAGAGGTTTGAAAAACAGTTCTGATCTTACAGAAATAGTTTTGCTTTTTAATTTTTATGATACCATATTTTTTCAAAGAAGCAGCTTTCAAATAACATGCTAGTTTTTCAATCTTTGCAACTATTGGCATTTCATAAGACGGGTCACCAGCCATAAATTTTAGCATCAAATAACTGTATTTTTTCTTCTGTGTGTAATGTGACCAAAACAATAGCTCCCGAAATAAACCGTATCTTGCTCTTAATATCACACAATAAATGTTTTAATTGTTAATAATGCTGAAAGAGACAAATAATATTAACTTTGTGAAAGAAAGAAAAGCTTATTTAGAGTAAGATCGAACAGCAGACGTACCGAGACGAACTTAAAACAACTTCTACCTCTGATGTAATAGTTCCACTGATCGAGCATCTTTGCGCGTGTACAGCGCGTCGCTGCAAAGGAAGACTTGTACTTATATACTGCGCATGCGCAGTTGTAGAATTTTAATTTAAAATTACGACTAATTAATAAAATATTTAATAAACGAATGTACAATTACAAATCTTTTGCCAAATATCTTTCATTAAAAAAAAAAAAAAAAAGATTTGTGAAATTTGATGCCGCAGTTTCTTCTCACGGACTGTCGAAAGAAAAAGCCTAGCGTTTTAAATATATAAATATAAAAATATTATTTTGTTAACACTTTTGTAGTGTTTTTCGATTATCCGTCTATTTTGATTGTCCGCCACACCGTTGTACCCATGAGTGACGGATAATCGGAAGTTCACTCTAAACTAATTATACAGTGAAACCTCCCTGTGCGACCACATCCATTAAGAGACCATCTCCCTGAACGACTATTTATTCATGGAACGAAATTTATTCGCATAGGCTCAACACTAATTTTACTCCCGTTCACAGACCATCCCAGTTGAACTCCCTCCATGAGAGACCCATTTCTTTGAACAAAATGAAACAAATTCCGTTTTTTCCTGGTTGCTTGAAGAAGGTTTTTTTAGAAAAATAATTCCGGAGAGCGCATTATTCATCAAATTTCTAAACTAGGTTTAGATTTTTTTTTATGTTATTTAACTTTTAAGTGTTTAAACCCTTTTGTGCCTTTTTCGGCAATGATTTAAATCTGATGACAAATTAATCATGTCGGTCAATAAACTTTCCTGCCCTTTCCTACCTCAAAGAAATAGATAAATTAAGGAAATCATCATTATTAGTTCCCATCCGAAAAAAATTGCATTTATTTACTGAACTTCGAAAGGATTTGGAAGTATAACTTATTAAAGATAAAACTGTAAAATTAAAGCAAACGTGAACTTATTCATTTTTAATACTCTATAATAATAAACTTATGTAATTACCTTTTCTTTTGATACTTAAATTTTCATATTTTTTACTAATATGAAACATGATTTTTAGCAACATTGATTACCTTTTTCAACAATTAAAATCTAGATTTAAACATGTCCTCCATTAAGAGACCACCTCTCGGAGCGGCCGATTTTAATTGGAACGGAATGTGGTCGCTTTAGGGAGGTTTTACTGTATTTCCATTAAAATATAAGATTTCAATACTTGTTTTCATAAATTAATAACATTTACGATATTTATCAAAATTTCTAAAAAAAGTTCGACATGCTTTCAAATGTCTCTATATGTAAGAGAGTGACGATATTCGATAGATAAAATGATAAGTGAAAACGAAAATAATGGCGTGATTTTTCAAGCAAGTTTATGTAAATTTAATCTCAGAAAAGAAAAGGTGAATATGAGGACAAATATCTGGAGGAGAAAAAAAAATTACATTTTTAATCCATTATATTTAACTAGATGTTTTTTTCAATATGGTTAAGTCGATGTTTATTAAGATGTTTTCACCAATTTCCATAAAAAAGAGTTCTTAAATTGTATTTTACAGTAAATCGCTAATATTTGTATATTTTGCATTTAATATAAATTATTGATGGATTTTGCATATAATGTATTTTGTAAATGTAAAAATTATATATCTCTAATATGATCACAAATTTTAGAATGTATTAGATTATTTCATCAGACGTATAATATCAAGTTCGAAGTAGCAGAGTTTAGGTTAATTCCAACAGAAAAATCTTTAGAAATCCAAAGATCTCCACACCAGGACATAGTCTACTCTAAAATCTTTTGTATGAAAGGAGGGTCTCATTACAGAAACGTATATTGTAATAAGTAATCCATCCAACAATTCACATTTCTTTTGTTTTTTTCACAAACTTCATCAACACAATTTCACGTGAAGACATGTAATAAAGCATAATACTTTAACAATTACACTTAACACACCGTGCAGGTTCATACATGTGTATTAACAAATTAAAACAAATATATTCAAAGGCTCAATCAAATTTTGACATTTTTTTTCTGGACAAAAAAAAAGCCCTAATATTATTTTAAGTATAGCATTAAAAATAATATAAATATATTATTTATATAAATAGTATTTTCTCAAGTTTATTTTTTTTAATCTTTAATTAAGTAAATAAAACTGTACGAAGAATATAAAAAAAAAAAATGCAATTATCACAATAATGTGATAACCTAAAAAACACATTATGTTACACATTTAATAGATTTACACAATTAATTACGTTATATTTAATAGAAATTGGTTTTAAATGTAATATGTTTTGCATAACATATTTATAGTAATTGAAAAACTTAAAACTCAGAACGAGCTCAGAGAGAAATGACACATTCACCTTCCGTTAAAATAACTAAAGTTAAAAATCTGTTTACTAAAAAGGTATATAAACATTTATTAAATATTCTGTTACAAAATTATTTTAACATCAATGTTTTTAAAGTTTTTAAAGACCATTTCCATTTGAAACGGAATATTTTATTAAATTTTTATGCACCTTCTTAGTAAACAGATTTTTAATTTTATTTATATTTACAGTGATACAAACAGATAATACAGTTTGGAATATCTATTTGGATTTGAAATTCAAGTAAAACAAAATCCAAATAGATTTTTTGAATTTATATGTATGCAACATATTTATGACGATATTAATTTTATATTTTATTCAAACTTTAATTTTTTAATATTATTTTCTATTTATCTTTAAAAACTAACAAGAAATATACAGTTATAATACCTTTAAATGAACTCCAAAAGTAAAATACGAAAATGTAAATGTTAAATAATTATCGTTATCACTTTTATACGCTAAAAATGAAGGCTTTTGTAAAAGTAGTTGCAGAAAATTTCATTTTTTTTCAAGAGAAAGTCGAAACATTTTGAAATTCCCAAGAAAGATATCTCATAAATAAAATTTATGATTGCCTGAAATATCCTTCAAAAATCAACATGATACATTCACTAAATATAAAACTTTATTATCTATTGAAATCCCTATAACAAGACTGCAGTTCTTAATTTTACTAAATAAGAAATACTTCGCTCAAAAGAAATCTTTTTTCTAGAAATTTATTAAAACTTCTTATCAAACTTTACAAACTGCTTGAAGCTGGCTTAATTCAAAATATCGTTTACTGCTGAACACCAACGAACTAAATGTTTATTTAACAATAAACATGTGTATCAACATCCACGAGGATTTTTCACTTTTCATATGGTTCACCTTCTTTAACAATCTACTTTTAAACATTGTCATTTAATACTTGACAATTAGAGTGCCGTTATAATGAAGAAATACCACGTACGCATAGTTAACAAAAACGGTATGCCTACGTTCGTGAATAAGGTTTTTATCCTATAAAAAGTTTGCGAATAACAGATTTCTATCAATCATTGCAGATTAAAAAATGAATAACCTCTTGTATGTTTCGCATAATATTCTTCAAATTGCATGTTGTTAAATAATCGAATACCTTTAAAAATGCTCTTAACTCATCAATGTTAAAATTCTTTGCAATATACGGATTTTACGAATCGTCAATAAAATAAAATAAAATAAATAAATCGCCACATTAAAACCGATTTTTTTTCCCATTAGAGTATGTTATTTTCCTTTATATATTTCCCACATTGTTTTAAACATTCGACATTATTTTGCAGCTTTATAAATTTTAATAACCTTATTTATATATATTTTCGGATTCATGAAAAACTTTTATTCTTTAACTGGATTTATATTTAACTGGTAGAAATTGCGAACTTAAAAATAATTTTTAAGATATTTCTTTTGGTACCCATAGAAAAACTAGCAACTAAAACATTTTCTTCAGCAAACAGGAAATGAAATAGAATTTCACAAAGGAAATGCTGTAAAAACTGTTCTTAAAATCCAGAGCTGAAGTAAGACTGTTTAAATACACAGAAAGACAGGAAATGACAAAAGTTCTTATAAAAGAATCTGCTAACTAGAATTTGTATTAATAATATATAGAATTTTAATCTTTTGATTCATTGAAATTCTTATCTGATAATATTTTGATATTTATATAGTTTAGAAATATCTTTTGTAAATATATTAATACCTAAAATTCCTCAACAAAATAAGTAATTTAAAAAGATATTTAAACAATTGAAATTTTCTGTAAAATGGAATATTGACGTTATGTAAGATCTATTTTCATAATTTACGGTTACTTACATTTGAAGTTTGGACTATATATTTGTTTTTCTAAAATGTAAAATAAAACGTTTTTAGGGTACTGGAAGAAGCCTGGCTTACACTTGTAGTGATATATAAAGTATTCTAAGTTATTAGGTTTTATAAAATAATGTGCATAATCCGCTTGAGAGGATCATCTACACATTCTTAAAGAAAATATGTATAATTTCACTTTAAAGGTGTTGTAGTCAGTTGCAGCTTTAAAAAGGTTTATGTGTAGGTTCTTGTGACATATACTGGGTGAATTATTGGGTCCATTTCACCTGAAATAACTAGCGAATAAAGATAGTAGCAGTTCTGAATGTGATGTTTACATGTAGTAAAATGGGTGTGACCTAGACGAAGAGGTTCCCCTCCTTGTCACATTCTGGAATAGGAGATTGTATCTGATAAATTTTTGATTGCACGACCTAATGCAAGACAGAGTTCTAGAGCATCATCGATTTACTAGAAAGTATGTAGTAGTAAAATTCGTATTGTGCTGGCAGATACGATAAATAGTTGCCTGTATAGGCAAAAATACCGGACACTGATTCGAGATTTTTAATTTATGAAAAACATTAATTTTCTTCTGAAGCGAAATGATTTTTTAAACGTACGAAAATGCAATTTTATAAACAGAATGCAAACATACCCAAAAAGTAAGCAATAACTTTCACGCAATGTCAGAACAAAATTCGCGAAACCGATAATGACTTTTGCTTTTCAAATAAATTAAGTCAGTCTTAATAAAAGCATTAATAAACTCAGCCTTATGCAAACAAGTATATATAACTATACAATGAATTTAGCGAATAAATTTCAAGACGCTATAAATAGATTTATTTAATTGTTGGTTATTACATATTTTCCATATTTTAAGAATGCAGCAAGTCTTTTTAAAAATTCAAACTATATAGAATTGCCTACATTATTCAAAATATTAAAATAATTTAAAATGTCCACTGTCTTATGTGTGCTTTACTAGATGTTTTTTAAAAGAAGCACTTTTAAATTATACAGTGGTTTAGTCAGCTTACTTTGTCATATTCGAAGAGCAAAATTTTAGATAGCTGACTAAATTTTTAATTTATGTACAGGGTGAGCAGAAAGTATACGTTACCCACATCGAAGGTCTCTGGATAGTGTGGCGAGGTGCCCCGCTTCCTGGTCTCCATATGCTCTGTACACGAGTATTTCAAAGTTTTCTTCGACTTATCTAATTGCAGAATTATTTGCTATTAAAGATGGAGAAATAAACTGTAAGAAATTAGTGGTTTCTAGAGCTTTAAGAGTTCTGATTTACAAGGGACACCAAGAAACACTTAGCTCTGGAGGACGATCTACTGTTCCAAATGACAAGAAAGTTGAACTACATAAAATTCGAGATATGCATTAGTTTTTTTATTATAATTGTTTTTTACGAACATCAGAATTAGCACTATAAAATCCATGCAGTACATGACTCTTACATGATTTATTGGCACAGTAACAGTGAACATAACTTAGGTCATTGCAACACGGTACAAATATGATTTCGTTATCCCAAAAATGCCATGATGCATAGCATGACTATACAGTCAAAGTAATCATTATGCGGTATTTTTTAAATATTAAAACGGTAATGCCTACTTCTTTAATCTTATCTGTATTAATGGGAGTCACTTCTGAACAGTATTTATCTGAAGGTTTGATTTTCCTTTGATATTTTTAGTTTACGAGCAGTACAAAAATTTCTAGGTAGCATTTCACTGATGTATGTGGTAATCAGCCGTTATTATCCAACAGTTAAAAGAACCCCCCCCCCCCCCGCTTGATATTAAATCGAGCGACTTTTGTTATTGGATAAATATCCAGCATTTATCATACTATATCCGTATCTGCTTTAGCTGTGACGGAAAGCTTTTGTTGCTTATGCACTGGATATTCAATACGATTATCTAAGCTGAGAAATAATAATCTGTTTTTATGATTATGCAGATTGCTCACATTAAAGGATACCTACTGTTCATTCATTGTAAGTACAGTAGAACCTCGATTATCCGAAGTAATTGGGACCGACTGTCTTTCGGAAAATCGAAATTTTCGGATAATAGAGAATGCTTTAATTTTAAGATTAAGGAGAAATATATGCATTATTTATTATTATGGTAACAAGTACGTAATTAAAATAAAGCAATAGCAGAACAGAAACAAGAATAAACTACCTGAATTTTACTTTTGAAATTATGTACAGACGTGGAAAAAAGAGTAAACACCCCTACTAACTCAACAACAAATTATCGTAGAAGAAAGTTACTGGTACCGAACGATTGGTAATAAAGTCTACTTTTAAATGATGTATATAAAATTTGCTTAGGAGACCATCTACATATTAAAACGAACCATAACTTTGTTTTTTTCAATAAGAGTACACAATTCCGACAACGTAAATGAACTCTACGCCCCTTCAATTAGCCTAAAATAATTTTTATGCAATTCGTACCATACGTTTTCGAGAAATTAATTATTTTAAAACGAGCGTATTTTAAGAGCTGTATCCAAATTGAAGTTCGGTACTCGATTGTTAACCGAGAGAGCTCCCTTCTTGATCAAGGCACCTTAAGCAGTCATTTAAGCCTGTCAGATTACAGGATAGCATAAGAAATTTCAAAATATTTAGTCACTTCTATCATAGACGGCCCCTTAAACCATCATTTTGCAGTTTTTTAAGCATAATTTGAAAACTACTTGGAAGAAAAATGTGAAATTTTGGATTTCCATAAAGCAGGACTTAATAAATCTGAATCCGTCAAAAAAACAGTAGGTTGCAATTCATAATTTTTTAAATATTAATTTCATAATTCATAATTCATAACAGAAAATTATACAAATTGCAAATTCAACGTATTTATGTTTGGGTATATTAGTATTATTGCTACACAAAAAATTAGAACATTAGGATCATGATTTCAGAAGTTATAAATAAAAATATGAAAATGTAATTTAATATTAGAACCACTAAATTTTGAATGTTTATAATTCAAAAACTTATCATTCGAATGACTTGAAATTCGGAGTCTAGGCATAGTTTGAACTAAAGATTTGAAATATCTCGCTAAAATTGGGTATTGCCATTGAAAAAAATGAAGTTTCGATTCGTTTTAATATGTAGATGGCCACTTAAGCAAATTTTATATACGTTATTTAAAAGTAGACTTAATTTCCAATCGTTCGGTACCAGTCACTATCTTCTACGATAATTTTCTGAGGAGTTAGTAAAGGGTGTTTACTTTTTTTTCCACAACTGTACCTTTTATATATATCACAAGGGTTTCAAAAAATGTTTTGTTTGTCGCACCTCATCTGCCACGTTTGACGAGCAATTTCGAACTTGTTTTCCATGATTCTGGAAAACCTTTCTTTATTAACAATAACTTGAAGTAGGATATCTAATAAGAAACGTCAGAATATACTATTGTTCAGAAAATAACAAAAGGTGTTTAAAAAAAATAACAGTAGCAAAAGGTACTTTTATTTTGAGTCTCAGTAAACCTCGAAATGATTCTGTTACCTGAAGTTTCTGATTGTTCGTTCATTAAATAGTTTTTGAAGCTATGATAGGAGATTTTTAATATCCTGTATAACTATGATTTACACTATGTTTTTATAAAAACATTTGTATCCATATTTTTTCCTTCTACCAGTGTATTCAATAATATTATTATTGCAATATACCCTAATAGTAAAAATATTGAACTAATATATATTTTATAGGCTATATCTTGAACGATATTGGCAGTATTATTATGAATACTTTTATGTATAACTTTTTTAAATAAATATTCAGATAATTTTAAGCATTGAAATTACGCAAATTATTGAATATTAAATTCGTGAATTGTCGCATTGCTAATTAAGCGTAGAATCCGGTATTCGATTCTCGACATGGACATTTTTCTCTCTGTTGGTTATAAGCTTAGTTAGCAATGTGATAATTCACGTATTTAACATTCAATAATTTGTAAGTTTTTTAAATACAGATCTTAATTAGTCGTTCCCATTAATCTTATAATATAATTAATTTATTGTAATAAATTTAATCATATTTTTAAAGTTAGTTTATCACTATATTAGATAGTGGCAGTTTTTTTACCAAATAATCTAGTAAAAAGAAATGTATGTGCGTTTATTTTCTTTCTAAAATAGTATAGAATATTGTTATTTTTTAACAGCCTCATAATAAGGAAAATATACAATTCGACTTCTTTCTTTTTCAGTGTATGTCAATACATAACTTTTGAACATTTTCAAAATTCTTCAAAAACAAGAATAATCTGATTTTATTTATTTTTTTATTCTGTGAGAAGCGTGTGAATGAATTTTTGGAATGGGAAAGAAAACAGAATGAATTTAAAATATTCTAGGAGATTTAAAGAATACGTTTTATCACCGTCTTCAAATAAAGGAGGAGATTCTCAATCCGATGTGTATTTTTCAGTTTTATCTATATTCACCAATACCTCCGAAACTACGTGACCGAATAATATTTTTATTCAAAAAGGACATTCTCAATATGGTCCCATTTAAATTCCATCAAAATTCACTCAGTACTCTTTCTAGAAATTAAACAAAAATCAATAAAATCAATATTTTTTCATTCTGTTTTATGTTAGCTGTTTGCGATGCTAGATGCGTATTCCCATCGATGCATGAACAGCCGATGTACAACAGGACTACAAAAACTCATCATTTCTATTTTATTTTTCTGTATGTTCAGATATTACTCCGAAACTACGCGGCCGATTTATGTGATTTTTTTTTAATGATCGGGGATACTCTGGAATTAGCTTCATTTAAAGTTCATTAAAATTGTTACCGAACTTTTTTTAGAAATTCAACAAAAAACAAACGAAAAAGACCTTTCATCTTTTAAACTTTCAACGTAGAGCTATATTTTTGGCGAGAAAGTCTCTTTCTTCCTCCCTTTTTTAGGGTTTTGTTTCTCAGATTGTTGTAAGGAAAATCAAAAAACAATGCCTTAATCGTTAAAAACTTTTATGACGTAAGCAACTACTACAAAATAAAAAAATAAAAAATAAATAAAATAAAATAAAGCGTTTCACTAGATTAATTTTAACACAATTATTCTAATTGGTAAATAAATCATATTAGATGTAAATTTCCAACTGGGCAAAAAATGTCCGGACCAGGATTCGAACCAGGGATCTCCTGGCTGAAGCCGCCAGTGCTCTACCATCTGAGCTATCCAGGACAAATCTGTCGGAACTTTCTCACCCAGCTAACCTTAAGGGGTCAGGTAACCTTTGAACCAATAAAGTACATGCAAAAGTCACCTCTGTAAGAATTGGAGTTATTCTTAAACTAATTAACTTTTAATTATAAAATTGAAAACACATGTTAGGAACGATTTATTTTATCAATTAAAGTTGTTAGAAAAGGTATACACATATATACAGTTTTTTTAATTTATTTTTAAAGATTATACAATTTTTACGTAAGAATTATTCTTGCATGCATTGCGCGCATGATTTTTCCCATTTGAATGGCTGAAACAAGCCAAGATTTTTTTAATGAATACAGATATAAAGTGTTTTCAAAATGGCATACAATGAAAAAAATAAAACTTGTAGATCCCGAGAAAAAAAAATGGAGTAATTCGAAATATCGAGATTTTTTTAATAAAAAAGTAGTCCTTAATTCTAAACTTCTTACTTGAAAAACATAATAATAGGTCATTTTGTGCTTCTGTACGTTTAATACATCCACCAAAAATTTTGTGAAATTCTAGGCAAACGTTTTTCAGAAATCGTGCGCGCAATGATCAAAATCGCTGTTTTGAGAAAATAGGCTTTAAAAATTGAAAAACCCGTTGATCATGTAGCAAAAGCTCAAAGTGTTTTAGACATAACTTCTCTTCTAATACGATTTTTTTGTATGGGGTTGCTTTTAAATGTTCCCAAAGAATCATATTTAATTATAAGCTATTAAAAAAATCGATTTTTTGGCGCTTCAAAGGTTACCTGACCCCTTAATGATTATAGCATCTAATAAAGCGTTTCAGTTCATGCAAAAATTCTGCAAGTATACTTGTTTCATTTAAAGAACTATTTTTTAAGATGGTAAGATTTTTATACGCTAATATAGTTTAGGTCTAATGTCCGAGTCAAATTTTTGAATTTGACATAAAATCAAATAATTCAAGTCGATATTTTTTGGTTAAAAATGTTATATTTATTGACGTTTATGAAGCTTTATTTTCGACTACAGAAATTTAGCATTACAAAATTACTGGTTAGAAAATTAATTAGTAATACCAAATCACCAGTGTGTTTATGAATTCCTTCGGTTTGGTTTTTATATACGCATCTCAAGAAAATAAAACTAGCCGGATGTGGCAATCCAAAAACTTCTATCTCATACATGTTAATAGTATTTACTGAAAAATGCATCATATCAGTTTCACCGGTTAGATGATTTACACCAAAATCTAGTCATCAACAACTTATGTCAGCTTCTAACTAAATCTGAAGTTTGATGAAAATTCGTGCATTAGTTTTTGAGATAGAGCTATTGCGGGAATTGCAAAAAATTCTACGTAACAGCACCACCTGTTGGGAGATTTAATTGAAAAACTAATTAGGACCAATTTATTACAAGGCGTAACTGAGTCTGAAGCTTGATGAAAATTCATGCATTAATTCTTGAGATACAGCTATTGCGGAAATCTTGCAATATGTAGAATAGCAGCGCCACATGTTGGGCGATTTATACGAAAAATTAAACAGCACTAATTTATATCAGGGACTAACTGAATCTGAAGTTTGATGAGAATTCGTGCATTTCTTATTCAGTTAGAGCTATTGTGATAATCATGAATAATAGAATATAGTAGCGCCATCTGCTGGGCGATTTTTACTAAAAAGTAATCAAAATCAAATTATATCAAGGCGTAACAAAATCTGAAGTTTTATGAAAATCCGTGCAGTAGTTCTTGCGATATATCTATTGTGGTAATCGTGAAAAAAAAGAGACACTATTGGGAGATTTACACAAAAAAGTAGTCAGCATCAGATAATATAAAAGTCTAACTGAATGTAAAATTTTGTGAAATTCCGTGCATTAGTTCTTGAGATAGAGTGCCCACAAAATTTTTGTGACATACAGACTCACAGAGTGACAGACTTACTCACGGACAGACATTTTCTAAAAACCATCAAACCGTGTTCGGGACATTCTAAAACGTATAAATCCATCGAAAACCGGAAGTCGAAATTTTTGATGACTCGAATACTTTCTTCTTGTAAAGATAGACGACAGGAAAAAAATCTTTACTAGTATCTAACTGGATGAAAAAACTCTAAATCAAAATGCATATGATCAATTTAATTTTTGTTTTTGAAAAAAGTATATTTTTATATAAATAGGATTTATAAAGTTTTTATACATTTTTGAAAAATATATTTTAAATTCCATTTCTTTGCAGGAAATCTGAATTCTCCCAACAGAAGAACAGAAAGCCATGTTTCTGCTCGTTTACACGCTTTAGAAAACTACATCCACAAAATCAGAATATCAATTCCTACAGTCGTAGCTATTAAAAATAAATATAAATATTATTCTTGCAGACTTCTCATAACATCAGTTGAAAACAAAAGAAGAAGCAATTAAACGTAACCCCCAGACATCTACGAAAAGACGCAACCAGGAGCTCGTTTTTTACTTCATAATGCTTGGGAAACTATGCTACGGAAATACAATTTTATAACACTCTATGCTATCAAAAAAGCGTATGTCCAATCAACTTTATTCAGCAAATATGATTGATTTAAAAAGAAAATGATTGTAAACTTATCCTTAGTTTAATAGAGTTCTTCTCGCTGCGGTATATTCTGTTGAGTTGCCTACATGGAAAACCAGATTTACCTGAATGAAATGTGTTCTTCGGTTGTCCGCCCGGGTAGCTCAATAGATAGAGTGTTCGCAATTTAAGTCAAAAGCCTTTGGTTCGACTTCCGTCATGGGGATTTTTACTCTCTGTTTCAAAGATTCAGTTCGTACAGACAGACGGCTAAGAAATATTAAAAATTTAATAGAAGAATAAAATATTTAACCCATTAACGCCAAAACTAAATGGGGTGAAATTTTTTTAATACAAATACTGTTGATTATTCGTTTGAACATATATAAGATTTATTTATAGTGAAAATGAGAAAACATGTCTTACTTTACGAAAAATCAGGTGTTGCGTTTGTGCAACGTCAGCGGAATAAGAATATTGATTTTAAGTGAATTCACGTGAACATATGCAGGGTTTTTTTAGAGTTAAACACTGGAAGATTTTTTAAAAATTCATTACGATTTAGAAAGCAAGCAATAATTTTATAGGTAATTAATTTATTATAAATATTTATTATTATTATTATTATTTACAAATTATTATATACAGAAAACAGTTTCAAGCATCTGAAATTTCACCACAGTCATGATGTTAAGCAACATCACAAATTTACTGCATCGGTAAATCGTTATGGCATTGTTTACAATGTAATCGTCTTCTGTCATCGGAACTGACGATTACATGTTCACGTTTTTCATGTAATGGCGTTTGCATTCTGAATTTACGAGGCATTTTTGCTGCTGATTTGTTTCTGAATAACTATTTATTTTCAAAAGACGAATCTAAGAGATACTTTTTATTTCCAGAACATAATCTTGATATTTTTCCACGCAGTTGTCAAAATTATATTACTTTCTTTTTTTTTTAACTGGGACATATTCAACGGATACTTCTTTATCCACTTCAAGTCTCAAGTTTTTTTTTTTTTTTTTTTTTTTTTTTTTTTTTTTTTTTTTTTGCATGACTTGCACTGCTTTTAGAGAGCGCAAAATTATTTTCTGCACAGATTTCGTAAGCAGCATCGCATAGTAAAATATTATTATCATTGTTTTGATATATTATAATTTCCATCTTTTTAATGAATAATTTCTGGTATTTTTTGTGAAATAACAATAATATCGGTTACATTCCGGTCATTGTTTTTTGAATCTTCATCACAAATTCTTTGAAGATCTTCCTCTTGAGTAATGCCTACGGTAACGTATTAGGGATTTCTATGGGCTCAGAATGAGAAACAAATCCACATAGTCGGACACGGGTGAATAAAGGAAACACCCCTTTCCCGCTGATGATGCTCAAATTCAATACTTATTTTCTTTTCCATCCCTACTCAAGCAAAAGCTACTAATTCGTGGAATGTTCTGATGCACTTGGACCTTGTCTAAATATAGATCACCTCTAAAGCTTACGTTTGTCTCACTATGTCTTCTGCGAAAACTATAACGTGAAAGTTTTCGTTTAAAAATGCTTCGAATTTGGAACTCGTTAATCAGTATTAAATAATTCTTGAAGGAAAATATTTTTCTGTTGAATTATTAGTCATAAAAGATCCTACATAAAAATTACTATTAATATAAAATTAATTTGATAGCAATTAATTAATTAATTAATTTTTATACACATTTATTTTTACTGTTGCATCAATGCAACACCAGCGGTTATTCGGTTAAAATATGTTCAAAATATTTTTTCAAGAAACACATAGGTTTAGTATGTAAATTAAATTTTGAGTTTATCAAAGAAATCTATTAGACAAATTTGCTTTGTTGCCCAAGGTAAACTAATTCAAATTAATAAAAAGCTGTTCAACAGTAATACGGAAATGATGATGCAGCCTTAATTACACATTAAATTCTTAAAATAGAAGATTTACTCTACTCCAAGATGCAAGGTTCACGCCAAAATCGAAGCAACTTAACTGGGTGCGTTATGAAATCATACACTAAAGCAAAAGACAAACTGCAAAATTTTATGTGTGTGAAATCTGTATTGCCAAATTAGCATAATTCCAAACTTAATACATGTCAAATATTCCACGATTAAATAATAAGGATATTACTATTTGGATATAGTAGTAGTCAAAAAAATGCTAAATTGGCAACACTGTGTGGAATACATTAAGATATTTATTTATCCCTCATTGTTCCAAATGAATTAAATATTTTCAAATTTCTTTTAATTAACTGACATTATTTCCAATATGTTTTACTAATTAATACGTAGCTAAAATAATGTAGTTTAATTAACTGTTTATGGAAAATTTAGTTCTGTTTATAGATTGACATTCGTAGTTCTTTATCAGTGTAATTGACATTATTGCAAACAGACTGGACTATAATAGCAATTGTGTCAGCTGTTAATATCAAAATAATGAAAGGGTTAATTCGTGATTTTCAAACTTCAATAAACTGTACATCATACAGGGGAGACTAGGGAGAGTTGACCATATGAGCGGCTTAACGCACCCATCAGTTTTCATATTTAAAAGAATTTCAGAGTTTTATCAATAGGTATCAACCAAAGTTACCGGAATGCTCAAACAACAATCTCTGTTTTATACAGATAAACGAAATAGGTGTGGGAAAAAGCAATTGTGAGGTGTTTTCAATCTAAAAGTTGTGTTTTTTAGAAATATTTTGTAAGCTTTTTTCAGATAAAATATGTCACATAAATTTATGTAAGTAGGTTTTAAGTAATGCAGAAATATCGACCTTTCATTCCAGGCATAAAGATTATACAGTAAGTTAGGCTTAACATAACAATGTGATATTCTTGAGAAAAAGGCTATGTGGGGACACTTGACTGAGTCGATGTGAGGTATGGTTGACCAGATGTTCAAGGCTCCCTTAACACATTTACGACGGGAAACGAGAATTCCCGTTTTCATTCAAAATACATGATTGACTAAGGACGTAGCTTCTACCTTACAGAAAATGCATTTATATCATGTTGTCTAGATTTTTTAGATTGTAACCCATTTTATATTAAATTTGTTTATTGAAAGATACTCACTGATGCATAAACTTGGGAAATCTATCTAGACAACCAATTTACTAAAGACTTCATAACAGGGAGGAGCTTCTTCTGTTTTAAAATTCAGATTTGATAAAAATTGCCCGTCATCAATGTGTTAATTAAGGGATTTTGGAAATATTTTTATTATACACTGCGCATAATGAAATATTAATGGCTATTTACAAAAATGAAAATAAGTTTATTCTGCAAAGTTACACTAAAATGGGATGATGGAAAAGAAAACATTTATAACACATTAAACAAGGATGTGAAAAATTGTAATTTCCACTGCACGAAAAAATAATGAAATATAAATGCAAAAGTTGATAGGAACTTTTTCCGTTTAAAGGTTACTTACAATAGGCAAATAGAAACAGTGAAAAAGACTAGAAAGTGCGAAAGCAGTAGTCTTGACCATTTCAGGGGTAGTGGTATGTTTATGAATCCGCATTATTTTAATTCCCAAACTCCACAATAATAACAGAATGTTGCTAAAATCTTTTCAATGTAATATGTATGTGGAATATAGCCTTTTTCTGATTTCCAAACAAATTTGTTCGTATATTCCGGTGCCAGTCATTTAATTCAACATTTTAATATTGAAAGTACTTTGCCTTTAAAAGGGTTAAAATATATTAATGATACGTTAAGTATTCATGCGGCTGCAAAAGAAAATAGTATGGATCGAAAAACTTTAGGAAGGTATGCAGACAAATTTCAACATAATGAATAGAGTGAGAAGAAGCCAAACTATGTGGCAGCGAGAGATGTCAGGTCGAATGTCACAAAATAGGACAAGGATATAAAAAAAGCGGGACAGCGTCTACTAGATCCGGACTTTATAATGCATGGAACCCTATGGAAACGTAACCTGTCTCTGGCGGAATATCGTCCTAAATGTTAAAATTTCATTTCCGTGTTGTACAATTATATCTGCTCACACAAAATCCTGTTTAAAATAAAAATTTTCTTCCACGACATGCGATTACGACTAAACAGATTTGTTGAAGCATTATATTTTCAAAAAATATATTTTTATAATAATTAAAGCTTGTAACATAAAGTTATTTTGTTTGTTTTTTTAAACCGATTTTATTTCTCTTCACAAATATTTCAATATAAAACAAAGTGGGTCAAGCATCCCATATAGTGGATCAACCCTCCTATATGTGGGGTGACTTGACAGATTAGTTTCTCCTGATTAAAACCAATCATTTTTCAAATTTCTTATATATTACACTTATGTAGCAATTTTATTTTGATAACTAATTGTATAATAAATAAAATGATATATAACACTTTATTCTCTTGTTCAAAATAAAAAATCATTTTGTAAAAAGTGTGTCAACCGTGCCTAATCTCCCCTATATGTGCCCACCCACCCACATACAGTTTGTCCACGTATAACCTGACCGACCTTTATTTTCGCAACCGTTGGTCCTAGATGCATACTTCCAATTACAAATGAGGTCAAAATTAGGTGCATTTTTAAGATAAAAAAGTTTGAAGCGAAAAAACAATTTGAAGAATTGGAGAATCAAAACTTTTATACGGTTCCCCGGTCCTATAATTTATATTTAGTAAAATTTTCGTGTTACACTGACAAGTGAGGCAAAAAAAAAAAAAAACCGTTATTCTACGATTAAAATTGACCGAGTAATAGCTGTTTAAAGTTGGAGCATATTGTTTTCTGCAAATTAGGGGTCATTCACAAATTTAGTAGCAATACACTATGACGCAAAAGTTTAGACAATGAAGAAATTCTTACATACTTTGAAAAATATTTATTCAATTTTCAAATCACTGCTTGAAATTAATGTGCTCTACATATAAACAATATTTATAACAAAGAAAAGTGGAATTGTGCATATTGCAATAAATTAAATGGTAACAAAAATAAACTGCTGTCTCAAAAGTTTAGACACAAATTAAATAAAATCGAAATAAACAATTTTTAAAACCTGGTTGTGCATCCATGCTTATGTATTACGTCATATACACGAGATTGCATGGAAGAAACTAAATCTTGCATAGTTTGTGGATCGATATCGTACCATGCATTCTCAATAGATGTTTTAAGTTCCTTTTCAGAAGAGTATTGTCTAGCGTTGCTATAAACTTTGCGACACATGATGCTCCAAAGGTTTTCTATAGGGTTAAGATCTGGGCTACATGCTGGCCAGTCGAGAACTCTTATATTATGGGAATTAAACCAAGATTTTGAATGTTTTGCAGTGTGAATTGAAGCATTGTCTTGCTGAAATTCCCACTTAGGACCCCCTAGAAGCTCAGCAAATGGCAGTAGGTTTTCTTCTAATGTCTGTGTATAATGCTGTGAAGTTTGACGACCACTGGTGAAGGTCAGAGATACTTGTCCATTATAGCAAAAGGCTACCCAAACCATCACCGAGCCCCCTCCTTGTCTGCGACTAAAAAAACGTCGAGGTTCCTTCCGCAAGTCATGCCAGTACGATAAATAACCATCTAGACCATCCAGATTCCACTTTTTTTCATCGCTAAATATGACCGACTGCCATTTCTCTCCATATGACATATGCTTTCGAGCCCACATAAGTCTTTGTAACTTATGATATGGTTTCAGAGCTGGTTTCTTCTGCATTTTGCTATAAACGATTGTTTCTTTTTCCAAAATTCGTCTACGAATCGTATCCTTTGATACAGAGAGTCCCGATGAGCTTTGAACTCCACGTACGCTCATTTGTTGAGTACTCGCCAGTCTTTGTATCAGGCGATCCTCTCGTACATTTGTCACACGTGGCCTCCCAGACCGACATTTTGCTTTATATTCGGAACCACTCGATAAAACTCGATAAATAGATTTTTTTGACCTATTAATAATAGCAGAAATTTCAGAAACGCTCTTCCCTTCACCTTTCAACTGCCAAATCCTTGAAACCTCATTCACTTGAATTTCTTTAGCTCTCGGCATGTCGACTATGAAGCGCAATCGTTTGCAGAACTTAAGTACTCCAAATTTGTGACATCATCGATTCTAAATTTGCATATGCCAGCGAATATTCAAAGAAATTTAGAATAGTGTCTAAACTTTTGCGACAAGCACATTTGAATTTTTATGAAAAAAATTAGTATTATAGCAAATAAAACGACTGTCTTTTGTACATAGCATTTTAAATCAGTTTTTGAATATATTTACAGGTTTTTGTAATTCTGACGTCATAATTCTACATTTTAAAGCTGAATGACGTCATTGTCTAAACTTTTGCGTCATAGTGTATAATTTCGTCAGATATATTAAAGAAATGGTTGAGAGTAAAATTTGCATTGCAATATAAATTTGAAATCTTTAATCATTCTGACATATCACTGCAAATTATACTATTTGTACTGAATATATAAAATGATACAAATAACAGATTTTTTGTTATAGAAAAGAATGAAAAACAACTGCCTCAATGTTTTACAATATGAAACGTATTTTAAAATGCTGTTAGGTTGCACTGTCTTTCAATTTTTGATTTTTGCTATGATTTTTAGGTTTTGAAAATTGATTCTTATGAATTATTTAGCGCTGAATCTAAAAATAACCTTAATTTTAAACCATCATGTCAGGATTTTTCTCAAATCATAAATTTCAAAGTTAAAAAACTCAGTGTTAAAATTGATCCCCCTCCCCTTCCAACGTCATCGGACCCCTGAGCTGTTTAGCTGTAAGAAACCCAGTATAAGCCAAAAAATTGAGTAAATTATTGAATTAAATACAATTAAACTGAATAAAAAAAAAATCACATCTTTTTTATAGTATCAGATTTTTCGCTATTTTTAACCTTAAAATTTAGGATGCGACAAATCCTGACATGTTGGTTAAATGTGAAAGTAATTTTTGTTATTCAGCATTAAAAAATATATAAAACGTAATTATAAAACTTAAAAAACAGAACCATCGCAGGTTTATGTTATCTAATCTAAAACTCATTCTTAAAATTGTTGACGGTAATCTAACCGAATTTTTTTTGTGTTATCCTCTAATATAAGTATTTATAAGATGGTAAGCATCAATAAAAATAAAAGTATTACATTTTCATCGGATTTTGTAATATTTAATTGTGTATGTAATATTTAATTTCGAACGGACATTTGAAAGTGAGATAAATTTCTAGCACAAATTTTAAACTGAAAAGACGATCGTTTCACGTTAAATTAAACCTTAAGAAAATAGTATACTAATTTTTGATAACAGAAATCATAGCCTCAAATCCTTACAAAATAAAGCATGTGTTCAAATACAATTATTTTTAATAATCTGAAACTTAACTAATAAATGTTATCTCGATCGTACTAGTTGTACCATTTCTTTTAAAGCGCAGGAACCTTGAAATAAGTTTAAGTACTTTATACACGACCCCTAAAAACATAGCCGAAATCATCTGTTTGGAGTTGCAAGAAAATGGTATAAGTCATGCATTTCAATGTTTCATAACTCAGTCAATTTTAATGCTAGATGAATGGGACTTTTTTGTCTTACTTGTTAGTGTCGCAGTAAATTTTTACTAAGTATCACTTATAGGGCCGGGGGACCGTATAAAAATTTAAATTTCTTAATTTTTTAATAAATGTTTTTCTTGACCCAAATCGCTTTAAAAATAATTCTTTACCTTATTTAAACCATTTTTTTAATTTGAAGTATGCATCTAGGACCAACGGTTGCGAAAATAAAGGTAGGTCAGGTTATATGTGGACACACTGTATATATATATATATATATATATATATATATATATATAGAGAGAGAGAGAGAGAGAGAGAGTAGAAACTTGATTTTCCGAAGTAATTGAGACCTACCATCTTTCGGAAAATCGAAATTTTCGGATAATAGAGAATGCTCCAGTTTTAAGATTAAGGAGAAATATATGCAATATTTCTCATTATGGTAACAAATGTTTAATAGCAAAATAGATGTTAATAAATGTTTAATAGCAAAATAGAAACAAGAATAAATTACCTGAATTTCAATTTTGAAATTAAGTACTTCTTGCATATATCTCAAGAGTTTAAAAAAATATTTTGTTTTTCGCAGTTTCAATTGCCTTTTCTTTGAAGCTGTATCACGGAGTTTGTTAATAATGCTAGTTCGCCAGTATCACAGCTTTTTTGCTGCTCCAGCCATGCCACAACTTTTGCAAAACATTCAAAAGCTTCAGAATTGCTAATTTGTTCGTTTTCTTTGTTCCATTTCGCAGCTTACGGGAACTCAAGTTAAATTCAAAAGAACTCTAAGAAAAGAGATCGAAAATATTTATATATAGTAGAAGTTCGGAAAGGACTTAACGGTGCGGGGGGAGCTTTCAAAAGAGATTTTTCATACAAGGAATGTGATAGTAAAAAGCTTTAAAAATGGATTTCGGTAAACCGAGAGTTTCGGTTAAGAGAGTTTCGGATAAAAGAGGTTCTACTGTATATATGCTAGCGGCCAAACTTGTTGAAACTTTTTGAAAAGAGTCTGATACTTCACAACATCACTTTTTCTTAAAATAATACCTTAAAATTAAATATTAATGGAAAAATAATTTAATTAAGAATTCAATTCTATGGATCCAATTTCACGATGAAATGTTTGTTAAAATAACAGTTATAAAATAGGGAAGTAAAACACATCGAAAAAGTGAGATATAGAAAAACTATCATGATGTTAGTTAATACTTAGTTGTGTAACCTTTACTCTAATTCACGGCCCTGCAATGACTTCCTATGGAGTTCTTTTATTTCCAAAGTTGTTATAATGTGATATAGAGATTCAATTATTTATTCTATTAGTTGAATGTTATAGCTGAGTGGCTGCTGTTCAAAAGTTTCTTTATTCAACTCCACAGATTTTCAGTTGGATTAAAGTCTGGATTAAAAGCCATTCAATAACTGGAATATGATTATCTTGAAACCAATTTTTGAATAATTTAGTAACATGACGTGATGCTGAATCCTTATGAATATAAATGCTTCATTATTTTGGAAAAGATCACATGCGGAAACTTTCAGTTGGGACTGAAGTATTTAGTTTATGCATTTTTGGGCATTCATATCCCTGTTAATCACACAAATTATGCCCACACACCTTGATGCCATACAATACATATCATAACACAAAATGAATGCTTTATGACGTGTATAATTTAATTAAGATGATAATCTTTTCTAGATTCTTCTCCTTCCGTATTTTATACCATAGGAGATTTTGGTCAGGTCAGATTAAATAACATTTTTTCATTGTTCCACTGCCCAGTTAATATGTATGACAGCCCCGTTTAATCTTTTCAATCTTTGTTAGAGATATAAAAATGTCTTTCTTCGTGGAATTCTGCCATTTAAATTAAGTTAATGCTGTATGCACTGAACAGTCTTGACTCTCAGCATCATATTTGATCGCGCTATTTCGCCTTGTATGCTTCCAGATGACTTTTCTCAGTCGCCTGTGCACAGTCTGTTATTTCTTATTTCATGAGTTGCTGTGGTACACTTTTTCCTGCCTTAACCCATTTGTAACCATGGGTTATATACACCTTTAAAATGCGATGCAAATTTATTTTTGGCACCAGTAATAAAGAAAAGTAATATCTGCTGAATTTAATTAGAGCATTTCAATATTATGTTATTGAAGATAACTTTTTAAAAAAGTGTGGTGCCAATCCAATAAAATTTGTGCAAGAGACTCCGATCCCGAAAGGGTTACACAGCTTGATTTTATACTGACATAGTATCCTTATACCGCTTCAGAAATTAATAACTGCCATTTTTCATCACATTTCCCATTGATTTCATTTCAACTTTTTTCATAACTATAATATTTTTGATTTAGTACAATTTTAAACCGATCTCTATGTGACCAAACAACCCTCTGTGGCATCTCTATACTTTTGTCATCTTTTACTTCAAATCTAATATCAAGTACATAAAGTAGTCTAATGTCCTCCTCACAGTGCTAAAATATCCTATATATCTCTAAAACATGACAAAAACAGCTTAATCGTTCTGTTACCGAATAAGATACCCCAAATATCTTATCCGCACCCAAGATAGGATAAAACCCGTTTGTTTTTCTTGCTCATTGGCGGTATTAAACAAATTGAAACATACTACCATATTAACCTAATGTGTTTATTTTGTTTTGTTTCTTGTTTATATTTTTAATTAAATGCATGATTCCCAAGTAGAAACAAACAATGTTTATCATTCTACCTCAAGCAACATACTTTACAGAAATGAAGTACATTGCTTTAAATACTTTATATAAATAATAATATTAAAATATAAATAATATTGTTGGGTAATATTTTAATTAAAAAGTTTAAAAAGTATTCAAAATACATATGCATATAACAATATTTTGCGTGTTTCTATTCATAAAGTAAAAAATATAAATTCAATTCTAGTGGAATACTTTTTTAAAGAATACGCTAAACATACATTATTTGAAATCATTAGTTTTTCACTAAATTAATCAAAGTAAAAATAAAGTCTGTTAAATATTTTCTTAGTTAAAACAAATTCTTTTCCGTGATAAATGTGCGTTTAATTATTTCTTCTGTGATTGATGATTTCATTCTAAAACATTTTAGAGAATTCAATGTCTTCTAAAATTAATGATGTGATTTATTTAAAAGATATTTTAATTTTTTTCTGAAAAGGGCATTTATAAACGAAAAGTAAAGAATAATTTGAATTCACTTTAAAATCTGAAATCTCCATAAGCATCATTTCAAAAATAGGAACATGCATAACATTTTTAAATATGAAGCTTTGGTGAATCTTTAAATACATGTTACTAATTAATATATTTTTAATTACAGTTGTTATTTAATAATAAATTTTAAATTTTAATGCCATACAGCGATATTTGTTGTAAATTACTTGATTTACAGGCAATAGAACTCCGAACCAAACATATTAAGAAATATAAATGGTTGGTTGGTTGTGTTTATGACGGCCAAATATCATCACGAGGGATATGGGCCCTAAGGTGGGGGGAAGAGTGCCCTCCTTGGGGATCTTTCTAAGGGAACCTAACCCGTATTTACGCTTGGAAAACCATGGTTTGATGAAAACCACGAAAACACAGAACGATTAGGTTTTGGCTCGATTGGGTTCGAACCTAGCACCTCCCGTCTACCAGCTTCGAGAGCAGAACCTCTCGGCCACTGGTGGGGCAAGAAATATAAATGCAAAAGATAAATTACGGGTTGAAGCGATATCTGTTGGTAAAATTACACTAAAACATAATTCGAAATAATTTGTCATAACATATAAGAAAATGAAGTTCAGTGAAATTCCGCGCATTAGTCCTTGAGATATAGCTATGGTAGAAATAGTAATAAAAGCAAGATAGCAACACCATTGTTTGAATGATTTACACCAAAACATAATCAGCACCGGTTCAACTGAATTTGTGTATAAAGCAAATTCCGTACATTAGTTCTTGAGATACAGCTTGATATATACTTGATTGACATGCAAACAGACTCACAGACTCATACACAGTCTTATTCTAAACCAGTCAGATCGTGCCCAGGACCTTCTAAATTGTATAAATCCATCAAAAAGCGGAAGTAGAAAATTTTCACGATTCCAACACTTTTTTCCTCCTATAAAGCAGACAGAGAAAATAAAAAAATTGTATTGGTTAGGTTGGACTTTCATTAGAATGCTTCAAAGTACTGTGTGAGATAAAATTAACTACTTCATGTTCAGAACAATTTTACGCAATAAATATTGTAGTGTACTACTGCAACTTCTTGTTACAGTACTTTGTGGTAATACAATATACTCCCTCAAAGAGTTAAGCATAACCATGATATCTCGAATATCTTTTAAAATAAATATTTCTGCCAGAAATTTGGTATCTCTTTCTGAAAAAATATTTATCAGAATAATTTAATTAAGCCTATTAAATTATTACAAGTCTTTTTTTTTATGATTTTTTATAGCTCTGACCCTTGCTTGTTTCTAAAGTAGCTAAATGTATTTCATTAGTTGAGACAGAAAATGTAAGCATTTGCTTTCTATTCGTGAAAAGTGTTTGTAAATAATTTAATGAGTGGATAAAGTTTGTAACATGTATCAATATTTCTGTAAAAAACATTTGCTTTTAATTGTTTTTAAATATGAATTATTTTCTATAGCAGGTTTCATGTAAATTGAAATTCAGATTTCCTTTATTTTGATAATAAGCAAGATAAAAGGCGAGAAATTAGAATGGAAAAGAAAAAGCGATAAATCATACATAATATTTAGGTAAATATGTTCGAATTTATCTTACATTAACTGTGAAATTTCTGCATAAAAACACATTTTCTCTTCTCAACCTAACGACAAATATATACAGATAATCCCGTCAGTCTGTTTCCAGAATTAAAAACGAACTATAGAAAGGGAGTTTATCCTATTTCAACTTCAAACGGATTGCGATTATTGATAAATGAGTTACAGAAATCTCTGACTTTTGAGACGGAAAGACAAAGTGTTTTTTTTTTTTTTTAAATTTCATCAAATTATCTTTATAAATGAATAACGGTAAAATGACATTTTCAGTTTAACTTGAAAAAGAAATTAAAAAAAATAAAATTCGATAAAAGGCTTTGGTTATACATTTGTTCTATCTACGAGTTTTTTCTATGCATATACATTTTCTTACTCTTTACAAAGTAACGACAAGTATATACAGTTGGTATTTTTCTTTTAACGTCCGAATTAAAAATCGACAACGGAAAGCTTTGAAAAAGTTTCTACACTTTCAACTACAAAGAGTAGAAGTTCTTGTAACAGTAGTTACCGTAAATAGCGGTATGTGTGAAAATGAACATATACACTGCTCAAAAAAATTAGGGGAGCAAACAAAAAAGTGAAGAGAACAGTGCAAGATAGCCATGTATGCGCATAAAATGGATAGAACACGTGTATCAATACAGAAAAAAAGACGCAAAAAATTTGTAAGGGAGCTTTTATTCTTTAAAAAGATGAAAAGAATTTGAAAAGATGGTTTAGGGCAACAATTTTGTTTCATGTAAATGATAAAAAAAGTATTGTTTAGAAATGAGGCAAGATTTTAATATGGCGTGTGGTCTCCCCGAACAGCTAAGACTGCTGCACACCTGTTTTCCATGGATGCGATGAGGTTATCGATAAGACTTTGGGGAATACTGTTCCAATGCTCAAGAATTGCAATCTCCAAGTCCCGGACAGTAAAAGGAGGCGTCGGTCTCGCAGCAATGCGTCGTCTGAGTATGTCCCAAACATGCTCGATCGGAATTAGGTCAGGAGAGTATGCTGGTCATTCCATACGCTGTATTGTTTTATCTTCAATCATGCTTTCCACAAGACGAAATGTATGAAGTTTGGCATTATCATGCATTGAAAAAAAGAAATCACTAATTACTGCAACATAAAATACGACATGAGGTCTCAGTATCTCATCTGTATTACTTCGGACTGTCAAAGGGTCATTCCGAATGATATGCAGGCCCGTACGTCCGCCTATGATAATTCCAGCCAATAGCATCAACCCACCTCGTCTGTAATGTGATCTTTCAGGAACGAACGTGGGATTATTTTGAGTGCCTCTTTCTCTCCATGCCAAAACACATCAGGTGTCACATGCAGACTGAATCGAGACTCGCATGTAAACAGAATTTGACTCCAACAACGTTGCCTCCAAGCTCGATGTTCAGTTCCCCGCCTTCTTTATGCCAAACAGTGGCTTGAGGTAATCGGAATACAGACCATTGGCTTACGTGCATAGAGACTACCCTGATGAAGCCTATTTCGCCTGTTGCCTTATGAAGCCTGTTTGGCTGGACACCCTTCGTCCTGTGGCCAAGAACAACTGTGTTTGCAGCTGAGTAGCATTGCCCGTTCCGTCTCGATGAGCTGTTAACAGAATATATCGGTCATCAGTTTCTGTGTTAGCACATTTTCGACCTTGCACTTGTCGATGACTACCATTCCATGTGTCTTGGAATCGATTACACAGCCTTACATGGTCATTTCTTGCGACTCCAACAGCGTCCACTGTTCTTCGTTGTGTTTCCCCAAATTGAACTGTCCCGATAACATGCCAAGCCATGGATTGCGGTAAATCATGTTGTTGTGACATTTTCAAGCCACCTTTTCTCAAAACATAAACTGAGAAATTGAATTTTACAACTGAGGCAGTGAAACAGACGTTTCTGCAAAATCCCGATTTCTGCACTTATCTCCTTTTTCTAGTTTTTGACTTCATAAACTTTAATTTACATGTGAAGTTTTCTTTATCTGTTTTCTACAGCACTTTAAATTATGGATGTTTTATTTTATGTTACTTATCGGTGTAAATATTTGCGTAATTTCGTTAAAACCATGTGCTCCCCTAATTGTTTTGAGCAGTGTAGTTGTTTCCTTTAATTAAACAAATAACCAATAAAATACGAGAAATATTCAATAACACTTCTAACATATTATACCATTTTTGTTATAAAAAATATTACATTGCTTGATCACTTCTTTCTCAGTCATTTTTAAATGAAAATATGTGTAACATTTTAACATAAATTACTTTTATTAGTAGATATTAGACTATATGAATAATAAAATATGTCAAATATACAGGATGTTTCATCACAGCTATTATCAATTTTCAGAAGAGGTAGAGTACACCTAGATGATGGGAAATAACATAGTAATGCATGGTCAGAAACGTTTTTCAAGCACGGTAGCGACGTCACAAAACACAAGTAGTGAAGGACAGGAACAGGGTAAGAAAACATTACTATTATTCTTAGTACAGTAGTACCCAGAGTTACGTCCCTTCGACTTAGGTCACACTGTATTTAGGACGCCTGGACTGGAGAAAAACTTTCCTTAATCCTTTTTCTTTCTTTCTGTCTAACCGATGGTCAGGCCCCTACCTGACGGGAAGCCCCACTTGAACGGGTTTAATTCCCGGTATCGGGGCGGGTGACCGCCTAATCGCTGCGTAGTGGCAATAAACATAACGAGCGCCTAGAACGTATCGGCAATGCCTTTTTCTTAGTTGTGAACGGTGTTATGTCGGTTGCTTAACATTTATATTCTGTGTTCGGAATCTGTACATTGTTACACGTGTTGATCTCATAATTTGGAACCTTGGTCAGGTAAAAAGATCTTCACCTGTCAAAGCACCTAAAGAGGTATAACTCACAGATAACTGGGGGGGACTTTACCTTATCCCTTTCCTTAACCCTGTATCAACTGACGGTACTTATTGAACCGGAAGACGGAAGAACCATTAAAATAACTTATTATAAAATTCATTTAATACATCGATTAGTAGTAATATAGTTTA
Organism: Maratus speciosus; assembly: GCA_963932465.1. Classification (NCBI taxonomy): domain Eukaryota; kingdom Metazoa; phylum Arthropoda; class Arachnida; order Araneae; family Salticidae; genus Maratus; species Maratus speciosus. The sequence continues at coordinate 177,118,200 of OZ010792.1, forward strand.
GAATATGTTATAGATGCATTGCTTTATCTTGTTCCAAAAGCATTATGGGTTACACAAAAGAAAAATATTTTTAAAAGAATGATTTATTTTGGCCTTTGCATCTTTTCAGCTTTCTTGGCATTGGGAGAGGGGGGAGGGATTTTTCAATTCGGAAATATTTCAAAATTTCTATTGTCAGTTTACTATATATTTAGTAATTAATTAATAATAATTAAGAAAACTCTGAATAACGAGGTCGCTGGTAGACATTTAAACATTTAATAAATGCGTTACAAACACAGCACAACACTTACATACGCAGGTCACATGACTACACAAAAGTAAACAGAAGAGAATTCTCTGAAAAAGAACTGTGGGAAGAAATAAAAGTTTTGGTGGTGCCATCTAGAGTTAATCAATTGAAATACAGACATGACAGTTCTCCCCCACTTAATATTTGAATCTGTCAGGAGGTCTTCTGTATCGACCGGATCGTCTCAGTACCTGTGGAGAAGGAGAAGAAGAATTAGATTTAAGTTCAGCAGCATCAACTATTGAACTAGTGGGAACAGAAGGTTTTGGAGAATCAGGATGAAAGTCAATTGGTGTAGGACCTGGAGTACATGGCTCATGAGAATCAACTGGTTGTGGAGCTGCGATACTAGACTGTATTTGTGGAAAATCACCTTTTTTCACTTCTGAAATTTCCTGTATCACTTTCTTCAGAATTTGTATCATTAACTAAAGAAATCTCTGAACCTACATTTGTTATTTGATCAACATGCCTTTTCCAGATATTCGAACCAACTTGAACTCTATAATGTAATTTTCCCTCTCTTGCTATTATTCGACCAATTTTACACTTGGCTTCTGGAGTACAATTTCTTACTGCTACTTTCTGGTTAATTTCAAATTCTTTTATTTTAACTTTGGACTTTTTCGCATCTTGTTTATCATGAACCAAATTTGTAACATTTGGCACTATCAAATCTATTTTTGTTCTTATATGACGTTTTAGAAATAGAGATGCAGGACTCTCCCCCGTTGTAACACGAGGCATCTTCCTTAATCGCAAAAGGAAGCTATTGAATTTCATTTGTAAATTACCAGGATCGGAAGCTAAGGCTTTTAATCCACGTTTAAGAATTTGCACATATCTCTCCGTCTGTCCATTTGTAGCTGGATGGTATGGAGCACTGAACTTATGTTTTACACCATGATTTCTCAAAAATGTCTCAAATTCTTCAGATGTAAACTGTTTAGCGTTATCTGATACTAAAGAAATTGGAAAACCGTATCGTACAAAAAGTGAAGAGAGACAAGTAATGGTATTTTCTGAACTTGTACTAGGAACAATAAAAACTTCTGGCCATTTGCTATGGGCATCAACCACTAAAAGAAGCATTTTTCCCATAACAGGACCAAAATAATCAATATGAATTCTTTGCCATGGAGCAGTAGGCCATTCCCAATGATGTGTATCAACTTTGGGAGGATTATTTTTTAAATTTACACAAGTAGTGCAATTTCGTGCAAGATCTTCAATATTTTGGTCTATACCTGGCCACCATGCAAAACTACGGGCTAAAGACTTCATTTTAACTATACCAAAATGTCCAAAGTGCAATTCTTTTAAGATTTGGATTATATGAATTTCAGGGATAACTACCCTACATCCTTTTAAAATACAACTGTGTTGAAGAGTGAATTCTTCTTGCTTACCACCAAAAAGTAAATTTTTAGGAATTTCAGAACCAGAAATGAGGTGACGAAAAATTTGACGTAAAAGGGGATCAGATTTTGTAGCTGAAGCAATAGATTTCGAAGTTAATGGTAAGATAGAGTGTTGATTAATTTGAAGCAGTTCAGATTCATCAATTGCATTATTCGAATTTAATTGTTGAGGTAAATCTTCACTAAGTAAAGGAAGTCGTGAAAGAGCATCAACATTTCCGTGATCAGTAGTTTTTTTTATAACGGATATCATATTGGAACGTAAATAAATTGCGTATCGTTGCATTCGAGCAGCCGATAAAACAGGGATACTTTTAGAAGGAGAAAAAATCGACACTAAAGGTTTACTGTCAGTAAATAAGGTAAACCTGTTGCCATACAAATATTGAAAAAATTTCTTCACACCAAATATAATCGCTAAAGCTTCTTTATCAACTTGACCATACCGTTTTTCTACAGTAGTCAAAGCTCTGGACACAAACCCAATAGGCTTTTCAGTGTTATCTGGCATCATATGCGAAAGAACTGCAGAGATACCAGAAAGAGAAGCATCAGTAGCTAAAACTAAAGGTAACTTAGGATTAAAGTGAGTAAGAATCCTGTCAGAAGTAATTTCTTTTTTTATACTTTTAAATGCTTGTTCACACTTATAAGACCAATGAAATTTAACATTCTTCTTAAGCAAATTATTCAAAGGATTTGCAATAGTAGATAAGTTTGGTACAAACTTTGCGTAATATGTAACTAAGCCTAGAAAAGCTTTAACATGAGATACATTTACTGGTCTTGGAGCATTTAAAATTGCTTCAACTTTATCTTGTGTTTTATGAATACCATGTATATCAACTTTATAACCACAGTAAGTAATCTCATCTGCCATAAAGAAGGATTTGTCTTTATTTATCCTAATGTTATATTCCCTTAATCTTTCTAATACTTGCTTCAATCTTTCTAAATGAATTTCATCTGTTTCACCTGTAACCCCACTATCATCTATAAAAAATGTAACTCCATCAATTCCTCTTAAAATTTGCTCGATTTTTCTTTGCCATATAGCAGGAGAACTAGCAAGACTTATGGGTAACTTAAGTAATTGGAATAATCCTTTTGGTGTATTAATGGTCAATAATTCTTGTGATTGTTCATCTACAGGTAACTGAAGATAAGCTTGATTTAAATCAATTTTTATAAAATGTACACCACCACCTAATGTAGCTAACATATCTTCTATTTTAGGTAAAGGATATTTTTCAACTTTCAGAAATTTATTTAATGTTACTTTAAAATCACCATATAAACGAATTTTCCCATTAGGCTTAACCACTGGAACTATAGGTGTTGCCCACTTGCTGTTTGTAACTGGTTTAATAATACATGTGTCTTGTAATCTTTGTAATTCGTCATTGACTGCTGCACGTAGTGCATAAGTGACAGTCCTAGCTTTGCAAAATATGGGTGTCTTTTTATCTTTTGTCTATGGGTTATCTTTTTCAAGATAAAGTTCTGCCTGTAAGCCTTTTATCTCCCCAGGCTTATCAGTAAATAAATCAGAAAATTCCTGTAGCAAACCTTGTAATTTATCAGAATACTTTACAACTTCATTCACATATACTGATTTTAAATTATGTGGAAAAATATCAAATTCAGATACCCAATCTCTACCAAATAATAATGGAAAATTATCTTCTTTTATCAAATACAAATTTAACTTTCTAGCTTTATTTTCATAATTAACATTTACTTCAACATAACCTACAGGTTTGAAAATTTAACCAGTTGCAGTTTTTAACTGAACATCTGGAGGAAAACTTTTATGATCAGGAAAAATTCTGCGAAATCTTTTTAAAGGGACAGCAGAAATTCCAGATCCAGTATCTAATTCCATATCAGCTCTAGCCTTGTTTTCAATGAAAACATACAACTTAATTGGATTAGAGCCTTTATCATACTTAACAGATAAAACATTTACAGTATTTAAAGAATTAACCTGTTTTTGAGAATTTGTACTTCTGCATACCTTGCTTAAATGGCCTTTTTTTCCACAAAGATTGCAAGCAACATTTATAAATCTGCATGAATTTGCTAAATGAGAGGCATTTCCACATCGATAGCATTTTAACTTATTTTTATTCATATCAGAATGTGTTTATTTACATGATTGTTGACATTCTGTTTTTGAGAACAATTTTGTAATTTCTTGTTTTGTATATTTTTCGTACTTGAAATTTTATTTACATTGAAATTTTTATGCTTAATTTCAGCAATTTCAATATCGACATTATATAAAGCTAAAGCTTTTTCAACAGCTTTTTCGAAATTTAAATCATCAACTTGAGTAATCAATTTATTCTGAATATTTTGATTTTTCCAACCGCGCAAAAACTGTTCCAGCAAATTTTCATTTAGAGTATCACCAGTAAATGCACAAAAGGTCGTAGCCTTTTTTAATCTAGCAGCAAAATCTTGAATTGATTCATTTTCATTTTGAAAACATTTTCTAAATTTAATTCTCTTAATGAATTTATTGGGGGCGGGGCTTAAGTGTTTAATCAGAATGTCAACAATTTCATTATATTTTAAAGTTTCACAATTCTTAGGTAAGCATAAATCACATAATAAACCATATAATTTTTGTCCTATCAATGCTAAAATAGCAGGAACTTTCTTCTGCTGTGTTATATCATGCAGAATGAAGTTTTGTTCCAGTTGTTTCACGTACGTAGTGAAAGACTCAACTTTTTCATCAAATTCTTTAAAGTAAGAAAACATTTTACTTTATTTAAACGTAGCAAAAGCGTAAAAATGTAAAAGTAAATGTAATATCACTTACCACCGCCGTAAATACTCTAGAAGACTTTGAAGTATTAATATATGACATTACACAGAACATATGCAGTGCTTGAACTCGAGACATGAGCCATTTTCATTCGACTCACTTATTTTCAGTAAACTTTTTCGGGTTAAAGTACCACCTTTATTTTCCAACGTCGCCATTTTTAGTATATATTTAGTAATTAATTAATAATAATTAAGAAAACTCTGAATAACGAGGTCGCTGGTAGACATTTAACAAATACGTTACAAACACAGCACAACACTTACATACGCAGGTCACATGACTACACAAAAGTAAACAGAAGAGAATTCTCTGGAAAAGAATTGTGGGAAGAAATAAAAGTTTTGGTGCTGTCATCTAGAGTTAATCAACTGAAATGCAGACATGACAGTCAGAACATTATATTTGTACATTTCCTAATTCTGCAAAATACTAAGAAAAATATTTAATATAAAAGATTTGAGTGGGGTAATAGATATTGCCCAAAATCCTATAAATTCAAATTTAATTAATCCTTCTAAATCATTCAATACTTCTAAAATTATTATAAAAATTATTAAATCATTATGTAAATCCTCTAATATAGTTTCGACAATTCACGAAAAATGCTTTGAAGATAAAATTTTCATTAATTCATAATTCAGTACATAAAGGGTTAATTAAGATGCACTTTGAACTTTTTGGAAGATTTTTTATTCTAATGAAGGGAAACATTCCCGCGACAGTCAGGTGATAGTGACAAACAAATAAAAAAAGTGACTAGAAAAATCTAAGAAAGCTCACTTTGCTGTTTCAAAGAGCTTCAAAAAGTAAAAAAGGAAAAAAAAATGTCGTTCAAACTTCATTGCAAGGTGTTTTCGTATCCTCAAAGGCTCAAAAGGGCAGCTAGAAAAACAATAAATTGAAAGTTAAAAAATTATTGATTTATTCCAAATTCTTGTATTGTAAATGCATTTTTTTTGCTAATGTTAAATATCTGTAACATAATTCCTAAATTCAATAGAATATGTTCATTAGATTTTGGATAATATTTATTACTTATCCATTTTTGCTCATCTAAATGTACCTCCATTTACGTCGCTAGTCTTGGAATGAATTGCTGACGCAAGTCGTGGTATTACTGCACCACTTAAATGATGTGAAAATTCTGGACAGTGCTAAGGAACTTGTTGCACGTATCATGGCACTGGGGAAGTAATTAACTCACCTGGTATTTTGTGGAACATCAGATCTTTCGTGTGCTGGAGATATGAGGCCTGCATCACTTCCCAGGGGCGTAATTTCGGACACCTCCTTTGATGACGGTCGTTGCCTCTCTTTTTATTCTTATTTCTTAGTTTTTTTCTGTACTAAAAACAATATACATGCTTCCTCACCCTGCTAGTGTTCTTCCTTTTTGTGTAGTCACTACCATGCCAAGAAAATGTTTGCGACGATGCTTCTATGTGATTTTCTATCGTCTAGGTGTACACTATCTCTCGAGAAACTTTGTAACCGCTGTGCTGAAACACCCTGTATACGTTATTTAAATTATGTATAATGGATATTCACATAAATTTTGATTTAAATCTTATTTTGATAAATAATGACATATATTAAGTAAGTACACATTTGCAAAATAGAAACAATAGTATTTCATAATAAATATAAATGTAAATATTTATGTTATATGCATTCTACGGGGAATATATTCATTTATAGTATACCAACTTCAATTATAATGTATAATTATTTTAAATAATATACAAAACTAAATTTTGAATCCGAAAATCATTAATGCTTTAAACTTCAATGTGTATAATCTGGCTAGTACAATTTTTAAATTTAAAGAATTTATATTGTTCAGGTCAATAAAAAGAGTTTTGCTCACGATTATCTTTGTGATATATCCAGTACAGACTAAAATGGCTGCGTGAACGCTCATTGACAATTATGCTGTTTTTATGATTTTAATTATAAAACATAGAATACTTATGCTTCCAAAATCGATAAAATTTTAGAATTTAACAAATATTATGAAATGGATATTCTATTATAATATTTTGACGTCTCTAACTAGCCTCAAACACAGCTAGGTGTCTGGATAAAGATTAATTTAAGTTATAAGATCATACTGATATTTCCATATCTGCATTTAATATTATTTATATATATATTTACTGGTTCACATTTCCAGCATGATATGCAATCCAAAGTGTATTAATTTGATTTAGTATGATAGTTTCCGATATTTCGATTGAATAAGACATCATATTTTCACTAATGACTGTACGCTATGGCTACCGAAACTAGTTTGCAACAAGAATTAAATTGTTTTGATGCATTAAAGGTTCTTTTTTATTTATACATATAAATGGTATTTTTCTTTTAACATCGAATGTAAAAACTCACAAGGGAAAGCTTTGAAAAAGTTTCTACACTTTCAAGTACAAAGAATGGCTGTTATTGTAACAGTAGTTACAGAAAATAGCAACATTTGTGAAAATGAAGATATAGGCGTTTCCTTTAATTAAAAAAAATATATATCAAATAAAATACGTGAAATATTCAATAAATCTTCAAACATATTATGTCATTTTGTTGTTATAAAAACTATTACACTGATTAATCACTTATTCAGTCACATTACTCAGTCTTTTGAAATGGCAGTATCAGTAACGTTTTAACATAAATTACTTTTATTAATAGATATTAGATTATATGTATTATAAAATATGTCAAATATATAAGTTATTTAAAATATGCATAATCAATATTCACATAAATTTTGATTTAAATCTTATTTTCATAACTATTAACACATTTTAAATAAGTACACATTTACAAATTAGAAGCAATCGTATTTCATAGTAACTATAAATATTAATATTTATGTGTACAATTCTGCTGGAAATAACTTCAGTTGTAGAATATCAACTTCGATTATAATATATAATTATTTTACAGAACTCAAAACTGAACTTTCTATCCGAAAATTAGTAATGCTTTAAACTTCAATGTGTCTAATCTGGTTAGCACTATTTTTGAATTTAAAGAACTTTGAGTATTCAAGTCTATAAAAACAGTGTTGCTCACTGTTATCTTTTGTAATAAGCTTAGTAAAAAGTCAAATGTCTGCCTGAACACTCTTTAGCGCCTAAGCAATTTTTATGATTTTAATTACAAAATATATAATGCTTTTGATTCCATGAATAAAATTTTAGACTTTGTAAGCTATTATGAAATGGATATTCCATTATAATATTTTGGCTTCTATAACTAGCTTCCAGCTAGGTGTCTCGATAAAAAAATAATTTATATAATAAAGATCATACTGAAATTATCCATTTTTATATTCAATATTATTTTTATATATTTTTACTGGTGCATAATCTGAAGTACAAATTGTATGAAATTGATTTAGTACGATGGTATTTTACCGTTTTTCGTTTAATGGTGGAGATCACATTTAAACTTAAAAAAAAAAATGTTATCTATTATGAAAGAATAACATGTTACCGAACTTAAAATAATAACATTGTGACGATTCGCCAACTAAAACGGGTTCTATGATAAAATATGAGGAGCCGATACCTGTCCAAAGCAAGATAAATTTTAACTTTAAAGCCCTTTTACTCAGATATTTTTGAAATTGTGCGCATCCTATTTCCAAAAGTAACTAACCTAGAAATTTCAATTGCGAATTGTATTGTATTTTATGTATTTTTATAACTTCTACCTATTTTTAAGTAAGTACCTGTAATATATTTATTTATTTTTTACTAACATCCCATGGCTGCCAGTTTGGTCTCTTTTAAATGTATGCTAAGTATTGTATCATGCTACTTTTATTCGTAATTTAACTTACTTACTCAATCCTTTGCCGAATTGTAAAATACTTACAGAGAAATCAAGAACTCGATATTTTTATGCGCGTAAGAGCTAAATCGTCAAACATTGTAAACGTAACATTTTTTCGCATTTCATTAATTTCATTTAAAATGTAATACTTTCACTCATTTCATTTAAATACATAACTGTAATTTTAAACTGAAACATTTAAAATTCGTTACTTTCACTTATTTCTTAAAATAAATAAATCAATAAATAAAAATACCATAAATCATTTAATTTAAACATCAAATTATTGCTTTAATTTACAAAGCGAAAAAAAAAATGCCACTCGCGAATTAAAAAATGCAGTTCGCGAGATTTGCGTCCGGCTAATATAAAACTACTTTTTTTGAAATCTTAAGTTTTATTTTAATTTGTAAAAATTGTCAAATGTGGTCCAAATTCAGCTATCGGTCCCCTAAGTTGGACCCCCAGTCTCCTAAATTGTACAAAAGAATATTAAGCTGTTTTAATGAGTACGGAATATAACTAATTTTATTAAAAGCAAAGATCGCGATTAATGAAACAATCAAGCAAAACAACAGCAATAAAATATAATGAAATCGAGTGCCTGAAAGTAAGAGTAATTGTTTAAAATGAAAATGTATTCAAAATATAAATCAAAGTTATAAGTAATGAGGAACATAAATTATGGAACAAATTGCCCGTTACTTGAATATCATGTAAGAAGTGATGCAATGCTTACACGTTAATTCCTTTTGTTCATTTTCTGTTCCAGCGTTGAACAATATTTGGCAATCTGAACACTGAATATTTCCTGCTATTTTATTTTTCTTACAAATTATGCAAAACGCATCATCACTTTCTTAATTATTTTTAGATTCTGAATCAATTGACATTTTTTTTGCAACAGATGTTTACTTTACCTTATGTCTGTAGTTCTTCCCTTCCATAATTTTCGTTCCGATTAAAATAGGCCCTTTTTTAAATCTTGATGCTCCAAATGTTTTTGTACTTCCAGAGCTTCCTTTTTGTCGCTGTTTTTTTTTTTTTCTTTCAGGATTTACTTTATATGATGATGATGTTAACACAGCTACATTTTAGTTCTCTCTGTACTCTGACATAACTGATTTTATCAATTGAGATAACATTTCTAATGTGTTTTTATATTTTTGCTGGGTTTTAGAGCAGCAGCCTTCTTGCGGGTCAATATAATCGCATCTTACTCTTTCCTTTTCGTTTCCTATATCTTTAACATTGCTCTCACTAATATTTTTCTTCCAGACTGTTTGTCTGTGGCGTTTTCATAATTTTTTTTTATTTTCTTAGTTTGAATAGCTTTCATGATTACTGACTCCGAAATCTCACTAAATTAAACTATTCAAAAATTTGCATGTATGTAATTATCCATTGAAAAATATTAAAAAATAAAAAAACAGTGTCCAAAGCGTACAGCCGTCGAAATTCATTAGTTATTTTTCAAATTTATGATCGTATATCTGTTCCAATTTAAGCAACTGAAATTGCTTCAGTTAAGACAATTATACCATGTTTTAAAAGCAATAGCCTCCCGACTAAAAAAAAAAAAAAAAAAACGAAAAAAAAAATGCGCGTGAAAAATATGCGCTACAAACACATAAATTTACATACGTATATGAAAACATAACAACTTGCCTTAGTTTTAAAATATTTTCTTACGTTTAGTAGGAAAAAATTAGATCAAAACAGCTAATTTTAGGGGGGGGGGGGGTAATAGTCTGAAAACAGCATGTAGAAGGAGGGTGATTCATCTAATCATAAGTGACATATCTATGATTTTAGCAGTAGATGCCGTCTCTTTCTGTTATTAATGTCAAAATTGCGGCGGTCCAAATATGGCTACTCTGCGCTATTGTATACGAAGAAGAAGAAATTTAAAGAAAGCAATTTTAAACATTATTGTCTATGAACATAATTTGATTATAGTGAGTTTTTAATTGCGTTACGCACATTCTAGCTGAACCGTTTTTTAATACACTAATGTTGTAAAAAAACATAATAAGAATTTAGATACACTAACATTGGAAGAAAAAAAAAAAAGAATTTTAATTTACTAATATTGTAAAGAATAGTGTATCTATGATTGTAAGAATCACACCACTCGTAAAATAAAAATGTACAGTAGAACGTCGATTATCCGAAGTAATTAAAACCGACCCTCTTTCGGAAAATCGAAATTTTCGGATAACCGAGAATGTTTCAATTTTAAGATTAAAGAGAAATATATGTAATGTTTCTCATTATGGTAACAAGTGCTTAATAAAAATAAAGCAATAGCAAAATAGAAAGAAGAACTGATTATATATAGCCTGCATTTTAATTTTGAAATTAAGTACCTTTTACATATAGCACAAATGTTTGAAAAATGTTTTGTTTGTCACAGTTTCGATTGCCTTTGCTTTGAAGCTCTATCACGGAGTTTTGTAATGTTATTAGTTCACCAGTATCGCAGTCTTTCTGCTGCTCCAACCGCACCAAACCTTTTGCAAACCATTCAAAAACTTCAGAATTGCTAATTTGTTCGTTTGCTTTGTTCCACTCCGCAGTTTACGGGAGTTCAAGTTAAATTCAAAGGAACTCTAAGAACGGGGATCGAGAATATTTATGCGTACTCGTAGTCCGGAAGGGACCGCTTGCACACAAGGAATATGATAGTTTAAAAAAAAAGCTTTAAAAATGGATTTTGCACACAAGGAATGTAATAGTAAAAAAAAAAAAAAAAAAAAAAAAAAAAAAAAAAAAAAAAAAAAAAAGTTTTAAAAATGGATTTCGGTTAACTGAGAGTTTCGGTTAAAAGAGTTTCGGATAAAAAAGATTCTACTGTACTTACCTACAGATCTGCATAAAAAAAATCACATACATTGCCGTCTATGGATATTGATGTCTGAAAATGCGTTTATAGTTGCATTATGGATTTTTCAGCTTAATTCCGTTTTAGTACGTTATGTGGTGAGCATAATTTCTATAGATATAGGTCTGATCAAAATAATTCTTTTTAAATTCTCTGAGTGGGATTTCCTAAAAATAAATTTTCAATTGTGTTACGCTTTCATCTTAAGCTAATTTTACTATACTGAGGTATTCGTATAGCATAATGTTAATAATATCATGTACAGAGCTGCACAAAATGGTATGCATCCTTTGTCATTTAACGATGTTTAGTGCAAACAAAAAGGTTTTTTTATCCTAAACATACTTCAGTGACTCTTATTATGATGTTTGTATAAAAATATGTGTACTATATATGTAGTAATTTGCGCAAAAGGATTTGCATACATTATCGATGATGGACAATGATCGCTTTAATTATGTTATGGATTTTATAAATGGTACTTAGCTATTTCATATATATATATAAACTCGGTTTATGGCGTCAGATGCCGCCTTCCGAAGAATCTACAAGAGTCTTTTTCCATTTCTTCCGGTCAAGGGTTCATTCCTCTTCCAGACCTCTATCCCTCATTGCCTTTGAAATATCATACATGCAGTTCTTTCGTATTCTTCCTCATTTCCTTTTTTTGTTTGCTTCATAATTGAATGTTATTTTGGGTAGTCTTTCCTAATTCATTCTTTTGACATGAGTATTAGGGTGGGCCGAAAAAAACTTCTTTTTTTCTCTTTTTGATTCGCTATACCGCGGAAAACTTGTGTCTAGGGTAGCTTAGTACAATGCAATTACAAAATAAATAACTTTTCACGTTTGGAGGGAGTACATCGGGCTTAAAAAAAAACGATTTTGATATTTTTTTCTAATAAATGGAAATAAATCAAATAACTTATATAACAAGCAGCTATAGACATATTTTAGTAGAAAAGAGTATAGGAATGATAAATAAATGAAAAAAATAAATACATTTCACGACACATTGGCAGAGGATTACGTTTAAATAAATGGCATTTTTTTTTATGACAAATTTTCATTGAAATAAAAACTACTTTTCTGACTGTACTATTACCTGATCTTATTACCTTTATCTGATTGTACCTGAGTGTAATTTCACTTTGTAATAAAATATAGTCCTTTACTTGTCTTTACTATCTTTTGAAAGTTTGAAATAAGATTTGATTGAAAAACTAGGCACTGAAGATCTCGAGAAAAGTGTCGTTCTTATAAAAACATCTCTGGACCCGAAGACTTTTTATGCCTCGGTTTACCAGCTTCACGCACCGTTCCAGTGTTTGGGATTGACATGGATATTGGTCAAATTTCCACTTTGATTTTAATTGCTTTGCGCTACCCTAAATGAAGTAGTTTTGTTTCTTTTTTTTATTATTATAATGCGCTTTTTGATCTTTCTTTTAAAGCCTTTTCACCATAGCAGTTTTTTATCTTTTTCGTTTATAGCTTTAAAAAATCGAAAGAAAACTACTGCTTTTTTAAGAAATTTCAAATATTTAAGTGCGATGCGCTACCGCCAAACGTAAAAAAATTATTGAATTTGTTTTTGCATTTTACTAAGCTACCCTAAAGCCAAGTTTTTCGCGGTATAGCGAATCAAAAAAAAAAAAAAAGTTTTTTCGGCCCACCCTAATGACCATACCAGATTAATTGCTTTTTTTAATATCATCTAATATGGTTCCCTTTATTTTCATCATCTCCTTGATTCTGTCATTTCTTATTTTTTTCTATTCTTGATATCCTGCATGATCTACTTAGGGCGTCCATTTCTACTGCCGCTAATTTCTTTCGTTCTGTCTCCATATTTCTCCATTCTTCTGCTCCATATAAGAATATGCTCTTTACAATAGAGTTGTATATATTATACTTTCTTTTTCTCTATCAAATATAAATTAATAGTTTTACAGCCTTTCTCCCCTGACAAATTCTGTATTTAATTTCATGTGAGTCTCTTCCTTCTCTATTAATGTCTACACCTAAATATCTATAATGATTACAGCTTTCTATTCTTATGTTATTAGTTAGATTTAGGTCTGTCTCATTTTATTTTATGAAAAAAAGAATTAAAAATATTCTGCTAGTATTAGTAAATATTTCATAATCTATGTCCGAAGCAACATTGGCTTTAACGTTTGTCTGTGTGTGTCGTTTTATCAGTGCTAAAGCGAAAATACATGATTATGTAAACATATATATATATATATATATATATATATATATATATATATACTAGCAGCCTTCGCCCGCTACGCTGGGCTGTTTTTCTAAACAAACCTTGAATCAAACGAAATATCTCTGTGAATTCGATGATGCGATTGAAGGCAATATGGACATTTACCTGGAAGGCCGCATCCGAATTGCCACAAACGATATGGACGTCATTATGCTATTATATCTTCTATTGAGACAGACAAAATTTGAGCTGTTAAGGACCAAATTCTTTAGTTGATCCTTTACTATAGGATTTCGTAAAGTACGATAGAACAATATGTAATAGACTAAAATCCTTCCTCTGAAAATTTATCAATGTAATTCTCATCAGAATCCGTCCAATAGAGCCTATTAAAAAGGCCAATCTCTCATAATTGGGTTCACCTGATTCTAGAGCTTTCATCCAAAATACTATAACCAAACAACCTAGAAAGATATGTTTTTTGCTACTAAAACATTTCCTGAAAAATTAACTAACTGAGCAAGTTCCACCGAATTCCACTTAGCAGAATCTTTTAAACTATCAAATGTACCACAACCTTTCCTAAAAATTATCTATTTAACATAGACCGGGAGAGGGAGCACAGGCAATCACCTCATCGAGTTCACGGCTGAAATTCCAGAATTAGTTAAAACTCGATCCGCATATTTAAACGCAATTGGTCTGCCAAGTCCTATCTTGGTGGAAAACACCTGAAAACCTGATTTTAGAGGTTGGCTTGTATGTTTACCATTGTGATTTCCTGCTCCCAGTCCTCCATGTTTTCATTCCTTTGGGTGCAGGAAAACACATTGTTAAACCCATGAATCAACCGCTAAAATCGGGTTTTCAGGTGTTTTCAACCAGGATATGACTTGGCAGGCAGACCGATTGCGTTTTAATATTCGAATCGAATTTTAACTAATTCTGGAATTTCAGCCTTGAACTCGATGAGGTAATTGTCTGTTCTGTTGCCTCCCAGTCTAACAGATCCCATTAAAATCCATTCAGCAGAACTTTTAGTAAAACCAATCTTTCATAATCCTGTTCATCTGCTTTTGACTTTTTCCCATAATTATTTAACCAAGCCACATAGAACGATATGATATACTAAAGTCTTTTCTGAAAATTTATCTAACAATGCAAGTCCCATGAAAAATCTTTTCAGCAGAACTCAAGTTCTAAGTGGCCGGAACGAATTTTCTCTTTACATTTCATATATATTATAGATAGTTAAATTTAAATATATCTTTCATAATCGTGTTAACCTGATAATAGATCTCTCAGGGATGTAGGGATAGGTCTACGTTATATACACTCTGGATTTTTTAAGAAATTCTGCACACCTTCCATAGCAATAGCATATATATGCTCTAGTATATTACTGTCTGCATATAGCGTACATCCTCTAGTTTTTTACTAACACCACTGAACACTTTTTTTACTACACCACTGAAAGCATCAAAATCCATTCAGTACAGCTTTAAATAAAAGGTAATCTTTCATAATCGGGTTCACCTAATGTTTTAACTCCCATAGCTATCACTAAGCAACGTAGAAATATTTTTTTTTACATTAAAACACTTCTAAAACAAATTACCTAACTAACAGTATAAGTTCTACAAAATTCCGTTCAGTAGAACCTGAGTTATAGTCAATCGGAATGAAATAATTTGCGTTTTATATATATAGTAGACGATGATGAGTAAAAATGTAAGGGCTGGTATTTGCGATTTAAAAAATGCTATTGGTGAGATTTGTGTACGGCTAAAATAAAATTTCCCATTTTTTCTTTTTATCCAGGAACAAATGACAAATTGCAAAATATTTTTTTTAATTTAAAACTTTGAAAATGAAAACTTTTTTTTTTAAAACAGTACAAACATTCCTTTCATATTTTAATCAAATATTTCCCTTTTACAACATTTATTTCTTATTAAACCCTTTTTCTTTGTATTTTAAATAAAATCGGTAACTGTTTTGGTATTTTTCCATTATACCTACACCGTTGTCGCCAATCATAATAATTAGCACAAAATGAAATGAAACATTTGAAAAAAAAAATTATTTTGTTGATACAAAATTGAGCATTTAAAATTTTTAACATTTGAAAATACTGACTTTCACCAACTATTTTCTTAAAAATCAATACAAATCAAGGTACTACTTAGTTATACCGTCGACCAATTTCGCTAAGTTATATAAATCGCCACACCATATGCCAAATTATACAAATTGACGTGTACAAATAAAAATGTTATTGACATTGACATTTTTATTTTCGAAAAATAACAATTTAAGATGTTTTGCTACAATTAAATACTTATAAAAAAACATTCACGTTCAATAAATAGCAAATCTTAATGTTTGGCACAGTTTGCAATAAAAATCCTTTGCACGATTAGGGTTGAAATAAATGGCACAATAGCATACATTTTGGCATTTTTTGGTATGGCGAAAAAGTACCAATGTTTAAAAATTTTAGTTTCGAGATGTTTGTAATATTTTATCTAACTCATATAGCTGTTTTAATTATTCAACCAAAAGAATTGATTAACAAAATTGCTCAATTTAAATTTTTCCGTTGCTATAGTAACGGACATATTTTTAGAAATTATCACTTGAAAATTTGAGGTTTTGGCGCCAAAGACATCGCCAAATTAGAACAATATCAAATATCTCGCGAACTATTGGACTTAAAAGAATTTCGTTAGTACCATTCGATTCAGCATACAAAAATACACTTAAATATGTTATCAGATGAAAAAATAAGTATAAAATCAGATTTTTCGGGAATTTTTTAAAAATTTGTTCTATTTTTTAATCCCCTTAGGGGTGGAATTTTTGAAAATCCTTTCTTAGCGGCACTCGATGTTATAAGAAGTATTTTTACACCGATTTTCAAGATTTTAGGTTCAGTAGTTTGGGCTGCGCGTTGATTAATACAAAATTCAGACTTTCTTTTATATATTTAGATATATATATGAGGACAGGAGATTCAAAACTCACCTTTTGGTTAAAAAAAAAAAAAAAAAAAAAAAAAAAAAAAACGTGTTTTTTTAGCCAATCTATTCTATTCAAAAACAGAAAAAAAATGCAATCTGAAAAAATACTAATTTAATCCTGCATTTTTGGCATTATCAAATCTTGGTTTACAAAGAAAACAAATGGACGCAGTTTGAGGTTTTTTGCGATTTTCCAAAATTTTGATATTCTGGATAAGGAGAGTATTGATACTCGCGTCCTCATATATATATATACTAGGGGGGGGGGGTCTGCCCCCTGCAACCTACGCTCGCCAACCCCCGTTCAGACACCGCAGAATCTATAACCACGCTAATTTGATCGGTTTTTAAAAGATTAGAGAAGATTGGATTATAATGAAAAAACTTATAGCGATCTCCCTGAAACGGGTTTCCATTCAATTCATTTTCATTGCGAAAATTTAAGTCCGAATCAGTTGCAGTTAAGACTTCCAATAGTTGTTTTCGTGTTTGATTACAGATGACCAGTTAAACACTTGAAAGAAAGCTAAAAAAAATGAATTAAGTAAACAGAGTCTTTGCCTCCCGGTATTTTTTAACAGCATTATAAAACGGTTGACATAATACAAATTACTACAATTAATACACCTTACCACTTTAACCCCTTCAAGGGCGGTGGTTCATTTTTGGACCACTTACTTTTAATTCTTAAATGGCACATTAGAACCAGAATATTGGAATGAAATTTTTCATTTTATTAAGTAAGTGAACAAAAGCATTTTCGTATTTCGAAATTTGTTTGTAAATTCTTTGTTTGTAAACATTTTCCGAATTTTCATTCAATTCCTTTTCATTGCGAAAATTTAAGTCCGAATCAGTTGCAGTTAAGACTTCCAATAGTTGTTTTTGTGTTTGATTACAGATGGCCAGTTAAACACTTGAAAGAAAGCTAAAAAAAATGAATTAAGTAAACAGAGTCTTTGCCTCCCGGTATTTTTTAACAGCATTATAAAACGGTTGACATAATACAAATTACTACAATTACTACACCTTACCACTTTAACCCCTTCAAGGGCGGTGGTTCATTTTTGGACCACTTACTTTTAATTCTTAAATGGCACATTGGAACCAGAATATTGGAATGAAATTTTTCATTTTATTAAGAAAGTGAACAAAAGCATTTTCGTATTTCGAAATTTGTTTGTAAATTCTGGCATTCACTGATTTCAGCATTTTCCGAATTTCCATTGAATTCCTTTTAATTGCGAAAATTTAAGTCCGAATCAGTTGCAGTTAAGACTTCCAATAGTTGTTTTCGTGTTTGATTACAGATGACCAGTTAAACACTTGAAAGAAAGCTAAAAAATGAATTAAGTAAACAGAGTCTTTGCTTCCCGGTATTTTTTAACAGCATTATAAAACGGTTGACATAATACAAATTACTACAATTACTAAACCTTACCACTTTAACCCCTTCAAGGGCGGTGGTTCATTTTTGGACCACTTACTTTTAATTCTTAAATGGCACATTGGAACCAGAATATTGGAATGAAATTTTTCATTTTATTAAGTAAGTGAACTGTCAGACATTGTTTCGACTACATTTCTGAAAGATAGGTTAAGGCTCACAGAGACTGTGTTGCCAATGAGGTGAAGATAAAAACAATGGTCACTGACAACAAAGCCTATGAGGCCCTTGCCCAGCGTTTCTCTACTGTTAGGGAGGTTTTGGATGACTGTCATAACAAAGCTGACGTTGTTGAAACTAGGCACGGGCAAGACTCTGACTACTCAGTTATCATTACGTCCTCTGGAGATGATTCCATAGACAATGTTAAAAAAGAAGTAAAGAATATGTGGCGAGGAATTACAGATATCCCGACTCCGGGAGATGTTGTGGTTACAAAGGCTGGACAATTGATTTTAAAGGTTAAGTCAAAGAGTGATAGCGCAGAATCCGCGATAGAGGTCTTCCTTCTATTTATCTTAAAATATGGTACAATACCGTCTTGAAGAAACGTATTTCATATGGGCATGAGTTCTGGATGCCTGACTTAAATCAACATGGAATAACAAGATTACTCTCATGTCAACGTCTATGTCTGCTATCTGTCTTAAAGGCATATCGTACGATTTCTAATGACGCATTGTGTGTTTTGGTGGGTGCTCCACCACTTGACATAGAACTGAATTTGTCTTCTAAGCGTTATAATATCATTTATGGAAATGGTACAGTCTTGATTGACAATATGTGTTTTAAAGGTGAAGATTTTATGAATAAACTGAGGACATATAAATATCCTTACTTCTTTGAAAACTTGAATATAAAATTCGTTAAGCCAGTGGTTGATACAGTACCAGTGGTGAATCATCCGATATTGTATACTGATGGTTCTTGAATGATGAACAGTGTAGGAGCTGCATTTACGGTTTGGTATAGGGATTCTTTTATGCTAGACATGAGATTAAAATTACATGACTATAACTCTGTTTTTCAAGCAGAATTGGCTGCGATAGACGAGGCTATCAGTTGGTGCATCGACTCCCCGCATGATTCATTTCATCTTTATACTGACAGCTTGTCATCAATTTACGCTCTTCAGCGCTTATTTCCATCTAACGGTCAGCTTTTTAATATCTTCAACTCTTTGCGCCTGTTACATAATAAAGTCATATATTGGCTGGATAAAATCGCATGTTGGAATATCAGGAAATGAAAGAGCGGACATGTTGGCAAATCAGTTATTATAAATGATCTGTATGATAAAGTTCTACGCATTCCTGCACCAACTTCTATTTTAAAGCGTCATTTTAAAACACTTCTACATGATCAATGGCAGGTTTCTTGGGAAAATTCGGAGAAGGGAAGAGATACTTATGCGATATTAAACAAGGTTAACGATTTATTTCTATGTGAATCCCAGGTGATAGGTTATTTTCTTTCTTCATATGGAGCATTTCCACAGTATCTGTTTAAAATAGGAAAACGCCCAAATAACAGGTGTAACTGTGGTGATGTAGGAAGTATACAACATTATTTGTTTGGACATTGTCCGTTAATGCCTTGTACATTTAAATTCAACAGGAATTGTACACTGAGATGGAACATTCGAAACGTTCTCATCACCCGTTCAAACTATAGAAAACTGTGTGCTATGTACAACGCACTTAATAGGGAATACTCATTTATTAGGTATAAATTTTGATAATTTTTACACTTGTAACTATTTACTTCTATCATACTGTTAATACTCATCAGTGGTTCGCTTCGGACATTACGTGGTTTTCTGACACTACATCAAAGGCTCAACATTGTGCCTTTTATAGTAACTGTCCTTTGTCTGACATTTTTGTTGGCGGCGATTTTCTCTTGAGGTCTGAACATTATGGTGATCTTTCTTCAAGTTAGTTTTTCTTATATAAAACTTTTATGAACATTTTTCTTTCGAACACTGAACTCATTTGAACATTAGTGAACAGTGAACTTTTATGAACATTCACACTTCATAATCTTGAACAAGGATTTATAGTCTTAACTTTTGTTATACATTTAAATCACTTCACTTTTGTATTTATTTTTATTATTATGATGAAAGCAACATCAATTGTTTTGTAAATTTACGATTTACTATGTAAGTTCGTCAGAATATGTGCCTTTTTCCTTGTTATTTTGGGTGCTTTCCGATGTCCGGCATCGGTGAATGTTGTGGGGATTTTCCACCGGAGCGTTACATCCTATGCCATTCTTTGGTTGGTGCTCCGGTCGGGTGATCAAGTAAGTGAACAAAAGCATTTTCGTATTTCGAAATTTGTTTGTAAATTCTGGCATTCACTGATTTCAACATTTTCCGAATTTCCATTCAATTCCTTTTCATTGCGAAAATTTAAGTCCGAATCAGTTGCAATTAAGACTTCCAATAGTTGTTTTCGTGTTTGATTACAGATGACCAGTTAAACACTTGAAAGAAAGCTAAAAAAAATGAATTAAGTAAACAGAGTCTTTGCCTCCCGGTATTTTTTAACAGCATTATAAAACGGTTGACATAATACAAATTACTACAATTACTACACCTTACCACTTTAACCCCTTCAAGGGAGGTGGTTCATTTTTGGACCACTTAATTTTAATTCTTAAATGGCACATTGGTACCAGAATATTGGAATGAAATTTTTCATTTTATTAAGTAAGTGAACAAAAGCATTTTCGTATTTCGAAATTCGTTTGTAAATTCTGGCATTCACTGATTTCAACATTTTACGAATGGAAGTACCTTGCCCCTGAAAGGATTAAACGCATATTAATATATTTATTATTTTAAAGTTTCCTTTTTCTGTTAATATTCACGTGTAAATACAATTTTCAAGACATATTTTTCAATATTTTCCTGCTTTTAACACTTAATCATTTAATAGTAATTTTTAAAGTTTTATAAGTCACGTGTGAATAAATTTTTAATCATTAGGAAATATTATTATTTGCACTGTTTTTAGAATTGAAAACAATCTCTATAATAATAGCCTAAGTCAATAGCCTAAGACTATTATCAACAGTTCCGGCCTGATCCCTTCGCTTTTTACATTCCAGGAGGCCATTTTGGTACTTTAATGTTAGCCAGCCACATGCGATGTCACCAAATATTATTCTATCGCCATCATTGCACTTATATTATACTAGTCAAAGTCAAGTAACTGCACAAAAAATGCGACACTACGCTTTTCATAAGAAATGTTTCCATTTTGATTAAAGAATCAAAGTTATTTTTTCGAATAAAACTACATAAAAGATACATAAAAAAATACCATGATCAGAAAGAATTCTTGGTACTTTTATATTAGCAGGGTGCAAATCTCGCCAATAGCTTTTTTTTAACTCGCCATTTAGAATTTTCTTATTTTTCGAGTGGTAAATTAAAATGGTACTACTTGGTTATCCCATCGACCAAAAATCTATCACCAGACTATAAGATTAAATGCCAATAATGGTTGATCATAAATGTCATATTCACTTGACTGTAAGTACGTACACGTACACTGTTACGCTATCAAGTGATTTTTATTTCGACGTTTTATTTCATTTTTATTAATGCTATAGTATTTTTAGGGGGCACAGATATCATATACGCCCCATATTGGCGCGATTTTTTTCAGACGCCATTTTGGAAAAAACATCAACAGCATAAACAACAACATCCGGATTACCATTTGAAGAAAAATAACGATACTTTGGCGCCAGTTAAATACCCGTTGCGTATACGACATTGGCATCAGAAAAAAATCGCGCCAATATGACATCCCTGCCTTTATTTATTTTTACGTTATTTAAAATAAAAATTGCATCAATTTGTATAATTTGGTGCGTGCTTTGGCGATTTATATAATTTGGCGAAATTGGTCGACAGGATAACTAAGTAGTACCATTAAAACATTGCTTTGAATTTGAAATTAAATGTCAGGATTTGTTGCAATATTTAATCCAATATTTAATTGCAATGTTTAATGGCGTGATTTTTATTTTACGACAATTTGGCAAAAACATCATTTTCGAATACCAGTTCCATATGTATTTTAAAATTATTTTCTATTATTTTTAAAACGAAATAACAATAAGTAAAAAAAATAATTAATAACTATAGAACAAAACAATTTATAACATTCTGTTTTTAAATAAAAAAAATAAAGGTAAATAAACATTTATTAATAAATAAGCAACAATAGACGGATTACCATGTCAGGCAAAATAAAGACTTTTTGGCGCTATTTAGGTACCCCTGTGCGTATATGACATCTGCAATTAATATTTTTCGTTTCGTTTCGTTTAAAAAAAAAAGAAAGAATTGAAAGCCATTGATTTCAAATTTTTCAGTTAATGAAAGTTTTCTATAAATAAAATGATAATGAAATACCAAAAAAAGCATTGTTCTTAGCACACATTTAAAGGAAGCCAAACTGGTCGCCATATTAGTTTAAAGTAATAATCCTTTCTAAAATATGAAAAATATATATATATGTTATGATTAAAATTTAAGTTGCCATCATTAGAAAAAATATTTAAAATTAGAAAAAATTAATATTTCGAAAACTAATTCGAATTTAAAAAATCCAGTTTTGAGATCTACGAATTGTGGATTTTTGGAGTTAATTTCATCGCAAAGCATTCCATATTTTAGGAGAAATCACCGTGAAACCTAATCAGTTGTTTAATCAGTCGTTTCAAAGAATCTTTTCATAAATTCGTTACATTTCAGGGGTTTCATATATTCGTTTCACAAATTCATTTCATTAGGATTTTATATATATACTAGGGGGCTCTGCCCCTTGCAAGCTACGCTCGCCAACCCCCATTCAGACACACAGAGTCTAAAACCACGCAAATTTGATCGGTTTTTAAAAGATTAGAGAAGACTGAATTATAATGAAAAAACCTATAGCGATTTCCCTGTAAACCGGTTTCCATTCAATTCCCTTTGATTGCGAAAATTTAAGGCCGAATCAGTTGTTGTTAAGACATCTAATGTTTGTTTCCGTGTTTGATTAAAGAAGATCAGTTAAACATTTGAAAAGAAGCTAAAATAAAATGAATTAAGTAAACAAAGTCTTTGCCGACCGGTATTTTTTAACAGCGTTATAAAACGATTGATATAATACAATTTACTACAATTACTGCAATTTATTGCTTTAACCCCTTCAAGGGCGGTGGTTATTTTTTGGACCACTTAATTTTAATTCTTAAATGTCACATTGGCACCAGAATATTGGAATGAAAATTTTTCTTTTATTAAGTAAGTGAACATTTTCGTATTTCGAAATATGTTTGTAAATTCCGGTGCCATTTATTGATTTCAACATTTTACGAATAGAAGTACCTTGCCCCTGAAAGGGTTAAACTCATATTAACGTATTTATTATTTTAAGGTTTCCTTTCTCTTTTAATATTCATGTGTAAATACAATTTTCAAGACATAATTTTCAATATTTACCTGCTTTTAACTCGTACTCATTTAATAGAAATTTTAAAGTTTTTTTTTTTTTTTTTTTTTTTTTTTTTTTTACTATTTTTAATAGTCATGTGTAAATAAATTTGTAATCGTTAGGAAATATTATTCTTTGCGCTGTTTTTAGAATTGAAAACAATTTCTATAATAATAGCCCAAGTCATGTGACTATCATCAACAGTTCATTCGCTTTTCATAAGAAAGGTTTCCATTTTTATTAAAGAATCAAAGTTATTTTTTCGAATAAAACTACATAAAAGTTCCCACGATCGCAATGAATTCTTGGTACTTTTATGTTAGACGGGTTCAAATGTCGCCAATAGCTTTTTTTGGTACTTTTCCATTATACGGATACCATGACAAAATGTGTGCTAATGCACCAATTATTTCAACCCTGATCGTGAAAAAGATTTTTGGTACTGCTTAGTTATCCCGTCGACCAAAAATCTATCGCCAAACAATAAGATTAAATGCCAATAATGGTTGATCGTAAATGTCACATTCACTTGACTTTAAGCAAGTTACACGTATTTACGTTATGAAGTGATTTTTATTTCGACGATTTATTTGTATTTTTATTAATGTTATACTAATTTATTTGCTCTTTCATTATTTAAAGTAAAAATTATGTCAATATGTTAATTTGGCGAGTGGTTTGGCGATTTATATAATTTGGCGAAATTGGTCGACGGGATAATTGAGTTGTATCGGATTTTTATTGCAAACCATGCGAAACATTGTGATTTGCTATTATTTGCTATACTTTATTGTATAACAGTTATTTGTTCATTTATTTTAAGTATATATTTGTGATTTAGTAAAATAGTTCGTAAAAGTCTGTAGTTTCCAAATGTTATATTTTTAAAAGGCTCACTTTACTATCAATAATGTTTTTTCTTTTATTTTTCAATTGTTTCAATTCACATGATTTTCATTTTGCGCCAACTATTGCGTTTGGCGACAATGGTGTCCGTATAACGGAAACGTACCATTTTTTTTTAACTCGTAAGTTAACATTTTTTTTATTTTTCGAGTGGTAAATTAAAACGGTACTACTTAGTTATCCCATTGACAAAAAATCTATCGCCAGACTATAAGATTAAATGCCATTAATGGTTGATCATAAATGTCACATTCACTTGACTGTAAGGAAGTTATATATGTTTACGCCATCAAGTGATTTTTATTTCGACGCTTTATTTGTATTTGTATTTTCATACCAATTTATTTGTTCTTTCGTTATTTAAAATAAAAATTACGTCAACTTGTATAATTTGGCGAGTGGTTTGGCGATTTATATAATTTGACGATATTGGTCATTTGAGTATGAATTTGAAATTAAATGTCATGATTTCTTGCATTACTTAATATTTAACACATGCGACATATAAGCACCGGGTTTGGCGTGATATTTTTTCCGACAATTTGGCGTAAACCTCGTTTTCAAATACCAGTTACATTATTTATTTTAAATTATTTTCTATTATTTTAAAAATGAAATAACAATAAATAAAAAAAAACAATTCATTAATAACTATAGAACAAAGCAATTTGTAACTTTTTTTTAAATAAAAAGGAAATAAATGTAAATAAACATTTATTAATGAATAAGCAAGAATAGCCGGGTTACCACGTCAGGCAAAATAACGCCATTTTGGCGCCAATTAGGTACCCCGGTGCGTATATGACATCTGAGCCTAATATTTTTCTTTTCGTTTCGCTCAAAAAAAAAAGGGGGAAAAAAGAAAAAAAAAGAATGAAGTAAAAGCCATTAATTTTAAATGTTTCAGTTTTAAAGGAATGTTTTGTATTAAATAAAATGATAACGAAATACGAAAAAAAAAAAAAAAAAAAAAGCATTTTTCTAAGGAGATTTAAGGCAGGCCAAAGTGGTCGCTAAATTAATTTAAAATTATAACCTTTTCTGAAATTTGAAAAAAAAAATCCTGTTATGACTGAAATTTGGGTTGCCATCATTAGAAAAATGTATTTAAAAATAGAAAATAATTAATATTTCGAAAACTAATTCGTATTTAAAAATTCTAATACCAGTTTTGAGATCTGTGGTTCAATACGGCTTTTTGGTGTTAATTTCATCGCAAAGTATTCCATATTTCAGGAGAAATCGCTGTGAAATATAATTTATTTTTTTAATCAGTCGGTTCATAGAATCGTTACATAAATTCGTTTGAATTCAGTCGTTTCATTAGGATTTTATATATATATATATACATATATATACATATATAGGGTAATTCCGGGATTTATGCCGCACATTTTTTTGAATTTGTGTATAAAGTCCCATGGTGGACATTATAAAAAAATCATTCAGTGCTATTTAATGTTAAATATACAACGTGGGTATTGTGACAAAAGAATTCAAAAGAAATTATTAATATTTTTTAACATTTTTTTTCTAAAACATTAGACAGCGGCACGTCACCCGTACATTCAGGCTGAGACGCCGCACTTGTGCGGTAGTTATGCTGCGTTTAGGGGCTCACATTAAACACTTGTAAGCTTGTAGGAAAAACTGTTTGAGTTGCTCCTTCATTTTATGTATTAATTATAATTTTAAGTTTTATGTAATAAATACTACAAAGCGTTAAAACCTGATATTCTGTTAGAAGCACCATGTATACTACTCTTTAAAAATTTTCTATAATGTTATAAAGACATTTTAATGGGATTCAGTTTTAATCAATTTTCTATAAAATAATTTATAGACACGTACAATTTCATTTATAAAGAAGATCATTTCTGGAAGTTTAAATCTATAAAAGATTTTTTTTTTTTAAAGGAAAATTCATATCGGACATCAGAAGGTATATAATATTCATTATATTTTATTCTCGCGAAAACTTTTTCATACGAAACCTTTTTGTGTTTTAGGAAACCAGAAATACAAAGAGAGAGCAACTTTCGTTTAAAGTCAGAAGTAAAAGCACTCAAGGGAGAGTTTTCAAAGTGTTTTTCTGGTTTCCTCAAAAAGAATGCAGGTTATTTCAACAGTAGTTATAGGAAATGTCAGTCACTCTTGAGACAAAAAATCCAAGTATATCATCATTATTCGTGAAATAATTTTCATGAAAATTGGAGGGCTAGGTAATTAAGCTATTACCTACTTTTCTTTTAGAATAATTGTATAATATAAATGTACAAAACATTAAAGTGTAATATTTCGATTTTTTCTTGACATAGTACTTATATGTAATACTAGCTAAAGTGCCCGGTATTGCCCAGAATATTAAGAATGTTTGTTTTGAAAAATCAACCATTGCATGATGATTTATGTATATACTATTTATTGGTTTCCGTACTTAAAGAGTTAAAACAGAACCATTATAAGATCTCTCCTGTGTCTGTCTGTGCCTCAGTCACAGTCATTTTACTCGAAAACTAGGCAAGGTAGAAAGTAGTTCAAATTGGGAGAAGTAATAAAGACTATTCACCCACATATTTAAATATTATTAAACATTCATAAATATATTTAAGAAAAATGTAGAGGGGCTAATTAAGTTACTTGAAAAAAAAAAAAACTTTTTTTTTTGTACATCGTGTAAACGTTTTCGTAATGCTGAACTAAAAAAATACATTTCTTTTAATTTTAGGCATTATAGTTTCAGAGATATCATCGAAAATGTAATGGAAAACATATCCCTCCATCCTCTATTTCCAAAAGTTACTGAGACTAAAATTTTGAAATAATTAGAGGTTGTAAACTTTAATATAATCCTTGCAGGAAAATTATAGCGATTACCCTGGTTCATATAGTTATTATTATTATTTTTTTTTGAGAAAAGTGCCTTTTTCTATTACATATAAATTTCGATTTCCAGACTTTCATCAATGGTTTTGAGGTGCTCTTGAGGTGCCTATCTTAGCAGAAGTATAAAAGCATTGTTGATAATGATTATCGAAAAAAATGTTCGGTAATTATCCGAGATATTAACCTTTAAAGACCAACGAGAACCCTTTCGGCACTACTCAAAAATTTCTGACCGTCAAGTTCTTCACTCCGGATGAGATACGTCTAGAACGACCTATTCGCGAAACCTCAAGAGAAAACAACCTGGAATTCCTGACACACACTCTCTTTGGCCCCTCGGCTTATCCCCAACAAGACAACCAGGATATCCAGTTTACAGCACAAGAAGACAAACGCTTCACAAAGGCAGAAATAAAAACAGTATTATAAACACTCAACGACAAGAAAGCCCCAGGGCCGGATTCAATAGATTTCCGTATTCTAAAACGCATTCACAAACAACTCAAACACATATTCACGCGCTGGGCTAACCTCTGCCTTGCCATGAAATACTTTCCTTTAGTACTCAGGCATTGAGAGGTGGTTTACTTTCTGAAGCAAGGCAAGTCCTCTACCGAACCCAAGTCATACAGACCCAGCTGTCTACTACCAACTCTAGGAAAGCTCCTGGAGAAACTCTTGGTTATCCGGCTGACGCATTTCCTAGAGTCCAACAATCTCCTCCACCCCAGACAATTCGGGTTCCGTGAGGATCATTCATGCGAAATCGCACTACACGCTATTATGACTGCCTGTACTGAAAGCATAGCCCAGGGCAATGCAACATCACACGTCTCACTAAACATACAAGGTGCATTCGACATTGTTGAATGGCGCGGACATACTTATTCAACTACAAGCTCGCAACTTTACGGGGAGCTGGTCTCATTGGCTCCTACCTCTCACAGAGGAGCGTCCTGATAAATTGGGGCACTGGCACATCTACCCACCGACTGCAGAAGAGTTGCCCCAGGGCTCGTGCCTTGGTCAATCCTCTGGCTGTTGATAGTAAATGTGCTGCTAACAGAACTAAGTCGGCTGGGATTTATATAACTTGCCTTCGCCGATGATTTCAGTTTGATTTTCTCCGGTCGTTACAGACGTCATCTGGAAGAACAGTTTGCCGAAGCTCTTCCTATTTTCCACCGGCTTCTGGATTCACTGCACCTCACACTCTCACCACAAAAGTCTCAAGCACTAGTATTCACCAAACCACACAGATATGATTAAAAACGCCCTCCAGTGAAGAGGATCAATAATGTCTCTATTAGACACGTACAATCTATAAGACTCCTAGGCAAAACGACTGACGCAAATCTCAACTGGATCCCACACATTAATGACCTAAAACTTAAATTGACAGCATATCATAACAATTGATTAAGACTAACTTCTAAATTAGGGGGGGTAGACAACAAAACACTAAAGATCTGGTACCTAACAATAATCTAATGAATAATACTTTACGGGGCCTGTATCTGGGGGAGGGGGGGGTAAATTATCCTCCTTAGCAAAACCTAAACAAAGTTTAATACAACGCACTTTTCTCCTACAAATATCAAGGGGCTACCGCACAATCTCCACAGATGCACTACATATACGCACAGGTATTGAACCCATCACACTTCATGTAGAATACGAACACGCCAAATCCTCAATCCTACAGCTAAAACGTGACACAGTAATAGATTCTCTTTTTCCAAACACAACATTACAATACAAAGTCGGGAGCTGGCAGCTTATCCCCGCTGAGGAGACTTCACACTTTCAAGTAAACACAACACGCAACAGCTACACACCTTCCCTTAGCACCACACTCTTCACTGATGGATCAGGCACTGAGACCGGCGTAGGCGCAGCCTTCTGCGCCACGGAAGACACGGTGGTGGTCCATCAGTAGTCTGCAAGACTAGATGATAAAATCCTTATTCCAAGCGGAGCTGTTCGCAATACTAAACGCATTAGATTGGGCGGAATCTCACCCTAGCAATAGTATTACCTTCTACAGCGATTGCCTCTCTGGTCTGGAGGCAATACAGGCACACAGGACAAAACATCCTCTAGTACTGCAAACAAAACTAAATCTAAAAAATCTCCTACATCATATATCGCTAGGTCACGTTTCGGCTCACAAATGTATCTTTGGAAATGAACTAGCCGACGACCTAGCGAAGATGGCCACACAGAAAGAAACAATAGACACACACCTCCCAGTGCCCCAGTCATACGTCAAAAGGGTTCTTAGAGCAAGGATACTGACGCGATGGCAGGAACACTGGGATACCTCATGCAAGGGCAGGCACACATATAAGCTAATTCCTAAAGTTTCTCTAGCACTTTGTAACTAAACACCCTACACCACCAGCTTCACAACAGGACATGGCCCTTTCATGGCATATCTGGACCGCTTCAAGATAAGATCCACTGCCACTTGCGAATGCGGTGAACTTGGCACTATAAATCACCCGTATTACAGTTGTAGTCTCAAGTAACGTCGCGTCCAGACATACTTCCAGTCAATTGGCTCCAAAATGTCCTTTCACGTACCCTCCTACTCAACAAATTAAAACACATTCACAATTCCCTTACTTACATAACAAACTTAACGCAAGTCCTGGTTCTTCTTATCCAGTTTCACTGTCACAACACCAAGCTTCAAACAGCACCAGCATCCAGCCCTCTTTGGAGGTTTGAGCATTCTCCTATCCATCGTGTAGTCTCCTACGGACACATAAGCCCGTGCTTCCCACCATTATATTTGGTGTTACATCTCCAGTGGACTCTTGAGTGTCTGCTTGTGCCATCTTACTAACCTAACCCAGAACCTACCCTCTCATGGATGCTTGAGTAATTGCTGGTGCCATGAAAATCATTCTTTTCCCTTCCTATCGCCCCTTGTCGCGAGAGGGGTCTGTCCCCTGGCGGCCAGGAGCAGTGATGTATTATTATTATTATTATTATTATTATTATTATTATTATTATTATTATTATTATTATTATTATTGTTGTTGTTGTTCAATGTTCTGTACTCCCGCCCTTTGTCGCGAATAGGAGTTTTCCTAGCGGGCTGAGGCATTTGCCCTTTTTTTCTAAACTTCCATATTGCTTTATCAAATAATTTCTGGGTTCTGTGGTCGGTGGTACGTGGCCGCCCTTGGCGGGTGAGCGTCGCCTCGTGTGCTTCTTATGTATGTGCGTCTGCATTTGGCCGGACAGGGCTGGTCTGACGATCCACAACGTGTCGGTGAACATACCGGGAGAGATGTTAAGCTCTAAGGGGCAGGCCCAGCCGGCCCAGAGCAGTCTCTCTTCGGCTGCTTAACCTTTAAAGACAAGGGGGATTTGACATATATAATGACAGAGGTGGCGTACTCTACGTACCATCAGCTTTTAAAGTCCAGATAACAACTTTTAATGATATATTTGTGTAATGTAATGCCCAGTATCAGTTTAAAAGCAATAAACGTCAAATTGTTATAAACGGAGTAATTTAATTAGAAATAATTACATAAATACTATGAGATTCGTGACTAGTTTGCATTGAGTAGTTCCAGCAATACGCTTCCCGTGTCTTTAAAAGTTAATTAAAAACCTATCAGGAAAAACGGGGCACGGACCACGGCGGCGTTGCAATTTCTAATCTTCTTTCGAAGCGCGCTTAGCACAGTGCCAAGTTTAAACTTTGAACATGGGTTTTGTTTTAGCTACAATGTAAATAGGCAAAGATTATTACTACGCTAAAAATAGTTTTATAAAATGCCAAACGAGTTTAACATCTTGCGCTCTATGACTTACGCAGCGTGCGTCATGCTATTTTGGTCATTTCCGACAATGACGTACGCAGCGTATGTCATGATATATGGCTGATGATTTGATGGTTCATTCCGAATTTTCACCAGAAAGTTTTAACTCTAATTTTTGCTTTACAAGATGACTGATTTTAAGTATATACAGTAAAATAAAATTACCAGTTATATTTTTTGTCATGTTAATTCAAAATTTCATTAAAAAAATATATCTCCCAGATGCGTCAACATTCGTTGTTAGTGACATATATTCGCTAACAGCGCCAGAGGTTAAGTATGAACTACTCTTATTGCCAGTTCCGAATGAAGTTCATCATAAACAGATTAGGATAAGATAAAAAAAAAGAGTTATACAGAATAGCAATATTTGATATTATTTAGGCTTCATATATGGCATACTCATTCATACTTTTCAAGCATACACTGCTAAACCCAACCATCTGCTGTATAGTTTTTTACAGAGTCTTATTATACTTTTAACAAAGATTTTTTTAAATAATACAGTTAATAATTGATATATTTATTGTACGAAACTCTTTGAGCGCGAGTAGTACTCTCCTAGACCGTTTATTTTCATTTAATCTGGACAACAAATTACCTACTTACTTACAAAATATAATCGGTGATCTGGATTGAGACCGGGATATAGTATTTGAGAGACCGAGAAATATTTTTTTAATTGAGACGGATAAATAATTTTCTCATGATTAAAGAAGAATGGCAAGTACCAAAATTTTATGAATTTTATTTTACAAAAATTTGAGATCTTTATATCAGTTCTTCATAAAGAATTAGCTATAGGGACCTAAGCCTTTGTGGAAATTCTAATAGACACGCGTACACATACGTGTATATATGGAAAAGATTAAAAACTGACGAAAACAAAATCGCAGAACTCATAATGTTAAACAATGCCAATATTTCCTTAATCACCAAGCTTCAATACGTTTTTGAAAACTCATATGATGTTATATATTCACCTTCTGACGTCCATTATATTTCTAATATACCTTAATATTCACTTTTTTTAATTCGCCAAACTACTTATTTAATATTCATTTTTTACGTGCTAAACTTGCAAAAGAAAGTTATGACGTAATATTCCGTAATTTTTTTTTCAAATTCGTCAAACTATTTATTTTATTTTCATTTTTCACGTGGAAATTTTGCAACAGAAATGTAATTGTTGTTGTAATAATTTTATTCTGGATTTTAAATGTTGGTAACTGCTATAACGAAAAATGTTTAAATTTGATAGGACATTATTATTAAATGGGTGTTTATTTATGAATTAAAAAATAACTATAAATTATTTCGATTCTGGATTACTTTATTTGCCTCGGCCGTGATTTAATACACATTTACATAACATTTCACAATTCTGACTTCCAAACTGTGGATTTGTATAGAATTACAGACAGACAGACAAATTTCAATTTCTATATATTAGATAACATATCGTCTCAAAGTGTGAATCATAACCTTGAATCTCGAACCCCTTTATCTCGAAAATAACTTCTTCAATTTCAGATGTCTTCATATTTATTTCTGAACAACAGCAAACAAAATCGTCATGTTTATAAATATAATACTTTTAATGATACTATAAATCATTGATTATATGAAAAATATTTTCATGTTTTTCTTTGAGGTGCATCTTCAATTGTGAAAGACACATGAATATCAGTGCGAGAAATGCTTCAAAATTATGATCGAAGAAACTATTAAGGTTATTTCTATGTAAGGCTATTTTAAGTAGTGTGTTGACAGATCTATATACGGGACTGTTCGACCATGCGCTGAACTACTATCATCAGATTGGAGCTTGTAGAACACTACCTTTAAATTATTAAGTAAATAAAACAAATTAATTTTATTTACTATATTATTAGACAAGTTACACAATGCCTTATAATATTACTTGACACTAAAACATTTATTAGATGTCGCAATTTGTATTTATCCTTTAAAAATGAAGCAAAATATATAAATGATGAAAATTTGAGATCAATTCAGATATGTATATATCCCACATATGTCAGATGTTATGTCGGTATTAAATAATCTCATAAATATTTCTGTTTAAGTTTGTTTAAATAGGTTTCGTAAAATTACTTAATATCTAAAAAATATTCAATCGGTTACTAATGTTGCCACTGCCGTTATTGAATATTTTCACTTTCTGGCTAATCCTGCAAAAACTATTGAATATCAAAACACGAAAACTGTTAGTAATATAGAGAAATGCGCTAAAACGCGCTAAAACAGATATTTTTTTATAAAAACGAAGAATTACCTTAAACATTTTTTTATTGTAGCAATCTGTCAAGATAGTACAGTTGCAAAAATTTTATAAGCTCATATTTTGAAATAGCCGGCTTTATAATCTCAGAGGTCCGATACTCTCTCTATTAATGTAGTATCTGGCACCTACAATTTCACAACCATTTCTGAGGACTACAATTTCTCATCAATTTCCGAAGTCTATTAATCACAATCCTACCAGTTCCCAACCATTTCTGAAGACTACTATTTCCAGCTTTACGATTTCCGAAATATTTTTACAAGCTTCCAACGATGCGCTAACAATCACTGGCACTTAGGGATCACTTGCATATTTTTGTCGTTTAAATTAATAATTCTGTTATTAAAATGTCACACAAATCACATCTAAATTAATTTTATCCATTTGTTAGTTTTATAATTTCAGAAAATGCATTTGTTGTGTCTTTAGATTGCAAAAAAATTCAATTTTATTAGTTTTTAATATTTGTTTTTTCACTAAATTTAGAAAAATTTGTAAGTAGAACATTTTCTTCAGAAAACGGAAATTAAATAGAATGTCACAAAGGAGAAGATTCAAACACTTTTCTAAAAAATCCAAATCTAATATATCATTAAATAGAAAGACAGGAAGTGGGAGAAATTCTTTTTAAGTACATTCTTAGTAACTGAAATTTTTAGGAATAATGGGAATATTCACAGTATTGTTTGTCTCTGATATTCGACCAGAATATTGATTTTTTGTAAATAAATTTTATAAAAAACGTAATAATCAAAATTAATTAATGATAAGATAATAAACATGACTAAATAATTACACTAAAGTCATGGTTAAGTATAACGGTTGGTTGGTTGGTTGCATATGGTTTTATGGCGCAAAATGCCATTAGGGACATGCTGCGCCAAAAACAGAGAAAAAAAGAAGAAAGGAAGATCGATAAAAAGTAATACTAAAGCAGCGTAATTAAAATATAGGTAAACACGATAAAAATAAAACAGAAAAATACAAAGAGAGACTAAATCTGGAGGGGTATTCCATCCAGATGTCATATAAATGTAAAACAAAATTCTGAGTTCTTAAACCAATAAGAGAGCTAGAAACTTATGTTTCAAAATAAAATCCTCCATGTTTTAAAAAAGTAAAGAGAGCTCCATTAGGTGTTCCCCCAATTAGGTCAAGATTAATGATGATGAATTAAAATAAATTCTATTAAAGTTTCCGAGACCCGGACAGTCAGTTAAAACATGATGGATGGTCAGGTAATCAAAATGACAATGTGGACACATGGGTGCATCCTGCCGTAGTAAAATTTGGTGTAATGAAGAAATTTGGAATTATGATGTTGAATCTTAAACGAAAAGTCTCAACATAATAATAATTTTATAGATATAAATGACATCGAATATACAAGTGTATAAACAATTTTGTAATGCAGGCATTAAATGAAAGTTTAATATACTTAACTTAGATAAATATCCTCCGATTTAGTAA
The DNA here is from genome assembly GCA_963932465.1 of Maratus speciosus. Taxonomy (NCBI): domain Eukaryota; kingdom Metazoa; phylum Arthropoda; class Arachnida; order Araneae; family Salticidae; genus Maratus; species Maratus speciosus. The sequence continues at coordinate 177,153,077 of OZ010792.1, forward strand.
TAAACATTTTGTAATCAATAATATATTTCAAAAGTTTGTATCTTTGTCTAAATTTACTATATAAAATGCTTCGTTTCACAAACGATAAATAAACATTCAATAACTTTTCTTTACAACGTATGACATTTACTGATATGATTCTATCTGTTGTAATCGTATCTTTAAAAGTTCATTTTAAATTTTGATTTCTGAAATACATCGGAGTTATTTATACGATAATCGGTTAATTCGAATTCAATACATGTAATATAAATCTTTGAACCATCCCTCCTTTCCAGACGAACTCGCATTTTGGGAATATGATATAATATACCTAATTCAATTTTTGTCGTGGTGTTACAAACATTACAGAAATTTTGAAAAAAAAAAATTAAGGGGAGTTAGTACTTTTCGGGATTTAATTTTGCTCATAATAACAAACTTTTTTTCCAATCAACATAAATAAATAAGTTTTGCACATTTCTGAGTGAAATTGTTAGTTTCAAGAATAATGCCCAAGCTGTAAAACATTTCCACAACATTTGCAATTTACTTAATATATATATATATATATATATTTAATAATATACAGTGTATACAAAAAAGTAAAAGAAAAATTATATTCTTACCTCTCTTTCGTACAATATAACTTTAGAAAAATATATAAGATAAACTAAATTTTTATATCAAATTGAAGCTAAGTATCAGCTTTATTCCATAAACTTAAAAATCTAAATTTTCAAATGTTTCATATTGTTTTTAATAAAACAAATTAGCATGATAAATGCTTAAATGTTTTTAAAAAATAAAACTTTTAAATTTTTAATTTAAACTATTTTTAGAAAAAGTTCATTGTTCATTCAATGTTTTAGGTTTACCGAATACATGTGATATGTAGCTTCCATTTGATATAAAAATTTAATTTCATTATACATTGTTAAAAACATATATATCGTTTAAATTGTAAATGTTGTGGCAATTTTTTAGAGCTAGAGTATGGGTCAATCCATGCCAAATCACCCAGGTAGTTGCGCTCAACATTTTTAATTTTCCTAATCTTTTAAAGAAGTTTTCTTCATAGTTTTCTGGGTTTAGAAACATGATTATTTATTTATTTATTTATTTATTTATTTATTTATTTTTTGATCGTACAGTTTTTTGGAGGTGGCCATTTTCAACGACATTTCCCCGAAATCTAAAACACCCGCTCACTAATGGCATTTCATAAAATATCTCATAAAAGGTAATTGGCAGGGACGTATGCAAATGAGGTATTTTATGAAATTTCATTAGCGAGAAGTGTTTTCGCTCGTAAAGAGAAGTAACCTTCAACGTTTCCTTCTTTATCCACTTCAAGTTTCAAATTTGTTTTAAATGTATGACTTGTACTATTTTTAGAGGGCACAAACTCCTTTTTTATGCACATATCAATTTCGCCAGCAATATCGCGTGGTAAAATACCATTATCTTTTCTGATATATTATCATTTCCTTCTTCATTAATAATTTCTGCTATTTCTGGTGAAAGAATAATAATATCAGTTTCGTTCAAATAATCTTTATCTGAATCTTCATCATAAATGCTTTGAAGAACCTCCTCTAATGGTTTAGGCATCTCTAAGAGCATTGACTGAGAAAAATTCCCCAAAAGTCAAACGACACGCGTGAAAAAGAAAACTGCCCCTTTCTCGCTGACCAGTTGCGTTTTCTTGTAAACGCAACAAGTGTTTTCTCATCCTCCCCCACTGACACAAAAGTAACTGGTTGGTGAAATGTTTTATGTACTTTGACCTTATCTAAAAATATATTACCTCTATAGCTTACGTTTTCCTAACTGTACTTCTTCTACGAAAAGGACAACGTAGAATTAATTGTTTAAAAATTCTTTAAGTCTCGAACCCTTTTTTAATTATAAAAAATCTGGTAACAGAAAATAATTTTCTATTTAATTATTAACTGTAATATTCCCTACTTAAAAATTACCGTTAGTATAAAATTCATCTTATAGATAATATTTTTAATGCATTTATTTTGACCAGTGCATCAACGGAACAACAGCGGCTAATGAATTTTTAATAAGTGAAAATTGCCAAAAAGAGAAGAACACAGTTTTTCATGAGCTGTGCAGAAAAAAAGAAAAGGTTTTTAGGATCGATATTGGTAAAAACAATTAGTCCAATAAGAGATCTGTGTAAGAAAAAAATATTTCAGGTGAGTCTGATCTCCTTCATAAAGAAAATGTCAGCGAAATGTGGTGTTTAACCTTTTATTTCTCCGGTTTTTGACTTAGATCATTAAATCTAATGAAAATTTTATAATTACATAAAATGTCGACAATTTTATTTTGAACATTTTGGTATTTGATTCACCTTAATAGATAGAAAAAAAAGCAGTTACAGCATTTTCCGTAAAACACGTTTTCCACACAAAAATAGCTGTGTAGCTCGTTAAAAATGGCCAACCCCCCCCCAAAAATACGAAAAAAAAATAATCATGTTTTTAAACTCAGAAAACTATGAAGAAAACTTGTCTAAAAGATTAGGAAAATTTAAAATGTCGAGCGCAACCACCTGGGTGACTTCTTATAGAATGACCCGTATTATTCTTGAAACTGCAGCAATTTCACTGCATAATATGTAAAAAAAATATTTTTTTATGTTGAATCGAAAAGTGTGTTATTAGCAAAATTGGGTCCCGAAAGGTACTAACTCCCCTTAAATCAAATGTTCGAGTTTCGTTAAAAAGTGACGAGTAAGAATATCCCAAGCTTAATAAATTTAAATATTGGAAGATAACAATATATAAAGGTCATAGTTTTCTGATATGTTTGCACACTAAAATGAACATGTATAGTTCAAGAAAATTGTAGAGAAATTGTAATAGGTTATTCAAAGTAACATTTAAAGTTATTAAAAGTAAATATTTTCTATTAATGTTGCTTTAATCTTAGTGATATTGTAAATTTTGGCAAATCTATTAAGGAAAATGTTTATGAAGTAAACAGCTAATTTATAAATATAATATCCGAACAACAACGCTTAGCTTTGATACCTGGTGGGTAATATAAACAAAACCGCATACCAGTCAAATCCAAGTGACCGTATGAACATTAACTACTTAAACACATTTCAGGGCGTATACTTAATTGGAATTTTTTTAAATAAATTTATAAAAAGAAGCAATACAAAAAAAATTAAAATAGATTTTTATTTTCGCCTATTGTCAACTCAATTAGAAATGTTTTTAAATAAATGACATGTAACATACATACATACATACACACACACATATATATCTATACACACACACACATGTATATATATTCTTCCATTTTAATCTTCATAAGGTAGTACATAGGGCTATACTTTTTAATGTGGTGTTTGTGTTTTCATATTATTGGTCCTTTTCATTATTTTTCAATGGTATTATTGTACAGGAATGTTACTGTACAGAAAGTTATATATATATATATATATATATATATATATATATATATATATATACACACATATATATATATATACATATATATATGACTATAGATAGATAGATATATACATAATATATGTAGTACATATTAAGGTAAACTTATATTATTTATATTGTAAGTATTTTGAATTTAAATTAGCAGTTCGTAGTATTAGTAAATTCTCAGATGTATTATCGACTTAAAAATTGATAACATGGGATAACTTTTCAAAATAGCTATTTATCTAAATTCTATCTCAATATTTATGAGAATTCATCTTGCACTGAAGAAAAATTCAGTTTACTGAAAAGAATTTCGGAAGCACAAGTCAGTAAATACCCATATTATACAAAGAGCTTTCGCATATCAAAAAGGCTCATAAAAATGCAATGCCCTTGTCAAGGAAAAATCGAAAGTGATTCAAGACGAATACCCTGTGGATATCCCGATTTTTCGTATCTTTATCAAAAATTTTATTTTGTAAAACATATTACATTATTGCACACAAAAAGAGTGACGTTACAAAAGAAAACAGTGTTTCTTTAATATACTAACGCATTTTTTATGCTGTTTTAAAAATATTTATTGTTAAGTTTTAAAATTGTATTTTGAGTTATTTAAAAAGTAGCATTCTTTTAAATATTTAATACACATCTTTCTTGAAACTGAATAAATATGTTTGTTTTGTAAGCAGTTATATACTTAATTAAAAACAAACATAGTAGTTGTAACAAAAAATTACGTTTGTCGTAACAAATTAGAATTAATATATGTAAACATTATTTAGTGCGTCATAAATATGTATCAAATTTAAAAAAAAAGGTTTTTGGTAGCATTTGTTTTATAATTGACAAAATAAATGTGATAGAAAAATTGCTTTTCATACATGCTATGTGAGAGTGCATTATAGAAAGAATTTTAATAGCGTGAAGAAGAGAAGAAAAAAGAAGAGCAAATAGGTTTACAAGGACAACCCTGTATAATTATAAGAAAGTTAAAGATAAAGACATTTCAAATTTGCAAATAAAAATTGGGTAAAAATCATGCTCCACGCTTCTGCTTCAATTTATACAATTGAAATTATATCCCTGTGTCTGACAGGGTTATTAAAAAGCAATAAATAAGCAATCAGGCATTTTAGAACTGAATATCAATCAAAAGAATTAATGAAAATATTTAAAAAAAATTATTGTCAGTAGATGACTTTTTTTTTTTTTTTTTGAGAAATTTATTTGTAAACCAGGAAATTTATAGTTTTGTGGTATTGTGATTTGTCCTTCTCAAAATAATTTATGGATATATGGGAAATATTTATAACAGTCGTGAATAGCTACTGTGTTACACAGAACTTTTGAAAATTGATTTATTAATTAATGTTATTACTGGATTTTATATTATGAACTAGAAAGGTAGCCCGTCAAAAATGACGGAAATTTAGATATAAAGATATATACAACTCATGTGCAAGAATATGAGTTTTCTCGTTTGTTCCGCAGTGATAGATGAAAATAACACATTTTAAGAACGAAACACATTTATGAAAAACTGCGTATAGTAGAAGGCCACTAATCTGCACAGTTTGATTCCAAGTGTTATGCAGATTTGAGGCTCTTTGCGGTCATGTCTATTCAATATTTGTTTACATCTTTTTTTAATTCATATATTGGACAATTTAGATTGTTAAGCCTTAAAAATAAATAAATTACACACTTGAAGAAGGTAAAAACTATTAAATTATCGTATATGATTTCATGAAATGGTATTATATGGTATTATATGTGTGTGCTTCACGATCTTGGTTACGACTTTGGCGAAATTGGCTGCAACTTGTCATAATTCTAATAGTGTGGGCGTCTATAACAAAAAAGTAACCAGTTTTTAGTAAAATTTCTGATATAAAGTAGTTTTCAAAAACTTGTGTAAAATTGCAGGCCGTTCTCATGTTATGCCAGTCCTAAGAATAATATTTCTAACACTGAAGAGTTTAAATGTATATATAGAATTTAGAAAAGCTTCTCCAAAAGAAAGGTCCTGAAATGACATTGTAATTCCTCTAACTTCAAAGTTTAATCGGGCCCTGATGCTGTTTACTGAAATCTAATAAATACAGTTATTTTGAATATTACAACAGAATTAAACAGCTAAACTTATTTAACTTAAACTCGCTGTTACTTCCCGATGTTATTTTTTAGTATTAAGAAAGAAAATTATTTAAATTTTTCAAATCATGCACATTTATAATTTTTTTTCCGTCTTTAATAACTAAATAATGAAAAAATATGCTTTTGTTCTGAGCTCATAAATATGACAATAAAATAATGTAACTAAGAGAAATTGCAAAATTAAATCTTTGTGATTTCAAACCATAAACAAATGATATCGCCACCATTTTACCTACTATGATGTCATTAGAATATTGTCCATTGATTGTTGGAGAACTTACTTTGTGAATGATTACCTCAATGATTTAATATTTTTTACGGTTCACGATGAATGAATCACTTGTGGTTGTTTAGGTTTATGGAATGAGATATTAAGCCGTGAACCTAATTTCAACTAAAGTTATCCAAGGATACATGTATTTTTAATCGAAATTAAAAACAATGCTTTGATCTCGAAATAAAAAGTTTTAATTTGTATAATTGGTTATTTCTGTTAATTATTTATTTAGGTACTTTTCCATTATAGCGCATTTTTAAAAAAAGCTTGGCGTAATTCGGGCATCAGAAAGTGAGATATGTTGCCAAAATGGATAAACAGCTATGAAGACAAATCTAATGAACTTTTATTTTTGTTTATATATGCACTTATATACATAAAAAATCGTTTCTAAATATATATAATATTTTTTTATATACAAATTATGGCACAGATTTCAGATATGAACCGCGATACCTAACTGGCGCTAAAATGGTGTTATTTTGCCTGCTATGGTAACCCGGCTATTGTTTTTTATTTATTAATAAATTGTTTATTTACTTTTATTTTCTGTTTATAAATTATATAAACTGTTTTGTTCTATAGTTATTGTTCAAACTTTTATTTATTTATAGTTATTTCCTTTTCAAAATGATAGCAAATAATTTAAAAATGTATAAGTAACTGGTATTCGAAAGCGAGATTTCTGCCGAATTGGCGTCAGAGAAAAATCACGCCAACCCCGATGCGTATATGACATCTGTGCAAAAATTACTTCTGTTTCTTTATAAAAATGGGTAAATAGCTTTTTTTACATTAAATAAATTGTATATATATGCAAAAAATTGCTTATGAGTATGAAGCAGTAAATAGGTTGTCAGAAAATACGTTGGCAAACTTCTTTCTCGCCAAGAAACTTTTCTCCGAAGTATTGTACATAAGCAATGATTGCTAGAAATGCATTTTTAATTATGATATGCGCTTTTATGTTTCACTACATTTATGCATACTATACCGTGTGTATAAATGCTACAGTTCATATGTAGGGCTACACAAAAGAATTCGTAAGGGTTACTGAGTATGAGAATAAATTGCTTAAAGGTGGTTTTTAAAGGGGTTATGCAGTTTTACGCTGAACTACATTTAGTTTACTAAGAAATGTCTGCAGAATATAGATAAAATGATATACAGGGTCACGCAAAGAATTGGATACATAACCGTCTATGGATGATAATATCTGGAAATGTGATTTCTGTAGCTTTAAGAGTAGTTTAAATTAAATTTTTGCTAAATAGTGGCATGTAATGACGGTACTATTGGCTATGGACGGTAACTGCTGAAATCAATTTTTAAAATTTTTTATGCGTTTTTTAAAATGTTTACTTAGTTATCTTATTTACCTTTTTTCCCTAAATAACGAAGTTTTGTTAAAGCATTCAGGATGTGTTGGAAAATGTTTCATATTCTATGCTTAACGCATGATTTTTCTTTCTTCTTTAGTCTTATTTTGCACTTATTTTATTCTTAATTTTTTAGTCTTATACTGCTTTATAGAAACTTTGGCACAGTTGTCATACATACCCCATATTGGAGCGATTTTTTTTCCGGCGCCAATTTGGCGAAAACATCAATAGCATAAACAACAACATCCGGGTTACCATATCAAGCAAAATAACGACACTTGGAGACAGTTAAATACCCGTTGTGTATATGACATTGGCATCAGAAAAAAAATCGCGCCAACATGGGGCGTATATGACATCTGTGCCGAAACTTTAATATTTAATGTTTAAACTCTTCGCTCCACTCACCTTGCATATAGTATAAACTATAACACAGATAGCGCAAAATAATAGACAGTTTGATACTTTTCCACTGTAGGGGCTTTGGCGTTTTTTAAAAAAAGCTTGGTGTAATTTGGGCATCAGAAAGTGAGATTTGAGTACTTTTCCGTTATACGGATACTATTGTCGCCAAGCGTAATAGTTGGCGCAAAATGAAAATCAGGTGAATTGAGGCATTTGAAAAATAAAAGAAAAAATATTGTCGATACTAAAGTGAGCATTTAAAAAATATAACATTTGAAAATTCCAGACTTTTACGAACTATTTCATTATATCACAAATATATACTTAAAATAATTGAACAAATAACTGTTATAAAATAAAGCAATAAAATAAAACTCATATTAAACTGCTGGCATAAAATTACAAATACCTTTTAGCATTTTGAAATAATTGGCGCATTAGCATACATTTTGGCATGGTGTCCGTATAACGGAAAAATTTTGAGATTTGTTGTCAAATCATATAAACAGCTATAAAAACAAACTTGATGAGCGTTTTTTTTTATATATATGTTTATTTTATATGTATATTATTCATGTTTTTATGTACAAATTACATCTGTTTCTGTATAAAATTAGAGAAACGGCTTTTTTTATGTTAAATAAACCGTATAAATATCGAAAAAAAATACGTGAGTATATAAAATGAAACAGTGGATAGGTTCCCGGAAATATGTTGCCAAATGTCCTTTTTCGCCAAGGCACCTATACTGGAAAAGTACCTAAAGCACATTAAAATCGCGCAGTTAGGAGCTCATACAGTACAGCGTCGTCTATTGGCGGTTATTTTATTAGTAGCATCGGCAGAAAGATGTAAAGGTGTACTTTAAATTCCCACCCATAGATTTTGAAAAAATATCTTAAAAGAGCGGAGTTTAAATTAAATTTTGGTCACCTCCTTTATAAAAGATTAATGGTTTTAAATGGGAATTTCGTCAAATCAGCCAGCTATCGCCAAGTTGGCCAACATTTGGCGCTACTGTGGTAACCCTGCATTAGTATTTTTCAACAATTACTCATTTCAATGAGGTGGTCCTACCGGAATCGTGAGGGACACACAGAGACTTGGATTTTATATAAATAGATACTGGGCCAATATATTTTCTTATGTTCTAGACTTTGAGAAATATCGGTGATTCGGACAATGCTGGAATGTTTAAACTTTAACAATAATCAACTAATATTTGCTCGCATTAAAACACATCACTGAATTAAGAAAATCATTCTAATGTGTTATTAAAATCGTTATAGATATTCACATCTATAGATGTGAGTTTCTTAGAAAAATGTTTTAAAATTATGGTAGCACCTTCGGTAGTCAGATACCATACTTTACGATCCAGACATTCGAAGAAATTGTCACTCGTTACACGAACAGTAATTCGGTTCTCGACAGTGAAAGTATCATTGTAAAATAAAATAAATGAATAAAAGAACCAAAATCGACTCAGTTTACATTATTGAATACATTCCAACAAATTAAAACTTGTTTAAGACTTCTGTTGGTTTGTACGCGTCATCGCCCGTAATAACTGTCGTAAATCTGCTTGAAGTGCATCGTAACTGTTATATGTTATTGGATTTACTATGGCATGATCTATGAGTAAAATAGAATATGTAGTATTTATAATTTAATTACAGGAACACTCAAAAGAATATTTATATAATAAGACCTACGGTAGATAAATATTTAAAATAAATTTTAATGATATAATACTATTTTAAAGTTATAAAAATCATAAATGAGCGCGACAAAAAAAATTGACTTCATCATATGATTGAAGATAATCAATGATCCTTTAACATCGGTTAAATTACTATTTAAAAAAATAACAGTCACAGAGATTTTAATTAAAAAACTATGCATTTGGAAATTTAAGCAATCCATATTTGGAACTTTATAGCTCATTTTTTCAAAATTATGGTTGTTTCATTTACCGAATTAAAAAAAGGTTTGAATCATATGATTAAATATAATCAATGATGTTTTAACATCTGTTAAATTACTATTTGAAAAAAAACCTAGTACTAACTGAGATTTTAATTGAAGAATTAGGCATGTGAAAACAAAAGAAAATCTTTATTTTCAATTTTAAAGCTCATTTTCTCAAAATTATGATTGTTTCTCTTACCAAATGAAAATTTCTCATTTCTTAAAAATTATGATTGTTTCTCTTACAAAATAAAATTTTTCTCATTTCCAAAAAATGATGATTGTGTGAATTAAAAAATAAAAATAAAGTGTTAATCATATGATTCAAGATAATCAATGATCCTTTAACATCTGTTAAATTACTATTTGAAAAACCTAATACTAAGAGAGATTTTAATTGAGGAAATATGCATTTGAGAACAAAAGCAAATCTTTTTTTTTTTTTTTTTTTTCAATTTTACAGCTCATTTTTTTCAAAATGATGATTGCTTCTCTTATCAAATAAAATTTTGCCCATTTCCTAAAAATGATGATTTTGTCAATTAACAAATAAAAATACAGAGTTAATCATATACTTCCAAATAATCAGTGATACTTTAACATCTTTTGATTTACTATTTGAATAACCTAATACTCACAGAGATTTTAATTAAAGAAGTAGGCATTTGAGAATAAAAGCAAATCGATATACGAAATTTTACTGTTCGTTTTTATCAAAATGATGATTGTGTCACTTACCACCTTTATCATCCGAGCTCTTCATATATTTTGTGAATGTTTTACATAGAAAATGTTGCACTTTTCTACAGATAAGTACACTTCCGTGCGATTTCGTAAAATTCGACTTGGTTTCTGAAGAAATCTTTTCTTTCACAGTTTTTTCAGTTCTTGCAAAAGAATTGTGTTCGAGAACAGAGGTATTATAAAATAAAATGTACGTTTTTAATGTTTACATTATTTTATATTACAACTTCTTTTCATAAGAAATAATTAAATCATTTTAAATATTTATTAACTAATAAACAAGTGGGTAAGTGCGATCACAGATCGCACCGAGGGTTTCGTTTAATATTTCTTTGAAAACACTTTATCGTTTTGCAAAATCTTTTAGTTCCACATTTCGCAACCAGTGGGCACACTATACCCTAAACAAACCTCTATCCGAACAAAGTCCGTTCTGCAACCTATCCGTAGATATATTAGTCGAGGGGATCGGGGCCATATCACCCTAGATTGGTAGGCGCCTCCTGGTGGTAAAAAGTAGAACTAAATATGTAAGGCTACGGTGCATAATATGAAAGATTGGTCAAAGGGGGTCGGCAAAAGTTAGAAAAGTTCCCCCCGGGTGAAAAGGAGGGATGATAAAGAATTGCTTTTACTCAAGTTAGAGACAGGACGGATAAAAATAAGACTTTTTGAAGTTTTATGATTTGTCGTCTGATCGAAAGTGTTCTGCTATAAAGATATCTGCTATAATTATGCAAAATTTCAAGTCTTCTACTTAATTAGGAGCCCAGTTAAAAAATAAAGCTTAAAATGCACAAGTTAGAAGCCAGAGTGTTAAATATAATTATTTTTCGAAATTACATGATTTGTCATTTGATGTGAGGTGTTCAGCTATAAGTATACAAAATTTCAAGTCTCCAACATATATAATTTATGGGAACGGGCTCTGTGACGGACGGACAGACAGACAGACAAACATAAAAGGGAGACGAATAGGGTTTCGTTAGATAAACGAACCCCTAAAAACAAAACCTGAATCTTTTTATTTCCAATTTTTGACTGATTTCAGGAATTTATATAAATGTAATACAGAAGTATCTTATATTTCATGTTCTTTTTGTAAGAAAATATATGTATGTTGCTTTTTTGTTGCAAAACATACTTTTCTCCACTCCAAGTATTTTTTTTTCTGAATAGTGATATCTCGTTCAAAATCTTTCTCAAAAGAACGCTTTGTTGTCATACTTATCAATCATCTAAGGAAAAAAGATCAGAATCAGTTCTTATTATAACAAATAACCTCATATATTTTCATTTGTTCTTCTTATACGCAAGTTATGGGAAATATGATATAATAGTTGCTGACTGTATCTTGTACTTACTCAACGAAATTCTTTTTTGGCAAAATATATATATAAAAATATTGTTTGCGGAGTACGAGAATTTTTCACATAAAAGTAAATAAAAAGTACTGCTTATTTTATAAATTTAACAGTGATCTTTTCAACCTCTTTTAAACATGATGTACAAAAAAAATTAAAATCACACTTAATGTTTATTAATTATTTTAAAAATGCTAAAATTTTAAAAAGATTTTAATCCACATTAATGTTAACCAATGCCAATTATTTCGAAGTACTTTCAGCTATACACATAGTCTTAATCAGGAATAACATACAAACTGTTGTTACAAACGGCTTGCTTTCAAAATTTCTGTTTCTAGATCCGGGAACTTGAGAAGGTCCATTTCATCATCCAAGCTTTTTGTGGATTAGCAATTACTATTGGTTTATGGGCTGGAGGAGGGGTGTGGAATATTATCCGTTTTGCGACTCTTTAAGCAAGCTTTATCATATATACGTATTTATATGATAAAAAGGCATTACATACTCTATTTTCTTTAGTTATAATTTCACTTTCTTCACGGATATCACCAGGCTAGTTACAAAAAATATTCTATCCCGATTGATGATGTTTCTGGGGCATACGTCATTTCGGTGAAAACCGAAAATGACACTTATTCTGGATACATAGGAATGGAGTCTTGTAAATTTAAAGACCACATTCGAGAACATTTGGGTTGGCTGGTTGTGTTTATGAAGGTCAATTATCAGCACGAGGGATATAGGTCCTAAGAGGGGTGCCCTCCGTGGAGGTCTTTCTAAGGGAACCTAACCTGTATTTACGCTTGGAAAACCAAAGTTCGAAGAAAACCACGAAAACTCCGAACGTTTTAGGGCGACGGGAGCAATTGGGATCGAACTTAGCACATCCCGGAGAACTCTTCGATAGCAGAACCTCTCTGTCACTGGTGGGGCACAAAAACATTTGGGAAATCTAAACTACAACCTCCAGAAACAGCACTGTGAAATCTTATTCAAAAGCAGGATGTAGAAGTTAATTTAGAGTAAGCAAAAATTATATGCTCCTTGTAAAATAGCCTGAATTCGTTATAAAATGTAAAATTTGGTAGCAAGGCATTGCTCTTCTAATTTCAGTCTTTAAATACGGGAACCTAGAAAAGTCCATTTCTTCATCAGGGCTTGTTGGGTGAGGTAACTGTTGGTTTATGCATGAGGGAATGGAAATAGGGGATGAAGTGGTGAGAGAAAATATTATTAATTTCGAAATTCTTTAAGCAAACGTAACCCTATATTGGGAATTTTATATGATAAATGACGATTCCAAATTCTGTTATTTTAATAGATAATTTCAATTTATTTACGGATAATTAACTCATGATAATTTTTCAAGGGGTAGTTAATTTCTGCGTCTCATAAATTATGTTCTATATTCTGATTCTGATTAATTCTTGTCACTGATGTTGCTTGCCAGTAGCGCTACAAGTCTCCCAAATGTTCTTGAATACAATTTTTAAATTTATGGGAAGTCATTACTATGTATCCAAGATAAGCATAATTTCCGGTTTTGAGAGAAATCACGTATACTCCAGAAACATCATATTTCGGGTCAGGGTCTATTTTGTTACTACTTCTCATAATATCCGTGAATCAATTGAAATTACCACTGAAGAAAACATAGTTTGTAATGACTATTTGTAAAATAGCATACCAATATAAGGTAAATGTTGCTTCAAGAGTGGCAAAATGAATAATATTCTACACCCTCTATTCTATTTCTCCCCTAAGCCATAAACCAATAGTAATGGGCATCGCACAACATGGACATTTCCTAGTTCCCGAATCAAGAGACAGAAATTTTGAAAGCAAGGCATTGGTAATAAGACTTTGTATTTTATCCCTGATGAGGACTATGTGAATAGCTTAAAGTACTCGACAATAATTGATATTGCATAGTGTTAATGCGTTCTAATATATTTGTACCATTTTAGAATATTTTAAGTAATAAGGCACATTAGCCCTATAAGACCTGGAGATTTTTGGTAAAAATGAAAAGTTATGAAAAGTTTTGGTGTTTTCCCTTAATTAGTAGTACCAGATTTGATTTTAAAATATATTTAAAATAGTAAATGATGTCAGGTTATGCCAAGGCAGGAACCACGCAATTCTGTGGGTACAGGATCGACTTTAAATCGCCCAAAAAGAGGAAAATGTCTTTTCCTTTTCTTTAGGATCACCTACAAAATTGTATAGGTCAGGTCTGAAAGGGATAGGTGTAATTATACTTTATTATGTTTTTAGGTTGAATTCGTGATAAAATCGATCTATTGAGGTCATCATTACTTATTTTTTAAATTAATTAACTAATGAGTATGGCTATTTCAGATATAAAATAAAAGTAAAAATCTTATGCATATTTTACAAAAATTACACAAAATAAGCTTGTAATTATTTCGAGAAATTTACAATCGTGTTAAAATGTCTACATTAAATAAAAAAAAAAATACGTATTATGAGAAATAAAGAATGTCGTAGATTTCGCTTGGTTAAAGTAGCTTTTTATTTAACCCCACATAACAATAAATTCTTGCTGTTGTATGTTGCTTTAAAACATGTTATTTTATAACAGTAACTTTTACACAAAAAACAAATATTAGAACTATGTACATATTTCTAAATTTTAAATTACTTACGAAAGATCATCCTTGCAATCTCCATTTTAAACTTGACACTGATTTGTTGAATCATGTATCTCGACTCCTCTATCTCGAATATCCTATTCGAATATCTAGGGAAACCATTCAGATTCTGAAAGCAAACTTTTTGGTCAGACTTTGCCAATACTTCAGGAAATATTATCAGATTATTTCAGTAGGCGCCAATATTGTCAAAGCCGCCAATATATAGCAAAATATCGCCAAATTTTGCGAAATGTTGAAACCTTTTTTGATTTTGTTTATTGTCAACTGTTCAACAACTTAATAACTGCTTCAACCTTCATTTCTATTGAAATGCATTCACCCTTAGTGACCCCAAAATTACGGATTAATTAAATCTTCCCGAACATGTCACTTAGCCCAATGGTCTCCTCGCACCCCAAAACGACAGTGTAAAAAAATTAGTTAAAATCGTTTAAGAGGTTTTTTATGTAAAATTTGCGTATATACATTCACACTAACACATATATGAAAATTTCTCCGATTTTAATATACCAGCGGGGAATGCCGATAATCATTTGGATAAAATTAGCTTTGTGTTCATCCAACACCCCCTAGATATTAGAGAAATCCTTGACACACGTAGCAAAAACGTCACATAAAGCAGGGAAAACAAACAAAACCTTCAGAAGAACATGCGAATTTCTAATTCGTTGGCACGTGAAATTATCAATTCTTATTTTCTAATAATAATTAATAAATCCACGAGCCAAACAAAACAAAACATGGCAGTTTTTCGAATATTTTCATTGTTTTGCCTGCCTTGTGTGACGTTTTCGTGACGCGTGTCAATGCTTTCTCAGGATTCTAGGAGGCGTTGGCTCAACTCGATATAGCAGTTTGTAGTTTACAGCAGACTGAACTGAACATTAGCAAGCACGCAATTTAAGCCCAAACTAGATCTTTTCATAGATTTCTAAGTATTTTGCGGAACGCAAGATGCGTTTACAAATTTATATGCCCCCTGATTTGTTGAATTCTGTTTTCGAGAACTTTGTATGGGCTCTGATATTTATTGAATCCGCTACCTCGACTCTAACTGGGAAATTGTAGAAGATTCTTTCGGATTCTGAAAGGCAAGTTTTTCGCCGAATTTGGCAACATTTATTTATTTGTCGACAATCAGATGTTGAGAATGTTCTATATATATATATATATACCACGACTGGTTGAATTCTGCTTCCGAGAACATTCTTTGAACTCTGATTGGTTGAATTATACATCTTGGTTCCATTGAGATTTTCTAGAAAATATCTTTAGAATTTCATATCCATTGTTTTCGCCAAATGTCGACACATATCGCCAAATTTGGCGAAATTCTTTCAGTTGAAGCCAATTATATATTTTGGAATTGATAATCTGGAAAGTTGATTTCCCGCCAAATCTTGCCAATGCCAATCAATATTTCACCAAATATTGATAAATTTGACAAATTATGGCAAAATGATGCCAACTTTGCGACTTCGTTAACTGCCAACTGTTCAACAATTTCATTACTGTTTCAAACTTCATTCCTTTTGAAATATCAGGTTGTAACGAAAGTTTCCCGCAACAGCTAATACGGTTTGTGCAAACAGTTCGCATTGACGTGTTTGCTCATATTTTGTCAAACGAGTTTTGGCATTTGAAAGAAAGAGACTTGCTTTATAACACTGTGTTGTGATTTGTAAAAAAAATATCTTTATCAATAAGTACAAGGTGTCTGAAATGGAACTATCATGCTAACAGATTAGAACCATCATTTACTTCCATTCTGTTGCAGAAAATCAGCTCCAGAATTTCACCGAATAAAGTGTACAGATTTAGGTACTAGTATTGTATCATATGACAATGTGAAGGTTTGGCGGAATGGTGGTTATATATACAATTACAGTTAATTATATATAATGTAATTAGTATTATGTAATGGTGATTTGGCGGGAAACTTTCGTTACAACCTAATACATTGACATATAGTGACCTCAAAATGACCCACTAATGTAAATATTTGAACGTTTGGCGTACCCAAATGGTCTCACCGTATCCCAAAACGCTAGTCAAAAAAATTTGACCCTTCTTTTAGATAAAAATTGTATACAAAAATATACATAGAAACAACATTTCCTCGTTTTATAATATACTAGCAAACCCCGCGGCTTTGCTCGCATAATATTTGAAATATGCAAAGTGATATTTATATGTCTAATTTTTATTAAAAGGCACTAACTAAATTTTTATTTTATTAAAAGGTAATACTTTATTTTATTAAAAGGTTTTTTTTTTATTAAAAGGTACTTATTACTTTTAGGAATACTTCAAAATATACTATTTAAAACACAGTTTGATTAAACATCATTATTACACTGCATTAGGTAGAAATGAGACTTAAATTAATAAAACAAAATAAAACTAAATAAATGATAATTTAGAAAATATTTTGAAACTTTTATGCTCAATTAATACGCTCATTTCAGTATTCATTTGAAGTTTTGAATTATTTAGAAACCATCTTCTTACATCTTAAAATTAACTATCATGTCAAATTCCAAGTCTTACCACCTCTCTCAACATAAAGGGCTATGATAAAATAGGAACTGTCACCATTAATTTGCCAACATTAATTTTGAAATCCGTTTGTTATTTCCTAATATTCCACAGAAACGTAATTTAGTAAGCTTTTAAAGGCCTTTTTTAGAACATTTGTTGTTCCTGTGAACCCCAGGTGGTAGAATCATCGGCATAAAATATAGCCTGTGTAGGATCAGAGACTGTTACCATTGATTCGCAACTATTACTTTTATATTCCCTGAAATTGTATAGAAATCGTAATTTAGGACTTTTTTAGAATTCTTTTTGCACCTTCCCTTCGCTTCACCCCTTTTTAATTCGATTTTTTTTTTCAACAGTCCTTCGAGGGCATTTATATTTTATAAGCAACTACCATGCCATATTTAAAGTTTTTAGCCTTTTCAGTATCACAGAAACAGCAATTTAGAAAGTTTTTAGCTCCTGGAACCCTCTGGTGGTAGTGGCACAGACATAAAATATAGCTTATGTTTGAACAGGCTCTATCACCAACAATTTGTCATCATTATTTTTTTAATCGGTTTGGTATTTGATAAGATTGCATAAAAATTGTAATTTATAACGCTTTTCGCTCACTTCATCTTTTTAAATTTGGAATTTTCTTTCGCCTGTTCTTAGAAAGCAGTTGCATCTTGTACGTAAATACCATGCCATACTTCAAAGTGTTAGACTCCTCAGTAGTGCAGAAAACGCAAATCAGAACTTGTTTTGCTTTTGCAACCCTCAGATGGTAGTGACTGCAACATAAAATATAACCTATGTTATAGCAGGTACTGTCAGCATTGATTTGCAACCATTACTTGAAAAAGCTTTGGTATTTCCTGAGATTGAGTAGAAATCGCAATTTAGAACGTTTTTAGAACGGTTTTCGCGCATTTTCACCCCTTTTTAAATTTCCAATTTTTTCGAAACTGTTCTTAAAAACCATTTTTATCTAATAAATACGTACCTTGCCTAATTTTAAGTTGTTTGCCCCTACCGATCACAAAAATCAAAATTAAGAACGATTTATTACTCCTGCAACGTCTAGGTGATAGTGATACCGACATAAAATAGCGTCTATGTTAGAGCAGAGGCTGTCAGCATCAAATTCCTACAATTACTTTTGAAATCAGTTTGATTCTTCCTGAGATATTGCTGACAAATCTGCATTTAGAACGTTTTTAGAAAGTTTTTCGCGCATTTTGCTCCTGCATCTCCTCTGGGGTAGTGGAAACAGATATAAAATATAGCCTATCATGGAGCAAGATCTGTCAGTATAATTTTTATACCATTATATTTCAAATCGGTTCAGTACTTCCTGAGATTGCACAGAAATCGCAATTTAGAACGTTTTTTACAACGCTTTTTGTGCATTTTGACCCCCTTTTAAATTTCGATTTTTTTAGGAAATGTCCTTAGAGATCATTGATTTCTTATAACTAACTACCATTCCAAATTTCACGATTCTAGGCCCTTCCGTAACGCAAAAACCGCAATTTAGAACGTTTTTCTCCTGCACCCAGTTTGGGGTAGTGGCACTAACATAAAACATAGCCTATGTTGGAGTAAGGGTTGTCACCATCATTTTGACGCCATTATTTTTTAAATAGGTTTGGAACTGACGGCAGCGAAACTGGAAAGGTAAACTGGTATCCGACGGAGGAGTAAGCAGAATCCTCGGTATGAAAACACGGGTGCCTCTCTTATATCCCTTAAAAACTTCTGCATCTATAACATTTTGTGACAGCCTTTTGACTATTAAACGTGTTCCATTACAGAGACCACTGGGCAGATTCATGTTCCTAAGCAACATAACAATAACGCCAACTTTAAGATTTAACTGATGTGGTGGCATTCCAGAAGGTGTTAAACTATTGATGAAATCCATCTGCAAATTGTTTTGTTCTTCTTCATCATCACAAAGTATTGTATCAGCACTAAAATAAGTTTTCACTTCGTCAGGTACTTTTCGTAAAACCTCCTAATTCAATCTCATAGGATCTTCATTCTTGGGACACAAAATGGCTCTTTCCGAAAGATGATCAAGATCAATTTCAGACGAATCAAAAATATCATCCACAATAGAATCCTGCACTAAATATTCTGGAGGTATTTCAATAATATTTTCTCCGAGTTCATAATCATTAGTCAACCGACAATCCCCCAGGCGAATGAGGCATTCCATGAAATCAAATTCCTCCGGCTCCGTTCGCATATTTGTAACCAGACCGAACTGTCGAAATGTTGGCCAGAGAGAAAAATTCTTGATACAGCTTTCGAAAATGAGTGTTTTGTTTGCATGAATAACTACAGGAAAAATATGCCTTTAGTCACCTCCAAGAATAAACACTTTGCCTCCAAATAGGACATCCTTGCCAACCAAACCTCGCAGAAGTCTATCAACAGCATTCAAAGCATGAATAGCTGTCATGGTATATTTTCCCACATAATGAGTTTAGCAATTTGCAGTAATCTTCCTTCACATGTATTTTGCCGAATTTTTGAAGCTGAATTATCCAATATGAAGGCTGGTAATTTAAATTGAGAATGTGCAGTTCTTACACCTTGTAAGAGTATAGATGCGATGTCTGTCCATGCAACGGGAACAGCAGTACGTCCCATTCCTCTGACGTGATGCAGCAAAGTATTGAATAGGAATGTTTTTCCTGATCCCGCAAAAGCATTGACACAGAAAACCTTAGCGGCAATAGCATAATCATTTTGAATACTTTCAATGACAGCATCAAAAATTATACGTTGTTCCGGATTTAGCATGTTTAACAATCGCTGTCCTTCTGCTCTTTCTTCTTGTAAATCATAGACTCGCCTTCCACAGAGTTCTCCAGGATTGTGGGTTCAGGCAATTCAAGGCTATGAAATGTCATATTGTGTATGCGTAGATGATTGGCTATGTCTTGAAGGGTTCTATCTCTACTCTAATGTAGCGGCAGATGGCGAGCAGAATCTTCTGAGAGTTCTGACTTAAATTGTTCTCATAATTAAATCAGTGAATTTGGATTGCCAAAGGCACATATGAAAGAAAACAGTTGTCTCAATTTGGGCGACATTTCAAAACCACATGCTTCTGTTAAACAGTGTTGCCATTCGGCATCATCTTCTAATAAATTTCTAGCACGGCATGCACCCTCGAATGTTTCATAGAGAGTATTCTCATACGTCCTTATCTCTTCGAAAGACTTGGCACCGGGGACATAACAAAGCTGCATACAAAGATGGAATCGCTCAGTATCCTTTGGGCTTACAGAATACATCCTTGATACTATGTAGTCACCTAATATAACACACCTTTGCCACACATTGCCTTTCCATACAAAGTGCTTTGGAATTTCTGTATAGAGATAGATATATTGTGAATGATCTGACCTGTGAAGTAGAAACCAAGCAGTGAGCATTGTGTTTTTATTACTTGCTCCTTCAAAAGCTTCACGTTCTCCCGCTTCCCTAAAATACACAGATTGCATATTTTGTACATGCACCGGCAATCTAATAATAACATGCGACTTGTCCTGCATGGGCTTTTCAAGAAGTCGCCACATTGCCTCTGGTACCGAAACATATCGAGCATTTAAATAACTCTTCACCTCATTCCATACTACAAATCCCTCACCGTTATTTTCAAAAGCAACTTTTGTGTAATTATGACCCTTGTATACATACTTAAAAATGTACTTAATGAATTTAACAGAGCTGCATATTTCGACATTAACATGGGTATTGCATTTCTTTGTGACTTATGGGTTATAAGGAATAACCCAGCGGTTGACTACGACATTTCCCTTTATCATTATGTTACTACCATCATCACGCCGTCTATACATTGGGTAACCATCAACATTCTCAGCCGTTTTATTTCTGAACTCTTTTGGATAACCCTTTGAGCAAACACCGTCTTCCATGCAAGATGAGTTTGGATTTATGACGCCACATGATCCGTGAATCATCGTAGCCTTGACAATTTCGTGCAATCCATTTTCAATTGTGGAATCAGGTAATTCAGTACAGACGATGGTGTCAATAGTCGCTGGATCTCTTATCTTATCATCATCAGTTAAAATGAGTAAAAGAGGCATGTGTGGCAATCCTCCCTTTTGGAATTCAATAACAAGTATGTCTGCGACTGTGCGTCCCAAAATGCCACTCTTTTTAAGATCGTTCAACATTAGTTTCTTCTTCATATTGAACACGCGTGCCACTAAATCTGGTTGATCATGAGGCTTTTGTCCTGGGAAAAGGTTCCTTTTGATTTCTCGCCAATTTGGATTGCACGTTAGGGTGACAAAAAGATCATGCTTACCAAATTCTCTAACGATTATCATCGCATCTTGATAATTTTGCTGCATGGGTTTGGGACTTCCTATGAATGTAGATGGCAAAATAACCATTACACATGGTTTCAAACCAGATTGTTCTGCTAGAGCATTTTGGTGATCTGCTAACCCTAAGTAAGATTCTACTCTTAATGTTTTCTGGTTAGAGCGGATGTAATTCAGTCGGTTTCCTTCAACCTTGTCATAAGCATCGACGCAATACTACTGCAAGAGGTTTCCACCATAAAGTATGGGATTGAAAACATTCCTTCTCACTGACAGCCTGTGACTGTAAAATTGAAGTTCAGAACATCCAGTATCCACACTCCAACGCTTTTCGCCACGTGAGAAAAATAAAACATAAGTCATGGGGCCACAATTAGGGTTCAGGGCATTTGTTCTACACAGTTGATTCACCTTCGAATATCCTATTGGTAGGTGGTGCACCATCCGAACTTTGGAAAACCATGGCTATCTCATTTGACTTTGGTGCATTGTATCTGTCTCCATGCCGGTCCGCTGATAGAATTTTATCGCATATATACATACACACGCTTTCAGCTGCTCCAGGTCCTTTTTCTGCGATGACTTGTTCTTCCATTTCATGAAGCATTTTAAGAGCATGTGCATAAGGGAAAACTCGCCTGATAACATGGTCAAGCTTGCTTATGATTTCTTCTTTATATTTTAAATTTTCTCTACTGTTCATATGTTGCCGCAGTGCTATATCAGAATCCTATACATACAATTGAGCATATTTTTCCTGACCTTCTTCAGATGGATGAAGGTGAGAAGTATTATGATAAATTTGTCCATGGATTCTAAAACAATACGGGCCAGAACCTGGGGGCGGTGTAACATGAGCACCCATAGAGGCAAAAGACAACGAACAGTTATATGACCTTATGTGTTCGTTAAAGTGACCTGACGATCTTATCACAGCCATCTATAAGCTGTCTCATCTGATCTGGATATGGTTGAAGAGGTTCCAAAATTGCTTTGCGTTGTGACAACAGTGAGTATAAATTCCTGTTGTATTCTTCTCTGCATTGAAAAACAAGTGGGTAAGTGTGATCACAGATCGCACAGAGGGTTTCGTTTAATATTCCTTTCAAAACGCTTTATCCTTTTGCGAAATCTGTTAGTTCCACATTTCGCAACCAGGGGGCGCTTTCTATTCTACACAAACCTCTATCCGACCGACACTGCGTTTTACAACCTATCCATAGGTATATTTGTAGAGGGGATCTGGTCTATAGCACCAGAGATAGGTAGGCGCCCCCTGGCGGTAAAAAGTGGAACTGAAATATGTAAGACTATGTGCATAATATGAAAGAGTGGTCAAAGTGGTGTCGGCAAAAGTTAGAAAAGTACCCACCGCGCTTTTCATCATAAAATTGAAAATTTTATGATTTTTCTTATGATCGCAAGTGTTCTGCTATACGTATGCAAAATTTCAAGTCTTCAACTTAAATAGGGGCTCAGTTAGAAAAAATCTTAAAATACACAAGTTAGAGCCCAGAGGTTTAAATATAAGGCTTTTTCAAAATTTTGTGATTTGTCGTTTGATGTGAGGTGTTCAGCTATATGTATACAAAATTTCAAGTCTTAAACTTAATTAGGGGATCAGTTAGAAAAAAAAAAGCTTAAAATACACAAGTTAGAGCCCAGAAGGTTAAATATAAGACTTTTTCAAAATTTTAGGATTTTTCGTTTGATGTGAGGTTTGTGCTCACGTTGTGTATGCAAAATTTCAAGTCTTGAACTTAATTAGGGGCTCAGTTAGAACAAAAAGATTAAAATACACAACTTGGAGCCCAGAGGGTTAAATATAAGACTTTTTCAAAATTATATGATTTGTTGTTTGATGTGAGATGTTCAGCTATAAGTATGCAAAATTTCAAGTCTTAAACTTAATTAAGGGCTCAGTTTGAACAAAAAGATTAAAATACATATGTTAGAACCCATAGGGTTAAATATAAGACTTTTTCAAAATTTTAAGATTTGTCGTTTGATGGGAGGTGTTCAGCTATAAGTATGCAAAATTTCAAGTCTTAAACTTAATTAGGAGCTCATTTAGAACAAAAAGATTAAATACACAAGTTGGAGCCCAGGGGTGTGCGCAGCCACACCTTTATCGAATTTTTTGCCCCAATCGTTCATGGGCCTCCTACCAGCAACCCCTGTGCAAAATTTCTTAGCCCTGCGCCCTTTGGTTTCCGAGTTTTTGTGGTTACAAACATATGCGCACAGATTTTAATAGTATAGATTGGTATTCATGAGATGGTTCCAAGACAACTGCAGCTATGCTGCAGCTCTCGCAGCATCTGTAAAATCACGATTCAACACCTGATTCACACTGAAGTGTTATATACGTGGATATCTCATTAAGATTTTAGCGTATATATCTTATTAAGATTTAATTATTGGTGCATAAACGCACCATTTCATTAAATATATATATTTTTGTATTAACACTGTTTTACTAATTCACTGCTTCGCACCATTTTCACTAATTTTATTTTTTTGCTATTTTTAAGGGTTCTGGAGACATCTGTGAAATATCAGTAATTCAACTGGAGTAAACACTTTTTGTTAAAAAAATTTTAAAATACTCTTGTCTTTTAAAATTGAAACGATTATTGACAGATCCGACTTTTTGAAAATGTATATTTATTCCACTTTAGACTAACCATATGATCATATAATGGATTAAAGTTGCAAGTTCTGTAATTAAAATAATAATTAAAAAAAGGTGTCATAAAAAATTACAAAAATTATTAATTTTAAATTTAATGGTGCGTTAGCGCAATGTTGCCAGATTGGGGACTTTTTTGTCCCCAGATTGTTGACTGTCACCACTTTTTTTAAATAGAAATATTCGGTCTATTTAAAATTGATTAAAAATTCTGGAAAATAAGGTGACCTATACTATTTTAAAAAGCGATGACAATCAAATAATCTGAATTAAAAAAGTCCCCAATCTGGCAACACTGCGTAAGCGCATCATTGCCCGAATGCATGAAAATGCCGAATGTATTTTATTTCTCAAATAAATTATTATTTTTCATACACGAAACCTTTTGTTTTGTCTTAATGCATGTAATTTAAGCATGTTTCAATGAACATAATACCACATTTTATAAAAGTTTTATGCTTGGCCTAAAATGAGTGAATAAAAAAATATGTTTACATGAATAATTAACGTTGTCTTAAAAATAACTATTTCACATATTTTAAATTATGAAAGTGCTCAATGGATTTTTAGTTTAACTCTATAAATTCAATCAGGCTTTACATGTTTTTCTTTATGAAAAAAAAAGGTTTTATTGTTTATAAACAACTTTTCTGTTTTTAACAAAAATTAATGGTTTTATGGTCTGCATTTTTATCTTTAGACAATGTCATGAGAGGACACCTACAATTGGAATACAGTTAACAGCATAGATTCATGTTATAATTGATTTCAGTAGCTCACTAAGAGTTGGTTGAAAAGATGTGGACACTAAATTTCTAAGGATAACGCAATACATGAGAAGCATTTTAAGTTTGTCAACTTTATCAGTTTAAAGCAGCCTGTTTTTTTTTTTTTTTTTTTTTTTTTTTTTTTGTAAAAGAATTTTATTTAATTATTCATATAAATAATATTCGGTTAGTTAGAATGCAATGTGTTATTCATTGAATTATTGATGAAAGTGTTTCTTATCTAAGGATACTACTAATGTTTACACTAATACAATGTAGCTAAATGTAAGATGTAATTCATGTAATACAATGGGTGAGAACCTTAAGGGAAAATGCATTAGACTATATATGAATGCAAATAGAGGTTAACTGTAACTTAGGTATGTGTTGTTTATACGTGTTATCTTAATATTAATGATACAATGTTTAAAAAATTGTAGAGGAAACAACAAAACACAATCTGTCACCCCAATCCAAAAGTGCTAAACTAGATGGTCCATATTCTTTTAACATAATTGTCTTTGCATATGATTCTACTGACAGAAAAACTGAGCACTTCCTGTACTATTTCCAGTTTTATTGCTTTTGATACCATAAAATTATGTATATTGAAAATTTAGCTAAATCGTCATTATTGATTGAAACGAAAATCTTGATTTAGATTAGAGTAATATCCCTTACATATTGACTGAATATTGGGAACCTGGTTTCTTTTACAAAAAATGTTTGCAGTAAAGTGTTTTATCTTTCTTCAAATTTGTAACCCTAGTAACAGCACAACCTTACAATATATATATAGAAACAACACAGTTATCATGAAATTCTATTCATATCGTTTGCCTCATTTATCATTAAACATCTCTTAATGTATTTCCCATATGTAAATATCACCAGTATCCTTAGATAAATAGCATCAGTATGAAGCATTGCATTCTAACTATTGGAATATTATTTTCTAAGAATAATCAAATAAATTTCTCAACTGAAGAGAAATTTATTTAAAGGAAAATAGCCCTATCACAAAGCTTATCTACTGCTACAAATTTCATAATAAAAGCTATTTTAGGTAGCTTTCTTTACAAAAAAGCTACCTATTGCAGCCGTTCGGAGGAAAGCGATTTCAAAAAATTTTGGTATATTTTCATCGATCATGACCCCCAGACCCCGAAACCACCCTCCGTTCAAAATTTATATATATATATATATATATATATATATATATGACCTATGTCACACTGTAACTCCCGTAATTGTGAACCGATTTCGATGTAATTCGGTGTGTACATAGTACATACCAATGTCTCGACCGAGTTCGTTGGCCAGCTTCATCCGCCGTTTTGTTTCAAAATGGCAGCCATTTAAAAATTTTAAAAAAATTTAAAACTTGAAATGTGGTACCAAAAAATTAAAAATGGAAAACTATTTTTTTCTTATGTATTTGACCTTTATACAAAGATTCCGGAGCAGTTTTTGTTTTGTCTATATCTTAAAAAATGGCTGAGTTATAGCATTTTGAATTTCTAGCGTGGCTGACATTTTGAAACGTCCTGAACTTTGTCACGCGATAAAAGGCGTATTTATGAACCGATTTGGATGTAATTCGGTGTGTACATAGTACATACCAATCTCTCGACCGAGTTCGTTGGCCAGCTTCATCCGCCATTTTGTTTCAAAATGGCGGCCATTTAAAATTTTTTTAAAAATTTAAAATTTGAAATGTGGTACCAAAAATTGAAAATGGAAAAATATTTTTTTCTTATGTATTTCACCTTTATACAAAGATTTCGGAGCAGTTTTTGTTTCGTCTATATCTTAAAAAATGGCTGAGTTATAGCATTTTGAATTTTTAGCGTGGCTGACATTTTGAAACGTCCTGAATTTTGTCACGCGATAAAAGGCGTATTTATGAACCGATTTGGATGTAACTTCGTTTATACATAGTACATACCAATGTCTCGACCGGGTTCGTTGGCCAGCTTCACCCGCCATCTTGTTTAAAAATGGCGGCCATTTAAATTTTTAAGAAAAATTTAAATTTGAAATGTGGTACCAAAATTGAAAATTGAAAAAATATTTTCTTCTTATGTGTTTGACCTTGATAAAAAGATTCGGGAGCAGTTTTTGTTTCGTCTATATCTTAAGAAATGGCTGAGTTATAGCATTTTGAATTTCTAGCGTGGCTGACATTTTGAAACGTCCTGATTTTTCTCACGTAATAACAGGCGTATTTATGAACCGACTTGGATGTACCTTGGTGTGTACATAGTACATACAAATATCTCGACCGTGTTCGTTGGCCAGCTTCATCCGCCATCTTGTTTCATAATGGCGGCCATTTAAAAAAATTAAAAAATAAAAAAAATTAAATGAGATACCAAAAAATTGGAAAATGAAAAAGATTTTTTTTGTATGTGTTTGACCTTAATACAAAGATTCCGGAACAGTTTTTCTTTCGTCTATATCTAAAAAAAAATGGCTGAGTAATAGCATTTTGAATTTCTCTTGTGGCTGACATTTTAAAACGACCTGATTTTTGTCACGCGATAACAGGCGTATTTATGAACCTATTTGGATGTAACTTGGTCTGTACATAGTACATACCAATGTCTCGACCGAGTTCGTTGGCCAGCTTCATTCGCCATCTTGTTTCAAAAGGGTTGCCATTAAAAAAATTAAATTTAAAATTCAAAATGAGGTATTAAAAAATTGGAAAATGAAAAAGATTTTTTTTTATGTGTTTGGCCTTGATACAAAGATTCCGGAGCAGTTTTTGTTTCTGAAAATTTGTTCTTCTGTTGATATCTTAAAAAATGGTTGATTTATAGCACTTTGGATTTCTAGCATGGCTAACATTTTGAAACGATCTTGTATTTGTCTCGCGATAACACACGTATTCGCCTATTTCGATGTAAGAAGGCAAGTGGATAGTAT
Organism: Maratus speciosus; assembly: GCA_963932465.1. Lineage (NCBI taxonomy): Eukaryota > Metazoa > Arthropoda > Arachnida > Araneae > Salticidae > Maratus > Maratus speciosus. Next base: position 177,180,796 of record OZ010792.1, read on the forward strand.
ACATCAACACCTCGACCAAGTTCGCTGGCCAGATTCATCAGCCATCTTGTTTCAAAATGGTGGCCATTAAATTAAAAAATATATATATATATTTAAAGTGAGGTGCAAAAAAATTAGAAATTGAAAAAGGTTTCTTTCTTAAGTATTTGATCTTGATATAAGGATTCAGGAGCATTTTTTGTTTGTCTTTACCTTAAAAAATGGCTCAGATATAGCAGTTTCAATTTCTATTGTGGGTGACATTTTGAAAAATCTGATTTTTTGCATGCAACAGCACTCCTATATATTAACCGATTCCGATGTGAGTGAGCATGTGCACAGCAATTACTAAGATCTCGACCAAGTTCACTGCTTAGCCTCATCCACCATGTTGTCTTAAAAAGACAGGCACTTTAAGAAATTGCCGAATTTAGCAGCCAAATATAAGTTACTTTAAAGAAAAGCAGCTTGGATAAAGCTGACATTCTCATTCATTATATTGATAAAAATTAGTATTGAATCTCCTATATTCGGTTTCCACTAAATTGAGCTTCGTGTGTTTGCATGATATAAGTTGGCTTTTTTTAAATAAGGATTATAAAAGCTACCTCTTCCTCCCGGCACTGGCCGGAAGGACTTTTTTTTCGTTGAGTTCTACTGTTCTTATGTTTTTCAATAGTTAAAAAAATAGATTGGAACTCGTGTTCCTCGGGTCGCGGGCTGTGCGGGTAAGGGTAACTAAATGGCTTGTACTATTTATAATATTAAGAAATGAAATATTTTTATGTTATTGAAATAGACTTTCAGAGTGCCTTATATGGGAAAATATTTTTTTAGAAACAAAATTATCATAAAAGATGAAGAAAACACCCAGTACAGGCAATTTCCCTCCACAACAACAAAACTTACAACGGAGTGAAATTCAATTTTACTGTGAAATATCTGCGATTTAGCTATAATATTTTGAGTCTTATGAATTTCTAACTTTTGATACTAAAAAAAAAACAGGTATAGTACCTTTTTGGCAAATGAAAACACAGAAAATTTATGAATTTTAAACATGATATATCAGTATTTTTTTTCGTTCATTAATTGAGTTTTACTGTTTTAAGTTTTTGAACACGGAGAAAGTTTTTCAAAAAATATGTTTTAGGACCTAGAGAGATTTCCACATCCTTCATGACTTTGGCGTACGTAGTACATTTTGGAGATAATTTAGATATTACATGGTCTACACATTTCCGGTGACAAAGCTGTATTTGCGTAATTAAAGAAATCATACTTTATTATTTAATAAAACAAGTTGTACATCCTTACATACTCGTTTGGATTTCCGTCATTATTAAAGTTATGAGATAAAAATAAGAGTTTGTTCTGAAACAACGCACTGTGCATTTCGGACTGAATAAATAAATTTACAACTCTGTTCTATGTGAATGGTATTCTACTTGTTATGAACAATAAACTGTCTTCTTTTATTGCGAGAATTCGAGGACTGTGTATGTAGAATAACAAATGCATGTAATTGGTAATTAATATGAAATAAGTTTTGTTTTCTTTAATATATACTAATTAATTAATATTTTGTACTTGCATAACAAGATTTGAATAAATAATTTTAATTAAATTGCAATTCCGATGTCGAATTAAATTTTAAATATAAGAATGACGCTGAAATAGTAATCTACTTGATTAATATTAAGTTAAATGCATTAACAGAAAAACTTATTAAAATTAACATGCAGTTTATTGAAAGTTGAAGAGAAATTATGATATAAAATTACATAAATGATTCATTTTTAAAAGATGATTAAACAATTAAAAAAGATGTAAAAAATGCAATATTTTCGGATAATACTTAGCTATCATCAGAAATTAAATTTTAAACAATTGATACGAACGCTACTTGCCCATATTTGGCTCATAAAACCCACTCATAAACCTGAAGGGGTTTATGAGAGAGATATGGACAAGTAGCGCTCGTAACAACTGTTTAAATTTTAAATCCTGATGATGGTTAAGTATTAGCCCAAAGTATTTTTTACTTATTTAATAACATTTTAAGGAATAAATCATTTATGTAATTTTCGAATACATTAGGGGGTTCAGCACCTTGCTAGCTATTCCCGCCAATCTCCGTTCAGGCTTCGCGGGCTCTAAAAACATAAAAATGTGCCCTCTTTAAAAAATATTACCGGGTTACGGAAGATTTTATGATATTATCACTAAAACGGCGGATATCTTCTGTAATCGAGTCGCCATGCTTTTCATTTTGAATGGGGCATTTTTTGCATACCATAGCCTCATCCATTGCTGTCGTAACAACTGACGTATATTTCGGGGTTGATAAGTAAGATCAATTACAGATTTGAAAATCAGCTTGTATAAAATTGTTAGGATAAATATGTCGCTGTCTTACTGGCCATTGTAACGATGCTATGGACAATATTCTGCTTTCAGTTTCGAATTTAAAAAAATCTCCGTCTGCATGAGAATAGCTTTCAGAGCGACAGTATTTAAAAGCATTGTGTTTTGAAATTTTACTCTTATATTTTATGTTTTGTTCGAGTTTTAGATATTTTCAGGAACAGGTATACAACAAATATACATCAAAATATTAATGTAATTACTATTTTTTTACAAATTGAAAACATCGTTTGGTAATTTAATGTCTTTTAATGCAAATATGCAAACGATATTTTTATTAAGAACTTATTGTTCATTAAACTTACTTATTATCTTAAAATTAATATCATTTTTAGGGTTCCGTATTTAAAAAGGAAAAAAGGAACCATTATAAGATCACTCCTGTGTCTGTCCGTCTGTCTGTCTGTCTGTCTGTTACGGCCATTTTACTCGTACACTATGGAACGTGGAAAGTTCAAATTCGGGGAAGTAATAAAGACCATTGACCCATATATTTTCAGATTAATAAACATTCATAAATATATTTAGTAGAAAAGTAGAGTGGCTGATTATGCTACCTGAAAAAAAAATCTTTTCTTTGTATATCATCTGGGGTATCCTGTGAAAGCTTTTGTAACGCTGAATTCAAAATACATTCCTTTTAATTTTAGGTATTACATTTTCAAAGATATTGTTGAAAATGTATCGCAAAAATATGTTCTCCCCCATCTAATTCCGAATCTACTGAAACTAAAATTATGAAAAAATTAGAGGTAGTAGATGTTAATATAAACCTTGCCAGAAAATTATAGCGATTACCCTAGGTCACATAGTTTTTGAGTAATTAGCAATTTTCTGTTATATACACATATTTCGATTTACGGGCATTCAGAAAAATTGTTGAGCATCGCTGAATATACCTATCGTTGCAGAAGAATAAAAGCATTGTTGATAATAATTTTCGAAAAAAATCATCAGTAATTAGCCGAGATATTACGAATATTAGAATTACATATTAGAAGATACGGTCAGTTTGGACATACACAAGGACAGCGGCATACTCTATGCCTAGTTAACAACTTTTAATGATATATATGTGTAATGTAATGTCCAGTAACAGTATAAAAGCAATAAACGTCAAATTGTTAAAAACATACTAATTTAAGGGGTCTCGGGACTCTAAAAAGTGAAAAAAATGAAAAAAAGAACATTTTCAACATTTAATGTATTAAAATGTATATGATTTTAAAACACCATTTTAATTGGGATGAAAGATATAAGTATGTTAGAACATAGTTAGAAAAGTCTGATAATAATCGTTTATAGAATAAGGTCCAAATCCGTTGTTCCCAAAATGAAGCAAAAAGATGAGGGATTGTATCCAAATACAGTATTACGTGCAATATTGTGTATGCTAAATTGGCACTAATCAATGGATATATGGATAAAATCCCTTATATTTTTGCTTCATTTTGGGAGCAACGGATTTTGAGCTTATTCTATAAACGATTATTATCAGACTTTTCAAACTATGTTTTTGAGACTTTTACAAAAGTTGCCCTATTCACTTAGCTAACACATTATGCACATTATATTTTGATTGCGTTCGCGCATGCGCAGTGGAACATTTTTTAGTACACCCGCTCATTTTTCATCCAATTTTTATTATTTTTTCATTTTTATTGCGGGGTGTTGTGTGCAATGTTCTTCGTCATATTTTCTGAAAAGATTTTTTTTTTTTTTTTTTACATTAAGAACTCTGCAAATTATAAGCAAAAAACTTGGCGAAATTTGGGACTGTTTTTATAAAAACCTTAATTTTTCTACGAGCATACATGCTATCCTATAAAAATGAACACAGTATATTACAATAAGTCACTTATTAATAATCTCGAGTTTAAACGCTTTTGCTCCATTAGTTTTTACAGGGTTATCCAAAAGATATTCTTTCTTTTTCAATTTTTTGACGGCCCCCTATAGGGTTTCGGAAAAAAATCTTCGAGGAAATATATGACGTATACAATTTTGTTTAAACACCTGCAATTTCAGGTTAATTCCTCATGTGTTTTTCTAGATATTTAACAAAACGTGAAATTTCGCAAGTGACCGGTCACCTTTGGCCATATAGTGTAAGTGTATGAAGTTATACATAGTATTGAATCAAATAGTAAGTGTAAATCAAGTCGTCCTCCAATTTGGAAATGAACCACCGGAAGGGTGCGGTGTAATAGCGATTTATGTGCCATTTTTATTTTTGTACCATCGAAAAAGTTTATGAAGTTATTCATAGGATCGAACAAATTGCTGTGTATGTTTTTGGCTATGGCCAGCAGCTCCTTGTTGAATTTGAAAATACTGCACCAGAAAAAGCTTCGTAATAAAGATTTTTGTGCCATTTTCATTGTTGTACCATCAAAAAGTTTATAAACTTATGCTAAGAATTGAACCAAATTTCATAATTATGTTTTTTCTATGACAGCAGGTCCTCCTTGAATTTAGAAATATTAGAACAGAAGGGATTGCGGAAATAGCAACTTTTGCTCCATATTCATTACTGATCCATCGAAATTTGAAGTTATGCAAATAATTGAACCAAATTTCATATTTATGTTTTTGGCTATGGGAAGCACACCCTCTTCGAATTTGGAAATACTCCTCAGGAAGGGGGAGCTCTAACAGCGATCTCTAGAAGTTTAAGGCTAAGGACATGATGAACGCTTGATAATTGCTTTTCTCATTAAGTTTATACGATTTCGCTAATATAAAAACTTTGGATTTATTAGCTGAAAATTTGAGATGTAATGATTCAAACAGCTAACAGAAAATGGGAAGAGCCTAAGCAGACTTCAACTCCAAGTCCAGAAGCAGAAAACCGAATAAAATAAAGCTGAAGTCGGCCGAAAACGCAAGAAGCAAGTACCCATATCTTTTAAATTTCGAAAGAAAGACATTAGCGATGAGGAACAAAAGAAATCTCTGGACATGAACCTTGAGGATAATTCTTTCTATATGTCTGGATTGAAAATCCTTCTCCCCATTTAACCAGAATGGTTCTCGCAGTAATATAAGAACGAATTACTCTAGAAATATTTCCCTAAGAAATTGGACAGCTAAATTGGAAGAGAATTCCCCTCCTCTCAACGTTATCGAAAGCGAGTTGAATATCATGAGAGTCTATGGAAGTGTATATGCTTTCACAAATTTTAAAAACACAAGATTTCATAAAGAGCTTTTTCGCGTAATCTGAAATTCTCTGAACCCAAATTGCTATTATTTAATAATTTGCTTGATTCAAAGAAAGTAGTATAACGAATTGCTATTAACTTACCTTAAACCGGAAGCAGGCAGATTGAGAGATAAGAATTGGGTTCAGAGGACGCTTAAGGGCCCTTTATTAAGGAAATATATTACTTCCCGTTGTCTCAAAACTATAGGGAAACTACGAAAAGAAAGATAGAGATTAGCCCAATGGGTAACCACATCCGGAAATATGTTAAATGATCGCTTGAGTAAGGTAATAATAAAAGCATTAATGCTGAAAGCGTGGATGTTACTACGTTTAGCTCGAATCAAAAGGCTACCACTGAAGGCTGCACTTAACAATCCAAGCTTCAATCAAATCTTTGGAGTGGGGAAAGGGCCAGGTAGGTGCTTAATATGAATAAGTGGATTTTCTAATGATATATCATATGAAGAGTGTCGATAAAAGTTAGGAAAGTGCTCCCACTCCCAAGGGGCCAACTACCGCACCTCCCGGAATACAACCCAACATTTTGAAATTTCATATATTATAAATAATACTGGGTGGCTCCGTAAAAAATCCGATCTAAAATGATGAAAGTGCAAAAAAGTTTGAAAACTACACCCCCCCCCCCCGCAGTGGGAGCAAAATTGGGGAGGGAGGGACGAAAGTTTCATAATATGAAAGATTTATCCAAGAGCTTTCCGATGATATGTCACATGACGTGTTCAAAAAATGCTTGAAAATTGCTTCCCCGACCCCTCATCCCAGTGGGTCCACTCTTTCCCCCCGGAATTCACGCAGCCCCCACTTTCAAAATTTTTATGTTTAATAAATAATAAATACCGGAAGACTCCATAAAAAAATCCACATCTAAAATGCTATTTATTATAGAAATCGTTACGGTTTTAAAAATTTGTTACCCCCCCCCCCCCACCACCACCAAAATTCAATTTTGAGGGAAGAAAGGTTCATAATATGAAAGAGTTGTCAGAAAGATTTCCGAAGATATATCACATGAGGTGTTTCATAAAAGTTTGAAAATTGCACCCCTGTGAGTCCACTCTCACACCCCTTGAATACTCCCAGAATTCCCCAAATCTTAATATTTTTATATTTAATAAGTATTATTTTTCGGAGGGCTTCGACAAAAAACCCATTTAAATGATAATTATCCTAGATATCGCTACAGTTTTAAAGATTTGGCCGCGCACACCCCCACCCCCCCCCGCATCCTGAAATTCAACTGTGGATGGGAGAAAGGTTCATAATATGAAAGGGTTGTGACAAATTCCGATGATGTATCACATGACGTGTTCGGTAAAAATTTGAAAATCCCCTCCCCTTCCCCCGTGGGTCCACTCTTGTGCCCCCCGAAACTCACCAATCTCTGTCTTTGATTTTTTTAAAATTTAATACCTAATATTTATCGGAAGGCTCCATCATTTCACTACTTATTGTCATACCTATCTCTCTTTCCAGCTCTCCCCTCGATATCTCTTCTCGGCCCTTCTTGACCGAGAACGAGAAATCAGTTTTCTTGACAATCATCCAGAGTAACATGTCGAGAATGGAAGAAAATTGATTTCTCATTCTCGGCCTTATTTAGAACCGAGAAGACATATCTCGAGGTAAGCGAGAGGTTTTCATCGAGGAGAGGTATCTCTCGAGGTAAACGAAAGGTTTGCAGCGAACAAACTTTTGTCGAGGTGCGAGAGAGAAATGAATGAGCATATTCGATCTAGGTCATGATTACGTAGTCTGGGTTGGCTAGGAACTTCTAGCGTAAAGTCACTGAAATGAATGTGATGTAAATCCCAGCTAGAAAAACAGACATGGAGCCCTTTCTTATGAGTTAGAAGTTCTTTGGGTATTTATTTAGTTTTCACAGTCAGATTGACACTTGGTGCGTTTTTGGTTTAAGTCATAGTTTCTCAAAGAAGAATACAGATTAGGAGGCGTGTGATTTTGTTACATATACTTAAGGTGAAAAGGGTTTAATCCGGTTTGTGTGGAGCATTTTTCCATTTTTACTTTCATCTATCTTTACAAGAAGGAAGTATTGGATTCATGAAAAATTTGTCAGTTTTTAGAAAATATCTGTCTTTTAAGTGACAAAAAATTTGATAACGTCTCTATCTCAAGAAGTAATACGCAAAATTTAATAATACTTCATATTCAGTTAGACCTAGATGTAAATTGGTGTTGATTTGTTTGTTGTGCAAATAGCCCAACAGGTAACGCTGCTATATTTCAAAAACTAATGCACGGAATTGAATCAAACTTCATTAGCTATTGCTAGAAATTGGAACCAATCCCTTGTTAGACAGGTTCACTCTTAGCAAATATATTTGTCTGGTTCCATTTCCGATAAAGCTTTTTTTTGTTTTCGATCAACTTTGGAATTACACAGCATTAGACATTTAGGGGAACTTTGATCTGTATTAAATCGTTTGCCTTTACCGAAAAAAGGAAAAATGCCGTTCGATTCTAATGAGTTCGTGAATGTCTCACAAAGTAGCTACTTTGTATTTAGGTACAGATGAGCAACAGTCATGTTAGGGGCCCATTTACGGACTGGAATTCAATTCCCTTTTAGACAGATTCCGTCTTAGCTGGTTTGTCTAGTTATCCTCCCATTTTTTGATAAAGCTCTTTTTCTTTTGACCAACCAGAAAATTCCACAGAATTAGACACGCATTCAACATTTAGGAACTTTTCCTCTATCAAACCTTTTACTTTTATCGAAAATGTGAAAATGCAAATCGATTCTAGCTAATGCACCTAAGAATAAAAATGAGTTAAAAGGCGCTACTTTAGATTTGGGTACAGACAACGGAGAGTTATGTTTCAATCGCTAAGGACCAAAGACCAATTCCGTTTTAGAAAGTTTCCCTCTTAGCTGGTATCTTTATGCGGTTATCCTTCCATTTTTGGATACAATGCACCTGAGAATTGAGTTTTTAAATGAATCAAAAAGTAACTACTTTGGATTTGAGTACAAGTACAAACAGAAAAAATCATTTTGGAATCATTAGGGAGTGGAAACCGGTTTCCGTTTTAGATAGGTTCCCACTTAGCTGGTATATGAGTCCGGTTATCCTTCTGTTTTTCGGTAAAGTTCTTTTGTTTTCGATTAATGGTGAAATTCTCCAATATTAAGCTCACATTTACGAAAATTTGAACGAAATTACGAAAATTATCAAACATTTGCCTTTAGCGAAAAAGGAAAAATTCGATTCTAGCTAATACGCTTGAGAATAAAAATAAGTTCGTTAATGTGTCAGAAAGTAACTATTTTTAATTGGAATGCAAATTTAAAGAATCATTTTGGCATCGATAGGGAGTGGCAAGCAGTTTCCGGTTGAGACAGGTTCCCTTTTAGCAAGTATATTTGTCTGGTTTTCCTTCCCCTTTTTCGATAAAGCTCTTTTTTTTCGATTAAAGGGAAATCTTACAGTATTAGATATTTAGGGGAACTTTAACTTGTATAAAATTTTTGCCTTTATCGAAAATGTGAAAAAGCTATTCAATTCTATCGAATGCGCCATAATTACGCGATTTAGACATCGCACTTTCATAAAAATTAAAAGGGAACTTATTACAAAACAAAATTAGCAAAACGATATTACAATCCTTGAAAAATTTAAATAATGCTTTTAAAAGTAGATAAATGAACTGAAATATTTTCTTAAGTTATTTAGCGTTCCAAAATAGCGTTGTTCTTATCATTGCTTTGAACATATTTCTTGATAACATATTGATCTTATATTTGAAAAACTTGTTTGAAAAGAGTGTTTTGAAAAATTCTGAGGGGTTGGGGTTACCGTGTTCAACTCATTTTGCTGGCATCTGGTTCATCTGTAGTAATCTCATTTTACTAGACTTGCATACATAATAGACTTGCATACTTTTTAAATACTCAAATACAATTTCTTTGCTACTTGCGTATGAGTCATTAACCGTATCTAGAACGGTGGTACAATTTTATGTTTGTTAATTTCAGCACCAAATATCACAATGGCATCAGAATTTTTAAATAAAATTTTCCGTTTATTCTGCACAGAAAGAAAACCTTTTATTTATTTTCTAATAAATATGTTCGTAAATTCTGTTTTCAGCCCGTCATTTTAATATTTTACCGATTGGGGTTTTATGCCCATGAAAGGCTTAAATACATTTTAATGAAATAGGCATTGTATTGTACTTAATAACCTTCAAAGTACTGAGATTTATATATAAAAGGGAAATTTACAAAGTCATTGAAACCAATTATTTTTTCTTGATTAAAATCTGAACATCATCCCAGTATTCTCAAATAAATATAACAAAATGATCATTGTTAATTTGTTCAGTCTTTTCAAGAATCTTTTTATAATAATATTATGTCTAGTATTTCAAAAGATGATTTTTTAAAAGAAAAATACTCATTAAAAATTTCACCCGTTCAAAAGTTAACAATTTAATTATGGAACCAAAATTTTTTTAAATTACAATTTGAGATGAAATTTTAAGTATGAAACACTCTATTCATTAATTTATTTTAACTTTTCAAATCTAATTTTGCCTGAGGCTCATTAAAATTTAGATACGTACAGATATATAAATAAAAGTTTTACGAGGATACATTGTAGCTTCGCATTGTATGATAACGTATATTTAATTATCTCTTAGTAGAATTCAAAAACACATTTTAATTAATACTGTGTGGAAGTATTAGAAATTTTCTGAATTCTAGGAAAATTATTATTTTTTTGTTTCAAGTTTAAATTAAACATTTTTAATATTTAAATAAAGAAAAAGGCAATGCATAATTATTTTGTTATTCATAATATGTTTTAAAATATTTTGTCGTTTGTTTGTATCATTGTTTATAATGTTTTTAAACAAAATGTTTTAAAGTACAAAAATGATAAAGGAATTGATAACTAAATATCAAAACTGAAATTTATATTCAATATAGTTCATCGATTAACTTTTTATTGATGAATAGAATAAATAAATCTGTATTAAAAAACAAAGCTTTAGTCTGTGTGTCTGTTTCTTTTTTGCTTATAGCTAGTTTATATCGCAAGTAAATGTCTGCAAGTTTGGATAAGAAAGAACGAAGTTAGGTCTCAATGCATCTTAGAAACATATGTTTTATTTGTTGATAGTCGAGTTCTTAATTTAAAAATATTCCACATTCCTCAAGCACGCTAATCAAAAAGCTTTCATTATCAAGTTATAATTAATTCCGTAGAAACAGGATCTCTTACAACCATTCCGGGAAAAAATCTATCTTTAATCTGATACAAAAGATAAAAATTCGTTGTTTCCTTCTCTTAAAATTTGTATGACGCAGCCCAGCGTGGTCTTCAAATAAGGACACAAACACGATATTTTTGTTTTTCTATGCTGATTTTTATTTTAAAAAATTTACTACAAAAAAAAAAAAAAAAAGTTTTATAAATCCCTTTATATTTGTTCTTCCTTCCACATATATCAGTCGATTATGGGTGAGAAAATCAATTGTGAGTGAGAGAATGACTTTTATTTCTATGTGCAATATTTAACACTAAATTTGCGAATGGTTTTCCCTTTTCGTGACTTTAACAAATTATTAATAAGTCAAAAAAAACATAAGGCGAAATAAAATTTTTCACCTTGATTCAATATAAAATATATAATGTGAATTTTAAAAATTCACAGTCTTACTTAAAAGGTGACTAACTGTTCTTTAATGTTGGATAAAAACTGAATTTTTAAGGTTCACATTATATATTTTATATTAATAAGTCTTTTAGTACTTTGTAATTAAAAAATTAAATCCTCGGGTATTCTGCCGAAGACAGTGGATCTTCCAACCTAGATTCATATGGAAAAGTCGATCTGCGCAGTGTAATATATTTAAGGTAATCTTCGGAAAATCTGGGCGAATCTGTAAGCAAAAATATAAAATTATGTATGTATAATTTCTTTACACATACACATATGTGTATACATATATATATGCGTATGTGATTCTAATGCGTGCAAACAGATTTTAAGGTCTGCTTGAGCATACTTCAACAAAATGTGTTTTAGACAGTAAAGGAGGATCATAATCCCTTTAATCAGTCGAGAGTAAGGGATATCTCAATCCAATCCTAGCACTCAACTTTAACAAAAATGTTTCCAGAATTTTTAAAATACTTACAACGGTTTATGCGAAATGCAATGACAACACGAAAAGCTCAAAAAATTTACGATGCTTTATCCATTTACCTATGCGGATTACGCAGCACATAAAGGAAGATAATCTGATGAAATTTGCGTACTTTCGAACTTCGAATGCATTGGAACACAACATTTTTTCGCTGGAATAAATGGATTATGATCCTAATTTAAATATTGATGTTTCCTAATTTAGGCTATGTTTTAAATAATCGTAATGATGACAGTTTATTGAACAATAATTGTGTCTCAAATTATTACTGTGCAGTTAAAGTAAAGAATGTTTAATTTCACGTTTTCGTGAAAAAAAGATGGCGATTAAATTTGTTTATGACGTCACAGACCTTTTCATTTAAAGGAAAATTAATGTATAATGTGCATCAGATGACATAACATACTGTATTGTCTGTGAAATTATTTATGATATAGTATACAAGTTCGAAAATGCTGGACCTATATGTATTTTCAGGCATTTAATCGCACTTATCTATACCCATATTATAAAGAAGTAAAAAGTGTTTGTTTGTTAGAGGTAATCTCTGGACATACGAACAGATCATACGAACCGATTTCAAAAGTAATAGTATCAAAATGATGGTGTTTGTCTAACTTAGAACATAGGCTATATTTTATGTCGGTGCCACTACACCAAAGGGGGTGCAGGAGGGAAAAAACGTACTAAAATGCGATTTTTGCGTTACTGAAGGGCCTAGAAATATGAAATTTGAAATATTAGCTACTTATTAGGTATAAAGGATTTCTAAGATAGTTCTTTAAAAAATCGAAGTTTAAAAGGGGTGAAAACGCGCGAAAAGCGTTCTAAAAAACGTTCTAAATGGTGGTTACTACACAATCTCAGGAAATACCAAACCGATTTAAAAAATAATGGTGTCAAAGTGATAGTGACAACCCTTGCTCCAACATAGGTTATATTTTATGGCGGTGTCACTACCCCAAATGGGATGCAGGAGCAAAACACTTTCTAAAAATGCGATTTTTGCGTTACTGAAAGGCCTTGGAATATGAAATTTGAAATATTAGCTACTTAATAGATATAAATGATGTCTAAGAACAGTTCTTAAACAATTCGAAATTTAAAAGTGGTGAAAATGCATAAAAAGCGTTCTAAAAAACGTTCTAAATGGTGTTTTCTATACAATCTCAGGAAATACTAAACCGATTTTAAAAATAATGGCGTCAAAATGATGGTGACAACGCTTGCTCCAAGATAGGCTATGTTTTATGTCGGTGCCACTACCCCAAAGGGGGGGGGGGCAGGAGCAAAAAATGTTCTAAAAATGCGAACTTTGCGTCACTGAAGGTCCTAGAAATAACATTATCTACTTATTAGACATAAAGGATTTCTAAGAACAGTTCTTAAGCAATTAGAAATTTAAAAAGGGTGAAAATGCGCGAAAAGCGTTTTAAAAAACGTTCTAAATGGTGGTTTCTGCCCAATCTCAGGAAATACCAAACCGATTTTTAAAAATAACGGTGTCAAAATGATGATGACAACCCTTGTTCCAACATACGGTATGTTGTATGTCGGTACCAATACCCCAAAGAGGGTGCAGGAAAAAAAAGGTCTAAATTGCGGTTTCTGCGATACGGAAGGGTCTAGAATCTTGAAATTTGCATTGGTAGTTAGTTATAAGATATCAGTGGTCTCTAAGGACATTTCCTAAAAAAATCGAAATTTAAAAGGGAGTCAAAATGCGCAAAAAGCGTTGTAAAAAAACGTTCTAAATTGCGATTTCTAAGCAATCTCAGCAAGTACTGAATCGATTTGAAAAATAATGGTGTAAAAATTATGGTGACAGCTCTTGCTCCAAGATAGGCTGTGTTTTATATCTGTTTCCACTACCCAAAAGGAGATGCAGGAGCAAAAAAAGTTCTAAAAATGCGATTTTTGAATTATGGATGAACCTAGACTCATGAAATATTGGATGGTATATACTTATTAGATATATATGATTTCTAAGAACATTTCTTTAAAAATTTGAAATTTAAAAGGGGGGGGGGGGAAATGCGCGAAAAAAGTTCTAAAAACGTTCTAAATGCCGATTTGTCAGCAATATTTCAGGAAGAATCAAGCTTATTTCAAAAGTAATGGTAGGAAATTGATGCTGGCAGTCTCTGCTCTAACATAGACTCTATTTCATGTTGGTTATCACTATCACCTAGAGGTTGTAGATGCAAAAAAAAAAAAAAAAAAATTCTAAGTTTTGATTTTTGTGATCGGTAGGGGCCAGCAACTTCAAATTAGCCAAGGTACATATTTATTAGATATAAATGATCTTTAAGAACAGTTTCGAAAAAATTGAAAATTTAAAAAGGGTTGAAAATGCGCGAAAAGCTTTCTAAAAACGTTCTAAATTGCGATTTTTACTCAATCTCAGGAAATACCAAAGCTCTTTCAAAAGTAATGGTTGCAAATTGATGGTAACAGTCCCTGCTCCAACATAAGCTATATTTTATGTTTCTGTCACTACCATCTGAGGGTTGCAGGAGCAAAACATGTTCTAATTTGCGTTTTATGCACAACTGAGTGGTCTAACACTTTGAAATATGGCATGGTATTTAGTTAGAAGATGCAACTGCTTTCTAAGAACTGTCGAAAGAAAATTCCAAATTTAAACAGAAGAAGTGACTAAAAGCGTTCTAAATTACAATTTTTATGCAATCTTATCATATACCAAACCGATTTAAAAAATAATGCTGACAAATTGTTAGTGATAGAATTTGCGCAAACATAAGCTATATTTTATGTCTGTGCCACTACCACCAGAGGGTTGCAGGAGCAAAAAACTTTGTAAATTGCGAATTCTGAGATACCGAAAAGGCTAGAAACTTTGAATATGGCATGTTAGTTACTTATAAAATATAAATGCCCTCAAAGGACTGTCGAAAATAAATTCGAATTAAAAAGGAGTGAAGCGAAGGGTAGGTGCGAAAGGCATTCTAAAAAAGTCCTAAATTATGATTTCTATACAATTTCAGCGAATAGAAATAGATTATAAAAGTAATAGTTGCGAATCAATGGTAACAGTACTGATCCTACACCAGGCTGTATTTTATGCCGATGATTCTACCACCTGGTGTTCACAAGAACAACAAACGTTCTAAAAAAGACCTTTAAAAGCATTCTAAATTACGTTTCTCTGGAATATTAAGAAATAACACACCGATTTCAAAATTAATGTTCACAGTTCCTATTCCTACATAACCCTTTATCTTGAAAGAGGTGGTAGGACTTGGAATTTGACATGATGGTTAATTTTAAGATGTAAGAAGATGGTTTCTAAAAAATTCAAAGCTTCAAATGAATATTGAAACGACCGTACTTATTAAGCATAAAAGTTTCAAAATATTTTCTAAATTATCATTTTCTAATTTTATTTCGTTTTACAAATTTAAGTCTCATTTCTTCCTAATGCAGTGTAATAATGATGTTTAATCAAACTGTGTTTTAAATAGTAATTATTCCTAATAGTGAATTATTCCTAAAAGTAATAAGTACCTTTTAATAAAAAAACTTTTTAATAAAATAAAATATTACCTTTTAATAAAATAAAAATTTAGTTAGTACTTTTAATAAAAAATAGACATATAAATATCACTTGGCATATTTCAAATATTACGCGAGCTAAGCCGCGGGGTTAGCTTGCTTTTAATAAAAAAAATCGTAAAAGAATCACTTCTCTTTATCAGCAGAATAACGAAATGCAACGATTTTGTCAAAGCACATTAATTAACTACCATACTTTAATTACTTTAATTAAAATACTTTAATTAACTACCTACAATTAATTATGAATTATAATAAAAATACAATTCCAAGACTGATGTAATGCATATTTAAACCAATTTAATATATCTTTATATTAATTTTATATTAAACATATAAATTGTTAGTAATGTGTGGTATCTGATGATTAATCTGTTATTTTTTTTATTGCTTAAGGCACTCAATCGCAATTTGTTGCAGCTCTGCAAATATTTAATTTATATTAGAGTAATTTAGGTATAGTTGCCCCCTTAAACACCCTAATATTTCTTTTTTTAAAGTGATAGTTTTTGTAATGCCCATTTAATTTATCTACTCCGTATTTTATATACAACTACGTAAAAAAATATTATTGTAATACAAATACCAGATAAAATGGGATTTTTTTTATTTAAAAAAAAAAAAAAAAACTTAATCAACGATTTTGGTCATTTATCTCGGAAACTCAGAGTTAGACATCGCACTTGATGCTCCAGTCAGTAGTTCTGGAAGCAAGAAGAAATATGGCTCCAACCTATAAATTAACCTATTATTTGATACCTGGTTGAACAGATATCACTAAAAATTTCATACAAAATCTCAAATAAATTCGTTGTATTTCATTTGCTACTATCTCTATCTTATTCGAACATACACAAAAAGCGTAATTTACCTTTTTTAAGAACATAACGTTTATTGGAAGAAATAAATCCATGTAACTTCATCTGCTATGCTTTTTATCATGGTTATGAATAGATGAACGTTACTAGCTGCATCATATTTCCATTAGCTGAAATACTGTGACTGGGACATCTACCCCTGATTTAACCTATTCTAGTAAACAAACGCTCATTCATTAAATTCATTTAAAAAGAAAATCGAGCTTTAAAATTAGTTAAAATGTCTTAAAAGCTTGCTATGTTGAGTTACATTTTTCAAACAAATTTGCATTGTAAAATAGACTTTTTGATTTTCGATTAAGTTAAAATTGAAATTCTGCAATATTTAGAAGATATATATAAACAATAAAATAACAACCATACTTTGGCGACCTGTACATTTCTGACGTTGACACAAATGTCCATTGTGAAAAAAATTGGATTTGTCGTAAATAAAATGGATGATTTTCTTGCTTAACTTTAATTAAATGTACATTAATTACTTTAAAACTGGATATAAAAGAAGCGCTGAGAGATAAAGCTCAGTCACATCAAACTGATGTGCATAGAGTTGAATATTTAAAAAAATGAATCTTTAGAGGCTGTTGGTTAATTTAGCGATGAATCAGTAACAAGAAAACATGCTATTATGAAACATTTTTACTAATAGATATATATTGGACTAAGTAATATTTTCCGCACATTCTGCACTATTGAAGTCATTAATTAATTACTACATTGAGGCTATAATCTTAAGCTTCTTTCCCGTTATTTGCAAAGGAAGAAATTTGTGAAAATAACTTTAAGTATATTATGAAAGGAAATACAGTAAGATGTTACTTCCTAAAACGATATTATTTGCTTGTATGCATCAACCTATATCTACCTCAATATGGAGGCAGACTTTATAAAATATTCCACATTTTAACAATAATTCAATGCTTTACAATATTTTGGCAGGAAGTGCTGTATTTGTAAAAAAAGTATTTGGGTCAGTACATTTCAAGTGCTCCAGCCCTGGTTGCTCAACCATTTTTTAAAAATCTGAATTTTTTTGTACAGCAACCCTAATACGATGGAAGTTCAAAATGACTATTATTTTAATTATATTAATTTTTGTTTGTGCATGACGGTCATATTTGTTTCATCGGCTGCAGCAATTTTCTCCCATGAAGGGTTTACGGAATTGTAAATAATTCATCGTTTATTTCTCCAATTCAAATGCGGATTAAAGAGATTTGTTTTATAATACATTGGGCTAAAAATCTGGTAATAGAGTAGTTTCCGAAACGAATTGCTTATTGGTGAAATTTAAGCATAAAGTTTCAATTTGTTTCCAAAATTTGTCCGTTTACAAGAGAAAATTTTTCTAGCATGGAAAACTGTCAACATGACATAATTTATTTTACAAATAGGCCGAAGGTACTTGTACTTACACGCTTAGTTCCAGATCTAGGACTTGCTTTCTCTTCGTTAAAAAAATCCCAATTTTTTCAGAAATGTCAAAAATCGCACATTTGAGGCTTCGATACCTCTGGTGGGGCACGAGATAAAAATCTGAAGTTCTGGTTTCTGAAAGTATAGTATTGTAGTTTTAGTCACAAAAAATTTCAGGATGGAGATTTGACTACAAGCTGAGATATGGCAAAGGCAACATGTCAAGACAATACTGCCAAACTAGTGTTTTTTTTTTTTTTTTTTTTTTTTTTTTGTAGTAACAGCTAAGTATTTATCTCAGAGTGTCACATAAATTTATGTTTTTGATTACCTTTAAGTAATACTAACAGAAAATAAAGGCCTTTGCAAAGCTTAGCAATTAATTAAAAAATAATTATGCCTAAAGCCATACATTTTGTATGGTTTCAGTAATTTTTGCTGTTAGTGATTTTAGTAACTAAAAGAAACCTCAGACCTTTTACATAAAGAAAAAAAATATATACAAGACCTGAGACAAAAACAGAATAGGGAAAGAGAAAATCTGTTTTTGTTGGCATACTTGTTGAGACATGATCAAACGTGTCAAAACACATTCCTGCGTGTTGGTTTAAAAACCACGATTTTAATGCGGCTTGCCAGTCCCTGAAACTTTTATTTACCATAAGTATGTTCCTGTAAATGAAACATTATACGATGTTACCATGCACCAGTCTCGTGTAATTTTCAGAAAGTAGAGATATCCAAAGCCCTTTCAAAATTTATACTGCAGATAAATTACATATTTGCATAAGAAGTAAGCTAGGAATTATTAATGAAGTGAGACTTGCACATAGTGATTTCAAAGTTCATTTCTATGACCAGCAGAGACAAGATCTCCCATCAAGTTATCAAGAGATGGTAAGAATTGGTTCCTACAAATGAAATTTTGAGAAAGTTCAAAATTGTGGTTTTTAAACTAACACGTAAGAAATTTTTTTTACACGTTTGATCATGTCTCAACAAGTATGACAACATTGACAGCATTTCCAGGTCTCGTAAATATATTTTTTTTTCTTTATGTAAAAGTGAAGAGGTTTCTTTTAGTTACTAAAATTACGTACAACAAAAAATTCTGAAACCATACAAAATGTATAGCTTTAGGTATAATTATTTATTTAACTAATCGCTAAGCTTTGCAAAGTGCTTTATTTTCTGTTACTGTTATTTAAAGATAATCAAAAACATAAATTTAAGTACACTCTGAGATAAATAATTATCTGTGACTACAATAAAACAATAGTTTGGCAGTATTGTTTTGACATGCTGCCTTTACCATATCTCAGCTTGTAGTCAAATCTCCATATTGAAATTTCTTGTGCATAACACTACCATAAAATACTGTCAAAATCCAGAACATAAAATTTTTATCCCTTGTCCCACCAGAGATATCAAATCCTCAAAAGTGCGATTTTTGTCATTTTTGAAATATGTGGGATTTTTTTTTAGCGAAGAGAAAGCAAGTCCCAGAACTAAACTTGACGTGAAAGTACAAGTACTTTCGGCCTATTTTCTTTTATTTAATTATGTCATGGCCAGTTTTCTTTACTAGAAAGATTTCCTTTTTTAAAGAGACAAATTTTGGAAAAAAACTGAAACTTTATGCTTAAATTTAACCATTAAGGATTTATTTTCGAAACTACAATAGTTCCAAATTTTTAGCCAAATGTATTCTGTACAAATTGCTTTAATCCGCACTTGAATTGGAGAAATAAACGATGAATTATTTACAATTCCGTAAACCCTCCTTGTGAGAAAATTGCTGCAGACAATGAAACAAAGATGGCCACCATGCACGAACAAAAATTAATAAAATTAAAATAATAGTGATTTTGAACTTCCATCATGTTGGGGTTCTTGTACAAAAAATTCAGATTTTTTAAAGATTGTTCAAGCAACGAATAAATGATTTTCTGGACCACTTCAAATGGATTGTCCTATTGTCAGGATGAGGTTTTTCTCATTTTTTAAAGGAAATGCAACGAATATGTCAACAAAAGGGATCTATAACATGATTGTATTTTCCGTAAGTACGCAAATAATTCTGATTGTAAAAGAAATGGCTACTCGGTCTATTCTTTATCTGAATGAATAATCAATAATTGGGGCTGCATAATAAGTTACAATTTTCGGGAGATCATTGGCTATTTTAGGTTTTTTTTCGATGCAATTAATCAAGGGTATTAACGCTTGCTTTTTGGTTTACGAAATCCATACGCAACAATCTCTCAGTAAGTTCTCCTACATGATGATTAAACCAAGTAAGAGAACCCCCAAATAGTCAATTACATTGTTAGATAAACTGAATAATGTATAATATCACTATTTAAGGGGTCAGGTCACCTTTGAACCGTCCAAAAATCGATTTTTTAAAAAATAGCTTATAATTAAATATGATCCTTAAGAAACATTTAAAAGCAAACCCCATACGAAAATAAGCATTAGAAGAGGAATTATGTGTAAAACACTTTAAGCTTTTGCTATATGATCAACGGGTGATTCAATCTTTAAAGCCAGTTTTCTCAAAACAGCGATTTTGATCATTGCGCGCACGATTTCTGAAAAACGGTTATCTAGAATTACACGAAATTTGTGGTGGATGTATTAAACGTACATAAGCACAAAATGACCTATTATTATGTTTCTCAAGTAAGAAGTTTAGAATTCACGACTACTTTTGTATAAAAAAAATCTCGATATTTCGAATTTCTTAAAAAAAAAAATGTTTTCTCGGGATCTGCAAGTTTTATTTTTTCCATTGTAGGTCATTTTGAAAACACATTATATCTGCACTCATTAAAAAAATCTTGGCTTGTTTCCGCCATTCAAATTGAAAAAATCATGCGCGCAATGCATGCAAGAATAATTCTTCCGTAAAAATTGTATTATCTTTAAAAATAAATTTAAAAAAAAACTATATATGTGTATACCTTTTTTAACACCTTTAATTGATAAAATAAATCGTTCTTGACATGTGTTTTCAATTTTATAATTAAAATTTAATTAGTTAAAGAGTGAGTGCCATTCTTACAGAGGTCTTTTTTCCATGTACTTTATTGGTTCAAAGGGTACCTGACCCCTTAATATTTGGTTATTTGGTTAGATATCAAAAGCCGAAGCGCTAATATTTTTAAATTTGCCATGTGAACACGCTTATGTAATCTACTACCTAAACCAAAAGTTTGTGTGCGATGCAACTCATTTCATTTTGTGTTGTATGGAAAAAATTGTTGTTTTTAAATATTTGTTATTGATATTATTGCCTGAACTTAGAAAAAAATAATTAATAACTCCGCTTTGTTTCGGAGATATTGCAAAAGAATACCTGCAATAATATTGCAATGAAAAAATAAAAATATTTTTTTTAAATGCTAAAGTGTATTTAAATATATCTAGAGTTTTTTTTTAATTACATGAATTCAATTCAGTTCGCAATATTTTTCACTATCATTTATCAGATTAAACGTTTTAAATTACAAAGAAATATTTATCTGAAATAGCTACTGAAGTTTGGTTGTGTAAAATTGTCTAATAAAAAGTATGGTTGAATCCGAAAGTAAATTGTTTGTGAAAGAAATCGTCTTACTTTCTTTAACAAATGGTATAAAATGTTACATTTTAAATTAAGAAATTCCAAATATATTCATTTCCTTCAATTTTAATATACATATAAATAACTTCTTGCAATAGATTAAATGTATGTGTATAATGAATATTTACAAACAAATACGTTTCCATATATACTTTTATTTGCCTTCGAAATAGTTAAGACTTATGCCTATAAAATGCGATGATGCCAACCTGCTATTAATTGCACACTTCGAGATTAAGTGTTATATTTAATGGTTGTTTTATTACCCGTCGATAATTGCGAATGGTTACAGTAACATTTCTTTTCTGATAATTTCTTCTTTTCGTTTGACGATAAAAGTTGTCATATTAGTTTTCGATAATTTCTTCATGATACACAGGAATAAGAAAAGTAAGATATTCGGTTATAATATTGTAAATTGTTGGTTTTGTACAACGTTGATAACTGCAATCTTTCTATGCACTATATTCATAAAATATTAATTTTGAATTTTGGCAAATATAATACAGATACGTTTGCTAGTACATGAAAAAATCAAATATTTGTTGTTCATGATATAATTTAACTCTGTATAGCTGTTTTCAGCAAATTAAAAAATAATGTTTGAAGTTTTTAATAGCCAATTAATTTTGGAAGGAAAACAAAGGGGAAGGAAAACAAATATTAATGTAAAACAAATTATTATCTGTATATGATTATAATAGATGATTAATTTGGTAACAAATAATAAAAAAGAGCTTTCTAACAAGTAAAATAATTTTGCTTGTTGGTTAATTTTTCTTTTAAACTAATCCCAACGAGCTTCGCTTGCCAACCGCCGTTCAAGCTCTAAAAACACGTTTATTTGAACGGCTTGAAAATAATACGGACGATTGAATTATAATTAAAAAACCAGTGGCGACATCCCTGTAAACGAGTTTCCATTTATTTTTCTTTTAATGGAGGATTTTAAAGCCAACAAAGCTGCTGTGAATTCCTGTTTCATGTTTTATTAAATAAGATTAGTTAAACGTCTGAAAATCAGCTAATGTAAAATGAACTAAATCAACAGAGTGTTTGCTTCCAGGCCTTTTTTAATACAGCTATAAGAAAAGATAAAAATCACGCGTTTTAAATTGGACGTAATTTTTACCAATCTTTTCTTTTTGTAATATTCACCTGGGAATTGTTAGAAAGAAAATATTATTATTTGCGCTGTCTTCGGCAACAGTAGTTAAAAAGTTTATCTCGAAATATGAAATAAGTCTCACCTGCACGTGTAAATATATTTTTTTATTTAAACCTTTTGGCAATTTAATTTGGCTAATTCCACCTACATTTACTACTTTTAACACATATTAAATAGTTAATTATTTTATAGATTTTTTTTCTTTTTAAATATTCACGTGTATAAACAACTTTTATGACTTAATTTTTAATATTTTTGACTTTAACATGTAATCATTTAATTCTAATTTCATAGGGTTTTTTATCTGTTTATAATAGTCACGTGTAAATGAATTGTGAGTTTAAAGGAAATATTATTATTTGAGAAGTATTTACAATTTATCGACAATTTAAAATAATAACCTTTTCTAAAATCTCTCTATTCTAAAAAAAAGTAACTACCGCTGTCACCGCCGCCGCCGCCGCCGCCGCCGCCGGTTTTGAATTTTTTGTGACCGGAGGTCTTTCTTCGTTAATATTAAAAAAAATAATGCATACAAAACTATAAAAATCGGCAGTATTATACAGAAATGTTTGATAAACACGCTGATGCAGACAGTTTTCAAATCGAAGAATTATTTTAAGAGATATTTGATGCTAAATTTGGACAAAATCGTTCCACTAAAAAAGTTTTATAGGAGCAAAATCTATTCATGGGAATTTAATCATTTTTAGATCATTTTATACGTTTGAAGTTCCCGGTGTGCAGATTGTATTTCTTTTTTTAATTTGGCTAATTTTTTGAGGTTTTATTTCTATTTTAAATTCAAATTTTCAGCATTTCTAGAGATATTTTTTACAGATTTTAGAAAGTGATATTAATTTAAACTGTTGCCAACTGTATAAACTGCGGAAACAATAATGTTTGCTTCAAAAAAAAAAAAAAAATTATACATGTAATGAATTAAAAATTTATTTACACGTGACTATTATAAACAGAAAAAACATTTGGAATTAGAATTAAATAATTATGTACAAAAAGCAGGAACTTATTAAAAATTACGTCATAAAAACTATAATTACACGTGAATTTTAAGAGAAAAGAGGAATTTGTAAAATAATAAATTTATTAACATGCGTTAGAAGTCTTAAATAGGAGAAATTACATCATATTTACGTTACATTACAGTTATTACATAAAATGAGCACAGAATAATATTGCAAAACGGTTTAAATTTAGAAATTGTGCTAGACATTTATTTGATATTTTGAGAGGATATTTTTCAACTATTTTTGTTAGGAAAGCGCAAATAATATTTCATTTCTAACACAAGTATTTTCACGTGAATATTAAAAAGAGAAAGAATTGTTTGGTCAAAATTACGTCAGATTAAAAACGATTAATTTAAAATGTCTTATTTAAAAGAACTTTCTTTTCGCTTTGTTAAAAAATACCGGGAGACAAAGATTCTGTTTACTTAATTCCTTTTATATTAGCTTAGTTTGAAATGTTTATCTTATTTTACTTGATCAAAGACGAAAACAGCGATTGACACATGTATTTTTGGTACTACTTAGTTATCCCGTCGACCAAAAATCTATCATTCGCCCAAACTATAAGATTAAATGCCAATAATGGTTGATCGTAAATGTCACATTAACTTGACTTTAAGCACGTTACACGTGTCTACGTCATCAAGTTATTTTTATTTCGACGTTTTATTTGTATTTTTATTAATGTTGCACTAATTTATTTGTTCTTCCGTTATTTAAAATAAAAATCATGTCAATTTGTATAATTTGGCGAGTGCTTTGGCGATTTATATAATTTGGCGAAATTGGTCGACGGGTTAATCAAGTAGTTCCGCAGCGAATTTGGCCTTAAAATTCCCCAGTCAACGAGAAATGAATAGAAATCCGTTTATAGGGAGATCGCCATTGTTTTTCAAATTATAATTCAATCTTCCGAAATCTTTTTAAAGCCGATCAAATTAGCGTACTTTTAGAGTCTGCGGTGTCTGAACGGGGTTTGACGAGCGTAGCTTGTAGGGGGCAGAGCCCCCTAGTATGTAAAAAAAAATCCCTGAAAAGGCTGCAAATTTGAAATTAAAATGGAAATAAACTCTCAAAAAATTATTCAAATTAAAAAAAATAAATGCAGTCTGCACACCGGGAACTTCTAAAATATAAAATGATCTAAAACTTAGTCAATTCCTGTGTATAGTTTTTGCTCCTATAAAACTTTTTTAATGGAACGATTTTCAACAACTTTAACATTAAATATCTCTTAAAATAATTCTTCGATTTGAAAACTGTCTACATAAATGCGTTTATCAAACATTTCTCTGTAACACCACCGATTTTCGTATTTTTGTATGCAGTAGTTTTCTTAATATTAGCGAAGAAAGACGCTGGGTCACGAAAAATTCAAAAACGGCAGCGTTGGTGATAACGTTAGTTTCTTTTTTTTCTTTTTTCTTTTAGAATAGAGAGAGAGGGAGAGAGATAATGTATTACATAAAAAAAGATGAAAATATAAGTAAAATAAATTTGTTAATGTTATTAGCAAAATAAAAGGAAATACAGGTTAGTGTTTATGAAAAAGACGTTTTCAACTGTATTGTGTTATAGTTGCATCCTTATAGAAAAACAAATATATTCAGACTTATGTTAAGTATTAATACGCCTTGTGGAACAGGGCTGTTTTGGAGGAAGACGCTAAATATTAACTGTCTTTTTCATGTCATTTAAACAGGTTGGTACAACATTTATTAGATTATCTTTAAAGATTAACTTTTGATTTGCAACTTGTGTGCAGACATTGATAATCTTATGAACTTGGTATTAGATTTCCATTGCAAATAATCTCAAGATAGTTAATATTCAGTGCTCTAATCAAAAAATCCATTCAACTAGTATTTAAATTTATTTTCTTCTTTTTTCGCCCCATTAATTTCTCAAAGTAGTGAGATTTGACTATAATATTAAAGAAATAGCACGCTGTAAAAAAAATATATACAGACCACAAAACACATCGTATTTTTCTATGCACAAAGCAAAGTTTAAAATAAACCACATGGAAATTATTAGTTTATAAAATAATGTTTTTTGAATAATTGTGAACGTAAATTATTTAAATACTTTCCTTTCCTAGTTACAAGATTACCTTTAAAGATTAACATTTAACTTGCAGACACTGCTAATCTTATGAACTTGTTATTCCGTGTTCATCACAACTAGTCTCAAGATATTTAATATTCAACACTCTAATAAAAAAAATCCGTTCAGCTAGTATTTAAAGTTCTTCTCTTCTTTTTGTCTCCATTAAGATCTCAAAATAGCGAGAACTTACTATAATTTTGAAGAAATAGTACGCTATTAAAAAACATACAGACTTGTGCAGACATTTCTAGTGTTATGAACTTTGTATTTATGGTCCATTGCAAATAGTCTCAAGATATTTAATATTCAATACTCCAATGAAAAAATGCATTCAACTAGTATTTAAAATTATACTCTTCTTTTTGTCATCTCATTAGGGTCTCAAAATAGTGGAACCTTACTATAATTTTGAAGACATAGTACGCTATTAAAAAACATACAGACTTGTGCAGACATTTCTAGTGTTATGAACTTTGAATTCAATAGTAATTGCAACTAGTCTCAAGATATTTAATTTTGAAAACTCTAATAAAAAAAATTCATTCAACTAGTATTTAAAGTAATCTTCTTCTTTTTGCCATACCATTAAAGTCTCAAAATAGTGATATTTTACTATAATTTTGAAAAAATAGTACGATATCGAAAAAAAAAATACAGACTTGTGCAGACATTTCTAGTCTTTGAACTTTGTATTTATAGTCCATTGCAAATAGTCTCAAGATATTTAATATTCAATACTCCAATGAAAAAAATAATTCAACTAGTATTTAAAATTATACTCTTCTTTTTGTCATCTCATTAGGGTCTCAAAATAGGGAGATTTTACTATAATTTTAAAGAAATAGTACGCTATAAAAAAAAC
Organism: Maratus speciosus; assembly: GCA_963932465.1. Classification (NCBI taxonomy): domain Eukaryota; kingdom Metazoa; phylum Arthropoda; class Arachnida; order Araneae; family Salticidae; genus Maratus; species Maratus speciosus. Next base: position 177,207,277 of record OZ010792.1, read on the forward strand.
ATACAGACTTGTGCAGACATTTCTAGTCTTAGGAACTTTGTAATGGATGTCCATTGCGACTAGTTTCAAGGTATTTACTATTTAATACATCTAATCAAAAACTCATTTCAACTAGTATTTAATGTTATCATCTTCTTTTTGCCACCCCACTGAGTTCTCAAAAAAGTTATATTTGTTTATAACTTTGAAGAAATAACACGATAGCAAGAATATATACAGGTCACAAATCACATCGTATTTTTCTATGCAAAAAGTAAAGTTTAAAATCATTCAGATAGAAATCATTAGTGTATAAAATACATTTTTTTTAAATAATCGTGAAGAGAAATTAGATAACTATCCCCTAGTTACATAAATAAAACTCTAAATTTAAACTTCACTATAAATTTATTGTATAATATAGCTGAGAATGGAATTCATTTTCTGTTGAAATGGGAATCGAATTTTATGTTGCATTAAACATACGATTTAAAATAAATTTTCTATTTTTCATAAAATATTTCTCACACTCTGGGAAAGAAGTTAAATTATTTGAGAGTCAAATATATTTTATGATATACTTAGTTGGGAACATCAGGTTTAAAGTATTGCGACGTCAAAAGATTTTGCTTTATTCGGCTATTTCAAAAACGGTTTTCAATCTCACAGAATATATTAAAGTAATAGATCCCATTTGAATTTTTATACGCTGTATCCGTGATTCTTATAAAGTGTAATTCGTTTAAAATATCTGTCGTAGATTTGATTAAAATAAATAAAATAAAACTAAGTTTTTTTTAAATAATAAAACACGAAATTATAACTTTAGTTTGAAAATTTAACATGCTTAATCATATGAGAAAAAAAATATAAACATAACATTATACAAAAAATTGAGCCTATTTCAATCATACGAGGGCATTTCGAAAAGTAAAGATACAACGCAGACGATAGGGGGGGGGGAGTTTGAATGAGCGCGTTGGCAACACAGATTATAATCTTGAACCTTCGACTTTTCCCTCGCAGTCATTCGTTAATTCTATGGTGATCCTGTTTAGTGTAGCAAAAGCTTAGAATGGCTGCTTAGAATGGTCAGAATGGTCAGTTAGAAATGCTTAGAATGGTCAGTTAAAAATCCTGCCAAATGTGAAGTTCGATCCGTCATACCCCTTCTTCATGCAAAAGCGAAGCGTTCAGCGGAAATTCACAAAGAAATTGTTTTTGTCTATGGGAACATTATGAATAGACAAAATGTAACGAAATGGTGTTGTACTTTTTTTAGTGGTAGTACCAATGTCATGAACAACACAGAACAGATAGACCATCTGGGATTTCTGATGCCCTTTTCAAAAAACGGACGAAGCGATTCGAGCAAATAGGAACCTGACAATGAAAGAGTTCCATAAAATCATACCTGAAGTGTCTATGACAACTCTTTATGAAGCTGTGGCTGTGACTTTAGGGTACGGTAAATTGTTTGCACTCTAGTATACGAAAATGTTAACGGAAGAACACAAAAAGAAGAATATGGGCTATGCACTCAGCTTCCTCACGCGCTATGCAAAAGCGGGGGGAAGAAATTCAAATGGGAAGTTTTAAGCCATCCGTCATTCAGTCCGGACATTGCATCCAGTAACTTTCACTTATTCAATTAACTTAAGAGACACCTTGCAGGACAAAACTTCCACGACGATGATGAGATCAAATTAAAGTTGCAATGTGGTTTCGACAACAGTCGGCAAACTTCTATGACAATGGGATAAAGAAGCTTGTACACAGGCTTTAAAAATGCTTGCACAACGGCTCCAATTATGTTGAAAAATAAGGTATATAGCTGTAAATAATTCGTAACAAACGTTTTATCAATTAAGGTATTTTTGAGTGTGTATGCGGCATTGTATCTTTACTTTTCAAAAAGACCCTCGTATAATATTTCTGTTGTCAGCATCCCTTTTATTATACACATAAAAAACACAATGATCAACCAGTTCGAAACGTTTTTGAGTTGGATCTGATCACAGTTTGTTAAAACATATTGTTTAATTAAAAATTGCAGTTATTTAAAAAATAATGGACAAAAGTATCGGCAAACAATCTCAAAGATTTTAGCGGAAGATCTTCGCACGAGTACATTGATATCTTATGAACTACGAATACCAATTTTTTATTATTTTGGAAAAAAAGCAAAAAAAATTAATTTATATTATCATATATATTATTTCTGTTGTGAACAGATATTTTATTATACACATACAAAATGTGCAATTTCTATTTCGTTAAAATATATTGTTGGACTGAAATTTACTATTAATTAAAAATTAGTGAACGAATATATCAGAAAAGAAACTCAAAGGTTGCAGCGTGAAACAGCAAGTAGCTTTATGTTAGGGGATTTCACTGCCACTCTACGGGTAAAGGGTTCGCATCTGGTCTTGGCAGTCTTTTAATATCTTTTGGGGTCGATAAAACAACTACCAAACTTTGTTGAGAACTAAACACTGATGGCACCGCGTTAGATGGTACTGCCTGGCCTAGACATTTGCCATATAGCACATCATTGTCCCTGATAAAGAATACATATTCAAGCATTGTATACCAGATCCTTAATGGGTTGTTGCTCCGTAGAGTTACGATATTTAAGCACACTATTGTGCAAAACTTAAGCAACGAACACAAATTGTTAATTTCTAAACACGTGAGTACTCAAAAGAAAATTCTATAAACAGCAAGTGTAAAAAATAGGTGTTATCCTAACCGCATAGTCAGCCTATAGGAAGTCTCCATTATCTCACAAAGGGTCACAAATGTCACAGTCACTACATTGTGATAGAAATGTGATATTTTTCATTAGTCTCATTATGAATCTAATTTGATCATTCCACCGAGAAGTCACCATGCCCACTGCTTTGTGACGAGTCACCAAATGACTTTACAATGAAGTCACCTCGTGACCCCTATGTGAACGTAATTTGGAGACTCCATTGTTAACTCATCACGATAGCTCTTTTGTGACTAGTTCCCAAGTGAGGGAAAATGAAATCATCAGGTGACTTTTCACGAAGGCGCGCAATGATGATTTCACAGTAGAGTCTCAGTCACCTGAAAGTCACCATATGACATCACTCTGGCATTATTTGGAGACTCAGCACAATGTAATGCTCACGATGACCTCAAAACTGATTCTTCAAATGACAGTCAGATGAAAATCACAAAGTAACCTCGTTGTAATGTCACCTGGTGACTCATCACAAAACGATAGTCGCAGTGACTTCTCATTGGAGTCACCATATGACGATCATTTTAGAGTAATAATAAGACGAATGAAAGAACTCAAATTTTGTGGCTCCGTACCCTGTTAAAAATATCGTGAAAAATTACCTCTGTTTTTCAAGGCTATCTATTTTCTAACCAATGAGAATGCTTCATAGGTGTTTATGTAGCATTCTCATTGGTCAGAAAATAGATAGCCTTTAAAAAAGAGGTAATTTTTTCACGATATTTTTAACAGTGTAGTGACTGTGACACTTAAGGCCATGTATGACATGAAGGAGATGTCACAGCAACTTCGTGTCTTGTAGATATACCTATTTGCTACGGCTGATGTTTATATCATTTACTTTTGAGTACTCAGATGTTTGAAAATTAGTATTTTATGCTTGCTGCTTTTGTTTTGCACCCCAGTGTAATTATCAATACGATATAGAATCTAAAGCTGCTTAGTAAAAATATGATGCATATGTTTTTTTTCCTATCAATAATGTGATATGTCTAGATGCACTCCACGCACTTATCAGACATATCAGAGAGGTCACTGATTTGGTTACTACTATTTAAGAATAAAATATTTTGTGTAGATTTCTACAACATCTGCAAGGAAAATATACCCAGAAGGTCACTATTTGGAAATAAGAATATCGAAATGACTGCACTGCTTCTACAGTCGTGGCCAAAAGTTTAGGACCACCGTTCAGAAACTAGTGTTTTGACAAATGAAACCACTGCTAACGTCATAAATCAAATCGATTGCGTCAGATGACATCATTCCGTCTGGCAGTGGAGTACTGTATTCTCTTTTTGTTTGATCTTTCAGTAATAAGCGTCGCAGACGAAATTGTTGCTTGTTTTACAAGTTTTGAAAACCTATAAAAAATGGGTCGAAAATCATCAGTTTCTGAAGCCCAGCTTGCAAAAATTGTTATTCTTCATAATGAGGGTTATTCTGAACAACTAATTGGTGAACTAGTAAGACGTAGTAAGAATGCAGTTCACAATGCGATCAAGAAAATTAAAGAAACAGGGACTTATGTTGAGGCCAAAAGGTGTGGTCGACCTCGTAAAACCACACCATGTCATTAGGAGAGTAGCAGTTCGTCCTCCAATGAGTTCCGCAAGCAAAATACGGTCAGCACTGCTTGCAAAAAGTGCGGATGTCAATCGTAGAACAATAAGTCGACGTTTGTTCGACGACTTTCATTTAAAATCCCATAAACCTGCGAAAAAACCCAGGTTAACAGCGGCCATGAGAGCTAAGCGCTTGGACTTTGCCAAGAAATATGCCAAATAGACAATTCGTCAGTAGCACCTGGTATTTTTTCGGACGAATCTACAATGCAGCAGTTCTCTACACACACGTACTATGTCCGTAGACCTCCTGGAAAGCGATTCGATGAACCTTACACTTTACAGACTGTTAAACACTCCCCAAGTGTCAGGATTTGGGTTGGAATGTAAATGAACGGAACGGCTGCATTGTTCTTCTTCTTGTTCGTTGTTCTGACCACCAGGAATCACTATGAATGGGAAAAAAAATACTTGGATTTGTTGAAGGAAAAGTTAGAATTACACATGACCGTTCATAAATGCACAATTTTTATGCATGTCATCGCTCTAAAATTGTTACTCAGTTCTTGAAGACAAAGAAAATTCAAATCCTTGACTGACCTGGAAACAGTTCCGATTTGAATCCAATTGAAAACTTATAGACCCTCTTAAAGCACAAGGCCTCTGAGAAACTGCCAACAATTGTTAAGGAACTGGAAAAAGCAATTAAGGAATTTTGGGTGAAAGAATTACCAACTCCATACTGCCGAAGTCTGGTAGAGAGCATGCCAAAACGTTTGCATGATGTAATAAAAGCTAACGGCAGACCAACAAAATATTGATTTTTCTGTAAAATTTGTGTTTAATGAATCTAATTTATATGCGTAGAAATGTAATATTCATGTAATAAACGGAGTTTATAATTTTACTAACGAGTGAGTATTCAATTTATTGTCTGGATCATAATTTTCAGTGGTGGTCCTAAACTTATGGCCACGACTGTAGTTAGCGCCAATTCATAAAATCAGCGACTTATACCATTTGTACTTAAGCAGCACGATATAAATACAACACTGGGTAATATTGCTTCAAAAAATTACAAAAAAGCAAAAATTGAAATGAAAACATATTCTTAGAAGATTTAAGATTGATTTTCTGATACTTTGATACAAAGGTTTCTCTATTCAAGTTATTTCAAAAACATATCCTATTCAAATACTTCTTTCATAGGTCAGAGATATTTTGCATAAAAGTAAATATAAAGCACACATATCACGAAACATTTAGTAGTCTTTGAACACGAATTAAAGATTAAATTCTTAAATATTTATTCACCCGTTCACTTTATTAACTTACATTTTATATAAAATAAATGACATTATTCGTTGAAAAGATTCCCGGTATGTTAAATCGAATGAATAATGCTTTTTTCGGTAAAGGAAAAAATAATATACACGCTATCTAAAATTTCAATATCTTGTATTTAGTGAAATTTTTAGTTTTGATACATTTATTTAGAAACTGTCATACTACTGCCTTTTAAATATCTTTAATATTTAGGGGATTATGTTTATTCTAATTACAAGAAAGTTGTTGGTTGAATATAATTTTTTTTTACAGATGCATATTTCCTATTTTGTATTTAATTTTTTTTAAATCATGAACCAGATTTTAATGCCCATATATGTAATTTTTCTATATTTCAAAGTTTTAGTAATCAATTCTGTGAATAAAGAAATATATCTTTAAAACGTCAGTTTATTATTTACTAAATATGCAACAAATATAAATAAATATCTATATTCACTGGTGTTTCTTATTGGTTGAAATTAAATTAAATTGGAGCGTATAAAGTTTTAAAATGAAGTTGTTGTAAAACCTTTTTAAGCACACTTCACAAGTTTTTAATAGATTTCATAAAATGCTGAAATAAGTATTTAAATTATCTGTGTAAAAGACACACAGAATGTTATTTTAAAATGAAAAGCTTTTATTATCTTGAATTACTAGAGTTTGAATAAATTAATTTTTATTCTCATTTATTGAGAGATTTTGTTTACTACTCCCTAGTTTAAGTTTAATCTAAATGCAAATTTCCGTTTCCAAACCAAGCGTTATTATGTTTTCTGCTATACTTATAATGCTCTTGACATGCCAAATGAGTTTCTTTTTTCATTTATTTTGTGAGAGCATTAAATCTTGATTAAATTTGTTTCCAATTAATTTGCATTATTTATATCAGTATGTTTCAGATTACTTCAGATCACTTATCCAAAAAGCAAATCAGTATTAATTTGTAACTTTCTAATTCATACAAAAAAACTATTGAATAGTTTTTTAAAAGTTAATTCAGAAAAAATAGAAATAATTTGAAGGACTACGTTTATATAAACGATTTAAAATATTGTATCACGTATGAAATATCGTATGAATTATTAACAGAGTTAAGGTGCGCTTTGCAAATTTCTATTTTACGAATTTTTCTATTTACCGACCTTAAAACTGAACCATCGATTTTGAACAAAAATAACATCTGTAAAAATTGAAAATAACGAACAGGAACTGATATTAAACAAATATTTTTTTTGCAGTAAAATTTCAAAAGTTGAATTATAAGATGAGATCGAAAATGTTGAAGTCTATATAACAATTCTAAAAATACATATATAAAGTTTTATCTTTTTTTTTGTTGTTTGTTTGGCAGTTCTACTGGATCTGACTCTGACTCTGATCCACACTATCCAGGAAGTGTGAAAAAACAAACAAAAGCAAGCAAAGAAAGAAAGAAAAAGTACATGAATGTACAAATGTGGCTTTTTAACTAATTACAAAAAATGAAGTGTATAATGTTTTAAGATGAAATTATCTTGCTTTGCAGTTAATAATCTTCGTCCTTTTTAATCAGCTTTGAAAAGAAAGCAATGCCACTTATATGAAACATTTAGAACATTTTATAGCGCATATATATATTAATTATTAATATAACAGAAATTCCATTTAGTAAACATATATACGAAATTCTCTACTTACCGTAATTTACCCTGCATTTTGTTTTAACATAAAGAACATAATGTCAAAATATCGAAGAGCAATTACTATTTCAAACGTTTTTTAAAGATGAAATCAAAATTTTGAAATTGATAATATAATTTTTGGTTGAATGAAAGTAAAAATTTTTAAAACTTACCTCTTCAGAGCGAGCATTATTTTTTTCAAATTCTAAAAACTATTATGACAATATAGTCACCTTATGACATAATTATTCTCAATAAATCTACCCTATTAAAATCCGTGCGAATATCTATGTAACCTCAGACACTCGGAAAACACAGGGCACAGGGCTATGAAATTTGGCAAACGGATTGCTAGTAGCGGGCCCATGAACGATTGGAGCAAAAAATTCGAAAATTTTAAATAGATTTTGTTTTATTTTATATTTTTACGAATTTTTGCTTGTTTTTTATGTTTAATCCGTACTCGCGCGAGTTCTAATCCGTTCTAAATGTTTACTGCAGTGTGAGATATACATATTACGTACGCCGCGCAGCCAAATAGTTGTAGCGGCTATTACAATAATTCTTTTACCATGCATGCAAATAATTAAAGATTATAAAAATATATAGAAGGATTTTAATTGCGCTTTACATTTTCTTAAAAATAAAGAAAAACATTTTATCACAAAACATCAACAAAAATTTAATATTCTATTTATTCCCTTATTCCAAATATATCGTTTTATTATCTGATGCCATAGCAAAATGATAAATTAAGTTTCATTAAAAAATGCAAAGTCGTAAAACATTATTTTTCTAAATCGGATAGTTATTGAACAACTCAACGATTTAGCAGGGAAATTCTTCTTATTCGTCTCTCCCGTGCGTAGAACGGGTTAAACAGCTAGTATTGAAGTAAACATAGTTTAAAAAATACATTTTGTTATAAGCATTCAATCTTCATTTTCAAAACCACGCCTAAAAAATAGTTTCAATTCCTAATTTTATTATATTTTTTTTAAGTTATTTTTTTATTTATGTTTTTAGCAAGTTATTTTTTATTAATTACATTTTTAAAGCAGATAAATTTTAAATGAATGGGTTTGTACCATTTATGATTCCTATTTAAAATAGATACTCTTCGAGAAATAATAAGCATATATAATGAACTGTATGTTTCTGTTCTGTGTTATGGAAGGCATATATTAGTTATAAGTTTATATGAGTTATATGCATGCCACGAGATGGATTTTTAAATTTGAGAAATTCATTGCATTTTGTCGACACAGCAAGTAAACCACCAGGAATGAATAATAAATAATGGAAAATTCAGCAAATGTTTGACAGATTCCATAGTGTCTGCTTGAATTTACCAAAACAGCACGGAAAATTTTCCATACATGAGCACACGATTCATTTTTTTTAGGATGTGTCTCAATGAAGCAGTAAAACACAAACCACGCCTATAGTAACTGCATCATCTGAGATAGTTTTAAATTTTGTAGTATACCAGTAGGAAAGTACAGACCTGGTCCACAAGGATCCTGGCTTAGGACCTGCTGTAGGCCTTACTCTTATTCAGACTTAGTTTTTTGTATTTCGATCAATATTTCAACACAATACCGCTGCTGAAAGAACAAAAAATTGGAAATTTGAAGAAACAGGCACATACCAAACAGAGTGAAAGGCATCCCATTTGTCAACGTCTCTTAAGAGGAGTTAGAGCACTGAGCACGTTTCAGAAAATGGAGTTGTAGTGGTCGAGTGGAAAGACAAAAATATAATTGTACAGGCGTCAACGTGTGCAGGACGTAACTCGCTGCAAACCGTCAAGCGGTGGTCGAAGGAAGAAAAAATGGAAGTTGATGTCTCTTGTCCAGCCAGAGTCATGAGCTACAACGCATCATTGGGAGGTGTGGAGATTTGTGATCAACAAATTGAGGCATATCGAATCAAAATTAAAAAAGAAAGTACATGTCGAAAACAACGGATCATTTCCTTGACCTGGCTATAGTACATTCGTGGCTTCTCAACAAACGAGATGCCAAAACACACAAGTTACCCCGTAAATAACACTTGATTTACTATAGTTTCGATTAAGTTCGGCTTAGAACCTGCTGGATGTACCATTATGAAAAAAGAAAAGATCTGTCCTCGGCAGCAGCGAAGAAGAAGAGATTGGATATGCTGTTACTGACTCATGCGGATCAAAATTCTACAATACGTTCAAAAAGACTAACCATTTGAAGTAAAAGGTTAGCTGCAACTAGTCACTGGTCTTGTTTTGACGATCTTAAAACTGCCAGGGGTTAACAGTTTCAAACCTGTTCCAACCGTACAAGAGTGAGATGTGAGAATTGTGGTGGTTATTTATGTCTGTCCAAAAAGAAAAATTGTTTCAAACATTTTCATTGTGGCTGATTAAAATTACGTTCATAAACAACAACGGTTTTGCTTAAGCTTTTATTTTTAGATATTTGCACACATAATCCCAAACTACACAATTGCGTTTATTTAGTGAAAAAACAGCTGCGGTAAGGTCGACCTTACACAATTGTGTGGTTCCTCTCTTGGCATAACATGGCATCGGGTAGTTTTTAAATATTTTTTTTTCAATCAAATACGATCCTATCGATTAAGGGAATCCACCCAAACTTTTGATTTCTACCAAAAATATCCCGAGCTTAAAGAGATATAGTGAACAACATACATTTTAATGGGTAATATTTTTAAAGAAATCGTTTTAAATTCAGAGAAAAGGTTTTGGGTTCCTGAAGTTTGTATAGTATATCTCATTATATAGCAGATATTTACGATTCTGGCATTAAGACATTAAGAACAAGAACACTGTCGCATTTAGGCACAGTGACCTTAAGGCCAAAATATTTGTAGTCAAGTAAAAAAAAGTACAAAAACTTTATTTTAATGAAAAGCTTACGATAGATTAATATAATTTCTACAAAAACCCTATAAATACCAATTGTACTATTAAGTTCAATAGACGAAATCTTTCAAAATTCTATGTAATGGTTGCACAGATCAACCAACCTATAATAAAAACCAGTAATTATGCTTTTGAATATTATATTTTCAATAATACATAATTTGGAACATTTAGAGTTAATGTGATGAAGATAACGTGTGTTTTCTACTAAATGATGTATTTCACATTGAAATACACGAATATTAACTGATGTCTTTTTTGTTTAATATGTCTATCATTATACTCAATATAAGAAGTAAAAAGTGCCTCTGAATATGAAATTATCAATAATACATAATTTGGAAAATTTAGAGTTAATGCGATGAAGATAACGTTTGTTTTCTACTAAATGATGTATTTCACATTGAAATACACGAATTTTAACATGTCTTTTTTATTTAATATGTCTATCATTATACTCAATATAAGAAGTAAAAAGTGTCTTTGATAGGTGGACACATTCAGTTTCAGTGAATTGAAAAAAAGAAGTAATCTTCAAACAGTAACAGCCATATCTGTTTAAATATACCGGCGAAAAGATTACATAAAAGATAGTCAGATGAACATTTTACGAACTAAACTTATGTTTCTGTAGAAAAAGGATGATATTAAGCAGAAATTTTGTTGACCTTAGGAAAACTTCTGAACGTTAAAAATAAAATGTCCTACTGTTGATTTTTATTTATTTTGATACACCTTGAAAATGAGATTGGATTTTTTAGAAATGCTCCGAGAAAAATTTTGTAGGTTTTATTTTCAAAAATATTACGTTATAAATGTTATTGTTACAAATGTTTATTTATATTTCCGTTAATCTGCTATCATTTTAGCATTTTTTGGGGCGCTCGTTAATTATATAAATACGTAGCACACATAGTCGTCGTCTGATTCGCCTGTCAGTCGGCATACACCAATACAAAACTTCCGAGCCGAATCGTTTGGACTGACATTTAACATATATAATCGTTGCAGAATTTTGTCGAGTCATTATAAATAATATGAAAATCGAATCAAAACTTATAAAGATATTAATAAATGTTATTTTTTTTCATTCTAATATGTTCTATCACACGTAAATTATTCAATGATATTCATGATACGTAATGATTCTAGGTTGCCATGGTGATTATGTCATATTTAAAATGAGTCATATTATTTTCCTATTAGTGAATTTAATGAATGTAATCGTTATAAATTTCATATCCATACATTTTTGCTTAAAAGTGCAACAGCTATTACACGAAGATCTCAATATTTAATAAGTTAATATTTAACTAGTTACAGTGCGGTCGCATCTCAGTTGTCACATTTGATGTACAATTTCTGTCTTGTTATCTTTATTAAATTTAATGTATGGTCTCTATTAAGAGTATTTTCTTTATGATGGGGTTTTCACTTGGTAGCTCTTTTGCCTGCTTTCTATGGATATAAGAGAATTCTTTTATCTTTCTTTTTTTTTCTTTTAATTCTCTACTTTTATATATTGTTAAATTTTTAAGCATTTTATTTACTCTCACTTCTAATTTAGTCATTATGTTATTTTTTTCTTTTTAATGAGGATCAACCACACTTAAATATTTTTTCTCTCCTGTCTCCCTATGCCTCACATAGTAGGCTGGGAGCCGTCAGCACAGACAATCACCTCATCGAGTTCACGGCTAAAATTCCAGAATTAGTTAAAACTCGATTCGAATATTAAAACACACTCGGTCTGCCAAGTCATATCTTGGTGGAAAACACCTAAAAACCCGATTTTAGCGGTTGACTCGTAGGTTTAACATTGTGTTTTCCTGCTCCCAGCCTTCCACGTTTTCATAATTTTGGGAGCAGGAAAGCACAATGGCAAACCGCTAAAATCTGGTTTTCAGATGTTTTCCATCAAGATATGACTTGGCAGACCGATTGCGTTTTAATATGCGAATCAAGTTTTAATTAATTCTGGAATTTCAGCCTTTTACTCGATGAGGTAATTGTCTGTGCTGCCAGCTCCCGGTCTATAGTGAAAGCACCGTTAAATTGGATGTTAAGTTGTTCCGCAACTAGCTAATCCATAACATTATATACATTTTTCCATAGTTCCAATCTGTCTATTTATAATGAAAAGTGTAGAATAGGACATCTGTCCGAATTTGTTAAGGTTAAAGGTACATACATTAAGAGGCCAAAAACATTTTTTGTTTTTGTTTCACTTGCTCATTTTAAAATATGGTTAATTTCGGTATTTTAAACAAAATTGCGTTGAAAATGTTCTTACGACTACCGTTATAACAATAATAATAATAAAACTTTGGGTGTGAGTGAGTGTGTTGACGATGTTGTGAAGTGACTGCTGCACGTAGAGCTACAAAATCTGGGAAGAAGATTGTAGTTATGCATGTAGTTCTGCAGTTCGAAGCCCGATTATAGATATTTAGCCCCCGGTATGACATTTCTTTCTCCCAGCAAATAAAATGTCGTCTCCAAAAAATAACTGCCCGTTGTATAAGCCAGCCGTAAAACAAAGACGATGCATCATTGTACTGTTAAAGATCCACTGCAATTTTTAAACTTCTAAGCATCGCACATTTTCCATTTTTATACCGTCGTATTGGGGGGGGGGGGGTACTTTTTAATGCTATTTGTTTGAAAACTGCATCTCAATTTATATTTGAGATGTTTTTTTCGTAGTTTTTAGCTCCATTTGTTTAATTTTGTCAACTCAAGTACTCCATTTCTGTAGAAAATATAGAAAAAAAAATGTTGGAAAATAGTAATTATATGTTTTGTTGCTATTTTCCCATAATACTTCTACTGAAGAAAATTGTAATTAAAATACGTGCTATTTTGAAAAAATGTAAATAAATGATTTCTGATAAAACATGAAGCTACTATAAACTATTTTTAATTATCTATATTAAAATCAAATGAAGGCATATGAATCATTAGATTGCCGATTTTTTTGTCGAGTTTCTTGAGAGACGACGTCTGTTTTTTTGTATTTGTGTATTATTCAGCGATTAGTGACGTCATATGAATGCTTAATACTTTACTGTAGATGTTGTTTAGGACTGGATCGTAACTGAGGAATTCTTCGGACGATGCGAATGACGTCATTTTATTTAAAATAAAAGCGTGTGTCTTAAGTCTTAAAACTGAAATGTGTTTTGTATTATCTACATCTATATACAAATATTTTTTTTCATCAGGTGCGGCACTACATTCTGAAAAATCAGAATTCTTCTTTTCTAGTTTATTAATTTTTTTTATCTTAGTTTTTTATGGGATTTTTAGCTGTTTTTTATGTTTTAATGTAATTTTTTTTTAATCAATAAAATAATTCAGTTGTAATTTTTTAGCCGAATATTGTAAATTTTATACTCTTCTCAATAATGTTTATTTCTTGGAAATTAGTCAGTAATTAATCGAGATATTAATTAAAAACTCATTAAAAGACGCAGAAAAAGTATTTTTTCCTAAACGACAAAAAAAAAAAAAAAAGAAAGACATATCCGCTGGACTTGATTTCCAAGTGAAAAATGAAAGATAATGGTAATTTTCTCTAATTAGCTAAAATTATGAAAACTAATCAAGATATTGGTTTGAAAACTTCAGAGAAAATGTAGGGTTTTTTACATCTGGATATCAGATTTTTTATAAAATCGGCCTGTATTTTTTTTTTCATTTTGTAAATAAGGGACGGTGACTGTACAAAAGAATTTGGCATCTGAAAGGATATTAATTATTAAACGTTTAAATATAATTTAAAAGAATTTTATCAACTTAATCTTCGATTAAGTTGATATGACCACAGACAACTACACTTGACAGGTGTGGTTAGTTTGTCTATAAGAGTTTCTAGACCTTTATTTGAATTTCAAAAATATATTTTCCTAAATATAGATTTCAATTACCACCATTTTCGAACATTAATAGCGCATTCAAATCTCGGGTTCTATGGGTCCGATTTCAATGGAAATTGATTAATTCAACTTAACTTACGATTCTCTTATAGCTTTTAGTGCCACCCTCCACCGCTAGGGAGATCAATTTTATCTCGGGTTCTATGGTCCCGATTTCCAATAGGTTGGCTCATTCAACTGGTTTTCGATAGGTTTTTCTCTAACTGAGCCCTATTTTAATAACTCAACTACCATTACTCATATATATTCAAAATAAATTCCATTAACATGTTTATTTTCCCTTTTCACTGTCTTAAAGTTAATTTATGAGAAGGGGTTACCGCTATTTCCGAATAGCAATTGCATCAAATTTATTAATTAAGTTCCTATTTCAAATTATTATTCAAATTGTAGGTCCAAATTGTTTTACCAAGGACACTAAAAATCTAAATTAGTCATTTGTCGCAGAGCGCTTTCATCTGCCCCCCATCCTTCGTCCTTCATCGATTTGTGATTTACTGAGCCCTATCTTTATAAATCAAGTACCATTACTCACATCTATTCATAAACAATTCCAAATTAATACAATAACTTTATTATTAACTCTCATGGTCTTAAAATTAATTTATGCGTAGTGGTTATCACTATTTCCAAATAGTAATTTCAGCGAACATCTTAAATTTGTTCTTGTATTAGGTATCAGCCCAAATTTTTGACCAAAGTCTCCAATAGTCTGAATTAGTCATTAGTCGAATAAAGCTTGCATCTCCCCTCCTCGATCACCTTCACCGATTTTTGCTTAACTCGGCCCTATCTTAGTAACTCAATGTCTGTTACTCATACCTCGTCGAAAAAAATTCCAAATTACATTAATATCTTAATTAACACTTTTTTCAGTGTGAAAGTTAATTAATGAACAATAGTTACCGCTATTTGCGAAGAGCAATTTTCTTAAATTATGCTCATGGATCAGGTTTTATCACAGATTCTATGACCAAGGTCTCTAAAATTCTTAATCCAATAGTAATTTGTCGAAGAGCACTTGCATCTTTTCAATCCACTCCTCCTTTCATGGATATTTGCTAAACTGTTCCCTATCTTAACTGAACTCTATTGCTCATATCTCTTCGAAACTAATTCCAAATTGCATTAATATCTTAATTATTACCTACCACAGTCTTAAAGTTAAATTATAAGTTGTGGCTACAACTATTTCTCAATAGTAATTTCAAGAAATACTTTAAATTATGTCCCTCCCTCATTTGTCAGTTCAAATTTTTGACCGAGTACTCCGGTACACTTAATTATGCATTTTTCGAAAAGGACTTAAATTTCCTCTCCTCCAGCCTCCCATTTGCCACTCAGGGTATTTTTCTGTTATTTGAGTGCCCACTCACTTAATTAACATCTCACCAGATAGGTTGAATAGCGGAGTTTCGTTTAGATAGAGGTTTGTTTAGAACTGAGTGCACCACCTAGATGTGGAAATTGGATTTGATGTATCAATATTTAAGGTTATATTAAGAGGCCGGTCAATGCCTGGCGGATCAGATATTGATAAATAACAGTCTTCAGTTAACGTTCTATATGGCATAGGGAATGATACTAATTTTACTGATACTTTTAATGATACTGATTTTACTAATTTTTAAAGTAAATTTTATTAAATAGTTATAAATCAGTTTGCATGCAGGTCTTCACGAATTTTCCAATCAGATTTCCACGAATGTTTGATATGTCCTATAGAAAAAAAAACTGTATATTTGTGTAATTTAAAAAAAATGTTATTTAAAAAAAAATAATTTTTATTTTTTAAGAAAAACATTAAAATTATTCATCGCTTTCCATGGCAAATAATTGTTCTTATAAGTTTTCGATTCATAAAAGACAATTTGAGATTTTTAAAACCCTTATAGGTACTTCGCCGCTTCCCACATTATATCGGTACAAACATCTCGAATTTTATACGGTTGACACCTTTTTTTTAAGAAACAATTTTACTTGTACTTTGACAGTATGTGCAAGAGAATTATACTAAGCAAATTATATTGTATATAAAAATTAAATTATGTATAAAAAGATAGCGTTCGATAAGCGTCAATTAAAAAAATATATTAAATAAATATTAAAAATAAAAAAGGTCTGAAAATTTGACGAACTTTTTTACATCACTGGTATAATTATTGTTATATAAATATTAAAAACTTTCTCAGACAAACTGATAACTAATGTTAGGAAGTGAAAACAATGTCTTGGTACAAAGTACTATTCTTAATAAGTATGAGTTAAAACAGTCATATAATTTCATGATTGCAATTTTTGTTGTTTCGAAACATTTCCGTTACAATACGTCAATTTCTTGATGGTTCCAACAATAAAAATTGTGGGGCGTTTATTTACGTTTGGTAGAAAGCGTGAACTACTGAATTAATAATAAAAATGTAGACTCATACTAGTATTTCGTACTGCAAACTTTCAGATTATTTGATGATACTTCTTTCATTATGTTTCAATTAAATGCCATTTTTAGTCAAACAACGCGTTGTGACAACACATCAGTGCTCTGTGTCAAATGACTGATGATAAAGTTTTTAATTATTTTAAGACAGATGACTAATTCTTTTGATAAATTGAGACAAATGCGTAATACATATTCTAAAATTTAAATATGTGTAAGTCAAAACTTAATGTACAATAAAATAAAATAAAAGAATATTTTTGATATATATATATTTTCAATTAAAAATCTTTAATGATACTTTGTTTATATTCTATCTCTCTTGACTCCAAAATCCTCATTTTTTTTTTTTTTTTTTTTTTTTTTTTTTTTTTTTTTTTTTTTTTAAAGAGTGCACAATTTTAAGATTTAATATTGCTTTAGAAATTAATACTATCTGTTAATTTCTAGTAAATTAGCTGAAAATCAAAATTAAATTAAAATGTATATATATATATATATATATATATATATATATATATATATACATATATATACATATATATGTATATATATATATATATATATATATATATATATATATATATATATATATATATGTATATGTATATATATATATATGTATATATATGTATATGCATATGTATATATATGTATATGTATATGTATATATATGTATACATATATATATATATATATATGTATATATATATATGTATATATATATATGTATATTTATATATATACCGGGTGTCCCAAAAAGGACTGACTGATTTTAAAATTCAATAACTTGTAAACGGTGACAGATATTTAAAAAATTCTTGCAGGAGGGTTATGCATAAGGTCAAAAGTTTTTTTACAGTGATTTTCAATTTTAGTTCGAATTACAAACAATAGATGGCGCTGTAAGCAATAGTCGCTAAATACAGGCTCGATTTTTCGTCCTTTATCTTGTTCTATGCGGAAAAAGGAGATGGAAATGTATTATCCGGGCCACGAAGTACGAAAAATCGAGCCTGAAATTAGCGTCTATCGATCGCAGCGCCATCTATTGTTTGTAATTCGAACTAAAATTGAAAATCACTGTAAAAAAACTTTTGACCTTATGCATAACCCTCCTGCAAGAATTTTTTAAATATCTGTCACCGTTTACAAGTTATTGAATTTTAAAATCAGTCAGTCCTTTTTGGGACACCCGGTATATATATATATATATATATATATATATATATATATATATATATATATATATATATATATATATATATATATATATATATATGTATATATAAATATGTATATATATATATGTATATATATATATATGTATATATATATAAATATGTATATAAGAGAAGTTAGTATTTAATTGCAAACCCTTTAAATTACTTTTTATGTTTCTGCAAAATGTATAACGTAAAAATCACGAAGTCAGAATATAAAATTATTTTTTTATTTATAAAAGTCAGTTCTCTAATGTAATCAATTTAGGGTACAGATGTGCTATAAAAAAATCCAGGATTAAGAAAATTATTAATATTATTTATAAAATCTCTAGGTGTAATGTCAAACCTTATTTATTTAAATTAAATTGAAATGCATAATTAATTTAGGTGAAATCATCTTGCATCCGATTAAACACGTATAAAAATGTTATATTTGGAAAATATTCATTTCCTGAAAAGTGTAGTTATAAATTATTTAACTTACTGTTGCACAGGATGTATATATTAAACACTTTAACAAGAATGACTTTAATTTTCGTTGAGATGAATAAGAATTTGAATAAATTAATTTTTATCCACAGATATTAAAGAATTTTATTTACTGCATTCTCTGCTAAAGTTAATCTAAATGCAAATTTTCGTTTTCAAAATAAGAGACATTAAACAAAAATACCGTTGAAGCTCATGAAGTAAAAAATGAATATCTCTTTCATTTATTTGTGAAAACGTTACAACACTACTGAATGTAATTTCAAGTAACTTGGGTACTTATTTCAGTATATTGCAGATCAATTTACAACAATGTTATTGAAACATAAAATTATTGAGAATCTAAAGTGTTAGAAGATTTTAAATGTTCTCAATAATATTTTTGTCTGGAATTAGTTCAGACAAACAAAAATTATTTGTATAGAATTAGAGTGATGGTAATATTTGTAAGATTTTACAGAATGTTCGTACAGTGTTTGTTTGTTTTTTGTTGTTGCTGCTTGCTTGTTAAAGCGAAGGGTGATTATAGTAAGAATCATCCCTTAGTATAGTAAGATAAAAACAATGAGAGGAACATTTTTGTGTAGAGTAGCAGGATAGCAAACAACATACTTATACAAAAATATAGGCTGTCTCGGCCACTCCTTACACCCAAAATACTGTTGATAACATTAACAATAGCAAACGTACATTAACAAAATTTTAAGCAGACTGCTTTGAATTGCATGAATAATGATGCTATCATGATAATAGTAGCAGTTCATTCTACTTTTGTCAGTGATACTTTATCGAGTATTAAATACTATATAAAGTTTGAATAATCTAGTTCAGTGTAGTTTGAGTCGGATGTTAGCTATTCCCGCCACATATTGCGATTTCATTGCATTTTACCCCGTAAAATGTAACTTTCATAAAAAAATTTTTAAAGATGTCTTCTTTATTGTTAAAGTTATTAAGAAAATTCCTCTTTTGGAATCGAGAGAAATTTATATCACCGTATAAATCGCGTATATTTTATTGTATAAGTGAGACCCTGGTCTATTATATAGACCCTGGTTATAAGTGTTGCTGTTGATGAGAATATCCCAATTTTTTAATTTCTCCGTCATGTACATTTTCATTATTTGTTACTTAGATACCTGTTTAAGACACTTCCCTTTACATTGGTTCTCTGTACTCGATGTTTAAAAAAAAAGATGTATACTCTGGATGTGTTTTTAACAATATATATATATATATATATATATATATATATATATATATATATATATATATATATATATATTAGATATCAAGTATAAGAAGCAATTGCATGAAATATGAATTAAATTTCATGCAGTTAACCTCACAACTCCTTTAGCCGTATTTTGATGTTGTCACTGCCAGGTTTTTCTTTACGAATAATAATTTCCTTGAAATAAAAATATTGAATAAGTGTTCAAATGTGATAATAATACTAAAAAAATAGTTGAAGAACAATAACGTTTCTTTTTTACTACCATGACTTTCAGTTGCTATAAGAAAATGTGTTAAATATTTTTCAATTTTATATAGGATTGTACTTTAGAGTGAAAACTATATTTGTTTGAAAATGTGGAGATTTAAAAAAGTTTTCTTCAACTTTAGCAATAACTTCATATTTTGAAAACGTTACTTTTTACCGAAGCCGAGAACTCCAAGCCAAGCTTCGAAGCTTTTAACCCGATTGTGCCTGAATTTTTATCTCAAATTTCTTTAAAATCACTTTAAAATGTTACAAAATGTGCTGGAAAAGTACTAAAAAATTACGCTAAAACATTTTTGTATTTATTTGATAAAATTTAAACATGCTAAATATGGGGATATGCATAATATTTGCATTAGTATAACATGCATAATTATATGTTTTGTCTAAATGTATATAAAATAAGCTTTCAAATTGTATATTATATACAAGTTTTATAAATTACTAAAAAAATATATTTATTTCTTTACAGAGATTAATAACATTATTAGTATTAGTAATAATAAACTAAGAATAATAGTATTTGATGCTTAAAAACAATTTCTTTCATAATCATCTTGAAAAGAATTTTATATAAATAACTGTCCTCTAAATGGCTAATGAAAATATGTACCCATTCGTACCCAACGCCCTAGATTTTGTACGGTACAAAAATGCATAAAATATAGGCTTGAACATATAATTTCACAATTAAAAGAATACGTATTTCAAAGAAGTCTACAAGTTAAGATTATGACTTACTTATTTGGATAATTGATAGAAAAAACACAAATAAACTTATTTTTTTACATTTCGCCTCTTGAAAAATGAAAATTCTGTAAATACCGAAAAAAGCCTTCATTTTAAGCAAATAAATATCCATCTTATGCTGTCATCTTTCGGTAACAGATAATGGCATTTCATATAATTTTCATGTTATAAAGAAGAAGAAAATTATGGAAATTTATTAAAATTCGCAGCATTCCAAAATGGCACGCTGGGCATAAATGGGTTAAAAATAAATTATGCATTAACGTTCACCTATGCTAGATTTTATAACAACAGAGATTCTGATATTCTAATGTTAGTAAAATTTATGTTTCTTTGTTGGTTCATTGATACCGGGTGTCCCAAAAAGGACTGACTGATTTTAAAATTCAATAACTTCCAAACGGTGACAGATATTAAAAAAATTCTTGCAGGAGGGTTATGCATAAAGTCAAAAGTTTTTTTTACAGTGATTTTCGATTTTAATTCGAATTACAAACAATAGATGGCGCTGCGATCAATAGAGGCTAAATTCAGGCTCGATTTTTGGTACTTCGTGGCAGGATAATACATTTCCATCTCCTTTTTCTGCATGGAACAACATAAAGGACCAAAAATCGAGTCTGTATTTAGCGAGTATTGCTTACAGTGCCATCTATTGTTTGTAATTAGAACTAAAATCGAAAATCACTGTAATAAAACTTTTGACTTTATGCATAACCCTCCTGCAAGAATTTTTTAAATATCTGTCACCGTTTGGAAGTTATTGAATTTTAAAATCGGTCAGTCCTTTTTGGGACACCCGGTAGCTACAAAATATGAGAGAAGTAAAAGTATTCTAATCTTAATATGAAGAATTGGCATAAACGTACTCATTATTTTTAAGAAATTATTTTACTATTATTATATTACTGTACAGTATTTATTACAATTTTTTGAACTATGTCTTATGATTACCATTTTCAAATTATATTTAATTTCAAACATCCATAAACTAAAGTTAATATATTGGAGAAACCTACATTTTATGCAAGTATTTTACACAGCTAAATTTATCCTCTGTTTATTTTTATTTGGAATCAATGGGCAGAATAAATACTTCTAGAATCATTACAGGAATCTTTAGTTTCGCAAAGAGTTACTCAATGATATATCTAGATATCTAACAGAGAAAGTTCTGATATTTTGCATGGGTCATCTGTAAGTGATGATTATGATTCCCGGGGCTAGTACAATCTGCTAGAATAATGACTTGAAGATATCGTTTCAAGAATGAGGCATATTTTGGTTAGGAATTAATAATGTTACTTAACGAAAATTTTACTATAATATTATAGAAAGTACGTCACGCATTAAAATGAGCTGATACTTTTCAAATATTTGCATAACTGATATTAAAGTTTGCTTTTACATTACAATTCCTTTTTACTGTTAAAGTTTTACAAATTATATTCCTTGCAAAAGATTCTGATAATGTACTTGTAAATAACAATGGTCAACTGTTTAAATCACTATGTTTATGTAATTTTAAATCATTTTGCGTTATAACTTACAGTAAGAAGTAATTAAAAAGCCTTAAATAGTTAACGATTTCTTAATGGATTTTGAAAGATTTTTAATGAAATTTTCCATGATTATTTAAAGAATAAACCCTTTATATTTATTTTATATCTGTAAAATACGCTGTAGTCTAGCAAAAAGGGTTAAAATTATCAACAATTCGGAAAAAAATGTTCCGAGACTCTGAAACAGATATGTAAAAGATTTATGCTCTGTATGTTTTATGAACATATAATAGTGAATGTTCTAATTTGAAACATTAAAAATGTGTTGCAAGAAAGAAGAAATAATAATTATAACAGTACAGTATTCTGTAAAAATATCAAAACTTCGCCCCCTTACTTTCTAAAAATAATTTGTTGTGGTAAAGAGGATAAAGCTATGAAATTTTTTTCACAGGTATTATCGGAAAAATAGTCATAGCAACGCAGAGGGATATTTTCAACATTGTTTTTAATATTATTATTTTGTACAATATTAAATATTAATTCGTAAACATATTTGTAATTTATATATAAACCTTAATTGAGATTATTTAACTTTACCAACTTAAATTGTTTACAGAATTATTTTGGAATGTCTCATTCAACAACGAGTTGTATTTCCTATGTTCTAGAATTAGACATTATGCATTTTGTGGTTATAAATGAACATATATATTAAATACATTATATAGAGAAAAAAATAACAAAAAAGTACTTGATTTTTCTACTAAAATATTAATCAAATCAAGAAACAAGTTTATATACAGAATTATATCGTATTTTCAAACTAAAATCCAGTATTTAAATTATTAAGTACTTTAAAGGTTATATTCGTGGGACGTTATGTTTCACATAAAGGTTCAAGGGAACAAAGTCTCTCTAAGTGGAGTTGGAATTCTGTACATTTTTAGAGCCGACTGCTTCAGGTTACAATGGTTTGTAAATGCTTACAATCCTGTGAATGTGTCTTTGACAGATGTTTGTTGCATCTGATGATATTCAAGTTACAAAGAGATAAATACGGATCTTGTTAAACCTGGCTAAAACATCTTTGCGTTGCAAAAGCTACTTTTTTTTAACAATAGCAGATTTTTCATTCAGAATGCAACTTGAATACCCTCTCTATACTAATGTGAATGTATACAATATAGATAAATCACCCATCTCATTACCATATACGAAAAAACATTTTTTTAAGAGCTTGGTCATACATGGACATGTTTATTAATTATATAATTTAATCAATTGATTTCCAAAATAGATAAAACATAATTTATTTCGTAGCATTATATCTGTTAAATAAAAAGGAATAATATAAAATGAGCATTTTAAAAACATTATGATGTGAAAGTATGTTTTACAAAAACGCATTGAATGCATGGAGGGTATCCAGACAATGTAATTAATACATAGTACTTTTAGTGAAAGTGGTGTTCACACGATTTGATTTTTATAGTATCCGGAGTGCATTTAACAATAAGAAATTACCCAGCAAAGAAAGAAATATTGGGCCAGCAGCTGGAAAAAAGATGGTATCCAGCACTGCCATCAGCGGTGAGGTGCAATGGTGCCATTACTTTAACCTGTAAAAAAGTGTCCGAGCGAAATGCAGCTGGCCCATCAGTGGTGGCCAACAGCAGGCCAGCATTAGTATGCCATCACATAACTTCAATCCGGCACTTTTCCTGCAGTGCTAGCATATATCCTATTGCTATTTCTTTGCTGTACCAGCACTTTCCCTTACGAAAATGTCTCATAGAATTCTATAAAATAACTTATAGAAAAAGTATTACAGAACAATGGCCCGTTTTTCCATGAGCTAGTTTCATCAACGGCTATAGAAGTGTCTATAACAGAAATGTCATTAGAAATATTTGAACTTGCAGCTATTTCCATGTGGGTTACCGTCCCAAGTAGTAACCACGCTCGGTGCTGTTTAGTTTTCGTGATCGGACTTGAACAAGTACTTTCAGCATATTCTACTACGGCTCGTTATTTTCGTGCTCTCACTACACTATTTCAAGTTTGTTACTTTTGTGATTTGCGTTTCTAATCATTAAACGTGTAGTGTATAGGAATTATTGTATTGTATAGAAATCCTATATATTTTATACGTTGGTTGATTCTCAACTGCGTAAATTACGGAAACCGAAATCCTTTGTAACGTAGTGAAACCAGATTTAAAAAGAAAAAAAAGTGTGCTGAAATAAAGAATTTATTTATTTATTCATTTACTTATTTATTTTGTTCGTGGCAGTGGTGCATATTTACAGTTTAAAAAAAATAGCTTAAATTGTGTTAAGATATTCATTTCAGATTTGTGTTCAAAATCATTAATTTGCCGCGGGGTGATAAAAATAACTCTTATTTTAATATTAACTTGACAAAATAATTAAAAGTCTAATAAATTATTATTTTTTAAACTAAAAACGTAATTGTTTAAATAGTTTTACACTTCAGATTAAAATATTTGAATAAAATTTTCAATTAGTGAATTTTTTTATGACATAGATGAATTACGCCACCTAGCGTAAGGGTTCCCAGCAATAATATTGCAAAAGTCCGTGCACTTCCATGGTGTGGTGGGCCAGCGGAAGAGATAAAACGGAGGCCCAACAGAATTTTATCTGATGGTTTCCACTAGCAAAGTAGACTGAAGCTGTCCAGCAGTGTTCATGTAGTGGTAGACGATTAGCTAGCACTTCTCCATCATTGCCAGCACCTATCTTGCTGCTAGCCAGCAATTTCTTCTTTGCTGGGTATTGTAGATCAACAGAAAAACCCTTTTTTGCTAATATTTACTAAAATCTGACTTACACAATTCTGACTGCAAAATCTTTAATATAATCTTAGTTTTTCATTCAAAATCTGCTGATCAGTAAATGCAGTCATTCTAAGAAAATAACTCTCTAACAAGGGATGGTCCCGAGGCTGGGGTCAAGGAATGCGGTGAACGTTTGTGTATCGATAGAGTATAGTTAGTATATCAATATATGAGACTCATAAAGTGCAACACCAGGAGGCTCTTGAAAATTTATGCAGGTATTAATATCACTTATTTTTATTTATTTCTCTGTGAAAAATAATAGATCATCCATTGAAATAACTGTAAAAAAATTATGTAACCACAAAAATATTCTGGTCTATACACATGTAAATTTGCTTACATTTTTTTCTTTTACTTTTCATGAAGTATTTAAACATATAAAATTTCATAGTTAAAAATGCACTTATAGGCTACAAAAAATACATTTAATTTATATTTTTCTTAAATTATACGTATTCTTCAAATTTCGGTTCGAAAATAAATGATGAAAATTTCCATTCTGAAAAATAAGTCCGACCGGGATTCGAACTCACGAAAAAAAATTCAAATCCAGGATGCTACTGACCATGCTACTAAACTGCTTGCCAAAGAAGTAAATTTATCGATTATAAACAGTCGCGTAAAATTTGCGACTTATTTTCTTAAGGGGTCTGAAGACTCTCAAATCTTCAAAATTTTCAATTTTTTTTCAGATGTTAAACTCCTATCTTTTGTGAATATTTTATTATAATTGTTTCCTTGAAATTATCATTAGAACGTATGTTATGGCTTTTAGAATTATATTTGCTCAATTGCTGAAGAGGCGTTTCCGAAACTTTGAAGTCTTTTTTCTCCAGATGACGATATCTCAAAAACTTCTAAATATTTTTTCATAAAATTTTCAAAACCTATGTTTCATGTTAGTCTGTATAAACTGAACCTAAAATTTCCTTTTTATTGTTCAAAAAAAAAAAAAAAAATATTTTTTTTAGGTGATTATGTTGTTGAAATTTTCAAAATTTTGTATTTGCTAAATACAACTTTGTATTAAAAATATAAAAATGATTTAAATGCAAATTTATTTAGGTTCCGGTTAATTATTATAATCTTAAGTACAAGTAGGCACCAAAATTTTTATTCTAGTTGCAATATTTATTTTCTAATCGTGTGCGTAAGCTGTTATACCAATTTTCTGCTCGTGAAATACCGAACAGTTTGGAGCCCCCTGTAAATGCTAATTCTGTATCTAGTGATCTTTTAAATACATAAAATGAAAGAACATACTTATATCTTTCATCTCAATAAAAATTGTTTTTTAAAATTATTTTAAGATATTAAATTTTAAGATATTAAATGTTGAAAATGGTCTCCTTTTTCTTTTTCTTTACAATTTTAAGAGTCCTGAGACCCCTTAAGATACCCTGGGTGCTTTACATTATGACAAGTCGTATATTTATATACTAAATATACCCTAGCGATACACAAACTTTCACCGCAATCGATGACCAAAACCTAGGGGGCCTTCCGTTGCATAAAATTTGATCAAATATTCTTCGATTTTCAGATTTATAAATAGTTTATGACATTATATCCGTTGCGGATAAATGACATTAGACTCGATATGACGAGATATTAATATACACATAAGATAAAATATAATGTTCGCATTACACTATAAAAAGGCCATTGAAAAAATTCGCATATAGTTGAAGTTAGATCAGAAAGCATGTGTACTTTGTCTTCATGCAGCGTTTCAGTTTTCCTATAACAAAATGATGAACTGCATTCATTTGATCTCTGTACGCTTTTTTTAAGTATGCCTTGGTGTGTTTTGTATTTATTTTCAAGTATCTTCTTACATTATTTCTATATATCTAACTATAATATATTTGTTGTAGATATTCAGAATATTTCCAAAAGAAATATATATCATTCTTTGGAAGTAATAGTCCAAAAATAAATAAATTTATAAAATAAAATAAATAAATAAAACAAAGGTCACGCTGTATCTTGTTAGTTCCAATTCACAGCGTTTGTGACTTATACAACATTAACTGCAGATTCATATAATTACAGCGATGAATAATGTCATTTCAAAACGTTAACAAACTCAAAAAAAAAAATCTAAAAACATATTCTTTGCAGACAGAAGATAGATTTTCCATCATTTTACTGTTGTGTATTATATTTTAATTTCTTTATCGAAGTACATTTTAAAAGAATTCGTTTATCAAACTCTTATTCATCTGTCGAAAACATTTTATTAAAGCATATTTATTAAATCATACTTATCATGAAACATATTGCAATCGTTGAAATCAAAGTTTCGATTCTTAAATCTTTAGTTATGCATCCATTTTATCAAACTATATTGAGAATAAAATAAATGAAATCCAAAGGCTCTGTCTATTTTAAAACGGGCGAATAAACCTTTTGTGAAAAAAGTAAAATTAAGAAAATCATATAAATGCTGTCTAAAGTTTGAAAATTTTGTCAAAACTCTAGTTTTTATACAATAAATTTAAAATATATTAATTTCTTCCAAATTTGAAATCTTCAATTTTTGGAAGATTCTGCGTTTATTTCATTTGTTTTACTACACTCGCTTTATGACACGAAAGTTATTGTTTAAATATTCAGATTAATCCTTTTACAAATTCATATTTTGATTTGAATTTGAAATTTTAAAATCAATGAATCAATTTATGAAGTATATTAGGATTTGTAAAGTTTAAATAATAATGCTTTCTTTCTTAGCGATGAAAAATTTATTGACATTTGTAACTAGAGTGTTTAAATATATATTCAAGTATCATTTGTGCCTTTTAAAATACATTTTTGTGTATGGATTCTAAAAACGTTAAAAATTATTATATCGTTATCGTATAGAATTTTCTATCACATTAAAAGATTAAAGTTTTTAGAAATCTATGAGTTAGAAAAAGCAATTATTTCTTAAACTTGCAGATTTAGTGTTTCGATTTTGTTAGTAAATAAAATGAACAAATGTGTATATATATGCATGTGAATTTATGAGCATCTAAAGAAATATTTTAATTCAAGTGAAATATAAATTGAAACTTTAAGCATTTTTTACTTCGTTCTGCAAAAGTAACAATGCATTAAATCGTAAATTCTATTTTACAGAAACGTTGGCAAATTCTTTTTAAAGAATGGAATTTGTATCCAAAAAATATATAAAGAAAAGATGAATTATTGGTTTATGAATGTGATATATAACCTTTTCCGAGTTTACGTACAGAAAAATTTCTACTCGATATAAAAATTACGCAAATTATTCCTATTAGTATAACTTAAATATATTTTGTAAATAAAGAACAAATTGCTGGTATGTTAAACAACAAATTCATTGCTAGAAAATACTTGCAATTAGTTTTAGTTTTCTTGCCATTTTTTCTATATCACAAAACATTAATAAATTGAAAAAAAAATAATTTCGTAATCTACATTGTGGGAAATTATACAGACAAATAAATGGAACAGATATTTATGTGTTCAGATTTAATGTCAGGTTTTCATTACTAATGCCGTAATTTATTTATTTATTTTTTTTTTTACATTTATTTTTAAAACAATTCATCGGGATTATTATACATTTTTTTTTCATTTTTATGCAAAAAAAAATGAAGTGATGAATATGTGTTGCAAGTTTTATATTTTAAAAATTCCAGGGTACAAAATTTTCAGTTACAAGTGTTTTTCTCTGTCAGAATATTTCTGCTATAAAAAATGTGATGCAAGAAAAGTTCATGATAAAAGCTACAGGATATCATAAAAAATTAATAGATAAACGCAAGACATATTTCTAAAAATTATGAAGAACTTTGTTCTTAGTGTAGCTAAACGTTTTAACACTAGAACGCCGGACGGTGTCATTTCGACACCAAAGCATGTAAATTCTTTTATAAAATATTTAAATTTTGATGGATTCTTTTTATTTCTCTTGACTTTTATTAAATATGTAGGAAGAAGTCACATAGAAAGTTTTTTTGAAATTAGCTTTATTCAAACTTGCTTTACGGATACATTTACCTATTATGGATAGATTTACCGGTCTGGTGTCAATTGGACACCGCAATAATTTCAATTCCCCTTTTAATTTTTAATTTCCTTTGTCTGTGCGATCGTTCCATTGTATATAGAAGGGGAGTCTTGGAATGGCTTTTGACACCTGGTCATCATGGGATCTTATTCAGCTGCATCAATACCTGCCGCTGCGTTTTCATTTCTGACAAAGATACTACATGCGCGGTTGCTTATGAGTTATGACTATTAGAATGTTTGTGAGGTTTCTTTTGTTCTTGTTACTTTCTATGAATAAAACTTAAAATGTTTCATAAGAGAGAGCTTACTTCGGAAGAAATAACCGCGCTTCTAAGAGAATTGTCAGATAATGAATCAGACGGTGAAGAATTATCCGACATTCAGGATGAATCTGATTAATGAAAATTTTATTCCTGTTGTATCATCTCAATCGTAAATCGATGAGGATATTGAAATTGATGATTCTCAAAATCAGAATGAATTTGTGGCTTGCGATGGCTCACAGTGGAAAGAATGTGTGTCTGGAAGTGCAACCGGTAGATTAGCAAACCCAAATATTTTGCGAGAAAATAGTGGTCCAAATAATTATGCAAAAAGAAATGTGAATGATGACAGTGTTTTGAGTGCTTAATTGCTTTTTATAGACAGAACAGTTTTAGAGTATGTAACAAAATGCACAAACACAGAAGCTCGTCGAGTATTAGAAAATGATGTTTGGTCTCTTTCAAAATAGGAGCTGTTTGCGTACATTTAGATTTTGTATGCACGAGCAGTTACAGTAGCTAGTAATCTGGAACTTCATTCATTAGGATCTACTGCATGAGGTATAAATATTTGTAAAGAAACCATGTCCAGAGACAAATTTTGTGAAATATCAAGATTTTTGAGATTTGATATCAAATCAACGCGCCGTAATCGAACAAAACAGGATAAATTCGCAACGATTTCGGAAGTATGGAATCGTTTTATTGAAAACTGCATAAGGTGCTAGAAGCCAGGCCAGAACATAACAATTGATGAACAGTTATTTCCTTGTAAGACCCACTGTTCATTTATTCAGTTTATAGCATTAAAACCTGATAAATACGGACAAACTTTTGGATAGCTCCAGATTTAGAAAGTAAGTATATTTTGAACGCATTTCCCTACCTAGAAAAAAAATGAAAAACGAGATCAAAGCCAGAGACTTTCTGAGTATGTGGTTTTAAAACTAATAGAACCATTTAAAAATATGGGAAGAAATATCACAGTTGACATTTTTTTTACTTCTCTTGAGTTGGCTAAGAAATTAAAGGAAAGCAGGACGAGTTTAGTTGGCATGGTGAATAAGGCCAGACGAGAAATTTCCGATTGTATAAAATCAGGAAAAGAAGCATTATATTCAACAAAAATATTGAAAAATGAAGAATCGGGTTCAACACTTACAGTTTACCTGTATAAAAAGAAAAAAAATGTGATAATTCTAAGTTCTATGCATTCAAACATTGCGATTGCTAGCAATTCAAAGAAAACACCTGGAACCATCAGTTTTATAATGAAACGAAATATGGCGTAGATATTGTTGACCAAATGTCGAGGCAATATTCATTCAAAGCAGGTTCTAGAAGATGGCCAATTCACACATTCTACAATATTTTAGACTTTGCTGCCATAAATGCTCGGATTATTTTCAAAGGTGTAACGGGAAAAAAACTATCAATGCGTACATTTATGCAAACATTAGCTGAAGACCTGCGTGCAGAATATATTGGAAAATCCACTAAAAAAACAAGGAGCGATTAAGATGAACTGCGGACTGAAAATCCTTCTAAGCGTAAGAAATGTGAGGTTAAAAATGTCATGGAAATGTGACAAATAAAATATGTTATTTTTGTAAAAGAATGACACGTGGTAAATGCACAAAATATGACAGTTACAAATGTATTGACTGTAAATAAAGTACGTAAATGAAATTCCTCATCTCTCGTACTTATGTGAGCAAATTTCCGCCATCCTTAGCACTGAGGACGGTATGCTATAAGCTACCGAAACCGGTATGCTTAAAATTTAAAATTATTGGTGCATTTTAAGTTGATATTTTTAAATTTCTATTATATTGCATCAAGTTTCATCTTAATAATTAGTGTAAGTAGTTATTTCTTTTGTTTATATTTACATCTTGCAAAAATATTCTTATTTTAGAGATATATTATTATTTCTGTTTACCATACATATTTTCAAATCATCTCTCAGAATTATTATTTTTTTTACAGATTATAATATTGTTTGTGTGTACCATACATATTTTCATATCATCTTTCAAAATTATTTTTATTTTACAGATATATCATTTATGTGCACCATATATATTTTCCTAAAATCTTTCAAAATTGTTACTATTTTACAGATAATAATAATATTTGTGTATACGATATATATTTGTAAAAATAATATTAAAATGAACATTTTCTTCCAATTTTTCGCTTAATATCTACCTGTGTTAAATTGACACCTGGGCGGCGTTTAGGGGGGTAGCAAGATTTCCGGCGTTCTTGTGTTAAGGGATTAGTTTAGCGATATCCTCTTTAGCTTCTATACATAAATTAAGCTCATCTTCAAAGCGCTTTAGCATAATTTATTTCTTCTAGAACCTGGTAAATGGTATTTCATATGATTGTTTCAAAATGGCAAATTATATTTAAAATTGGTAAATACGAAAATACAAATAGCTTTAATTTTAATGATCCAAGAATAATGTTGATGTATATGTTGTTCAACAGTCACTGTTGAAACGACATAAACTATTTATTTTGGATAAATCTATTTTAGTTTATCAAAATAGCGATATAAAATAAGAATGGGATTTGTCAGATTTGGTTAAAAATTAACAACTTGGTGACCCTGGAATAATATCATCCCCAAACAATCATTTCTTTACTCATCAGGGATAAATGATCCAAGTTCATAAGACCTAATTATATAATGCAAGTTAATACAGTATAGGAAAACCTTCCAATATGTCCGTGCGCATCGACTATATGCGGCCGATATTTCAATAAAGGCAGTCAATTTGAATACAAATTCTTGCATTATCAATTCATTGTGATCAATATGAAAAATGAGATGTCTCTTCAAATATATAAAATTCAATTGGATAATAGTTTGCGTGTCATTTAGCATATTTTTAGACATTTATAGAAATAATCAATATATCATTAAAACGTTAGTATATTATTTAATAACGACTGACAAATAAAAATAAATAAACAAATATGAATGAATTTCTCATTTATTTAATATAAATTAGAATGCAGAAAAGTTCAAAATGAAATTATCTTGAATCTCATTTAATATACTACACAAATTTTAATAAATTTTGAAAAAAATAATTTTATTTAAACGTTACAATTGGTATTTAAACTACACATACTTGAACCGACTTTAACAACTTTAATTTGAATAGAATAAATAAACTTTAAATAAATAAATTTTTATTCCCATTTGTTGTACGAATTTATTTACTGCAATCTAGTTTGAAATTAATAAAATGTCAAGTGCGAGTATTACTTGCGCTCTGAGGTTTCCGTACAATAAATAAGTGAATTATTATCTGTATTATTAAAAAAATAATGATCGTTGCTAAAAGAATAATAAGACTTTGTAAAAAAAAAAAAAAAAAAAAAAAAAAAAAAAACTAGAAAGCGAGGGTTGGGTATAGATGTATATACTAGAAATGTATGAATGGGTATACCATAAAAGTTCAAAGAGCTATGCAGCCTAAATAATATACATATTGCTATTCTGTATAACTCTTTTTTTAATCTTATCGTAATCTGTTTACGATGAACTTATTTTGGTACTGACAATAAAAGTAGTGCATATTCGAACTTCATTTGGCATTTCATAAAACTAAATTCAGCGTAGTAATATTTTTTTTCTTTTTACAGTGTATCTAAAAAAAAAACCCTTGTCCAAAGTTTAAACTTGGCATTTTGCTAAGTGCGCTTCGAAAGGAGGTTGCAAAGAAAAACGCCGGCTTGTCCATGCTGCCCTTTTCCATCATAGGTTTTTAATTAACTTTTAAAGTTATGTGAGGAGTATTTAGAGATCCACCCAATTCAAACTAGTCGCGAATCCCATAGAATTTATGTGATGAATTCCAATTAAATTAGTCTGTTTTTAACAATTTGACGTTTATACTGCTACTGCGAATTACGTTACACAAATGTATCATTAAAAGTTCTTATCTGCACTTTAAAAGTCTATGGTACTTAGAGTACAACGCCCCTGCCATTATGTATGTCCAAATCGTCTGCGTCGTTAAGGATTAATATTTCGACTAATTACCGACGATTTTTCTGGAACATCATTATCAACACTCCTTTTATACTTCTTCTACGAAACGTACCACCAGAACTCCTCAACAGCTTTGCTGAATGCCTGCAAATCGAAATTTGTATGTAACGGGAAAATGCTTTTTTCTAAAAAGCTATGTGGGCTATGGCAAACGCTATAATTTTCCTGCAAACAAATAATTAAGTTAACGGTTACTACCTCTATTTTTGTTCATAATTTTAATTTGAGTAGATTCGGAAATAGAGGGGAGGGAACACATTTTTGCAGTACATTTTCGATGATATCTCTGCAACTATAATACCTAAAAATTAAAAAAAAAAAAATGTATTTTTGAGTTCAGCGTTACGAAACCTTTCACACGATATACAAAGAAAAGATTTTTCTTTCAAGTACCTTAATCAGTCCCTCTATATTTTTCCTAACTATATTTGTGAAAGTTTCATATAATCTATAAATATGTGGGTCAATATTCATTATTACTTCCTCCAATTTCAACTTTCCACTTTCCATAGTTTACGAGTAAAATGGCTGTAACAGACGGAAATAGGAGTGATCACACAATGGTTCCGTTTTAATTTTTTAAGTACGGAACCCTAAAGAAAAATAATTATTATTATTATTCTCATTTGTTAAACTATTTTATTTACAGCAATCTAGTTTAAAATTAATAAAAATGTAAATTTCCTTTTTCAATTTCAGCAATATTGTGTTTTCACTTATACCGATAAAGCACTTGACATAACAAATGAGTCTCTCTGATATTTATTTTGTGAAAACATTAAATTCTGGATAAGTTTAGATACAATTAATTTGAATCATTTATCTATGTATTAATCAGAATATTTTATTTCTATGTTATTGAAAAGAAAATCTGTGTTGCCTTTTAACTTTGTAAGGTCTAAAACATATATTTTTGAAATAAGTTTAGAACGTATAAGTAATTTTGAAGAATACATAACAAATTAATATTTATCTATTAATTTTGGAATATATGTATTCATTAGAAATACAGTTAAATTTTAATTGGAGAAACTTCTATTTTACGAGATTTTCTATTTAACAATATTTACTGAGGAACATTTTTTAAACAAGCATAATATCAGTGAATCATGTATATAACGACCAGGAAAGAAGCAACTTTTTAACAATTTTTAATGCCAATATTTCAAAAGATTGTTTAAAACATGAAATCTAAGATACTGATAGTGAAAAAATATACATAGTTTACTCTATAAACATGTATAGAATTTCGAAAGAAATTATGACTATATTGTAATTTCTTTAGATAATGAAATCCTAAAATCTCTGGTAAAAACTACCGCTGAAAAAAAATTTCACTGATAAAGAAGATGATGGAATTGCTCCTGAAAACCTACCTAAATCTGAATGAATTAAAGCTTTCAAAGCATCTAAATGTGGGTTGTAATTATTAGAAGGCATTTTCGAAAATGTACTTGCAGCTCTTGTTTGCAAATTCTTGTTTGCAAATTTTCAAATTCTTAAAGAAATAAACAAATGACAGATTACTCCAATGCTCATCTTCACAAAAATGTAATTTTCAAAGAAAATCTTCCTTTTTATTGTATTAAAATAACGTATATGCTATGAGTAAAATATAGAGAATTCTACGGAAATTGTCACATTAAATTGCAGTTGTTGAAACAGATATGAGTATGATAAATATATTTTTCTAATTTTTTAGAACATTAATTTCTTTTCTTTAA
Organism: Maratus speciosus; assembly: GCA_963932465.1. Classification (NCBI taxonomy): domain Eukaryota; kingdom Metazoa; phylum Arthropoda; class Arachnida; order Araneae; family Salticidae; genus Maratus; species Maratus speciosus. Next base: position 177,242,328 of record OZ010792.1, read on the forward strand.
AACATTTTTACATTCGAATTTTTTTTTTAGAAAGAATGAGATTTTTAAAATAGAACTAAACAATCTTATTTATTTGAAAACTTTAAAAATGCTTGATATCCATGTCATTTATCACTGAGCATTTCAAAGGATATGTAATTTCCAAATACTTTTTTAGTATAAAAGTTTCTTAAACAGCTGTATGAAATATAAGCTATAAGCAAAGATAAAATATACTAAGATTAAATAATACTAAACACAATTTTGCAAAGTGATTGAAAAGTAATGAACACACTTCATCAGTTATGGCGCAAAATTCTGTATAATTACCATTACGAATCAATAGTGATTAATGTCCACAATTAAATTAATGTCCACAATAAGTATAAATTAAAGTTAGGAGGCAGTTTACATATATGTCACAACAGTGCAAAACACAAGTTTGAAGCGTGAAGTATTTTTTTAATTTTCCGCTGAGTGTCTGAAGTTTTTTCTTCATTCAAATAAAAATACAGTCGAAATCAACTATTACGAGAACAAAGGGAATTATAAAAGTCCTCGTATTAACCGTTGCTCGCAATACCCAGAAGATAATGAAAAGCTTAAAAATATAGACATAATCCTTCCTTATAATATTATAAATGTCAATGTGTGTCCGAATGTTTGAATGAAGTCAGCATCTAAACAGCTGAATTAATGCTTTTGTATTTTTCTGATATAGATGGATTACAACCCGGAAATGAACATAGGCTATAGTTTATTTAATTGATTCAAATAATTATCTTAATAATTCAAAATTTTATTCTTTTCCATACAGAATCAATTGACATTTTCCCGATAAATTTAACCATCTTTCTTTTTGTTGCCAAGAAAAACTAAATCTGGAATAATAATTTCTCCTGGACAATTAAAAATTAAAATAAAAAGAATTCAAAAGAAAATAAATATGACGTCATACTTGAAACAAAAAATGGGGTATTTTTTATTATGCATGAAGGATGAATATCGGTTACGTTAATAAGGGGTTTTCTGCCAAAATTGGTGTCATAATTAGAAGGAAAAAGAATGAAAAAAAAATAATATTATTAATAAAGTTATTTGATTGGAAAAATATGACGTCAAATTTGAAATAAATCAGGTATTTCCAAATATTCGTTAAAAATAAAATGGGCATCAATATCAGTAACTAATGAAAATAGATAAATAATGACGTCATATCAAAACGAATAACAGAAATATTTTTTACAAATGGACCCTATTCTCGCTTTTGATTCGAGGCTATAAAAACCGCTATTTTACCAATTGTGACGTCACAGGAATACTGTCCATACTGATTAAAAAGTTTGAATGTAAGTTGCATACAAATGAGAGTTTTCTTTTCAAAATTCACGTTATGATTATCAGGAGAAGATATTTTTGGTGGAAAAAAGGGAATTAAAACGGATTAATATATTTTTTGACGCTATTTCCTCATTAAAATTAAAAAGAATTGAATTTCAATTAGTATAAATAGTGCAAAAACTTGATTAAATTAAATTTTCCAAAATTGAAAACATATTTACACACATCGAAACTTCATGAATGAATTTATTCCACAGAATCAAAAATTGTCTGTCGACATATTGACGCAACCAAGGAGTAAATATAACTTCTGTGCATTTAAGTTGATAGTTATTGCCCACTATTCATACGAATTAAAATTAAAATCAAGACTCCCTTATCAGGAGGCCTTGATTAAAATAATCATATACTATTTTAATTGATTAATTTTAAAAGATGGCAGTTAAAACATGTCACAAAGGCGTTTTTAGTAAAAGCTTTTATCGGTTAAAAATGATGTGATATTTTTTCATGGAAAGCATTAATTTTAATACGAAAACATTAACATAGATTTATTTTAATTTCGTCAAAGCGATGTCGTCTTCATTACACCAGCTTCGAAAGTTAAAACGAAATCTTAAAATAACAATATACTTTTCAGAAATAAAATTTTGTATCAAAAGTCGCATTCTTTGAAAATGAAATTTTAGCTTACATTTTAAATACATTTTCTTACATGAAATTTAGTATATTTAATAAAAATAATTTTTCAATGTTTTTCTAAATGTACAATAATATTGGATTTCATTAATCGGTTTCCCTTTTTTTTTAAATAAATTAAAATGCATAGTTTTAAATGATTCATGAAGTGTAAGAATATATATATATATTTATTTATTTCGACAAGTAACATTCCGTAGGAAAAACTAACCTAGTGTCGTCATATTTTAAATCATGAAACTAATGCCAGGCGGACGTCTTTTTGCACGCTTTTTTCCTCACGTATATGCCGCTAGCATTGTGTAGGGATAATACGCAAGGAAAAAAGCGTGCAAAAGATGTTCGTCTGACATTAGTCTTAGCTGCTTTTCTTTCAGAAAAATTAGCATTTTATAGCAGTTTTTATACAAAATGGCGTGTTTTGCACAGAATTTAAAATCGCAAATATATAAGTTTAACATCCTTTTACAGTACAATCTCCCATAACACTGGTTTCAATAAAATTTAATAAATGGCACAGGAAAGTCAACCTGAAAAAGTTTAGCAAGTTATTTCAATTTGAGATTAGGCTTTACATGTGACATCATTTACGTGTACACAAGAGCCAAAACCTTAACTAAGCAATAAATTTGCCACATCCCCCTTCACATCCCTCTAATGTATAAAGGCACCGTGTTTATCGAAAAGCGCAAAGGAAGAAGGGAAATTTTCTTTAGGTTTTAAATTATCGAAATCTATAGTTAAAAATCTCTCTGAAACACAATCTATCACTGTTACCCCATTGGAGCATATTCCTGCAAATTTCAAAGCTTTCATAAGCCAAAATTACAACACACAATAGATATGAAAATGTTTATTCATAATTGTGGTGCTTTTACATAAATCGATTTATTCCTCGAAAGCAATAAGTTAACTCTATTGCTTTAATAATAAGTATTTAAGCTCAAGAGTCTTTGGAGCGTGATAAACATTTTGATATTATTGGTAGATCTAGAGCTCATAAAAGTGTGGTACCGTGAAATTAAAATGTAATAAATATTTGAAAGTTAAAGATATTTCCCGTGCTCTTATTATTTATTTTTGAACTTTGATTATTTTTTTACTTTGAACTTTGATTATTTTATCACCACGTTTGATTATTTTTTTAATACCATTTATCTTTTTTTTTCTCTTCCAAAATGTGATTTTTTGGAATATAACCTTATAATGGTGCATGTTGATTTTTCGCTTATTCTAATCATATCAAAGTCACGTCTGAAGTGACCTACTAATAACCACTTTCCTTTAAAATTCTTTATTAATATACATCTTTAAATAATATTTTTTGTCTCGAAAACATAAAATAAATCAATATCCTTGAACGGAATAAATATAAAATATAATAAATGTAAATAATAAAATAGAATAACAGAGATGTAAATTTATTCCTCATTTAATCTTAGAAAAGGTGTATCAAATTTCATGCTCACAAAAGAAATTTAAATGGTCCTATATACATAAACAAAAATAAGCAAATTGGGATCATCAGAAGCGTTTCTACTATAAAATGTGATAAAAGGTTAATTATATATGCTTTTAAATATCGAAACTTTTTGCTTAATTGATGAATTTCTTCTTCTTTAAATGTTACGTGAACGCAGTCACGGGTAACAGCTAGTTAAATAATAGATATTATAAATTGCTCTTATTATTTGAATACTAAAACTAATTCAGTATCATAAAGCTTAGTGCAAATTAAAACATATTAAACAGTAAAAAACAAAACAAAAACAAGCTATTGAAGAACTACCGTTGACGGTTTATGATCCATTCTTCCGAGCCGATCTTCCCAACTACTAACGTCTAGTAGGATATGAGTGAAAGACGCTAATACCCTCATAAAATAGAGGCGGATTCCATTGTTTAGAAACAAATAAAATGACGTCAACATTATTATGCAAACAAGCGTCTTTTTCAGTTTTTGCGGAATTTTCTGTTTTCATTTTTGCAATAAATAGGATTAAACTTTTGCATAGTCGCGTAACGGATTTCCATTATTAATTCTATCGTACTCTTTGCCAAAATTCAAATTAAAGGGAACGATGTTTTGCTCCTAATAGCCGTGATCCTACTTTTAGTTTTCGTAATAAGCGGAATAATATGTCTTATTATTGGGCGTAATACATATTTGGCGTAATAAGTCTTAATACAGTTTAAATGATTTTTTAGTGTGCAAATTGCTCGTTTTAAAAGTGTCGTATTATTAGCCGGCTCATATTAAACGAGTTCGGCTGTACATAGAAGATTCAGTTTAACTTAAATTTTATTTCTGGATTGATACTAAATTGCATTTCTTAAATATATATCTATAGATTATCCTAAAAATAAAATTCTGCCGAAAATATTTTTATCTTCAAGAAATTTAAGTTGTTTTCTACAAACAGAAAATACAGGACAGCAGTTTAAGGGCCATTCCATGCCACATGTGGGACAGCTTTTCTACATATTACTGCTGTTTTAAGTATTTCCTTATGCCCTCAAATCAAAACAACTATGCTAATATGAACACATAGGTTTTTTGTTATTTTAAATGTTTAATTTATATTTTAAGAACTTAAAAATTAATAAATATAGAAACTTATGTAAGTGTCCTGTGCAGGACATTTGTTCATTTTCTCATGGAATGGCCCTGGAACGGGCATATTATTTATTCTAGAGTTTAAAATGTGGAGAATTTGAAACCTATAAACGGTCATTCCGTATCATTTGTGAATCACTTGTGTGCTTTTCTGTATAGTATTACTGCTGTTTAAACAATGCTATTGTATCCTCAACTTATGCTAATATGCAAATATATCAGCAATAATGTGTGTGATTAATTGGAATATAAATGCCGAAATGATGTAACTCAGATACTAAAATTCAAACTGAAAACTTCCACGCATAATTTTTTACAAGATAATGAAGTATTTTTGTTTAAACAGGATTCCGTTCCATGCAACATTGCTTTGTTATTAAAAAGATGGCTCCAAAATACTCACATCCCACAACTGTAATATACAGAGAATAATACACATCCTAGTTTAAATTCTGTGGAGATAAATAATGAAATATGAAATAACATGAAATAGGCATACCTCGACGAAATTTTCAATATTGTTCCTTTAAAAATATGTTGAAACTACATCATATACGTTTCATTTTTTACATGAGTTTTTCAAACAGCATTTATATAATTGCTTCATTTATAAAAAGCATTTATAAAATTGAAATTATATAATTGCTGCTTCGCTTTTTCAATTTGTGTAAAAAAGGCGATGCCATGTGTATTAATACGAAGCGCCAAATATTATGATTATTTGATAAATGCTAAATGGAGTGTATACACTATATGGCCAAAGGTGACGGGCCACTTGCCATTTTAGATGTTTTGTTAAATATCTAGACAAATACATGAGTGATTAACCTGAAACTCCAGGTGTGTAAACAGAATAGTACGGGTCATATATTTCCTTGAACATTTTTCCCGAAACCCCATAGGGAACTGCCAACAAATTAAAAAAGAACGAATATCTTTTGGCTAACCCTCTCAAAACTAATGTAGCAAAAGCATTCAAACTATAGATTATGATTAAGTGTCTTATTGTAAATATTTGTGTTCGTGTTTATGAGGACAGCATATATACTCGAAGAAAAATTCAGGTTTTCATAAAAACAGTCTCAAATTTTACCATGTTTTTTGCTTATAATTTGTTTATATTTTGTTGCTTATTTTGTTTTTAATATAAAAAAAAAGTTATTTCAGAAAATTTGGCAAATAACATTGAACACAATAACCTGCAATCAGAATTAAAAGACAGTAAAGATGGTATGAAACATGAGCAGGTTTACTAAATAATGTTTCACCGCGCGTGCCGGAAAGCAATCAAAATATAATGTGCATAATGTATTAGCTAAATGTATAAAGCAACGTTTGTAAAAACATAGCTTGGAAATTCTGAAAATTATCGTTGATAGAATAAGCTTAAAATCCATTGTTCCCAAAATGAAGCAAAAAGATGAAGGGATGTATCTACATATCCATTGATTAGTGCCAATATTGCATACACAATATTGCACGTACTACTATATTTCGATACAGCCCCCCATCTTTGGCTTCGGATTTTGAATTCGGATTTTAACGGATTTTGAGTTTATTCTATCAACAATAATTTTCAGAATTTTCAAACTATATTTTTGCGATTTTGACAAAAGTTGCTCCATACATTTAACTAACACATTGTGCAAATTATATTTCGATTGCATTCTCGCATGCGCAGCGAAACATTTTTTAGCAAACCTGCTCATTTTTCATCCAATTTTTGTTATTTTTAATATCTGATTGCATTTTATGTACAATGTTGTTTGTCATATTTTCTGAAAAGAACTTTTTTCATATTAAGAACCAATTATGAGCAAAAAACTTGGCAAAATTTGGGACTTTTTTTATAAAAATTTGAATTTCTCTTAGATTATGCACGCTATTCTCATAAAAATGAACACAGTTTATTATAATATGCAGCTTAATCATAATCTACAGTTTGAACGTTTTGCTACATTAGTTGTTACATGGTTATCCAAAAAATATTCGTTATTTTTGAATTTGTTGACGGTCCCCTATGAAGTTTCGAGAAAAAATCTTTGTGGACCAATAATATATTGTTTACACACTTGGAATTTCAGGTTAATTCCTCAGGTATTTTTCTGGATATTTAGCAAAACGTCCAAAATCGCAAGTGGTCGGTCACCTTTGGCCATATAGTGTATTTGTATATTTACACCTGTATATTTTGTAAGAAAATATTTTTTTTTTTTATATCTGGTAAAAGAAACATTTTGATCATATATGAGCCTAAAAGTATAATTGATACTTGTTTTTAATTTAAATCAATCCCTTCTTTTTTAAAAGTTAGACGTCTTTTTCCAGTACATTTTTAATTATTTGAGTTACAAAGAAAAAAATATATACATTAATATCTAAAAAAATCACTTAAAAATATCTAACTATTTTAATATTTGTTTAAAGTGATACAAATGCATTTAAAATGCTAAAAATACCTTTATTCGTTCCGATTCGACATGTTTCCTAGCACAGATGACAACATTCTTAAGAATTAAAATTATACAAATATTTAATTTTATTTATAATAGTTTTTAATTTATAAATGATACAATGTTTTTCATGTATTCACTGGAGCATCCTTAATCATTTAAGGGATTGATTTTTTAATATAATCACTAGCTTAGAAGAAAAAGATAGAACTTCCCTATGTATGCTAAAATTGTGTGAAAGACACAAATTCCTTCATACAAACTTTTTTTTTTCATTGTATTCTTTTTATTGTAATATACATCCGTAATTCTATTAAATATACAATTTCACTTCCTTCCATCTTTACAAGAAGAAAGTATTGGATTCGAGAAAATTTTCAACTTAAGGTTTTCGTTGGATTTATACGTTTTACAAGGTCCTGAACACGATTTGATGATTTTTAGAAAATGTCTGTCGGTGAGTCTATCTATATGTGACAAAAATTTTGTGGGTGCTCTATCTAAAAAACTAATGCACGTAATTTCATAAAACTTTACATTCAGTTAGCCCCTGATAACTGCTGGTGCTGATTAGTTTTTGGTGTATATCGCCGAACCGGTGGCGCTGCAATGCTGCATTTTTCTCAATTTTCGCAGTAGATCTATCTCAAGACCTAAAGCATGGATTTACATCAAACGTAATAATCTGTTACATTTTCAAGTAAACATATTCTTGTTAGAATTAGGTGTATATTGAACACCATGTGTTGATTTTATAATCTTTGGGGTGGAAATTTTGGTTGCGGACACCTAAGAGGGTGGGTTCCGAAATTCAATGATTTTTCTCAAACAATCTGATACTTATATCTTCATGTTAAATGCATCCAATTAAACTAACCTATATACCTTTACAGTCCCCATGATTAACATAAATTGTCATTTAATTTTGAAACTGTGATAGCGAATTTTCAATTATTAACATGCATGAGATAAAAGAAAGTTTTGGATTGGCACATCCGACTACTTTACTATGTAATCCTATTAAATATTTATTCTTAATTTTGTAAAAAAATTATATTCCAATTCTAACATATTTGTTGAAGAAAATAGATTTACAAATTGGCAAAACGAAAAAAAAAAAAAAAAAAAACTGAGACAAATGAATTTAAAGCTTACAACTGTGATATATTTATTTAGAACTACATGCAGTAAAATACCTTTTTCACGTCGGAATCATCGGAATTTTACATAACTAGGTCAGAGTATATTGAGAATGTCTTATTACATTTTAAGTATAAATTTGCAAGATTGATAATTTCTGCAATTTTTCGCAAAGTGAAGGGTAGAGTGCTCTGAAACTAGAAAAAAGTATTTTTTCTAGAAATATGTCTATCTCATAAATGGATAAGTGTTGTATAAAGTATGTAAATGAAGGTATATCCACACATCCTTCAATTTCAAAAATATCTTGTGGGCAGTGAATTTCTGTATTTACCGGAATATTTAATTTTAGTCAATTTTAAAAATTCTTGAATGACATTTAATTTAAACATTAATTACAAATATAGAGATTTAAACGTATTATATATATATATACATACATATGAACTCGAATGTTAGAAGGTATAATCATCGATGGATTAAGGCAAACACAGATATTTAGTAAGTTCGAAATAAAGTAAGCTTTACAGGAAAAACTTTTGTGTAATGGGGGAAAAAGTACTCTTTAAAAAGTAATAAATCTTGGGGGATCAATGTACCAAGAAAAAAGTTTAAGCATATAGCTATATAGAAGTTTTATGCTTCAAGTCTATGCTGTAAGAAATAAAACACTTGAAGTAGAAATTTTGTTGACGATAATAAAACTGCAGAGCGTTTAAACATAAAATGTCACTATTGGTTTTTATTTACTTTGAAACCGATTGCTATTCTTTTATATCCAGAAAGTGATTTTTGATCTTTTACGAATTTCCTTTAGGAAAGTTTTATAGGTTTCATTTCCAAACATATCATTGTTGCAGATGTGCTTTTATTTTCAAATATAGAAGAATATAGTGAACATCGTACTAAAATAAATATTTTTAAAAATCGCAGCTTCTTTCACAATTATTATTTAAAAAGAGATTTTAATTATGATTTGTTATATTTCATCTGACAGAAATTTAATGATTCATAAAATTTACGGAATAATTACTTTAGTATATATTTGCTATTTCTACATTAAATGTAATCAAAAGTTAGAAATTTAGAACGTTTTTATTTTTTACAGTTTCAATTCATATTTAGCTTGTTCTGCTCACTGGTATGGCAAATCCTTGCGAAAGGAAACGATAAAAGTAACCATCTTGCAGGCGAAATCATGTAATTATGTTACCATCTTGCAGGCGCAAAAAAATGCAGGCGAGCTTCGATTCCAATTCTATAATTGTGATACTAGTTCTCCTAAAGAGTTTAGTTTACGCTATGATAGCTACCATAACGGAGCAGGCTCTCGTAAAAAAATCACATATGGATATCTTGAGGAATTGTTTACAAGAGAAGATTGTTACCTCCATAGGCAGAAAGTTAAAATGTTAAACTTTAACTTAACGTTAAGCTTTTAATTCACGATTTAGAAAAACATATGTTCCGTAAATATATAACAATTTAACAACTTGTAATAATGTATTATTTCTAATTGCTAAACAGTTGTAAGATTAAAACTAAAAACAGTAAAATAGTTTTATTTGTCGGTTGACATGCTTCAACTCAACCAGATTCATTTTCGAAACAAATAAATAATCCAGTAAAATAGTTTTATTTGGCTGTTGGCCTTGTTTCAACTCTAACAAAGTCATTTTCAAAACAAATGAATAATTTATTATTATTATTATTATTATTATTATTATTATTATTATTATTTGTTTGTTTTGAAAATGACTCAAGAAGAGTTGAAACATGCCAACAGTCAAATAAAGCTAATTTACTGTTTTTAAGTTTTAATCTTACACCTTTTTAGCAATTAGAAATAATATATAAGTATCGCAAATCTAACATTAAAACGCTCTCCGATTTCAATTGAATCTTATTCACGCTTTAAGGAGGTAACATGATTTGTTAACGATGAAGTTAGTAGAAACAGAGTGCTAGACATAATATATTCCATTTTGCCTACTGTTGACTAAAGTCTTTGACAGTCAAGAACTTGCAGTGTAGATATTTTTTTTTTAGCCAATACACTGAAAAAAAAAATAGTGGTGCTAACGGACTCTACTGACACATAGGACTTGACATTTTGTCAAGTTTACCGTCAACCGAGCACTTTGCCAGGTTTTTACAGATATAATATTTATTGTTAATGAGTTGACACTGAATTTGGTTGGTACCAACGGTAACATCTTCTATGGAGTCTTGACATATGGCGTCTTGATATTCAGGCATAAACAACATTCAATGACACTTTAAGAAAAAAGTCAAAAATGCGTCAAAATTTTACGGCCCCGATATAATGAAGGGAAGTCGAGTTTTTGAAATACTCAAAGAAAAATTATCTCTTATCAACAATCAACTATCTGAATGTTCTTTTAAACATTAATGATTGTCAGTTTCCCCTTGACAAGAAATAAATCTTTGCTAATAGCCTCCTCAGATAAATTTGTGTATGCGTTCTCTAGTAAAGAAAAATAAATCCGTCAATCAAGTTACCATTCTTTTGTTAGGTCATCAGATGGTGACTTCGTGCTAATAAGACAGGAAATGTAATAATTCGAAGATGTTTATACTAACGTGCTGAAACACTTTCAGGAAGAAAAAGATACATAAAGTAATTGGGATAAATATTATAAGCTTTTTATTTCACACTTAACTAGAATTTCCACAAAAGAATCAGACGTATTTTTGATTTGTAATAAAACACACATACTACAATATATATCAAAACACACATAGACACATAAATAAAGCTTGCATTCAACAGTTAAAAGTACATATAAATATTATACAGACATACATACAATAAATACCATAAACCCAACTGGAGTGAAAAATTTGCCAGAGCTAGGAATTGAACGCGGGGCCACAGTGTACAATTTATATTGTATTGATATTTTTTATTGTATTTTACCGTCTAATGACTGTGCATGTTAAATTGCGTCTACAATAATTTTAGAAATATTCCTAGTTTTAGTCAACAGATGTTTTACGCGTCAACACACTGTTTTAAATAGTAATAATCTGAAAAGCTACATTAAATATATGTCGCTTACTTCACGCGTCTATTTATTACTTTTACTTAAGGAATGACTTAATGAGAACATTTTTGAGTCATTTTAGTACACTCTGCGTCTGCAGTTAATGGAATCATCACTAAAGGTCATAGACATCAAATAAATGGGAGAGAACATATACAGATTACAAAGAGAAGTTTCCCAATTCACTACCATTACCCATATTCCAGTTTACATACACTGTTAAAATTTTTGCAGCATTCTGGCAGGTCATTCGACCGTTTTTTGAAAAAACGGTTTCATAACCATAATTTAACTATATTCTGACCATAAAATGGCCCATAATATGGTCAGAATAGTGTTAAAATTACGGTTGTGTAACCGTTTTCGGAAAAAACGGTCAAATGACCTGCCAGAATGCTGCAAATTTTTAACAGTGTATATATATATATAATAGAATAAAAATAGCGTGTATTTTATTTATTTGTACAGAAATGTTAACATACAAATTTTAACAGAGATACAGAAAAATATCAAGAATTTCTAAACGGCTATAAAATGACAAAATAATAAATCCCTGACAAACACATTATGCTTAGGAACTCCAAAACCAATTGAAATATATCCCTACATTATAAAGCACTCTCAAAATAATATGGAATAATACATAAATAGATAATAACTCTAAATATTTTTTAAATTATCAGATGTTCATGTCAATTCCATTCAAAAATTTAATCTGCCCAGAAAATGATTAGTTTAGTGACTTGGAATTGTATTCCTTTTTGTTTTATATATTATGTATTATCCTAATATCCAATTTAATAAGTTTTTTAAAAAGTCTGGTATACAAAATACTTTTAATCCATAAAATGTTTATCGCTTCCTGTAATCTTACTCCATTAGATTAAAGATTACTGATTACATTTTTAATTTTCCATAAGTAATATGAACATTTCTTCAACTAATAAAAATTTTAAATGTTCAAGTAAATAGCATTAGTAATTGACACACTCTTTTAGCTATTCGTTCTAGCATCAGTAAAAATTGTTTTATTTTTAACTGTTTCAGTTCACAGATAACTTGTTCTGCTCACTGGTATGACAAATCCCCGTTAAAAGGAGCGATTAATGTGGAACCTGCATTTGCAATTAACTGTAAATGCGTTAAGCTTCAAAATGATTACTCAGCATCAAATATTTAATTCTACTATTTCCTTTCATTTAATATTATTTGAATGTCACTTCATTTTTCAGCTTATTTAGAAAAAAAGGTAATATTTTGCACTTTCATGGAATTGCAGAAGTATCTGAAAACATTTTAGAAAACAGAAAACAGAATTGTATAATTTTTACTTCTGTTAGGTTGACTTTATAAAATAAACTCGGTTTGAATTTTATCATAATTTATTTAAATAAAAGTTCTGCTACTCAGTTGCAGATATATATATATATATATATATACAGGGTGCCCGGTCTCAACGGTATCCAATGGCTAATTCCTAAACCGTTAGTCATAGACATATAGTTCCAATTACAAAAATGTTTTAAATCGCGTAAAAAAATTTATTAAAAGCGATTTGGGCCAATAAAAGCATTTCTTAAAAAAAAAAAAAAATACGAAATTTAAATTTTTATACGATGCCGCCCTATAAGTTATATTTAGTAAAATTTTTCTATTACACTGACAAGTAAGACAAAAAAAACTCCCATTCATATAACTGTAAAATAGACCGCGTTATGAAACTTCAAAAATGCATGACTTATGCCACTTTTCTGCTCTGAAAACAAATGAGTTCGGCTTGGCCTTGAGGGGACACATACCAAGTGCTTAAAGTATTCAAAGATCTTATTTCATGTGTATCTGCGCTTTGAAAAAAATCGTACAAGTATTATGATTAAGGTAACATTTATTAAGTTTCAAATTGGCTAAAATAACATATGTTTTATTTTGTCAGGGTTTGAGACTGTTTCTTTTATGATTTCTTTTAACAAAAATTATGTTATTTTATAAGTTTTTATGTTACTTCAACGATCGTATGTATGTTTTTCTAGTTCAAAATTTGTACTCGAACTTTAACTCACTTTTAAATATCCGATCGAGATTACATTTTAGATACTGGCGCAAATACAATAACAATCTAACATTGTTATGGTTTTCGGTGGTTACCATTTATACTTATTTTACAGGATAACACAAAAAATTTCGGATAGATTACCGCCAAGAAGTTTAAGAAAATGTTTTAGATTAGATAATACAAGACTGCGATTGTTGTTTTTTTTAACTTTCATGTATTTTTAGCACTGAATTCGAAAATTACATTAACTTTTAAACATCACGTGAGGATATTTCGCAAATCATAATTTGTCAAATTTAAAGAATAACAAAAGTCAGATACTATAAAGTAGAGGAGATGGTTGTGTTTTTTAACTTTTGATAATTGATTTTTACGTAATTTTTAGCACTGAATCTGAAAATGACCTTTATTGCTTATCCTGGAATTCTTACAGCTAAATAGCTGAGTTGTCCGATGAGATGAGGGAGGAGATTCAATTTTAACTTTGAACTTTTAAACTTTCAAATTTGCAAAAAATCCTGTTGTGATGGTTTAAAATGAAGGTCAATTTTAGATTCAGCGGTACAGAACACATAAGAATCAATTATCAAAAGCTAAAAAACATGACATAACCCAACTTTTGCAGGCTATTGATTGTAATCTAATAATATTTTTGCTGCATAGCACCTCGGGGCCCAAGAAAACAGAGATGGGCACTGTCGGTCCAGATCCTTCTTGGATTGTATAGCCACAGAGTTTAGTTTTAGTTTAGTAGTTTTTAATAATATTTTTAAATGCGTATTATTTTGTAAAGAATTGAAGCTGTTAATTTAGCATCATTTTATTTAACAAAAATTCTGTTTTTTCTTTCTTCTTAAATGTTTATTATAAATTGTATATTTTGCATTAATATGTCAGAATGATTAAACATTTCAAATTTATATTGCAATGTTAATTTTACCCTCAACCATTTTTTAATATATCTGACGAAATTATATTTCGACTAAATTTGTGAATGACCCCCAATTTGCAGCAAAAAACATGCTCCAACTTTAAATAGCTATTACTCGGTCAATTTTAATCGAAGAATAACGGGACTTTTTGTGTATTACTTGTCAGTGTAAAAGAAAAATTTTACTAAATACAACTTATAGGACCGGGGGACCGTATAAAAATTTAAATTTTGTATTTTTTTAAGAAATGTTTTTATTGACCCAAATAGCTTTTAAAATATTTCTTTACCTGATTTTAAACATTTTTGTAATTGGAACTATATGTCTATGACTAACGGTTTAGGAATTAACCATTGGACACCGTTGGTACCGGACACCTTGTATATATATATATATATATACGTGTGTGTGTGTGTGTGTGTGGGTGTGTGTGTGTGTGCTAATTTTACAGTTACAGTAGTTCGGTTTCAAATTCTGATTTGTCACATAGTTTGACCATCATAAATGGAAATATGAATGCGTGGTAAAATGAAATAAATCACAAACTTTCCTAAGAAAGAATACACTAAATATGGCAGAAAGGGCTGCATTTTTGTTTTACTGCTTTATTTAATTAAACATTAAAAGTTGGATTGTGAGTTTTAATAAAAAAAGGTATGAATTACGAAATTTTTAAGAAAATCCTATGGATTGTAATATTAGCGCTATATTAGTTAATATCCATTAAATATTTTTGACATACACTGAATATTTATAGATATTCAATGCATAAAGCAATCGATATGGAGAAAAAAAATCAAGTTATAAAAAGTTAAAACTATATTTTTTTATGAATTAATATAAGGCATGCCTCGTTTCATATATTAAAATCTACTTATGGAACTAAATGCTGAAATGCTGGATTTTCTAAAATGCATGATTTTTTCATTGTAAGATGTTTCTTTTTTTTTTACGATAAAGTTTCTTTTAAATATCAATAGTTGATGCTTAAGCCATAAGGAAAATTTAAACTTCTATTTCGCTTAATAAAGTTTAGACTTAAAATACTAATATCATACTTCTCATTACAAAAGCGCGAATGAATCCATTAACCTGTCTTGATTAATACAAAACATTTCGCTTGTGTAACTAAATCAGAGTCTCTTCTTCTTCAAATTTGTTAATTTCGTTCGCAATCTTTGTCTTAAACATATCTCACGTGAGCACCTCTTCAACACTTATATTTTATATGTGTATATGAGTAACACACAAGCCCTTGCATTAGCACACAGAATTCTACAAATATAGCTCTTTTATTTATACAGTTGAATACTTACAAAAATTGTCGAAATCCAAGAATGCACAATTGAAAATTACACAATATAATATCTTCATATAATATAGGGGAGACTAGGGAGGGTTGACCCACTTTTTACAAAATGTTTTTTTTATTTTTTAAATATTGAACGTAGAATAAAGTTTTATACATCATTTTATTCGTTATACAATTAGTTATCAAAATAAAATTGCTACATAAGTGTAACATATAAGAAATTTGAGAAAGGATTGATTTCATTCATGAAAAAAGTGGGTTAGGGCTCCCCACATATGGGAGGGTTCACCCACATTGTTTTATATTGCACTATTTGTGAAAAGAAATAACATCAGTTTTTTTTTTTTTTTTTTTTTTTTTTTTTTTTTTTTTTTAAGCAAAGTAAACCCCCCTCACTGACAAGCCCGTGTTAATACGTTCACTAAGCTCCAGGTTTCGCTGCAATACAAGTGATATTTAAAGTAATATAATTCTATTGATTTAATGTATTTTTAATACATTGAACAATGGTTAATACTCCCAAGGATAGCATTCATATTCGTTATTAAGTTTTTTTATAAAATGTTCAAAAAATCATTTTTTTTTTTTTAGCATTTAAAAGAAAATGCAGAGAAAACAACATTACAATTTTGCCCTTTTCCAAGACAGTCGGAGGGTTAATCTCTCTATTCTAAAAAAAAGTAACTACCGCTGTCACCGCCGCCGCCACCGCCGGTTTTGAATTTTTTGTGACCGGAGGTCTTTCTTCATTAATATTAAGAAAAATAATGCATACAAAAATATGAAAATCGGTAGTATTATACAGAAATGTTTGATAAACACACTGATGCAGACAGTTTTCAGATCGAAGAATTATTTTAAGAGATATTTAATGCTAAAGTTGGACAAAATCGTTCCACTAAAAAAGTTTTATAGGAGCAAAAACTGTTCATAGGAATTTAATCATTTTTAGATCATTTTATGCGTTAGAATTTGCCGGAGTGCAGATTGCATTAATTTTTTTATTTTGACTATTTTTTTGAGGTTTTATTTCTATTTTAAATTCAGATTTTCAGCATTTCTAGAGATATTTTTAACAGATTTTAGAAAGTGATATTAATTTAAACTGTTGCCAACTGTATAAACAGCGGAAGCAATAATGTTTGATTCAAAAAATATATATATATATATTTATACGTGTAAATAAATTAAAAAATTATTTACACGTGACTATTATAAACAGAAAAAAACATTTGGAATTAGAATTAAATAATTATGTACAAAAAGCAGGAACTTATTAAAAATTATGTCATAAAAACTATAATTACACGTGAATTTTAAGAGAGAAAGGAATTTGTTAAGCAATAAATTTATTAACATGCGTGAGAAGTCTTAAATAGGAGAAATTACGTCATATTATGTCACATTACAGTTATTACATAAAATGAACACAAAATAATATTGCAAAACGGTTTAAATTTAGAAATTGCGCTAGACATTTATTTGATATTTTAAGAGGATACTTTTCAACTATTTTTGTTAGGAAAGCGCAAATAATATTTAATTTCTAATACAAGTATTTTCGTGTAAATATTAAAAAGAGAAAGAATAGTTTGGTCAAAATTACGTCAGATTAAAAACGATTAATTTAAAATGTCTCATTTAAAAGAACTTTCTTTTCACTTTGTTAAAAAATACCAGGAGACAAAGACTCTGTTTACGTAATTTCTTTTATATTAGCTTATTTTGAAATGTTGTTACTCGTGTCTACGTCATCAAGTTACTTTTATTTCGACGTTTTATTTGTATTTTTATTAATGTTGTACTAATTTATTTGTTTTTTCGTTATTTAAAATAAAAATTCTGTCAATTTGTATAATTTGGCGAGTGGTTTGCCGATTTATATAATTTGGCGAAATTGGTCGACGGGATAATCAAGTAGTACCGCAACGGATTTGGCGTTAAAATTCCCCAATCAAAGAGAAATGAATAGAAATCCGTTTATAGAGAGATCGCCGCTGTTTTTTAAATTACTAGGGGGCTCGGCCCCCTACGAGCTACGCTCGCCAACCCCCGTCCAGACACCGCAGGCTCTAAATGCACGCTAATTTGATCGTCTTTAAAAAGATTTCGAAAGAGTGAATTATAATTTAAAAAACAGTGGCGATCTCCCTATAAACGAATTTCTATTCATTTCTCTTTGATTGGGGAATTTTAACGCCAAATCCGCTGCGGTACTACTTGATTATCTCGTCGACCAATTTCGCCAAATTATATAAATCGCCAAACCACTCGCCAAATTATACAAATTGACATAATTTTTATTTTAAATAACGAAAGAACAAATAAATTCGTACAACATTAATAAAAATACAAATAAAACGACGAAATAAAAATAACTTGATGACGTAGACACGTGTAACAACATTTCAAAATAAGCTAATATAAAAGGAATTAAGTAAACAGAGTCTTTGTCTGCTGGTATTTTTTAACAAAGTGAAAAGAAAGTTCTTTTAAAAGAGACATTTTAAATTAATCGTTTTTAATGTGACGTAATTTTTACCAAGCTATTCTTTCTCTTTTAAATAATCACGTGAAAGTACTTTTGTTAGCAATTAAACATTATTTGCGCTTTCCTAACAAAAATAGTTCAAAATATCCTCTCAAAATATTAAATAAAAATGTCTAGCGCAATTTCTAAATTTAAATATTTTTGCAATTTTATTTTGTGTTCATTTTATGTAATAGCTATAATGTGACGTAAATATGACGTAATTTCTCCTAAGACTTCTAACGCATGTTAATGAATTTATTATTTTACAATATTCTTTCTCTTTTAAAATTCACGCGTATACTTTTTATGACGTAATTTTTAATAAGTTCCTGCTTTTTATATGTAATTATTTAATTCTAATTTTAAAGTTTTTTTCCTGCTTATAATAGTCACGTGTAAATAAATTTTCAATTTGAAGCAAACATTATTGCTTGCACTTTTTATACAATTGGCAACAGTTTAAATTAGTGCAATTTTCTGAAATCTGTAAAAAATATCTCTAGAAATGCTGAAAATTTGAATTTAAAATAGAAATAAAACCTGAAAAAATGAGCCAAAATAAAAAAATTAATGCAATCTGCACTCCGGCAAATTCTAACACATAAAATGATCTAAAAATTATTACACTGCCATGTATAGTTTTTGCTGCTATAAAACTTTTTTAGTGGAACGATTTTGTCCAACTTTAGCATTAAATATCTCTTAAAATAATTCATCGATTTGAAAACTGTCTGCATCAGCGTGTTTATCAAACATTTCTGTATAAAACCACCGATTTTCATATTATTGTATGCATTATTTTTCTTAATATTAACGAAGAAAGACCTCCGGTGACAAAAAATTCAAAACCGGTGGCGGCGGCGGCGGTGACAGCGGTAGTTACTTTTTTTTAGAATAGAGAGATAATTCAATCTTTCGAAATCTTTTTAAAGCCGATCAAATTGCGTGCATTTAGAGTTTACGGTGTCTGGACGGGGGTTGGCGAGCGTAGCTCGTAGGGGGCCGAGCCCCCTAGTTATTATAAAAAGAATATTTTTTTAAAAAATATGAGGCTTAAACAAACCTGTTAACACGCAATCGCAAGTCAGAAAAGAAAAAAAATTATTTTAAACAGGATTTTTTCTGAGCAGGTATAGTTGTACAGCAGGGAAAATGAAATTTTAACATTTAAGGCAGTTTTCTGTTAGAGGCAGGTTCCGTTTTCATAGTATTTCATGTTATTATATACGGAATTAGGAGCAACTGTCCCGTTTTTTTTATCTCCTTGTTCTATTTCTTGTGACACTCGATCTGATAAATCTAGTTGTCATATAGTTTGGCTCCATCTCACTGTATTCACCCTGGTGAAATTTTTCTACATACCTTCCTAAAGTTTTTCGATCGATGCTATGTTCTTTTGCAACCACGCGAGCAATTAACTTATCATTAATATGTTTTAACCTTTAAGGGGCAAAGTACTTTCAGTACTAAAATATTGAAATAAATGACTGGCACTGGAATTTATGAACAAATTTATTTGGAAATAACAAAAAGGCTTTATTTCACGTACATTTTAAATGAAAATATTTTAGCGAAATTCTGGTGTCGTTGTGATGTTTCGGAATTAAAAATAAGTGGTTTTGTAAACATACCACTGCCCCTCAAAGGGTTAAGACTGCTGCTTTCATCCTTTCCAGCCTTTCCCACTGTTTCCATTTACCTATAAGTAAGCAATATTTAAATGGAAACATGTTCGTATCAACTTTCCCATTTTCTAGCAATTTTTTACATTTTTCTATAGTCAGTTTTAAAGAATTATTTTTCCATCACACCATTTTACTGAAGCTTTACAGAATAAATATACACTCGCTTATGTATGTACTATTAACTTTTCATTATGCACAATGTATAACAAAAAGATTTCCAAAAGCACTTAATTAAGTCAGACTTGAGCATCTGGTCAACCATACCTCACATTGACTGGGTCAAGCCTCCGTACATAGACCTTTTCTAAAGAATACCACATTGTTATGTTAAGCCTAACTTACTGTACAGTCTTTATGCCTGGAATGAAATCTCCATATGTCTGCATTACTTTAAACGTACTTACTTAAATTTCTATGATATAATTTATTCCGAAAAATCTTAAAAAATATTCCTAAAAAACACAACTTTTAGGTTGAAAATGCCTCCCAACTGATTTTTTCCACACCGATTCCCATTATCTCTCTGAAACGAAGACTGTTCGAGCATTCACGTAGCTTTGATTGACATCTATTGATAAAACTCTGAAATTCTTTTAAATATGAAAATTGGTGGGTGTTTCAAGCCTCCCGTATGGTCAACCGTCCCTAGTTTCCCCTATTCAGTGTGAT
Source organism: Maratus speciosus (assembly GCA_963932465.1). Lineage (NCBI taxonomy): Eukaryota > Metazoa > Arthropoda > Arachnida > Araneae > Salticidae > Maratus > Maratus speciosus. Next base: position 177,262,809 of record OZ010792.1, read on the forward strand.
ATATTCAATACATAATATATTGAGTATTTTTTTATAGCGGATTCCTATTTGTTCTTCATTCTTTCTTTTTTTTACAAATGATAATGAGAATCTTCCATCCTTAACTATTTTTTTCCAAATAAGTATAAATTGAAGTTTGCAGGGATACCGTAAGCGAAATGAATTTCGAATAATTTTAGAAATAACTCAGATTAAAATTACATGTTGATATTTGTTAGCATGGATTTAAATTTTTGTTAAAAATATATCAGATAAAATAAGTACTAATATTACAAGAAATACCTAAATTGAAAATATAAAGCTATTTGTAATTTCTAAATTAGTGTATGAAATACAGTAATTACTTTTTATCATACCTAATTTTCATTAAATTAAAAAAATTCATTTACTCAAACCCAAACTTTATTTTGTATCGAAACCATCTGACTATATTGTAATATTTTAGTACACGTCTTAATTTTAAGAATCAAAGGAATTTCATTTTTCGCATAAAATATATAACTTATTATAAATATTTTAAGCGCATTTTAATCATAGTATAAATTTGGATTTTCTAACAACCAGGTATTTTTCTAACCAATCTAGTGTTATATTGGTATAAAACTAAAAAAAAAACCCAAGTCAGAAATATTTACTTCGGATACCATTTATAGCAAAATTTAAACATCCAAGTGATGCCCGAGATTCTATGAGCAACTTCAAAATATTAGTACAAATGTTTTTTTTTTCTTTTAGTAATCTATACTGGTCATTTTACGTGCTGCAAAAGAAAAAAAGTTAAAAACAGGCAAAAGAATTTTCAAATTGTTTCTAGATACTTTAAATGGCTTTTCAATTCTTCCAGAGACTTAAGTATGACCTTACTCGACTATTACCGTACCTATATGGTCTGTACATTCTTCCAGACACTGAACCTTAGTGGACTAACGTCATATCTAAATAGTCTCTATTTCTCTAAAGTATTCTTAACATAAATGTCTGCATTTACATTATAGAATTTTTGTTTGCTCAAATGTTTATATCTCAAGTGTACGAATTTATATAAATAGTTGTAATCTTTAAGGAAAAATAAATACTGGTGAACAAATACTGGTAAATACAGAACGTGTAATCAACAGATATTATTAGCAGCTGTACTCGGTGCATTTGGTACTCTGACTTTCACCTGCAAAATATCGAATGTTAACATCATAAAAACAAATTTAATGTATATTAAAGTGTGATTAGAGAGAGACATTTGTAAAACTTGTTTGTAAACGTATACTGAATTATTGAATTTGATCTATGATAGTCAGAAAGTTTCTGAGTAAACCAATGTCCACACACATGTCTTCGGTACCATGTCAAATTATCCAATTTGAAAACAGTTTTGCCCGTGGGCTACTCTTTAAAATTCAGATTTCTTGATTGGCACCACTTTTTTAAAATAGTAAAATTCGCCTTATTTAACCTTATTTAATGACATATTAATTATATCGAAAACAAGGAAAATTTCACCATTTCAGAAAAGTGGCGCCGATCAAGAAATCTGAACTTTTAAAAAGTAGCCCACTTGCAACACTGATTTCAAATTGGATAGTTTGACATGGTATCGACGATATGTTCACACATTTATGACAAATTTCTTATGGCAGTTCTACCCATTTAGTATTTACATCTTCTACAGTAGCACCTTCAATAAACTTTGTAACTAGATATTATTCAATAAAAAATGCTTGTATTACAATATTCAGCAACATCTTTGGACAACAACAAAAAGTGTCGGAAAGTTTACATTGCCTATTTTCTCTACTGACGCTGTAACTATTCACTTTGTAGAAATCTCATATAGAAATTCTGAAACATTATTTATCAAACAGCGAATCGATGAGCATTAAAATAATTATGTGTGATACATTGTTAAAAACTTTTTTTGAAGCGATGTGTTCCATTTCGTTTACGATAGACTCAACTTACTTACTTATCGTATTTTCTTTTACAGATTCACAAAGACTGGATGAGTTATCGTACTATAATTTATTTCTTCAATGACGTATACACTGCTCAAAACAATGAGGGCAGCACATGGTTTTAACACTAGAACGGCGGTAGGGGTCATTTTGACACCTGAGTACTTTCGTCCGTTGATTACTTTTGTTTGCTTGGGCGAAATCGTTTGAAATTTTTTGACTTTTCCTAAATAGATAACATATATTTCTAAAAAAAAATCAGCTTTCTAGATTTGTTAGTTTTTGAAATATGGGCTTGTATTCCTAGAACTGCGGACGGGGGTCATTTTGACCCCTTTAGTAAAATACTCTTTGTACTCGAAGCTGCTTTTGTTGCTATACTATATGTTCGAGGAGCAATAAGAAAAGGGTTTAGATTTATATTCATTGTCGTCCAAGGCATGAGGAATACTATTTTGCAAATAAACTATCTCAAGAAATAGATTCAAAGAAAGAAAAAGATTTTTTTAGGTTTGATGTAAAGACAACAAGATCTAGCAGACTATAGACTGATAAATTTGCTCTTGCATCTAAAATGTGGAATAAATTTATTGAAAATTGCAAAACATGCTACTGTCCAGGACAAAATATTACAGTTGATGAACAATTGTTCCCATCTCAGGATAGATATAAATTTACGCAATATATGCCAAAAAAATCGAATAAATTTGGAATAAAATTTTGGTGATCTGTTGACGTTGATACTAAATACCTCTTGAATGAATTTATTTATCTAGAAAAGGATGAAACAGCCAATCCTTAATTACGTTTATCAGAAAATGTTGTCATGAAATTAACAGATCCCCATCTAAACGAAGGGAGGAATATTACGACAGTTGGCTATTTTACTAACATCAAATTAGCAGAAATGTTAAAAGCTAAAAATTCAACTTTGGTTAGACAATGAAAAAGAACAGCAGAGAAATTCCTATATCATTGAAAAATATGCGCAGTACTCTTTATTCATCGAAGATAGTGGAATGTGATAATATGACACTTACCATGTATCAAGCCAAAAGAAAAAAAAATTGTTTTTCTACTGAGCTCATTACATTCTACAGTAAAAACTGAAAACGATCTCAAGAAGTTGCCCGATTTAATAGAATATTACAACGCAACGAAGTATGGTGTGGATATCCATGATCAGATGTGCCGAAAATACTCCGTGAAATCGGCTTCTAGACGATGGCCTGTACATATCTTTTTCAATATTTTGGATCATGCAGCTTTAAACGCCTGGATAATTTATAAAAGTGTAACAGGCAAGACTATCAGTAGAAGAGATTTTCTATTAAATTTAGGAGATGTGTTCAGAATGGATCTTATGGTTTCAAATCTCCCAAAGATCTTTCCTGAGTCTTCAGAAAAAAAAAAAAAAAAAAAACCACGAAAATAAAATAGATATCAAGAGAAAAAATGTCAACTACAGACATGCAATGGAAACAAATCTCAAGAATTTTGCGCACCATGTTTCAAAGTTGTGTGCGGAAAATACACTGAAAAAACTGCTTTTTTTTTATTTAGAGAGTGAATCATTCGGCGAGTAAGTAGATGAAAATATAAATATATATTATTTTATAAATTGTGTTTTATTTTAGTTAACATTAGTTTTAATTTGTGAAAACATTAATTTCAAATCGATTTTTATATCAAATTAATGAGTTTTTGGAGTAGTCGTAGTATGATCCAATTAATCGTCCTGTAGGCGTTACATATACAGTACTTTAAAAATTCAATAAATTATCGGGTAATATTAAATATAAATTATGAAATACACGTAAATTACATATTTTTGCTAATGTATGGCATTTAAAATTGTTTTAGCGTTGTTACTTCAGCAGTTTAATCGAGGGGTCAAAATGACCCCTTCCCGCATTTCTAGTAGGTAATATTTTCCCGCCGTTCTAGTGTTAACAAAGTTACGCAAATATTTACACCGATAACTAACATAAAAGGAAACATCCATAATTTAAAGCGTAGTAGAAAAGAGATGACGAAAACTTCACATGCAAATCAAAGTTTATCACGTCAAAAACTAGGAAAAGGAGATAAGTGCAGAAATGAGGATTTTGTAGAAACGTTTCTTTCACTGCCTCAGTTGTAAAATTCAATTGCTCAGCTTGTGTTTTGAGCAAAGGTGACTTTAAAATGTCATAACGATGTGATTTACAAAAATCCATAGCTTGGCATATTATTTGGAATGTTGAATCCCGGCAAACACAACGATGTGTATCGTAGGCTATTGGAGTCGCTAAAAGTGTCAATGCAATGCTGTGGAATCGACTCCAAAGCATGCGGAATGTTACACGTCGGCCAGGGAAAGTTCGGCCATGTGCTATCACAAAAACTGATGACCGATACATCCTGTTAGCAGCCCGTCGAGGCGAAAAGGCAATGCAACTCAGCTAAAAATACAGTTCTTTTGGCCACAGGACGAAGGATGCCTCGACAAACAGTCCGAAATATGCTTCATCAGTGTGGTCTCTATGCATGCAAGCCAATGGTCTATATCCCGTTGTCCTGAAGCAACTGTGCGTGTCATAGAAGGTGGACAACTGAACATCGAGATTGGAGGCAACGTGGTTGGAGTCAAATTTTGTTTACAGACGAGTTCCGATTCAATCTGGATGTGACATTCGATGTGTTTTGGTATGGAGTTAAAGGGGAACTCGAAATAATCACACATTCGTTCAGGAAAGATCCCATTACAGGCGATGTGGGTTGATGGTATGGGGTGTAATGAACATAGGTGGACTTACGGACCTATATATCATTCGGAATGACACTTTTGGCGGTCCAAAATTATACATACAAGATACTGAGACCTCATATCGTATTTTACGCTGCAGTAATTGGCGATTCCTTTTTTTCATGCACGATAATTCCAGACCGCATACAGGTGATCTCGTGGAGAACATGCTTAAAACTGAAACAACAAAGCGTATGGAATAGCCAAAATGCTCTGAATCCGATCCAGCGTGTTTGAGAAACACTCGGACGATGCATTGCAACCAGACTAAGACCTCTTTTTGTGGTCTGGAACTTAGAGGTTGCAATTGTTAAGGAGTGGAATAGTACACCCCAAACGTTTATCGATAATTTCTTGAAATCCATGGAAAAAATATGTGCGACAGTTTTATCTATTCGAGGGAATCACAAGCTATATTAAATACCTTGCATCATTCCTAAACAGTAGTTTTTTTACATTTATATGTAATCAAATTGTTGCCCTAAACCATCTTTTTATATTCTATCCATCGTTTCAAAGAATTAAAGCTCTCTTGCAAATTTGTTTGAGTCTTATTTTCTGTATTGCGCATAGATACACATTTAATCTCCATTTTATGCCGATGCATGGCTGTATAGAACTGTTATCTTCACTTTTTTGCTTACTTCCCTAATTTTTTTGAGCAGTGTATATCCATAAATTTTCGGAAATTCAGACAGCATCCCTATAAAACGAAATTTAAAAAATGTTCTATTTTTTATTTAAATTTAAATTTACACATATATAGGTATAAAAGGCAGACAAACTAAATTTTCTATATTGCTGATACACAACAAACATACTTTTGTCGCTCTGTATCTATGTCGTTTTTGTTATATGTAATTTCTAAAAAGAATTCTCATACATCTTGTATTTCGAAGCACTAATAACTTTTTCTTTTTAACTGTATAGGCGAAATATTTACATTAAACAAGTAGTGAGATAATTGTTGTATAAACTCTAACTTATGTTTAAAGAGAAAAAGAAATATATTAATCGGAAATTCTGCTGACCGTAGGAAAATTACAGAACGTTAAAAATAAATTTCCGTTTCTTCATTTTTATTTATTTTGATTCAGGAACCAGTTTATTACATCCAGAAAGTGACATTAGATCTTTTAAACAACTCCCAGAAAAGTTTTGTAGATTTTATTTTCGAATATATTACTGTTACAAATGTTCATTTTTACTTTCTTCTATCTTCAATAGAAGAAAGTATTGTAATCGAAATTTTTTTCGACTTCCGGTTTTCGACGGATTTGCATGTTTTAGGGGTCAGAGATTCCAAAAAACATGTTTATAGAAAATGTCTGTCTGTCTGTGTGTCCGTCTGTCCGTCCGTCCGTCTGTCCGTCTGTCTGTCGCCATTGTACCATCAAAAAGTGTATGAAGTTATGTATAGAATTAAACCAAAATTTTATTAAAAGTTTTTGGCTATGGCAAGCAGGTCCTCCCGGAATTTGGAAAAAATTCGCCGGTAGGGGGCGCTGATATAACAATTTTTGTGCGATTTTGAATATTGTACCATCCAAAAGTGTATGGAGTTATGCATAGAATTGAACCAAATTTTTAGTTTAAGTTTTTGGATATGACAAGCAGGTCCTCCCTGAATTTGGAAAAAATACGCCGGTAGGGGGCGCTGTAAATGCGTTTTTTGTGCGATTTTGAATATTGTACCATCGAAAAGTGTATGAAGTTATGCATAGAATTGAACCAAATTTTTAGTTTAAGTTTTTGGCTATGGCAAGCAGGTTCTCCCTGAATTTGGAAAAAATTCGCCGGTAGAGGGCGCTGTAATAGCGATTTTTGTGCGATTTTGAATATTGTACCGTCCAAAAGTGTATGAAGTTATGCATAGAATTAAACCAAATTTTTATTTTAAGTTTTTGGATATGGCAAGCAGGTCCTCCATGAATTTGCAAAAAATTCGCCGTTAGGGGGCGCTGTAATAGCTATTTTTGTGCGATTTTGAATATTGCACCATCGAAAAGTGTATGAAGTTCTGCATAGAATTGAACTAAAAAAAATTTTAAGTTCTTGGCTATGGCAAGGAGGTCCTCCCTTAATTTGTAAAACAATCGCTCGTAGAGGGCGCTGTAATAGCGATTTTTGTACAATTTTTGTGCCATTTTGAAAATCGTACCGCCGAAAAGTGTATGAAGTTATGCATAGAACTGAACCAAATTTTAAGTGTTTATTTTTGGTCATGTCACGAAGGTCCTCCCTGAATTTGGAAAAATTCTGCCGGAAGGGGGCACTATAATTGCGATGTCTGTACCATTTTCATTATTGTACCATCGAAAAGTGTATGAAGTTATCCATATAATTGAACCAAATTTTTTGTGCATGTTTCTGGCTATGGCAAACAAGTCCTCCCTGAACTTGAAAAAATTCCGAAAGAAGGGGGCGCTATAATTCCGATCTCTGTGCCATTTTCATTATTGTACCATCGAACAGCGTATAAAATTATGCATACAATTGAACCAAAATGTTTGTGCTTGTTTTTGACTTTGGCCAACAGGTTCTTCTTGAATTTGGAAATATTGCGCGGTAATGGGGTTCCGTGCTAGCGATTTTTGTATACTTTTCTTGATTTTTCGTAGTTCTACTGTGCATCCGCGGCTCATGCAGCGGCGGGAACTCGCTTCCTGCTATGCCGGCTATTCGCAAACAGCTGATAACGACATAATAAGGAAAAATTAATAATTTTAACAAATATCATGATATAGATTAACTCGTTTTTAGCCCGTTTAATTGACTTGAGCAGAAATTTAAGATGAAAATCAAAGTTGGTATAGTATTGAACTAATAATATTAAAGTATTAACATGTGTAACTAGGTTTTGAAATATTAAGATGTATAAGATAGAAGAAAGATTTGGGATTGGCACATCCAACTAGTTATTTCTAGAGAATATAATCGCAATATAAGAGATTTGTCAGTAGGTGGTATCAGGTAACTTTTCCATGCAAAATAAAAATCATTTTTACATTCATTTATTAAACCCAACCGGTTTTTTGTGTGTAAAGATGAAATCGATTTTTAACCGTATTTCTGATACAATTATAAAAATGATATAATTATAAAAATAACGTGCGCAGACGTGTTTGACATGACAATACATTTTAATGATTTTAGATTTTTTAAATAAATTAATAGACTAATTTTATGTCCTTTTTCGTTATCCCATCACAGGTGATAAATCGCACAATAATCTGTGTAAGTCGTACAGCTGTAAACAAGTTAAAACAACCAAGTATATAATGATTAGCCAATAAACGCTCGCTAAAACATCTGAAATAGTCATAATCATGCAACAATGAAACATTTTAAAAGCTCAAAAGTAGAAACCAAACTATAAATAAAATATGAAGTGTGTAATCTTTTAAAAAATGGTCGTTTTTAAATTAGTAATTTAATATTAATCAATTTGGGATTATGCATTTAGAAATCTATTTGAAAATCCTAAACATAGTTTAAATAATGTTCCATTTTTCTCTCCTGTTAACCTATATCATAAAAGAAACAGCAAAAATTATATGTATATATTAGCATATTTACTTGCATTTTCTAGAAAATCAAACAAAGCAGGGACATTTTCATAATCCAAATTAATGTATGGTAACTTAAAGTTGCGGCAGAAAAACAAGAATTGAAGTCAAAAGATTAGGCGTGATTTTTAAGATGCATGTTGAATGCTTAAGAAAGCGTTTTTTTTTTTTTTTTTTTTTTTTTTTTTACATTTTTAATTTTGTACTTATTACCCGACTGAAAAGAAGGGTTATGTGTTTCACGCGTATCTGTGTATGTGGATTTATTTATACCCTCGAAACATCCCAGCGGCTGGATGGATTTTAATGAATGAGGTCACTATCAATTTGTCTTAATGGACCGATGGTTATAGGCTAGGTTTTTTTTTATATAAATTCAAAATGTCGGCCGTAAATTACAAAATGGCGGTAGAGACGAAAAAAATTTTTTACGCACCCTATTGAATGACATATTATTGGATAGGTCTTTCAAAATGAAGACGATGTTTCATTGACAATTTTACAGTCAGAAGCTCAGTTAAAATATTATACAGTCTGGAAGTTGTGTATAAAGGATCTCTAGCTTTACTGCAACTCTAACCCTTATAGACATCTATAGACCTCATCAAAATAGTATTTATAGATAGGAACTAACAATTAAATACAACTTAAAAGTCATCAATACAAGTAAATAAAAAAAAATATGTAAGTAATATAAACAAGTAACATAGAAAATAAATATTTCAAGTCTGTTCCTACTTAGGTCAATAAGATAATTTTTTTTTGCCCATTCTTCTTTACTCTTGAGTGGCGCTTAAATGCCTTGATCAAGAAAAGGGCTCCCTCGATTATTGAAAAATTGAAAATTAATTAATTTAATTTAATTAATGAATTATAATTGGTAAAAAAACTGGATTAACATCAAGTGTCATCCACTACAAGTTTTAAAAATTTTATTTGAACTTGATTGGATGAATAATAAGTATTTTATTAACGATTGAAAATTTGAATAAGATATATATATATATATATAGCGAATGTATGAGCTAATAGTAGGAATTGAAAAAAAATAGTTTCACATTGATAAGAAATAATTAGTTCGCTTTTTATGCAGTCGAGTTTTTTAATTTTTAGGTAGCTTTCATTACAAAAAGCTACCTATTGCAGCCGTTCGGAGGAAAGCGATTAAAAAAAATTTTGGTATATTTTCATCGATCATGACCCCAAGACCCCGAAAGTTTCATCTATATCTTAAAAAATTACTGAGTTATAGCACTTTGAATTTCTAGAGTGGCTGACATTGTGAAACGTCCTGTTTTTTGTCCCGTGATAACAGGCGTATTTATGAATCGATATGGATGTACCTTCGTGTGTAAATAGTACATTCCAATGTCTCGACCGAGTTCGTTAGCCAGCTTCATCCGCCTCCTTGTTTCAAAATGGCGGCCATTTAAATTTTTTTTTTAATTAAAATTTAAAATAAGGTATGGAAAAATTGGAAAATTAAAAAGATTTTTTTCTTATGTCTTTGGCCTTAATACAAAGATTCCGGAACAGTTTTTGTTTCGTCTATATCTAAAAAAATGCTGAGTTATAGCATTTTGAATTTCTATTGTGGCTGACATTTTGAAACGACCTGATTTTTGTCATGCGATAACACGCGTATTTATGAACCGATTTGTATGTAATTTGGTGTGTACATAGTATATACCAATGTCTCTACCGAGATTGTTGGCCAGATTCATCCGCCATCTTGTTTCAAGATGGCGGCCATTTAAATTTTTTTTAAATATTTAAAATATTTAAATGTGTTGCCAAAAAATTGAAAATGGAAAATATTTTTTTCTTTTGTGTTTGACCTTTATACAAAGATTCCGGAGCAGTTTTTGTTTCGTCTATATCATAAAAAATGGCTGAGTTATAGCACTTTGAATTTATAGCGTGGTTGACATTTTGAAACGTCCTGATTTTAGTCACGCGATAACAGGCGTATTTATGAACCGATATGGATGTACCTTGGTGTGCACGTAGTATATGCCAATGTCTCGACCGAGTTCGTTGGCCAGCTTCATCCGTCATCTTGTTTCACAATGGCGGCCATTTTAAAAAAATTAGGAAAGAATTTTAATTTAAAATGATGTACCAAAAAATTGGAAAATGAAAAAGATTTTTTTATGTGTTTGGCCTTGATACAAAGATTCCGGAGCAGTTTTTATTTCGTCTGTATCTTAAAAAATGGTTGAGTTATAGCACTTTGAATTTCTAGCATGGCTGACATTTTGAAAAGATCTGATATTTGTCACGCTATAACATACGTATTTATTAACCTATTTGGATGTAAGAAGGCATGTGGATAGTATATAGCAATGTCTGGACCAAGTTCGCTGGCCAGCTTCATCCGCCATCTTGTTTCAAAATGACGGCCATTAAATCAAAAAAAAATTATATTTAAAGTGAGGTGCAAAAAATTAGAAATTGAAAAAAATTTCTTTCTTAAGTATTTGACCTTGATATAAGGATTTCGGAGCTTTTTTTGTTTTGTCTTTATCTTAAAAAATGGTTCAGATATAGCAGATTGAATTTCTTTATGTGGTTGACATTTTGAAAAATCTGATGTTTTGCCTGCGACAGCAGTCGTATATATCAAGCGATTCCGATGTGAGTGAGCATGTGCACAGGAATTACTAAGGTCTCGACCAAGTTCACGGGTTAGTCTCATCACCCATGTTGTCTTAAAATGGCAGGCACTTCAAGATATCGCCGAATTTGGTAACCAAATATAAGTTACTTTAAATAACAGCAGCTTGCATAAAGCTGACTAATTTCGCAAAATTCTCATTAATAAGGATTTAGTATTGATAAAAATTAGTATTGAATCTTTTATAATCGATTTCTACCAAATTGAGCTTCGTGTGTTTGAATAACATAAGCTAGCTTTTTAAAAATAAGGAATATGAAAGCTACCTCTTCCTCCCGGCACTGGACTGAAGGACTTTTTAAATCTAATTGTTTAGTTTAGTTTTAATTAACAGCATTAAAATAGAGTTGGTTACCTTGTGTTATTTTTTAAAAGCTGCGTTCGAAATGTTCTATATAGCATAGAGAATTACAATTTAAAATTCTTTTTACCAATTTTAAAATAATTTTATTGAATGGTTATAAAGAAGTTTGTGCGCAGAATTTGACCAGTATTTTAGTCAGATTTGAATGAATTTTCGACATGTCCTAATAAAAGTAGTTTTATTATGTAGTAAAAAAATTGTTGTATGTTTAAAACTTTCTTATTTTATTTCAGTAATGTATGATTATTTTTTGAAGTAAAATGTTATATTTACTATTCATATATATATATTTTTTTATCCGTAAAATGTATTACGTTTTATCCGAAAACTTAGTATTCTTATATTGTAAGATCTAAAAGAAACGTATTTCTTAAAACGAAGATTTCTTTTAGTACAGTCGTTTAAATTCATGAATGTAATCTTGAAGTTGGTCAGTTTATCAAGCAAATAATAAGTATGTTATATCTTTAGTATTTTCAACAATTTTTTTTAAAGCACAACTGTTATTTAATCTGTTTATATGAAACTTATACATTTTAGTGTTTAGTGTAAAGTCGCAAAAGACGGTTATGAACTAATGTTGTTTTAGTCTCTTTAAAAAGACTTTTGATAAAAGGTGATGATATACATAAATATTCTTTAGAATGCAGTTGCGCTGTATAATTTCTGCAGTAGAAACATAGATAATCTATTTTTATTTTGCTTATTCTGGATTCAGACAGGAATTTTTGAAAATGATACAAATTTTATTTTAAACATAATTTATCCAACATCTACACACTGTTTTGGACAAATTGGAAGATTTTTTTATTATGATTTTTGCATCATAAAAAATATTGCTACGTGTTTGATGCCTCAAAAAAGCTTTGACACCCTCATCTAATGAAACTAGCTCTAACTCAAACATGACAATGTTTATGTAAAGTTTTATATACATTTAAAAGCCCAACGTGCTTAAAAATGTAATTAACAATATTTTGAGTTATTTTAGTATTGTTTAAATAGAATTAAAAAAAAAAACACCTATATAAAATTAACGTGAATAAAATATTCATGGCAGTGCAAGTAGCAAAATCAGTTAAAGGCAATGGATGCAGTTATTCATAAGTCTCTAAAAATATGTCCTGGACGAAGGATTTTTAATACAAAAGATATCAACGGGGGTTTAATTTGTTTAGCATATACTTGGTAATTCACAAATCTTCTCATATTTTTACACCGACTAATGTGTAATTAACCTATTAATATATTTAAGTTATGAAAATAAGAAAATATATTCGAAACTGTTCAAAATTGTGGAGTGCGTTGCACCAACTTTTAGTGTTGCAGTAGATAGAATGATAATTTGATGATATGTCATATAAAGAAATTGGAGCCGTGGTGAAACCAGAGTTCCGAATATAAGAACAATTTATACATTTTAGGATTCCAGCTATTGCAGCACCTAAACTTGATGCAACGCTCTACAAAATTTTTAACATTGTATATTGTCATGGAAGCACACAACGTTTCCCAATTTCAAGAGCTCTACAACATTAGGAAGTGAATGAAGGATGAATTAAAAAATTCCCTGTATATATATATATATATATATATATATATATATATATATATATATATATATATGAAACTCTAAAAGAAATATTTTAAATATATTTTTGTCAGAAAGATGTAGTTCGTGTTTTAATCGCTCTTTAGTCGGTATCATCAAATTGGGTTATTTTATCTAAAAATTTGTGGTAACTTTTATGGGCCGAACAACATTCAAAAGTACCGACGATACTGGCTAAAAGTGGCTTCGCCGTAAATAGGCCATTCACACTGATTTTGATCTCGAATTACTTTAATTTATCTTTTAACTGATCCCTCAACGAAAGTGAAAATCCTGTGCAAAAATCTCAAACTTTGAAATTTAACAACTGGGTTAATTTTTGTAGTACAGGTGTCTAACTTTTTGTGTTATATCTGTTATGATATGAGTAAACTTTTACTAAATATAACTATAGGGACTGGGGGACCGTATAAAAAAGTTAGTTTTCGTAATTTTTATAAAATGGATTTTTGACTTTAAATAATGTCACAACATGAATATTTAGCTCATTTGAAACGTTTTTGTAATTAGAACTATATGTCTACGACCAACGGTTGAGAAATTAAAAGTCGGCGATTGATAACATATTGCACCCTGTATATATTTAACAAAAACATTTTTCATTATAATTTGACTTTATCCCTCCTTTTTTACCATCACAAGCCCCAGTTTATGAAAAAATATAGCACAATTTTAAGATTAAATATTGATTTAAAAATTAACACAATCGAATACAGTCAAGACGCGTTTCAATGTTGCAGAAGCTGGCTTACTTACACGTCTAATCGCCTAAATGAGCTTTAGAGCTTTCATTTATATGTTTAGGATCGAATATAGTGTCTTTTTAACTTATTATTTCTTTTTATAAGAACCACTGAAATGATAACAGATTACGCGTTTTCTGATTATAAATCAATATATATATTGAATACATTATATAGAGAGAAAATAACAAAACAAAGTACTTGTTTCATTTTCAAAAATATACATCAAAACAAGAAATATATATATACATAGTTATACCGTATTTTGAAATTAAATCCGGTCACAAAATACACAATATGAACTTTAAAAAGCTCACCGTTTTACTTATAAGGCTATAAGCTAATAAATGTAAAGATGATACACGTTAAATATATAAATTTGATTTAGATTTTCTGGTACTTTCAGCTTGCATCCCAGCGACTTCGTATGGAATATTTTTATTAATTGCTGTTTCATTTATTCAAATACGTCACTTCGTTTGAAATGGGAGAACCTATAATTATTAGGGTAGCTAGAAGTAGAAGAAGCAATGCCTTGGATTAAAATTATGTACAGAAAAAAATATTTATCTGTCGTAAATGCTGGACAGTAGTGGACAGTAGCAGAGTTTAAGATTAAACTTGTGTAAGTTCAATACTAAATATTTAGAGTTACGCATTTAAAATGAAAATGACATATGTGAACAAAGTGCCATATATAAACAAAGTGCCATATGTGAGCAAATTGACCTTTTCAAAGAAATGAAATGACAATTAGTTTTTTTTCCTCTACAGAAGTTCAATCCGAGGCACTGATACTTCTACTTCAAGCTACCCTAATAATAACAGACTTACACTTCAAACGAAGTGACGTATTTAAATGAATGGAACAGCAATACATAAAAATATTCACTGACGATGGAAGCGGACTGCGGCCCGGTAGTACCAAGAAATTTAAATAAAATGTACATTTTTAACTTGCATAATTATACGTTATTTTTATGACAATATTTTATTGCTGTTATTACAATATTTATTAAAATTTTTAGAACTATGTCTTATGATCACTATTTTAAAATTATTAGAAAACTGTAATTCATTAATGTATATTCCATAGATAAATTTATCCTCTATTCAACATAACCTGATATCAATGGACAGAATCAATATTTCAAGAATTATTATAGGAATCTTTAGTTTCACAACGAGTAATTCATATATGTATTCAGAGATCTAACCGAGAAATTTTCTGACATTCTGCATGTGTCATCGATAAATGATGATTATGATCCCCAGAGTAATAGACTCTACTAGAATAATAACATCTATATCATTTTTATCTTTGTTGCCTTTTAACCCTTAAATGCATGGTGTTGCTTTTCGGCAACATACCCCATTTAGGTTTCTAAAATACTATTAGGATAATATTGAAGCTATAATTCCTAATGTTGCCTATAAAATACGTTCTGAAAATATTATTAAATCGATTATCAACATGTAGATGGTAACACTTGTGCTGTTTAAGATTAAAAATAGATTTATTTTTTTAAATTGTTGCTACTTGTTCTTTTTGTTTTGTTTGAAAGCTTGCGAAATACCCTATTTTGCTTTGCAGTGAGCAAGTAAAATTTATTTCTTATTATAGTTCCTAAATTTCTTGTGTGTTTAATATTATAGAATTTTATCAAGGAAAATTATTTTTTCAATTACAGATCAGTATTGCCGACTAGTAACAAGCTGTTTTTCAACCGTAAACCATACTTGAAACAAAATATGATTTTTTAAAATATTTTTCCCATGATTTGTTTAAAAAATGAAAGCCGAAAAACATTATTACAATTATTTTTGAAAGATCAGGCATTTAAGGGTTAAGTAAAACGGCGAGCTTTTCATAGTTCATATTATGTATTTTGTGATTGAATAAAGATGGAATATTGCATCTCGTCATTTAATTTGATTTGATTAATTAAAAATTTTAAATACTTTCCAGAACATATTTTATATTTATGGAACGTTATGTTTCTTAGTAATATAAAAAGCAGCATGCTCCATTTAAGTGGAGTTACAATTATGTACGTATCATAGTATTTTCCTTCCGGTTACAAAGGTATGTGACTGTAATCCTGTGAAGGCGTCTAAAACAGGTGATTTTTTAAATCTCATTCGGATCGTGTTAAATCTGGATAAAGCATTTTTGCCTTGTGAAAGCTTTTAAAAAAAATCATAACAGATTTTTATTCCACAAAGCAACTTGAATATTCTGTTTAGACTAAACAAACGTGAATGTATAGGTATTAGGGTATATGAATACAAATTTTCTTAGTATCTTAAATTCATGGAACACGTTTATTTATCATTTGACTTGGAAAATTGATTGTCAATATACATAAAACTGAAATTATTTCATAACGTTACATATTTATATAAGCATAATGTAAAATGAGCTTTTTAAGACAGTACGGAGTAAAACTGTAATTTAAAAAACGCATTGACTCCATGGAGGATATCCAGCTATTTCAATAAATACATAGGACCTTTAGTATAAGTGGTCGTTCAACGAATTGATATTTTTATAGCACTTAAAGTAATATTACCCAATAGGAAATTATTAAAGCTCATGAAAAAAAAATTTTTTTTTTTTTTTTTTTTTTTTGTAACGTTTAAGCATATGTGACTTTCTCAACTCTGCCTTTAAAATCTTTTAAATATAAGTTTTAAATTCAAAAAATGCACTAACTATAATAAGAAATAAATTTTACTTGCTCACTGCAAAGCAAAATAGGGTATTTCGCAAGCTTTCAAACAAAACAAAAAGAACAAGTAGCAACAATTTAAAAAAATAAATCTATTTTTAATCTTAAACAGCACAAGTGTTACCATCTACATGTTGATAATCGATTTAATAATATTTTCAGAATGTATTTTATAGGCAACATTAGGCATTATAGCTTCAATATAATCCTAATAGTATTTTAGAAACCTAAATGGGGTATGTTGCCGAAAAGCAACACCATACATTTAAGGGTTAAAAGGCAACAAAGATAAAAATGATCTTAACCCTTAAATGCCTGATCTTTCAAAAATAATTGTAATAATGTTTTTCGGCTTTCATTTTTTAAACAAATCATGGGAAAAATATTTTAAAAAATCATATTTTGTTTCAAGTATGGTTTACGGTTGAAAAACAGCTTGTTACTAGTCGGCAATACTGATCTGTAATTGAAAAAAAAATTTTCCTTGATAAAACTCTATAATATTAAACACACAAGAAATTTAGGAACTATAATAAGAAATAAATTTTACTTGCTCACTGCAAAGCAAAATAGGGTATTTCGCAAGCTTTCAAACAAAGCAAAAAGAACAAGTAGCAACAATTAAAAAATATAAATCTATTTTTTAATCTTAAACAGCACAAGTGTTACCATCTACATGTTGATAATCGATTTAATAATATTTTCAGAATGTATTTTATAGGCAACATTAGGCATTATAGCTTCAATATTATCCTAATAGTATTTTAGAAACCTAAATGGGGTATGTTGCCGAAAAGCAACACCATGCATTTAAGGGTTAAAAGGCAACAAAGATAAAAATGATATAGATGTTATTTTCTAGTAGAGTCTATTACTCTGGGGATCATAATCATCATTTATCGATGACACGTGCAGAATGTCAGAAAATTTCTCGGTTAGATCTCTGAATACATATATGAATTACTCGTTGTGAAACTAAAGATTCCTATAATAATTCTTGAAATATTGATTCTGTCCATTGATATCAGGTTATGTTGAATAGAGGATAAATTTATCTATGGAATATACATTAATGAATTACAGTTTTCTAATAATTTTAAAATAGTGATCATAAGACATAGTTCTAAAAATTTTAATAAATATTGTAATACAGTATTATAACAGCAATAAAATATTGTCATAAAAATAACGTATAATTATGCAAGTTAAAAATGTACATTTTATTTAAATTTCTTGGTACTACCAGGCCGCAGTCCGCTTCCATCGTCAGTTAATATTTTTATTTATTGCTGTTCCATTCATTTAAATACGTCACTTCGTTTGAAGTGTAAGTCTGTTATTATTAGGGTAGCTTGAAGTAGAAGTATCAGTGCCTCGGATTGAACTTCTGTAGAGAAAAAAAATTAATTGTCATTTCATTTCTTTGAAAAGGTCAATTTGCTCACATATGGCACTTTGTTCATATATGGCACTTTGTTCACATATGTCATTTTCATTTTAAATGCGTAACTCTAAATATTTAGGATTGAACTTACACAAGTTTAATCTTAAACTTTGCTACTGTCCACTACTGTCCAGCATTTACGACAGATAAATATTTTTTTCTCTACATAATTTTAATCCAAGGCATTGCTTCTTCTACTTCTAGCTACCCTAATAATTATAGGTTCTCCCATTTCAAACGAAGTGACGTATTTGAATAAATGAAACAGCAATTAATAAAAATATTCCATACGAAGTCGCTGGGACGCAAGCTGAAAGTACCAGAAAATCTAAATCAAATTTATATTTTTAACGTGTATCATCTTTACTTTTATTAGCTTATAGCCTTATAAGTAAAACGGTGAGCTTTTTAAAGTTCATATTGTGTATTTTGTGACCGGATTTAATTTCAAAATACGGTATAACTATGTATATATATTTTTCTTGTTTTGATGTATATTTTTGAAAATGAAACAAGTACTTTGTTTTGTTATTTTCTCTCTATATAATGTATTCAATATATATATTGATTTATAATCAGAAAACGCGTAATCTGTTATCATTTCAGTGGTTCTTATAAAAAGAAATAATAAGTTAAAAAAGACACTATTTTCGATCCTAAACATATAAATGAAAGCTCTAAAGCTCATTTAGACGATTAGACGTGTAAGTAAGCCCAGCTTCTGCAACATTGAAACGCGTCTTGACTGTATTCGATTGTGTTAATTTTTAAATCAATATTTAATCTTAAAATTGTGCTATAATTTTTCATAAACTGGGGCTTTTGATGGTAAAAAAGGAGGGATAAAGTCAAATTATAATGAAAAATGTTCCTCTATGAACTCCTGTATAAATTCAACGAAAAATGACCACCAGAGGTACATACTTTAGACACAGATAATTAGTGGATGTCTGTAAATGTGTGAATGTGTCTTTTGCAGATGATTTTAAAAGCCATAATGATATAAAGATTGACCTTGTTAGACGTGGAATAAACATTTTAGACCTTATAAAAGCTGCTTTTAACATTTAACATCTAAAAATACTGAAATCAGATTTCTAGAAATCATCATCCGTAGGCTGTGCAGTCGTGGAAAAAAAAGTAAACGCCCCTACTAACTCTGCAACTAATTATAATAGAAGAAAGTTACTGACACCAATCGATTGGAAATAAAGTCTACTTTTAAATTATGTATAGGTTACTGTGAAAGACCGAAATTGGAGAATGTCGACTTTCACCGGTGAATGTCAACACATAACAAAAACGTCGGTGAAAGCCCGAATATTGATTATATTCTTGTATATTCGGACCATCACCGGTGAATGTCGACAAACACAGATATGCTCTAGTGGAGGTCGAAAAGAGAAGCTGTGTTCAACAGAGAGAATACAGTCTGTCGCCAAATTCTGTGATCTACTGCGAATCAGTTTTTTTCAGTTTTATGTAAAGTTTGAGGTTTCGCGTAACGTTTTCTTAAATTTTATTTTTTTATTTAATATTCTAATTTATATTGAGTGAATACTGCAGTGTGTCGTTTTTTTTTTTTTTTTGAAAAATTCAATACATTAAACTGAGAGTAAACGCAGGGATCGCAGCATATAGGACAAATTCTACTGTTCTTACCAGTAACTTTTATGAATAATCCTCATGATAATTTCCTATTGCAATTCTTGTAAAAAATGGGTCTTGAAGATTATTGGTATAAGATACTGGTAAGAACAATAAAATTTGTCCTATATGGTGCGACCCCTGGTAAACGAGAAAACAATTCTTTTTACTTTTTTCAAGAACAGTACTCTAAAATACTTTCTTAAGTGTTTTATGCTAAAACTAAGTGCAGCATGCATATTCGCAATACATACTAGGTTCAGATTCGACACTGGTATTTCTCAGTATATTTTTCTGGTATGAAATGTTGAATACTTTAAAACATTTATAGTTTTGTTATTATCTTCCGGTATTAATAAAAGTATCATAATCCTAATAACATAAGTGTAAATATCTTTGGTTGAAGTCAGAATCAAAACGGATAACTAATTTTTTTGTATTCATTATCCATTATATTAAATTTTTTCCAACTTTTAAATTTTCCCTTAGGTTGATAAAATTGACATATTTTATTTGTCTATAATACATAAAATAAAAGTTGTAAAAATAAAACCCACTTTTCAATCAAATTTAGCAATATAATATTCTCTTGCGCTTGTAATATTGTGGCATTTCAAAGAAAAAACAAGTCGGAAATTGTACGTCGAATGTGGCAAATGAGATTCGTTCGTACTATAACTAGTTTTATAAATGTTCAATATAAAATACAAAATATTCAATACAAATATTCAATATGAATACAAAATTTATTACGATTATACAACCTGTGGCCCGAAAGTTCGGTGAATGAATATTTATTTCAAATACACTATTGTACATCATCAAATACAATTTACAGTCCTTCAAAATAATCTCCATGGCTGGTAATGCACTATTGGGAACGAGTATATAAGTCCTGGAAATTTCTGTAAAACGGTTCTTTCGGAATGGCTTTCAGCTCGGCCGTCACGGCGGAGTCCGCACGCCGCCTTGGTTGTACGGCAGTTTCCTACCGCAAATTGAGTTGTGACACTTGATCACCCCCCTTATTCACCTGATTTGGCACCTGCAGACTTCTTCCTCTTCCCTAGATTGAAGTCAGCCCTGAAGGGAAAGTGATTTACGGACATCACCGACATTCAACGCAACGTGACGGCCGAGCTGAAAGCCATTCCGAAAGAACTGTTTTACAGGAGTTACCAGGACTTATATACTCGTTCACAACAGTGCATTACCATCCATGGAAATTGTTTTGAAGGACAGTAAATTGTATTTGATGCTGCACAATACTGTATTTGAAATAAAAATTCATACACCGAACTTTCTGGCCACAGGTTGTATATATTAAATTTGGTATTTCGGAAACAGTATGACTCCATCTCAGATAGGACGTAATCAACATGGCAATCTAGAATCATTATCTACCATGGGATACCACTAAACTAATTACGTATAATAGGATTTAATAGAATGAAAGAAACTTTTATTAATATATTTTTAAGTTTTGATTCGATTTTTAAAAAAATTTAAATGACTCGATAAAATTCTGCAACGATTAAATTTCAAACCATTCGGTAGGGTAGTTTTTGCGCTGCTAAATGCGGGATAGACAGACGGACGGACCAGACGAAGACTATAGGTGCTATGCATTTATATAATTACGAACACACCTAAAAAAATGAAAATTGATTTGACATCAAATTAATAATATGCACAGCATTATTAACAAATTAAGCGCCACGTCATTCCCCGGTGACTGACAGTGAACTTTCCGTTTAGATCACGTCATTCACCGATGACTGTCGGTCTAAAATATGATATAAAACTAAATATATATATATATATATGTTGTTTTAAGTAATTACTGAAAATTTATTTAAAATTTACTTACCTTTTATTTATTATAGGCTCACGTCATTCACCGGTGACTGACACTGAACTTCCCGTTTAGAACGCGTCATTCACCGATGACTGACGGTCTAAAATATGATATAAAACTAAATATATATATGTTGTTTTAAGTAATTACTGAAAATTTATTTAAAATTTACTTACCTTTTATTTATTATAGGTTCACGTCATTTACCGGTGACTGACACTGAACTTCCCGTTTAGAACGCGTCATTCACCGATGACTGACGGTCTAAAATATGATATAAAACTAAATATATATAGGTTGTTTAAAGTAATTACTGAAAATTTATTTAAAATTTACTTACCTTTTATTTATTACAGATTCACGTCATTTACCGGTGACTGGCACTGAACTTCGCGTTTAGAACGCGTCATTCACCGATGACTGACGGTCTAAAATATGATATAAAACTAAATATATATATGTTGTTTTAAGTAATTACTGAAAATTTATTTAAAATTTACTTACCTTTTATTTATTATAGGTTCACGTCATTTACCGGTGACTGACACTGAACTTCCCGTTTAGAACGCGTCATTCACCGATGACTGACGGTCTAAAATATGATATAAAACTAAATATATATATATTGTTTTAAGTAATTACTGAAAATTTATTTAAAATTTACTTACCTTTTATTTATTATAGGTTCACGTCATTTACCGGTGACTGACACTGAACTTCCCGTTTAGAACGCGTCATTCACCGATGACTGACGGTCTAAAATATGATATAAAACTAAATATATATATGTTGTTTAAAGTAATTACTGAAAATTTATTTAAAATTTACTTACCTTTTATTTATTACAGATTCACGTCATTTACCGGTGACTGGCACTGAAATTCGCGTTTAGAACGCGTCATTCACCGATGACTGAAGGTCTAAAATATGATATAAAACTAAATATATATATATATATATGTTGTTTTAAGTAATTACTGAAAATTTATTTAAAATTTACTTACCTTTTATTTATTATAGGTTCACGTCATTTACCGGTGACTGACACTGAACATCCCGTTTAGAACGCGTCATTCACCGATGACTGACGGTCTAAAATATGATATAAAACTAAATATATATATGTTGTTTAAAGTAATTACTGAAAATTTATTTAAAATTTACTTACCTTTTATTTATTACAGATTCACGTCATTTACCGGTGACTGGCACTGAACTTCGCGTTTAGAACGCGTCATTCACACGGATGACTGACGGTCTAAAATATGATATAAAACTAAATATATATATGTTGTTTAAAGTAATTACTGAAAATTTATTTAAAATTTACTTACCTTTTATTTATTACAGATTCACGTCATTTACCGGTGACTGGCACTGAACTTCGCGTTTAGAACGCGTCATTCACCGATGACTGACGGTCTAAAATATGATATAAAACTAAATATATATATGTTGTTTTAAGTAATTACTGAAAATTTATTTAAAATTTACTTACCTTTTATTTATTATAGGCTAACGTCATTCACCGGTGACTGACACTGAACTTCCCGTTTAGAACGCGTCATTCACCGATGACTGAAGGTCTAAAATATGATATAAAACTAAATATATATATATATGTTGTTTTAAGTAATTACTGAAAATTTATTTAAAATTTACTTACCTTTTATTTATTATAGGTTCACGTCATTTACCGGTGACTGGCACTGAACTTCCCGTTTAGAACGCGTCATTCACCGATGACTGACGGTCTAAAATATGATATAAAACTAAATATATATATGTTGTTTAAAGTAATTACTGAAAATTTATTTAAAATTTACTTACCTTTTATTTATTACAGATTCACGTCATTTACCGGTGACTGGCACTGAACTTCGCGTTTAGAACGCGTCATTCACCGATGACTGACGGTCTAAAATATGATATAAAACTAAATATATATATGTTGTTTTAAGTAATTACTGAAAATTTATTTAAAATTTACTTACCTTTTATTTATTATAGGTTCACGTCATTTACCGGTGACTGACACTGAACTTCGCGTTTAGAACGCGTCATTCACCGATGACTGACGGTCTAAAATATGATATAAAACTAAATATATATATGTTGTTTTAAGTAATTACTGAAAATTTATTTAAAATTTACTTACCTTTTATTTATTATAGGTTCACGTCATTTACCGGTGACTGACACTGAACTTCCCGTTTAGAACGCGTCATTCACCGATGACTGACGGTCTAAAATATGATATAAAAGTAAATATATATATGTTGTTTTAAGTAATTACTGAAAATTTATTTAAAATTTACTTACCTTTTATTTATTATAGGTTCACGTCATTTACCGGTGACTGACACTGAACTTCCCGTTTAGAACGCGTCATTCACCGATGACTGACGGTCTAAAATATGATATAAAACTAAATATATATATGTTGTTTAAAGTAATTACTGAAAATTTATTTAAAATTTACTTACCTTTTATTTATTACAGATTCACGTCATTTACCGGTGACTGGCACTGAAATTCGCGTTTAGAACGCGTCATTCACCGATGACTGACGGTCTAAAATATGATATAAAACTAAATATATATATGTTGTTTTAAGTAATTACTGAAAATTTATTTAAAATTTACTTACCTTTTATTTATTATAGGTTCACGTCATTTACCGGTGACTGACACTGAACTTCCCGTTTAGAACGCGTCATTCACCGATGACTGACGGTCTAAAATATGATATAAAAGTAAATATATATATGTTGTTTTAAGTAATTACTGAAAATTTATTTAAAATTTACTTACCTTTTATTTATTATAGGTTCACGTCATTTACCGGTGACTGATACTGAACTTCCCGTTTAGAACGCGTCATTCACCGATGACTGACGGTCTAAAATATGATATAAAACTAAATATATATATATATATGTTGTTTAAAGTAATTACTGAAAATTTATTTAAAATTTACTTATCTTTTATTTATTACAGATTCACGTCATTTACCGGTGACTGGCACTGAACTTCGCGTTTAGAACGCGTCATTCACCGATGACTGACGGTCTAAAATATGATATAAAACTAAATATATACATGTTGTTTTAAGTAATTACTGAAAATTTATTTAAAATTTACTTACCTTTTATTTATTATAGGTTCACGTCATTTACCGGTGACTGACACTGAACTTCCCGTTTAGAACGCGTCATTCACCGATGACTGACGGTCTAAAATATGATATAAAACTAAATATATATATGTTGTTTTAAGCAATTACTGAAAATTTATTTAAAATTTACTTACATTTTATTTATTACAGGTTTATACTTATTTAAAATTACTTAAAACATTGTAAATTTTCCAGCCTCAGTGTCAGTCACCGTGGCACTCAACGTGTTAACCTTACTAAAAATGAACCAGAAGTCTAAATTCACCAGTGATTGTGGTTCTGGATTTTTTATAACCATGTTTTCTTTCTGATAGTAATGGTCGCCTTATAAATTACGAGATTAAAAAATGCGACGACCGCTATTTGGAAGTAGTGATTAAAAAAAACCCCAAAACACAATTATCCGGGAAAACGG
Organism: Maratus speciosus; assembly: GCA_963932465.1. Classification (NCBI taxonomy): domain Eukaryota; kingdom Metazoa; phylum Arthropoda; class Arachnida; order Araneae; family Salticidae; genus Maratus; species Maratus speciosus. The sequence goes on from OZ010792.1 coordinate 177,287,785, forward strand.
TATTAGTTATGTTAGTTATACTGTGCTAATATTTGAATTCATCGCTAACAGTGTTGCTAATTTCGCGGAATTATGAATTCAAAATCTCTGCCGCTCTTTTTAAATAGAACTTTTACTTTATTTAACTGATGACAGTCTGCCATTAAAGTGAAAATTAGTTTTAAGAATTTCTTATATATATTTTGAATACAAAAATACATTTAATTTGAAGCACAGATTGCTATCATTAATACTTAAACTATAATATAATTACTTGTAAAATATGGGATTTGCATTCTAAATATTTGTAATGAAATGCCGAAACTTTAAATTGTAACTATCCCAACATAATGACAATATTGCGAAAGTATTTACTTTATAGTAAGTACAAAACTTGCGTTGAAATATAGATTATTTAAAAACAACGTTTAAACACACAATAAAATAAGTTAATTTGAACAGACGTATAGGTTTCGTGAGTTAAAGGACTCACATCCTCAGTGTGTAAAAACTATAACAACAATACCCCACCCCCCCCAACTACATGTACGGTCTTTACGTACGGTGTGACCGTATATGAAGTTGGGGGGGATATTGTTTTTATAGTTTTTATACACTGATGATGTGAGTCCTGGAACTCACGAAACGTATACGTCTGTTCAAATTAACTTATTTTATTGTGTGTTTAAACGTTGTTTTAAAATAATTTATTTACTTTATGTTGGAAATATTTTTTTTGCACATATTTCGCAATATTGAAAATGTATATTTTCAATTTCAATAATTAAAATATTAAAAAATATAAAAAATAAAAAATATTTACAATTCTAAAGTAAATATTTTGCAGTTTGCTTGTAACTTTTTTTATGTATTACGAAGAAATAAAATATGTAAATTTTATTAACTTAAGTAAAAGTTTTAAACATTGGAAAAAAAATTAATATAATGCATGCTGAATACAAAAGGCATTATTTGTTTTGACTCTGGCTTCAGCCAAACATTTTTCCACTTTTACATTTATAATGTTACAGAATTAGGGAGTTGTCATCATTATGTAGAGATAATGGTAAATCTGTTTCATAATATTCAAATTTAGTACCAGAAAAAATACACTGAGAATTACCAGTGTGGAACCTGAACCGAGTTGGTGTGAATATGCGTGCAGCACACCTTTGGATTACAGACGATTAAAAAGTTTTTATGATTTAAAAATTCATGATCGAGCCTGAAACAGGAAAAGTAAGTGCAAATTCCTGACATATTCAACATTCACCATTAGTGCATGGTGAATGTAGACATTTGCCAGTGTAAGTCAGAAATAAGCATATTTAACAAATATTTCGGACATACACCAAGCGACTATGTGAATGTTGACATTTGACGGCGAAAATCGACATTCTCCAGATTTCGGTCTTCCACGGTAAGATATATATAAATTGCTTAGGGGACATCTACAAATCAAAACCAGACAAAAATTTGTTTTTCCAACACCCAATTTTGACCCTATATATTAAATCTTCGGTTCAAACTATGCCTAGAAACGAAATTTCTTTACCTTTAGGAAATTGCTTTACGGAGTAGTTTACCGGCTATGGACGGAAATTTCTGAAATCTTTTTAAAAATGTGTTATGTGGTTTCTAAAATGTTTATTTATGAGGGCGTGTCAACATTATTGCCCTCACATAGAAATTGAGTAAAATTTATGAAATTGTTAATTTGTATTAGTCCTTTTCTATATAATCACCGTGCACAGTAACATATTTCTTAAAACGGAATTTCAAAAAGAGGGGGTGGGGGTAGTAGGATGTATTCCAGGAGGTGCGATAGTAGACACAAAGGGGGATTTTTTCTAACTTTTACCGACCCCCTCATGTGACGTAGTGTTGGAAAGGCCTGTGACCACTTATTCATGATATGCATATCCTGAGCCCCTCCCCTCCAATTTACCGTCCGTGGGGCACTTTTCTAAATTTTGCGGACCCCATTCATGCCTCACGGTGGGGGGGGGGGGCTATTTTCGGAGGAGGTGTTCGGAGGGAGCATAACATGAATAGGTGGTCACAGGCTTTTCTAACAAAATGTCATATGTGGGGGGTGGCAAAAGTTAGAAAATTGCCCCCTCTGCGTCTACTATCGCACTTCCTGGAATACATCCTCCCCCCTCTTTTTGAAATGCCGTTTGCGAAAATGTGTTACTGTGTACGGTGACTATATAGAAAAGGGCTAATACAATTTAGCAGTTTCATACATTTTACCCAATTATTTCTATGTAAGGTTAAAAACTTATTGATACACCCTCGTATGTACCTTATTTACCTTATTCAACTAAAAAAAAATATTTAAAGAATGTTGGAAGTGTTGAAACGTGTTTCATAATATATGATTGATGCATGATTTCTCTTTCTTGCTTAAAATCACATCCGATTTTTCATTCAGAATGCAACTTGAATTATCTATCCAGGCAACAATGAATGTATAGATAAAACAATCAACCCATTAGCATACATTTATAAAAAATTCATTCGGTGCTTGACCATACATGAAACAGTTTCCTTCATTATTTGAAATGAACAATTTATTTATAAATATATAAAGCAGATTTTTTTTCGTAACATTATAAAATGAGCTTTTTAAATGCAGTATGGTGTACAACTGTAATTTTAAACAAGTCGAAAATTGTACATCCAACTTTGCAGTAGTAACTTGTTAATAAATTGACTTAATAAAATAGTCCAATCTTGAACGCCAGATTCACCTTTGTTTATTATATAAAAAACATGGAAACATTTAAAATGCTTCATTTAAAACACATTACTACACAGGTGTGATAAAATGTATACAAATGTTTTTAAAAATTAAAAACACCAGATGTTAAAATGATAAAAAGCTACTCCACTTTTTATCATTTTAACATCTAGTGTTTTTAATATTTGAAAACATTTGTATATATTTTATCACACATATGTAATAATGTGTTTTAAATGAAGCATTTTAAATGTTTCCATATTTTTATACTATAACTTGTTTCAAAACTATTCAGATGTTAATGCAATAGCTGTTGCACTCTTAAGAAAAAATGCATGAATACGAAATTTTTTACGATTATATATATATATTAATTTCAGTAATACGGAAATAATATGACTCCAACTTAAATATGACGTAATCACCATGGTAACATAATCTTGTAACATAATCATGTAAACACATATTCCTAGCAGTCTGACTGTTGATTTTCTAACATTTAAATTTGGTGCATTTTTTAAATATTATTTATCGAAGCACCTTTTAAAAGCATTCACTTATCAAACTCTTATTTCATCCGTCGCAAATATTTTATGAAAGCTGATTTATTGAAATATACTTGTAATAAAACATATTGCAATCTTTGAACATGATTCAAAGTTTCAATTCTTAAATCTTTATTCATGCGTTTATTTTATCAAACTATATTTTGGATAAAATAAATGAAATTATTCATTTTAAAGGTCCCTGCTATTTTAAAACGGACGAATAATCCTTTTGTGAATAAAGTAAAATCCTATAAGTGCTATCTAAAATTTGAAATATTGCACTAAGTCAAACTTCTAGATTTGTCACGTTTAATTTAAATTCTATTATTTTTATTCCAATTTAGAAAACTTTAACTTTAAGCGGATTCTGTTTTCTTTCTTTTATTCTACTAGTCTTGATTTATGATAAGAAAGCTATCTGTTAAATATTAAGATTAGTTTCTTTACAAATTCATATTTTGTTTTTGAATTTGAATTTTTAAAAACCATGAACCAAATTATGGAGCATATTAGGATATGTAAAGTTTTATTAATAAGGCTTTCTTTGTTAACACGTTGCTAGGTTCAAGTCTATTTTGTCTGTCTTTCTGTTTGGGCCACGAAATAAGATTCCCGTTACACAATCTATAGGTGTCAGTAACCGATGACTGACGCGGTCTAAACGGAAAGTTCACTGTCAGTCACCGGTCACTGACATGATACTCAACGTGTTACAGATAAAATATTTATTGGCCTTTGCAATTAATGTAACTAAATATACAGAGTAATTGCGGGTGAGATGCCGCATACTTTTTTCTTTTCAACTTGTGTATAAAGTCATATGGTGCACAAAAGAAAAAAAAAAAAAAAAAAAAATCTTGTTGTGATACTTAACGTTAAATATAAAACGTGTGACCTGCGACAAAATAATAAAAATTAATAATTATTATTAATATATTTAACATTTTTTTTCTAAAACAGTACACTGCTGCACGTCACCCATACAATCAGGGTGAAAAGCCGCACTTGTGCGGGAATTATGCTGCGCTTGTTAAATGAAGAGAATGAATTTATCAATAAAAGATATTAAAATAAATATTCATACCTCGTCTATAATTAACTATGTAATAACAAAAATAAACTAAAAGAATACAATGAAATGTACTAGTAAGTTCAAATCAATATTAGTCTCCTACTTTGTTAACTAAAAAAATAACCTACGGGTTTTAAAACATTGGATTTTAATTGTTATATCAGCAACAACGTAACATGAATGTATTAGAGTGGGAAAAGAAAAAGTAAAATAGTGTTGACATAGTTTTATTTGTTAATAGACATGTTTTTTCGACGCAGTTTACATCAAAAGGGTCGAAAATAGCACAGGCTTTATGAAACCAAATTTGTCACATAATGCAACGAAGCCCTTGCTCTTAATTTTGGAGTAGTTTTTTGAACATTCTTTCGGAAAAACTTCGCGTCACGTGTGAGCCAACTTTTCATTATTATCATCTTGAATTGCTTTTTTCCCTTCTTACTTTTTATTTTTCCCTTTTTCCCTTTTGGCGTAGTAAACGTGATAATGTTTGAACATTCATCAATGTCTGATGGACTGTCATAGGATCTACCGGAATAAAAATTAATTTTTCTCTTGGTGTTTTTGTCTTTTTTTTTTTTTTTTTTTTTTTTTTTTTTTTTTTTTACATTTTTTGAAACTGATCTCTAAATATTCTTTAAGCACATTCATTTTGCCAATAGAGGTTAAGTTTACTGCCGCTAGTCTGAATTTTGTTATTTGCTGTCACCTGGCTGTATCTCGGAATAGGAGAGATTTTATGTAGATGTTTGGTAGGTGATGGTGGTTTTACACTGCTAGTTCCAGGTTCTGCTATATGTAAATTCATTTCAGATGTGTTGATTAGCACTTTACTTGAAGGATTTGCCTCCTCTTGTGTTATTTGGCCTGATACGGGCACTTCACTATTCGCTAATTTAGAAAACAAATGTTCTGGGAGAATGCTGTTGTTAAAAGGGAAGATCCCTGTGACCTAAAAGCCAGTAGCAGCGTTGCCAAGAGTTGCCGATTTGTTCCAAACATAGCAGATTAAAGCACTTACCTGATGTCGAGTCAATCTGCGCAAAACATGCTGCATTAAACTTTCCGGATGCCAATGTCCTCGTGTGCTTACACCACCTTTTCTTTTATAAAATGAAGGAATTTCTAATAAAATGTCTAAACAATATTAAAATGTATCCGGTTTTTCAAAGTAATATTTTATTTAAAGCCAGGACGTTATAATGCAAGATCATTACGATTACAATTAACGAATAATAAGATGTCTAACTTGGTTTGTCTGTGCAAAAAGCAAAGGAAAAGTTAATAACACTTAATCAAACCCAGTAACATAAAAAAAAAGATAAGGATAGATAAATTTCAATTTTATTCATTGCTGCATCCCGTACATAAGAAAAAAATTCCTGCCGGCCCGGCCTACAGGCGAAGGTACATTTCGAAGTTAAATATATTAATTTCACCAACAAAAACTAAATCATAATTAGAGATAAACCCACTTTAACAATTTTATATTGCGCTTTTGACGAGTTTTTATTTCATTTTTATATTATAGCTGGTTTTATTAGAATCATGTTAAGGCGGTATTCAAAAAAATACTTTTCCGTGCTCAACAACTCGAAATTTTCTGGCACATTTTCAGATCCATTTTTAAAGGAAAATATATTAAACTTGCTGACGTGATTTTCGAAGATATTTATAAGCGACCTGTGTTTCTATTTTTCGTTCAATTACTTAAAACTTGATTTATAAACAATTATTTTCTCAGTACGACAATATTTTTCGTTTGTAACACAATCGCTTCAGGAAATTCTGTTCAAATTGCCCCCTTTGGCATCATTTTTTGAAATATATTCTGCCTCTATCAAAACATCGATCATTACAGTACGTTATATTGTTTCTGAATAAGAGAATCTGCCAATTGTATGCGTTTGAGAGCAAAAATGAATTTAAAAATGAGTAGGAAAATAAGCAATTTGGATTTGAATACACCCTTAATAAGATGATTTTTTTTTCTTCAACCGCTATGTATTTTTAATATGTTTTTGCTTTAAGAATTGGTCCTATCAAAAACTTGTCTGTATAAATGTTTTAGACAATATTAAGAAGATATATCATAAATTCATGGGGATTTTATATCTTTTGAATTGTCGGAGTTATGGATTTTTTTCTTCTTCAACCCTCCCTTTTTGCTTTCTTTTTTATTTCTTTTTTTATTTATTTATTTATTTATTTGTAGTACGAATTCGTCCTATCAAAAACTTGCGAATATAAATGTTATAGTAATATTAAGGAGATTTAAATTAAAATTAATTGGATTTGATATCTTGAGAATTGACGAAGTTATGAATCTTTTTCTCCCAAAACCCCTATTTTTTGCGCCCCTTGTACCCATTTTTATTTTTATCAAAAATCTGTGATACATACATTTTTTGCCCTTGTTTTAGAAGTAATAAAAATTTAAAACTGATTTGATATATAAAAAATTTAAGAAGTATTTTTTTTTCTTTTTTTCACAAAACCCCTCCCTATTCCCATCCTCTTGGTCCGGTTTTGCCCACTAACGAACTTGACCGAGGTTTTATGCCCTTTGACTTTATGTATCAGTTTGGAAGAGATTTGTGTAGAATTGTGGAAGTTATCATGTCCAGAAGAAAGTGATATATATATATATATAGAGATAGATAGATAAAGTTTTTTACTGAGGGTGGTTTGGGGTTCTAGCGGTCATGACAGGTGTAGATCTGCAAAAATTTGCTCAGAAATTCCAACATAGGGGAGAATGTAATAGGTAGTATTTCATACGAAATCTCCACTAAAATAACATTCAGCGATAAAGAAGAGTATATAGGATTGCCCCTGAAAATCTACCTGAATCTGGAAGAAATAAAGCTTTCAAAACAATTGCATACGGCCTGGATGTCTTCGAAAATTATCCAGAAAGTGTTCTTCCAGGTCTTTTGAAAAAAAAAATATTAAAAAATATTATGCAAAAATATTAAAAAAGGTTATCGAAGGATAGATTATTCCAATATTCGTTTTCACAAAAAAATTAATTTTCAAAGAAAACCTTTTTATTTACGAACGTATTTAACGTGGGTACAATTTAGATACGTCAAAGAAAAACACCACTTTAAATTGTAGTTGTTAAAACAGGCAATATGAGGGTTTTTTTTTTTTTTTTTTAGTAATAAATTTTTATGTTATAATTTTTTCCAGAAAAATATTTCTCAAATAGAAGTTAGAGAGTATTAATTATTTGAAAACATAGAAAATATTTCATATCCACATCATTTATCAAATTTATATGAGTTTGTGAAAGGACTTGCAACTACTAAACGCTTTTAAAAATAAAATAATTGTTTAAACATACAGAGTTATGGAACATAAGCTCAAATCAAACATGTAATATTTAAAGATTAAATAACACTAAACACACTGTGTTCGTCCTTCTATGAAAATGGTGCTTTTTTTAAGATGCTTATTAGTTTATACAATATTTTCTATAACAGTGATTAAAAAACAAACAAGTAAGAAAAAATCATGTGTCAAGGATAGATTATGAAACATTTTCCAACACATTCCGAATAATGTAACAAAACTGCACTGTTTAAAAAATTAAAATATTACGTCTAATTCAACCATATGGAAACGCATATTTCATATCCCAATTTCAGCTGTTCTCATCAACAACCGGAAAATTATGGGAATTGCAGCCCTGTATATGATTTATAGATTTGAATCTATTAGCTACATGAAAGCCAAAATTTAGTTCACTTAAGAGCTACATATACTTCAGTTGAAAATTTACCTTCAGCAATTTCCTCTAATAAGAAGAACTGTACGTGAATACTTTTATGCAGCCCTGTATTTGAGGTATAAAATTTATACATAACGGCTAAGATGCAAAAAAATAATTAAATTTAAAAGCGCATACCGAATTTTAAACTGTGCACTCCAGCAATTATTACTCAAAAACAGTACTGTACTGTAACCGATTTCTTTTGTTTGTGTCCCTGTAAATGAATAAAAAATGCTATGAATGTCCTGTTCTAACGTGATCGTAGTAAAATTCAGTGATTTATATCAGTTTCAATACATTTTAAATAGCATAATGTCATTAAAATTCTCTGCAAACGATTTTTCCCCATATACCATACTGTAATGGAATACTTTTGAGCGCCCCTGTAAATGAACGATTAATCCTACATACTTCATATACAATACCAAACATGCTTTCGTGACCCTAAATAACCTTTTATCAATTTCATGAAAATCCGAGTATATTTACGGGAGTTAAAGCGTGGACAGACGGACAAATAGCTTGACGGATAGACGGCCAGACAAACCGAATGAATAAACACTTTTCAACTTTGTTGGAAAGTGTTAAAAACGCTTAAAAAATTATTTTTTATTGTTAGAACTTATGACAAAATCTTTGGTAAAGTTTAAACATGTATGTAAAGTGTCACAAAAAGTAAGTGGTATCAAAGTAAATAATAAAAATTATTTTTTTGTGCACGTCTTTTCATTTTATACACCAATAATGAAATCATATATTTTAAAGATAATTTTTCAAACATCTGTACGACGCTGAATAACTTCATTTCAGAAATTTATTAAACTAGGGGGCTCTGCCCCCTACGAGCTACGCTCGTCAACCCCCGTTCAGACACCGCAGACTCTAACAGCACGCTAATTTGATCGCCTTTAAAAAGATTTCGGAAAATTGAATTATAATTTGAATCTGACAATTATAATCTGACGTAATTTTCACCAAACTTTCTCTTTTTAATATTCACGTCAAAATACTTTTGTTAGAAATGAAATATTATGATCATCTTAAAATGTCAAGTAAATGTCTCGCGCAATTTTTTAATTAAAACTGTTTTGCAATATTATTTTTTGTTCATTTTACGTAATAAGTGTAATATGACGTAAATTCTCCTATTTAGGATTTCTAACGCATGTTACTGAATTTATTATTTTACAATATTCTTTCTCATTTAAAATTCACGTGTAACTATAGTTTTCATGACGTAATTTTCAATGAGTTCCTGCTTTTTATATTTTTTGTTTATAATAGTCACGTGTAAAATAAATTTTTAATTTGAAGCAAACATTATTGCTTGCGCTGTTAGTACAGTTGGCAACAGTTTAAATTAATACAATTTTCTAAAATGTATAAAAAAATATCTCTCGAAATGCTGAAAATTTGAATTTAAAATAGAAATAAAACCTCGAAAAATTATTCAAATTAAAAAACTAACTGCAATCTGCACACCGGGAAATTCTGACGCATAAAATGATCTAAAAATGATTAAATTCCTATGTACAGTTTTTGCTCCTATAAAACTTTTTTAATGGAACGATTTTGTCCAACTTTGGCATGAAATATCTCTTAAAATAATTCTTCGATTTGAAAACTGTCTGCATCAGCGTGTTTATCAAACAATTTTCTATAATACTACCGATTTTCATATTTTTGTATGCAACAGTTTTTTTAATATTAACGAAGAAAGACCTCCGGTCACAAAAAATTCAAAACCGGCGGCGGCGGCGGCTGTGACAGCGGTAGTTACTTTCTTTTAGAATAGAGAGATTCTAAAAATAATATTTAAATTTGATTCTTGTCATAAAGATAATTTATTAACATTTATCCATGCGATAAGTTTTACATTTTCAATTGAAAAATATTTTTAAAACTTACCCTGTAGCAATACTAAATCTTCTTTCAACCGTTCCAAATCATGCTATTTAAACTGATTTATCTAAATATATTTATCTAGCAATATAATTCAGTTGTTAAACAAAACTGGAAATTTCCTTTCTTAAATAATCATTCATGCATTCATGTTACTAAACAACATTTTATTTATTTTTTATAAATCAAATAGAGTTATTCTTTGTAACAAGTACAGCTGTTTTAATAGGGCCGAATAATTCTTTGCGAATAGAAATAAAATGAGAAAATTGTTTAAAGTTGATCCTAAAATTTAATTAATTTTATCCTAATCAAAAATATGATTTAGCATAATTCTTTAAATATATTTTAATCATTTATTAGTTAAGAAATAGTTAATTTTTAGAAGAATGTATTGTTCGAGATTTATTATTATTTTTTAATGGAATTGCATAAGTTTGACATGGTAATCGAAATTTCCTTCTACTTCCAGTATTTAACGGATTTGCATCTTTTAGGGGTCAGAGATCCCGAAAACGTTGTTTTTCCAAAATGTCTGTCTGTCCGACTGTCCGTGAGTCCCTATGCTCGTGTATACGTATGTGTCTATGTTCGGTATGTATCATCGAAAAGTGTATGAAGTCATCTATAGAATTAAACAAAATTCATGTGTATGTTTTTGGCTATGGCCAACAGGTCCCACATGAATTTGCGAATAATCGCCGAAAGGGAACGCTGTAATAGCATTTTTGAATCATTTTCAATACCGTATAATCGAAAAGTGTATGAGATGACGCACAGAATTGAACCAAATTCCATTTGTATGTTTTTGGCTATGGCCATCATGTTCGACAATCTGCCTTAAGAGGGAGCTGTATTAGCAATTTTTCTGGATTTTCATAGTTCTGTTTTACATTGGCTGTTTATGCAGAGACGTCAATCCAACTCGGCGATTCTCAAGCACCTGATGTACAAGAGAATAGCGAAAAATATTGATTTTAATAGATATTATGATCCAGATTAACTCGTTTTTACTCAGATAATTAAAATGAAGCAGAAACTTAAAATTAAAATCAAAGTTGGTGATGTATTTAAGTAATAACACTGAAGGTGTAACAACTTTTTGAAATATTAGCACGCATAAGAAAGAAGAATCTTTTGTTTGGCACATCCGAAAATTTTGAATAAAAGCGCCTTTTAAAAACATGCCTTGATGAAGTGCTAACTCTTCTTTAATCTGGCCAAAATTTTGCTGTTAAAATTGATTAATCATAAAATGCATCAATACGCATTTATATTAATCTAAAAATAAAATGAAGTTGTTAAACCCGACTTTTAATTTCATTTCTTAAATACTCATTCATGCATTCATTTTATCAAACTGCATTTTTTATTAATCAAATACAAGTATTCTTTGTATTAACTATAGATTTTTTAATATGAATAAATAATTCTTTTGTGAGTAAAAATAAAATTAGAAACTTATTTCATTTTGATCCTAAAAGCACTTTTATCATTTAAGTACTTTTGTCTTAATCAATATCGATTTAACTTAATTGCTTAAAACATTTTAAATCCTTTATCAATTGAAAAATATTTGCTATTTATTTTTTTTTTCTGTTTTTTTTTTTTTTTTTTTTTTTTTTTTTGTTATTCAAGTATATAAATTGTACATTTTTAATGGAAATGAAGTTTAAAACAAATCTTGATAAAATACTAAATCTTCTTTTGCGCCCCATATATTTTTATTAAAAATGATTTGTCACATTATAGCTATGTATAAATTGAATTTAGTTGTTTAAGGCAAATTAAAATTTCCTTTTTTGGGTCCCGTATTTAAAAAGTAAAAACGTAACCATTATAAGATCAGTCTTCTGTCTATCTGTCTGTCACAGCCATTTTACTCATAAAATATGGAACGTGGAATGTTCAAATGGGTGGAAAGTAATAAAGACTACTAACCTACATATTTACAAATTATTAAACATTTACAAATATTTTTAGAAAAAAAGTAGAGGGTCTAATTAAGTTATTAAAAAAATCATTCTTTGTATATCGTGTGGGCTTTCGTGTGAAAGCTTTTGTAACGCTGAACTCAAAAATACTTTTCTTTTAATTTTAGGTATAATATTTTCAGAGATATCGTCGGAAATTTAGCGCAAAAATATGTCCCCCCCCCCCCATCTATTTACGAATGTATTGAAACTAAATTTATGAAAAAAATAGAGGAAGTAGACGGTAGTTTAAACCTTACAGGAAAATTACAGCGATTACCCTAGGTCACATAGTTTTTGAGAAAAGCGCATTTTTCTGTTACACACAAATTTCGATTTGTGGGCATTCAGCAAAAGTGTTGAAGAGCGCTGTAGGTACCTATCGTAAGAGAGGGGCAAAAGCATTTTTGATAATGATTTTTTGTTTAAATCGTCGGTAATTAGCCGGGATATTAACCCTTAAAGATGCGGACGGTTTGGACATATATAATAAAAGGAGCGGCCTACTCTATGTACCACCGGCTTTTAAAGACTAGATATTAACTTTTAAAGATATATTTGTGTAATACAATATCCAGCAGCAGTATAAAAGGAATACACGACAAATTGTTAAAAACAGACTAATTTAATTAGAATTAATCACATAAATGCTATGGGATTCGCGACTAGTTTGCATTGAGTAGATCTCTCAATACACCTATCGTGTCTTTAAAAGTTAATTAAAAACGTATCTGGAAAAGGCAGCATGGTCAAGGTGACGTTGTTACTTTACAGCCTTCTTTCGAAGCGCACTTAGCAAAATGTCAAGTTTAAATTTTGGACAAGGTTTTGTTTTAGCTACATTATAAAAAGAAAAGATCATTACCAAGCTGAATTTAGTTTTATGAAATGCTAAATGAAGTTTCAATATGCACTACTTTTATTGTCAGTGCCAAATTAATTTCATCGTAAACAGATTAAAAAAAGATTTAAACAAGAGTTATACAGAATGATAATATTTGATATTATTTAGGCTTCATATCTCTTTGAACTTTTACGGTATACCCATTAATACTTTTATATTAGTATATATGCAGCTATACCAAACCCTACGTTTTACATTTTTTCACAAAGTCTTATTTTTCCTTTTGTAGTGATTTTTTTTAATAATACAGTTAATAATACATATATTTATTGCACGGAACCCTCTGAGCTCGAGTAATACTCGTTTTCGACCGTTTATTTAAATATTATTTATGCTTTCATTTTGCCAAGTAATATTTTATGTCAAGCAAAGGCAGATATTTTTAGTAAAAGGTGAAGCTATTTTAATGAGTAAGAGTAATGGCATTTTCATTCTTTTCCAAGTAAAGATGCATTGAGAAACTTTTTTAAATTTTAACTTAAAATTTACTTATTCTAACCTAATCACAATTCTTCATTTCAGGTAATGTGTTTAAAAATATTGGCTTAGCTTCAATTACGAAATATTTAATTTTCAGTCTTTTTTTGTATTTTCAGTTTTTACGTCTTTTTTTTTTTTTTTTTTTTTTTTTTTTTTTTTTGGTAAGAAAGCTGCCTCTATAAATTCAGGAAATCATTTCACACATTCTCATTTGAAGAATTAAAAATAAATCATGACCAAGATTTTTAAGTATGTATACAATCACTCATATAAAATAACCGGGTGTTTGATTTTAAGAGTAAATACCCAGTTTTGGTATTTACCAGGGTATTTATTTTTAAATTAAATATTACTGTGCAAAACACTCATATACTTATTAGTTTTGATGTATAAGTATAAAATAAATAAAGAAATAGAACTTTAAGCTTCTCACGATGTTCAATTTAAAAGAAACACGACGTTTTACATTTAAATATTGAATTTAAGTGTATCTTTTAATTACAATAAATATCATGAAAAAGATGATGTATTTGTTGAGAAGCATCTTGTAATTATATTTTAAAGAAAATTTTTTTATCTATAAATAATATGAAATTGCATAATATACAGAATGAAAATATATAAGTTTATTAACTCAGCCATTTTAGGTTGAAAAGAGCAGTTCAATATTACACAGACACAATTTCAGAATCTGAATTAACCTAGTCATCCACTTCTAAATTATCGTCACTTAAATGCATAGTCGGCAAATTTAAAAAAAAAAAAAAAAAAAAAAAAAAAAAAAAAGAGATATATATTTTAATCATAAAATTTCTCCGGAAACAAACGGAAATAGCCTTAGCCGAAAAATTATGCCTTCTGCAAATTTATGTTACAAAATTAGCTTAGAGGATCGTCTTCATGGTAAAATTTTAGCAAACTCTAAAATTTTCAATTCGGACATATATTTTGTGCAGCATATTTAGCTTTTGTGATAAATTTTAACATAGGATAAAAAGTTAGGAAAGAGTTGTGATATGAGTTAAATTTTCTAATGTTAAATGTAAGATGAAGGTGAAATGTCATAGAAAAACAATTTTAGTTTTCAAGCATTAAAACTTTAATATTTCACTTTTTTTTATGGGATTTTTTATCAAAAAATACCCATAATTTTCATTCGAAACTTAATAGCTTAAATAAAGCCAGATTGCTTGGATTAAGTTTCAGAGTTTGTCTTACTTCAAGTAAATTTAATACAGTTTATATTTTACAAAATGATAATTTCTTAAAATTTCATACAATGTAATTCTTAAAAATTTAGATCAATTGTGTACAAATACAACAAAATGCATGACCGCTAGATCTACTGTGTCCCACACAGGTGTTGATGGAATGATCTCAGATTATTGCCATTATTTATAAAATGGTGTTGGTTTAACCGGAAGAATTTACAAGTTGCCACTTTACAAATGCGTCCACGATGTCCAGACAAATAGATTATAAAATTAACCATTGTGTCGAACATTTACAGTGAACTTCCGTCACAACACACTAATGTTAAGATTACATTTATAAAATTCCCATTTTTTTATTTTGTTTTTAGGTAAAAATAAAACTTCATCTCAATTTTTCAAGAAAAATTAAATATTTAATTACCTTTATCTAATGGGAAAAAATGCTGTATACTCCAATGTCGGAAAACACCGTTGATTACGGAAAAAGTAAATTAATAGTATTCGGTTTTATTTAGATTGTTGCTATGGAAACTAACATCTTTCTTCTACAGGGTGCGCCAGATATTTGAGAACAAAATAACATCTGCTTTCAAACAGCAACAGACTAGAGATAGAGCATTTTTTTGCATTTAATGTTCTGTATGTGTGACCACAAACTCAATGAATAACATCATTTATTGAAACCATCACCAGCCGCTATAACCGCCTCTACACGCTGTAAAAACGGACTAGAGGCAATAATAGTAAGCAATAATAAGGTGGGTGTTGGGAACGTTTGCCATTGTATACACAATGGACCCCTGAGAGCCACAACAGTGTTATGTGGGTGACTAATGGAGTCCCTCTCAATCACACCCCATTCGTAATAACCAATGCAATTAATATCTGGTGGGCAATTAGTTGCGGATGACATGGTCATGGGCTATCAATTATTAAGTTGTATTGGCCGTATGAGATGGTGCAGTGTCTTGTTGAAAATCGTGCAGCCTCCAAAAAGCGACATAATAATAAAGAGCTTTAATACCTCGGTATAAGCAGCGGCGTTGATTCCTTGAAAAAATAAATGTGGAGGCATCAGGTCATTGTCGCTGTTCACGACCCCTACTATCATCGGTAAGACCGGACATTTTCCGTGCATGACGGTTGGATCCTCTTCGTGGATGTTACATAGGCAACGATTTTTTTTTGCTCTTCATTTTCTGGACCTGAACATTTTTTTTTTTCTCGTCGGAAAACAACTGCATTCCTAGGTCCTCTTGATATTTCAGTTTCTTAAGGAGGCGCTTGTTTATCGTCAGGTGGTTATCACTGGTTTTCCCGGAAGAAAAAACTGTCCATCACACATCGGATGGTGGACTCATCAACCTGCAGCTTCCTAGCGAGTGCCCTCATTAGATTCCTAGGCTTTTCATCGACACGACTGACAAATACCAGAGTCTTTATAATGTCATTTGGCTAAAAATGCCGTTTCCAGTATGAAACGATTGTTACACCAATCCTGGCAACCCACATTCCGCTCCTTACTTTAAAAAGAATTATTGGGTAAGTTTTAAGAATGCTGCAATCTCTAAATCGAAGTGTTCTTCAGCCAATAATACAATAACAGCATGCCTCTGCATTTCCTCAGTTAGTCAAAGTTCTGACATGTTTACATGTAATATAAAATGATATGCAACCATTTTGTAAATGGTTCTATTTCACCTCTAATGGTTGATATCAAATACTTGCCTCTAATGCTTGTTATCAAATGCGCGTCCTGTATACCAAAATGATGGTCCAAGTTGGACTATAAGAAAGTGGCTAACTACGAGCAAATGTCATTGGAAGAGCCGATTTTGGACAAAATCTAACTTGCCTGATGGAACTCGTCCAGGTACATATCCTCTTATTTTAGAATGTGGCTTGCCATAGTTTGGACAAAAGCTTCAATCTGAACACGTGGTTTATCTGTACTTCTCAACATTTATGTATAAAGTTGATCTATGATGAGTCTGGTACTGATTTTTACCGGTAAAATATTTATATGTTGGTGTTGATGATAGGTATAGAAAAAAATATTGTTTTCAATAATTTAACGACATTTCCGATACTGAAAAGCACCAACGTCAAGCCGCTACAAAAATGCATAGATACGAAAACGTGTTGTTGTCGTGAGAAACAATATCTTTCTTAGATATGAAAAAGATAGGTTGTGTTAACAGTCAAATTTTTATAAGCATGATACTTCTCATCAATGGTATATCCCATAAAAACTTCTAGAATGACGTTGATATTTTTTGGGATGAAATAGTTCCAAAAATATGAACACACAAATTATAAAATTTTCTGCTAAAGAATTATCCACAGGGGGAAATTTACAAAGTTCGATTTTACATTATGAAATTCTTTAAACTCTATTTTAAAACATTATTAAGCCTTATTAGAAAATATATTCTTGTACTCAATAACGTAAGCAAACCTTAAAAATAATTACAGTAAAATGTGTTTTGGCATTCATTCTGTGCTGTTTCCGACATGAGCTAAGAGGACAATGTTATCGTGCACGATGAAGACAACATTTTTCCTATTTTGTTATTATTAGATGCCCTTAGAATAAGTGATTATAAGTTCAAAAGAAGTATAATTATTTTTTGTCTTTAGCCACACTTCATCTTCGAGACACTTATGCCATTAGATTGCCTTATTTATAACCTCTGTAAACATACACAACTTTTTCTTGTATTTAAAAGAATAGGTTTTATGCGATCAACTCGTAACCTATATGGTGTACATATTTTTATTTATTTAGTGAAATTTAATGGTTGTTTTTACAGTAGTGACTTTGCTTCAATGTAATGGATATGTTCTACACACGTGTTATAAACATAATTCAGATTGACAACAATTACTAAAATTAATGACTTAATGTATAAAAATAAGTTTATAAAATTGTCTTATTTATTGAGAAGAAATTGGAATGCAGAAAATAATCAAGGCGAGATAATCTTGCATCGCAATTGACATGCTTCAAACATTTTAATTACCAAAAAACTTCACTTCCATGAAAATATGGTAATGAAGTATTTTAATTACTGTTGTATATAATACATACGTAAAACCACTTTCAACAAAACGATTTTAATCTCCGTTGAGTTGAATTATAATTTAAATGCATTAATTTTAACTTCAGAATTATTAATTAATTTAATTTACAACTCTCTAGTTTTAAATTTATGTACCCGTAAATGCAATTTTTTTTGTTCAATCTAAGCGATAATTTGTTTTCTGTTATATCGTTGGCGTAAAACAAATCTCTCTTTCATTTATTTTCTGAAAGCTTTATATCACGGATAAATGTTCAATTAATTTTAAACATTCCTTTCAATATACTTTTTGGAATATTTCAAGTAAACCTTATTATAGAAATTTATTCAAGGATTTAGAAGATTCCCAAAATGATTCTATTGCATACAGCTTTTAAAAATAGTTGCAAAAAATTAAAAGTGATTTGAAAGGGATAAACAAGGTTTATAAAATTATACTATATGTCAAGTAAGTATAAATATTGGTTTTACTATCACTTATTTGAAAATGCATTGGAGATGCCTCACATCATGTATACTTTTTATATTCGTTTTTCAGAGGAAGGTTTTATTCGTAGTATTTATAACGACACAAATTATATGAAGGATACATAAGGCATATAATATTTTTGGAAGAAATAATAATATCTGCAATCGCTCTGTGTAATAAAACACTCGAAATGATTTGTAGCTGTAGCATTATGACTATGTGACGAAAAAAACAAGATTTTAATACAGTAGAATCTCGTTACAAAGACCGTCATCTTAATGCATTTGTCAATTCAACGAATGTTATTTAAATTGTTAAAAAAATCCTATTAACCTGTTTCATTATAAACGTATTCACTTTAATGAATTTTCCAGTATAATGAATTTAATAAGTACTCCCTGACATTCATTGTAACGAGATTTTACTGTATTTCTAGAACTTAATTAAAAATTAATAAATTAATTTTAAGGTAATTTTCAGTTAGTTAGTCGCAGTTGATAAATTGTGCAGCAGTCTTCATGTTTACAGCCGTATACGATAATATATATCTATTTACACGGTGTACCTGAAAAAAGGTTCAAAACTTTACGTGGTGAAAGAACGCAGCTATACGAGCAAATTTCGTCATTGAATGTATAGTCGGGACGCAAGCGCTGAGAAGTTAAAATGTAAGTTCCCGCTGTCCCATGGCGATAGATTGGTCGAAGTGGTCCCATAGCATAGCCACCAAGATCACCGCATCTTTCGTGTTTAGGTTTTACATATGACCCCACCGGAAAAAGTCCAATCTACGAGTACCCGATGGAAGCCCATATGGGTCTAGTCGCAGGATTGCCGTTGTTGCCACCGTAGTTCGGGAAATGCGTGGTGTATGATTTGTAGCTGTAGCATTATGACTATGTGACGACAAAACAAGATTTTAATGCAGTGGAATCTCGTTACAAAGACCGTCATCTTAACGTATTTGTCAATTCGACGAATGTTATTTAAATTGTTTAAAAAATCATATTAACCTGTTTCATTATAAAAATATTCACTTTAATGAATTTTCCAGTATAACGAATTTAATAAGTACTCCCTGACATTCATTGTAACGAGATTTTACTGCATTTCTAGAACTTAATTATAAATTAATTTTAAGGTAATTTTCAGTTAGTTAGCCGCAGTTGATAAATTGTGCAGCAGTCTTCATGGTTACAGCCGTATACGACAATATATATCGATATACACGGTGTACCTGAAAAAGGTTCAAAACTTTACGTGGTGAAAGATCGTAGCTATACGAGCAAATTTCGTCATAGAATGTATAGTCGGAACGCAAGCGGTGAGAAGATAAATGTAGTTTTCCACTGTCCGATGGCGAATTTAATAAGTACTCCCTGACATTCATTGAAACGAGATTTTACTGTATTTCTAGAACTTAATTATAAATTAATAAATTAATTTTAAGGTAATTTTCAGTTAGTTAGTCGCAGTTGATAAATTGTGCAGCAGTCTTCATGGTTACAGCCGTATACGATAATATATATCTATTTACACGGTGTACCTGAAAAAAGGTTCAAAACTTTACGTGGTGAAAGAACGCAGCTATACGAGCAAATTTCGTCATTGAATGTATAGTCGGGACGCAAGCGCTGAGAAGTTAAAATGTAAGTTCCCGCTGTCCCATGGCGATAGATTGGTCGAAGTGGTCCCATAGCATAGCCACCAAGATCACCGCATCTTTCGTGTTTAGGTTTTACATATGACCCCACAGGAAAAAGTCCAATCTACGAGTACCCGATGGAAGCCAATATGGGTCTAGTCGCAGGATTGCCGTTGTTGCCAGCGTAGTTCGGGAAATGCGTGGTGTATGATTTGTAGCTGTAGCATTATGACTATGTGACGACAAAACAAGATTTTAATGCAGTGGAATCTCGTTACAAAGACCGTCATCTTAACGTATTTGTCAATTCGACGAATGTTATTTAAATTGTTTAAAAAATCATATTAACCTGTTTCATTATAAAAATATTCACTTTAATGAATTTTCCAGTATAACGAATTTAATAAGTACTCCCTGACATTCATTGTAACGAGATTTTACTGCATTTCTAGAACTTAATTATAAATTAATTTTAAGGTAATTTTCAGTTAGTTAGCCGCAGTTGATAAATTGTGCAGCAGTCTTCATGGTTACAGCCGTATACGACAATATATATCGATATACACGGTGTACCTGAAAAAGGTTCAAAACTTTACGTGGTGAAAGATCGTAGCTATACGAGCAAATTTCGTCATAGAATGTATAGTCGGAACGCAAGCGGTGAGAAGATAAATGTAGTTTCCCACTGTCCCATGGCGAATTTAATAAGTACTCCCTGACATTCATTGAAACGAGATTTTACTGTATTTCTAGAACTTAATTATAAACTAATAAATTAATTTTAAGGTAATTTTCAGTTAGTTAGTCGCAGTTGATAAATTGTGCAGCAGTCTTCATGGTTACAGCCGTATACGATAATATATATCTATTTACACGGTGTACCTGAAAAAAGGTTCAAAACTTTACGTGGTGAAAGAACGCAGCTATACGAGCAAATTTCGTCATTGAATGTATAGTCGGGACGCAAGCGCTGAGAAGTTAAAATGTAAGTTCCCGCTGTCCCATGGCGATAGATTGGTCGAAGTGGTCCCATAGCATAGCCACCAAGATCACCGCATCTTTCGTGTTTAGGTTTTCCATATGACCCCACAGGAAAAAGTCCAATCTACGAGTACCCGAAGGAAGCCCATATGGGTCTAGTCGCAGGATTGCCGTTGTTGCCAGCGTAGTTCGGGAAATGCGTGGTGTATGATTTGTAGCTGTAGCATTATGACTATGTGACGACAAAACAAGATTTTAATGCAGTTTAATCTCGTTACAAAGACCGTCATCTTAACGTATTTGTCAATTCGACGAATGTTATTTAAATTGTTTAAAAAATCATATTAACCCGTTTCATTATAAAAATATTCACTTTAATGAATTTTCCAGCATAACGAATTTAATAAGTACTCCCTGACATTCATTGTAACGAGATTTTACTGTATTTCTAGAACTTAATTATAAATTAATAAATTAATTTTAAGGTAATTTTCAGTTAGTCGCAGTTGATAAATTGTGCAGCAGTCTTCATGGTTACAGCCGTATACGATAATATATATCTATTTACACGGTGTACCTGAAAAAAGGTTCAAAACTTTACGTGGTGAAAGAACGCAGCTATACGAGCAAATTTCGTCATTGAATGTATAGTCGGGACGCAAGCGCTGAGAAGTTAAAATGTAAGTTCCCGCTGTCCCATGGCGATAGATTGGTCGAAGTGGTCCCATAGCACAGCCACCAAGATCACCGCATCTTTCGTGTTTAGGTTTTACATATGACCCCACAGGAAAAAGTCCAATCTACGAGTACCCGATGGAAGCCAATATGGGTCTAGTCGCAGGATTGCCGTTGTTGCCAGCGTAGTTCGGGAAATGCGTGGCGTATGATTTGTAGCTGTAGCATTATGACTATGTGACGACAAAACAAGATTTTAATGCAGTGGAATCTCGTTACAAAGACCGTCATCTTAACGTATTTGTCAATTCGACGAATGTTATTTAAATTGTTTAAAAAATCATATTAACCTGTTTCATTATAAAAATATTCACTTTAATGAATTTTCCAGTATAACGAATTTAATAAGTACTCCCTGACATTCATTGTAACGAGATTTTACTGCATTTCTAGAACTTAATTATAAATTAATTTTAAGGTAATTTTCAGTTAGTTAGCCGCAGTTGATAAATTGTGCAGCAGTCATCATGGTTACAGCCGTATACGACAATATATATCAAAATACACGGTGTACCTGAAAAAGGTTCAAAACTTTACGTGGTGAAAGAACGTAGCTATACGAGCAAATTTCGTCATAGAATGTATAGTCGGAACGCAAGCGGTGAGAAGTTAAAATGTAGTTTCCCACTGTCCCATGGCGAATTTAATAAGTACTCCCTGACATTCATTGTAACGAGATTTTACTGTATTTCTAGAACTTATAAACTAGTAAATCTGCAGATCAGGAGCCTCAACGTCATCTTTGCAAGTCATTGTTTTTTAACACTCATTGCATAATATTCAACTTCCTACAAATCGCTTTTTAAACTTTTCAAATTATATAAATATTTATGAGCATAGAAGATACTTCGTAAAGTTTCAGAAATTAAAAGTGTTAAACAAGTGGTTGTACATTGATGTTCTGAAATTCTGATGAGCTACTTATTCTGGTAACTTTTTAAATCAAAAATTGCATTTCTTCAGGGGGGCTCTGCCCCCCTAAACCCCCCGTAGTCTATATAAATTTACATTCGTAATTTTTTATTGATTGTGCGGATGGTTATAGTATATCTTAGATTTTTTTTACGCTGTGATTTATAAGGATAAGCATAAGTTTTTTTATAAATTAATAAAATTTAAATTTAAAATAAAATATTCATGTTAACCGTACACAGACAATAAATCTTGAAGTGACGCCAAAAATGTAACCCTAAAATCGCTACATTCGGCACAACACAACAACGTCCTTAAAAAAAAAAAAAAAAAAAAAAAAAAAAAAAAAAAAAAAAAAAAAAAAAAAAAAAACGGATGAAGTCAAAGAATTTGGTCCCTGTTCCACGTGCTTGTTTTGTTTGGGCCGAATGAGGGCATTTAAATCTGAGCGATAACGCACATCGTATTGCAAACTGTTTTTACGGCATACTGCATCTCCATCTATCTCTTTCCTCCGTGAATAATAGTTAATTTTATTTTACCCAAGATCTTTTTATTCCAGCATCTTTGTTTTCGATAAATGACGTCTAATTCACCAGCTATGCATACTTACTCAAAACTTTTCATCTTGTTATATTAAGAAATACTCGAGAGTTTTCTTTTTATTTTTAATATGCCGCCATATTAATTTTTCTATTCTTAATTTTATTTTTCATTTTCCTGTTTCACGACAAAACATTTCAATTGAAAATTGTTTAAAAGAAAATATTATTCCGGGTTTTGATTTTCTTGGCAACAATTAAAGAAATATTGGTAAATGTTATGGGAAAATGTTACGTTATTCTCTATGAAAATAATGAACTTTTGTATTTTTAAGCAAAATATTTCAATAAAATAAATGAAATATTGCCTATTTTTATTTCTGGGCTAAAATCCATCTATATGCAAAGATACAAATGCATTAATTCATCTGTTTTGACGTTGGCTTTACTCAAGCATTATACACGCAATTATACTAATATTATTAGGACCAAATACGTTGCTAGGCAACAGAGAATGAAAAGGAAAAAAAATTAAATATGCATTATGTCAATTTGATAAAACAAAATCCTTTATATTATTGGAAAACATGCATAAAATTCCCCCCAATATTATAAACCTAATTAAAAAAATCTCGCAAATATATTGACATAATTTATTGAAATAATTTAATAATGTTATTTAAAAATTTCAGCATCAAAAATTTATCTTTTAAATCCATTTTTCATATGAACCATCTCTTTCAACAAATGAAAATATGAAAATCGTCTGACTTGCCATTGAAAAGCATTATAGAGCAAAATAAAATGTTCCATATTTCCCGAACGAATGAACCAAATTTAACCAAAAGCTATACAGCTAAGTCCGGGTACCTCATCAACATGCCCAGTGAACTTCAAGCCGATCGGATGCTTTTTGCGGCAGTTATCGCGGAACAGACAGACAGACTAACAGACAGACAGACTAACAGAAACCAAAACTTTTCGTGTCTCCACAGTAAGCCTTCACTGACGTTTCGGCAACTAATAAACTAGTAAATCTGCAGATCAAGAGCCTCAACGTCATCTCTGCAACTCATTGTTTTTATCAAACTTTGCGTAATATTAATCTTTCTACAAAAACAAAATTTAAACTATTTAAATTACACAAACATTTATAAAAGGAAAAAAATATTTCGATGGTTTCAGACATTAAAAGCGTTAAATTAAACACGTTGTTATGTAAGGATATTCTGAAATTCTCACGAGCTACTTATTCTAGTAATTTTTATATAATAAAGCAAATTTCTTCAGGGGGCGCCCCCCTGAACCCCCCGTTGTGTAATTTATTTTGCATTTGTAATTTTCTACTGATTGAGTTAATGATTACCCTATATCTTAGATTTCTTTTTGCACTGCGATTTATAAGGATAAGCAATAATTCGGTCAAGCATTTTACGTTATCCTAATATCCATACAGCAGTATTTACTTGCCTGCTAACCACAAATACCTGTATCTAATTTATAAAGAACTTTTGGATATGTAAACTGAAACATCTAATTTAGAAATCTAATACCTTTATAAATTTTGTTTATAAAAAAATAATTTTGATTACCATTCTGCAATATTTATATCTAAGATCTAATCTAAATATCAAAAAATGTACTCGATAGCATTAACTTACTAAAATCACCCTAAAGTAGGGGGGCTTCTAAACCTAACAGTTAATAATTCATCATCGTTAAATAGATAAACATGATTTGGCGCCTTTAAGTATTTTTTGTGATTTTCTTTTAATAGTATCTACATTTAATTTAAAATCGTGATGTTACAAATACCGTTGAAATTTGACGCAAACCTATGTTCAGGTCAAATTACGAAAGGTTAACTAACATTTCATTTCCCTTAGCCGGACTTTCTGTTTCATTTTTCGTAATAAGGATTATTTTAATAATTTAATTTGTTTTATACTCTACAAGCTGTTACACGGACATTGTTCACGTAGCATTAAAATAGAGATAAGTGCATTAAGTAAAACATTTCACTCCCCACCAGACATGCCAAGTCTCAAGCTTTTTGCACATCACTATTATCTTAGAGAAAATGTTCTTTTAAATCGCGCAAATGTTTCAATTAAATAAAGTAACATTTTCTGTATTAAAATACTGGTATCCAGAACGCCGGAGGCTTGGCAGCTCTGCTCCTCTTAAAACCCGTTAATAGTCGCGCGTTGGTCTTTTCCCCGCCCGAAAATTGATATCTTCCTGTAACTCATTTCCCATTAAAGTTATGATAGCCAAATTCCGTGTAGCTGACCTTGAGTGTTCACACTCTTGTGTAGTAAAATTGCAAGTCATTCCTGCTATTTCTTAGCATTTTATCGCATTCTTAAGTTTCAATCGGTCTAAATGACCGCGTTGCGACCACTTGCGTTAGTTGAATTTTTCCCCCTCGTGTTCATTCTTTCCCATTTCCGCGAAATCTGTGGGGGAAAGTTTCTTCGAAGTCCGGACTCTCTGCCTGTTGTTATTTCGTCTTTCTTTCTATTTGCTATTTTAGCCGTTCATAGAATACTTTTTTTGCTTTTGGAATGTGACTTAAAATTGTTTTATTATATTAGTTGTGAAGTCAGTTCGCACAAAAAACTGTTGTATGTCACTTACATTTTTTCTTCATTGTGAAATATTGCAGGAATAAATTCTCAAATTGACAATCGTGAAAAAAAGGGAAATTCATCATTGTATGTGAATACTGTGTGTGACTTTAAGATTGAAGACAAATAGTTTTCTTTTTCACATTTTTATATCACACAGCACACAAATGTTACAAACAATCACAAACACTGAAAAACATGTAGAATGATGAGGCGACTTTGGGGTAATAACCCGCTGTTAGAACAAGTGACGTTCATAAAACATCTTTTGGGGAATACTCCCGCTATAAGCAACAGAATAATTGGGGATAAGACCCGCTATAGCATAATGTGCCACAATGGCAGCTCAAGAACAACATACTATACTTGGGGATAACACCCGCTCGAATACACAATGTGCCGAAATGGCAGCTAAAGAACAACTATATACTTGGGGATAAGACCCGCTCGAATACACAACGTGCCGCAATGGCAGCTAAGCCACAACTGAACTGGGTCACATGACCGCAAAGCTACGGAGCTCGTTCGGCATGCGCACAAGGTCCGAACATGCCGCCCCGCGTTGCAATGTGCGTAGCACATTCAAAATATTAAAAATACACTATAAATACAAGAACTAAATAAAATACCAATACCATAAAATAATATTACAATACAAATACAATAATAATAAGTTGCAATAACAAGGACTATACAATACAATAAAATTAAATTCTTTGTTACAAAATTTAAGCTCTTTTCTAAAAATAGTTCGATGTATTCTTAAGAAAAGTTGAATGTAAAATAACATGTAAATCTTAGGTGCACTTTAAAATAAGTAGACAATGAGAACTAAGTATATACATTAGATTTCATTAAATTTCTGAAGAAATATTTTGTTACTAAGCTAACGAAAATCGCGATATAAACCTTATGAAAAATCCCTTTTCTTTGATTTTTATATTTAATCTCAAAAGGGCCGCAAAAATCGGCTCCTGTATGGTTAAACGTAAAGTTTGGAGTTACTCTTTTTGATGGGAGGTCACCCATGATTTGTTTAGCAGTAACCGGGTTGTTCCTAAAACAGACAACGCAATCATGCACTACTTTTCGCGCTAAATTTTTTCCACTTACGGGCCAAAACCGCATACGTACGTAATGGATTAAAGTTTGGGGACCAATATGAAAATACTTCCTGTGAAAATGCTCAAATACGAGTTTTGTGAGCTTATGGCCCTTCGGCAAAATGATTTGATGCTTCTTATCAAAGTTTAAATCTGAATTTTCCAACCTACCGCCAACTCTTAAGATATTATCTTGATCCAAAAAGGGGGATAAACATTTAATTTTACTGGAAGGGGGAACCCTTGATTCCCGTTTTAAACCCTTAATCTCTTCCTGAAATTCTGCATTTTGTACTAATCTAATTAGAGAAACTTCTGAATTTTTTATTTCTGGGGTTGTGAGGCTGCCTCTGCGCCGGTCTGCTAACTTATATTTGCAATTGTGAAAAAACCTATAAACATATGCCAGTATGCGAAGAATACTATAGTATTTACCACTTATGTTGAGAAAAAAATTTACTTCTTCAAGATTCCTGAAAAGAGAAAGAGAAATATTAGAATTGAAATCATTACAGTTATTTTTATATTTTGATTTAGCCTCTGGAATGTAATCTGTTTCTGGCACAGAAATAGTTTCTTGCTCAGTCACTAAGTCATCAGCTGCTAGGAATTTTGGTCCCCTAAACCACATTGGACTCTCTACAAGAGAATTAACACTCGCACCTCTGGTCAAGAGATCGGCAGGATTGTCCTTGCTAGAGCAGTGATACCAAGAGTTCGAATCTGAAAGTGCATTAATCTCTATGACACGGTTTGCCACAAACTGCTTCCATCGCTTTGATGATCCCTTGATCCAGAATAAGGTTATTTTGGAATCCGTCCAATAGTACACTTTCGATGTGATTTTTTGATCTAGGATGGGTTTTACTTTATTGGTCAGTCTTGCACTTAGTAAGGCTCCGAGAAGTTCTAGCCGAGGCAGAGTTATCTCCTTTATCGGTGCAACACGACTCTTTGAAGTCACGAGATTGACTTCCACACCACTCTCTCTTTTTATTCTCAGATAAATTGCAGATCCATACGCTATTTTACTAGCATCAGAAAAGGCGTGTATTTCTACAGCTATTACTTGATTCAAGC
Organism: Maratus speciosus; assembly: GCA_963932465.1. NCBI lineage: Eukaryota > Metazoa > Arthropoda > Arachnida > Araneae > Salticidae > Maratus > Maratus speciosus. The sequence continues at coordinate 177,315,561 of OZ010792.1, forward strand.
AACCAAGAATTTTCCTCGGAATTTTTAATTCTGCTAAATTTGGAAGTTCTTCGAGCCACTTTAACCATTTTTCGTGCACATTAGTTGGTAACTGTTCATCCCATGCTGTCTTCTTTAGCCATAGTTCTTGGAACAGGCATTTTATTCTAATGGTGAATGGCGTCAGCATGCCTAACGGATCGAAGATTTTACCAACTGCTTGCAATAGTAGACGTTTTGAGCTTTTTTGCGATGACAAGAATTCTATTAAACTTTTGACTTCGAATGTCAGACAATCTTCTTCTGTTTTCCAGGACATTCCTAATACCTTGCTTAGATTGCTTCCTAGGCTTTTTGCAGCATGTTCTGTTTGAATATTTAAACCTTCCTCTTGCCAGCACTTCAGTAACGCTTCATCATTGGTTATCCATTTTCGAAGAATCATTCCTGCTTCAGACATTATTTTGTTAGCATTCAGGGAAACATCAAGAGCTTCTTGCAACGTATCTTCGCCAGATATAAAATCGTCCACATAAATATATTTATCGAGTAGGTGAACAGTTCTTGGGTGTAGGTTCATAAACCGCTTGATGTGCTCCCTTATTGTAGCAGATAGGAGGAATGGAGAGGCATTGACTCCAAAAATAACACGTTTGAATCTGAAGACCTTGAAAGATTTTAAACCATCATCATACCACAGAAAACGGACAGAATCCCGATCTTTTTCAGCTAGTGAGATTTGAAGGAACGCCTTCTCGATATTAGAAGAAAAGGCAATTTCGTATAATCTGAAGTGGATTAAAATATCAAATAGAAGTGGATTTAAGTTGGTGTCGGGCCATAAACAATCATTAAGGGACAAATCATTGTTATCATGAGAGCTGGCATCGAAGACGATTCGGACCTTTGTAGTAAGTTTATCTTCTTTACAGACCGCATGATGGGGCAAACAATAAACTGCCCTGTCTAAAACAGGTTCATTTTCTTGCACCTGCTCTATAATTCCTTGCTTTAAATATTCCGTGATTATTTCAGAATATTGTCGAAAAAGCTCTGGGTTTCGATAAAATTTTCTTTTTAGACCTTCCAAACGCTGTTTCGCAACATTAAAATTATCATTTAAATCCTTCCAGTCTTTTTTCCACGGTAACTGAACTTCATAACGATCGCCTACAAATTTGACAGTTTTATCGAATATTTGTTGTGCTTGATCAGTTTCCGATATTTTCGGATCATCATGTTTTATGCGTATAGACTCAAGCTCCCAAAATTGTTTTAAATTATCATTTATTTCATCGAAATCTCTAACGAAATTGCACATAGTAATATTGTTTGTTTGCGTGTTCTCCTCTAGCGCCCCAGTTGGGATCCATCCAAAAACAGTGTCTTGCAGAAAAAGTTTATCATTTATCTTAATTGAATTATGCTTTAAAATTCTATAAAATAATTCAGCGCCAACCAATGCGTGAACTTTTCCCGGTTTGAAAAATGTGGGGTCTGCCAATTCCACAATATTCGGTAAATTAATGTCCGATACATTTAATTGCTTTGATGGAATTACATCCGTGATTTTGGGAACAATTAAGAAATCTATATTCTCCCTGAAAGAGCCATCTTCGTTTGTAATTACACTCGAAATTTTATTTTTTACATTATAAGTATAACCGTTTAATCCTGTAACGGGTACATTAATTATCCTTTTTTTAAATTTCAGCATGTCAGCGCAATCCTTAGTTAAAATATTGACATTGCTAGCATTATCCAAAATGACTCTAAACCTTCGTTTATTTCCGAAATTATCTTCTATAAAAACAAAGCATGTACTCAATAAAATTGATTTTCTTTCTTTACTTATATTATTCAAGGTCTTTAAAGATTCGTCATTATTTACCGAAATGTTTTTCATTTCTCTATTTACCGCACCTGCAAGAGGGGAGGAAATTTGGGGGGAAGCCAATTCATTTTTGGATTTATTTTCTTTTTCTCGATGAAGCCATGAGCTGTGTCGCAATCCACAGGTATTACAATTATATTTTGAAATGCAAGAATTTACGCAATGAGAATTATTCAAACAATTAATACACAGCTTATTTTTCTTCACAAAATCGTATCGTTCAGAAACATTCATTTTTAGAAACTGAGAACATTTGTTCAAATTATGAAAAGCCAATTTACACAGAATACAAGTTTTTCCATTCGATTTATCATTCGAATTTAGCATGAAATTTTTTTGTTTGTTCGAAAGAGGAATGTTTTTGTTTAAGGGTTTTGAAGCAGAGTATCTATTTACGCTTTCTAACGTAGAACTGCGGTTTTCCAAAAATGACATTAACTCATTAAATTGCGGGTATTCTGATTTTTTAATCGAATATTCAAATAATTTTCGAGATTCCTTATCTACCTTTTGCAATATAATATTGATAAGGATAGCATCAGACAGATTGTTTTGTTCATATTGTAATACTTTTAAGGCCCTCAAATTTTTATTTACACAATCAATAAAGGATCTCAATTCTTTAGAAGACTCGTAATGTATTTTTTCATAATTAATTATAGCTGATAAATGAGTGTCAATGAGCAAACGTTGATTTTCGAATCTTTCAGTAAGTGCTGTAAACAATGACTCTAAGGAATCGTCTGGGCTCTCTAGTTGTTTTGCTTCATTTTTTAGCGATGCTCGCAAATAAAACAGCTTCTGAGCGTCATTTAACTGGGCATTATTGATAATTAAATTTGTAAATTGTACTTTAAAGATTGACCACTCTTCATATTTACCATTGAATGTTGGTAGTGGGATTTCAGGTAACTTAACTTTAATATTATTCAAACTTGTAGATTCAATACTATCAGCATGCACATTTATTTCAGAAACTTTAAGATTTTTAAGAAATAGGTTGAGACTTACCTCAAGTTTCTCGAGACGATCTTCGAGTTCATCTAACTCGTTTTCGATTTCTGGTAAGTCCTTAATATCAGGGATATCATAATATTTATCCCGTATTAGCATTTTATCGCATTCTTAAGTTTCAATCGGTCTAAATGACCGCGTTGCGACCACTTGCGTTAGTTGAATTTTTCCCCCTCGTGTTCATTCTTTCCCATTTCCGCGAAATCTGTGGGGGAAAGTTTCTTCGAAGTCCGGACTCTCTGCCTGTTGTTATTTCGTCTTTCTTTCTATTTGCTATTTTAGCCGTTCATAGAATACTTTTTTTGCTTTTGGAATGTGACTTAAAATTGTTTTATTATATTAGTTGTGAAGTCAGTTCGCACAAAAAACTGTTGTATGTCACTTACATTTTTTCTTCATTGTGAAATATTGCAGGAATAAATTCTCAAATTGACAATCGTGAAAAAAAGGGAAATTCATCATTGTATGTGAATACTGTGTGTGACTTTAAGATTGAAGACAAATAGTTTTCTTTTTCACATTTTTATATCACACAGCACACAAATGTTACAAACAATCACAAACACTGAAAAACATGTAGAATGATGAGGTGACTTTGGGGTAATAACCCGCTGTTAGAACAAGTGACGTTCATAAAACATCTTTTGGGGAATACTCCCGCTATAAGCAACAGAATAATTGGGGATAAGACCCGCTATAGCATAATGTGCCACAATGGCAGCTCAAGAACAACATACTATACTTGGGGATAACACCCGCTCGAATACACAATGTGCCGAAATGGCAGCTAAAGAACAACTATATACTTGGGGATAAGACCCGCTCGAATACACAACGTGCCGCAATGGCAGCTAAGCCACAACTGAACTGGGTCACATGACCGCAAAGCTACGGAGCTCGTTCGGCATGCGCACAAGGTCCGAACAATCATCATTATTTCAAAGAACTTGCTTCCCATTTATTACCGGAACATATAAATGAAAGAAAACAGAAAATAACACTGCCAAACCATTAAAAGAGAGAGAAGAGAATTTTGTGGGAATCAGTAAAAAAATTACCGTATCTCCAAAATCTGAAAAGTATCGTTTTTGTACAATAAAACAAATTCGAAAGATAAAACAATTTTCTCAGAAATGTAGTATGATTATCTGTGAAGAACATACATATAATTTATTTGTACAATAAGAAAAATAATGAGAATTTTATAATGTAGGTTAGAAATTACGAAATAAAAATCTCTTTTGGATAATTCAGTGAATGTTTATACTATGATTTAAAAAAAATATTTTAAGTATTTTTCTAAAATTTATCTATTTTCAAATTTTCATACTGTAAGTAAAAACACATTTTTTTTTTAAACGATGCCGCAGAAAATGTTTTTATTATTATTATTATTATTATTATTGAAATCCAATAGAGGCTTGGGGGGTGGTATCTAACAAATTTAAATTTGTTGTCCTTCATCAATTATTCAAACTATTTTTCAGAATAATGTTTTCCAGAATATCAGAGAAAATTCATTTAAATTAAATTATTGCTGCATATTTATAATTTCGGAGAAAATTTCCTTATTGTTTTTATTATTTTAATGAATGTTATTATAAAACAATAAATTATAATATTAATACCTTATTATGAAATGTACAATTGAATATTTATTTTAATTAAATAGTTGCTGTAAAATACATCCCTATTAAGATGAACCTTTCAATGGTTCTATTAATTAAAATAATTTATCCATCTTAGGATTTAAATCTACAATTGCAAATGTATTTAAAATATATATATAATTTCAATAACTTATTTATTATTTACTTTATATAAGCGAAGTTCGTATCCAGAGTTTTTATTCAAGGGCGCTGCTCCCACCCTGAAATAAGTACAAAAACTACAAATCGAGACCCCTCATACACACACAGACATCCCACAAAATAAATAAATAAAACGTAGTTACAACATTTACATTTATAATTTCGAAGTTAAGTATTTTTTACCATTTTCTTTATTATCTATACTCCTATTATAAAGAGGAAAAAATTGTTTATTTGTCGGAGATAAGCTCTGGAACTACCGAACCGATTCCAAAAGTAATGGTATCAAAATGATGGTGTTAGTCCAACTTAGAACATAGGCTATATCTTATGGCGGTGCCACTACCCCAAAGGGGGTGTAGGAGCAAAAAACGTTCTAAAAATGCGATTTTAGTGTTACTGAAGGGCTTAGAAATATGAAATTTTGAATATTAGTTACTTATAAGATATAAATGATGTCTAAGAACAGTTCTTAAATAATTCGAAATTTAAAAGGGTTGAAAATGCACAAAATGTGTTCTAAAAAACGCTCTAAATGGTAGTTTCTACACAATCTCAAGAAATACCAAACCGATTTAAAAAGTATTGGTGTCAAAATGATGGTGACAACGCTTGCTCCAAGATAGGCTATGTTTTATGTCTGTGCCACTACCCCAAAGGAGGTGTAGGAGCAAAAAAACGTTCTAAAAATGCGATTTTAGCGTTACTGAAGGGCCTAGAAATATGAAATTTTGAATATTAGTTACTTATAAGATATAAATTATATCTAAGAACAGTTCATAAACAATTCGAAATTAAAAAGGGGTGAAAATGCACAAAAAGCGTTCTAAAAAACGTTCTAAATGGTAGTTTCTACACAATCTCAGGAAATACCAAACCGATTTAAAAAATATTGATGTCAAAATGATGGTGACAACACTTGCTCCAAGATAGGCTATGTTTTATGTCGGTGTCACTACCCCAAAGGGGGTGCAGGAGAAAAAAACGTTCTAAAAATGCGATTTATGTGTTACTGAAGGTCCTAGAAATATGAAATTAGAAATATTAGCTACTTATTAGATATAAAGAATTTCTAAGAACAGTTCTTAAGCAATTCGAAATTTGAAAGAGGTGAAAATGCTCGAAAATCGTTCTAAAAAACATTCTAAATGGTGGTTTCTACACAATCTCAGGAAATACCAAACCGATTTAAAAAATAATGGTGTCAAAATAAGGGTGTCAAAATGACGGTGACAACCCTTGCTCCAACATAGGCTATGTTTTATGTCGGTGCCACTACCCCAAAGGGGGTGCAGGAGAAAAAACGTTCTAAAAATCCAATTTTTGCATTACCGAAGGGCCTAGAAATATGAAATTTGAAATATTAGCTACTTATTAGATATAAAGAATTTCTAAGAACAATTCTTAAACAATTCGAAATTTAAAAGGAGTGAAAATACGCGAAAAGCGTTCTAAAAAACGTTCTAATGGTGGTTTCTTCACAATCTCAGGAAATAGAAAACCGATCTAAAAAATAATGGCGTCAGAATTATGGTGAAAACCCTTGCTCCAAGATAGGCGATGTTTTATGTCCATGCCACTACCCCAAAGGGGGTGCAGAAGCAAAAAAACGTTCTAAATTGCGGCTTTTGCGTTACGGAAGGGCCTAGAATCGTGAAATTTGGAATGGTAGTTAGTTATAAGATATCCATGATCTCTAAGGACATTTCCTAAAAAAATCGAAATTTAAAAATGGGTCAAAATGCGCAAAAAGCGTTATAAAAAACTTTCTACATTGCAATTTCTATGCAATCTCAGGAAGTACTGAACCGATTTCAAATATAATGGTTTAAAAATGATGGTGACAGATCTTGCTCCAAGATAGGCTATATTTTATATCTGTTTCCACTACCCCAGAGGAGATGCAGAAGCAAAATGCGCGAAAAGCGTTCTAAAAACGTTCTAAATGCCGATTTGTCGGCAATATCTCAGGAAGAATGAATCTGATTTCAAACGTAATGGTAGGAAATTGATGCTGACAGCCTCTGCTCTAACATGGACGCTATTTTATGTCGGTATCACTATCACCAAGACGTTTCAGGAGCAAAAAAGCGTCCTAAATTTCGATTTTTGTGATCGGTAGGAGCTAGCAACTTAAAATTAGGCAAGGTACATATTTATTAGCTATAAATGATCTTTAAGAACAGTTTCCAAAAAATTGGAAATTTAAAAAGGGGTGAAAATGCGCGAAAAGCGTCCTAAAAACGTTCTAACTTGCGATTTCTACTCAATCTAAAGAAATACCAAAGCTATTTCAAAAGTATAATGGTTGCAAATCAATGGTGACAGTCCCTGCTATAACATAGGTTATATTTTATGTTGCTGTCACTACCATCTGTGGGTTGCAAAAGCAAAGCATGTTCTAATTTGCGTTTTTTGCATAACTGAAGGGTCTAACACTTTGAAGTATGGCATGTTATTTACTTACAAGATGCAACTGCTTTCTAAGAACAGTCGAAAGGAAATTCCAAATTTTAAAAAAATGAAGTGAGTGAAAAGCGTTATAAATTACAATTTTTAAGCAAACTTATAAATTACCAAACCGATTAAAAAAATAATGATGACAAATTTTGGTGATAGAACCTGCTCAAACATAAGCTATATTTTATGTCTGTTCTACTACCACAAGATGGTTGCACGAGCTAAATACTTTCTAAATTGCGATTTCTGTGATAGTGAAAAGGCTAGAAACTTTAAATATGACATGGTAGTTACTTATAAAATATAAATGCCTTCGAAGGAACGTCGAAAATAAATTCGAATTAAAAAGGGGTGAAGCGAAGGGGAGGTGTGAGAAGCATTCTAAAAAAGTTCTAAATTACGATTCTATGCAATTTCAGGGAATATAAACCGATTATAAAAGTAATAGTTTCGAATCAGTGGTAACAGTCTCTGATCCTACACAGGCTATATTTTATGCCGGTGATTCTACCACCTGGGGTTCACAGGAACAACAAACGTTCTAAAAAAGGGCTTTAAAAGCTTTCTAAATTACGTTTCTGTGGAATATTAGTAAATAACAAACCGATTTCAAAATTAATGTTGGCAAATTAATGGTGACAGTTCCTGTTTCAACATAGCCCTTTATGTTGAGAGAGGTGGTAGGACTTGGAATTCGACATGATGGTTAATTTTAAGATGTAAGAAGATGGTTTCTAAAAAATTCAAAACTTCAAATGAATACTGAAATGAGCTTATTAATTGAGCATAAAAGTTTCAAAATATTTTCTAAATTATCATTTATTTAGTTTTATTTCATTTTATTAATTTAAGCATATTTCTGCTTAATACAGTGTAATAATGATGTTTAGTCAAACTGTGTTTTAAATAGTAATTTTTGAAATATTCCTAAAAGTAATAAGTACCTTTTAAAAAAATAAAAATTTAGTTAGTACCTTTTGATAAAAATTAGACATATAAATATCACTTGGCATATTTCAAATATTACGCGAGCAAAGCCGCGGGGTTTGCTAGTATATATATAATATGCTGGTAAATTAGTGGTATTGTATTTGGTTTTTGTGTTGCATGTCATAGGTTCCATTTTTATTTTCAGTTTAATTGTTCAATTTAATGTCAGTGTAATATATTGATGCTAAATTTATTTATTTTATTTTATTAAATGGATATAGAGTGTCGGAGTATCATAAAAATCTACCTGACTCTGATTATGTCCTTCCAAAATAAATAAATAAATAAATAAAAAATAAATAAGTAAATAAATAAAAAACCCCTATCACGAATTTAGATTCATATTAGTAAATGTTTTCCTACTAATTATTGATTCATAGTAACATCAGAAATTCAATCAAATCATTTACTATTTACTTTTAAGTATTTATGAAAAATGAAGAAAGAGTTATTAAAAACACTTATCTAGATGCCAACTGAATATATACTTAAGCGAAATAAATAATTGCTGTAAAAGGTTGTGAAATAAATAATTGCTGTAAAATGTTGTAAAATGAATAATTGCTGTAATCTTTTAAAGTTCAGTCAATATTTTCACCCTACGTTATCCGTTTTCGATCATCTGATAACACCGGCAAGTTTCCCCTTCGTTTTCGGCCTGCTGGTAACGGCGGCAAATGGACCGAACGCGACTACTAACGTTCTAAAAAATGTCGCGACTACTCTCGGGTTAATAAAAACATATATGATTAACCAACACTTTATCACATTTTATAGGAGACAATACGGAATTTCTTATTTGTATGGCCTTACATATATCTCAGTCATAAAAATGTAAAATTTTGTGCCAATTAATGCACGCAATTGCGAAACTGAAATCGCAAAGAATGAGAAAAGGAAGGCCAAGTAAAATCGTGTAAATCGAGGAATCTTTCTTCGTAGTGCTGGGAAAATACTGCTACAAAAACTATTTTAGGTGGTATTTGGTGTGAAATGTTTATATGTATTCATTCCTGTCCTATATATCCTTTTTTTTTATTTTTTATTTGCTTATTCCATTTTTCTTTTGCACGTGAAAATCTTACAAATTAAAATTAACTCTTTGGGAGAAATTGTTATTCATTTTTTTTTTTTGGCAACAATAAAGTTTATAAAATTTAACAGAATAATGTCAGTTTATTCTGTATGAAAATAACGAACTTTTTCATTTATAATCAAATAGTTGAATAAATAAATGAAAATATTATTCTATATAGTATATAAATACTATTTTCATTTCTGCGTTTAAATAAATCTATATGCAAATATCTATACAAAGGCATTCATTAATTCATTCCTTTTGCTTTGATTTGACTTCAAAAAACCATACATACTTTCACATTTATGATATTTTTAGATGAGATGCTGTTGCTACGCAACGGTTAAAAGAAAAAATGAAATATAAGTAAATTCATAAAATAAAATGTTTTATATTATTCGAACACATGTATAAAATTCTATCATAAGTTATACACCTAATTTAAAAGCTCTGACAAATGTTTTGACAAAATTGCAAACTAATAAGAATAATTTAATACTCTTATTTAAAAATTTCAGCATCCAAAATTTACCATTTAAATCTATTATTCATATGAGCGATTTCTTTCAACAAATGAAAATTTGAAAATCTTCTGACTTCCCATAGAAAAGCATTATATCACAAAATAAAATGTTCTGTATATTCCGAACGAATGAACCAAATTTAACCCAAAACTATACAGCTAAATCCGGGGAGCTCATCAACATGCCCAGGGAATTTCAAGCCGATGGGATGCTTTTTGCGGCAGTTATCGCGGAACAGACAGACAGACTAACAGACAGACAGACTAACGGAAACCAAAACTTTTCGTGTCTCCACAGTAAGCCTTCACTGACGTTTCGGCAATTAATTTTAAGGTAATTTTCAGTTAGTTAGTCGCAGTTGATAAATTGTGCAGCAGTCTTCATGGTTACAGCCGTATACGATAATATATATCTATTTACACGGTGTACCTGAAAAAAGGTTCAAAACTTTACGTGGTGAAAGAACGCAGCTATACGAGCAAATTTCGTCATTGAATGTATAGTCGGGACGCAAGCGCTGAGAAGTTAAAATGTAAGTTCCCGCTGTCCCATGGCGATAGATTGGTCGAAGTGGTCCCATAGCATAGCCACCAAGATCACCGCATCTTTCGTGTTTAGGTTTTACATATGACCCCACAGGAAAAAGTCCAATCTACGAGTACCCGATGGAAGCCAATATGGGTCTAGTCGCAGGATTGCCGTTGTTGCCAGCGTAGTTCGGGAAATGCGTGGTGTATGATTTGTAGCTGTAGCATTATGACTATGTGACGACAAAACAAGATTTTAATGCAGTGGAATCTCGTTACAAACACCGTCATCTTAACGTATTTGTCAATTCGACGAATGTTATTTAAATTGTTTAAAAAATCATATTAACCTGTTTCATTATAAAAATATTCACTTTAATGAATTTTCCAGTATAACGAATTTAATAAGTACTCCCTGACATTCATTGTAACGAGATTTTACTGTATTTCTAGAACTTAATTATAAATTAATTTTAAGGTAATTTTCAGTTAGTTAGCCGCAATTGATAAATTGTGCAGCAGTCTTCATGGTTACAGCCGTATACGATAATATATATCTATATACACGGTGTACCTGAAAAAAGGTTCAAAACTTTACGTGGTGAAAGAACGCAGCTATATGAGCAAATTTCGTCATTGAATGTATAGTCGGGACGCAAGCGGTGAGAAGTTAAAATGTAGGTTCCCACTGTCCCATGGCGATAGATTGGTCGAGGTTGTCCCATAGCATAGCTACCAAAATCACCGACCTTTCGTGTTTAGGTTTTACATATGACCCCACAGGAAAAAGTTCACTCTACGAGTACCCGATGGCAACCGATATGGATCTAGTCGCAGGATTGCCGTTGTTGTCAGCGTAGTTTGGGAAATGCCTGGTTTATGATTTGTAGCTGTAGCATTATGACTATATGACGACAAAACAAGATTTTAATGCAGTGGAATCTCGTTACAAACACCGTCATCTTAACGTATTTATCAATTCGGCGAATGTTATTTAAATTGTTAAGAAAATCATATTAACCTGTTTCATTATAAAAAATATTCACTTTAATGAATTTTCCAGTATAACTAATTTAATAAGTACTCCCTGACATTCATTGTAACGAGATTTTACTGTATTTCTAGAACTTAATTATAAATTAATAAATTAACTTTAAGGTAATTTTCAGTTAGTTAGCCGCAGTCGATAAATTGTGCAGCAGTCTTCATGGTTACAGCCGTATATGATAATATATATCTATATACACGGTGTACCTGAAAAAAGGTTCAAAACTTTACGTGGTGAAAGAACGCAGCTATACGAGCAAATTTCGTCATAGAATGTATAGTCGGGACGCAAGCTGTGAGAAGTTAAAATGTAGTTTCCCACTGTCCCATGGCGATAGATTGGTCGAGGTGGTCCCATAGCACAGCCACCAAGATCACTGCATTTTTCGTGTTTGGACTTTTTCCTGTGGGGTCATATGTACAACCCAATCTACGAGTACTCGATGGAAACCGATATGGATCTAGTCGCAGGATTGCCGTTGTTGCCAGCGTAGTTCGGTAACTGCCTAGTGTCCTCGCAAATCTGCGTCAGTCCCTATTCCGCAGGTGTGAAGCGTGCATTGCAGCTGGTGGAAGATCCGTAGTGCAATTTCTTTGAGCAGGCACATTAATTACATTCATGTTAATAAAATGTTTTCTGAAGAATTTTCTCTCATTATTGTGTTAATTCGTCAACTGCTACAGTGGAAAACTACCTTTTAACTTCTCACCGCTTGCGTTACGACCTTAACTTATACGACAATAATAGTTGTGTCTTCCCTGCACTGTTAAAATTTTTGCAGCATTCTGGCAGGTCATTAGACCGTTTTTTTCAAAAAACGGTTTTATAACCATAGTTTAACTATATTCTGACCATAAAATGACCAATAATATGGTCAGAATAGTGTTAAAATTACGGTTGTGTAACCGTTTTCGGAAAAACGGTCAAATGACCTGCCAGAATGCTGCAAATTTTTAACAGTGTGTAGTGTTTTGCTCCCTTTTTCAGATACACCCTGTATATGTGTATATAATACCTTTCAATGAAAATTTATCTGTTCAAATTAAAATATCATTCCAATTTCTAAATGAAGATGACATGTAAGAAAATTATGTATTAATTGTTATACTAAAACATATATTAATGTAAATCTTCTTGGCAAATATAACTCACTAGAAAATCTCAAAATATGGACAATCTAAAAAATTAAATATATGGATGATACTAAACAAAATTGTAATAAAAAGGAATTAATAACAAGAGGAAAAAATTAATAGAAAGATATAATGAAGGAAAATAAACATTACAAACAGAACGGCACGGTATTTAATCGTCAGTTGGCATGAATACTACGGACTGCATTATTTCACATAACAGGCAGCTAAACATGCAAAATACAGCCTGTTCCTTGACATTATAATGCATTGGAATCCAAAATCGGTGAAGAAACAAGGAAAAAAATGAATACATTATTGAATTAAAGAACAAAAATGTATTAGCACCTTTTAACAACAGGCAGATTGATGATCCAACATAACAGAATGCATAACGTCAAAGATAGGAGACAAACTCAAAATACATACAGTCAATTCAGTTATCATTTATTTAAAATAATAGTAGCAAGAAATATATAAAAATAAAAAAGTGTCTACATATTTATTCATTAAAATTAAATTAAATAAAAAAGGAAACTATCTTTTTTTAAAATTATAAAGCCACATATCTAATGGAAAATTTTCATTTTTATATTTCTATAAGCCAAATTCTTCATTATACGTATATTTATCGATTAATAATAGTAACAATAATAATAGCAGTAAAGGCACACTCACTCACACACACACACACACACATATATGTGTGTGTGTGTGTAAGAGAGTGAACGATATAGCGCAAATTACCGTGTAAATTATACAAATACCAACCATTTGGGATGTCCATCTGTAAAAGGTAACTGCGATTTAAAGTTAGAATGCCATCTACATATTATTCATAACTTCAAAAACAGTTGTTTTAAGTATAATGTATTTTTTTTCATCTCTGTATCTCAGGGATTCCCTGAATTTTACTTTATACTAAACTATTTTTCAAATAAATGTATTTTTAGATTATCCTTCAAAATCCTGAAAGATATAAAAAATTCTGAAAGATATATTTCTGTCTTCAAGCAATTTAAGTTGTTTTCTGCAAATGAAAGAGTATGCTACAGGTACATTAATGGTTAGTAACATACTTTTGGTTCTACTTTTATGCTTTCATAACAAATTAAAAAATATATTTTTAAACTATTTTTTAATCCAATTGTAAATATATATATATATAAATATTAGATATCTCTTGTTATCTATCTGTAAATATTTATACATCGCTATCTTCTCTTGACTAGTTATAGTAAGTATGAGTTCTGAATTTAATATTAAGAAAAATATGGTTTAATATGAACATATACTTTATTCATAAAAATTTTCTTTATAAATTTTGTCACATTTAAATCATTTTCTTTGAGTATTCTTTTGAAAAATTATCAAAAACGTTTATGAAATAGTGTAAAATGCTGAGTGTATAGAGTTTTTCTTAGTATTTTCTTCAGTGGTTTTCACAGATAGTTAATTTTTCTTCTGCATATGTGGTCTTCTATATAACTTATGTAAAAAAAAAAAAAAAAAAAAAAAAAAAAAAAAAAAAAAAAACAGATCCCGGAAAAAAATAATCCTGAATAATCCTGAATAATTATTCTCATTATTAATTTAAAATACGTATTCAACATGCTGACATTATCTTATTTCGGTAAAAGGAAATAAACGAGTTAGTAATTAAAGCGAAATCATCGTGAATCGGATTTAACATGCTACAAAATTTTAATTTTCGAAAAAAATAATTACCTTTAAAATGTGGCAATAAGATATTTAAACGCTTTTACAATGAACGTGTATGTAAAATTACTTCCACTGAAATGAGTTTAATTTTCGTTTAGACGAATAATAATTTCAATTTCTAAATTAATTTTTATTTCCAAATATTGGACAAATTTATTTACTGCATTCTCTGTAAAAATTAATCTAAATGCAAATGTTCGTTTACAAACTAAGCTATATTTTTATTTTAAACCGTTGAAGTTCATGGCGTTACAAATGAGTCCCCCTTTCATTTATTTTGTGAAAGCATTAACACTTCGTTAAATTTAATTTCAATTAACTTGTATAATTTCTTTCAGTATTCCCCAGATTAATTCACGTCAAAGTCATTGAATGAATCATAGAATCGCTGATAAATCGGGTAAATCGAGCTTTTTGAAGATTATCATAACACACTTCTCTTACTAAAGATTGCTACTGGAATTAGTTCAGAAAAACATAAATTAGTTCAGCATTCATTAATTGGATGGAATAAGAGTATATCAAATGTTTGTAAGATTACACAGTGTCCGCACTGCAATTTTATATAAACAAGGAGGGTGATAAAAGTCAACATGAGAAACTATATTTATGTAGGATATCCATATCAGAATTCATGTCTTTTATCGGAAAATACAGGGTCTTACCCGAATTTTAGTTCATAGTATTTACAACAATGTACACGGATTCACGAAATTTTATTGGACTAATTTTGAATAGTTCGGAATGTGATGATATTATGTGAAATACTAGAAGTGTATTGTGATACGATCTGCAACACCGTATGTAACATTAATTACAATACAAAAAATTCGCTGTTTCTATCACATTTCCAAACTTATTTTAATATCATTACATTGTTTTCCGAAAAAAGTAACTATAGTGCAAATTTTTATATAATTTCTTTATGATTTGTATAGTTATGAAGAAAATCTTAGCTGCATCTTAGTTATAGAAAATTTGAGTTGTGAAATTAGTATTAGGAAAAAATATTATTTAATATGTAGATATATCGAATGTTCGATTCATAAAAATTACCTTTATAATTCATTACACATTTTAATAATTTTCTTTGAGTATTCTTTTATAAAAATTATCAAAATCTTTTATGTAAAATTGTAAAATGGTAGCTGTATAGTGTTTTTACTCCTATTTTTTCTCAGGTAGTTATATTGTCTACTTATAAGTAACGTTGTATCCTATATACTTTATGTAAAAAAAAAAAAAACAGATACCGGTAAACACAATCCTGAATAACAATTATTCTCAATAATAATTAAAAATACAAATTCAACTATCTGACATTATCTTATTTCGTTAAAAGAAATTAAATGAATTAATAATTAAAGCGAAATATTCTTGAATCGGATTTAACATGCTACAAAACTTTGACTTTTCGAAAAGATTAATTTCCTTAAAAACGTAGCAATGAGATATTTAAATATTTTTACGCAGAACGTATAGAGGAAATCGCTTTAAATTGAATGACTTTAATTTTCATTGAGATGAATAATAATTTCAATTTCTAAATAATTTTTTATTTTCAAATATTGGACAAATTTATTTACTACATTATCTGTTAAAATTAATCTAAATGCAAATGTCCGTTTACAAACTAAGCTATATTTTTATTTTAAGGTATTGAGGCTCACGGCGTTACAAATGAGTCTCTCTTTCATTTATTTTGTGAAATCAACACTTCGCTAAATTTATTTTCAATTAACTTGTAACATTTCGTTCAGTATTTCCCAGATTAATTCACGTCAAAGTGATTGAATGAATCATAGAATATCTGGTAAATTGGTTCAATTAAAAAAAAAAACCCTTAACGGGTTAAAAGTTTGTGCCGCATCACTTTATCTTATTGCTATGAGCATTTTAAATATGGAACTTAAAAATAATGATATCAAATGTTAAGTGAAGCTATATTATTTATTTCATCATTTTATTTTTGTTTTATTTATAGTTGCATGTGTAAGAATTTTGTTAAATTTAAAAGGATGTATAAAAATTTATTCATTGATGCTTTATCTTTCACATCTTTCATAAATTCAAACTATGAGTTTCAAAAGATATGATATCAAAATTTAAGTTCGCCTTGATGTAGCCTTAAACAATATGTTTCAAAATTCAATTTTAATTGTTTTTGGTTTTGGCTAAATATATTTACACATCTAACCAAAACTTTTAATTTTTCAATGCACTGTTAAAAATATCACTCTCACTGAACCTATACAATGCACTGTAATGTATTTATATGAATAAATTGATTTATCTTTTGTGCCACGCTGTCCAAAATCAAAAATAAAATTTATGTAAATGATTTCTTTGCGTCATAATATCCATTTGCATATATTTCGGTTAGTTTGGATACAATGACGCAAAGAAATTATGGTTTTTTTATGCGTTACGGTTTGTTTCACAGATATAGAAAGCTTTGTTTAAATTTACTACGTAAAAAGTTTACTTTCTTAAGAAAAATATCAAGTAATATTACTCTTTAAACCTTTTTATTTAATATACAATAAAATTGTAAGCACAGGAGAACAACGAAGACAGGCTTTTAATCACAGAATTTGACCCCGAAAGTAGTAGGGGAGAGTGGTAATGAATGGGCCATTAACACAATATGAAAAAGTATTTGCATAAAAGTATTTTAGATGCCACCAATAGATGAAGCTATTTATTCTACCAAACTCATCAAATTTTCTATTGTTTGGGAGAGACCATTTTCCCACTACAGTAAAATGGTCAAGAATCTGATATTGAAAAGTAATTTTTTTCCCTTTTCAGTAAAATTAAGATAAATAGTATTTGTTATTTATCGTCTCCCATGATAAATCGTGCTTTTTGAAGATTATCATAATACGCTTCTCTTACTAAAGATTGCTACTGGAATTAGTTCAGAAAGACCTGAATTAGTTCAGCATTCATTAATTGGATGGAATAAGAGTATATGAAATGTTTGTAAGATTACACAGTGTTCGTACTGGGATTTTATATAAACAAAAAGGGTGATAACAGTCAACATGAGAAACCATATTTATGTATGATATCCATATCAGAATTCATGTCTTTTATTCGAAAATACAAGGTCTTATCCGAATTTTAGTTCATATTATTTACAACAATATACATGGATTCACGAAATTTTATTGGACTAATTTTGCATAGTTTGGAATGTGATGATATTATGTGAAGTACTAGAAGTGCATTGTCATACGATCTGCAACACAGTGTGTAACATTAATTACAATACCAAAAATTCACTGTTAACATCACATTTCCACCACTTATTTTAATACCATTACATTGTTTTTCGAAGAAAGTAACTATGATGCAAATTTTCATACAATTTATTTATGATTTTTATAGTTATGAAGAAAATCTTAGCTGCATTATAGTTATAGAAAATTTGAGTTGTAAAATTAATATTAGGAAAAAATATGATTTAATATGTAGATATATGTTATTCAGATGTTCGATTCATAAACATTTCCTTTATAATTCATTACAAATTTTAATCATTTTCTTTGAGTATTCTTTTGTAAAAAATATCAAAATCGTTTACGTAAAATTGTAAAATGCTAGCGGCATAGTGTTTTACCTCTTTTTTTTAATCAAATAGTTATTTTGTCTATTTATAAGTGACGTTGTCTCCTACATACGTTACGTAAAATAGAATCGGATACCGGTAAACATAATCCTGAATAACAATTATTCCCATTATTAATTAAAAATACAAATTCAACTGTCTGACATTATCTTATTTCGTTAAAAGAAATTAAATGGATTAATAATTAAAGCGAAATCCTCTTGAATCGGAATACCATGCTACTAAGCTTTGACTTTTCGAAAAGATTAATTTCCTTAACAACGTAGCGATGAGATATTTAAATAATTTAACACAGAACACATGTGAAAAATCACTTTAACTTGAATGACTTTAATTTTCATTGGGATGAATAATAATTTCAATTTCTAAATATATATATATTTTTTTACTTTTCAAATACTGGGAAAATTTATTTACTGCCTTCGCTGTTAAAATTAATCTAAATGCAAATGTTCGTTTACAAACAAAGCTATATTATATTTTATTTTAAACCCTTGAGTCTCATAGTACTACAAATGTGTCTCTCTTTCGTTTATTTTTATTTTGTGAAAGCATAACCCTCCATTAAATTTAATTTCAATTAACTTGTGTCATTTCTTTCAGTATTTCCCAGAATTATTCACGTCAAAGTGATTGAATGAATCACAGAATCTCTGGTAAATCGAGCTTTTTGAAGATTCTCATAATGCTCTTCTCTTATCAAAGAGTGCTACTTGAATTATTTTAGAAACACCTAAATTGGCTCAGCATTTATAATTGACATGGAATAAGAGTATATGAAACGTATGTAGGATTACACAGTGTCCGCACTGGGATTTTATATAAACAAGTGGGGTGATAAAACTTAACATGAGAAACCATATTTATGTAGGAGGTCCATATCAGAATTCACGTCTTTTAACTGAAAATACAGGATCTTACCCAAATTTTAGTTCATAACATTTACAACAATAGACATGTATTCACGAAATTTTATTCGACTAATTTTGCATAGTTTGGAATGTGATGATATTATGGGAAATGCTAGAAGTACATTGTAATACGATCTGCAAGACCGTATGTAATATTAATTACATTACTAATGCATCCATGTTTACATCACATGTCTACCACTTATTTTAATACCATTACATTGTTTTTCAAAGAAAGTAAGTAAAATGCAAATTTTTATACAATTTCTTTATTACTGGTATAATTATGAAGAAAATGCAAGTTGCATTTTGACTCATTACTGTTAAATAAACCTACTTTGAAAAATCCAGTTAGTGTTATGATATGGTGTTGATCACAATCGAATAGGAAGGCAAAAATTTGAGCGATGAATGGGAATATTAATGACCAAAAAATGTAAATGTAACTGAGATACTTGAATCCAAACAGAAAACTTCATGATGGTAACCTTTTCCAAGCAAATGAGGTATTTTTTTATTGTAATTTATATTTTAAGAATTCAGCCACATCCTCCATTGATCTTTTATAAAAAACGTGGTTTAAATATACTTACATACCACAACTGGAATGGCCTGAGAACATTCCGGATCTTAGTTGAAATCCTTCGGAGATAACTAATGAATCTTATGTGTTGGAAGAAAATCTGAAATAAAACCCAATTAACAGGAATAATAATCGATTCTTTGTTTCGTTTTAAAACAGTCGCATAACTAAAAACAGTTTCTTTTACTCTAAGGGAATGTGTTTTAAGGCTTCTATTAGTTCTAAAGGTCATCAAAAAGAGAAATATAGTAGACTCGCAATTTTACGACCTCAATTTAGCAACTGACTCTTCGCAATTTAGAGACCGTTGGATAAGGTCCGACTTATTTCCGATACTTACAATGTTTTTCATCGTTCTTTTAACGGCACGAAAGTAATTTGAATCTTGATTTAGCAACCTTCCCGAGAATATGGAGAAATTGCACATTGTATAAAAGTTTTCGGAGAAGTCTAAAGGGAATCAACTAACCAAACTTTTAATTCTTCTGACCTTTTCAGATACTAATCAGCTCTGCCCCCTCTACCCCTCTTTCTCATCCACTCTCTATGAATGACAATGCACGTAACAGCAACTCTTTTAAATTGCTTGGGATTTAACAGAGGGGCCAGATGAATGCTGCAGATAGATGGCTGGAAAATTTCACAACGCGGAGTGGATTAATCTTCAAAAAGCTGTACGAAGAACGCTCTGCTGTAAATGAAGAATTTGTGAGTCAGCGGACTCATGCAATGTTAAAATCTTTAAAATGAATGCAATGAAGATGACATATTTAATGTTTATGAAACGTCTGCTTTTTACAAGTTACTACTGGAGACATCTTTAGTATTTAAAGATGAAACCTGCTCTGGAGCGAAACGAGCAAAGTAAAGATTAACCGTTCTACTATGGACTAACATGTCTAGAAAAGAAAAACTTTCTCTGCATGAAAAATCGCGTAGTTTTAAAAGAATAAAATCGTTTCTTGTAGTTTACAAAGCCAATGCTACATAGATCACGTCGGACATTTTTGAATAGCTGGTCAAGAAGCTAGACAAATAAATGAAAATTAAAGAAAGATAGATCCTATTACTCATTGATAACAGCATGGCATATCCTACAGAATTTAAAAACCTAGAAGCTCTAAAGATTATTTTTCTTTCTTCAAATGTTGCATACATTTTACAGTGTATTGATAAAAGTGTTATAAAGTTTTTTTTATGTACCAAACAACGAGTCAGTTACATTCTATTTAGCTCACAAGTAAACAATATGCATACAATGGATTTGTTATAGACTATTCACATCGCATATGTTGCTTGGAAAGCAGTTTCTCAGGAGACAGTTTTGCTTGCATCTCGAAGGTTTTCTATAAAAATAAGATTGGGAAATTTAACTTTCTCCTCAGGTATACAGAAAACAGAACAACGAGGATTTAACCGATGTTCCAGAAAGACCTCCTACATCAAAAGAAGCAAAGGAGGCCATTAAGATCCGTGGAACTTTTTTGAAAGGAAAAAAAATTCTAACGACTACATTCAGATTATCAATGATATCGAAAGGAGCATTATGGAAGTTTCCAACTCTCAACTGTGAAAAAAGTATAACATATATATATTTTTAAATATTAATTAACTTTAACTACTTCGTTTTCCAAATGTGAAAGGTAGTCCTCTAGCCAGAAATGTGTATTTTAGAACTGTGTATCTAATATATAACAATTTTGTCGATAAAGATGCAATCATACTTCCTTAAATTTCAAAAATATTTTCCTGCATTTTGGGCACTAAATTTTTGAATTTACCAGAAAATTTATTTTTAGTTTTTTTCTAATCTTGAATGACATTTAATTTAAACATTAAGTGCAAATAGATTGAGTTAAACGTATGTTATATACATACATAAATATAAATTATAATGTTAGAAGGTATAATCATCGATAGATTCGTGTAAACACAGATATTTAATAAGTTGGAAAAAGTAAGCTTTACAGGAAAAACTTTAGTGTAAGGGGGAAAAAGTACTCTTCAAAAGTAATAAATCTTTTGGAATAAATGTACCAACAAAAGAGTTTAAGTATATAGCTATATAGAAGTTTTATGGTTCGGATCTATGTTGTAAGAAATAAAAGACTTGAAGTAGAAATTTTGTTGATAATAATAAAACTGCAGAGCGTTAAACATAAAATGTGACTATTGATTTTTATTTATTTTGAAACCGATTGCTATTCTTTTATATCCTGAAAGTGATTTTTGATCTTTTACGAATTTCCTTTAGAAAAGTTTTATGGGTATCATTTCAAAACATATCATTGTTGCAGATGTGCATTTATTTTCAAACATACACTATGACGCAAAAGTTTAGACAATGACGTCATTCAGCTTTAAAATGTAGAATTATGACGTCAGAATTACAAAAACCTGTAAATATATTCAAAAACTGATTTAAAATGCTATGTACAAAAGACAGTCGTTTTATTTGCTATAATACTAATTTTTTTTCATAAAAATTCAAATGTGCTTGTCGCAAAAGTTTAGACACTATTCTAAATTTCTTTGAATATTCGCTAGCATATGCAAATTTAGAATCGATGATGTCACAAATTTGGAGTACTTAAGTTCTGCAAACGATTGCGCTTCATAGTCGACATGCCGAGAGCTAAAGAAATTCAAGTGAATGAGGTTTCAAGGATTTGGCAGTTGAAAGGTGAAGGGAAGAGCGTTTCTGAAATTTCTGCTATTATTAATAGGTCAAAAAAATCTATTTATCGAGTTTTATCGAGTGGTTCCGAATATAAAGCAAAATGTCGGTCTGGGAGGCCACGTGTGACAAATGTACGAGAGGATCGCCTGATACAAAGACTAGCGAGTACTCAACAAATGAGCGTACGTGGAGTTCAAAGCTCATCGGGACTCTCTGTATCAAAGGATACGATTCGTAGACGAATTTTGGAAAAAGGAACAATCGTTTATAGCAAAATGCAGAAGAAACCAGCTCTAAAATCATATCATAAGTTACAAAGACTTATGTGGGCTCGAAAGCATATGTCATATGGAGAGAAATGGCAGTCAGTCATATTTAGCGATGAAAAAAAGTGGAATCTGGATGGTCCAGATGGTTGTTTATCGTATTGGCATGACTTGCGGAAGGAACCTCGACGTTTTTTTAGTCTCAGACAAGGAGGGGGCTCGGTGATGGTTTGGGCAGCCTTTTGCTATAATGGACAAGTATCTCTAACCTTCACCAGTGGTCGTCAAACTTCACAGCATTATACACAGACATTAGAAAAAAACCTACTGCCATTTGCTGAGCTTCTAGGGGGTCCTCAGTGGGAATTTCAGCAAGACAATGCTTCAATTCACACTGCAAAACATTCAAAATCTTGGTTTAATTCCCATAATATAAGAGTTCTCGACTGGCCAGCATGTAGCCCAGATCTTAACCCTATAGAAAACCTTTGGAGCATCATGTGTCGCAAAGTTTATAGCAACGCTAGACAATACTCTTCTGAAAAGGAACTTAAGACATCTATTGAGAATGCATGGTACGATATCGATCCACAAACTATGCAAGATTTAGTTTCTTCCATGCAATCTCGTGTATATGACGTAATACATAAGCATGGATGCGCAACCAGGTTTTAAAAATTTAATTCGATTTTATTTAATTTGTGTCTAAACTTTTGAGACAGCAGTTTATTTTTGTTACCATTTAATTTATTGCAATATGCACAATTCCACTTTTCTTTGTTATAAATATTGTTTATATGTACAGCACATTAATTTCAAGCAGTGATTTGAAAATTGAATAAATATTTTTCAAAGTATGTAAGAATTTCTTCATTGTCTAAACTTTTGCGTCATAGTGTAGTGGAATATAGAGTCTATAGTACTAAAGTAATTTAAAAAAAAAAAAAAAATAGCACCTTTTTGCACAATTATTAGTTAAAAATAGATTTGAATTTTGATTTCTGATATTTTAATTTACGGACATTTAATTATTTATAACTTTAATGAAATAATTGCATTAGAACACATTTGCTGTTTCTATATTAAATATAATCAAAAGTTAGAATTTTATGGTACATTTTTGGTTATCTTGCATAAGGAAAAAATTACGCGCGGGCGTTAATTTAATGATGCATTTGTGACACTACTCTTCTTAAACTGTTTGATTGCACTATGATAGATGGCTTGCGTAAAAGAAAAAAAAAACACATATCGTGATCTAGAGGAATCGTTTACACAGATAATCAAATATCGCCATAGCCTGAAAGTGAAAACGTTATAATGTAACTCAAAGTTAAGGTTTTTTTCACGATTTCAAAGATCATAAGTATCATAAATTCAATATCAAAACACTCGTCAGCTTCATTTTTATCTTAATCAGCTCTTGTGATTTGTTAGCTATTAAGTTAGTATAAAAGTGTTCTTGGAATAAGACATTCCAATTTGCCTACTGCTTACTGCAATCTTTGATAGCCAAGAACTTTACCAAATTATTTTCAGAGATGCTGTTGCATTTAATACATTGAAAAAAAAATCGACTCATGTTAACGGACTCTTTTATCGCAAAAGACGTGAACTTTTGTGAGGTTCCGTCAATCGAGCGCTTTTCCAGCTTTTTACAGATTCGTTCTTTTATTGTCAGTGCGTTGACACAGAATTTAATTGGTGTTAACGGCAACACATTCTTTCATATACGTCGTCTTGATATGTAAACATAAAGAGCATTCAATGACACTTCAAGCAAAATGGTTGAAA
Source organism: Maratus speciosus (assembly GCA_963932465.1). Taxonomy (NCBI): domain Eukaryota; kingdom Metazoa; phylum Arthropoda; class Arachnida; order Araneae; family Salticidae; genus Maratus; species Maratus speciosus. The sequence goes on from OZ010792.1 coordinate 177,339,609, forward strand.
TGCGTCAAAATTTTACGGCCACAGTTCAAGTAAAGAAAGTCGAATTTCTAAAGTGCTCGAGGAAAAACTAACTTTTAGCAACAAAAGTAATCTTAATGTTCCTTTAAACTTTGTCAGTTTTAAATTGATGACATCAAATGCAAATAACGTCCTCGTCCTCAGTTAAATTTGTGCATGCGTTCTCTAGTAAAGAAAAATAATATCCGTGAATAAAGTTGAGATCCCTTTTTTAATGTCATTAGATACCTTCGTGATATTAAAACAGGAAATTAAACAATTCGTTACTGTTTATACTTACGTGTAGTAATACATCCAGAAGAAGTAGAAAAGAGATTTTTTAAGAGATTTTTTAAGAGAACTTTTAATTCATACTTTACTTGAATTTCTACAAAAGTGTCAAACAGATTGTTCCTTGTATTTTTCAATGTAAAGACAATGGTGCATGTTATATTGATTCTACAATAATTTTACAAATAGTTCTAATTTTAGTCAACAGACATAGCTGCATTGTTTTAACTGGTAATAATACTAAAAACGCTACATTAAATGCATGTCGCTTGCTTACATCACGCGCCTATTTAGTACGTTTACTTAAGAAGTGACTTAAGCCTATTTTGAATCATTTTTTGGTACACAATGTAGTTAATGTATTAAGTTTATGAACCATCGACAGAAAAATAAGGGGAAGAATATATATACAGTGACAGTCAATATTTTCCGGCCAGTTAGTTTCTTTGATTTGTTTGCCAGAACGTTTCAGCGAAGAACAAGCAAAATTGGTCCAAAAGTTAGGAGTAAGCAAATGAACTCTGACCACGTGATCATTTTGATTGAATACTGCAAATATTTCACGCAAAGGAAATGAATTCAATATCCGCGAGTGCAAAGGTTTCCGGCCATTCGTCATTCGTTAGTTTTTGCTATCTTTAAAGTGTTTTTTGACAGTGTTTGTTAATATGTTTAGGTGAATAAGAAATTCAAAAATTAAAAGTTCATTAATTATTGTTCATAAACCAGTGGTTAGTTTGTATTTAATGGACCAATCCTCTCGTGAGATAGCGGCAAAGTTATCGATCGGAAAATTTACTGTGAACGATATTTTAAAAAATATATAAAGATGGCCATGGCCTTCAAGACTTTCCACGGTCCGAGAGACCATGGGGAACGACTATTCGTGTGGACAGATTTATCAGGAGAAAAGCAGTTGATGACCCGCATAAAAATGTCGCTGCAATTCCCTTTCGATTTACGGTGTTAAAATATAGTTTTAATAAGTCGCTCTATCGTGTTAAGATGCTTTCGTGATGTAGTGCTTTATGGAAGAGTTGGAGTTATAAAATACTTCATAAGTAAAAAAATCAGAGGGCCAGACTGGCGTTTGCCAAGAAATACATAGGCTGGCCAAACGTAAACTGGAAAAAAAGCACCATTTTCCGATGAATCTAAGTTCAGTCTTTTGGGAATGATGGCAGAAATTACGTCCGATGACTAAAAACAAAAGATAAGATTCGGGATATGTTATTCCTACAATGAAGCATGACGGAGGACACGTTATGCTGTGTGGAGAATTTTCTGGAAAATGTGTCGGTCCGTTAGTTAGAATTCGCTGCAAGATGAATTGTGCAATGTATAAAGATATGTTGAAGATCATTTGCTGCCTTATTGGAGGTAAAATTATGGTCGCAACTATCTGTTTCAGCATGATAACAACCCAAATCCTACATTCAAGCTCGTCAAGCAGTGGCTTTATCACGAAAAAAATTCCACTTTTGAAAGGGACAGCCCAATCGCCCGACCAGGAAACTATAGAAAATATTTGTAACGAACATGAAAACATGTGCGGAATTACAAATATTCCAATTCAGCAGAATTTTCTCAAAAATTGCAAAAACCGTGGAAAAAATTTACCATAAACGATTTTTACCGTTCTTTGAATGGATGCCACGTCGCTTCGATGCAGTACTTATTCTTAAATGTACGAAGACAAAATACTGATTGTAAATAATGTTGATCACTGTCATTTTCTGTTATAGCACCATTTTTTCCAAACTTTCCAAGATGGCCGGAAACTTTTGAGAACATGCGTTTTCCATTGCAATTATTTTTTTCAATTAAATTTATTGATGTTAATTTTTTATTTCATAAATATATTCCTAAATATTATATCAATAAAGTACATAAGTATTACTTTGGCATTCCTCTTCATATGGGTATACTTACAAATTAACCAAAAAATTTATGCTGGCCAGAAACTTTTGACGCCACTATCTCTCTCTCTCTCTCTCTCTCTCTCTCTCTGTATATATATATATATATATGTTCGATAAAATCGCATGTATTTTATTTTTTCGTACAGCAAGGTTAACATACAAATTTTAATTTAAATAACTAATGAAAAATATCAAGAGTCTCTAAATGAACTTAACATTACAAAAGAACAAATTCGTAATAAAAAAAATCATGCTTAGAAATTACAAAATAAATTGAAATATCTTTTCGACGGTTTCATCAATTGTCCACTACACAAAAAAGTACATAAAAATATATAAATAGAAAAAAACTCTAAAAATGTATCAAATTTTCATGTAAATTACATTCAAATATTTAATTCGTCCGCATAATGATTAGATTAGTAATTCATAAATTTATTCTATTTTATATTATATCTTATAAATTATCTAACAATTTTATTTATTTTAAATAAGTCTTTTTAAAAGTCTGCTATACAGAGGTACCTCTTATCTCTCACGTTTTTATCGCTACATTTAATCTTATGTTCCTTTAAACTTGAACATTGTCAATTTCTAATTGATGACAGCAAATGAATGGTTGCAAATAACGTCCTCAGCTAAATTTGTGCATGCGTACTGTAGTAAAGAAAAATGATATCCATCAATAAAGGAGACATCCTTTTTTTAGAGTCATTAGAAGATAACTTCGTTTTATTAAAACAGCAAATTTAACATTTCGCTGCGGTTTATTCATATATGTAGTAATATTTCCACATAGATAAGAGATACATAAAGTAGTGTATATAACTATTGGGACATATTTGATAAACTTTTTATTTCATACTTTACTTGAATTTCTAAAAAAAGTATCAAACAGAGTTTTCCTTGTATTTTTCAATGCAACTAGTGCATGTTAAATTAATTCTACAGTAATTGTACAAGTAGTTCTCCTTTCAGTCAGCAGACATAACTGCATTGATTTAACTGTTAATATGACTAAACTAGTTGGATGTGTCAGTCCCAAAACTTTATTCTATCTCCTACATTTTAATATTTCAAAATATTGTGACGAATATCAATATTTCATTTTTATTAGTTCAATGCTATATTAACTTTGACTTTCTATTAAATTTCTGCTTCAGTCAATTAATCGGAGTAAAAACGAGTTAATCTCGATCATGATATCCATTAAAATCAACAGTTTTCCGTTATTCTGTTGTATATAAGCTCTTCACGAATAGTCGGCTTATCAGGATGGAAAGTTCCCATCGCTCCACGAGCCGCCGATACACAATAGAATAAAGAAACATCAAGAAAGTTACAGAAAAATCCCTATTATAGTGCACCCTTTCGGCGGGTACATTTCAAAATTCACATAGGACCTTCTTGCCACGGCCAAAGACATACACAAAATATTTGGTTCAATTCAATGCATAACTTGATACACTTTTTATGGTATAATATACAAAATAGCACAAAAATCGCTGTTACAGAACCCCCTTCCAGAGGATTTTTTCCAAATTAATGGGTGACCTGCTTTCCATAGCCAAAAAATTTTTAAAAAATTTCGTTCAATTCTATGCATAACTTCATACACTTTTTGATTGTACAAAGGCGACAGACACACGGGCATGCGGACACACGGACAGACAGACAGACAGACATTTTCTATAAACATGTTTTTTGAGATATCTGACCCGTAAAACGCATAAATTCTTCGAAAATCGGGAAGAAAAATTCGATTACAATACTTTTTTCTATTGAAGATGAAAAAAAAAAAGCTACATTAAATGCATTTCGCGTATGTCACGTGCCTATTTATTACGTTTACTTAAAGAATGACTTAAGAATTTTTTGAGTCAATTTTTGGTACACAATGTAGTTAATGGACCATTGGTAGCCAATAAGGGGGGGGGGGAGGAATAAATTTAAATGTTACAAAGTGTAGATCAATAACTTACTCCCATTTCCCCTTATTCCAGTTTATACATATATATATGGGATGAGACTCTATTTATAAATCATAGCTCACTTTTAAAACGAACACTGACATTTATTAAGACGAAGACAAAACAAAATTACAGTTAAAAGCACTCTTCTTAATCTATATTTAGCTTATCTGCAACAACTTTGGCATCATTTACTTAGTACCGTCGAATATTTCTAAGATTTTTATACGTCATTTAAATCTTCTATTTTATATCGTCGAGAATATTCTGTAACTTTTAACAAAGAAGCCGCCGTCCGATTCTTTCTCGTTCTATTTACTTTTTTTGCATTTCCCCTTCATACAGCTTCATTACCTTTTTTAATCTCGAAAACGGTATACAGCGTCGGGGACATTCAGTCTGATGCAAGTGTTGCTTGCGAAATCCCCCCCCCCCATATATATATATACATATGTACACACATAAGACAATAAAAATTGCATGTTTTTTATTTTTTCGTACACTTAGGTTAACATGCAAATTTTAACTGAAATACCGTCAGAAAAATGTCAATAGTCTCGAAATGAGAATAACATGACAAAACAGAATCGTAATTTTAAAAAATATATGCTTAGAAATTACAAAATCAATTAAAATATCTTTTCGACGATTTCATCCATTGCCAACTACACTAAAATTACATAAAAAATATATAAATAAAAACCCCCTCTAAATATTGTTTAATTTATAAAATGCTCATGTAAATTGTATTCAAAAATTTAACCTGTCCACATAATGATTAGATTAGTAATTCGGAAATTTATTCCATTTTCTTTTATATCTTATAAATTATCTAACAATTTTATTTATTTTAAATATATATATATATATATATATATATATATATATTAAGTCTGCTATACAGAAGTACTTATTATCCCTCAAATTTTCATCGCTACATTTAATCTTTTTTCATTAGATTGAAGATGACTCATTATATCTTTAACTACCCATAAATAATATAAACATTTCTTCAAATAATAAAAATTGTAAATGTTAAACTAAATAGCATCTGAAGAGACATTAGTAATTAACACACCCTTTCAGTTATTCGTTCAAGCATCAGCAAAAACGTTTTTATTTTTAACAGTTTCAGTTCACAGATAACTTGTTCTGCTCACTGGTATGACAAATCCTTGTTAAATGGAGCGATAAAAATAGAACATTCATTTACAATTAACTGATAATGCGTTACGCTTTAAAAGGATTACAGTCAGCATCAAACATTTAATTCTACTATTTTCTTTCGTTTATTATTTTTTGAATGTCACCCCATTTTTCAGCTTATTGAAAAGGTTAATATTTTAAACTTTTATAGAATTGCAGAAATTTTTTAAAACATTTAATTACTGTGAAAATTAATGTAAAATAATATATAAATAAATAAAAAACTCTAAATATAGTTTAATTTATCAAATGCTCGTGTAAATTGTATTCACCAATTGAATGTGTCCAGATAATGATTAGTTTGGAAATTTGAAATTTTTGTGCGTTTTGTTTTATATCTGATGAATTATTTTACTAATCAATTTAATAAGTCTTAAAAATAAGTCTGGTATACAAAAAGACTTATTATCACTAAAATTTGTATCGCTTCGTTTAATCTTATTCCGTTATATTGAAGATGAATCATTGTATCATTAACTGCCCATAAATAATATGAACATTTCTTCAAATAATAAAAATTGGAAATGTTAATGTAAATAGCATCTGATGAGATATTAGTAATTAATACGCCCTTTAAGTTAGTCGTTCCCGCATCAGCAAAAACTTTCTTACTTTTAGCAGTTTCAGTTCATAGAGAACTTATTATACTCACTGATATGACAAATCCTTGTTAAAGGGAGCGATGAATGTAGAATTCTTTCATTTACTAATTAACTGTTAATGCGTTACGTTTTAAAAGGATTATTCAGCATCAAGCATTTAATTCTACTATTTCCTTCTAATAATTATTCATTGATTGCCTCTCCATTCTTCAGCTGATTCAAAAAAGATTATGTTTTAATATTCATGGAATTGCAGAGATAGTTTAAAACCATTACAAAACTGTACTTACTTTAGCCAATCTGAAACTTAATAAATGTTATCTTAATCGTCTTAACGATTTTTTTTTCAAAGCACAGATACACATGAAATAATATCATCGAATACTTTAAGCACTTGGTATGTGACCCCTCAAAGCCAAGCAGAATTCTTTTGTTTTCAGAGCAGAAAAGTGGCGTAAGTCATGCATTTTTAAAGTTTCATAACTCGCTCAATTTTAGTGTCATATGAATGGGACTTTTTTTGTCTTACTTGTCAGTTTAATAGGAAAATTTTACTAAATATAACTTATAGGACTGAGGGACCGTATAAAAATTTAAATTTCGTATTTTTTTAAAGAAATGTTTTTATAGACCCAAATCGCTTTTAAAATATTTCTTTACCTGATTTAAAACATTTTTGTAATTGGAATTATATGTCTATGACTAACGGTTTAGGAATTAGCCATTGGACACCGTTGAGACCGGACACACTGAAAATTAAAAAAATCTAAATATTGAAAAAATGTAAACCTTTTTTTTCCTTCTCATTTATACACAGTTATTTAAAGCATCTATCTCTTAAACGAAATAATCCTATATCACTTTAAAAATTTTTTTAACATATTTTTGAATATGTGAAACAGATTCGATTGTAATTGCAAAACTGATTTCTCGATGCAATATTTAACATGTATTAACATGTAATACTACTTATTTCGTTAATTTAAGTAAAATTGACTTATTACTTAGGCAAATATACTTCATGGCAGCCCAAGCAGTTTTCCAGATTTATTAAAGCTTATATTTTTTATGCATTCTTAAAATTTAAAGACTCTCACGTGTATTTAAATCAGGATTATATTTTAGAATTATTCCAATTTACATTTTCTATGAAATGAAATAGTCAGTTATGCAGATTTTATTAAAATTTTCGTTCTTTGAGAGCAAAGGAATTTTTTTTTTCTTTTGTCCCTACAGTATGTTTTCCTAATTTTTATTTTTACAAGAGTCTTTTAAAAGTCAGTTAAATATGCGCATATTTTAAAACTATTATTTTGATAAATTATTATTTGCACATCTATGATAATTAGCTTTATATTTTGTCCAAAAATTCCCCAGATATTTGAAAGAAAAGGAAATATATAAATAATAAATTTTTGTAGAGAAACGAAAATCTCTCGAAGAAAACGAATATTGCTTATATTAGCTGTATAATGAAACAACGATACACAAATACTGCATTTATCGGATTTAATCAATATAAATTTTGATATAAGAAACTTTTGAAGAGAGAGGGGAAACTCGAAGCATATTAGTGTATAATGTTCGCTTAATCAAATGCTAGAAATATCGTTTTATTAAAAGTATTGACTCCTCGCTTATTATTAAGTCATGAAAATTTTAAATCATAACATGTTTTATAAATTCATTAATCTAAATATACTAATTGTTTATCCTTGTGTCTTTCATTTTAGAACTATAAAAATAACGAAGACAATACTTGATTTATTTCTGTCATATAATTTATCTTTCATTTACAGGATTTACAGGACACACAGAATTGTTTTTCTACAGTTACTACCTATGAAGAATAAATGCTGGAATAGCTTTTTGGTTGTGGTACGCTTTTTAAAATTTAACCATGTTTTCCATATTATTTGGTGTGTATAAAATCTATAGATCATACACAGGGATACACAATGTTTATGGTGTGCATTTCTGTCTTTAGACGGAAATTGTTGAATGGGAATTTTAAACGGTGTCATGCATTAAATTGATTTAAGGTTAACCATACCAATGTCAATCTATGGATCATATACAGGAATGAAAAAAAAAATAAGTTTTTTTCCAACTATTGATGTACAATATTCTGAATGTATTGGGAATTGTTTCATAATCTATGCTGAATGCATGTTTTTTCATTTTTGTTTTCCCTTTCTTTATTGTTTGGCATCTCTATAAACATGTTTTCGTTCTTCAGTGTTATATGGGCGCATATTTGATCGGTTTTGTGGCCAAAGCCCGATATAGCAATTATTTAACGATAATTCCCATTACAAAAAGTGTAAATAAAGGGAACAATAATATTACTGGTGGACAGAGTTATCTACTGTAAATATTATTTACTTTCAATTTCTAAAAACCTTTCACTAGACAGTACAGACGAGACGAGCATAATTAAATAGATAACATGGACTTTTTGCTGTTTCTTATACAGTGGGGGATCAGTTAACAAACTGTTCGGTTTACGAACAAATCGGCTAACGAACACCTCACAAAACAAAGCAAAGAAGAAGCAATGATGTGTTTCCGATTTGCCGAGCTGTATTGAATTGCATATATGGTCGACATACAGGACATTTTAACAGGTGGGTTACAGGAGGTTCGGGCCCTAAGTTTTAATGCTCCCAAATTATGAACAGAATGAACAGATAAGAAACATTAGTTTTTATACTTTGTATCCTCTTTTAAAGAAATATTTTTAATTTCAAATTAATTATTTTAATTGAAATTTAGTTCAAAATTTATTAACAGGCTCTTAACTCCCCTTGAGCTTTATCGGACCATGAAGTAAAGAAGATCTTTTACAGAACATGAGAGAGTTTTTGAAAGGTCAAAGTGGCAAATTTATATGACTTAATGCCGTAGTCAAATGTAATCCTAAAAGTTTTTACAAAGGGCATGCCATTTATTATGTTAAATACACCCCAACGCGGACAAAGCCATCAAAATACGATCTGTCCATATTAGATAAAAACGAATTTTAACCCGATTAAAAAGAGAATATTTTATTAGTTTTATTCATTATTTATCTTTTTAGAACAAATTAATTGGATTCCTATAGATATCAATACAAAATGTATGATCGGTTATCGAACAATTCGGTTAGCGAACACTGTTTTGGAACGGATAAAGTTCGTTACCCGATTACCCATGTACTTTTATCTATAAATGTGATCAGTAAATAAGAAATAAACAGGTAAAAACAATTTAGATAATATTTCTTTTTTTCTAATAATGAGAACTGTTCCCCAGGACAAGATTGGCAGTATTATTGAAGGTCTCTGTTAGAATTGCATATCTTCTTCTAGGCTGAATTTTGCAAAAATTGTTAAAAGTTAACCAAAAAATATATCGTACAAAGATATTGTTAACATAGATTTTGGTTTTCTTTGTGATGAAATTTATAAATCAATAATTTTTTTAATTTGTTTTTTGTTGTGATAGAGATTTTTTATGATTTATACACTTTTAAATGCATTTAATTGGCTCCAACTACAGAGAAAAGAACTTTAATATTTATATTTATCGTGTAAAGTATAATGTACAACTAAAATATAACATGTTTTTGACAATCAAAATTAGTAGTTTCAAGATTTTTTTAAAGCATCATCACACTAGAATGCAATCATGCAATTCTGCACAAACATTCTCATTTAGAGTACAAAACAGATAGTGTATATCAAATTGTGTATGTTTTATTCAGATTTTTTTTCGATTTTTTGGTTAAAAAAAAACTAAACATAACCATGAACTGGAGAGGGTTGTTGTTTTTTTTTTATCAGATATCCATGAAGCATGGAAAATTAATCTTTAAATGCCTGGTGTTGCTTTTCGGCAACATACCCAATTTAGGCTCTAAAATACTATTAGAATAACATTGAAGCTATAATGCCTAATGTTGCCAATAAAATACAATCTGAAAATATTATTAAATCGATCTTGAACATGTAGATGGCAACACTTGTGCTTTTTAATAATAAAGATACATTTATCTTTTCAATTGTTGCTACTTGTTCTTTTTGTTTTGTTTGAAAGCTTACGAAATACCCTATTTTGACCTGCAGTGAGCAAGTAAAATTTATTTCTTATTATAGTTCCTAAAATTCTTGTGTGTTTAATATTATAGAATTTTATCAAGGGAAATTATTTTTTCAATTAAACACCAGTATTGCCGATTAGTAACAAACTGTTTTTTAGCCGTAAACTATACTAAAAACAAAATATGATTTTTTAAAGTATTTTTCCCATGATTTATTTAAAAAATGAAAGCCGAAAAACATTCTTACAAAGATTTTTGAAAAATCCGGCATTTAAGTGTTAAAGATAATGAAAAACAAGAAAATAACATAAAAGGCAGCTCTTTAACACAAATGGTATTTTGGATTTACCCATAGATCTAGCTTCATATTTTCCGGACTTTAATAGTTAAAGGAAAAAAAATAAGCACTAAGATTTAAAAATTATATTTGATTGGTTGATGGGATATGCAATGGATCATTTGATATTTTCCCAATTCAATATTCATTAAATGAATAAAATTCAGCAGCCTCTCATTACATTGAGTCTCATTTGATGTTTCACTTGTTTATGGAGTCCATGTCACCTCCAAAAAATAAGTTATTTGATCGAATATATCATATAACTGTCTAAATATATGTCAATTAAGACAAATCAAATTTCAAGTCGTTTGAAAATTCTAAGAAATAATTCTTTAAAATGACCGTACTTTCATACTTATCTCCTGGATATCCACTACCTATTTCTCTAACACATATTGACAAAAATATTGATATACTATACATGTAGAATGACTGAAATTTAAAACTGGACCAGAGTCCTGATATTCATTTTCTTTTATGACATAATGAGACAATAGTGCAAGACGACATTTAAGCTCCTTTTCGTGTATCAGAAAAATCTGTGTTTGTTCGACCTATGTTTAATATTTCATATATTTTAATGCATATCTTAAAAACGGATTTATTATCTGTATTAATAAAAGAAAGATTCTTTTCTGGAGTTTTACTTTTGGCAATGGCCAAGGAAGAACATCACTCGTAAACATGTGCCAATTTCGATCAGGACAGACGAAGACGGTTCCAAATGCACATGAGACTTAGATTTTTGATAATTAGATAATTATCGGAAACATTATTAAAACACCTTCATTGAAATCTTACAAGCCAGCATAACCAAATTTCAACGCGTTGTGATCTTTTTCACGCATGTGCGGGAAAAATGCGTTTTTTTTTTCAAGCACATAGCTCGAAGGTGGTGTGGAGGGTGGGGTTTTTCTTTTGTGCGTGTGTGTATTCTAAAATTGCAATCACTGGGACCCGGATAGAGTTCAACTAAATAATATAAAATAAACTATCTGCTATTAGCTTTTGGTTTCAATGTTACCTTTTGCTTACTAAGATAAAAAGAATAATTACTATTTCAAAAATATAAATGATGGTGCTTTGGTTTCGCATTACTGTTTTATCTATAGTTTTAAATTTCCATCACCATAACCCAGATGGAAATACAAACAGAGAAAAACACCCTTGGTCATAATATATTTTCCGCTCAAAACAGCATCTTTCTTAAAAGAAATATTTGCATTTACTACTTCAAAATAACTACTTCCTGAACGTCGTTTTCATATTTTTGGATATATGCTTCGCGAAAAGTCGACGGGTTTGTTTTTTCCAACAAAATACACACAAAAATAGAAATTATTTACATGTAAAGAAAAAGATAATCATTTACAGATTCAATGATTTAAACTATAAAAAAAAACTTTGCTCAAAATATAAAAAAATATATGTAATGTATTCGTTTCGAGTCGAAATATAAAACGAATGCAATGTCCTTGGTAACACGCAAGTAGTAGCTTAAAGAAAATTACTAAATCCAGACACAAATTAACTAAAAATCTACATAGCAGGACAGGGCAAGGATAAAGTCATAGAAAACGACAAAGACGAAAAGATAAGGCAGTGCAAGGAGGAAGGTGAAAACAAACAAACAAAAATTATCGCTATAAAATTAATTAAGAGAGTTAAGAAAACAAATAAAAATACAAAAATAGTTTTATTCATTTAGTTAATTATTTATATCAGCAAAAGCAAAAAAGTAAAAAGGCGACGCAGGAAAAACATTTTTATTTAAAAAATAATTATTAATTATTAATTTAATATTAAATTAGGAAACGACGAAGAACTTTTAAAAAATGAAGAAGAACGTTCTTCACCTTAATTTCAATATATATATATGTATATCCTGTTCCTAGTTTTATTCAGGTTTTTAGTTGATTCCATTCGCCATTTCGGGTCTTTCTTCAATATTTGAGGAAAATTTAAGCATCCTACGAAGAATTTGTTCTTAAATTTTGATTCACCATGATATTGTTGCATTTATCCTTGTCTTTTTAGGTGCGTTCGTAATTATATAAATACGTAGCACCTATAGTCGTCGTTCAGTCCGTCCGTTTGTCCGTCCGTCTGTCCGTCTGTCCGTCCGTCTGTCCGTCTGTCCGTCCGTCTGTCCGCATGTAACAGAACAAAAACTACCCAACCGAATCGTCTGAAATTTCAAATATATGATTTTTGCAAAATTTTGTCGAGCCATTTCAAATTTTATGAAAATCGGATGTATAGTTTAATTACAGGGACAGTCAAAAGTTTTTCTTTACATTACGGCCAATGGGAAAAATTATTGCAAGTGCATTTTAATGATATTAGAGCCTTCCGAATGATCTGAAATTTTAAAGATATAACTGTTGCAAAATTTTGTCGAGCCCTTTCAAATTTTAGGAAAATCGGATGTAAAGTTTAATTACAGGGACAGTCAAAAGTTTTTCTTTACATTACGGCCAATGGGAAAAATTATTGCAGGTGCATTTTAATGATATTAGAGCCTTCCGAATGATCTGAAATTTTAAAGATATAACTGTTGCAAAATTTTGTCGAGCCCTTTCAAATTTTAGGAAAATCGGATGTATAGTTTAATTACAGGAACAGTCAAAAGTTTTTCCTTACATTACGGCCAATGGGAAAAATTATTGCAAGTGCATTTTAATGATATTAGAGCCTTCCGAATGATCTGAAATTTTAAAGATATAACTGTTGCAAAATTTTGTCGACCCATTTCAAATTTTAGGAAAATCGGATGTATAGTTTAATTACAGGGACAGTCAAAAGTTTTTCCTTACATTACGGCCAATGGGAAAAATTATTGCAAGTGCATTTTAATGATATTAGAGCCTTCCGAATGATCTGAAATTTTAAAGATATAACTGTTGCACAATTTTGTCGACCCATTTCAAATTTTAGGAAAATCGGATGTATAGTTTAATTACAGGGACAGTCAAAAGTTTTTCCTTACATTACGGCCAATGGGAAAAATTATTGCAAGTGCATTTTAATGATATTAGAGCCTTCCGAATGATCTGAAATTTTAAAGATATAACTGTTGCAAAATTTTGTCGAGCCCTTTCAAATTTTAGGAAAATCGGATGTATAGTTTAATTACAGGGACAGTCAAAAGTTTTTCTTTACATTACGGCCAATGGGAAAAATTATTGCAAGTGCATTTTAATGATATGAGAGCCTTCCGAATGATCTGAAATTTTAAAGATATAACTGTTGCAAAATTTTGTCGAGCCCTTTCAAATTTTAGAAAAATCGGATGTATAGTTTAATTACAGGGACAGTCAAAAGTTTTTCTTTACATTACGGCCAATGGGAAAAATTATTGCAAGTGCATTTTAATGATATTACAGCCTTCCGAATGGTCTGAAATTTTAAAGATATAATTGCTGCAAAATTTTGTCGAGCTATTTCAAATTTTAGGAAAATCGGATGTATAGTTTAATTACAGGGTCTGTTAAAAGTGTTCCGTTACATTACGGGGAATGGGTAAAAAATATTGGAAGTGCATTTTAATAATGTATCAGACTATGCGCTTTATGAAGTGCAAAAAATTATACATTCAGTACAATATGGGGTGCAAAAAATAATTATAAAACTAGTTATAGTACGAACGCACCTCATTTGCCACGTTTGACGAGCAATTTCCAACTTGTTTTTTTTTTTTTTTTACTTTACGTTGTTTTATTTATTATTTTACTTTTAAATTATCCAACGCCTGTTCGTTTGGTGTTTCTGTTTTACATTTACTGATTTTTTTAATGAAATGTATCCGTATGAAAAATACTTTTTGTTCATGTTATAAAAAAATATTAAATATAATTGGATTAAGACATCTGTTCTGAAAAATCCAGAGTAGAAATAAATGTGTAACAAACCACTGAACTATTTGTTGAAAATTTGAGGTGAATCAAACTATGTTACATCAGGTGAAAAGAAAAATCAACGAAGTAAAAGTATTTTCTAAATTTTGTTTTTAAAAAGAACTTGTGTTTTTGACAACTTCTTTTAACGCGGAAGAAATCTAAAAATATTATTTCACTATAACAAAGTTAAATTCGTGAGTTGAAATTGTGTTATCTGCCTCGTAAATATTTTTTCTATGTATATTCCCATAGAATAAAGCTATTATAAGTACTTGTTTAATTTTTCATCACTATTTATCTATGCTTATTTTTATATAATAAATATAAAAATACAAAAATGTCAATAATCAGGTAGAGGAGAAGGTCCAAATACCGACTACCACTTTTGTTTGCTATCTAGATCATACGATTTTTAAAATTAGTAAAAGAAAAAGTGACAGCAGGGTACCTTGACAGGTTTTACATCTGTTTACAGAAAAAGATCAGTTTAAAAAGCGTTATCTGTTTATAAAAAGCAAAATTCTGAAAGTCTTCAAATTTTCAGTTTGAAAATGGGGTCTACCAATGAAAATGGGGTTTGAAAATACCGTCTACCTAAGTTTTTTTCCCCAAAAGATCACACAAATAGAGCTAATGACAATTATTAAGAAATTAGAATATTATTTTAATAAATTTTATTGGTTAAAAACATTTCTTATGCACAGAAAAAATACGTTATTATTAATAAACAAGCACTTTTGTCAAATTTATGAAAATCTTAATGACTATCTTCCACAGTCTTCTTTCCATTATGTTTCTAATTTGTTTTTTAACATGTAAAAAAAAAAAGATTGCTTTTTGAAATGACAATTATTTTATCTGAAAAAAAAATCACAAACATAATATCACTCTCTGCGTCTGTGCAGTCAGTATAGGCCCATATATCGCATTCTTAATATTAAACCCAGAATCCCCTGCCCCACTCTTGTCCGCAGAGAAAGCATCCATGCAGAAGACATAAATTGCATCATCTTCCTCTGTCGGATATATTCCCTTTTCATTTTGAAAAAATCCAATTTCTGCACCTTTCACCTGCTTTCCTCCATCATTTTTTTCTTTCTTTTCACATTTATTGCAGGCAATTTTGGAGTGTCCAACAACACTTTTTTTTAAGTGATCCGGTAACCACTATCACTCCTGGAGAATTACAACCACGGTTGCTTTATTTCATATTGCGAAATGGGACTGGAACTATTTCTGAACCATTTAAGTTAATTTATTAATTATGGAACTATTTAAATTATTTTTTTCTCCCCTTCAAGCAGATTAACCGAGAGAGGTCCAAATACCGGCTAATTTAGGCAACACTATGTAGCCGGTATTCGGACCACTGGTATGTTTAAGTTAAAACCGGTATTACACATTCATATAATAAAATACCAATAACGCAATTGAGAGCTAAATATGTTTAGAAAATAACTTAATCATCAAATCAAGCCAGCATACGATCAGTATATTTAAAAATACTCAGAAACACATATCTGAGAATCTTTTGATGTTCCAGATTACGTCGTTTCGACTCTTTTATATTTGCTGTTTGTAAATGACTTCAGCGACATACTTCTCGTAACATGTTTATCTCAATTAATGTTACAGAATCTGCCTATCGCCACTAGGCTGCGCTGCGCTCAGTTCTCAGAACACCTAGTCCGTATTTGGGCCATAGCCGGTATTTTGGCCCTAGCCAGTTTTTGGACCTTCTCAATATAACGAAACACGCGCTCAAGAAAAGTCTAAAATAATAAATTTATGTCAATATCCCGTTCTCTTTTTGAAAGCAGTTAAATGTAGTTTTGTTTGGAGTATAACGACATTTTCTGCACGGGCATATAAAGGATCAAGGTGAAAAACAATGATTGTCCTTTCTTTTTTTTATTTTATTTTTAATGGGGCGGGAGAGACAGAGTGGGAATAGTGCCATTAGTTATTTTGAAAGGTGTACTATCTCGTGGCATCCTTAGTTCAAAGCGGTAATGAAAGAATGGCTTTCAAAAACATACTTTAAGACGGGTAAAAGAAGTTTACAAGTAAAAAGAGTTTTAAAAAGCACTCTATTAAAAGCAATTAATGTACATTTTGGAAACCGACCTAAGATTTGCCAGAATGTATGTTTTTTCACAAGCATTTCCGTTACAATACATTAATTTGGCGTGGGCATGAGCACCGAAATCGATTATCACATATTCACAGGTTTTCTTTTTTTTCTCCCGCTTGGGAAGAAGCGCAAGCAAGTGAATTCATTTGAAAGTAGTATACTTTATGCTCTTTTTCTTTTTTTAAGACAGTGCAAAGGAAAAAAAAAATTAGTATTTCTAAATTGATTTTTAACGTATAATCATAAATTAATTATTACTAAGCTACTAATTGATAACAGCGTATTAAAAAAATGCATTATTAACTATTTTATATTTTTTCTATTCTTTAGTTTTTGAAGTGTTTTGTTACAGTTTCACAGCTCCGTCTGGCCTACTTGTGCGGGTGCTTTTAGGGGCATCCTTAATCTTGTTGTTTCAACTTCTATACATCTATACGAGATACGGATAATGTTTGGTGATTCATGACTTGTGGCGGATAGATACCTTAAAATTTAATGTGTATATCTATAATTAAATTCGAAAAATATTAAAAGATATAGGGGAGGTAGGAGAGGTATGATACCCTTTTTTTTACAAATTTTTTACAACCCTTAGAAAGCTATTTTTAAATAATTTTTTCGTGTTTTCTTATAAAGTAACCCTTTATTCATTTATTAAAAATATTGTTAATTTAAAAAATAGTCATTCAAAAACTATATCCCAATTAATTTGAATGGTTTCTACTGTATTGAATCTCCCCATTACTGGGGAGGATTAATACACTAGCAAGGGAGGTTTGATACGTTGTTATGTAAATTGAAAAAAAAAAAGCAGACAATTAAATTTATGCGTCATAGAATTTTTTATGATAAATCTTGAAATATTTAAGTAAAATTTAAAACGAAATGGCATTGACATATTTTTGTTTCAGAAATGTTTTTTACAAAATATTTAAACTATTGCTATTATTTAAAGAATCCTACTAACACACTTTTTAGAAAATAAATAATGAAAGAAAAAACCCCTAGAAATCTAGCTGCAAGTAAAAATGAAGTGAACATTGCTGATTTGCAAACAATGTAACAAAAATTTGGCACATTTAAGATTCCTTTAACCCTTTCAGGGGCAAAGCATTTTCAATGCTAAAGTGTTGAACAAATGAATGGCACCGGAATTTACCAACAAATTTAATTAGAAATAAGAAAAGGGATATATTTCACTTTCATAATAAATGGTAAATATTTTACAAAAATGCTGGTGTAAATGAAGCGTTTGGGAATTAAAATTATTTGGTTTCATAAATATACAACCACCCCTGAAATGGTTAAAAGAAAAACTAATAACTCTATCATTCTGATGAGTAATATCGGGTAGATTTAATGTTTTTTCAATTTGCTCTTCGTCAATTATAGAAATATTTTCCCTTTCCGGCCATTTAAATTTTTCCGTCTACATGACGAGCAAAGCGAACTAACCATCTATCATCGCACTGCTTTTCTATGTAACTTACATAATGTCTATGAATAGCCTCTTTGTTCACCTTACCAATTGCAGTAGCTATTGCTGTAAAACAATAATGAATATTATAGTCCGATATTAGTTTAAAAGTTTAAAAAAAAACTATTAAATTTCAAATATACAAGTGTATAATTTTTCCCCAGCACTAAAGTATCATTTCTTCCTATCATGCCTTATTGGATTTTCAATCACTTTGTATAAATGCAGTTGCAAAATGCCAATCTGCTTTCTAGTAAAACTCACCCTAACAATGCGCTTTACAAATAAAAAATAATTACAAGATATTATCTTCACTGTAATAAGAGTTATGAATGAAAATCGGTATTTAAAAAAATCAAAATCAAAAGAAAAAACTATGTCTGTTATTCACTGCTAAGTCCAGCCAATGATGACCTTTGCTAATAAAAGAAGCCTGTGTACATCCGTTACAATCGCTGTTAATGCCATTTGTTGAGAAAATTTGTCAATGTATCAATCCTCTCAATGTATCAAACCTCCCCTACCTCCCCCATTGTCATCAGAAACGCACTTGTAAATATAATTTTTATAGTTGTAGCTTATGAAAAATTAGGTTAAAACTCGTTTATAAAATTTCATCGTTACATACAACAAGAACGAAAAATCATGCCTACGGCATAGGTTAAGAAACACGTCCCAACATATTCGGAATACTATAACAAAACCTCACAGTTTGCTAAGGTGAAAGATGTCTAAATGAAGAATTTGGAAAACGCATATTGCATTTGAAGACCTAATTTGTGTTATCATCACCATGAATATCCCGGAAAATGTAAAATGAAATTGTGCAGCCCTGTATCTGTTCTATTAATATGTATGTATTCTACTTAGTATCATAAAACTTAGTTTATTTAAATGCATAGCACAGCTGAAAATTTACAATCAGCAATTTCCGCCAATAAACGGATGTTGTTGAAAACTTGTGTGCTGTCCTATACATGATATATAGAATTTATACACACCAAGTAGCATTTAAAAATAAATAAATGTACAAACGCATACCACAACTGAAAGCTCATATCCAACAATTATTTTTCGTAGGCGTTCAATAGTTCAATTATTGTTCATTTTCTTCTGTAGCCAAATTATTTTGCGTGTCCCTGTAAACGGACGATAAATTGTATGCATACTATGCTCTATAGTAAGAGCCTTGTAGTAGACTTAAGTGATAAATATCAATTTTAATATGTCTAAAATAGGGTAATGTCATTAAAATACACCGCAAATGATTTTCCCCCATAGACCGTAATGCGACAGAATTCTTTTGAGTGTCCTTGTAAGTGAACCGTAAGTTCTACCTCCTTCATTTTCAGTATGCCGTAATGATACTCGATAATATATATTCATTTCATGGCAATCGGACTATATGTATGCATGTTAGAGCACAGACAGACGGACAGACAAACGAACCGATAGACGGACAGACAAACAGAATTCATAAACACTTCTCATCTATGTTGGAAAGTATTAAAAACCAGGTTAAGTGCAATAAACGAATGTAAAAAATTAGAAGAAACTATGAAAGGTTTAAAAAAAACACGATTTGAAAATTTGTGTTAAAGTGCAAAAACCATGTATGTTAGAACTTGTAAAAGAGAGAACAATAAATATTAAACATTTATGCGATTTCCATCATTTTTATTCCTAAACATTCATATTTATATTTAAAAATTTTACACGTTATTAACCTGTTATTAACTTGATGCTACCCAGTCAAATGAAAATATGAGGATTGGTCTTCAAACAAATTTTAAATGAAAACATCGAAACCAGAAGCCCCGATTATGTTTAAAAATTTCTAGAACGACTAGAGAGGGAAAAAGAATTAAACAAAACAGTGAGGAGTTGGGGGCAAGCAAAATTGCGCGATATTATTAGGGATGGGTAGTTATAACAAATAATCAACTTGTCACTAGATTTGGGCTTTTTCCTCGAATTTGCAAAAAACTTGTTCATTTAGATTTAAGTCTCAATTTGTACTTTTTTAAAATACTTTTATTTAACTCAATCTGATGGTTGAATGTAAGCGTGGAATTTTGTATAATCGATATTTAAATCTCGCTCTGATATGTTAAAATTACAAAAATTACTTTCGCAATTGTGTTTCTGATGTGAATAAATGCTTTAACATTTTTAGAACTTAATTATAGCTTAACACATTACTTTTAAGCCATTTTTCCTTAAGACCACCAAGGTTATAAATCGATAAATATTATCTATGACTCGCACAACTGTAAGGAAGTTGAAACAACTATGAATTTAATTGTGCTCAAATAAACATTCGTCAAAATATGCCAAATGTCTCTGAAAATTCAACAACGAATTATTTTAAAGGCTATGAAATATGAAACAAATTATAGTTAAAAAAGAAGGATATAACATTTCTTTATAAATTAATATTAATTAGTATAAGATTGTACGCTTAGAAATCAATTTAAAAATCCTAAAAATGAATTAAAATAGATAAGTAATGCTTGATTTATTTCTGTTTACCGAACCTTAAAAAAAAGCAAAAATTACGTATTTTTTTAACAAATTCACTTGCTTGTGCTGTCTATCAAGCGTAAAAAGGGCATTGAATTTTTCATAATCGAGTTCTGTGCCCACGCCAAATTACTGTTTTTTGACAGAAAAGTATTTTGTAAAAACATTGCAGTCAGAAAATTAGGCGTAATCTTCAAGATGAACCATGGAGAATTTTAAAAGAGTATTTTTTTAACTTTTTTTCCACTTATTTTTCCTATTTTCATTTATGTGTTTATATATATATATATATATATTAGTTTTGTTCTGTCACAATTTTAACAAGATTTCCACGCCTCAGGGAGTTTTCCAGGTAAAATATCAGTATTGTTTCTAGAAAAAGAAATCTATGTTAAACGCATGAAATTTCGCCTTATTTAAATTGAGATTTTCTATAAGAAAATGCTGGTACCGAAGAATTTCCTGATCTGGAAATACCCTGAAGCGTGACTACCCTGTTTAATGTCCGCATATTTCCAATCATTTTATAAACTGTACTCCCAATCATAAATCGTATAGAGTACTCAGAAACCTGCATGTACTTTAGTGTGAAAACCACTGATCTAGAGAATGAATATGCAGTGTGCATACGTGAATGTCCAGATTTTACAAATTTATATACTTTTTAACTATTGAACATACAATGGTAAGTAATATATGAAAATAAAGAAAATATTTCATTTTTATTTCAGTTAAAATTTTTCAATGTGTAAACGTTTCGTAACACAACAAACATCGAATATGTAATCAAATTCGTTGAAACACATTTTTCAGTTTTACACTGTCAGAGGTTCTTGATGCGCCCTTTATGTTCTTTAACTACATAAAATTACATAAATGATTAATTACATGAAAGATAGGGAATGTAGTACAAACGTATCGTTCGTAACAGCTGTTTACATTTTAAATCCTGAGGATGAATAAGTATTAACCGAAAGTACTTGATTTTTGACATCTTATTAATGGTTCAATAATATTTTAAGTAATGAGTCATTTACGTAATTTATATTACATTATTCAGATGAATTTTATCATCCTCAACTAGTTTATTTTTAATTGTTTTCAGCAATGCTGGTTCATAAACAAGATATTTGACGTAAATCCAAAAAGATAATTCACATGGCATAAGATCCGCTAATCTTGGTGGACATGTAAATAAGGGTAAATCATCGTTACCCGCTTGTTTAATTTAACATTGAGCAACGCCGAAAATAATATGAAACGTGTTCTTTATTTTCATATATTATTTATTTTAATATGTGTAATAGTTCTGAAATTACACATTTTAAAAATCCTGTAATTGAATTATGTTAACCTTGTACGTCCTCATGTCAATTTACATATTGTTATTTGAAAGTTATTCTGGCAAATTCGTTTACTAAAACTGCTGAAATTCCTTTATGCAACTATCGTCTTAAAACTTTTCGGAGATTTATTTTAAATTGTTCCAAGGAAAATCTTCTCTGCTGAAAAATATACTTCACAGATTATAGAAAAGTTTTCAAATTTTAAACTTTTTATAGTAAACGGACAAGTTGATTAGAATAAAATTACTCTAGCCAAACTATTTTTTAAAATGTTTTGTTCAACTTTTTATCGGGCAACTTTCACAAAAGGCTGTCTTCATTATTTCAAAATGCGGGTAAGATTTTTCTTTATAAATTTAAGTAACTTTATTAGTAGAATAGAGTCTTTCAAAAATAATTTAGGTTAAAACATTAGCGTATTTAATCTGGTGAACTGCTATAATTTGTTTACATTTCGGGACTTCTGAGAAAATGATTTTTACATGCAAGGCATCATTTGAAACTAAATCGGAGATGCTTTCAAACTTCGTAATTGAATTTTTCAGGATCCTTTTCTGCTTTCATTCTACATGAATTAAAGTATTTTAAAAATTTATCTTTATTTATAAAATATATAATTATATTTTAGTATTAGATATATAATCAATTTATGTATCTTTATACATAAAAAATTATCTTTTCAAAACTGTTACCAGCATTATTAATAAGTGATATATGGAAATAAAGAAAAGCATTGCAATTTTTTTCGGGTACAAATATTCGATGTGTAAGCGTTTCGTAACACCACAGATACCTAATCTGTAATCAAATTCCCTTTACTCTTTTACGCTGTCAATGGTTCTTAATCCAGCGCTGATGCGTTCTTTAAGTTCTTTGAATGTTTTAGTCAATGCTGGTTCATAAATAAGGTGTTTGATGTAACCTCACAAAATGAAATCACCAGGGGTAAGGTCCATTGATCTTGGTGGTACGTACATAAGGGTAAATCATCATTACCCACACGTCCCATCCAGCGTTGATTAACGGAGAATATAACTTAGAAGGTTTTTAATATTCTCATATACCATTTATTATAATATTCGTGATAGTTTTGAAGATATTAAATTTTAATAATCCTGTTAATCAACTTTGTACTTCATCATATCAATTTATATACTGTTTTTTAAATGTTATTCTGGCAAATTCATTTTTTTATTTTCTTCAGACGTAAATTAAATTTGGTAGTACTCTTGCAGCATTATACAAATAATGAAATACTTTAAATTTAACTAGATATTCTAACTTTACTGTAACCTGTTAAATTCTTTTTATGCTGCTCTCGTCGTAAAGTCTTCTAGAGATTTATTTTAAATTATTCTAAGGAAAAGCTTCATTGCTGAAAACATACTTAACAGATTGTTGATTTTTTAAAATTTTAAACTTTTATCGTAAACAAACAAGGTGATCAGAATAAAAGTATTTTAGACAAAGGAAATTATAAATTGTTCTATTTAATTTTTTATTGTGCAAATTTCACTAAAAACTATATATATTATTTCAAAATGCGGAAAATTTCTTCCTATATCGATGTATAAATTTAGGCAACTTTCAGATTCTTTAAAAAATAATTTATCTTAAAACATTAAATAAAGACAGCATTTACTTTCTTTTGCTAATTAAGCTTGCGTTAGTTTTCTTAGTAAATGTTCGTCTACCTTATAACGCCACACTTGTGCATGCAGATAGTATCGTATTTAATCTTGTGAATTGATATATTTTTTTTAGATCTCAGACTTCTAATTATTTTTTGCATGTAAGGCATCATTTGAAACTAAGTCATGGACACTCTAAAACTTTGTAACTGACTTTTTCAGAAGACTTTTCTCATGCAAATTGTGTCATGTTTAAGCTAGTCAAATTATATAGTTTATTTTCTAATTTCAAGACTTCTGATAAAGGTTTTTTCCATGTAAGGCATCATTTGAAACTAAATCGAGGACGCTCTAAAACATTGTAATGGATTTTTTTTTCAGAATCCTTTTCTTTTTTCCTTATAATTGATTATAAAAATTTTAAAAATTGATGTTTTCATAAATATTATACACGTTGCGAAACAGCACTGAAAACTGGCGATTTGAAGTAATTAAAATAATAAAACTTTGTAAAAAATCACCATAAAATAAAACAATACACAGGACGCGTTTCGAGCTAAAAACATAACAGCTCGTCATCAGCTACAACAAACACGTGTCCGCAAGCGAACAAGGTCAAAAATGAACAGAAGGTAAAGAATTCCAATGTTATTCTGTCAACATTCTTTACTTTCTGTTCATTTTAGACCTTGTTCGCTTGCGGACACGTGCTTGTTGTAGCTGATGACGAGCTGTTATGTTTTTAGCTCTAAACGCGTCCTGTGTATTGTTTTATTTTATGGTGATTTTTTACAAAGTTTTATTATTTTTATTTAATTATTATACACGTTGTAAGTGATTCCAATTCCCAATACGTTCCAATTTTTTTAGTTAAAAATATTCGATATGTAAATCTTTTGTAACAAAAAAATATCTTACCCGTAATCAAATTCCTTCCACCCATTGTGCAATTTTACATTGTTGACTGTTCTTAATGTAGCACTGTTGTGTTATTTAAGTTATTTGAGTGTTTTAGGCAATGATAGTTCATAAAAAAGGTCTTTACAGTGATCCCAAAAAAGGAAATCACCTCGCGTAAGATTCGCTAAATTTGGCGACCATGTACATGAGGGCAAATCATTATTACCCGCATGCCCAACTAGCGTTGAGTGCCGGTAAATATAATTTAGAATGCTTCCTTTATTTTTATACATCATTTCTTATAATATGCGTAATAATATTGAAAATAATAATCCCGTCATTCAATCATGCTAACCCTGCAATTCATCATATCATTTTACAAACTGTCATTCCAATGTTATTCTGTCAAATTATTTTTTTGTTTGTTTGTTTCAGAGAAAAAATGTATTCGGTATAACTTTTTTAGCATTAGATAAAAAAGGTAATACTTAAAAATTTAGCTCGATATTCTAGTAAGATAATTAATGTTCTGTCTGACTTCACTAAAACTGCTTAAAACCTTTTATGCAACTCTTTCCTAAAGTGTTTTAGAAATTTAATTTAAGTTATTCCAAGGAAAATTTGCACTATATAAAATATACTTAAGAGATTGTTCAAAAGTTTTTAAATTTTAAATTTTTATCGTAAACGAACTAGGTGATCAGGAAAAAATAATTTTACCTAGACAATTTTTCAAAATGTTTTGTTAAGCTTTTTATCTTGCAACTTGCACAAAACGCTATTTAGTATATTATTTCAAAATGCGGGAATGATTCCTCTTAGATTTAATGTTTAAATTTAGGTAACTTTACGAGTAGAAAAATTCTACAAAAAGAATTTAGATTAAAACATTAAAAAAAGACAGCATCAACTTTCCTCTGACCATTAAGCATGCGTAAATTTTCATTGTAAATTTTCGTCTACCTTAAAATGCCAACACTTGTGGATGCTGTTTGTGGAGTATTTAATCTGGTTAACTGATATAATTTTTTTATTTCGAGAATTATAATAAAGTTACTTTTACATGCAAGGCATCATTTGAATGTAAATCAGGACGCTCTAAATACCGGATTTAAAAAAAAATGTTTTACAAAACTATTACAGACACTAAAATAAGTGATATATGAATGTGAAGAAAAACATTTTTTTCAGTTACATATTTTCGATGTGTAAACCTTTAATTACGCGACAAGCATCAAATCTGAAACCAAATCCCCTCCACAATTTTGCAGATTTACACTGTCAACGATTCTTAATGCAGAGCTGATGCATTCTTTAACCCATTACCAGCTGGTGTTGTGCTCGCGCAACGGTAAAAATAAAGACACATATTTAAGTTATTTACATACCCAACACTATTTTGCAATTAAAAAAATCACACTTACTGCACTGTAAAAAAAAATCTCTAAAGTTACTAAAGTTTTTCTAGGAAACTGGGATTGCAAGAAATCTTTATGTAACGGCAACAAGAAAAATTCCTGTAACAGCGTCTGTTACAGGATTTTTTCTTGTTGCCGTTACATAAAAATTTCTTGGAATCCCAGTTTCCTAGAAAAACATTAGTAACTTTACAGATTTTTTTTTACAGTGTGATAAACGTAAAATTTTATTAGCATATAAAGCGAAAATTATCCTTCACAGTTTATCGTAGAAAATGCCGTTCAGCTAAAAAGTTGAAAACTTCTACTTTATAGTTTTGGCGGTTAATGGGTTAACACTAGAGATGAGATTTACGCTTTTTTGCACACTAGTATTTTGTTAGAGAATATGTTACATTATTTAATTCGAACATTTTTGCGATCTAAGAGAACAACATTTTCTCGAAGAATATACCGGTGTGCAAAAAAGCGGAAAACTCCTTAGTTCTCTCCTCTTTCGTAAAGTGTTTTAGAAATTTAATTTAAGTTGTTCCAAGGAAAATTTTCACTATAGAAAATATACTTAAGAGATTGTTCAAAAGTTTTTAAATTTTAAACTTTTATCGTAAACGAACTATGTGATCAGGAAAAAAGAATGTTACCCAGACGATTTTTCAAAATGATGTGTTAAGCTTTTTATCTCCCAACTTACACAAAACGCTTTTTATATTATGTTAATATGCGGTTAAGATTTCTCCTAGATTTAATGTTTAAATTTAGGTAATTTTATCAGTAGACCAGTCTTTCAAAAAGAATTTAGATTAAAACATTAAATAAAGACAGCATCTATTTTCATTTATTTAGTAAGCATGCGTATGTTTTCTTTGTAAATGTTCGTCTACCGTTTAATGCCAACACTTGTGCATGCAGTTAGTGGCGTATTTAATCTGGTAAATTGATATAATTTTTTACTTTCTAATATAGAATTCTAATCGAATTCTAATAAAGTTACTTTTACATGCAATGCATTATTTGAATGTCAATCGAGGACGCTCTAAAACTTTGTAATTGCCTTTTTCAGAATCCTTTTCTGCATTTATTATGCATGAAAGACCGGATTTAAAAAATATATCTTTTACAAAACTGTTACACACATTAAAATAAGTGATAAATGAAAATAAAGATTTTTTTTTTCAGTTACATATGTTCGAAGTGTAAACCTTTCATGGGCAGTGTAGGTTTTTTTTTTATTATTATTATTCAGATTATTTTAATTTCGCCATTTTTTTTAATAGTGTGATTGGCCAAAGCGATATAAGTAAGCGTACAATGTCAATACTGGAATCTGCAGTATATTGACACAGTTGCGCAATCTGGTGGACGGGGTGAATAATGCAAGTACGCGGGTTTTCAGTATGATGTCATGTATGACAGAATATCTACTATCTGCACATCTCTTGGGCATATTTTTCTGAATCTTTACTCACTTATGGAAGATGAATCTTGTTTACCAAATTTATTGCAAAATATTTTTATTTCAGCTTATTTTGATAAAATTATGTACATTTAAAAAAAAAAAAAGTCGCAATATCATTTTCCTTTCGGGAGAAAATCACTAATGCTACGGAAGCATTACTGCCTTTTGCCCTTAAACTGAAATGACTTTTCGACTTTTTTTTAAATACACACATTTTTATCAAAATAAGCTGTAACAAAAATATTTTGTAATAAATCTGGCAAACAAGATTCATCTTCTGAGAGTAAGTGAAAATCTGAAATTCGTAATTAAATTTTTAACAGGGATTCTCTAAATGGCTATGTCTGTTTCAAAAAAAAAAAAAAAAAAAAAAAAAAATCTAATCTGCGGTTTTAGGAAAATTATTGAAGTTATTACAAAGACTCGCAAAATATTTAAACAAATAAATGAATAACACTTGCTCGTTTAATAGTACAACATTTAATGCAAGCATCTTAAATTGAAGTGATTGAGAATATAAAGTGAAATTAGTTTTTAATTAAATGAATGAAATATTTGTTATTTAAATAAGATGATTGCAATGCGATTAAGAGAATAGTGGAAATTTATAGTTTGGGCATGATAAGCGAACTAAAGGATTTAAAATTGAATATTCTATTTATAATTAAATTCTTTATATATTGTAAACATTCATATATGTTGTATTCCCATCGGGAATACAACCGTGTATATAATTTTTTATAACTTTAGCACATCAAGAATTGAGTAAAAAATAAGACTACAAAATTCAATCTTTACACATTAACTATTTACTAATTTTTATGAGTCATTTTTCATTTCATTAAAAAAAATAATTAAAATCGAGCGTATTTCAATCAACAGCATTTGATAATATATATTGAATAATATTTTATCTTTTTTAATAAATTAAATTTAAAATACGTAACTAACTTGTTTTGCTCTTTGGAAAAGGAATTTGATGATGATACTTTATATGAATTCTATACGAAAAATAATTTTCTTACAATTTTGAATACTACAGTTATTCGATGGCCAACATTTTGCCATTTTAACAAATAATATTACTTCTAAGAACTGTTTTTATTTAAATAATTAACTATAATAAATAAGTCAAAAAACACGAATAAAAAATAATAGAATATTCTATTACTGTCAGAATATAAATGCTACAAACAAATGAAAACACGACGTTTGCGCTTGCGAAGTTATTTCATAGATGTGCAATTAATAGATTATCCATAAAAAAGAAAACTGTTAGGCACCTTTCTGTAGTTCACCCCGTCCATTGCGTGGCGTGCGACCTTGATTGACGTGACGTCGCCTTTAATCTTGCGATTACCGCTCCCATTTAAGATAGGACGCGTACTTATATCGCTTTGGTGATTGGCTTTATTCATGCATGATTTTATCAGTCATTAAATAAGGTGAAAATTTCTACTTCAAAAAATTGGTGGCAGTTAAACAATTTGAATTTTTTAAAAGTAGCTAAACTTATCGGGCGCGCTGATTAACCGTTTATTTACTGACTCTACTTATAAGTACCATTGAAATAACCTGTTATGAAATTCACTGAATACATCGTTTAGTTATAATACAGTTTAGAATGAGTTATAAATACATTACTTTATCCTGTTCCAAAAGCATTATTGGTTACACAAAACAAAAATATTTTTAAAAGGATGATTTCTTTTGCCTTTGTATCTTTCCAGCTTTTTTGGCCATGGGGGGGGGAGGGGGGAGGGATTTATCAATTCGGAAATTGTTCTATATTTCTGTTTTAAGAACATTATATTTGTATATTTTCTAATTCTACAAAATACCAAGAAAAATATTTAAAATAAAAAATTTGAGTGAGGTTATAAAAATTGCACAAAATTCCTATAAATTCAAATTTAATTAATCCTTCAATCCTTCTAAAATCCTTCAAAAATTTAGTAAATGTTTATGTAATTCTTCTAATGTAATTTAAACAATTCACGAAACGTGCTTTAGTTGATAAAATTTTCATGAATTCATAATTCAGTACATAAAGTGTTAAGGAGTTGCCCCATCAGTGGTCGAGAGGTTCTGCTCTCGAACCTGGTAGACGAGAGGTGCTGGGTTCGAACACAATCGCGCCCGTCGGACCAATCGTTCAGCGTTTTCCGTGGTTTCCATCGAACCATGGATTTCCATACGTAAATACGGGTTAGGTTCCCTCAGAAAGACCCCCACGAAGGACACTCCCCCTCGGGCCAATATCCCTAGGGCAGATAATCGGCCGTCATAAATAACACATCACCAAGACCGATTAAGGGGTTAAGTTCTCTGAGAATTTTTCGGCAATGCTTGTTCAAAAACAAGATCATTTTTATAAGCCCACAAAGGGAAAGCCTCAGGTGTAAAATCAGCTGATGTTGGTGGTCATGTACGTACAAAATGGTAAATCATAATTATCCGCACGTCCCATCTGGCGTTGAGTGATGACGAATATTTTCATCTATTATTTATTATATAATGTGTAATAGTTTTGAAAGTATAAATTTTAAAAATCCGGTCATTCAATTATACTAATCATGTACTTCATCATATCAGTTTATACACTGTTATTTCAATGCTATTACGGCAAATATATTTCATTTTTTATTTGTTTAAGAGAAAATAAATTTGTTAGAACTCTTTTACTATTAGATAAAGAAAGAAAACTTTAAATTTAGCTAACTATTCTACTGAGCTAATGCGTTTCTAACTTTCGTAGCAGCACTTTCGTAAAGTTTTTATTTTAAATTATTCCGAGGAAAGTCTTCACTATCTAAAATATACGAAACAGATTGTTCAAAAGTTTTCAAATTTTAAACTATTGTCGTAAACGGTCAATGTGATCTTAATAAAAGTAGTTTATCCAAACGATTTTTTAAAACGTTCTATTTGACGTTTTATCGAGCAACTTTCACAAAACGCTATTTATATTATTTCAAAATGCGTGTAATATTTTTCTCAGATTTCATTTTCAAATTTAGGCAACTTTATTAACAGAATTGAGTCTTTTAAAAAGTATATAGTTTAAAACATTAAGTAAAGCCAGCATGTGTTTCTTTTTCTTTAGTAAGCATGCTGTAGTTTTACTCTTAATATTCGTGTACGTTATATTGGCAAACTTGTGCACGCGGTTAAATAGCGTATTTAACCTGGTCATTTAATATAAACTTTTTACATTTCAGGACTTGTAATGAAGCTATTTTTACATGCAATGCATCATTTGAAAATGTTTTATATATTTAAATTCTTCCAAGGACATTTTCACTATCGAAAATATACTCATGAGTTTATTCAAAAAATTTAAATTTTTAACTTTTATCGTATACGAATTGGTGATCAGGAAAAAAGTATTTTACCCAGGGGATTTTTCAAAATGTTCTGTTAAACTTTTTTCGTACAACTTGCACAAAACGCTATTTATATTATTTCAAAATGCGAGTAAACATTCTCTTAGATGTAACGTTTAAATTTAAGTAACTTTACTAGTAGAACACTCTTTCAAAAATAATTTAGATTAAAACATTAACTAAAGACAGCATCTATTTCCTTTTGTTTAGTAAGCTTGCGTATGTTTTCTTACTAAATATCCATGTACCTTATAATGCCGTATTTAATCTGGTGAATTGATATAATTTTTTTCGGGAATTCTAATAAAGTTACTTTTAAATGCAAGGCACCATTTGAATGTAAGATCGAGGACGGTCTAAAATTTTTTAATTGCCTTTTTTCAGAATCTTTTTTCTGTTTTTATTATACATGAAAAACCTGATATAAACAATTATCTTTTATGAAACTATCAAACACATTAAAATAAGTGATATATGAAAATAAAGAAGAACATCTTTTTTTTTCAGTTGCCTATGTTTGATGTGCAATCTTTCCATTCCGGGACAAGTATATAATCTGTAATCAAATACCTTCCACATGTGACTTACACGGGCAGTGTATGCTTTTTTTTTTAATACAAATTATTGGATTTTCACCAGTTTTTTATTTTTATTTTATTTTATTTTTTTTTAAGTAATGTAATTGGCTTTATTC
Source organism: Maratus speciosus (assembly GCA_963932465.1). NCBI lineage: Eukaryota > Metazoa > Arthropoda > Arachnida > Araneae > Salticidae > Maratus > Maratus speciosus. Next base: position 177,370,882 of record OZ010792.1, read on the forward strand.
ACGCATCGTTATATCTGCCGTTAAATAAGGTGAAAATGTCTACTGCAAAAAAGTGGTGGCAGTCGAATAATCGGAATTTTAAAATATATCCTACACTTATCGGGCGATGGTTAAGGAGTTAAGTTCTCAGAGCGTTTTTGGCAATGCTAGTTCAAAAACAAGATCTTTTTTGTAACTTCACAAAAGGAAACAAACATGTGTAAGATCAGTTAATCTTGGTGGTCATGTGCTTACATAAGGGTAAATCATAATTATCCACACGTCCCATCTAGCGTTGAGAGACGGCAAATGTTTTCATCTAGCATTTATTATAATATGCGTAATAGTTTTGAAATTATACAATTTAAAAATTGGGAAATTAAGTTATACTAACCCTGCACTTCATCATATCAGTTTACGCACTGTTTTATTTGAATGTTATTTTGGCAAATTCATTTTATTTTTATTTTGTTCCAGAGAAAAGATAAATTTGTTAGAACTCTTTTAGTATTAGATATAGGATGAAATTGTTTAAATTTAGTTAGCTATTCTACTATGTTAATGTTCTTTCTAACTTTCGTTGCAACTCTTTCATAAAGTTTTTTAGAGATTTATTTTAAATTATTCCGAGGAAAATCTTCACTATCAAATATATACTTAACACATTGTTGAAAAGTTTTCAAATTTAAACTTTTATCATAAACGAACAGGGTGATCAGTATAAAAGTAGTTTAACCAAACAATTTTTCAAAATGTTCTGTTTAACGTTTTTTCGTGCAACATTTACAAAACGATATCTATATTATTTCAAAATGCGAGTAAGATTTTTCTTAGATTTGTTCTTTAAATTTGAGCAACTCTATTAACAGAATAAAGACTTTTAAGAAGAATATAGTTTAAATCGTTAAATAAAGCCAGCATGTGTTTTTTTTTTCTTTAGCAAGCATGCGTTAATGTTATCTATCTATCTATATTATAATGGACAAACATATCTGTGCGTAACGCATACGTCATTTTGCGAATGGCAACACTTTGAAATTTGAAATGAAATTTTGGTTTTATAATTTTCTGTACTGCAAATTTTTAAACTTTTAAACATCGCACATTTTAAATTTTTGAACCATCGTATAAGGAAAAAAATGCTCTTTTAAATGCAATTTGTTTAAAAGCTGTATCTCAATTAATTTTTGAGATTTTAATTTTTTTGCAGTTTTTACTACCGTTTTTCTTATCGTGGCAACAAATGTACCTCATTTCTATTGAAAGTCATTGAAAGTAAACGGAAAATAGTCAAAAATACGAGATACTATATCTTTTTGTTGCCATTTTCTCATAAAAAATGAAAATACAGTTGAAAATAAAATATGGGCTATGTCAAGAATATTGTCTGTTATTCCGTGATAATGACGTCATATACATACATTTCTATAGACGAAGTTTAGATGCAAATGACGTCATTTTATAAAAGAGCGTGTATTTTAATTCTTAAAACTGAATTATGTTTTGTAGAAGTGCGTCATTTTCGCAGCCCAGCTGCTTTGAAATTCTTCACAGGTGAAACTGCTTCGCTTTTGAAAATAATGTAATCGAAATCACGCACTGATAAAATGCAATGTTTTACAAAAATTTGGAGTGTCTTTATAAAAGAGAGGTGACCTGCAAATAATAGCGATTTATATTACAGAAATTAATGATTCTCGCCTGGACGATTTGCTTCGCCGAGTTAGACAAGCAAACAAATAATTCGTGGTTTAAAATAATATCGTGTTCCTGACGTTTTTGGTCGAAAATTCTGTCGAATGATAAAATTTTAATGCATTCCACTATAATTTATCAAAATAACATAATTTGCTTGATTTAATTTTTCCTAATTTGAAATGATCTATACATTTAAAACACAAGCATGTGTTTTTTAGTCATCTGCCCTGATCTTTCTGCTGAACCAATTTTACTAATATTCTTAAACTAAAAGCTCTTCCTTTCTAGATGCGATCGCACTATCTGTTTATTTTTCAAATATCCCCACTTTTATATTTAAATTTTTAAAGCATTTTATGAAATTTCTTCAAAATGATGAAAATTAGATAGCTTTCATTATTGCAGACAAGAGAGAAATAATGAGGTATTTTTAGCTTTATTCATGCTAATTTCTGATAAAAATTCAAAATTGTTGATAAAAATTGTTCTATAGTGTTTAGTGGCTCAAAATGCCATTAGGAGCAGAATATTATATTAGGGGCATAATAACGGAAAATGACATTCTGCTTTTGAAAACACGTATTTTTCCTCATAAATTTTCTATATTGTTTTTCCTTCTGCATGTGTACTGATACTAAGTTTCAGACCCTAGGCGAAATGCTTGTTTAAGTGAAAATGAAGTAGTATATTTAATGTAGTGTAAGTCATATTTAAAAGAAAACGATCATTTTATGAGATAAAACTAAGCCTTTTAACACAAATGCCTCTAAAAAACATAAATTACGGAAAATTTTACTCTCCGAAATTGAGATTAGAATCTCAAATAAAGAGTGCGTCTGTTCACATAAACGATGTTGCTGACCATCGTGACTTCAAGTTTTGAGCTAAAATTATTTGTAAATGATCAAACAAAATACAAATTTTTAAAAAATGATGAATATGGATCAGAGAAGTGCTTATACAAATTTTGAGAAGATGAAAATTGCTGTTTTCATTCCGGAAATCCAAGCATAAGAGCCTCAATTGATAACCACATCCTAATAACTTATCTTTATTATATTTTAATGATTACGTATCTATATTATAAAGAACAAACGTATCTGTGCGTAACGCTGGCGTCATTTTGCGAATGGCAACACTTCACGAACAAATTTCGGTCTTGAAATTTTCGCTACTGCAATTTTTCAATTTTCTGACCATCGTACATTTTCAAATTTCGTCGCATATGGAAAAAAAAATTACTTTCAAATGCAATTTGTTTAAAAACTGTATTTATTGACTGATTTATTATATTTTCTAAAATAATTTTTAAGCATGATTTTTTTTTTAAGTTTATCTTATCGCATGCCGGTTTCAATACATAATAATAATAAACATTTTGCACATAAGGCAACAGATATTTTTCAGCATTTGTTTCTGACTATGTTTGCTTAACGAAATTAATACTTCCTTTATAAACAAATGAAAGAGTAATATTCAAAAAACCACCAATCTAACATATTTGTGAAAGACAAATTAACGAAATGAATACCTCTTTTATAAACAAATAAAAGAATAATATTGAAAAAACACAAATCTAACATATTTGTAATCGTACAATTTAATTTTTCGATCACCAAATAGGATTTTTTTTTTTAATGGAATTTGTTTGCAAAGTTCATCTCTGTTTACTGATTGTCTATGGTTTTAAAAACAATTTTATACCATAAAATATTTTTTTTAATTTATCTATATCGCGCGGAGCTCGATTACGAAAGATTAATCCGTTTACCCTTAAAACAAAATAAAGAGTTCATCATTTTAGTACGGCTAAATTCCATTAACAAAAAACTTACCTATGAATAAATAAATAAAATAATATAAATAAAACACAAATTTACCAGACATGTATAAGCTCTGAAATTATCAGAATATAAAAGGATGCCATAAGTAGTAAAATCTTGGCAAATAACTCTTAGCATGCGGCTAATCAGAAAATATCGCTTTTGATAAATTTCTAAAATTTATTTGATTGTATAGTTCGTATTTTCCATATGAAAAATGCTTTTTTAACGTAAGTGGTCAATCTAAAAATTTTATTGCATATAAAATAATTATTAGTTTTCAATTAAAAAAAGTGTTTTCACCTATATCCTTCAACCCGGGAAGCCCGGGTGCGCTCCTCTGGTCTATCTATATTATAAAGGACAAACATATCTGTGCGTAACGCATACGTCATTTTGCGAATGGCAACACTTTGAAATTTGATATAAAATTTTGGTTTTACAATTTCTCTACTGCAAATTTTTAAACTTCTAAACATCGCACATTTTAAGTTTTTACACCGTCGTATAAGGAAAAAAAATGCTCTTTTAAATGCAATTTGTTTGACAGCAGTATCTCAATTTATTTTTGAGGTATTGATTTTTTTGTAGTTTTTAATACTATTTTTCATATCGTGGCAACAAAAGTACCTCATTTCTATTGAAAGTCATTGAAAGTAAACGGAAAATAGTCGAAAATAGGAGATATTGTATTTTTTTGTTGCCATTTTCTCATAAAACCTGAAAAAAAGGTTGAAATTAAAATATGGGCTATGTCAAGAATATCATCTGTTACTCCGTGATAGAGACGTCATATGCACACTTTTCTATAGACGAAGTTTAAGACTTGATTGTAAAAGTGGATTGCTTTAGCGAATGCAAATGATGTCATTTTATGAAAATGTGTGTATTTTTATTCTTAAACCTGAATTTGTAGAAGCGCGTCACAGCCCAGATGCTTTGAAATTCTTTTCAGGTGAAAATGCTTCACTTTTGAAAATAATGTAATCGAAATCACACACTGATAAAACGCAATGTTTTACAAAAATTTAGAGTGTCTTTATAAAAGAGGTGACTTGCAAATAATAGCGATTTATATTTCAGAAACTGATGATTCTCGCCTGGATCGATTTGCTTCGCCGAGTTAGACAAGAAAAAGAGTAATTTGTGGTTTAAAATAATATCATGTTCCTGAAGTTTTTATCGAAAATTCTCTCGAATAATAAATTTTTAATGCTATTCTTTAGGACACTCTACTATAATTTTATCAAAATAACATAATTTGCTTAATTTAATTTTTTATAATATTATATAAGCTATATATTTAAAACACAAGTGTGTTTTTTAGTCATCTGCCCTGATCTTTCTGCTTAACCAATTTTACTAATATTCTTAAACTAAAAGCTCTTCCTTTGTAGATGCGATTGCACTATCTGTTTTATTTTAAATATCCCCACTTTTATATTTAATTTGAAAATCATTTTATGAAATTTCTTCAAAATGATGAAAATTAGATAGCCTTTATTATTGCAGACAAGAGAGAAATAATAAAATATTTTTTACTTTATTCATGCTATTTTCTGATAAAAACTCAAAATTGTTGATAAAAATTGTTGTATAGGGTTTTTGTGGCGCAAAATCACATTAGAAGCAGAATATTATAGTAGGGGCATAATAACGGAAAATGACGTACTGCTTTTGAAAACACGCATTTTTCCTCATAAATTTTCTGTATTGTTTTTCCTTCTGCTATGTACTGATACAGACACTGGGCAAAATGCTTATTTAAGTGAAAATGAAGTCACATTTAAAAGAAAACGATCATTTTCTTTGATAAAACTAAACATTTTAACACAAATGCGTCTAAAAAAAAAATTACGGAAATTTTTACTCCCCGGAATAGAGATTAGAATCTAAAGTAAAGAGTGCGTCTGTTCACATAAAACATGTTGCTGACAATCGGGACTTCTAGTTTTGAGTTAAAATGATTTTTAAATGATCGAACAAAATACAATTTTTTTTAAATGATGAATATGGATATGAGAAGTGCGTATGCAAATTTTGAGAAGGTGAAAATGGTTGTTTTCATTCCGGAAATCCAATCATAAGAGCCTCAATTGATAACCACACCCTAATAACTGAACTTTATTATATTTTACTGATTAGTATCTATATTATAAAGAACAAACGTATCTGTGCGTAACGCTAACGTCATTTTGCGAATGGCAACACTTCACGATCAAATTTCGGTCTTGAAATTTTCGCTACTGCATTTTTTAAATTTTCTGACCATCGTATATTTTCAATTTTCGTCGCATAGAAAAAAAAAAATACTTTCAAATGCAATTTGTTTAAAAACTGTATTTATGGACTGATGTATTATATTTTCTAAAATAATTTTTCAGCATAATTTTTTTTAAGTTTATCTTATCACGTGCCGGTTTCAAGACATAATAATAATAAACATTTTGCACATAAAGCAACAAACATTTTTCAGCATTTGTTTCTGACTATTTTTGCATAATGAAATTAATACTTCCTTTATAAACAAATAAAAGAATAATATTAAAAAACCACCAATCTAACATAACATTTGTGAAAGACAAATTAGCGAAATTAATAATACTTCTTTTATAAACAAATAAAAGAATAATACTGAAAAAACACAAATGTAACATATTTGTAATCGTACAATTTAAATTTTTAGATCACCAAATAGTATTTTTTTTTCAAATGTAATTTGTTTGCAAAGTTCGTATCAGTTTACTGATTGTCTATGGTTTTAAAAATAATTTTAAAGCATGAAATATTTTTTAATTTATCTATATCGCGCGGTGCTCGATTACGAAAGATTAATCCGTTTGCCCTTAAAACAAAATAAAGAGTTCAGCATTTTCTTACGGCTAATATCCATTAAAAAAAAACTTCTCTATGAATAAATGAATAAAATAATATAAATAAAACACAAATTTACCAGACATGTATAAGCTCTGAAATTATCAGAATATAAAAGGATGCCATCAGTAGCAAAACCTTGGCAAGTTGCTCTTAGCATGCGGCTAATAAGAAAATATCGCTTTTGATAAATATCAAAAATTTATTTGATTGTATAATTCGCATTTTCCATATGAAAAATTCTTTTTTAATGTAAGTGGTCAATTTAAAAAAAATTATTGCATGTAAAAAAAATTATTAGTTTTCAATTTAAATGTTTTCACCTGTATTCTTTAACCCGGGAAGCCCGGGTACGATCCCCTAGTATATATAAAAGCCGTTCTCTGTATGTATGTCCTTTATACAAATCTTCAATTTTTGACCGATTTGCACGAAACTTCCTGTACATACGTTTTAGAACGTAGAAAAGATCACTGCCTACTTTAAAAAATCATCAGAAGACTATTTACCCCTTTTTCTATTATCTTTCATAATTAAACATTATAGAAATATCTCTTTTAAATTTTCAAATTCAACAGTTTCTTTCCTGTTGCCAGACATCTAAAAAGCTGCTCAATAACTTTAAAAAAATGATAACTCGAGTACTTTGTTTTATAAGCCAATAAAAATTCAGATTGTCTCACTATATTTTTGCTATCATAATATTAAAATATATATTTGCTTAAAAGACGTTATTAAAAACACATTAAAAGTAAATTAAAAACACTTTATTTACATGTTTCAACTCATTTTCTGATTAATAGAGATGACCTTTCAGGGCTTTATATGATACCATTCATTAGGGAGGGAGGAATCAAAAATCATTATATAGGTATAACCCAACGAAAATTCAATATCAGATGTAAAGAACATATAGCGGACATAAAATACAATAGAGGTAATACTGCTTTATCCCGGCTAAATCAAATAGAGAACATTAACATACTTTTTAACGAGAGTAAAATCATCTACAGATCTAATTTTTATTTACAATTATTCATAAGAGAGTCCATTTAAATTTATTTAAGAGGTTCGGGAGTTTGTAACGATACTTTATCCTTTCGTATCCCGAATTTATGGGTTAAATGGTTAGATAAATTACGGCATCGCGACATAGAGAGAACACGAGCTATCGCGAAACTATAGGGTGCATTACATGATTACTTGTTATGTTTGTTTTCGATGATTTTTTTCTTTTTCCATTTTTCATTATGCATTTGTAATTTTCTATTATATATTCTGACGACGACTCGGAAAATAAGTTGAAACATGTAAATAAAGAGTTTTTAATTTACTTTTAATTTGTTTTTATAACGTCTTTTAAGCAAATAAATATTTTAATATTATGATATGATTAGAAATGGACGTAATTTTTACTTCGCACTTATTTACTTTTGTATATTTTTGCTGTTTTTATGTGCGTTCGTAATTATATAATTACGTAGCACCTATAGTTGTCGTTCAGTCCGTCCGTCCGTCTGTCTGTCCGCATGTAACAGAGCAAAAACTACCCAACCGAATGGTCTGAAATTTTTAATGTATGATTGTTGCAAAATTTTGTCGAGCCATTTCAAATTTTATGAAAATCGGATGCATAGTTTAATTACAGGGACAGTCAAAATTTTTTCTTTACATTACGGCCAATGGGAAAAATTATTGCAAATCCATTTTAATGATGTTACAGCCTTCCGAATGATCTGAAATTTTAAATATACAATTGTTTCAAAATTTTGTCGAGCTATTTTAAATTTTAGGAAAATCGGATGTATAGTTTAATTACAGGGACAGTCAAAAGTTTTCCGTTACATTACGGCCAATGGGAAAAAAATATTGCAAGTGCGTTTTAATGATGTTACAGCCTTCCGAATTGTCTGAAAATTTAAATATATAATTGTTGCAAAATTTTGTCGAGCCATTTCAAATTTTATGAAAATCGGATGTATAGTTTAATTACAGGGACAGTCAAAAGTTTTCCGTTACATTACGGGGAATGGGAAAAAAATTATTGTAAGTGCACTTTAATGATGTTATAGACTATGCACTTATGAAGTTAAAAAATATATACATTCAGTACAATATGGGGTACAAAAAATAATTATAAAACTAGTTATAGTACGAATGCACCTCATTTGCCAGATTTGACGAGCAATTTCCGACTTGTTGAAATTGACGCCATTCAAAGAAGAAAATGCACATTTTCTCTCTATATATGTAAACACTTTAACTAAACATGTGTTAAAATAACGTAGCATATTAGTTGAATGCTTCTGAAGTTAAAAAATCTATTTTAATGTAGTCGTTTTAATATCAAGAAATTAGGAAAAAGATAATAAAAAAATTGTTTGCTAGCTATGACATCACTTTCTAATAATGTTTTGTTCTGAGGGGAAGCTCTTGATCTTCCGAAATTAATTCTTATTATTATCATCCATAAAGGGAAGGCTTTATTTTTAAGCCACGCGAACTTAGATTTCAGTAAATGCTAAGTCATTTGGATGTATTTATTGCATTTTTCTGCGTATCGTATACTTCTTTCACACTGGCTAAAGAAAACAAGAGTTCTGATTTTAAAAGCTGAAATACTTTTCTCTAATTACGTCAAAATGATGTATTTTTTTCTGAAATACAAAGAGTTGCTTCGTTTTATTTCTTATTTTGTTGACATGCTTTATCATTAATTACACCGTTTAACTGTTTCAATATCTTAAATGCAATGAGAGCATTCTGCGATTTATATTATTACAATTACATAAAATACGATTTTTCTACGATTTATATTGCATAGAAAATGAAATTTAGCAAATGTTTCTAATAGTTAGGTCCTTCTCTTTTAAAAGAAAGCTACATAATTAGACATCAGGACTGAAAGCTTCCGGAATTTGATGACATTTTCAGGTTCGTCGCTGTAGATTTAATTTTCATGAATGAAAATTTCCGCTTAAAAATAATCAGGCAATCCACCCTGGAATATCCGTGGTTAAAGATGGGCCATATACTGCCCGTTCACAGCGCAGAAAAAAAATCGCTTTTAATTTAAAACACTAAAATATTTTTTTACATTTACTATATCTACCGGGTGTTCCAAAAAGGACTGACTGATTTTAAAATTCAATAACTTGCAAACGGTGACAGATATTTAAAAAATTCTTGCAGGAGGGTTATGCATAAGGCCAAAAGTTTTATTACAGTCATTTTCGATTTTAGTTCGAATTACAAACAATAGATGGCGCTGTAAGCAATAGTCGCTAAATACAGGCTCGATTTCTGGTCCTTTATCTTTTTCCATGCTGAAACAGGAGATGGAAATGTATTATCCGCGCCACGAAGTACCAAAAATCGAGCCTGAATTCAGTGTCTATTGATCGCAGCGCCATCTATTGTTTGTAATTCGAACTAAAATTGAAAATCACTGTAAAAAAATCTTTTGACCTTATGCATATCCCTCCTGCAAGAATTTTTTAAATATCTGTCACCGTTTGCAAGTTATTGAATTTTAAATTCAGTCAGTCTTTTTTGGGACACCCGGTATATTATAAAGGACAAACATATCTGTGCGTAACGCATACGTCATTTTGCGAATGGCAATTTGAAAAATAAAATTTCGGTTTTGCAATTTTCTCTACTGCAAATTTTTAAACTCTAAACATCGCACATTTAAAATTTTTAAAACGTTGTATGAGGAAAAAAATGCTCTTTTAAATTCAATTTGTTTGAAATCTGTATCTCAATTTATTTTTGAGATATTAATTTTTTTGTTGTTTTAATACCATTTTTCCAAAAGTGGCAACAAAAGTATCCCATTTCTATTGAAAGTAAACGGAAAATAGCCGAAAATAGGAGATTGTTCGATCATTTTGTTGCTATTTTTTCTCGTAAAACCTGAAAAAAAGTGGAAATTAAAATACAGTCTATATCAAGAATATTGTCTGTTATTCCGCGATAATGACGTCATATGCATACTTTTCTATAGACGAAGTTTAAAACTGAATTGTAAAAGTAGATTGCTTTAGCGGATGCAAATGACGTCATTTTATAAAAAAGCGTGTATTATAATTCTTAAAACTGAATTATGTTTTGTAGAATTGCGTCATTTTCACAGCCCAGCTGCTTTGAAATTCTTCACAGGTGAAAATGTTTCATTTTTGAAAATAATGTAATCGAAATCACACTCTGATAAAACGCAATGTTTTACAAAAATTTCGATTGTATTTATAAAAGAGAGGTGACATGCAAATAATAGCGATTTATACTACAGAAATTGATTATTCTCGCCTGGATGGATTTGCTTTGTCGAGTTAGACAAGCAAACAAATAATTAGATTTAAAATAATATCATGTTACTGAATTTTTGTACAAAATTCTCTCGAATAACAAAATTTTAATGCTATTCTTTAGGACATTCTACTATAATTTTATCAAAACAACATATTTCAAAAACAATCAACATCAAAATAACAATTTTCATAATTTTATATAATATATATTTAAAACACAAGTGTGTTTTTTAGTCATATGCCCTAATCTTTCCGCTGTACCAATTTGACATATATATATTTTTTTTTTAACTGAAAGCTGTTCATTTGTAGATCACACTATCTCTTTTGTTTTTTAAAATATCCCCACTTTTATATTTTAATTTTAAAAGCATTTTATGAAATTTCTTCAAAATGGTGAAAATTAGACAGGTTTCATTATTACAGGCAAGGCAGAAATAATGAGGTATTTTTATCTTTATTGATGCTGTTTTCTGATGAAAATTCAAAATTGTTGATAAAAATTGTTGTATAGCGTTTAGAGGCGCAAAATTCAATTAAAGCATAATATTATATTAGGGGAATAATAACGGAAAATGACATACTGCTTTTGAAAACACGCATTTTTCTTCATAAATTTTCTATATTGTTTTTCCTTCTACATGTCTACTAATACTAAGTTTCAGACACTAGGCGAAATACTTATTTAAGTGAAAATGAAGTCATATTTAAAAGAAAACGATCATTTTCTTAGATAAAACTAAACAGTTTAACAGAAATGCGTCTAGAAAACATAAGTTACGGAAATTTTACTCTCCGGAATTGAGATTAGAATTTCACATAAAGAGTGCGTCTGTTCACATAAAAGATGTAGCTGACAATTGTGACAAGTTTTGAGTTAAAATGATTTTAAAATGATCAAACAAAATACAAATTTAAAAAAAATGATGAATATGGATATGAGAAGTGCGTATGGAAATTTTGAAAATGTGAAAATTGCTGTTTTTCATTCCGGAATACCAAGCATGAGAGCCTCAATTGATAACCACATCGTAATAACTGATCTTTATTATATTTTATTGATTACCTATCTACATTATAAATAAGAAATGTGCTGCCACGCAATACTTAAATAAAGAACAAACGTATATGTGCGTAACGCTGACATCATTTTGCGAATGGCAACACTTAACTATCAAATTTTGGTCTTGAAATTTTCGCTACTGCAATTTTTTAATCTTCTGACCATCGTACACTTTAAATTTTTGTCGCATCGGGAAAAAATTTACTTTAAATGCAATTTGTTTAAAAACAGTATCTGAATTGACTGATGTATCCTATTTTTAAAAATAATTTTTAAGCATGATTTTTTAAAAAAGTTTATCTTATCCCGTGGCTGTTTCATTACATAATAATGATAAATATTTTGCACATATAGCAACAAACATTGTTCAACATTTGTTCCTGACTATTTTTACATAACGTAATTAATATTTCCTTTATAAACAAATAAAAGAATAATTTTAAAAAACAACACCGACCTAACATATTTTTAAAAGACAAATTAACGAAATTAATACTTCTTTTATAAACAAATAAAAGAATAATATTAAAAAACACAAATGTAACATATTTGTTACCGTACAATTTAAATTTTTAGATCACCAAATAGAATTTTTTTTTTCAAATGGAATTTGTTTGCAAAGTTCATCTCAGTTTATTGATTGTCTATGGTTTTAAAATCAATTTTAAAGCATGAAATATTTTTTAATTTATCAATATCGCTAGGAGCTCGATTACGAAAGATTAATCCGTTCGCCGTTAAAACAAAATAAAGAGCTCATCATATTCTTACGGCTAATATCCATTAAAAAACTTCCGTATGAATAGATAAATAAAATAATATAAATAAAAAACAAATTTAACACACATGTGTAAACTCTGAAATTATCCGAATTTTAAAGGATGCCTTAAAGTAGCAAACTCTCGGTCGAATAACTCTTAGCATAAGGCTAATAAGAAAATTTAGTTTATTGCATATAAAAAATTATTATCTTTCAATTTAAAAAAAAAATGTTTTCACCTATATTCTGCAACCCGGGAACCCCGGGTACGATCCCCTAGTATTTTATAATGCCCAAAATGTAAACAAAAAAGCATTTTTGGTACTTTAGTATTAACAAGCTGTTAATCGGGATTTTTTTTTTTTTTTTTTTTTTTTTTTTTTTTTTTTACTGTTTATAGCGACATTTTTTAATCTGATAATTTTGAATAGTCGATTTATTTTATTTATTTATTTATTTATTTATTTTTGCAGGGTTTTAATTTTGTTTGCCAATTTAGTTATAGAATATTGCACGAAAAAAATGCTGAATTATTTACATTGTAAGAGCAATCGGATTCATCTTTTGTAATTAGGTTGCACTCATATTTATAAAATATTCATGCTTTAAAATGACTTAAAAATACATATAAAATCAGTATATTGAGGTTTACTTTAAAAACAAATATCATTGAAACTATTTTTTGTTTTTCATTCGACGTTGGAAAAATTGAATGTGCGATGTTTAGAGGTTAAACAAATTGCAGTAAAACAAAATTTATGGGTGAGGTTTATTGTCACCATAAATATGATCCCAGCGTTACTCATTGACATGTCTTTTCCTTATAATACTGCGTTAAGTGCAAACGGATTCATCTATCGTAATTCGGTTGCACACAAATTTTAAAATTTTCATGTCTCAAATATACTTTAAAATCCATTTAAAATCAGAAAAATGAGATACAATTTTCAAACAAATTTCATTTGAGAGTACTTTTGTCTATCCGACAATGTAGAAAAGAAATTGAGCAATTTTAAGCAATTAAGAAAAATTCCAGTATAAGCACAATTTATGGATTAGGCCGTTGTCACAATCTGTATGATTTCAGCGTTACTAATTGACATTTTTTGCTTTAAAATTTAGATAGTTGGCATGCTAACGAGAATTTCACTAAAAATATTACCACTAAACTGTAACTAAAACTGCTACGCCATTTCATTAATTTTTCTTTTTTCGTATTGCTTTTAAAATAATATATTATTCTATTACACCCACCAAAGAAAATGCGCATTCTGATGTTTAAAGTTGAGGGATTTTACTATTGTTGCGACATAGTAACGTCATATTTTCTTATTATATTTTTTATCTTTTACTGACAAGAATGCACAAAGCTCCATTATTGTGATCGCCATATTATTTCATTTTACTGGATTTTACATGGAAGGCCCTTATGTTTAACACGGGCAAAGCCGGGTAATTCTGCTAGTTAGAAATATTCGTCTACGTTATAATGACACACTTGTACACGCAGTTGAGTGGAGTATTTAAGCTGGCCAATTAATAAAAATTTTTACTTTTCAGAACTTCTAATAAAGTTATTTTTACATGTAAGATATCACTTGAATCTAAATAGAGGAGGTTCTAATGCTTTGTGATTTACGTTTTCTATATCCTCTGCCGTTTTCAAGATAGGAATGTTAATTTTTTTTTAATTTAATAATTTAATAATTTTTTTTTTAATTTTGGTTTTATCGTATAATTCACAATATGTTAAAATTTAAAATAGTTAGGGAACGCATAGCACAGTTGAAAATTCCCCGTCAGCAATTTACGTCAATAAATAAAAATGTACTTTAGATGTTTTGTGCACCTTGTATATGATTCAAGGAATTTATACACACTAAATAGTATGTCCATTTTTATAAATTAAAGAAAGTGTTCCACAAATGAAAATGTACTTCCATCAATTATTATTCATAATGAAAAAAATATAAATGATTTATTTTCTGTGCCCTTGTATATGAAAGATAAATACTCTGCACATCACATTCATTAGCAAGCATCTTATAGAGCCCCTCGACGATATATATCAGTTTAAATACTTTTTAAATAGTTTAACATGAATAAAATACTCCACAAGCAATTTATCTCCATAGACAATAATGTAACTTAATTATTTTTAGTGTCCCTGTAACTGATCTATAAATGCTATTCATACTATATTTTATAGAAATCATCTTATAGTGCACTTCATAGATATGTATATAATTTCAAAGTGTTTGAAAATATGAAACTTCATTAAAAACCACAGGTAAACGATTTTTCCCCATATGCCATAAGGTAATGAAATTCTTTTGCTTGTCCCTGTAACGAAATATGACTGCTACAGGTTAGATTTTGCAATACCTAACACCTAGTGAATATCAATAACATTTTTCAATTTCATGGCGATGCAACTATATTGACGCCAAAAGTAATTTTGGTCAGCTAGAATCGGTAAGTCACCCACCGTGTGATGCCTTGAAACACGGAAATTTATTTTGAAGTCACCCGACATTTTTGAGATATGATTAACTTTTGTAAGAACAAAATTTACTAATGTATCGACTGATTCAAGATTACCTAATAACCCAGAAAGTAGTACTATGACCAAAGTAATATCTACTTTACTAAAATGTAAATGTTATTACCGCCACTGGGATCTTATGTCACGGAAGATATTGCACATGAGGGTATCTATGACGCCGAAGTGTCCCCTTTTGTAACTATTTAAAAATGGCTAAATAATAAGCCATACGGTCACATAAAAGTCATAATTAAAAAAAAAATAATGTTTTTGCTACTATTATATCTGTGACATTGAGTTACTATTTCAACATCTGAGTGTCTTCAGTATATAACAGAAGAGCATATCAAATATATGTGCCACCAGGGAAGCGTACAACTTAGGTATAAATTACATATATGTACTTTTAAAAAGAAAATAACATTTTTCAACTATGCTGGATTTTTTTTAGGCATGATCACTATCATTAATTTTTTAGCAAGTTGTTATTCTATAAATGAATGACTTTTAATTTCTAATAATATCTATTCAATTTACTTAATTAAATTTACTCATGTATTCATGATAAATGCAGTAAATCATTTATTATATCTTCAGTTTATGCTTTTCATGACTGTTTCCTTAAGGGTAGTTGGAAGCCCCTATACCTACCATGTTAAATTAATGTACCTTTTCTCAAAAACTACTGAAAGTATTCACTGGAAATTTATATATATATAGATATATAATATGAATAATACCTAATAAAGTGAAGTCAATTTTATAAACAGATATTCTTTAGTTATTTTTTTTTTAAATCTGGAATAAAAACCACTTTTAAATAACAAAAAACTTCCATTTTTCCGAAGAATTGTGTTTTATAAAGGAATATATGTAGAAATGTTTGTAACAAAAGTTCCTTTCAGATTGATCAGGAATATGTGTGAAATATTCTGGAACGATTACAAATAATAATATGTAGTAGTTTCTATAAAAAGGTACATCGAAGTTCACAAAGCAACATTTTGAAAAAATTGTGTTTAAAGATTAAAGTATGTAATGTTCATGTATGATGTAAACAAAGTGAATTACATGTTTTTTTTTAACTTTTTGTTGTCGTAGAAACAAAAGTAATATAACTTTCGAAAGAGGGGAAATAAAGGATTGAAATATTAACATATTTTTAAATGACTTTTTCCACGAATTTGACTTCCAACTGCCCTTAAACTTTAATATAACAATTTCGTAAGTTTCTTCAGAAATTGTCTTTCCTGATATAGTGTAATGCATAAGTTCTGCACAAATTTATTTGATCATCATTTTATAAAACTCAAATGTGTAACTAGAACAGTACATGATTATAAAGTCGTTTGACTGCTTTATACACTCTTTATTTTAACAAATTTTGCTTCTACCAATCTTGATTTGAAAAATAAATTAAAACAAACAGAATTTTTTTATAAATATATTTAAAGTTCAAAATGAAATTAATTACCTGCAGTAAAGGTTTCGTTCTTCAAAATATTTCTGTACGCATACCTAATTGTGCTGTTGATCCGAGTAGAAGAAGCAAAATATTAAAATAAAATGACGACTTTATGATGATACATGACGTCCGGAATTTAATTTGGTAATTTGCGCAAGTTTATCCAATAGTTAAATATTAGACATAAGTTTCGCACACGTGCCTAAATGCTCTGGGACAAAACAAGTAAGAAGAATGCCTGATGAACTCAATAAGAAAAATATGCAAAAAACATTTTAATGCATTGAAAGTGTCCCATTTTGAAATATATTGTGCAATTAACATTTCTACATAATCGAATTTTGCATACATTAGATTTACACACGGAATCGCCAAAACATTGACACGCACTGTTATTTATCATTCATTAGAGAAGAGATATGTAGTTAAGATTGCAAAGTGTTCCAAATAGCATAGGAGTTTGGTGAAATTGTCCTGCCATTAATATTAAAAATTGTACACTTTCTACATGCTTATACAGTTACTAGGTCATTAAAGTTACATTTAGAGACTTTTTTCAATGCTCTCACAAGTAAAATAGTAAAATATATATATATATATATATTCTCCTATGACGAAAACTGAACTATTCATGATACTAAAAGCATTAAAAACCAGAAACGGTAAAAGCATTGGCCTTGTAATCCAAGGATCTGGGTGTTCGACTGACGGCCTGGGCATTTTTTCGCTCAGTTGGAAATATTCAATTCGTATGAAAACTTTACCAATCAGTTTGGTTGTGTTAAAATAATAGTTCATCTAATTACCCAACGTTTATATGGAGTTCTGTTACCTGCGGTTTATTCTGGTTAGCTGTCTATATGACAGACTAGACGTTGCTACCAAAAAGTTTATCTGAGCGAAATATGCTGGCTGGCTGTCGGCCCAGTTAGCTTAAACGGTAAAAGCATTGGCTTTGTAAGCCAAGGATTTGGATTCGATTACCGGTCCGGGCATTTTTTCGCTGAGTAGGAAATATTCAATTCGCATTTATGATACTTCAATTTTACGAAATTTCGAAGCTTTCCAATTGTACAAATTTCAAAAAATTAAAATTATCATATTTTGTTGAGATTTGATTCTCGAAAAAAAATGAAAATTTAAAGTTTCGCTTTTAGATCTTTTAATATTTTTTCTAAATATAGAATATATATTTTCTAAATAATGTTTTCTGTATATAGGACTTCGGTACGATATAAAATTTAAACAATGGACCTTACTGAAAATTAATGACAAGACTATTTGGTCCACAAAATCATAGACCCCCACCTCATTTTGAAGTAGTATTGAAATACACATGCGTAAATATCTCCCAGATGTAAAAATAAAAATAAAGTGCGTATCAATCTTTTTGGGAAGTAGAAAATATAACTAGTTTAAACTAATAAAAGAGCCCCGTAACTGATAAGAATTTAACGATTATTGTTAAAGAAAGCATTTTTACTATTACTCTATATTTTTATGATAACCTCAAACTATTTTCTTATGTCAAATGTTAAAAAAAAATTCCTTTTTCCTCAGTATAAAAAAGAAACACGGTTCAAAATATTTATTTTTCCATTAAGGATAATTTAAATTGTAAATGAGACAAATATAGAATAAATAATGAGGCATTAATTATTATTATCATTAAGGATTATTTATTAATTATTAAGAGTTTCTTAAGGACTTTATTGTTTATTAAAAATAGATGATAGCGGAGCAGACCGAGCATGATTTGGAATGCACGGTGGATAATTGGAGAACTGCATTTTATGTGAGGAAATTATCCTGGTCAGGAAAGTATTTCGAAGAACTCGAGTAACATTTATCTTCGTAAACTTACTCCCCCCCCCCCCAACCACCTGGTGGCTTCACATTGTAATCGCCAAGTCATACTCAACTGAAAGACAAAATGCTAAAGATGTCAATTTTTCACCATTATTGAGAATATAAGCTCTTGTGAGCATGAAGACATTCTATAGATATCTCATCGACTAGATGTAAAATGACAGAAAACCTTTTCATAAATTAGATATGTCGAAGGAACAAAACATAAAGCAGTCTTGAACATTCCTGGTATGATACTTCAAAAGTCAAATACATCGATTACCAATATACGTACGAATTCCCATATACATACGATCGTTCATATTTCCTTTAAATGTTTGTTAACACCTATCAATTATGTCACATATGCTGTACGTAAAGCAATTGATCAAGAAGAAAAGAGACATTTTATCATTCCTCGAACCTCATTTTACTATTTTCAATGGTTCCCTTGAAAATCATCTTAACATCGTGTACAACACAATTTATAAATTAAAACTGTATATAATTTTATAATTAACTTTTCAAAACTTTGTAAACTCCAAGAGTTGATTCAATTATATAATTATTACTTTTTGGTAAATTTGATATGCGCTTTTAACAACTAAGAAATTGATAATTCTTTGGTTTTTCTTTACATGTACCTGGCGACATAGATTTTCCAATTGTTTGAAGTGCATTGTATAATTGTTCAATAATATCAAACCACATGAGATATTTTTTGCCTAAACTTTTCCTAATTTCTTTAATTTGAAATAACTCTCAAGATTCTACCATGTTCTGTTTCAGAATCTGAATGAGAGCGATTTTAACTGTTATCCACAGAAAATTATTAGTTTATCGAATCAAGTTCACAAATGGGTATTTGAGAGTCATAGTTCACATAATATATAAATTAAAGATTCTAACCAGATATTGCATACTAAATTCATGTTAAAATTTATCTAAATCAAACTCCTTATCATCACATATCAGCCAATAGATAAACAGTAACAAGAAATAGGTCACTGTTGTTGACGGTAAAAACAATGTTAAATATTTTAAATTTATCAAATGTATCGTTAAATGGAGAAAAAGTTTCGCTTAAATAGGAATCATCAAATACGGAGATGAAAATGAAGAATACGGTCAAATAAGATTTATAGTTAAATTGAGAAATTCGTTAGTATTCTCATATATTCGTTAATTGATTCATTATAGTTTACTTTTTGATTCTGTTATTTCAATATTATTTTTGTAAAGGGGTTTCTTTATTTATTACAAGAAAAGTAATCTTGTAGAACGCTTTTATTTTATCACAATAAAGAAGATAATACACTACATTTAACTAGATATTTCAATACACCAATGTACTCCATATCGTTCCTATAGCGTCTTAACTTTCAGCATAAATTTTGTTAGCTTTTTATTTTAAATAATTCAAAGATATAGCTTCACCATCGAAAATTTACTTCAGAGAATCTTTGAAATTTTACAAATATTAAACATTTATCTTAAACGAACTTGGTGATCAGGATAAAAGGAATTTAGAGAAAAGATTCTTTAAAGTCTTTTAAATGTTATAGTTTAACTTTTAACTTTAATAAACTTTTTTATAACAGTTTTAAAGTTTCGCAAAACATTGTTTTTTTGTTTGTTTTTTTTTAATACGAATAAACTATCATGTAGAATAAAATCTTCCAAATGAAATTAATTACTTCTATACATGTGCATATGTAAAAAAAAGAAACATAATAAATATTTATATAGTTTAAATAATTGTACAGGGTGCAATATGTTATCTATAGCCGACCTTTAATTTCTAAACCGATGGTCGTAGACATATAGTTCCAATTGCAATAACGTTTAAAATGAAGTAAATATTCATTCTGTGGCCTTATTTAAAGTAAACTAGTCGGATGTACCAATCCCAAAACTTTCTTCTATCTCATACATGTTAATACTTCAAAATTCGCTATCACACTGCCAAAATTAAATGGCAATCTATGCATCTCATGAGAATTCTAAAGATATGAAATTCCGTGCATTAGTTCTTGAGATATGACTATCGCTGAAATCGTCTAAATCCAGCAAAATGCTGCCTAGCAGCGCCCTCTATTAGATGATTTATACCAAATCCTAATCAGCAACAATTTTTGTCAGCGTCTGACTGAATCTGAAGTTTGGAGAAAATCCGTGCATTAGTTTTTGAGATAGAGCTATAGCGAAAATCGTGAAAATTCCTGCATAGCAGCGCCACCTATTGGGTGATTAACACCAAAACCTAATTAACAACAACTTGTGTCAACATACAACTAAATCTGAAGTTAGATGAAAATTCGTCCATTAGTTCTATAGATAGAGCTATTGAGGCAATCGTGAAAAAGGCAGCACAGAAGCGCCACCTGCTGGGCGATTTACACCAACACATAATCAGTAACAAGTCATATCAAGGACTAACTGAATCGGAAGTTTGATGAAAATCCGTGCGTTAGTTCTTAAGATAGAGCTATTGAGGAAATCGTGTAAATCCTACAAAATTCATCATAACAGCGCCACCTGTTGGACGATTTACACCAAAACGTAATCAGCATTAATTTATATCAAGGACTAACTAAATCTGAAATTTGATTAAAATCCGTGCATTAGTTCTTGAGATAGAGGTATTGCGAAAATCGTGAAAAATGCAGCATAGCAGCGCCACCTGTTGAGCGATTTACACCAAAAACTAATCAGCATCAATTTGTATTAGGACTCACTGAATATGAATTTTTATTAAATTCCGTGCATTAGTTCTTGAGATAGAGCGCCCACAAAATTTGTGTCACATACACGCAGACAGACAGACTCACAGAGTCACAAACAGACATTTTGTAAAAACATGTTTTTTGGAATCTCTGACCCCTAAAACGTGTAAATCCGTCGAAAACCGGAATTCGAAAATTTTCATGAATCCAATACTTTCTTCTTGTAAAGATAGAAGAAAGTAAAAATCAATTTTATGCAAATTACGAAATCTAACTTTTTATACGGTCCCCCACTCCTTATAGTTATATTTAGTAAAAGTTTACGCATATCATAACACATATAACACAAAACGTTTGACATCTCTACTACAAAAATTGACACATTAAATTTCAAATTTTGAAATTTTTGCACATGATTTTGCCTTTTATTGAGGGATCAGTTAAAAGATGAATTAAAGTAAATCGAGATCAAAATCAGGGTGCTTGTCCTTTTTACAGCGAAACACACCTGCTATGCTCTAACATGTCCAGGACTCTGTATTGCCACGCATTGAATTGTGCATTGTCACCAATGGAGAACACTTTGAGTAGTATCTCTAGTAGATTCCGGCGTTTGATGTATTCATTTTTTGCGCAAGGCTGATGTAAAAGTACCCATTTTATCTTCTTCTTTAGGATCAAATGACAAATCACCAAATTCAAATTTAATCCTTTGAAAAAGAGAACATTTTTTAAACCGTTTAAACATTGTTTTTATACAGGGTGATTTTTTTTAAAGTCGTGAAAGTAAAATCCTATAACAAAAGAACCACTGATCCAAATGACCTGAAATTTCACCAGTATGCTCCCAAAGCAATGGGAATTTTTTGGCTGTGGTTAAAAAAACTTCAAATCGCACCGACAGATGGCGCTGTATATCCAATAAAGTTGGGAGACGAGCTTGCGCACGACACAAGCGCTAAAAAGCCTGCAGGCAATAAAAACCTGAAGCACGCACACCTCGTGTTCATTATTCTGATCTCAATTCCTGTGATTTCTGGCTCTGGGGGTACCCAAGAATGCTGTGTATCTTGATGGTGTTACGAACTTAGCTGACCTGAAAGCACGCATTGTGCACCAGATCCACAGCATCCAGCCGGATATTCTTTGCTTTGTTGTGGAACATGCGGCTTCACGTTTACAACTGTTAGCTGAAAACGGGGGACAGCACACTGAAAATCTCTTGTGTTACTCGTGTACTTCCGTATGGATGCTTTCCTCCATATTTTTATTTCGTTCCGTTTCTACGAAGGTGTTCGTAGTATCTTTACCCAATTACTGCATTCTGTATGTTTTTGATATGCGTAATAAAGTTTTCTTTTTCTTGAAGTACCGTTCATTATTTCCCTCCCACTGACGATATTCTTTGTTTCGGTTAACATACAGAGCCATCTGTCGGTGCGATTTTAAGTTTTTTTTTTTTTTTTTTTTTTTTTTTTTTTTTTTTTAACTACGCCAAAAAAATTCCCATTGCTTTGGGAACATACTGGTTAAATTTCAGGTCATTTGGATCAGTGGTTCTTTTGTTAAAGGGTTTTACTTTCACGACTTTAAAAAAAATCACCCTGTATTTTAATTAACTATTTTCGTTTTACAATATTTTTTTTTTCATTAAAACTTTTTCCTTTGTATTTCAAATAAAATCAGTAACTGTTTTGGTATTTTTCCGTTATGCCAAAACACCATTGTCGCCAAGCGTAATATTTGGCGCAAAATGAAATGAAACATTTGAAAAAAAGTTATTTTGTTGATAAAAAAATGAGCATTTAAAAAATTTAATTTTTGAAAATTACAGACTTTAACCCATCAATTTTCGAAATCAATAAATATAAGTAATTAAAATAAAAGCATAAATAAATATTTTGCAAATAATAAAATATAGTCAATTTAAAGTGCAGTCTTGAAATTGTAAATGCCTTTGAGTACTCAGCGTGGCGTACGCAATATGTATGTCTTACATTACACTAAACATTATATTATTTGAATGAAGACATTCATGGTTTTTTGAACAAAAAATTTTTATATGTATAATTCATTAGTTCTGAAATAATTTTATTGTAGCTTCCTCATCATCAGATAACTGCCAAAAGATAAAATCTGTCAGTTTCAGTAATAAATGTAAGTTATAATTAACAATAAATATT
This sequence comes from Maratus speciosus, assembly GCA_963932465.1. Lineage (NCBI taxonomy): Eukaryota > Metazoa > Arthropoda > Arachnida > Araneae > Salticidae > Maratus > Maratus speciosus. Next base: position 177,394,159 of record OZ010792.1, read on the forward strand.
TTTTTTCTAAAAATAACGATTTAAAAGTTTTACGAGATTACGATGGAATAATACTCATAAAAAATATTCACGTTCAATAAATGCAAATGTTAATGTTTGGCACGGTTTGCAATAAAAATCGTTTGCACGTTTAGGGTTAAAATAAATGGCGCGTTACCATACATTTTGGCATGGTGTTGGTAAAACAAAAAAGTACAACAGTTTTTTTTATTATTATTATTTAGTTTTAGTTTTTGAGGCGTTTGTATTTTTTTCCTAGCTCACATAGTTGTTTTAATTATTTAACAAAAAGAATTGATTAAAAAAATATTCAATTTGAATTTCTTCCCTTGCTAAGAATGAAGATAATGAGTTTTTAGAAATTATCACTTGAAAATTTGAGGTTTTGGCGCCAAAGATAGCGCCAAATTAGAAAAATGTGAAATATCTTGTGAACTATTAGTCTTAAAAGAATTCGGTTAGTAATTCGATATCAAAATCAGGATTCACTGTCTTTTTTTACGGCGAAACCACCTTTAGCCATTGTATCGCCAAATCGGGGTATCACCAAAGAGGGTTATTTCATCTAAAAATTTGAGCTGACATTTAGGGGTCGTATATAAAGCGAAAAATGAAATATAGAAATTAAACAGAAAAATAAATATCAATTTATTATAATATCAGAAACGGTTTACTATAAAAAATGAACACATTAAACGCGGAAACTACTAGAGATACTTCTCAAAGGCTTCTCCATTTGTGGCAATGCACAACTGAATGCGTGGCAGTACTGAGTCTGGGACACGTTAGAGCATAGCAGGTGTGCAAGGATGATGCGCTGCTTCAGATAAACCATAGAAGTGGTTTCAGTCACATAGACTTGATGCAATCCCAGAGGCAGAGGTAGATGTCCATGGGAGTCAAGTCTGGTGAACGCAGTGGCCACTCTATCGGACCACCATATCCAATTATCTGTTGGACGAATTCGATGGCAGATACACCGGGACGTTTAATTTTTTTTTTTTTACGGAGGCGCCCCATCAGGTTTAAACCATGTATGTCGGAGACGCAGCTCTTCATACCAGTCACGTACCATGTTTTGTAGCAGATGCAAGTAACGATCGCCCGTTAAGGTCCCATCGTAGAAGATAGGTTCAACAATCTAGGTTTCCCATATACCGCTCCACACGTGTCGTACTGTCCGGGTGACGTGGAGGTTTCCGGGTCGCATCATCCTTTTCATTGTCGCACATTTTGCACACCTGCTATGCTCTAACGTCTCCAGTACTCAATACTGTCGCGCATTCAATATTGCGCATTGCCACCAATGGAGAACACTTTGAGCAGTATCTCTGGTAGATTCCGGCGTTTTATGTATTCATTTTTTATACTAGACCGTTTTCGTAAATTATAAAAAATTGATATTCATTTTTAGGTGCGTTCGTAATTATATAAATGCGTAGCACCTATAGTCGTCGTTCAGTCCGCCTGTCTGTCCGTCCGTCTGTCCGCATATAACAGAGCAAAAACTACCCAGCCGAATGGTCTGAAATTTTAAATATATGATTGTTGCAAAATTTTGTCGAGCCATTTCAAATTTTATGAAAATCGGATGTATAGTTTAATTACAGGGACAGTCAAAAGTTTTTCTTTACATTACGGCCAATGGGGAAAATTATTGCAAGTGCATTTTAATGATGTTACAGCAGTCCGAATGGTCTGAAATTTTAAATATATAATTGTTGCACAATTTTGTCGAGCCATTTCAAATTTTATGAAAATCGGATGTATAGTTTAATTACAGGGACAGTCAAAAGTTTTCCGTTACATTACGGCCAATATGAAAAAATTATTGCAAGTGCATTTTAATGATGTTTTAGCTTTCCGAATGGTCTGAAATTTTAAATATATAAGTGTTGCAAAATTTTGTCGAGCCATTTCAAATTTTATGAAAATCGGATGTATAGTTTAATTACAGGGACAGTTAAAAGTGTTCCGTTACATTACGGGGAATGGGGATAAATTTATTGCAAGTACATTTTATTGATGTTACAGACTATGCACTTATGAAGTGCAAAAAAATATACATTCAGTACAATATGGGGTGCAAAAAATAATTATAAAACTAGTTATAGTACGAACGCACCTCATTTGCCACGTTTGACGAGCAATTTCCAACTTGTTCTGTTTAATTTCAATGTTTCTCTCTTCACTTTTTATGCAACCCCTAAAAGTCAGCTGAAATTATTAGATGAAACAACCACCTTTGGTGATACCTCGATTTGGCGATGAAGGTTAAAGGTGGTTTAGCCGTAAAAAAAGGACATAGCACCCTGATTTTGATCTCGAATTACTTTAATTCATCTTTTAACTGATCCCTCAATGAAAGATAAAATCATGTGCAAAAATCTCAACTTTTGAAATTTAATAACTGTGTCAATTTTAGGTAGCTTTCGTTACAAAAAGCTACCTATTGCAACCGTTCGGAGGAAAGCGATTTCAAAAAATTTTGGTATATTTTCATCGATCATGACCCCCAGACCCCGAAACCACCATCCGTTCAAAAATTGATATATATATATATATATATATATCCATATATATATATATATATATATATATATATATATATATGACCTATGTCACACTCTAACTCTCGTAATTATGAACCGGTTTCGATGTATTTCGGTGTGTACATAGTACATACTAATGTCTCGACCGAGTTCGTTGGCCAGCTTCATCCGCCGTTTTGTTTCAAAATGGCGGCCATTTAAAATTTTTAAAAAAATTTAAAATTTGAAATGTGGTACCAAAAAATTAAAAATGGAAAAATATTTTTTTCTTATGTATTTGACCTTTATACAAAGATTCCGGAGCAGTTTTTGTTTCGTCTATATCTTAAAAAATGGCTGAGTTATAGCATTTTGAATTTCTAGCGTGGCTGGTATTTTGAAACGTCCTGAAATTTGTCACACGATAAAAGGCGTATTTATGAACCGATTTCGATGTTATTCGGTGTGTACATAGTACATACCAATGTCTCGACCGAGTTCGTTGGCCAGCTTCATCCGCCATTTTGTTTCAAAATGGCGGCCATTTAAATTTTTTTAAAAAATTTAAAATTTGAAATGTGGTACCAAAAAATTGAAAATGGAAAAATATTTTTTTCTCATGTATTTGACCTTTATACAAAGATTTCGGAGCAGTTTTTGTTTCGTCTATATCTTAAAAAATGGCTGAGTTGCAGTATTTTGAATTTCTAGTGTGGCTGACATTTTGAAACGTCCTGAATTTTGTCACGCGGTAAAAGGCGTATTTATGAACCGATTTGGATGTACCTTGGTGTGTACATAGTACATACAAATATCTCGACCGAGTTCGTTGGCCAGCTTCATCCGCCATATTGTTTCAAAATGGCGGCCATTTAAAAAAATTTAAAAAATTAAAATTTAAAATGAGATACAAAAAATTGGAAAATGAATAAGATTTTTTTCGTATGTGTTTGACCTTAATACAAAGATTCCGGAACAGTTTTTGTTTCGTCTATATCTAAAAAAATGGATGAGTAATAGCATTTTGAATTTCTATTGTGGCTGACATTTTAAAACGACCTGATTTTTGTCACGCGATAACAGGCGTATTTATGAACCGATTTGGATGTAACTTGGTCTGTACATAGTACATACCAATGTCTCGACCCAGTTCGTTGGCCAGCTTCATTCGCCATCTTGTTTCAAAAGGGTTTCCATTTAAAAATAAATTAAATTTTAATTTTAAAATGAGGTATTAAAAGATTGGAAAATGAAAAAGATTTTTTTTATCTGTTTGGCCTTGATGCAAAGATTCTGGAGCAGTTTTTGTTTCTGAAAATTTGTTCTTTTGTTTATATCTTAAAAAATATTTGAATTATAGCACTTTGAATTTCTAGCATGGCTAACATTTTGAAACGATCTTGTATTTGTCACGCGATAACACACGTATTTGCCTATTTCGATGTAAGAAGGCATGTGGATACATTAATACCTCGACCAAGTTCGCTGGCCAGATTCATCAGCCATCTTGTTTCAAAATGGCGGCCATTAAATTAAAAATATATATATATATATTTAAAGTGAGGTGCAAAAAAATTAGAAATTGAAAAAGGTTTCTTTCTTAAGTATTTGACCTTGATATAAGGATTCAGGAGCATTTTTTGTTTGTCTTTACCTTAAAAAAATGGCTCAGATATAGCAGTTTCAATTTCTATTGTGGGTGACATTTTGAAAAATCTGATTTTTTGCATGCGACAGCACTCGTATATATCAACCGATTCCGATGTGAGTGAGCATGTGCACAGCAATTACTAAGGTCTCGACCAAGTTCACTGGTTAGCCTCATCCACCATGTTGTCTTAAAATGGCAGGCACTTTAAGAAGTCGCCGAATTTGGCAGCCAATTATAAGTTACTTTAAAGAAAAGCAGCTTGGATAAAGCTGACTAATTTCGCGAAATTCTCATTCATTATATTGATAAAAATTAGTATTGAAACTCCTATATTCGGTTTCCACTAAATTGAGCTTCGTGTGTTTGAATGATATAAGTTGGCTATTTTAAAATAAGAAATATGAAAGCTACCTCTTCCTCCCGGCACTGGCCGGAAGGACTTTTTGTAGTACAGATGTCAAACGTTTTGTGTTATATGTGTTATGATGTGTGTAAACTTTTACTAAATATAACTATACGGACTGGGGGACCGTATAAAAAGTTAGATTTTGTATTTTTTATAAAATTGAATCTTTACTTTAAATAATGCAATAACATGAATATGTACTTCATTTTAAACGTTTTAGGTAGCTTTCTTTACAAAAAAGCATTGCAGCCGTTCGGAGGAAAGCGATTTCAAAAAATTTTGGTATATTTTCATCGATCATGACCCCCAGACCCCGAAACCACACTCCGTTCAAAATTTATATATATATATATATATATATATAACCATTAATTAAACATAACCTTCCACCGTCAAATATTATGAATGAAAGCTGTAAGTATTAAAAAAAATAATAATAATATAAGATTTATTATGGAAGAAAAAGAAAAAAATGGACACCGACAAAAATTGAAAAGCTTATACATTGAATTACGTTATCAAGGGCACATAATTCAATGATATAAGCAAAATGGTTGTTTTCTGTGGGAAAAATAAGCTAAAGCTAAAAGTAATTTTCCCCTGTGCCCAAACAACCATAAAATCAAGTGAATTGATTAAAAATGAAAGCAGAATAGAAACAAATAATATGAAATGGAAGAATCAATAAAACGTATTAAAATATTTATAGGATATAAAATATAAATAATAAACACCATACCGATTAATATTTCAGTATTTTACAAAAATCCACGCGCACATGGCTGCCAGTATATCAAAAAGATTAAGGTGAATAAAACAGTTAAGAAATCACAGTTAATGATACCAAAGGATGCAGTTAATACATTTTGAAATAAAATTTGAAATACCTTGTTAAACACATTTAATCTAATATAAAATAAATAGATATTAATTACATTATTTAAAATGCACTATTAAATTAATTAATAACAGTTTAACAATATCGTCAAAATTTAGCTAAAAATACCCCCTGGTGTATTAAATTATAACTGAAATGGAGCTAGAAAAATTAACAATTAGAGCTATCTTAAAGAGACAAATTTAGTGCTGCCATCTAGTATTACTTCTATTAAACAACTAACGCAAGATAAATATTTGTAAGCATTTGAATGTAAATAACTGTATAAATATTTGTAAGCATTTGAATGTAAATAACTGTATAAACAGCAAAACCAAACATAACCTTATATATAGAGAATTATAAACCGAATATAAACCACACAATGTATTTAAAAACTATTGTAAATAAAATTTAAAAGCATACAATATATTCTATTAGCTAACTTATTTAAACTAAACTAAGAAATAAATAATTCTAGAACATTGATAATATATAGCATATAGCTATATGCTATAAAACAAAATAAAATTCAGTAATAATTAATATAAATAATTATTAAATATAAAAGTTATTTTTTATGAATTATATATCAGATATTTATAAAATGAACAGGAAATGAAAAACATGTGGAAGTAAATAGAAGGTTAAATGATACTTAAATACCCATTACTTAAAAAGCACAAATATAGAGTGTGGATTATCTTCAGACATCCATAAAAAACCATAAAGTATGAATGTGGGACATTCAAATACATTAAACCGATAATAAATATTAAAAAGAATAGAGTAATAATAATAAAATTAATTACCCAATTTTAATGCATACAGTATAACTATATTTATATTATACATACTTATATGTATATTATTCACTATAAGAATGGCATACTATTAGTAATTAATATGATATTGTCCTTAGTAAATTTAAAATTTAATAACAAATAATTGTAAATTAGATTAATCAATAATTAGGCTAATTATAATATTAATGAAATTCTCCAATTACATATAAAATATCAAATCAACATCCATATAAAATACGTAACAAAAATATAGTAATAATACAAGAGCGCCCATTTTTTTTTATAATTAACCATTGCGTATTATCCAGACAACACCACCCTCCTCCGTACTCTAACATCTACCCACCCAACCAGCCTATAATATTTTTTTATATTATTTTACAATTTTTAATTTTTTATAGATATATTTTTTTTTATATAATTTTTTTGTAATTTTGTTTACGCATGTGTTAATTTGTTTTAATAGATCATGTAAGAAAAGTACTAATTGTATATTAATGAATATATGAATTTTTTTGGAAAACCATGATTTAATGCATCATAAATTAATTTTTTAATATTATAGTTAATTAGAGGAGAAGAACATAAACATTTTATTCTATATAAATGATTAAGTATTATATTCCGAAATACAGAATGATGTAGACAAGATTTAAAATTTGTAAATGTATTAACTTTGAAATATATATATATATATATATCTGACATATGTCACACTGTAACTCCCGTAATTATGAACCGATTTCGATGTAATTCGGTGTGTACATAGTACATACCAATAACTCGACCGAGTTCGTTGGCCAGCTTCATCCGCCATTTTGTTTCAAAATGGCAGCCATTTAAATTTTTTTTTTAAATTTTAAATTTGAAATGTGATACCAAAAAATTGAGAATGGAAATATATTTTTTTCTTATGTATTTGACCTTTATACAAAGATTTCGGAGCAGTTTTTGTTTCGTCTATATCTTAAAAAATGGCTGAGTTATAGTATTTTGAATGTCTAGCGTGGCTGACATTTTGAAACGCCCTGAATTTTGTCACGCGATAAAAGGCGTATTTATGAACCGATTTGGATGTAACTTCGTTTATACATAGTACATACTAATGTCTCAACCGGGTTCGTTGGCCAGCTTCACCCGCCATCTTGTTTAAAAATGGCGGCCATTTAAATTTTTAAGAAAAATTTAAATTTGAAATGTGGTACCAAAAATTGAAAATTGAAAAAATATTTTCTTCTTATGTGTTTGACCTTGATAAAAAGATTCGGGAGCAGTTTTTGTTTCGTCTATATCTTAAGAAATGGCTGAGTTATAGCATTTTGAATTTCTAGCGTGGCTGACATTTTGAAACGTCCTGATTTTTCTCATGTAATAAAAAGCGTATTTATGAACCGACTTGGATGTACCTTGGTGTGTACATAGTATATACAAATATCTCGACCGGGTTCGTTGGCCAGCTTCATCCGCCATCTTGTTTCAAAATAGCGGCCATTTAAAAAAATTAAAAAATAAAAAAAATTAAATGAGATACCAAAAAATTGGAAAATGAAAAAGGATTTTTTTTGTATGTGTTTGACCTTAATACAAAGATTCCGGAACAGTTTTTCTTTCGTCTATATCTAAAAAAAAAATGGCTGAGTAATAGCATTTTGAATTTCTCTTCTGGCTGACATTTTAAAACGACCTGATTTTTGTCATGCGATAACAGGCGTATTTATGAACCTATTTGGATGTAACTTGGCCTGTACATAGTACATACCAATGTCTCGACCGAGTTCGTTGGCCAGCTTCATTCGCCATCTTGTTTCAAAAGGGTTGCCATTTTAAAAAAATTAAATTTAAAATTCAAAATGAGGTATTAAAAAATTGGAAAATGAAAAAGATTTTTTTTATGTGTTTGGCCTTGATACAAAGATTCCGGAGCAGTTTTTGTTTCTGAAAATTTGTTCTTTTGTTGATCTTAAAAAATGGTTGATTTATAGCACTTTAAATTTCTAGCATGGCTAACATTTTGAAACGATCTTGTATTTGTCACGCGATAACACACGTATTCGCCTATTTCGATGTAAGAAGGCATGTGGATAGTATACATCAACACCTCGACCAAGTTCGCTGGCCAGATTCATCAGCCATCTTGTTTCAAAATGGCGGCCATTAAATTAAAATATATATATATATTTAAATTGAGGTGCAAAAAAATTAGAAATTGAAAAAGGTTTCTTTCTTAAGTATTTGATCTTGATATAAGGATTCAGGAGCATTTTTTGTTTGTCTTTACCTTAAAAAATGGCTCAGATATAGCAGTTTCAATTTCTATTGTGGGTGACATTTTGAAAAATCTGATTTTTTGCATGCGACAGCACTCCTATATATTAACCGATTCCGACGTGAGTGAGCATGTGCACAGCAATTACTAAGGTCTCGACCAAGTTCACTGCTTAGCCTCATCCACCATGTTGTCTTAAAATGACAGGCACTTTAAGAAATTGCCGAATTTGGCAGCCAAATATAAGTTACTTTAAAGAAAAGCAGCTTGGATAAAGCTGACTAATTTCGCGAAATTCTCATTCATTATATTGATAAAAATTAGTATTGAATCTCCTATATTCGGTTTCCACTAAATTGAGCTTCGTGTGTTTGCATGATATAAGTTGGCTTTTTTTAAATAAGGATTATGAAAGCTACCTCTTCCTCCCGGCACTGGCCGGAAGGACTTTTTGTAATTGGAACTGTATGTCTACGACCAACGGTTGAAAAATTAAAGGTCGGCGATAGATAACATATTGCACCCTGAATAATTATCTAATCTATATAAATATTTATTATGTTTAAATTTTTTTACGTATGCACATGTACAGATGTATTTAATTCCATTTCGATGATTTTATTCTATATGATAGTCTATCCGTATTGAAAAAAAAATGGTTATCATAGTGTACCCTGTATAATATATTTAAAGAAAGACATAATTTGCAGAACAAATTAAAAAAGAAAATTTATTCCCTACATTGTTTAAGCCGGAGAAGGGACAGATATTAATATGTTTCATTCAGTTAGCTTTGCGTTTAACGCTACAATTTTGTAACAAACTAGTTAAACAAGTTATATATTAAAACATATAAATAAAATTCAAACAATATGATACTTTAAACACCTTAAAAAATTGGATTCCGTTCAAATGAAAGCTAAATAAATCTTAGACTTATTTTTTTAGGATTGTATTTTAGACGTGCTTTATGATTTTATGTACAATAATCATAAACATAATACAAAATCTGCAATACAAATATTTGCATCTAATAAATGGAAAAAGTCTAAGATTTATTTCGCTTTCATTTGAACGGAGTCCAAGTTTTTAAGGTGTTTAAAGTATCATATTGTTTGAATATTATTTTTATTTTTTAATATTCAATTGGTTTAACTTATTTGATACAAAAATGTAATATTAAACCCAGAGCTAACTATACGAAACTTTAATATCTGTCCCTTCGCGGGCTTAAACAATGTAGGAAATAAATTTTTCTTTCTTAATTTGTTCTGCAAATTATATATTTTTTTAATATTTCACGTTTTTTAATAACTGCTGCATTCAGACAAATTCTCAGAGGAACTCATTTCAAAATTAACGGAATGTACCATCATTAAGGTTTGATTATCGCATCATAATTTGTGATGTAATTTACCAATGATGAATCCAAAATTGTTCATGGAAGCAATAATACTGGCTGTCGTTGTTTCGACAAAAACTTCCAATCTGATCATAAAAAATAAAAATTTACTTAGTTCCAGACTTAGTTACCGTAATTTTCGACTTGGAACGCTATGAATGCAAAAATAGCGTTATATCTGTAATGCTAATGTTTAACAAGGGTATAGCTGTTATACAGTAAGACATAAAAAATCCGCCAGTTTTACTTAATTTTTTTTTTACCCTTTTTACTCGCAGGGAACAATGTAAACGCAAAAGGAAATTGTTACCTAAGTTAAACTTCGGGTATTTATTTTGCGGCAACACCAGTCGTTTCTGTGTCAGACAAAAAAAAAAGGCAAAAACAAAAGACCTTGACTGAAAATTTTAGATAAAAAATGCCATAGACATAACGTTAAAAGCCCCCGTCCTTTTAAAAATTACAAATAATGGAGTCCATCATTGATGACGTCAAAGGCAAATCAATTCAGCATACCAACCATAAATTGGATTCAAATAAACCACAGAGTTCAGAGACAGATAGGAAAGAAACGCGATGTCTCGGCATGAAGCTAAAATTGTAACCTTGAAATCAATTAAAACCTGTCACAATTTTCTCCAAACAATTTCTGGTAGGGTTCCAAAAAAACCTCTCCCACTCCAAATAGTTCAACCCTGGTTCCACGTGCTCGTCTTGTTTGGGCGAAATGATTTGAGCGATATCTGACTTCACATTGCAAGCCGTTTTGAAGCATAGTGCATCTCTTATACACTCTGAACTTTCTAGGTTTGTTTGGATCCAATTTGCGGTTCATACGCGTAGTTGAGTTGCATGTGACGCCACGCTGATGGAGCCCAATATCTTTTATTTCTTGTTGATACAAAAAGAAGTTGCCTATGAACAATACATATATTACACAACAAAAAATGTCCGTGTGTAACGCTGACGTCATATTGACGATGTAACCGGCAAAATATATTTCACTTATATAAAAATTTATTAACTTCTAAACGTCGGTAAAATTCAATTTTTACTCAGTCTTAAAACAATAGACACAGTTCCGAATTGATTTCCAGCTAATATTACTTAATGAAATTAAAACTTCAGCCATAAATAAATAAAAGAAAACATAGATAAATCCAATAGTTAACACCTTTTTAATCGAACTACGCGATCATCTGTATGTAATTTATAGTCACACCTAAAAATCAATATCGGTAAAATTTATTTAAAATTTTTGACGTCATTTTTACCTACTGTCTGTATTTACCCATGTTATTGTTTCTTGTATTATTTTTATTTCCACTATGACGCCATATTCATCTTATTTTTTGAATTCTTAAAAAAAAAAATCATTTTTCTCGTGGAAATCTATCAAATGCAAATTATTTGCTGGAGACAAAAATTTATCATGGCTTTTGAATTTTTTGCAGCAATAAGAAATAATGTTAAATTTTATGGAAATGTCCATTGATTCTCAATGAAAATACGGAAATTTGTAATTATGAAGAAAAATATTTAAATAATTTAAATAAAACATAGTCTGTGTTACTTTCTGGGTTATAATCCACCCATACGCAAAGGCATTTTGTCATCCGTTTTCTGTCTGATATTAGGCAAATATTTTCACATTTTGCATTTATAACATTATTGAAATTAACAAAGAATAAAAAGGGAGTAGCATCAAGGACAAAAAGGTGGGCAGAAAAAGTAAAAAAAAAATATGATCTCCATAGGTTTTTCAATGTTAAATTAACATTGGGAAGTGACACTGGAAATAAATGAGTATTGCGCTGCCGCGCAATACTTTCGTTACCTAACAATAAGGTTTTTCTAATTTTTGTTTCTATAAATGAACGAAATCAATGTATTGTAAGACCCTAATTTTAAAACATTTTGTTTTATGCATAAGGGCAGCTCGAAAAATCAAACAATAATGAATACGATCATAGTTTCATAAGTCATATAAAACTAGTATTAAAAAATGCTCTGACGAGCACCAAAAAAGGCTAATATGTTTTTAAGTATGAAAAAGGTTTTGACAAGTGCTTCTAATTGGGCATGAAAAAGGACAAGGGGTCCCTTCTTGGCTGCAGATCACTGTCAATACCAACTTTGAAAAAGTCATATTTGCGCTTCTTCTATATAAAATAAATTCGCGGTACTTTAGTAAAACTTTCCGTCGTACTTTACATGTTAACTGCACTGTTGCACTGTTGTACTGCGCATGCGTCTGCAATGCAACTTCATACAGTGAACTGTGTACCATTATTTCTCTATAAATTACACTACACTGTACATTCCTATTATGCTTTTAATTTTTGAACTTCAGCGCACATTCACACTGTGCTTTTGTACTTCCGTATTAAAGATGTCTGCGTCTAATGTTCGTTTATAATTTGCATGCATTGCTGTACTGCATAGTACATTGTACAGCCACAGCCACTTGCATATAATTTCAACAACCAATGAATGCATTATACTGTTATGCGTGCACATGTGGAATTGTTCCTGTGCAGAGTGCTGCAACAGTCTGCACTGCACTACAAATCAGTTTTTTGTACAGTTCTACACTGCGGGCATGCTTGGTGGCCCTGCATGAGTGTGATACGCTGCAGGAACTAAGGTTTTTTGTGCTATGTCGCCTTACATTCATGTTTAATCAGGCTGCATCGTTATACTACACATTTTTATCGTAACTGTGGCTGATTTTTTTATATGAAAAAAGCGCAAATATGATATTTTCAAAGTTGGCATTGACAGTGAGCTGCAGCCAAGTAGGGACCCCTTGTCCTTATTCATGCCCAATTAGAAGCACTTGTCAAACCCTTTTTCATACTTAAAAACATATTAGCCTTTTTTGGTGCTCGTCAGAGCATTTTTTAATACTAGTCATTTAAATATTTTGATAATTATATATTGAATATAAATAAACCTGAGTTGCTTTTAAATATTCCCAATACTTTTTTCTTACTTTGCGCAATAATGCACTATTTAACCAAGTAATGCACACTGTTTTAAGAGGTTCAAGGTTTTTAAATCAAATTCACCTTATTTTTATTCATAATTTAATTTACTTGGGCTCCCTTAAATATAATTAATATAATTCCTTAAACTGATATTAGTTTTTGTTGCATTAAAATATCTCAATTTGTTGATTCTCTCTAAACAAGTAAACCCTATTGGTTTGCAATGGAAGTCTATAGGAATTTGGCGACAGAACAGGGTCCTGCCTATGGTAACCCCCCCTTATAGGTATGGGGATGCATTAAATGCTGTTCTATAACCAATGAGATGCGTTTCATTCGAGCGTTGCCATTAAACAATTAACAACTAATCGCAATTTCTGTGACACATACGATAGCGTAATATATATATATATATATATATATGTTACGGCCAAAACCCGGAGCTTGGCCAGTTCGCGAATTGGCCGGCCAATTCGGGAACTGGCCGAGATTCCTGGCCAAAACCCGAAATACGTGAAATGAACAGCGTATTTCGGGTTTTGGCCGGCCAATTCGCGAACTGGCCGGGAAGCCATAGCCAATATACGAAGTGGGGATTCAAGGCTACCCGGTAGGTGGCAATGACGTGCACACTTGATAGGAAAGAACGTTCTATGCTGTGACGATTATATTCTGATATGTTGGACAATTTCCCGCCTGTTTGATATATTTCGATAAATTGGGTTTATTGTGAGCATTATATTCTAATCTGCTGAAGATTTCTGTCCTCTGTGACAAATATCGATGCATCGGATACATTGTCCAATCCAATAAACAAATTATTTGAGGGACTCTGTAAATAAACGACAAATTTTACCTAAGCAATAAACTATAGAAAAATGTTGTAGAACATATTAGTAATATATAAGAGTTTCATTACATTTGAAGTAGTGTAACATAATTAAAATACCTTATAAACGATTTTTTCACATATATCATAATTCTTTATCTGAATTCTTTTGGGAGTCCTATAAACGAACTATAATGGCTACTTAATCAATACTCTAAAAAAAAAAAAAAAAAAAAATATATATATATATATATATATTGCTCACTACATGAGTTAGGCATGTAAATTTTATTATATTTGAAATAGTGTAATATCAATTAAGTGCACTAGAAATGATCTTTCACCATTCACTGCAATGTAACGAAATACTTTTGAGTGTTTCTGTAGACAAACTATAATTGCTACTTATTTCATACCCTTTAGATAACAATTTGTCGTCCATCTTAATGAAGCATACCTATTTGATTATAATTGAGATAATGTTACAACATTAAAATGCACTGAAAAAACCATTGATGATATTGTAATGAAATACTTTTGTGTGTTCCTGCAAATTAACCAAAAATAGTACAACTTCACTAGTAATACCAAAATGTATTTATAAACCTAAATGTTATAACAATTGCAAGTCAATCCGAGTCTTTACCCGAGTTAGAGCACGGGCATGCATACGACCAGACAAATTGAATTCATAAACACTTTCAACTATGTTAGAAAATGATAAAACGTAAAAATCGGTTTCTATATACCAATTTCGCGAATTGGCCGATAGTGTATGGCCACTTCGCAAACTGGCCGATTGCATCTGGCCAGTTCGGGTTTTGGCCGGCCAATTCCCGAAATGGCCAGTCAGTTTAAAACGTTGTTGGCCAGTTCGCGAATTGGCCGGCCAGTTCGGGAATTGGCCAATTTCGGGTTTTGGCCGTAACATATATATAGATTATCGTGGAAATCGAAGGTTTAGGCCACATCGTATTGTTTAGCTAGACCGGTTATACTAATATCGTTCTCATGTTTTGCTACAATTCATTTTATTGAACAGTAATTCGCTTAAGCTTCTTACTACTGCTATCACTAAGCACTTTTTCATTCTTAGAAGCACTAATGAGAGATAAAATTAGCGCAAACCTGACTAAAAGTAAAACAAAAAGTTAATTTTTGAAGTGAAAACTTCTTTAGGCGCGTTGAGCTTTTTTTGAGATGGGGAAAAACGACTGATTTCGAGACACTGTAACGTAACCGACATGCTAGCATTTTGACACATAGACACTAGCGCGCCAAGCGGTGAATGACAGGAACTTTTCCCTCTTCAGCTCAATCCGCAAAAGAAGAAGGAAGCTAAAACTCACTTTTTCTCCCGGCGTATTGCTAAAACAAATTATTATTTTGTTTTTCGTCAGTTAAAATGAATTATACCGTATTCGTGACCTACCTATTTCGTGTAACTAAAAACCGATAACGCTGTATTTTATCGTGTTGATGGTCTGGTCAATGACCAACAGTATTGGCGGGAATTTCGATTACGGAAGATAAAATACGGGGCACAGATGTCAGATACGCACTTGGGTACCTAATTGACAGCAAAATGACGTTACTTTATTTTACAAGGTAACCCGGCTACTGTTGCTTATTTATTAATAAATTGTTCATTTACTTTTATTTTATTTTTTAAAATTGTACAATTGTTTTGTTCTATAGTTATTAATGAAATTACCGTTTATTTATTGTTGTTACTTTTTAAAACAATAGAAAATAATTTAAAAATATATATTGTAACTGGTATTGGAAAACGGGCTTTCGCCAAATTAACGTTAAAAAATCGCGCCAAACCTGGTTGGTATATCACATCTCTGCCAAATTCTCGGTTTTTTGATTTTTCGACTTTTTATCCAAATTTTCCGGATTTTTTAAATTTTCCCTTTCATTGTATCCCAAACACTACCGTCATACCAAATTTCAAGATTCTGGGGATACAGGACGTACCTCTGAGTTTTGATGATCGGTGAATCAGTGTCGAAAAGGTGAAAGTTTAAGTTCATATATCTTCTGAAATAAAAAAGATAGAAACGTGAAATTTCAGCATTTAGTTCCATTTCCACATTACTTTAGATTTACGAAGTTTCAAGTTTCTGGGAATCACCAACACAAATATAGGGGGGGGGGGTCAAAAGTACCCTGAGTTGCTTCCAGAAAAAGATGCTTACGGCTGTGCTTTCAAGACTTGGCAGGGGCACTGCCGTGTCCCTAGATGCTTTCATTAGTGCTGCTACACAACTCAACGCATAAAACATTTCCTGACGATTAAAAAAACACACACGTAATTGTTGAAGTTTTCACTTCTATTGGCACTCCAGGAGTGCCACTGTTTTTTTTTTACATTAACTAGGAGGCTCTGCCCCCTACGAGCTACGCTCGCCAACCCCCGTTCAGGCATACCAAAATCCAAAAACCACGCAAATTTGATCGGCTTTAAAAATATTGAATTAAAAAAAAAAAAACAAAAAAAACAAAAAAAAAACAGTAGCGATCTTTCTGTAAACGGGTTTCCAATTCGTTTTGCTTGGATTGGGGATTTTCAAGGCCAAATCTGCTGCTGTTAAGAGATACAATAGCTGCTTTCGGGT
Source organism: Maratus speciosus (assembly GCA_963932465.1). Taxonomy (NCBI): domain Eukaryota; kingdom Metazoa; phylum Arthropoda; class Arachnida; order Araneae; family Salticidae; genus Maratus; species Maratus speciosus. The sequence goes on from OZ010792.1 coordinate 177,410,541, forward strand.
ACAGATGTCATATTCGCCCTATATTGGCGCGATTTGTTTCGGTTGCCAATTTGGCGAAAACATCAACAGCGTAAACAACATGATCCGGGTTACCACATCAAGCAAAATAACGACACTTTGGCGCAAGTTAAGTATCTGTTGCCTATATGATATTGACGACAGAAAAAATTCGCGCCAATATGGGGCGAATATGATATCTGTTCCTGTTTTCGTATTTAATTAGTTAAACATTTGAAAATAAGCTAATGTAAAATGAATTAAGTAAACAGTGTCATTGTCTCCCGGTACTTTTAACAGCGCTATAATATAGTTCTTTTAAATAATTCATTTTAAATGTATCGTTTCAAATGTGACGTAATTTACACCAAAGTTTTATTTCTCTTATTAATATTCACGTGAAAATAGTTTGTTTGTTAGAAGGAAATATTATTTGCTCTGTCTTTGAATTCACGATAATAGTTGAAAAGATTATCTCAAAATATCTCGCGCAAATAGATTTTTCAATTTAAATTGTTTTGCCATATTTTTTTTCCATTTTAAATATGACGTAATTTCCTCCATTTACAAGTTTTAACGCATAATAATGATTTTTTTTATTTTAAGATTTTGTTTCTCTTTTAAAATTAAGACCAATGTCATTCACAATGCTAGCATTGTGAATGGATAATACATAAGCAAAAGAGCAGCAAAAAAGACGCCCGTTTGACATTGGTCTAAACTGTAAATATGATTCTTATGACGTAATTTTCCTGCTTTTAACATGTAATCATTTAATTCTAATTTTAAAGTTTTTTTTCTGTTTGTAATAGTCACGCGTAAATAAATTTTTAATTTGAAATAAACATTATTGTTTGCACTGTTTATAAAATTGGCAACAGTTTAAATTAATAACATTTTCTAAAATTTATAAAAAATATCTCTCGAAGTGCTGAAAATTTGAATTTAAAATAGAAATAAAACCTCAAAAATGAGTCAAATAACTAAAATAAATGCAATCTGCACACCAGGAACTTATAACGTATAAAATGATCTAAAAATGATTAAATTCTCATGTATAGTTTTTGCTCCAATAAAACTTTTTTAATTGAACGATTTTGTCCAACTTTAGCATTAAATATCTCTTAAAATAATTCTTCGATTTGAAAACTGTTTGCATCAGCGTGTTTATCAAACATTTCTCTATAATACCACCGATTTTCATATTTTTGTATGCAACAGTTTTTTTAATATTAACGATGAAAGGCCATGCTTAAGCATTCAAATTGGATGCCGATCTACCCGGAATATCTACGCAGATTCTCATTGGTCCATATCCAAATCAAAACTTTTTTTTATATATAGAAGGATAAAGGTACACAAAGCACTCTGATATGCACACCTTACTCCAAACTTGACTAATAACACGAGTTATGTAAGGGTTTCCAACTGAACTATTCAGCAGCCTTGGTCGTGAACCGAGATATTGCACACCAACCGAGTCAAATTTTGATCACCGAAGTTGGACATAAACCGAACTGGTCATAAACAGAGGCGGTCGTGCACCGAGGTTCCACTTATATTTTGACCTATAAGTTCGCAAATATGGCATTATTTATATATTCAATGGCGATGATCATTAAGCATCTTGGCGATTTTGGCGATGAAACTCGCCGATTCCAAAGTAACGTTCAGAAGTGTACTTGAAACGCCACAGATATCATATACGCATCACGTTGACCCGATTTTTTTCTGACGCCAATGTCATATACGAACCGGGGTACTTAACTGGCGCCAAAGTTTTGTTATTTTGCTTGATATGGTAACCCGGATGTTGTTGTTGATTTATTAATAAATTGTTTATTTACTTTTATTTTCTTTTTTAAATTATATAAATTGTTTTGTACTATTGTTATTAAATAAACTTTTTTTTAAATTTATTGTTAAACCCTTTTTAAAAATACATATGTAACTGGTATTCGAAAACGAGGTTTTCGCCAAATTGGCGTCAGAAAAAATATCGCGCTAACGTGGTGCGTATATGACATCTGTACCATACTTGGTACAACTTGATTATCCTGTCGATCAAAAAATTACCGCCAAACTATAAGATTAAATGACAATAATGAATGATAGTAAATGTTACATTCACTTGACATTAAACACGATACACGTGTTTGTTACGTCATCAAGTAATTTTTAATTCAAGTTTTGGCACAGATGTCATATACGCCCCATACTGGCGCGATTTTTTTTACGCCAATGTCATATACGCACCTGGTACTTAACTGGAGACAGTGTCGTTATTTTGTTTGATATGGTAACCCGGATATAGGTGATATATTAACGAGGTTTTCGCCAAATTGGCGTCAGAAAAAATCGCGCCATTACGGAGCGTATATGACATCTGTGCCCAAGTTTTTATTAGTATTTTTATTAATGTTTTACTAATTTATTTATTCTTCCGTTATTTAAAATAAAAATTATGTCAGTTTGTATCATTTGGCGAATAGTTTGGCGAAATTGGTCGACGGGATAATCAAGTAGTACCATATATTTTTGCTGTATATTTTCGACAATATCTCAAGCAAAAGTACTTAAAGTTAAACGAAACCCTAATTATTTAAGGCACAGATGTCATATACACAATGGGTTTGGCGCGGTTTTTTCTGACGCCAATTTGACGAAAACCGAATAGTAGTTGCATATTTTTTCGAATAGCAGTTACATATATATTTTTAAATTACTTTCTATTATTTAAAGAAGGAAATAACAATAAATAATGAAAAGTTTAATTAATAACTATAGAACAAAGCAATTTATATAATTTTAAAAAAGTAAATAAAAAAATAATTAATAAATAAACAACAATAGCTCAGTTACCGTATCAGGCAAAAAAACCCGCCATTATCGCGCCAGTTATGTACTCTGGTGTGTATATGACATCTCTTCCTTATTTAAAATAGATGGAATGCTATTTTTAAGGCACGCTTAGTATGCGAAGTATTTATATTACTGCATATCATTCGCTTGTGTAAGTTAGGATGTTATGATGATAATTAAAAAAAAACTTACATTTAGCTCCTGAACAGAAGCTTGGGATTTACCCTGTTTTTTTTTTTTCCTATCAACTCGTTTGTGCTCCATTGTGTCTATTACCCCAGTTCAAAATATTAATCAAGAAAGTTCATATATATATTTATGAAAATTATGCATTATCTGCTTAGGTTGACGTCGATTTCAAAATTTAAAAAATCTATCAGTTGAATTTCAATTTTTATTGACTTATAACAACAAAAGTACACGTGTTATCCTTTTTTTTAAATTATTGTATTGCTTTTTAGGGGGTGGCAATACGAAAGAAATTATTGAATTAGAAAATTAAAAAATGAAAAGGAGAGATTGCTATAATTTTATGGAGACATTATAAAAGACAAATTCGATTTTCTCAGCGACCGTCAAACATACAAAGATTTTAAAAAAATCTATTTTAAGTTTGAACAAGAGGATCAAAATAAAACAAAAACGAAGTTAATCCACCCACTGGAACGTTAGCTACACTTTGTTGAATTTTGTGTCTTCATTTTTTCGTTTAAGGTTGAATAAAAAACTACTGAAAGCTACAGTAATTTTTTAATGCTATCAGTTTATTCGTCTCGTCGAGTTCTATCTTTCAAAAGAAAAATCATTGTCGTATGTCAACTGGTTCGCCAGAAATTTAAGAAAGTCGTTTGCATTTTCTATTTCTTAATCATATTATAGCTTAACGCTACCGCGTTTGCTATGATTAAATAAAAACATAATTTGAAGAACAAAGTAAATATATATATATATATATATATACATATTTCCTACATTGTTTAAGGCCGAGAAGTTTTGTTTGTTGTTTGGTTGTGTTAATGACGGCCAATTATCAGCACGAGGGATATAGGCCCTAAGGGGGGAGTGCCTCCATGGGGGTCTTTATAAGGGATTTTAACCCGTATTTACGCTTGGAAAAGCAAGGTTAAAAGAAAACCATGAAAACTCCGAACGATTAAGCCGACAAGCGCGATTGGGATCGCACACAGCACCTCCCCTCTACCAGCTTCGAGGGCAGAACCTCTCGGCCACTGGTGGGGCCCCGAGAAGGGGCATATATTAAGCTATTTCATTCAATTAGTTCTACATTATATTATATCGCCGCACTCTTATTATTACTATTTACTAAGGAAGAAGACATAACTATAATAGTACTTATAGTTTTATTTACATATGTACAACAGCCGCTAAACGCAGCTCTCAGAACAAATCATTTCTTACAACTGCATCGATATATCTGGTTGCATGCAAAACCATAAAATCTCAGAATGTGTAGTGCTGCCATCTGTTAATACAGATCTCAAATATTGTTGGATTCTTATTGGGACTGAGATATGACACCCCTCCCCTCATAGTTCAAAAGAACTACAGGCAATCTTGCTCTTTGACTTCTACGAACTGAAGCACTTTTCTTTGAGTCCTCGTCATTGTTTTTAGTCAAAGAGTTTTTCACAGATTTATTTATCTGTTCTATCATCATTTTTATTACTCACAACTGTACCTGTTAAAATATCATGCAAAGACTGAGATTGGTTTGGTTCTATAGTATTATCATTATTAAGCTGTTCTTTTATTTTCCCATTAATTCCAGAAAAATGGTTTTGGTTAACCCTTTCATACCTATCATAATCACTGTAATTTTTAACACTATGTCCCTTATTTTTAACTTTGTCGGACATTAGTTTATCATTTCGATTCATCTCTACAACTCTCTCTGGTATTTCATAACTTATCTCTTTATTACGTCTCAACTGATTAACGTGACGCTTACACATTATTCCGTCACATCAATTTACTAAAACTCGTCTACTCCCCAATAATTCCATAATTTTTCCTTTTACCAATTTCACCCATTTTCCAAAGTTTTTAACAAATTCAAAATCATGAAGCTTATATTTGTGCAGGGGTTGCTGTATTTTAGGGTTTGATGGTAATACTATGTGAAGGGCTGTTCGAACTGGCCTTCCAAACAATAATTCAGCAGGAGTTTTACCAGTCGCTGAATGAGGAGTGGAATGATTTTCTAACAAAAATCGTGAATTTGACAATGTTATGTCACTTTTATCTATATTTTTAAGACAATTTTACACAGTTTGTACATATCTTTCCTTTTGTGCGTTCGAAGACGGATGATATGGTGGAATAGGCGTGTGCGTAATTTCATTATTTTTAAGAAATTCCTCAAATTCATCACTTGTGAACGCGAGATCATTATCATTGACCAATTCAACAGGTAATCCAAAAGTAGCAAACATTCTCCTTAATACCTTAATTGTAGTTTTACTATCAGACCTGCGTACTTCCTCTACCTCCAGCCATCTAGTATAAGAATCGACTACTATTAAAAATATTTTACCTTCGAAAGGACTGTATAATCTATATGGATCCTTTCCCAGGGTAGTTCAGATTTCCATTTCAAGGGTTCCATTTTGGGACAATCCCTCGCAAACATCTGACATCTATTACAAGAATTTACCATTTGTTCAATTTCTTTATCCATATTTGGCCACCAAACTACACCCCTAGCTTTCCTTTTCATGCTTGATATACCCTGATGAACGAATGCCGTAATTTTAATGTATATGTATATTCACGGCCTTCCTCTGGTACGATCACTGTATGTCCCCACAATTGACAATTTTCTGGACAGGAAATTTCCTCCCTTCTACGAAAATATGGTTGATATTCTTCTTTTTTAACCTTTTTCGGACACCCATGTAACACCCACTCTAAAATTTGTTTAGTTACAGGATTTTCAGTTGTCCACTTCGCAATCGTTTTAGAAGTAACAGACCAATTATCGTCATTTGAACCAAACATCATTTCAGCAGGATTACTTACCATATTTACAGTTTCTGGCAGAGGTAATCTACTTAATGCATCTGCATTTTTATTATTCTTACCTTCGCGACACTCAACTGTATAATCATACCCAGTTAACATTAACGACCGTCTCAGCATTCTAGGTGATAATGTATCAGGTACCTTTTTAACAGGATCAAACAATCTAATTAAAGGTTTATGATCTGTTATAATTTTGAACTGTTTTCCAGCTAAATACTGGTGAAATTTAGTAACACCAAACATTACAGATAAAACTTCTTTATCAATCATTGCATAATTATTTTTTCAGTTTTATTTAAAGTTCTTGAAGCAAAAGCAATAGGTTTCTCTTTACACTCAACAATGTGGCTTAAATATGACCCTATACCATATTCAGAAGCATCACAGTTTAAAACTATATCTTTGTTAACATAATATAATTCTAAAACAGGAGATGTACATAATAATTGTTTAACCTTTTGAAACGCTTTTTCATGCTTTTCTGACCATGTCCACTTTACCTTATTATCTAATAATCTATGTAAAGGTTCTAAAACATCTGAAATATTAGGCAGGAAGTTTCTATAGTAAGAAATTAAGCCTAAAAATGAACGCAATTGTGACACATTATTTGGAATAGGAGCATTCAAAATAGCATTAACGTTTTTGGAATAGGTCTAATTCCTTCCTGAGATATTTTATGTCCTAAATAAAAAACTTCCGAAACCACAAATTTTAATTTTTCCTTATTTAATCTTATACCATGCTCAGAAAATCCTTTCAGAACAGTTTCAACTCTTTCAGAATGTTCTGATTCGTTACTAGTACTTATGATAACATCATCTAAAAATACACCAACATATTCATACTTTTTAAAAAAATATTCTCAATTTTTCTTTGGAACATTCCAGGAGAACATTTTATCCCAAATATATTTTATCCCAAAAGTATTTGGCGCGAAAAGACGAACGCTGCACGCTATTTGGCGAACCAAAACATTTTGCGGCCAAATGCAAGAGATTGAAATGCATTTATAAAATATTTGTTAAATCAGTATTTAAATGCCTAATACTCAACGAATTTAAACTTAAAAGATGAATTAGTTTATTATTTTTTTCTGTAAGCTTATATAATCTTTACAAATTGCATGTTGCTGTAGTTATTTAATTTTATACGATGTCCTCGGTTGGATAAGTTTTACGTGTATTTTGATTAAGAATGCTATCATTAAAAATTTCGATATTAAGTCGTTGTTTCCATGGCAACAATACTTTTCTTTTGTTGTCTCTGACTCTAACAGTATCGAAGTCAAACTGCCAATGCTCAGAATCGGACCTTAATTTTGATAGTGAAACAATTTTAATCCATTTAAACTTTCTTGTAAACAGCATAATTACTATCTTTAAATATCATTATATACACACACATGTACATGACAAAACTACAGTTATAAAAATGTATTTATTTAAGTTAAACTTACTTAAACTGACTTCGTATGGAGATTTGAAAAAGTTTTCTTAAAGAATATTTATCATAGTATTATTTCAAATTTTATTGCGTGGCAAATCAGCGTTATATCGCAAATATATATATATATATATATATATATATATATATATATATATATATATATATATATTTTTTTTTTTTTTTTTTTTTTTTTTAACGAAAGCTAAATCGAGGTTCTGTCGATTTTTTTTTAAATAAATATATGTATCCTCATGAGAAGAATATTCTATATATTTTTTAAATATTTCTAAGTATGCGCTTATGTAGAAATTCCTTGATATCATCTTATCAATTTTCAGATGCATTTTTCTTAACCTGACGCAAAAGAAAGATAAATCGCCAAATCCTGTTTTAATTGCAATATTTCAACTGCGTAATTTTTTAAGCATTACGAACATTCCCTTTCATGTTTAAATTAAATATTTTAATTTTTTAATATTATCACTCGTCAAAACTGATTTATTCTTTTCTTTTTTTTTAATAAAATTAGTAACACTTTTTTCTTTTATTTTTGGAGGTGTAATAGCCTCTTCAATTTTTCATCAACGATAAAGTTCGCCAAGAAATAAAATGGTAACCTATCTCCCAAAATAACAGAACTTTCCATCATAATTCTATAACTAATTTACGTAGAACAATGTGTTATAGCTTAAAACCTTCTTTGAAACGATATCTATCTAACAGTGTAAGTTCTGTCAAAATCCATGCAGTAGAACTTGAATTATAGATGTTCGGAACGAAATTTTCGTTTGGATTTTATATATATAGTAGATGTACAACAGCCGCTAAACGCGGTTCTCAGAACAAATCATTTCTTACAACTGCATCGATATATCTGGTTGCATGCAAAACCTTACAAACTCAGACTGTGTAGTGCTGCCATCTGTTAATATAGATCTCAACTATTGTTTTATTCTTATTGGGACTGAGATATGACACATTTAATGTTAAATTTTTAACAAATTAGTTAAGCCAATTGAAGATTAAAAAATAAAAATAAAATTCATACAATATGATACTTAAACCCCTAAAAAATTAGATTCCGTTCAAATGAATTAGAAATATAATCTTAATAAATCTAAATCCATCAAAAATATTGTAGTTTGCAATTCATTATTTTTTCGAATATTAAATTCATAATTCATAATTCATATCATAAAATTATAAAATTTGCAAATTCAACGTATTTATGTGTGGGTATTTTAGTGTTATTCATACACAAAGAATTAGCACATTAGGAGTATAATTTCAGCTGATATTAATGAAAATTTGAAAATGTAATTTAACATTAGAAGCACTAAATTTTGAATGTTTATAATTCAAAATCTTATCTTTCATATGACATGAAATTTGGAGTCTAGGCACAGATTGAACCGAAGATCTGAAATATCGTGTTAAAATAGGGTATTGTTATTGAAAAAAAATGAAGTTTGGGTTCGTTTAATATGTAGATAGGTCCCAAAGCAAATTTTATATACATCATTTAAAAGTAGACTTTATTTCCAATCGTTTGGTACCAGTAATTTTCTTCTGTGATAATTTGTAGAGACGTTAGTAGGGGTGTTTACTTTATTTTGCCAAGACTGTGCATTTTATTGGATTCGCATGATATCTTGTAAATACACCAATGTGAAAAACTGGCAATTGTATGTTTCAGATTTGTGAATTGAATTTTGTAAAAAGGAGAATAAACTACCTTAAAGTCAAGTTTTAACAAGATTTTAGAAATTTGATTGCTTATTTTCGGAAAATATAGAAGTATAATGAAATTTTCATTGCCGACAGTATTAACATTGGAGTGAGTACGTTTACTTAGATTATTATGAATGGAATCTATGATTTCAACTGTAAAACCTCGATACTGAAAGCTGAATTAGTTTACATAATATCCATTGCCATTGAAAGAAGTTTTACAGTTTACCAATATTTCAAAGATATGGTTTCAATTTCTTTAATTCATCCTTCCCCCCCCCCTTTTTTTTTTTCTCCACTTAGTTTGAACTCTGCCAGAGCATCTGGGCAATTTTTGATTGGTCTCCCTGTGCTCGTGAGATCGACTCCGCGGTTGTTTGTCTACAGTGAATTTCATTTCGCTGTTGGCTGTCGAGATGTGGGGTTAGCCTCTCTGCCCCCCCCCCCACACTTTTTAAAATCCACAGTTTTAATTTAATTTATCTTTAATTTTTAAGCACTGAAGATAAAGCCTTAGAGGCTTCGAAATAGCTATATGCGTTTTAAAACTTACATATATTTGTGTTTTGTAGCGTTGCTTCTCTCTTTTTAATAATTTTTGTTGCGTAGATCTTTCGCATTTTAGTGGAATTTGCGCGCGAACTCCAGAGTCTTGGTTTTATTCGAAGCAAACACAGGGTAAGGGAGGAATAGAATGGGTCCCAAAGACATAGTATTTTATTTTATTATTATTTTTTTATATAAATTTAATTTAATGGAAAAAAGACCTTAAAAATCGAAAAAATGATTAAAATAGAAAGAAAATCCAAAATAATGAAAGAAATTAACACAGATTTGACGGTCAAAACATCAGTAGCCAATGATGTTAGAGAAGGGTCCTTTAACTTTTTAATGTCTGATTTATATATTTAATTTATTTAAAAGAAAATTCTGGTTTCAATAAATGTTTTCAATGTATATGTCAAGTCCATTCGAATCGCCTGGTAGGCGGCGGGTTAAACACCATATTTGGATTCATCGGAAATGTTCATCTTCAGACACCAAAATGTTATGTCATTCGGTGAAGCAGTTTTGAAACACTGCAAATGTAACTCTTTCTAATCCTAATGTAAAACTCCTTTTAACCCTTCACTGCACGATTTTTTCCTTTATGAAAAACATAATTTGACTACTTTAGGTAGTCACAAATACAGGAAAAATAATAAACAAATTCATACTTCATATATATATTTTTTTACTTTCTTCTATCTTTACAAGAAGAAAGTATTGGATTCATGAAAATTTTCGAATTCCGGTTTTCGACGAATTTACACGTTTTAGGGGTCAGAGATTCCAAAAAACATGTTTTTACAAAATGTCTGTCTGTGGTTCTGTGAATCTGTCTGTCTGTCTGTCTGTCTGTGTGTATGTGACACAAATTTTGTGGGCGCTCTATCTCAAGAACTAATGCACGGAATTTAATAAAAATTCATATTCAGTTAGTCCCTAATACAAATTGATGCTGATTAGTTTTTGGTGTAAATCGCTCAACAGGTGGCGCTGCTATGCTTCATTTTTTACGATTTTCGCAATAGCTCTATCTCAAGAACTAATGCACGGATTTTGATCAAACTTCAGATTTAGTTAGTCCTTGATATGAATGGATGCTGATTACGTTTTGGTGTAACTCGCCCAATAGGTGGCGCTGTTAGGATGAATTTTGCAGGATTTACACGATTTCCCCAATAGCTCTATCTTAAGAACTAATGCACGGATTTTCATCAAACTTCAGATTCAGTTAGTCCTTGATATGACTTGCTACTGATTATGTGTTGGTGTAAATCGCCCAACAGGTGGCGCTTCTGTGCTGCCTTTTTCACGATTTCCCCAATAGCTCTACCTATAGAACTAATGGACGAATTTTCATCTAACTTCAGATTTAGTTGAATGTTGACACAAGTTGTTGTAAATTAGGTTTTGGTGTTAATCACCCAATAGGTGGCGCTGCTATGCAGGAATTTTCAGGATTTTCGCAATAGCTCTATCTCAAAAACTAATGCACGGATTTTCTCCAAACTTCAGATTCAGTCAGACGTTGACATAAATTGTTGCTGATTAGGATTTGGTATAAATCACCCAATAGGTGGCGCTTCTAGGCAGTATTTTGCTGGATTTAGACGATTTCAGCGATAGTCATATCTCAAGAACTAATGCACGGAATTTCATATCTTTAGAATCCTCATGAGATGCGTAGATTGCCATTTAATTTTGGCAGTGTGATAGCGAATTTTGAAGTATTAACATGTATGAGATAGAAGAAAGTTTTGGGATTGGTACATCCGACTAGCTTAATTTGGATTTTTTGTGGTATGTGCCATGTGTGTCCCAAGCCACACAATTACATATTTACTGTTTTGTACTAAATATGGCACAAAACCCACAATACCTGTGCATTAGATATAATATGTATTAAAATTTTATAGCAGATATTTAACCCTTTGAGGAGCAAGCAATCCTGTCTCTGTAATGTTGAATTCACACCGAAGTATACGAAAAAAATTATTTTAAAAAAAGTAAAAGCAATATTGCAACATTTTTCTTCCAAAGTTAGAAATACAAAATTTAGTTAAAAGTTTCTGCTGCGAATCTTGGTTAAAATTAGTGCGATATAATATATCCCACCGCTCCTCAAGGTATTAAAATGTTGAAAAAAGTAAAAATTAATCATACAAATTTCTAAATACAGATTGTAAAAAGACATGGAAGGAGAAAATGTATAGAAATTTATTTTACAATAGATTAAAGTATTATCAAAAAGCAAACCAAAAGAAAAAGGAGGGCAAAAAAAAAAAAAAAAACTTTAAGAGCAAAACAAAAGTTCCAAAAGTTCATTTCAGATGAAACACAGAGTAACTGTTTCTATCTCGATTTATACATAAGGCTCCAGATTTTAAACACTTTATGAAAGTTTTGAGAGTGCAGTTTGGAATTCCATGTAATCCGGCCAATGGCATACTCCATCTAATCTTATATCTTTGACTAGCATTGCAGATATTAGAACTTTATGTTTCTTGGCTAGAATCCCCCTTTCTACTTCAGACATTCTTAGGCGTCTTCTTTTAGCATTTGGTGTTTCTCTTCCAATCTCACAAATGCAGATTGCAACCTCTTCCCTGAATTTAGCCAAAGTCATTTTTGTTAAGGAATTATTTTCGTTCACTTCATTATACAAAATCAATGAATTTGTCATAACAACATCCAGTAGATGGTAGAAAACTCAAACTTTTTAGATCTCATTTTATTTCTATATCTTCCTAAATAGCTGTCTAGTTAGTCTACCCCACCCATGTGTTTATTACATTGTTTTACCACAAAAGGACAAGTTATATCAGTCTTTTGATTCACCTTTTTATCGAATCGAGAAATATTTTCTATAGAGAGACTCGCAGCAATTGTTGACAAGAAATTAACAGGGTTATTATTCAACCATGTAACACATGATATTTGTGTACTGTTAATGCATGCTACTTGTTAAAAACTATATCCTATTTATTCTTTTTTTTTTCTCAGATTCCAAAGGAAGCTTACAATTAGGAATTCTGTTGCGTCTCACTGTGGCCAATGAAAGCTTTCCGTACCTTGTTAAAAATTCAAGTAATGGTAATGAGTTGAAGTATTTATCAAAAAACAACTTTTGGTTATGATTTCGCGGAATTATCCTACTGAGACACACAGCAACAATTGATGCAGACCCTAAATCTGGGTCATTTGGCGGTCGTATGTCAACATTTTCGTGGCCACTGTATAACACACATCATAGGCAAAACCACTTATATCACATAAAATGAAGAATTTAAAGCCCCATTTATGTGGTTTATTGGGAAAATACTGTTTCAAAATGCTTCGAGGCTTAGTTGCGCAGATATGTTCATCTACTGACAAACACTCTTCCATAGTAACTTGCAAAGCGTTTTCTTGTACACTCTATTAGAAGTCTTACTTTGAATGCTCTATCAAAGGCCTTCATGCTTCTAGCAATTTCTTTAGTATTGTCATTAAAAAGAAAAATATATCGGATTTTTTCAATTTCTTTGACATACATTTTCTCTTTATTATTTGGTTACCTAAAATATCACTCCAGTAATATCTCGCAGACGGTAAATGTATAAGTGACATTATATAACAAATTTCCGTAATGAAAACTTGTAAAGATTGAGAAGGATCCTTTCGTATGCTGTATCTTAATGTCTCTTCTGAAATAAGATTCAAAAGATCATGGTTCAAGAAAAGGAAAAAAAATGATAGGGAGTCTCCAGAGCCATAATTGCAGCACTTAAGGAGTTACTTGCTCTATATTTTATTTGCGCTTCAGGAATTTTCAGATTTTTGTTCTTCCAAGTTAGTTTTTTATATTCACCTTTCCTTTTTTGCTTTTTTCTATCAACACTGGGTGCAGCAGGAGTATCTGCAGTATCTGAAAGAATAAAACAATCTTTCTCTAAATTGATGCTTCTCAATCTATACATTCAACGTTGAATTCAGGGGTGCCCCGAGGGCGGACATTCAACAGGAAAATTCAGATGTAATCCCTAGATAATTTGTATAGTTTAGAAATTCAATTCCCCCCCCCCCCCACACACACACACACTCCCGGCGCATAAAAATGTCCCTCCTGCGAAAAAATGTCTGAAGTCAACACTGTTGAACTTTGTTGTTTTTTTACTTTTATATAGTACTTATATAGCATTTAAAATTACTTAAATATTAAATGTAAAAACTTACCTCCTGTTGCAGTTTAATCAATTTCTTGGGTCACATTTGTTGTTATCGTGCAAGTCAACGTGTGATTCAGATGAAAAGATAGTATTTTAAGTTATATTTTTTGCTGGTTATATGTTGAACATTCCCAATTATCGTCAGAAAGTTCAAAAGATTCATCATCAGTATCAGATGCAAATATTATTGCATTTATTTCATCTTGCGCTAGCACTTTGCGGGCGATTTTTCATTCGACTGTGCTATGAGCTTTATGTTCTATGTTCCATATCTCGTACAAACACAAAAACAAGATTTCAAGCTGCAGTACTGAAGTATTTTAGTTTTAAACAGCCTAAATACCAAATATGAGATATACTTGAATGTATAAATTTAACTTGCGGTACTTTAAAAAATTTTTGGTGAAAAAAATTGAAACAAATTCTATTGTTGTTTACGATGCAGACTGATTTTTGTTTAAAGAAAATTTAATAGATAGCTATCTAGTATTGCCATACAGTGAAAAAAAAACAGGTATAATACAGATAGAATACAAAATTTCGTCAAAATCGTTAGAGCCGTTTTCTAGATAAACTTTGCTTGTCCCACAGTGACCCAAAAATGACCCACTAATGTAATTTTCTCTAATATGTGACTTATCCCATTGGTCTTCTTGTAATCGAAAACGACAAATTGCAAAATTTAGTCAAAATCGTTAGAGCCGTTTTTTAGATAAAATTGGCTTTACCGATAGTGACCCAAAAATGACCCACTAATCGAAATTTCTCGAATATGCGACCTAGCCCAATAGTTTTCTCGTGCCGAAAAACAGTTGGATATGAAATTTAGTCAAAATCGATTGAGTTTGACCCAAAATGACCCACTAATCAAATTATCTCGAACACATGACCTAGCCCAATGGTCTTATCGTGCCCGAAAATGGTAAAATACAAATTTTGTTAAAATCGTTACAGCCGTTTTTAAGATAAAATTTATATACACACACACACACAATTTTTGCTCGCATTATAGTATGATTTCAACTCAATTCTTTATTTTAAGAAGTTTAAGGAGAAAATTGAGTTGAAATGTTTTTGTTAGGAGTAGTTCAATATAAATTAAAAATGTTTATTTATTTATTTATTAACCATTTGGAAAAAGGGTTATTGTCCTCGTCAGGGTAGGAAATCAAAAGCATATCTGAAGCTTCTTATCTGTTTAATCTGCATTTTATTCGTTTTCTGATTGGTCTATACAGTAATCTGTATTTCCCTTTACTTTCATCAGAGATGCATACCTTCTGTTGCCACTATGACAAAAAAGTAATGAAAACTACAAAAAAAAAAAAAAAATAACTCAGAAACAAATTGAGATACAGCTTTCAAACAAACTGCATTTAAAAGTACGTTTTTTTTTCTCTATACGGCGGTGTAAAAAGTAATATTGTGGGATGTTTAAAAGTTTAAGAATGAAATTTCATTTAAAATGGGTCGTCAGATTTCTACGATGGAAAGCCTTTTCTCGAACAGCCAATGAAATGCTTGGATAATACGTAAGTTTCAGGTGGATAATACATACGAGTCGCAGGCGATTTTTGTCGCTTGGAATTTTTACGTGTAATAACACTATTAATGTTTAATTCATGGCGTACGTAATGTATAATAAACTCCGTGCGATTTTTTTATGTCTAAATTTTACTGTTTGAAAAAAACATTTTCCAAATGGTCATTGTAATTTGTTAAATTGCATTTATTTTATTTATTTATTTATTCTTTTTTTTTTTTTTTTTTTTTTGTAAGAAACTAAGAAACTCCATGTTTATATTTAAAATTGCTGGTTCATAGAACAATGAATCAAACAAAAAATAAAATTTAAAATAATGGAGTATAAAATTGTTCGTAGCATCATGTTATAAAATAACATGATTTTTTTAATCAAAGTGACAATCAGAAAAAAAAAATCTGTTCTAGCTATTTAGTTCGTGAAAAAAAAATACATTCCTGATTTTTATTTACTGAAGAGGTATATTTTCGACAAATCTTTTAAACATTTAAAGGAATTTTATCTTTTCATTTGAATCAAGTTCCAGAAAATTCCAAGTAGAAAATAGATGCATTTGTAAACGTAGTGCGAATAAGGTAAATGGGGTTATCAACGCAAGTTCATTTAACGTAAATAAAATCGTGCTCGTGAAGGTTATAGAAATAAGTTAATCTATAATGGCATTCGATTTGACGTAAACCCATTTTTTTAATGTGTTCCTTTTTTCGATTTTAGAATAATATTAGTAACATTTAATAGGATAAATTATCATAGCTGCAATTCCTATCTCTGATATCCGATTTCTGAGTACCACTAAATCCGATTACACATATTTGATTACTTTATTGACAAATTTGCAATTAATTAAAACGGATATTACGGTTCGATAAGGGTGTTACTAAAGAATGCGAATATTTAACAGTTATGAATTGAAGTTCTTCACGAATTTTAAACAATTTGTATCTTAACTTTAAATTTACGATACCATCCTACTTAACAGTTTTTTTATATTATGCTTAAAATTCGGGAAATAGAAATATTGTTATTTTTTATAATTTGTAACATAAATGAAAAGTAGTTATGAATTCGGCTTGTCTGTCCGTCTGTCCATTGTTACTCGTGTAAATATACTCTAATGCTACATAATTGATATAAATTATTGAGTGTTACTGCTACATGTTCAGCATTAAATTGTACTTGTTTAGCAGTAATTGAAGCGAAATTTACAATTATAGTTCGATTTCAGTAACATTCAAAAGATTTTTTTTTAATTATGGCCTACGAGGAAAATTATTTTCAATGAAGTTTAAAAATATTAAACTATTTTAAATGTATTTAAGTTGATATATCACATACAGATGATAACTCCCGAAAACGTGCCCAGGAGTTCCAAGTCATCCCAAATTCCTCCTGTTACTAAAATGACAAAATGGGGACTTCCTGAGGAATATACTTTTAATATTTCCTCTGGAGCGAGCTCCAAGTGACGTCTTACGGAGCAACGTCCGAGGACGTCAGTCCTGGGGAAGTATTTAGGAAGTCACAGTGCTGGCTCCATATCATGAGTGATTCTGAAATACAGTAATCTGTTTTTTGTAGAAGAATGTGAATTCGATTTCATAGGATTAGATTTTTATTGAAGTCAGTTTTACATTACTAATTATCGATTCATTTTGCTTAGTACATGAGATAACTATTATAATCATTTAATTATTTTTATTTATTTGAATAACTTTTAAATTTTTTAAGTTTTATTTAATATTTTAATTTCTTTAATTAAATAATTCAATTAACATAATCCATTATTTTTAAATAATCATTATTATTATATATCTTTAAATCCAAATTTTGTTCATTTATTATTATTTTATTAACTCTTAAAAAATGTCATATATACATTTCTTTTTAGGTGCGTTCGTAGTTATATAGTCGTCGTTCAGTCCGTCCGTCCGTCTGTCTGAATGTCTGTCTGTCTGTCCGCATATAACAGAGCAAAAACTACCCAACCGAATGGTCTGAAATTTTTAATGTATGATTGTTGCAAAATTTTATCGAGCCATTTCAAATTTTATCAAAATCGGATGCATAGTTCAATTACAGGGACAGTCAAAATTTTTCTTTACATTACGGCCAATAGGAAAAATTATTGCAAATGCATTTTAATGATGTTACAGCCTTCTGAATGGTCTGAAACTTTAAATATATAATTGTTTCAAAATTTTGTCGAGCCATTTGAAATTTTGGGAAAATCGGATGTATAGTTTAATTATAGTGACAGTCAAAATTTTTCCGTTACGTTACGGCCAATGGGGAAAAAATATTGCAAGTGCGTTTTAATGATGTTACAACCTTCCGAATGGTCTGAAAATTTACATATATAATTGTTGCAAAATTTTGTTGAGCCATTTCAAATTTTATGAAAATCGGATGGATAGTTTAATTACAGGGGCATTCAAAAGTTTTCCGTTACATTACGGGGAATGGGAAAAAAATCACTGCAAGTGCATTTTAATGATGTTACAGACTATGCACTTATGAAGTTAAAAAATATATATATTCAGTACAATATGGGGTACAAAAAAAATTATAAAACTAGTTTTAGTACGAACGCACCTCATTTGCCACATTTGACGAGCAATTTCCGACTTGTTTAATATTAGTATTACTTTTCAAATTATCAAGTAACTATTTTAATTTATTTAAATTAACTAGGTAATAAATATCTAAATAGGAGACTGATCTGTATCACATAACTTTTCTGCTATTTAAAGGTTAAAATATCTATACTAATAAAAAAAGAGAGTTTATCCGTGTTGTGTGTGTTTATGCGATGGATAGAAAAATCTACTACAAGTAGCCGTCTTGCTGTAAAATAAAAATGCACAATTTAAAGCTCTGAATTCGCTAGATTTTCAAAATTTGGAAAAACTTATAATACCGCTTAAACAAAGTACATTTGACGTTGAAATGGCGCAGTTGGTTTTTGAAAATATAAATAATGCGGGGTCCTCGACACGAGTTTTGTTTGGGAGGACTTTCGTTTAAAATTATAAATTCTTCGAGTAAAATATATAAATTCATACAAATTCCACGTTTATTTAAATTTATTAACTCGACCCTGAGAAACAACGTTCGGCTCATCTCAATAGAAAATTTCGCTTAATAGAGAAGATAGGTAGAACATTATAAAGTGTCTGTTAGATGTTTTACTAAATTTGTTTTATTTTATTTTTTAAGCATAAGTTTGATTTATTAATAATTTTCTTATTATCTTTTTCATATTCCTTTACGTAATATTATTATTTATATTCTTAATCAAAACTGAGTACATTTATACATTCAGTTATAATGTACAGTTATAATGAAGTCTCCATTTTGTGAACTTCAGAGATACATATGAGATATAAATTCAAAAAATATAGATAAATATTTATCTATATTTTCTGAATAACAATATTTTCTAAATTTATAATATTTCATAAATTTCTGCAGAATTCTACACTCAGGGATATTTTGCATTGACTTGATTGATTAAAACTTCCATTTAGGAAACCTATTTCCTATTTATCGAACATTTTATTTTAAGTATTTTATAAAAAAATATTTTTCCTAGGAATTCTCTGCACCTCTTTTAGTTCGCAAATATTAACTAGTCAGGTAAGGTGAGAACTTTTACTCGTTTATCTGTGGACACTGAATAATACAGGCCCGCCTCCAATCACTTTTATCAGGAGAAGAATATGCGTGTAGCTTCCCGCAATGTGTGCAATACTTGAGAAAGAAAATAACTGAAAGAATCTTTGTCAATTAGAAATCAGAAATCTCTAAAGAATCGATTAAGGTTACTGCCAACGAAAACATATATATGTACTGCTATGAAAAGATTTATAAGCACGGAGTCTTTACACAATAATTTCATGACAGTCACAAAAAGACTGATATGTTAAGTCAAAGTATCCGTACTTTTAGACATTTTAAATCTCCTCAAATATTAGTTGATTTAACAAAAATTATATTTCAAGAAATACCCCCAAAATATTCCACCTTGTTAATTAAATGACTAATACTACATAATGAATTTTCTATGTATTTAATCTTTTCACAGAACTTTTAAGATCGATAAATGAATTATGATGTTAGCATTGAATTAGTTTTATTTATTGCAATAAGAAAATAAAATTGTTTTATTACAGACCCGAATTTTATTAACAGTTTCCAATTTTACACTTTTTTATCTAACTCAAGCTGTTTTCGGTATGTAGAGGTGGAATTTCGCTATCAATTTTTAATCCACTTCCTGATAGGCTAGAATAAAAAAAAAATACATTCAAAAGTATGCAAGCGTTTAAAAACAAAACAAATGGAGGATATGTTTTTACAATCGAGTTTAATGCCCACTGCAAATTAATTTATTATAACGGAAACTTTAAAAAAAAAAACATGAATTGCAGTCAAAAGGTTAGAAGTGATTTCCAAAATCAACAAAAGCTTGCAAAATGATTCCAAAAGCTTACAAAATAATGATTTTTTAACTTTTTCTATTTTTCTATTTATTGTATGTAAAGATGGGATTTTGTAATTGATTTTAATCCACTTCGTTACATGCTAGAGTTATATAAATTTGTATGAAAATATGTTTACCATGACAATTCCGCAATTGGAAAAAACAGTGGGTTTGCTAATGCTCAAATAAACACTCTCGAAAATAGGTCAAATAGCTAAAAACTGCAAAAATGAAACATTTTAAAGACTAAAAAGTAGAAAATGAATTATAAATAACAAAAGATGTTTATAATACATTTTAAATATATTTGTGTAAGGTAATTGATTAAGATTATATTAAGACTTGCACGTTGGAAAACCAATATAGAAATCTTAAAAAGATAGTTTAAATAATGTTACACACACACACATATATATATATATATATATATATATATCAGCATTCCATTTTCTGCATGTTGCAGGATGCCTGGGAGTGGTGTTTTATTTTCAATCCTCCTGGGGAAGCTAATGTTCCACATGGGGTTTATCGCACGTTCACAACAAAATGCTTAGCATAGAATATGGTCTTCACAACATTTACCACTCATTTACAGGGACACAAAATCAAGCAGGCTACATTACTGTCTATGAGCGGTAGTTGCTGCAACGTTTTTATTTTGGGTATGCGTTTTTTAATTTAGCGAATTGGTTAAAATATTTTGAGTGCATATCCGTTTTTAACTAGATTTTCTGGAAGGTAAATTTTCAACGCCTTTATGCGTTTCCTTACTAAACTAAATTTTAACATACTATTAAGTGTATATAGACATATTTAGATATATACAGTGCTTCACAAATGTATTTGAATGATTTTAGGATTATAGATAGTAATTGATGTAGTTAGGCTTTAAAATGTGTATGCGTTTCACAATTTTTTTATTTAGATATCAGATTTTCCCTTATTAAACGGAGAAGTTTGTTTACAGTATTCTAAATGTATTTGAATAGCTCTACATAATCTGTGATTGACGCATTATTTTTTTTTTTCTTGTTAAAAAATATACATTGGGTTTTTAATGAATTCAATAACAAAGCAACAATTGCAATGAATGTGTTCAACTTAAAGACTACAAAATGCAGCGAGAAAGCAGGATCCAATAAAAGAACAAGAAATATTTCTTTGATTCAGCAGCCTGCAAGACCGCTGATATAATATATTTCGTGGAAATCTTTACTTTATAAGTGAGTGGATGAGCTACGCAGTACCGTAACTAGCTATTCCTATGCCCTGTGCAAGAATTTGCATTTAGAAAGTTTTTTTTTACTTTTCGAAGGGTTACAAACGACAATATTTCGAATTGATTGCGGCCCTTGAAATCTAAAAGTACGAACTTTAAGAAAATATCTTCGGTTTGTCTGTATCCGATCGGTTTGTTCTATAGAGATTAAAACGAACTGGAAAAAAAGTAGCATTTCGTAAACACATATATGCACAAACACAAGTATAGTGACTACGTTACTGTTCTTACGCGGTATCCTAACTTAAGTAAGTTAACATAGCCACGTAGAAAATATCAATCAGTTATGCCATTAATTCGAATGTTTATGTTGGTAAGAAGAGACATCTAGGTTTTGAGTAAGGCAAAATGCAATCGCCAAACCGAACAGTGTTAATCAGATTTTTTTTTTTTTTTAAGTTAAGAATATAATTTCTTATGAACAGAATTTTGGGCTAATCCTTCCACATGGACCCTGTGCGGATGCACCTGTTGCACCTGCCTAGTTACGACACGGGAGCTAGGTATTGTTTATGGTGACCAGGAGTATAATAGTTCGAATTATTTTCGGAGATCACCAAATGTACATTTTTAATTATCTGATGTACATAAATTTTGACAAATGTGAGACAAACGTTCAGCTATATAAGAGAATTTATACATGCAGGAAGAACATAATAGTGCTTATTTTGCGGTGTTATATTAGAATATTTCATAAAAAATTACTTTGGAATTAATATTTTACGAAAAACCAATATTTAGTGTGGACACCGGACTGATGAAAATGATTAGTACACTGTGAAACTATGGGACATGTCTGAAATTTACAGGCAATAAGAATTTCAGACACATCTTTGTAAAATTTAGAACTTTATTGGTTTCTGAAGTTTCCTGTGAAGAAATTTCAAGATGAAGAAACGCTTTAGTAAATAGTGGGTTACTTTGAATATGTTATATTATATTTCCATAAGCTTGCTTGATAGGAATTTTGTTCTTTTTCTATACGGTGCAAAAGTAGCTTTTAGATATTTTTCAGATATAAAGATTGCTTATCTTTGGCAATATAGTTTTCCTTGTTATATTGTAAAATCAATTTCAAAGGTGGATTTTTCCTACGTAAAAATATGCAACCTGTATCAATCTGAACAATCAAACTGAACAATCAATTTCAGGCATTACTCTACTATTAGATTATAAAAGATTTTACAAAAAAATACAATATCACATTTGAGTTATTCGTAATGTAATTTGCAGAAAATGTTATCAATAATTATGTACCACGTATTTTTTTAATTACATACAAATTATGATAAACATAAGATGTAATACTTCGGAAAAATTTTTGAAAGTGCATTTAAAATTAAAGTTTAGTAGAATTACACAAACAAAACTCCTTTTTACAAACCAAATTACAAAAAAAAAAAAAAAAAAAAAAAAAAAAAACGAATACAAAAACTTTTTTTTTGAATGACATTTATTAAACTTCATAACTCAACATAACTCAGCATAAACGATATAGAAATTCTTATTTAACTTTAAGGAAAAATAGAAGTGGGGGTGGGTGGAATTATTTACTATGATACTTACATTTTACTTTTAAAAAAATACCATTTACTTTGATGTAAGTTCCGATTTAAAAAGTTCGAAAAATATTTCTGAACGTAATCCAATAAACTTTAACAAATTCTTTTTCTAACAAATCTTTCTATAACTGATTTTGTTTGATTAATCTTCAATCAGACTAATCTTTCAAATCTTATTTTTTAAATGATAGAAAAAAACAATATGACATTTTTGAAGAACATCTTTAAATATTCTATTCAGAATTCTCGTTTCCTATATTTTTATTTTATTTCAGAATTAAAATTCTTGTTTATTTCTTATAATTTTAAGCCCAGAATTTAATGGAAATGATTCCTTTAAGTAACAAACAAAGAAAAAATATATAGAGTTTTGGTTGACTATCAGTTTAGAAGAATAATATTTTTAGAAATATTTGAAAAAAGTTACGCTTCTTTTTAATTTCTTAAAAAATAATATCTTTTTAAAATTAGACGACGAATCCGACACGTTTGAATTTTTAAATATTTGTATTGGTATCCTTTTTTCTAAACTGATGATAAATTTAAAAATCGGCTTTAGTGTAATAAGTGTATCATAACGTGACGTTGTGGAAGTATTCATAGCACTTGCCTAACTCAGTAGAACCTACAATTAACCTCTTTACTTTCTTCTATTTTTACAAGAAAATATTGGATTCGTGAAAATTTTCGAATTACGGTTTTCGACGGATTTGCACGTTTTAGTTGTCAGAGATTTCGAAATACATGTTTTTACAAAATGTCTGTCTGTGTGTCTGTTTTTCCGTTTGTATCTGTATGTGACACAAATTTTGTGGCCTCTCTATCTCAAAACTAATGCACAGAATTTAATAAAAGTTTTGATTCAGTTAGTCTCAGATAAAAATTGGAGCTGATTAGTTTTTTATATAAAGCGCCCAACAGGTGTCGCTGCTATGCTGCATTTTTTCACGAGTTCCTCAATAGCTATAACTCTGGTACTAATACATGTATTTTCACAAAACTTCAGATTCGGTTGATCCTTAATATAATATACTGCTATTTAGTTTTTGGTGTAAATCGCCGAACAGCTTTATTTGTAGCGCTGCTATGCTGCATTTTTCACGTTTTCCGCAATAGCTCCATATAAAGAACTAATGCACAGATTTTCATAAAACTTTAGAATCACTTAGTCCCTGATATAAATTGGTGGTGTTTACTTTTTGGTTTAAATAGCGCAATAGATGGCGCTGCTATGTTGCATTATTCAAGATTTACGCAATTTCTTTATCTCAAGAAGTAATGCACAGATTTTCGTCAAACTTCAGATCCAGTTTTACCTTGAGATAATTTGGTGCTGATTACGCTTTGGTGTAAATTCGAAATAGGCGGCGCTACTATGCTGCGTTTTTCACGATTTATGGAATAGCATTATCTCAAGAACTAATGCATGAATTTTCATCAAATTTCCTATTCAGATAGTCCCTGATATGAATTTGTGCTGATTAGTTTTTGGTGTAAATAGCACTAAAGGTAGAGATGATATGCAGATTTTTTCAGGTTTACACGATTTTAGTGGTTGTCATATCGCAAAAACTAATGCACGGAATTTCATATCTTTAGAATTCTCATGATGGTCATATTTTGTCGTTTAATTTTGGCACAGTGATAGCGCATTTTGAAGTATTAACCTGTATGAGGCAGAAGAAAGTTTTTTGATTGTCACTTCCGACTAGTTTAGTATTGCATATACAGTCGGACCTCTATTTAACGAAGTCGCTAAATCCCGAAAAAAAGTTCGTTATATGGAAAATTCATTAAATAGAGAGTAACCCTTTAAAATAATTTAAACTACGTAAAACACATTTTAAGTCCATAAACACTAAATATAATTTTAAAAAGTAATTAGTCACACTATTTTTATAAATTATATGTATTTTTTTTACTTATTTTACCCATCAAAAAGAAATCTGCAAGGGAAATAAGAATGAAACAAAACATTGTCGGGGAATACATTGTATTTTCAGTTTAAAAAATAATTTTACATTAAAATCACGATTTTTTATTATGGTTGATAAGCTGTTTGGAGGAATACCAAATTTTAAAGCAGTATTCCTTTTCTTCATGCCTTTATCCCCCTCATGAATAATATTTTTTTTTCTTTGATGCTCAAGAACTTTCGCTTTGATATTTTCGAGCTACAAGAACCGAAATTACCAACACGATTGATCATGATCAACAATCTAGAAAACGTGAAACTATAGTTTAAGGACACGGGGCAGCTTCATTGGGGGTTAAAAGGGGATATTGAAAGTTTGTTCTTCTTTGGATGGAAAGCAAAGAATCACAACGATTTTACTACTCCTGTTGAGTTAGGTGCCTGGTAAGATCTGTTCATGGTCACTGATTATCATAAAATGTGTTAAAAGAAAGAATAAGTTTGAAATGTCCAGTAATATTTTAAGAAATAGTGAGAAAAAAATTTTTGATCCCAAGGAAAAGTTCGCTAAACAGAGAATACACTTCGCTATTTGGAGGTTATTTTACGAAGAAATTTGCAAAATGTTCTTGGTTCCAAGTAAAAGTTCGCAAAATAGAGGTTCGTTAAATAGAGGTCCGACTGTGTTACAAATTGGCTGCATTGCTGGTATTTGCAATAAGTACTTCCAATATTAGCGTAATAATGTGTCACAATGTATCCAATAACGATTTCTCCCTTCGACCCTATTGTAAATGACTAGTAATATTCGTTTTTGTAGATGTCAAAACTGAGTACGTCGTAAATGTTTATGAATATTTAACACAATATCCGTTCTAATTTCTGTTAACGAGAACAGCAATTAATATTTATTCAAATTAAGTGTTAATTACAGAAAAGACAGTATAATCGATCCTTTTTTATTTTTATTAGCATGCATTATCGCTTTTCCAACTGAAGAAATTTAAATATTTAACGAAACTTTAGTCTTTACAGTTTCACAAATACTTTAAATTTATTATTTCAAGAATAAAATAAAATACTTTTAAATTATATGATTCATGAACTGAGTATGAATAAAATGAGAATTATTAGACTTTGGAAATTGGTTAATCTAATTATCCAGTTTTTCTTCAATTAAAATAATGTATATAAATGCATTTAATTATGCGAATTTTTCACAATAAGAACATTTTGTGAAAATAATGTGTCCTTCACACATGAATTCTGACACATACTTAGGAGTACTTCTCAGTCTCACAGGCCATTTTTTCGTAATAGAGTTAAGGGTTTACAGTGGAAATTAAGAGAAAAGACTCATAAATCTCGTCAAATCCCTGAAGACACTTTAATGACTTTTAGGATAGATGAACTTTGAGTATTCTCCAAACTGCAAATAAGGTGGAATTAGTTTCCTTTGAAGTATTTTTCCGAAATGCTATTTAATGCGTCTGTTTAAAGAAAAGCTAAATGGATGAAAGAAACAGAATAGTAATTAAAATACAGCACTTTTTTATCAATTTATTAATATCAATAATAATATTAAATTATAATGATAACATATAATGTACATTTTATTTTACTGACAGAATGATATTCAAACGTTTCTATTTGCATCATTTTATTTTCACAAAGTCGATTCATCTTATAAAGTATAATTTCGACGTTCTGACTAGGGCTGGATTATTTAATAATATATCATTAAATATTGATATGTTTTAATTATCGCAATAACAACATCGGAGTTCTTACTTTAAGAATAGTATACCTCAATACCTATACCTATGCTTTTACTCTAAATTACTCTAAAACCATTAAAGCAATATCCTCTACCAGCTGAAAAAAGGCCTCAACCTCTAAAGGAATATCCTATTTCAATCGTTTCTTAGCGGCATACCTTACCCACTTCTTTCAAAGCACAGTGAATTCTCAGCGAATGAAGCTCCAGTGATTATTTGTCTTTCGATAATACTAACTATTCCAATATATCACCAATACATTCTCTACGTTCCATCGTTACCTTAGCGAAATCCTTTTCCCGCTTCTTTCAAAGCATAGTATCTCCCTCCGGTGTTTATCTGTCTTTCGTTAATACTAACTATTCAATATATCCCCAATACATTATCTACGTTCTTCTGTTTCAACCGCAAATTTCATTATCCGTAATGTTTCAATCGTTACTGAATAATGGATGCTTGTTATCATCCACGTTTAAATTCTACTGCTGCTATTTGTCTAGACATATCGAGGCCTATCTAGATATGTCATAGCACTGGTATATTCAATAACAAACATGAACAAGCAAAATATGTGCTGATTACTTTGGACTACGTTGTATCACTTATTATACCTAAGCCGCTGAAAAGCTCGGCTGCAGAACAACCAATCAGAGTCTGCTAATGGTAAAGTTTTTTTTCTGCTTTTTTTCTTTACATTGACGAAGCTTCTCTGTTCGTTCATTGGTTGCTTTTAAGCTGAGCTTCCTAGCTAGAAACGTCTATAATACGCGCAATGATCATTGGTTTATCTTTTCTGTAGTATTATCGGTAAAAAATAGGTTTACAGGGTGAATTAATTATATCCTGTTTTGAAATTTTAGTTTAAAATATTCATTGATATGTTTTTTAATGTTTGATTATTTTTTTTAAATTTATATTTAAAAAAAACGAAATTTTAATTAGTATAAAACTATTTTTAATTGTGATTTGCAGACTCTTATTTTAAAAATGGTTTCAATGTTCCATTCATGTAGTGAAAGATATACATACTGCGAAATTTGATTTATTTTTATTTATTAGCCCCCGATATGCTATTACTTTCGGGCAACAATTAAGATGGCGTCCCTAAAAAGTAATACGTTACATTAGCCAACGCAAAACGAAGCATATGTTTCATTGTACGTTTAAGGGGACAGTTTACCTTTTGAACAACTTTGTTTAATTTTTAAAATATTGTTCAAATGGTGAACTCACTGTATTTCAATGTTCAAATAACAGTGAATTAAAAAAAAATAACTACATATTTAATTAAAAATTCAAAAAAGTTTAAAAAATGCATTTTTAAAATTGCTACTACTTTTTTAAATATTGATATTTTTGCCCAATGTTTTATTTTAAGATTTTCAAATGTGTATTACATAAGACTGCGCATGGACTTTCAGTTACATCTAATATTACATTTAATATAATGTTTTTACTGATATACGTGTATATAGTGAAAAACGATTAAATCTAACACATCTTCATATACCTTTACTGAAAGAAAAAATACACACACACACAAAAAAAAAATTAAATCTTTAACTCAAATCCAAAAAAGGCCTTAGCATTTTTAAAACCGGGAAGTGACAAAAATATGAACATTGAGAAAAATACATTTAAATTGTTAATTATAATGGGTAATTGCGCTGGGTGTATTAACAAAATTTACAATGTCTCGCGATATTATTGCCGTATGGGTAAAAATGAGGTGTTAAAATATTCACAATTAAACAAGCTTTCATTTAATGCTTAAAAAAGAAAGTCGAATTTTCGTCAAATTTTGAGGTAAACTGTCCCCTTAAATATTAACAACCTCTGCTGCAGTTTCTTTTCTTTCTTTTCTTTTCTTTTTTTTTTTTTTTTTTTTTTTTTTTTTTTTTTTTTTTTTTTTTTTCTTATTCTAAACGTTGTACATTTTCAATTTCGTATGCTTCGTAAAGTGGTTAACTGCTTTTAACTGCAATTTGAAAACTGCATCCCTATTTTTCTTTGAGATATTATTTTTTTTTTAAATTTTTAATACCATTTATGTAATTTGTGGCAACTGAAGTACTGCATTTATGTAGAAAATAAAGGGATAATAGTTGGAAAATAGTAGATTACTATATCTTTTGATGCCATTTTCTCAAATCAACTGAAAAAGTTATTGTAACTAAAATACTTGTTATTTAAAAAATGAAAATAATTCATTCCCGACAAAACATCGAGCTGTTATAAATTATATTTAATTTTAAGTATCCATATTAAGTAATTTATGTATCCTATTATCCAAGGCATACGAATCATTAGATAGCCGATTCTTTTCTGTCGAGTTTACGATATCGCTTTTTGGTGGATTTGTGTAATATTCCGCGATAGTGACGTCCTATGCATACATTTCTATAGATGTTGCTTATGACTGGATTGTAAATGTGGAGTTCTTCAGCGGATGCAAATGACGCATTTTATATAAAATAAAAGCGTGCATTTCGTCTTAAAACGAAAATAAGTAGTGTAGAAGTGCATCATTTTCACTCCAGTGGCTTTGAAATTCTTCATAGGTGGAAAGGCTTCACTTTTGAAAATAATGCAATTGGAATCACATATTGATAAAGCGTAAAGTTTTACAAAAACTTAGAGTGTCTTTATAGTGTTTTGATTGCTTTAAAATAATAGTTTTTGAGAGTTAGACTAACCAATATAAGATGCATTTTTTATTGTAATTAATTTCGCAGGTTTGTTATCATATCATATCATATATATTATAAAGCAGTAAGCTATAAAAGTTCCACTCAAGTGTTTTCAAAAACTACCCGGTGGATTTTTTTTTTCCAAATTGTATCATTTGATAGGAAATATTCCCGGGGTGGTTTATGAGAAAATATACAGAGATAGCTATGATTTTTGATAATAAATTTCGTATTTTACTGCTATTTTGAACTAAACGTTTGCCAGTGATCTTTTGGTGAAAGGTTTGTTGATTAAAGAATTAAGATGGTTATAGCTGTTAGAAAATAATACAAACACCTCACGAATAAGTGTAAAAAATAGTGATATTTAATTTAAAATACAACAACAAAAAAAGTTTTAATAAGACATAATATTAAAAAACGAAAATATTTAATTTAAACATGGAATAAATATTTGTAAAGCTTAAAGTATAAATTATTGTGAAATTTTACAATTGGTACAATATTTTGCGATATTTACCTATCGCCTCCGATAGGTTAAAAAAAAATCAATCTGAAAATTTGATTTGACAATTTTGAATGGCAATTTTTTTTCTTTTTAACTCTTTTATCGCTTGCGGCAAGTTAATAAAAACTTGATAAAATAAAATTAGGTTACAAAATTAGTCTTTTTTTTTTTTGTCAATTTAATTATTACTTTTATATAATTCTCCCATCATTTGATTTACAAGAAAAACTATAAGTATTTGTAAAAATGGCTGTATTAGTGAGTTACATGCTGTTTATTTATTACCTTCGTCTCCAAACAATGCAATTTTAAGCCAAATAAGACAAAAGTGTCTTAAGTCGAGAGAAGAGAATTTTAGGAGTACATTTTTATATTCAAGCAAAATTATATAAAAAGCAGTTAAAATTATAATTATGTAGTCAATCATTTAAATTTTAGTGTAAATGTCTTCCATATACACACATATTCTAAAATAATTTACTTTCAAAGATTTAAAATATTTTTCACCATACTATGAAATACCATTACTATGGTAACACGCGTTTTGTTTTCCTCAAGCATGTGATTTTTATATCTTCGAACTCAGATCATTACTTATTAATTGAATATTTTGTATTATGTTATTTGTTTAACATGCCGAACATATTGTCGATTTCACTTATAGGAATATTCACTGCTTTAAAAGTTAGGATATAAGAATATTGTTAAGAAGATTTCTGCAATTATACGTTATTACTATAAACAAAAAAAAAACCAAATAATTAACATTTTGCAATAAATATTGCTTGCTAATTTGTCATTTCTTTTTAGCTTTTTCTGCATAACTTTCTTTTGCTTAACCATTGTTTAAAAAATATTTTATTGAACATATTAGACGTGTCACTCGCCAATTAGCATATTGGATGGCGTATCAAAATTCAAAAGATTAGACAGATTTTGAAATTAGCGATTACTAAATGGTGGCAAATGGAATAATGCCCATGGACTCATCATTTCAGCCTAGGTAGGATTAAATTACATGGAATTTCGATTAGTATAAATCGAATTATCCTGACGCACACTCTAGCAGCTAAACACAGCTACAAATTAAGAGTTATTTTCATAATCTGGGTTATTTACTCAACATACGGAGGATTAATTTACTCTTAAATATAAAGAAAATAGCAGGCTTTTTTGTTTGTCCGTGTTATTATGCTCTTTAAAAAAATGCAAAATAAATCTTCGGTTCAGGTATTCACCAAAATGTATATTGCTAAAATTTTTGTATAACTAATTTTATTTATCATTGTCAGTTCTTATACCGGGTACACGTGCAACAATATTGTTGCATGAGTTTTAATGTTTAACGTGAACCTTCACAATGACGTGGATTACGGATGATTATAAAGATTTTATTGGATGCATGAGGTTTATTTTTCTACAAGATTAAGTCATCGAGTTTTTTCCCGGGTTAACGGTTACATGATTTCAGCTGGTCTACAAAACGAAAAGACAGTGAAAATGATGTCATTTTAGATTTATTCAGGCAATTCATCATTAAAAACACACATTTTTATGTTTCACTTTTCTTTAATAGAAATATATATATATATATAAAATAAAAGAACTGCAAGCAGAGAATGGTAAACTCAGGACTCAACTCCAAGAAAATCTAACAAAACCAAAAACAAAAGAAAAGAGAAACCAAACAGATATTACTAAGACTACATCGATTAAAACGCAAACAGAAATGACACAGACGGATATAACTGGCCTGGAACAAAATGAAGACATCGATGTGTCACACTTAAATGCTAAATTGAAGATAATTGAAAATCTAGTCAGAGAAAGTATAAATGTACAAGGTGACAAGAATGCTGCGAGGATAATTATAGATACTGAGCAGACAAGTGGCGGATTGCAACAAAGAACATCAAACTCAGCTATATTAATCAAAACAATATCAAAACAACTAACAATAACTAAACTCAAGGAATTCCTGAATGAAAAACTCCTAGAAGAAGCTGATATTCCACCAATATACTGTAGAACGGCTAGACAAAAAGACACTATAATCCTACAAACAGATCAAGACACACATACAGATAAACTACTTAAAATTATTGAGAACTACTTAGAAATTAAAGAAAACATATAAATAACCTACAAAGTATCTAAAAGTTTAAAAATTATCATCACAGGCATACCAACATCGGTTACAACAACGAAACTCCTGAATTACATAAAAGAGAATACTACGATCTGCAACATAACAATTGATAAAATTCTCCAGAAAGAAAAATCACCTAATTATCACATAATCTTAAATCTAGACTTCAATGATGCACAAACATTACTAGCTAAAAAATCATTGTTGGTAGGTCTGAATAACTGTCAAATTCGTATCTATAGACCAATTATCCGTTGCGGCAATTGTCAACTTTATGGCCACTCGTCAACCAACTGTCGCAGAGACTCAATATGTGCAAAGTGCTCGCGTGGACACCGTACTAGAGACTGTCCTTACGCCAATGACCCTTCACAATTTCGCTGCACAAACTGTCACACGCGTATTGACTATCAACAACATACAGCCGATTCCAGCTCCTGCCCAGTGTATCAGTCGCAGTTGACTGATAGACGCAGAGTTAACAGACTCTGACCTTGACCTTGTCTAATCTGAACTTTATATATCTAGAACAATTACTCAGAGGACTATCCTCACTGTATATACATCACTATCATAGAACTTTAAATTATTTAACCATATTTACAATTTTACTTCATTATCTTCATATCTTTTTTATCATAATAAGTGTATCAGCATTTGTCCTAATATTTCTGCTGCGGCGGGGATGGCCTCCAGTTATGGGCCACCTTCGTTGGGCTTAAATTTGTCCTGTGATTGTCTTTTTAGTTCTACCATCGCTCCGTGTATTTCATATTTTCTGTCAAAAAGAGGAAAAAAAACTTATTTATTTGTAAATAATTATATCTCTAAATTATTATACTACTTTATCAAAAAAAAAAAAAAAATCATGTGTCCACGTGGTGTATGGAAGGGTGTTTTCGAGATTGTTTTTATTTTTAAGAACTTAAATACTACTGGAAATATTGTAAATAAGTACAAATATTTTTGTTTAAAAGGGGGGGAAAAGGGAAAAAATATTTCTTATCAAAAGTAAAGATGAATGTAAATACTTAAAAATTTTTCAAATAGTACACAAATTCCAAAACATATAAATCATAATTGTAATACATTTCTAGGCTCGCCCTGAAACAATAGTGCAGCCAATTGTGATTGGTGAAGAATCGCCATCTTAAATAATAATAAATTTTCACAGGCGGTCCGGGGACACGGCACTTGCCTCTTGTGCTCCCTTCGGGGGGTCAGGCAGGTCGTTCCGAAGTCTTCTTTCCCGGAGACTGGGGTTCTGGGCTTGTTTCCGCAGGTAGTAAAACTTTTCCCTGCCCTGGGCTTGGGGGTTACACCTAACCATAAGCGGGTTCCCAGGGTGGGTGCTTACTTACTTACTTTTCTTTTAAATATGAAAGTTAAACAATCTTCTTTGTCTGCAAATAATTTATTACATTTTTGACAGTATTTACTCTGCTAGAATCCAAAGAGGGAAAAAAGTAGTAGCACAAGAGGGTGTTTATTAAGAAATATAACTAACATCCAGTGAGATTGTATTTAAGCTACCAGAATCACATTTTGCGCGAGCTGAGAGTCCAGGAGATCAAGGACAAACAAACGAAAATAAACCACCCGAGCATTATTCAAGTTTAATGGTATTTACAAATGGTTCTCTGCAATCATTGTAATGCATCTCTAATTTAATATTGTCAGATATGAGAACATTTTAATTCCCATTGACATAACGGCCTCATTTCCCTACCAGAAGTGCACAGTGAATAATCAACTAAAAGAACTGCTTCTTAATAGCTAAATTTGGTCCAACACATAAGGTAATATAATATCGCAATGGCATTCGCATGTTTTCAGCAACGCGGAAGGACATTCAAGCTAAATGTCCATTAAAAAAAATACAAGTTCGAATTCACCTTTTCGCTTAATTCAAGGTTTATTTGGAAATACTGACCAGCGCAGCGGACATAGCCTGCTAGTATATTATAAAGCAGTAAGATCAAAAAGTTCCGCTCGAGTTTTTTCAAAAACTACCCGGTGGATTTTTTTGCAAATTGTATCATTCAATAGGAAATATAACCGGGGTGGTTTATGAGAAAATATACTCGGATAGCTATGATTTTTGATAATAAATTTCGTATTTTACTGCTATTTTGAACGAAAAGTTTGCCAGTGATTATCTTTTGGCGAAAGGTTCGTTGATTAAAGAATTAAGATGGCTGTATCTGTTAGAAAATAATACAAACACCTCGCGAATAAATGGAAAAAATACTGATATTTAATTTAAAAAACAACAACAAAAAAAGTTTTAATAAGACATAATATTATAAAACGAAAATATTTAATTTAAACATGGAATAAATATTTGTAATGCTTAAAGAATAAATTATTGTGAAATTTTACAATTGGTACAATATTTGGCGCATTATCGCTTGTGATAGGTTAAAAAAAGGAATTTGAAAATTTGATTTTACAATTTTAAATGGCATTTTTTTTTCATTTTAGCTCTTTTATCGATTGCGCTAGGTTGATAAAAACATGTGTGAAAAATTGATGAAAAAAAACACAGGTTACATTCTTTAGTGTTTTTCATTTTTTGTCAATTTAATTATTATTTTTATATAATTCTTCGATCATATGATTTACAGGAAAAACTAGAAGTATTTGTAAAAATGGCTGCATTAGTGAGTTACATACTATTTATTTATTACCTTCGGCGCCAAACAATGCAATTTTAAGCCAAATAAGACAAAAGTGTGAAATAAGCCGTGAGAAGAGCATTTCGGAGTACATTTTTATATTCAAGCGTAAATTATATAAAAAGCAGTTAAAATTATAATTATGTAGTCATTCATTTGAATTTTAGTGGAAATGTCTTCCATATACACACATATTCTAAAATAATTTTCTTTCAAAGATTTAAAATATTTTTTACCATACTATGGAATACCATTACTATGGAAACATGCGTTTTGTTTTCCTCAAGCATGTGATTTTTATATCCTT
Source organism: Maratus speciosus (assembly GCA_963932465.1). Taxonomy (NCBI): domain Eukaryota; kingdom Metazoa; phylum Arthropoda; class Arachnida; order Araneae; family Salticidae; genus Maratus; species Maratus speciosus. The sequence continues at coordinate 177,445,268 of OZ010792.1, forward strand.
GAACTCAGATCATTACTTATTAATTGAATATTGTGTATTTTGTTATTTTTTTTTAACATGCGGAACATATTGTCGATTTCACTTATAGGAATACTAGCAAACCCCGCGGCTTTTCTCGTGTAATATTTGAAATATGCCAAGTGATATTTATATGTCTAATTTTTATTAAAATAAATTATACTTTTAGGAATAATTCAAAAATTACTATTTAAAATGCAGTTTGACTAAACCTCATTATTACACTGCATTAGGCAGAAATTAGATTTAAATTAACAAAAAGAAATAAAACTGAATAAATTATAATTTTGAAAATATTTTGAAACATTTATGCTCAATTAATACGCATATTTCAATATTCATTTGAAGTTTTAAATTTTTTAGAAACCATCTTCTTACGTCTTAAAATAAACCATCATGTCATATTCCAAGTCCTACCACCTCTCTCAACATAAAGGGCTATGTTGAAATTGGAACTTTCAACATTAATTTGCCAATATTAATTTTGAAATCGGTTTGTTATTTCCTAATATTCCACAAAAACGTAATTTAGAAAATTTTTAAAGGCCTTTTATAGAACGTTTGTTGTCCCTGTGAACCCCAGGTGGCAGAATCATCTGCACAAAATATAGCCTGTTTAGGATCAGAGACTGTTGCCATTGATTCGCAATTATTACTTTTATAATCGGTTTATATTCACTGAAATTGCATAGAAATCGTAATTTAAGACTTTTTTAGAATGCTTTTCGCACCTAAACTTCGCTTCACTCCTTTTTAATTCGAATTTATTTTCGACAGTCCTTCAAGAGCATTTACATTTTATAAGTAACTACCATGCCATATTTAAAGTTTCTACCCTCTTCAGTACCGCAGAAATCGCAATTTAGAAAGTTTGTTGCTCCTGCAACCTCGGGTGGTAATGGCACAGACATAAAATATAGCTTATGTTTGAGCTGGTACTATCACCAACAATTTGACACCATTATTTTTTAAATCGGTTTGGTATTTGATAAGGTTACATAAAAATTGTAATTTATGACGCTTTTCGCTCACTTCATCTTTTTAAATTTGACAAAAATTGTAATTTAGCCACTAAAAAAATTCTGTAAAAAATCTGTAAGTAACTGGCCCAAAAATCTGTAGGTAATTGGCCCATTTCTGCTGATACTTTAAAGAATATCTTTAAAAATTTTGCAGATATTTTCAAGCTAAAGCTAAATCTGCCAAATTTCTTCAGATTTCTGTTGAATTTCTGGAGAAACTGGCGATTTCTTTAGATAATCTTAAGATTATTTTTAGTGGAGTTACAACGTTTTTAGAACGCTCACTTCATCCTTCTAAATTTGGAATTTTCTTTCGACTGTTCGTAGAAAGCAATTGCATCTTGTAAGTAAATGCTATGCCATATTTCAAAATTTTAGACCCCTCAGTTGTGCGAAAAACGCAAATTAGAACATGTTTTGCTCTTGCACAACAGATGATAGTGGCAGAAACATAAAATATATCCTAAGTTGGAGTGGAGACTGTCACCATCAATTTGCAACCATTACTTTTGAAATAGGTTTGGTATTTCCTGAGATTGCGCAGAAATCGCAATTTTGAACGTTTTTACAACGTTTTTAGAACGCTTATCGCGCATTTTCACCCCTTTTAAATTTCCAATTATTTTCGAAACTATTCTTAAAGATAATTTACATCTAATAAATATGGAACCTTGCCTAATTTAAAGTTCCTAGCCCCTACCGATCACAAAAATCGAAATTTAGAACTTTTTTGCTCCTGCAACCTCCATGTGACAGTGACACTGACATGAAATAACGTCTACGTTAGACCTGAGACTGTCAGAATCAATTTGTTATTAGTTTGATTCTTCCTGAGATTGCTCACAAATCGGCATTTAGAACGTTTTTAGAACGCTTCTTATACGATAGATCATTTATATCTAATAAATATATACCATGCAATATTTCATGAATCTAGGTCTTTCCATAATTCAAAAATCGCATTTTTAAATCGTTTTTAGTTCCTGCATCTCCTCTGGGGTAGTAGAAACAGACATAAAATATAGCCTATCTTGGAGCAAGAGCTGTTACCATAATTTTGCACCGTTATATTTGAAATCAGTTTAGAACTTCCTGAGGTTGCATAGAAATAGCAATTCAGACTATTTTTTACAACGCTTTTCGCACATTTTCACCCTTTTTAAATTTCGATATTTTTAGGAAATGTTCTTAGAGATCATTGATAACATATAAGTAACTGCCATTCCAAATTTCATGACTCTAGGCCCTTCCATAACACAAAACCGCAATTTAGAGCGTTTTTGTTTTCTCCTGCAATCCCAAGATGATAGTGATACAAACATAAAACAGAGCCATGTTAGAGCAAGTTCTCTCTCCATCAATTTACAACCATTACTTTTAAAATCGATTTCTTACTTACCGAAATTGAGTAGAAATCACCATTTAGAATTTATTTTAGAACGCTCTTCACGCATTATCACCCCTTTTAAATTTCGAGTTTTTTAAGACAGTTCTTGGAAATCCTTTATCTATTCTATACTAATATTATAAAGAGGTAAAAATTGTTTATTTGTAGGAGGTAAGCTCCGGAACCACCAAACCGATTCCAAAAGTAATGGCATCAAAATGATGGTGTTAGTCCAACTTAGAACATAGGCTATATCTTATGTCCGTTTCACTGACCAAAAGGGGGTGCAGGAGCAAAAAACGTTCTAAAAATGCGATTTTTATGTTACTGGAGGGCCTAGAAGCATGAAATTCGGAATAGTAGTTACTTTTAAAATACTAATGACTTCTAAGGACATTTCCTAAGAAATCGAAATTAAAAAGGGGTAAAAATCCGCGAAAAGCGTTCTAAAAAACGTTCTAAATGCTGATTTTTACGCAATTTCAGGTAGTACCAAATATATTTAAAAAATAATTGTGTCAAAATATTGGTGTCAACTCTTGCTCCAACATAGGCTACAATTTATGTCGGTGCCACTACCCCTAAATGGAGTGCAGGAGGAAAAAACGTTCGAAATTGCGATTTTTGTGTTACTGAAGGATCCAGATATATGGAACTTGGCATGGTAACTACTTATTAGATACAAATGATCTCTAAAAATTTCTTTAAAAAATTCGAAATTTAAAAGGGGTAAAACGCGCAAAAAGCGTTCTAAAAACCGTTCTAAATGGCGATTTTTATGCAATCTCAAGAAGTACCAAACCGATTTCAAAAATAATGGTAACAACCCTTGCTCCAATATAGGCTACATTTTATGTCGGTTTCTACGCAATTTCAGAAAGTACCCTACGTATTTCAAAAGTAATGGTTGGAAATTGATTATGACAGCCCTTGCTTCAACATAGGCTCTATTTCATGTGGGTATCACTACCACCTAGGGATTGCAGAGGCAAAAAACGTTCTAAATTGCAATTTTTGTGTTACTGAAGGGCCTAGAATCCTAAAATTAGGCAGGGAAGTCTTTTATAATATACAAATGATCTCTAAGAATATTTCCTAACAAATCGAAATTTAAAACGTATAAAAATGAACGAAAAGCGTTCTAAAAAACTTTCTAAATTGCGATTTCTACGCAATCTCATGAAGTAGCGAACCGATTTAAAAAATAATGGTGTGAAAACGATGGTGAGAGCCCTCCCTCCAACATAGCCTGTATTTCATGTCGGTGCCAATACCCCAAATGGAGTGAGGGAGCAAAAAAATATCTAAATTGCGTTTTTTTAATACTGTAGGGGCAAGCAGCTTGAAACTAGGCATGGTAGTTAATTATAAGTTATAAATGGTCTCTAAGAACTTTTCCTAAATAATTCGAAATTTAAAAATGGTGAAAATGGACGAAAAACATTCTAGAAAACGTTCTAAATTGCTATTTCTACGCAATCTCAGAAAGTACCCAACCGATTTCAAAAGTAATCGTTCGAAATTGATTATGTCAGCCATTGCTTCAATATATGATCTATTTCATATCGGCGTCACTACCACCTTGCGGTTGCATTTTAAAAAACGTTCTAAATTGTGATTTTTGTGATACTGAAGGGGCTAGCATCATGAAATGTGGCATGGTAATTATGAGATGTAAATGCTCTCTGAGAAGAGTTCCTTAAAAAATTGAAATTTAACAGGGGTGAAAATGAACGAAAAGCGTTCTAAAAACGTTCTAAATAGCGATTTTTACGCTATCTCAGGAAATATAAACCGATTTCAGAAGTAATCGTTTCAAATTGATGGTGACAGTCACCGCTCCAACATAGCCTATATTTTACGTTGTTGTTACTACCACCTGGAGGTTACACGAACAAAAAATGTTCTAAATTGCGTTTTTGTGTTACTGAGGGGGTCTAAGTTTTAAGTAGCTTTTGCAGCCGTTCGGAGGAAAGCGATTTCAAAATATTTTGGTATATTTTCATCGATCATGACCCCCAGACCCCGAAACCACCCTCCGTTCAAAATTGATGTATATATAATATATATATATATATATATATATCATATATCATATCATATATATTATAAAGGAGTAAGATCTAAAAGTTCCGCCCGAATGTTTTCAAAAACTACCCGGTGGATTTTTTTGCAAATAGTGTCATTCGATAGATAATATTCACGTGGTGGTTTATGAGTAAAATATACAGGGATAACTATGATTTTTGGTAATAAATTTCGCATTTTATTGTTATTTTGAACGAAAAGGTTGTCAGAGGTTATTGTTTGGCGACAAATGAATTGAAATCGCTGTATCCGTTAGAAAATAAATGAAAAAATAATTACTGTTATTTAATTGTAAAAAAGGAAGAAAAGTCCATTTAAATGAGGGATTATGTTAAAAAACGAATATATTTAATTTAAACCTAAAAGAAATATTTTTAATTTAATTTAAACCTGAAAGAAATATTTGTAATGCTTAAAAATTAATTTAATGAGAAAGATTACAATTGATACGCAATATTTGGCACATTATCGCTTGCGTTAGATTATAGAAATGAATCTGAAAATTTGATTAGATTAATTTTTAATGACTTTTTTTTTCTTTTTGTTCTTTTCTTTTTATTTTTATCTAATTTCCCCATCACGTAACTTATAGAAAAAAAAAGCAGATGTGATTGTCTGTCATATGTGTAATTATTATTTATTTCTTTACGATTTTTTATTTTACTTTTGGTCGCCAAACAATGTGATTTTAAGTCAAAAATGCATAAGTAAGACACTAGCTTGAGGATATTCTCATAAATGTTTTTTCAACTGAATGAGATCTTTTTTTGAGTACATTTTTATATTCAATTGTAACTTATATAGATATCAGTTAATATTTTAAAAATGGAATCAAATACTTAAATTTTAGTGTGAATTTTTGCCATACATCCACATTGTAAAATAATTTCATATTTTTTAAAATGTTTTTCACGGTAATTCCGAAAGCATGTGATATTTATAAACTCGAACTCAGATCAATGACTATTATCCATTTTTTTAAGCAAATATTATCTGTTGTTTATTTCATTTTTTCTTAAGACATATCGCCAATATAAATTATAGGAAAATTCACCCCTTCGAAATCTAGGAAATGAAGATAGTTTTTAAGGAAATTTATACAATCATGCGTTATTATTATCGAAATTTTCAACATTTTGAAAAAAAAAAAATTACAAGTATTTTGTAATTCGTCATTTCTTCTTCGTCTTTTTTCGTAATTTCTCCTCTGTTATGTAATACTTCAAATGATATTGGACTAATTATCGATCATTGAGTCACCGCCAAATGGCATATCTATATAGTATCGCTAAGAAAGGATTTTCTAAAGTATCACCCCTAACGGCGTTTTTGCAAGGGGAGGGAAAAAATTCCTTAAAAATCGGATATTATAATTATGTGCCAGATGATAGCATAATTTAATATATTTTTGTATGCTGAATCGATTGGTGCCAAGTAAATTCTTATAATTCCAACAGTTCATGACATTTTTCATATTTTTCAAATTTGGCGGTGTCTTTGGCGTCTAAACCTCAAATTATCTAACATTACATCCGTTACCGTAGAAGCGAAAAAAATTCAAATTAACTCTTTTGGATAAAGAATAAAAACGGCTCTATGAGTTTGAAAAAAAAAATACGAACATCTTAATAAAAGAAAAAGGTACTACTTAGTTATCCCGTTGACCAATTTCGCCAAACCACTCGCCAAATTACATTAATTGACATAAGATGTATTTTAAAAATGAAAGAACAAATAAATTAGTATAACATTAATAAAAATACAAATAAAATGTCGAAATAAAAATAACTTGATGACGTAAGCCCGTGTAATTTCCTTGAAGTCAAGTGAATGTGACATTTACGATCAACCGTTATTAGCATTTAATCTTATAATTTGGCGATAGATTTTTGGCCGACGGGATAACTAAGTAGTACCAAAAAAAAAATGTGACTTTATTCAAAATAAAAGGAACAATTTTACTAAGCAATTAGCGTTATAGAACGAAAGGGTATTACTTAGATATTCCGTCGACCAAAAATCTATCGCCAAACTATAAGATTAAATGCCAATAATGGTTGATCGTAAATGTCAAATTCACCTGACTTTAAGCAAGTTACACGTGTTTACGTCACAAAGTGATTTTTATTTCGACGTTTTATTTGTATTTTTATTAATGTTATAATAATTTATTTGTTCTTTCGTTATTTAAAATAAAAATTATGTTAATTTGTATAATTTGGCGAAATTGGTCGACGAAATAACTAAGTAGTACCAACGAAAATATTTAAATATGAAAGCAATGTTTGTAACGACTTAAAAATTATTTTCAAAGAAAGAAATTTGAATTGGAATAATATTTGGCGATTTATAATTTGCTCCTCGATAAGAAGAAACAAGTTGGAAATTGCTCGTCAAACGTGGCAAATGAGGTGCGTTCGTACTATAACTAGTTTTAAAATTATTTTTTGCACCCCATATTGTACTGAATGTATACTTTTTTGCACTTCATAACGTGCATAGTCTGATACATCATTAAAATGCACTTCCAATAATTTTTTCGGAACACTTTTGACTGTCCCTGTAATTAAACTATACATCCGATTTTCCTAAAATTTGAAATAGCTCAACAAAATTTTGCAACAATTATATCTTTAAAATTTCAGACCATTCGGAAGGCTGTAATATCATTAAAATGCACTTGCAATAATTTTTCCCATTGGCCGTAATGTAAAGAAAAACTTTTGGCTGTCCCTGTAATTAAACTATACGTCCGATTTTCCTAAAATTTGAAATGGCTCGACAAAATTTTGCAACAATTATATCTTTAAAATTTCAGATCATTCGGAAGGCTCTAATATCATTAAAATCCACTTGCAATACTTTTTCCCATTGACCGTAATGTAAAGAAAAACTTTTGACTGTCCCTGTAATTAAACTATACATCCGATTTTCCTAAAATTTGAAATGGCTCGACAAAATGTTGCAACAATTATATCTTTAAAATTTCAGATCATTCGGAAGGCTCTAATACCATTAAAATCCACTTGCAATAATTTTTCCCATTGGCCGTAATGTAAAGAAAAACTTTTGACTGTCCCTGTAATTAAACTATACGTCCGATTTTCCTAAAATTTGAAATGGCTCGACAAAATTTTGCAACAATTATATCTTTAAAATTTCAGATCATTCGGAAGGCTCTAATATCATTAAAATCCACTTGCAATAATTTTTCCCATTGGCCGTAATGTAAAGAAAAAATTTGACTGTCCCTGTAATTAAACTATACATCCGATTTTCATAAAATTTGAAATGGCTCGACAAAATTTTGCAACAATCACATATTTGAAATTTCAGACTATTCGGTTGGGTAGTTTTTGCTCTGTTACATGCGGACAGACGGACGGACTGAACGACGACTATAGGTGCTACGTATTTATATAATTACGAACGCACCTAAAAATGGGTACATTTATAACAGCCGTGCGCAGATCTTGCCAATAGCATTTTTAAAATTGCCAGTAGCAGTAGTTACATTTTGCGTATGTAAATTAAAAATAATTCTTTGTTTTTAATTATGGAATTATTTCCTGTTATTTCTGTTTTTTAAATGAAATTAGTGTAAGGCATGCATTTTAAATGGAAAGAGTGAAAGGTTTGTATCTTAAATGAAAATAATAAATATAAGAATATGTTATGAACACAATCTTTGTTGATTTATTACCTGCGCCCGGCTAACATAAAAGTACCACAAAAGCCACATATTCACTTGGTACAGATGTCATATTCGCCCCATATTGGCACGATTTTTTTTCTGTTGCCAATTTGGCGAAAACATCAACAGCATAAACAACATAATCCGGGATACCACATCAAGCAAAATAACGACACTTTGGCGCAAGTTAAGTACCTGTTGCCTATATGATATTAGGTGGTACAGATGTCATATACAGATGTCATTGGTGGTACAGATGTCATTGGCGCGATTTTTTACCGACGCCAATTTGGCGAAAGCATAAACAGCATTAACAACAACTTCCGGGTTACCATATCAAGCAAAATAACGACACTTTGGCGCAAGTTAAGTATTGCTGCGTATTGCAATGTTTCTGACATTGGCGTCAGAAAAAAATCGCGCCTATATGGGGCATGTATGACATCTGTGCCCAAGTGTTTAAGTAATAATTTTGGAAAGGTTTTAGTGTATACGTATTGTTCAACGCTACTTAGTCATAGAACAAAAAAAAAAGTTAAAAAATTAAATGAACCTGATTATGAAAGTTTAGCCTTTTATTTTTAAATCTACAGAACGTATTTTGATACAAGTGGCACTGTTACATAACGTTTCAGGAATGGTGTTAGTATATAACATTTCATTATATGTTGATTAGTTATAGAACTATTCATTTCTGTTGTATTAACGGCCTCATTACCCTACCAAAAGTACATTGTTAGTAATCAACTAAAAGAATTACTTCTTAATAGCTAAATATTGACCAACGCTTTAGGTAATATTATACCACAATGGCTTTTGCATCGTTTTCAGCAATGAGTAAGGTCCACCTGAAGGTCCATATTGTTTAAAATGCAAATTCAATTCACCAATGTTCATTTCGAAAAATTGACCAGCGCAGCGGGCATAGCCTGCTAGTATCTAATAAGTAACTAATATTTCAAATTTCATATTTCTAGGCCCTTCAGTAACGCAGAAATTGCATTTTTAGGACTTTTTTGCCCCTGCGACCCGTTTGGAGTAGTGGTACCGACATGAAATATAGCCTATCTTGAAGCAAGGATTTTCACCATCCTTTTGACACCGTTATTTTTTAAATCGGTTTGGTATTTCCTGAGATTGTGTAGAAACCACCATTTAGAACGTTTTTTTTTAACGCTTTTTGTGCATTTTCACCTCTTTTAAATTTCGATTTTTTTAAGAACTGTTCTTAGAAATCCTTTATGTCTAATAATAACCAATATTTCAAATTTCATATTTCTACACCCTTCAGTAACGCAAAAATAGAACGTTTTTTTTTTCTCCTGCACTCCATTTGGGGTAAAAGGACAGACATAAAACATAGCCTATGTTAGAGCAAGTGTTGTCACCGTCATTTTGACACCATTATTTTTTAAATCGGTTTGGTATTTCCTGAGATTGTCTAGAAATTCCCCATTTAGAACGATTTTTAGAATGCTTTTCGCGCATGTATTAAAATTTTGAATAATCCCTTTTAAATTTTGAATTTTTTAAGAACTGTTCTTAGATATCCTTTACATCTAATAAGTAACTAATATTTCAAATTTCATATTTCTAGGCCCTTCGGTAATACAAAAACCGTAATTTAGAACGTTTTTTGCTCCTGCACCCTCTTCGGGTTTAGTGGCACCGAAATAAAATATAGCCCATCTTAGAGCAAAGGTTATCACCATCATTTTGACACCATTATTTTTTATATCGGTTTGGTATTTCCTGAGATTGTGCAGAATCCACCATTTCGAACGTTTTAGGTAGCTTTCTTTACAAAAAGCTACCTATTGCAGCCGTTCGGAGGAAAGCGATTTCAAAAAATTTTGGTATATTTTCATCGATCATGACCCCCAGACACCGAAACCACCCTCCGTTCAAAATTGATATATATATATATATATATATATATATATATATATATATATATCAATATATATATATATATATATATATATCAATATATATATATATATATATATATATATATATATATATATATCTGACATATGTCACACTGTAACTCTCGTATTTATGAACCGATTTGGATGTAATTCGGTGTGTACATAGTACATACCAATGTCTTGACCGAGTTCGTTGGGCAGCTTCATCCGCCATTTTGAAACAAAATGGCGGCCATTTAAAATTTTTAAAAAAATTTAAAATTTGAAATGTGGTACCAAAAAATTGAAAATGGAAAAATATTTTTTTCTTATGTATTTGACCTTTATACAAAGACTCCGTAGCAGTTTTTGTTTCGTCTATATATTAAAAAATGGCTGAGTTATAGCATTTTGAATTTCTAGCGAAGCTGACATTTTGAAACGTCCTGAATTTTGTCACGCGATAAAAGGCGTATTTATGAACCGATTTGGATGTAACTTCGTTTATACATAGTACAGACCAATGTCTTGAACGAGTTCGTTGGCCAGCTTCATCCGCCATCTTGTTTAAAAATGGCGGCCATTTAAAATTTTAAGAAAAATTTAAATTTGAAATGTGGTAGCAAAAAATTGAAAATTGAAAAAATATTTTTTTCTCATGTGTTTGACCTTGATAAAAAGATTCGGGAGCAGTTTTTGTTTCGTCTATATCTTAAAAAATGGCTGAGTTATAGCATTTTGAATTTCTAGCGTGGCTGACATTTTGAAACGTCCTGATTTTTGCCACGTGATAACAAACGTATTTATGAACCGATTTGGATGTACCTTGGTGTGTACATAGTACATACAAATAACTCAACCGAGTTCGTTGACCAGCTTCATTCGCCATCTTGTTTCAAAATGGTGGCCATTTAAAAAAATTAAAAAAAAAAAAATTTAAAATGAGATACCAAAAATTTGGAAAATGAAAAAGATTTTTTTTGTATGTGTTTGACCTTAATACAAAGATTCCGGAACAGGTTTTGTTTCGTCTACATCTAAAAAAATGGCTGAGTTATAACATTTTGAATTTCTATTGTGGCTGACATTTTAAAACGACCTGATTTTTGTCACGCGATAACAGGCGTATTTATGAACCGATTTGAATGTAACTTGGTGTGTACATAGGACATAAGTAACTCAACCGAGTTCGTTGACCAGCTTCATTCGCCATCTTGTTTCAAAATGGTGGCCATTTAAAGAAATTAAAAATAAAAATTAAAATGAGATACCAAAAAATTGGAAAATGAAAAAGATTATTTTTTTGTATGTGTTTGACCTTAATACAAAGACTCCGGAACAGGTTTTGTTTCGTCTACATCTAAAAAAATGGCTGAGTTATAACATTTTGAATTTCTATTGTGGCTGACATTTTAAAACGACCTGATTTTTGTCACGCGATAACAGGCGTATTTATGAACCGATTATATGTAACTTGGTCTGTACATAGTACATACCAATGTCTCGACCGAGTTCGTTGGGCAGCTTCATTGGCCATCTTGTTTCAAAAGAGTTGCCATTTAAAAATAATTAATTTAAAATTTAAAATGAGGTATTAAAAAATTGGAAAAATGAAAAAGATTTTTTTAATGTGTTTGGCCTTGATACAAAGATTCTGGAGCAGTTTTTGTTTCTGAAAATTTGTTCTTTTGTTTATATCTTAAAAAGTGGTTGAATTATAGCACTTTGAATTTCTATCATGGCTAACACTTTGAAACGATCTTGTATTTGTCACGCGATACCACACTTATTCGCCTATTTCGATGGAAGAAGGCATGTGGATAGTATACATCAATATCTCGACCAAGTTCGCTGGCCAGCTTCATCAGCCATCTTGTTTCAAAATGGCGGCCATTAAATTAAAAAAAATTACATTTAAAGTGAGGTGCAAAAAAATTAGAAATTGAAAAAGGTTTCTGTCTTAAGTATTTGACCTTGATATAAGGATTCAGGAGCAATTTTTTGTTTGCCTTTATCTTAAAAAATGGCTCAGATATAGCAGTTTCAATTTCTAAAGTGGGTGATATTTTGAAAAATCTGATTTTTTGCCTGCGACAGCACTCGTATATATCAACCGATTCCGATATGAATGAGCATGTGCACAGCAATTACTAAGGTCTCGACCAAGTTCACTGGTTAGCCTCATCTACCATGTTGTCTTAAAATGGCAGGCACTTTAAGAAATCGCCGAATTTGGCAGCCAAATATAAGTGACTTTAAATAAAAGCAGCTTGGATAAAGCTGACTAATTTCGCGAAATTCTCATTCATAATGATTTAGTATTGATAAAAATTAGTATTGAATCTCCTACATTCGGTTTCCACTTAATTGAGCTTCGTGTGTTTGAATAATATAAGTTGGCTTTTTAAAAATAAGGAATATGAAAGCTACCTCTTCCTCCCGGCACTGGCCGGAAGGACTTTTTTCTAACGCTTTTTGTGCATTTTCAACCCTTTTAAATTTCGAATTGATTAGAAAATGTTCTTAGATATCAGTATATCTGATAAATAACTACCATTCCAAATTTCATTATTCTAGGACCTTCCATAACACAAAAATTGCATTTTTAGAACGTTTTTTGCTCCTGCACTCTCTTTTGGCCAGTGGCACGGACATACGATATAGCCTATGTTCTAAGTTGGACTAACACCATCATTTTGATACCATTATTTTAGGAATCGGTTCAGTAGTTCCAGAGCTTACCTCCTACAAATAAACAATTTTTACCTCTTTATAATATTAAGTATAGATTCACTGCTTTAAAGGTTAGGATATAAGAATATTGTTAAGAAGATTTCTGCAGTTATACGTTATTACTATAAAATAATAATAATAATAATAATAATAATAAAAACATTTTGCAATAAATATTGCTTGCCAATTTGTTATTTCTTTTTAGCTTTTTCTGCTTAATTTTCTTTTGCTCAACTATTGTTTAAAAAATGTTTTATTGAACATATTGGACTAATCGTACACAATCGTGTCACCCGCCAATTAGCATATTTGATGGCGAATCAAAATTCAAAAGATAAAACAGATTTTGAAATTAGCGATTACTAAATGGTGGCAAATGGAATAATGCCCGTGGACTTATCATTTCACCCTAGATAGGATTGATACCTGGAATTTCGATCAGTATAAAGCGAATTGTCCTGACGCACACTCTAGCAGCTGAACACAGCAACAAATTAAGAGTTATTTTCATAATCTGTGTTATTTACACAACAGACGGAACATTAATTTACTCTTAAATATAAAGAAAATAGCAAGCTTTTTTGTTTGTCCGTGTTATTATGCTCTTTAGAAAAATGCAAAATAAATCTTCGGTTCAGGTATTCACCAAAATGCATATTGCTAAAATTTTTGTATAACTAACTTTATTTATCATTGTCAGATCTTAACCCTGTACACGTGCAACAATATTGTTGCATCAGTTTTAATGTTTAACGTGAACCTTCACAATGACGTCGATTGCGGATGATTATAAAGATTTTATTGGATGCATGAGGTTTATTTTTCTACACGATTAAGTCATCGAGATTTTTCCCAGGTTAACGGTTACATGATTTCAGCTGGTCTGCAAAATGAAAAGACAGTGAAAATGACGTCATTTTAGATTTATTCAGGCAATTCATCTTTAAAAAAACACATTTTTATGTTTCACTCTTCTTTTAAATATGAAAGTTAAACAATCTTCTTTGTCTGCAAATAATTTATTACTTTTTTGACAGTATTTACTCTTCTAGAATCCAAAGAGGGAAAACAGTAGTAGCACAAGAAGACGTTTAGTAAGAAGTATAACTAATATCCAGTGAAAATTGTATTTAAGCTTCCAGAATCAAATATTGCGCGAGCTGAGAGGCCATGAGATTAAGGACAAACAAACAAAAATAAACCACCCGAGCATTATTCAAGTTCTATGGTAAATCTCTGCAATCATTCTAATTCATCTCTAATTTAATATTGTCAGATATGAGAACATTTTAATTCCTATTGTCATAACGGCCTCATTTCCCTGCCAGGAGTGCACAGTGAATAATCAACTAAAGAAATGATTCTTAATAGCTAAATTTTGTCCAACGCCTAAGGTAATATTATATCGCAATGGCGTTCGCATCTTTTCAGCAACGCAGAAGGACATTCAAGCTAAAGGTCCATTTAAAAAAAAATGTTCGAATTCACCATTTCGCTTAATTCAAGGTTTATTTGGAAATACTGACCAGCGCAGCGGGCATAGCCTGCTAGTATATTATAAAGCAATAAGCTCTAAAAGTTCCACTCGAATGTTTTCAAAAACTACCGTATGGATTTTTTTGCAATTTGTATCATTGAATAGAGAATATTATGAGTGGATAACCGCGGTTGTTTATGAGTCAAATAAACAGAGATAACTATGTTTTTTAATAATAAATTTCTTATTTTATTGATATTTTCAACGAAAGGGTTGCAACAATTAATTTTTTGACGATAATTATCGTTAATAAAAGAATTGGAACGGCTATATCAGTTAGAAAATATTGTAAGCGTCTCGCAAAATAAAAGAAAAAATTTGTTTTTCGTTTGATTAAAAAAATAAAAAAGAAAAGAAAAGCCCTTTGAAATAGAGATAATATTATAAAATGAAAATATTCAAATTGAACATGAAAGGAATATTCATAATGCTTAAAAATGAATTCAATATGAAATATTTCAATTGATACAATATTTGGCGATTTTTCGCTTGCGCCATCATAATAAAAGTGGTTACTATTTGATTACCCGTCGACCAATTTCGCCAAATTATACAAATCGCAAAACTATTCGCCAAGTTCTACACATGAAAGAATGTTGCCACTCTAAAATTTTAAGAAAGGAAAATTAATGAATTTAAATTAAATAAATCATTAAAGAATTTGATTACTTTTTGATGGCGTTCACTTATGGCGTATAGTGACATACCAAATATAAAATTTGATTTTTTTAGATAATTTCGGGCAAAAGAATACTAATAGTTTACGTATTTAAACGTAGAATTATTAAATTAAACCACAAACAAACAGGTATTTTTAGGATATTGTATGTGTGAATAAAATGTAAGTATTGTAAATGTAATAATTGAGTTCATTAAGGTACACAATAAGACCAACGTCAGACGGGCGTCTTTTTTGCTGCTTTTTTGCTTAGGTATTACCCATTAGGTATTATTTCTAATACCTAAGCAAAAAAGCAGCAAAAAAGACGTCCGTCTGACATTGGTCTAATTATCAATGATAACGGAAAATTGTAAGAAACTTGCTGCTCTTTATTTAGTCAAAAAACGTAGGCGGATATAACTATAAAATATATGTAAACATTAGATATAGACTTGAAGAAATAAAAATCATTTTTTGCAGTAATGCTAAATAACAAAAGAACAAGTAAATTAGTAAAACAGTAATCAATATACAAATAAAATGTCGAATTAAAAAGACTTGATGACGTAGCAAACACATGTAACATATTTAATGTCAAGTGAATGTGACATATACGATTATCTATTATTGGCAGTAAACCTTACAGTTTTGCGACGGTTTTTTCGTCGACGGAATAATCAAGGACACAGATGTGATAGTCGCACCACGTTGGCGCGATTTTTTTTTACGCCAATATCATATACGCACCGGTCTGGAACCAAAGTGTCGTTGTTTTGCTTAATGTGGTAACCGGACGATTGATGTTTTTTATTAATAAATTATTTATTTACATTTAGCTTCTTTTTTAAAATAATTTAAATAGTTTTGTTCTATAGTTATTAATTAAACTTTTTTTATTTACTGCTATTCCCTTTTTAATATATATATAACTGATATTCGAAAACGAGGTTTTCGCCAAATTGACGTCAGAAAAAAATCGTGCTAATTCAGTGCGTATATGACATCTGTGACTAATCATGTAGTACCAAAAAATGCAGCTCAAAAATTATATTATATAAAATCTCAGTATTATTATTTTTAATTACTTTGATTTTAGTCTCATTCTCCCATTATGAATCTCGCAGAAATAACTCTTAACAAGTAATATAAAAATTTTGTTTTTAAAGTCAATTCCTACTTAGGCCATCAAAGAAAAATTTAATGTAATCAAGCTAATATGAGTTTTTGTTGCATTAAAATATCTCAATTTGTTGATTTTCTATAAGCAAGTAGGTTTACAATGGAACTCTATGGGAATTTGGCGAAATATTACAGATATCGCCAAGTTGGCGTCACTTTTGGCGACTCATTTTGGCCGCAAATTTGGCGATATATCGTCAAGTTGGCGACAAACTTGGCGGTATTTGGCGACAGAACAGGGTCCCCCCCTTTCCTTAGTACAGTTGGTTGTGTGTTTTTGGAGCTCATTTTCAAAGTCTCATAAAGTTGGTAATTATTATTTTAATTAACTTATTTACGTATTCATGGTCTGTCTATTCATTTCTACTTTATTATATGTATATTTTTTGAGTTTAAAATAAGTATTTAAGCTTTTATTGATCTCAGTTATTTTTCCAGTAGCCGAAGCCCATGCGAAAGCATTACGTCTTCAGCATTTCAATCTTACTTCTAAATTTCTATATTAATTCATAACTTCATCTTAAAATAAAGTTTCTATTTATACTCACCTTTGTATTTCCATTTTGTAGATATGTATATTGTGTCTCTGCATATAGTATTTCTTAATTCATAAGTCATTTTATTTTTCCGGTGGGCTGTTCACGCTTCTTTGTTTACGTCGCCATCTTGGGCTTAGTGTTGTGTTCAGTTGTCTTGTGTGTTGCTTAATAGTTTGGAGTTTCTGTAGACGGAGTGGACTTGTTTCCTGAGTTTTTTTTAGGGTTTCTTGCGTCACAGTGTAGGTTCTGTTCTTTTGTTGTGGGCTCTGATACTTTGGTTTGGGTCACGTGTGTAGGGTGTCACGTATGTTCTTGGTTTAGTTTATGTTTTCTGGTGTTTATTTTGGTGATCGGGAAGTTCGGTTTCTAATTTGACGTCACAAATTGTTTCTAATTTGATATTCCTTTTGTCCATCGGCTGTTGATCCAGTTAAGAGGTGGTTGTCTGGTCACTATTGTTGATTACTTTCTCTGGTGGTTACTAGCTGTGTATATTGTTTAATAGTTTGGAGTTTCTGTAGATGGAGTGGATCTATTTCCTGAGTTAATTATTTTTTTTTGATTCTTGCGCCACAGTGTTGGTTCTGTTCTTTTGTTGTAGGCTCTGGTACTTTGGTTTGGGTCACGTGTGTAGGGTGTCACGTATGTTTTTGGTTTAATTTGTTTATTTTTCCTGGTGTTTGTCTTGTGGATTTATTCTGGCGGTAAGACTTGTGTTGATTATGGCGAAGCTTGATAAGTTTCTTGGTGATTTGGTTGATGACGAGTTTCCGGAGGCTATTCAGAAGGTAAATACGTATGTGTATGAGTTATTGGAGGGTCAGCAGTCAAAAAGTGGTGGGGGTAAAGTAACACGAGAAATTTTAAACACGGTAAAAATATGTATGGATTATATCAATTTGAGTTTGGTTAAGGCCCACAAAGAGTATGTTTCTAGTGAGACTAAGCTAAAAACTATGGTCACTGATAGTAAGGCTTACGAGGCTCTCTTGATGAGGAGGTCTGGGACCTCGGATTCAATTATAGATCAAGGTCTGGTGGATAAAGTTGCTAGGCGTAAGCCGGTCAAGATGGACAAGGGATACTCAGTTTTGATAACACCCAACGAGGGCACGGCGGAGGACTTAAGAGATGAATTGAGAAAATTTTCTAGGACAGACCAGGAGTTTCCAAAATTGTCAGACGTCGTGTCTACGAAGACTGGACAACTGGTACTTAAAGTTAAATCGAAACTGGACTCGGACAAGCTAGTGGAAAAATGCAGCCATTGCGAACAAAAGTTAAAATTTCGGCCCCGCAGAGACGTAGGTCTAGAATATTATTGCTGAGCCTGGATAAGGATATACAGGAGAACATGGTGATTGATTCTTTGAGAGAGGTGATTGTGGACGAGTGTCTGGAGCAGAGGAGAGAAATTGATATTGTTCGGAAGATTGACACTAGGATGGGGAAGGTAAACTGGGTCTTGGACGTCGACAACGAGGTCTTTCGATGTCTGACGGAGAGAAAAAGAATATGTATTGACTTCAGTCGTTACAGAGTTGTGGAATTCCTTCAAATAACAAGATGTTTCAAATGCCAAGGGTATGGACACATATCTTCAAGGTGCCAGAGTGTTCAGAGGTGTCAGAAATGTGCGGGTGAGCATAGAATAACTGAATGTACGACAGATACGGAGAGATGTGTGAACTGCGCTGATAACGAAGATGGGGATATAGATTCTGCTCATCGTGCGGACAGCTCGGACTGTCCGGCTTTTAGGGCGTATCGTGAGGAGCTTTTGGCGAAACGTTTATAACATAGGTCATTGTTTCTGGTTCACTGTCAAATGGTGTAAAGATAGTACAAATTAATCTCCATCATTGCTTTGATGCGAACGATGCTTTGTTCAATTATGCTGAGAAAGAGGGAGTGCTTTTCTTTTTATGCCAGGACCCTTATGTAATTGGTGGTAAGGTTACTGGGATTTCACCAGATTGGCTTCTTTTTTAATCTTCTAATAATTCTTCTGCTATCCTTTGCACTAATAAGACCATGAACTGCGTAGTAAGCTTGTGTACCCCTAACAGTGTTTTTATTTCTGTTACTTTCGAGCAAACTTCAGTGATTTTGGGTACAGTGTATTCTGCTCCCTCAAGTGATATAGACTCTGATATGTCAAGCTGGATGAATTACTTTATGAACTGTGAAACGCTTATTATTGGCGGTGACTTCAATGTGCCGCTTATCACGTATGGATATACTAGAGAAGATAAGAGATCTGAAGTTTTTCAAGATTACTTGATGATAGGCAATTTGAAGATTCTTAATGACCCGAGCGCACCTCACACTTTCATACAGGATGAGCAAAAAGGCCGTCTGGACTTAACTTTGTCTGGTGTGGACGCAGTTCAATATCTAGATTCATGGCAGGTTGATGATAAAAATTTCTCCTTTTCGGATCACAGATATATCGTTTTTGATCTAAAGCTGGATCCAGTGTATAACAATATTCTTCGGTATAAAACAAAAAATAAATCTATGAGCAAGTTTGATAGATTTTTTTCCAAGATGAATGATCGACTGCAGAGTACACTCGAGAGGGTGCAGGGTACAGCTGGTTTGGAAGAGTGGATAACAAATTTTGATGATTACCTTCATTTCGTTCTAGATAAGTGTTTTAGGAAGGGTACCCTCGCACATAAACCTTCAACTACTTGGTATACAAAAGAGCTAAAAGTGGAAAGAAACAAAGTTAATGCTTTATATAAGAGATACCACAAGAATATAAGTAATGTTAATTATAAGGAAAGTTATTTAATTGCACGACGCCTGTATAAACAACATCTAAGATTGGCTAAGCGCACAGGATGGACTAATTTTTGCAATCGCACGGACAGTGCCTACGGCAACTTGTATAAGTTCATCTCCGGAAAAAGAGTTTCTCATTCAGATCTTGCATTCACGACGCTTGAAAACTCCTCGGTTTTTGCGACATACGATGAGATTGCTTCGTCTCTTATGGACGAACACTTTAGTGTTTCCGAAGCTCCTGCTTTGATTCACAGTTTTGTCAGCGATACAGATTTTGTGGATCATCCTGATTATAAACCATTCACGAGGCGAGAATTGAGCTATGCTTTGAGGTGTCAGAATAACAACAAGGCTCCTGGTGCCGATAATGTCGACGCTTTAGTGGTAAAGAATCTATGCACAAAATTTCGTACTCTTATGTTATTGGTCTTCAATACTTGCCTCAGGTTTGCACATTTCCTTGTAAATTGGAAAAAAGGAATTATAATATTTTTTAGAAAGAGGAATCGTCCCCCAGATCAACCGAAGTCCTATAGACCCATAACATTGTTGCCAATTCTTGGAAAGGTTTATGAACGTCTGTTAAAAATGCGAATTTTAACAATGATAGAGTCCAGTGGCTTTCTGGATAATAATCAACACGGCTTTCGTGAAGGTAAATCGACGATAACTGCACTGAACTCTCTAAAATCTTTGGTGGCCACTAAGTTGGGAAAATATAAGTACTGTGCTGCAATTTCTTTCGACATCTCGGGGGCCTTCGATGTCCTGGACTGGTCTGTTGCCTCTTTGATCATCAATACATTGCCAATTCACAGTTTTCTGAAATATACCTTTAAGAATTACATTACAGACAGGTTGATTGGTTTTCGTTTTCTGGGGGGCATCAGGTGGTTCAGGATTTTCGTTGGCTGCCCGCAGGGTTCATGTCTTGGTCCACTGATATGGACAATTGTTGCGGATGTCATATTGAAAAATAGTCGTAGTCTAAATATGGATTTGATCTCATACGCAGACGATTCGGTGGTGGTGGATGGTGAGGATACAAGACGGTCATTGGAGGTTAAGATGAATCGTCATGTTAATAATTTTGTAAATATATGCACTAATTTAAATCTGTCCATCAATCCTTCGAAGACGGTATCTATGATGTTTGGGACGAAAACTCTTAAGAAACGTAGACCAATATTTAAGATTCACCAAAAGAGTATACCAGTCAAGGACACTATGCTGTATCTTGGATTCACACTAGATAATTTATTCAGTTGGTTGCCTCACCCCGAATTGGTAAGGTCCAAAGTTACTGATTTTTCCTGCAACGTCAAGAGAACGAGAATACGTGACCAAGGTGTCTCTCTATATATTTTGAAAATTTGGTATCAGACGGTATTGTTAAAACAAATTAGCTACGGTCACGAGATATGGTTAAATGACCTGAATTATCACGGAAAACAAAGACTCTCATCATGTCAACGTGTAGCTCTTCTTTCCTTCGTTCGTGGGTATAGGACGACATCCACAGATGCATTGTGTATTTTGGCTGGTGTTCCACCGATTTTTATACAGCTCACTAATTCAGCTTTAAAATATGATGTATTAAATGGTCAGAAGTCTATTGATATTGGTGGTGATCAGATAAATTCAAGTAAGTTGGTAAGAAAGATCTACTCATACGAATATCCGTATTATTATAATAACCATAACATAAATTTTATTAAGCCTATGATGAGACACAATACATTTGCTGGTAAACCTGTAATTTTTACGGACGGCTCGAAGATGGGACAAGGTGTTGCGGCCGCTTATGCGATATATAGTAAATATGATACAATTTTCGAAAAGAGGATAAAACTTCAGAGTTACAATTCAATTTATCAGGCCGAACTAGTCGCAATTGCCGATGCCATAGAGTGGTGTCGCTCTTCAACCTATACAGTCTTTTATCTTTTCACAGACAGTTATTCGTCATATTGCTCTCTTCAGAGACTTTTTCCGAGTGATGATTTATTATTAAGAATTTATGAAAATCTCAGATTTTTGAATAATAAAATTATACACATTGGCTGGGTCAAGGCCCATATTGGGATCCACGGTAACGAACGTGCGGACTTTCTGGCTAAATCTGTCATAATGAACGATGAATATGATGTAGAAGAGTTCATTCCTATCCCAATAAGTATGCTGAAGGCTTGTTTAGTAAAGAAATTATCCTGCGATTGGCAAAGTTATTGGGATTCAAGCAAAAAGGGTAGGTTTACATATGGTATTCTTAGCAAGGTGAATTTTAATTTTATATGCTGTTCACAGATCTGTGTCTATTTTTATACTGGACATGGAGCTTTCCCGTACTACTCGAAGAGAATGAACATATCTGAAAGTGACAAGTGTACGTGTGGGAAGAGAGGCGACGTCGAGCATTATTTATTTGACTCATGCCCGGTTTCGACGGAATATTTTGATTACATAAGAAACAGATCTGATTCTTGGAACATTGGAAGAGTTCTGGCGTGCCGAGGAAATTACAGTAAACTTCGCTGCATTTACAATAAATTAATTAATAATTTTTCGTTTTTCAAATATACATTCTAATATATTATGTATAATATATTTTTCTTCACAAGTTAGTGATTATTCTGTTTTCAGGTGGTTCTTGGTATTGTACAATGTAGGTCACTTTTCTCGGACCATTTTAAAGATTTTTAAAAACAGTTATTCTTGAACATTTTTATTTTGATATTTTCAAGTTCAAGTGAAGTAACAATTGTGTCTTCGATATTGAGATCATATGGCCCACCTGAGATATAATAAATATACATCCTGACCGAATTTGTATATTTTTCTTTCTCACAATATCCTCCTGCCCCTTTTGGGGATATTTTAAAACTCTTTTAAAAAACATTTCTTCTGGACAGCTCTATCACAGTGCCATTAGGTGGTTCTTCAGTTTTTCTACAAGTTGTAGTGTTACTATTTTTGGATTATTTTACGGCTTTTATAAACAGTTATTCTTGGAACTTTTATTTCTGACACATTTACGATCAAGTGATGTATTAAACATGTCTTCGACATTAAGGTCATCTGTCCCACCTGTGACGTTCATGTGAAAAGTCTGTGGTTCTTCATGCTTTGCCGAAATGGTTTCTTTTGTCCAGAACTATTTTTGAAGTTATTGGGTAATTCTTCAGTTATGTACATAGTGCTGAGGTACTGCAAATGGACAATTTTGCAATTTCCAAAAGCAGTTTTCAAGGACATTTTACCTGGACATTATTACTTTGTAGCAGTGACTTGTTACATATGACTAACGTGATAAACTTAGTTTTCCAGTGACTGATAACATGATATTCACGAATAGTCTGGTTAAGTTTCGTTCATACTGTATATGACTTTTTCTATTATGTTATCAAGTGTTATCAAGTGTTTGAGCTTGATCGTCTGTAAATTTACGTAATTTTTTGGTACACTGTCGGTGTTTTACAAGAAGTGTTCTTTTTTTTTTTTTTTTTTTTTTTTTTTTTTTGGTACTAATAATCTATGTAATTGTTGTATGTAGATATTTTTCGTTCTAGTGAGATTTTCACTATAGTTTGCTTCAATTAACCCTGTTTTTCTGTTTTTTCTGGGACTGTTATCTTGTATGTGGTTTTTGTAGTTGGTGGTGGGGGTTTTCCGCCGGAGCGTTGAACCTATGCCAAATTTGGTGGGTGCTCCGGTTGGGTGATCCTATGGTAACCCTTATTGAAAATACTTTCATTGAAATTCAATAACCAATGGCGGCCATTTTGTTTCCCATGCAAAACTAAAATTAATTAATTAAAATTTAATTAATTAATTAATATTTGAAAAAACTTTATTAACATCAATTGTCATCCAGTACAAGTTAAAAAAAATTTATTTCAACCTGATAGGATGAATAATGAGTATTTTATTAACGATTGAAAATTTGTACAAGATAAATATATAAATATATAAATAAATATAGGGAGAGTGTGAGCTAATAGTAGGATTTGAAAAATGGCTGTACTTTTGATTGACTTTTAAAGACTGACTTTTGTCACCAAACAGTGCCATTTTAAGTCAAAAAGGCATAAGCGTGACTTCACCAGGAGTGATAATAGTGATTTTTTTTCAGTGTATGAGAGAGGGTAAATTTTTATTTTCTAATATAAATTGTACAAATAGCAGTACTTTTGATTGTATTTTGTCTTCTGGAATTTGAAGATACAAAACTGTAATAGACCTGCCAGGAGAAGACGCATGTTTGGAAATATAACGTAATGCAGAGTTAAGTTGTATTAAGCTGTTAGAACAACACATATCGTCAAGCTGAAACGTCCGGAGTTAAAGAACTAACAAACGAATATGATATGAATCACCCAAAAGTTATTTAAGTTTAATGGTCAATCTCTGCAATCATTGTAATGTTCTATAATTTAGTAATGTAATGACTAACGATATTTTAACTCCTGTTGTCATAACTTCCTCTTTCCCCTACCAAACTTCACTATAACTGATAAACTAAAAGAGTTCTTCTGAATAGCCCAAATTTTGTCAAACGCATAAGATATAAGTATAAGTACGCAACAGGACATTCCAGGTGAAGGTCCATATTGCTTTAAAATACAAAGTGAAATTAGGTCAAATGAACTATTTTGTGTGATTTAATGTTCGTTTGCAAAAAAAGACCAGCGCATCGGGCATAGCCTGCCAGTAAATTCATAAAACAGTTCTTTCTTAAACGTTTTATTTCGTCGAAATTCGACAGATTCCACCTAGTATTAATATTTTTTTTCCTCACAGGGTGTGTGTGTGTAGGGGGGGGGGGGGCGATACTTGTTCTGAAAAGCAGAACTTCTGCTTCCTCCTTATTTATAAATTATATTAAGAATGTAATGATAACTTAGAAAAATATTGCGAAACAGCATTTCTGCTGTATCTGGCATCCAATTGATGTAATTTAATGTAATATGAGCCATCTAATTATGCGTATGTTAGCATGACATAGGACGTTAATTCCATTTCAGTTTTAGCCTTCGTTTTAAAATACGCAACGTCCTTAAAAATATTATATTTTAATTTATTTTTATAATATACTCAATAAATCATGAGGAAATTAAATAGTTATAATATTATTAATGAACTGGGGTGCGCTGCCCCTGCAAGATACGCTCGCCAACCCTTCGTTCAGACACCGCAGAATCTATAAACACGCTAATCAGATACGTTTTAAAAATATTAGAGAAGATTTAATTATACTGATAAAAGTTGTTCAGATCTCTCTGTAAACGGTTTTCCATTCAATTCCCTTTTGATTGCAAAAATTTAAGGCCGAATCAGTTGCTGTTAAGATATCCAATTGCTGTTTCCGTGTTTGATTAAAGAGAATCAGTTAAACATTTGAAAAGAAACTAAAATAAAATGATTTATGTGTACAGAGTCTTTGTCTCCCGGTATTTTAAAACAATTTCTATAACAATAGCCTATGTCATATGACTATCATCAACAGTTCTTGGCGGACCACTTCGCTTTTTATATTCCAGGTGCCATTTTGGTACTTTAATATTAGCCAGGCGCATGTGATAGGTACGCCAAATATTATTCTACCGCCATCATTTCATCTATATTATAATAGTTCAAGTCATGTATCTACCATAAATAAATACGCTCTGATCCCTTCGCTCTTCCACTTTCATATGAAAATATGAAAATTTGGCCCAGATATCATATACGGCCCCATATTGGCGCGATTTTTTTCCGATACTAATTTGGTGAAAACATCAACAGCATAAACAACAACATCCGGCTTACCAAATCAAGCAAAATAACGATACTATGGCGCCAGTTAAGTACTCGTTGCGTATATGACATTGGCGTCAGAAAAAAATCGCGACAATATGGGTCCGTATATGACATCTGTGCCGAAAGTTTTCCATTTTAATTAAAAAATCAAATTTCTTTTTCGAATAAAACTACATAAAATTTGCCATGGCCGCAAAGAATTCTTGGTACTGTTAGGCTAGCCGGGTGCAAATCTCGCCAATAGCTTTTTTCAACACGCCAGTTAGCATTTTTTTTTGAGTGGTAAATTAAATCATTGCTTTGAAGTTGAATTTAAATGTCATGGTTTGTTACATCATTTAATATTTGGGCCAGATGCCATATACGCACCGGGTTTGACGTGATTTTTTTTACGAAGATTTGGCGAAAACCTCCTTTTCGAATACCAGTTACATATGTATTTTTGGTACTACTTAGTTATCCCGTCGGCCAAAAATCTATCACCAAACTATAAGATTAAATGCCATAATGGTTGATTGTAAATCTCACATTCACTTGACTTTACGCAAGTTACACGTCTTTAAGTCATCAAGTGATTTTTATTTCGACGTTTTATTTGTATATTTATTAATGTTATACTATTTTATTTGTTCTTTCGTTATTTAAAATAAAATTTATGTCACTTTGTATAATTTGGCGAGTGGTTTGGCGATTCATATAATTTGGCGAAATGGGTCGGCGGAATAACTCAGTAGTACCGTATTTTTTAATTATTTTCTATTATTTTTAAAAGAAAATAACCAAGAAAATAATTAACTATAGAACAAAACAATTTATGTAATTTTTAAAAAGAAAATAAAGTAAATAAACATTTATTATTAAATAAACACCAATAGCCGGGTTACCATGTCAACCAAAATAATGCCATTTTGGCGCCAATTAGGTAACCCGGTGCGTATATGACATCTGTGTCTAATATTTTTCTTTTCGTCTCGTTAAAAAAAAAGAAAGAAGTGAAAGCCATTTATTTTAAATGTTTCAGTTTGTATTAAATAAAATGATAATGAAACACAAATTGAATTATGAATAAAAGTAACATGATACATTTCTTAGCATACATTTAAGGGATGCCAAACTGGTCGCCAAATTAGTATAAAATAGTAACCTTTTCTAAAATATGAAAAAAAATATGTGTTATGATTAAAATTTGAGTTGCCATCATTAGAGAAAAGTATATAAAATTAGAAAAAAATTAATATTTCGAAAACTAATTCGAATTTTAAAATTCTAATACCAGTTTTGAGATCTGCAGATCAATACGGATGTTTAGAGTTAATTTCATGACAAAGTATTCCGTATCTTATGAGAAATCGCCGTGAAACATAATCAGCTGTTTAATCAGTCGTTTCATAGAATCGTTACATAAATTCGTTTCAATTCAGTCGTTTCATAATATCCGTTTCATTAGAATTTTATATATATAGGGTTGATAATATATAAAATAGGAAGGAGGGGGGGGGGATGTATTATTTTTAAAGAAAAACGCTATGCTATGCAATCAATGGTATAAGTGCAAATAGATATCGTACATTGGTTTCTTTTTCTAAGATATTTCTATTTTGTATAAATACATGTGTATTATATGGATGCTGTGTGAGGAAATAGGCATAAAACATTTATATGTTGCTTTCTACATGAGTTTTTACACAAATTGCTACGACCTATCTTTTATCATTCGAAATTGGGCATTTTTCTGTTCCTATACACTTTGAAGTAGTTATTGCAATATATCCCCAATATCGATAGTAACTCATTGATATATTGCGATATTAAATTTCTGATATCGTCCAGCTCTAGTACACACTAAGAATTTTTTTTTTCCGTTTAAGACATGAATCCCTTATAGACGGTATCCTTTTTTACAACCTCTAACGCTGTTAAAGCATCTTTTCTATATTTCACTCCTGAAGAAAACAGGTATATTAAGTTTACGAAAATACTTGCAAAAAGGAAATCTCTGAACAAGTAAAAATTAAATTTAAAAAATAAAAAATCCCGACTGCGTAAAAAGCGAACTAATTAAATATTTCTCATCAATGTGAAACTATTTTTTTATATTACTTGCCTATTTTTTTATTTACTTGTATTGATGACTTTTAAGATCTGTTTAACTGTAGGTTTCTATCTATAAACACTATTTTGATGAGGCCTATAGATGTCTATGAAGGTTATAATTGCTGTAAAACTAGAGATCCTACCTACACAACTTCCAGGTCGTGTAATATTTAAACGGAGCTTCTGACTGTAAAGTAGTCAGTGAAACATCGGCTTCATTTTGAAAGACCTATTCAATTATATGCCATTCAATAGGGTGCTTAAAATTGTTTTCGTCTTTACCGCCATTTTAATTTATAAAACAAAATTTAACCTATAACCATCGGACGGATAAGACTTATCGATAGAGACCTCATTCATTAAAATCCCTCCAGTTGTTGGGATTTTTCCAGGGTATAAAAAAATCCACATACCCAGTTACGCGTGAAATACATAACCCTTCTTGGCAGTCAGGTAAAAACAGAATTCTTTTGCAAACGGAAAAATGTGTCTATCAAAAAACACCATATAATTTTACTTACGAAGACGGAGACCTGTATAAAAAATAACTATTTTCCTGAACTTTTGACTTTTCCTTTGCAGGTTTTACTGCAGGGGCGGGGAACCATTTCAAAAGGTTCTTGGAGCAGGGAGAAAGGTCAAAGCTTTTTGTTAGAGGAAAGGTTTGAAGTAGCATGCGGGATTTTGCACCCCCCCCCCTAACTTTTTTCACAAGCATGGATTTTTAATTTTCGTAGATGACCTCATTTTTTTATCTTTTCTTTTTTCCTTTTTTTTTTTTTTTTTTATAGCGGAACTGCGCAAAATCAATTCGCCTATCGACCTCAGAAAAAAATTGCAAATTTTTCCAACTGGTCTAGGAAAAGATAATTAACTATCGAGAAATAAAATATGATTTCCTAAAAGGGACGTGGAAAAATATTCCATACATCGTGGAATAAAACGGCTATTTTTGCCAATCGGTTTCGGCGAAAAAATCGCAAATTTCAGCATTCGGTCGCAGAAAAAAAAATCTAATTTGTCCATCAGTTGAGGAAAAAATAATCACAAATTTCGAATAGATATCGTGGATAAAAAAAGAGAATTTCGTCAAAAGGTTTGGAGAACAATCATGGATTTAGTCAAAGATTTGCACAAAAAATTGGAGAATTTCGTCTCGTTGGTCGCGCAATTCAATTGCAAATTTTGTTAATCGGCAGCGGGGAGGGAAAAACGAATTTCAACAAACGATCGTGGAAAAGAATTGACAATTATTCAAAATATCTCGGAAACAAACAGCAAATTTTGTCAGTGGGCCGCAAAAATTCGTGAAATTCAATCGGACACAATATAATCAGCACTCAAACATGACCAAGAGGCCACGAAAATTGCGAATTTTGAGATGTGTTAGGAATTGAAATTTTCACCAATGGTTTTCTGTCAGTGAATAATTTCCTTAATCAGTGTCTGCCTCTACCTTCAGAATATGATGTAAATCCCACACAATTCAGAAATCTGCGATCTCACGTAGTGTCTGCATTAGATCGGAAAACCAGATTTTTCACAAAAAGGACATGATCCGATCTGTGGCACATATGGATGAGGGTTGACGTTCTTTTACTTAGTTTCGGGTCGAGTTGACATCGACCATTTCATTACAGTCGGGATATACATCTCTGTGGACTATTTTATATTCTACCACTTTTTGAAAACTAATCTCTGCCATACACTTATATTAAGCTATTTTCTTGAGAAATCTAGCTCAATTTTTTTTTTGAAATTGTAGTAAGATTGATTGTGAAAGTAGTCGCCATAACTGTCCTGTAATCAAAGAGTTAATTGTTTCGGGGCCGGGATGGGTTTTCACTACAGTGAGTCAGGTTCGAGTAGACCCGATTTTTCACAGAATTTCTGAGTATTTCCAGATAAATAAACTGCATGGTATATATATATATATATACAGGGTGATTCATAAATATCGAAACAATAGGCTATCTTCTTAAATATTGCCCCTAGGCACATACTTCCAATTGAAAAGTTTCATAAAAAAAGGTTCAAAATTTGATGAGATAAGTTTCAACTCCATGGAGTCTATATGAGAAAATACAAAAATTAAATTTTTATACGGGCCCCATTGAGTAAAATTCCCAATTAGGAAAATTTTCCTTATCTATTTCTGAATTAAACACAAAAAAATTCATCTCGATATCTTTAAAATTCGCAGAGATATCAAAATCCAAAACTCGTGACTTACACCATTTATCCATACCTCTGAGCGACAAGTTTTTGACTCATTTTGAATGCAAGATAGGGATCAGCCACAAATTGTACATTATTAAAAGTCGATATAAGACAGTGCCTATCATTTGGACATAAAATAGGCAGCATATAGTTTTTATGTTAAACTTGTTTTCAAAGTATGCTGGTGGTCTGCACTAGAGGTCTTCACGGGTCGAAATATCTAGGTCCGGTCCCGAACCTACCAATAGGAAAAACGTTCGACCCTGCCTGGAAAAAAGTTCAAATCGTAGCCTGGCCAGACCTGACTGAATTTATACATAGTTTTTTTTTTACATCGTTATGGTTAAAAGTTGTTTCGTATGGAGGAGTTCTGATCAGAAATACTTATTATATCTTTTCTTTTTTCATGTTTATAATTAATATTTTTAAAGAAGTGCCAAAAGCTGTGACTATTTGTTTTATTAATGAATCTCTATTTATATGTAAATGATTCACTTCTCCTTTAATAACGTTAATCCATATCCCGTGTGTTAGAGACAATGAAAAATGCTATAAAGTAAAATCTTTTAAGATAGAATCACATAGGAAAGAAAAAAAAAAGCGTTATACACAAGTTCCCTTCTTAGGAGTTGTAAATGTAGTTTATTTTTTCTCAGGTATTATTATATTCATTTTCCATAGATCAACAGATTTTTCCGTTTAAGAAGGGATTCCGTCATAGGCAGATTTTTTTCGCTAGTTTTACAGTATTTTAAATTTTTTGCCTTAAAATCTACTATCCTTTAAAAATATGAAGTTTAAAATTTTATTGTAAAATAATGGCCATTTAAAAATATATGCATTTGTTGTAAAGGTTTTTGGGCTGAGCCAAATTTTAGTTATTTTTGCACGGGTTAGGTCAGTCAGAGATAATGATTTTAATATGGGTTGTCTCGAGACCGGGACTGAAAATTTCACCCAGGGGAGACCTAGGAATAAGGAAGCCAGTCCCGGTTCGGTATAACTAGTGGCCGAGATGTTTTGCTCTCATGCTGGGTTCGAATCCAATCGTGTCCTTCGGCCCAATCGTTCGGAGTTTTCAGCGGTTTTCTTCGAACCTTCGATATCCTTGCGTAAATACGGGTTAGGTTCCCTTAGAAAGACCGCCACGGAAGGCACACACGGTTTCGGGCCCACATCCCTCGTATAGATAATTGGCTGTCATAAATCACACCAACAGCCGCTTCGCTATGAAAAAATACGATCGGCCCGGCCTGGCCGAGTCTTCAGAAAAAAGGCTCCAATCCCGGGTCTGGCCCGGACCCTGTATACAGACTTTTTTATCGGCCTCGCCGGGGCGATAAAAAGCCTGAATTTGTAAGGGCTAAAATTATGAAAAACGCCTAATCGGCATGTTTGAAAAAGCATTGTTTCAAATTCTACATTAAACATTTATTTGTGGACATTTAAGTAGTACAAAAAGGATGTGGAAACGGCAAAAGTTAAACTGAATCGGAAGTTTAAGCTACCGAAAGAAGTGACCTTTTTCACGTGCAATTTTTTAAAATGCATTTAAATATTTTATTAGGAGCCAATCAATGATTAAAACTTTAAACGCGTTTTTCTGCATGATGCTTTTATAATCGTAAATTAAAAAGGTGCAAACTTGGAACATGTCTTTTTTTTTATTATTTTACATTAATTTTGTTTCGGCAAATTGAAAAAAAATACTTTTGAAAA
The DNA here is from genome assembly GCA_963932465.1 of Maratus speciosus. Classification (NCBI taxonomy): domain Eukaryota; kingdom Metazoa; phylum Arthropoda; class Arachnida; order Araneae; family Salticidae; genus Maratus; species Maratus speciosus. The sequence continues at coordinate 177,476,661 of OZ010792.1, forward strand.
TATGATTTTTTTAAAAATAAGTTACATATTTTTTTAAGCAAATATTTTTAATATTTTTAAAATTAAAATGAAAAAAATCCTGAAACAAAACTAAAATTATACTTTCCTCTTTAATTAAATGAAAAAAAAATTGAAATCCGATGAATAATATTTCGAGTTATAAAGATTTTAAATTAAATCCGCTTAAAAAAATACTAAACATTTAAATTTTTAAAAAACTTTATGCGAAATATTAGGATGTGATTTTGTTTGTAAATTATACGGTTAACCATCACAAAAAAGAAAAAAAAAATCAAAATTCTAGCTCAACAAATATATTTTTTACATGTTTCCTAGAACTCTTAAACTAACATTGTTTCTTCGATTGCACGCATTTCAATTTGTGTCTAATCCCTTAAAACCTGATGAATTATTTAAACGGCCATAACTCTGCGAGTTTTTCAGACATGAAGATGCAATTTTTTGTGCTTAATTCAAGAATGGATAAGGAAAGTTTTCTTGATTGGAATTTTTACACTACGGGGGCCGTATAAAAATTTAATTTTCGTATTTTTTCAAATAGACCTCCTATGGAGTTGCAACTTATGCCATTAAATTTTGCAACTTTTTTATGAAACTTGGCAATTGGAAGTATGGGTCTAGGGGCAATATTTAAAGAAATAGCCTATTGTTTCGATATTTATGAATCACACTGTATATATATATACATACATATATGTAGGGAAAATGTTGTTTCTGATACGAGATGACGGGTTTAAAATGTATGTAAATGGTATATGACGTCTAGGAGTCCTCTTTTTAGCTTAATAGAGAAATTTAAATGACTTTTTGGTTACACAAGAATGAACATATTTACAATCTACCCTATATATATAAAATCCTAATGAATCGAATTGAAACGAATTTATATAACGATTCTATGAAACGACTGATTAAACAACTGATTACGTTTCACGGCGATTTTTCCTAAAATATGGAATACTTTGCGATGAAATTAACACCAAAAATCCGTATTGATCCACAGATCTCAAAACTGGTATTAGAATTTTAAAATTAGAATTAGTTTTCGAAATATTAATTTTTTTCTAATTTTAAATACTTTTTTTCTAATGATGGCAACTCAAATTTTAATCATAACATATATATTTTTCATATTTTAGAAAAGGTTATTTTAATTAATTTTGACGACGAGCTCGGCCTCCCTTAAATGTATGCTAAGAAATGCATCATGTTACTTTTATTCAGAATTCAATTTGTATTTCATTATCATTTAATTTAATAACTTTCATTTAAAATTGAAACCTTTAAAATAAATGGCTTTTATTTCATTCTTTTTTTTTAAACGAAACAAAAAGAAAAATATTAGACACAGATGTCATATACGCAACGGGGTACCTAATTGGCGCCAAAATGGCGTTATTTTGCCTGACATGGTAACCCGGCTATTGTTGCTTATTTATTAATAAATGTTTATTTGAATTTTTTTTTTTCAAAAAAATGTTATAAATTGTTTTGTTCTATAGTTATTAATTTCTTTTTTATTTATTGTTATTTCATTTTTAAAATAACAGAAAATAATTTAAAAATACATATGTAACAGGTATTTGAAAACGCGGTTTTCGCCAAATTGTCGTAAAAAAAAAATCACGCCAAATCCGGTGCGTATGTGGCAAAGCAACAAATTATGAGATTTAATTTCCACTTCAAAGCAAAGTTTTAATGTTATTACTTCTCCCATCGACCAATTTCGCCAAATTAAATAAATAGCCAAATTATACAAATTGACATTTTTTTTATTTTAATTAACAAAAGAATAAATAAATAAAGTATAACATTAATAAAAATACAAATAAAACGTCGAAATTAGAAAATCACTTGATGGCGTGAACATGTCTAACTTCCTTAAAGTCAAGTGAATGTGACATTTACGATCAACCATTATTGGCATTTAATCTTATAGTTTGGCGACAGATTTTTGGTCGATGGGATAACCTAGTAACGCCGTTTTAATTTACCACTCGAAAAATAAAAAAATGCTAACTGGCGAGTTACAAAAAAAAAAAAAAAAAAAGCTATTGGCGAGATTTTCACCCGGCTAACATAAAAGTACCAGGAATTCTTTGTGATCACGGCAACTTTTATGTAGTTTTATTCGAAAAAATAATGTTGATTCTTTAATCAAAATGGAAACCTTTCTTATATGAAAAGCGAAGGAATCAGCCCGTTGTTTATGGCAGTTACATGACTTCGACTAATATAATATAAACGAAATAATGGGGATAGAATAATATTCGGCGACTTATCACACCTGTGGCTGGCTAACATTAAAGTACCAAAATGGCCGACTGGAATATAAAGCGAAGGGATCCGCCTGGAGATGTTGATGATAGTCACATGACTTAGTCTATTATTATAGAGATTGTTTTCAATTTTAAAAACAGGGCAAAGAATAATATTTCCTGATGATTAGAAATTTATTTTCACGTGACTATTATAAACAGAAAAAAAAACTGTAAAATAACTATTAAATGAGTACGTGTTAAAGACAGGAAAATATTGAAAATTATGTCTACACGTGAATATTAAAAAGGAAAGGAAACTTAAAAATAATAAATACATTAATATGCGTTTAACCCTTTCACGGACAAGGCATTTCTATTCGTAAAATCTTGAAATCAGTGAATGGCACCAGAATTTACAAACAAATTTCGAAATACAAAAATGCTTTTGTTCACTTACTTAATATAAGGTAAATTTTCATCCCAATATTCTGATGATAATGTGGCATTTAAGAATTAAAATTAAGTGGTCCAAAAATGAACCACCGCCCTTGAAGGGGTTAAAGCAGCAAATTTTAGTAATTGTATTATGTCAATCGTTTTATAACGCTGTTAAAAAAACCGAGAGACAAAGACTCTGTTTACTTAATTCATTTTATTTTAGATTATTTTCAAATGTTTAACTGATCTTCTTTAACCAAATACGAAAACAACCATTGGATGTCTTAACAGCAACTGATTCTACCTTAAATTTTTGCAATCAAACGGAATTGAATGGAAACCCGTTTACATGGAGATCGCTACAGGTTTTTTCAGTATAATTCAATCTTCTCTAATCTTTTTAAAACCGATCAGATTAGTGTGATTTTAGATTCTACAGTGTCTGAACGGGGGTTGGCAAGCATAGCTAGCGGAGGACAGAGCCCCCTAGTAAGGATATAATATTTAAGTTAAAAATGAACATATAAAGTAGGCCGTCTGCCTATTAAACCTTAGAAAGGCACGGCCCTTCTCGCCAGCCAGAGATTTTGCAGTATCTCTTTGCCCACCTGACTAAGTCTGAATCTCCACTGCTTCTGCTCTCGTTCGCTAAAATATGAAATAAATCCGGAAATTCATTTAAATAACTTAATAGTTACAGACAAAATTATCACAAAAACTAATCTTATTTCGATTTACACAGATGGTTCTAAGGTGGACTCTCGCACAGCATATGCAATGGTAGCCTACAATCATAACATTAAAATTTATGAAAAAACAGTCAAACTGAGAGCAGAAAATTCAATCTTTCAGGCGGAGCTGCACGCAATAATTTCGGCAATTAATTGGGCCATTAACTCCCCTTATACAAAATTCCAAATATTAAGTGACAGTCAATCTACTATTAAAGCCTTAGACAATTTATTTCCAACTAACCCTTCAATTTATTACATCCATAATTTAATTAAACAAAATCAAAATAAAATTTTTTACATTACTTGGATAAAAGGCCACATTGGCATAGCGGGTAATGAACTGGCGGATGAGCTGGCGAATGATGCCGCCCAGTACTGCGACCTACCAGCGGATCGAGGAGTTAAATTGCCTCGGTCCTATCTTATAAAATGTATTCGAACCCAATTACTGGACAGGTGGCAGTACAACTGGGATCACTCAGGGGGTGGCAGATATACGCACGGGCTGGTACCAAAAGTTCAGAACCAAATAATTTCAAAAGATAAAGTATCTATTTACTTTTTAACAGGCCGCGGCAGCTTCCCGTCTTTCCTTTATAATATCGGCAAAAAAGATGACGACCTTTGTAAATGTGGTGGTCGAGGAGACCCGATGCATTACATTTTCGGCAACTGCAAATTCATGAAGTTTAAATTTCACAGAACAGAAACGACAATCCTTAAGGATATCCTAAAAACAATTAATGACCCGGCACAACTTAAAAAACTTTATGCTAACTACGATATTCTCAATAGCCACTATTCTTTTATTCAATATAAATACATTCAATAATTACCTCTTCTGATTGCCTGTGGTTGACATGTCATGGGTCCACGTGGTGTATGGAAGGGTGTTTTTGAGATTGTTTTATTTTTAAGAACTTAAATACCACTAGAAATGTTGTAAATATGTATAAATATTTTTGTTTAAAAGGGTGAAAAAAATATTTCTTATCAAATGTAAAGATGAATGTAAATACTTAAAAATTTTTCAAATAGTACACAAATTCCAAAACATATAAATCATAATTGTAATACATTTCTAGGCTCGCCCTGAAACAATAGTGCAGCCAATTGTGATTGGTGAAGAATCGCCATCTTAAATAATAATAAATTTTCACAGGCGGTCCGGGGACACGGCACTTGCCTCTTGTGCTCTCTTCGGCGTGTCAGGCGGGTCGTTCTGAAGTCTTCTTTCCCGGAGACTGGGGTTCTGGGCTTGTTTCCGCAGGTAGTAAAACTTTTCCCTGCCCTGGGCTTGGGGGTTACACCTAACCATAAGCCAAAAGCGGGTTCCCAGGGTGGGTGCTTACTTACTTACTTACTGTAAAATTATTTAGCTCATCAAAATCTAATTTTCGGTGGTCGAGGTTTCTCTTCAGGAGTCTCACTGAAAATTCTGCCTAGCTTTGCGGTATAAAGTTCAATTCCTGTCACCACAGATTTCTGCCTACCTGACCGGCCTGTGCCCTCCCAGGCATCACCTACTCTGTATGCCAGATGAAATACTGGACTATTTTCGCAGAATGTATAAGATAAAACAAACATACACACACAAAAAAAAATAATAGCAAAATTAATCACTAAATACTGCTGGATGAAAAATTTTTTTCGAATGAAAAGTTATTAGATTCCTTAAATAATATTCTTTGAGATTGAGAAATAATAAGTTTTTTTCTGTCACTTAGACGCAGTTCATTTCCAAGTTTATTCACATTAGCTATCATTAGATGTCATTTAAAATAGACAAACCGAATTCACAAACATGTTTCAACTATGATGGAAAGTATTAAAAAGAACAAATGAAATTAATTACATATTATTAAAAATTCAAATATTATGAATATTCTAAAAACATTAACGGAATCTGAGGAAGATTTTCATGGGTTAGTTTTTAGAAATTGTCCAGATAATTCAATCGCTTCCTTACACCTCATAATATACTTTGTAATCTTTTTCATGCATGTACTAACAATACTCAAATGAAAGTACTTGGAACATTTTTATATTAATGCAATAATGAGTTTCCGTCCTGATAAAATATCCGCCCCTCCCCCCCAAAAAATGTGTATCCACATGCAGATTATCTTCAGAATTTTTTCCGAGTATAGAGACCATTTTTGAGAGATGTGTCATTGTTCTTGTTCCATAATGCCGCATTTTCTGTGTTGCAAAGGTGGAACATAGCCTAATTTAGCTTTTTTCCTGATAACTACACTAATAAAACTTTACCTGTAGCAAAACGCACCTATGTCAGATCTATTAATGGAATAAAACGCAAAAGGATTATTTTTTTGTTAGTTGTGCTACTTTTTTTGTTGGTGAGCTATATATTCTGGTGAGTTATACCCTCTACATTAGGGTATAACACCCTCCCCCGTGCCTTTTGCGTTCTCATTGAAAAAAGAATTGAAGTAACTAAAATGGTGCTGTCAAACTGTGGAGTGTCCAAGTGCATACTGCTGGTGCATTGAATGAAAACTTCTATCATTTTCCTCCTTGTTATCTTATTTATCACAAATGTGAGAATGTCTATTAATAGTTTCATTATACTATACTTCAGTTTTCTGAAAGTTATTACCGTCAACCCAAATTGGGTTAGGGTAGAACACCTTGTATTTTTGATTACATATGTGGTTTGCGATACCATGCTCTATGGTAATTTTCCATCATCTTGATGAAACCCTGCTATTAGCCCTCTTAATTTGTCGGTCGAATTTTAAGAATCCCTGTATATATAGTGGTAATCAAAGTATATTTACTAAAGTTTGAATGTGGATAGACGAGCAAATAAACTGTCAGATAAACAGACTATGAAAAAAATTATTAATTTTGATATAAATAAATATATATATTTATATCATGTACAGTAGGCTCCCGCTGATCTGAGTTCCGCTTAATCGGAGGTAGCTAAAAAAAAGTACAACTATCTATCAGTGGAAAAAAAATATCATTTTTTTACCTTCTCGCAAGGGCTTAAAATTAGTCGCCGGCACGTTGATTCGGCGGCGGTCAGTTTTTCTTGGAATTTTCGCTTTTCTCTTCCACTCTACATTCTGGTTCGGACTAGTCCATTTTGCTTCAAATGGGTATGACAGAGTCTGACAAGCGTATGTCATCCCAGTTCGAGAATTCATAGAAGTAAGACGAAAAGTTTGCGAGGAGAAAGACTGGAAAAAGGAAACATGTGTCTGATTTGTTATATGTTAAAAGACGAAATTTAAAACGGATAGATGCGGGAGAAATTATAAAAAAATTTCAAAGGAATTAGGTGTTGGAGAAGTGACAGTAGGTGACTGAAAAAAAGAATCGTGCAACTATGGAAAAGTGGACTGATGATTGTTTAAAAGAAAAAAGAAAAATGCACGAAAGTGTTATAAAACAAGTAATATAAAAATTTTGTTTTTAAAGTCAACTCCAACTTAGATCATCAAAGAAAAATTTAATGTAATCCCTTAACCTAATATTAGTTTTTGTTACATTAAAATATCTCAATTTGTTGAAATTTCTATAAGCAAGTAGGTTTACAATGGAAGTCTATGGTAATTTTGCGAAATATTAGAGATATCGCCAAGTTGGCGTCACTTTTGGCGACTCATTTTGGGCGCCAAATTTGGCGATATATCGCTAAGTTGGTGGTAACCAACTTGGCGATAACTTGGCGGAGTTTGGTATAACTTGGCGATAACTTGGCGACATCTTGGCGGTATTTGGCGACAGAACAGGACCCCCTATGGTAAACCCCCTTATACATATGAAGATGGATTAAATGCTTCAATAACCAATGGCCGACATTTTGTCTCCCATGTAAAACTAAAATTAATTAATTAACATTTAATTAATGAATTAATATTTGAAAAAACTGTATTAACATCAATTGTCATCCAGTGCAAGTTTAAAAAAAAATTATTTCAACTTGATAGGATGAATAATAAGTATTTTATTAACGATTGAAAATTTGAACAAGATATATAAATAAATAAATAAATAAATATAGGGAGAGTGTGAACTAATAGTAGGAATTGAAAAACAAGTGAGGCTCCCTTTATGTAGTTTTCTCAACAAAGCTCGAAGGGCATGCCGATATCTGGTCCGATATTGTTGGAATGAGTCATGTATTTTGGACAAAAAATGAAATAAGAACACAATTTTTCTGACAGTATCGGGTGGTTAAAATGGTAAGGAGTTCGCCAGATGTGTATTTCAGCGGTAAAAGTTCAGAAGACTTTGGGGCTGCAAACCAGTTTGGTACTGAATTAACCCTAGATCTACCGGGAATTTTATTCAAGTTTTAATAAAACGTTCTACACCAGAATTTTTATTTAAAACTATTTAACTTATTTATTTACCTTATTTTTGTCTGGTTTATATACTTAGTTTATTTTAAAGAAATTTCTGGTTTGAATGAATATTTTGTATGTTCCTGTCGGGTCCAATGGACCCGTCTGGTAGACGGAGGGTTAAACAATTTAATGGTAAAAGAAAATTGCACTGAAGAGCAATTGTACAACTCTAATGAAACAGGATAGAAGCAGCAGTCTATTAAATCCGTACTCTCCAGAAATAAAAATTCTGCTCCTGGTTCTAAACGAAGCAAAGAATGATTAATTGTGATGTGTTGCTCGAATGTGTCGTGCACGCAAAAACGACGCTTATTGGTGATTGGAAAATTGAAAAATCCACGTGTTTTAAAAAACATTGCTATTCAATCCATACCAGTTTCTTATACAAACGGAAGGAAAAACTCTTCCGCGAATAGAGATATTTTTGGTTTCGATGGTTTTCGTGGAATTTGTATTAAAAATAGAAAAGTATTTAGAGTAGAATCAGCTTTCTCGTCAAGCACTTCTCTTGAAGTTAATGGCTTGTTACATCCTGAAAAAGAGTATTTGAAAAGTGTAAATATTAAAGTGAGCATTACTAACGTTTTTCAGCCTATGGAACAGGGGGTTATTAATGACCTTAAATAAAGCATGGAAAATGCCGCCACCGCATCTTTGATTCAACAAATAAAAAAAAAAATTAATGTAAAAAATGCTATGTATTGGCTTGCTGAATCATAGAAAAAAATTAAACCGAAGACAATAAATGATAGCTTGCATAATATCCTCAAAACTAAAGCCTCACAGACATTAATAAAAGGAAAAAGAAAATCAAGAACGTTTTGAAATTAAAAAATTGAGTCGGAGAAGGGCTTTACTGGGATTAGGAAGGGGAAATTACCGACAATGCAATAATTCGCATGATTACCAAAGAAGAAGAAATTGATAGAACGGAAGATTTAATCGATGAAACAGAGAATATAATTTCCCACGCAGAAGGCAGGGCAGTGTTAGATGTTGCATTTCGCTATATTGAACAGCAACTAGCTGCCACGCCATATGACGTTTTGAAAAGTTTGTGAGACAACGTAGTAACAAAGAGACTTTCTGCGTTAAAGCAGATAACTTTAGATTCATTTTTTAAACTTTTAATCAAGTAAGTGTGATGTTATTTAAAATACATTTTTATATTTACTACTGCGTGCTTGTTATATTTTTGCTATCTGATCTCTTTTTTAGTTATACGTGTATATATAAAACTAAATTTTTCTCTTCGATTTTATTGTGTAGTCCGCAAATCCAAGTTTTCAGTAATTCGAGTTGGTGTTGGTCTCGATCAAGTCGGATTATCGGGACTCGACTGTATATTAAACGAGCAAGCTATTCTTATGATTATGAATGATATCATAAACGACTGGGAAGATTTTTGTGAGAGTTGCCTCCTATACTAAATTCAGAGCGAGAAAGAGATCTAGATAGGTCCCGATTACATGAAAATTATTTTTTACAGTTTAAAACAAAACTGAAAATCATTTTTACTATAAATGTAAAAATGCTCAAACGATTTACACCAAACGTGTTTTCTATACTGATTCGAGCACGAAAGACCTCTAGTAAGGTTTCTAATTCGCGAAAAGTGTTATTGACCTATTAGAACAAACTCAGCACTGAAAATGCTGCTATATATCGAAAACCGATCTAACAATTTTCACAAAACATAACGCCTATGTTAATTTGACCACAATAAAACGATCTAATTGGTCATTAATTCGAGAAAACTCCTTTTCAAGAGTAAAAACAAGCTCATTAATCAAAAACGTTGTATCAATCGAACAAATTCTGACGATTTTTATGACTTATGATTTATATGATTATGAGAAAAATATTTAACTAAGTCTCGATATCCGGAAAACAAACTGGTAGGTTTAAGCAATTTTTTTCTATTTTCAGTGTTCAGTAATCGAAATTCCCAATACTGATAGTAGGTGCCAAGCTGCCACTAATCTTCCGTAATGCGTGGTTTAATTTGACCCAGTTTAACAACGTTCCGAACCAGAAAATTTATTTGATGAGTCTTTATTTAATTTCAGTTTTTCATGTGGAACTTATTTAAATTCATCTCTGAAAAAAATTCTGGTGCGGAATGTATTAACCAGGGTTAAATTAACCCATATATTACGGAGTATTAGTAGCAACTTGGCACCTCTACTATAATAGTCATTTATCATAAACACAATAAAAATTATCTATAACGCGGGACTAACGGCTTGTCTTCTGTACTAAATCGAGCACTAGATAACGGCTTATATGGGAGTTAAAGCATGGTAAAATTTGTTTTAACTGACTAGAAAAAAATAAAATTAATTGATTTTACCAACTGTTGATTTCTTGAACTTAAATATTTTCGGAAACATTACATAAATATGCTAATATTTCTTCATAGTTAAAATAGCTTATACCATTGTTTGTTTAAAACCACTCACATGTTGTTACAAATATCACTAAACTCGTACTTTGATGCAAAGGCGATAAATGTTGGTGCGAAATTAGCAGCATATTTTAAAAGCGTGACAATTTTTCTGTCAAATTTCTTCTTCAAAATTTTTAGCGGTGGTGAGTGGTAATGAGATTTCATTCTGATTGAAAAAGTGTCCAGATAAGGAATTCTGCTTTAACATGCACATTCTGAAAAGAGTGTCTACCATTATTAAAATAAAATATTAAAATTATAGGATTTTTATTAATACTTTACAACAAAATTGAAAAGTGTTTTTGCATTCAGTTGGCCTGTCCGTCTGCCCATGCTCTAACTCCCGTAAGTATGCTCGGATTTTCATCGCTGATTTGACTGTTATTGTATATGAAGTATGTAAGATTAATAGTTCATTTACAGGGGGCACTCAAAAGTATCCATTACATTATGGTATAAGGGGAAAACTCGTTTGCAGAGTATTTTAATAAAATTATTCTATTTCAAATGTATTGAAACTGATATAAATCACTGGATTTCTCTACGATCAGGTTAGAACAGGGCAGCCACAGCATTTTTTCTTCATTTACAAGGACAAACAAAAGAAATCGGTTTCAGTACTGTCTTTGAGTAATAATTGCTGGAGAGTACGGTTTAAAATTCAGTCTGCGCTTTTAAATTAAGTTAAAATTTTGCATGTTACTCATTATGTATAAATTCCATACCTCATATACAGGGCTGCACAAAAGTATTCACGTACGATTTTCCCTTGTTAGAGGAAATTGCTGTCGGGGAATTTTCAACTGAGGTATATGTATTTCTTAACTGAACTAAATGTTGGCATGCATTCAGTTAATAGATACAAATCTATATATTATATACAGGGCTGCTGAATGAATTCAGATAATTTTCCGACTGTAGATGAGAACAGATGAAATTATGATTTGAAATGTGTTATGCGTTGCCATATGGTTGAAATAGACGTAATATTTTAATTTTTTAATCGGTGCTGTTTTATTACATTATTCTGAATGTAAAGGAAAGTGTTTCATAATCTATGCTTGACGCATGATTTTTTCTTCTTGTTTTAATATCAATATCTACTTAACTAGATGACGATAGTATATATAAATGCAAGATATAATATGTTTGGGTTTGTTTTTTTCTTTTTCAATTCGTACTATTAGCTCACACTCTCCCTATATTTATTTATTTATATATTTATATATTTATCTTGTTCAAATTTTCAATCGTTAATAAAATACTCATTATTCATCCTATCAAGTTGAAATAAATTTTTTTAAACTTGTACTGGATGACAATTGATGTTAATACAGTTTTTTCAAATATTAATTAATTAATTACATTTTAATTAATTAATTTTAGTTTTACATGGGAGACAAAATGGCGGCCATTGGTTTTTGAAGTTCAATGAAAGAATTTTCAATAAGGGGTTACCATAGGGGGGACCCTGTTCTGTCGCCAAATACCGCCAAGTTTGTCGCCAACTTGGCGATATATCGCCAAATTTGGCGGCCAAAATGAGTCGCCAAAAGTGACGCCAACTTGGAGATCTGTAATATTTCGCCAAATTCCCATAGAGTTCCATTGTAAGCCTACTTGCTTATAGAAAATCAACAAATTGAGATATTTTAATGCAGCAAAAACTAATATTAGCTTGATTATATTAGATTTTTCTTTGATGGCCTAAGTAGGAATTGACTTTAAAAACAAAATTTTTATATTACTTGTTCTAATAAAATTGATTTATAAAAATAACTATTTTGTTTCTCTAATGATTTTTAATCTCGAAAATGAATGTAAAAAAAATATTTAAATAGGTTTATGTAAATTCCTCACGAGTTTGAAATTAAAATTGTATGATATATTTGACCTTTGCCTAAAAATATATATAAAAAATCCAAGGAGATCATGTTCCCAGTAAAGTTATGTATTATTTATTTTCACAAAATTTTATCCTTATTAGAGTGATATATTCTCTAATAACGTTACTAAGCTAAATCCAAAGGCGAAATTTGAGATTTAAACTTTTATTTCTATTTTATAGTAGTTAAAATCTCCAAAAAACTGAATGCTATTAATGCTCATTTAATGAATTATCAAGTAAAGATATTTCCTAAAAATATTTTGTGTATAAGAATTCTTCAAAGAAAACATGTAATTGGAAGTCTGGAAAATATTTTTTTCTAATGGAAATAACTCGCTGGAATTCACCAGACTGAAACATTTTTAAGGTAATTAAATTATAAAGGGGAGAAAAATTGTTTAAAAGTATTTTTCGAAATGGTAACATCAAAAGATCTAACTACCGCGAATTAATGAAAGGCGAAGAAAATGTAATTTCAAAAAAGAGTAATATTGGTTTCTAGTTATTATTTTTTTTAATGTATTCTAGCAAGCCGCTGTTTATTTTTCAAATGAAATTTGGATATTAGAATTATAATTATTTTAAATAAGGTTTGTAATTAAAGGACAAGTTTAAATAAAACCAGTAGAATGAACTCAAAAAATAAAATATGGCATTAAATTTAAATGTATGTTTTTATTCTAAAATATTAAAAGTAACATTGGGCAAGAATTAAAATAGTACACGTTTGCTAAAAGAAAAACTTTTCACTGCTAAAAATAAGAAATTTTACAAGTTTTAAGTATTATTTTATATTACTTTTAAAAAACAGCATTTTCCGATGAATGTTTACAGTACGTTTCAAATAATTATTTTATGAATGCAAAACATACAGGAATTTCATAAAATGGGTTTTGTTCATCTCTTAAAATTGACTGTGTTTTTAAAATTAAATACTTAAAAAGCAGTTGCGATATTAAGGTTTTTCTTGCAGTACATTAATGTTATTTCATTTCTATACTCCTTTTTTTGTGTGAAATATCAAAGATAAATGATGCGGCGCATTTTCAAAATCTACCAATTTTTAAGACAACAGTACGATTTAAAAATATAAGGCGTTTTTGTTTTTTGTTTTTTACCTTTCAATAACAAATTCAAATTTTAAAAACTGAAGTTTTAAAAGCATCATAATGAAATTTGCATTTTGCATAAAAAGAGTGATTTGTTCATATCTATTCAAAAATTTGATTCATTTTGACGGTTCAAATAATTTGAAATGGAGTAACGACATTTGTCATCTTACGTTGAACTAAAATAAGGAAACACATTACAGTCATTTTTGACTTCATGCGTTTATCTTCCGTAATGTGAAATTTTATGCTGTCAGCATTTACTTCTAACGGAATTTTTATTAAAAGAATGGTCAGTTAATTTTAGAGTACTCAATATTTTATGATTATCATCAAATATGTAAACGTAAGTAAAAGGATCTCAAACCTTGCTAAGCATAAATTTATTCAATTTATATATAGTTACTTATTGTTTTCATATGTTGTATCCGTAATTGCACATTAATGTATTAGCAGAATTAACATATATTTGAATGTTAAAACCATTTAGTATGTAAATGGATTTCGAGATTGCAAGTTCCATTTTACAAACTTTGCCAGCTGCTTTCTCTTTTAAGAACTGAAACATTAAACGAATAATTATCCACGTCATATCCAAAGATATTTTGTTCTACATGAGGTTAGATTTTGAAATTCATTACAATTCAAGCCAATTTTCATCTAAAGTTAATTATGAAATGAATTCTAGCAGCTTTCGACAGACAAAGATCTCCCGCTGATTTCAACTTCGGAGACAATGTTACATTATTTAGGAAATATTGTTGAAGAGGACGAAAATTATGAAGGTTATACTCATGAATCACCTTATTTGAAAATGAGTGGTGCAGTTGAACAGGTTCAAATTAATATAATTGCTACTATATCATATAATAAAGCTAATAATATGCGATATACAAGAATATCAATTTATAAAACGGAAATTAAAATAAGTTTTTGAAAATACAGAAGAGGGCTGATTATCCGGAGCGGTCGGAAACCAGGCCGATCTGGTTAATGAAAAATCCGGAAAATTGGATAACTTTAAAAAACTGTTATGACAATGTTCTTTAAGTAACCCCTTCACATTTTTTTCAGGCTTAGGACTGGCAATTGTAGTAGTGCAAATTTTAGCATAGTAACAAATGGCGTATTTAGGAAATATATATTTTTACATTTTTAGGGTTTCGTTCATCTGACGAAAACCTATTCGTCTCACTCCTTTGTCTGTCTTCCTGTCTGTCTGTCACAGAGCTCGTTCTCAGAAACTATACACGTTGGAGACTTGAAATTTTGGATACTTATAGCTGAACACCTCACATCAAACGACAAATCCTAACATTTTGAAAAAGTCGGCAATTAACCGAATTACGGGCTAATTAACTTCTAAAATTAAACAATCAACCTTTTTAACGCAGGTACAAAAGCACTTTCTCCAAATCATCGGAATTTTATTTCCAATTTTCCTTAGGGTTACAGAAAATGAGGTTTACCAGAGCGCAAATTAAGCAATAAATGAAGTGAACATTTTTAAGCGAAATCTTATCTGACAATGTATTGGTCCGACAAATTTGTAAAAGGTATAGATAGACGCGGAAAAAAATTGCTTTCATTTGGTATAAAGTTCATGTTTGTGCGATGTGTATAAGTGAAGATATCCACTAAAAATCGATTGATAAAAATTCAATTTCTTTATTTGGAAAGACAATGAAATGAGATTTCATTTTCCCGAGAAGCAGGTGTCAGACATGGTGACGGCCGCGGTTTTTGATAGTGGGATATTTTAGTACAAAATTTTAACTTTTTAAATATTAATTTTTTGATATTTTTTTTTCATCCTGACGGGAAATCTCTCGCAGATTTCATACATACCCAGTTCAAGCGATAGGTTAATTAGAAGCTGAGATACTAATTATTATTTAATTAATCGGCTTATTGCTATCAAATACGTCGATTAAAATAGAGACACGTGCATTTTTAACCACGAAATAATTTAAATTAGGAAATCTAACAATTTGCGTGTGGTTTTTGAACAGCGCTATGAGATAAGTATAACTCATTCATCATCAGAAAGTTTACAAGTATTCATACCACAATTTTCGAATAGTAATTTCAGGAAATATCTTAAATTATTGGTTAAGAGACCGCCACTCGATCTGTTTGAATCTTTAAGATGGTTTATAACATATAAGAAAAAGTGTAAAAAATAATGGAGTGTGATATTTTGAGGAGGAGGGGGAGATAGATTTATTTTTAAAATCTTAGCGTTTGTTACCGCAGCAAATGTTTTAAAGTCTTGGTCAAGACCGCCACCATTCCGACCCATGTATCTACGGAAAGACTGCGTGAAGGAGTTTAGTTGAGATATGCTTTTGTTAATAATAGAGTGCGCTCCCTGATGGTGAAATGTGAAACTAACATAACGAAATTTTGTTAAAATTAGGAAATCTAACAAGTCGATCTGTTTGAAACTTAAAGATATTTTATAACACATAAGATAAAGTGTAAAAAAGAATGACGCGTGAAATTCCGGGGAGGTGGCGGGGGTGGGGTGCTAGATTTCTATTTAAAAAGTTAGCGTTTCTGACCGCAGTTTTTCACTCCTGATGAAATCAAGCTCGAACTACCACCCAGTCGATCATCCAGACAGGAAAACATGCAGCACGTCACCAAATGCCTTTTTGGTCCCTTCGCATATCCATCAGGAGATAACACTGATATTACTTTTGATGCACCTCCCGACAAACACTTTTCAAAAGCTGAGGTAGTTACCGCGCTACGAACATTTAATGACACGAAAGCCCCAGGTCCGGAAAGTATAGACTTTAAAATTCTGAAATTAACTTTCCATGTAATTCCCAAAATTTTCACGCGTTGGGCTAATCTCTGCCTCACCCACCACTACTTCCCGCTCACTCTGAGACAAGGGGAAGTAGTATACTTCCTTAAGCAAGAGAAAGTCGCCTCTGAACACTCGTCTTACCGCCCGATATGCCTTTTTCCATCCCTAGGTAAATTACTAGAAAAATTACTCGTATTTCGGGTTAACCACTTTCTTGAATCAAATAACTTACTTCATCACAGGCAATACGGCTTCAGAGAGGGCAGATCATGTGAGAAGGCTTTGTTTGCAATCCTCATTTCCTGCACTCTTAGCATAGCTGAATGAAATTGCATATCTCCTTAGATATTAAAGGTGCTTTCGACAATGTAGAGTGGCGAGACATCTTGTTACAACTACGTGAAATTGGCTGCCCGAGCAACATAGCTGGAACCATTGCAACATACCTAAAATTTCGCACCATCCTTATCAATTGGGGATCAGGCACATCAGTGCACCCATTAGAAAAGGGTTGCCCTCAAGGTTCGTGCCTGGGACCAATCCTGTGGCTACTTATTGCCAATGTCCTATTAAAAAGAGAAATTGGATTTCATCCTTTATGCCTTCGCGGATGATTTCAACTTTGTTTTCTCTGGCCGCCGTCGTCTGGATCTCGAGCTGCAGGCGGCGAGAGCTTTCCCTGCATTTTGCGAGCTGTTGGCTCATCTTCATCTCCAGCTCTCACTAGGAAAATCCCAAGCATTAACCTTCATAAAACCAAGAGAACTCAAACGTAAACCCGTTATGCGAGTCAATGGGGTTAGTGTTCATCATGTGCCAACTCTTAAATTATTAGGTATAACCACTGATGAACACCAGATCTGGATTCCACATATCAAAGCACTTAAAATTAAACTTTTAAATTACTACCATAACTCCTGCAAATTAACATCGAAAACTTGGGGCATCAAGTCCAGCATGTTAAAAACTTGGTACCACACAATCATTGAACGCATCATTTTCTACTGTGTGGGAGTCTGGGGAGGTTCGCTAACCAAATTGGCTAAGCAAAAACTTGCCTCTACCCAGCAGATATTTCTTCTGCAGATGGTTAGAGGTTACAAAACTATCTCCACGGTTGCACTCACAGTACTTACTGGTATTCCACCCATACACTTAACACTCACTTACGAATACCAGAAAAACAGAATACTACATCTAGAACACGAACCAACACAGTCAGCACTCTTCTCAAACATACATTTACAAAGGAAAGTCTATAGCTGGACTTTGCATCCGGCGGATGAGACATCCCATCTTCAAGTAAATATTAATAAACATTCTTATAACCCTCGAATAACCCAGCCATTTTCACCGATGGGTCGCGCACGGAGACGGGAGTGGCGTCATCCTTCTGCGTCTTCATAGACGGCCTTGTGGCTCATCGGTGGGCATGCAGGATTGAAGATGACAATTCAGTGTTTCAAGCTGAACTCTTTGCAATCTTCCGGGCCTTGGAATGGATTATTCTCTATCCTCAACCTATATACTTTCACCTTTATAGTGACAGCCTTTCCAGCCTGCAAGAAATCTTCGCCCATAGGACTAAACACCCCCTAATACTCAAAATTAAATTTATTTTAAAAACTCTCGTCCATAGGGTCTCTCTCGGCCATGTCACCGCTCATATCGGCATAGCTGGCAATGAGCTGGCTGACACGCTGGCCAATGAGGCAACCTCACGTCCAAACATAGATCTTGCCCTTCCTGTTCCCCCATCTTATGTTCGTTGTTTCCTTAAAAGGAACATACTTTCAGACTGGCAACTCTACTGGGATGCCTCACGTAAAGGCAGGCACACCTATTCCTTAATCCCAAAAGTCTCCTATAATCTCTTAGCTTTCTCCCCTCCCACATCAGCTTTCCTCTCCGGTCATGGTCCATTTAGAACATACCTCAATTATTTCAAACGCTCTGGCACGGACCTCTGCGAGTGTGGGGCTTTTGGGTCCCCAGATCATTATTATTTCTTCTGCACACTCACAGAGGCCTGGCACCTTAGGTACCCTAATCCCCGCCCAGATACTTGGCTCAAAAACATCTTATCTCTCCCAAGACTACTCCGCCATTTGGCAGAAATATTTCACTTCCTTATGGACCTGACCAATCTTACTTCCTAGCTGTTCTGCATCTGCATTCCTGAGACTCGCCCTTTGTCGCATTAGAGCCTTTGTCGAGCTCCTGGCAGTCCTAGCCCCCCTTGTCGTGCAGGAGCAGGTCTCCGGCGCACATACCATCTGGACGATGTGGTCCGGAATCATGAGACAATCCTCAAATTTTCTTTTTTGATTTATGGACTTTTATCTCCAGGATCAACCCACCGCTGCCTGTCGCGTAGGAGCTTTGTGCTCCAGCGGCTAGTTTTTATGTATATCTATGTGTTAATGTATTTTTTTTCCTCGTTGGCATGTGCCTTTTGTCCGAGGACTCGAACTATGTGTAGTGAATCCCCGCATGTCGGGGAACTTACCGGGTGGAGCAAATAACGTCTACACCAGATCCTAGTGATCTGGTGATCTTGCTCCACTTAGGCATAAAATAAAATAAAATAAATATAAAATTCCCTAAAGTTTAGTTGCCACTATTTCCGAATAGTGATTTCAGCAAATACCTTAATTTCATATTAAGACCGCCACCACATCGAGTAACATATCTACTGATAGATTGTTTAACGGAAATTCCTTTCGATACAGTTTTGTTAAGAATAGAGTGCGCTCGCTGGTGGTGAAATGTGGAACTAACATAACGCAATTTTTTTAAAATTAAGAAATATAACAAGGCGATCTGTTTGAAATTTTAAGATAGTTTATAACACATAAGAAAAACTTTATAAAAAATGGCGCGTGAAATTTCAGGTAGGAGGGAGGGGTGCTAATTTCACTAATTGATTTATTTCTATTATATACTTATTTTAAAAGGCAGTCACGTGATGTTTCATTTGCAGTATTCTTCTGGACGGTGTCCGATTTTATTCCGATTTATAAATACAGCATAAATGTTACTTATTTCAGATAAAACTGTCAGAAGTATTGATTTTGAATAGTAATTTCAACGAATATATTTAATTCTTGGTTAAAACCGCTACACCCTGGCCCGTGTATCTACCGCTAGGTTGTGTAAAGGAGGTTCGTTCAGATACACTTTTGTTAAGCATAGAGTGCGCTCCCTGGTGGTGAATATGGGACTAACAGACCGCAATTACATTTAAAGTAGGAATTCCAACAAAGTGATATGTTTGATACTTTAACATAATTTATAACAAACAGTAAAAGATTATAAAAAAGAATGGCGCGTCACATTCCGGTTGGAGGGGAGGGAGGGAAAAGGCGCGAACAAAATTAGGAAGTATAACAGGGCGTTTTGTACTGTTTTGCGTGCTGTATTTTGATGGCGTGATGAGAAAACTATTACTTATTCAATATAAAAGTTTTATAAGTGTTCATACCACTATTTTCGAATTGTAATTTAAGCAAATATTTTAAATTCTTGGTTAAGACCGCCACCCCCTCGAGTAACATATCTACTGATAGGTTGTGTAAAGGAGTTCCGTCCAGATACGCTTTTGTTAAGATTAAAGTGCCCTCTCTGGTGATGGAATGTGGAACTAACAGACCACGATTTCATTTAAAGTAGGAAATCTAACAATGCGATCTGTTTTAAACTTTAAGATACTTTATAACATATAATAAAAAGTATAAAGAAGAATGGCGTGTCGCATTTCGCGAGGGGGGGGGGGGGGTGAGGGAGTGGCGCAAACAAAATTAGAAAATATAGCTGGACGTTCTGTTTGAAACTTTAAAATAACTTATAAAACATATCAAAAATTTTAAACATCAGGCCGCGTCAAAAATCTTGGCGACCATTACCCCTCTTCGCCCCCCCCAAGGGGGGCACTTTTCTAAATTTGCCAGATACCCGTCATGTGATATATTGTAGCATTTCTGAGGGGGGGGGGGACGAACAAAATTAGGAAATATAACAAGGCGAATCTGTTTGAAGCTTTACAATAGTTTATGAAGGGTTTGCCAAAATTTAGAAGGTGTTCCATGGCGATAAATGTACTGGTCGTTTTGAAAAGAATAATAAACGAATCCCTTTGTGCGATCTATGATCACACTTACCCATTTGTTTTATTTTATTTTCTACAAATTTGTTACAAAAATGTATGTATATATATATATACGTACTCTGTACAGTACGAGTACGTATATAATAAAGCTAATAACATGAGATATATAAGAATATCAATTTATAAAACGAAAATTAAATTAAGTTTTTGTAGATACAGTAGAGCGCTGATTATCCGGAGCGGTCGGGACCCAGGCCGATCTGGTTAATGAAAAATCGGGATAATTGGATAACTTTAAAAAACGTCTATGACAATGTTCTTTCAGTAACCCCTTCACACTTTTTTAAGGCTTAGGACTAGCAATTGTTGTAGTGCACATTTTAGCATAGTAACAAATGGCGTATTTAGGAGTTATATATTTTGACTTTTTTTTAAATTTTATTTTCTACAAAATTGGTACAAACATGTATGTATATATATATATATATATATATATATATATATATATACGTACTCTGTACAGTAAGTATATAATAAAATCATTGTGATAGGGAAAATAAACACTTCATAGTCTTCTGCTTCGTAGATAAAATGTTTTCAGCTGTTGCATAGACATAAAGTATACAAAATGCTTGTAATATTTACGAAATAACATATTTACGAAGTATAGATAATCCAATAGTAACCAGAAAAAATAATAGGTATAGTTGAAATTTAATTCTTTCTAAAATATTTAAAAATATAGAATAAATACTGGAAAAATATCCAGGAACAATTATTAATTAAAGGTAATAATTCCATAATCTGTATATCTATAATAATAAAGAAAGAAGTTTGTGTGTGAGTGAGTGAGTGAGTGTGTCGACCGTGTTCTGAAGAGACCACTGCACGTAGAGCTACAAAATTTGGGGAAAAGTTACGTCTATATATGAAGTTTTGCACCTCGAAGCCCAATTTTCGATTTTTTGACTAGATTTTTTTTATTTAATTTTTTATGCGATTTTTAGCGTTTTTTTATGTTTTGAGGCGATTTTTCCATATAAGTGAGAAGAATATGGTTTCTTTCTTTTAACCCAATGTAGTAAATTTTGTTCTCTTTTAAAAAAAGTTTATTCTGAATTCGTGCAGCGATTTTTGAATTTTTAGCGAATTTTTTATGCAATTATTCAACAGCATTTAATGCATTTAATAAGGAAGTTACCGTAGAGGGACACAGTTCTGTCGCCAAACGCCGCCAAGTTTGTCGCCAACTTGGCGGTATATCGCCAAATTTGGCGACCAAAAAGAGCCACTTGGCGATATCTCTAATATTTCGCCAAATTCCCATAGCGTACTTCCATTGTAAACCAATATGGATTACTTGCTTACAGAAAATGAACAAATTGACATATTTTAATGCAACAAAAACTAATATTAACTTAAGGGATTATATTAATTATATTTAAGGGAATCCAAGTAAATTAAATTGTGAATAAAAGTAACAGGATACAATGCTTAGATTATTGTATTTTATTGATATTTTCGACGAAAGGGTTGCCAGTGGTCATTTTGGTGAAAATTATAGTTGATAAATGAAATGGCTATATCCGTTATAAAATAATGTAAACAACTCGCAAATTAAAAGAAAATAACTGTTATTTGTTTAATAAAAAAAGAATCAAAAAACTTTTTAATGCGAGATAAAATTTATAAAATGAAAATATTTAATTTAAATATGAAAGGAATGTTTATAAAACTTAAAAAATAAATTAGTATGAAAGAATCAATTGATACATTATTTGGCGATTTTTCGCTTCGCCAGGTTAATAAAAATGTGCCTGAAAAAATTTGAAGAAATAAAATTTAAGTAACAGTCTTTTAGTCCTTCTTTATTTTTTTATTCAATTTAATTATCATATTTATGTAATTTTCCCATCGTATGTCTTACAGGAGAAAGGCTTTATTTGTGAGTTACATGCTAATTAATTATTACCTTGGTCCCCAAACAATGCAATTTTAAGCCACAAAGGCAGAAGCGTGAAATAAGACAGGCGAAGGTCGCAATAATTTTTTTAAAGTATAGGAGAACATTTCGGAGTAAATCTTTATATTCAAATGTAAATTATATAAAAAGGAGTTAAAATTATAACTATGTAGTCAAGTATTTAAATTTTAATGTAAAAATGTGCCACATACACACATATTTTATAATTCTTCGATAATTAAGCCACCACCAAATGACATATTTACTATATTATTGAATGTTTTGTTGGCACAGATGTCATATACGCTCCATGGTACAAAATGGGCTCCAAAATGGCGTTATTTTGCCTGACATGGTAACTCGGCTATTGTTGTTTATTTATTAATAAGTTGTTTATTTACTTTTATTTTCTTTTTTACAGTTATATAAACTGTTTTGTTCTATAGACATTAATTAAACTTTTTATTATTTATTGCTATTTCCTTTTAAAATAATAGAAAATAATTTAAATATATATGTGTAACTGGTATTCAAAAACGATGTTTTCAACAATTTGGTGTGAAAAAAAAAATCGCGCCAAACCCGGTACGTATCTATTACCTAATTGTTAGCCTAATATTTATTTACATTATTGTGATAACTTAGTATCAGGCAACAGATTGAAGAGTATTTGGTATATTTTTCATATATGGGCTTTGGTGAGTTAGAGAAAATGGCCTTGGCGAGTGAAGTGAATTTTACGTATATTTACTGGCAAACTATTTATTTTTCATATACATATAAGCATTTTTTTTTCAATATTTATTTTATTTATTTATATAAAAAAGAGCTATTTATCTACCTTTAAATACGAACAGAAATAATTTGTGGTTCTACCTGATTATCCCGTAGACCAAAAAAAAAATATCGCCAAACTATAAGATTAAATGCCAATAATGGGTGATAGTAAGTGTCAAATTTACTTGACATTAAACACTTTACACGTGTTTGTTACGTCATCAGGTGATTTTTAATTCGATATTTACGTTTCTTCGCGATCTGCTGCAATTTTTTGACATTCCATTTTTGACCTATAATACTAAAGTAATTTTTACCTTCACTTCAATAAAGTTTATTCGGATTTCGTATAACAATTTTCGAATTTTTCGGGTATTTTGTATGTGATTTTTAGTGTATTTTAGCGATTTTCTACCAATTTTCCACATTAGTGAAAGACGTTGATAGAAGTTGAATCAACTTTCAATCTTCGAGCACAATATATAATTTTTCTTTCTCTTTTCGAAATTTGTGCAACGATTTAAAAATTTTTCGCAATATCTTATTGTGATTTTCAGAGGTTTTTCGCGATTCGTGCAGTTTTTTTATGTACCCGGGCAACGCCGGGCAAGTTAGCTAGTATATAAATAAATATATATTATTTAATATCATAACAATGGTGCAATTACGAGAAATACAAATATAAAATTTATTTTATAATAGTAAGAATGATTTTAATTTTTAAAATGTTATATATATGTAAAAAAAAAAAAAAAAAAAAAAAAAAAAAAAAAATGTTTATATTAATGTGCTCACGAAAAACACAGACAAAAAGCCATAAAGGTTCATAAAAATGGCATTGACGGCAACTGCACGAAACAAACAGAATAGAAGGAGAGTCGAAATTTATGACGTTTTCTAAAAAAATATTTATGACCACTTAAAAGAGATTTACGCAACTTTAAACCAAGACTTCGTGTGCGGCCGTTCTCCCAATCGAGGGGCATAGCAACCCCGATGAAGGAGGAAGTAATAGAAAAAATTAGTAATGCTTATTAGCGAATAAGGTGCATGCCACTAGAGGGAGACATAACGAATCAGCTTCTCGAACAACACTCGCCAATGAGGAGGCGATACAAGGAACCAGTAACAATAATAATAATAATAATATTAATAATAAGCCCTCCCTATGTTTAATGTTGAGAAAAAAAATAGAGAAGTTTCATTAAGACTTTCAGCTTTGATGCAGAATGTTGTGCCTCTGAAGACTCTCTTTTGCGAACACTTTCCAACTCACGGAAACACCCGGTCCGAAAACGATGACAGAGCGTTTCGAGAATGGACATATTAGTCTATTAGAGCGATGCAGATATCCAGGAAAATACTGTAAATAAACATCACTTAGAGACAATTATCAGTCGTCTGTTGTTGTCATTATACAGTTGATCGAAGATTTCAAGAAAACATCTACGGAAAATGAAAAATTTTGAAATGCTTGATAATTGATGCAAAAGAATTATATTTTGAATTGTTTGGTTCCTTATGCCGAAGATTTTTCACCGAACCCATATTCCCAAGACGTAAAATACGGTTACTAAGAAGTGATGTTGTCTACAACTTAGAAAATTCTCTCTTGTTAAGTGTATGATCTAGGACGGAAAGCACTCTTACGAAGAAGAATGATTGTCTACAGATTCGTAAATGCTATCTTGCGAAATATATGATCCAAGACGGAGAGGACTCTTACTAAGAAGAAAGGTTGTCTTCAAACTTCGAAAATCCTATCCTGCGGAATGTACAGGACAAAGCGCATACAAACTTTTACTCATCTTAGTGTTTTACATTAAAGCTTCACATCAACTTAAAGAATCAAATCACATATGTGCACTGAATGAACAATTATGAACTTTTATTAAATTTGTGAACATTTTTTTGTGTGAAACACTAGGGCTATACCTAGCCATCTAGATGAGCAGCCAACTGGAATGTTTTATATCGTCTGAGGTTGAGAGAGAAATTTCAACATAATCATTTCAATTGTATTAAATGTATATTTTATTTTTATCTATGTGTATATATTTAACAATTTCCTAGAAGGTTCAACTTTTTATTCCAAATTTGGTTACATGTTTTAATAACCCTCATTAAATATTTTAATTGAAAACAAATAACAAATTAGATAGTTACCATTATTTTGGCTAATTAGCTTAATAAAAGTATTGTGTTGTGAGTAAATTAAATTAAAGAGTACATTCAATAAAAAATGTAATCAACTTTAGAGTATATTTGATTCTACAGGTATTTGATTGTATAAGAATTTACTTCAAAATACTGATTATCAATTTATTATTAAAATAGTAATATGAATTTATATGAAATTCTAAAATATTGAATCAATTATAAAAGAAAAATATTGAACAAGCATATGACTAATTGAAAATAAAAATCGATTTTTATATATATAATTTATGTGTTTTTCTTCTTGGACATTCTTTCTTTATAGTTTTTCAGATAATAATTGCGGTTAAGAATCTTAATGCTTTTAATATGTTTGCTATAATCGCCCTTAAAATAAATACCAAATCATAAGAATAACTTAAGTGTTAAACAATTCGTAAACTGAGTTACTGCTAAAAATTTACTCCTATATCCTACATTTATTAAATATTTTTATATTATTTCATTATGCCAGACTCACAACGCGTGGAGAAGTAATATACCTATTCTTTCATGTACTAACCACACGTACTTTAACGTACCTTATATGTGAGTCCGTTTTTGGCAATACATCAGCCATATCCCTTAATCTTTTTACATACAGGAATTGAACGTGATAGACTGAATCTTGAAGTTGTTGCCATTCCACCGTAACTGAAAGTTTATTAAATATCTCTGTGTCTGCTGGACCTCTAGCTTCTTCAGTTCCATCTTCTTCGTCCTCCTCAGATTTGTTTACAATTTTATCATTTCAGGATTAGGTAATGGTTATTTAACGGTTAACTTCCGTGACGTACAGACCTCATGTCTATTCACCTACTGCGCCTACAGAAGTTTCACTTCAAAAATTTTAGAGATGGCGGGAAAAGCGTGTGCTCCTTTATCGATCCGGTTAATTGGACGATCCGATTAACCGGCGTTCGGATAATCGGCACTGTATTGTAATTTGTAATGTGCACGGACTCTGTTCTTTGAAAAATCACGTGACAAAGAAATGGTCATGTTTAAAAATATCAAATTAAAAGATAACTAAAATAAAGATGTGTAATACATAAAATATGTCGAAAACAAAATATAATTATCAGAGTTTATGTTTTGCAGGGTATCCTCAAGGTCTCTTTCCAAGTTCCAAAAATTCTATATATGCATATATTTGATGACATATGAAAATGAATTTTGTTATAGATACTCAGGTTACTATTATAGTTTTTATTAACCTTTGTTTTGTGTATTTTAGATAGCATTTTGAAGAACCAAGGCTCTAGATATCAAAATTGCTACGTTCCAACTAAAAGTCCAATGTGTTTCTTGGTTTATAGAAACAAAATCAGTTATTCAGACTCAGAGGACTATATAGAACGAACTACAAAAAAAATCCACTATCACGTCCATCAATTCGTGAGTGGCAGAAGAAATTTATGGAGACTGGTTCACTATTGGAAAAAGCAAGAAATGTCCGAAAAAAAGTACTACCTCGTTCACCTGATATCACGTCCCTGTATTTTTTTTTCTGTGGGATATGTTTAGATCGTGCATATCGAACAAAGGTGCGAGATATCACTGACCTGAAGCAAAGGATCATAGACGTCATCGGCACCAGTGATAACAGTTTGTTGCAGTAGACACGGCTGGAAATCGAATATCGCATCTTTGAATAAAATACATTTAAAGTTTGTATCTGTTTAGCATTTTAATTATTAAACGCCTGTGTTTGGAAAGAGACATTATGGCCGCTCTATATTTACTTGTAAATCTCAAACTAAGCTAAAAAATATTTAACACCTAATTTTTAATTTCAAAATTAAGTATAAGAAATTATTATATGAATTATTTATTTTAACAATCCTGTGATCACATTAGTCTAGTAGTATTATGACTCATTAATTAATTTAAAGATGTATTACTTTTCAATTAAAGAAATTTATAATTATACTGAGAACGATCTAAAATCCATAATGACTAAACTTTTTCGGCAAAGAAAATGAATCTTATAATTTAATATAGGCCAGTTCACTTAAAAATGAATTTAAAGAAAAAAAAATCATAACTTAATTTTTTAACTATGCGATACTTAAAAATCTATAGCTGATTAACTGAATGAAAATATATGAAAATCTTATGCACACTAACTATATTTAAATGAAACAGAAAGCGAATCGAAGTTTACATTAAACTATTAGAACCAACTCAAGCAATATTATACGGTATTTAATTTAAATGTACTTCTTTTATTCTAAAAAAACATACTATTGAGAAAGAATTAAAAGAATATCCCTTAGATTCGTATTTTTAAAAAATCAAACAATAAAAAATACAAATGTTTCTTACTGTAAAAAAATATAATACAATCACTAATGAAAATATGCAGTAACCTCTTCTGAGTTACACATGATTTCTTAATATATCCATTATCTTTAGAAACTTCAGTAACTATTACATTTTCTAGTTTAAAAAAAAGCATTTGAAAAAACAAAATTTCTTTTACTGCCACTAATTTTCAGAAACGTTTTCAAATGGATTTGATAGTGTGTTAATCAGTTTTCTTAACCCGAAATTCAGATTTTACGGATATTATAAATTCTCAAGGGAACATTTTTCTGTTCAACAAACATGTTATACAAACAAAAATGATAATTTAACTCTTGCATTTATAAATTCAAATACGCAGCTGAAAATGTTTAATTAAGGATTCATAGCATCCTCGAAACCAGTGCGAGAAACTTATTAATACGCTATAAAATATACTCACAAACGCTTCCAAAAATCAGCGGAAGCAATAAAAACAATGTTTTTAGAAATGATTCTTTGAAATTCAAAACTATATTACTTTCTGAGGTTTCTAAGAATAAAGAATGTTTTTTTAGAATCACATGTAACTCGCAAGATGCTTTTGTATATTTTCTTTCGTGGTTATATTATATAGTATATCCGAATCAAATGTCTCTGAATTTGAGACATTCCTGCAGTTAACAAAAGGAAGAAAGCATGAGAAAAATGTAAAAATAGATACCAACACACACAAAAACATTAATAAAAAATCAGTGCTTTATCTTGCGCGATGCTTCAGTAACCATTATACATTGTCTTTGGGGCTTTTTTTTTTTTTTTTTTTTGCCATTTCCTGCACTGCATTAGATTTTATGAGCCGCATATCATGTATTTGTGCTTATTAACTTTGTTAGTGACATGAAATGTTGTCTCTTCAGAAAAAAATTACCAGCTTGATGAAATCATGTTCATTTTCGATGTGAGATAACTTCACCATAGCAATGACAGCATAAGCATGAAAAACAACTGCGGTGTCGTTTTGTTCTCACTTGTCTCCTCGGAACAACAGAAGGGGCATCATAGGGCCAAAAGAAAAAAAATGTCCTCAAACTTTAGATTTTCGGCAACCATATTCTTTCAATATCGTCAAACTAGGTCAGAATTTTTTCTTTTATTCAACCAGTCGCCTTAGTTTGTTTTAAAGTTTTGGGGCGAATATTTAACTTATTAGCATATATTTTTGAAATGCATTTTTTTTTTCGTTATTCCTACTTTCTAATTTTCATTTTTAAAATTAAACAGTAAAATCATAATTTGATAAAAAAAAGTCGTTTAGTCCTACGTGATTTTCAATTTTAATTGAAATTCCTGTAATATTTTATACAAAGTTCATTCTGAGTTCAATTCTGTGATGTTTCAAAAAACAGTCATCTATGTTGTTTTCAACTTCTTCGGAAAATGTTTAATTTATTAGTTCATATTATTGAAGTGCACTTTCTCCTTTCATAATTTAGACCGTTAAACTATAAAGTATACGTTATTTACTAACTGACCCACCAGGCATTCTCCGAGCCGTGATAATAACCTTAAATTAACATCAAATTCGTAGTATTTTATTTCTTTAACTCCATTTTGCTGAATTTATATTATTAAGTGAAAAAATCAAGAAAAAATATTGATTTTTAAAGATAAAAGCGATCGTTAGAAGATATTTTTTCTTTTTTTTTCTTTTTTCCTTTTTTTTTTTTTTTCAAATTAGGTCGTTTCATAATAAAAAAAATAAATAAATACATATATAGTTCTTGTTGTCCGAACCCTATGAAATTTTTAACGGTTATAAAGTTTCTGCAGCACGTGTAAAAAAAATTGAGAAAGAGATTGAAAATATTGTCAAAAGCGTTTAAGGAAGTTATCCTTAATGAATATTTAGTTTGAAATTTCTTAATAAATGTTTTGTTCAAAAGTGATTTCGGGGAATTAATATTTTTTAAGGATTATCTTTGTTCTTTTTTGAAATGTTTTGCAGTGTTTTAAAGAGAATTTTAAGTCTATGTTATTTGGTATTTTCTTTTCTGCATAGTTTGATTTTTGGAGTCTATGCGTAACTTTGAAATCAGCCGGAAAAGAAAAGGTGTGGCGGGGGTAATTCGGTATTTTAAATGCTTAAAAAATGTCGTTATATTCGAAACTTTGAAATTTTTAGGATTTAAGAACATAATGCTTCAGATGGATCAAAAAATCGTGAAAAAACATTGATATTTAGTAATAAAAGGACTCGTAAGATTCGAGAAAAAAATATGTGTATTTAATAGTGCAAAAGGCTGGCAAGAACAACCTCCCTGAAATCCCTCCTTTTTTAATGTTTTTGTCGAAGTTTTCAGATTTTATTTTGTAAAAAAAAAAATATTTTTACTCGTCGAACGTAGCGAAAGTTATGTAAGTGATGTAATTCTAATCTACTGAGATGCTCTAAAATGATTGTTTTAAAATACGGACGTTTAGTTACTTTTAGCGTAGAAAAAAATATCATCTTCGTGAGGCGCTAAATGATCTTCGTTCGCCGGTGCATTTGAAATGCTTAAAATTCATATTTTTTGCACCAAATGCACCAGCAATCGGAAGGTTTAAGCTTTAAGACGTTATTTTTTTGTGTGTGTCGGTACCTCTAAATGTGCGCCCTGAAAGGGCGTTGACATAAGAGGGAAAAACGTTTCTCTGAAAAACAACACATTAAAAATTTTTTTCAAAGGGTTAACTGCGATAGTTTTTCGAATTGATTGCGGCATTTCGGACGTAAGAGTACGCTCTTTTATTGTATGTCTTCCAATTTTAACGGTACGGAGTGGTTTGATTGATTTCATTAAAACAAAACTATTAAGAACCCACATAAAATCGAAAAGTCGGTTTTGCGCTTGCTTCCTATACGTAAATAGGTTAATGAGAGCGTGTGGGACCTTTTCAGGGCTGGTAAAGAAAATTTGTCATGTGAGTTTTTTGTCGTTACTAATTAATATCTCGATTAATTAACAATACGTTAAAATTCTGAGTTTCTGGTGAACCAGGAGAGATCTCGGATTATTCCCACAAAAATTAGCAGCCTTGTGTGGACGGAGATTTTTCTAGCCATGGTGAACAGACACACACGCACGCACACACATAGAGAGAAACTGTATTCATTTTTAATATAGATATTTAGTTGTTTACTCCTGCATGAAATTATAATTTCAATGGAATTCATGTTACATTTCATGTAAAGTTCATTTTAATTCAATGCTATTATTGTTCTAAAGCCTGGCATGTTCAGTTGATTTCAAGTTTTGGGGAGAATGCTTTATTTATAAAGACCCTTTTCTTGATTTAGTACATTAAATGATAAAATATTCATTTGATATAACTAGTTGTTTAGTCCTACACGCAGCTGCAATTTCAATGGAATTCAAATAACATTTCATATAAATTTCATTATAAATTCAATTCTGAGATCTTTCAAAAGTCCGACATCTTCCGTTGATTTCAAGGTATTGAGAGAATATCTCATTTATTACGCCATATTGTTGAAGGGCACATTATATTAAAATTATACTTATGAATCTGTTTACGAGTTATAAGAAAGAAGATGAGACAGTTTTAATTTAATGCAATTTCTGCTAAATAATGTGATAAAACTAATAAAATATCTATGTAACTAGAATGACAAGTTTAATAAAGGAAATTTTGAATAACGTTTTGAAGTTTATCGCAAATTCAATAAACATGTTTTTTTTTTTTTTTTTTTTTTTTTTTTTTTTTTTTTTTCAGTGAGTTTCAAAGTTAATTGAAATCCTCCGAAACTCAACTAAAACATACAGTAAAAAATATTGAAGTAATTCAAAGAAAGGGGCAAACAAAATATAACTGTATTAATTTATGTTTTAATTACTCATAAGTTTTCAGTTGAACAAAAACCATTCAACCCTTACTTTTCACTTTCTATTTAAACATAACTAGTCGGATATACCAATCCCAAAACTTTCTTCTATCTCATGCATGTTAATACTTGAAAATTAGCTATCACACTACCAAAATTAAACGGCAATCTATGCCCATCATGAGGATTCCATAGATATGAAATTCCGTGCATTAGTTCTTGAGATATGGCTATCTACGAAATCGTGTAAATACAACAAATTTCAGCCTAGCAGCCCCACCTATTGGGTGCTTTACACCAAAACCTATGTTAAACAAAACTATCAAGCAACCACTTACGTCAAAGTATAACTGAATCTGAAGTTTGGGGGAATTCCGTGCATTAGTTTTTGAGATAGAGTTATTGCGAAAATCATGAAAATGCAGCATAGCAGCGCCACCTATTAGACGATTAACACCAAAGCCTAATCAGCAACAACTTGTGTTAACATCTAACTAAATCTGAAGTTAGGTGAAAATTCGTGCATTAGTTTTTGAGATAGAGCTATTGCTGGAATCGTGAAAAATGCAGCACAGCAGCGCCACCTGTTGAGAGATTTATACCAACACATAATCCGCATCAAGTCATATCGAGAACTAACTAAATCTGAAGTTTGATGAAAATCCGTGAATTAGTTCTTGAGATAGAGCCATTGCGGAAATCGTAAAAAAATGCAGCGTAGCAGCGCCACCTGTTGAGCGATTTGCACCAACACGTAATCAGTATCAAGCCATATCAAGGACTAACTGAATCTGAAGTTTCATGAAAATCCGTGCATTAGTTCTTGAGATAGAGCCATTGCGGAAATCATAAAAAATGCAGCATATCAGCACCACCTGTTGAGCGATTTACACCAACACCTAATCAGCATCAAATCATATCAAGGACTAACGGAATCTGAAGTTTCATGAAAATCCGTGCATTAGTTCTTGAGATAGAGCCATTGCAGAAATCATAAAAATGCAGCATAGCAGCGCCACCATTAAATTCCGTGCATTAGTTCTTTAGATAGAGCGCCCACAAAATTTGTGTCACACGCAGACACACAGACAGACTCACAGACAGACATTTTGTAAAAACATGTTTTTCGGGTTCTCTGACCTCTAAAACGTGTAAATCCGTCGAAAACCGGAATTCGAAAATTTTCATGAATCCAATACTTTCTTCTTGTAAAGATAGAAGAAAGTAAAAAAGATAATATCAACTTTTTATTATATTTAAAATTCATTAAAAATTAAATGAAAATTTTATCTATTCGCAATACGAGTTTGTAATTAATTTAAAAAATAATGTACTTGTTCTAAAATAATTTTCAATCTACTTAGGAATTGTTTTTAAAGCTTCTAAAATAGAACACTATTTATCTATACAAACAGATTTTATTATTAAATCTTAGCTAATTTACTCTGTAGATTTTTTGAAAATACATTCAGAATATAAAATCGAGAAAAAAAAATGATTATGAATATATATTTTATCGAACTGAATCGACATGTCGGAAACATTATACGTATATACACACTAAATTAAACATCTAAAAGAAACAATTATCAAAATTAAAACAATTACATTTAAAAGAAATTTATAAATATCATTATTATTTTTGAGTTTCATAAAAGAAGATATTTTTACATTTTAAGGGGAAAAAATCTAGTTACGTAAAGAGTTGTTACCTTAATATATAAACATCCATCCTCTTTATTGTATTTTAGTCATAATCTCACTTTAATGTAATAGCAAAATTAAAATGGTTTGAATATTAAAAACAGTTAAAATTTAAATAGGTTTTGAGATCAAAAATCAAACTAAAAAATATTGGTGAATATTTGTTTAATTGGGTAATTTAAATGTTTATATTTTCACTTGGCATACCTAGTTGTTCAGCTCCATCAGTTTGATTTTGAAAGGATTTTCCATGACACATTTCATTTAAACTTCATTTATGAATCAATTCTACTATCTTTCGACATTAAAAATTCTCCCGTAGATTTTAATTTTATGGACAGCGTTTCAATTTATTAGTATATTTTTGAACACCAAGAAACATATAAAGATTTTTACTATTGCAACAGTTTATGAGTTTTAAGAAAATGAGTGAAGTTATTGACAAGTTTCAAATAAAAATAATTACTACTAAATAAAATTATTAAATTAATAAAATGACATATGTGAAAATAATTTTTTTGGAACTGATCGCATAGCAGATCTATCTTTGTAGATCTAACTGTTTCTTGCCAATATAAATTGGAATCCTTAAATCTAAAGTAAAAGAAAATATTTAAATTTTGAAATAAAATATAATTATGACTGTTTATGCAAAATTTATTCGTAGATTTCACAGTAAGCATATTATATATTTTAGTAGCACATAATATCACTTTAACATCTAAATAAGTATGAAAAAGAATAAAAAAAGCAAATATTTGTTATAAGTAAAATTCATTGAAATTAATTATTTAAGTTCTTTTGTTTATACGATTATTTTAAAAATACTTTATCTTCCAAAGAAATTAATAATCCTATTGAGGAAGAATTGAAAGGGCATTAATATACTTCAAAATTATAATGCTTTTTGCGCAGATTATTTAAAAAAAAAAAAAAAACTATTATCATTACTTTATTCCGACGGATTAACTCAAATATTATGTTAAATGAAATAGATTTAAAACATAAAAGTTTAGAATATTTGATTTAATGCGAAACCAATAGAACTAAATAAAGTCCTGGATCCGAGCCTCGCTCCCGGCCCAAGCAACGAAAACACACTTAATAAGCCAACTGACACTCAATCTGCAGTACCAGGAAATCCAAATACTTCCAGTTATACCCCAGATTTTCAGGAAAATTTCAAAACATTTCAAGAAATGAAAGACTTAACCAAATTTAATAAATTCTTACAGTGCTTTAAAAGCATAGCAAAATCCATTAAAACCTGCAAAGATCCACTACAAAAAATGTATATCATTATGAATGCTTTTGACAGTCTGGTCAAGAAATTTAACAATGCTGATCATGAGTAATTCCACTTCTTCCTTTTCGTCTCTTTATTTTCTTTCCTGGAATTGTAGCTCTCTTACTTCTCGTATTAACGAACTTAGAATTTTCATTCCTGATCACCCACACATAGATATTATCTTCTTACAAGAAAACCATAATCCTAAATACAATATTAGTATTCCTGGTAATAAAGTTTATCACACTCCGCACTCCGCGTTCAAACAACAGACGGGGGGGGGGGGGGTGCACAGCCATTTACATTAAACACCATCTTAAACACCACACAACACAAAGCAATTTTTACACTGATTTGGATTACACTAGTATAATTTTACAACTTCCACATATAAATATTGAATTAGCATTTATTTATGCTCCACCTAGTAGAAATTTCCCCGTACAGATTTATTCTCACAACATCAACACTGCTTTTTTGTCGGTGACTTTAACGCCAAAAATAGACGCTGGAACTGTCATGGAAACTCCAGAAGAGGCGCTTTTTTACACAACTTAATTCAACATCCTAATTTGAGCCTTCATGCTCCAACCACTCCAACACATATTGGTACAGCTAGGAACACACATGATTCCGTCATTGACTTAGCTATCTCTAAAAATTTCTCATATCCTGTCACTACCACTGTCATTAACGATTTCTCTTTTGACCATCTTCCGGTCTGTTTCAAAATTGATCTTATTAACCCTCTTTCTCCTCCACCATCCGTGGCCACTGACTGGAAAAAAAATTACAAATTACCTCTCTAACCTTGACTTAACTTTTCTTGAAATTAACGCCACTGAAGATATTGACACAGCTGTTGAAACTTTAAATTATCTCATCACTGATGCCCAAGAATGCTCTACTATTCCTCGTTTCAAAAACAACAACATATTCACCCCACGTCGTTACATTTATGAACTTATAAAACAACGCAACCAAATCCAGCGATAGTTTCAAACTTACAGAGATCCTTCTCTTAAACCTACAATTAACAGACTTAACAACAGAATCAGAAATAGCTTCTTTAAGGAAAAACAAAAAAATTGGAATAATTTTCTCAGCACTTTAACTACAGAAGACTATTCTCTTTGACTAATAAAATGCAAACTGAATAAAAATATCACTAACATTCCACCCCTTACAGTAAACAATATCACTTCGTACGCTGATCAAGAAAAGGTTGACACCCTTTCCAATTCTTATGCTAAACAATTCTTCCCTAATCCCACTCAAGCTAGTCGGGAACATATTAATCAGGTTAATGAAACTGTTCGAAGATTCTTAGCCATTCCCCCTGCTGATCCCCCCACTGAAATAAAACCACTCATTATTCACAACATGATTGAAAAGCTTAAAAATCGTAAGGCCCTGTGTATGATAAAATCTCTAACAAAGCTGCTAAAAATCTTCCTAACAACTGTGTTATCTATATTACTCACTTAACTAACTCCATTTTCAAACTTTAATTACTTTCTAAAACTTTTAAAATTTACCTTTTTAAAAACTTTAATTACTTTAATTACATTAATTACTTTCCCAAGCCCTGTAAAACCTCTATCATTTCCGCTATTCCAAAACATGGTACTAATCATCTGGACCCGACTAACTACAGACCCATTTCACTTCTACCATCCTTAAGTAAAGTAATTGAAAGACTTCATCCAGCAAAACAATACACTTATTCCTGAACAATTTGGATTCCGCCCTAAACATTCCACACGACACCAGTTTTTTCGTGTCGTTGAATTTCTCAGTGAACAATTCAACGCTAAAATCCCAGCTGCAGCCATATTTCTAGACATTGAAAGGCATTCGACAAAGTCTGGAACGAAGCCTTATATACAAACTAATTCAGATTAAATTTCCTGCTAGACTAATACACTTCATTTACTTTTAACTTTGCAATCGTATTTTTCGCGTCCGCATCAATCATATTCTATCTGCCATTTTCTTTATCTTAGCAGGGATCCTTCAAGGAAGTGTCCTGGGCCCATTTTTATTTAATAGTTTCTTTAATGCCATTAAAATTTACATACCACGCTCTCTACGTACTTATCTTGCTTTATATGCGGACGATACTACTATCTATGCCTGGCTCACTACCCACACTCACTATACCGGTACCTACAGACACACGTAAACGCTTTTATGGACTGGTGTTCCTTATGGCGAGTCAATATCAATGAAAATAAGACTACTGCTGGTTACTTTTCTAGGAAATTCACCAATCCTAGCAGATTAATCATTAACAATACTGCAATTGAATGGTCTACTGACGCAAAATACCTCTGGGTCATCCTTGATAAAATAGTTAACCTGGAACTAACATATCCAATGCATTAGGAGCAAGGTCACCGGAGCTTGCATTGCACTAAAACCACTTTTAAATAGTAAAACTTTATCAATCTATAACAAACTCTTAATTTACCACACATGCATTCTGCCCATTATAACCTATGCCTGTGAGGCCTGGGGCTTTACATGTAAAACTTCTATGGACAACCTCAGCCGTCTTCATAATAAAACTCTTAGAGCTGTCCGAAACGGATCCCGTTATCTTCGTAACTCTAACATTCGTAGAGATCTTAGAACTATAACCTTACGCAAAAGAATTGTTAACCTCTCCAAAAAATTCTTTACTAGTGTCCTAATCTTCCTAATGAGATACTTGCTGAGCTTCCGGACTATGAAGCCTCCGAACCCCAACACCGGAAACGCCCCAAATACTCCAGTTTAATGGACCCTCAGTGAACTTGTGTTTTGTCTAAATTCCTATTTTTACATTTCCTTTTTTATTAAATTCTCAAAAATTAAAAAAAAGACCTGAAAAGTGCCCTTTTTTTGTTTTTCCGTGGCTTTTGCCACGTCCTTTAGATATTCTAGCCTTTTGCCCAACCCTATTATGTTTTTTGTAGAACATGTTTGAACTTTTACGTCTTCAATCCTTTAAGTTGTCTATTTTATAGTCACACTCACTTAGTAGTTATTAAAGCTACAGCTAAACTCTCTGCATAGAACTTAATTTTAAACCTTATATTATTGGAATGTCCAGGTTTCATTTATTTTATTTACTTTTAATATTTTATTTGAATTTTTTATACTTATATCTTTTTACTTTCTTTTCGGCTTTTAACTTCTGGCTTTTTTTATTTTTTAGAAAACACACAGTAGTTTATTTACTACAGCTATTCTCATAACTCTTAATTATAATTAATCTTTCATTTTAATGTCTGTAGGCTCGTTTTTTTCAATTTTCTTAATTTTTATATTTTTCCGGTATTTGTTTGAAAATACCCTATTTTTCACACTATTTTACTTTATCTCATTTCTCTTCAAAAATTTTAAATTTTTTAATTAGCTTTTAACTGCATTTTATCTCTACCCCAATGGCTCATTTATTTTTGCAAGACAAATCATACTCACACTGGGTGTATGCAACTAGGAAGCCCCTAAAAGAAGATCAACTGTTCAACAACTAAATAAACAAGAGGGTGACGTTCTATATATATGGAACCTAAATTAAAATCTTAAACTAAGACCTAATCTAAAACTAACCCAAAAGAATAGTCTTATGAATGGAATTTTTTTTTTTTTTTTTTTTTTTTTTTTTGAGTTACAAAGGTTAAAAAATGAATTTTATTTCGTAAAAAAATCGTTATTTTTTTTTTTTTTTTTTTTTTTTAACTTTATATCTAAACAATCGTCTTCTTCCAATATGTTAGCTGTAATCTCAATTTAATGAAAAGTGTATTTAACATTACTTTGAATATTAAAACTAGTTAGCATCTGAATGGATTCAATAAATATGAAATAACTAGAGCAGAAGAAAAAAGATGGTTATATTATAATTATTATTAAACATGAGTTAAACACTTAAAATAAACCTAACCTAAAATTATACGCCGCGAATAAGTCAATTAAATGGAAGCATTATTTATTTTTGAATTAGATATGACAAAACAGTATTTTGTTCTCTAAGGAAATAATTGAATCTTGATACTCGTTAAAAATTATTCACTGTATATCTAATAAAGCATCTGCTTGAAATGTGTTACGCGTAATCTCACTGCGCTGAAATACTAAATTAATAACACTTGGTATTGAAGAACGATATTACGTCTGTTCATAATCAATTAAAAACAAATACATAAATGGGACAATTTATTTAAACTGTTTACTAGCACATAAGAATCATTAAAAAATCAAATTAAACCTTCCGAACTTGAGTAAAGGCTTGTGTAAATAAAGCCGTATCTTTTAAATAAGTTGTACTTTTAATTCAATAAACCTTAACTCTAAAATTGTATCCCACGCCATACAAACCGATTTCTTTCCAGACTTTTAGATGCCAAACACATTAAATCAAATTGCAATGTTACAAATACATGCAAGTGCAACAAATGCATGCTGTTCAACTTCCACTAAACTTCCGTATAATGTGAGTTAAATTGGCCCACGTTAAATACCTTCCTAACCAGAAAAATAGTTTGATGCATCATGGAATATTTAATTACATGCTTCTGTATGAAATCTATTTGAATTAATTTCTTTAACAAATTCTTGCTCAAAACGTGTTTAACCTGGATCAGTTTTACTCACATTTTATGTAAGTTTAATTGGAAGTTGGACAGCATGCAGGTGTCATATTTTCCTGGAAGCATGGTTTAATAAATCTGTTAATATCTACTGAAAAAGGGTAGTTCAGTTCAAGCTGAATATGTCATTTTAACATGATTCAAATACCTACCTCCTTGTTTAACGGTTTATGTTACATGTTCTAAACCGTAAGTTACATTTATGTCATTTCTTGTGATTTCACGTTTATTTACATTATTGATGAAGGACTTTAAGCTAGTTCGAAATGTTTAATGTTACATTAATAAATTGACGTAATAAAATTGTCCAATCAAGAATCCCAGATTCACATTTGTTTATTATATAAAAACATGGAAACATTTAAAATGCTTCATTTAAACTCATAACTACATAGTTGTGATAAAATATATACAAATGTTTTTAAAAATTAAAAACACTAGATGTTAAAATGATAAAAAGCTACTCCGAGCGCTTTCGGCTAACCTTAAGCCTTTGTCAAGGAGAAGAGAATAGACTGATAAAAACCCTCGACGCTCGATGTTCACTGTACACATTGACCGGAAACTCTCTTCAGGAATCCCGCAGGTGGTCGTATCCATTAAACTGAAGGAGGGGGGAGGTAGAAAAAGCTCAATCCTCCGAGATACCGAACTCACCAGTAATATGAAGTAAATTAAACCAGATACGCGGAATTTGGTATGATAATACGTCGTTACAACAATTTTTTGCTTGCGTTAAAATTTCCAAAGACTCTCAAATAGCACAACTATTAAAATCGGAGGCCGCCTGCATAATGACTCTCGCTCTATTGAAAAGGATGTCAATATCTCCTTTTCAATAGAGCGAGAGTCATTATGCATGTTTCCGATTTTAATAGTTGTGCTATTTGAGAATCTTTGGAAATTTTAACGCAAGCAAAAAATTGTTGTAATGACGTATTATCATACCAAATTCCGCGTATCTGGTTTAATTTACTTCATATTACTGGTGAGTTCGGTCTCTCGGAGGATTGAGCTTTTTCTACCTTCCCCCTCCTTCAGTTTAATGGATACGACCACCTGCGGGCTTCCTGGAGAGAGTTTCCGGTCAATGTGTAGCAGTGAACATCGAGCGTCGAGGTGTTTTATCAGTCAATTCTCTTCTCCTTGACAAAGGCTTAAGGTTAGCCGAAAGCGCTCGGAGTAGCTTTTTATCATTTTAACATCTAGTGTTTTTAATTTTTAAAAACATTTGTATATATTTTATCACACCTATGTTGTAATGTGTTTAAATGAAGCATTTTAAATGTTTCCATGTTTTTTATGTTTAATGTTACTTTTTAAATTTCGTTATGTTCTTTTTAAAAGGTTTAATTAAATTTATTGTATTTATGTATTTGTTTTTAACACTTCAAATTTTAAAAACTGTTGGATTCTAAATAGTTTTAGCAATTGAAATTCCCATTATAGAAATCTGTTTATTTGCTTACCCTCGCCCGGGAAGAAACATTAAGTGATTGTATATTGATGGGTTTTGATGTGTTTTGATGTATACTCCTTCTTCGAATTTCAAATCACGTATTATCTAAAGTTCATTAATATTAAATTCTATGATCTTCCGATAGACAACAATCTCAATCAAAGATTTAAAGTTTGTAGATAATTTTATATTTATTACGATATTTTGTTGAAGAGGACGAAACTTACGAAGTACATTCATGAACCTGTGTATATGAAAGTGAATATCATATTTAAACAACCTATAATATACTTTTTACTGTCTAAATCTATAAAGCTAATTTTATGTCAAAACTATGGATATCAATATACGAGTATATTGTTTTCAATATAAATGTATTTTGAATAATTTTTGGAGATAATCACAAAAAATCTAATTACTTGTTTAGAAGTGAAAGACTCTAAAACTCTAAAACTAGATAAGTAAAAATGTAAATTTTAAAGATGTACCATATTGAAGGTTTATAAAAGATCGAGAACTAAATCTTATGATTCCTTTCTCTCAAACAGCTGATTTGATAAGAGTGAACATTCAGTTAAGTATGTACAATTATTTTTGTAGGAGAGATTTTATTTTATTGGGCTTCTAGAGTTAATTTAAAAAATATATATTTGCATTTTAAAATATTTGATATAATGACATCTACTGAAAACCAAAAAGTTCTCATATTTTTTAAGGTTTTCTGCATGCAGTTAAGTAATAACTTCAGAAACACATGTTGAAGGGAAAGTACTGCAACCATGATTTGTGTGCGTGTTTATGCCAATGAACAAGATAATGTCCAATCGGTACTTTCCATTGATCTACCAGATGACACTTATGTTATAGACCACTGTTGCAAAAGCTGTGTAGATTTTCTTGATTTGATAAGACTGAACATTCCGTTAACTATGTGAAATATTTTTGTGTATGATAGATTTTATTTTAAGGGATTCTAAATTTTAATTAAAAAATTTCATTTGCATTTAAAGATATTTCCTTTGATATGATGGCATCTACAAAGAAATAAAAGTCCTCATATTTTTTAAGGTTGTCAGTACCTAGTTAAGTCGAAAAGATAATAATCAATCGGTGCTTTCCATTTATCTCCTAGATTCCTCATATGTTATAGGCCACTGTCGCAAGCACTGTGTAGATTTTTCATGATTTGATAACACTAAACATTCCGTTAACTATATGCAACATTTTTTTGTATGATAGATTTGATTTTAATGCACTTCTAAATTTTAATTACAAAAATTCATTTGCATTTAAAGATATCTTTTTTTATTTGATCACATCTACAGATAAATAAAAAGCCCTCGTATTTTTTAAGGCTGCCTGTATGTACTTAAGTTAAATAATCGGTGTTTTCCATTGATCTCCCAGATGGCTCATATGTTATAGACAACTGCCGAAAGCACTGTATAGATTTTTCTAAAAACCAGCTTACCGATAAAGTGTTTAATCCGTTATTTAGAATAATTTAAAAACCGCTGTGCGACCGACTATAAAGGAAAAATCACAAGGCAAATGTGTTACAGTACAAAGGATAAAACCTTGTGGAAATATCACCAAGTATTACGATGTTAAACATTTCTTTAAAAACACAGAAAAAAACGAGACTTTTTGTAAAATATTAGTCCTTAATTAACCCATTAACCGCTGACTTTGCGTTCACGCAACAGTCAAAATAATTGGTCATGCAATGGATAATTACATTGGCACCACTATTTTAGAATTTCAAAAAATGTCTTGTTTATTGGCAGGAATTTTGCTAGTTTAGTAAAGCGAAATTTACCTTACTGAATTTGTGGTGGGAAACTACTTTCAACAGGAAATTTGAAAATTTCTATCGTAATAGTTTTGGCTGTTAATGGGTTCAATGCATTCGACTGAACTTCTCGGTCATCATTTTATAGCCATTTCCCTTTTCGTATATAAAATTTCCTATAGGGATTCCGTGATATTATTTAAAGATACTTTTAACTTTGCTGATAACCAGAAATTCAAAATAAAAACTTTGAAAATTTGCAATTTATTAGAAAAATTAAAGAAGATTTGGTTTAAAAGTTGTTTTATTAAATGTTAGAATACTTTAGATATGGAAAATACGTCTCTGCGGAGTTAGCAGGGATTTTTATCTAGAATCTTTGTAACTGTTGCGTTTACCATATGCATGAAACTTCGTAATATTGAAAATAAATTAAAAGTATACCCTCGTAATCATAAAAGGGACTCTTTGCATACAATCGCAACAGCTCTTATAGTACAATCCGTAAGATGTTCGTCTGCCACCGAGAGGACTAGGGTTCAAATCCCGGGCCGGGTGGAAATAAATATTGTAAACATTAAGTAGTGCCGTAGTTTAAGTACACTGTATTAAGTCTAATTCTTCGAATTTCAAAAATTCACGGAATTCTAAGAATAAATTAATTAATTGTCATTAAAAAAATAAATAAAGTTACAGAATACACTGTTAATTTTTCTGTTATTTAACAGATTCTCTGTTTTTCTAATCTCTGTAATTTTACATAAGACTTAAGATAATTCATTATCAGTAGATTCTCTGTAATTTTGCAGAAAATACATTATCAGTGTAA
Organism: Maratus speciosus; assembly: GCA_963932465.1. Lineage (NCBI taxonomy): Eukaryota > Metazoa > Arthropoda > Arachnida > Araneae > Salticidae > Maratus > Maratus speciosus. The sequence continues at coordinate 177,519,692 of OZ010792.1, forward strand.
AGTTGAGAATACAACATATTTCGTTCCAAAACAGGACGTCCAGCTTTCGAATACAGCCGATTCCATAAAGGTTTTCTTTTTGTAACTTTTTCGACAGTTACAATAATATTCTGAATCTCGAGTGAAGTCATTACAGATTTTTATTTATTTTTTTTTTAACAGGAAAATCAGAAAAATTTAAACTGTCAGTTACCATGTTTTACACTCGAGTTCTTCAGTTAATAACAGTATCTAATCACTAATTACCTTACAATATTTTAAACGTAATTCCATTTTAATGTTACAACAGAATTAACGTGCTTTGAATATTCAAGTCAGTCAGCATCTGAATAGTTTTAGAGACTGGAAATTTCATATTAGAAATTTGGATAATTGCATTCCCGTTTCCTGAATTGAAACAATAAACGATTAAATATTCACTTGACATACTCAGTAATTTAGTGATACATGAAGTTAGATTTTGAATGGAATTCGAGTCACGTTTCATCTAAAGTTCGTTATGAAATCCATTCTAGGATCTTTCGACAGTCAAGAATCTACCATTTATTTCACGTTTTCGGAAAAGCGTTTTATTTATTACTATATTTTGTTGAAGAAGGTGAAAAAAAAAAAACATATTATACTCACGAAATGCAATACTTTAATAAGACATGGAATGCGTAAGTCGAACATTTTCGATATTGATAAGACTGGTTCTACATGATGTCATAAAACTGATAAAATGATATATCTGTTGGGGTCACAGGCGAAATATTTTTGTATTCTGTTCTCACCAGTATTTTTCTAATATAAAATTTGAAGTATATTTCTCTTGCAAATGTTGTTAAACTGTGTGTTAAGGATTTCTGTTTAGAGATGGAGGTGTCAGTTAGTATAAAAAAATAATCGTCTGTGTCAGCCCTGTGGATGGACCAAATGAAAACAAATCGTGATTATAATTTGGTTTATTTTAATAGGAGTGCGCTGAAACTTTCTGTAAAGATAGAGTGAAAAAAATAGGATAATCCCTATTGTGGAAATGGACTTGCCGTAGGTAGTCAAGCAGCAGCATGCGATATGCGCTGGTGGTTTGCCAAATATATCGTCCAGCAGGCAGTTGATTATTTTTGTTATTCATCTGCATTTGTGGAATGTTTGTGAGTAAAAAAGAGCAAAGTAGTGTTATTCGTTATTTAGTAGCAGAAGGAGATGGATTTCTCGAAATGCGTTGGATAATGAAGAAAATTTAGAGAGAACATGCACTGTCATTGACTCGTGTGCAGTACGGATACCAGCATTTATGGCAGGGAATCTGGTGAAGTTTCGGTGGACAATGTTGAAATACCCACCGTATAGCCCAGATCTTTCGCCATATGTCTTTGTTAACTTGGTTTGCTGAAAAAGACATTGTAGGATCGCTGTTTTGACTCCGACAACAAAGTCATGGGCAGTTTTCGAAACTGGTTCCGATTTCAGTCAAAGGACTTCTAAGAATAAAGTATTCAGTACTTGGTAATGGAGATGGATAACTGTTTGTGTGACTTTAGAGATTATGTTTGAAATAAACTTTGTCATTTAATTCTTTTGTTTCCTGTTCCGTTTTCATTTGATCCACATTATTATAGAAAGAATAATATTGATTTAAAGCGGGAAATGCGGAATATTTTTGTAGTTTGTAGCAAGGCCCTCTAAGCAAGTTTTTATGACTTGTCCATAGATTAATGACCAAGATGGGACATTAACGGCAAAATCTGTAATGGCAACTGTACTAGCGTCATTACCGGCAAGAGGGAAGAATTAACAAGCCTCCGAAATTCACCTATGTTGAAGAAATATGTTTACCCTCTATGCTTTGAATATATATTCTTTCCTAAAACGAAGCAGGTGTCAGACGATATTCTATTCATGCTTGCTTTATTTATTTAGCTGCTTTTTTTTTATCGTACTTGTATTGGTCACCTTTAACTTACAAAATGATAGAGTAATAATATAAAAGAAAATTCTGTTAATAACGTAAAAATTTAAGTTTATGAGATTAAATTGTAAAAAAATCAAATTCAGGTATTGTGCTAATTTATTCATATCGATTAAAATTTTATTGGGTTTAATGTCAGTACCTCTATTTATTTTTAACTGTTAGATTTATATAATTCTAAAAATTTGTCGAAATGAGTTTTTCACTATCTGTAATTCTATTATTATTTCTTATATGTTAATATTATAAATATTATTGAATTGATTGTACGTTATTTACTTTAAAAACAATATTTTTATTTTATCTGTAAGAAAGTGAAAGTGCGTAAATTTTAAAAGATTATTGTAGCGATTGTTTAATACGTTAAACTGCATAAATTAATAAAACGTCGGCTATAAAAATTTTCCTACCGAATGGGAATATTTATGAAATTTTCTGGGATTTGCAGAGTGCAATACTTAGTATAATTTTATATTACACCATTACTTTATGTAGCTTTAAATCCAATTATATTTACTTCATATATAGCATTCAAGCCGAAATTTTCACACTGTTTTTGGTTGCAATAGAAAAGATATTAGATATATAAAATAGAATCTCTATTCTATGTTTATGTATCGGTGTAAGATTTTATTGAGAACGTAAACATAAAACATTAAAAAAAGAAAGATCATAATAAGGTAGATGCTCCATAATAAAAATTTTACAAGGATGGGCAGTTTCTTCCCCATTGTCACTAAAGGCGCTACGATCGCAATCGCATTACAATTACTCTCTATGGGAGTGTCTGATCTTGGATGTTAATATGGACTCGCCTAAGTAATAGTCATCCTTAACTATGATGCATTATTCATGATTTCAGAAATTTCTATAGGGTAACTCCGGGAGATTCGCCGCATACGGTATAGATGCCGCACCCCTTATATTTCTTATAATTATCAATAAATGGTCATCAAACGCACAGTATAGGTGCGCAATGAGATTATTTTAACCAGTGTATAGCGTGAATCCCATTTCGATGTTTACTTTTAGAAGTACAATCCTTATTTTGACAAAAGTGCATGATTTCACTGTCCAAACTTTTAAACACGTTATGTTTTAATACTTTTCATACACTAATTACTAAATGCATGCATGATTTCGAAGTCAAAACTAAGTGTAGGGTTTGTATAGAGTACTGTGTGTATGGTTACGCCATTCCCCTTAGCGATGGTAGGTAACTGTAATGGCCGACGTCTGCACCATGCAAAATTGGATACATGCCGCACAGCAATTCCGGTATACATGCCGCCGTTTCTTTTGTACGGGATGATTAAGTGTTATTAACTTTTCCTTTTATTTTTGCACAGACTAACCGTGTTAAGCATGTTATCAAGTTTACTAAAACAAAGGAGAAAAAGGGGGAAAATAGCAAGTATGAAGGGCAAGAAATATGCTAGTCAAGATGATAATAATGAAAAATTCGATTACGCGTAACGCAGAAGTTCTTTGCAATTAATGTTTGGAAAACTACTCCAAAAAAGAGGAAGTGTAATTGGCTTCGTTGTATCATGTGTCAAATGTAGTTACATAAAGACTGTACTTTTTCGACAACATTTCTGTGGATTATAGTAAAAAAAACAGGTCTCTTAACCCATTCGGGACGATAGGTGCATATAAGCACCTTCATAAAGAGCATACAATTTTTTTTTTTTTGGCACCAGTAAAAAAGAAAAGTAATATTTGATTTATTTAATTAGAGCATTTTCATGTTTATTTAAATAAAGGTAAATTATTTTTAAAAAGTGGTGCCAGCCGAATAAAATTTGTGTAAAAGACACCGGTCCCGAAAGGGCTAACAAATAAATTATGAAATACAATTTTACTTTTTTTATTTTCCCTCTCTAATACATTGATGTAACGTTGTTGCTGAAATAACAATTAAAATTTAATGTAAAAAAATAATTCGATAATTTTAATAGTGAAAATAGGCAAACAATTATTAATTTGAATCTACTAATGCGTTTAATTGTACTCATTTAGTTTCATTTTGTTATTACATCGTTAATTATAGTCCAGATATGAATATTTTTTTGAATATTTTTATTTATAATTTCATTCTGTTCTTGTTACAAGAGCGGCATAACTACCGCACACGTGCGGCGTGTCAGCCTGAATGTACGGGTGACGCGCCGCAGTGTAATGTTTTAGAAAAAAATTGTTAAAAAATATTAATTATTTGTTTTGATTTTTTTTTCGCAGCACACGCGTTGTATACTTAACATTAAATAGCACAGCATGATTTTTTTTTAATGTCCACCATGGGACTTTATACACAAATTCAAAAAAATGTGCAGCATAAATCCCGGAATTGCCCTATCTTAAGAACTAATGCACAAATTTTTATCAAACTTCAGATTCAGCTATAACGTGGTATAATTTGGTGCCGATTAAGCTTTGGTGTAAATCGGCGAACAGGTGTTACTAATATCCTGCATTTTTTTCACGATTTCCTTAATAGCTCTCTCTCAAGACCTAATGCGCGAATTTTCATCAAGCTTCAGATTCAGTTAGTCTCTCATATAAAGTTGTGCTCCTGTGGGTGTAAATCACCCTACAGGTGTCGCTGCTATGCAGATTTTTTTTACGATTAATACAATTTTATCAGTAGTCATATCACAAGAACTAATGCACGGAGTTTCATATCTTTAGAATCCTAATGATGAAGGCCTAGGTTGTTATATAATTTTGGCACTCTGACAGCGAATTTTGAAGTATGAACATGTATGAGATAGAAGAAGATTTCGGGATTGCTATATCCGACTTATTTAGTATTAGATAGATCACAAATTGCACGCATTCACTGCTAGTATTTCCAAAAAATACTTGCAATATTAGCGTAATAATGTGTCCGAATGTAAACAATAATGATACAGCACTACGACCTTAATAAAATTGATCAATAACATTTGTTCTCACAGATCTCAAAATTAAGTTCGTCGTAAACGCAAATTTATGAATACTTAACACAATGTTCTTTCTAATTTCTGTTAAAGAGGAAAGCATATTTTTCGCTTGTTTTATTATTGTTATTATTATTATTATTATTATTAAGAACAAGAAAACGGATGACGTTCACGTCAGTAATAATTAAATTTATTATTTGTTAGTAAATATTTTGAAGTAAGATTATTACATATAAACAAGAAAATTCCTGAACCAGCATACACCATGAAGTTTTTTTATTCTATTCTTCTTATATTTTAGGCAAAAAGGGTAATTCCATACTGATGGAAATGGCTTGAGGTGAAAGATTACAAGATGATTACTATAACAAAGGCAGTATTAAAAATTATACTTTTATGATTAGAAGAAATTTTGTCTTTTGTATACTCCTTTAATATTTGTTTTGTATTTTCTATGCAAAAGAGAAAGAAAAAGAAAAACCTACAAATTTTAACAAACGGTACTTTGTTTATAATAATTGATGATAAATGACGCCAAGTCCATACTTGGAAATGAACCATAACGCTCCATAGATGAGTAAAACCCGCTGACTTGATCCCACAGAGTTCTAATACAGTATCTCTATCTCTTAACTCCATGCCTTGATCCGTCCCTAAAGAAAAGCGGTGGGACTTTCATTATTCAGATTCATTCATTTTTATAAAAGCAATATATTAAAAAAATCCTTTAACGCATTGAATATTTAATTTTACTATTTTGTGAAATCTTCAAAAATTGTATTTAACTTTGCTAATTATTATTATTGTTCCAATAAATACTGCTGTTTGTTTTGTCTAATTGTTAACGCAGATCAACATTCCGTCATTTTTGACGGGGTACTACACTAGTTAAATATAAAGCTCAAAATATATATGGTAAAAAAAACTTTTAATAAATACAAATGAATACCTGCTTATGTAATAATTTTATGTGTATATATATGTATTATCAAACTGTGATGACGTTAAAAAATAACAAAAAGATTACATACATACTTTCTTTCTTCCTGCTTTTTCGATTACGCTGTTACGCTTTTTTATACGATTATCCTGGTTATCATAAGAAGTGTGTGTTGAAATTCTTTCATCACACTACGGAAAAATAAATGCCATAAAGTTACAGCAATTAATATTTATTCAAATTAAGTATAAAATACAGCAAAAACTTTATAATCATTCCTTTTTTATTAGCATACATTTACATGCTTTTCTACGGAAGAAATTTAAATATTTAACAAAACTTGATTCTTTACGATTTCACAAGATTATTATTTCAAGAATAAAGTAAAATACTTTTAAATTATATTATTTATAAACTAAACGTGAGTAAACCTTTGTTTATTATAATTTGAAAGTTATTATACTTTGGAAATTGTTTAATTTAATTATCCAACTTTTTTTCAGTTATAAGAATATTTATAACTGCTTTTAATTATGCGAATTTTTCACAATAAGAATCTTTTGTGAAAATAATGTGTCCTTCACACATGAATTTTGACACATACTTAGGGGTACTTCTCAGTCTCACAAACCATTTTTCCGAACAGGTTTTAGGATCTATAGTGGAAATTAAGATAAAAGACTCATAAATCTCGTTAAATCCCTGAAGATACTTTAATGACTTTCGGGTTAGAGGAACATTGAGTATTCTCAAAACTGCAAATAAGTTGGAATTAGTTTCCTTTGAAGTATTTTTCCAAAAGTAAATGTCATTTAATGCGTATCTTTAAAGAAAAGCTAAATGTATGGAATAAACATAACAGGAATTAAAATAATGGACTTTTTATCAATATGTTAATATAAATATTTATAAAAAATATATAATGTTCACAAATAATGTACGTTTTATTTCGTATACAGAATGACATCCAAATGTGTCTATATGCATCATCTGATTTTTACAAAAGTAAAAAATGGCGAAATTATGATGCATTTAAAAAAATGTTATGAAAAATTACGATGTAATGATTAAACTTGACGGTACTTAAACTGTTGTCACCTGACCCCGAGGTACTAGCAGCAAGTCTTCACATAATACTGGAAGTTCTTGCATTCCACAGAAAATTTGTGACTATAACAACATATTAGAAATAATGTGATATAACAAAAAGTTTGCAAATAATTTGAAACAACAAGAATGCTGCTACGACATTTTTAATGTCGTAAATTTAATTTATAAATTCCTATTATTTTAGACATTCGATATTCTGAAATCAAGAGTATGGCAAATTGTTAAAGGGATTCGTGGTAACTAAGATTTTAAGAACTACTGTCATAACCTGATAAATATTGTACTTCATTGACGGTAAATTAAAGATTGATTAAAATAAAAAACGAGAGCTGTTGAAAAATATTATAAATTCTAGTGCAGGGTAGATACCTAATGAACCTTTTGCCCAACATGACACATAAGAAAATTTCTCTGACACGCAAAAACACTTAGATACAATCACCATAGGAAAGAAAATCGGTTTTATGTTTATTACAAAAAGTACAATTTTTTAACATGTAAACGCTATTAAAAACCAATCAGATAGTTTTGAATGGATTAAGACATTATATACCTCAATGCAAGCATTCTGTCGCACCATTTTCTCGATAGCAAGCATACTTTAACATGCGTCCTTATTATTTAATATAGCTGCATGTTAACGTAATAGTGTTTGTATAAAACCTTTATTTAGCAGTAATATTTCTCCATTTAGACCAACGAGAATGCTTCATAATTTGGTTAAATAACTGTTATCTGTAAAAAAAGTTGAATATAGAACAATTAGACAGTACAATTAGATAGTATTCTGTAATTAATTTACAGTGTAGGATGACTAATAATTTTTTCTGAACTGTATCTTTAATCCTTTTTAAACTTTTTTTTTTTTAGTTTCTGGTTCCTTAATTACCTTATTTTCAATGTGTTGCATTTTTTAATTTTGTCAGAGCTACCCATAACATTGCTACTTTTATCCTTTTTTGTGACAACCAGACAGTGATGTTATGTACTTATACAATATATGATCTAGTTAAAATCCATAATAAAAACATCAATTTAAAAATGATGTTAATGTAAAGATAAATGCAATAAAGAGATATCATTTCCGAATGTCATTACTTTAACAAAATAAAAGTGCTTGCCCCTGTGAAAGACATGATAATGTCTTTTTTTCACTTTTCTGCGTAATATGTGAAGAAAATACAAAACAAGTGAAACGGTATCACAATTAAAATGAAACTTTAAGATTTCTGGCGACATCTACTACAATTAATGTGTTATTTCAAATTTTAATAATTTTAAAGAAATTTGTAAAAATGCTGTATGTGTGCGAAAATGAGACTGGCCGAATTAATAAGTTTAATCTTTTAAAATGATAGATAGCAAAGCGAAAATGTGTCATTAAATTATTCATGATATTTAGAGACGGGCATAAAATAATAGATAAAATTTAGATAAAGAGATTTAAAATTAGATATCTTAAATTAGTTAACGTATAGTGGCGTTTTACTATTTTGAGCACATTGCATTAAATCCATAACTTTTTGAATAATTGTAATCGTAAATAATTAGGACTATTTAAATTAAAGTAAATTACATAAAATTAAATATTAAACACATTCAACGTCTAATGTTAAATAAACGAAATTCAAATTTAGAAATAAACATAGTTGAAATATATCGCTCACCCGTATGCAAAGTTACACACCTTACAAAATACTAAGTTTCACTGTATAGGTAAAGCAATATTAGAACTGTGTTAACGTAACATGAAAATATAGTAATTAGCTCTGCATGCTGCTGTAAAAGCAAGTGTAAAACCGTAGCACTGTTAGGAAAAAATACTACAAAAAAGACGATTAAGTAAATTTATCCTCACCACTTTCATAAATGTAACCAACCTTTTGAGTAATGAAGACTTTTCTTGCGGCACAACTTGTCAAAATCTAGACGCTTCTCAATATAGTATAAGTAGAAAGGTGGTTTAACGTATTTGTATACATTGTAAACCATTATTATTATTTTTTTAGTTTATATCAACATAAGTATCAATCGCAGGTTCATAACTGGGTTCCTAAAGTTTTTGTCGCGCATTAATTTGTTACGCGTATATTTTTATATCAAATATTAAAAAAATGTATATGAAGAAATATTGAAGAATTTTTGTACGTGAAGAATAAAACATCAATCAAATATAGCGGTAAAATTTCCATAGATTTCTGAGAATAAATTTAGAAAATTTTTAATTTATTACAAAAGGAAATGCTACAAACAATTTTGCGAGAATTATGTAGATGCGATTTATAAGTCAGAATTTGTTAATGTAATTATTTCAAAACTGCTATTTAAAAAAATAAATTTTGTAATTTCTTTGAATTAAAATATGACTAATCGCGTAGTTTATGTACGTTTAAATAATAATAGAAAGAGCAAGTTAAGATGATCTTCAAACAATTTACTTTCGATCTGAATTAATAAGATATTAGCTTATTTTTCTTCCCGCAAGGGATCACAGTTGTGCATATGGTAAAAACATATATAACTATAAACTATCATCTGCTTCATATTCAGAGAATATATAGAAAAAAAGGCCTCATGAATTTTTAAAAAAATCAAATGAATTACATATTATGAATACTTAACATAAGATAAATATTGCAAAATATTATCGTAATATGTGAATAAGAGAAAGACATCGTGGGTTGGTTTTTTGAAATGTTCCAAGTAATTCAATCGCTTTCCTACAGACCATATTATATGTTGTAATTTTTTTCGTTTGTATACTAAAAATACTTTAATGAAAGTATTTGCATCTTTTTAAACTAATTCAATAATGAGTTTCCATCCGAATAAAATATCCGTTCAAAAAAAAAAAAAAAAAAAAGTAAAAAATTATACATCCAAATGAGAATTTTTAGGATTTTATTCAAACATTTTCGAGTATGGAGATTTTTCTTCAACTTCAAATCTAAAAGGAAACCAGAAATGAGACTCTGTGCAATTTTTTTTTTATTTATTATGAGACATACTGTTTTAAGATTTATCGAGAAAATTTATTATCTCAAGTGAGATGAATAGAAAATAGAATTGGAATGAATCTGCAACTTGATTTATTTTTTCATTACAACTATTTTTCGAAATTCCATAAAAACATAACTAATGTGATTTACATTCTAAGGAAACTTATACTGGACAAATAAGAACCAAATTATATTTGATGATTAACGACACAGCATCTGGAAGTATTAAAAAAACTTACTAAAAAAGAAATTGAATAAAACTTTCCAGTCTAAATTAGGATAGAAATATCATTTTTGACAAACCATAGGAACGTGACTTTTAATATATGAATGGACTTATGGTTTATAATCTGGAGTAAAAATATTTTTTTTTTAAATTTCACATAGAGTTTTGAAGGGAAGGCATTCTTTCTGCAGATATCATAGCTAGAATAAATCTGCAAAGTTGCTTAAAACAAAGATATCTCCATCATAAATCGTTATGCAATTTTATTTTAATTAAAATAATATCATACAATTTTTCACACTATATTACTACATATTTTGTTTCATGCAACGTCGTAAACTATTTATATAATTAAAAATATTTCTACAAAGGGTTTAATAATTACCTATAAAATTTAGAGGATGGGTGTGGAGAAAGTAATGTATATTCCTGTAAGAAGAATAAGACCAAAAAGTGCTACATACAGGAGATAGAAAGATCCATCTGTAGTGAGATACAGAAAACAGTAAGAAACGAGTTTTTTGGATAACATTGTAGTGTAACGGCAAATACAAAACAGGTTTCCAAAATATTGTGATCATACATGGTGCCTGAAAATGTTAGAAGCGATGATAGAGATTTTTATAAAGACATGCATGTAAAAGAAAAACATTTGTTCCTTACAGAAGAGTCATAAAAATCCACTTCATCGGAGTCAGATAAGACAAACAGATGGTACCATAAGAAAACAAATTTAAGCAATAGCTTTTGGTGTTAGATATCCATTTACTTTCCGCTTTTAATACACGAATTTGGCCCGCAGAAATGCTAATTGCCTCCTCTCTAAAATTTTGCGTGGATCTTTGGGAAATTAAATACACCAATCACCATTTTTAAGGAATATTTCATTTAGTTATGGAAAGATGATTTTTTTTATTGTAAATTCTTATTTACATTTCACTAAGTAACATTCTTATAATTTTTAATAAGTTTAATCAAATGAAATTCCCGAATCTATACTAATAAAATAAAATTTATCTCTATCTGTCTGAGTGTATAATGTATGTGTCTGTCTGTGATGTTTAACAAAATCTACAACACAAACAAGACTGAAAATTTAGATGAGTCTTGTCGAAGACAGGCTTTGAAGCACCTGAGTATAAGATTTTTAATTTGTTTTAATTAGCCGACTTATTATTTAAAAGCTCATCGAAAAAGCATTATTTTTATTAAAATGGACAAGCCAGTCCTGCGCATGCTCAGTTCGAAGCTTATAGAAGCCCACTAGCAGATATAAAGATTTTTCTTAGATATAATTTAGATTTGGTTATATATGAAACATTTAGAGGTGAAATGTTTGGTTTGTAAATTAAAAAAAATATTCCGTAGGATTTCCATTTGTGAAAAAAAGATGATACGAAGTACACTACTTTTTACAACTTAATATCAATATTTTAGAACGGAAAATATTCACGTTTCGGTAATGTTATATTTATTACTCAAAAATTTCAATGTTGTTTCAATACCATTTGAATTATAAAAAAATATTTTGATTCAATATTAAATTGCCCGATGTGAAAAATAAAAATGTGAAGAAAGTGCTTTTCATCTGACAAAAGCCTTCATTACTAGGTTTCTTTCGAAAGATTTTCGTTTAAATACAGGGTGTTCAATAATTAAACGACTTTGCTTTAAAGTTGCCAACAGATGGAACTAGAGCTCAAAAAATTGTGAAATTTTTGGACGGGCATAGTAAAAGAATGGGAATTAGTTTGATCGAAAAAAAATTAGTTCAAAATTTCACTCCAGGGGACTTTTTTTAATGAATTACACATTTTAAAAAGTTTTTACACTTTATTTTTCTCAGATTAAATAAGATAAATATTACAGACTGCCCTCTGAAAAAAATAAAACGTAAAAGCTTTAAAAAATTGTAGGTGTTCAAATTAAACGGACCGTACAAACTCTGAAAAAAATCCGCCTACGATATCAGCATTTTTTTTCCACAGTGCTTAGGCCTAGTATTCAATGGGCGGTGGCTAAATGTGTAATTTATTAAAAAACGCCCCCTGTTGGCGAAATTTTGAACAGTTTTTTTTAAGCTCAAACAAATTCCCATTTCTTTATTATGTCCGACACGAAATTTCACAACTTTTTGACCAATAGTTTCGTATTTAGACAATTTTAAAGTAAGGTCGTTTAATTATGGACACTCTGTATAGAAATTTATTCAACACTAATATTAGATACATTTAAAGCCCATTCTATGTAGGTCTCTTGTTTAAAAAAATAATAAAAATACAGACTGCAGAGGGCGTAGCATGCCATGCGTACGTTTCCGAAGGCAATGGTGACCACAAATCTAATTTTGTTTGAATAAATTTCAATTTGAAAATAAAAAAATCGAGTGTGTGCAATATTGAAAGCAGTCGTACCTGTATTTGGATCGTTTACAAATTTTTTCGTTTAAATATATAAAATCATTCAACATTGATTTTACGTATCTTTAAGATTATTATTACAGACCCGGGCAAATCCGGGCGTGTGGTCTAGTTTATTATAATGATATATTTCATTATTTATCTGCAAATAAATAAATAATTTTAATAACTTAATATTTGTATAGATAACATTAATGTTTAATGATTATAATCGATTTTTCTTCAAGTATTATTTATCAGAACAATGAAACTGTCATAGAAAATAATGAAAGAAATTCATCTTCAATTTTTGTGAAAAATGCAATTAATTATAACATTAGTTAAAACAAATTTTTATTATAATTATATTAATAATAATCAATTCTGACTGTTCCAAATCGATTACATATAATTGCTAACTTATCGCCATCTCGTTTTATAATCTTTACATTGTATGGTTGTTATGTTTTTTCATGAGAGTAAATCCCTACAGCAATTTTAGACAATCTTTTACCGCTGTTATTTTAACGATTTCTTTCCACGTTAAATTTACCTTTTGATTTTTGAAAATACAATTGTTTGATTTTGATTCAATGGCCGGAGGCTTTTTACTTAAAAAAAGAACAAACTTGTAAAAATAATACTTTTGTTATTTAATTAGCTAATGACAAATTTGAAATGGATGTGAAATACGTAGATAAATATGTTAATAGTGCATTTAGTATTATTTAAAAGACGAAAGGATTTATCAGAAGTATACGAAAGTTAATTACAAATAACAGTTGAACATGAAAAGAAAAGAATTTCTGAGTTAAGGAAATTGTAAAAAGGAGAAAAATTAAGAAGATTATTGGTTAGAATAAAGAGCTTACTTTTTATTGAAAACACATATCAATTTCACCTAGGGCGGACACTTAATTATACTTTTAAAATGTACTGTAATGTCTGTTCAAACAACACATTTATGTAATGAATTACAGCTTAATTTAAAATGAAAAGTAATGTGAACGTTAAAGCCGAAAGGTTTTATCAGAATTATATGAAAGTTTATTACAAGTAACAGTCGAACGTGAAAATAAATAAATTCAGTGTTAAGTAGAATTGTAAAAAAAAAAAGAAAAATTAAGAATAATATTGATTAATGAATAAAGTGCTTACCTATTATTGAAAAAAATATCTATTAATTTCACTTAGGTCTGTCACTTAATTGTACTCAAATAAGGTACTGTAAAGTCTGTAAAACACAACATCTATGTAATGAATTACAGCTTAATTTAAAAAGAAAAATAACGTGAACGTTAGTATTATTTAGAACGCGAAAGGATTTATCAGAATTATACGAAAGTTTATTAAAAGTAACAGTTGAACGTGAAAAGAAAATCAATTCGGAGTTAAGGAGAATTGTAAAAAGAACAAAAATTAAAAAAGAATATTGGTTACAGAATAAAGCGCTAACCTATTATTGAATATATATATATATTAATTTCAGATAGGGCAGTCACTTAATTGTACTGAAAGAAAGATCTGTAAAGCCTGTAAAATCACATAATTTATGTAATGAATATAGCTTAATTTAAAAAGAAAAATAACGCAAACCTGATGAAAAAAGATTCTTCAGTATTACAAATTTTGTTTAAGGATGTATTGAAATCGAAAATGGTTACTTTTGTACTCATTCGTGGAGTTATTTTAATTCTTAGATGCTTAATATTTTATGATGATCTCATTCCAAAACGGCGTAATCGCAGAGTGTATCCTATTAAAAAAAAAAAAAAAAAAAAAAAAAAAAAAAAAGGAAAGAAAAAAAAAAGAAAGAAAAAAAAAGAACGATCTTTTCAAAATCCAATTGCTGCAATTTTCAATCATTAAACTTGAATGTTTTAAAAATAAATCGTAACATATATTTATAGTCGTACAAGTAAGATTTTTTTCAACTGTAGTACAGTAGAGATAAGGGAAAAAACTCCTTTAGGTGGAACTAATTGGAACAAAAATTATTCTTGTTGTAAATGGCAGCTAACGCGCTGTTAATGAACATACTAAAAATATACAGTCGTACTGTTGCGCAAAATGTGTTTTTTTTTTTTTTTTTTTTTTTTTTTTCTTGGCGGACATCTTGAAAAAAAAAACCATGAAACATTTTAAAAAATCACAAACATCTATGTGGGGTGTGGGGTATCAAATGGCAGGAAATTTTGAGCTGAAAAAGAATATGATATTTGTGTTTAAAAGTAGAAGTAATTAAAAGGAAAAGAATATTGCCTAGTTAAACTGATGGCATTGAGTCCACAGGCTATTCGCACTAATTGTATATTATACTCTTATTTCAAAGAATAATGCCCCTCGAAAAATAAATGAAGGAATTAGCCCCCTCCCCCCCCCTTATACTTAACCAAAGAACCTCCACATCTAATCAGGGAAGCTCTTTAACATAATAAAATGGCATACCAAATTCAAAGCAAATCAGATAATTTTGTATTAAAAAAAACCATTACGCTAAATTAAGCGATGTATTAGTTCACCATTTCTCCCAATGCTGAATCAATGAACCTTCAAATCTAATCAGAAAAGCTCCTTATCAGAATGAACCTGGAAAAAAAATTAAACCAAATCAAATAATTCTGCATAAAAACCCATTTATCTACATTAAGGGGAGGGAACACTTACCACCCCCTTTATATTAAAGCAATGAACCTCCAAGTCAAATGAAGAAAGCCATATCGGAATAAACCGGTATATCAAATTTGAAGCAAATCGAATAATTCTGCATTGAAAACACATTTATCTAAATTAAAGGGGGAACTAGCCCCCCGTCCCCCCTTTATGCTTAACCAATTAACTTCCAAATCCAATAAAGGGAGCTCCTCAGCATAATAAACCGGTATACGAAATTTGGAGAAAATCGAATAACTCTGCATGAAAAACCCATTTATCTAAATTAAGAGGGTTTAGCCCCCTTTCCTCCCTTTATATGCAACTAATGAACTTCCAAATCTTATCAAGACAGCTCCTTAACATAATAAACCGGTATGCCAAATTTGGAGCAAATCGCATAATTCTACATGAAAAACCAATTTATCTAAATTAAGGGGGGTAGCCCCCTTTCCCCCTTCATACTTAAGTAATGAGCTTCCAAATCTAATCAGGGAAGCTCCTTAACATAATAAACCGGCATACCAAATTTGGAGCAAATCGAATATTTCTGCATGAAAAATCCATTTATCTAAATTAAGGGGGAGACTAGCCCACCTTTTCCCCCTTTTATCCTTAACCAATGAACCCCAAAAACTAATCAGGGAAGCGCCTTATCAGAATGAAACTAGAATTTTTTTTAAGCAAATCGGATATTTCTATCAAAAATTATCGCGTTACGTTCGTACGTACATACAGAACCGGCGGGCACTTTAGCTCTCTGGCTTTGATAGCCTGTGAGCTAAGAATGAAGGTGAAAAAATAAAGGATTTTGGATTCTTGAAAAACATCATTTTATTTTAAAAATTGCAAAAATTGAAATAAGCACACAAGAAAAAGGATTTAATTATATCTATAAAATCATTTTTATGTATCGAAATTCAAATCTCATCTTCATCTAAATCAAACCTGTCTCCTGCGTTTGCACATTCCTTTCCACGACGGTTTTTACAAACTACTGAACATGGAAGTCAATATCAGTGACATGTACAACACTTTGTAGTGTTACATGGTTCCTCAACTGTAGTTTGGAAGGCACATTTAATCATATTTAAGTGTTTGGTTCTGGGTTTATGTCTGCTAGTATCGACTGAAATTCTCCATCTACCATATGCCAACCCCATAATATAGGATCAGGAGTTCGCATATTAAGATATTTCCATATAAAACACTGCAAATGTACTCGAAATAGATGGTATTTCGATGCATTTTGTGTTGGAGGAAAACGAGCTATATGAAATTCAATTTTCTTCATGTATTGTTCATAAAGAAGCCGGTTTAAGTCACTTGTTTCAATGTTGCCTCTATAAAGTGACACAAGAACAGCAATTTCAACCAATTCTTCCATACTAACATCTTTGGATGATCCATAATCTGAAGCCCATTCGCATAAAATTTTCGACTGAATTATTTTTTGACAGCAGAAGATTTACTTTTCCCAAATAATGCACTGATGATGTCACATCCTGTTAATGCATGAACAAAAGTAAAGTTTTGCAAGCCTTCTGTAGAATAGATCTTTGCAGAGCTTGAATAGCATGAATATTATCAGATTGTATCGCAGACTGCATGAAAATGTTCTTCGAAGAATGATAAAGTGGTTGGATTAAAGTGTCAGGGTCGTCAACAACTACAGTGACATTTTCTTCCTGGGCTACGTTTTAAGCTTCTCTAAGGATTACAGTGTATGTATCACCTTCTGCATGAATGAAGGAATGACCCATTTCTTGAAAATAATTCCCCTGCATATTGGTAAAGCGTTGTTTGTTTGTAGAAATAGACAAAAAAATTGCTTTTCTTGATGATTACGGGGTGAATTTTCATCAAAGGATACTACAACAGATGATTACTTGCTGAGCAATCTATGCTCCATACGTTTTATATTTGGTTTTTCATACCCATTAAAAACTATTGTCACTATTCCATACCTTCTGTTGACACACGATTCGTATTTCCTTATGACATCACCAAAAACTGCAGAAGTGGACCATTGTAACTGGTGAATTAATGCACCACGATCAAGAAGATAGTACATAGTTTGCTGGAAATGAGACCGATGTATTTCGGTGGCATTCCTGCTCTATAATGAGGGTGCCAATGATTGATTTATCGTTTTTAGGTACGTTCGTAATTATATAAATGCGTAGCACCTATAGTCGTCGTTCAGTCCGTCAGTCTGTCCGTCCGCATATAACAGAGCAAAAACTATCCAACCGAATGGTCAGACATTTTAACTATATAATTGTTGCAAAATGTTGTCGAGTCATTACAAATTTTATGAAAATCGGATGCAAAGTTTAATTACAGGGGTAGTCAAAATTTTTCCGTTACATTAAGGCCAATGGGAAAAAAATATTGCAAGTGCATTTTAATGATGTTACAGCCTTCCGAATGGTCTGAAAATTTAAATATATAATTCTTGCAAAATTGTGTCGAGTCATTTTAAATTTTATGAAAATCGGATATATAGTTTAATTACAGGGACAGTCAAAATTTTCCGTTACATTACGGCCAATAGGAAAAAATTATTTCAAGTGCATTTTATTGATGTTACAGCCTTTCGAACAGACTGCAATTGATATGCACTTATGAAGTGCACTAAAATATACATTCAGCACAATATGCGGTGCAAAAAATATTTGTAAAACTAGTTATTGTACGCACGAACCTCATTTGCCACGTTTGACAAGCAATTTCCAACTCGTTCTCATTTGCTGGGTACGATTATCAAATAATGAAACTGGTAGAATGAATAACTGAAAAATCCATTTGTATGTTGAGCGCTCTTATTCACGGAGATACAAGCAAGCATCTTCGTGTTTAAAAGAAGAGAATCTACATGGTAAGTCTCACCAGCAATAATAATTCCTTTTTTCAATACTTTATTGAATTCAGATTAAGCAGTTATCATGAAAGTTGCACCTTTAAAAGGTTCATAGGTTTTATCTTAAATGCTGCTTCCAATGATATCAGAATTTTCTGCAGTTACTTTGTTTTTAGTGCTATAATGTTCCTTGTAATTCCATTAAAAAGATTCCATAAATCGGGTGAAGTAGCAGTAAATGAACTGTGGTCTATAAAAAATAACATTTTTCATATCTTCGAAATCGCTCGCCATTCTTGCATCAATTAAATCAGTATGTTGCTCACTGCCAATACGTGGTTAGCAAACTCATTGCACTTGCTACTTCACAACATCTAGAATGGTTTAAAATCCAAGTTTCACATAGACTTTCAGTAATACCTCCCCCATGAGTTATTCCAGAACGACTTTTAGTGGATTTCACGAGCGTTTGCTCAATGTGTATATGGGTCCAAATACCAAAACAATTCCTGTCCTTTCTTCGTACATTAAGGTGGCCCTCATTCAGCATTTTTTAGAGTTCCGGTTTCGTTGTTTTTAGTTTCCGCATTTGTTGAAGGTATATTTTTGCCCATTTAGCATAATTGTTATGGCCTGAACTCGCAAAAATGGTAGCATATGTTCAATCGACATTAAATGCATTTCAAAATTTCCTTATCGCTCAGTCAAAATAAATCTTATTACAATATCCACCACGTTCAGATACAATAGCCAGAGTTTAGCAGTATGGCTTTTTGATTTAAGAGGGTTCTTCTTTTCCTGTATTTGTGTTGAAAGTTTATCAAAATCAGGATTTGAAATAACTTCCTCTAACTTGATAACACCTTAGAGCACTTTTTGGTAAAGGTGAATAAATTTTTCAAGATTAAAATCATCATTTGACTCAGTGTTGCTAGATTGGGGGCTTTTTTAATTCAGATTATTTGACTGTCACCACTTTCCTGAAATAGCATTATTCGCCTTATTTTTCAGAATTTTTAATCGATATTTAAATGGGCCGAATGTTTCTATTTCGAAAAAGCGGTCATAATCAATAATCTGGGGACACTGATTTGACTCCACTTCCATTGCGTCACCAGTAATGCATCGACTTTTTGATGCAATCTCGCTAAAATCTGATGATATGGGGTAATAAGATGTAGCATAGTGTATTTAACGTTGAACTACGGCGTCGTGTAGGCATTATTTTTCAAAAATTCCCCCATACTTGATCTTTAAAAACATTTTACTTTTAAAAATCCAATATCATACTCTTTCTAAGCATTACATTGCCTGTAATTTGACACCCAACATGATTTTTAACATTTCGTTTTTAATTTTTCAGATTATTTCAAGATGGCCGCCAAAAAGCATATTTTGCGCATCAGTACGAATGTATATTTTTAGTATGTTCATTAGGAGCGTGTTACCTACCATTTACAAAAGGAATAATTTTTTTTCCAATTAGTTCCACCTCTAACGCTTTTTCTACTGTACTACTATTTATATCTGGACAATTTTACAACTTTAAGTAACGAAATTTTCAGTTAATAAAATTAAAGAAAGCAAAAAAACCGACTGCGTAAAAAGCGAACTAATTAATTATTTTTTATTATTATTAATTTCTCACCAATGTGAAACTATTTTTTATATTACTTACCTATTTTTTTTTAATTTACTGTATTGATAACTTTTAAATTGCATTTAATTGTTAGTTCCTGTCTACACTGTAAATTAAAATGTCTGAAATTCAGACACTTAAGTGTCTGAAACCGAGTGTTCAATTTTCCGACATTTTAAAATGTTTGAATTTTTTCAGACATTTGTTGCGTCTGAATTTCAGACACTTCAAACGTCTTAATAGCATCCATTTTTTTTGTAAGCATCATACGTAGTCATGTTTGACCACGTTGAATCCAGGAAAAATATTTGGCTGGAGTCCTGCTCCCTCCACGCCCCCCCCCCTCCCCCTACAGCCTGATTTTTTTGGTGCTCCCAACTTTGGTATGCAATTTTCATTAAGTTGATAATTTAAATCTTTTACGACATTTTACTGATTATAATCAATATTTTGAACTTCAGGAGTAGAACAAGATTAAAACAAAAAATATTTATCTAAATATTAATTTTTTTTATTTGATTTGTTTTTAATCTTATTTTACTTTAAAAGTTCAAAATATTGATTATAATCAGTATAATTTCGAAACAGATTTAAAATATAAGCTTTACAAACATTGCACATGAAATTTGTGGGCACTACAATTGTAGGGGGCGGGGCACGATCCAGTCTGCCCATTCTTTAATCAAGAAGTTCTTTTGCAATAAATGCAACCCTGCATTATTGTTATCTAAATTGAGATGTCCGGTATTCGGGAGTATATGTTGTGGAGGTTAATGGACATTCCCGAATAGCTGAAACATCTATTTAGCGAATACATTTTTTAATCCGGATGGCATACATATTTGTATATTTTTACTTCACAAAAGCAGACCCCTCCGATTATCGGACAAATTCAACGGCAAGGGCTAATGAGGGCATTTTAAGGTACATGGATAAATTTATATATTTCTTATAATCTTGTCGTACTCTACTTCATATAATTTAAAAATAGAATTTTTTAAAATTTATATTGCCACATAGGCAATTTTACATATATATCAGATGATAAACACAACAGTTATTTAACTATGAATAAATAAATAAATATTGTACTTTAACATTTTGCACTCGAGGGCTCCGGATCGGAGCTATTTAAAATCAATCTTCAAACTCGAGGGCTCGGCTACGGAGACAATGCAAATAATTTTGTGATACCATGTAATCTTGGCTTTTCTAGACAGATATCACAAAATTATTTGCACAAAATTATTTGGTGCCGTAACGGAACACTCGAGTTTGAGGACAAATTTTAAATGGCTCCGCTCCGGAGCCCTCGAGTGCAAAGGGTTAATATTGAGAAAAAAAATTGCTTCATATTTTGTTAATTATATTTTGTGTTTTAGATATTGTCCTACTCTAAAATTTCAGAACTTTCATTATAATCAGTGCAAGATTTAAGATATCTGCTTTACGAAAATTTCATACAAAATCCCCCCACCACCGCCTTCGCGAAAAAAAATGAAAATCCTTATCATTTAAAAATTAGATTTTTTAAAAATTTATATTGCCAAATGGGCTTATTGTTATCTTTCCTATGAGCTACTAAACCCTTTTCATTAGATATCTAGCAAAATAAGTATAAAGCCGCAAGAAAAAGAAGTTAGCACATAATAATCCCTGATACACACTTGCGATGCTTATCAGTAAAGTCTAATTGGGAAATGACCTTCGAAGTGAAATATATTTTCTACACACGCAGCGAAATCGAAATAAACAAATGATTTCATTTTCCTGATTGGGTTACATCTGTTTCAAAGTGAAAAGATTTCCATATTGAAAGATTTCATAGCTTTAGAAATACATCTAAGAAATATTTGAGATATATATTCTTTTTCAATTATATGTAAATTTCATAATAATCAATTGTTTTTTTTTTCCAAAAGTGAAAGCCTATAAATATATTTTTTAATTTCAGCTGAATACTGTTCCATAGAAAAAAGAAGAAAAAAAAAGACAATCCCGAAAATCCCGGGATTTTCAGGATTAAAATTAAAGCGGGATCCCGAGATCTCAATCTGGAATTATAATCCCTAGCTATCAAGTAAGAAATCTTTAGGAGATCTTTCAAAGTTTTTTTTTCTCTATTTCCTTGTGGTCGTTTAGTGTAAAATAAGCATTAGTCATTCAAACTAAGAACCGCCATGGAAAAAAGAAAAAAAAATCAAGTGAATGAACTTAACTTAAAATATGTCTGTTTTTTAGAGATGTTATTACTTTAAACTAGGGGGGGGGGAAGATGAGAGTAAATAATACATAATTTGTAATAAAAGACAACGTCATAAGTTTTAAAATATATACTTCTAGAATTAATGTTCTTTTTTTTTTTTTTTTTTTTTTTTTTTTTTTTTGCAAAGAGATTCAAAATTAATTAAATTTCATACAAGATTTTGTTCAATACAATAAATAAAATCATAAAAGACACTAATTTTAGTACAATAAAGAAATTATGACACTTACTTCAATCGCTGTTTGCAAGAGGTAAGAAAAATTCCTCGATTTGAAATTTTAGAAACTACCACAACCACAGTGAGGGAGAAAGACATGCATCATTTTAAAAGGAAATCCCTTACGACTAGCCATATTTAAAGAATGAAATGCTCCATCCTCAGAACATAATCTGCCAGATAATAGATTTCCTTTTTTTTTTTTTTTTTTTTTTTTTTTTTTTTTTTTTTTGCCAGCTTCGACAGGACGAAGATGAATAACACAATTTTATTGATATAAATTAATACGAATTAACACTAAGTCCACTGCACACGCTTTGTAGAATTTCCGGGTGTAATCTTAAAAGCGTCCTCTACTTCTGTTCTGTGTCTATCCCGCCCTTGTATCGACGACAGCTTCTAAGAGACATTTGATGTCAAGCACACACGTCAGATGTATGTATTCAATAAATAAATAATCCAAGTGAATACGAATTTAAATCAAAGAATTTCACATTCCGCAAAATACGAATTACACGCGTACATAAAAACAAACTTTGTTTGAATTACAACGTATACCAACTTCAAACAAAGACATCTAAAACGCATGCGCAACTGAGAGTGCCCCTGGTGGTCAAAATGTCTTAAATTAAGACAAAATGTCTTAAATTAAGACACGTTTCAAGCAATGAAGTGTTTTAAAATAAGACGTTTGTGGCTATTTTAGACATTATTCTCAGTTCGTTTACACCATGATCATAGTAAAACACTTATGTATCTTAAATTAAGACATCTGTAATGTCTTAATTTTCAGATTAAGACACTTAAGTGTCTAAAATTCTTTTTCAGTCACATATGTGTCTAAATTTAAGACGCTTCTATTTGCAGTGTATAAAACTATTTGATGAGGCCTATAGATGTCTATGAAGATTAGAGTTTCAGTAAAGCTAGAGATCCTACCTACACAACTTCCAGTTTGTGTAATATTTAAACGGAGCTTCTGGCTGTAAAATAGTCCATAAAACATCGTCTTCATTTTGAAAGACCTATCCAATGATATGCCACTCAATAGGGTGCATATTTTTTTTTTCGTCTCTACCGCAATTTTGTATTTCACGGCCGCGATTTTGAATTTATAAAAACAAAACCTAGCTTATAACCATCGGACGGTTAAGACGAATCGATAGAGACCTCATTCATAAAATCCATCTAGCCGTTGGGTTGTTTCGAGGGTATAAAGAAATCCACATACCCATATACGCGTGAAACACATAACCCTTCTTGGCAGTCGGGTAAAAAATTACATCTTAATTTGAATAAATATAATTTTTAACACTCTTACGTATTTCATTAGACTATTTTTGTCTAAAAATACTAATTTTCGTAATTTTATTTTTCTATCACAAGCCTTCGAAGAATTAACACTACGGGCCGATGTGGGTGATTTACCGATTCTAGCTGGCCAAAATTATTTTTGGCGTCAATATAGTCGCATAGCCATGACATTGAAAAATGTTATTGTTATTCACTATTGAATGTTAGATATTTCGAAATGTAGCGTGCAACAGTCATAATTTCATTACAGGGACATTCAAAATTATTTCATTACATTACGGCCTATGGGGAAAAATCGTTTAAGGTTGTTTTTAATAATGTTTCACAATTTCAAACACTTTAAAATTTATATATATATCTATATAAAGTGCACTAGAAAATGAATGCTATAGAATATGGTATGGATAGCATTTATCGATCATTTACAGGGACACTAAAAAGAATTATGTTACATTACGATCTACGGAGAAAAATTGTTTGTGGCATATTTTGTTCATGTTACACTATTTAAAAAGTATTTAAATTGATATATATCTTTGAGATGCTATATAGGATGCTTAGTATTGAATATGATGTGCCATTCATCTTTCATATAGAGGGGCACACTAAATAAATCAGTTATATTTTTCTCTATATGAACAATAATTGATAGAAGTGCGTTTTTAGTTGTGGAACACTTTTTTTGCATTATAAAAATTGCATATTATTTAGTGTGTATAAATTCAATAAATCATATACAGGGCTGCACAAAACATCTGAAGTACATTTCCGTTTCTGGACGGAAATTGCTGACGAGGAAATTTAAACTGTGGTATGCGTTCACTAACTGTCCTAAATTTTAGCATATTGTGGATTATATGATAAATCTATAGTTTATATACAGGTATGTACAAAAATTTCAGCTATTTCTTTTACTTTGGTTGAAATTGGTTTTTCAAACGTGTTATATGTTTTACACATTTTTACTTAGACATCGTTTTTCACGTTATTAAGCATACTATTTGAATTCAAAGGCTGATTTAACACAAGATTGGCCTTAGAGTAAATTTTTTGAATTGCATTAGATAAATAAATATGCAAGGTTATCAAATACAAATCTTCATACCAATACTTTTCACAGTTATTATTTTATTAACAAGTAAACATGAATGAAAAAATCTTCAGGACGCTTAATGGGTTAAATCCATTACCAATAAACTAAAAATTTAAGGAAAATTGCAATAAAAACATGTATAATAATCACTTATAAACAAATTAAGTTAAAATAATGCTATAAAAAGTGATAGAATATCTTTATTAAGACTTACGATCGTTTCATCGCACAATCGGCGACATTTTCAAAATCAATCATAATAGAAAATATTTTCACATTACTTAAAAACAATAATATAGTAAACAATGTCACGAGACATGAAGCATAATGAAAATATTGCAACCATAAAATAAAATAAAAATTAAATTAGCTATTTGCGAGCGTGGATTAATTTTCACATAATTTAAAAACAACAAGGTAAAACAATGTCACGAGACATCAAGCATACTGAAAAACATTGCAAAACATAAAATAAAATAAAATTAACTTGGCTATTTGCGAGTGTGGATTAACTTTTACTATTGTTTCTACAATTACTTAGTATCTCTTTCTAAATTCTAGGTAAATCAAGGGACACAGAATCATTGCAAATATTCTCGTTGCGTAAAAATATTTCTATTGATTCTCGGACTATGGATGGAAAATAAAATCTTGATGGATAAATTAACTTGCTATTTTTAAATTCAATCTGTAAAGGTTCTTCGCTGCATAATCTGGCCAAAGCTGTGGTTCTTCTATTGTATTTGATGTCTGCTATATGTTCTTTGATTCTAGTTTTAAGTTTTCTGCTTGTCATACCTATATAAAACTGCTTTGTTCCATCTTCTTTGGTGAAAGGTATTTCGTATACTCCTGCTAATTGTTTGGACTCAATTTGATCTATTTTTTTGCATACTATATTTTTTATTTTCATGGATGGTTTTGCGACTAGGAAGATATTGAATTTATTGAGTTTATATTTTAAGCGTTCGAAGAAACCAGGAAAATATTGTAAAGTGGATAACGTGGAATTTTGTGGCTTGAAATTTCTTTTCTTTTTGTTCTTCAAGCTCTTAATTAATTTTTCTATGGTGCTTTCTTTGTATCCATTGTTTCTTGCAATATCATATATTTTATTTATTTCGTTATTTAAATGTTCAGGGGTACAAACTGTGAAAGCTCTCTGAATAGAATGTCTAAATGCAGAAACTTTGTATGAAAAAGGTGCTTGCGCATTATTAGGGATAATGGATTGACTGGCTATGGGCTTTCTGTACACAGTGCGCTTTATTCCTTGGTGCGTCTTGATTAATAATACGTCTAAATACGGTAGCGTACCATTTTCTTCTATTTCCAATGTAAATTTAATTTTAGAATCAAGATTATTAATCTGGTTCAGAAAGTTATTGAGCAAGGTTTCTTCATGTTGCCATACGATGAAAATATCGTCTACGTATCTGATCCATGCATGGGGGGTATAATCCAAATTGTATATATCCATTTCAAGAGGTCGTAATATGAATTCAGCTAATAGTCCTGATATAGGAGAACCCATTGGAGATCCGTTATTCTGTTTGTATATTTTTCCGTCGAAAGTGAAGTAATTATTATTAACTATGAGATTAAGAGCACTCTTTAGAGTAATTTTCATATTTTCGTTAATACTCTCCATGTGGTGGATGCAGTTATTTATATTAGTAACGGCTTTTTGGGTATCAATAGATGGGTGTAAAGAGACTACATCTAGACTGGCAATTAAATAATTCTGAGTTAAATTAATGTTATTCAAATATTGAATGAACTCATAAGTTGAATTAATTACATGATCAGAGTTGGGCAAAATATTTTTCAATAAAACTACAAAAGCTTTTTCCATAAAATATGTGGGGCTTGAGCATTTATTTACTATTGGCCTTATTGGCATATCTATTTTGTGGTCTTTGAGTCTGCCGACAATTGCTGGGATTACTGCTAACTTATTAATTCTCATTAGAACTTTCATATTATCAGGCCAGCTCCCTTTATTAACCAATTCGTTAACTTTTTTGTTAATTATGTTAAGTGGATTCTTCTTGACTTGTTGACAATCCATATTGTTAATACACTGTACCATTTTATTTTTATAGTCATCAGTATTTAATATGGCTAATTTATTAGATTTATCTGTTTGGACTAAAATAATTTCTGTATCAAGTTTAAGATTTTTCAAAATATTCAATTCTTCCTTTGGTACTATTGTGGGTTGCTTAATTAACTTCTTAAGTTCGTGGTACATAACATTGCGAATTTCTTCTTTATGATCGTTATTAGCCGACTGTACAATGTTTTCGAGTTCCGGAATTATAGATTTTAGATTAGGCTTACCTGGAAAAATGTATTTTGGCCCGCGCTCAAGCACTTTTATTTCTTCTTCCGTTAAAGGTCTGCTAGATAAATTTAGAAATTCCACAGGTTGGCATATATGGTTGATATAGGACTTTTGTGCGTTGCAAAGATTTTCTATCTTGCGAGCTTGTACTTTTTCTTTCAAGCGGATTTTACCGTATCTATATTTTTCCAGGCTGTTCATGAGAATATCAAATATATAGTGTGGAGTAGAGGCTGCGAATTCATAATATAAATCTAAGGTTTTCTGTTGTTGTTTACTAATATATGCATACTTCTTTCTAATACATAATATTAAACATTTTCTCTCAAATTGTCTATTAAGTTCAGTAAAATTATAATTAGCAAATTTATTTCTGTTTTTCAAAAATGAAGGAATTATGTTCCTACTTCGGAATAATTTAAGAAAATCCAAATTCAAAAGTTCCCGATCCAGGCGTAGTCTTTCATATTTGAAACGCGAAAATATTTTCTTATCAAACTCTTCAAACATATTCATTCCAGCATCGAAGAAATGTTATAAAAACATGAATAATAATCACTTATAAACAAATTAAGTTAAAATAATGTTAAAAAAAAGTGATAGAATATCTTTATTAAGACTTACGATCGTTTCATCGCACAATCGGCGACATTTTCAAAATCAATCATAATAGAAAATATTTTCACATTACTTAAAAACAATAATATAGTAAACAATGTCACGAGACATGAAGCATAATGAAAATATTGCAACCATAAAATAAAATAAAAATTAAATTAGCTATTTGCGAGCGTGGATTAATTTTCACATAATTTAAAAACAACAAGGTAAAACAATGTCACGAGACATCAAGCATACTGAAAAAACATTGCAAAACATAAAATAAAATAAAATTAACTTGGCTATTTGCGAGTGTGGATTAACTTTTACTATTGTTTCTACAATTACTTAGTATCTCTTTCCAAATTCTAGGTAAATCAAGGGACACAGAATCATTGCAAATATTCTCGTTGCGTAAAAATATTTCTATTGATTCTCGGAATATGGATGGAAAATAAAATTATTTTATTTAGACGTATTATTATTGACATTGTGTTATTGATATTATTGATATATTGTATAGACGCTACCGTATTTAGACGTATTATTAATCAAGACGCACCAAGGAATAAAGCGCACTGTGTACAGAAAGCCCATAGCCAGTCAATCCATTATCCCTAATAATGCGCAAGCACCTTTTTCATACAAAGTTTCTGCATTTAGACATTCTATTCAGAGAGCTTTCACAGTTTGTACCCCTGAACATTTAAATAACGAAATAAATAAAATATATGATATTGCAAGAAACAACGGATACAAAGAAAGCACCATAGAAAAATTAATTAAGAGCTTGAAAAACAAAAAGAAAAGAAATTTCAAGCCACAAAATTCCACGTTATCCACTTTACAATATTTTCCTGGTTTCTTCGAACGCTTAAAATATAAACTCAATAAATTCAATATCTTCCTAGTCGCAAAAACATCCATGAAAATAAAACATATAGTATGCAAAAAAATAGATCAAATTGAGTCCAAACAATTAGCAGGAGTATACGAAATACCTTTCACCAAAGATGATGGAACAAAGCAGTTTTATATAGGTATGACAAGCAGAAAACTTAAAACTAGAATCAAAGAACATATAGCAGACATCAAATACAATAGAAGAACCACAGCTTTGGCCAGATTATGCAGCGAAGAACCTTTACAGATTGAATTTAAAAATAGCAAGTTAATTTATCCATCAAGATTTTATTTTCCATCCATAGTCCGAGAATCAATAGAAATATTTTTACGCAACGAGAATATTTGCAATGATTCTGTGTCCCTTGATTTACCTAGAATTTGGAAAGAGATACTAAGTAATTGTAGAAACAATAGTAAAAGTTAATCCACACTCGCAAATAGCCAAGTTAATTTTATTTTATTTTATGTTTTGCAATGTTTTTCAGTATGCTTGATGTCTCGTGACATTGTTTTACCTTGTTGTTTTTAAATTATGTGAAAATTAATCCACGCTCGCAAATAGCTAATTTAATTTTTATTTTATTTTATGGTTGCAATATTTTCATTATGCTTCATGTCTCGTGACATTGTTTACTATATTATTGTTTTTAAGTAATGTGAAAATATTTTCTATTATGATTGATTTTGAAAATGTCGCCGATTGTGCGATGAAACGATCGTAAGTCTTAATAAAGATATTCTATCACTTTTTATAGCATTATTTTAACTTAATTTAAAAATTGCAATTTTCAAATTTTCGTCGTTTGACCATCTTTCTTTGAAGTGTTCTCGCCCATCAGTTGTCAAGCGGCCATTTCTTAATGTACCAGCTCCACAAAAAACTGTTTTCTACTTGAATATACTCTTATTAATTAGCATAAATATATGTTTATAAATATTTCTCATTTAAAAAAAAAAAAAAAAAAAAAAAAAAAAAAAAAAAAGAGAGAAAAAAAAATCCCGAAAATGCCTTGACTTCAGGTGGTCAGGGATTTTATACCAATAAAGGGGTCTTACTCTTTAAGTCTGGGAGACTCATATTATTGGGTCGATCGGAAAGTCGTGTCCGTTTGAGATATCAATTCGTACTGGAAAATTTTATCATTTAATTATTGGAGATTTATCCCTATATCTAATCTCTAATAATTACCGGGCAGTATTTACCGGTAAGATTTGATTTTTCCAAACGGGGACGACTTTTCGAACGACCCAATAGATGTCAAGAATTAAATTCCAAGCAGACGTAAAACGTCTGAACTATATATATTGCATGCACATCCATCTCAACTTTATTTCCATGAATAATATTTCGTTTTCATATTTTGTCCTTAATTTATTCATTATGAACTCATTTCCGGAAAAATTACACGGGGCATTTTTAATATAGGTAAATTATTGCTATGGGTAGCTATTAAATGAAGATTATTGCAATAAACAACTATATTGTTTTATAAAAATAACTTTTTAACTCTTTTTAACATTTAATTAGTATGACATGAAAAAGTTTACAATGTTTCCATGATGAGGTCTACATTTAAAAAAGTCCTATTATTCCTTTACGGCGACTCATCTTTATTAGAAGGAGAAACGTATTCCTGCGTTCAGTCTGGGTTACATAAACAGTTTTTGCCTATGATACCGTTTAAGCAACAAAACACAGCTAAACAGAATAAAGCAGAGATAAAATATCTATGTAGTTATGCTATACTGACGTTTTTCACTCGCCTAAAATTTTTAACTCCTAGCATGTCTTTTTCAACCAGTTTGAATAATATAGAAATAATACTGTATAATTACCGATACATCGTTTTTGGAATTTCTTTATCTGATGTTTATTCTACTCAGTTATATAGGATTGTCGATATGATGGCATTGGCATTACATTTGGTGAGTGAATTTTGTTAGAAACGTCCATAGCATCTGAGTTGTCACAGCGTTGACCCACAAAGCCAGAGACCGTTGGTTCAAATTTCACAGAAATTCTTTTTCATATAGATGAAATGCTTAACGTGTGTGATTTCTTCTCCAGTCGTATTTATTCAGGCAAAATTAACTTTGTGCGTTGAAATGGCATGGTATTTGACTTTAACTATTTTCCAACGGCTGTTCATCATTCTTGAAATAGTCAATTTTCGTTAAGTAAAATAATGAACATATTTTAAGCATTCTGCGAGGAAATCTGCAAGTATTGGGTATGTATTTCGCAATGTTTGAAACAGTGCAATAGAATTAACATTTACTAAAAATATATATTGCGTATACATGAGTCCAAACTATTTTGTGAGTCCCTATAAACAAGGTATAAACGCTACACTCTTCAATTTTAATGAGTAGTAGACTAAAGTAATCTTCAGAAACATATATGTATATAGTGGTAATCTAAGTATATTTACAAAAGTTTAAATGCGAATAGACGATCAGACAGACTGTCAGATAAACAAACTATTAAACAAATTCTTAATTTTGATTTAAGCAAATGTAAATTTCTGTTTATATTTATTATAAAGAGCAAATTTAATATTTCCAGTAAATTTTAAATATGAAAGGATTTGCTTTTTGCTTTTTGCTAAATTAGCAAATAGGTAATATTTAAGTTTGTAATAGATGATAGCGCTTGTTGTAAATGAAGTTAAACATGGACTCGTCAATAACTCAAATACACATTAAATATAAAAGTGAACTGTATCACAAGCTTTTAATAAAAAACCCTCTTGGTTTTTACACTCTCTTAGAATAGAATAAATTACATGTCAACAACAAAGAACGTTACCATTTTTTAGAAATTAAACTTACACAAAAATGCTCGCACTGAGCCTTGGCAGACGATAAATAAATTTCCAACATACACCTTGAAATCTTCAAGGGGTACAAATAGAAGAGTTATATATGTTTTACTGTTAATGAGTAGACACGGGACAGAGTTTATGAACTGCTCGTTTAAACTTTCTGGCAGAAATTGGTTCGAAGAAGCTAAAAGAAGCTGTGGACCAGCATGTAAATAAGTTATATGATAATGTTTCATAATTAATGCAGTTATATGGTGTTTCTTAGGCATTAGTATTCGGTGTTTCTGATCTTCTGAGACATTAGCATGTTTCAATATTCCACCAACACGTAAAATACAATTATGATCCAGGAATGGGTTTAAAAACAAAAGTGTACTTTAAGATTTTAAAGCTTTGTGATGACTTAAATCAAATATTTCATCATGCAAACACTCGTGTTGGACTATTTTCAGAATGTTCGTTGTGGAATTTGAAAGCTCTAAGACAGAGCAAACCATTTACTCGATTTGATAACGACTTTTGCATTGTCTACAAATCTTAAGCACCACGCGATGATTTGTACTAGTCTATTCAAAGAAGGATATATGAAAATCAGATGATCATCATTAAGTTTAGAAATATTTAAGGCACAATTTCTTGTTTCTTCCTTTAGAATAATTTCTTGTACATCCTTGCTTTCAAATGATTTATTAGAATGATTCTCATGGCTCTCTCATAGCTGCCAACTTGTACGGATTTTTCATACCACTAAAATTGGATAGATAGTTTTAGCTAATTGAATCATCGGAATTCAAGCAATTTCAACGTTTAAATAAGTCAAACATTACGATTAAATTTTAGTGGTAAGAAAAATCCGTACACGTTGGCGGCTATGCTCTCTTAACCATTTAGGACCATCAAACCATAGTTCACAATTCACTAATTTCGATGGTAGCATACCTCTTGTTCCGCAGTCAGCTGAATTTTCAAGACCGCGAACATGATTCCACGAAATATTAGGAAGTGTTTCTTGGATTTTAGCAACACGTTTCGCTACAATGGTTTGCCATCTGTGAGGCTCTAAAGAAAGCCGTGCCAATGCAACTTTAGAATCAGTCCACGCAAATAGAGTCTCTCTACTAATAGTACTCTCTTTGAGACTTAAGTGATCCAAAACAACTTTTAGCAAATTTGTCGAAAGAAGAGCTGGACAAAGTTCAAGCCTTGGGATTGACTGAGTCTTAATGGGTGCGACCTTAGTTTTGGATGTCAAAAGATTTATGGTGATTTTCTCATTCTGAGAAACTGAACTCATATATATTGCTGCACAATATGAATTTTCAGACGCATCACAGAAGGCGTGATTTTGAAGGTTTATCTTATCTGCAGCTAATACAAATCGAGGAATTTTCAACTTAGAAATTACATTTTAATCATTCCCAAATGATGTCCACTGTTTTCTATGTTCTTCATTAATTAGCTCGTCCCTGGTAAGTGGAAACGTCCATAAATATTGCAGTAGTACCTTCATGAATACAACACAGAGAGAAAGCAAGCCCAGTGGATCAAACACTTTTGCAACTTCTGACAAAATATCTCTTTTAGAATATCTATCCTTTTTCTCATGGTCTAAAGCAGTGAAACAAAAGAAATCACCCGTTAAATTCCATTGAATTCCTAAAATTTTTATCCCACCATCATTTGTCAAGAGCAATGACTCTGTACTTTCTTTACATTCTTCAGAAATTTCCTCAGTACTCCAGATACATTTGAAATCCATTTTCGTAAATTAAATCCACCTCGTTTCATTAATAATGTCAATTGACTAATTAGTTCCACAACTACTTCCTCATTCTGGCCGATAGATAGAAAATCATCAACATAAAAATCATTGAACACGGCTGAAGATGCCAAAGGAAAATCATTTTTCTTATCTAAGGCAAGCTGATGAAGAGTTCTAGTAGAGAGAAACGGGGTAGACGCCATACCATATGTGACTGTTGTTAAACGACATTCTTGTAAATGATCCTGGAAATTCTCTCCCCCAAAAAAACCTTAAAAAATATCTATTTTCTGGATTAATCAGATTTGTCGAAACATTTTCTCTAAATCTGCGCGTACAGCAATAGGCAAAGTTCTAAATCTTAAAAGATTTGGAAAAATTTCCTGCTGTATACGGGTCCGACCATTTGAATATCATTCAAAGACACATCAGAGGTAGATTTAGCAGAGGCGTCAAAAACAAATCTTAATTTTGTAGTTGTACTTGATTCAAGAATCGTTAAATGGAAGTTTCAGAACAATTTTCCAGAACTATTTTTAAATTATTGCTCTGAAAATGGTCTTCACATTCTTTTTCTTCCTTAGAAATTTGAACTAGCTCAAGAATGAAATCTAAAGACCAAAACCTTTGAACTATATCATCTAGTTGTAATTGAATATTATTAACAGAAAATGTACGATGACTTGTAACAAAAGAGGTAGTTCCCGTAATTATCCAACCAAGTTTAAAGCATACAGCAAAGAGTAGAGTTTCCTTTCTTTTCATCACTCCTCCTTTAAGCAATGTAAAGAAAACATTAATTCCTAATAAGGTGTCTACTGGTCTTAATTCAAAAGATAATGGGTCTGCTGCAACTAAATCATTAAAATTATTCATAATATTTAAAGTAATAGAACTATACGGAACATTTGATGTGATTCTTTTTATCACAAATGCTCTAGTGGCAAATCTCGCCGCAGAATTAAAATGGGGAGTAAAATTTAAATTTACTTCTTCATTAGATTCAGCATTATAAGAACATAAACATGTAAACTGTACTTTAGTAGATGGCCTAGGCAAACATAATTTGCGCATACAATTTTCACTTATGAAAAAGGCTTTACTGCCACTACCCAGCAAAGCGCGACAATTTACAAAATTACCCAGTAAGTCACGAACCTTAATCATTGCTGTACAAAGTAGAGTTTGCTTATTTTGCAATGAATGTAATCCCGACACAGAGTTGTTTGGAAATTCAAAAATGCTAGTACAAGAAATTTTATTTAATGACTCAGTTGGTTTCGTCTGAAATTCTGATGCTTTCGGAGAAAGAGAGCAAGTCGGCGTTTCAATTACACTATCTGAACAAGATTTAGGATCTCTTGGAAGATATAAAATTGTATGGTGAGGATTATGGCCCACTTGACATGTACTTAAACTCATACAGATTTTTGCATGGTGTTTATCTAAAAGACAATTGTAACACAAGTTGTTTCTTCTAATCAATTCTATTCTTTTATGTACACTTAACGGCAAGAATTAAGGACATTTATACAACGGATATGATTCCTTGCATACACAACAACTATTCTAACATACAATAATGTCGTTACTTTACCTTCCTTTATTTCCTTTACTGAGGATTTTCTGTTTTGAAGGGTTCTAGCATAATCCTTCATGAAAGATAATAAATTATCAAGAGTTCCCACCTCCTCATTTTTTAATGTTGTTTCCCACCAATATCTTGTATTTTAATCTAATTTATCTGTAATTGCATAAACTATCATTACTTCAGAAAATCCACTAACATCTTGTTTAAGTACACTTAAAGAACGCACACATTCATTTATAATATCTACACTCTCTAAAATAGACTGTGCATTATCCGAAATACAAGGCATTCCAATTAACTTTATAATTAATGCATTGATTAACTGACGTTTATTTGAATATCGCTCTATCAATAATTTTAAAGCTGTCTTATAGTTTGAATCAGATATTGGAAGACTCTGAATAATTTTAAGTACACTGTTTTTACATGCCGATTTCAAATACTGCAATTATTGACAGTCTGATAAACTTTTCTTGTTATCTCCACTAGCTTTAAACTAGAAAACAGGAATTCTGCTTTTTTAGAATTTAGTGTCGCCCCAGATGAAAAAAAAATGTATATATAAATAGTACAAAACCTATATCAATTTTAAGACTTAAAGCACACAGTTTTATTTTATGTAAAATGGCGTCATTCGCATCCGCTTAAGAATTCCACATTGACGATCCACTCCTAAACATCTACAGTAAAGCATGCATAAGGATGTCACTATCGTAAAATAATACACAAATGCAGCAAAAAGATGCCGTCATTAAAGAAACTCGACAAAAAATGGCTATCTAATGATTCATAGGCATTTATTTGTTTGTAACATTAATATAGACGATTTCAGTCGTGACGATATGGTTGGAAGCTGACCCCAAACAAATGGTTGCTATGTTGTATTTTCTATTTTGTTTGTGTTTTGCAGCTATATCTTATATCTATATTTTACATCTAAGTATTTTAATACTTGATACGTACTGATAATATTTTCCACAATTTATATTTAACCCTTAAATGCCTGACTTTTCAAAAATCATTGTAATAATGTTTTTCGGCATTCATTTTTTAAATAAATCATGGGAAAAATACTTAAAAAAATCATATTACAGCATAATACAGCTAAAAAAACAGTTTGTTACTAATCGGCAATACTGATGTTTAATTAAAAAATAATTTTCCTTGATAAAATTCTTTAATATTAAACACACAAGAATTTTAGGAACTATAATAAGAAATAAAATTTACTTGCTCACTGCAGGTCAAAATAAGGTATTTCGCAAGCTTCCGAACAAAACAAAAAGAACAAGTAGCAACATTTGAAAAAATAAATTTATCTTTATTCTTAAATAGCACAAGTGTTGCCATATAAATGTTGAAAATCGATTTAATAATATTTTCAGAATGTATGTTATTGGCAACATTAGGCATTATAGCTCCAATATTTTTCTAATAGTATTTTAGAGCCTAAAATGGGTATGTTCCCGAAAAGCAACACCAGGCATTTAAGGGTTAAAAAGAAATGACGCATAGCAACCGTTTGTTTGGTTCAGTTTCCAACCAAAACGTCATGACTGACGTCACACTGAAAGAGTCTACAGGTACTTAAAATTAAATATAATTTATAATAGCTCCATGTTCTAACAGAAATTATTCGTTTATATTTTTTCAAAACAGCACGTATTTTAATTACATTTTCTTTTGGTTGTTATGAGAAAATGGCAAGAAAAAGATATAATTGCTGTTTTTCAACTATTTTCCCTTTACTTTCTATATAAATGGAGCACTTGAGTTGCCAAAATTAAACAAATGGTGCTAAAAACTACAAAAAAATTAATATTTCAAAAATAAATGGAGACACAGTTTTCAAACAAATTGCATTTGAAAGTACTTTTTTCCCCATTACGATGGTATAAAAATTGAAAATGTGCGATGCTTAGAAATTTAAAAAATTGCTATACAGCATTTAATTGCACAATGATACATCTGCTTTGTTTATTGCTAGCTTCCGCAGTGTAACGTTATTTTTTGTAGACAAAATAATCTGGGAGAAAGAAATAGCATACCGTCCCGGGGGAT
Source organism: Maratus speciosus (assembly GCA_963932465.1). Classification (NCBI taxonomy): domain Eukaryota; kingdom Metazoa; phylum Arthropoda; class Arachnida; order Araneae; family Salticidae; genus Maratus; species Maratus speciosus. The sequence continues at coordinate 177,556,401 of OZ010792.1, forward strand.
AATAAATCATAAAATTATATCCATTCTCTTCTAAATCACCACTAAACGTAAACAAGTGTCAGTTTTGGGAGCTTTATTTCTGCTATTTGGGATTTAGAAGACTATTATTTAGATTCGATTCGTTTAAAGCAAATTTTGAGTTTTGTCGGTTAACACTTAAACAAAGATTATCTAGTTTGTCCTGTACGGTTTGTTGCTCATCAACAAAATTATCTACATCTTCTTTATATTGAGAAAAAATTGCATTAAAAATTTCATGTAATTCCTCATTTAATTTTTCGACTTTATTTTTAATTAAAGCAAGCTGACTAGAATCAGCATCATCTATCGAACTAATAATATTGTTTTCTAGTTTAGTAACAGTAGCTTTTAACATTCTTTTCCTAACTAAAATATCTTTAAATTCCGTCATAATGAGTAAAATTATTAACAAAAAAGACTCACCAAATAGTATAGATTTTTAAATGCCGCAGTTTCTTTGTTTATTTTCGCATCACAGCTTCGGAACGGTGACATGATTAGGCTTGAAAATGAAACTCATCTTAAACTTGGTCCTATCACTCAATTCTACAAAAAGAAAATATCAAAGCACCGACTAACGTAACCAAAAACTTTGATAGTGCGCTGGTTGAATTTAAGTAATCAAAACATGGACTTGTTAATAACTCAAAACAGTCTTGCTCGCACTGAGCCTTGGCAGACGATAAATAAATTTCGAACAACAGATAATATATGAGTTTGTTAATTTGCCTTCTAATCTCATATGAATGCCATTTCCTCCCTAAAATATCCTGATTTAATGTATATGGATGTATTTACTTTTAAAATATCAACATCGGTATTTTATTTAAATTTCTAAACTTCAGTGATGATGAGTCGCATTGAAAAGGTACAAGTGGAAATTTTATACTTATTGAAGAAGTGTCCATCGAAGGATTTCTGGTTTAACGTGCACCTTTTGTAAACAGTTTCTATCCCATTTAAAAACATGATTAAATTATAGTATAATTTTAAATATCAAGATCTACTGAATTAGATTACGACAGTCGATATAAATGCAAGATATAATATGTTGTTTTTTTCTTTTTTGTAATAAAATTTATTTATAAGAATAATTATTTTGTTTTCCCACTGTTTTTTTTTTTTTTTTTTTTTTTTTTTTTTTTTTTTTAATCTCAGAAATTAATGTTAAAAATATATTGAAATAAGTTTAAATAAATTTCTTATGAGGTTCAATTTTAAAGTTGTATGTTGTATTTGTCATTTTCCTGAAAAAAAAAAATCCAACGACCTCATGTTTCCCAGTAAACTTATGTATTATTTATTTGCACAAAATTTTAATCTTATTAGAGTGATATATTCTATAATAACGTTACTAAAGTAAATACAAACGCGAAATTTGATATTTTAAACTTTAAAAAAATTCCATCTTATAAGAGTTAAAATCTTCAAAAACTGAAAGATACAAATGCACATTTAATGCATTTTTAAGTAAAGATATTTTGTATAAATATTTTGTGTATAAGAATTATTCAAGGAAAACATGTAATTGGAAGTCGACAAAATACGAGTTTTTTACTAATAGAAATAACTCGCAGGACTTTACCAGACTGAAATATTGTTAAGGTAATTAAATTATAATGGGAAGAAAAATTGCTTTAAAGTATTTTCGAAATGGTCACATCAAAAGATATTCTAAATACGGCGAATTAATGAAAGGCGAAGAAAATGCAATTTCAAAAAAGAGTAATACTGATATCTCGTTATTATTTTTTAGCGTTTTTTGGCATGCCACTGTTTCTTTTTCATATGGAATTTTGAGATTAGAAATACACTTATTTAAAAAAAAAAATTGTAATTAAGAGAAAATTTAAATTAAACCACTATAATCAACTCAAAAGATATAATACGGTATTATATTTAAACGTATTTTTTTTATACTAAAGTATTAAAAATAATATTGAGCAAGAATTTAGATTACTCGTTAGCATGAAAAAAAAAACATTTCACTGTTAAAGATAAGAAATTTTACAAGTTTTTAATAATATTTTATATTACTTAAAAAAAAAAACAGCATTTTGCGATGAATGTTTACAATACGTCTATAATAATTTTATTATGAATGCAAAACGTACAGGAATTTCTCAAAATGGGCTGTGTTCATAAAATTAAATACTAAACAAGCAATTGCGATATTAGTCTTTTTTCTCACTATATTAATGTTATTTTATTTTTATACACCTTTATACGCGAAATATCAAAGATACATCATGCGGTGCATATTCAAATTCTACCAATTTTCAAAACAATAGAGCAATTACAAAATATAAGGCATTTTCTTTTGGCCTATCAATAACTGAGCCTAATTTTAAAATCTGAAGTTTTCAAAGCTTCATAATGAAATTTACTTTTTGTGTAAAAAGAGTTCTTTGTTCCATATCTATGGATAACGTTGATTTATATCTATACATATTGACGGTTCAAATAATTTGAAATGGAACAACGACATTTGTCTTCTTATGCTGAACTAAACTAATGAAACATAGTACAGTTATTTTTTATTTCATGCATTGATCTTTCGTAATGTGTGATTTTATGCTGTCAGCATTTACTTGTTACCGACTTTTTGTTAAAATGATCAGTTAATTGTAGGGTACTCAATATTTTATGGTTATCATCAAATAAGTAATCATAAGTAAATTAAAATACACAAAAGGATCTCAAATCTTACTACGCCTAAATTTATTAAATGTATATATGTAAGTCAGTTGTCTGTGGATAAAGACAGGCTTTTCTGCACGAACAGCTACTGCCAACCACACGCGGTTGTAGTGGTGTTAGTAAGGCAGTTTGGTCGCGGTGGGTGGAAGTGGGGAATTACAGGGACACTCAAAAGAATTCCATTCCATTACGGACTATGGGGAAAAAACGTTTGAGATATTTTTTAATAGTTTCTCAATATATAAAAGGCCCAGCCCAAAGTACTGAACCTAAAAGCATGAAAATTGGGGTGAAAAGAGCACTGAGGACGTATTTTCGAAAATTTCCTCTCCTTAAAGGGATTAAAAAGGGGGGGGGGGTGTCGAAAATTTTAGAGCATGTGGCCATATCTCAGCAGCCGTTTTAGATAGAAGCGTAAAATTCCAGAAAAAAAAATCTAATTAAAAAAAATAAACACATGTTTCAGCGATTTTTGAAATTCTCCACTTAAGGGGTTAAAGGGGGGGGGGGAGTCGAAACTTTTTTAACATCTGGCCATATCTCAGCAGCCATTTTAGCTAAAAGCGTGAAATTCCTGAAAATAAATCTACTAAGAAAATAATTAATCCCGTATTTCTGGAAATTTCAGGAATTATCCACCAAAAAGGGGTTAAAAGGGGGTGTCGAAAATTGTAGAACATTGGCCATATCTCAGAAACCGTTTGAGATAGGAGCGTGGAATTCCAGAAAAACAATCTATTAAAAAATAATTAGACATGTGTTTCAGCGTTTTTAGAAATTCACCCTTAAGAGAGTGGTTAAAGGGGTCTTGAAACTTTTACAACATTTGGCCTTATCTCAGCAGCCGTCTTATGTAGCAGCGTGAAATTCCAGAAAATAAATTACTAAAAAATAACTGAAAACATGTTTCAGCAATTTTACAAATTCCACACTATAAGTGATTTAAAAGGAGAGGGTTTGAAAATTTTAGAACATTTGTCATATCTCAGCAGCCATTTCAGGTAGAAACGCGAAATTCAAGATAACAAACATACTAAAAAAATAGGTAATTCGTTTGATTCAAGGTTCTTTTAGAGAAACCGACCGGTGAAGCGGGCGAAGTCCGATAATTTATATATAATTACTTATTCTTTTCATGTGTTGTATCCGTAATCGCATATTAATGTATTAGCAGAATTAACATATCTTTGAATGTTAAAACCATTTAGTAGGTAAATGGATTTCGAGATAGTAAGTTACATTATACAAACTTTGTTAATTGCTTTCTCTTTTAAGAACAGAAACATTAAACGAATAACTATCCATATCACATACTCAGATATTTAGCTCAACATGAGGTTAGATTTTGAAATTCAGTACAATTCAACCCACGTTTCATCTAATGTTAATTATGAAATTAATTCTAGGAGCTTTCGACAGACAAAGATCTCCGGTTCATTCCAACTTTGGAGAGATTGTTACATTATTTAGGAAATATTGTTGAAGAGGACGAAAATTATGAAGATTACACTCATGAATCAGCTTATTTCAAAGTGAATAGGATAGTTGACCAGATTAATATAGTTGCTACTATAGAATACAATAAAGCTAATAACATGCGATATATAAGAATATCAATTTATAAAAGATAATTTAAAATAAGTTTTCGTAGATGCAATGTGTACGGATTCTGTTTTTTGAAAAAAATCACGTGTCAAAGTAATGATCATCCTTAAATATCAAATTAAAAGATAAGTAAAATAAGAGTGTTTAAGTGAATTAGTGATCTTCAAACTCATTTTCTTTATTTCCATTTAAATACTATTCAAGGGCACATGCAAGGGTATACGCTACATGCATTATGGCATATACCGGGTGTCGCAAAAATGGCTGATGGATTTTAAATTTCAGTAACTTCGAAACAGGGACAGATATTAAAAGAATTCCTGCAGGAGGGTTATGTATGATGTCAGGAGTGTAAACTTTTCCAAATAGATTTTATAGTGTATTAATCAGTATTCCCAAAACGGAAGTCAGATTTTTTGGGCATAATAAACTCTCAAGGGAACATTTTCCTGTTCAACGAACTTGTTATACAGACAAAGATGATAAATGAACGCTTGCATTTATAAATACAAATACGCAGCTAAGAATGTTTAATTGAGGATTCAAAGCATCCTAAAAACCATTATTTCAGTGTGAAAAAACTAATTGATATACTACAAAATCTATTCACAAGCGCAGCCAAAAACCAGCGAGAGCAATAGAAATTTTGTTTTTATACATGATTCATTGAATCTCGAAAATATATTGGCTTCCAAGATTTCTAAAGATAAAGGTCTTTTAACAGAATTACGGGTAACTCGCGATATGTTTATTGTATATATCCTTTCCTTGTTATATTACATTTTCTTAAATTAAAAGACATTAGCCTTATTTTACATTGTGAATTCACACATAATTTATGCATTAATATTTAATTGTTCGAATTTCCTGTAAGATTATTGTTAAAAAAATTTATTTAAATTTAATTTTTTTTTTTTTCAGTTATACGATGTTTATAAATGTATATATGATTGAGCTAAATGAAAAAGATGGAAATGTTTTGATTAGCGAAACTTAAATAAAATATAACTAAAGCCTAATCTAAATTAAAATGAGTAGGATGTTCTCATCAACGAAAAATATATTATATTTATTGAGTTAAAGATTAAAGGAAAATGAGTATATAATATATATATATATATATATGTATATATGAGATTAGTGCAGCTGTTTACTAAAGAAAGATACAAATATATAGACTCCATTTTAAGTAAGACGTAATTATTTCTATATTATCGAAGTTCTTTTTTCCGGTGAACAGCCGTGACAAATCAGATACAATTGATAAATGAATACTTGTAGATTTCATCGAACACATACTCACTGACGCTGGATAGGAATTTAGACACTCAGATTACATACTTAAAAAACAACAGCATAGCGTCATTAAAACAAGCTGTCAGTCAGCAATATTGCACTTACTACCCGCTTAGTGCAAACCGAATCAAAATAATCCGAAGCAAGCGTTGAAAATCTTGGGTGTTTTTCCCGAGAAATGAATCATATAGTTGCAGATCAACTTTTTTATTTACTCCTCATTCCTCAAAAGAATGGAGCACTCTCAAATTATATTGCAGAAACATTTTATAAAATATGTTAGTGATGAAATTCCATATAATCAGATGACATTCTTCTAATGTCGAGTAACATTTTAATAGACGATTTCACTAAATGAAGTTCTTCTCTGAGCTAGAGCAGAATGTTTTGTAGTGAAAGCGTAGTAATACAAAAGTCTGCATTATGATAAAGTCAATGCCGAATAAGAAAAGGATGAAGATCGCGGATATATCAAATCGTTGTGATACGGTTTTATTTTGGCCCGAAAGAAATGTTCTGGAATAACCGCGAAATAATTCGAAGGGAAAATTAAACGGGAAGATTTTGAAAGAGGACGTTGAAGAGGGAAACAATTTTAATGGCGCAAAGACAAAATGGCTCGTAATTTCAATTAGTTTTTGAAAGTATAAAAAGAAAAATTAAATAAGAATATTTTAAGGCGGAAATCATAAAATTAAACGGAAAAATGTAAAATATTTTTTAGTTTGGTGAATAAAAACAAAATATGTTGAATTTATATATATGTGAACTTTAATTGATAGCATTAACATACTCTCATCCTCATGCAGTGTTTTTCCAATTATGTCACTTTTGTACTATAGCAAAAAAATCATTTTTTTTTCATATTAAAACTAATTAGCATTTGAATGAATACAGTGATTGAAAGTCCCATATTATAAATATCGTTAATTGTTTTCTCTTTTTTTTTTACTTAGAATACTAAACTGTAAAATAATAATATAATATACTTAGTTGTTTAGTACTATGATTTTCCTATGTCCTATGTGTAGTCCTATGATTTAGTCCTATGATTTTCAATTTTAATTGGAATTCGAGTCACATTTCATACAAAGTTCTTTTTCATTGTGAGTTCAATTCTGTGATCTTTCAAAAGTTAGTGAACTTTTGTTGATTTCAAGTTTTTGGGAAAATGTTTAACTTATTAGGAATTACTGTTGAAGTACAAATTCTCTTTTCCTGATTAAAACCATTAAATGGTAAAATATTAATTCATTATACTTAGTTGTTCATGAAGTCAAAATTTTAATGAAATTCGTGTCACAATTCATATAAAGTTCATTATAAATTCAATGCTACTATCATCCAAATGCCCGACATCTTCAGTTGACTTCAAGTTTTGTGGATAATACTTCATTTATTTGTATACTAGCCGCTCTTGGCGAACAGTTTTGTCTCCCTTAAAATTTATGTTTTGGAAAAATGATAGGCATTGTATTAAGTTACTTTTATTCAAAATTTAATTTATTTGAACTCCATTAAATATAATTAATATAATCCCTTAACCACTTCGGGATGAGTATCTTTTGCAGAATGTTTAATCTTTTAAAACCGGTTTTTGAAAACAGAATTTTTTCCCTAATTAAATGGGGTAGATGCTCGGATTAAATAAGGCAACATTTACAGTATAAAATTACTGGTGAAAATAATCACGCATTCTGAGCCACTTACGCGGCGCGTATATCGGTCGCTCGTCTACAACGGGTTAACCTAATATTTGTTTTAATTGCATTAAAATAGCTCAATTTGTTGATTTTCTGTAAGCAAGTAAACCCTATTGGTTTACAAAGGAAGTCTATGGGAATTTGGTGAAATATTTTGATACGCCATGCAAACTTGGCGGCATTTGGTGACAGAATAGGGTTTCACCTTATGGTAACCCTCTTATGCATTAAATGCTGTTCAATAATCAATTAGATGCGTTTCATTCGAGCATTTCCATTCAACAATTACAAAGAATCGCGATTTCTGTGCCACGCACGCTAGCGTAATATATATATATATATATATTGTTGAAATATATTTTCCCTTTTTTGATTTAGAACATAAAATAATAAAGTATTCAATACATATACCTAGTTTTTTACTGTTACGCGAAACAAGATTTCAATGGAATTCAATTGTCATGAAATATAAAGTTCATTATAAATTCAATTTTACGATCTTTCAAAAGTCCGGCTTCTTCCGTTTATTTCAAGTTTTTGTGAGAATGTTCCGTTTATTACGATATATTGTTGAAGGGCAGATTATATTAAAATTATAGTTATGAATCTGTTTACGAGTTATAAGAAATAAAATTAGGCAATTTTAATTTAATGCAATTTTTGCTAGATAATGTGATAAATCTAATAAAATATCTATATAAAGAGAATGACAAATTTAATAAAGGAAATTTTGGATAAAGTTTTGAAGTTAATCACGAAGCCAGGGAACATATATATATATTTTTTTTTTTTTCATATCAGTGTGTGTCAAAGTAAATTGAAATTTCGAAAATTGTAATTAAAACATAAAGTAAAAAATATTGAAGTAATCCATACAAAGGGGAAAACAAAATATAACTATGTTAAATTATGTTTTAATTACTCCTAAGTTTTCTATTGAACAAAAACCATTTAATTTTTATTTTTCACTTTCTAATTAAACATGAAAAAGATAATATCAAATGTTTATGAAATTTAAAATTCATTAAAAATTAAATAAAAATGTTATCTATTAGCAATACGAGTCTGTAATTAATTTTAAAAATAAAATATTTGTTCTAAAATTTGTTCTAATTTTCAACCTATTGAGATTTTTTTTTAACTTCTAGAATAGAACACTATTAAACTATACAAACATATACTATTATTATAATTTAGCTAATTTATTCTGTTTATTTTATCTAAATACAGTAATAACTTAAAAAAAGAGAAATTAAAAAATGACTTTAAATCTGTATTTGATAGAACTGAATAGAAAAGTTAAAAATATTATTTATATTATACAAACTAAATTTATAATCCAAAAGAAAAATTTATCAAAATTAAAACCAGTACATTTAAAAGAAAATTTTAATTACCATTATTATTTTTAAGTTTCGCAAAAGAAGATAATTTTAGACTCTAAGAAAAAAAAAATTAAATCTAATTACGTAAAGAGGCGTTACCTTAAAATATAATCACTCTTACTCTTTATTGTATTTTAGTCATAATCTCACTTTACTGTAATAGCAAAATTTTCACTGTAAATTAAAATGTCTGAAATTCAGACACTTAAGTGCCTGAAACGGAGTGTTCAATTTTCAGACATTTTAAACTGTCTGAATTTTTTCAGGCACTTTATGCGTCTGAATTTCAGACCCTTCAAACGTCTTAATAGCATCCATTTTTTTTTTTTTTTGTAAGCATCATACGTAGCCATGTTTGACCACGTTGCATCCTGGAAAAATATTTGGCTGGGGTACTGCCCCCTCCACCCCCACAACCCCCCCCCCCTCCCCTACAGCCTGATTTCTTTGGTGCTCCCAATTTTGGTATGCAATTTTTGTTAAGCTGATAATTTAAATCTTTTACGACATTTTATTGATTATAATCAATATTTTGAACTTCAGGAGTAGAACAAGATTAAAACAAAAATATTTATTTAAATATTAATTTTTTATTATTATTTTTGTTTTTAATCTTATTTTACTTTAAAAGTTCAAAATATTGATTATAATCAGTACAATTTCGAAACAGATTTAAAATATAAGTTTTACAAACATTGCACATCAAATTTGTGGGCACTAAAATTGTAGGGGGGCGGGGCACGGCCGAGTATGCCCATTCTTTAATCAAAAAGTTCTTTTGCAAAAAATGCAACCCTGCATTATTGTTATCTAAATTGAGATGTCCGGTATTCGGGAGTATCGGTTGTGGAGGTTAATGGATATTCCCGAATAGCTGAAACATCTATTTAGCGAATAAATTTTTTAATCCGCATGGCATACATATTTGTGTATTTTTACCTCACAAAAGCAGACATCTTCGATTATTGGACAAATTCAATGGCAAGGACTATTGAGGTCTTTTAAGGTACATGGATAAATATATATATTTCTTATAATCTTGTCCCACTCTACTTCATATAATTTAAAAATAGATTTTTTTTTTAATTTATATTGCCAAGTAGGCAATTTTACATATATATATCAGAAGATAATCACAACAGCTATTTAACTATGAATAAATAAATAAATATTCTACTTTAACCCTTTGCACTCGAGGGCTCCGGAGCGGAGACATTTAAAATTTGTCTTCAAACTTGAGGGCTCCACTGCGGAGACAATGCAAATAATTTTGTGATACCTGTCTAGAAAAGCCAAGATTACATGGTATCTCAAAATTATTTGCATTGTCTCCGTAGCGGAGCCCTCGAGTTTCAAGACCAATTTTAAATGGCTCCACTCCGGAGCCCTCGACGTGCAAAGGGTTAATATTGAGAATAAAAATACTTCTGTATTTTGTTAATCATACTTTGTGTTTTTAATATTGTCTTACTCTAAAAGTTCAGAACTTTCATTATATTCAGTGCAAGATTTAAGATATCAGCTTTACGAAAATTCCATACGAAGTCCCCCCCCCCCCCCCCTTCACGAAAAAAAATTAAAATCCTTATCATTTAAAAATTAGATTTTCAAAATATTATATTGCCACATGGGGCTTATTGTTACCTTTCCTATGAGTTACTAAACCCTTTTCATTAGACATCTTTAAAGCAAAATAAGTATAAAGCCGCAAGAAAAAGAAGTTAGCACGTAATAATCACTATGATACACACTTGCGATGCTTATCAGTAAAGTCTAATTGGAAAATGACCTTCGAAGTGAAATATATTTTCTACACACGCAGATAAATCGAAATAAACAAATTATTTCATTTTTACTGACTGGGTTAGATCTGTTTCAAAGTGAAAAGATTTCCACATTGAAAGATTTAATAGCTTTAGATATATATCTAAGAAATACGTGAGATATATATTCTTTTTCAATTATATATACATTTCATAAAAATAAATTGATTTTTTTTCCAAAAGCGAAAGTCTATAAATATATTTTTTTAATTTCAGCTGAATATTGTTCCATTGAAAAAAAAAAAAAAAAGACAATCCCGAAAATCCCGGAATTTTCAGGATTAAAATTAAAGCGGCATCCCGGGATCTCAATCCGGGATTGTAATCCCCAGCTAGGAAGTAAGAAAGCTTTAGGGAGATCTTTCAAAGTTTTTTTTCTCTATTTCCTTGTGGTCGTTTAGTGTGAGATAAGCATTAGCCATTGAAACTAAGAACTGCCATATTGAGGGGAAAAAAAAAGAGAATGAACTTAACTTAAAATATGTCTGTTTATTAGTGATGTTATCTATATTATAAAGGACAAACATATATGTGCGTAACGCATACGTCATTTTGCGAATGGCAACACTTTGAAATTTGAAATAAAATTTTGGTTTTGCAATTTTCTCTACAGCAAATTTTTAAACTTCTAAACATCGCACATTTTAAATTTTTACGCCGTCGTAAAAGGAAAAACATGCTCTTTTAAATGCAATTTGTTTGAAAGCCGTATCTCAACTTATTTTTGAGATATTAATTTTTTTTGTAGTTTTTAATACCATTTTTCTTATCGTGGCAACAAAAGTGCCTCATTTTTATTGAAAGTCATTGAAATTAAACGGAAAATAGTCGACAATAGGAGATACTGTATCTTTTTGTTGCCATTTTCTCATAAAATCTGAAAATAAAGTAGAAATTAAAATATGGGCTATGTCAAGAATATTGTCTGTTATTACGTGATAATGACGTCATATGCACACTTTTCTATAGACGAAGTTTAAGACTGATTATAAAAGAGGATTGTTTTAGCGAATGTAAATGACGTCATTTTATAAAAAAGCGTGTATTTTAATTCTTAAACCTGAATTATGTTTTGTAGAAGTGCGTCATTTTCACAGCCCGGCTGCTTTGAAATTCTTCACGTGTGATAAAGCTTCACTTTTAAAAATAATGTAATCGAAATCACACACTGATAAAAAACGCAATGTTTTACAAAAATCTATAGTGTCTTTATAAAAGAGAGGTAGCATGCAAATAATAGCGATTTATATTACAGAAATTGAGGATTCTCGCCAGGATGGATTTGCTCCGCCGAGATAAACAAGCAAACAAACAATTCGTGATTTAAAATAATATCGTGTTCTTGACGTTTTGGTCGAAAATTCTGTTGAATAATAAAATTTTAATGCTATTCTTTAGGACACTCTACTATAATTTTATCAAAATAACATAATTTGCTTAATTTTCCCTAATTTTATATAATCTATATATTAACATAAGTGTGATTTTTAGTTCTCTGCCCTGAACTTTCTGCCGAACCAATTTTACTAATATATTTTTTTTTTAACTGGAAGCTCTACCTTTGTAGCTGTGATCGCTCTATCTCTTTTTTTTTTTAAATATCCCCACTCTTATATTTTAATTTTAAAAGCATTTTATGATATTTCTTCAAAATGATGAAAATTAGATAGCTTTCATTATTGCAGACAAGAGAGAAATAATGAGGTACTTTTAACTTTATTCATGCCATTTTCTGATAAAAATCCAAAATTGTTGATAATAATTGTTGCATAGGGTTTAGTGAAGGAAAATCCCATTAGGAGCAGAATATTATATTAGGCGCATAATAACGGAAAATGACATAATGCTTTTGAAAACGCGCATTTTTCCTCATAAATTTTCTGTATTGCTTTTCCGTCTGCATTTGTACTGATACTAAGTTTCAGACACTAGGCGAAATGCTTATTTAAGTGAAAATGAAGTCATATTTAAAAGAAGTAGTTCATTTTCTTAGATAAAACTAAACATTTTACCACAAATGCGTCTAAAAAGCATAAATTACAGAAATTTTTACTCTCTGGAATTGAGATTAGAATCTCAAGTAAAAAGTGCGTCTGTTCACATAAAAGATGTTGCTGACAATCATGACTTCAAGTTTTGAGTTAAAATGATTTTTAAATGATCAAACAAAATAAGATTTTTTTTTAATGATGAATATGGATATGAGAAGTGCGTATGCAAATTTTGAGAAGGTGAAAATTGCTGTTTTCATTCCGGAAATCCAAGCATAAGAGCCTCAATTGATAACCACATCCTAATAACTGATCTTTATTATATTTTACTGATTAAGTATATATATTATAAAGAACAAAAATATCTGTGCGTAACGCTGACGTCATTTTGCGAATGGCAACACTTCAAGATCAAATTTCGCTCTTGAAATTTTTGCTACTGCATTTTTTTAATATTCTGACCATCGTACATTTTTAATTTTCGTCGCATAGGGAAAAAAATACTTCAAATGCAATTTGTTTAAAAACTGTATTCATTGACAGATGTATTATATTTTCTAAAATAATTTTTAAATATGATTTTTTTAAGTTTATCCTATCACGTGCCGGTTTCAATAAATAAAATTAATAAGCATTTTGCACATAAAGCAACAAACATTTATTAGCATTTGTTTCTGACTATTTTTGCATAACGAAATTAATACTTCATTTATAAACAAAAAAAGAATAATATTTAAAAAACCATCAATCTAACATATTTGTGAAAGATAAATTAACGAAATTAATAGTTCTTTTATAAACAAATAAAAGAGTACTATTGAAAAAACACAAATCTAACATATTTGTAATCGTACAATTTCAATTTTTAGATCACCAAATAAGATTTTTTTTTTTCAAATGGAATTTCTTTGCAAAGTTCATCTCAGTTTCTGATTGTCTATGGTTTTGAAAACATTTTTAAAGCATGAAATATTTTTTAATTTATCTATATCGCGCGGAGTTCGATTACGAAAGATTAATACGTTTGCCCTTAACACAAAATAAAGAGTTCATCATTTTCTTACGGCTAATATCCATTAAAAAACCTTCCCTATGAATAAATAAATAAAATATTAAAAATAAAACACAAATTTACCAGACATGTATAAGCTCTGAAATTATGGGAATCTAAAAGGATGCCATAAGTTGCAAAATCTAGGCAAATAACTCTTAGTATGCGGCTAATAAGAAAATATCGCTTTTGATAAATTTCAAAAAAATATTTGATTGGATAATTCGTATTTTCCATATGAAAAATGCTTTTTTAATGTAAGTGGTTAATCTAAAAAATTTATTGCATATAAAAAAATATTAGTTTCAATAATAAAAAAAAATGTTTTCACCTACATTCTTTGACCCGGGAAGCCCGGGTACGATCCCCTAGTTACTTTGAATTTGGGAAAAAAGATGAGAGTAAATAATACATAATTTGTAATAAAAGACAACGTCATAAGTTTAAAAATATATACTTCTAAAATTAGTGTTTTGACACTAATTTTAGTACAATAAAGAAATTATGACACTTACTTCAATCGCTGTTAGAAAAATGTAAGAAAAAATTCTCGATTTGAAATTTTAAAGACTACCACAACCACAGTGAGGGAGAAAGACTTGCATCATTTAAAAAGGAAATCCCATAATATATCCGACTAGCCATATTTAAAGAATGAAATGTTTCATCCTCAAAACATAACCTGCCAGACAAAAGTTTCCTTTTTTTTCCAGCTTCGACAGGACGAAGATGAATAACACAATATTATTGATATAAATTAATACGAATTAACACTAAGTCCATTGCACACGCTTTGTAGAATTTTCGGGTGTAATCTTAAAGCGTCGTCTACTTCTGTTCTGGGTCTATCCCGCCCTTGTATCGACGACAGCTTCTAAGAGACATTTGATGTCAAGTACACACGTCAGATGTATGTATTCAATAAATAAATAATCCAAGTGAATACGAATTAAAATCAAAGAAATTCACATTCCGCAAAAAACGAATTAAAATACACGCGTACATAAAAACAAACTTTGTTTGAATTACAACGTATACCAACTTCGAACGAACACATCTAAAACGCATGCGGAACTGGGAGTGCCCCCTGGTGGTTATTAAGTGGAAGAATCAAAACGTCTTGAATTAAGACACGTTTAAAGCAATGAAGTGTCTTAAAATAAGACGTTTGCGGATATTTTAGACATTATTCTCAGTTCGTTTACACCATGGTCATAATAAGACATGTATGTATCTTAAATTAAGACATCTATAATGTCTTAATTTTCAGATTAAGACACTTAAGTGTCTAAAATTCTTTTTTAGTCACAGATGTGTCTAAATTTAAGACGCTTCTATTTGCAGTGAAAATGGTTTGAATATTAAACGGGTTAACGATTAAACAGGTTTTGAGATAAAAAATCCAATGAAAATAAATTGGTGAACATTTGTTTATTTGGATACACTAAACGATTATATTTTCACTTGATATACTGAGTGATGTGACACATTTAAATGATGCTGTAACGTTATATATGGGATTTTTAAGTGTTAGAATTTCTATGGTTTGTTTTATGATGGATAGATAATATAGATTGGGGAAAAATTATCTTGCTTTCATTTAAATGGCAGCTGATATTAAATATAATAGAAAAACCACAGCCCTGTCAAGATAAGGATTCTAAACATAGACATTCTAAAAATTAAAATTTTAATATGTAACGATGCAGCACCATTTAAATTACCAGAACTATGGTTCGAGTTACTCAATGGTTACGAACATAGAAATAAGCATCCAAGTAAAATAAAAAATAGCGTGCGATCCATGAAAAGCTGAATGATGGCGTTTCAGATCATTGCGTCATAGACCGAGCAATTTCAGAATACAGTAGACCCTCTTTTATCCGAAACTCTTTTAACCGAATCTCTCGGTTAAACGAAATCCATTTTTTATTTATTTATTTATTTATTTATTTATTTTTACTATTACATTCTCTGTATGCAAAATCCATTTTGAAAACATTTTTTTCCTTACTATCACATTCCTTCTGTGCAAGCGGCCCTTTTCGAACTATGAGTACATATAAATATTTTCGATCCCTTTTCTTAGAGTTCTTTTGAATTTAACTTGAGCTTCCGTAATCTGCGGAGTGGAACGAAGAAAACGAAAAATGTAGCAATTCTGAAGCTTTTGTATCTTGCAAAATGTTTAGCAGAAAGACTGTGATACTGATGAATTAATAATATAAAAAAAACTCCGTGATAGAGTTTCAAAGCAAAGGCAATCGAAAATGCGACAAACAAAACATTGTTTCAAACCCTTGTGATAAAATGAAAAGGTACTTAATTTCAAAATTAAAATTCATGTAATTTATTCTTGTTTCGATTTTGCTATTGCTTTATTTTTATTAAGCACTTGTTACCATTATAAGAAATATTGCATATATTTCTCTTTAATCTTAAAATTGAAGCATTCTCGATTATCCGAAAATTTTGATTTTCCGAAAGAGGGTCGGTCCCAATTACTTCGGATAATCGTGGTTCTACTGTATTATTATTTATTTGTTTTGCAAATGATTCGGGTAAGGTCGAAACATGTCAACAGTCAAATAAAATTATTTTACTGTTTTATAAGTTTTCATCTTACACATTTTTAGCAGTTAGAAATAGTATACGGCCAATCAATTAATGTCCATACGGTATTGCAGCAAACTATCGAGAAAAAATCTCGCATCTTTTAAATCATTTCGGTATATTTACATCTTTTGTCCCACAAAAACCTTTACAGGGTTCGTTCCTGTAATTTTAAATACATATACTACAGTTCTATGCAGAAAGGATTAATCAATAGTATCCCGAGTATAAACAGTGTGACGCAATATATATCGGAGAGACAAGTCGTAACTTTTAAATAGAGTGCTCTTTTAATTCAAGAAACTTGAATTCTAAAGTTGTATCCCACGCCATACAAAGTGGTCTTTTTCAAATTTTGAGATGGTAAAGATCAGAATCGCAATGTTTACAAGAGGCGTATTTTTCTGCTGGCATGATTTGCTAAATCTGAGAAATCTCCACTCAATGAGGCTATTTCAGATACGGCTGATCATGCTATTTTATTTTGATTCAAATACCAAGTACATTTTTTTAACTGTTTGCGACAGTTGCTCTCAACCGTAAGTTGAAATTATGTCATCTCTCGTAAATTCGCGTTTATTTATATTACTGGTGAGGGACTTTAAACAAGTTCGAAACATTTGATGTTATTATTTTTTTTAATGCATGTGCTTCTAAACTTCTTAGTTGAATTGTCTGTATATATGTGTTTATTTTTAACACTTCGAACTAAAAATAGCCTCTAAATAGTTTTAGCAATTGGAATTACCATTATACAAATATGGTTATTTCCTTACTCTCTTCCTGGGAAGAAACATTAAGCGATTGTATATTCACTTCAAGAGTTTTGATGTATAGCCCTTCTTCAAATTACATTTAAATGGAATTCAAATCATGTATTATCTAAAGTTCATTAATATTCAATTCTACGATCTTTCGATAGACAACGATCCCAAACAGAGATTTAAAGTTTGTAGAGAATGTTATGTTTATTACAATATATTGTTGAAGAGGACGAAATTTAAGCAGTATATTCATAAACGTTTATATGTAAGTGAATTACATACTTAAACAACTTGAAATATAGTTTCTACTACATAAAGCCATAAAGTTCATTCTGTGTCAAATGTCAGAATATCAATGTATATTGTTGTCAATATAAGTGTATTTTGAGAATGCCTTTTGGGAGATATTCGCAAAAATATATACTTGCTCGTTTAAAATTCACAGACTCGCTTCTAAACCAAGGTTACTAAAAAATGCAAATTTTAAAGATACTCAATAACCGATTACTTTCTCTCAAACAGCAGACATGATAAAACTGAACATTGAGTTAACTATGTGCAATGTTTTTTCTGTGATATAATTGAGTTTAATGGACTTCTAGAATTTTAATAAAAAAATTATTTGCATTTATTTTTTTTTTATTAGAAAGCATCTACTGATAAATAAAAAGTTCTTATATATTTTAAAGGTATGTATGCAGTTAAACAATAATCCTCAGAACATGTGTTGTAAGGACTTTATTGTAATCATGATTTGTGTGTGTGTGTGTGACAGTGAACAAGATAATGTCCAATCGGCACTTTCCATTGATCTCCCTTATTGCGCAAAATTTCTAGACCACGGTCGCAAGAACTGTATAGATTTTTTTTTTTAAATCAGTCTACCGATAAGGTAGACCGGTACCTTAGAAAGGTACCGGTAAGGTAGTAATCCGTTATTTAGAACTATTTTAAAACAACCGTGCGACAAATTAGAAAGCAAAAATCACAAAGTAAATGTGTCAGAGTATAAATGATTAAAACTTGCGGCAATGTTACCGACCATTCACTGTTAAAAATCTCTGTAAAAATGCAGAAAAATACTCGAAACTCTGTTAATTTACAGTTGTTCTCGTTAAATGCATTTGATTGAGTTTCTGGTTCATCATTTTACATATATTTTCCTTTTCTTATATCAGATTCCCTGAAGGGATTCTATAAGATTATTTAAGGACGTCCGGGACACAAAAATCTTCAAATTTTGCAAAAATATTTTATTTCATAAAATATTTCTCTTTTTTCTGCTTAAAATGACATTTAAATCATGTTTCGATCTGAATTACAACAAAAAATATAATTTTTTTTTCGTTTTGGTTTGTTTTCAAAATCTAGCTTTCAAGCAATTTCGGTCTTGGAAAATACTTCTTGAAAAAATGCGTTTCTATTCATGATAGGTTTTTTCACCATCTCTCGTATTTAAATTCTTATAACTCGAGAACTGTTAAAGATAAAGTGTTCAAACTTGGAACATATTTTTTTTTCTATTGTTTTACTTTAATTTTGATTCAGCATATTTGAAAAAAATTATTTGCTTTTGAAAATATGATTTTCTTTTAATTGCACCACATTTTTTTAAATTTTTTCGTTAAATACGTTGCCGAAAGGTAACACTCGGCATTTAAGGGTTAAAAATAATTCATTTCCAGTAGATTCTCTTTAATTTCACTGAACAGTTTTTATTCCTGTAGAGTTGCAAATATAACGTCTTTCGTTCCAAAACAGTATATCCAAGCTTTCGAATACAGCCGATTCCGTAAAAATTCTCTTTTTGCACATTCTCGATAAGTACATCAATATTCGGAAACTCGATTGTATTCATCACATATTTTTAGTTTTTACATGAAAACCAGAAAAATTAAAACTGTCAGTTGCCATGTTTTACACCCCATCACTTCAATTAATAACATTAAATCTAATCACTCATTATCTTGCAGTATTTTAGTCGTAATGCTATTTTCATGTTATAACAGAATTAACGTGCTTTGAATATTAAAACCAGTTAGCATCTGAATAGTTTTAGAGACTGAAAATTTAATATTAGAAATCTGGTTAATTGCCTTCTCGTTTCCTGAATGGAAACAATAAACGATTAAATATTCACTTGACATACTCAGTTATTTAGTGAAACATGAGGTTAGATTTTGAATAGAATTCGAGTCACGTTTCATCTAAAGTTCATTATGAAATCAATTTTATGATCTTTCGACAGTCAAAAATCGCCCATTTGTTTCAAGTTTTCGGAAAAGCGTTTTATTTCTGAGGATATTATGTTGATGAAGGTGAAAAGTAGACATATTGTACTCTTGAAATGCATTAGTTTAATAAGAAAGAGAATGCGTAAGTTGAACAATTTCCATATTGATATAATTGCTCCTGCATGATGTCATAAGGTTGATAAAATGATACAGGTGACCAGAAATAAACGTCCCAATTTGAACATTCTATAATTCATTAACTATAATAAATATGGACATTAAATGAATGACATTTACATCTGGTAGCTCTTAAATTTCATATACTGTAATATTAAAAATTGTTCAAATTTTCGTCAATAGACGTCGCTGAACCATCCCACTCAGACATTAAGGATGTCCAAGTAAATAAAAAAAAATTCAATTGTCTTTTCGTGTTTCAATTGGTAAATAGAATAAATAATACAACTTGAGATATTTTTTAAGCAGTTTTACATGATAGTCGAAGCATTATTGTAGTTTGAGAGCATTATTGTAGTTGCGGCGTCATCTATTGACGAAAATATATACTGCTTTAAAAATTGCATATAAAATTTAAGAACAACCGGATATAAATGTCATTTTTGTTACCTTATGTTTTGTTATATAATTAATAAATAATTGACTTTAAAAACTGACGCGTTTATTTCTTGTCACCCTGTATATATAAAGAGTAAAAATAAAGTTTTAAACAAAATTATTTAACCTTTCTTTTTTACTTCCTGATTCTGTATTGATAAAATATACCAATTATTTGTTTCTAAATAAAATTCGTGAAACATCAAATGATCAGATTAATATAGGAATAATACGATTCTTTAAATAATTATAAATGTATATTACTTTAGACTTAAATAATTAAAAAAACATGCTGAATAAAAACATAAACAATATTTGTCACTTCAAAATACGAAAGCTTTTATGCAGACTAAATAAATCTTGTTATTTAATAGTTGCGAGTTTACTCATATATTAATGAAAATAAATTCATAATTTAAAATTTTTGAATTATATAATATTTGTATATCTGTACCAAATTGAACTGAATTTAATTTAATGAATATTTTATAAATAATAAAAATACTTAATTCAAATTTAATGTGAAGCCAAATTAAAATAAAAACCAGTAAAACGAACTTATGCAAGAACAACGTATTCTTTTCTTTTTAGTTGCAGCAAAAAGTAGAAAAATTTTGTTCTAAAAAAAAAAAAAAAAAGAACTATGAAAAAAAGATCTCCTTACTCGGTTAGAAGTAGTAACATGAATTCTAATCATTGAACCTCTTGGTATATTTTAGACGTAATCTCACTATCACATTATAGTGGAACTTTGACTATCCAAATCAGTTTTGATCTGGATGCATTTAGATAAAGAAAATTTCACATTAGAAATCTGGTGAATTGCTTTCTCTTTTTCTCACATTGAAAATTCAAGGACCACATATTAAATTTACATACTTTGTTATTCTGTCCTACATCAAGTTAGATTTTGAATAGATTTCAAGTTTAGTTTAATTTAAATTTCGTTATGAATTCAAATCTAATATCTTCTGATAGCTAAACCACTCCCATTATTTTCAATTTTTTTGGAGAATATTTTAGCAGACCCTCCGTAAATAATAGCCTTAAGCAAAACTCAAGTTAGTATGATTTTATCTCTTTTGAAACTCTTTTAATTGAACCTACTTTCGGAGCTCCTCATTGCCTTCCGCAGCGTTTAAAATGTTTCTTACAAATTTCTTACCGAACTAACCTGTAACCTGGGTCCCCGCTACCTAAGGCATCATATACCGGAAGTGAAAACCAAGCTGAGTAAGTTAAATCTCTTAGCCCATAGAATCCAGAAAAAAAAATGCTTCATTAATGTTAGAAAATGTTGGTAACTGAAGTCTAAGATAATATTTCATAATACAGAAAGCAGCTAATTGTAATTTAAGTTGAATGAACCAAATCCCGGGTGAGTCCATAGAATTTGAGGAAAGAATGTGCCCCCAAGTGGTGGACGATGACCCTCCCCTTGTAAACTTCATAAATTACTTTTAACATCAACACAATATTTAATAAACGGATGAAATCCCTTATCTACAGTTACCTTTAAAGAAACGCGATTTTCAATTTACAGCTGTAGTGAGTAAACGTAAGTTGATGATGAAAAAAGAGATTAATGTTCGAAAAAAGTGGTAGCTGAGGTACAAAGAAACACCATGCCCTGAGGGACAGTGTCTTAACTGGAATGTAGTTGGGTATAAGAAAATTTAGTAGTTTTAAAGTAGTTGGAGGATGCTGAAACTATGTTAACGAAAATTGTAATAGAATCGGATAGCTTTTAAAGAAGCTGCAACAAAAGCCCCGAGGAAGGAGATTATTATTCAACAATTTGTGGTACCTGAAGTCTGAGAATTCGTTTATGTTGCAGCTCAAGGAACTAAGAAGTTGTTAGAAAAAAAAGCTAGTGAATCGGACCATTTTAAAGGACCTATAACAAAGGGCCCAAAGAGGACCAACTGATAGAAAAGAGCAGGACCTTAACATGAAAACTTGTTAAAAGGTTGATCTTCAATTAGTCAAAATTAAGCACAGGGTATACATTAATCATTAGAATAAAATTTTGAAGAAATGCGCAAAAATGGGAAAAAATGCTTAAACAGGACCCTACGGTCCAGTAAAAATAAGAGGATGTTGGTCTGGGGAGATGAGTGCAAGACTCAATTTTAAAATTTTACATTGAAAGTGCGAAAAAAAAAATCCCTGCCGGCTCGGGCCTACAGGCGGAGGTAGATTTCGAAGTTAAGTACTAAATTCACCAACAAAACTTAAATCAAGATTAAAGATAAACCCTGTTCCTTCGCTAAGAATGAGCTCTAGGGAGCTAAACATTTTGTGAAAATTCTAATATACACACACGCATGTATATGGACCAGGTTTAAAATGGCTAAATCAAATTCAGAGAACCTCAAAGTGTTAAAATATGTTAATATTTCCATACTCGAGTTTTTATCATATTTTAATACGTTTCTTCAAACTCAATGACGTTACATATTCACCTGCTGTGGTCCATTACATTTTCAATATGACGCAATATTTTGTTGTTTTTTTAATTCGTCAAACTATTTATTTCATTTTGAATTTTCATGCAGAAATCTTGCTCTAGAAAGCTTATGACGTAATATTCAATTTGTTTTCAATTCGTCAAACTATTTATTTCATTTTGAATTTTCATGCAGAAATCTTGCTCTAGAAAACTTATGACATAATATTCAATTTGTTTTCAATTCGTCAAACTGTTTATCTAATTTAATTTTTCACGTGAAAACATTGCATTAGAAAAACAATTGTTGTGGTGAGAATTTTATTGCTTTTTTTTAATTGTTGGCAACAGCTATAACGAAAAATATTTATTTTTTCCTGCCATTGTTGTGTAAAAGCTGGTTTTATCAGAATCATGTTAAGACGGTATTCAAAATTTTAAACCTTCCCCATTCCCATTCCCTTGGACCGATTTTGCTCATTTTCAATCCCCGCCGAGAAATTAGCCATCTTAAAGTTGTTGGCGAGTTTGAAGACGTTCCGTGCATAATTGCGACTTTTATCGTGCGGACAAAATTTAGTACATACATACATACATATATATATATATATATAAACTTTTTAGGTGGGGGTGGTTTTGGGTTCCTGGGGTCATGTAATGAAAAGTTATGAAGGAATTTTTCAAAAGTCGCACCATGGTAACGACTGCAATAGGTAGTATTTCTTACGAAATCTACCTAATTAGGTTGTGAAAAATGCATGCCGGACGAGAAGATGAAGGGGACCGGATTGGGCCCTATGGAACCCTAGGGTGCCCCAGTATGTTAACAGGAATATAAAAAAGGGAAAATAACTTAATGGCAAAAGGTTTCCAAAAATGCTTTATTCATACAGGAAACTTTAAACAACTATTTATTAACTTGACATACTTAGAAGATTAGTACTAAATGAAATCAGATATTGAGGAAAATTCACATCACCTTTCATTAAAATTTCACTATGAAACCAATTCTACGATCTTTTGACAGTCAAAGATCTCCCGTCGATTTGAAGTTAGAGCAGAATGTTACAATTATTAGGATAAGTTCCTGGAGAGTGGAAACAATTCTGAAGATTATGAGAAAGTGAATGAATAATAGGATATTTTCAAATTAATTTAATTTTTGTTGTGTAATGACGTAAAACTAGTCAAATGACAAATACAACTATGAGAAATTAAAGAAAAGAATTTGTCAATATATATATATATACGTTACAGCCAAACCCCGGAGCTTGGCCAGTTTGCGAATTGGTCGACCAATTCGGGAACTGGCCGAAATTCCTGGCCAAAACCCGAAATACATGAAATGAAAAGCGTATTTCTGGTTTTGGCCGGCCAATTCGCGAACTGGTCGGAAAGCCTTGGCCAATATAGGAAGTGGGGATTCAAGGCTGCCCGGTAGGTGGCACTGACGTGCACAGATGTTAGTAAAGAACGTTCCATTCTGTGACGATTATATTCTGGTATGCTGGATAATTACCCGCCTGTTTAATATATTTCGATAAATTGGGTTTAATGTGAATATTATAATCTAATCTGCTGGAAATTTCCGTCTTCTGTGACTAATATCGATACATCGGATTCATTGTCAAATCTAATAAACAAATTATCTGTGTGACTCTGTAAATAAAAGACAAATTCTACCTAGCCAATAAACTATGGAGAAAAAGTTGTAGAGCATATTAGTAATGTACAACAGTTTCATTATTTTTGAAGTAGTGCAACATCATTAAAATACCCTATAAATGATTTTTTACATATATCATAATTCTTTATACTAATTCTTTTGGGAGTCCCTATAAACGAACTGTAATGTTTTCTTAATCAGTACTCGATAGAAAAAAAACATATTTCTCACCACATGAGTTAGACATGTGAATTTTATTATGTCTGAAATAGTGTAACATAATTTAAGTGCACTACAAAGGATCTTTCACCATTCACTGCAATGTAACAAAATACTTTTGAGTGTCTCTGTAAACAAACGTAGTGCGTATGCAAATTTTCAGAAGGTGGAAATTGCTGTTTTCATTCCGGAAATCATAACATCCTAATAACTGATCTTCATTATATTTTACTGATTATGAATCTATATTATAATGAACAAAAGTATCTGTGCGTAACGCTGACGTCATTTTGCGAATGGCAACACTTCACGATCAAATTTCGATCTTGAAAATTTCACTACTGCAATTTTTTAATCTTCTGACCATCGTACATTTTCAATTTTCGTCGCATAGGAAAAAAAAATTACTTTCAAATGCAATTTGTTTAAAAACTGTATTCATTGACTGATTATTATATTTTCGAAAATAATTTTTAAACATGATTTTTTTAAGTTTATCTTATCACGTGCCGGTTTCAATACATAATAGTGATAACTATTTTGCACATAAAGTAACAAGCATTTTTCAGCATTTGTTTCTGACTATTTTTGCACAATGAAATTAATACTTCCTTTATAAACAAATAAAAGAATAATATTTAAAAAAAACCCCACCAATCTAACATATTTGTGAAAGACAAATTAACGAAATTAATACTACTTTTATAAAAAAAAATAAAAGAATAATATTGAAAAAACACAAAACTAACATATTTGTAATCGTACAATTTAAATTTTTAGATCACCAAATTAGATTTTTTTTTTTTTCAAATGGAATTTGTTTGCAAAGTTCATCTCAGTTTACTGATTGTCTGTGGTTTGAAAAACAATTTTAAAGCATGAAATATTTTTAAATTTATCTATATCGCGCGGAGAGCGATTATGAAAGATTAATCTGTTTGCCCTTAAAACAAAATAAAGAGTTCATTTTCTTACGGCTAATATCCATTAAAAAAAAAACTTCCCTATGAATAATTAAATAAAATTATATAAATAAAACACAAATTTACCAGCCATGTATAAGCTCTAAAATTATCAGAATATAAAAGGATGCCTTAAGTAGCAAAATCTAGGCAAATATTAGCATGCGGCTAATAAAAAAATATCGCTTTTGATGAATTTCAAAAAATTATTTGATTGTGTACTTCGTATTTTTCATATGAGAAATGCTTTTTCTTAGTATGTAACTGGTCAATCTAAAAAAAATTATTGCATATAAAAAAATTATTAGTTTTCAATTTAAAAAAAAATGTTTTCACCCATATTCTTTAACCCGGGAAGCCCGGGTACGATCCCCTAGTATATATAAAATCCTAATGAAACAAATTTATGAAAGGGGTATAGGAAACGACTGAAATGTAACGAATTTATGAAACGATTCTATGAAACGACTGATTAAACAACTGATTAAGTTCCGCGGCGATTTCTCCTAAAATGTGGAATACTTTGCGATGAAATTAACACCAAAAATCGGTATTGATCAGCAGATCTCAAAACTGGTATTAGAATTTTTAAATTCGAAATAGTTTTCGAACTATTAATTTTTTTGTAATTTTAAATATATTTTTCTAATGATGGTAACTCAAATTTTTATCGTAACACATATTTTTTTTCCATATTTTAGTAAAGGTTATTATTTTAAGCTAACTTGGCGACCAGTTTGGCCTCCCTTAAATGTAAGCTAAGAACAATGCTTTTTTTTTTTTTTTTTTTGTATTTCATTCTTATTTTATTTAATACAAAACTTTCATTTAAAACTGAAAAATTTAAAATTGATGGCTTTCACTTTGTAGAAAACTCACACCATAACACAAATTAATTAAAAGCGCTGGTTACTTGATATAATAATTTATTTAACACACAGAAGCAGCGCACCGCCGCTTTCTCCGACACTCACATCTCAACACAATACTCAAAGCTTAGTTCAGTTCACTTCAAATTATAGTCACTGTAATTTTAATTATAGGTGGCGCGGCATGTCTCGCTACATGGAACATACCGGCCCCCATTGACATGTTTATAACATTCAATAACAATTTTTACCAAGTACTCTAAATTACACAATTAATACAAAAATTCACTATATACGTTAATTTAAATATAATCCTTTGAAAAAAATATCAATACAACAAACATACATACAAAATTACCTTTTTTTTTTTTTTTTTTAGTTTTAATTGTCATTGGCATCAGGCATGGGTAGAATACATAATTTACTTATCGACCTTTTAAAGGTTCCATTTTGAGTGTTTACTTTAACTACTCGAATTTTGTTATCGTTACCGTGATACACCTCAATAATTCTGCCTAATGGCCACTTATTTGTTGGTAAATTCTCTTCTACTAACACCACTAAATCTCCAATTTTTACATTATCTTTTTCAAATCTCCATTTACCTCTTTGTTGTAATTCACTTAAATAATTATGATGCCATTTACGCCAAAAAAGTTGTAGAATTTTAGTTATCCGTTGCCATTTTTTGAGGCGATTTTCTCTTACATTGGTTAAATCAGGCTCAATAATGGAATTTAACGGCCTGTTTATCAGAAAATGATCCGGAGTTAGGACTCCAAAATCATTCTCATCATCTGATAATGGACTCAAAGGCCTGGAATTTAGAATTCCCTCAATTTGTATGACTACAGTAAGAAGTTCCTCGTAAGTGAGATTAGCACCTCCCACAACTCTCTTAAAGTGATACTTAAATGATTTTATAGCGGCCTCCCAAAGACCCCCGAAATTGGGTGCCCTGGGAGGGATAAATTTCCACTCAATGCCTTCCGTGGATAAATATGCTGCTAATTTCTCATCAGGTTTTTTTACTAACTCATAAAAAGCCTTAAGAATCTTATTTGCACAAATAAAATTTTTCGCATTATCCGAATACAATTTGGCACATTTACCTCTGCGTGCAATGAATCTTTTCAATGCAGCAATAAATGATTCGGAGGTTAAGTCTGAAACAATTTCTATATGTACAGCTTTAAATACAAAACAAACAAAAATACAGATATAAATTTTTTGCAAGATAGTTCTACGTGCATACCCCACTTTGACCATAAATGGGCCACACAGATCTACTCCCGAAATATTAAAGCAGTAGTCCAAATGGACTCTATCCCTGGGCAAATCGCCCATCAACTGATTTGCAATAACTGGTTTAGCTTTAAAGCATGGGATGCACTGATGAACTACCTTTCGACATGTTGCACGACCATTTATTGGCCAAAATTTTTCTCTTACCAAAGAAAGTAATATTGTAGCACCGACATGAAGGTATTTTTTATGATAATAATTTATAACAATTACAGTAAAATTATTAGACTTAGGCAAAATCGCTGGGTGCTTTCTCGCAAAATTTAAATCACTATTATCTAACCGGCCTCCAACCCTTAAAATTCCGAATTCATCTAAGTACGGGTTGAGGCTTTTTAGCTTACTACTTGGACTTACCGAACCTTTGGTCTGCAGACTACGTATGTCTGCATTGAATTCTGCCCTTTGGACAGATTTAATTAAATAAATTTCCGCTTGCTCCAAGTCTGAAGTTGATAAAGGCCCACCACACTTATAAAGTGGGTTTCTTGCATTCATGACAAACCTGAAAATATAACTAAGAATGCGTAAAATAGTTATATAATTATTACTAAGATTAATTAAGTCATTAACAAAACAGTTATCTGTAACATTACAGTTCATTACACTAACTTCATTAAAAGGATTTGAATTTGTTTTGAGCTCTTTTTTGAACTCTTCATTAGCTTCTGGTATTATTACTGAATTTTGGGGATAGTCAGTGTTATTAAGAAAAATGGGTCCACGCCACCACAAGTCACAATCAATAAGTTTATCTGGATCCATACCTCGTGAAAGTTTATCAGCTGGATTATGTTCAGAGCAGATATGACACCACTGTTCAGGACTAGAGTTTTCTTGAATTTTGGCTACCCTATTTTGCACAAATTGTTTGAGATCAATAGGTTCCTTTTGAATCCACGCTAACACAATAGTTGAATCAGACCACAGGAAAACATTAGTAACTATTACTTTCATGGATGATAAGACTCTTTTTACCAGCTTGGTTAGCAAAACTGCGGCGCATAGTTCAAGTCTGGGAATAGTTAGACTCTTTACTGGTGTAACACGTGATTTACTAGCTATTAAGTTCACCATCACATTTCCTAGAGAATCGCAAGATTTACAATAAACTGCTGCTCCATAACAACGTTCTGAGGCATCTGCAAAGCCATGTATTTCAACAATTTCTGGGTTTTCAATTATAATGCGTCGACTTATTTGTATATTATTAAGACTTTTAAGCGATATAAGAAATTGATGCCACTCGTCATATTCTGATTCAGGGAGCTCGTCATTCCAGTCAATATTAAGTCTCCACAATCTCTGCATAAATATTTTGGCTTTCGCTATAACTGGGCCAAGAAGTCCTAGCGGATCAAAAATTCTAGCAATTGTCGACAATACTTGTCGCTTGGTATAGGAATCGCTCAATTCTACTTTAACTCTAAATAGGAAACAGTCATCCCTTGGGTTCCACGAAACCCCTAATGTTTTAGTCTCACTGTTGTTCTCAAATTTATACCCTTCTCCAGGTGTCAGCGACAGATTTTTATCACTTGTGCACCATTTATGAAGTTGCATACCTGCCTTCTGCATAATCGCTATGAGTTGCCACTGCAACTCTTTGGCTTCCTCACGCGTAGGTGCCCCACACAAAATGTCATCCATATACATGTTTTCACGAAGAACTGGGGCTGCCAATGGAAAATTATTTCCTTCATCAATTGACAATTGATGGAGCGTTTTCATAGCTAAATAGGGCGCGCTGACCATTCCATAAGTTACCGTTTGTAATTCGAAAATTTTTGGTTCTTCTTCAAAATTATCGTTCCATAAAATTCTCTGCAACGAATGCTGACTAGGGTCAATGTTAATCATTCTATACATCATCTTTACATCTGCAGTTAAAGCATAAACATGTTCTCGGAAGCTAATCATAATTGTAAATAAGTCGTTTTGGATGACTCCGCCATTATATTGTAATGAATTTAGGGATGTCCCATTTGTTGTCGCGGTAGAACAATTAAAAACAACTCTGAGTTTGGTAGTTGATTTTTCTGGACGAAATATACCATGATGCGGAGCATAGTACGCAATATCAGATTCTTTTGCTTCTTTCACCTGTTTCATATGCCCTAAATTTTCGTATTCCTTTAAGAATTCTTTATACAGATTAAAATATTGCTCATCCCTTGATAAGCGAGTCCACAGCGATCTGAGTTTTTTGAGAGCAAGATCCCTAGATTGGCCTAAACACGAAGGATTTTCCTTTAAAGGCATTTTCACTACGTATCTACCTTCTGCATTTCTCGAATGCGTACGCGCAAAATGTTTCTCGCATATCTCAAATTCTTTACTTTTTTGGTAACTCTACCTGAATGTTTTCGACTTCCCAAAACTTTTTTAATGTTTTGTTTAAATCCTCTTCCTGAATTAGCCCACAATGAACTTTAACCTCATCTCCCTGTTCTATGCTTCCACTAGCCACGTATCCAAATACAGTATTTTGAAAAAGCAATTTCGAACTCTGAGAATATATTTGTCCTGGCCTTAATAATTCATAATATATTTCCGCACCTATCAACAGATCAATTTTATCAGGAAAATTAAATCGATAATCTGCTAACATAGTCAAATCAGGGACCTCAACATTTACATTAATCACTCTTTGCGGAATTAAATCTGTAATTTTCTTTACAACTAACATATCCAATTCCCTTTCAAAACTTTTATCTCTATTCGCGATTGCTGTCTTTAAGCAACCCTTTACTGTGATAGATGAATCATCTAAACACGAAATTAAAGTGTTTGTTTTATTAATTTTAAGTTGCAGCCGATTAGCACACTGCGAAGTTATCAAACACGATTGCGAGCCGACATCCAATAAACATCTAACTTCCTGCCATTCCGAAAATTTATCCTTAATGAACAGGCGAGCTGTACTCAATAACACAGTTTTTGTTTTATTTCTTTCGAAGCTAGAGGCGACAGTCTGGTTCGGAGGGACAGAAAATTGTTCTTCGCTTGTTGAACTTTTTATTTCTGCACCTGCTTTAAACACATGACCTCGAAATTTATTTTGATTATTACTCAAATCATTTTCTTCTCTCGGAAAATGAATAAGTTTGTTATGGGGTAGTGAACAATCGCAGTTTTTATAATTGCATTTCTGTACGCAACAATTATAATTTAAACCAGGGGCGGACTGGCTTAGTTTGGCCCACCCCGCTAAACTTATGCACTGGCCCACCAAAAGACAACCCCATTGTTAAAATGTTTGAATACTGACGTTAAACACAACCCCTTGCTCTAACTGTATGAAGACGACTTAATTCGAAACATATTAGCATCTTTGTAATCGTTTATTTTCAACCAGCTGACCTGCCCGGCGTTGCCCGGGGACCGTTATAATAACTATAAACAAAACTCAAGTTTGTATGATTTTATATCTTTTGAAAATCTTTTAAATGAACCTAGTTTCGGGAACCCAATTGCCTTCCGCAGCATCTAGTGTGTTCCCAATAAACCTCTTTTCGAACGGACCTGGTTTCCCGCTACCTAATGCAGCATGTACCGGAAGTGATCCGCACAATTGGAAACAATCAAAAACTAAGTTGAGTGAGCCAAATCTGTAGAAACCCAGCCCATAGAACCCGAAAAATGCTGGTAACTGAAGTCTAAGATAAAATTTCATAATACAGAGAGTAGCTGAATTGTAATCTAAATTGAAGTAACCAAATTCCGTTGAAATTAACAGGGCTGTGGAGTCGGAGGCGGGCCCATTTTTGAGCGAAAGAGTCGGAGTCGGAATCGGATCTGTTAAAATTGTCGGAGTGGGAGTCGTCCATTTTCCCCACCGACTCCGCAGCCCTGGAAATTAGGCCCTTAGAACCCGAGGAAAGAATGCGCCCCCAAGCGGTGGAAGGTTCTCCCTTCTGTAAATTTCACAAATTACTTTTAACATTAACACGATATTTAATAAACGGATGAAAGCCCTTATCTAAAGTTATCTTTAAACCAGGGTTGGAAAAAAACCGGTTTATTTGGTTTAAACCATGTTTTTTTTTTTAATATAATTTCCTTTTGCATACAGATGCATATCTGTTGATAAAATAAACATTTTTGGATATATATAAGTAATTTAACTTTTGAAAATATTTAAATTAAATAATTAGAGTCAATTATATAGAAAATTGAAATCATTTCTAATTTAAACATTATTAGTAACAGCTATGTCTTATGTTCAAAGTATACTGCTCTACACAGTGAAACATTGGTATCTTTTAAAATCGTATGAAGAATCCTTTGATTAATAATTTAATAATCAATCAATAAACATTTGATGCAGTTTCATGAATATAATATATTATTCTATGGTTGTTATTATTTTTTTAATATCCAAATACTTCTGGTTATTTTGTTTTCTGAGTGATAACTCCAAGTTTCCAAGTCAACATTTTTGGCCCTGAGATTCAGCAACTAACAGAAAAGATTGATGGGTATTACTGAAATGCTATAACTAGCACTCAATTTTTGCAAGCTGTGTTATTCAATTTGATATCTTAAGTTACTCTTTTAAATTCTTTGAGGATAATCTTTCCTTATCCAGAAAATTTTCTTTTACAACTTAACCAAAATCTTAAAGATCATTGTATTTTGTTATTAATTGCTGTAAATAATCTGCATTTTTTAACTGGAAATATTTTACGCTAAATATTGAATATTATTTATCTATTTTATCTTTTCTAATTTCCCATGTTTTAAGAAAAATCTTTAGAGTACCAGATATGTTCATCAGCACATGCTAATTTTCATTCTACATGCATAGAAACATGACCTAGGCTCATTATGTCTCATGTTGACTGCTGAGATGAAGTGTTAAAAGTAAAAATTACTTCTATCAATAATTTAAAACAATTAAATTGCAAAAAAGAGAAAATATTATATTAGATTTTTTTCTAAGAAAACCAATTGGTTTAAACCGTGGTTTAAACCATGGTTAAAACCACTTGGTTTAAACCGTGCCAATCCTGCTTTAAACTAACGCGATTTTTAATTTACGGCTGTAGTGAATAGAAAAAAAAAATCCCTGCCGGCTCGGGCCTACAGGCGGAGGTAGATTTCGAAGTTAAGTACTAAATTCACCAACAAAACTTATATCAACATTAAATATAAACCCAGTTCCTTCACTAAGAATAAGCTCTAGGGAGCTAAACATTTTGTGAAAATTCTTATATACACGAATACACACACGCATGTATATGGAATAGGTTTAAAAATGGCTAAAACAAATTCAGAGACCCTCAAAGTGTTAAAATATGTTAATATTTCCATAGTCGGGTTTTTATAATGTTTTAATACGTTTCTTCAAACTCACATGATGTTACATATTCACCTGCTGAGATACATTATATATACAATATGACGTAATATATATATTTTTTTAATTCGTCAAACTATTTATTTCATTTTGAGTTTTCATTCTGAAATCTTGCTCTAGAAAACTTATGACGTAATATTCAATTTGTTTTCAATTCGTCAAACTATTTATTTAATTTATTTTTTCACGTGAAAAATCTTGCAAAAGAAAAGCAATTGTTGTGGTGAGAATTTTATTGTTTTGTTTTTTTAATTGTTGACAACTGCTATAATGAAAAATATTTATTTTTTCCTGTCATTGTTGTGTAAGAGCTGGTTTTATCAGAATCTTGTTAAGACGGTATTCAAAATTTTGAACCCTGCCCATTTCCATTGCCTTGGGCCGATTTTGCCCATTTTCAATCCCCGCCGAGATATTAACCATTTCAAAGTTGTTGGCGAGTTTGAAGACGATCCGTGCATAATTGCGACTTTTATCGTGCGGACAAAATTTAGTACATACATACATACATACATATATATATATATATATATATATATAGTTTATATATATATATATAAACTTTTTGGGTGGGGGTGGTTTTGGGTTCCTGGGGTCATATAATGAAAAGTTATGAAGGAATTTTTCAAAAGTCGCACCATGGTAACGACTGCAATAGGTAGTATTTCTTACGAAATCTACCTAAAAGAGGGACTGAGTCCTGGGGTCCAGGATCTTAACTGGAATGTAGTTTTAAAGCAGATGGAGGACACTAAAACTATGTTACATAAAACTGTAATAAAATCGGATCGTTTTTAAAGAAGCTGCAACACTGGCCCCAAGAAGGATATTAATATTCAAAATTGGTGGGAGCTGCAGTCTGAGAATTTTTTTATCGTTCATGCAGTAGCTGGAGGACCTAAGAAGTTGTTAGAAAAAAAAAGCTAGTGAATCGGACCATTTTTAATGGAGCTATAATAGAGGACCCAAAAGAGGCTAATTGATAGTTAAAAGCAGGTCTATATCATGAAACATATTAAAATGTCTTAGTACTTAACGTTTTAGATCTAGAAATTAAGCATAGGGCATGAATTATTTGTTAGAATAATATTTTAAAGAAATGCATAAAAAATTGAGTAAATGCTTTAAAAAAAGGCCCTAGGCCCCAAATAAAAATATGAGAGTGTTGGTCCTGGAAGAAGAGTCCAAGACTCAACTTTAAAATTTTGCACTGAGAAGATGAGAAAATTAGGAGATGAAAATGCATGGCGCACAAAACGTTCAAGGTCCCTGGACTGGGTCCTACGAGACCATAGGGGACACAGGGATGTAGGAATGTAGAAAAGTGAGAATAACTAAATGGAAAAATGGTTCTGAAAATGATGATCGGATTAAGAAGGGGCAATTTATTAACAATTTATGGTGCAAAAACTTGAAGGGGCCAGGAACTTAACTGGCATGTAGTTGAGCTTAAAGATATTTTTAGTAGTTTTAAAATAATCGGCCGACGCTAGAACTACGTTGAAGAAAATTACATGCAATTCGGATCATTTTTGAAAAAGTTGCACCAAGGGTCCCAAGAAGACGATTAATATTCAAAATTAGAGATAGCTGAAGTCTGAGAAATTATTTTGTCGTTCATGTAGTATCTGGAGGACCTAAGAAGTTGTTAGAAAAAAAGCTACTGAATCGGACCATTTTTAAGGGAGCTATAATAGATGGGCCAACTGATAGTTAAAATGTCTTAGTACTTAACGCTTTATATCTACAATTAGTCAAAATTAAGCTTAGGGAATTAATTATTAGTTAGAATAATATTTTAATGAAATGCGTAAAAAATTGAGAGAATGCTATAAAAAGGTCCTAGGACTCCAATAAAAATATGAGGGCGTTGGTCCTGGAAGAAGAATCCAAGACTCAACTTTAAAGATTTGCACTGCGAAGGTGAGAAAATTAGTGGATTGCATGGTGCACAAAGAGTTCAAGGGCCCTGAACCGGGTCCTATGGGACCACATGGGGCCTCAGGGTCTTAACTGGAATGTAAAAACGTGAGAATAACTAAATGGAAAAAGAGTGCCAAAAATGAAGATTGGATTAAGAGGGGGAAATTTATTAACAACTTATGGTGCAAAAACTTCAAGGGACCCTGTACCGGGCACCAAGGGGACAGTAACTTAATTGGCAGGTAGTTGAGTACAAAGGTATTTTTAGTAGTTATTAAAGTAATCCGAGGGCGCTAGAACTAAGTTAAAGAAAATTGCTAGCAATTCGGATAATTTTTAAAGAAGCTGCACCACGGGCAACAAGAAGGCGAGTAATATTCAAAATTGGTGATAGCTGAAGTCTGAGAATTTTTTTTTTTTTTTGGTCGTTCATGTAGTAGCTGAAGGACCTAAGAAGTTGTTAGAAAAAAAAATTAGTGAATCAGACCATTTTTAAGGGGGCTATAATAAGGGACCCAAAAAGAGTTAGCTGATAGTTTAAAACAGGGCCCTAACATGAAAACATGTTAAAATGTCTTTGTACTTAGACCTTTAGATCTTCAATTAGTCAAAATTAACCATAGGGTATGAATTATTCATTAGAGTAATGATTTAAAGAAATGCACAAATGCGCGATGCGGTTACCTAGGGGCCCCAGGGTCTTAACTGGAATGTAGAAACATGAGAATAACTAAATGGAAAAAGGATCCCAAAAATGAAGATCGGATTAAAAGGAAGCAATTTTTTAACAATTTATTTGCACAAAAAATTCAAGGGGCCCGTTTCGGGCCCCAAGAGTCCAGGGTCATAACTGGAAAGTAAAAAGGCGAGAATAACTATATCGAGAAAGGTCTCCCAAAACGAAGAATTTTGGATAAAAAGGGGCTAGTTATTGACAATTTAGTATTTAAAAACTAAAAGGGGCCCAGGGGCCCCGGCCCTTAGAAAATTAAAAATCCAAACCTCAGGTGCATCAGGACCTGTCTTGGATTATCCTCACCTAAATTTTCAAATTTTCTACGTGCGATATATTTCTCTAGCTATCGTACACAGACAGACAGAACGATTTGTTCTTTTATTAGTATAGATTGGTAGTAATTTCACCGTGAAAAAAAAATCTTGTGGGTGGGGGCGGAGGTTAACCTGCTTAATTTTTATTTATTTATTGAATATTGAAACTTTAAACATTTAAAAGATATACGCGTAATAAAGAAAAACGTTTTAAATTTCTTATGGGAATTCTGTTCAGAAATTTTTATTCTTTGTATTTAAAAAAATTATTTGGTCCAATAGTGGGTAAATTGCGGTGTCTGCATCGGCCAACGATATCCTAAGAATAGACGATGGCTCCTTGTGAAAGGGCTCCAAACGGGAATAGCGAATCGCTGACAGTAGCGTATGCTACACCTAGGAAAATCCATCCCTCACCCGGAATTTGGATCGAGGCCCCTTTGTGTTGAAGGCTAACATGCTAACCAACTTGCCGTAAAAAAAAAAAATAAATAAATAAATAAAAAAATAAAATAAAAATTTTAGTACACTAACACTCTGTGCACTATATTGTAAATTTTGTTCTGGAAAGTGGTAGTATTGACTGGAAAGAGTTAGTACTATTAAAATTGACACATGTACGTTGATTAATTTGTTATTTGAAATATCATTATATTCATTTGTACATTTTATTTTGCTTTGAAATTATCAATATATATACTCTTTGTACATTGACTAATG
Organism: Maratus speciosus; assembly: GCA_963932465.1. Classification (NCBI taxonomy): domain Eukaryota; kingdom Metazoa; phylum Arthropoda; class Arachnida; order Araneae; family Salticidae; genus Maratus; species Maratus speciosus. The sequence goes on from OZ010792.1 coordinate 177,592,727, forward strand.
TTTTTTTTTAAATATCAATGTAGTACCTGAAAATTGAACAGTTTGTTTTATACCCTTTCTACTGACTAATTAGAATGTCGAATATCTGAACAATTCTTTGAACTTGAGACAACTCTATCAATTATCTTATCATAATCGTAATCAAGAGATCATTCAACGCTGAATAGGATAAAATCACCTAACAGTTTTTGTCCTAGAGATGAACGCAAGCAGTTCTTTATAATTTTAAGTGTTGAGAATACTCGTTCACAAGACACTCGAGTGCATTATAAAGTCAATATGTACTTATAAGCTATGTACAATGATGGATAAATACGAGCATAGGCATTCAATTCGCATAATAATTCTAATGCACAAGCTAGTAAATTTTTACATTTCTTATTAACTTTACAGCGATCCTCATCATCTTTAATGAGTTCTTCTGAATCGCTCGTTTCTTTGCTGTAAGCGGCTGAGAGCTCGCTACTTCGAGATTGTTGTGCAATAGCGACTGATTATAATCAGCATAGTGCCGGGAAAATTGCAGCAACTCTTATCTGACAGTCTTTATTGACTTTCACCCAGCCAGACAGAGTACTAAGAGCTTCTTCAGCAAGTACATTTAACAATTTAACCTCACTGAAGCGGCGAGGATCAAACCAGGCAATGTCTTTCATGAACAAGTCATTTCCAGTAAATCATGTCTTCAACAGCTGAATAGCTGTGTCTAAGATGACATTATAAACGTTTATCTTAAATACTTCCGATGGTGATCCGATAATACTTCTTGCCTCATCGTGAGAATATTCACCACATCGACATTTCGCTATACATATTCTCTTTTCCGTAAGGAAATTTTCAATTTCAGTGGTGTACTCCTTTTCTATTAGTTGCTTCTGAAGATGTTCTGCAAGTTCAGAAGCATTTTTCAGAACCATATCAAAATTATTTCTTTTGCGTAACAGATTGGATTTTGTTAGCAGCAGTTAAGTAGTCCTGGCCGTTCATTTGCAGATACTTCGATGTGGGCGTAATGATATTGAATAGGTCACTGAGAATGGTTGCTATTAATACATAATTAATATTAATATGAAATGTGCACCAATTATCAATCAGTGATCTTGCCGAAAAAGATACATGTGACGGGAAATCGTCCATTTCGGTGATACTTTGTAGGCATTTAAGCAATGTTAAAAACTTCTGTGTGATGACTTCAAAACTTATGAAAAAGGTTTTGAAGACTCGTCAAACATATTAAATGCTCGATCCTTACTCCACCACATAGTAGCGTTCACTTTTTGTAATCGGCGAAGAAGTTTATTTTCACATACAGACTCCTTATTCACTGAAGTCCATACTTTCATTTGCCTATACGAATCTGAGATAAATATGGTTGTAGCTTGCATTAAGTCCAAGAAGTCCGTTGTCGATTTGTAACCTTCTGTTTCATCTGTCAGGGCCAAATTTAGCACATGCGCATATCAATGCACATACTTGATATTTCGATTGTTCTTTGTCACTTGTGCCTGCAGATCTTTAAATCCCCCACTCATATTTGCTGCACCATCAAAAGAAGTGCCAACTATATTCATGTTCAAATTTTGATGTCAGAATTCTAAGATTTGGTCGATTATCTCCAGAACTACTGGGCAGATTTTAATGAAATTAGGTATGCATATAGGTTTATATAATGCAACAAAAATAAACATTCAACAGTTATAATGCGTAAGAATCATCAGCTTAGAAGGTATGAAACAGAACTTACAATATTGAACCAAAAAATGGGTTAATAGGAGTTATGGTCCCCGCTTACAGTTATACAGCTCTCGCAACATGAACTCATACTGGAAATCAGGCAGTTTATGAGTCCCGGTGGCAGTTAGTCTCACTCCTCGACAACGCTGTTTTCAGGCCCTGCGTAGTTCTGGGAGGTGAAAAAGGAGTTCCAACTTTCCTCCACAGAGCATCGCAGGCATGCTCTATAGGGTTTAGGTCTGGAGATCAGGCTAGACAATCCATCAAGCGAATATCCTCACTTTTTAGAAATTCTTCTATATGGGCTATATGGGCGCGTGTTGTAGTTAAATAAAATGAAATCAGGCCCAACTGCATACCCGAAAAAGCGAACATATGGTACCAAGATATCATCCCTACACCTCACACTCGTCATAGAGCCTTTGCCAAATACAGGGAGGGGTGTGCACCCTTCCAATATGATGCCTGCCCAGACCATCAAACCTCCACGGCCATAGTGGTCTATTTCTTGGAAGTTGGAAGGCAAGCAGCTTCCCTAGTTTTTACCAGACGAAAGTAGGTCGAGAATTTGTATTTACGCTGAACAGAGACTCATCAGTGAATAGGATTGTCTTCCATCGATCCCAAGTCCAAAGTCGATGATCTCTGCACCATGTTAAACGGATTCCCCTGTGTGCAGAAGTGAGCAGGACGCAAGCAGCAGGTCATATTGCAAACAGTAACCCTTGAGATTCGGCTTCCTGTGGCCGTATAAAGGTTACGAGAGAGCTGAGAATCTGTTGCACTCCTGTTACCCCTCTCTGTAGTGGACAAATAGCGATCTTCGTTGGCCGTCGTGGCTCTTGGACGACCTTGCCAAGGCTTTCTCTTTCTGGATCTAGTGTCCTTAAACTGTTCGGTTTGAAGTATCTAGGAAGCTGCACTTGAGACTGCCCTGTTTTCAGTCTTCCTGCGATTTGCCACATCATTATAATTTCCAAACGTTGGTGATTTCTCATTTTTACCGTTTTCTTTTGTATTTCATCGAAAATTGCAACAAAACATCAAGATATTCGGTGAGGTGTGCTAGCGAACAAAACTTTTTACTTTATCCCCTAGCTCTCGGCTTCTATACAAAATGAGTAAATTTCACAGATCTTCCAAAGATTGCTGATGGGCGAGGAAAAGGAAAAATTGGGACTAACCCGATCAAAGAAAAGAAAAAAAAAACGCTTTACGGGAAAAAAATTTTTGAGTTTCATAATTATTGTTTTTTAGTTTTATTGAAAAGAAAAATAACTCAAAAAATTATTTTTTTGGCCCACTGCATCCGTTTGGCCCACCCCGCGATCGCGGGGTAGCGGGGTGGGCCAGTCCGCCCCTGATTTAAACATTTGAAACATGCTTTATTTAATTTCACAACTTCAACTCTTTCTTTTATCGAAAGTTTTTTGAATTGCGGACAAGAATGTAATGCATGATACGCGATCGGTTTACACAAAACACATTTATTATTTTTTGTTTCCGAAAGGAAAACATTTGAGACCCCCCTTTCAGGGCGTGCATTTCGCAATTTATTTCCCGCTATTTGTTTATTTTCACTTGCAAAATTTCTGGAATACGCTTTTGATTCATTTCTGTTTTTATTTTTAACCGATAAGAAAATATCGCATTCTCTGCCAAGTTGCTGTGGTTTAAAATATGATTCAGCTTGCTTAATTGCGATATGACTCATTAATTCGCGATCTAACGAATTGAAAATTCTGTCTGAAACAATCAGATCGCATAATGATTTAAAATCATTTACTTCACGCAGACTACAGTAATATAGAAATATTGATTTCAACCTAGATGCAAATTGAACGTAATTTTCTGACGGTAATTTTTGCGTTTTCCGGAAATTATTTAAACACTCTTGCGCTGTAGGTTGAAATTCCTTTAAGACTATAGTTTTCAATTTATCATAACTAATCAGCTCCTCCTCTGACAAATAAATCATTAAATTACTCGCTTTTTCCCCGAGAATGTTTAGAAGAATTTCTGCCTTAAACTCTTCGGGTACATTTTTAGTTTTGAACGCTTTTTCAAGTGATTGAAAGAAAAGATTAAATGACTCAGCTCTCGTCGGTACACAGATAGTTAATGTTTTAACACTTTTAATAAAACTTTCTAGGTTATTGCTCAGTATTTCAGTTTCCGATTTTTCTGTTAAGGACGTCAAATTTTCGCGGGAACCTCTACGCACTTTGGCCAATTCTAATTCTTTTTCTAACTGAGCTAATTTAATTTTTTCATATTCAGAATTTTGGGAAGGTTCTTTGCGAATATTTTCTATTTCTAACTCTTTTTCTAATTGCGCTAATTTAATTTTCTCTAATTCTAGTTTAGATTTCTCAATTTCTTTTCGCGACTTATACTCCTCAACAACCGAATTGACTACGTCCTTCATTAATTGCTCATTTGAGTAATGCTCACTTTTCTCTATAATATCTCTCAACTCTATAATTTTACTGCTTTCAGGAGCAGTTAAACCTAATTCCTCAACGACAAGCTTAAGCTCGTCTTTATTTAAATTATCAATAACAGACATAATTTAACTAAATCAAAACTAGGAAAATTGCTCTTACCTCAACTCAAACCGCTGCGACAATCACGAAGGCACGAAGTAGCTATTTATGTATTAAATCCAGGGGCACATTTGAAACATTAATATCTCAACACTGAATTCTTCTTAGTCACCAATTTCTCTTATTATGCACAAATTATCACGACACTCTCACAACAAAGGTGAACTAAACATCTTTACACACAAATCAAAACTACCTCACATTTAGTTCGAATTTGTTCTTATTATCGAAAGCACACTAATTATTTTACTTATACTCATCCTCCGGCTCGACGGACCATGTAGAAAACTCACACCATAACACAAATTAATTAAAAGCGCTCACTGTAATTTTAATTATAGGTGGCGCGGCATGTCTCGCTACATGGAACACACTTCTTTCTTTTTATTAAACAAAACGAAAAGAAAAGTATTAGGCGCCGATATCATATACGCACTGAAATAGATAAATGGCGCATAAATGGCGCATAAATGGCGTTATTTATACCTGACATGGTAACCCGGCTATTGTTGCTTATTTTTTAATAAATGTTTATTTACATTTATTTTCTTTTTATTAAAAAAAAAATGTTATAAATTGTTTTGTTCTATAGCTATTAATTATTTTTTTTAATTATAGCTATTTCATTTTAAAAATAATAGAAAATATTTTAAAAATACATATGTAACTGGTATTCGAAAACGAGGTTTTCGACAAATAGTCGTAAAAATAAATAAATAAATAAATAAATAATAATAATATTAATAATTCCAAACCCGATTAAATAATGCAACATATCCTGACATTTAATTTAAAATTCAAAGCAATGTTTTAATGGTACTACTTAGTTATCCTGTCGACCAATTTCGCCAAATTATATAAATCGCAAAACCACTCACCAAATTATACAAATTGACGTAATTTTTTTTTTTTTTTTAAATAACGAAAAAACAAAACAAATAAATTTGTATAACATTAATAAAAATAAAAATGAAACGTCGAAATAAAAAGTAGTCTGGTGATAGATTTTTGGTCGATGGGATAACCAAGTAGTACCGTTTTAATCAGCCACTCGAAAAACAAATTGCTAACTGGCGAGTTAAAAAAAAAGCTATTGACGAGATATGCACCCGGCTAACATAAAATGACCAAAAAATTTTGCGATCATGGCAACTTTTATGTAGATTTATTCGAAAAAATAACTTTGATTCTTTAATCAAAATGGAAACCTTTCTTATGAAAAGCGAAGGGCTGTAATTGTTTGTGGTAGTTACATGACTTGGACTATTATAATATAAGTGAAATGATGGCGATAGAATGATATTGGGTGACTTATCGCCTGTGGCTGGTTAACATTAATCTATCAAAATGGCCGCCTGGAATATAAAAAGCGAAGGGATCCTCCCGGAACTGTTGATACTAGTCACATGACTTAGGCTATTATTATAGAGATTGTTTTCAATTCTAAAAACAGCGCAAAGAATAATATTTCCTAACGATTAAAAATTTATTTCCACGTGACTATTAAAAAAAGAACAAAACCCTTTAAAATTACTATTAAATGAGTAAGTGTTAAAAGCAGGAAAATATTGAAAATTGTGTCTTGAAAATTGTATTTACACGTGAATATTAAAATATAAATGAACTATTAAAATAATAAATACATTAATAAGCATTTAACCCTTTCAGAGGCAAGGTACATCTATTCGTAAAATGATGAAATCAGTGAATGGCACCAGAATTTACGAACAAATTTAGAAATACGAAAATGCTGTTGTTCACTTACTTAATAAAAGGAAAAATTAAATTCCAATATTCTGGTGCTTATGTGGCATTTAAGAATTAAACCTAAGTGGTCCAAAAATGAACCACCGCCCTTGAAGTGTTTAAAGCAATAAATTGTAGTAACTGTAGTATTAGGTTAATCGTTTTATAACGCTGTTAAAAAAAAATATCGGGAGGCAAAGACTCTGTTTACTTAATTCATTTTATTTTAGCTTCCTTTGGAATGTTTAACTGGTCTTCTTTAATCAAACACGAAAACAACCATTGGATGTCTTAACAGCAACTGATTCCGCCTTAAATTTTCGCAATCAAAAGGAATTGAATGGAAACCAGTTTACAGATAGATCGCTATAGGTATTTTCATTATAATTCAATCTTTTCTAATCTTTTTAATAAAGATCAAATTTGCGTGCTTTTAGATTCTGTGGTGTTTCAATGGGGGTTGGCGAGCGTAGCTTGCAGGGGGCAGAGCCCCCTAGTAAAAATATAATATGAATTATTTAATAAAATTGAAATTCACAAAAATAAATGATTATATAATATAAAAAATATGATTTGCGTATTTTTTTATATTAAAATTTGACTGTGTGTTTCTATCTCTCAATTACTCCTGAAAAAAGTAAAGAATTTTGCCCGCTAAACTGAACGGCATCACAGTGCGGCAAGAAGCTTTCAAATCTGGCAAAAAATCGAAAAAATGAAACTTTATTTTGAAATACTGACATACGTCACTTTAATAGAGTAGATGTCAGAAAACATCTGCCTATTATTAAAAAGTGTGCAAAGTTATATTGGTTGTCACTAAAGTAAGCAGTTAAACTTCATATCGCACGATGATAAAAAATGAAAAAAAAAATTCAATATTTTTGTTTCAATATCCGTTTGTTCATTACGCAGTAATAATTTAAAAATAATATTTTTTGACTATGGAACCTTCCACTTCAGGTATGTAACAAAAATACATTAACTTTTAATTTGTTTTTAATATGATTTTTATAGATAAAGGGACGCTTAGAATGTATAGTAGTGAAATTTATAAACAAAATTAACAGTGTCTACAAACATTGAAAGTTTTAGTTATGCGTTAAAGCTGATTAAGTGTCAACTATAATTTTTTATCCTTAGTTTGAGTTTGAGTTTAGTAAATATTTCAGAAAATTTTGCTTCTTTTTGCCCCTTTTTAAATTATATGATCATTTTTAGAGTTAATCATCCTCAATCTTTTGTTAGTGTATGTACATAAACATGATTACATATTTATTTATTTATTTAGGGACGAATTTAAATACAATATATATTAACAGAAAAGAACATCTGAATATCATGAAACGTTCGAAAGAAAAAAACTTTTGAATAGCAATATGATTTTTTGGTAAAGGAGCTCCAAAATCGGAAAAAAATTGCGAACGTAGTAGTTCTATAGTCTGAAAAAAGAAGCTGAAATGTTTTAAATTTCAATATAAATTCCGATGTGCAAAAGCCTGTCGAGATAAGGAAAAGTTTTTTAGAATTATTGAGGAGTCGCTTGATAAGTTCCTTTCATTTCATCGATCTGAAAAACAAACAGAAGCGGCATTGAAAAGCAAACGTGGCAGGCCTCATATTCCGTTTCAAAGTTTTCAGAACGATCAATAAGATTAAGAGCAAAACGATTACGCGATTTTGTTCTTTGTGCATGTATTTTGTATTTGTGCATGATATAGCCAGATATTTTGTCTTGAAGTATTCATTATACAACATTTCCCCAACATTACACAAGTATTTGATTCACGGACTAGAAATTATAACTTTGGCTCTGTTGCCCATTGGACAGATGACGGGAGGATGCACAAAAAGCCAGGATTAAGGACTTTAAAACATACGAAGGGTATTAGTCCAGAAAGTGCAGCCGAGAAAATATTAACAGAGATATTTTCAGTTTTTTACTTCTAAGTTCGGATCCAGTGATCCAGCAAAGAAATGAAAATAAAGAAAAAGTTAAAATATCTGCCACGAGAAGCCCTTCATTTGTTAAAAATTCCATCTCCCAATGTATCTAGTGATCAGGATAATGACAGCGATGATGACCAAGATGATACTATGGATTAAATATTCTAAAATTTTTTAAACACACTATAAAATTAATACTAACGACGTGTTTCGAAGTAACAAACTCTTCCTCCTCAGAAAAAAATGTGTGCTAAATGTGTTTCTAAGGCAAAAAAAAATGTGTTTCTAAGACAGCAGAAACAGTTTTACTTCTGTTGTCTTGATAGTAGTACATAAATTTTGTCTGAGAAAGGGGAATTCACTCCTTCAAATCGAGTCGCTGATATTCACTTTAAGGTGTGCTTCAGAATCATTAAAATTATTAATTGTGTTTGCAACACCAGTTTTTTTTTTTTTTTTTTTTTTTTTTTTTTTTTTTTTTTTTTTGCATTTTTAATGCGGTATTATGGGTGAATTATAAATATTTAATTTGTATAAAACTATCATAATTTCTTATTTTTAACTTATTTTTGTACAGAAAATATTTGAAATTAATTACTAAATTACTCTATAGCTTATGTAAAAGTTTTAAGTTTTACTACGTAACATCTATAAAAGAATGTTTGATGTGCTTTTTTTCTTCAAAGTAAATTTTATTTATTGCCAACTTTGGAGGCTTCCTGACCCACTGTGCGGCAGTTATTAGCATTGATCGGAGGATGTCGTAAGTTAATTTAGTTTCAAAGATATTAATTTATAATTGTTATAATATTAAATATAATAACATTTCGCTAATCATGGGTGGTTTTTTTTTTTCTAATCATCGGCCAGTTATGGAAACATTGCAGCTAGATCCATGAATTCATTGAGAATTTTTGAAGTTAAAATGACCCAATTTACTGTTACCGTAAAAGGAAATCACTTAAAATCGTGCACACTAAAACCGACCACATTGCGTTGGTTTCAAACCTGTACTCTTATTTTGTAGCTAGAGTCTTAAAAACTGGTCTGAGTTAGGCCCCATTGTATTAATTGGAATAAATTAACAAACATTTTTGAGAGGAAAAAAGTAAAAGGCGAAAAGGAGAAAATATGTTATCGTGTACTATCCAAATCCATTACTTCGATTTTGGTTTGTTTGTACATTTTTAATGATTTAGGTTACATTCTCTGAAAAATGTAATAGAAAAAAATATTCATGTAAAATAGTTCATATTTATTCAGCATAAACAGAGAGAACTGTCTACAAAAAGCCAAGTGTATTCTGCAAACTGCCAACAGTAGAGGCTATTTTCGAAACTCGCATGGGAAGGTGAAAAAAAGTTACGTTCTACATCATTATCTATTTTTGTCAAATGCTTGAAAATCAGAGATAGCCAACAGAAGAACGAATAATTAATTATTGTTTAAAGACGCATAGGAAAAGAAAAGGAGGAATATTTTAACTAGGAAAAATGCGGTCGGCGAAGTTCGGTTCCGGTGTGTCACGCTCAAACTGACAATTTCTGAAGGGCAGATTTCACTAGCAATTGTGGCATCCTCTAATAGAGATAGTTGGTTACTAGTAGTTTGATTATGGAATCGGGTATTTAGCGTCCACTACTAGCTTTATGAAATGGAATTTCCCCTGATTCCAACTAAATTAATTTAAATAATTAAACAAATATAATGTGGTAAGTTTTGTTTTTGATATCTTTTAAAATTTATCACATATAGATAGTTACTAACTAAAAAATAACAATGGTTTCTCTTAGACACCAAAGAATACGTTTCCCTAACTTTTAGAGCCACCAAAATGCTCTAAAATATCAGCCTGGGATGAACTCGAGAAAGTATTCCACCGGTGAGAAAAACACCCACATTGTAAAACTTTATCGAAAATCTCACACATAAATACTGTTAGAGACTAAAATACAAAAACAAAACTATTCAAATATATAATCATCTTTGAAAAAAATTAAAAGCTTTAAATTTATTTCTTCATTAATAACTTCAAAAATGAGATTTAATAAATAATATATGAAAAATCTTTATCTATTTTTTAGCATAATTATTTTATTGCATACTTAAATATAAAGTTCTTTTAGCATAAATTAGAACGAAATGCATTCATTTACATATTTAGAACATTACGGAATACAAAATACATACATAGACTTCAAATTGTATTATATAATAATCTTATAAATTGCAAATAATCGCAAAATTACAGTAATCCTTGAGGGGCAAAGCAAAAAAAAAAAAAAAAAAAAAAAAAAAAAAAAAAAAAAAAAAGGATTTCGCTTTGTGCCTATTTCAGTCTGAATATTTTTAATTGTTTGTGCATTTCTTTCCCATGAACGCTGAAATATTTTTTATTGAGGGTGTACTCAAAAAAATATTTTCCCACCTTCAAAAGCTCGAAATTTTCTGACACATTTTTAGACTTATTTTTAAAAGTAAAAGATGACACTTGCTGACTTGATTTTTTGAAGAGATGTATATTCGTCCGTGTCTTTCCATTTTCGCTCAATTAATTAGATCTTGTTTTATAAACAATTATTCTCTCAGTGGGACCATTATTTTCGTTCCCAGCTCTCTGGTTCCGGGAAATTTGGTTCAAAACGTCCACATTGACAGCGTTTCTTGCAATATATTCTGTCTTTATCAAAAAATCGACAAGCGCGGCACATTATATAGTTTTTGAATAAGAGAATCTGCCAATTTGATGTGTTTAAGAACAAAAATTAATTTAAAAGTGAATCAGAAAATAAGCCGTTTGGATTTGAGTACACCCTTAAAGGTAAGATTCTGTGATAAATAGGTTCTTAGTAAACTACCAGTAATGGAAAGACAAATATTAGAAACGCGTTAGAACATTATAAGATTCGCCACTCCTTCCTCAGGTATTTACTGATATTTTCGGCGGTATTTTTAATGTACGAAGTGTGTCTATAACTTTTTTCCGGCGCGGAGTAATTCTGTTTATAAATTGATGAAATGATGGACTAACACAACAATTTAAAAACAAATTTATAAGAAAATATGAATTTGCCTATTTTAAAGTACGTTATAAAAGGAAATTTTTAATTAAGTATTATAGGTGCCAGTAAATAAAAAATTAGGTGTCCTTTTTAAAGGACTTCGCCCTCGAAAGGATTAAATTACCGGACTCCACTGGAGAACAGCGTGGTTCAGGCAAACATTCCTTGATGGTAAAACGTGGTATTTTCCCAATCTCCTAGTTGATCGTCAGTGTTACATGTTGTTTAGTTTGGCTGTAGAATTTGCTCGGATTGGACCGTGCGCCGATGACTTGCCGGAAAAATGATAAGTGTTATGGTGGAACCTCAGATATCTCACGAAATTAGTCGGCAAAACTGTCACGGAAGCTTTTGCTATGTTAAACGATGTGAATGGATATGAATGTCTATCGAACACTGAAGTTTTTGAGCGGTTTAAAATGTTGAAAGAGGGACGAAGAACGACCGAAGACGACCTTCATCTTAAAAATGGACGCAGATATTCAAAAAATTTTCAGTTGATTCGATAAAATCGTCATCTAAGTATCCGAGTTGCTGCTGAGTTGACAGGGATCAACAATAAAGTGATCGTCATATTTTGCATGCAACATTCAACATGAACAATGCAACATGAACAATGATCCTTCACCAGGACAATGCGCCAGCCAGTTACGCTTTGTCTGTGAGAGCGTTCTGGGTAAAGCACGCCATCCCGTCAGAGAAATCCACGGAGCTCTTCCAACTTAACCCCCTGTAACTACAATTTAAATGAAGATGTCAAATCGGAGTTGAAAAGGTAAGCTGTCAGAGCATGGAATCGCTCAAAGCGAACTTCAAACGCGCCAGTGACTCTTAACAAGTTGGCACAGGAACACTTCCAGCACTTCTTTCCACCGTGGAGGATTCGGATGGCGTGGTGTAAGGATCGCCAAGGCAATACGTGGACCTTACATCGAAGGCGACAAAGTTTTTGATGTAATTGGTGAGGAACAAAAAGTTTTATGACGTCAATCGGGTTATTTCATAGCCACACCTCGTATAAGCATAGTATTCCATACTTTATTATTATTGCTATATTCTTCTTTTTTTTTTAATTAAAATTTAATATTCAATTGGTTATTTTGTTAAAATGTATTTTAAAAATTGATTGTTGTCACAAATATAGCAAACAATAGGGATACATTTTGTTTAAAACATAATGACTATTTTCAAAATTATAAAGATTACAAATTACAAAAATAGCTATTTTGGTTCAAAAATTTTCTGCTTATTTGTAAAATTCAAAATAAATTACCATTATTTCTTCTCCGAGAATAAAATGGGACAAAAATTCCGTTAACTTTCTGTATTATAAATTGAAAATTTAACTGATTTTTTGCAACATCTAAGTATTGTACATCTTATTTTGTCGGAATAACTAAAATGAATTGAATACTAATAGCAGAAATACGATGACTCAATTTAAATGGCTTACATAAGAAATTAGAAATATATGTGAGAACTTGTGAATAGACATTCCTTTGAGCTTTCTGTACCCACTATTTTAAATTTTGCAGTTTTTAAGTACAGTATGCATGTGTTTTATTTTTTGTAATGCTTTTATTGTAAGTGAATACGGATGTTTGCAACATTTCTTTTAATGTTCATTAAATTATTTTTAAATAGTAAATGTGTGTTTCGCTTTTTGTATTAAAATTATTGTTCGAGAAGTCTGGATGTTTGCAACGTTTCTTTTAATGTTCATAAAATTATTTTTGTTTCTTAGTATTTTTCAGGTTTAAAGATCTTTTAGACAATGGTAAAGACATTTCTACCGATAAACATCTAAATTTTCTAGAAAATTCTATTGTATATATATGTATGATTAAACTTATTTATTAGAAAGTATTTCTTTCACGTATGTACAAAAATATCACCCGGCACAACTAGAAGGACAAATTATAATTTCTTTCTAACTACTATCTTTTTTTCCAATTCTAATATGCTCATAAACCTGCGATTCATAACAAACAAGGAAAATATAATATTTTTTCGATTTGAATGCATACTTTAAAACTTCAATTTAATGAACATGTCACCACTATTTTAGATTACAAAAACATAATTTATTTAATTACAGAAAATTTTAGCGGAAATAAATCATAAAAAATATATTGAATATGTGGAGACAAACGACTTTCATGAAAAATGGAACTTCGTGCAACATACCCTTACCTAAAAAAAGTGCGTATTGCATTTAAATTTTTCTAGATTGGATCTAGATTTTTAGGAAATGTTTAATATACAGGGTGATTCAGAATTCACGGTAAAAACTTTAAAGGTTGGTACAGGACACTGTAACAAATATTTCTTGTATAGGAATGTATGGGCGCGAGTCACGCGTTGAGGAACGAACACAGGAAATAGACATAGGAGGCATGTTTAATGGCAGCGCAACTGTAAAGTATTACGCTTAGAATAAATGCTCAAAATTGCGTCGACGACAAGTAATACATGCATGGCAGCACCGAGGGAGAGATTGACATACAGATTTAAAGATATAAGGTATTTCACGCACACGTGCAGCAGCAATGGATATTAGACCGACGAGATCGTCCTAGAGACGCATCAACGGGCACCCCAAATCCATAGCTGCACAAAAATGATACCTAGGTAATTTCTTACAGTAGTGTTGAAATGATCTGACTCCCCATCATGCTAAAACCGCAGTCTCTCACGATTTTATTCAGAACATCTTGAAGTAGTTCTGGTAAAACTTCTTGAAGAAAAAATACGATAACAGCTGCCTGCGTTGCGTGATGGACCAGCCCTGGGCCACTCTGATCTCCCGATTTATATAACCTCGATTACTTCTTATAGGGACATCTGAAGTTTCTTGTGTATAAGACTTTGTTGATGATCTCATCGCTTGAATATATGTGGGTGTGTCACATGTGCATGAAATACAAGGATTACTTCAATCTCTACACTGTAAAAAAATACTGCTAGTTTCCCTGTAAGAATCGGAAAAATAGTTGCTCTTATCGTACCTGAAAAATTTCCGACCCAGCTCGGAATAAAATCCGTAAAATCCCGTTTTACTGACTATTTCCTTTTTTTTAAGGATTTTGTTCCGAGCTGGGTCGGAAAATTTTCAGGTACGATAAGGTCAACTATTTTTCCGATTCCTACAGAAAACTGGTCGTATTTTTTTTACAGTGTACGCCAATGACTACATCGATGCTGCCAGGCATGTATCACTGTTTGTTGACATACATTTGAACACTTATTGTAAACATAGCGCTTGTCAATTACGTTGTGGATAAATATTCCTTTCATGTATTTTTCCTGTGGTGTGATTCCGGGCAAAGTGGCCTCGAAGAGATCGGTAAAATGGTCAGATGGCTACTTTGCCCGACAACGATATTTTATCCATTGTTCAAAACGAAATACTATCCAAGTACTTACTTTGAAAGAAAGAAGACCATGACTGGTACAGAGAAGGATAACATTCTCTGTCTTTCTAACTCTCAAAATTTGCCGCCTGCATATCTGCTGGGGGAAATTGTATTCTTTCATTTGTCATATTGATACTCATTACTGATTATTTTATCTTGTAAGAATTTAATACTTAAAATATTACAAAATCTAGCACTTATTCTTAATGTGTCTTACTTTAGCTTGTGTTGATTAAAAAATATACAACCTGAATCAATGAGATTTGTTCATTTATCTACGCTGGCCACTTTACTCCATCTAGAAGTGCAATTTTGTAATTTTCCTTTTAATGTAACATGTACATTTTAAAATAAATTTAAAAAATGTAAAATAGCAACTGAACTAGAGTTAATATAGTTACTATCGGTATTTCTTTCTAGAACTTTACTGATTAAAAAAGTACCATACAAATTCATCAAATCTTACAATGGTTTATATCACTTTATAATCCCCCCCCCCATGTACCATTATCTCTTTTTACGAGAAAATTTATTTTAATCTTCATTGCTGTTGTAATAAATTTAGTCGTGTACTATTTATATGTGAATAATCATGTTTTACATTATTCTAATATATTTTGAAATTATATACAGTGGACAGAAAATAAATAATTGAGTTAATCAACTCATAATGATTAATTTAATTTTTTGTCAATTATTAATTTAAGAAACAAAAGTCTATTTATTTCATGGAATTGTAAAGTAGTTTAATGGATAGCTATAAACAAATTAATAGCTATAAATAGATAGCTATAAACAAATGAGGAATTAAATAATTAAATAATAAGTTAAAACAAAAGAAAAGGAAAAGGCACAGTTACCCTCTAAGATTAAGAATGACATTAATAAAGCAATAAATCAATTCAATAAGCTTTTATGAAAATTTTTAAAAATATAGATTTTTTTCATGCGAAAACAAATCTTTAACAGCAAAAGAAGAAATATCTTCTCTCATGTTTTTCTTAATATAGCATCATATAAAAATAGTGCCAAGGAATATAAATTGAAATCTGCTGGAATCGAAACTCTTATAATGTAAAGCACCAGCATCAGGATTCAAAATTCACATTTAGACAAGAGAGTAAAGGACGCTAAAAACTGAAAGACTTATTCAAACTTCTAGTAGCCGACGCGCTTTCAAAGCGAATTATATTATGGGCTAATAAAGGCAGAATTGCACTGTTTGTGGGTTTAATATCCAACCCACAGTTTGCCAACATGCACATTTTCACCTTTTTGTGGCTTCCTTTTTTGGAATTCCTGATTATGATCTACTGCCGTAAGGTGAAACCTTTTTTTTTTTTTGCATTAGATATTTTTCAAACATTCATCGTTGATTTTTAAGATTCTGGCATAATGACTCATAAAACGGCTACTTGACACACTCGATAACACTAATCCTATGGGAATTTACTATTAATATCCCGTTTATATTTCAATATTTTAAAAAAAAGCATTAAAGATAACATACATGAAGTGAAAAAGATGTTATCTATTTTTTACCGATAGCAACGGTTGTTTTGTTTAGGATATCATACCTGCAAAACCCAAATTAGCAGGCTCCGTTATTTTCTGTGGTATTTCTCACCAAAAATGCGTTACTTATAATTACACTATTTTATTGGACGAATTTTTTACGCTGTTAAAATGATTTTGCTGACATTTACTTACACTGAAAAGAAATGGGTACTAAAAATTGAGTGTAAAGTGCTCAATTTTAAATACATGTCATACTCAAAATAGCTCCAATCCAAATGTACTCAAAATTTAAAAACACATGTACTCATTTTTGATCCCATGATCGTACTCAAATATGAATCGTTATGTACTGCCCTCCTGAACGTACAAATTAAAGTAAAAATGTACTAACATTTATTTTCCGTTCTAAATTATTAACAAAATCGTTTAATTGATTACTTATAAGAAAAATGGCAAAATCATTAGCAAGATACACAAATCGAATATTTTTATAACAAGAGCGTTATTTGTAAGCACTTTTATATTATTTTAAAACGCTGTACACAATTTATTATTTGAATCATCATGACCATCTTCTAAGTCATCATATATGAAAAAAAAAAACATTACAGGATACACAATTATCGGTTTGCTTGGGTTTGATAACATGTGTTGTTTCAAAATTGAGAATACATATTTTCATTTTTGATCCAAACATACTCAATTCGATATGAGTACATCGATTTACTCATTTTTAAGTACTTAATTTTTTTCGGTGTAGAAACTGAGTTTACAGTGTGAAGTTTATAATTTATGTAGACTGCAGCGTGCTGCTGAATTTGCGAACGAAATGATTGAAAGAAGATCCATTTGAAATGAAGCTGATAGGCTCAGGCGAGTCATAGAAAGTTCCAATCAAAGATATTGTAATTCAGCAAAGGTGAAAATTGTGAATAGGAAATTTGAATTACACATACGGGAAGTATGACTGAGGTGCAAGGTTTATTGAGCAGATGCTCTGCGTGGGATCAGAATCAAAAATATTTTAACCTTTTATTTATTTATTTATTTATTTTTTACTTTTCTAATTAGGAAGATTTTACGAATTTCTAATGAAAATGCTACCAACAATTTATTATATTTTAAATTCATTAAAATTTATATGACCAAGTTACCTTTTGAAAAATGGATTCCGTAATTAATTTCAAAAATACTACTTTTGTTTTAAAGAAATAAAAAAATAACATTCATGACGAATTGAAAAACTTTAGTCAGCTTCAAAATTAAGAATTTCTTCATTACAAAACATATCTTATTATAAAATTGCAGTAAATATACTCGGGAATTACGAAAATATATTTATAAAGTAAACAAAATGCCAATTATAAAATGATTATAAGCCCATTGTCGCCTAGTTGGTGTTATCAATAGCGACAGCTGCAGCTGTGACAGCTGGTGGCACGGGATCGAATTCTTGGGTAGAACATAGATGTATTTATGAATTTCCATTTGTAGTTATATAAAATATGCAATGGAAATAGAAATAAAAATTGTTGTGGATTATTCTTGTTCTTGTGCATAGTAAGGATCATTCCAGGCAAAAGCCATAGTTGTTATAATTCTCAAAGAAATCAATGTCGATGTTAAGTCTATACCTGACAGAATTCATTAAAAAATAGAAATTTTACACATTTAATGCCATCAAAATTTAAAACGCAAACAATAACTGATCTAATTTAAAGAAGGTAGAATCGGAAGAAAATTCTAATTTTATCGAGTTGCACAAGAAGAAGAATTGCCTTACCTAAAGAAGAAATTCAAATTGAGTTGCGTATTCATGGTCTTTGAATTTTCAAACTAAGAAATTCTTCGATACCAGTATTTTCTTATAGAAAATCGATTCTTAAATAAGGCGGAATTGCATGCGTTTAAACTAGATCTATTTTTCAGTTAAAAAAAAAAAAAAAAAATAATGATTTTTGGCCTTGAAAATAACAGTACCCGTACAAAACCTGGTATTGATATCTTACCATTATGCCTAATTATTCATCCTATTCCAGCGTTTTAGCCAAAATTTGACTTTAGTGCAATAAAAAAATAAACATGGCTTGAATATTAAATCCGATTAGGATTTAAATGAATTTATAGATGGAAAATACCACTATAGCTTTCTCTATACTAAACATGAAACATTAAACGATTAAATATTCACTTGACGTAATCAGTTGTTAAGTTCCACGTGAGGTAAGATTTTGAATTTAATTTGAGTCACGTTTCACCTATAGTTCGTTATGAATTTAGTTCTATGGTTTTTGTACAATAAAATGTCTCTAGTTAACTTCAAGTTAGGGGAGAATGTTTCCTTTATTAGAAAATTTTGTTGACGAGAACGAAAATTGTGAAGATTATACCAATGAATCTCTTTTTGTTTTATGAGGAAATGAATAGAACAGTTTAATATTTAAAAATTAGTGTAAGTGTTAATACAGAATATACCATAAAACTAATAAAATAAAATATATAAGGAGAGATATATCAATTTTAAGTAGGAAGTTTTAAATAATATGTAGGAGTATATATTTTTTGAGTTAATCACAGAAGAAAATCAACAGATTTTTGTATCAATCTGCGCCAAAGTAAATTGGAATATTATGTAACAGACAAAAATTAGAAGTAATATTTTACTCATTTCATCGAACTTAGAATTAAAATGGATATATGGAAGATTTTTGTTATTATTATTACTCGTCAGTTTGATATTAAACGATATATATTTAACTTGTCTTTTTTACGGTCAAATTAAGTATGGAAAAGATAATAAAAATTATTTACCATAATTGAAAATCTATAAAAATCGAATGATCAGATGATACTATTAGTAAGACTATACTAGCAATATTTATTTAATTTGTCTTTTTTACTGCCAAACTAATTATCAAAAAGAGGATAAAAATTATTTAATATAATTACAAATCTTCAAAAATAGAATGATAAGCATAATAGTAGTAATTAAGAATTCATAAATTTTTAGTTTAACTTATTTCATTTCTATTTAATTTTTTAAAGCAATTTTTTCTACAAAAACATTAAAAAAAAACAATTAAACGAATTACAAAGACCATTTGGAAAAGGATTTTTTCGAAAACTAAAATTTAAGACATAAAAAATCTCACGGACTTGATTATACATTACGTACGCCATGAATTAAACATTAACCTTCCTGGACCCATCATGAACAAATTTTAAACGAAATTTCAGTTTTACAATTTTCCGTACTGTAAATTTTTAAACTTATACGGAGCTGGTCATACATTACGTACGCCATGGATTAAACATTAATAGTGTTATTACACGTATAAATTGCAAGCGACAAAAATCGCCTGCGACTCGTCAGATTTCTTGAAACTTATGTATTATCCACCGAAAACTTATGTATTATCCAAGCATTTCATTGGCTGTTCAGGAATCCATCCATCGTCAGATTTCCATCGTCAGATTTCTAAGAAATCTGACGACCCATTTAAATTGAAATTTCATTCTTAAAATTCTAAACAATTCACAATATTTATTTTTTACACGGTCGTATAGAGGAAAAAATGTACTTTTAATTGCAATTTGTTTCAAAGCTGTATCTCAATTTGCTTATGAGTTATTAATTTTTTTTGTAGTTTTTATTACTTTTTTGTCATAGTGGCACAGAAGTATCCATCTCTGTTGAAAGTAAAGGGAAATACAGATTACCGTATAGACTAATCAGAAAACGAATAAAATGCGGATTCAACCAATAAAATGCCTCAGATATGTGTTTGATTTCCTACCCTGACAGAGAACAATAACCATTTTTCCAAATGGTTAAAAAAATAATAAGGAAGAATTGAAAGAACATCAGCTAGTTTCAAAACTCAAAAACTTTTTATTCAGAAAACAAATTCTTATCATTTATTTGATATCAGTTTTCTGCAAGATTAAGGTAAAGAAAATATATTTATAATACAAAAAGCTTCAATGATGAAATGATTTTTAATTTTTAGCCAATGAAATTGATTGTTTATACATATTAAAAATCCTAATAAAAATCCTAAAACGAAAACTAATTTTAATTAAAGCTAGTAAAATGCTGTTATGGAAGAAAAAGAAATTATTGATATTGAGATATATATATTAGTTAGAAATAGGAAAACGTTGTTTTGAAGAGGGAAATTAAACCTAATGTTTTGTTAAGAATTAAACTAGTCGACCAAAAAAAAAATAATAATTTCTTACATACAAAGCAAATACGTGAACTATATATTTCTGACTTTATTTAATCTAATATAGCATCCAAAATTCTCCAACACGTATTATTTTTCCGATAAATAGTTATCTATAATAACAAATAATGTAGGATTGTGGTATTAATTTACAATCCTAGATAAATTGAAAACATGTAAAACGTATAATTACTTTCTTAAACAATAAATCATGAAAATAAAAATACCGGAAATATAATTTTTTTTTTTATTTGTCTCGCTCATTGCTGTTTTGGTGTCTCCCATTCTTTCATGTCAATCAGTATCAAATAACAAATTTAAAAAAAAATTAATTATTTTTGCTGCTGTATCTTTGTTAACGTTTATATACATTTATTTATAGGTTATTTACATATTAATATTATATAGGGTGGTCCATCTGTTATTTCTTTTTTGAACTACGAATATTTTACAGGTTATTTGTGTCAACTGTCATGCGTCATGCATGTATGAACTGTCAAATGTACGTCATTTGTAATTATGGACTCGTTGACAACACAATAACGGTGTAGCGGCAAACTCTTGCCAAATCATCAACTTATTGAACGAGAAATTTCCAGATCGCGTAATTTCGAGATATTCTGATGTGCATTGGCCGCCAAGATCATGAGAAAGGATGCGAATGGACCCAATGGATTATTTTCTTTGGGGGTTTCTGAAAAGTAAAGTGTACACCAATGCTTTCCCCCCGCATAAAATAAGACCTCAAACTTAACAATCGGGCTGAAAATTTGTACATGGAACCGCTCGTTTTGGGAAAAGTCGTAGAAAATTTTGATATTCGGATAATGGCAAGTAAGCGGAGCCGAAGTGGCCACATGTGCGATATTGTATTCCATATACAGGGTGTATCTAAACTCTTGGGCAAAACTTTAAGGGGGTGATAGTACACATCAAGACAAACAATATTAAATAGGAAACTAAGGGTCCCAAACGTCTTCCGAAGGAGATAGGCGCCTTTAAAGTTTAGGGCCCAAAATTTCAAATGATTATAAAATACGGAAAAATTGGTCGATTCGTTTGAGGATTTCACTAAAACTATTCTTTATGTTAGTATTTTCTTGAAAATAAATTTTAAAGATACAGTTCAAAAATGCCGATAGAGGGCGCTTTAGACTTTGGAGTAACCAACAACTATTTTTTACCGTTATTTTTTGTATCTCATTACATGCTTTCAAAAGCTTAGCCTTAAACTTAAATTTTGAGCTGAAAATCTGAATCGTTGGGAGTGGTTAAGTAGCGCAAACTGAACTGTGTTCAGGAGTAGTTAAAATTTCAAATGATTATAAAAAACAGAAAAATCGGTCGATTCGTTTGCGGTTTTCACTAAAACTATTCTTTATGTCAGTATTATCTTGAAAAAAATTTTAAAGATAAAGTTAAAAAATACCGATAGAGGGCGCTATAGACTTTGGAGTAACGAATAATTATTTTTTGCCGTTATTTTTTGTATTTCATTACATGCTTTCAAAAGCTTAGACTTAAACTTAAATTTTGAGCCCAAAATCTGAATCATTGGGAGTGGTTAAGTAGCGCAAACTGAACTGTGTTCAGTAGGGGGCGGTTCAAATTTCAACACATGAACACAGTTCAGTTTGCGCTACTTAACCACTCCCACCGATTCAGATTTCGAGCTCAAAATTTAAGTCTAAGCTTTTGAAAGCATGCAATGAGATACAAAAAATAACGGTAAAGTATAGTTGTTCGTTACTCCAAAGTCTAAAGCGCCCTCTATCGGTATTTTTTAACTGTATCTTTAAAATTTATTTTCAAGAAAATACTGACATAAAGAATAGTTTTAGTGAAAACCGCAAACGAATCGACGAATGTTTCCGTCTTTTATAATCATTTGATATTTTAACTCCTGAACACAGTTCAGTTTGCGCTACTTAACCACTCCCAACGATTCAGATTTTGAGCTCAAAATTTAAGTTTAAGTCTAAGTTTTTGAAAGCATGTAATGAGATACAAAAAATAACGGTAAAAAATAGTCGTTGGTTACTCCAAAGTCTAAAGCACCCTCTATCGACATTTTTTGAACTGTATCTTTAAAATTTATTTTAAAAAAATGATGACATAAAGAATAGTTTTAGTGAAAACAGCAAACGAGTCGACCAATTGTTCTGTATTTTATAATCATTTGAAATTTTGGACCCTAAACTTTAAAGGCGCCTATCTCCTTCGGAAGACGCTTGGGACCCTTATTTTCCTATTTAATATTGTTTGTCTTGATGTGTACTTAAAGTTTTTACTTAAGTTACTAAAGTTTAGTACTTAGTACCCCTTAAAGTTTTGCCCAAGAGTTTAGATACACCCTGTATATATGGTATAGATCCACCTTTCATGTTATATATAGAATGTAGGCTTTCACCCATGAAAAATGTGTTTTCTTTCATAATAAAAAAAGAACCAACAGATGGACCACCCTGTACATATTTTGGTTTATGCTATTTCCACTTATGTTTTAGTAAGATATTAAATACACATTAATTTTAAAAACAATTCTCCCCACACAAAACTGGTTCATGATACAATATTTCTATTGCCATACTTCGATTTAGAGGGGTGAAAACTACAAAAATCAACCATTATTTTCATAGTAAGAATTTGATGCTGACCATTGTTATTAACTGTGTATGTAATCATTCATCATTTTGTAATATTATCATCACAGCTCCCTTTTAATGTAATAGACGAGTTAAGTTGCTTTGAATATTAAACCCAGTTAGAATGTAAATGAATTTGGCGATCGCAATTTCTCATTGCAGCATTTCTTTTTAATTTCCTTCCCATTCCCAAATTGGAAAAAATAAATAAATATTCACATACACAGCTTTTTCATAGCATCAAATTAAATTTTGAATGGAACTCAAGTCACGTTTCATCAGAAGTTCATTACGAATTCAATTCTGCGATCTTTCGAAAGCCAAAGAACTGCTGTTGACTTTATTGTTTTGGATGAATGTTTCATTAGGGCATATTGTACACTGTAAAAAAAATTCCGCAACGTTCCTGGGAAAAAATGGGCAGCTGAGTTGCCCATTATTTCCAAGAAACATTTCTTGAAAATGACTGGTACTTTACTGTATATGTTAAAAACTTTCTACAGAAATGCCAGTAAGTTTCCTGCGAAATACCAGGAATATTTCTGTTGACAGCAAAACATTACTGACATATTCAAGGCTGGAGTAGCACAAGAGCGAAAAATGTCCAGATCAGGGATCGAACCTGGATACTTGGCGTGCCGTGCCAATGCCTTACCTGTTAGGCTATCCGGACCGATACCTGGCTGACATAATTCACTCTGGATGTTCGTTCCCTTCATTATGACATTACTGACATTTCACAACATGCGGGATCCGCAGACGATTTTTACATTTCCAGTTGACAATTTTCGCTTTATTATCATTATTTGTTAGAATGAAAAAATATTTTGAAATTGACATCAAAATTATTATTGATAATTTACACGAAAAAATAAATTTTCAGTTAAAATTCAATAAAGTAAATATATATGTGATATATTGTTTCTGAACTTTGCTTAAAATATAAAAATATATAAATGTAAATAATAATTAGAAAAAAAAATCTAGACATAAAATATTTTGGATTTTCGTCAGTGATTATGTTAGTTTACAAGTTAGATAAAATGCATATAAATTTTCATGAAAAAAAAACCTAAACGTAATTGTATATTTTTTCCGAAAATAAAAAAAAAAAAATTCAAATTTGCAGCAATTCAAAGTGTCAAATATATGTCAAATTTAAATCAAATTGTAATAAAGTGTTAAAATATAAAATTAATTAAAAAAGAAAAAAAAAAGTCAAGAGGTAGCATCGAACCCGGGCCGTACGGGTGGCGTGCAAGCTTTCTGCGCCCAAACCACGAAAGACACGTTGAGAGCTGCAAACTAATGGGTATTTGAAACGTATGCTAAAACTCGGCATCTAATTTCTGAAAATCTAAGGCCCATTTGAAGAAATCCTTTCACAAGAATAATTAGAGATAAGAACTCTAAAACATACTTTAAATTAATCAAAATAGGTGAGAATCATATTTGATTGTCCCCTGGTTAATGCAGATCGAAATAATAGGTGTATTTTTTTTACACAGTCTGCTCGTTAAAGATTTTACAGACAAGTACGAGAGATAATTTCTTAGTGATGTCACAGAGGTATTGTATTTTCATCTGAATTATCTTGATAATAGAGACGTAAAGGATTATGTCGTCTATTGATTTATTTGCATTCCATATTGATTTTTTTACATTCATTTAAGGAATTCGTTTTCGACACTCGCGCGCGAGCAACGGATTATAGGAAAAAAAAATAATAAATGGCGGCCGCAGCGTTTTGCTGTTTCCAACTTTTGTTCAGGAACGTTTCAGATAAGAAAACCAGAATTTCACAGGAAAGAGCTAAATTATTCTGAAAACCTGATAAAAGGCGAAACGTTCCTGGATTTTACATGGAAAGTTACCATTTTTTTTTACAGTGTAGAAGAGGAGAAAAATTATTAAGATTATACTTATAAAATAGTTTAAATGTTATAAGAAAGTGAATCTGATAGTTGGCGATTTCAAAATAATTTCACTGTGGCTATATAATGTGATAAAACTAACTAAATGACATATAATAGGCGAAAAATAGCAATTTGTGGAAGGATATGTTGATTTGTGTTAGTGGTGATTACAAAATATAATACAGGTTTTTTTTTTGTTTTTTTTTTTTTGACCCAGTGCATTTTGAAAAAAATGAAATAGCCCATTTATAAGGTGCATAAAAATCTGCATTTAGTATATAGCACATATTTAGTATTTTGCTTATATTTAAAACAATTTCTGCATACAAAAACTGCCATTCAATGATGTTTGGCTGCCTTTAAAATATCACTAATGTAATTAAATGTATACAAATAATATATTATTTAGATCTAAAAACAGATATATTTAAAAAATATATATGTGACCTCAAAAAAAAAAAAAAAAAAAAAAAAAAAAAAAAAGTGATATAAATGTAGATTCATCGACTTATTCAATATGTTTGTAATAACTTTATTTCGAGGTTTTTTCTAGTTCCATTTGATCCCTTTATCCGTTTTCAATTTTGGATCACACTTCGCATTTGCCAAAGCATTCATGATTTATTGCAAGCAAGCAAGTTTTTTTTTTCTTTTTTACATTTCATGGAATTTTTCCAAAAGCTCATGAATAATCTGTTCTTTATTGCATACTCTGCCACAATAGCTGTAGTAAGTGGCCAAGGCTCTTTTTTTTAGTTATAAAGCAGCGATATTTCATCGCTTCATTGAATCCTTAAGATAGTTCACGTTTTAGTATTTAATTTAGGCTTCGTATTTGATAGAGCATTTTGTATTTATTATACAACAAAATGTTATTTTTATTTAAAAGAGAGTAGAAATATTTACTTCAAAAATTTTCAAATTGCAATTTTTACTAGTGAAAATTGCATCTCTCTATAAATTAAATTGTTGTAAAATATTTTTTATTGAAGATAAAATTAGTTGTTGTCGTGGTGGTCATGCATATCATGCTTATGCAAAAAATAACACTTTTGTTTTTGTCTGAAACTAATTTTTCTTATGTACCTTTCTTCTATGTAAAAAAAGAGCTTTTTTAACCCCCTTGAGGGGCGAAGATGTGCACCAGAAAATTTTAATTAAGTTTTACTTTTATAGCTTTGGAGGGAAAGTGTTGAAAAATTGCCTTTCTTTATTTTGAAATAAAATGTTTCTAAATTTCCGGTGGAAATTCAGCATTTCACAAATGCTTGGCACTCGAAGGGTTTAAGCAATATCTCGAGATAAATGTTTATATCAATACAGTTATTTAAAACAATTTAAAAAAGCAAGAAAATCCATTCAGCTGTGTTTAGATACCTAAGAAACACTATCAATTACTTCTTTATTAGATTATTGTTTCCCGATTTTTTTCCCTGCCCCTTGATTAGGCTCTTCATTTTTGAGTTTATCCTATGCAGTGTTGGGTACACTGCAAAAAATAATTGTTGATTTTACAGTATAATACTGGCATCTGAGGTGCCAGTACTATACTGTAAAATTAATAGTAATAAACCGTAAAATAAACAGTAATATACTGCTAAGTAGTAATATAATGGTATATTTCTGTATTTTCATTTGTAAAACGGTATACTACTGTTTATTTACGGTTTATTACTGTTAATTTTACAGTATAATACTGGCACCCCAGCTGCCAGTATAATACTGTAAAATCAACAATTTATTTTTTGCAGTGTATGAACACGTTTAGTGAACGAAGACTCACGAATTTAGTGCAATTTCTGTGAACGTTGAGTTGAATTTAACTCTCTTTTTGATAAATGAACGTGAGCTGAAAGAGAGCTCGAAAAATCCGTGATTTTGATCGAAATTTACAAATCAAACTCACTTTTTTTCATAATTTATTTAAAAATTTCCCAGCCGTTAAGAGTACGTTTTTCCCATTCAAATGCCATTTAGAGACCTACACGGATCGAGTATGATTATCAGTTTTTCTGGGTCGTGCCTGGGTTTTGCTTTCTCTGAAGGCTCGGGCCAGTCCGAACTGAGCCTATTTCTGGACCTGTGTTTTATTCTTCCTAAAAGTCTGCACCGAACGATATTTTCTGGCACGGTCGCAACCCTGCTTGTATGAAAATCATTGACCGACCCTATCTCATTCGTGCAAAAATCTGTTAAAGGAACAACCTCCTTGGATCAGCAATTTTTGCCAAAAAATACATATATTTTTAAATTACCATATTCTAAAATTAAACTTACTTTTAAAGTATAATACATATACATTTCTAGGGGAGGTTGGGGGATATAAATTACTGTAAAACCTGCTGTAAGAATATGTATGACGAAATACTATTTTAAACGGAAAAATTTCTTGATCGGTTACAAATGGATATAATAATCCGTTTGAAAATAAATAATACATTTGCACGAGATAACAGACCTGGTAAAGCAAGTTGCAAATATCTCGTCAAACGTGGCAAATGAGGTGCGTTCGTACTATAACTATTTTTATAAATATTTTTGATCGCATATTGTACTGAATGTATATTTTAGTGCACTTCAATAACTACATAACTGTATCCATTTCATTCTGTTCGAAAGACTGTAATATCATTAAAATGCCCGTGAAATATTTTTTCCCATTGGCCGTCATGTAAAATGAAAAATCATGACTGTCCCTGTCATTAAACTATGCATCCGAATTTCATAAAATTTGAAATGAATCGACAAAATTTTGCAACAATTATATATTTAAAATTTAAGACCATTCGGAAGGCTGTAACATCATTAAAATGCACTTGCAATAATTTATTTCCATTGGCCGTAATGTAACGGAAAACTTTTGACTGTCCCTGTATTTAAACAATACATTCGATTTTCATAAAATTTGAAATGACGCGACAAAATTTTGCAAAAACTATATATTTAAAATTTCAGACAATTCGGAAGACAGTAACATCATTAAACAGCACTTGCAATAAGTTATTCCCGTTGGCCGTAATGCAACGGAAAAATTTTGACTGTCCCTGTAATTAAACTATACATCCGATTTTCATAAAATTTGAAATGACTCGACAAAATTTTGCAACAATTATATATTTAAAATTTCAGACGAGTCGGTAGGGTAGTTTTTGCTCTGTTATATGCGGACAGACGGACGGACGGATAGACGGACTGAAAGACGACTATATGTGCTATGTATTTATATAATTACGAACGCAACTAAAATAGAAATCAACTAGAACGATTTTTTTCTCTCCTATGTGATTCCGTCTTAGAAGGTTTTTCGATAAAGAATTTTTAAATCTCCAAGCCGTCTAAATGGATTAATGGTATTAATAATAATTAAGATATTTATATAGAAATAGAGATTCATTAATAAATAAATATAGTTTACAATAAGAAACAGTAGAAACAGTATTTTGGAACTAGGTCTCTGTATAATGCAGTCAATGGCACTTGTATTTAAAATGAACAATATAAACATGAAAAAGAGACTGTAGTAATATATATATATATATATATTTATTTATTTTTATTTATTTTATTTTTTTTGTCAGAACTCCTCGCATAAAACAAAAATTAAGCATATCGACGTAAAAATAAATTAAACAAAAACATAATTGCATAACAAATTAAAAGAAAAAACAATTTATTTCCAACATTGATTAAGAACAAGAAGGGAGTGATATTATGGTAATTCATTCAGTTGCTTCTACATTTAACGTCAAATTCTTCTGAGAAAAATGGTTAAACTAATTGAACTTTAAAAAATAACTAGTTGAATATGCCAATCCCGAAACTTTCTTCTATCTCATACTTGTTAGTGCTTGAAAAAGTAGTTACAGATGTTAGTTCAATACTATACCAACTTTGATTTTCATCTCAAATCTCTACTTCAGTCAATTAATCGGAGTAAAAACCAGTTAATTTCGATCATGATATTTAATAAAGTAATTAGTTTTTCGTTATTGAAGGGAGACCAAACTAGTCGCCAAGGGCAGCTAGTATGTGACAGATTAGCTGTTACAGCTAATAAAATCACCAGTCAGTTAATGCACCAACAGGAGGTGTTGCCATAGCAACATCATACGTCTCACGGCAATGTGAATTGAATGGAAACCCGATGACTAATATCTTCTAGTCCTAGTAATATCGATAATCGATTAGCCATTCATTCCAAATTGAGTCATGGTGTGCAACGTTGATACGGCAACACTCCCGCTGGTGCGCCAACTTTTCGGCAATTCAGATTTATTTGCACCATTCTATTCTAATCCATCAGTATTCTAAAGAGTACTAGCCGCCGTTGGCGACCAGTTTGGTTTCCCTTAAAATTTAAGTTTGAGAATGCATATTAAGCATTGTATCATGTTACTTTTATTCATAATTTAATTTACTTGGACTCCCTTAAATATAATTAATATAATCCATTAAGTTAATATTAGTTTTTGTTGTATTAAAATATCTCAATTTGTCGATTTTCTGTAAGCAAGTAAACCCTATTGTTTTAAAATACATTCTATGGGAATTTGGCGAAATATTAGAGATATCGCCAAGTTGGCGACAAAATTGGCGGCATTTAGCTACAGAACAGGGTCCCCCCTCCACGGTAACCCCATTTCTAGATATGGTGATGCATTAAATACTGTTCAATAATAATGAGGTGCGTCGTTTCATTCGAGGGTTGCCATTCAACAATTAACAAATAATCGCGATTTCTGTGCCACATAAGATAGCATAATATATATATATAGATTCTGTTGTA
The DNA here is from genome assembly GCA_963932465.1 of Maratus speciosus. Classification (NCBI taxonomy): domain Eukaryota; kingdom Metazoa; phylum Arthropoda; class Arachnida; order Araneae; family Salticidae; genus Maratus; species Maratus speciosus. The sequence continues at coordinate 177,622,332 of OZ010792.1, forward strand.
AATCAGCTGTTTGCTAAAAGCCAGGAAGCGAGTTCCCGTTGCTGCTCGATCCACCAATGCCCAACAGAACTACGAAAACCCGAGAAAATTATACAAAATCGCTATCACAGCGCCCCTTTCAGATGGAATATTTCCAATTTCAAGGAGGACCTGCTGGCCATAACCAAAAACATACACAAAAAAAAAATTGGCTCAATTCTTCAATTCATTCATAACATTCATGCATAACTTCATACACATTTCGATGGTAAAATACATAAAATTGCACAATTATCGTTATTACAGCAATCCTTTTCGGCAGAATATTTTCACATTCAAGGAAAAACTGCTGACCGCAGCAAAATACATGCACAAAAAATTTGGTTCAATTCTATGGATAACTTCTATGGATAACTATGGATACACATATTGATGGTACAATAAGGAAAATGGCATAGACATCGCTATTAGAGCGCCCCTTTCGGCAGATTTTTTCCAAATTCAGGGAGAACCTGCTGGCCCTAGCCAAAAACATACACAAAAAATTTGGTTCTATTCTATGCATAATTTCATACACTTTTCGATGGAACAATAATGAAAATGACACAGACATCGCTATTACAGCGCTCCTTTCGGCAGATTTTTTTCAAATTCAGAGAGGACCAACTAGCCACAAACAAACACATACACAAAAAATTTGTTCAATTCTATGCATAAATTCATACAATTTTCGATGGTACAATAATGACAATGGCACAAAAATTCCTATTGCAGCGCCCCCTTCCGGCAGAATATTTCTAAACTGAAAAAGCACCTGCTTGCCACAGCCAAATAGATACACAAAAAATTTGGTTCAATTCTATGCGTAACTTCATACACTTTTTCATGGTACAATGGCGACACACGAACAGACGGACGAATAGACAGACATTTTGTATAAACATGTTTTTTGGGGTCTCTGACACCTAAAACGTGTAAATCCATCGAAAACCGGAGGTCGAAAAAAATTTCGATTACAATACTTTCTTCTATATTCAATAGAAGAAAGTAAAAATAAAATTCAAATAATATGGTACTTAAAACGCCCTAAAAACTTAGATTCCGTTCAAATAAAATCGAATTTGCATATAAATTTTCACTTTGTATAAACATACGAAATCTGCAAGACAAATATTTGTAACTTGAAAATGGAAAAAAAAGTCTAAGATTTATTTCGATTTCGTTTGAACGGAATCTAAGTTTTTAGGGCGGTTTAAGTATCATATTATTTAAATTTTATTTTTATTTTTTAAAGTTCAATTAGTTTAACCATATTTTTTTTACAAGAATTTAACGTTAAATGTAGGGGGAACTGATTAAAATATCTTAAAACAGTCCCTTCTCGGGCTTAAAACAATTTTGGAATTTTTTTTTTTCTTTTAATTTGTTATGCAAATTATGTTTTTGTTTAATATGCGAAGTTTTTTAATAAGTAATACAATTGTAATGACAACGAACTAATGTCAAATTTAACATCATCAGGGCTTGATTTATAAAGTATCGCAATTTGTGAGGAAAATTTACCAAACGATTATTACGCTGCGAGTCCAATCGTTAAAACTATTCGACCGATGCACGGTGGGTGATTTACCGATTCTAGCTGGCCAAAAGTCGATTTTTATAAGTTTATCGTAGCATAATTTATTTTTGGCGTGTTATAGCTCAATAGTTAAGGCGTTGTACCCTGCTATTAGTTTTGGTATAAATATAATTGTATGGTCCATAGACTAGCGCAAAGTTGGTGCTTTTTAGTTAGAAATGAATCAATCAATTTGAGTATAGTTCTTTAATCTTTTAGTTGAAGTGGAATAAAATATACTGCTCAATTATGGACGCTTCCAAACAAAATATGGACTTTATTTTATCGGATTTATCTGCGAAAAGTTTGCATATATCAGCTGTTATTTCATATTTAATGTCGCAAAAACTCTGTATTTTTTTTTTTTTTTTTTTTTTTTTTTTTTTTACAATTTTTCAGTTTTAAAATAGAAAAAAGTTATATGCTAAAGCACGATTAAGCTGAATTTTTGATATGATTCAATAGTTTAAATTATTACCTTTTTGTTCCCATTTAATTTGTCTGCACTTTGATGCCCTCCCAGTTTTTAGAATTGTTTTTAGCTTATTAAGTCTAAATATTTTTTTTTTTTTTTTTAAATTTTAGTTCAAGTACTATTTTTTTTTTTTTATCAAAGACATCAGAATTTAAGTTTGTCACATATTACTTGTACAACGTGTGCATCATTATTCAATGGCAACAAGGTTTAAAATTTAACGAAAATGTGAATTTGGTTGAAAATATTTTGTTTTATAGCAAAAAATTACAATGAAGATCACATGAAGTTTTTCAAGAGCGAAATGTTTAAATTTATGATCAAACTTGGAGAAAAATTGCCATTTGTATACAGATATCTCAGGACAAAATTATTTAAAATGTATTATTTGGATACAAATTTCGAGTGATTGCAAAATTGATCCAGATAAATTCTCGAAATTCAGATTTGATACAATGCAAAACATTATGTCGGTATTTTCTCATGATATCTTATGATTCCCATTCTTTACATAAGGTTCCTCTGCACAGAGATAAAAATAAAACGTAATATACAACACAGCAATTTTCATCAAAGCTGTCGAATGTTTGCCCCGTATCTTAAATTTTAGAAAAAAAATAGGATTTGTTATAATAATACAAAAATAGTTTTATCACTTTAGCTTCCATACTGATAAAAATCATCAGTAAAATTATCAAGAAGAACGTAAAATCATGCATCAATCAGATTATGAAACATTTTTCAGCGCATTCAGACTAGTATAATAAAACTTCATAGCTTAATAACGTCAAAAACGATGTCTAAATAATAATTTGTAAAACATATAGCACGTTTGAAAACACAATTTCAACCAAATTCGAAAAATAGCTGAAAATTTTGTACATCCCTGTATATGAACTATAGATTTATCATATAATTCACAATATGCTAAAATTTAGAACAGCTAATGAACGCATAGCACAGTTGAAAATTCCTCGTCAGCAATTTCCGTCAATAAACGGAAATGTACTTCAGATGTTTTGTGCAGCCCTGTATATGATTTATATAATTTATGCACACTAAATAGTATACAATTTTTATAATTTAAAAAAAGTGCTCCACAACTGCAAACGCACTTCCATCAATTATTGTTCATACAGAGAAAAGTATAACTGATTTATTTTGGGTGCCGCTGTATATGAAAAGTGAATGGCACATCATATTCAATAGTAAGCATCTTATAGAGCACCTCAGAGATATATATCAATTGAAATATTTTTGAAATAGTGTACCATGAACAAAATACACCACAAACAATTTTTCTCCATAGGCCGTAATGTAACATAACTCTTTTTATTGTTCCTGTAAATGATCGCTAAATGCTATCCATACCATATTCCATAGCAATCATCTAGTAATGCACTTCATAAATCATATATATTATAAAGCAGTAAGATCTAAAAGTTCCGCCCGAATGTTTTCAAAAACAACCAGGTGGATTTTTTTGCAAATAGTGTCATTCGATAGAGAATATTCACGTGGTGGTTTAAGAGTAAAATATACAGGAATAACTATGATTTTTGGTAATAAATTTCGCATTTTATTGTTATTTTGAACGAAAATGTTGCCAGAGGTTATTTTTTGGCAACAAATGAATTGAAATCGCTGTATCCGTTAGAAAATAAATGAAAAAATAATTACTGATATTTAATTGTAAAAAAAAGAAAGAAAAATACATTTAAATGAGGGATTATGTTAAAAAACGAATATATTTAATTTAAACCTAAAAGAAATATTTGTAATTTAATTTAAACCTGAAAGAAATATTTGCAATGCTTAAAAATTAATTTAATGAGAAAGATTACAATTGAAACCAAATATTTGGCTCATTATCGCTTGCGTTAGATTATAGAAATTAATCTAAAAATTTGATTAGATGAATTTTTAATGACTTTTTTTTCTTTTTCTTTTTCTTTTTGTTCTTTTCTTTTTATTTTTATCTAATTGCCCCATCACGTAACTCATAGAAAAAAAGCAGATGTAATTGTGAGTCACATGTGTAATTATTATTTATTTCTTTACAATTTTTTATTTTACTTTTGGTCGCCAAACAATGTGATTTTAAGTCAAAAATCCATAAGTGTGACACTAGCTTGAGGATATTCTCATAAATGGTGTTTTTTCAAGTGAACGAAATCTTTTTTTGGGGGTACATTTTTATATTCAAATGTAACTTATATAGATATCAGTTAATACTTTAAAAATGGAATCAAATACTTAAATTTTAGTGTGAATTTCTGCCACACATACATATTGTAAAATAATTTCATATTTTTTAAATTTTTTTTCACCGTAATTCCGAAAGCATGTGATATTTATAAACTCGAACTCAGATCAATGACTATTATCCATTTTTTAAGTAAATTCTTATAAGTCCAACAGTTCATGACATTTTTCCTATTTCTCTAATTTAACGGTGTCTTTGTCGTCTAAACCTCAAAATATCTAACATTACATCCGTTACTCTAGCAACGAAAAAAATTCAAATTAACTCTTTTGGATAAAGAATAAAAACGGCTCTATGAGCTTCAAAAAAAAAAAAAAAAAAAAAAAAAAAAACGAACATCTTAATAAAAAAAATGGTACTACTTAGTTATCCCGTTGACCAATTTCGCCAAATTATACAAATCGCCAAACCACTCGCCAAATTACATTGATATAAGTTGTATTTTAATAATGAAAGAACAAATAAATTAGTATAACATTAATAAAAATACAAATAAAACGTCGAAATAAAAATAACTTGATGACGTAAGCACGTGTAACTTCCTTGAAGTCAAGTGAATGTGACATTTACTATCATCCGTTATTGGCATTTAATCTTACAATTTGGCGATAGATTTTTGGTCGATGTGATAACTAAGTAGTACAAAAAAAAAAAAAAATAGTGATTTTCTGCAAAAAAGGAACAATTTTACTAAGAAATTATTGTTATAGAACGAAAGGGTACTACTTAGATATTCCGTCGACCAAAAATCTATTGCCAAACTATAAGATTAAATGCCTATAATGGTTGATCGTAAATGTCAAATTCACCTGACTTTAAGCAAGTTACACGTGTTTACGTCACAAAGTGATTTTTATTTCGACGTTTTATTTGTATTTTTATTAATGTTATAATAATTTATTTGTTCTTTCGTTATTTAAAATAAAAATTATGTCAATTTGTATAATTTGGCGAAATTGGTCGACGGGATAACTAAGTAGTACCAACGAAAATATTTAAATATGAAAACACTGTTTGTAACGACTTAAAAATTATTTTCAAAGAATGAAATTGGAATTGGAATAATATTTGGCGATTTATAATTTGCTCCTCGATAAGAAGAAAAAATGGGTACATTTATAACAGAAGTGCTCAGATCTCGCCAATAGCATTTTTAAAATTGCCAGTAGCAGTAGTTACATTTTGCGTATGTAAATTAAAAATAATTGTTTGTTTTTAATTATGGAATTATTTCCTGTTATTGTTTATCTTTTCAGTTTTTTATGAAATTAGTGTAAGGCATGCATTTTAAATGAAATGAGTGAAAGGTTTGTATCTTAAATGAAAACAATAAATATAAGAATATGGTATGAACACAATCTTTGTTGATTTATTACCTGCGCCCGGCTAACATAAAAGTATCACAAAAGCCACATATTCACTTGGTACAGATATCATATACTGATATTGGCCCGATTATTTTCGGTTGCCAATTTGGCGAAAACATCAACAGCATAAACAATATAATCCGGGTTACCACATCAAGCAAAATAACGACACTTTGGCGCAAGTTAAGTACCTGATGCCTATATGATATTAGGTGGTACAGATATCATATTGGCGCGATTTTTTACGGACGCCAATTTGGCGAAAACATAAACAGCATTAACAACAACTTCCGGGTTACCATATCAAGCAAAATAACGACACTTTGGCGCCAGTTAAATACTGTTGCGTATTGCAATGTTTCTGACATTGGAAAAAATCGGAAAAAAATCTCGCCTATATGGGGCATGTATGACATCTGTGCTCAAGTGGTTAGGTAATAAGTTTGGAAAGGTTTTAGTGTATACATATTGTTCAACGCTACTTAGTCATAGAGCAAAAAAATAAAATAAAATAAAATAAATAAATAAAAAATTAAGTGAACCTGATTATGAAAATTTAGCCTTTTTTTCTTTGAAAATCTACAGAATGTATTTTGATAGAAGTGGCACTGTTACACAACGTTTCAGGAATGGTCTTAGTATATAACTTTTCATTATATGTTGATTAGTTATAGAGCTATTAATTCCTGTTGTCATAACGGTCTCATTGCCCTACCAAAAGTGCATTGTTAGTAATCAACTAAAATAATTACTTCTTAATAGCTAAATTTTGACCAACGCTTTAGGTAATATTATATCACAATGGCGTTCGCATCGTTTTCATCAATGAGTAAGTTTCCAGCTGAAGGTCCATATTGTTTAAAATGCAAATTCAAATTCACCAATGTTCATTTGGAAAAATTGACCAGCGCAGTGGGCATAGCCTGCTAGTATATATATAAATTTCAAAGAGATTGAAATTATGAAACATCATTAAAAACCACCGCAAACGATTTTCCCATAGGCCGTAATGTAATGAAATACTTTTGAATGTCCCTGTAACGAAATTATGTCTACTACACGCTACATTTTACAATACCTAACATTCAATCGTGAATATAAATGACATTTTTTAATTTCATGCCGATGCGACTATACTGACGCCAAAAATAATCTTGGCCTGCTAGAATCGCTGAATCACCTCCGTGCGATGACCATCTAATTAAACAATTTTTCAGTATCATAGTTTTCATAACAAAAAGGGAAAAATCTTGTCATTGAGAAATAATTGTAGATAAAAAATCGGGTACAACCTGACCCGCCCAGAACACTACTTTTCCTCCTGAAATGCCTGTTTAAGATAAATTTTAAACGGTTAAACGTAAAAAGCAAAATATAAATATAAATCGTCTTCCACAGGGTGTTCAGGGAGCAAATTTCTCATTCTTGGTTTTCTCGGTGTTTTTTTTTGTGCCACTTACGACGAGTAAATTTTATTTTCTTTTTTCAGATCATCGGACCTAGAGCCCTGCGCGGGTCGAGACCTCTACCCGCACAGTGCCGAAAATTCTATTATAAATACACCCGCGATCCGACACTAACACATTCAAAGAATAAGTTCGTTCCGCAACCCGACCCGAACTCACCGAAATAATTTTCGACGACCAGCAACCCAACCCGAACTCGATAGGAAAGGAAAGTAAATTATGTTTTAATGCAATAGTGAAAAAATCTACATTTATATATCTACTACCAATTTCATGTTTTTATAGAAAAAAAGACAAGTGTTTAATATTCAAATATTCATAAAATTCATTTTTTAATATTCAAATATAGTAAAACCTCTGACTAGTAGAGACATCGCGAGCATTGAATAGAGTCTTGCATCGGGTCAGGTTTTATATAAATTTCTGTTTTCATGTTTTAATGATTCTAATATTCTTTTTGTGGCTTGGGTAGCCTAGAAAAAATCTTGCAAGTCATAGTTAGATCTTTTGGAAGTCGGGTTGTTTTCATTTTCACAAAAATTTGAGCACAACTATGTTTCAGATAAAAATAAACATGTTTTTCAGTACGAATGAATATATATTCAAATTACTGCATGAGAAACAAAATTTATAAAAATGTGACCATAGATTACTCTTTCTTTACAGTACAGTTAAGACCATTTTTTCTTCTCTCTGAATACGAAAACAAGTTGGTAAGTGTGATCACAGATCGCACAGAGGGTTTCGTATAATATTCCTTTCAAAAAACTTTAACCTTTTGCAAAATCTCTTAGTTACACATTTTGCAACCAGGGGGCGCGCTTTATTCTATACAAACCTCTATCCGAACGGAACTCCGTTTTACAACCTATCCGTAGATATATTAGTCGAGGGAATCGGACCCATAGCACCCGAGATAGGTAGGCGCTCCCTGGCGGTAAAAATTGGAACTACAAATGTATGTCTATGGTGCATAATATGAAAGAGTGATCAAAGGGGTGTCGGAAAAAGTTTAAAAAGTGCCCTCCGGGTGAAAAGTGGGGTGGATAAAAAATTGCTTAAAATACACAAGTTAGAGCACAGAGGGTTAAATATAAGATTTGTTTTCGAAATTTTATGGTTTGTCGTTTGATCGCAAGTGCTTAGCTATAATTCTGCAAAATTTCAAGTCTTCAACTTAATTAGGGCTGAGTTAGAAAGAAAAGCTTAAAATGCACATCTTAGAGCCCAGAGGGTTAAATATAAGATTTTTTCGATATTTTAGGATTTGTCGTTTGATGAGAGGTGTTCAGCTATAAGTATGCAAAATTTCAAGTCTCTAACATATATTGTTTCTGAGAACGGGCTCTGTGACAGACAGACAGACAGAGAAGCGAGACGAATAGGGTTTCGTCAGATGAACGAAACCCTAAATAATGCCAACATTAAATTTTTGATACACAGAAAAACACATGTATGATACTTCTGATAGTGTATGCACATATACACATGTTACATGTGTGTAGATTTGGAGGCGCGACATAAGCGTATAAACATATAAATTAGGAATTATAAAAATGTTCGCTGACTGACTAGATGTGTACTTTTGGGGAGTATCCATTATGAAGATCTTATTGTATATAAATTTTTAATCTGAAAAAAATGTTTTGGATATTCTTTTGAAAAATCTGGTCAACCCGAACCCGAGCCTCAAGCGTAAAACCCAATCCGAACACGAAAATGGACACTGAACCCGATTTTCATCAAAAAGGTAGAAGTGAACTTAACCTGAACCCGACTCACAACGAAAAAATCACAACACCAACCCGATCCGAACCGCTGGTAGTGTCGGGTGCGGCCAACCCGGCTCGATGCAGGATTCTAATCAGAATTAAACGAAATTAAATTAATGGTAACTCTATCTTTTACGAATGAGAAAGTAAAACAATTAAATTAAATCTTTATTATTATTTTTGTTGTTTAAAAAGTCAAATCAAAACGTACTTTCCATTGTATTGACCCCCTTTTTTTACAGAGTCCCTCTGAGTTTTAATTGTGAAAATATAAAAGAACGACAACCGCAAACACTTATAATTAGGATTCCAAAAATTTTGCGGCTCACACAAAAATCTCCATGAGAAAATAAAATAGTCTTTAGGAAGCAAAAGTCTCTTTTAAAGAAACGGGAGAATTTGTGGGAGAGATAATATCTTTGTCCCTGATCCCAGATAACAGACTATATCGTAAAAGAATAGCGAAAGCATATAAAGGAAAGGCCCCACATCATGTGAATGAATGCATAGACAAAAAGTCAAGTTCACTTAGGTAACAAGCAATACCGTCTCGATACGGCACTGCTACAAGACAGCAGGACGGGGCGCCAAAGATGTTTGTTTTGCTTTGTTGCACAAGATATAAGTAATTGTGAATTTCTTATATCCATTTTCAAAGGGTAGTTAATTAAAAAAAAAGCCTACGGCTGCTTTGATGTATCATATGAGATCATTCACAAGTCATGCTTCAAACAAAATCGTTATAAATATCCGTGTGATACTTTTTCTCACACGTCTTGCGAGTGAAAAGCGTTTGTCGAGAATACACGCGTTAGATCAAAAAACGTATTTTATTCGGAGCGATTGTTTGTTTTCTCTTTTTTCCTTTTTCAAGGATGCTATCCCATTTGCTCCCACGCAGCCCGTATCGCAGGAAGTGATTGCTATTTAGTCTTTTCTAATAGCTTTTCTCAAATACTCTTGCATTATTCGTTAATAAAGAGTTTTCCGGATTTCTCTGTGAATTTCCCTGAAAGCCAAATATATATTCAATATGTCGTAATCAAATCGTATGTATATGTCGTAATGTATATGTCGTAACCAGAATCTATTAAAAATTTCTTAAAAGTATACATATATAAGAAATGTTTTTTTTTTTGTTGTTGTTGTTATATGGATGTGTAAATTGTTAGTCAAAATTTATATGCGTGGGGATTTCGTGAAGAATACCAGTGTCTTCATAAAAATGGATTGAATAAGCTAAAGATTGCAAGTTATTTATAAAATATTATACTGAAATCCATTAGAAAAAAAATAACATATTTGAAAGTCTGGGAGGAATGAAAAATGACATTTTTAAATATTATACACAAAACATAAAAAAAATCGCATAAAATTTAATTGTTTTTTCTATTAGAACAAATCTTTCATTAAAATAAAAATAGCTTCTGATGTGATTAATAAGTGTAAACAAAGAGACAAGAGTCGTTTTTATGACGGATTTGAAAAGTCGATTCACACCCCCTGAGGAAATTTTGGGGCTTTTCTTGACGGACAAAAATGAGATATTTTGTTCGTCGAAAAATTTAATGCCAAGCCATTTCACTGGAATGTTAAATAAGAACTCTATTAAAACACCAAATAAAATAAACTAAGACAGACATGAGCACAGTTAAAAAATAAAATTTATAAAGACAATAAAAAACAATTAAAAATACAATATGTAAACGTTTCGCCAAGCGACACGCAAGGCATCATCAGTACAAAAAATATCCATTGCATTTGTTCTGACGTTTGAAATGCAATGGATATTTTTTGCACTGATGATGCCTTGCGTGTTGCTTGGCGAAACGTTTACATATTGTATTTTTAATTGTTTTTTATTGTCTTTACAAATTTTATTTTATAACTGTGCTCAAGTCTGTCTTAGTTTATTTTATTTGGTGTTTTAATGGTTTTTAAATTCAGACGTTAAATGTATATGTACTGTAAAGAACTCTATTTTCTTATCCAGGAATGTAGATCAACTTACATTGGATATGTATCCCCTTCTTCGAGTTTATCAAATGATACAAGTCAAAGCATTATTTCTTGTTTGTCTGAACTATCAATATCACTAGAAAAACTAGAAATAGTAGGGTGTGATGGTACTGTAACAGACACTGGATGGAATATCGGTGCTTTCCACAGACTAGAAAATCATAAAATGTAGAGCATATGCATCCGCATTTTAATGAGCATTCTTATCGTCAAATTTTCTAACATATTCACGGTCAAACTGAAGTGCCTAAATCTTTTAGTGCACCAATCGGTTAGCAGCTCACTTCCTGCGAAAAAGTTCCTGTGGTCGATTGTGAACCCGCAGATTGTTCGGACAGGATATAGACAGGACTTTTTTGAGCGAAGAACAACAGTATTTTTGGGACATTTTGAATGCAATCACCTCGAAACATTGTGCAGAAGACTTGGCGAATTGGGGCCCTGGTACTTTGTCCGATTCCAGATGACTAACTGCGGCCAACCGAGTACTTAGATTGTATCAAACTTAAAAGAAATAGTTGGCTTCATCATAGAACCATACATGTCTGTGTAATTTGCCATAAAATAAGCAAATATTTTACTGACGGACCAAAACATGTATTTCAAGCAATCCAAACATCACGCTATTTTTCCGACGAATTACTACAAGTTGTCGATCCAGTAATAGAACGAAATGCGTTTTTTTTTTTTTTTTTTTTTTTTTTTTTTTTGCATCTAGAGAATGTTCTGTTGGCAATAATTGTCGCTTAAAGAAAACATATTCAGGATATTGGTAACAGAAGAATCGTAAAAGTAAGACAAACCGTCTCAAAGAAGAAGACTGTTAGAAATATAATGCCAACGAATGGAAACTTTCAAGCCTCCGATTACATAGAAATTATTAATGGGAATTTTTGTGCGGCGTATCATTCCCCAATGCCGCGGAACCTAAGTGAAGATGATATTAAATCGTTCATCATTTTTGACACTACTCTCATCAGAGAAATACAAATGTTTCCCTGTCACACCGAGATTGTTAAGATGAACGTCAAACTTGTGACAGAGACCTCGAATAGAGTATATGGACATGAAGCTGGAGATGACTATATCCGAACAACACTGAAAATTAAATCGGTTATGCCTCATTTCTCCAAAAAATCAGACTTAAATGTATAGCAGATGTAAAAAAGAAAACGAAATAAAACACAGTATAACAAAGAATCCTACTCTATGGAAAACATTTGTAAATAGTTGCAAATATAATGTAACTGGCACACGCAACAATTGAATGATTGGTTGCATAGGGTGGAGGTGGAAATGTACGTCTAACCACATCCAAGTGGTGAGTTCTGGGTTGCTTTGTTCTTGCAAAACAAGCGAAGAGTTGCACGGTGAAAACTGCGAAAAATTGCTAAATTTATGTTTATTCTAAAAAGTTGCGCGAACGGAAAAATTAGATTATTGATTAGAATTTAATTTATTTAGGTTATGGAAATCATGAAAGAAGCATAAAAAGCTAAAGCGTGTTTATTTTTAATGCTTTAATTAACTTAAACAAAATAGAGAAAAGGCGCAATTTTTGCAATTTTTCATCAACATTAAGTACGATGCGCGAATGGATGATGTTAACCGATTTAAAAATATTTTATGCTGTTTTTCTTCTTATTACAATAGGCAACTTTTCCGCACTAAAGCGTTCCGAAAATAAAAAAAAATTCTTTCTTGCGACCTACCCTATTGACCACTGAATAAGAATAATGTTAGAATAGTTAATTTTTGGGTGCTTGTTCTTGAACTCCTGGTCTCTCAGCTTGAGTATATGTAGTTTTGGTAGCTTAGATACAATCTCACTGAATGTTACGTTATACTTCGTAATAAACGTCCTCTCTTGACAGTTCTATTACTACTTTTTCCCTCTTTGAAATTCCAGTAGAGTAAATACGATCAAAAATGAATTAAGATGTTTGCATGTACTTTATTAAATGATTTGCAGACAAAAAAGTGTGTTTAACTTTCATTTTTAACAGAAAGGTGACGCATAAAAATGTGTGTTTTTAAATCTGAATTGTTTGAATGAAATTAAAATGTCATTTTCATTGCCTTTTCATTTTGTAGACCAGTTGAAATCATGTAACCGTTAACCCGGGATGAAACTCTACGACTTAGAAAAATAAACTTCATGCATCCAATAAAATATTTCTAATCATCCATGATCGACTTCATTCTGAGGGTTGGGCCAAACATTAAGAGTGATGCATCAATACTGTCACACCTGCAGTTGCAAAACAAAATTACCCGCCAAATTGCGTTCCAATAAATAATGCAGTTTTTATTGACTCAATTATAGATCTTTTACCAACAAATCTCCATACCTGAAATAGGACTAACAACGATAAATAAAGTTAGTTTTACAAAATTTTTTAGCAATATGCATTTTGGTCAATACGGATTGAAGATTTATTTTGCATTATTCTAAAGAGCCTAATAACACGGAGAAATAGATAGGCTTGATATTTACATTATCAAGTGTAAATTATTCTTCCGTCTATTGTGTAAATAACCAATTTTTGAAAGTAATTTATTACGATGATTACTTGTTAAGGGTGTGCGTCAGGACAATATGCTTTATGATGTTCGAATTTTGAGGTAGTTAGGCTAAAATGTTAAGTCGACAGATATTATTACATTTGCCACCATTGGAATAATAAAGTTTTTCCCCTCCATTAAACGTATTGTTTTTATGAGATAAAATAATTTGAGATAAAAAATAAATAATAACAAAACATCTTTTGTTCGTTTGCTTCATGATGAAACACAATAATTTCAGAAATAAGGAAACATCATGAATTTACTAATCGCTAGGTACAAATTTCATGCAATCTTCTGCAATCGGGTTCACTGTCCAGAGTCTCTTTCAAATATAAAAAGAAACATCCAACGGTACAGTAAATACGCTAATTGGCGGGTAACCTGATTACGGAAGATTAATCCAATATCTTAAAAAAAACCTTCGAAAAAAAAGAAAAGATATGCCAAAAAAACTGAAATGAGAATGACGAATTAAAAAGATTATCGAAAATTTATTTCAGTAAGCAATTTTTATTGTAAAATGTTTTCTTTATGATATTAAAAGCGCATAATTGCTTACATTTTCTTAAGAAATATCTTTAGTACTTAACATTTGAAGCAGTAGACATTTATAAATGGTAAACTGGCCATATGTGTTAAAAAAAAAGAAAGTGGATCATATTCGCTGATCTATGTTCAACGTTATACGAGGGTTGCTCTGAAATTATTAAGATACGCGCAGACGAGAATTTACAAAATAAAAATAATGGTTTAATTTTAAAATACAAAGTATTTTAACACAGCAGACGATTTTTTACTGACTTACTTCAACTAGTTTAGCGCAGAATAAATTTTAAACAGAAGAGAAAATGGAGTTGACGCGAGAACATTTTCGCGCTATGATTTTTTTACGATTTTAAAGCAGGATTAAATCAAGAAGAATGTGTTCAACGGTTGAAATTAGCATTTGGTGATGAATCTCTAGCTCGTGCTACTGTATTCAGATGGTTTAAAGAATTTAGCAGAGGTCGCAATTTTCTTCAGGATGAAGAACATACAGGAAGGCCGCCGTCGGCAGTAATCCCGGATAATGTGTCTGCCATACGAAAAATGTTAATGGATGATAATCGCTGTACCTATCAAATGATACAAAATGAACTTAAAATTGGATCAGCAGCCATACACAAAATTATTCATGAAGAATTGCATATGAAAAAAGTAGTTTGCCGTTGGGTTCCCCATAATCTAACTGAGCACCAAAAAGAGGAGCGTGTCAGAATCAGTAAAGAACCTCTTAAATTGCTAAATGATGGTGGCCACCGCATCATTTCTAAAATTGTAACGGGTGATGAAACGTACATACCGTTTTTTTTACGTTCCAACACGTCAAGAAAGCAAAGTATGGGTCTTTGAAGATGATCCCACGCAGACAATGATGAATAGACAACGCGCACTGGAAAAAGTGATGTGTGCCGTTTTCTTCAGAAGTATGGGATTGGTCAAAGCCATCAAGTTGGAAGGACAGAAGACAGTAACAGCAAACTGGTATACCACTAAATGTCTTCCAGAAATTCTACAAGAAGTGAATGTTAGGGGACTAATGCTTCACCATGACAATGCATCTTCACATACAGCCGGATTAACAGTTGAGTTTCTTAAACAAAAACGAATTAAAGTGCTAGAACATCAAACAATTTAGACAACTAGAACAATTTTAAACATTTGAATTTTCAGAAACACGTTATGATGTATTTAGTACAGGAGAAAAGGATTTCTATAAACATATACGAAGTCACTCGAGTTACAAATTGTAAATTTTTTAGTGGAAAATGTTAAAAAAGTACCATAATATAAACTTGGAAATATGATATCAGACCATTTTTTAGCCACAAGTTTCATCTTTTTTTTTTTTTTTTTTTTTTTTTTTTTTTTTTTTTTTTTTTTTTTAGCTTGGCTTTTTTTTTACTTTTGAAAAGTTGGTTTTTAGTAGATATCATTTCTTTTTTTTTTAAACAAATTATATATAATTTAAATAATCTACTCACTTATATTAAAATGAGTTTTATTAGAATCTTTGTAAGTAGAAAGGAAACCCAATATGTGTACATTTTGTTTACATATCATTCATTTCTTAGAGTAATTAAGGATTTAAAAGCAATGAAAGCTAACTTCTATTCTCAAAGTATCAATCTTCTTCAATTTATATGGTATTTTAATTTTTATGAAGAATGAAAATTTTGTAAAAAAAAATGATAAAGTCGGAATAACATATAGACATAATAGTTGGTCTTTTAGTTAGATATTTGTTTATTGTTAGATATTTAGTCGATATCTGTTTAAAGATAACTTTTATTTTATTTTTCGCAAAATTGTTTTACCTTTGCAAATATCTACGGCCAACCCGAGAATGAAGGACGACATACAAAACAGTGCAGATATTTTTAGAAACGATTCTTAATGAACCTTTACATATTTTAGATAATTAGTATGCCAAATTCAGTCTTCTACCCCGAACGGTATGACAAAAATTGGAATTTTAGAACTTTTTTTTTGTTTTTGAACCCTTTTAAACTTTGAACTTATTAGGAAATTATTTCTGAGAGCATTAATGTTTCAAAAGTTACAACCATGTTAAATTTCAAGTTCGTGCTTTGAAAATTCTATTTAAATTGTTATTTAGAAAGATTTCTGCTTGTTTAATCTCTTTAAAGATAGACTTCATTTTTCGAAACAGTTCTTAACACTCTCGCTGTGTAAGTAATTCTTCGCGATGAGCGTCTTTTACAAAATTTGTAATCGTTTATCACCGGCTCTTTAAAGCAGAAATTTTTGACTATCGTAATCGGGGAAAATGTTCTGATTAAATCAGACAAAGTTTTCTTTAAAAGATAACTAGTGGGAATAACCAAATAGTATTAATTTGACGGGAAAATGCATGACCGAGCATAGCTCAGGCTGCGGATCGAGAGGGTTAACGAGCGCTTAGATCTTAAAATTAACAGCTTGCCAAAATTCAGATTTCAATCTTTAAGGATATCAAGATAAACCCAATTTTAGAACTTTTTTGCTCCTGCGCCGTTAAAAATTTCGATTTTTAGGGTTTCGTTCATCTGACGAAACCCCATTCGTCTCACTCCTTTTTCTGTCTGTCTGTCCGTCTGTCCGTCACAGAGCCCGTTCTCAGAAACTATACATGTTAGAGATTTGAAATTTTGGGTACTTATAGCTGAACACCTCACATTAAACAACAAATCATAAAATTTTGAAAAAGTTGGTAATTAACTGAATTACGGGCTAATTAACTTCTAAAATTAACCAATCCACCTTTTTAACTCAGATTCAAATGAACTTTCTCCAAATCATCCGTGTTTCTCCTAAGGGTTGCCAGTAAAATCAGCCGATGCATGGTTACCACGGAGGAAATTAAGCCGAAAAATGAAGTGGGCATTATAAATCGAAATCGCATATCAGAAAATATTGGTCCCAGAAATTTGTAAATGGAATAGACAGACGCAGAAAAAAATTTACTTTCATTTGGTATAAAGTTCACATTTCTGCGATGTGTATAAGTTAAAATATCCACTAAAAATCGATCGATAAAAATTTATTTTCTTTAATTGGAAAGACAAAGAAAAAAGATTTCAAAGCAGGTAGACATGACGACGCTGCGGTTTTTCTTAATAGCATATTTTAATACGGAATTGTAACTTTTTAAATATTAAATTTTTAGATTAAATTTTATGGCATCCCGATGTCAAATTTCTCGCTGATTTTATTGATACCTATTTCTAAGTCCTATCTTAATTACAAGCTGAAATATTAATTATTATTTAATTAATCGGTTTAACTCGCAGAAGAATAAATATCCCAACAAAAAGTTTTCGGTAAAAAAAAAAGCGCCAAGTTCTCCTTAATGTTTCGGCCAGAAAAAGTAGTGATATCTGATGTTCGCACAAGTTAAAAGCCAAACATCCCAAATCTTTCATTGAAAATGGCTTCCTGCGACTTGGCCGTTAATGCCTTCTACAGCATTTCAAAATTAATGATTGGAAATTACGCATTTATGAATTATTTAAATATTAAAAGTAATATTAGAATGCAAAGAGGCAAATTAACATAAAGACATTATAAGTAAAAGATTTCTGATAACTACCATTCAGTTTCAACAAACATTAGATTTGATTACAGATCATTTAGTCCACTTGCGGTTTAATTGCCATTTTATACGGTCAAAAGCTAAAGTCATTAACGTAAAACCCAAGAAATAAAACAAAATTTACTTACTTCATATCTCACAATATGTTATTTTTATATTTTATTGTATAATATTGAAATCTTGTGTATTGACGAAAGAGATTTTTTTTCGTTTGAACATTTATTATAGTTTGTTTGCAAACATTAAGAGGTATTCGATTTATAAACTATTAAAAGTTGATATTAATTATGTTTTAGCAATTAGGGATATTATCTCCTGAATACAAGTATTTTGTTGTTTTTAACTTCTAAGCATTTAAATAGTCTGAAGTTGTTTAAATGCTTTTTTCAAATGTGTATTTTATTTCTGTATTCTGTGTCACAAAATGCCTAAAATAATCAAAAATGTAGTTGGCATGTAGCTCATTTGTACATATTTTAAAATTTGAAAAACTCTCACGGAGGCATTAACGGCCAAGTCGCAGGAAGCCATTTTCAATGAAAGATTTGGGATGTTTGGCTTTTAACTTGTGCGAACATCAGATATCACTACTTTTTCTGGCCGAAACATTAAGGAGAACTTGGCGCTTTTTTTTTACCGAAAACTTTTTGTTGGGATATCACTACTTTTTGTATGTTTTTTCAAGTTTATTATTCTAAACTATATTAATATGAAAAAACTTAAATTTCGGTACTTTTATGTTAGCCGGGAGCAAATCTCCTCATTAGCCTTTTGTTTTTTCGCCAATAGCAGTTTTCATTTTTCACATGTGTAAATTAGAAACAATGCTTTAATTTTCAAATAAAATATTTTGGTTTATGTTATTATTTCTTATTTTTTTATTTATTTATTTCTATGTTAAATATTCTATTAAATAAAATGAGGGAAATGCATCTATTTTAAATGAGATGACTGAAAACTATATATCTTTAAATGAAATGAATGCAATATGAACAATGGAGTTGGGAACAGTATTTGGCGACTTGCCACTTGCGCCCGGCTAACATAAAAATACCTAAATTTATTTTATTGAGCTTTACAAATTTATACTTTATTTCTTTTTATATTAAAGTACTAGCCACCTCTAGCAAGCAGTATTTACCGTATTACTTCCATGTTAAACGTTGCATTATGTTACTGTGATTCATAATTTAATTTACTTGCCCATTCCTTCGCCAATTCGGAAGCTTTTGATAGAGAAATCAAGAACTCTTTACGATCATGGAAGCACATCATATATTTTGTGTTGTTATGCACTTCATCTTTCTTGACAAATATCCCTTAACTCACTTATGCATGCTTCCTTAGCAGTTACGATTCGTTCTCTAATGCGGAAATTTTTAATCCTATTAAGTAATCTTTTCTAATTGGGCTCAATGCCAGTTGTTGTATTTTAACTGATACGACTGGGTACAAGTGAAATGGTTCTTATGAAATCCTTTGACAATATCTGTATTTGCATTAAACCATATTGATGCTAATATCTTTTTGTTTCCCGTTAACCTTTTCAATAGACTCGGTTACGGAAGAATAGAAGGTTCACCGGCTCACTGCCATGATCCATTTGAAAATCTATCATTCTTCTCATCTGATCGTGTTGAAGAATTAGTCAATGTGCCATGGTTTTAAGATTTTAGCTAATTTTACTCGAAACCCGAAAACTAAAATGCGAGGAACCGGATTATAGAAGATTCATTCTAACGTACATATTGATTAACAGGTTACATATTATAGAATTATAATAATCATAAGGAGAACTGACAGTTTCAATGCTTTAATAGTTTACGTAAATTCTCTTTATATAATACAGAAGTTTTAGCGGTGTAAAGGTTAACAACATAGTCACAGTAAGTATAATAACAGTACAATATAATAACAATAGCAGAGGTTTTGGGCAGTGACGAAACTATTAGCACTTTGGAAATATTAGTACGTTATATCATTTAACTATTCAGATGATATGCGGAAAAATAAAAATAGATGGCTCGCATTAATAATTAACTCATTGAAAAATAGCCACTAGCGTCAAATATTCGCCAAGTTTGGCGACATTTAGCAAAGTTTCGCCAAATTTGGTAATATATCATGTCAATTCTCAAATTTGGCGACAAAAAAATGTTTTGTTTATTCTGACGTCATAATGATGCATATGTATTATGTATTATACACATACCTATAATATGTATGATGCAAATGTATTACGTATTATATGCATATGTATAACATGTATGATGCATATGCATAAGTGCATTAACATCACTAAAACGCACTTAAAGGAATAGTGTTTCATAAATAGTAGGGATAATTGCCAGATTGATTAGAGTGCTATTGACATTAGAATACCGACATTTATAATAGACGTCTGTACACACCATCATCTCATCGAGTTTACAGCTGACATTTTAGGATTAGTTAAAACTAGATTAGTATATTTAAATGCAACTGGTCTGTTAAGTCATATCTTGGTAGAAACCACCTGAAGACCTAATTTTAGTGGTTAACTGATAGGTTTACTATTGAATTTTCCTGAATCCAAAAGTTTGGAAATATGGAGGAATGGGTGCAGGAAAACACAATGGAAAATCCACCAATTAGCCCGTAAAATCGGGTCTGTAGGTGGTTTCCACAAATATATGACTTGGCAGACCAGTTACATTTCAATACGCTAATCGATATTTAACTAATCCTAAAATTTCAGCCGCCAACTCGATGAGGTGATGATCTGTGCAGACGCCTCCCAGTCTTTAATAAAATTTGTTTTAAGGAAGTAAAAGATAGAAAGATGGACAGATAAACTGAAAGATTTGCCTTATTAAGATTTTTGTAAAAGCATATAAAAATTCATTCAGCTTGAAATCATGTAACACCTTTATAACTCAGGCTAATTTTCTGTAATCGGGTTTTGGCGACCAACATATCTTATCTATAACTATAATCTTTCTTTTACAGATTTAAAATTAACAATAAATTAACAGTAAGTAGGCTAATAATACAATATAATAACAATAGCAGCGGGCTTCGGACGCCGCATCTGTCGCACATCGTTAAAGATAGTTTATTAGTTACACATTTCATTTAATTAAAAGGAGATTTTTAAACTTTCATATGGAATTAGTATATTTTTCCACTATAGGGATCTTGGCATTTTTTAAAAATCTTGGCGCAATTCGGACTTCAGAAACTGAGATATGTTGCCAAATGATATAAACAACTACGAAAACAAACCTGATGAACTTTTATGTTATTTACATGTATTTATATACATATAAACATTTTATTTATACATGTATAAAATATTATTTTTTATATACAGATTATTTATGTTGGTATTATAAAAATAAATAAACGGGTTCCTTACATTAAATAAATTGTATACATATGGAAAAAATTGCTTGTGTATATGACACAGTAAATAGGTTGCCAGAAAATACGTTATTATCAAATTTCTTTTCTCGTCAAGGCTATTTTCTGTATTTCGCCAAGGCTACTATATCGGAAACGTACCGAATTGCGGTTATATTTTGTTAATTTTTTTATTATTTTAATATCGTAAATATATCATAACCTATACTGATTAAAATTTTTAGGTATATTCATTTTTTCTATTTAACAAACATCTTTGGAAAAGCATATATATAAAATGTTATTCGGCTTGAAATCACGTGACCGCCTTCAAAGCTCTGTAATCGAGTTTTGGCGACCAACATTGGCACAATTGAATGCGTAGGAACTGTTTACGGCCAAATAAACACCCCCTGTATGAAGGGTTTAGAGGCAGAAATTCTGTGTTTTCAGATTTTTCAGGTTAATTGTGCTACAAACCCGACTTACTTGTGAAATTTTATGATTCTACGACTTTTAGAAGTACCTTAGTTATTTGATGATGCGAAGTGAGTCAGTGACAAAAAAGCGCTTTTTCGGAATTTAATATTCCGAAAACAACTAAATATAGAAACATGAAATCGTGGAACCTTAGTTCAGTTTGACCATACGAACATGTATATAAAAGAAAAATTTCTATATCTCTCCCTAAAACGACGTTATGAGGGGGTGAAAAGTATGCCGAAATGGTTCAGGAAAGGGTAGCTTACGGCTTGTGCGAACTTGGCGGACGCACTGCCGTGCTCCCAGATCGGCAACTCCCACATGTGTATTTTAAACAATTCTTTCTAAGTGAGCCCCTAATTATGTTGGAGACATGAAATTTCGGGTACTTATAGCTGGACACCTCACATCAAACAACACGTGATAAAATTTTGGAAAAAGTCGTACATTTAACCCTTTGGGCTCCCACATGTGTATTTTAAACAATTCTTTCTAAGTGAGCCCCTAATTATGTTGGAGGCGTGAAATTTTGCATACTTATAGCTGGACACCTCACATCAAACAACAAGTGATAAAATTTTGAAAAAGTCGTACATTTAACCCTTTGGGGTCCCGCATGTGTATTTTAAACAATTCTTCCTAAGGTGAGCTCCTAATTAGTTTGGAGGCGTGAAATTCTGCATACTTATAGCTGAACACCACACATCATACGACAAATGATAAAATTTTGAAAAAGTCGTACATTTAACCCTTTGGGCTCCTGCATGTGCATTTTAAACAATTATTTCTAAGTGAGCCTCTAATTAAGTTGGAAGAGTGAAATTTTGCATTCTTATAGCTGAACACTTCACATCAAACGACAAATCATAAAATTTTGAAAATGTCGTACGTTTAACCCTTTGGGCTCCCACATGTGTATTTTAAACAATTCTTTCTAAGTGAGCCCCTATTTAGGTTGGAGGCGTGAAATTTTGCATACTTATAGCTCAATAGCAAATAACAAATTTTGAAAAAGTTTTATGTTTAACCCTTTCAACTCCAGCTCGTGTATTTTAAGCAATTCTTTCTAACTGAGCCCCTAATTAAATTGGAGATTTTAAATTTTGCATACTTATGGCAGAACACCTGAGGCCCAGCGACAAATCATAAAATATTGAAAATGTCTTACGTTTAACCCTTTGAGCTACCACATATGTATTTGAAACAATTCTTTCTAAGAGAGCCCCTAATTAAGTTGGAGACATGAAATTTTGCATACATATAGCTGAATACCTCAGACCACACGACAAATCATAAAATCTTCAAAAAGTCTTATATTATTTACCTCTCCGGGCTCTAGCTTGTGTATTTTAAGTAATTTGTCTAACATCCGCCCTTTTAACCAGGGGAGAAATTTTACAACTTTTGCCGACACCCCTTTGACCCTTCTTTCATATTGTGCACCATAGCCTTACATATTTTAGTTCCATTTTTTACCGCCAGGTGCGCTTACTGATCTCAGGTGCTATGGGCCCAATCCCCTCCACTAATATATCTGCGGATAGTATGTAAAACGGGATTTCGTTTGGATAGATGTTTGTTTAGAATCGAGTGCGCCCCCTGGTTGCGAAATGTGGAAGTAATAGATTTTTCAAAAAGATAAAGTGTTTTGAAAGGAATATTAAACGAAAACCTCTGTGCGATCTGTGATCACACTTACCCACTTGTTTTAGGAACTGTTCATGGTGAATATTTACGTCTTAAACGTTACAACTATGTCAAATTTCGATTTACTTAAGGCTAAGAATTTCAAATAAATCATAATTTAGAACATTTTTAGAAAGCTTTTTTACTCGTTTCACCCTTTTAAATTTCGATTTTTTTTAGAAATAGCATTTAACGAGCACTTACATCTTAAAAGTAATCACCATGTCAAATTTTAAGTTTCTCCCCTCAACAGTTTCATAGAAATCTTAATTTATGAATGACTTTTACTCTTGCAACCTCTTAAATTTCGAATTTTTTATAAATTACTTAGGACGAGCATTTTCGTTTTAGTAGCCGTAATCATGTTAAATTTCAAGTTCACGCTCTAGCAATTCCATTCAAACCGGAATTTAGGAAGTTTTTAAAAAGCTTTCCACTCATTTCAACCTTTTAAAATTCGATTTATTTTGAAACAGTTTTTAATGAGCATTTACATCTTGTAAGTGACCACCATGCCAGGTTTAAGGATTCTATCCCGAACAGTGTCACAGATTCAAAAATACAAGAATTTTTTTGCTCTTGTACACTTATAAATTTCTAATGTATTAGGAAACGCAAAGCATTTACGGCTTAGAAAATGACATCTGTGTCAAATTTTATGTTCCTAGCCCAAACAATCTCATTAAAATCATAATGCAAACCGTTCTTAAAACTTTTTCCGCTCGGTTCACCTCTTAACATTTCGATTTTTTACTAACAGTTCTTAGCGTGCATTTACATGTTTAAACAAATCGCCATGCCGAAATTCAGACCACTATCCCGAACGATATCACAGAAATCGCAATTTTAGAACTTTTTTTTTACGCCTGCATCCATTCAAATTTCGAATATTTTAGGAACTTTTCTGTGAGATCATTTACGCCTTATAAATAAAAAGCACGTCAAATTTCATGTTTCTAACAATTTGTATATTCAGCAATTGTTGCAGACTAACAATTGCAAATAAATCATAATTTAGAACGTTCATAGAACGCTTTTATGTCGTTTCGAACTTTTAATTTCTAACTTTTTTAGAAATTATTCTTATCGAGTATTTAAAATAGCCACTATGTGCCAAATTGTCGGTTTCTATTCCGAACGGTATCACAGAAATTTCAATTTTAGGAAATTCTTTTCTTTTCTATTCTTTCAATTTCGAATTTAATATATTATTTTCGCCTCTGTCTAGCAGTTTGATCCCCGTTAAATGTATGCTAAGCATTACATCATGTTACTTTTATTCATAATTTAATTAACTATCTCAATCCTTCGCCAAGTAGGAAGATTCTGATAGAGAAATCATGAAATCGTTACTTTTATGTTAGCGGGTGCAGGTGATAAATCGCCTATTATTGTTTCCTTCTCATGCATTCGTATTGCCTTAATTTTACTTAAACTTTAATCCTTTCACTTATTTTATATAAAATGCATAACTTTGAACTTTAATTTAAAATACAAACGTTTAAGATACATGCCTTTCATTATTTAATTTAAAAAAAAGGAAAAGAAAAGAAAAAAACTAGAGAACAGGAATTCTGCTTTTTCAGAATTTAGTGTCGCCCCCGGCATTTCCATTTCTGCATTTTCTTCTGATGGACTGATGACTTCTATTATTATGAAACAGTCATTATAAATGAAATGTTAGGTGAAGATGAAAGAGCAGCCGTAAAATGTTAGAACTCTGATTTTCTGGTCAAAATGAGGGGAGGGGGAGGGGGATGGCCATATTTTTTTTACGGCTGCTCTTTCATCTTCACCTAACACTTCATTTATAATGGCTGTTTCATAATAATAGAAGCCACCAGTTCATCAGAAGAAAATAACTCGGTTAAGCGGGACTCTACTGCAGTGCAAAACATATTTTAATTTTAAGACTTAAAGCGCACGTTTTATTTTATGTAAAATGACGTCATTCGCATCCGCTTAAGAATTCCACTTTTACGATCTACTCTTAAACATCTACAGTAAAGCATGCATAACACATCACTATCGCGAAATAATGCACAAATGCAGCAAAAAGATTCCGTCATTCAAGAAAATCGAAAAAAAAAAAAACGGCTTTCTAATGATTCATATATACTTACAATTAAATATATTATATAAGAGCTCCATTGTTTTAACAGAAATCATTCGTTTATATTTTTTTCTAGCACGTATTTTAATTACATTTTTTTTGGTTGTTACGAGAAAATGGCAACAAAAATATATAATTACGATTTTAAAACTATTTTTCCTTTACTTTCTGCAGAAATGAAGTACTTCTGTTGTACTTCAATTCTGAAGTACTTCAATATTAAGCAAATGGCTCCAAAAACTACAAAAAAATTAATCTTTCAAAAATAAATGGAGATACAGTTTTCAAACAAAATGCATTTAAAAGAACATTTTTTTTCCAATATGACGGTATAAAAATTGAAAATGTGCGATGCTTAGAAGTTTAAAAAATTGCTAAAGAGTAGTTAATCGTAATGCTTTGTTTTACGTCTAGCTTCTGTAAGATAACGTTATTTTTTGGACACAAAATAAGCTGGGAGAAAGAAATAGCATACCGTACCCGAGGCTAATTTCATTATCAAAGCATTGTTTTTAATTTACCACGCAAAAATAAAAACTGCTACTGGCGAGGTAAAAAATACCATTGGCGAGTTTTGAACATGGCTAACATAAAAGTACCAAGAACTTCTTCGGATCATGTCAGCATTGTGTAGCTTTTTCGTTGTTATGTATTTCATCTTTCTTGAGAAAACCGCTTAACTCTCGTAGGCATTTATGCTTCATGTTCGTTTGAGCACAGCTATCTCAAACGCACCGTGGTTGGCGCAATACATTTTTGGGGGGTACTTACGTATTAACGCCAACGCAGCTTATATATACATACATATATACATATATATACACATATATATATATATATATATATATATATATACATATATGGGTGTGTGTGTGTGTATATTCATATTCATTAATATTTAATAAAGTTAACGATTAAATAATATTTAATTTTTGGCCTACTAAGGACAATATCATATTAATTTCTAATAGTATACTATCTTTAATGTGAATAAAATGCATAATGAGTGTATTTGTTATACCTAATGCTATGAGAGTATGGATTTTAATTTGGTAATTTTTTTTCCTGTATCCTTATTAATCTTGTTTCATTTTTAACTTAATTGGTGTTCAATGGTTTATTTCCCGGTTTTCTGTGTGTAGTAGTCCCAAATTCATATTCTTCAGCTTTTTTACCTGTTACCTCTTACCTGTTAGACCTAGCTGGCGAAAATAGCATGTTGGTTTTATTTATTAAGAAACTGTTTATTTGGTATAAAAGCACAATTTTATTATAAAACTAGAAAGGTAGCCCGTCAAAAATGACGGAAATTTAGATATAGAGATATATAGAACTCATGTGCAAGAATATGAGTTTTTCTCGCTTGTTCCACGGTGATAGAGGAAAATAGCACATTTTAAGAACGAAACACAGTCATGAAAACCTGTGTACAGTAGAAGACCACTAATCTGCACAGTTTGGTTCCAAGTGTTCTGCGGATTTCAGGCTTTTTGCGGTTATGTCTATTCAATCTTTGTTTACATTTTTTAAAAAAATTCATATATTGGACAATTTAGATTGTTAATTCTTAAAAATAAATAAATGACACACTTGAAGTAAGGTAAAAACTATCGTATACGATTTAATGAAATTGTATTATATGGTATTATACGTGTGTGAATCACGATCTTGGTTACGACGTTGGCAAAATTGACTGCAACTTGTCATGATCATAATTGTTTGGGCCGCTATAACAAAGAAGTAACCAGTTTTTAATAAAATTTTTGATATAGTTTTCAAAAGCTTGTGTAAAATTGCCGCCGGTTCTGATGTTATGTCAGTCCTTGGAATAATATTTGTAACATTAAAGAATTTCCATGTATATGTGGAATTTAGAAAAGCTTCTCCAAAAGAAAGGTCTTGAAATGACATTGTAATTCCTCTAACTTCAAAGTTTAATCGGGCCCTGATGTTGTTTACTGAAATCTAATAAATACAGTTATTTTGAATATTACAACAGAATTAAACAGTTTAACTTATTTAACTTAAACACGCTGTTACTTCAATGTTATTCTTTAGTATTAAGAAAGAAAATTATTTAAATTTTTCAAATCATGCATTTATGATTTTTTATCATTATTTAATAAATAAATAAGGAAAAAATATGCCTTTTTTCTGAGCTCATATATATGACAATAAAGTAGTGTAACTAAGAGACATTGCGAAATAAAATCTTTGTGAATTCAAACCATAAACAAAGATACTGCCACCATTTTACCCACTATGACGTCATAAGACTATTGTCCATTGATTGTTGGAGAACTCACTTTTTGAATGATTACCTCAATGGTTTAATATTTTTGACGTTTCACGATGAATGAATCACTTGTGTTTGTTTAGGTTTATGGAATGAGATATTAAGCTGTGAACCTAATTTCAATGGAAGTTATCCAAGGATATATGTATTTTTAATCGAAATTAAAAACAATGCTTTGATCTCGAAATGAAAAGTTTTAGTTTGTATAATTTGTTATTTCTGTTAATTATTTATTTAAGTACTTTTCCATTATAGCGCATTTTTAACAAAAACTTGTCGCGATTCGGGCATCAGAAAGTGAAATATGTTGCGAAAATATATAAACAGCTATGAAAACAAATCTAATGAACTTTTATCTTTGTTTATATATGCACTTATATACATAAAGAAAAAATCGTTTCTAAATATATATAATTTTTTTTATATACAAATTACGGCACAGATTTCAGATATGAACCGGGATACATAACTGGCGCCAAAATGGTGTTATTTTGCCTGCTATGGTAACACGGCTATTGTTTTTTTATTTATTAATAAATTGTTTATTTACTTTTATTTTCTGTTTTTTAATTATATAAACTGCTTTGTTCTATAGTTATTATTCAAACTTTTATTTATTTATAGTTATTTCCTTTTCAAAATGATAGCAAATAATTGAAAAATATATAAGTAACTGGTATTCGAAAGCGAGATTTCTGCCAAATTGGCGTCATAGAAAAATCACGCCAACCCCCATGCGTATATGACATCTGTGCAAAACTTACTTCTGTTTCTTTATAAAAATAGGTAAATAGCTTTTTTTATATTAAATTGTCGGAACAGATGTCATATACGTACCGGGTACTTAACTGGCGCCAAAGTGTCGTTATTTTGCTTGTAATGGTAACCCGAATGTTGTTTATGCTGTTGATGTTTTCGCCAAATTGGCGTCGGAAAAAATCTGTGCCAAATTGTATACATATGGAAAAAATTGCTTGTGAGTATGAAGCAGTAAATATGTTGCCAGAAAATACGTTGGCAAACTTCTTTCTCGCCAAGAAACTTTTCTCCGAAGTATTGTACATAAGCAAAGATTGTTAGAAATGCATTTTTAATTATGATATGCGCTTTTATGTTTCACTACATTTATGCATACTGTGTGTATAAATGCTACAGTTCATATGCAGGGCTACACAAAAGAATTCGTAAGAGTTACTGAGTATGAGAATAAATTGCTTAAAGGTGGTTTTTAAAGCAGTTATGCATTTTTACGGTGAACTCCATTTAGTTTCCTAAGAAATGTTTGTAGAATATAGATAAAATGATATACATGGTCACACAAAGAATTTGATACATAACCATCTATGGATGATAATATCTGGAAATGTGATTTCAATAGTTTTAAGAGTAATTTAAATTAAATTTTAGCTAAATAGTGGCATGTAATAACGGTACAATTGGCTATGGACGGTAACTGCGTGAAACCAATTTTTAAATTTTTTATGCGTTTTCTAAAATGTTTACTTAGTTATCTTGGTACTTCTTAGTTATCCCGTCGACCAAATTACTGTCGCCAAATTGTAAGATTAATTGCCAATAATGGTTGCCATTAATTAATTAATTGTAAGATTAAATGCCAATAATGGTCAATAAAACCATTAATTCGACGTTATTTTTGTATTTTTGTTAATGTTTTACTATTGATTTGGCGATTTATATAATTTGGCGAAATTGGTCGACGGGATATCTAAGAAATAACGTTATCTTATTTACCTTATTTCCCTAAATAACGAAGTTTTGTTAAAGCATTCAGGATGTGTTGGAAAGTGTTTCATATTCTATGCTTAACGCATGATTTTTCTTTCTTCTTTAGTCTTATTTTGCATTTATTTTATTCTTAATTTTTTAGTCTTATACTGCTTTATAGAAACTTTGACACAGTTGTCATATACGTTATCATGTATTGGCGCGATTTTTTCCGACGCCAATTTGGCGAAAACATCAACAGAATAAACAACAACATCCGGATTACATATCAAGCAAAATTACGACACTTTGGCGCCAGTTAAGTACCCGTTGTGTATATGACATTGGCATCAGAAAAAAATCGCGCCAATATGGGGGCGTATATGACATCTGTGCCGAAAGTTTAATATTTAATGTTTAAACTCTTCGCTCCACTGCCCTTGCATATAGTACAAACTATAACACGGATAGCGCAAAATAATAGACAGTTTGGTACTTTTCCACTGTAGGGGCTTTAGCATTTTTTTAAAAAAGCTTGCTGTAATTTGGGCATCAGAAAGTGAGATAGTGAGATCTGGGTACTTTTCGGTTATGCGGACACCATTGTCGCCAAGCGTAATAGTTGGCGCAAAATCGTGAATTGAAGCATTTGAAAAATAAAAGAAAAACCATTGTCGATACTAAAGTGAGCATTTAAAAAATATAACATTTGAAAATTCCAGACTTTTACGAACTATTTCATCAAATCCCAAATATATACTTAAAATAAGTGAACAAATAACTGCTATAAAATAATGCAATAAAATAAAACTCATATTAAACTGCTGTCATAAAATTACAAATAACTTTTTGCATTTTGAAATAATTGGCGCATTAGCATACATTTTGGCATGGTGTCCGTATAAAGGAAAAATATCGAGATTTGTTGTCAAATCATATAAACAGCTATGAAAACAAATTTGATGAGCGTTTTTGTTTGTTTTATATGTATATTATTGGTGTTTTTATGTACAAATTGCATCTGTTTCTGTATAAAATTAGAGAAACGGCTTTTTTATGTTAAATAAATCGTATAAATATCGAACAAAATGCGTGTGTATATAAAATGAAGTGAATAGGTTCCCGGAAAATATGTTACCAAATTTCCTTTTTCGCCAAGGCACCTATACTGGAAAAGTACCTAAAGCACATTAAAATCGCGCAGTTAGGAGCTCACACAGTACACCGTTGTCTATTGGCGGTTATTTTATTAGTAGCATCGGGAGTAAAGATGTAAAGATGTACTTTAAATTCTCACCCATAGATTTCGAAAAAATATCTTAAAAGAGTGGAGTTTAAATTAAATTTCGTTGACCTCCATTATGAAAGATTAATGGTTTTAAATGGGAACTTCGCCAAATTAGCCAGCTATCGCCAAGTTGGCTAACATTTGGCGCTCCTGTGGTAACCCTGCATTAATATTTTTCAACAATTACTCATTTCAATGAGGCGGTCCTACCGGAATAGTGAGGGACACACAGAGACTTGAATTTTATATAAATAGATATCGCAGTTACCATTAATATCGTTAATCCACATTCTATGGCTTGGAGATTTAAAATTTAAAAAAATCTATACAATAAAACCTTCTGAGACTGCATTGCATTGGAAAGAAGAAAAATCCGTTACGGGTTTATTCCTCTATGAACAAGTTCGTCGCCTGTTGTAAATGCACAGCATTCTTTTCATGAGTACTGTTTACCTCAATTTACATAGATTAATATATTTTTTTTTGTTTTGTTAAACATGGTAGTCCGTCATAGGTAGGTTCTTTTTCTCGTGTTTTACCGTATTTTAATTTTATTGTCTAGAAATGCATCTACCCCTGTTAAAAAATAATAAAAATAAATATATCAATTTTATAAATAAAGAGTCAATTCAAATCAATCTTAATTGTTGAATAATAGAGATTTAAAAATCCGTGCATTTTTTGTAAAAACAAAATTGAGTCGGGCCAAATTTTACTAATATTTTTTACCGGACAGGCCAGAGCCAATGATTTTAAAACGAACTGGATTGGAACTGGGACTGAGAATTTCTGCCTGTTCAGATCTCAAGAAGAATGCTGTCCAGCCCCGACTTAGGGCGGAAAATAAATCCAGTCCCGGCAAATCTCGGTCCGAACCTCTAGAATACAAGTAATCCCCAAACCAAGCACAGTGTCGGGAAGGAAAATTGGGTCAGGCCCAAGGAGTCCCTTACATCGAATAAGCAAAAGGTTAATTTGCAAAATTTTCTAAATTTGGACGATAAAATTCTAATATATTTAAAAAATAAATAAAAATAAATAAAATAAAAACTAGCTTTTAGTGAACTTTTATAAATGAGTTTGAGTTAAGCAAGTTTATTTGAAAAATTCTGAATTTGAGCTTGAACTTGATTCATTTTTGAGAAAATGAATTTGAGTATGAACTCGTTCATATTTTTTTTCATTTGTGAGCGTTTACAGAATTGATCCTATGCTCCACTCAAAAAATAGTTTTCAGTATGCATTGTTTTTATGTTAATGTTTAAGGCTAGTTTTTGTTTGAATGATAGTTCCCGTTTTCAAATACCTATCTATTTTAAACAACAAACAATATAAAAAAAGTCACCCAAAAAATAATACATTAATACAATTAATTACAGTAAGTGCCTATTTAGCCCCCGATCACTGAGTTTCATGTATAACAGAAGTTCTTAGTCGGCGGGCTCAAGCTAGCAAGGTAAATGAAGCATTCGGGGCAAAGGTGAAAAATAGTCCGCGTTATCAATGTTAGGTATTAGTGTTTTCATTTACTATTATACTAATTTATGTTTCTCTAATTATGTTATACTTATCAAATTAATAAATGATTCTTTAATCATGTAAGGGAACGCGATAAACAGCATTTTTTTGCCTTGAATCCGAACTAAAATTATCGTTACTGTATCCTTCCGCGCTGACCGCTGGAAATTATGTTGGGAAATTGTGAGATCTCCTGTTATATATGTAGCTCAGTGCCCCCGGACTGCTATTTCTTTCTCCCAGCTTATTTTGTGTCGTCTCCAAAAAATAACGTTACCTTGTATAAGCCTGCCGTAAAACAAAGCTCATGTATCATTGTACGATTAAATACTTTATAGCAATTTTTTGATCTTCTAAGCATCGCACATTTTCAACTTTTAAATGCAATTTGTTTGAAAACTGTATCTCCATTTATTTTCAAAATATTAATTTTTCTGTAGTTTTTAAAGCCATTTGCTTAATACTGGCAACGGAAGTACTCCATTCCTGTAGGAAGTAAAGGAAAAATAGTTCTCAAATAGTAATTATATATTTTTTTGCTATTTTCTCACAACAACCGAAAGAAAATATAATTAAAATAG
Source organism: Maratus speciosus (assembly GCA_963932465.1). Lineage (NCBI taxonomy): Eukaryota > Metazoa > Arthropoda > Arachnida > Araneae > Salticidae > Maratus > Maratus speciosus. Next base: position 177,655,068 of record OZ010792.1, read on the forward strand.
ATGCTATTTTGAAAAAATATAAACGAATGATTTATGTTAAAACATGGAGTTATTATAAACTATATTTAATTTTAAGTGTCTATATTAATGTTACAAACAAATGAAAGCCTATGAATCATTAGATAGTCCTTTTTTACGGACTTTCTTTTTTGCTGCATTTTTGTATTATTTTACGATAGTGACGTATTATGCATGCTTTACTGTAGATGTTTAAGAGTAGATCGTAAATGTGGAATTCTTAAACGGATGCAAATGGCGTCATTTTACATAAAATAAAAGCGTGTGCTTTAAGTCTTAAAATTGAAATATGTTTTGTACTATTTCAATTTTATATATTTACTCAATATATATACTCAATTTTATATATACTTACATTTTATTTTTCATCGTGGCCGAAATTAAATTCTGAAAAGGCAGAACTCCGGTTTTCTACTTTCTGATATGATTTCATAAGAATGAAAACTGTAAAAATGATTTTTGTCTTTTATGGATTCATAGCTTAAATAATTAATTAGATTATTTTGTCAAAAAAAATCAACGCAGTCATACCTGCCAAAACGGAAATCTGTCTTAAAGTTAACCATTTTCCTGGCTCCCTGTCATTTCTACTTTGTAGATTTTACTGTAATAGGTGAACATTATAACTGCAGCAATTCGTAAAAAAATGAATAAAAGGTTACATGTATCAAAGGAAATTATTAAGTAGAAAGTGCCCAGTTGAGCATTAAAATTATGATTTCTCAAAGGCAATTCAGGATTTTTTCAGGATAGTCTTTGAATTACGACAATAGAAAAAAAATGGAGAAAGTGCAATCACGTATTATTATTGTGGCTGAGTCAGGGTTCTCGCTGCTGCTCGCCATTGCTCCAAATCGCGGTAAAATGCTTCATTTGGCAAGATAACGAACAATCAGATTCGCCAGATTGCGAGTGCTCAATATCGAGATACTGACTCAACACCAATTCAGTTTAGTAACAGAGAAAGGCACAGAACGGATTATGCGATGGGTTTTTCTCCATTGTAAATTAATTACTATCTGTGCGTCGGCCTCGCGCCGGTTAAAACGCAAACAAAATTATTAGCTTCAAACGCAAATAGAGAGAAGTTTTGTTAGAATACGGCGTTTAAATTAGCCATTTATTATGCTATTTATTAGTTGTATATAATGTATCACTGACCAGTCAATTTTTCTAGCGGTTAGATTCGAAATATCTGATTAATTTAAACTGTGATGTGGGTGAATGTTTGCAAGATACCTGCCACAACATCCATTATATGAAAATAAGTGATTGCAAAGAAGTTTGTGAGGCTAAAAATCTATTGCCCTTCATATTAACGAAATTGGAAAACAAAAATCAAGTATATTTTATATTTAAAGATGCACACATACCTATTTCGACAAAACTTGTGTGACACTTTTAAAAAATCCAAAAAGCCAGCCAAAAAACGTCTGAGATAAATAACACTGTACTACACTGCTAAAAAGGGATAACATAGTCTTCATTGCATTTTTAGCGTCCCATTAGAGATGATCTTTGTGTGATACCAATTGCAAATATACTTATTAACGTACCAATTACACCAACAGACAGATCGTACAATATTGACACACTTTTAGTCAGATTATGTAGTATTTCAAAAGATATTGAAATGATTTTTTGCATAACTGTTGACTAATATTCTGTTTCTTAAGCATTTTATAATAGTATATATTTATGTATGTTTTCTTCAAAAAATATCAGATAAAATATTATTCAATTTGATTATAATATTTTCATTTGTTTTTACTCTGACATGAAATTTTAAGAACATGTTATTTATATATGCGAATATATTACATTAACTGAGTTTCAAAGTTAATGTTTATTTGCATATACATATTTTATATCACATGCATTACTGAACACAAAGTTATTAAATAAATATATACATATCCCCCTTTCAGGAAACAGAAGTACAATAATGTAATGTAGGCATTCATATAATTTAAATAATTTTAAGTTAAGATCCTTAATAAAATTTTGAAATATTTCCAAGCAGAAAAAAAATTAATTCCCAAGATGGTCACAAAAGTCAGTCAGTTTTGAAGTTCAATTACTCTCCACATAATAGAACCACAGGCTATTTTACTCAAGTTTTAAAATAGTAAATCACACCAAAATGCTTATTTAACATTATTTAAATTATTTAATTAGCCTATTTTTGTGCTGGATACATTTAACTTTTGTTATGGAAAAATTTACTGGTGCGAATCGGCTATTTTGGATTTGGCAGGGGTCATAAGGAACCCTAATGGCGGATCTAGTGTTAAGAGATATCGTGAATTTTTACAAAACATTATTTCCTTAATGCTATGAGATGAAAACATATACTGTCAACTGGCTCTTTATATCACACACGTCGTCATGAAATAAGCTGCAGAATGTAATAAATATTACATTTTTTAACCCCATTCTTTTCTGTTAGGAATCAAAAGGCAATCTTGAATTTTTCCAAGCATATCATGATCTTATTAATATTTATGCTTATGCAATATTGTTAATTTGTGAATTTTCCTTCACTTGATTTGTTGTGCAAATATAAGAGGAAAAAATATCATTTTGTAATTCATTTTAAATTTCGAAGTTATCTTGAAGATGAAGGAAATAAATGGCAACTTCCAAAGTTGAGTAGTGTGTTTTTCATATGTAACTCTACATTAGGAATCAGAAATCATCAGGTGTTTTTAAATTCCTTTGATATTTATAACTTCATTAATTTCTTACAAAACTGACAACTTTTCAAGATTTACTATCGATTTAAGATTAACTATGGTGCTACAAAATTATTATTGCTGAATAAATAAGTAAATAATTTTCCAGAGATTACAATATTATATATATATTTCTTTTAATGTTAAAAAGTTTTCAAGATACGGAACATCAAACTTGCAACTTCTAACGATTGCACATGTACCATTCTATGTCTCAATTTTTTTTTAATGTCCAAAACTGCTAAAATATTTAATTTTCTGCAACATATTTTGCGTAGGGTAATTCCAGGATTTATGCCGCATAATTTTTTTTAATTTGTATAGAAAGTCCCATTGTGGACATTAAAAAAAATCATGCTGTGCTATTTAAAGTTAAATATACAACACGTGTACTGCGAAAAAAAATTCAAACCAAATAATTAATATTTTTTAATAATTTTTTTTCTAAACATTACACTGCGCCGCGTCACCCGTACATTCAGGTTGAGACGCCGCACTTGCGTGGTAGTTATAAAGCGCTTGTAATAAGAACAGAATGAAATTAAAAATTAAAATATTCAAAAAATATATTCTTATCTGGACTATAATTAACGATATAATAACAAATTGAAACTAAATGTGTACGATGAAACGTATTAGTAGATTCGAATTAATAATTGTTTGCCTACTTTCACTATTAAAATTATCGACTTATATTTTTACATTAAATTTTAATTGTTATTTCGGCAACAAAGTACCATCAATGTCTTAGAAAGGAAAAAGAAAAAAAGTAAAATTGTGTGTACATAATTTATTAGCTAAAATACCTGTTTTTTCGACCACAATCTATACTAAAAGTGTCGAAAAAGTACAGTCTTAGTGTAACGAAATTTGACACATGATGCAACGAAGCCAATTACACTTCCTCTTTTTTGGAGTAGTTTTTTAAACATTCCTTGCAAAGAACGTCTGCGTTACCCGTAATCCAATTTTTCATTATTATCATCCGGACTTGCATCTTTCTTGCCCTTCTTACTTTTTCTCTTTTCTCTTTTCTCCTTCAGTTTTAGCAAACTTGATGACATGCCTAACTTGGTTAGTCTGTGCAAAAAGAAAAGGGAAAGTTAATAACACTTAATCATTCCTTACAAAAGAAACTGCTGCATGTATACCGGGATTGCATTGCGGTATGTATCCCATTTTGTAGGGTAAAAACGTCGAACATCACAGTTACCTGCCATCGCTAAACAAAATGGCGTAACCATACACACAGTACTCTATACAAACGCTACACTTAGTTTTGACTTCGAAATAATGCATGCATTTAGAGATTATCTTAGCATAACGTGTTTAAAAGTTTGGACTGTAAAATCATGCACTTTAAGGATTGTACATCTACAAGAAACATCGAAATTGGATTCACGCTATACACTGGTTAAAATAATCTCACTGCGCACCTATGCTGCGCGTTTGACGACCATCGATCAATGATTACGAGAAAAATAAGAGGTGCGGCACCTCTCCCGGATGCAGCGACTCTCCCGGAGTTACTCTATATCTGTTTTAAATTGAATTGAATCTGAGTACCAAATTTTATTAAAATCTGTTATTAAGTGACCACTACTTTAAAAAAAATGTTGCTTATTTTGTATGAAAAGACACATAATTATATAAAGGGAGCTGATTCCTGGGTGCTGTCTTTATAAGTTTTAACTTTTTAGTAATAAGTCAAAACTCTATCTTACAGTATACTTAGGCTTATATTCGAACTTCAAATCATTCGAGACCCTTGACTAAAGCAAACTGATTCTCGAGTCCTGTCTTTATAAGACTTGCTTCTTTAGTAATATGTAGAAACGCTCTATCTAAACTTGAAATTATTCGAGATCTGTGATTACAGAAAACTGTTTCTCGAATGCTGTCTTTATAAATTTTCCCTTCAGTAATGTCTAAGTATTCTATCCGAACATAAAATCATTCGATACCTTTGACTGTTGAAATATCGTAGCATTATACTCTTATTAATTTGTAGATCAAACATGACTTCAATTCTATTAAAAATTACATATCACGTAATACTGAATTGTTAAGTTACTATTTAATGCTTTTAATGTTTTGAAGCAGGAACAGAGAAACCGGGTAATCAGGGTATATTTTTTAAAAATAAAAATAAAATTTTATAATTATTATTGAATTACCGAAAATGGTGTAATTCCATTTCACAAAATTGGATACAAATCCAATTATTAATAAAAATATTTAATTTTCTTTTTAAAACTATTATTTTACCAGATGTTCTTCACAAACTAGAAGTCAACCGCGATCATGGACTTTCGAAATATAGTAGAATTAAAATTATAATAAACTTTAGAGGAAAAGTGACTGAAAATAACATTTAGAATTTACTCTCACGTAGACATAAATAGCTGAACACATCTAGTTAATATTTAATCGTTTAATGCACCAAGTAAGGAAAAGAGTAAGTAATTAATTAATTTTCGGTAATGAGATTTTCTACCTCAGAATCCATTCAGATACTTAACTAGTTTTAATATTCAAAGTCATGTTAAATATATTAAAGAACTGTGGCTAGCATGCTACAAGACGATGAGGGATTATAACAAAATTAATAATTATTAACAAGTAACAATAGTTAATTAATTTCATTAGAAAAATCTTCTTTTCTTTGCCACTCAAGTATATATACATATGGGTGGATATAATTAAAGGGTGGGTATAATTATGGATGGTTATAACTAAAGTTCCACTTTGATATAGTCATAAACGGAAAACTACGGGACCAAATGTTATAAAACTTAGTAATAGTTTAAAGGAGGTCATGGGAATTTATTTCCAGCCGAAAAAAGGAAGTTCAAATACCCACCACCAGGAGGGAAATAGCGCTGTACGCAATATTATTAAACGGAATACGGTTTGGAATCTAACTTAACCTTTAGTTAATGAATTAACATTTTTTGTACCCTTAAACCCTTAACGGTCACATAAAATTACAGTTTAAAAACAGTTTTTACATTGCTTATTGTCACCATTTTTTTAAAAAAAGAAATAGTAACCTTATTTAAATTTAATGACAAGTAAAATAATACCAGAATAAAGCCAATTACACTATTTTATAAAACTGATGGGAATCAAACAATCCACAATAAAAACAATAAAAACCACAGCCCGTGAATATCACGTGAGCGAGAATTAAGGGGTTAAGAAACCTTGACCTGAGTAAAATTACCATTTAAAGTCGACAAATCCGAGTGCGTCATCCGTTTAATAAAATGCGTTCGTGATCTTAAAAGTTCAAACCACAAATTAGCGATCACAAAATTTGACATCGAAAATCACTCGCAAATGTGTGCGCATTCCTGAAATTGCTTTCTTACAGATCACTAATTTGTGATGTTTGAAGCCTGAAATCTGCTTTAAGACGCGAAGATTTGATTTAAAATGTTTTTAACTGTTTCTGAAACGAAACTGTTTGTGGCGTTATGCAAAAACGCAAGGGCTTGTAATTGGCTTATGGCAGGAAGAAGAAAATTAGATTTATACAAATACGTTTTACAGGTCATTTGATTTATCAGATAAAAGTAGGCCTGCCTGTCAGAGTTCCCACTGTTACGAATCGCAATGTCTCTAACCATGCAAGACCGTGCTTTTCTCGTTAAATGTTATTGTAAATGCTATAACAATGAACGGCGTGCTTTACAAAGGTATTGTTCAGTAACAGGAATACGCCGAGGCCAATGACACCGCAGGGTTTGAGGAAAAGTATAACAAAGTTTGAAGCCACGGGTTTGTTATTTGTTGCATCTGGGAGGGGAAGGAAACCTGCTTCTTTGGAAACCGAGGAGGTTGTTGCATTAGCAGTGGATGAAGCAACAATGGAAAGCACACACAGTACGTGCTGTCGCACGTCGAATGAACATACCATGGAGTACAGTATACAAAATTATCCGTAAATTGCTGCAGTTCTACCCATACAAAATCAAACACGTTCAATAACTTCATCGTAACACTCTTGCTCCAAGAGAATCTTGTGCTTTGGAATTCCTTGCAGGGATGGAAATGGACGAACATTGGCCATGGAATATTTTGTGGCCAGGTGACGCCTAATTTTACCTAAATGGTGATGTCAACACGCATATTTCAGGATTTGGGCCAAACAAATCCCTCATGTTGTGTACCCAGTTCCATTGCATTCTCCTAAAGATACCGTTTGGTGTGGTATGACAGCAAGTTTCATAATTGGACCATTTTTTAAGACCAGTTGACAGCTGGACCTTTTACATGCACTGTCACTGCAGATTGCTTAACGTCAATGTTGAGCCATTTCATCATACCTGAACTCCAGGAACGTGGCACTCTAGACTCTACGATTTTTATTCAGGACGGGGTCCCACGTGTCACACAGTGACTTAAGTTATATTTCACGAATGAACGGTGTATAGGTCGAAACTTCTCCACTTCTTGCCCCCCCCCCCCCGGTCAGCAGACCTACAACCTGTAAGTTTTTTTTAAATTAATTACAGAATCATATTACTAACAAATTAACTATATCACTTCAGTCTTAATGAATTCAAAATATAACAAATAGTTAATATTATTTTTTTCATATTATTATTATATCATTCATATGTATCATTAATTAGGATGCAAAAATGAAATATTATATGAGGGGCTCAATACCACAGAAGACAAATCCCACAATACTAAATATTTGTGTCCAACATTGTGTATGAAACACATTTAACAGAAATGTTTCCAAGGCAAGCTTTTATTATAATATACGATTAAGTTTCCTTAATCGTTAAAAAGGCAATTGGTTGAAATAAACACCCTTTTTTAAATGAATAAATGAAATTGCGAGTAAATCTTTTATCAGTTCGTTTTCTTAAAAAATAAAAATACACATACAAATTTAAATCCAGCTTTCTGCATCGAAAAAAAATCGATCAACGTCTTCTTGAGAATCGAACCCACATCTAAAAAAATTATGTACTCACTAATTATGCCACTGTTCAATCGAAGAGCACCAGCTTATTTCTGGAGCAATAAGTAACATTTATGTGATGACATAAGCGATGACGTTTACATACTCTTATTGGACAAATATCTTTGTATTTTTGTCCTCTGAGAGGCGGCTGCGAGAATATTCATTTTTTAAAATAAAATATTGTAGTATCGCCGAATATACGTCACATTACTAAACAATTATGTTATTTGTAGCACAGGAAGTGTCTTAACATTGGATTTCAAGATTTGAGTCGACGGACACATAAGGAAAGTTTGATGAAAGCTTATAAAAAAGTATAATTTCAGGAAAATTGTATTTTCTATTCTGTTAGTTTCTTAATTGTACGTACTAATAAATTTTTAACACTTCCCAACATAGTTGAAAAGTGTTTATGTTTTGGGTTCGTTCTAACTCGCGTAAATATTGTCCGAATACCATAAAATTGATATATGTTATTGAGTATCGCTATCGCATGTTCGGTATGTAAAATGAAGTGCTTAGCAATTACGGTTCATTTACAGGAACACTTAAGGGCTCTCGGGACTCTTAAAGCTTTAAAATTTTCGAAATTTTAATTTTTTTAAATGTTAAACTCTTATCTTTTCTGAACATTTTGATATAATTGTTTCATTGAAATTCCAATTAGAACTGAAGTTATGGCTTTTACATTTATACACGTTCAATAGCTGAAGCGTCGTTTCGGAAACTTTGAAGCCATTTTTCTCCAAATGACGTTTTTGGGCATAACGCGCACGATATCTCAAAAACTTATGAATATTTTTTCATGAAATTTTCAAAACATATGTTTCATGTTAGTCTGTGTAAACGGAACCTAAAATTTCCTTCTTATTGTTCAAAATAATATTTTTTTACGCGATTACACTGTTGAAATTTTCTTAATTTTGCATTAGCTAAATACAACTTTGTATTAAAAATATAAAAAAGCTTTAAATACAAATTTATTTAGGTTCAGGGTAATTATTACAATCTGAAGCATAAGTAGGCACCAAAATTTTCATTATAGTTGCAATACTTATTTTGTAATCGTGCGCGTAAACTGTTATGTCGATTTTTTGCTCGTCAAATGCCTAACAGTTTGGAGCCCCCTGTAAATGCTAATTCTGCATCTTATAATTTTTTAAATACATGCAATGAAAGAACATACTTGTATATTTCATTCCAATTAAAATTGTATCTTAAAATAAAATACATTTTAAGATATTAAATGTTGAAAATGGTCTTTTTTTTTATTTTTCCAATTTTAAGAGTCCTAAGACCCCTTAAAAGAATTCCATTACATTACGGTCGATGGGTAAAAAACGCTTGTAGTGTTTTTAAATGATATTACACAATTTTAAACATACTCAAATGGATATATATATCACTGAAGTGTATTACAAAGTTCTTACTATAGAAAGTGGTCAGCATAGAATTTATCGTTCATTTACTAGGACACGCAAAAGAATTTGGCTACAGATGAAAATGAACAGTAATTGAAATAATGAAGCCTAGGAACTACTACTGGACGTATGTCTCAGCTGTGGCATGCGTTTTTACATTTAATAATTCGTTAAATATTATTTGGTGTGTATAAACTCTATCTATCATATACAGGGCTGCACAACACTTTTCAACATCATACGTTTATTGGCTGTAATTGCTGAATGGAAATTTTCAGCAGTGCTATGCGTTTAACTAAACTAAATTTTAGCATAATGTGTAGCATACATACATATCTATAAATCAAATACAGGGCTTCAAAAAAGTATTTAACGACATCCATTTATCAGCGGAATTTGCTGAATGGAAATTTTCAGTAGCGCTATGCGTTTAACAGAACTAACTTACAGCATAATATGTAACATACATACATATCTATAAATCATATACAGGGCTTCAAAAAAGTTTTTAACGACATCCATTTATTGGCGAAATTTGCTGAATAAAATTTTTCAGCAGTGCTATGCGTTTAACTGAACTAAATTTTAGCATAAAATGTAGCTACACACATATCTATAAATCATATACAGGGCTTCAAAAAAGTTTTTAACAACATCCATTTACTGGCGGAATTTTCTGAATTAAAATTTTCAGCAGTGCTATGCGTTTAACGGAACTAATTTTAGCACTGCGTAGTATGTAGCGTATGTAGCGTACATACATATCTATAAATCATATACAGAACTACAAATGTTAATTTAGGGATCATTGTTGACAATAATAAACATTGAAGTTTTGTTACAGTATTTTGAATGTGTTAGAAAATGTTTCATAAATTATGTCGTAAGCGTGAATTTTTGTTCTTGTTTTAATTATGTAAGTAATGCTTTATTGATAGGCAAACTCAATTAAATAGCTTTTTTGAGTGTTAAAATTTTAATACAAATGTCCGACAATAAACATTTTCTTTCAAAATGTTGTTTTGCAGAATTTTTTATATGGAACACATTTATCTGTCAGATAAAAGTTCAATGCAAAACATAAATGTGATTTATGTATATATATATATATATATATATAGAGAGAGAGAGAGAGAGAGAGAGAGAGAGAACATTGTATTGTCACCGGAAATCCGTCACACTATCAAAAATTAGGTCAATTGTAGCACAAATATTCTGTTGAAATTGGATTTCAAGATTTCAGTTGAATGGACAAAGACGGCGAGTTAAATAAAAAGTTTTCAAAAAAAAAACAGTACACTTTCCAGAAAGCAATTTTCTATTTTACTATTTCTTAATTTTACGTATTGATAAGTGTTTTTTTTAATTATGTTAATAATAATTTATGATAGTCAAACACCACTGAATGACTTTCTTTGCATGTTAAATTGCTATACTAAATGTGCGATTATGAAATTTTAGTTTAGAAATGCTGTTTTAAAGATTTTTTAAAAATTGAACGCATTTATTTGACCGAAATAAGTCCAACGCGAAACAAAAATTAGTTATGTTTTGGAAGTTCGTACTAAATGTCACAATTATCACATTTAAAAAAAAAAAACATTTTAACTTTAAATTCTGCACCCTTCTCTAAAAAAGAATATCGCATATTTATATCATTATAGTAGAATATGTAATAGATATGATTATTACAGTAGAATATGAAATAAATAACTGTCAACATTAAAAAATATATACCATGGCGTGTAGGCAGGATAAAAAAGGTTAAATACGCTAACTCACGATAAATCGCGATGTTTCATTTTAGTAGCAAATTCCTTCTATGCAAAACATAATTCATGAGATTTCGAAAATAATGTCATGAAGTATAAAAGGTTAAAAAGTAAGTTTGTAATGCACTCTTAATTTTATAACAAATTAGAATGAGTACTGAAATTTGTAAACGGATAAAGTGACCAAATAGGTTTTCGAACAAGCTAGAAAAAATGGAAAATGGCATATATAATTAGATAAACAGATCAATCTAAACTTCTTTCATTTTTTTTTTTAGATTCTTTATTTAAATCAAGCATTATGTAATAATAATTAAGGATTTTACGTTGTAATATCGGATTGTAAATAAAATAGCTATCCAATGTAAACTTTATTCATAAATTTAAAGATTATGTAAAATTAAAAACACATTTTTATTTTTATATCATATTTTTTTATTTTATTCATTCGTTTTTATTTTTACATCATCTTTAAATTTATGAATAAAGTATACGTTGGATGGCAACCTCTATTTTGTTTAGCAAGTTAGTATGTATTTCAAAAAAAAATCTATTCCATCTAAAATTTATTATTAATTTTTTTATATAGTTTTAGTATTTTATAAATATTCAAACATTAATAAATTATCCTGTTTTTTTTATTTATTTAACGCATTTTTTAACAGAAACTACTTAAAAATAAAATATATTATTTTCTAGTGCATAAAAGTCCTAATAATATCGTATTAGATTAAACAGCACCAAAAAACTGGCAATGAATCACAAATAAATAAATAAAATGTATGAATCACCATAAAACATTGGCTGATGACGGGCTGTTAAATTTTCCACACAGTTCCACTCTTTTGTTTTATTGTGATTCGAACAAAATTTTATTATTTAATCTCATATTAGCTTAAATACACACACACACACACAAACACACACACGCATGTATATATACATTACTTATATATATGTTTTTGAAACCTCTACTCTAAACTCTAGTTTTATTAACAATATATTTATAAATGTACATATGTTAAGACATATATGAAGACAATTAATACAATAACCCAACAGGAGTAAAAAATTAGCCAGGGCCAGGGATCGAAGCTAGGTCCACAGCGTACTCTGCTGTTGCTCTAACCACTAAGCTAACCTGGCCGATACTTACCAATTTCTTACTAATAAACCATGTTGGGGAAATGTCATTGGCCGCCAATCGCACAGCACGCGATATTGGAGAAAATGGATTTGTTAATTTTTGCGTGCATTAATACATTTATATTTGCAGCATTTTACGGTTAAACATTCTATCTTTGTCTAGCGAACAACAACTGCGCTAATAATGCTATACCCAAATTCAATACTGAAGTATAATCTTTTAATTGGCTACAAAGAAGAAGTTATAAAACTAATCAGCTTCATAAACAGATAAAAGAGCGTTAAATTCTAAATAAATGGTAGTGGTAGAATTCTTAAAAATAGTTCTTGAGATTCCAAAAAAAGTTCATGAAATGTGATCTAAAAAAAAATTGCAAATTGTCTTGAATGATTTGATAAATGTAAAGGTTATATGAAATTGAAAACGAAAAAACTGTTCAAGTGGGTTTAAAAAAAAGTCTAGAAAAGAAGAGGAACATAATTAATATATTGATCAATCTGCATTTATCTCTCGGTTTTTTAGATTTAATAATAGGTGACTAAAAATATTCATTTTTTAATACATATAATATATTTATATATTTATTTTCATTGGTTATTTCTAAATGGTAGTTAAACTTTAATAAATGTTACCTTTCACTTTGTATATTTAAAATATATAAGCGTATACATTATAAAAAATTGCTATTGAAATGCTGTTTAAAAATCCCTTAAATTTGTATAGAACTTAAAAACATGCCAAAATTTGCTCCTTTTAAAAATATTATCCGATTACGGGAGCTTCAATGGTATTATCTCTCTGAGTGGCGATCTTTCGCAATGGTGTATTTATTTCCTTTTGACAAGGATATTTTTTGGTATCCAAGGCAGCATTTCATCGCTGTCGATACCTTTTTACGTGATTAATTAGATAAGATTCGACAATTTGAAAATCAGCTTTTATAAAGTGGTTAAATTTATTACAAATTAATACCTTGTAATAATATATTAATTTTAATTGCTAAAATGTGTAAATTAAAACTTAAAAAACAGTTAAAGTATTATCCAAATAAATTTCAATGAAAATAAATTTCAATTAAAGTAAGGTAATTTTTCCCTGAAGTTTATAGGGTAAGGTGCCCTATTATCGTCCCCAAGTCACTTTATACCTTTGGAAGATGTAATTTTCAGTGAAAATCTACCAAATTTGGATTTTACATAGACTAACTACCCACGCACACAGAAACATAGCCAAATGTCGTACAAAAAAAAAAAATTAACAATGCGAAAAATTATTTTTTCAAAAGCATCTAAAAAATGCAGAAGAAAAAAAAAATGGTCCGATTTCGTCCCCCCCCCCCCCCCCAAAAAAAAAAAACAAAACAAAAACAAAAAAAAAAAACAAAAAAATCCAATACGCCGAGGCTTAACTTATAACTAAATCAAAATTTATTTCTAAATGAGTAAGTAGTTTAATTTATATTAAATTAAGCACAAAGAAATGTACTAGTTATCGGTGGAAGAATAACTTAACGAAACATTACCCTTCCAAACATGAGGGAAAAATAGGTAAAAATGTCATTAAAAAGCATTCCTAATTCTGTTCCCGAGACGAAAATAAGAACTGCAAGGGAGACGAAATTGGGACCACGCTACTTTCCAATATAACGGGGCTTCAGTTCCCGTAAGATGAACTGAACGTCCTAAAACTCACTGTATGATACTGTCAGCATCTTACCAACGTAAAATACGTGCAATGAATAAGAAATAAATATTTACAGTACAGTAAATAACGTTCTACAAACGACGTAATAAGAACTCGGGTCTTCTAAAATTAGGAAATTCGCCGTCTTTAATTTATGTATGCGTCTTGGCGAACGAAACTTTCAACACTGACCCCTTTTACCTCTCGTCCCTTGTGCCTTGCGTCATAAGTGGCGCCACTTTCGCAGAAGCGGAGAAGTTAAAGGGGGCGAAATTAGGAGAGGATACGAAATATGGGCACTTTACTCTGCTATGCAAGAGTAAAGTGCAAGAGTAAAGTGCAAAAGAGTAACCATAGAGAATCTAATACGCAAAATTTCAATATGTAACGATGCAGCATCATTTAACTTACCAAAACTATGGCTCGAGTTACTCAACGGTTACGAAAATAAAAATAAACATCTAAGTAATACAAAAACGATAATGTGATTAAAAAGATGCGTGAAAATTTGAATGACGGCGTTTCATAGATGGTGCGATTTTAGAATAAATTTATTTGTTTGTTTGAAAATGACTCGGGTAGAGTAGAAACTTTTAAACACTTGAATAAAATTATTTTTACTTTTTAAAGCTTTAATTTACGCCTTTTAGCAATTAAAATTTACATAAAATGGTTAAGTAAAAAATTTCGCAGTATCCCTGATTTTTAGACACTATAGTTTTAAATGCATCGTTTTATGTATACCGTTTTAAATACTACGTGATTTTCCCTATTTAATACTTTTCGCACTTAACGAAAATACTTTAAAGTTTTATTTAATTTTTAATACTATGTGTAAACATATTTTCAATTAAAAAGTGTTTGGCAATATTGTTATTTGGGGTTTTTACGAGGCTAACAAGACAGACAGGCTACCGCGGTGGGTCCGATTCTTCTTTTTTTACAGACAGCTGGAGTCACGTGATGCTCTTTTCGGACACCTTCATTGGTGCATTCAAGTATCACGTGACTCCAGCGGTCTGTACAAAAAGAAGAATCGGACCCACTGCGGTAGCCTGTCTTTTTCGTTAGCCTCTGGTTTTTAAGTATGACGCAATCTTTCTCATTAAGTTCTTTTCACACGTAATAATTTATTTTTCTTATGGTTTTCTTTCTTTTTTAATATTCACTTATAAATACATTTTTCAATTGAAAGATTTTTAGAAATATTATTATATGTAATTTTTAAGAACTGTCTATAGATGGTAAAAAAAATAGCATTTCGAAATTTCAAAAAATCTCTATTCAGATAATGAAATAATAATAAAAAATGGAAAAAACTTTAAAATTTAGACAAATTTAAAAAATGGCTGATTTTTGCACACCGCAATCTAGTAAGTGTGTGGCTGTGAAAGATGATTAATTTCCTATGCATAGTTTTTGATCCAATAAAACTTTTTTAATTGAATTATTTTAATTATCGCTTTAAAAAATTCTTCCATTTAAAACGTGTATGATTCATCTTGTTTATCATGCATACTTTCATTACATTAGCAGATTTGATAATTTTTAAAGCAACAATTATTTTTTTAATATCAGGCGAGAAAGTGCTGCGTTTACAATAAATTAAATCATAAAAGTAGACTTAATTACTCTTATTTAGAATACATAGATGTATTTAAGACGATTTTTTTACTAAATAGGACATTATTTTTTACAAGTGCAAAAGTAACTTCAAAGTTACATCTTGCTAAGTTCAATAAAAAAAAGTGTTTAAAGCTACACAAATAGTTTAAAAATCTGTTTTATAAATTGAAGTAATCCTTAGATTCGCTCACTAAAGAATTACGGTAAATTCAGAAATGTGCCATGAAGTGCAATGAGGTGTGTGTGTGGGGGGGTGGATTCCAATGGATGCAGAAACTCAGGTAAATGAAAAGGGTGATTCAAAATTGAAAATGGATAAGGTGGACAAACGGGATCCAGAAGTTTCTAGAAAACGAAAATCAAGAGAAACATAGAGAATGTATCCGTCAGTCTATATTTATCCCGTTTCTTTAGAAAAAAAAAAAAAAAAAAAAAAAAAAAAAAACAGTTTTTGTTGCTGAAACAAATTTTCTGCCTTAGTAGTACATTAAATTTAAGCAAAAATATATTTTAAATTGTGTTAATGGTTTATACGCAGCAAAACATCACTGAATATGTTTTTTCAATTATATTTAAAACAGAATGTGTTATAATAAACATTACCTTTAAAATGCTGTTTCTAAAAAACATTATTTTATATGGAACATTTATCATTAACAGAAATTTCTTTAAAATGTTAAAAATAGTTTAGTTTTCAAATATGTAAAACAAACATCACATTCATATGTTTTATTTTCCAATTAAAATATCTCTTTAATTAAACAAAATCGAGCTTTACTTAGAATAAATTATTACTTGTAGCACTTAATAGTTAAACTTCCCAACCTTCCCCAAAGAAGAATATGATATAGTGCCCTAAAATAAATTGATACTATATTGTCAAAGGCTATACCTAAATTAAATATTGAAAATTTCATTCTCTTTCAGCTACAGACAAGCATAGAGTAAAGAGAAAGAATAGAGATGAAGTGTGGTGGCGTGAGGTGACGCCAAAAATGTAACCCGAAAATCCGCTACGTTCGGCTCAAACACAATCACGTGCTTTCGCAAAAAAGGAAGCAAACTTCAAATAATACAGTTTTCAATTCATAATACAATGAAATGTTACTTTAGAATGCTTACATATTCGCAGATAATTTTCATTTAGATAAATAAATGCACGGGAGATCAAAGAATTCGGTCTGTTCTACGTGCTTGTTTTGTTTAGGCCGAACGAGGGCCTTTAAATTTGTGCGATAACGCGATCATATTACAAACCGTTTTTATTGCATACTGCATCTCCATCTATCTATTTCCTCCATGACAGACAAGTTATAAAATATAGCTACTTTATAAATAAAAACAAAACAGCTTTAGACGTATACTACAGTATTATGATAGAACATGCCATTGATTTTTCACGAGGATTTGAAAATGTCTTGAAGCGTAAAAAGATAAACAGTGTTTAGTTTCCAGTGAATCTGAGTGCTTTGACAGATGAGAATCATGTTCCAAAATTGAAAACAGATAAACTTACCAAATAAGATTAAAAACACCCAAGAAAAATGAAAAATATATTTAGATAGAGCGATCATTCTATGAGTATCTTATTTCTTTCAAAGATAATAAAATATTTTTAAAAAGCAGAATGCTTTTCGTGAATAAATTTCAATTTTTATTTTTTTTAAATTCTACGCATAGTTTTTTTTTTAAATTATATTGATAAGATTTTATATGTAGACAAATAATGGATTTCTTTGTTACTTACATTTTTAAATACTTATTATACAAAAATTTACTTTTAAAATGCTATTTTAAATATTTCTTAATTAATATGCATCATATTTTCCTAACAAAGATTTTAAAAAAAAAGTTGTAAGTACATCACGAAAGTCACAGCTATCTTATATTTGCTGAAATTAATTAAAAACTGTTAATGAGAATTTCTAATTTTTCTTGGCTTATTTTATCATTAAACTTTTAATCCTTCTCTAGAGAAGTATGCCACATACACTAGTGGAAACTGATTTACGGAAACATCGTATTTTTGACAAAAACTTGTATAATATTCATTAAAAATGAATGAAATTTCATGGGATATACATAGTATGTATAACAAATGAGTTACAAAAATAAAATTTCATACATAATGTTAAACATAAACAAAAAGTCAAAAATTAGATTTTCGTAATATGCAAACATGAAAATTGATTTATGAATTATCACATTTCATTGGCTATTCCGAAGTAATGTGACACAAATTCGCATAAAACAAGGTAACGTGACATGCACAGTAGACATAAAAAGCGTTATATATTAAAAGCATTACGTTCCAGTCATACTTTTCCTGATGGGTAAAAGAAAGATGTTGTCTAAGGAAAAAAGAGCTAAAATCGATGCATGCCTAGAATATAAAAATTCTGTTCTGGAAATTAGTAAATTAATTAAAAGATCAGTTCGTGTAGATTATAACTATAAAAAAGATTCAGCAAATTATTGCAAAAATTTTAACAAAAAAAGTATTCTACGTTTAAGTAAGAGAGAAAAAAGGGTGATTCTTCAACTTGCATCAAAAGCCTGTCACAATTCAAAGCAGATTTGTACAGATCTACCCCTTCCTGTTGCTTCTAGAAGTGTTAAGAAAATTTTATCTTCTTCATGGAGCTTGAGATGGTCGAAAGTGAAATTTGGTCCAAAGTTACTTCTGCGTCAGGAGCAGATGCGTTTGCAGTATGGCGAGAAGTACATAGTAATGGGTGACAATTGGAAGAAAGTCATTTACTGCGACGAAAAAAGATTTAATTTGCATGGCTCGGATGATTTGAGGTATTATTGGAGAAATCTCCGAAAAGAACAAAAATCTACATTCAGCAGAAATTTTTGTGCGGAAATTTGATGATTTGGGCAGCGATCGCTTATAATGTCAAAAGGGAAATTGTATTTTTAAACGGCCGACAGAATTCTTTTGATTACACTTTAGTTTTAGAAAATTCACTTCTTCCATTTCCATGGCAATATTACGGTTTAGATTACATCTTCATACAAGACAATGCAAGCATTCACATTTGAAATGTAATTAAAGTTTGGTTTGGCGAACTTAATATTCTTCTTTTAAATCATCTGCCTATTAGTCCTGATCTGAACTCCCATCGAAAACGTTTGGGGACAGACTGTTATAATGGTTTATGCAAATGGTATGCAGTACACATCAATTGTAGAATTGAAAGCTTCAGTCTGTCAATACTGGAAATTAATTGATCAGAAATACACTCAAAATCTTGTTTTATCAATACCATCTAGAATAAAAGAAACTATGATGAATAAAGGCGTCTTAACTAAATATTAATTTCAAATAAATGTGACATATTTCATAAGTCAATTTTCATGTCTTTAGGTTACGTAAATCTACTTTTTGACCTTATGTATTAGTTTGTTAATATGTAAGAAATTTTATTTTTCTAAATTATTTGTTGTACATAAGCATGTATAATGTATGAAATTTAATACATTTTTAATGAATATCATAGAAGTTTTTGTTAAAAAACAGTGTTTTCATAAATAATTTCCACCAATGTAGAAGTTATCCAAGTACTATACATAAAATAAAATTTACAGTTGTTTATATTCTTTCTTTTTCAAATAATTCATAAAATATAGCTGTTCTAGAAATAGGAAAAAGAAAACCGTGAAACCCACTAAAATATTGTGTTCACCAAAGAAAAAAAGAAAAAATGAAAATAAATGATTTTGCAATGAATTCCCAATCCTTTGACAAATGAGAAGAGTAGTTCGAAATTAAAAACGGATAAATTGATTAAACGGGATTAGGAATAGGGTAGAAAAAAAGATATATCAAACATATTGGATATATAGATCAATCAATATTTTGTCATTTCTTTTCGAGTTAAGGGGCCTTGTACCTTTTAAACGCTTCGAAAATTAACGAAAAACTTCAAAGTTTGAATTAGTCTATCTTCAAAAGCTTTTTATGTATAAACATGAAATTTTGGATATTGATTAAATAGATTGTGTTTTGTAATATACTACCAACATAAATTTATTAACCCTTTACAGAATTTGTGTATTGTTGAAATCGAAATAGATCTTTTTTTTTACCCCATGAGTCATTGCGCGCATGATATCTTGAGAAAGTATGTATGGATTGTCATGAAATTTGGTAAATATACTAAACCAATATGTGTGTTTAAAATGATCTACTTTTAAGTATTTATAATGGTAATATACTTAGTTATGACTATTTTTATTCATTAAAAATACAAAATTTTTATTTTTTTTTTACGAAAATAATTTTTATATAGTTAATGAAATAATTTTAGCCTAAGAGTAGATCATTTTAAACACACATATATGTTTAGTATCTTTACCGAATTTCATGCCAATTCATACATACTTTCTCAAGATATAATGCGCGCAATGACTTATGGGGTAAAAAAGAGCTATTTTGATTTCAACAATACACAAATTCTGTAAAGGGTTAATAAATTTCTAATGGTAGCATATTACAAAGCACAATCTGTTTAATCGATAACCAAAATTTCATGTTTATACATAAGAAGGCTTTGAAGATAGACTAATTCAAACTTTGAAGTTTTTCGTTAATTTTCGACACGTTTAAAACGTACAAGACCCCTTAATATATTTTTAAAAAAGCAACATAGAATGTTACAGATTTTGTTGACCCTTAATTTTACTTGTAAATAGTTCTCAATTTAAGAGGTATTTTATTTCGAGATTGATTTTATTCAAAGTTATTGTAAAAAGTTAAGCTTTTTTATTCATATGGAGATTTTTTATTACAGAACAGGGCATGGAAATCCTTGTTCACTACAGCGATGGCATGAATAACTTAGCGTGTTCCTAGGTGAAAGTAACTTTTTTCACAAACAAATAAAATTTTACATTTGACTTTTGTGTATATTAAATATTTTACTTTTCTTAAACATTACTTTGATACGTAATGAATCCCCAATGATTTGATAAATTGGAGGTGTAGGTCAAAATTGAAACTGTTAAACTAGCCAGATGATCCAGTAGTGTACAAGTTAAATGGTAGAAAGAAAATGATTTTCACTTTTCAAATGTAATTGGTATAAGTTCTCTCACATCCATATTATAGATATCCAGTAAAAAATATGTCTTCCTGTGTCTTTTATGAAATCATTTATCGTTTTTGCATGGAATCCACCAAAGTAGAGCATATGTTTTTGATATCATCATGACGACACGAAATTTGCATGACATTCCCCATCAGTTTTCTTAAGGTTGAGAGTGTATTATGTTAATACTTATGTTCAAATTGCTCCAAACGATTTCGATTGGGATTACATCAGGCGAATTGCAAGCCCAAACAAAAACCTCTAATTTCTTATTTGATGATAGAAACAAACTTAGTCCTACTTTCGTTTGACGTAACGACTTTTTCACCTTCTGACTTTCTCAAACGTTTCTCTTTGATTTTACGATTTTCCCGGAATGTCTTCACTCACTAGAAAACACCCGCTTGATAATGTTATTCCTATGGGATTTTTTATAAATGTCCCTTTTGGATTTCAATATTTTTAAACGTTTTTTTTGCATTGAATAGCTGAAGTCGATCTCTACAAACACCGTTCTTTAATTTTCCGATTTTGTTTGCAGGTTGTTTTTAAAATTAGGACACTTTCACTGTCGGAACAGATTTCGAAGGTAAAAGTATCCTCATAAATAGAAACTTGCAAAAGAAAAAAAATTGAAAAAGTAAAAAACAGCTTTTACAGACATCAACATTACCTATCAATGCAAAAAAAAAAAAAAAAAAAAAACATTTAAAAAAAGTGGAAATGAAAACGTGATATTAAAAAAAAAATTCTCCCACAGGATTAAAATTAGGGAGCGGTTTTCCTCGCGCGAGTGAAGTAGAACATTAATTAGGGTATATTGCTAAACAGGGCAGAATACATTACGGCCTTTCCAATGGATATATTATGAAATAAAAAAAAAGTGAACGGGATAGTTGGACAGTTTCAAATTAATAAAAGTGCTACTACATAATATTTAAAAGGAATCATATAGCATACGGATGGTATATATATATATATATATATATATATATATATGGGGCATTCTCACAATTTTTTAACTTTCATGTCCCTGAATAATAATTTTTTATTTAATACAATTTTTTTGTGTTTTTTTTTTTATTTCATATACTTGGGAACATCCCATTGCATGATTGCACAACAATATTAACGAGATAAATAAGTTTTGGACGATGTTGGGGGTCCAAACACTTGGAAAACTCATATACCGTCCCGTGTCCCTGATGCTGATTTTGAAGTTTGGAGCAGTCTGGATAAAATTGTTTCAATAAAAATAATTCGATGTAATTTTTTTCTGAAACTGGAACTATTGTTTTATATAAATATGTAGCTAAAAATTAAGCTGCACACATTTTTAGGGTTGATATTATTTTTTGAACCCTGTCCCTGGGTTTTAGATTTTTTACCATCCCTCTTCTAAAATTATACAGAAAATTATTTCAGATGCAGCGACAGAATTTTTTTCAAGTTTTTGCTCATGCAGAAGTATGCTACAAAAAGAACATCTAAAATTCTTTGACATGAAATTTACTGCAGAATATAAATCAGCATTTAAATATCAATTTCAAGCACCGTGGCATTTTTTAGTCTTACCGTCCCCAAGGTTTATTCCTGCACTTTTCGGGGTAAATTAAAAAATTAATAATAATATAATCCAATGTTAACAACTGTTTCGAAAAATCAATGAACATTGTGGCTATCACTTAGTCTTAACACGATTTTCCTAAAAATAGGTGGTAATTTTCCTTACCGTTCCATCCGTACCGTCCCTTTTTTCACCATTTCGTCCCTTTTATTACCTTACCGTCCCTTCTTTAACACCCCTTTAAGACAATGTTATACAAAAATTCTGTGTTAAAAGTACTACATTTGTATTATTTCTTATTTGAATGTCATGTGGGTACTATGCAAATTCATTATAACTAAAAATTTAGAAGAAAATAAAAAGTTATAGGGGTAAAATGGTAAGGAAATTAAACTCGCAAGTTTAACCTAAACCTCAGTTAACTAAAAAAAAATTACGCTGCTGACCATTTTTTCTTTATTTGAATTATTAAGGCATTCGTCTATCAGATTAAAATGTTATTTTAGCAAGTTTAATTTTGCCAGATTTTTTCCCCCAAAAGACAAAAGATTGTGAGAATGCCCCATATATATATATATATATATATATACAGGGAGGTTCAAAAGGTCAAGAGTCCAAACGGTACGAGTGGGTGTATCAGGTCATGAGAAGCAAGAATTACATAGGAGCAAGGGTCGGAAATGCCGGACGGTGCAATTGCATCGTGACTATGACGCTGAGAAAAGATAAATAAAGATGTAAAAATACTTTTATTTTACAAAAAAAAAAAAAAAAAAAAAAAAAAATCGGAGTGCAAAATACAAGTGGAAAGTTTTACACTCATAACAAGTGCTCAAAATGTGCCTCATTAGCCTGATTCATGCTTGCCATGGGCGCCGCATGGAATCGCGAACACATTCAATTGGCCATTAATCTCCCGGATACTTGACGCCGCTGCAGCGATCCGTGCCATGAAGTTCATGGCCGATGGAGTGCGGTGGCAACGGTACCGGGCCGATTGGACTCATGACCACTCCTCATGACTTGGCACACCCACACGTGCCGTGTGTACACGACCTTTTAAACCACCCTGTATATATAATATACGGAGGGTGATATAAATTTTGTGAAGAAAATGTTATATTTTTTAAATAGTTAATCTCGAAGCAAAATTAACATATTTTTCGTCAATCGGGTGCGGCAAACTATATTGTAATATTTTAACTAAAAGAGAAATTCATTTGGGAATATTTAACTTATTCAACAAAGACAAGAGTTTATGTAATAGTAATTCTTTAGATTTATACTAAGCACAAATATTTTAACCTTCTTTATTTACTTTCTTAATTAAGAAAAAAATAAGGACTTCTTTTGAAAATGTTATCAAAAATTTATTATATTTGAAATTCACTCTCACTTTTAAATATCCGATTGAGATTACATTTTACATACTAGCGCAAATCCAATAACAATCTAATATTATTATGATTTTCGGAGGTTACCATTAATATTTATTTTACAGGATAACACAAAAATTTTCGGATAGATTACCGCTAAGAAGTTTAAGAAAATGCTTTAGATTAGAAAATTCAAGACTGTGATTGTTGATTTTTTTTTTTTTTACTTTTATGTATTTTGTAGCACTAAATCCGAAAATTACTTTAATTTTTAACCATCATGTCAGGATATTTCGCAAATCATAAATTGTCAAATTTAATGAATCTCAAAAATCGGATACTATGTAAAACTTTTTTTATTTTAATTTATTTTATTTTTGATCAATAATTTATTCGATATTTTTGCTTATCCTGGGATTCTTACAGCTAAATAGCTGAGTGGTCCGATGAGATGAGGGAGCAGATTCAATTTTAACTTTGGGCTTTTTAACTTTGGAATTTTCGGAAAATCCTGATGTGATGGTTAAAAATGAAAGTCAATTTCTGATTCAGCGGTACAGAATACATAAGAATCAATTGTCAAAAGCTAAAAAACATGACATAGCCCAACTTTTGGAGGCTAGTGTAATCTCATAATATTTTTAAATACGTATCATTTTGTAAAGAATTGAGGTTGTTAATTTAGCATCATTTTATTTAACAAAAATTCTGTTTTTTTTCTTTCCTCTTAAATATTTATTACTAATTGTATATTTTTCATTAATATGTCAGAATGATTAAAAATTTCAAATTTATATTGCATTGTAAGTTTTACTCTCAATCATTTTTTAATATATCTGACGAAATTATATTTCGACTAAATTGGTGAATGTAGTAAAAAATGTTGCAGTAACAATGTAGTATAAAATGTTGCAAAAACTTGCAGTAAAAAATATGCTCCAACTTTAAACAGCTATTACTCGGTCAATTTTAATCGTAGAATAACGGGACTTTTTGTGTATTACTTGTCAGTGTAAAAGGAAAAATTTACTAAATATAACTTATAGGACCGGGGTACCGTATAAAAATTAAAATTTCATAATTTTTTAAGAAATATTTTTATTGACCCAAATCATTTTAAAAATATTTCTTTATTTGATTTTAAACATTTTTGTAATTGGAAATATATGTTTATGACTAATGGTTTAGGAATTAGCCATTGGACACCTTTGAGACCGGACACCCTGTATATTAGCAATTCGATTATGTAATTAATTTCGATAATACTACTTTGTTTTAAGGAAATTCAGAATAATATTTAGACATTATAATTATTACGTACACAGAAAAGAGAATTTTCTTTTCATTAAGAATGAATTCAAATTTAGTTACGTAAAGATAGCATATATTTATATCTAATTATTCATCCTAATCCAGTATTTTAGCCATAATGTCACTTTAATGTAAAAGCAAAATGAACATGGCTTGAATATTAAAACCGATTAGCATTTAAATGGATTTATAGATAGAAACTGTCATTTTAACTTGCTTTATTGCTTTCTCTATAGAAAACTCGATACAGTAAATGAATAAATATTCAATTGACATACTCAGTTGCTTAGTTCCACGAGAGGTTAGCTTTTGAAGTTAATTCGAGTCACGTTTCATCTAAAGTTCGCTATGAATTCAATTCCATCATTTTTCGACAGTAAAGATTTTAGTTGAAGTTATTGTATGAGAAGAATACTTCATTCATTAGGACGTAATGTAGAAGAGGTCGAATATTATAAAGATTGTACTCATAAAACAGTCTATGAGTTATAAGAAAGTTAATCAGATTTTTGAACAATTTCAAATTAATTTATATTTGTGGCTATATAATGTTATAAAAGTAATAAATTGAAATATGTAAGGAGAAAGAAAGCAATTTATAGAAGGGTACTTTGAACATATTATGGAAGGAATCGCAAAGGGATATTTTTTATTATTTATTTTTTATAGCTGTGCTTGGATTAGTATATGCGAATCCTTATATATAAAGTGAAGGAAGACGTTATTCTAAATAAAATATCCAAAGTATGAAATAAATTATAATTTTTAGAGTTTGTTTTAAATTTATTCGTAAATTTGTTAGTAAGCTTATTATATTTAACATTTTTCTTTTGTATCCTAATTAGATATTAAAACAGAAAAATTAGCTATTCCTTGTAATTAAAGTCCATAAAAAATCGAATGATTAAGATTGTTCGTTAATAATATGATTCTGCACTTAATTTAAAAAATACTACTCTCCTTCACACAAATTAATACTAATATTGACGAAGAGTTCTAAGACTATATGTTAGCTTCAAAATTATAATGATTTTTTTAAGAGAAAGGAATTTTCATTAGGGTTTCGTTCATCTGACGAAACCCTATTCGTCTCACTCCTTTGTCTGTTTGTCTGTCTGTCCGTCACAGAGCCCGTTCTCAGAAACTATACATGTTAGAGACTTGAAATTTTGGGTACTTATAGCTTAACACCTCTCATCAAACAACAAATCATAAAATTTTGAAAAAGTAGGTAATTAACTGAATTACGGGCTAATTAACTTCTAAAATTAACCAATCCATCTTTTTAACGCAGGTTCAAACGGACGTTCTCCAAATCATCCGTGTTTCTCCTAAGGGTTGCCAGTAAAATCAGTCGATGCATGGTTACCACGTAGGAAATTAAGCCGAAAAATGAAGTGGGCATTTTAAAGCGAAATCGCATATCAGAAAATATTGATCCAAGAAATTTGTAAATGGAATAGACAGACGAAGAAAAAAATCTACTTTCATTTGGTATAAAGTTCACATTTCTGCGATGTGTATAAGTTAAAATATCCACTGATAATCGATCGATAAAAATTTAATTTCTTTAATTGGAAAAACAAGGAAAACAGATTTCAATTCAAAAGATTTCAAAGCAGGTAGACATGACGACGACACTGCGGTTTTTCATAATAGCATATTTTAATACGAAATTTTAACTTTTTACATATTAAATTTTTTGATTAAATTTTTTTGCATCCCGGTGTCAAATTTCTCGCTGATTTTATCGATACCTATTTCTAAGTCCTATCTTAATTACAAGCTGAAATATTAATTATTATTTAATTAATCGATTTAACTCGCAGAAGAATTAATGTCGGTGTACGAGTCGGTAACTCCCACATGTGTATTTTAAACAATTCTTTCTAAGTGAGCCCCTAATTATGTTGGAGACGTGAAATTTCGGATACTTATAGCTGAACACCTCACATCATACAAAAAATAATAAAATTTTGAAAAAGTAGTACATTTAACCCTTTGGGCTCCCACATGTGTAGTTTAAACAATTCTTTCTAAGTGAACCCCTAATTATGTTGGAGGCGTGAAATTTTGCATACTTATAGCTGGACACCTCACATCAAACAACAAGTGATAAAATTTTGAAAAAGTCGTACATTTAACACTTTGGGGTCCCGCATGTGTATTTTAAACATTTCTTTCTAAGTGAGCTCCTAATTAGTTTGGAGGCGTGAAATTCTGCATACTTATAGCTGAACACCACACATCATACGAGAAATGATAAAATTTTGAAAAAGTCGTACATTTAACCCTTTGGGCTCCTGCATGTGTATTTTAAACAATTATTTCTAAGTGAGCCACTAATTAAGTTGGAAGCGTGAAATTTTGCATTCTTATAGCTGAACACCTCACATCAAACGACAAATCATAAAATTTTGAAAATGTCGTATGTTTAAACCTTTGGGCTCCCACATGTGTATTTTGAACAATTCTTTTTAAGTGAGCCCCTATTTAGGTTGGAGGCGTGACATTTTTCATACTTATAGCTCAACATCCCAAATTACACGTCAAATAACAAATTTTGAAAAAGTTTTATGTTTAACCCTTTCAACTCCAGCTCGTATATTTTAAGCAATTCTTTCTAACTGAGCCCCTAACTAAATTGGAGATTTTAAATTTTGCATACTTATAGCAGAACACCTGAAGCCAAGCGACAAATCATAAAATCTTAAAAAAGTCTTACGTTTAACCCTTTGAGCTACCACATTTGTATTTGAAGCAATTCTTTCTAAGAGAGTCCCTAATTAAGTTGGAGACATGAAATTTTCATACGTATAGCTGAATGCCTCAGACCACACGACAAATCATAAAATCTTCAAAAAGTCTTATATTATTTACCTCTCCGGGCTTTAGCTTGTGTATTTTATGTAATTTTTCTAACCTCCGCCCTTTTAACCAGGGGAGAAATTTTCCAACTTTTGCCGACACCCCTTTGACCCTTCTTTCATATCATGCACCATAGCCTTACATATTTTAGTTCCATTTTTTACCGCCAGGTGCACCTACTGATCTCAGGTGCTATGGGCCCAATCCCCTCGACTAATATATCTATGGATAGTATGTAAAACGGGATTTCGTTCGGATAGATGTTTGTTTAGAATCGAGTGCGCCCCCTGGTTGCGAAATGTGGAAGTAAAAGATTTTTCAAAAAGTTAAAGTGTTTTGAAAGGAGTATTAAACGAAACCCTCTGTGCGATCTGTGATCACACTTACCCACTTGTTTTTTATTGTTGTTACTTAAACAAGGTGTTCCATCCCGAGCTTTCCGGGTTATAGAGTACAGGTGAAAACCATATATATATATATCTATATAGTTGAAAACTCTAACAGCTATTTTACATTTAATGTATATTTTAGAGGATTTTTCACTAAAAATAGCTACAATTATTTTTATTTGAAAAATAGCAATTATGTACTAAAACAAAGTTTCAAAATCTACTAAAAGCGAAAATTTCGTATCGGTCAGGATTTAAAAGTTGGAGAAATCAACAATGATCGATAGTCTTTTTTATTCTGATAATTTCAATGGTTTAAGCGTGGTTCGATTTCCTGTCTCAAATTTGTGTTTAATTTATATTTTATTATTTTATTTATGTATGGCTAAAGTTTTAATTTCGTTGCAGAATATAATCCGGAAACGAATGCTTAACTATTTTATTTATATTAATCTTAGTGCAAATAGTTTTATCTTTTGTAATTGCCTATCTGCAAGTCACTTAGGTATAGGTTTAAAAAAATCATGCTTGAAAATATTTTTAAAACAATAAAAAAACAGTAAATTGCGATACAGTTTTCAAACAAATTCCGATATATTTTTCCAAACAAATTGCATCTGAAAGTACAATTTTTTCTCTATTCGACAAGGTTAAAATTGAAAATGTGCGGTATTAAAAAAAAAATAATAAAAATGCAATAAAAAATCTTAAAAGTTAATTTTAATCGACTGCTGTTGCCATTCGCAAAATGACGTCAGATTTACATATAGACATGTTTGTCCTTTATAATATAGATATTAATATAAATGAAATAAATTCATACAATAATATCTTTCATTTTTATAAGATATTAAATCTGTAACCGATAGAACTGAACAAAAAATGGCAAAACCATACAAACTGAAGGACCTAAATTGAAGTCTTAAACTAAAACCTAATCTATATTTTACCGATAGAATTATCCTAAAGTGAAAAATATTATTTTTCTTGAGTGAGTTTGGCGGGGGGAAATGATACGATTATTTCCTAAATAAATTACTTAAAACTTTCTTACTTGTTAATAATTATTAATTTTATTATAATCTCTTACCCTCTTGTAGTATGTTAGCCACAAATACTATTCAATGTAATTAGCACGACTTTGAATATTAAAAACGGTTAAGCATCTGAATGTATTATGAGGTAGAAAATCTCATTCCCGAAACCTAGTTAATGTCTTTCTCTTTTCCTCACTAGGGACATTAAACGATTAAATATTCACTAGACGTGGTGAGATATTTATGTCTACGTGAGAGTAAATTCTAAATGTTAATTGCAGTCACCTTTCCTTTAAAGTTTATTATGATTTTAACACAACTATATTTCGAAACTTAACGATCGCGGTTGATTTAAAATTTGTGAAAATCATCGCGTTCGTTACGATTTATTTTTGAATAATCGAAACCTGTAAAGATTACAAATCTGAACTAATTTGCTAAAAAGCATATAGGAGTGACGAAAGATGTAAGATGAAAATGAATGTTGGACAGTTTCAAAAGTATTTAATTATTTCTTTATATTAATAAATTAATTATTACACAATTGCATAAAATTAATAAAATGACATGATTCGGATAATTATAACTATTTTGTATAGGTTAATTTAAATTCAGATTCAAGCATTAAAAGTAAATGATATATGTTATATGAAAATTAATAATTTTATAGATAACTGTACCATTTGAATTCATTTTTGAAAAATGTATTTACCTCTAATTCTAAAATTCAATATTAATCATAAAAATGTAGTTTGCTTTCATAATATATATATTTATAACAATTATACAATTACAAATCATCATCTATTTCCAATTACTAAAATTAAATTAATAAATCAATAAATTTAGCTTCCTTTCATAGCACTGACATTATACAAAATAAAAATGGAACTGTTAACTAGTAATGCAAATATATATACAGTCGAACCTCGCTATAATGAACCCGGGATATAGTGAACACTCAGACGAAGTGAAATTTTTTGGTGGTTCCTTCCGAATTCCCATTTAACTAACGTTATTTTGTATGCTTATAGTGGAAAGCTGAGAATTTGGTAGTTCGTTTATAGTGGACTCATATTTTATTTCCACAGATTTTTTTTTTTCAGTTCTCCAACTTTAAACTGCGAATGATGCCATTCCTTTACATTGTTTCAAATTTCGTTCTTTTACGCTCATCGCCTTGAGGTAGGGTGAACAAGTTATTAAACAGCGAACGCCTCCCCCCCCCTCCCCCGTTGCAGGAAAAAAACCTTTCTTATTCGCTCCTCTAGGAATAAGCGTATGGTGTTTACTTGCTAATTCTGCCCCCGCCCCTCGGTATAATCGAAACAGTCCAAGAATGTCCCTCGCTTTACAGTGTCTCTCATCATTATTATAATGTTTGATTTGGTAAAAGAAGACGTTATTTTAAGAGCAACTAAAAATTTCGTAAAAATGGAAAATTCTGTAAAAAAGAAAGCATTTTCACTTGAGACGAAATAAATTTTGATTCTTCGAAGATACTACGTCGAGCAGAAAGGAAAAAAATGGACGAAGCTCTCTTAAAATGGTTCGCTATTCAGTGGGATAGAAATCTTCCTGTGACCGGACTCATGCTTCAAATTGAAAAAAAAAATAAGTTTGCCGAAAGATTCGGAGAAAATGGTTTTGTGTGTTTTAATGAATGGTTGGGTAGGTTAAAAAAATGGAACATTATTTCTTGTGGAAAGATTGTTGGTGAAGCAGCAAGTCATTGTGCATCAGATGTGAAAAATTGGAAATCTCATATGTGGGCGGATGCAATCCAAGATTATGAACAGGAGGATATATTTAATGCCGACGAGGCTGGATTGTTTTGCAAAATAACTCCCAATCAGACGTTAAAATTTAAAGGAGAAAATTGCACTAATGGGAGGCTCTCGAAAGTGAGAATAACTGTTTTTGTATGTGCAAATATGGATGGCTCAGAGAAACGAAAATTAACTGTCGTAGGTAAATCCCAAAAACTGAGGTGTTTAAAAAAGCTTAAAAAACTGTCCACCAACTACAAAGCCTCTACAAACTCTACAAAGCCAACTCCAGTCCTGGAAGACTTCAAATTTTTTTGATGAAGAACTTCTACATTGGGACAATGATTTGTTGAAACAAAAATGTAAAATTGTTCTCCTTGTCGACATTTGTGCAGCTCATCCCCATTTAGAAAATCTGTAATGCATTAAGCTTGGACTTTTACCTCCAAATATGACTTTTGTACTGCAGTCCATGGGCCAGGGCATTATTCGCAGCCTAAAGTTCCACTATAGGAAACAGCTAGTGACGCGGATTTTAGAGAACTACGAAGAGAACAACACGGAATACAACATCTATCTTTTTGAAGCAATCGTTCTGTTGGAAAAGTCATGTAGACAGGTGATATCAGCATCAATCCGCAACTGTTTACGACTCGCATGTCTTTCGAAGGATGTGTTGTTAGAAGGAAGAGATGCCGATGTGGAGGACGAAGACGACAAAGAAAAATAAAACTTTCCAATAGCTGTATGGCTGGAAAAGCATAGTGTGAATATTTTTCCAAAGGACGTTACTGAGTACTTCGAATTTTGCGATTATAAAATATGCACTTCTGGAACCCTACAGACTAAGACATTGTATCTGAAGTTAAACAAAAGTACGATGCTGAAGAAGACATAGAAGACGATGTTGAAGAAGAACTTGAATTTTCAGCACCTTCTATCGCGGAAATGAAGACAGCAGCGAATATCCTGCACATATTTTTTCCTACAGAAAATGTGGACCAGAAAATATTAGCCACTTTACTAATTGTTGATATTGTATTCAATGAAAAATCTCTAATTTATTCAATAGAAAATATTCAATTCAAAATAAAATCAAGTTTTAGTAAGTAACGATTTTTCTTTTTAATATTTGATTTGTTTTCTATTTAATTATTAGTTACTAATTTGTAAGGAAATTACATATTATTGCCATCATTACTGTTAACAATGCTATATAATATGCTAAAAAATATATATTTTTTTAAAGTTTGGATATAGCGGTCCATCGAATATAGTGGACATATTGCTGGACCCGCAGACGGTTCACTATAGCGGGGTTCAACTGTATATATATATTTATATATGTGTAATAATAAAAAAGTCGCCTTTTTCTCTTAATTAAACTATTCCAAATTATTATAATACCAACCTTTTTTACTTATCTTTAATACTATTTTAAATATCTTTTATCTTTTTTCTATGCTTTAAATGCGTATTCTTTTATTATTCTAAAAACCTTAAATCCATTCGTCTAATCCTACAAATCCCATTAATTTACTTTTTTTTTTCATTTTATTCTGAAACTAAATTCCCTTTTTTTTTTTTGAATGTATTTAATACCAGTTATTCTATTTGTTTGATATCCCATAGTTCCTTGCCAAACCCTCCAAGATTTGTTTACGTTATAAATCTGACGCCGAGACTAAAGAGTTCATCATCGACGTCATGCGTACTTCCTCTTTCCCCCGGAGCTTAGTGCTATCGTAGCCTGCCTCTCGTCGCGTCATTCTGGTTATTTTTACGTGGTTGGATCCTTCACTTGTAATGTATTCGTACCCTTATCTTTTTTGCAAGTATTTAACTTGTTGCATTTGCTGGGAGAAAGAAAATATTACGATTATTGTTTTGCTTAAATAACCCATGTCACCTGGAGAGCTTTATTTACTCTATCTTCGTCATGCTGTTCTAATATTTAACATCTAGTGGTTTACATTTTACGACGTAGAGACGCCCCGAATATGAGTAGCAACTAGTTTAGTTGGTGCATTTTATGAACATCTAATCAATATTTGATGAATCTAAAGGCTTCAGTTATTATTTTCCAGGAAAATAGCAATGGAGGTCGGCCTGATCTTCCAACCATGATCTCTTAACCATGATTTCACTACTGCAAAACTTTGATTTATCGGTTGAGTTAGATAACGAGTGTATGGCTGCTGCTTAAAACCGATATGTTTGTATCATATTAGTGAAAACGTATCATATATAAAAGGCACAATCTTTCGACTTTTTAGGAATAAGAGTCTAGGAAAAATAAACTTACTAAAATAACATTTTAAACTTATAGAAGAATGCTTTAATGATTCAAAATAAAGAAAAAAAATGGTCAGCAGCAAAAAATATTTTATTTAAATGAGGATTAAGTTAAGCTTGTGTGTTTTATTTTCCTTACCGTCCCCTTCACATTTTACCCCTCCAACTTTTTATATTCTGCTAAATTTTTACTTATAATGAATTTGCATAATACCCATCGAACATTCAAATAAGAAATAATAACAATGTAGTATTTTTAGTACAAAATTGTGGTATAATATTGTCTTAAAGGGGTGTTAAAGAAGGGACGTTAAGGAGGAAAAAGGGACGGTAAGGGAAAAAAGGGATGGTAAGGATAGGACGGTAAGGGAAATTACCGCCTATTTTTAGGGAAATCATGTTCAGACTAAGTGATAGCCACAATGTTCATTGATTTTAAGAAACATTTATTTACATTGTATTAAATTAAATAATAATAATAATTTATCTCGAAACGTGTAGGAATAAACCTTGGGGACGATAAGACTTCCAATAACGCCACGGTGCTTAAATTTGATATTTAAACGCTTATTTAAATTCTGCAGTAAATTTCCTGTCAAAAATTTTTAGCCATTCTTTCTCTAGCTTACTTCTGCAGGAGAAAGCAGTTGGAAAAACGTCTGTGGCTGCATCTGAAGTGAGTTTCTGTATAATTTTAGCAAGAGGGATAGTAACGAATCTAAAACCCAGGGACAGAGATAAAAAAAAAGTAATAACAAACGTAAAATTGTGTGCAAATTAATTTTTTGCTACATGTTTATGTAAAACAATAGTCCCAGGTTTGGAAAAAAAAAATACATTGAAACTGTCATTGAAACAATTTGATACAGACAGCCCTAAACTTAAAAATCAGCATCAGGGACACGGGACGGTAAAGAATTTCGCGATATATTTGGACCCCCAACATCTCCATAATTTATTTATCTCGTTAATATTGCTATGCAGTCATGCAACGGGATGCTTTACAGTATAATAAATAAAAAAACCCACATGCATATGTACTAAAATAAAAATTATTAGTCAGGGACAGAAAAATATAGAAAAGTTAAAAGAATTTGAGAATGCATAATATAAACCTTGGTTAGTCGTTCCTGCCTGAAAATATTTAAAGCATAAAGTAGTCGCTTAACAATCTTGTTATATGAAGTATTACGTGATAAGTAATATTTAATGGAAATGAAGTCATGTTTAATCTATAAATTATAAATAGTTCCTCTCTGTGAAATTTCGACAGCCAGAGATCTCGAATAATTTCATAATCTCATGGAATTTCTAGGCTTATTACTGAAGAGGAAAATATTATAAAGACAGTACTACAGTTTCAATTTGCTCTAATTAAAGATCTCGAATGATTTTAAGTTCCGATGAAACATTTCGAATTATTACTAAAGGGACCAAATTTATAAAGCCAGTGCTCAGTAATCAGTTTGATCTAGTCAAAGATCCCGAATCATTTGAAGTTTGGATTGAACAGTTCGAATTTTTAATAAAAGGGCAAATCTTACAAAGGCAGCGCCCAGCAATCAGCTTGCTATAAGGTAAAGCTAGAAGAGTCAGCGCACATTTCAAACAAAAAATAATAAAAAAAAACTAAATATTAATATTTGCTAAACTATACATGAATAATTTTGACTTCATTTGTTTTTTATGCATTTCCATAGTTATTTTGTTGTTAGGCCTTTAATTTAATAGAACGACAGTAATAAAACCAAGAAAACTATTTTGCGCGATCTCTCCTTACAGCGTAAGAGAGATTGCACGCATGGGTAAAAGAGATAGTTATTAATAATAACTATAATTAAATCCTTAACAATAATAATTACACTTAAATGACACTGTTGTAAGATTTTTATGAATAAATATTACTGTATTAGGAGTGAATATTTCAACCTTATGTTACAAAAAAGAAAGAATATTAACAACAATTAAAGAATTTTAATTTGAGAAAAAGATTAAAATATCAGAAAAAAAACAAGCCTTGCCAAGATTACAGTATAACATTAATCTACTTGATAACATGTTTACTTGAAAATTACTTCATTTTCTTTTCCACAGTTTCAATGTTTTTTGTTTGCTAAACGAGGTTGTCTTCATTCACAATCGCTACATTTATTGTTGTAACTTTGTCGTGCAGCTTTCGTACAATCATCTGCCACAAGTAATACAGTGAACACTTGTCGAAGTTGTCTCCTGGTACAGTTCCAGACATTCAATGCATTCATCCTCATTGACTTTCGAATTTTTCCATTCAGTTTTTTATCCCACTTTTTCTGGAAGCATCTTGTATTCAGGTGATTTGATCAGCCTACCTCTCAAGGTGGATTTCGGTATAATGAATTCCCTGTCTGCTGTACGCATTTTAAGTGAGCTATTTAGTACTGCCTCTACGGTGCCTCTATGGATTTTTTTCGGTACATGATCCTTCCTTCTTCGATTTCTTCCTGTAAATATTTGTCATTGTGATCTGAAAAATGTATTAAAAATTCCAACATATGTTACTTATTAGCAAAACATAAATAAATTGATAAATAAATGAAAATAAAATAAACAATTTATTAGAAAAAATTTTTCAGTTAACAGAATTTATTTATTAGTAAAATAATTGTTCATAAATTAAAAAATATATATATAAATACTTATTCAATTAATTAACAAATATATTATTAACTTATTAAAAAATTATTATATAAATTTATTTTAATAGCAACTGTATTATTAATATATTAACAAATTTTTTATCTGCAAAAGTATTCTTTGAAAAATAATTTCTTGGCAAATTCAGTTTCGATAATCATGTTTTTTTTTTTTTTTTTTTTTTTTTTTTTTTTTTTTTTTTCCAAAATTATTTCAAAATTGATTCATTCAAATATTTTATACATAATTTGCAATTCATGCAAATTTACCAATAAGCTGCGTAATCTTTTCCTAGCACTGAATCTAATGGGGAAATGCGCCATTTCTCCTAAGTAGCAGATGCGCAAACTCTCCTATTTTGGTAGGAGAGATTGCGCGGCCTTTCATTTAAATGTGGGAACGTCTAAAATGAATTCTTGGTGTTCGCATCCTTAGTCTAGGTTAGTAGCTTATAAGAAATCGTTTAAGTTCAAACTATTTTGTGCTACGGACATTCTATAAAAATTCTGACGAACAGTTATGAAAATTGCAGCACTGAATTTGGAAAAACAAAACAAAATAGAAATGCTTTAACCAAGACGCTCGGAACAATCAATGTGCACATTCATGTAGACACTGCACTAATTCTGCTGTACAACTATCTGAAGTCGCTGCGCGCGCACTCTACTCCGTCCTGTCGAATCTCTTTGTGGGTAATCTCTCCTTGCTTTACCTTATAAAAAATATCTGAAAATAACGAAAAAGATGCATTGTTTGAATTAATTTAACTGCCTAAAAATTAATACGAAAGCTCGGATAAGATGAAAGATGCCTGTTTATCACAGGAAATTTTACTATGAATAATTATGGAAATAATGATAGTTTCAATAGGATAAAGTGAGGGAAGTCGGAAACTGTAAATGTATAAATATATACATATACGTAGAAATTAATATAATTATAAAAGTGAAATTCATGAAATTTTGAAAGTTTGTTAGAGAGTTTTTTAGAGGGGGTGGGGTTGAGTGTCTGTTAAACTTTCCACTCCAAAACGCGACCTGTGTAACCTTATGTTTTTTGGTCATTCATGCAAAATTTTATTATGGAATAATACTTGATTGTGCACATTTTGTAATTGTTTTTCTCAACATCAGTTAATCGCCATAACCCTCTATTTTGAATCTCCTGATATCCCATAAATAGATGAGAAGTCATAGAGTAAAAATGAAAAACATCACTCATACTAACTCCATCTCGAGTCAATAGCAAGAAACAGAGCATTATTGAATATATTCTGAGAAAATAGGATTCATTTTTTTTTCTTTTTTTAGGGTCCCGTACTTAAAAAGTAAAAACGGAACCATTATATGATCAGTCCTGTGTCTGTCAGTCTGTCTGTCGCAGCAATTTTACTCGTAAACTATGGAACGTGGAAAGTTCAAATTAGAGGAAGTAATAAAGACCATTGACCCTCATATTTTCAGATTAATAAACATTCATAAATATATTTAGTAAAAAATGAGAAGGGCTAATTATGCTACTTGAAAAAAAAATCTTTTCTTTGTATACAATGTGGGGTTCCTGTGAAAGCTTTTGTAACGCTGAAACTCAAAAATACATCCCTTTTAATTTTAGGTATTATACTTTCAAAGATATTGTTGGAAATGTAGCACAAAAAAAATGTCACCCACCCCCCATCTAATTCCAAATCTACTGAAACTAAAATTATGAAAAAAATTAGAGGTAGTAGACGTTAATATAAACCTTGCCGGAAAATTATAGCGATTACCCTAGGTCACATAGTTTTTGAGTAATTAGCATTTTTCTGTTATACACAAATTTCGATTTACGGGCTTTCAGAAAAATATTGAGCATAGCTGAATATACCTATCGTTGCAGAAGAATAAAAGCATTGTTGATAATGATTTTCAAAAAAAAAATCATTGGTAATTAGCCGATATATTAACCCTTAAAGGTACGGTCAGTTTGGAAATACACAAGGACAGGGGCGGCGTACTCTATGCCTAGTTAACAACTTTTAATGATATATATGTGTAATGTAATGTCCAGTAACAGTATAAAAGCAATAAACGTCAAATTTTTAAAAACATACTAATTTAAGGGGTCTCGGGACTCTAAAAATTAGAAAAAATGAAAAAAAAAGACCATATTCAACATTTAATGTCTTAAAATGTACATGATTTTAAAACACAATTTTAATTGGGATCAAGTGTTCTTTCGTTTCATGTATTTAAAAAATTGCAAGATACAGAATTAGTATTTATAGGGGGGTCGAAACTGTTAGACATTTGTCGAACAAAAAATTGGCATAACGGTTTACGCGCAGATTACAAAATAAATATTCGAACTAGAGTGAAAATTGTTGTGCTTACTTATACTTCAGATTGTAATAATTTCCCTGAACTTAAATAAATTTGTATTTAAAGCATTTTTATATTTTTAATGCAATGTTAAATTAAGCTAATACAAAATTTTGAAAATTGCAACTGTAAAATCACTTAAAAAAATATTTTTTTGAACAAAAAAAAGGACATTTTAGGTTCAGTTTATACAGACTAACATGAAATATATGTTTTGAAAATTTCATGAAAAAATATTCAGAAGTTTTTGAGGTATCCTGCGCGTTATACCCAGAAAACGCCATTTGGAAAATAATTACTTTAAAGTTTCGGAAACGCCGCTTCAGCTATTGAGCGGGTATAATTCAAAAAGACAAAACTTCTGTTCTAATGGGAATTTCAAGGAAACAATTATATCAAAATATTCAGAATAGATAAGAGTTGAACATTTAAAAAAATTAAAATTCCTTAAATTTTGAAGCTTTAAGATTCCTGCGAACACTTAATCCTTTCCGGTAAGGAGTAATTCTATTTATAAACTTATGAAATAATGAACTGACTCCAGAATTTATAAACTAATTTATTAGAAAATGAGAACTTGCTTATTTTCACGTGCATGATAAAAGGAAAAATTTTAATTAAATATTCTTGGTGCCGTTTGTTTGTTTCGGAATTAAAATTAGGTGTCCGTTTTTTAAGGGACACCATTTTCACCCTCGAAATATTTAATTAGAATGAATAGCATAAATACTGTGGGATTAGCGATAGTTTGCATTTATTGTATCTCTCAATACGCCTCGAGTGACTTTAAAAGTTAATTAAACACCTATCTGGAAAAACGCAGCACTGACCAAGGCGGCGTTGCAACTTTGAGACCTCAATTTGAAGCGCGCTTAGCACAATGCCAAATTCAAACTTTGAACAAAGGTTTTATTTTAGCTACACTGTAGAAATAAAGGTTATTACTACGCTGAATTTAGTTTCATGAAATGCCAAATGGAGTTTAACTATGCACTGCTTTTATTGTCAGTACCGAATTAAGTTCATCATAAACAGATTAGGATAATACTAAAAAAAGAGTTATACGAATAGCTATATTTGATATTATTTAGGTTCTATATCTCTTTGAACTTTTATGTTATACCCATTTACACTTTTCTAATATATACAGTTATACCTAACCCTACGTTGTATAGTTTTTTACAAAGTCTTAGTATTCTTTTAGCAACTTTTTTTTTTTTTTCTTTTTTGTAATACAATTTCGAATTCATATATTTATTCTACGGATCCCTCTGTTGGCGAGTATTGATCGCACTACGATACCTTGGTTTTTACGATACCTTGGTTACCGAAATTTAGGACATAAAGTGAACGGTTCTGCAAACGCCATACTAACAAATCACAGTAGCATAGAAATGTGACTAATCCCAATAGATTACTAAATAACATATAATAATTAATTGTGTACTCAAAACTATCTTAGTTGGCGTCTACATATAAAAATCGTATCAACCTTAAAAATTTTCAATACTAACACCTATGTTTTGCATCATATTGCAGCATTCGAATTCAAATGAGAAGTCAATCCGTAAAGTAGATTATGCAAGCTTAAAGTTTGAAACCTCTAACGTTCATCATTTTCAGCCTTTTTAAAAGATATTGCAATTCTGCTAGCCTTGTTAACATAATTTCACGAAAGCGAATTAAAAAATATTTCTTGAAATTAATTTTCGAAATAAAATTTAAATTGTAATCCATACTTCTTTAAAATTGAAATTGATTTTTTAAGATAAAAATATGCTAATCCAAAATTATAGTTTTTTCGCTAAATACTTTTTGATTTATATTTAAAATTGAAGTGATGTAGTTAATTTGTTAGTAGTACGATTCTTTAATTATAAATTTAAAAATAACACTAATATCCGTATACACAACTTAAAATTAAAAGAGATGAAGAACTGTAAGAATATCCCAAAGCTACAAAATTAGATTTTTATTATATAATGCCACACCCACTATTTTGTTGTTGTTACTTAAATGAATAAATTATTACTGAAGTAAATTTGAAGTAAGTTATTTAAATAAATTTATATCATATTACTTTTTATTATTATTATAAGACAATAATAAATAATCGATAGAGCTGAATCAAAAAGATGGCAAAGTTATACACAGTATGTGTCATATAATACATTCCTAAACTAATTCTAATCTTTCTTTAAACCCATAGAATGGTCTTACGAAAGAATATATATATACATATATATATATTTATATATATATATATATATATATTTTTGAGTGGCAATGAAAATGAGTTTTTTTTTTCTCTTTTGAAATTAACTAAATCTTGTTACTCGTTAATAATTATTAATTTTACTATAACTCCTACCCTGTTATAGCATTTTAGCCACAATTTTTCTTTAATGTATTTAACACGAATTTGAATATTAAAACAAGTTAAGCATCTGAACGGATTCTGAATTAGAAAATCTCTTTACTGAAACCTAATTACTTTCTCATTTCCTCACTTGGCGCATTAAACGATTAAATATTCACTAGACATGCTCAGATATTTATGTCTACGTGAGAGTAAATTCGAAACGTTAATTGCCATCACTTTAACTCTAAAGTTCATTTTGATTTTAAATCTACTATATTTTGAAAGTCAATGATCGCGGTTGATTTCTATTATGTGAAGAGCATTGTGTTTATTGCGATGTATTATTGAATAATCGAAAGTTATGAAGATTTCAATTCTGGACCACTTTGCTAGGTTGAACAGTTTCAACAGTATTTAATCATTTCTTTGGGATAATCATTTCCTCATTCCACGATGTCATAAAATTAACAAACTGAAATGATACGATATGATATTTATAGCTATTTTTTATAGGATATTTTAAATTAAGATTTAAGTATTCAAAGTAAAATAGAATTTTGAAAAGGAAAAATTAATCATTTTTATGATTAATTTGATTGGTATCCAATTTTGGGAAATGCATTTATCTCCTTTTCGGTAATCCAATATTAATAAGAAAAACTTTAGTTTACATTAATTTAAAAAATATATACCCTTATTACTCTGTTTTCTTGTTCCTGCTTCAAAATATTAAAAGCATTAAATAGCAACTTAACAATTCTCAGATATTAAGTATTACGTTATATGTAAATTTTAATAGAATCGAAGTTATGTTTAATATAAGATTTAATACGAATCCAAATCTACGATATTTCAACAGTCAACGATATCGAATAGTTTCGTTTTCAGATAGAATACTTAGACATTGCTAAAGGGAAGCCTTATAAAGACAGCACTCGAAGGATCAGTTTTCTTTAATCACACATCTCGAATAATTTCATGTTTAGATAGAATATTTTGACTTATTACTAAAAAACAAATCTTATAAAGACAGAACTCAAGAATCCGTTTGCTAAAGTCAAAGATCTCGAATGATTTGAAGTTTGGATAGATTATTTTGACTTATTACGAAAAAGGTAAAACTTATAAAGACACCACACGGGAATAAGATTCCTTAGTATTAGTTATAAGTTTTTCCCTAAAAAATGAGCTTTTTTTTTTTTTTTTTTTTTTTTTTTTTTTTTTTTTTTTTTTTTTGTGGTCCTTTAGTAACAGATTTTAACAAAATTTACCACGCTATTACAATGTTATATATTTTCATAC
Organism: Maratus speciosus; assembly: GCA_963932465.1. Classification (NCBI taxonomy): domain Eukaryota; kingdom Metazoa; phylum Arthropoda; class Arachnida; order Araneae; family Salticidae; genus Maratus; species Maratus speciosus. The sequence goes on from OZ010792.1 coordinate 177,696,859, forward strand.
ATGAATAACATGTACTAAAAAAATCAAAATCAGAGTAAAAACAAATGAAAATATTATAATTAAATTGAGTAATATTTTATCTGACATTTATTGAAGAAAACATATATAAATATTATTATTAAAAATGCTTAAGAAAAAGAAAATTAGTCAACATTTATGCAGCAATATATATGAATCTGCTTTTAAATATTTCATAATATGGTTAAAAGTATGTTAATCAATATTGTAAGATCCGTCTGTTGATGTAATTTGCACTGTAATAAGTATATTTGTAAATGGTATCTAACAAAGATCATCTATAATGGGTCAAGAAAAATGCAATGAATGTCCATGTGATCCATTTTTAGCAGCCTATTGTTATGACAGAGATTATTTGACTGGCTTTTTGTATTTTTTAAAAGTATTACACAAGTTTTATCGAAATAAGTATGTGTGCTTCTTTAAATATAAAATATACTTGTTCATAGTGAAGAAAGATTTTTCTAATTTCTTTACACAATCTCAAGGGCAATACTTCTTTAGCCTCATCTGAAAATTGACAAAGATCTTTTAAAATCAATAATTTTCATATATTACATGTTGTGGCATATATCTTAGTAACATTCACCCACATCACAGATTGAATTAATCATTTCTATCTCCTTTCAATCAAAATTTGAAATTATAGAATTTTATAAAAACTCAAACTTATGTTTCAATATTTCAGGAAACTATAAACATCTACAGTAGAATCTTGATTATCCGAAATAACTGGGACCGACCTTCTTTCGGAAAATCGAAATTTTCGGATAATTGGGAATATTCAATTTTAAGATTAAGGAGAAACATATGCAATATTTCTTATTATGGTAACAAGCACTTGATAAAAATAGAGCAATAGCAAAATAGTAATAAGAATAAATTACGTGAATTTTAATTTTGAAATGAAATACCTTTTACATATATCAATAAAGGTTTGATTTTTTTTTTTTTGCAGTTTCGATTGTCCTTGCTTTGAAGCTCTATCACGGAGTTTTTAAATATTATTAGTCGATCAGTATCGCAGTCTTTCTGATGCTCCAGCCATGCCAAACCTTTTACAAAACATTCAAATGCTTCAGAATACTAATTTGTTCATTTTCTTCGTTCCATTGCGCAGCTTACGGGAGCTCACGTTAAATTCAATGGAACTCTAAGAAAGTGGATCGAAAATACTTATACGTATTTGTAGTTCGGAAAGGACCGATTGCACACAAAGAATATGATAGTAAAAAATTGCTTTCAAATGGATTTTGAAAACGAGGAATGGGATAAAAAAAATATCTTTAAAAGTGGATATCGGTTAACCGAGAGTTTCGGTTGAAGGGTTTCGGATAAAAGGTTCTGTATACTAAATATGCAAATAAAATCGAGATACATTTAAAGACAATAATATTTTCAGTCACATGGAGAAAAAGAAACATAGTTTACAAGTTAACTTTCAGGAGAAATTTAGTGCTGCCAAAATTGATTTATGATTACTATATTATAATTTTTTACATTTCTACCTTTCTTTAAAATATTCTTGAGACAAAAATAAACTAAAGAGAAGAATGAAAGTTTCTATATTTAAACGAGATACTTTTAACTATAATGCGAAATAATTTTAAAATTTCGAGAGCTTTCGTAAATGTTCAAACAAGTAAAGAAATATTGCATTTCAACCTGAAAATTTTTCATTATTTAGTTTTTTTTTTTCTCATTGAGGAATAAAAAGACAGTTACTGAATTATGCCAAGCTATTACTTATTATTTTGTAACAGTTATAAACAGTTCTTTGATATAGTTTATTTTCATTCGTAATGCTAATAATCAAAATTGAATTTTCATTCATCTAGACCGCACCTCAATTTTTTATCAACTGTTAATGTAAGTTTAAATACTTAAAAAAACAATCCTGAAATTTATTATTTTGCATTTACTCTGAAATAAATATGATCTATTTGTACGTTGATTTTCGTTAAAATCTGCGACATGTCTATAGTATGACCCACATACGAAAAGAACGAAAAAGATGCATACTTCAAATTAATTCAAATGCCATAAATATAATAAAAAGATCGGAAAAGAAGAGTTGTGTTTGTTTAGCAGAGAATATTTTATTGAATCTTAATTCAGTAGAACCCCGCTAATCCGAAATTCCGATTAATCCTAACCAATTTTTATTTTCGACTTGATTTATTTCGACGTTATTTTCGTTCTGGACTTGAATTATGCCGGATTACGAAATTTTCCGGATAAAAGATTGAATGTCATGAAAACGTCAAGAAGTTAGAATCAAACAAAAAATGGCAGTAAAGCATGTTTTTTTTTATTCTTTAAACTACTTGAATAGAATAAAAATAATACTCAATGGTGTAAAAGTACATATGTGCATGAATATAAAATGAACACGTGCAGTGTAGTGTACTCGTAATAGCCATCTTTAAAAAATCTCGAATATCAGTTTGTTTGCCAGTCATTATAAAATTCCCTTCTAAAATTCAAAAAAGTATTTAATTCAGTTAATAAAAACCTATTTTTCCGTTCAATAGTCTGATTTCTGAAATTGGCTACAGAAAAGGTTTTTTCTTTCCCCTCGTCGACGTGGTCACAAAGCTGTTTACAGATTCGCGATTTAAAAGCGTTTGTAAGGGTTGTTATTTAATTCCTCGTTCTGAAGTTGCATTGGATTATAATAAACACCAGGAATCATTAAACCAGGAATACTAATTTTTCCAAAAGTCTTGCCAGATTATCCAGCATGCCGGACCTTAGGTTGCCCGATTAGAGTATGTTTACCGTACTACTACTTATAACTTACATTTTTTTAGCACGCAACTTTTTCTTTTCCATTTTTATTGGAATTTTGGGTAATCCGAATTTTTTGTAATCGAAAAGGCACCGGTACCAATAAGTTCGGATTAACGTGGTTCTACTTATATACATCAGATATCTAAAAGAAATAACACTAGGAAGACCAAGAATTTTACTCAAAATTTAGAAAAATATTTCACACCAGAATTTTTATTTTAAATTATCAACTTATCCATTTAACTAGTTTTTTTTCTTTGCATCTTTTAGACTAGTTTTATAAAAATATTTCTGGTTCCAATCGAGATATATTCCTTTGGTAGCGGTCCAAATGACTGCTTGTGGGCTTTCTAATGTTAATATCTTTATAAATGTGAAATTGATGAATGTTTTAAAGTTTATTATACCAAAATTGTTGCACTCATTTATAGAAAACTGAAAATAAATTTGAAACACATTAAATTTTTCGTTTAAAATTAGCTTTATGAATATAAATTAACTTTATTATTGTTATTAATTATATCAGGTGATGCGAAAAAGATGTTATGGTCATTAATCCCTGAAACCGTTGATGGTAGAAAAATATTTCCGAAGTGTAAGGAATAGAATTAGTCTTGCATAACTGTTGTTGCAAAGGTATTCCACGTAAATGGGTTTCAAATACTCCGGACATCAGTAATTTCTTACAGTTTATTTCTCCATTTTTAATTAGATAATTCTGCCATTACATAAGTCGAATAAATACACTTTAATATTCCAGAGCATTTGAAGAACCGATTTACACGTAACACCTGGAAACACTATGTATAACATTTAGAAATGGTGCTTGATTTTGAGAACTGTATATAAGGTGTCCTGGAGTAATAACGCCACGCTTGGTAAAAAGGCTAAGTGCCAATATTAGGCGAAATTATGAAGGAAATTGTGGAAATGGCACCTACGGGCTCTCCGCAGAAGGGCTCTGAGTCATCTGAATCACACACAACCCCTAAAAGTTAATTTGATTCTTTTGTAGTATCGATGTAGTATTCATTTGTCTTATCGATGGAAGAAGTACGTAAGAATCAACGCCCAATCTAAAATTTGCCAGGTAAGTTCTGTGATCCGAAGACTATATATTTATTAGGAAATAGTTTATTTATTACATAAATTCGTAGTGTATTTCATGTACTTTCAAAATGTTGTGGAAGATGTTGGATGTGTTCGCGAGGTAGTTTGTAGTTTAAAATGTACTGCGTAATAAGTATACCAGTGTAATAATGCCATCCACTGGAGTCGTTTCAGTGCTGGAACTACATCCGAAAAGGTTTTTTTTTTTTTTTTTTTATAGGTGCAGATTCCCAAAGTTTTTAAGGAGCCAGTGGCTCCTAACCCAAAAATTCAATCGCCACTTTGGCTCCTATTCAAAATCTAGTGGCCACATTGTGGAACAAACTCATAAAACAATAGTTTAAATAGGAAAAACTCAAAAAATATCATTAATTCAAAATGAAAATTCGCTTCATTAATAAATACACATGCATAACAAAACACATACTAATTACAACAAATGTGTATATTTATTTTAATCCTAAAATTCTTGAAACTTTGATATTAAAAATGTACAATATAAATCTGGAAAAATCAGAAGATAATGTTGGACAGGATACAATTGAATAACAAAACATGTATAAGCTATAAGTAGTCATGATAATGGTAAATATTAGGAAAACCTTATTTCTTATTTTGATTTTGTCATATAAAATTATACATATAAAAAAAATTAGGAATGTGTAAGATTATTTTGCACTATAAAAATCTCGCACTTGCAGAAAACATTTAGAGAGCAAGAATATACCCCGTGTTAAGTATTTTTTCGTGTGAATTTCTATTTCGTTTTATTCTTTTTTCTTCAGAGTTCGGAATCCTGTATCCTCGCGACTCCATGATCTAAAGCCATTAAAATATCTCCATCGCATCGGGAATTTTTGACTGTCTTGTGAGCAGATCTGCAGTAAAGGGGTATTTTCGGACGAAACATTTGAAGAAATGTTTGCTTTCGCTGGTGTCCAAAGGAGAAGCGTGCTCATTTGCCAAGCTCCTCAGCTGCTAATTTTTGTAGTGGAGAGGACATGAGCAGAATTATATTCGAACATAATGTACAGCAAGAAAGCAGTACATCACAAGGGCAGTGTTCACGACGGTAACTGAGATTGCAAAAATTCCCTGACTTTTTAACAAGACTATACTTGGTCTCGGCCAGTGAAAAGAGCAGGTGCTTTTCTATTTGCAAAAGAAACTAGTATGTTCTGGCCATCAAAAAACGTTCTTCTATATAAATCACGTCAATTAAATCATTTAAATAGTACAAGAAATTACATGAGTTTAGCACCGATTCATATCAAAGTATATCTGAATTTGAAGTTTGATGAAAATTCTTGCATTAGTTCTTGAGATAGAGCTATAGCGGAAATTCTGAAAAATGTAGCATAGCAGCGCCACCTGTTGAGAGATTTACACTAAAAATAAACAACACTAAATGATATCAAGGTATACCTGAATCTTAAGTTTGTTGAAAATCTAAGCGTTAGTTCTTGAGATAAAGGTATTGCGAAAATCGCAAAAATACAGCATAGCAGCGCCACCTGTTGAGCAATTTACACCAAAAATTAAACAGCACTAATTTATACGTCAATTCATGTCAAGGAATAACTAAATCTGATGTTTGATGAAAATCCGTGCAATATTTCTTGAGATACAGCTCTTCCGAAAATCGTGAAAATGCAACACAGAAGTGCCACCGGTTGGGCGATTTACACCAAAAATTAAACAGCTCTAATTTATATCAGGGACTAACTAAATCTGAAGTTTGATGAAAATTCGTGCATTGTTTCTTGAGTTAGAGCTATTGCGATAATCATTAATAATGCAGCATAGCAGCAACACCTGTTAGGCGATTTTTACAAAAAAGTAATCAGTACCAAACTATATCCTGGACTAACTGAATCTGAAGTTTTATGAAAATCCGTGTAGTAGTTCTTGAGGTATAGCTATTGCAGAAATCGTGAAAATGCCGCATAGCAGCGCCACCTGTTGGGTGATTTTCACCAAAAACTAGTCAGGTAAAGTTTATATCAAGGTCTAACTAAATATAAAGTTTTGTGAAATTTCGTGCATTAGTTCTTGAGATAGATCGCCCACAAAAGTTTTGTCACATACAGACTCACAGACAGACATTTTCTAAAAACCATCAAATCATGTTCTGGGCATTCTAAAACGTATAAATCCGTCGAAAACCGGAAGTCAAAAATTTTCACGAATCCAATACTTTCTTCTTGTAAAGATAGAAGAAAATAAAAATATATAAAAATTCCGTGACGGGGATTGGGAACACTGGACATTGATCTCTGGCGATTAAGACATTGAAAGTTAGTCGCCAATAGGCGACTGGTGACCGTAAATCTACACCTATATGTTGTATTTATATAGAGGGTGTCCGGTCTGAACAGTGTCCAATGGCTAATTCCTAAACCGTTAGTCATAGACATATAGCTCCAATTACAAAAATGTTTTAAATCAGGTAAAGAAATACTTTAAAAGCGATTTGGGTCAATAAAAACATTTCTCAAAAAATTACGAAATTTAAATTTTTATACGGTCCCCCGGTCTTATAAATTATATTTAGTAAAATTTTCCTTTTACACTGACAAGTAGTACAAAAAAAGTCCCGTTATTCTATGATTAAAATTGACCGAGTAACAGCTGTTTAAAGTTGGAGCATATTTTTTGCTGCAAATTGGGGGTCATTCACAAATTTAGTCGAAATGTAATTTCGTCAGATATATTAAAAAAAATGGTTGAGAGTAAAATTAACATTGCAATATACACTTGAAATCTTTAATCAGTCTGACATATTAATGCAAAATATACAATTAGTAATAAACATTTAAGAAGAAAGAAAAAACAGAATTTTTGTTAAATAAAATGATGCTAAATTAACAGCCTCAATTCTTTACAAAATGATACGTATTTAAAAATATTATTAGATTCCACTAGCCTGTAAAAGTTGCGTTATGTAATGTTTTTTAGCTTTTGATAATTGATTCTTATGTATTCAGTACCGCTGAATCCGAAATTCACCTTCATTTTTAACCATCACATAAGAATTTTTCGCAAATTGCAAATTTCACAGTTAAAAATTTCAAAGTTAAAATTGAATCTCGTCCCCCATCTCATCGGACCACTTCTGTTTAACTGTAGGAATCCTAGGATAAACAAAAATTTCGAATAAATTATTGAATAAAATAAAATAAAATAAGTTTTATATATGTTTTATAGTATGAGATTTTCGCTATATTTTAACTTGCACATTTACGATTTGCAAAAAAATTCTAACGTGATGGTTAAAAATGAAGGTCATTTTCAGATGCAGTGCTAAAAAGTACGCAAAGATCAATTATCAAAAGTTACAAACTCAACCATATCCTCTACTTTATAGTAGCCGATTTTTGTTATTCTTTAAATTTGACAATTTATGATTTGCGAAATATCCTGACATGATGGTTAAAAATTAAGTTAATTTTTCGATTCAGTGTTAAAAAATACAAAAATGTTAAAAAACCCAACAATCGCAGTCTTGTATTATCTAATCTAAAACTTTTTCCGAAACTTCTTGACGGTAATCTATCTGAAATGTTTTGTGTTATCCTGTAAAATAGGGGTGCACAACCTTTTTAAGAGAAGGGCCACTTTCAAAAATGTCTGGGTTGTCGAGGGCCACATCAGTCACATGAAGAGAATTCTATTTCGGGGATGTGGGGGAGGGGGTACCCCTCTAGGTTCCTCTACCCAGACAACATATCCAATTCAGTTGGCAAGAATACATCAACAGTTTACGTTTGTCCATATAACAAGGATTAATTTGAAAGAGTGATAATATTCCTGTACTTTATTCGGGGAGTAATTTTGTTTTAATAAAAGTGCTAAAAGCAAACATAGGCATGAAAATGGTCGCCACCAAAAAAAAAAAAAAAAAAAATACGAAGGGGGCAGGAAGAGCCGATCAACAAGATTTGAGATTTTTACGCGCCTGATCAACGAAATTTGTGATTTTTCCGTCCCCGATTAACCAAATTTGAGATTTTCCCGCGCTTTATCGAAAAAATTAGCGATTTTTCCGCACCGGATTAACGAAATTCCCTACCTTATCACACCTGGTCGACGAAACTCCTATTATTCTGCACCCGATCGGCGATATTTGCTATTTTTCCGCGCCTGATCGACAAAATGTGCGATTTTTTCGTGCCCGACCAACGAAATTCGCGATTTGATCGGATCCCGATGGACAAAAACTCGATTTTTTTCGTGCAAGAACGACGAAATTTCCGATTTTTCCACCTCTGACCGACGAGATTCGAGATTTTTCCGCGAACGATCAATGAAATTCGGGATTCTTAACTGACTTTGACGAAATTTGCGATTTTTCCAAACGGTAAATTGACTAAATTTGCGATTTCGTCTCGCGATAATCTGACAGCAGTCGCAATTTTCTCGCAGCCAATCAATGAAATTTTCAATTTTTCCGCGCATCATCGAAAAAAGTCGCGTTTTTTGTGTGCATGACAACGAAATTTGCAATTTTTCCGAGCGAGATCGACGAATTCGCGATTTTATCGTACCAAACCAACGAAATTTGCGATTTTTCCGAGCTCGATTGACCAAACTCGCGATTTTTCCGTGTCCGTTCGACGAAGCTTGCGATTTTTCCCGCGGCAAATTGACGAAATTCCCGATAAACAGACGAAACACGCAATTTTTCCGCACCTAATTGACAAAATTCGCGATTTTCCCACACCCGATAGACGAAATTCACGATTCCTAACTGACTGACGAAATTTGCAATTCTTTCCTGCAGCAAATTGACGAAATTCGCGATTTTTTTCGCGCGACTTACGAAACTCAATATTTTTCCGCAGTCGACCAAGAAAATTCGCATCGGCAAAATTGACAATTTTTTCGTGCCCGATCAACGAAATTTGCGATTTTTCCGCTCTTGGCCGACAAAATTCGCGATTTTTCCGTGCCCGATCAATCAAATTCGCGATTTTTCCGATCCCGTTCACCAAAACTCGCGATTTTTCCTAGCCCGAGTTTTCCGTGCCCGATCGACGAAATTTGCGATTTTTATCCACGCTTTAACTCCAAAATTCGCGATTTTTCGGTGACCGATCAAGAAATTTGCAATTTTTCTGTGTCTGACCGAAAAATTCGCGATTTTTCCGAGCCTTATCGACAAAATTTGCTATTCTTCCGCACCCGATCGTCGAAATTTGCGATTTTTCCGCGCCCGATCTACGAAATTCCCAAATCTTAACTCACTGATGAAATTGGCAATTTTTTCCCGCGGCAGATTGACAAAATTCGCGATATTTTCTCGCGACTGACGAAACTCACGATTTTTCCGCAGTCGATCAAGAAAATTTGCAATTTTTCCTCCCATTATCAACAGAATTTATGTTTTTTTCGTTCCCGATCAACAAAATTTGCGATTTTCCCGCACTTGATCGACAAAATTCGTGATTTTTCCGTGACCTACCAATGAAATTCGCGATTTTTCCATGCCGGAAAGAAAAAACTCCAGATTTTTCAGCGTCCGATCCGCGAAATTTCCGGTTTTTTCAGTGTTTCATCAACCAAATTCGCGATTTTTCCGTGCCCGATCAAGGGAATTTGCGATTTTTCTGTGGCCGATCAAAGAAATTTGCGATTTTTCCGAGCATCATCGACAAAATTCTCTATTTTCCTGCACCCGATCAACGAAATTCGCGATTTTTCAACGCCCTATCAACGAAATTCGCGATTCTTATTTGGCCAACAAAATTTTCACATTTTCACGAAGCAAACTGACGAAATTCACGATTTTTTCTGTGACTTTTGGACAAAAATTGCAATTTTTTCCAGTTATAAATTGACGAAGTTCGCGGGCCACAGGTTGTGCATCGCTACTCTAAAATATAAATGGTAACCACCGAAAATCATAATAATATTAGATTTTTATCGGATTTGCGCCAGTATGTAAAATGTAATCTCGATCGAATATTTGAAAGTGAGTTAAAGTTCGATTACAAATTTTGAACAGGAAAAACATACATACTATCGTTGAAGTTAAGTAAAAACTTATAAAAATAACATATTTTTTATTAAAAGAACTTATAAAAGAAACAGTCTCAAATCCTGACAAAATAAGACATGTTTTATTTTAGCCAATCTGAAACTTAATAAATATGAACTTAATCGTAATACTAGTACGATATTTTTCGAAGGGCAGATACACATGAAATAAGATCTTCGAATACTTTAAGCACTTGGAATGTGACCCATCAAAGCCAAGCCGAGCTCATTTGTTTTGAGAGCAAAAAGTGGAATAAGTCATGCATTTTTAAAGTTTCATAACTCGCTTAATTTTAGTGTTATATGAATGGGACTTTTTTGTCTTACTTGTCGTGTAAAAGGGAAATTTTACTAAATATAAAATATAGGACCGAGCGACCGTATAAAAATTTAAATTTCTTCTTCTTTTTTTTAAGAAATGTTTTTATTGACCCAAATCGCTTTTAAAATAGTTCCTTACCTGATTTAAAACATTTTTGTAATTGGAACTATATGTCTATGACTAACGGTTTAGGAATTAGCCATTGGACACTGTTGAGACCGGACACCCTGTATAGCTTAGAGTCATCTATATATAAACATTGTAACAACCTATAAAATTTTCAACACTAACACAAATGTATGACATCTTATTTAATCTCATCGATAACTTGTACTTTCCAATAGGAAATGAGGTCAGCCACTCAGGTAATTTAGGATTTTCTGCAAGTTTAAAGTTTGAAATCCATAACCATTATGATAATTTTTAACCGTAGATTACCGTCTAGACAGAATTTATGAATAGCAGTTTTTCACACATTTTTAAACCACAATTTGCGCAAAAGTTTGTAAATGGCGGATCGTTTTTTTTTTTTTTTTTTTTTTTTTTTTTTTTTTTTTTTTTTTCGTTACATTTTCTGTAATTTTATTTAAATTTAGTTTAGATTCTTCTTGAAATAGAATTCTGGCGTACAATGATTATGATAAAAAGGAAAATAATTAAAATTGCATTTTTAAAAACATTTATTATTATTTTTTTTAATGCATAAAACTGACTGATAAAAGTATGACTGAAAGAAAACTTCGTATTTTATGCGAGTAAAGAAAAAATATTTCCTAGCGCAATGTATTACCTGTTTAGCCATTTTCTAACAAATCAGATAAAATAATTGTTATTTTTTATAACGCAATAAAAAATATCTAAACTAAAATATTGGTTAAAAAATAACAAAAGAAAAGATTGAATAGTTGATTTTTTAAAATTAAATGCAATAACGAAAAATCGTGATACTATTAAAGCAAGGAAAAACATAGATATTTTGTGATTTTTAAGATACATTAAGTTCAAAAATACCGTAGTACACCATTAAAATAATTAAAAAATATATATGTTGTTTAAAAAGCAAAATATTTTGGCTAAAAAAATTACTTAATTACTAAATTACTTAATTTTGGCTACATTTTAAATCTATAATAATCATCATGCATTGGGGAAAAAGTTTACTGTCACATTGCTGTTAAATACTTTTAAATATAGAAAATAATATTTCAAAATCCAGACATATCCATTAACAAAATTCGTGACCCGTTATTTTACTTAAATCTTGCTTACCTAAAGTAAAAATATGTCTTGCGGAAACAGTGCCTACGGTTTCCTAGAAAACCTTAAGTATGTTTTTAAGGAAAAAAGAAAAAGAGAGACCCGCATTGCTTCCTTGAGCTGCAATATTGTTTGGATGGTTTATTCTTCTGCACGGATGGTTTATTTTTCAGCTATTTTGCTTTTTTTCCTCTTGGCAAACGAATGAAACTCTGGTACTGACATATTTCAATTACAGATCAAGTTTTTAAAAAAGAATTAATTGGTTGAAAAAAATTATACATTTTTAAGTTCTTTTTCTAGATATTTTAAATAAACATGTATAGGTCGTGGATGTTTCTGCATTTTCAAAATCGATTTCTAGTGTATTCTAAATAAATATACATACCTGTCTTAAATCTTTCTATGTTATTCTCTTACTATGAGATTGTATCATTGCTAATATGTTTATGTTACGTACAATCGTTTAGAATTAAATTTTTTAAAAAGTTTTCCTACTTAAATCTTTTTTATTCAAATTGTTGTTTATTGAGATCATACAAATGAAATGAATGTAAATACGTTTTGAAATCTTTTTATATTGTTATAAAAGCGTGATTTTGTTCAGTAATAAATTGTTTACCTGTTTTTCAAATTGAATCGTGTTTTTACAGAAGTAAAGGGGTGAATATCACAAAATGAGAGATTTTGAAAATTTAAATCGTTTCAAAGATTCTGATTTTTTTTTAAATGTTGGTTGAACAGCTGAATAAAGAAATTTATGTGTAAAATTGTTAAAGTTCAAAGAGCTTAAGTTCCTTTTTATGTAATTATAATTATGTGTCATTTTCTTGGCATATGTATGCAGGATAATGACCGCCAGGATAATGACAAATTCATTCAAAAAAGTTTTCACATTCCTATTTTTTTTATTATTAGGTCTAACATTTTATTTTTATTTAAAGGAACATGTTTCCTCTATAGTACCTCAAATTCAGTGCACTGTTCAGTTTTATTTACAGAAGCCAGGAAAATGACATAATAAAAGTTTACTCAATTTCTATAAAGACTTTAAAAACATTATTTTCACAGAAATATCTAAAAGATCTTGCTGGTAGAAATGATTTTACTATTTCTGACTTGAACTATGTCAAGAACAAGAAGAATTATTCTGCAGTGCCATCTTTATAACAAATAAAGAACTAAAATGAGCAGGCCAGGAATATTACATTCATTTTCAGTGACAATCATATTTTAATTATGTAAAATTATTTGTAAAACACAGAACTTGTTACTTTCTTCATATATGTATTATATAAGGTAAGATTATTAATTAGAAACAAAAAAAAACTAGAAAAAGATATTTGTATATGATAGCAGAATACCTTTTACTTTGTACACATCACAGTGTGACATGCCAGGAAAATGACAATCTGAAATTTTAAGTATTTTAATTGCTTTATTATAAATATATTATCTCTTGGAAATACTTCTAAGATTATTTTTTATTAGAATATAAAAAAGAAAATCGCATTATGTAACATTAAATAGAAATCTTATTGTGCGGACTGCCGTTTTCGTATTTTGTGATATTGACCCAAAGTATGCCTTATAGAATTTATTACGGACATATGTTAAAAACAATAAGTTATTTTTTAAGAAGAAAATGCAAGAATAACCTATAATACTAGCTTCAGATGAAATATCCTTCTGTGGTTTACTTTTACATATTTGTTTTGTTTTGTGTCTTGCTATGCAAATTAGAATAAAACTTAGCTGGACATGTGTTTAGGTACAATACGCTTTTCGCGAGGTGAGGGAAATGGCCCAACCTAATATTTAATAGTCTTGCAATATTTTATAACTAGTAGGTACTCAGCCCCCAATAATACCACATAATTGAGACCGTCTCCATTTTTTCCGATTCTCGTAATTCAAAGACCATCTTGAAAACAATCCTGAATCGCATTGGAGAAGACATAATTTTAATGTTCAACTGGAACTTCCTACTTAATAATTTATTTTACCACATGCAATTTCTTATTCATTTTTTATGAAGTGCTTAACTTGAAATATTCAGCTATTACAGTAAAATCTACTAAGTAGAAATCAAACAGAACCAGGTAAAAGTTTAAAATTTAGGCTTGTTTCCGTTTTCGCAGATATTACTGCATCGTATCTTTTTTTGTCAGAAGAACCTAATTCATCCATTTAGGACAGGAATTCATTAAAGACAAAATCATTTTTACAGGTTTTATACTTGTGAAATCGTATAAAAACAATTATTATAAATATTTATTAAAGTATTATTTTTTGAATGATTTTTTTATAGTGTTTGTTGCTTAAAATGGATAAGTAGTTGAAAACGGAACTGTTATTCAAACAACAACTATCAGTAACCATTAACATAAAAACAACGCATACTAAACAACTGTTTTCACTTTCTTCTATCTTTACAAGAAGAAAGTATTGGATTCGTGAAAATTTTCGACTTCCAGTTTTCGACGGATTTACACGTTTTAGGGATCAGAGATACCAAAAACATGTTTTTACAAAATGTTTGTCTGTGAGAGTCTGTCTGTCTGTATGTGTGTGACGCAAACATTGTGGACGCTCTAGCTCAAGAACTAATGCACGGAATTTCATAAAAATTTATATTCTGGTAGTCCCTAATATAAATTGGGTCTGATTACTTTTTGGTGTAAATCGCTCATCAGGTGGTGCTGCTATGTTGCATTTTCCCGATTTCCGTAATAGTTGTATCTCAAGAACTAATGCACGGATTTTCATAAAACTTCAGATTCCGTTAGTCCTTGACATAAGTGGATGCTGTTTACGTTTTGGTGCAAATCGACCAATCGGTGGCGCTGCGAGGCTGCATTTTGCAGGATTTACACGATTTCTGAACTAGTACTATCTCAAGAACTAGTGGACACGTTTGCATCAAACTTCAGATTCAGTTACTCTTTGATACGAAATGATGTTGACTACGTGTTGGTTTGAATCGCCGAAAAGGTGGCGTTGTCGTGCTGTATTTTGCACTATTTCCTCAATAGCTCTATTTCAAGATCTAATGCATGAATTTTCATCAAACTTCAGATTCAAGTATACCTTGATTAATATTGCTGCTGATTATGTGTTGGTGTAAATCGCTTAATAGGTGGCGCTGCTATGCTGCATTTGTCATGACTTGCGCAATAGCTCTGTCTCAAGAACTAAAGAACGAATTTCCCGAAAACTTCATATTCAGTTAGACATTGGCATAAGTTGATGACAATTAGATTCTGGTGTAAATCACACAATAGGTGGCGCTCATATTCTGAATTTTTCTGTATTTACACGATTTCAGCGCCAGTTGTATCTCAAGAACTAATGCAAGGAATTTCATCTTTTTTAGAATCCTCATGCTGAACATAGATTGCCATTTAATTTGACACTGTGATAGCGAATTTTGAAGTATTGGCATGTATGAGACAGAAGAAAGTCTTGTGATGGCCACAACACACTGATTTTTTTGCGTGGGGTATAGGAGATACTAAAAAATGGGAGGACTAATAAAGAGATAGGTAAAAAAAGTTCGGAAAACGGTGATCTAATAGGGAAGTAGTTTGAAAACAACATGTTGTTAATATTTTTTTAGGTATCTAAACGTTGTCGAATGGATTTTCTTGGATCAATAAATTGTTTTAATTAACTGTATTAATATAAACATTTGCTTCGAGATGCTGTTTTAAAAAAGCTCTTATTTTTACATAAGAATAATTAGTTTAAGTAAAAAAAAAAAAAGGTTTTTTTTTTTTTTTTTTTTTTCATATGCATGACAAACGAGACAATTGTCTAATTTTATCTCTAATAAAAAATCTTGTACAAGATAATAATTTATAGGGTGACTGAGCATTCACTAATAAAAAATTACAATTTGCAACATTTCGAGGTTAAAATTTCCACTCTCTTTTTAAGAAGAATATAATTTTGTTATAAAATAAATACAAACTGTGTTATCAAGCACTATACCTAAATAAAATTTTTTAAATGTGAATTATCTTTAGGATTCAAGGAATTTATAAAATATAGCTGCTTTATAAATAAAAAAAAGAACGTTGGAAATTTCGTAAAGTTATTGTGTTGGAGTTTGCAATAAAGAATAGATTATTCATGAGCTTTTGGTAAAATTCCATTAAGAGTAAAATGAAAAAAAAAATCTTGAATGCTTTGGCAAATGAGAAGTGTGATCCGAAATTGAAAACGGATAAACTGATCAAATGGGATTCGGAAAAACATTAAAAAAAGATTTTTACAGTAATTCAATTATTAAGTAGTTTTAAGTATATTATAAAGTTTAAAAAAAGATATTACAAACATACTGAATAAGTCGATCAATCTACATTTATATCACATCTTTTTTAAATGACGTATATTTTTTTTTAATATAAATGTCTGTTTTTATATATAAATAATGTAATATCATATATATTACACTAGCCTCCAAAAGTTAATGTACAGGGAGTGGATGCTTTCGATTGCACACGTTTTGTCGAATATCTACCAACATTATTGGCGAATTGTTCTTGAACTTATAGGAAGTAAAGAGCATGTTTGATTTTATATTTCTCGGTGAATATTTATCGGGGGGGGGGGGGAGGGGTACAATTAGGAGGCTAAAAATAAATTTAATAATAAAATAATATTTGCGATCACCTATGTAACAGAAAAGGCTGGGAATGATTTGTCACTGTGGTAAATGACTTTTTCGGTCCTGTTCAATGTTTATATGCATTTGTGTAAGCATATCACTCATATTCGTGAAGATGTTAACGATTTTGTGAAAAATTCAAAAGTTTTTTCTTTATAGCATACAGAGTTTTCAACCAAATTTAACAGAACTTTCCAAAAACCTGACAAAGAACAGTAGCAACAATATACTGCAATTAAAACATGAATATATTGAATATTTGATGGGATATGGATATTTGTATGAAATAATTTTAACCTGCGCATGCGTGGAAGATCCTAAAATTTTTATTATATAATTTAGTAGAAATTCACAAAGATAGGGTACATATAGTGAGTTGCTTCCTAAAAATAGCTTTATTATAATGAATTGTCTACAACTTTTCCATCCGCTCACTATATATTTCTAAGTTTTCACAACATTTGGCTTGACTTTTTATAGAAGTTGACCCAAAATACTGACTACCAAATTATGAAATAAAAATTTTGAAATCTTCCGCGCATGTGCGGTTAAAAATTATCTCATAAAAACGCCCATATCTCATCAAATATTCAATATGTTCATGTTTTAATTGCAGTATAATATTGCTACTATGCTTTGGCAAGTTTTCGGAAAGTTGTGTTAAATTTGGTTGAAAATTCTGTATCTCTCTATTCTAAAAAAAAGTAACTACCGCTGTCACCGCCGCCGCCGCCGCCGGTTTTGAATTTTTTGTGACCGGAGGTCTTTCTTCGTTAATATTAAGAAAAATAATGCATACAAAAATATGAAAATCAGTGGTTTTATACAGAAATGTTTGATAAACACGCTGATGCAGACAGTTTTCAAATCGAAGAATTATTTTAAGAGATATTTAATGCTAAAGTTGGACAAAATCGTTCCACTAAAAAAGTTTTATAGCAGCAAAAACTATACATGACAGTGTAATCATTTTTACATCATTTTATGCGTTAGAATTTGCCGGAGTGCAGATTGTATTTCTTTTTTAATTTGGCTAATTTTTTGAGGTTTTATTTCTATTTTAAATTCAAATTTTCAGCATTTCTAGAGATATTTTTTACAGATTTTAGAAAGTGATATTAATTTAAACTGTTGCCAACTATGTAAAAAGCGGAAACAGTAATGTTTGCTTCAAAAAAAAATATTTATAGGTGTAATAAATTAAAAATTTATTTACACGTGACTATTATAAACAGAAAAAAAAACATTTGGAATTAGAATTAAATAATTATGTACAAAAAGCAGGAACTTATTAAAAATTACGTCATAAAAACTATAATTACACGTGAATTTTAAGAGAGAAATGAATTTGTAAAATAATAAATTTATGAACATGCGTTAGAAGTCTTAAATAGGAGAAATTACGTCATATTTACGTCACATTACAGTTATTACATAAAATGAACACAAAATAATATTGCAAAACGGTTTAAATTTAGAAATTGCACTAGACATTTATTTGATATTTTGGGAGGATACTTTTCAACTATTTTTGTTAGGAAAGCGCAAATAATATTTCATTTCTAACACAAGCATTTTCACGTGAATATTAAAAAGAGAAAGAATAGTTTGGTCAAAATTACGTCAGATTAAAAACGATTAATTTAAAATGTCTCATTTAAAAGAACTTTCTTTTCGTTTTGTTAAAAAATACCAGGAGACAAAGACTCTGTTTACTTAATTCCTTTTATATTAGCTTATTTTGAAATTTTGTTACACGTGTCTACGTAATCAAGTTATTTTTATTTCGACGTTTTATTTGTATTTTTATTAATGTTGTACTAATTTATTTGTTCTTTCGTTATTTAAAATAAAAATTATGTCAATCTGTATAATTTGGGGAGTGGTTTGGCGATTTATATAATTTGGCGAAATTGGTCGACGGGATAATCAAGTACTACCGCAGCGGATTTGGCGTTAAAATTTTCCAATCAAAGAGAAATGAATAGAATTTCGTTTACAGGGAGATAAACCACTGTTTTTTAAAATATAACTCAATCTTTCGAAGTCTTTTTAAAGCCGATCAAATTAGCGTGCATTTAGAATCTGCGGTGTCTGAACGGGGGTTGGCGAGCGTAGCTCGTAGGGGGCCGAGCCCCCTAGTGCTATAAACAAAAAACTTTTGAATTTTTCACAAAAACTTTAACATCTTCACGAATATAAGTGCTATGCTTACACAAATGCATACAAACGTTGAACAGGACCCAATTAGTCATATACCACAGCGCCAAACCATTTCCATCATTTTCTGTTACATAGGTGATCGCAAATATTATTTTATTATTAAATTTATTTTTAGCCCCGTAATTGTATCCTCCGATAAATCTCCACCGAGAAATATAAAATCAAACATATCCTTTACATTCTAGAAGTTCAAGAACAATTCGCACATAATGTTGGTAGATATTCGACAAAATGTGTGCAATCGAAAGCATCCAGTCCCTGTACCTTAACTTTTGGAGGGCAGTGTATTTGTGTACATTTAGTTGCATTAGTGATATTTTAAAGGTAGTCAAACATCACTGAATGACAATTTTGTCATGCATAAATTGCTTGAAAAATAAGCACCATACTAAATATTTTCTATCGAAATTCTGTTTAAAAGTGTCCCAAAATTATGTATGAAACACATTTAAGAAAAAAAAGTAAAATAAATAATTCGTTATTTCTTCACAAATGAAAAATAGATTTTACAATTATACCATGTTATATTGAATACACAAAAGTGTTTTAAAAATTCGCTTTTAAAGATTACTAACGGTATAGAAAAAGAAGATATGACAAATATATTGGATAGATCGTTCAATCTACATTTATGTCTTTTGTTTTTTAATAAAGCGTTTTAAAAGTAAATTATAAGTAAAACAGTGTTTTAAAGAGAAGCTTTTATTATAATACTAGGGGGCTCCGCCTCCTACGAGCTACGCTCGTCAACCCTCGTTCAGACACCGCAGACTCTAAAAGTACGCTAATTTGATCGGCTTTAAAAAGATTTCGGAAGAGTGAATTATAATTTAAAAAACTGTGGCGATCTCCCTATAAACGAATTTCAATTCATTTTTCTTTGATTGGGGAATTTTAAGGACAAATCCGGTGCGGTACTACTTGATTATCCCGTCGACCAATTTCGCCAAATTATACAAATTGACATAATTTTTATTTTAAATAACGAAAGAACAAATAAATTAGCGCAACATTAAAAAAATAACTTGATGACGTAGACACGTGTAACTTGCTTAAAGTCAAGTTAATGTAACATTTACGATTAACCATTATTGGCATTTAATCTTATAGTTTGGCGAATGATAGCTTTTTGGTCGATGGGATAACTAAGTAGCACCAAAAATACAATTGTAACTGGTATTTGAAAACGACGTTTTCGCCAAATTTTCAAACATTCAATTAAACATTTCAAAATAAGCTAATGTAAAAGGAATTAAGTAACCAGAGTCTTTGTCTCCCGGAATTTTTTAACAAAGCGAAAAGAAAGTTCTTTTAAATAACACATTTTAAATTAATCGTTTTTAATCTGACGTAATTTTGACCAAGCTATTCTTTCTCTATTTAATATTCACTTGAAAATACTTTTGTTAGAAATGAAATATCATTTGCGCTTTCCTAACAAAAATAGTTGAAAAGTATCCTCTCAAAATATCAAATAAATGTCTAGCGCAATTTCTAAATTTAAACTGTTTTGCAGTATTATTTTCTGTTCATTTTATGTAATAACTGTAATGTGACGTAAATATGACGTAATTTCTCCTATTTAAGACTCTTAACGCATGTTAATGAATTTATTATTTTACAATTTTCTTTCTGTCTTAAAATTCAAGTGTAAATATAGTTTTTATGATGTTATATTTTATAAGTTCCTGCTTTTTGTACGTAATTATTTAACTCTAATTCCAAATGTATTTTTCTGTTTCTAATAGTCACGTGTAAACAAATTTTTAATTTATTTACACGTATAAATATTTTTTTTTATTTGAAGCAAACATTATTATTTGTGCTGTCTATACAGTTGACAACAGTTTAAATTAATAACACTTTCTAAATTATGTAAAAAATATCTCTAGAAATGCTGAAAATTTGAAATTAAAATAGAAATAAAACCTCAAAAAATGAGTCAAATTAAAAAAAGAAATACAATCTGCACTCCGGGAACTTCAAACGTATAAAATGATCTAAAAATGATTAAATTCCCATGAATAGTTTTTGCTCCTATAAAACTTTTTTAGTGGAATGATTTTGTCCAAATTTAGCAGTAAATATCTGTTAAAATAATTCTTCGATTCGAAAACTGTCTACATCAGCGTATTTATCAAACATTTCTGCATAATACTACCGATTTTCATATTTTTGTATGCATTATTTTTCTTAATATTAAGGAAGAAATATCTCCGGTCACAAAAAAATCAAAACCGGCGGCGGCGGCGGTGACAGCGGTAGTTACTTTTTTTTTAGAATAGAGAGATACGATTAAGGGAAAAAAAAATTGAAAAACAATTGATTGAAATAAATACTTTTTTTTAAATAAATAAATGAAATTGTGATAAAAACATTTATCAGTTTGTTTTCTTAAAAAAATGAAAGTATTATACAATTTTAAATTCATCTTTCTGCAAGGAAAAATAACCGTTTAACGCTCTAGGGAGGATTGAACCCTGCACATAACTAAACAAGTAGGTAAGTGTGATCACAGATCGCATAGAGGGTTTCGTTTAATATGCATTTCAAAACACTTTATCCTTTTGAAAAATTTGTTAGATCCACATTTCGCAAACAGGGGCAATTCTATTCTAAACAAACCTCTATCCGAACGAAACTCCGTTTTATATACTATCCGTAGATATGTTAGTCGAGGGGATTGGGCCGATAGCAGCCTAGATAAGTAGTCGCCACCTGGCGGTAAAAAGTGGAATTAAAATATGTAAGGCTATAATGCATAATATGAAAGAATGGTCAAAGGTGTGTCGGCAAAAGTTGGAAAACTGCTCCTCGTGTGAAAACGGCAGAGCGGAGGTTAGAAAAATTGCTTAAAATACACAAGTAAGAGCCCTAAGGAGTATTTAATATAAGACTTTTTGAAAATTTTATGATTTGCCGTGTGGTCTGAGGTATTCAGCTATACGTATGCAAAAATTCATGTCTCCAACTTAATTAGGGGCTTTCTTAGAAAGAATTGCTTAAAATACATATGTGGTAGTTCAAAGGGTTAAACGTAAGACTTTCTCAAGATTTTATGATTTGTCGCCTGACCCCAAGTGTTCTGCTATAAGTATGCAAAATTTCAAATCTCCAATTTAATAAGGGGCTCAGTTAGAAAGAATTGCTTAAAATAGGTATGTGGGAGCCCAAAGGGTTAAAGGTACGATTTTTAAAGATTTTTATGATTTGTCGTATGATATGTGGTGTTCAGCTGTAAGTATGCAAAATTTCACGCCTCCAACCTAATTAGGGACTCACTTAGAAAGAATTGTTTAAAATACACATGTGGGTACCCAAAGGGTTAAATGTACGACTTTTTCAAACTTGTACGGTTTGTAATTTGATGTGAAATGTTCAGCTATAAGTATGCAAAATTTCACGCCTCCAACCTAATTAGGACTCACTTAGAAAGAATTGTTTAAAATACACATGTGGGAGCCCAAAGTGTTAAATGTACGACTTTTTCAAAATTTTATGAGTTGTCGTATGATGTGTGGTGTTCAGCTATAAGTATGCAAAATTTCAAGTCTCCAACATGTATAGTTTCTGAGAACGGGCTCTGTGACAGACGGACAGACAGACAGACGAATAAGGTTTCGTCAGCGAGACGAATAGGGTTTCGTCAGATGAACGAAACCCTAAAAAAGCGCATATCATAATTTAAAATGAATTTCGAGCAATCATTACTAATATACAGTAATCCGGATACAATATAGTATCTGAAATCTTTTCACATACACCGCAAACAATTTCCCCTATACCATTATGAACTTTTGTGTGGCCGTCAAAATGAATAATAACTATTTTTTGCATCGTATATTCTACAGAATGTATATTTTAGTTCACTTGATAAATACACATGAATTTCATTATGTTTGAAAGCATGCAACATCATTTAAAACCATTTTAAACGATTTTTCCCATAGGCCGTAGTGTAACGAAAAACTTTTGACTGTCCCTGTAAATGAACTAGTCATGCTAGAAACTTTATTTGAAATAGGGATCGTGCTATGGTAAAGTTTACTAACATCCAAAACTTTCAGAACGATCCGATTATATTTACGAGAGTTAGAGCGCGGACAGACGGACAGAAGGACAGACAAACCGAAGTCATAAACACTTTTCAACTTTGTTGGAAAGTGTTAAAAATGATGCATTCATCAATTACGCCAACTTTCAATCGAAGATCGCCAGCTTATTTCTGAAGCAATCAGTGACATTTATGTGATGACATAAGTGACGACTTTTACTTACTCGTATAGGGCAAATATTTTTGACCCCTGAAAGATGAAGACGGTATTTTTTTTTTTTTTTTTTTTTT
Organism: Maratus speciosus; assembly: GCA_963932465.1. Taxonomy (NCBI): domain Eukaryota; kingdom Metazoa; phylum Arthropoda; class Arachnida; order Araneae; family Salticidae; genus Maratus; species Maratus speciosus. The sequence continues at coordinate 177,719,638 of OZ010792.1, forward strand.
TTTTTTTTTTTTAAGGAATATTGTAGTGTCACCGGAAATACGTCACACTGAGAAAATTGTAGTGCATGAAGTGTGTAAATTGGATTTCAAGATTTCAGCTGAACGTACACAGACAGCAAGTTAAATAAAAACGTTTTCAAAAAAGTGTATACTTTAAAGAAATTAATTTTCTATTTTATTAATTTCTTACTTTTGCGTATAAATGAGTGTTTTTCTTCTTAAATTATATTAATAATACTTTATTGACAGCCAAACACTTTTGAATGACTTTCTTTGCGTTTTAAATTGTTTAAAAAAATGTGTGTTTATAAAAATGTACTTTAGAAATATTTTTATAGTTTTACAATTATTATTGGACGCAGTTGTTTCATAGAAATTAGTTCAATGCAAAAGAAAAACGTGTTATGTTTTGGAAGTTCGTAATAATGTCACAATAATCTGATTTTAAACAGCATTTTAACATTTAATTTTGCGCCATTCTCTAAAGAAGAATATCACATAGTTATAAAGAGAAATAGAAACTTCATTATCAAAAATATATTTAAATAAAATATTTAAAAGCGATAAATCTTTTTTTTTTTTTTTTTTTTTTTTTTTTTTTTTTTTTTTTTTGGCTAAAAAGAAGTTATAACATAAAAAATGTTCTTAGATAAAAAAAATAAATAAATAAATAAATAAGTTACTCTTCCTAATTTATTAAAGTAGAAAATGCAATAAATATCTCACAACATTCAAACTAGAAAACATAATTTCTGCTTTTTCAGAATTTAGTGTCACCCCCCCCCCCGAAGAATATGTATATATATATTAATGTAGATTGTGCAAAACATCCTTTAAGAGGTACTTACACGCATTTAATCTATATGCACCGGCGTCATTTGCATCGCTGAAGAATTTCACATTTACGATCCACTTTTGAAAACATTTGTAGAAAAGTATGCATATGACGTTACTATTGCAGAATAATACACAAAATGAACAAAAATCGATTTCGTCATTCAAGAAACTCGAAAAAAAAATCGGGTTATCTAATGACTTCATTTGTTTGTAACATTAAAATTGATATTGAAAATAAAATATAGTTTGTAATAACTCTCTGTTTTATCAGAAATTGTTCCTTTATATTTTTTCCGAATTCGGAAAATGCTATTACGTACAGATTAATAAAATTTCATACTTTCAGCTTTTTGATAGGAAAGAAGCAAATACGGAGAAAATAAATCACTCAAATGTTCTTTAAATTACATATTTATAGAAGACGACATTCTTTGCATAGCACATATTTTAATTTTTTAAAAATCTGTTCTTATGAGAAAATGGCAACAAAAATATATAGTAATCTATTATTTTCTACCTATTTTCCCTCTACTTTCTATAGAAATTGAGTACTTCAGGTTCCCACCATTACTGAAAGGGCAATAAAAATTACAAAAAAATGTATTATCTCAAAGATAGATTGAGATGCAGTTTTCAAACCAATTACATTTAAAACCACATTTTTCCTCTATATGACTGTATAAAAATTGAAAATGTGCAATGTTTAGAAGTTTAAAAAAATGCAATAAATATTATCAATATTTAACAGTACAATGATAAATCTGCTTCGCTGTGGCTTTTGGATAATTGTAATGTTATTTTTTAGTGAAAATACTTTGATTGTTGAATGAAAGAAACAGTATATCGGGGATTAAAAAAATTATCATGAAATGTAGACAGGATAAATAATACTCACGATAAATTATTTTAGTATAATATGCAATAGATAATTTATGAGATTTAGAAAATATTGTCATGAAGTATAAAATGTAAAAAAAAGGTAAGTTTGCAATGCACTTTTAAGGGAATAAAGCACTATCCAGGAAAAATTTTAAAATAATTTTTATTTATTGAGTTAAAATTCTGAATTTTTTTGCGATGAATTGAACCGTATCATTAGTAAACAAAATCACATGATAAAACTTTTCGTAATTTTATTTAAAAATTTTAAATTTAAAATTTATTAAAAAAGTGGTGTAATTTAAAATCGCTATAACTGGAAGTATTATTTATAGAATTTCAATTTTTTTCATTTAAATAAACAAAAAAAATATAAGTTTTTATTTTGATTCAGCATTTTTTTAAATATTAATTTCTAAGGAAATTTTAAATATTTAACGACAAAAAAAAAAAAAAATTAAGTGGTGCAACTTTATTTTTTTTAAATTACTAGGGGGCTCTGACCCCTACGAGCTGCGCTCGTCAACCTCTAAATGCAGACTCTAAATGCACGCTAATTTGATCGGCTTTAAAAAGATTTCGAAAGATTGAATTTAAAAAATAGTGGCGATCTCGCTATAAATGGATTTCTATTCATTTCTTTTTGATTGGGGAATTTTAACGCCAAATCCGCTGCGGTACTACTTGATTATCCCGTCAACCAATTTTGCCAAATTATATAAATTCCCAAACCACTCGGCAATTTATACAAATTGACATAATTTTTATTTTAAATAACGAAAGAACAAATAAATTAGTACAACATTAATAAAAATACAAATAAAACGTCGAAATAAAAATAACTTGATGACGTAGACACGTGTAACTTGCTTAAAGTCAAGTTAATGTGACATTTACGATAAACCATTATTGGCATTTAATCTTATAATTTGGCGAATGTAGATTTTTGGTCGACGGGATAACTATAACTAAGTAGTACCAAAGATACAATCGCTGTTTTCGTCTTTCATTAAGTAAAATAAGTTAAACATTTCAAAATAAGCTAATATAAAAGGAATTAAGTAAGCAGAGTCTTTGTCTCCTGATATTTTTTAACAAAGCGAAAAGAAAGTTCTTTTAAATGATACATTTAAAATTAATCGTTTTTAATCTGATGTAATTTTGACCTGATATTTTTTAACAAAGCGAAAAGAAAGTTCTTTTAAATGAGACATTTAAAATTAATCGTTTTTAATTTGACGTAATTTTGACCAAGTTATTTTTTGTCTTTTAAATATTCACGTTTAAATACTTTTGTTAGAAATGGTATATTATTTGTGCTTTCCTAACAGAAATAGTTGAAAAGATTCTCTCAAAATATCAAATAAATGTCTAGCGCAATTTCTAAATTTAAATTGTTTTGCAATATTATTTTGTGTTCATTTTATGTAATAACTGTAATGTGACGTAAATATGACGTAATTTCTCCTATTTAAGACTTCTAACGCATGTTAATGATTTTCTTATTTTACAATATCCTTTCTCTTTTAAAATTCACGTGTATAGTTTTTATGACGTAATTTTTAATAAGTTCCTCCTTTTTGTACATAATTATTTAATTCTAATTCCAAATGATTTTTTCAGTTTATAATAGTTACGTGTAAATAAACTTTTTATTTGAAGCAAACATTATTGTTTGCGCTGTTTATACATTTGGCAACAGTTTAAATTAATACCATTTTCTAAAATAATGTAAAAAATATCGCTAGAAATGCTGAAAATTTGAATTTAAAATAGAAATAAAAGCTCAAAATAAGAGTCAAATAAAAAAAATAAATACAGTCTGCACACCGAGAACTTCAAATGTATAAAATGATCTAAAAATGATTAAATTCCCATGAATATTTTTTGCTCCTATAAAACTTTTTTAGTGGAACGATTTTGTCCAACTTTAGCATTAAATATCTCTTAAAATAATTCTCCGATTTGAAAACTTTCTGCATCTGCGTGTTTATAAAACATTTCTGTATAATACCACCGATTTTCATATTTTTGTATGCATTATTTTTGTTAATATTAACGAAGAAAGACTTCCGGTTACAGAAAATTCAAAATCGGCGGCAGCGGCGGTGACAGCGGCGGTGACAGCGGTAGTTACTCTTTTTTAGAATAGAGAGATATTTTCAAAAGTAAATATTTTTTTTTTCAAATATGCTGAATCAAAATTAAAGTAAAAGAATTGAAAAAAATATGCTCCAAGTTTGAACCGTTTATCTTTAACGGTTCTCGAGTTATAAGAATTTAAATACAAGAAATGGTGAAAAACCTATAAGGAAGAAAATCGCATTTTTACAAAAAGTCGTTTCCATGAGAGCCATTGCTTGAAAGCTAGATTTTGAAAACAAACCAAAACAAAAAATTAATATTTTTTGTTCTATTTCATATAGAAATATGATTTAAATGTCATCTTAAGCAGGAAAAAACAGAGAAAGTTTTAATGAAATAAAATATTATTGCAAAATTTGAAGATTTTTGCGTCCCGTACCCCTTAATTTTATAACAAATTAGAGGGATTATTGAAGATTACGAACAAGCTTCAAAAAAGGGAAAATGCCAATTATATTGGATATATCGACCGATCGAAAGTTCTTTCATTCTTTTTTTTTTTTTTTTCCTCTTGAGATTTTCATTTAAAGGCAACTAGTATGTAATAATAATTAAAGACTTTACGTTGTAATATCAAAAGCTAAATAAATAGAGATTGCTATCCAATGTATACTTTATTCATAAATTTAAATATGATATAAAAATAAAAATTTATTTATTTATTTATTTATTAGGATGAGTGAAGCCAATCCTCTAGGCAGCACAAATTACATATTGTGGTACACTTTACAGGAGAACTAGTCAGAATTTTGACTTGAAATTAAACATAAAAATAAATTATGATCTGTAGATTTGCACAATGTTTTTTTTTCAGAGAATAACGTTAAAAAAATCATTTTACATGTTTTTTTTTTTTTTTTTTTTTTTTTTTTTTCCATTACGGACGCATTTTTGCAAATAAAAAATGAAACACGTACATTTTCAGAAGAAAAATAAATCATGGAGTTACGATTTCTTTTATGAGTTTTTTAAAATACCCTTTTTTATGAAAATTATGGCATATTTTTGTTGAATTAAAGTTTGTGAAAATTCAATTATTTATAAAAGTATTTTTCAGTGCTAAGAATTCAAATACACAATTTATTCTTATTATGTGAAATCATTTATGGTGACGATATTTACGCATTTTAAGATAATTATATTGATTTTTTTTTTTTTTTTGTTAAAGTTGCAACAAAATAATCGTAAACAACTGAAATTAATTGCTAAATTCGTTATATAAATATTTTGTAAAATTTTGCTTCGAAAATATTTTTATTTATACCAGTCTTATATCATAAATAAAAAATTCCGATGAAATTCGTAGTTGTTTGGCTAAATTTACATTTAAAAAATTAAAATGCGCCAAAATATAAAATAACGTATTTCCTTAATAAACATGCAAAAATAATACATAAAAAAAAATTGTTACTTTCAAATATTTATCTTATTAAATAATGCTTCGCGAATCCAAACAAAGCCTGGCTTTTGCTAGTTTATTTATTTTTAGATCATTTTTAAATTTACGAATAAAGTATACGTTGTATAGCAACTTCTATTTTGTTTTGCAAACAAAAGGTATATATTTCAAAAATGAAATTTCTATTGCATATATATATTTTTTATATTTTTAGTATTTTATAAATATCCAAATATTAATAAATGACCCTTTTTTTAATCTAACGTATTTTTTTTAACAGAAGTAAATTAAAAAAAGTCCTTCCGGCCAGTGCCGGGAGGAAGAGGTAACTTTCATATTCCTTATTTTAAAAAAGCCAACTTATATTTTTCAAACACACGAAGCTCAATTAAGTGGAAACCGAATGTAGGAGATTCAATACTAATTTTTATCAATACTAAATCATTATGAATGAGAATTTCGCGAAATTAGTCAGCTTTATCCAAGCTGCTTTTATTTAAAGTAACTTATATTTGGCTGCCAAATTCGGCGATTTCTTAAAGTGCCTGCCATTTTAAGGCAACATGGTGGATGAGGCTAACTAGTGAACTTGGTCGAGACTTTAGTAATTGCTGTGCACATGCTCACTCACATCGGAATCGGTTGATATATACGAGTGCTGTCGCAGGCAAAAAATCATATTTTTCAAAATGTCACACACGTTAGAAATTGAAACTGCTATATCTGAGCCATTTTTTCAGATAAAGACAAACAAAAAATGCTCCTGAATCCTTATATCAAGGTGAAATACTTAAGAAAGAAACCTTTTTCAATTTCTAATTTTTTAGCACCTCACTTTAAATATATATATTTTTTAATTTAATGGCCGCCATTTTGAAACAAGATGGCTGATAAAGCTGGCCAGCGAACTTGGTCGAGATATTGATGTATACTATCCACATGCCTTGTTCCATCGAAATAGGCGAATACGTGTGGTATCGCGAGACAAATACAAGATCGTTTCAAAGTGCTAACCATGCTAGAAATTCAAAGTGCTATAATTCAACCACTTTTTAAGATATAAACAAAACAACAAATTTTCAGAAACAAAAACTGCTCCAGAATCTTTGTATCAAGGCCAAACACATAAAAAAAATCTTTTTCATTTTCCAATTTTGTAATACCTTATTTTAAATTTTAAATTAAATTTTTTTTTAATGGCAACCCTTTTGAAACAAGATGGCGAATGAAGCTGGCCAACGAACTCGGTCGAGACATTGGTATGTACTATGTACAGACCAAGTTACATTCAAATCGGTTCATAAATACGCCTGTTATCGCGTGACAAAAATCAGGTCGTTTTAAAATGTCAGCCACAATAGAAATTTAAAATGTTATAACTCAGCCATTTTTTTAGATATAGACGAAACAAAACCTGTTCCGGAATCTTTGTATTAAGGTCCAACACATACGAAAAAACTCTTTTTCATTTTCCAATTTTTTGGTATCTCATTTTAAATTTAATTTTTTTAAAAGGCCGCCATTTTGAAACAAGATGGCGGATGAAGCTGGCCAACGAACTCGGTTGAGTTATTTGTATGTACTATGTACACACCAAGGTACATCCAAATTGGTTCATAAATACGTCTGTTATCACGTGGCAAAAATCAGGGCGTTTCAAAATGTCAGCCACACTAGAAATTCAAAATGCTATAACTCAGCCATTTTCTAAGATATAGACGAAACAAAAACTGCTCCCGAATCATTTTATCAAGGTCAAACACATAAGAAAAAAATATTTTTTCAATTTTCAATTTTTTGGTACCACATTTCAAATTTAAATTTTTCTTAAAATTTTAAATGGCCGCCATTTTTAAACAAAATGGCGGATGAAACTGGCCAACGAACTCGGTTGAGACATTGGTCTGTACTATGTATAAACGGAGTTGCATCCAAATCGGTTCATAAATACGCTTTTTATCGCGTGACAAAATTCAGGACGTTTCAAAATGTCAGCTTCGCTAGAAATTCAAAATGCTATAACTCAGCCAGTTTTTTAAGATATAGACGAAACAAAAACTGCTACGGAGTCTTTGTATACAGGTCAAATACATAAGAAAAAATATTTTTCCATTTTCAATTTTTTGGTACCACATTTCAAATTTTAAATTTTTTCTAAATTTTTAAATGGCCGCCATTTTGAAACAAAATGGCGGATGAAGCTGGCCAACGAACTCGGTCGAGACATTGGTATGTACTATGCACACACAGAATTACATCGAAATCGGTTCATAAGTACGAGAGTTACAGTGTGACATAGGTCACACATATATATATATATATATATATATATATATATATATATATATTGATATATATATATATATATATATATATATCAATTTTGAACGGAGGGTGGTTTCGGGGTCTGGGGGTCTGGGGGTCATGATCGATGAAAATATACCAACATTTTTTGAAATCGCTTTCCTCCGAACGGCTGCAATAGGTAGCTTTTTGTAAAAAAAGCTACCTAAAAAAGAATATTGTAATGCGCGTCACACGTTTTAAAAAATAGACTTTACCGGCAGTCACGTAACTGTCTTGCGTGAGCTCTGCCGAATAAGAATATGCTGTGAGTTCGTTGGAGTTCAGTTCTTTTTTGAGCTGTGGTAACATGTAAAAAGTTATATCCGTGTTATTATTTTCATGTGTACGTGTTATGTGTCGTGCTATTTGTGATGTGCCGTCTTACCAAGATTAAATAAAAAAAATATTTAAAAAGTTATACCCCGAGAAATTATTATCTTGAAATTATGTGAAATTTCTGTGTGAAGTTAATCTGAGCTAGCCCGACAATTGGCTACCAACGTCTGGCCCCGAATTCTAAGAAAAATGTTCTCATCCTAACTCTGCAAAAAAATGATATATTTTTATTCAAGAAGTGTTGTTTTCAACGAGCATGCAGAAAAACAAAATGGCACGACCGGTCGTTGCGTGTAAAAATATGTCCCTATAATTCTACAGAATAATTCGTCGTCGTAAGCTTGTGAGGTATGTTCGCAATGTTCTATAGATTAGTTTTTGTTTCGTTACCTTTGCCATTTTCATGCATCAGCTTTACACGATGTGATATGTGTTCTTATTTTCGAAAGTTAAGGTTCTGCAAATTGTTTTGTTTACGACCAAGAAAAATGCTACGATACGAGTGTTTTTAAAATTCTTTCAATTCATTTATTCACATATGCCTACGTTTGCTTATTCTACAAAATGTATTTATGCAACAAGTAAGCGATTTTTTAAAATTAGAATGGATCCATATGTTGTTTAATAAAAATAATGCATTCTTGACGTTATACTTCGTAACATTCTCTATGATATTTTAAACATTTTTAATAAATTATATTATTTTCCATTCATTTATATATTTATATTTCCCCTCCCCCCATCTCTAGCCCATTATTCTGAATTTACTTTTGATTCTGTCCATGTATGTTTTATTTTTACTTTGCTGTAAGTAAGATATTTTTCGATTCATAAAAAAAAAAAAAAAAAAAAAAAATGAGAGAGAGCGAATGTGAAAGAAGTGTTCATTTACGTTTTCGTTGATTTTATTTTCTTTGCTTTTTATAATGAGGGAAATAAACTGTCAGTCAAATGTATTTATACTTTTATCGCAATTCTCATAAAGATACGTGTTTGTTTATTTAATTTATTTTTATTGGTTTCATAAGAGAATGGATTATTATTTTTATTTAAGAGTTTGTTATTATTTAAATGCTAAACGTAAGTATTTAATTTTAAGTTGCTGATTTACTGATGAAAAAAGCCTTGAATGTGATTCCTTTTCAAAACAGAATGAGTAAGTTTTTGCATTTATTGTTTGTTTATGAAAGTTTCTTTTCTTTTAAAGTTATATTGGATGAAAATGATATTAAGTAGTCTTAGTAATATAATAATAATATTGGTTGAAATTTTAATTATTCAATTTTGTGTTTGATATTATTTAGAATATTGTTTAAAAGTGTTAACTACTCAGTGTCATTTATATCAGGTTGCGTTAGAAATGAATTTAGATGTTCAACCCTCTATGACAGTTGTCACAATGCGTGAAAAAATTAATCCTCCCCCTCGTACGAAGTTGATTTTGTAAATTCATTAGTCAGAAACCAAATTTCGACTCGCGAGGAAGAACAACGCAGACGGGACTTAAAGGAAAACAAAAAGCAGCAGAGTTAGAGCAGCCTAAACCAGGCACGTAGCCAGTGAGGGGCTAAGGGGGCTGAAGCCCCTCCCGAAAGTTTAAAACGACTTTGCTAAGTTATCTTTAATGATAATAAAAATTGACATTTTTTTTTTGTTTTATCTTCTATTATATTAAAACTACGTACATTTTTAGTTGTAACAATATAAATTTATTCCATTACAGTTATAGAAATCCCTCGTCATGTCTTCGGTACCATGTCAAACTATCCAATGTGAAAACAGTGTTGTCAGTGGGCTCCTTATTTTAAATTCAATTTTTTTAGATTGGCACCACTTTTCTGAAATGGTGAAATTCCCTTGTCTTCGCCTTAATTAATATGCCATTAAATAAGGCGAATATTAATATTTCAGAAAAGTGGTGCCAATCAAGAAGTGTGAATTTAAAAAAGTAGCCCACTGGCAACACTGCTTTCATATTGGATAGTTTGACATGGTACCGACGATGTCGCTCATTCGGATATAATGCTCTTTATTCGTATCTTCAACTAAAAATATAAGTCCTTCTTAAGACGTAATTTTAACTATCTTTATGCACAGCAAAATTATATAATTCCATATCGTTAATTCGACTAAGAAAAAGTAAGTGTAAATACGCGTATGGCGTATAAGTTAACTGTATAAGTCAAATATAAAACATTTACTTGCATTTGTTATCATCTTCCTTAATTTTTTCTATCCTCATTAAATCTCGCATATAATAAAAACTTAGAGTGGTCAGTGTTTAAAATGTCTTGCAGAGAAAGGAGCCAAAAACTTTCATAGCCGCCTATAATGTCAAATCATGTAAAAATTAATGATTTTAAAGATGTTAATGATATTAATGATTTTAAAGATCTTTTAAAATGGTGGTATAACTATAAAAGGTTTTTTTATTTAAATAAAAAAAAACTAGTAGCAGGAAATTTTAAAAAGGAATGATGCGAAAAACGACAGGGCTCCGAGAAACCTTCAATGGCGGCGGAGTTTCCCTGAATCTTCATTGAACAGCTTTGTTTTAACTGTTTGCGTATGAATCTTTAATAGAAAGAAAATGTGCTCAGAGTAGTCTGTCTGGGAAATTTTCTTTTGTCTTTTGTAGAATTATCAACTTTAGGGACGGAAACCCCTATGTAGGGTTTTTTGGCAGTATTTCAAAAGCGGACATCTAACATTGTAAGAATCTTATATTGTGCACAGCAAGAAATGCCACTTAGACCTGATCATGATAACGGCGCTCTAATGTTAGAGAAACCGATAAAATAAGTCTGTAAGCTAAGAGCTCTTTTAAGACTTAGAGCAAAGTCTTCAGATGATGAATTGAAACGACATATTATAAATAACCGTAGAATTGCTACTTACTTCAGCCCAGGCATTCAGAATGAAATCATTCAAATATGATCTGATATAGTTACCGAAAAAATAATTACCAAAATAAATAATGCGATTTGTTTTAGCTTGATTTCTGATGAAACTATGGACATTTCAAGTGCAGAACAGCTTGCCCTTTGGTTAGATATGTGAACTATTTATAAAATTCACTCCAATCTGGAAGATTTTTTAGGTTTCATCTTAGTAAATGACTTGTCCGCCAAAAATTTAACAAAAGTAAAATTAAAACGTTGTGATAAACTACGTCTAGACACATATAAATGCGTCCACAGGCATATGATGGAGAAGTCAATATGGCTGGTGTGAGGGAATAAAAAAATCCCGCACATTTAAAATTGAAGATTTTGGACAGTTGTACGAGTGAAGTACATTGCAATGCTTCACAAAACCCATATTATGAGCTCTTATCCCAAAGAATTTGACTGCAACACATCAAAAGTTATACGATGTTATTTATTGAAAGTTCCGTGAAAACAAATTTGATGGGGTGGTCCATTAGACAAACACGTCTCTACAGTATCAGAATATCAAGCCGAATATAACTTGCATATTAATCGAATGCCAACATCCATTGGAATACCAAGCCAATATGAGAGTTTAAACAAACGCTAAAATTATCCGTTGCATAGAAAAGCAATGGGAGAGAATTTAAATTATTGGCGAATAAAAAGATAGACAAAATCGCGAAAATAACTCAAGCAACCCTACCGAAACATTAATACACCGTTAGAACTATTTACATTACAGATGACAAATATTATTAATGATAAAATTTATTGCCTGAGTTATTCCCCTTGTTAGTAAAAATGATCGCTTTTCATTTATAAACAAAGTAAGAAAATTACTCACATAAATCACGGAAATAAAATAGATTAGTATTAAATTAATATTGAAATGACAGGAAAATAACCCATAAATATTGCTGTATAATTAATGTTGTTGAATTGCAGACTTAGATTAGCGAAAAGCAAAACGATAATGAATCAATCCGTTAATGTTTATATTTTTATAACATACATCTGAAAGAAAAGAAAAACATGAAAATCTATTTCGCCCTGAGATCACTTTTTAATATTTCCAGTTATAACTGATTGAATAAAAGGAAAGAAAGAGTAAACATTAATTTAAAAAATAATAATAAAAAGGACAATATATTATGCGTCATCATAGCTGGTTTGGTCATATTAGTGGGATCCAGTCTAAAAATTGCCAGAAGTATCCAAAAATTAGATACGTCTATTTTGCAAGCCACCGGTTAAATCTTGCATTGTCCAAGAGCATGCTGATTTCTGCCATCCAAAACTGTCTTGGAACTGTTGATGAAATGACATTTTTTTTTTTTAGAAATCACCCCAAGGCAAATTTGGCTCTTCCAGAAGCAATTTTATCATATGCACCAAAGAACAGAAGAGAACGTTTTCTCCGCCTTTGCGATACGATTTATCGAAAAACATTAAAGCATATTAACTTTTGTTGAGCTATATAAATGCATTTGCATTAGCTTAGAAAATATTTCGGAAAACACAGGGAAGATTTCTTCAACAGCTAGAGCTTTCTTGGTATTCATAGAGAAAAGAGATTTTCTCATAAGCCTGTTTGTTTGTGACAAACTTTTCAGTCTGACAAGGCCATTGCAATTCTTCTTTAAGAAAAATCTCATGACATGATATCGGCTTTAACTCATGCTAAAGATGTCCAAATTACTTTACAGAAAGATAGAGAAAATGCAATGGAAATCTTTCGCGAGATATATATTTCTGCATCAAAACTTAAAGAACATGTTTTGCGAACTGAAATAAAGCTCCTAAGACTAACGTTCATACAGAAAACACGTGTAAACCTTCAAATTACATCCGCTAAAGAGTATTACAGGATCACGGTCTTTATTCCCTGTGCAGAAAGTCTTACTAAATATTTGAATGACGGATTCATTTCGAATGAAAACGTTCTAACAGATTTCCAAGCACTTCTTCTAGGATTTGCTTCTCCGGAAAAAAACGAGAAAATTAGAGAATCTCTCTCAATATTTTGAAGATAAAGTATCAATGTCGCAAGTGAAAGTTTGATTTGAATTATTGTGCCAGAGAATTGCTAATGTTGACACAGACACAGAGGTCTCAAAATGTTTTAAAGTACTGTAAGGCAACTTATTACAATAAGATCATACACTTGCTGACAATCTAGGCTACAATCCCGGCAACAACAGCTATTGCTCAAAGGTCTTTTTCGACAGTGAAAAGAATTAAATCTTTGCTCTGAAGTGTTATGGCCGATGAGGAACTGAACTGCCTTGCTGTGATATTCATTCTTTGGGACATTTACAATAGATCCGGATAATGTAATCAGCCTCATGGCTGAGAAGAAATCACGAGGCTTGCTTCTGTAACACTAGTAAATTTAATGTACCAGGAGTTAAGCATTTATAATTATTGTAATCAGAGAATGTGAAATATATATATAATTTCTATGATTAGATATATCTGTAGCAATTAATTTCTTTCATAGAGAAAATAATATGTGTAATTAATTTCATATATGGATTTATCATTTTAAGATTGCGCACTCACAATGCGATACACGCACATGTAATTTATGTATTAATACCGTGTTTTAAATCTACTCAAATTACTTGTTTGCATTTCAAATTTTTTAACGTTTTTCTCATAGGATACATGAGGCTCATCTCAAACATTGTTAGTTTCTGCTTTTTTATTTTTGTTACAGTTTTCCTCCCTAGAAAATATTTCCGGGTCCCAAAATGATTTGGAAATTGGAAGTGCTATTGAAAATTGTAACAGAAACAAACAATTGTTTCTGTCGATAAAATTTAAAATATTAAAACGACAAACGCTCGATAAAACAATTCAATTGTTACAGAAATCGAAAAAAAAAAGAAAGAAAGAACGATTTTTGACATGGGCATTATGTATCCTATGCAGGAATATAACTTGTATGTTAATTCTTGTTTTTTTTTTTTTATTATTATTTGTGCTTTAAATTATGCAAATTATTTCTGTCAGATCAGGAAAAAAATTCCAAAATTGAGCCCCCCTCCGAAGGGAAATCCTGGCTACGGGCATGGCCTAAACTTGATTTAGAAAAGAAGCATTGAGCGGAAGAGCTAGAGTTAAAAAAGCTTGATATGAATATTGAGCTTGAGAAGCTCAAGTTACAGGCTCAGAGCCAAAGTGCTTCCAGTGGAGCGGTAGCTGGTAATGCAGTAGGGGTAATGTCTCACCCGGAGAGTAAGATAGATATTCAAAAGCTGTTGCCTACATTCAGGCCAGAAACTGATGATGTAACTTTGTTTTTGGTGCTCCTGGAACGTCAGCTAAAGCTCTCGAAGGTACCAGAGCATCTGTTGGTTTCGTATTTACTCAGTGTTGCACCATCTTCTATCTCTACGCTTATCGCTTGTGAATCAGAAGAAAACGCTTCAAATTTTATACATGTTAAAGATTTACTTCTAAAAAGGTTTAAAATTAGTGCCGAAAAGTTTAGACAGCTGTTCTTTAAAGTCCAAGTTCTGTTCAAGCCCAAGGAAATAACTTGGCGAGATTATTATTTCAAACTTCGAGCTTATTTTGAAAACTGGCTAAAATAATTAACTGTAACGTCTTTTGAAGCTCTTCAGGATCTTATCATAGCTGATCAAATGAAAAGTCCCGTCCCTGTTGAATGCAAACAACATATGTTAGACGATTGGGAAAATTTAAATTCGCCAGTCGACCTTGCCGAAAAATTAGATGCTTATGACATTATCAGATCTACGTTTCCTAAAAGAGATCCGGTTGTACCCCAAGATAAAAAAGAGTTTTCTCGTCAAGAAAGTAATTGGATGCAGAGTAAGCCTCCAAAAGAAGACCTATCTATATCTAAGTTTGCTAATCGACGCTTAGAATCCGATATTGTTTGCTATGGTTGTGGTAAATTAGGATTTATAAAGAAGAAATGCCCAGATTGTTCCCCTACAGTTAAAAAACAAACTGTGCAAGCACATCATCTTCAGCTATATAGTTTGAATACTTCAGCAGTTTCAGCTCCAAATGTGCCTATCACGATCTGCAATAAGAAGGTGCTAGTCTGTGCAGATACGGGAGCGAATCGTTCTATTGCGGGAGAACGTTTGTATGAATTATTTTTAAAAACTGGTGTTGCATTGAACCCTCATACTCATGAAGTAACGTTAGCTGACGGAATTACAGTAGTTAGAAACACTTTGTCTGCCACTGTGCCCGTAGATATTAAATGCCGAGTCTTCGAAACGGAGTTCATAGTATTACCAGATGCCAAGGGTAATAGAACTCTTTTAGGTATGGATTTCTTGCATAATGCTAACATAGTGTTAGATATCGCCATCAAAACATGGCATTTCAGTGATAAACCTCGGAAAAAGTTTTATTTTGTAGACGAATACGAAGAAGAAAATAATACGTCAGCTGGGGCTGTCGAAGTCAGTCCGTACGCTGTAACTGAAGATGAAGGAAAAAATCTAAATTCCGATGAAAGAGACAAACTTAATGATGTTCTGAAAAGTTATGAAAAATGTTTTCAACCAGGGGGGGAGACAGCACCGTTTGTGGAGCATCGTATCAATACACGTGATAGTGCGCCTGTTGTTGCACCACCTAATCGGATGACTTCTGCTAAGAAAGATATTCTTAAGAAGAAAATTAAAAATGAAGGTGGAAAACCCTATGTTGTGGCTGACATGCTAGCACGCCCTGTCTGTAATCATCAATCTGCTTTCTGTGAGACATGGAATTTTGTCAGCATAGACATCCCAACAAGAAATTATTTATTAGCAAATTAATTGTTCATAAATTAATATATATATATATAAATATTTATTGAATTTATTGACAAATATATTATTAATTTATTAAAAAAAATAATTATATAAATTTAATTTAGTAACAACTTAATTATTAATTTATTAACAAAATTTTTACCTACAAAAGTACAAATTGCCAAATTCAGTTTTTTTTTTTTTTTTTTTTTTTTTACAGAATTATTTCGAAATTGATTCCTTCAAATATTTTATACATAATTTGAAATTCATGCAAATTTACCAAGAAGCTGCGTAATCTCGTCCCTGAACTGAAACTTATGGGAAAATGCGCCATCTCTCCTAAGTAGCAGATACGCAAACTCTCCTATTTTGTTAGGAGAGATTGCGCGGCCTTTTATTTAAATGTGGGAACTTCTAACATGAATTCTTGGTGTTCGCATCCTTAGTCTAGGTTAGTAGCTTATGAGAAATCTTTTAAGTTCAAAATATTTTGACTACGGACATTTTATAAAAATTCTGACGAACAGTTATGAAAACTGAAGCACTGAATTTGGAAAAACAAAACAAAATAGCAATGCTTTATCCAAGACGCTCGGAGCAATCAATGCGCACATTTATGTAGACACTGTACTAATACTGCTATACAACTACCTGCAGTCACTGCGCGCGCACTCTACTCCTTCCTGTCGAATCTCTTTGTGCGTGATCTCTCCTACCGCGCGGTCTCTCCTTGCTTTACCTTAAATATATTTTTTTTATTGTGTTGTTAGTAGTTTATAAGCAGCAAAACATCTCTGGTGATGGTTTTTATTTATTATATTTAAAACAGGATGTATTATAATAAACATTTTCTTTTAACACTAGAAAGACGGCGAGCGGTCATTTTGACCGCTACCAAATGAATATATTGCGCTTCGAACCAGAATTTTTTTATATATATATAAATCTAGTTTAAGAGGTAAAAGGGGAAAAACTAGTTAAATAAATAAGTTAATAATTTGAAATAAAAATTCTGGTGCGAAATACTTTTTAGAAAATTTGAGTAAAATTCCCCGTCTTTCTAGTGTTAAAGAGCTGTTTCTAAAAAAATGTTTTGTGTGGAACACTTATAATTAACAGAAATTTGTCAAAAAGAATAAAAATATTTTAGTTTTTACATATGTGAAACAAACATCAGATTTATCTGTTTTATTTTCCAAAAAAAATATATATATATATATATTATTTAATTAAACAAAATCGAGCTATACTTAGAATAAATTATTATTTGCAGCATTTTATAGTTAAACTTTCCAACCTTCCCTAGAGAAGAGCATCATATAGTGTCATAAAATAAATACAAACTATATTATAAAGGGCTATATCTAAATTAAATATTGAAGATTTTATTCTCTTTCAGCTAGAGACATGTTATAAAATATAGTTACATTATAAATAGAAACAAAACAGCTTTAGACGTGCACTACAGCACTATGATAGAATATGCAATAGATTATTCACGAGGTTTTGGAAAATGTCTTGAAGTGTAAAAAGAAAAAATAATTTTTCCAATGCATCCTGAATGCTTTGACAAATGAGAGGCATGTTGCAAAATTGAAAACAGATAAACTTATCAATTAGGATTAGGCACACCCTGGAAAAATGAAAAATATATTTGGATAGAGGGATCATTCTATGACTATTACATTTCTTTTGAAGATAATAAAATATTTTTAAAAAGTGAAAACTTTTCGGGAACGAATTTCATATTTTATTGCTTTTTTTAATTCTACGCATCAAGAAATTTTTTTTTTTATATTATGTTGGAAATACTTTATATGTAGCCATATAATGGCTTTCTTTGTGTATTTTTTTTTTTTTTTTTTTTTTAAGATTTATTACATAAACACTTTTTATCACACAAACAAAACAAAACAGGATTTTAAAATGATGCTTTAAATATTGATTGCTTAATACGCATCATATTTACTTTTTTTTTTTTTTTTTTTTTTTTTTTTTTTTTTTTAAGTTGCGAGTGCATCACAAAAGCCACAGCTATCTTATTTTTAATGAAATAAATTTATACGTCCGTTCGGCATGTGCCGGGAGGAAAAGGTACCTTTCATATTTCTTGATTTTAAAATGTTGTAAATTTTACTCTAAGATAATTTTACTAAAATTTTAAGAAGCTAAAACTCGACAAACCAAATAAGAGAATATTCGGCAATACTAAATTTCAATGAGAATTGCAATTTGAAGTAGTAATTTAGTAATTTGTAGAATTTAATTTCATTGAGTAAGCAAGCTATAAGTAAGTAAGCTATAGCCAAGTTGGAATCATTTATGGCTACTTATTTTTGGTCGGCCAAATTTGGCAATATTTCGCCAAATGTCGCCAATCTTGGCGATAATTTGAAGCTAACAGATACTAATAATATTTAAGCGTTGCGCGGTAATAATTTTCTTTTAATGGCCGCCATTTTTAAACAAGATAGCGGATGCATCTGGCCAACGAACTCGGTCGAAACATTCAAATGTACTATGCACATACTTAATCTCATACAAATTGGTTTATAAATACCAGAGTTACAGCATGGCAAAAATCAGATTGCTTGAAAATGTCAGCCACCACAGAAATTCAAACTGCTATATCTCAGTCATTTTTTTTTAAATAAAGACAAAACAAAAGATGCTTGGGAATCGCTGTATTAAAGTCAAACTCTTAAGAAAAAATTTTTAAGTTTTTAATTTATTTGCACCGCTTTTAATTTTTTTTAATTAAATGGCCGCCATTTTGAATCAAGATGGAGGATGAAACTGGCCAACGAAATCAGTCGAGACGTTAGTATGTACTAGGAAAACAATTAATTTCTTCCAAATCGTTTATAAATACGAGAGTTATCGCGTGACAAAAATAAGTATATATATATATATATATATATATATATATAAGTATATATATAAGAATATATATAAGTATACATATAAGTATATATATATATATATATATATATATATATATATAAGTATATATATATATAATATATATATATATATATATATATATATATATGTATATATACAAGTTACATTTGAACGAAGGGTGATTTGGGGGTTTGGGGGTCGTTGTAGGTGAAAATATACCAAATGTTTCTGGAAGTGCTTTCCTTCGACGGCTGCAATAGGCTTATTACTTTTTGTAATGAAAGCTACCTAAAACTGTTAATGAGAATTTCTAATTTTTATTGAAGTATTTTAGCATTAAATTTTTAAGCCCTCTAAGGGGTGATCCCTCCTAATTTTAGTGAAGATTTCCACCGGAATATTTTAATTAAATTTTACATTTACAACTTTGATGGGAAAAAGCTGTAAAACTGATTTTCCTTACTTTGAAATAAAATTTTCCTAATTTTCAGGTGTAAATTCAACATTAGAGGAACGCAATTACTTGCCGCTCAAAGGGTTAATACTTCTCTAGACAAATATCCCACGTAGAAATCATCCATGTACTACACATAAAATAAAATTTCCAATGTTTAAATTCTTTCGTCTTCAAATAACTCATAAAATATAGCTGTTTTAGAAATAGAGGAAAGAAAACTGTGAAACCCACTAAAATATTGGGTTCACAAAAATTTAAAAAAAAGTACACTTACAATGAATCCGCAATACTTTGACAAATGAGAAGAGTAGTTCGAAATTAAAAACGGATAAATTTGTTAAACTGGATTAGAAACAGAGTAGAAAAAAAAAAAAACTATATCAAACATATTGGATAGATAGATCCATCAACATTTCTGTCCTCTCTTTTCAGCTTAAAATATTTTTTTAAAACAGTATAGAACATTTTTTTGTCCTTTAATTATAAATAGTACTTGCTGGGCAACATATAACTATGATATGTTCCCGCACCATGTTGGTTAAATCAAAGTAAAATTGCGTAATTTGTTATTTCTGTTTGTATAAATATTTTTTTATAAAATATAATTATGAGTGTAAAATTATAATGTTTATATATTTAAGTAAAATAAGAGTGTAAGTTCATACAAAAATTATTAAGTTGATTTTAAATAGTAAATATATATTTTTAAAAAATTGTTGTATTGTAAAATGAATGTATAATGTTGATTAGAGTTCGGATCTCAGACAACAACAATAGCCAGACGCCATGGTGTCGTTTTATGACAAGCCAATGGAAAGTGGTGTATAATTAGAAATCGTAAAATCATAAAAACGTTGGAATCAATTTATGGCCCCAATAAAAGTGTTGGGATAAATTTATGGCTTTTCAGACCACCCAAACTTTAAGGCAGATAATAATATTAAAGTATATGTAAGGGGCCATTTGCAGACTGCTAGCTAATAGGCCTATCGAAGTATAATAAAAAAATCTTCTCACATCCAATAACAGTGGACTAGACAAAAATAGTTCCACCCACTGCAGGAGCTGGTGTGCAAGAAGAATAAGGTTTAAAAAAGATAGTCTGAAAAAAGATGTAGAGGACGCAGGAGCTCTCCTGAAAGCCCGTGCAATGAGTCCCGTAAGCCCTAGTAAAGCCCAGGCGAGATGGACATATCGGAGCGAGCCTAATCGAGCCTAATCAAGCCTAAATGAGGATGTCTTCCTGAGGTACCTATCGGAGTGAGCCTAATCAAGCCAAATTGAGGATGTCTTCCTGATGTACAGATCGGAGTGATCCTAATCAAGCCAAATTGAGGATGCGTTCCTGATGACACATTGCCATGATCCTAAGCAACGCAACAACTCGGAATTTGATGAATAAAGGCCACCATCCCGTATATTAAAAGAAGGTACTATTTTAAACATTTTCTTTTACCACTTAAGATCATATGAAAAATCTTAAAAAATACTTTTCTGATATTTTACGGTAGAGAGTTATCTGAGATCCGACAAAACCAATAATTAAATAAGTTTAAGGTAATTTTAAAAATGAAAGAGAGTTATTCTTTTAGCAAAAAGAAACGATTATAATAATTAGAGTACGTGAAAATATTGTCTTTTTTTTTTTTATAAGATTAAACATACTTAAAATAATGAGAAGCAAACAAAAGTGTTGCTTTCTATTTTTTGAATTGATATTATGTTTTTCTGTATATAGTTATGTTCAATGTAAATAAAATATTTAATCAAGTTTTAAAAAAGTTTCTGTAATTATTTAATTAATAATATTTAAAGTGTGTCAATTTATTTTTTACAGCTTAAATTTTAGTTTAATTCATAAGTGGAAGAGTTCGTCTAAATAATTCACAACGCAAATTCTTAATTTTATTCGTAATTATTCAAATATAATAATTACATTTTGACGCGAATTATAATTTAATTTTATTAATGCTTCGCGTTGCTCTTCTACTAGAATTTAGGTAAATACGATCACTTATATTATTTGAATTTATCTAAGGTATATAAAATTATATACCAATTTGCTATGAGGTTGCTTGGATGATTTGGACCATTTAACGATTTTGGATATAAATTAAATAGAAAATAAAAAGGTGTAATTATCTGTCCAGCATCCCCCCCTTCATAGTAAAATGGTGCTATGACTCAGGAACGATCATCTGAGGTAATTAGATAGTAAAATGGTGCTATGACTCAGGAACGATCATCTGAGGTAGTTAGATAGTAAAATGGTGCTATGACTCAGGAACGTTCATCTGAGGTCATTAGAAATAATAATAATAATAATAATAATAATAATAAAGGAAAATAAATTTAAGTATTATTTTAATGTCACAATTTTAAAGATATTGTAGGTATGTAAGTTTAATTGATTAAAATTTTATTAAAATTAATTTTATTATTGTAACAATAATGACACACATATAATAATTTTATATAAATAAAATGAATAATATATGTTAGCAAAAAAAAAAAAAAAAAAGGAAATGAAAAAAATAATTCTGGGATTTATAATAGGTAAATTTAGGAATTACAATTTTTTTTTCTCTCTTTTCTCTTTTGGTTGGATCTCAGTTACCATTGAGAAATAATGGCATGCACATCACAGATGACACATTTGTAAAAATAATTTTTTTTATATACTGTATAAATAATAATAATAAGAATAATGAGTAAAATTTTATAATATGACTGGTATAAAAATGATTGAAATGTCAAGAGATCATGATTTTTGAAATGGTATCACCTTGATACAAAAGAAAATTTATGAGTCGTACTACGAAGTAGTAATACAATATTTACAAAAAAAAAAAAAAAAAAAAAAAAAAAGATTGTTTTTTCTGTAGAAAAAGACAGATATTTTTCTGTTAAATGAAATTATGTTGTTTTTTATATATACGTGTATTATAAATATTTTAGGGGTATTTATGTGTGTAAAAGAATAATCGACAAAACAACTTCATCTCCTAAGAAATTTTTTTTTAAATTTTAGTGTTGTTGTTTTTATGTATTTATGCAATTTAGAATATTTTCATACATATGTTGTAATATAGAGAAAATAGTATGAGATGCAAAATATTCTTTTAAGAAGTATAGGACCTATTTTGAATTGATATTTTGAAAAAGTATACATTGATTACTAATATTTGTTAAAAATGACTCATACGCTGGATATAGATACACGTATTAAGTTAGTGTCACCATTTGACAATAAAAAGAACAAAAACATTATATTTTTCTTAGAGGAATTTGATAATATTTTGAATTCGACAGATATACAGGAAGAAACTAAATTATTAATTTTAAAGGCTAAAATTACTGGAGACGCAAAACATATTTTAAGTAAACAGATTGAAACATATAACGAGACCAATTATAATTTATTTAAAAATAATTTGGTGGAGTTATTTGGTACAAAACTAAGCTTCCTTAATGCTCAGAGCAATTTCCTAAATTTAAAACAGGCCGCAAGTCAAACGATAGAGGATTTCATTTTGGAGTTTAAAAAGGGTGTAAAATCTTATATCGAAAGTGCAGGCGAAAATGTGGATAATAAGGAAGAGAATTTTATCGAAATCTTAAAAATGTCGAATTTTTTAAATTCAATTAGACAGGATATTGCACTAGATGTGCGTAAAAATGCGCCCAGGTCCTTCAAGGAGGCATGCGAGTTAGCAAAACTTATGGAAAGTGCGTATAATGAATCAAAGTTTGAGGAAATTAACGCAATAAATAAAGAAAACAAAGATCTTTATGAGAACATTATAGAATCAAGTAAGCAAAACAAAGAGCTAATCGAGAAATTAAAAGGGGAGATTGAAAAACTAAAAAAATCAAAGAAAAAAAACCATGCAATTAGAGATGATAGTGTTCCGCGGAATAAGAAACTCTTTAATAAACACAATGATTATCAGGGTCCCCATTTCAATAACAATTTTCATTATAATGATTATGAACGATATTATAATGATTACTACAATTCCTTTAATTACCCGACGCATTATGGGATGTATGATTATTCACAACCTAACTGGAATTCGGGAAATAGGGATTTTGGATATATTTCTGAGAATTATGATCAAAATGGGTATCAATTTGAAAAGCGCAAAAAGAAAAAAAAATGGGCAAAGAAAACAGCGAAATCGGATCAAGATTCGGGATTTTCAGAGACGGAAATCGATAAAATAAATAAAACAATTGCAAATATAACAAATGCAGACAAAGATAGTCTGCCAATTATATCACTAAGTATACAGGGCGTCGAAATACAAGCGTTACTGGATACCGGAGCTGCTGTGTCCCTTTTATCACCTTCTTTATTCAAAAAAATTAAAGATACAAACGTCAAAATCAAATATTTGGGCAATCAGATCCAAATTAAAACTTTAACAAATTCAAAGATTTTTTTTAAACAATGTGTAAAATTAACTTTTCGATTAAAAGGTATATTCACAACAGGCACATTTTATGTCACTAATGATGATTTTGATAGGCAGTACCAAATGTTATTAGGGTACGATTATCTCAAAGAAAATCATATGATTTTGGATTTATGCAATAAAACATTAAAATTTAAAAATCAACAAATTAAATTAAACGTTGCAAGTGAAGTAAATAATTATGAAGTGAATAACATTACGCCATGTAATTCAGGGGAACATTCAAATAAAAGTATGTTTGCCATTACTAAAAATAGAATTTTTCTCCAACCTGAAGAATCGAAAATTGTAAAATTAAAATGCCCAGAGGATATAAATATGTCAGATGTAATTATTTTTGACCCCATTCAAGAAAATAGTAAATTTTCATGCGAGACTTCGTTACACGAAGTTCAAAAAAATAATAACATAAATATTATAATAAAGAATAAACTGTTAGAAAAGTTAATTATTCAGAAAGGAACTAAAATGGGGGAAATTATAAAGAACTTTGAGTGCAAGCAAGATGACTCAACTGATAATATAGAGAAAGGGACATTTTATGAAATAAATAATTTAAGCATAGAAGATGTAAGAAAATTGCGAGAAGCAGAAATTAAAGAGACGGATTTCGATTTAAGCCATTTATCAGAGGAAGTACAACAAAAATTTCGAAAAATTTTAATGGGCAATGTTCATGCATTTTCAAAAAGTTATCAAACATTGGGGCAATCAGCGTTTGTTGCACCAAGTTTTCAATTGAATCATGAATTCCCGGTACAAGCTAAGCCATATAAATTGCCTCAGGCAGTAAGACAGTATGCGAAAAGGGAAATTGAACAATTGTTACGGGCTAAAATTATAGAGAAGACTGACTCCGAGTATGCTTTTCCAGTTATTTTCGTTAGAAAGAAAAATCCGAGTAATAACCCGAATGCAGAACCCAAGTTTAGAATGGCAACGGACCTAAGACTATTAAACCAAATTTTACAACCTTATACTTATCCGATGCCGGACGTAAAAGACTTATTACAAAAAATAAGCGGTAAAAAATACTATACGGTGCTAGACTTACATAGTGCTTTTTTCCAAATAAATTTAAAACCAGAAGATTGCAAAAAATTAGCGTTTATTACGGAATTTGGAAAATATATGCCACTTCGTTTAGCTTTTGGCACACGAAATTCTAGCGCAATTTTTGCAGAAGTAATCGATAAAATTCTGGGACATTTTGACAAAAGCAAAGTATCATACTACATTGATGATGTGTTGATATCTGCAAACACAATAGCAGAGATGACGAAAACCTTAGAAGAAGTTCTACAGGTATTAATAAATCACAACATGACAATCGAACCTTCAAAAATGCAAATTTGCAAAGCAGAAATAGAATTCCTAGGATTTAGGGTGAATCAAATGGGATATTCTCCATCTCAAAAGAATATTGAAAAAGTAAAAAATTTAGTCAGACCAAAATCGAAAAAGGGGGTCAGATCTCTATTGGGCTTAGCGAATTATTTTCGGACGCTAATACCCAACTATTCCGACAAAGTTAACCCTTTAATAGAGCTGACTAAAGATAAAGTTAAATTCAGGTGGAGTCCAGAAGCAGAAAAAGCTTTCCTGATAATTCAGGAAGAAATTGTACAAAAACCAACACTCAGACCCCCCGATTTTAACAAGGAATTTTTCTTATTCACGGATGGGAGCAAAGTTGCAATTTCAGGTGTTCTAGCTCAAGAAAAAGATGGTCATTTGCTACCTGTTGAATTTTTCGGGAGAAAACTTAGAGAACCGGAAAAAAATTATCCGAGTATTAAATTTGAGTTATTAGCAGTGCATGAAGCAATTATGCATTTTAAATATATGCTTTCAGGTAGAAGATTTACTGTGTTAACTGATTCGAAAGCACTAACTCAGCATTTACATTTACAAGATAAATCGGAAATTATAAACAGATGGGTAGCAGATTTACAAGACTTTAATTTCGACTTCGAATTCGTCGAAGGGATTAACAATCCAGCAGACTATTTGAGCAGGAATTTAGATAATCTTACAACAGACAGAGAACTCCAAAATAATTTGTTTGCAAGTAACATAGCACTTACAGACGAAAATATTAAATCGGAGCAATATGCAGACGAAAAATTAAAAATTATAATAAATAAAATCGAAAAAGACAAGAATAATAGAAGCACGAAGAGATTTGCTTTAAATCAAAATAAATTATTAATTTTGAAACCTGGTTCAGATAAAAAGGAGCTTTTAATTACCCCGGATTCATTAAAAATTGCAGCCATAGAAGAAGCTCATAAAGCGCATTTCGGATTTCAAAAAACCTATGATAATGTGAAAACAAGGCTTTTTTGGCACGGAATGTACAAAGACATTAAACAATATTGTGCAAATTGTGTGCAGTGCCTCACATCTAAACAACACACAACAATAAAAGTCCCTGTTAAAAAAATGGTGAAAGATCACGAAGTCGGTACAGTCCTGCATGCTGACATCATTGGACCTTTAAACCTCACGTTAAGGAAAAACAGATACATTTTAATTATAATTGATTCGACATCGAGATTCCTGGAAGCTGTTCCCCTACGAAACGTAGAGTCACAGACTATATTAAATGTACTAAATAAATATTTTGCAAATTATGGGATGTGTAAAGAAATTATCTTTGATAATGCAAAATATTTAAGAAGCGAAATTATGAAAGAATATTTGGAATCTTTAAACATACAAAGGAAATTTGTGAGTGTATACCGTGCGCAAGGAAATGGACTTTGTGAAGTTACCAATAAAATATTAAAAACATCAATTGTAGCTATGTCGAAACGCACTACGGAATGGGACATAAGACTGGATTTTTTTTTAAACTAGCGTATAATTCCTCGAAACACCGCGCTACGGGATATAGTCCCTCACTGCTATTTTTCGCAAGGGAAATAAAAAATCCCTTCACAGCCCATATTCCTTCTGAGAAAATATATACCCACTCTTATGTTAAAAGCAGAATACAGCATATGAAGGAAATCAAAATTCAATCCCTTGCAAACCAGGAGAAAATAATGCAAGAATATATAGATGAAGAGGCATACGAAAAAGTAAAGGATTTAAATTTGGGTCAAACAGTATATTTAAAATGTATTGGAAAACCAGGCGCATTAGAGCCAAAATTTCAAGGACCCTACGAAGTTACTAAAAAGTTTAGAAACTTTAATTATTTATTACAATATTTTCCAGATAAATCAATAGAGCCGATCAAACGACATATGGATCAGCTGTACGCTCCGAAATATGCAACAGGTCATACAGAGGCGGAAATTACGAATTTACAAGGGTCTCAGAAAAAAATTAAGGGTGAGAAAAATTACAAAAATAAATGTGACATTTGTAAAAGAAAATCGCACTTAACTGAAAATTGTTGGTTCAAATTGAACAAAAATACGAGTCAAAAGGGTGACAAACTTACTAAAACGCATTATAAAAAAAATAATAAATATTCTGAGAATATAGACCCATATTTAAAGTATCAAACAGACTATTATGATGAAAATATGTCGTTATATGGTTATACACCATATACAAACTTATACGGGGATGGTATACAAGATCATTACCCTTTCCCCCCTCCCCAGTATTATCCATGGTATATGAATTGGTATTAAAAATAAATCAAAATGCATAATTAATCGAATTTCAAAATTTAAAAATTTTCAAAATTTAAAAAAAAAAATTTTTTTCTTTTAGGTAAAAAAAAAATTGAAACAAAATTAATAACTTGCCTTTTTAAAATTCAAAATAATAATAAGAAAGGATAGGAACATGGGAACGCCAATTTGTCTCAGGGTTACAATATTGAGCAAATGTGCAGGGCGCACCCGAAAACATACTTATAAAATTATGTAATGTGCTTCACAAAACTTCACTGGAGCAGTGAAATATTTATCTCCAGGCAAAAGTTATATATATATATTTTTTTTTTTCGAATATGAATTAGAAAATATAAAATCTTCACAAAGCCAAATAACATTAAAACTTAATTAATTTAATAGTAAATAATGTTGGAGTAATTTTCACAAAAAAAAAAAAAAGAGAATTTTTTCTGTCTTCTATAAGGGTAGCCTTTGCTAATAGCCTTACAATTTAGATGACAAAATTTCAGAATTACTCTTTAAAATGAGTAGGTGTAAGCTATAGGTTCAGGGTAGTTAGAACAGCTTTATAGCATACTCATATATATATATTTTTTATATAAATATATGGTTGACAAGGAATAAATTATTAGTGCACTCTATATTAGGATAGCGGTCAGCTATAAGCCTAAATATAATAAAATATACAAAAAGTGCTAAGATTTATTCCGGTAGTTCAAGTACAACTTATATGCTAAAGTCTAGAATTTAGACAGCAGGGATAAGTTTTATGAACAAAAGTGTTATAAAAAAAATTTAAAAAAAGGATTTTGGTGTAGCACATTGGTTTTTAAAAAACATATATATGTATAACAATGGACAAGGCAAGTTATTTCAACATGATTGCACACAAAAATTATAGTAAAAAAAATAAAAAAATACACAAATAAATAATTGAAGTAAAATTAAAATTTTCTCACCAAAGGCTTTCTGTATAGGGTGCAATTTTGGCCTACGGCTGGGTATGCACCAACACCAACAAAATATTTGTAGAAAAATTATTCACAGATACATCAATATATAGTCATCACCTAGGCATAAATTTCAGGATTCTTGGCTGAAAAAGGAATCGAAGAAAAAATTAAGTATGGTATAATTACTAGATGTTATGCTCAGAAACAATAAAATTAGTAATATTATATTGTAAAAAGCAGCATTTTGAGTTTTATTTAGGAAAACTTTTGATTTTTAGGTTTTACACATTTATGGAGTGTCTAGCTCAGTAACAATAGTTCCTAGATTTAATAAAAAAATAATAAATAAAAATATAAGTTTGTGTTGTTTTCAAAATAAATAACAAAAGGTATAGCAATTAGCATTTACAGTTAAAATTTATGGAATTTTCAGCAAAATTAACATTAGACAAACATAGCTTATATTATATTTAACTTGATAAGCTAATTTACTTTTATTAACGGTAGTCAATTAGAATTAAAGTAGGCTTAAATTCAAGTTAAATTAATTAATAACATTGTTGTAGTGTAAAATTTTATGTAAGACTATTATATTTTTATTGTATATATAAAAATATGCAAATTTAATAATTAATAAAATGTATTAGCAAAATTATTTAATATAAATATTAAATGACATCTTGCTGAAATCAGCTAGAAATTAGATTTTTTTTTTTTTAAATGAAATATTTTATAAATTTATGTTATTTTAGAATTTAAGCATTTTTTTTTTCTCTTTACTTTCCCTTAGAATTAAATGCAATTCTAAATTTAACACATATAAATATACATAGTATTGATAAATTTGAGTGTGTGAGTTCATAAAATTTTTTTTATATATAATTTGGCCAATTTAACATAAGAAAACAAAATAAATAAATAAATATATTTATATATATTGGCCTTATTTTTATTAAAATAGGTAGTATGGCTTAATAAATTTATTTACTTAATTTTTTTATAGTACATACAGTAATTATTTTTTAAAAAACTTAATCTGTAACAATTGGGTGTAGATATTTATGAGTATACAAAGATTCTTTTCTGCTGGCAGAAATTCTTTGGTTCGGCCGAGTACTCATGGGTTACTACATACGATTTTACGTAGTAATTATCATTTACTTTTTTTATTTTTTAAATTATACAAGTGTATTAAGTACATTTTTTTTATAATTAAATAATAATTATTAATGTTGGATTAATAATAATAATTTATTATCTTTTATTTTTAAACATATCATTAAATTTTAGACAGTAGAATTCACATACGGAATGTTAATGATAAATAAAATTTTGAATAAATAAATTTTTATTTCATTCAGTAAAAAAATAAATAAATAGGAAAATTTAACAATCTTTTAACCCTCCGTCTACCAGACGGGTCCATTGGACCCGACAGGTACATACAAAATATTCATTCAAACCAGAAATTTCTTTAAAATAAACTAAGTATATAAACCAGACAAAAATAAGGTAAATAAATAAGTTAAATAGTTTTAAATAAAAATTCTGGTGTAGAACGTTTTATTAAAACTTGAAAAAAATTCCCGGTAGATCTAGGGTTAAGATAGAATTGTTGGCTAAATAAATAATAATTTAAGACAAAAAAATTGTTCTCTTCTTCGTCAATGGCATTTTCTGACAACACTATTTAACAGTATTAAATGAAGGTGCATTTTTAAGATCAGCGTAATGCATATTTTGCATTTTTGAGAGGCCGTAGAAGTCATTTTTCCGTGTTGTTTACATTTTAATAGTAAACAATATCATGAATCAAAATTTGTGTTTGTTAGAAAGGTCTAAAAAATATACAATGTAATCAGTTAAAGAAAATTATATGCATTTTTTTTTAATCCTGAAAGGAAATTTGGGTTAGATTTAAACCTGAATGCATAAAAAGCCACCCTCGCTTCAGTTCCAGTATGAGGCAGGAGAATTCAGATGCTAGAATCGCCATTTTTCCCCTGCAAAATAATAAAAAAAAAGCAGAAGGTTTACATTAGATACGATACAAATACATACACTGTTTATGCATAGATTATGTTTAAAATTACATGCAGGCATGCACAGTGAGTTAAGAAGAAAGTATATCAAGAAATTATACTAATTAATACGGTAATTACAAGCATGAAATGGTTTTAAATACATACCTTTGGGAAGTCGTAAAATTTTGTCACAGCACAATTCACCTCGCAGAAAGGAATTAGTAGCTGGACCAACCCCCACTTTTCGGGAGAATCGGGGACGTTCAATAACTGGTTTTATTCTCCTCTTTCCTTCTTCTTACTTTTTTTTTTCTCGTATCGGGTAAAGTTGGAAAGCATTGCGTAATGATATATTAAAGGAGATGAATTAGCTTGTACATTTTGACAGATCATACATGTTAGAAGTAACAAATAAATAAAATAATGTAACAAGTTTGTATACAATATTTTTCTGATTATAATTTGAATACATCAGATTAATTATGTGAAAATATAACATGTCATATTACAAGCATTGTATTTACTTTTATTCAGTATAAAATGTGTTTTAGATAAAACACTGTGTCATAAGGTTTTATGTGATGAAATAATATGTCAAATGCGTATGCCATTATTTTTCTTATAATGAGGTTTATTTCGGCATATTAGTTTCAGACAAAATTATAGCTTTGAATGTATTTTGGGCACTTAAACTGTAAAGTTACAAAATTATTAAACATGTGTGTGGTAAAGAAAAAAGGCTTCGAGAAAAACGTCTGATTGTCAGTACAGAGGTCTTCTATAAATGTGAATGTCAACAGACAACTATGCTATCATGTGTTGAACTTTCTGTTATGAAACAATAGAAGAACTTCTTATAAAATATACCAGAACCATTGATAATTGAACTTTACAGTCTTCGCTCAAAAACTGTGTAGATACACAGTCATATGGACACGTACATTCCTTCAAGCTTTACAAAAAAAATAAAACCAGCAATCAGTTTTTATTTTTTTTTTCCGACACCGGGAGAGATGCTGGGCAACATATAACTATGATATGTTCCCGCACCATGTTGGTTAAATCAAAGTAAAATTGCGTAATTTGTTATTTCTGTTTGTATAAATATTTTTTTATAAAATATAATTATGAGTGTAAAATTATAATGTTTATATATTTAAGTAAAATAAGAGTGTAAGTTCATACAAAAATTATTAAGTTGATTTTAAATAGTAAATATATATTTTTAAAAAATTGTTGTATTGTAAAATGAATGTATAATGTTGATTAGAGTTCGGATCTCAGACAACAACAATAGCCAGACGCCATGGTGTCGTTTTATGACAAGCCAATGGAAAGTGGTGTATAATTAGTAATCGTAAAATCATAAAAACGTTGGAATCAATTTATGGCCTCAATAAAAGTGTTGGGATAAATTTATGGCTTTTCAGACCACCCAAACTTTAAGGCAGATAATAATATTAAAGTATATGTAAGGGGCCATTTGCAGACTGCTAGCTAATAGGCCTATCGAAGTATAATAAAAAAAATCTTCTCACATCCAATAACAGTGGACTAGACAAAAATAGTTCCACCCACTGCAGGAGCTGGTGTGCAAGAAGAATAAGGTTTAAAAAAGATAGTCTGAAAAAAGATGTAGAGGACGCAGGAGCTCTCCTGAAAGCCCGTGCAATGAGTCCCGTAAGCCCTAGTAAAGCCCAGGCGAGATGGACATATCGGAGCGAGCCTAATCGAGCCTAATCAAGCCTAAATGAGGATGTCTTCCTGTTGTACCTATCGGAGTGAGCCTAATCAAGCCAAATTGAGGATGCGTTCCTGATGACACATTGCCATGATCCTAAGCAACGCAACAACTCGGAATTTGATGAATAAAGGCCACCATCCCGTATATTAAAAGAAGGTACTATTTTAAACATTTTCTTTTACCACTTAAGATCATATGAAAAATCTTAAAAAATAATTTTCTGATATTTTACGGTAGAGAGTTATCTGAGATCCGACAAAACCAATAATTAAATAAGTTTAAGGTAATTTTAAAAATGAAAGAGAGTTATTCTTTTAGCAAAAAGAAACGATTATAATAATTAAAGTACGTGAAAAAATTGTCTTTTTTTTATAAGATTAAACATACTTAAAATAATGAGAAGCAAACAAAAGTGTTGCTTTCTATTTTTTGAATTGATATTATGTTTTTCTGTATATAGTTATGTTCAATGTAAATAAAATATTTAATCAAGTTTTAAAAAGTTTCTGTAATTATTTAATTAATAATATTTAAAGTGTGTCAATTTATTTTTTACAGCTTAAATTTTAGTTTAATTCATAAGTGGAAGAGTTCGTCTAAATAATTCACAACGCAAATTCTTAATTTTATTCGTAATTATTCAAATATAATAATTACATTTTGACGCGAATTATAATTTAATTTTATTAATGCTTCGCGTTGCTCTTCTACTAGAATACGATCACTTATAGGTAAATACGATAGAGGTAAATACGATCACTTATGTTATTTGAATTTATCTAAGGTATATAAAATTATATACCAATTTGCTATGAGGTTGCTTGGATGATTTGGACCATTTAACGATTTTGGATATAAATTAAATAGAAAATAAATAGGTGTAATTATCTGTCCAGCAGTACTCAATTTAAGAAGTATTTTATTTTGAGATTGTTTTTAATCAAACTTATAGAAAAAAGCGAAGATTTTTCTTTTTCATACAGATTTTTTTAATATACAACAGGCCATGGAAAATCCTGTACAGTACAACGGCGACATTAATAACTTCGTGTGTTCTTAGGCGAAAATAATTCTTTTATAAAAAAATTAAATTTTATAGTTGACTTTTTTGTATATTAAAAGCGTTACTCTTGTTAAAAATTACATTGACACGTAATGAATCGTAAGTGAAAACTGATAAACTAGTCAGTTGATACAGTAGTATCAAATTAATTGGTACAAAGAAAAGATTTTCACGTTTCGAATGTATTTGGTATAAGTTCACTTACATCGGTATTATAGATATATAGTACAATATATGTCCTCCTCTGTCTTTTATGAAATAATTTATCGTTTTTTGCATGGAATCCAACAATGTACAACATATGCTTTTGATATCATCATGACGATATGAAATTTTTATGACATTCTGCATGAGATTTCTTAAGGTTAAACAGTCCATTGTGATAATACGTCTCTTCAAAATGCTCCACAAATTTTCGAATGGTTTACAGCAGGAGAATTTTTAAGCCCAATCAAAAACCTCTTATTTCTTATTTGATGATAAAAACAAACTAAGGTCTACTCTCGCTTGACGTAACGACTTTTTCAAACGTTTCTGTTTGTTTTCACGATTTTCAGAGATGTCTCATAAACAGAGTTGGACAAATTTGAAATTCCAATTATCTGAAATGTAATTGCAGTTTCATTGTATGTAATTAATTATAGTTAAAATTAAATACCATAATTTTTCTTGCAGCACTGTAACCGGAACCGCTCCAATCCCATTATTTTACAAAATTTCTGTTTTTTAATGTGTGTAACTGTAATCAATTACATTCAATTAACCTGTAATTACACTGCGGATAATCGAGATTACTCATTTGCTCAACTCTGCTCACAAAGAGGCTACTTCACTCATGTGAAAACACGCGGTCTATAATATTAATTATATGGGATTTTCTTTTTAAATATCTCTTTTGGATTTCATTATTTTTATTTTTTATTTTATTTTACTTTTTTTGCATTGGATAGCTGAAATCGATCTCTACAAACACAGTTCTTTAAATTCTGATTTTGATTGCAGGTTTTCTTTCTTTTTTCTTTTTTTTTAATCAGGGAACTTTCGCTTTCAGAACAGGTTTCGAAAGTGAATGTATCCTCATAAATAGAAACGTGAAAACAAAATCGGAAAAGTAAAAAACGGCCTTTGTAGACATCACCCTTAGCTATATGATGCAAAAAAATATTTAAAAAAGTGGAAATGTAAACGAGTTGCGAAACAGCACTGAAAACTGGCTATATGAAGCAATTAAAATAATAAAACATTCTAAAAAATCACCATAAAATAAAAAAAAAAATTACATAGGACGCGTTTCGAGCTAAAAATATAACAGTTCATCATCAGCTACAGTAAACACGTATCCTTAAGCTGACAAGGTCAAAAATGAACTGAAAGGTAGAGAATGTTGCAAAGAATGAAACAGATGGCGCTAGCTGAAAGGAGCGCATGCAGAAGCGAAAAGTTTTGCCAAAAAGATAGAAGAGAAATTGATCGGGAAAAAATGGCAATAAAAGAAATAAACAAAATTTAAATATAATAAAATATGTAAATTAAAAAATATAAATAATAATAATAAATAAAGAAATATAAAAGAATAAAACAAGTAAAAACCAAAAGATTTTTTTTTTTTTTTTTCTCGAAACGCGCCGTGTGTATTGTTTTTATTTTATGGTGATTTTTTACAAAGTTTTATTATTTTAATTTAAATGTAAACGAGTTATTTAAAAAGAAATTCTTCCACAGGACTAACTTTAGGGAGCGGGGTTTTTTTTTCGCGCGAGTGAAGCAGACCCTTAATTAGGATATATTGTTAAAGATGATAGAATACATTACTCCTATTCCAATCAACAAGTTATGAACTATAAAAAAAGTGAACGGGATGGTCGGTCAATTTCAAATTAACAAATTTGCTATTACATAATTTTATAATATAAATTAAATAACATAATACGGTGGATATAGATATATATACAGCATGGTTTATAAGGTCATGTCCCTGCACGTGTGAGTGTGTCAGGTCATGAGGAGCAAGAATTACATAGGAACTAAGGGTCGGAAACGCGATCGTGATGGTGCAATTACATCGTTACCGTGACGCAAAGAAAAGTTAACAACGGGTGTAAAAGTACCTTTATTTTGTAAAAACTTAATCAAAACGAAAATTACAAATGAAAAATGTTACAACGCATAACATGTGCTCAAAATGTCACCCATTATCCGTGATGCATGCTTCACATTGCTGCCGCATAGAATCGTGAACACGTTCCAATTGGCCAGAAGTCCCCCGGACACGTTCCGCCGCTTCAGCGATCCATGCCATGAGCTCCATGGCCGATGGAATGTGTGTCTCGTTCACCTGAAACTTAAAATATCGCCAGAGGTAGAAATCTAAGGTGTTTAAATCCGGGGATCGTGGTAGCCACGGTACCGGGTCGATTGGATCGTGTTCGCGATTCCATGCGGTGCCGATGTGAAGCATGCATCATGGCTAATGGGACACATTTTGAACACTTGTTATGAGTTGTAACATTTTTCATTTGTATTTTGTACTTCCATTAAGATTTTTGTAAAATAAAGGTCTTTTTACATCGTTTGTTATCTTTTCTTTGCGTCACGGTCACGATGCAATTGCACCGTCACGATCGCGTTTCTGACCCCCCAGAGTTTCTATGTAATTCTTACTCCTCATGACATGAGGCATGACCTTTTGAACGACCCTGTATACATTAATATAAGGAGGGTGATATAACTTTAGTAAAAAAAAAAAAAAGTGGATTTTTTTTTTATTATTATGTAATTCATTTCAGCAATACTACTTTGCTTTAAAGAAATTTAAAATGATATTCAGACATTATATTAAGTTACACAGAAAAGATAATTTTCTTTCATTAAGAAGGAATTCAAATTTAGTTATGTAAAGATATCATATATTTATATCTAATTATTCACCCTAATCCGATATTTTAGCCATAATGTCATTTAATATAAAAGCAAGATGAGCATTTCTTGAATAGTAAAACCGATTAGCATCTAAATGGATTTATATATAAAAAATGTCATTATAACTTGCTTTATTGCTTTCTCTATACCAAATTTGAAACATTAAATGAATAAGTAGTCAACTGACATACTCAGTTGATTAGATCCAGGTGAGGTTAGCTTTTGAATTTAATTCGAGTCACGTTTCATCTAAAGTTCGTTATGAAATTAAATCTATCATTTTTCGACAGTAAATATTTTATTTGACATTATTGTATGTGAAGAATGTTTCATTCATTAGGACGTAATGTAGAAGAGGTCGAAGATTATAAAGATTGTACTCATAAAACAGTTTACGAGTTACAAGAATGTGAATCAGATATTTGAACAATTTCAAATTAATTTATCTGCGGCTATATAATGTCATAAAACTAATAAATTGAAATATGTAAGGAGAAAGAAAGTAATTTATAGAAGGATACTTTGAATATTTTATACAAGGGATGTCAAAGTAGAAGAAACATTTTTATTATTTGTTTTTGTAGCTGTGCTTGGCATAGTACATTCTAATTTTTATGTATAAAGTTAACAGAGAAGTTATGCAAAATAAAATATTCAAAATTTGAAATAAAATATAATTTTGAGAGAGTGTTTTAATTATTTGTATGTTTGATAGTAAGCTTAGTATATTTAACGTTTTTCTTTTGAATCCTAATTAGATATTAAAACAGATAAAATAGCTATTTGTTGTAATTAAATTCCATGAAAAATCAAATTATCGATATTGTTCGTTAGTAGTATGATTCTGCAATTAATTTCAAAAAGTTGTATTTTCCTTCAACACAAATTAATACTAATATTGAAGAAGAGCTCTAAGACTATTTGATAGCTTCAGAATTAAAATGCTTTTTTTGTTAGGAAAAAGGAGTTCTCATTGTTTTATTGTTGTTATTTAAACAAGGAGTTCCAACCCGAGCTTTCCGTGTTACAGACTTTAGATGAAAATCACACACACACACACACACACACACACACACATATATATATATATATATATTAGTTGAAAACTCTAATAGATATTTTACATTTAATGCATGTTTTTGAGGCTTTTCTCTAAAAATACCTACAACCATTTTAAAATAAAAAATAGCCATTATGTATTAAAACAAAGTTTCAAAATTAGTTAAAAGTGATAATTTCGTATTGGCCTCTTGCCGGTATTTAAAAGTTGGAGAAATCGCAATGATCGCTAGCCTTGCAAATTATTTTTAAATAAATAAAAAATCGGTGAATTGAGATACAGTTTTCAAACAAATCCCGATAAAGTTTTCAAACAAATTTCATTACAAAGTGCAATTTTTTCCCTATTCGAGGGTGCAAAAAATTTAAAATGTGCGATATATATTTTTTTTAAATGCAACAAAAACTATTAAAAGTTAAATTTAATCGACTGTTGTTGCCGTTCGAGAACGGACGTCAGCTTTACACATAGGCATGTTTGTCCTTTATAATATAGATGATAATCTAAATGAAATATATCTATCATATAATATGTTTTTATTATTATAATATACAGGGTGCGCCATAAATTCGTGCAAAATTTAAAAATCCATAATTAAAGAAATAATGGTCGGAAAAATTTTTGGTTTGCGCGAGTATGATCAGACGGATTTTGGATTTTTTTTTCCATGAATAATAAAAAAATGATTCCAAGAATAACCAATAGAGGGCGCTCACATGCCATATTGAGACGTTTTATGCAAATCAGACAAACACAAACAGACATTGAAAGAAATCACAATAACATGACACTGTGCATTAACTTTTATGGTACTAAAAGATGCTCAACATGACCACCACCACAAGGTATTAGGCAAGTGAGGCGTGTCAATACGCCTGTAAAAGCTGAGTGTAGCATGTCGGCATCGATGCCACCGACGGTCAGTCGAATGGCATCTTTCAGTTCCGCCAAAGTGGCTGGGGAGCACCGATAAACACGAGACTTTAAGTATCCCCACAACCAAAAATCTGCTGGGGTCAAGTCTGGAGATCGTGGGGGCCATTCAAACTTACAACCTCGACTTATCACTCGGTCTTCAGTGAAAGTGTCTAACAAGAACGCCTTGACTTCACGTGCAAAGTGGGGCGGGGCACCATCCTGCATGAAGGTGACGGAAGGTAACGCATGTCTTTCCTGCAATGCAGGCACAACTTGGTTACGCAAAAGCGTAAGATACCCTTCTGCAGTGACTGTACACGTTTTCCAGCCGGATTCAGGACAAGACTCTTCAAAAAAGAAAGGACCCAGAATGAAAGCCGCGGTGAAACCACACCAAACAGTCACACGAGGAGAATGCATTGGCTTGGTCTGATACTCCCGAGGGTTTGACGTCGCCCAGATACGACTGTTTTGCGTATTGACGTCGCCATGGAGTGAAAAATGTGCTTCATCCGTCCACATGACATTCAGCAACCATTGTGGGTCACGATCCATTTGTGCCAGTGCCCATGTAGCAAACTTTAGTCTTTTATCTGTATCTGCCGGTAATAACTGGTGAAGTGTCTGTATCTTGTACGGATACAGATCCAAGATTCCGTGCAGAATACGTCGAATCGACGATTCCGGAATTCCCGTTATTCTACCAGCTTCACGAGCACTGCTACTTCCCGTTGATGTCTCGGCTGCCATTTCTTCCATGGCACTTTTTACAGCATGGACGCGATCCGCGTTCAAGGATGGTCTGCCACTACGTGGACGATCCTCCAAACTCCCCGTTTC
The DNA here is from genome assembly GCA_963932465.1 of Maratus speciosus. Classification (NCBI taxonomy): domain Eukaryota; kingdom Metazoa; phylum Arthropoda; class Arachnida; order Araneae; family Salticidae; genus Maratus; species Maratus speciosus. The sequence goes on from OZ010792.1 coordinate 177,758,298, forward strand.
CTCAAAACGTCGTACTAAATTGAGTTATTCCATTCAACGAAATAGGGCTTTTTTGCGCCTTTAGTCCTTTCTCCGTGCGAAACTTCCTCAATGCAATAGTAGTGGATTCCCCATTCTTGTAGAACAGTTTGACCAGCAGCGCTCGATCTGGTAACGATAGCATGCTGCCGAGATCGAATGACGAATCCATTTCCATCCAGGTGTTTTATTGCTAGCCTAATTTGCATAAAACGTCTCAATATGGCATGTGAGCGCCCTCTATTGGTTATTCTTGGAATCATTTTTTATTATTCATGGAAAAAAAAATCCAAAATCCGTCTGATCATACTCGCGCAAACCAAAAAATTTTTCCGACCATTATTTCTTTAATTATGAATTTTTAAAGTTTGCACGAATTTATGGCGCACCCTGTATTAAATTTGTAACCGAAGAATTGAATCAAAAGTTGGAAAAATCATACAAAATAAAGAACCAAAATTAAAGTCATAACCTAATCTATATTTAAACCAATAGAATTATCCTAAAATGAAAACTGTAATTTTTATTGAGTGTGAATAGTGGAGAAAAGGAGAATATTATTTCCTAAAGAAAATTACTTAAATCTTGTTACTCGTTAATAATTTTTATTTTTATTATAATCCTTCATCCCCTTGTAACGTTAGCCACAATTCTTGTTTAATGTAATTATCACGACATTGAATATTAAAACCTGGTAAGCATCTGAATGGATTTTGAGGTGGAAAATTTCATTACTGAAACCTAGTTAATAGCTTCCTCTTTTCCTCACTTGGGACATTAAACAATTAAATATTTACTAGATGTGCTGGGATGTTTATGTCTACGTGAGAGTAAATTTTAAATGTCAATTGCAGTCACTTTTCCTTTAAAGTTTATTATGATTTTAAATGTACTATATTTCGAAAGTCAATGATTGCGGTTGATTTAAAGTTTGTGAAAATCATAGCGTTCATTACGATTTATTTTTTAATAATCGAAACATATGAAGATTGCAAACCTGAAACGATTTTCTAAAAAAACAGATATAAGAAGATAAAAGTGAAGGTTGGACAGTTTCAAAAGTAATCAGTTATTTCTTTATAATATTAATTTAATAATTCCACAATGACATTTCATTTTAAATATTATTTAAGGGTACATTATATGCATTATGGCATACATTTATCACAAAATCATTTTAAAAAATGTTTTTTGTAAAAAAAAAAGGAATTTTGTTTAATATTTTAGAACTTTTCAAAATGAATATCAATGAAAATGCCTAATATTTTTTATACAAGTTTGCTTTATATATATAAATAAAACTGTGCATCGAATTATATATTTTAATATAAAGGTAAGAAAAACATATTTTCTAAATTATTTGAAATTTTAAGATTCAAAATTTCAAAATATTCTTTTTTTCTTACCTTAATATTCAAATATACAGGGTGATACATAAATATCGAAACAATAGGCTATTTCCTTAAATATTGCCCCTAGACCCATATTTCCAATTGCAAAGTGTCATAAAAAAAAGGTGCAAAATTTAATGATATAAGTTGCAACTCCATGGGGGGTTATATTTGAAAAAATAGGAAAATTAATTTTTTATACGGCCCCCGTATTGTAAAATTTCCAATCAGGAAAACGTTCCTTATCCATTCCTGAATTAAACACAAAAAATTGCATCTTCATATCTGAAAAATTCGCAGAGTTATGGCCGTTTAAATATTTCTTCAGGTTTTAAGGGATTAGGCACAAATTGAAATGCGTACAATCCAAGAAACAATGTTACTTTAAGAGTTCTAGGAAACATGTAAAAAATATATTTGTTGAGTTACAATTTTGATTATTTTTTTCTTTTTTGGTGATGGCTAACCATATAATTTGCAAACAAAATCACATCCTAATATTTCTCATAAAGTTTTTAAAAAATTTAAATGATTAGTATTTTTTTAAGCGGATTTAAATTAAAATCTTTATAACTCGAAACATTATTCATTGGATTTCATTTTTTTTCCTTTAATTAAAGAGGAAAGTATAATTTTAGTTTTGTTTCAGGATTTTTTTACATATTAATTTTTAAAATATTAAAAATATTTATTTAAAAAATTATGTAACTTATTTTTAAAAAAATCATATTTTCAAAAGTATTTTTTTTATTATTATTTGCCGAAACAAAATTAATGTCAATCAAAATTAATGTCAATAATAATCAAAAAAGACATGTTCCAAGTTTGCACCTTTTTTATTTACGATTCTTGGCTTATAATAATTTAAAAGCAAGAAATGGTAAAAAAAAAAAAAAAAAAAAAAAAAAAAAAAAAAAAAAAAAAACCATCATGCAGAAAAAAGCATTTAAAGTTTTAAACATTGAATGGCTCCTAATAAAATGTTTAAATGCTTTTTTAAAAAATTGCACGTGAAAATGTAACTTCCTTCTGTAGCTTAAACTTCCGATTCAGTTTAACTTTTGTCGTTTCCACCTCCTTTTTGTACTATTTAAATGTCCATAAATAAATGTTAAATGCGTAATTTGAAACAATGTTTTTTCTAACATGCCGATCAAGAGTTTTTCATAATTTTAACCCTCACAAATTCAGGCTTTTTATCGTCCCGTCGGGGTCGTTAAAAAAGCCTGTATTCTGGGGCTGGGCAGGGCCAGATCCGGGATTGGTGTTTTTTTTTTTTTTTCTGAAGTCGCGACCAGGCCTGGCCTAACGTATTTTTTCATACCAAATCGGGTATTGGTGTGATTTATAACGGCCAATTATCTACACGAGGAATATGGGCCCAAAGGGGGGGGGGGGAGGTGTGCCTTCGGTGGAGGTCTTTCTAAGGGAACCTAACCCGTATTTACTTAAGGTTATCCAAGGTTCGAAGAAAACCACTGAAAACTCCGAACGATTGGGCCGAAGGGCGCGATTGGGTTCGAACCCAGCACCTCCCGTATACCAGATTTGAGAGAAGAACCTCTCGGCCACTGGTTATACCGACCCGGGACTGGCTTCCTTATTCCTAGGTCTCCCCTGAGCGGAATTTTCAGTACCGGTCCCGAGACAAACCTACATTAAGATCATTATCTCTGACTGACCTAATCCGTGCAAAAATAACTAAAATTTGGCTCAGCCGAAAAACTTTTACAAAAAATGCAAATATTTTTAAATGGTCATTATTTTACAATAAAACTTTACAATTCATATTTTTAAAGAATAGTAGATTTTAAGGCAAAAAAATAAAATAAAATACAGTAAAACTAGTGAAAAAAATCTGCCTATGACGGAATCCTTTCTTAAACGGAAAAACCTATTGATCTATGGAAAATGAATATAATAATACCTGAGAAAAATTAGACTACATTTACAACTCCTAAGAAGGGAACTTGTCTTTGATGCTTTTTTTTTTCTTTCCTCCATCTTAACAGATTTTACTTTATAGTATTTTTCATTGTCTCCAACACATGGAATACGGATTAACAATATTAAAGGAGAAGTGAATCATTTACATATAAACAGAAATTCATTAATAAAACAAATAATCACAGCTTTTGGCGCTTCTTTAAAAATAATAATTATAAACATGAAAAAAGAATAAGTATTTTTGGTGAGAACTCTTCCATACGAAACAACTTTTAACCATATAGATGTAAAAAAACTATGTAGAAATTCAGTCAGGCCGGGCCAGGCTACGATTTGAACTTTTTTCCAGGCAGGGTCGAACTTTTTTTCCTATGGGTCGGTTCGGGACCGGATCTAGATATTTCGACCCGTGCAGACCTCTAGTGCAGATCACCAGCATACTTTGAAAACAGGCTTAACGTAAAATCTATACGCTGCCTATTTTATGTCCAAAGGAAAGGCACTGTCTTATATCGACTCTTAATAATTTACAATTTGTGGATGATCCCTATCTTGCATTCAAAATGAGTCAAAAGCTTGTCGCTCAGAGGCATGGATAAATGGTGTAAGTCACGAATTTTGGATTTTGATATCTCTGCGAATTTTGAAGATATCGAGATGAATTTTTTTGTGTTTAATTCAGAATTGGATAAGGAAAAATGTCCTAATTGGGAATTTTACTCTACGGGGGGCATATAAAAATTTAATTTTTGTATTTTCAGATGTAGACCCCCTATGGAGTTGAAAGTTATCTCATCAAATTTTGCACCTTTTTTATGAAACTTTCCAATTGGAAGTATGTACCTAGGGGCATTATTTAAGGAGTTAGCCTATTGTTTCGATATTTATGAATCACCCTGTATAAAATTCGATGAACACTTTTATTGCAATATGTAAAGCAAACTTGTATAAAAAATATTAGGGATTTTCATTGATATTCAGTTCGCATGGGGCATTTTGAAAAGTTCTAAAATATTAAGGAAAATTCCTTCACTTTCTCAATGTTTTATATATATATATATATATAAATGAATGTATGCCATAATGCATATAATGTAAAATTAAAATGTAATTTAAAGTGAAATTTACAAAAATTAAAAAAGGATCCTCGTCCCTAGTATTAAAAGTAAAATAATATTTTGTATATGAAAATAAATTGTATTTGTATTCATTTTTGAGAAAAGTATTTATCTCTTATTCTGCAATCTAATATTAATAATAAAAATGTTGTTTACTATTATAATATATATGCTATATGTATATATATATATATATATATATATATATATATATATACATATACATATATGCCTGAAAATATTTAAAGTATAAAGTAGTCACTTAACAATCTTGTGATATGCAGTATTACTTGATAAGTAATATTTAATAGAAACGAAACCATGTTTAATCTATAAATCATAAAGAGTTCCTCTCTACGAAATTACGGCAGTCAGACATCTCGAATAACTTCATGTTCGGACTTATTATTGAAGAGGCAAATATAAAGACAGCACTACGGTTTCAAGTTGTTCTAATTAAAGATCGCGAATGATTTTAAGTCCAGATAAAACATTTCAACATATTACTAAACGGTTAAAATTTATGAAGTTTCTTCTTGTTAGTTTGAGCTAGTCAAAGATCTCTAATGATTTGAAGTTTGAATAGAACATTTAGACCTTTTAATAAAAAGGCAAATCTTACACAGACAGCACTTATCAATCAGCTTGCTATATAGAATATATATGAAAATAACGAAAAAGCTGCTTAGTCCGAATTAATTTAACTTCCAAAAATCTAATAACAGAGCTCAGAGACTGATACCTGTTTATCACAGGAAATTTTACGATGAATGATAATGGAAATAATGATATTTTTAATAGGAGACAGTGAGGAAAGTCGGAATCTGTAAATGTATAAATATATATGTTTATACAGTGGACTCTCTCTATTCTGAACACTCATCGCACCTACCACAACTGTTCAGATTATGAGAGTGTTCAGTATAGAGGGAGTTTGAAAACGACTACTATGTACTGAGTTTATAGACTGTATAGAATACTTAGCCTGTATAGCCATGCCGGTTACTGAGATGGAGTTGTGGAATTTACACTCATGTTCCAAATTAAGAGAATTTTCAGATTTTGTCGATTATCTCAAGAACTACTGGACAGATTTTAATTAAATTAGGTATGTACATAGGTTAATATAATGAAAAAAAAACATTCAACAATTATAATAAACACGCATGATCGTGCGTAAGACTCATCAGCGTCAGAAGATATAAAACAGAGCTTACAATATTGACCTAGAAAATGGGTTAATAGGGAGTATGGACCTTTCTACACAGCTCTCATAATGAATTCATACTGGAAATCAGGCAGTTTATGAGAATCTGTGACAGTTAGTTTTGCTCTCCCAGCAACGCTGTTTTCAGGATCTTGGTAGTTCTAGGAGGTGGAAAGCGAGTTTCAGTGTTCCTCCCCAGAGCGTTCGAGACATACTCTATAGGGTTTACGTCCGGTGATCTGACGGGCCAATCCATCAAGCAAATATCCTCAATTTCCAGAAATTCGTTTACTAGATGAGCGCTATCCGGGAGCGCGTTGTTGTCCATTTTAATGAAATCAGAGTCAACTGCATTCCTTAAAATTCGAACATAGAGGTCCAAGATATATAATCCCTAAACCTCACACCAGTCACAGAGCCTTTGCCAAGCAAGGTAGGGGTGTGCGCCCGTCAGACATGTTGCCTGGCCGGACCATCAAACCTCCCCTGCCATAGTAGTCTCTGTCTCGTACGTTGAAATGATCCCTGGTTTTATCCAGATGAAAATACTTCGAGAATCAGAGTTTAGGTTTAACTGAGACTCATCAGTGAAAGAAAAGCGTTTCCCATTGATGCCTGGTCCAAAGTCGAAGATCTCTACACCAAGCTAAACAGGTTCTCCTATGTGCAGAAGTGAGCAGGACGCAAACAGCAGGTGTTGTTGTAAATAGCCTCTGTCATGTAAACACGACATGTTTGTCATGTTTCTGCAAACAGTAACCCTTGAAACTCGGCTTCATGTGGCCGCATAAAGATCATGAGAGAGCTGAGAAGTTGTTGCACTCCTGTGATGGACAAATAGTGATTTTAATTAGGCAACGTGGTTCTTGGACGACCTTGCCTAAGTTTTCTCTCTAAGGATCCAATATCCCCAAACTGTTTGCAAAACGTCGACACGACACTGGGTATTACATTGAAGTCACTAGGAATTTGCACTTGAGACTACCCTGTTTCCATTCTCCCCGCGATTCACTTCCTCATTCCATCATCCAAACGTTGGTGATTACTCATTCTTTCTGTTTGCTTTTGAATTTCGTGGATGTTGCAAAAAAGACCTAGATATTCGGTGAGGTGTGCGAGCGAACAAAACGCGAAAATTGCCTCGCTCAATTATAAAGTCTGTCTCTCTACTTGTTCCGCCCATACACATGTGTACGTCTACGTATTCCACACTAGAGTTACATCGCTGTTTTGAAGCAATAGTTTCGCCTTTCTTTCGGTATTTTGCATGACATTTGTAAAAACATGCATTTTTTTTTTTAAAATTTAGAACATGTGTGTAGATTTTGCGGCTAGAGCAATGTCAAACTAAATTCAGTTGGATGTGAACTCTAACATCTCATTTGTTTATTTTATTAAAAAAGTTTTACAAAAAATACTATTTCATATATACAGTACATTACTTGAAAACATAATCGGTACATTAATTAAAATAGTGATTAATTTTAGTCTGTTTTTGCAATGTGTATGCTTGTGCAGTACATATTTTATCTAGTTGTTTAAGAAGTTGAAAGGCTTCCGGGTGATGTTCAGCCTCATACTTAAACAGCTCTTGAATTACTTGGCCATATTGTTTGAATGTAATTGTACTTCTTGTTCTATTGGTCAATTATGGTTCTGTGTCTTCTTCACTATCCTCTTACACTTCAACGATGTTGTTGTCGCAAACCGGATGGCTTCCGTCGGCTTCGAGATAAGCTGCAGATTCAATTTCAGCATGCATCTCCTAAAAAAATGACCAAAAGTCCCTCGCAGCTGTTGCTTCTTGGTTCTCTACTCTTAATTTCTGATTCTCACGCAGAATCCAGCTTAGCAGAAGCATCTGTGAATGGTGTGGGGGATTACTTCATTCCAAGCCGTTGATATCCAATGGATAGCATCCATGACGTTGATCTTCTTCGTTAGTTCGGTTGCCGAATTTGCCTCCTCTATCCCCAGGGACATTTTCTTCAGAAAATGGATTCGGTGATGAGCTGTAAACGTCTTGATTACTCCTTGATCATGTGGTTGGATTATAGAAGTACAGTTCGGTAGCAGAAACTTCGGGCTCACGTTGATCAGCTGCATATTTGTATGTGATTTGGCATTATCCACCAAAAGAAGAATTTTTCTTCCTTCTTCATCATCTCGTTAATGCACTCCAACCATTGGAAGAAAATTGTGACTGTCATCCAGACTTTTCAATTCGATTTATAGTGCACATACAATGATGCGATCTTCACATTTTTGAAGCATCGTCGTTTTTCACTTTTTCCAATCTCAAGTAGTTTGAGCTTCGCACCCGTAAAACTGGCACAGAATATGGCTGTAAGTCTTTCTTTCAACGAGTTCGTTGAAACTTTTTATTCTTTTGCAACTATGTTTTTTTGAATTTCCATGATGGGGTAATTTCCCGGATTCCGAATGCAAAAACACGTTCAGTTTATAGAGAGGTGGGGTAAAATGGGGACCAAAAGTAGCGTTCATAATAGCGGGGTTTTCAGATTAGACGATCTTCAGAATGCAGAGAGCTCATCTTTTGTTAAGTCTATGGAGTTTTGCCGGGATCGTCAGAATGTGTTCATAATACTGGGGTGTTCACATTAGAGAGTGTTCAGATAGAGAAAGTCCACTGTATATAGGAATTAATATCTTTAGAAAAGTGAAATTCTTGAATTTTTTAAAGTTTGTTAGAGAGTTTGTTAGAGGGGGGGGGGTGATGGTCTGTTACAATTTCCTGTCCGAAACGCGTCCTGTGTATTCTTTTGTTTTATGGTCATCCATACAAAATTTTCTTATTTAATAATACTTGATTGTGTGCATTTTGTAACTCTTTCTACAACTGCAGTTATCCGCCATAACACACTATTTTAAATGTCCCGATATCTCATAAATAGATGAGCATGAACAGTAATGGAGTAAAAATTAAAAACATCACTCATACTAACTCTTTCTCGAATTACTAACAAGAATCAGAACATTATTCAACATATTCTAAGAAATGAAGAATGTTTTTTCTTAAATTTACAGCATAAAGTGAACGGTTCTGCCAACGCTCTACTAACAAATCATAATGGCATAAAAATGTGACTAATCCTAATAGATTTCTAAATAATGTATAGCAATTAATTGTGTACTCAAAAATATCTTAGTTTTCGTTTACATACATCAAACATTAAAATAAATTTTCAATACTAGCACCTATGTTTAGCGTCATATTTGAGCTCTTCAGTAGATTGCAGCATCAACAATTAAACGAGAAGTCAGTCTGTAAAATAGATTAGGCTTTATGCAAGCTTACATTTTGAAAACTCTAATGTTCATCATTTTAACCCTGTTAAAAGATATTGCAATGTCTTTTTAACACAATTTCACGAAAACGAATTAAAAAATATTTTTTTAAAATTAATTTTTGAAATAAAATATAAATTGTAACCCATAATGTTTTTTAAATAGAAATGAATTTTTGGAAACTTAAAATATGGTAATCCAAAATTATAGCTCTTTCGCTAAATACTTTTTGATTTATACTTTAAAATTTACACAAATTGTAATTTGTTTTGGAATAATTAAAAATGAATCCAGTATTCGGTGTTCAACGTTTAAACGAGTTTAATTCCTTAGCTATATGGCTTAACAATATTCTGTTTGACATCTAAATGTAAATTATATCAAAGAATCCGAAAATTGTGTCTAAATTAGGACTTAGTATGTATTATTTATATGTTTGGCACAATCTGTATATGATGACAATTTATGTACAGTATGTACTCACAATTTATGTACAGTAGTTTTTGTTACACATCATGACTAATAGATTGTTACCAGCTACACTTCGTAGCTGGAGTAAAGGTGAATTTTTTTCTTATGGTCGGATTCTATAATTTTACTTGAATTCAGTTTACAATCTTTCAGAAATAGATTTCTGGCATACAACGTTTCTGATACTTTAAAAAATGATTAAAATCACATTTTAAAAAACGTTAATTAATATTTTAATGTATAAAACACAAGCTGGAAAAAATAAAAATACAAACGTTTATTTTATATAAGTACGAAAAATAATATTTCTTATATAAATATATTAGTTGTTTAGCAATTTTCTAGAAAATGAGATAAAATAACCGTAGTTTTTTATTATGTAACAAAAGAATGTCAAACTAAAATAATTAAAACACCAAATAAAAAAAACTAAGACAGACTTGAGTACAGTTAAAAAATAAAATTTATAAAGAATATACTTAAAATCAATTAAAAATACAATATGTAAACGTTTCGCCAAGTGACACGCAAGGCATCATCAGCAAGGCTTGGCGAAACAGTTACATATCGTATTTTTAATTGTTTTTAAGTATATTCTTTATAAATTTTATTTTTTAATTGTGCTGAAGTCTGTCTTAGTTTATTTTATTTGGTGTTTTAATGGTTTTTAAATTCAGACGTTAAATGTATATGTACTGTAAACTAAAATAATGTTTAAAAAAATAACAAATCAAAAAAATTGAATAGTTGATTTTAAAATTTAAATGCAAGAATGGAGAATTATAATACTGTTAATGCTACAGATATTTTTTTTCTTTTTGACACACATTAAGTTGAAAAATTACCACAGCACTCCATTAGAATAATTTTATAATATATATGTTGTCTAAAAAGCAAAGCCTTTGACTACATTTTGAATTTATAATGATTATAGATTAGAAAATTCACAGTTACGTTACTATAAAATATTTTGAAGTAATTTTTTTATTTCAAAAATCAGACATATACATTAAGAAAATTCGTGACCCGTTATAATGCTTAAATCTTGCTTATCCAAAAGTAAAAAGATGTCTTGCGGAAACAGATATTAAGGAATCCTAGAAATCTATATGCGTGTTTTTAAGGGAAAAAAAGGAAGATTCATGTTACTTTCTTAAGCTACAATATCGTTTGAATGGTTTATTTTTCTGCTATTTTGCATTTTTCCTCTTGGCAACCGAATAAAAATCTGGTACCGACGTATTTCATTCTAAATAAACATGCATACATGCATACACCTTTCTATATTAATATCTTACTATGTGATTGTATCAATGCTAAAAATTGTATGTTACGTATAGTGGCTTGGGATTAAACTTGTTTAAAAGTTTTCTTGCTGAAATCTATTTAATTAAAATTCTTGTTTATTGTGATCATACAAATGAAAGGAATGTGAAAGTCATTCTCAAATCCAATTTTTGGGATAATTTAAATAAATGTTCATACACATGTGTTATTTTTTACATTTTTTTAAATGTTTTGTATAATCACTATATTGCTATATCATTTTATATTGTTATGTTGCGTATCATCTTTCAGTAACAAAAAATGTTTATTCGTTTTCTGGTTAAATCGTGTTTGTCCGGAAGTAATGTATGTGTTACAGAATTCATTCTAGATATGTGTGCCGAAATTCTAAGGGATTTTTTAAGAATAAAATGCTGGAAAGAAGATCCATGATACTATCTTTAGCTGTAATAACTTTTGAATGGTTTAATTTGTTGATATTTGCTTTTTTCGATGTTCAAAATGATGATTACAGTGTGTTAAGAAGACAAAAGACCACGTTGATATTGAAAATTATGAAGTAAATAAAGGTTCTAATTATAGTTTAAACACACGAGATATCAAAATACAACATATTTATTAAAATTAGTTTGCAATAATTTTGAATAATGCAATTAATAAGTATGTTAACAAAAATATAAGCAATTATTTAAAAATATGCTGTTAACAAATTATAAGACCACTTGTCTACAAACAAAAATAATATGAAAATTAATACGATATATATCCTCCATCTTTTCTTATAACCTCAAACATCCTGTTTTTTATAGAAGTGACTAGGTGATTAAGTACAGATTTATAATCTTCAGATTAAAAAATGTGGTGCCATTCTTTCACAATGGCTACTTCTAGTTGATTGTCAGATAAAAACTGTTTATTAAAGTATAAACTTTACGACTTAATACACCCCAAAGATTTTCCATAGGGTTCAAGCCTGGACTTCGACTTGGCCGTGACAAAACATAAATTGTTTTCTTCTTTAAACTATTGATGGGTGGATTTAGTCACATAGCAAGAAGCATTGTCCTGCTTAAAAATCCAGTTAGCACGACCTAAAAAAGGTCCAAACGGTATCAAATGTTTATATAACATAGCCAGATATTACGCAGAGATCATACGTCCCGAAATTTAGGGTAAATAGCATAATCCATCATTATTAAATACTTAATCATGCCAATACTGTTTATAACGATCTGGAACGTGAAGATTAATCTTTTTTCATCTGAAAATATGACTGGATTCCATTTCTTGTCCCATGACATGACATTTTTAGACAATTTCAGTCTTTCTTCTTTATGATGTTTCTTTAACCTCGGTTTTTTCAAAAGTTTCATACATTTTGAATTACTATGTGATTAAAGATACTTCCAAACTGTTACGCTTGATGTTCTTTTGCTGAAACGACTCGAAATTTCCCGAGTTAAAAGATCTTTTTGAGTTGATGATGGAAATATTTGTCGATCATTCCGTGCTGTCAAAATCTTTTTTCTTCCAGATCGTTAATTTTATTTGAATCCTTTATTCTAATTATTTCATTGTGAATCGCAGTTTTAGAACGTTTCATTAACAGAGCTATTTCTCGTTCCGATTTAGCAGCACCCTTTCAAAACAATTTTTTTTTTACTTCGGTCGCAGACAACTCTGTACCCTGCGGCATCTACAAATATATCGTAAATAACACTATCTAAACCTTCATCTTTGCTTCTCGGGAACTTTCAGGATATAGAAACGCGTACGTTTTATAATGATTCGGATGTGGCGTTATATATGCTGATTTCCTCAGGTGGTCTTATAATTTCTCAACAGCCACCTTATTTACGTTTTTAAGAAATAAGAATATTTTAATAAAATGTAACTTAAATTTTAATCCAGCAATTATAACAGAAAACTTTCTACGATCAATTTTATATACACTCGCAAAAAATTTGCATATTTTGTCTTTTTTTTTCAGAAGTGCAACAATTCGTCAGTGGTCTTATAATTTCTTAACGCACTGTATTATTTCGACTTGTGTTTAAGTCCAATACGCTTTTCGCCAGGTCATATTTTACTGTGTAGAAATAGTCCGTAATTGTTATACAGTCGCAATAATATCGCGTGATTGCGCTTGTGCCTTTTCCATTTTTTTCCGATTGTCGTAATTAAAAAAATGAAAAAAAAAATTCTGATTCGCCTTGAAGAAGTCATAATTCTAATGTTCAACTGAACAGTTGCTAGTGAATATTGTCCTTTACACAAGTAACTTCATATACATTTTTTCATGAAATGCTTAAATTGAAATGCTCGGCTACCACAGTAAAAGCTACTAAGTTGAAAGCACGTGAAGCTAGAAGAGATTAACTTTTAGAAAGGTTTCCGCTTTATCCAGTGTAACTGCATCGCATTACTTTAATCAGAATTATCTAATTTATCCTTTTAACACTACTTCTACTGATGTCAAATGGCACGTTTTTAAAGTTTTCATTTAGGGGCTATACAACGTCATCAACATTTTGCTAATTTTGGACCCCCCTCTTTCCTACCATATCATATGTTATCATTCGTCGAACCCGCTTCCCGGTGATATCGTTATCTGTGTCTGAAAATGCTTTTATTTTTACATTATTTTTCTTTCTTTTTATACGCTTGCAGTGATATACACATATGGTTATACATTTATTAGTTGGATACTTTAAGGATTCAAGAAATTGATAAAATATCAATATCTGAAATAAACTTATATCAAGTAACATTTAAAAATGTTAGTTATATTATCCCCCAAGAGATATCTTACGATATCAAATGCCTGACCCCCCCCCCTCCCCCTAATGTGATAACATTATAAATGCATAGCGCCTTATGTTTATAGACCTTATATATATGCCCATTATGTTATGCTTTTGCTTGTCGTTTTTGAATGCAATAAGCTCAAAAAAATGTCTTCAGTGTATTAAAAAGGATTTGTAGTTTTTTCAATCAGATTATTACAAATGAAAAACCATAAATCGAAGTCTGTTAAAACGTGTCATTTGACGATGGTTGAAAAAGCGTTAAGAAGTAATCCATTATAGACAAAATAGTTTTTACAGGTTTTATTCTTATGGAAATATACCAGAAAAAAGATTACTGTAATTAATTAATGTATTATTTTTGAGTGACTCTTTCATACTGTTTGCGGTTTAAAATTGATAAGTAGTTATAAACGGGAACTCTTAATCAAACAACTATTAGCATTAATAATTAACATACAAAAATATATACTAAACAGCTATTTTTTGCGTGGAGTATAAGAGATACTCAAAAGTGGGAAGCAATGGATAAGGATTAAAAAAATGTTCGGAAAACGATGTTCGGATAGAGAAGTAGTTTGAAAAGGAGATGTTTTGTGATATTTTTTAGGTATTAAAACATCATTGAATTGTTTTCTTTGCATTTTTAAATTGTTTTCAATATATGTTTCATAATAAACATTTGGTGTTTCGAGAAGTTGTTAAAAAAGCTCTCTTATTTTTAACAGATTTCAAAAAAGGAGGAGTTATCAATTTTATGCGTATGTATATGTTTTATGCACACTAAAAAAAAAGTAAACATCCCCTGCTAACTCTGCAACTAATTATAACAGGAGAAAGTTACTGATACCAAACGATTAGAAATAAAGCCTACTTTTAAAAGATGTATATAAAATTTGCTTAGGGGGAGGGGGTCATCTACAAATTAAAAACAGACCAAACTTTATTTTTTTCAATTGAAACACCGAATTTGGATAATATAATTTAAATCTAGGTTCAAACTATGATAGTAAACGACATTTCAAGTCATTTGGATAGTCAATTTCTGAATTATAAGCATTCAAAACTTTGAACTTCTAATGTTAAATTTCATTTTTGTATTTTTATTAATAACTCTTCAAATTTTGATCCTAATGTGACAATTTTCTGTGTGGTTATAACACTAAAAAGCCCGAAGATAAATACTTCTAATTGGTAATTTAAAAAAAAAAAATTATGAATTATGAAATTAACATTCGAGAAAAATATGAACAGCAAAAGCTACAATTTTTTTGATGGATTTATATTTATTATGTATTCTTTATGCAAATTTTCAATTTAAATTTTTTCTTCCAAGTAGTTTTATAATTATGCTTAAAAAACTTCAAAATGATGATTTAAGCATTATTGAAAGCATAATTTGAAAAAAATATATTTTATTCATTTGAATGAAATATTTGGCCTGGCAATAGTTGAAAGATATTAAGAGAGGGAAAGGGTCACATTTGCAAGAAATAATACATTAGTAGAAGTGACATAGTCTTTTTGTAGCATTTCATCAATATAATACTGAACTTCAATTTGGAAAGATCCCCTATAAATAGGTTCATTTCTTGCAAACTAATTGTATGAATTTCATGAAAATATAGATTTAGGCTAATAGAATTTATTTATGTTGTCAAACTTGGGTATTGTTATTGAAAAAAAACAAAGTTTGGGTTCGTTTCGGTATGTAGATAGCCCTTCAGCAAATTTTATATGCATCTTTTAAAAGTAGACTTTATTTCCAATCATTTGGTACCTGTAGATTTTTTTCTACAATAATTTTTTACAGAGTTAGTAGGGGGTGCTTACTTGTTTTCCTCGACTGTATATATACACTGGTCATCAAAATTAAAGGATAATGAGAAAAAATATGCTCGCTAAGTTAATATTGCACCCAATGCCCAGTGCTGCACTTATTTATGTTAATTAAATACTTTTGAAATAAAAATTGCACTTCCGTGTATACGTTATTGTCGAAAATATGCAAATTAAAGGATTGACAATGTGGTTCGCAATGGACATATGTTGGAATTCTGGTCTGTATTGTTGTTTAAAGTGAATGTGGTGTCAGATTGTGATTAGTATTCATTATTTTTGGCCCAACGGCATCATTTATGTCAAGGTCAAAAGTGGTAGAATCGAGGAAGGTCAAACAAAATGGAGGTCGCCCAAGATTCGAATATCCCCCAAAGTAGCATATAAAAAGCTTCGAGCTGCTTTTTAAGCACTGGATCCGTTGATAGATAACCTGGTCAAGGGAGGCCAAGAGCAACAACTGCATACGAAGACCGTTTTTTGTCATTGTGGCTCGAAGAAACGGCAAAGCGTCTACAAGAGATTTGGTTTGAGACATTCAGGCTGCCCTGGAACTCGAATTAGCCGTCCTACTGCTTTACGAAGGCATAAAAAATGAACTGTATGCGGGAAAACCAATAGCTTGCGTCTCACGCATTCGAACTTCGAAAGAGGCCCGTTTAAACTGTTGCCCGCGTCACGTTCAATGGAGGCAAGAAGACTGGGCTCAAGTATTGCGTAATGACGAGTCCAGGTATAGTCTGAACACTGATTCTAGACGTGTTTTGATCTGGAGAGATGAAGGAAGACGCAACTTGCCCTTCCCTTGTCCGTGAAATATCCTGTTCGACACCAGTCCTCTTGGCTCCATTCAACATGAGGACAGCAACAGCTTAAACGGACCGCTTTGGAAGCTGGAGTGAGTGGGACACAAACTATTGGTTTTCTCTCATACAGTCCATCATCGTTAAGCATTCGTGCAGCAGTAGAACGGCTAATTCGAGTTCCTTTGGCAGCCTGCAGGTCTGAGACCAGATCTCTTGTAGTCGTTTCGCGGTTTCTTCGAGCCACAATGACAAAAAACGGTCTTTGGATGCAGTTGTTGCTTTTGGTCTCCCTTAACCTGGCAGTCTATCAACGGATCCAGTGCTTAAAATGTGGCGGATGGGACGGTAAGGAAAATTACCACTATTTTTAGGCAAATCATGTTAAGACTAAGTGATAGCCACAATGTTCATTGATTTTTAGAAACAGTTATTTACATTGGAAAAAAAAAATTACATCGAAAAGTGCAGGAGTTATGCTTGGGGACGGTAAGACTACCACTAAAGCCACGATGCTTGAAATTGATATTTAAATGGTGATTTGAAGTCTACAGTAAATTTCCAGCCAAATAATTTTAAACATTCTTTCTCTAGCATACTTCTGCATGAGAAAAACTTAAAAAACATTCTGCGGCTGCATCTGAAGTGATTTTCTGTATAAGTTTAGCAAGAGGGATGGTAAGGAATCTAAAACCCAGGGACAAAAACTAATATCAACCAAAAAATAAAAATGTAAAAAAAAATAAAGAGTTCAAAAAATGATATCAACCGTAAAAATGTGTGCAGGTTAATTTTTTGCTACATATTTATATAAAAAAATTGTCCCAGTTTCGGAAAAAAATTACATCGAATTACTTTTACTGAAATAATTTTATACAGACAGCTCCAAACTTAAAAATCCGTTCAGGGACACGGAACGGTATAGGCGTTTTCGTGGTACTTGGACCCCCGACATCGTCCAAAACTTATTTGTCTCGTTAATATTGTTATGCAATCATGCAATGGGATGTTCGCCAGTATATAAAATAAAAAAACCAAGAATATGCACTAAAATAAAAATTATTATTCAGGGACTTAAAAATCAAAAGATTGTGAGAACGCCCCATATATATAAATAAATATATATATATAATCAAATAATTGAAGTAAATTTTTATATGAAAAGTTTATAATTATTACATGGAAGAGTGTTATAATATAATAATTAGTTTAAAAGACAAAGAAAAAAGCTTTATTTTTTTCATATGCAAGACAAGTACTACAATTGTCTAACTTTACTTCCAATATATATGTATATATATATATATATTACAAGAATTTAATTTATTGAGAGGATGAACTTTCACTATTAAACATTGCAATTTTCAATGTTTCGATGTTAAAATTTCTACAGTTTTTAAAAGAAGAATATCATTTTGTTGTAAAATAAATACAAACTGTATTATCAAGTACTATACCTAATTAAGTATTAAATTTTGAACTTGCTTGAGGATTAAAAAATGCTTCGAAATATGGCTGCATTATAAATTGAAATATATATATATACTCTTACTAAATCATTGTGGTAGAGAATACAATAAAGAATAGATTACACAGTCCTGCACTGAAGACATATTTTTGACAAGGTTCTGTTTTCTATGTAATTTTGAACGCAGATCACGAAAATCATGCTACGTGCCATTTTTTCATCAAATCGATTTTTCTCCACTATATGGAAGCACATGCCAGTACAGTATATTTGACTGTGATTCATTCTTTGTAATTTGATTTCGGCAACGCTACATTATTTGTTGCTGCTACAGTTGTTTACATTTCACAGCTGTCTATTTTTCTTGTAAATTTGTATTTTTTAAAAGGTCTCAGGAGACTTAAAATTGGAGAAAAAAAATTAAAAAAGCCATTTTCAACATTTAATATTTTAAAATATAAATGATTTAAAAACACAATTTTTATTGGGATGAAAGATGTATGTATGTTCTTTCATTTCATGTATTTCAAAATTACAAGGTACAGGATTAGTCTTTATAGGGCGCTCCATACTGTCAGACATCTGTCGAGAAGAAATTCGATATAACAGCTTACGAACAGGATTACAAAATAAATTTTGCAACCAGAATTACATTTTTCGTGCCTAATTATATTTCAGACAGTAGAAATTACCTTTAACCTATACACATTTGAATTCAAAGCATTTTTAAATTTTAAAAACAAAGTTGGACTTAGCTAAAACCAAAGTTTGAAAATTTCAACAGTATAATCACCTACAAAAATATTTTTTTGAACAAAAAAAAATTAGGTTCAGTGTATACAAACTAACATCAAATATACCTTTCAAAAATTTCATGAAAAAATATTCAGTAGTTTTTGAGATATCGTGCGCGTTATGCCCAAAAACGTCATTTTGAGAAAAATGATTTCAAAATTGCGGAAACGCCGCTTCAGCTATTGGCCGTGTATAATTCTAAACGCCGTAACTTCTGCTCTAATCTAAATTCCAAGGAATCAATTATATCAAAATGTTCAGGAAAGATAGGAATTTCACATCTAAAAAATAATAAAATTTTGAAAATTTTAAAGCATTAAGAGTCCTAAGACCCCTTAAGTTAATTTCCCCCGAAAATCTTGGTGCAATAAGAGCAGGAAGAACGCTTCCACCAAGACATTAAAGAAATGGGAAAAAAGATACCAGGGGCGTTGGGATGCTATAATTCTTGGAAATTACTGCTGAATGTTTTTTAAGGATAATTCAAAAATTTCATATAACGAAAAAAAAAAAATTGGTGTTTTACTAGAAAACGCAAAAGTCGATATAAGGCTATGGATTAATAAAAATGTGTCAGGTGTGTAGAAACGTGTTAAAGTGATTAAAAGGTATGTAAATATAGTTGAGCAATAATTAAAATGTGATATTTTATGTATTTCAACAGTTACAATAGCTATTAAATGTATTTTACATACATGTTTTTAAAGTTAAAAATTGGTAAAATTGATTAGAAAGTATATAAATAGTTATATCTTCATGTAACATTTACATATATTTTATATTCTATGCATTTTGTAAATATTAATTTCAAATAATATTGTTTTTCTCACATTATACATATTGTTTCAGTACAAAATGTGGAAAAACTGTATGTGATGTAACAAAAATGATCTTTTTTTTTTTTTTTTAATTAGCATCCCAAAATCTTGTAAAACCATCATAAATGGTTCAAAACATTTTCGCAAAGTTAAATTTTGAAAGCCTGTGTCATTCATGAGTTTTTGGAAAAATGCCATGAGCTTTAAGATTAAAAAAAGAAGCTGTTTGCAATGAATTTTCAATACTTGCAGTTTGCAACATTTCGATATCAAAATTTCTACTCTTTTTTAAAGAAGAATGTAATTTTGTTGTAAAATAAATACAAATGTGTTATCAAGTACTATACCTAAATTAAATTTTATAAACTGTGAATTATCTTTAGGATTCAAGGTATTTATAAAATATAGCTGCTTTATAAATAAAAAAAAGAACCTTGACAATTTAATAAAGTTATTGTGTTAGAGTATGCAATAAAGAAGAACTTATTAATGAGTTTTTTGAGAAAATTCCATGAAAAGTAAAATGAAAAAAACAATCTTGAATGCTTTGGCAAATGAGAAGTGTGATGCGAAATTGAAAACGGATAAACTGATCAAATAGTATTAGGAAAAAAAATTGAAAAAAGATATTACAAACATATTGAATAAGTCGATCAATCTCCATATACGTATATCAGTTCTTTTTCAGGTAACATATTTTTTGTAATATAAATATTTGTTTATAACTCTAAATAATGCAATATCATATACATTTTTTATATATTTAATTACATTAGTGATATTTTCAAGGCAGCCAAATATCACTCAATGGCTCATTTTGGTATACATAAATTCCCTAAAATATAAGCACCGTACTAAATATTAGCTATAAAACCTGTAAGAATCTCCAAAATTCAGTATGAAACATATTTCAGAGAAATTAGTAAGGAAAGGAAAAATAAAAGAAAAAATGCCTTACTTATCCCAGTTGTGAAACAGACTTTACAATTATATCATGCTAAGTTCAATAAACAAAAATGCATTAGAACTTCCCTTAAAAGCATTAGCTCCAGAAAATCAAGATATGGCAAGCATGTTGGAGAGATCGTTCAACCTACACTTATGTTTTTTGTTTTTAAAATGAAGCATTCTAAGTACAAATTGTAAGTTAAATTATGATTTAAATATAATCTTTTATTGCAATGTACTAAAAAAAAATAACGTTTTAAGGACAATTGATTGAAATAAATAGCTTTTTATAAAAGAAATAAGTTAAATTGCGAGTCATTTTTTGTCAGCTTGTTTTGTAAAATATAAAATAGATATACAATTTTAAATTCAGCTTTCTGACAAAAAAAAAAAAAAAAAAAAAAAAAAAAAAAAAAAAATCAACATCCTCTGAAGATTCGAAACCACATCCATTTAAACGTTGCCCGGACTGAAAAAAGCGCATTTACATATTATGCCACTGGTCAATCGAAGAACACCAGCTTATTTCAGATGCAATCTATGACATTTACGTGATGACAGACGTGATGATATATATGTACCCTTATTGCGCAAATGTTTTTGCACATGAGGAGTAGCGGAGGCTAATTTCAAATATATATTGTTTAAAAAAATGTTGCATTGACACTTAAAATACACCACACACAAAAAATTATGCTAAATGTGGCCCAGGAACCGTATTAAAATTTGTTGTATGGTTTGCTTAGAATGAATACAGAAAAGAAGTTAAATAAAAGATTGCAAAAAATAACATGATTTCCATAAAATAAATTTATATTTTATTAGTTTATTAATTTTACCTATTAATGAATTTTTGTAATTATGTTAGTAGTACTTTACAGATAGTTAAACACCCTTTGCATGATTAATTTGTTAAAACAAATGTGTGATTATAAAAATTTTCTGTCAAAAAGCTATTCAAATTTTTTTTTTTTTTTTTTTTTTTTTTTTTTTTTGCAACACATTTATTTGATAAAAGTACGTTCAATAGATAATAAAGATGTGCTATGATTTGCGATTAAGTTCATAAAGAACGTCACAAATATTACTTTCTTCTATCTGTACAAGAAGAAAGTATTAGATTCGTAAAAATTTTCGACTTCCGGTTTTCGACAGATTTACAAATTTTAGGGGTCAGAGATTCCGAAAATCATGTTTTTACAAAATGTCTGTCTGTGAGTCTGTCTGTATGTCTGTCTGTCTGTATGTATGCATGTGACACAAATTTTGTGGCTGCTCTATCTCAAGAACTAATGCACGGAATTTAATAAAAATTTATATTAGAGTAGTCCCTAATATAAAATGGTGTTGATTAGTACTTGTTGTAAATCGCCCTAAAGGTGGAGCTGCTATGCTGCCTTTTTCATGATTTCGGCAGTAGCTCTATCTCAAGAATTAATGCACAGATTTTCATCAAACTTCAGATTCTGTTATTCCTTGATATGAATTGGTATTGGTAAAGTTTCAGTGTAAATCGCCCAAAAGATGGCGCTGCTATGCTGCATTTTGCAGCATTTACACGATTTTCATAATAGCTCTATCTAAGAAGAAAGGCACCGATTTTCATCAAAACTCAGATTCAGTTAGTCCTTGACATGAATTGACGTTTAGTACCTTTTGGTGTAAATCGCTCAACAGGTGGCGCTGCTATGCTGCATTTTTTGGGATTTCCGCAATAGCTCTATCTCAAGAACTAATGCTTGGTTTTTCAACAAACTTCAGATTCAGGTATACCAAGATATGACTTAGTGCTGTTTATTTTTTGGTGTAAATTGCTCAATAGATGGCGCTGCTATGCAGCATTATTCACCATTTAGACAATAACTTAATCTCCAGAACTAATGCACGAATTTTCATCAAACTTCAAATTCAGATGTACTTTGATAAGAGTTGATGCTAAATTGATGTAATTTCCTATACTATTTGAATGATTTTATTGACGTGATTTATATAGAAGAAAGTTTTGTGATGACCACAACATACTAGTCTTATTTTAACGTCAGTAAATAAAAACGGTTTTTCAAATTTTTACTTTCAGTAGCAATAATCTGTTATTTGCAGCATTTAAACTCAAAATTTTCCACCCATATCTGAAGAAGAATATCATATAGTTATAAAAGAAGTAGAAGCTTCAAAGTCTAGATCTAAATTATATATATATATACCATATTATCTCTGTTTCAGCTTACAAAAGAGTTCGGAAATAAAGACACTCTTAAATTGAAAAATTACCTATATACTTTTTTTACTAATTTATTACAGTAGAATCTCCAATAGACAACTCAAAAAGTGTTAGCAATAGTTGTCATGACATACAAAATTTTTAAAAATAAGTTTGCACTGCACTTTAAATCTTCAGTCCAATGAGAGAAATTATTCAAAATAAGAACAGGATAAATTGATCAATGGGATTAAGAATGACTAGAAAAAAAGGTAAAATTACAAAAATATTGAATATATTGATCAAGTTGCACCTTTCCCCCTGTTTTTTAAATGCAATGTTTAAAAAAACAGTATATGTTTCTAAAAAAGAATTTTCTATTGCATTAGTCTTTTAGATTTATGAATTATTTTTTAAATACCTAAAATATTTTATAAATATTAAAACATCACTTAATGGCTCCATTCGTTTTAAATTCAAAGAAATATTTAAACAAAATTAGTTTAAAAGAAAAAGAATCTATATATATATTTCTATTACGTGGCACTAAAAGAAGACTGAATTTATTGCTTGACGTTTGGCAATAACCGCAGTAATACAATTAATTTGCCATATTACATTCCACGAATCAGAAGCGTGATTTTGCGTTGTTATGAAGATACGTTAATAATGTAGCGAACCGTCGAAGGCTCCAATGGATGTATACAGCGAAATTACTTGCATAGATTTATTCACACATAGCTTATTCTATTTAGGTTACACATACAAGCACAACACAACATCACATAAACAAAAGTATAATTATGAGCCCTTGTTCTAGGTTAATATCGGTTACAATTAATGTCTTAATACCACATCTCCCTTTCTTCAAAGATTAAATTTCTGCGGAGGGCGAACAACTCTTCCACTTCTGGTGATATATACTGATCTTGATGCTTTCGTGGAGACATAGATTAACGTTTATCATTGTTACAAGATGGATGAAGATTCTGAGAGCTTGGTTTCGTTGGACAAGGAACTTTCTGCGGTATTGGAAACTTATTATTGGAAACGTCTGGTTGAAGATCATCCACATCATCAGTTTCCGGCTGGAAAATAGTTGATGGGACAAGATGCATTCTGTTTCGACGATATACCCTTTTTCCAGATTTGACTATGTACGAACGTGCATAATCTAATTTCTGCTGAACCGTACCAGTAGCTCGATTGTCTGTGATACACACTCCATCTTCAACATCAAGATTACAAAGGTCTCGCACCCCGTGACTTTTGTTATAGTTATCTCTTTGCAGTTCTATTCTCTTCTCTCCCTTCCTTTGAATTTCAGCCCTGTTTTCAATTTTTGGCTCTAGTTGAGATCTTGCAATTGGCAGTGTTGTCTTAATACGACGATTCACGAGAAGCTCCGCCGGACTGAGGCCATTCTCTAATGGTGATGCTCTATATGCCATTAAAGAAGGTAAGGGTCTTCAGCTTTTTTGAGGTCGCATCTTGATGGATTTTACTACAGATTCAATGAAACCATTACTTTGAGGATACCTAGGTCTTGATGTGATATGACGAAATCCATAAAGCTTTGAGAATTTTGAAAATTCAGATGAGTTAATTGGCTCAAATTGAGGACTATTATCAGATCTAACCATATTAGGAATCCCATGTCTGGCAAAGATTGATTTGCAGTGGAAAATGACTTCCTCAGAAGTTAATCTTTAAGTTTTACGATTTCTGGATATCGTGAGAAGTAATCGGTCACGATTAAGTACCAAAATCCATAAAGCTTAAAAAGATCCATGTACACAGTTTCCCATGGTCTTTTAGGAAATTTGGTAGGAATAAGAGGTTGATGGCGATTAGTGGTCTCCATAATACATGGTGTAAAATTCTTTATCATTTCTTCAATTTCTCTATTTATTCCAGGCCAATAGACAGATGATCTTGCTCCTGCACGACATTTCGTAATTGCCAAATGTCCCTCATGAATTTGTTGCAGATCCTTTTTTCGCTGACAGGCAGGAATGATGATTCGACAGCCCTTCATTATGAGTCCATCTTGGATCGATATTTCATATCTATGATTCCAATGGGGTAGATAACTTGGTTCTAAATTATTTCTTGATGGCCAGCCGTTCAGGATTAAATTTTCTAGTTCTTTGCATGTTGCATCAGACTTTTGGGATTGCCGTAATTCTTCTAACCTATTGTATGAAGCGGGTAATGAGGAAATTACCATACGAATATAAGCATCAATTTCTTCTTCCAATTCTTCAACATTTTCTCTACTTTCTTGAGGTTGTATTGACAATGCATCGGCTGAATAAAGTTTCTTTCCTGGTATGTGGAATATAGAAAAGAATATCGCATCATCCTCATCTTCAACCTTTGCAACCGTGGAGATGAATCTTCAAGGTTTTTCTTTAAGAGGATTGGAATTAGTGATTTATGATTGGTTTCTAACCTAAAGTGAGTTCCAGTTAGGTAATCTCGAAATTTTTCACAACTCCAAGCTAGAGCAAGTGCCTCTTTTTTTATTTGAGCATATCTCTTTTTAGTAGGTGTGAGTTTTCTGGATGTATATGCCACGTTAGAAATCCTCCATTTTCTTGTTTTTGCCTCAAGGTGGCTCCTATTCTATAAGAAGAAGCGTCTGTTGTGACAATTGATGTTTTCTGTGGATTATGAACCTTTAAAACAAGTTGAAATGTCAGGTCATTCTTCCAATTTTGAAATGCTTCTTTTTGAGGTTCGTCCCAGACAAACACATTCTTTTGACTTAACATAGATGTTAACGGTGAAAACATTTCTGCAAAATTTGGGAAAAATCTAGCGAGAAAATTTGCCATGCCTAGCATTTGCTTTAACTTCTTTTTGTTCTTTGGTGGTGGATATTCTTTCACTGCTCTAATTTTATCTTCATCAGGATGGATGCCTTTGTCATCAGTAATATGTCCCAAGAATTTGATTATCTTGGCTGAAAACTTACATTTCTTGTCATTTATAGTAATACCAGCTTCTTTAAGTTTATTCAGTATAATCTTCAGTCTTTGGTCATGCTCAGTCTGATTTCTTCCCCACACTAAGATGTCGTACATGTGACAAATAGCACCATCGATATTTTCTAGCAGCTGTGACATTTTACGTTGAAAATGTTCTGGTGCAGATGAGATTCCAAAAGGCAATATTAAAAATATGTGTCTTTCAACAGGAGTGATGAAAGTCGTGAGATATGACGCAGATTCATCAAGCGGAATTTGCCAGAAACCTGAATTAGCATCCAATTTTGAAAAACATTTAGCACCTGTCATAGATTCAATGAATATTCCTCTGAAGGCAATGGATAAAATTATCTTTCCACAGACTTGTTTAACTGGACTAAGTCGACACATAATCGAACAGTTCCATCACTTTTAGGAAGGATAACGACCGGTGAACACCATTCTGTCGGTTTGGTTGCAGGAAAAATAACTTTTTGTGCAATCATCTTCTTGATTTCCATTTCATTTTACTTCAGGAGTGGAATTGGTATCCTTTTTGGAGCTGAAATAGCAAACGGGACAGAATTCGGCTTAAGCTTAATCGTATAACAACCTTTCAGTAGCCCCAGGCCTGTGAACAGTTCAGGAAAATCTTGCTTATGACTTACTGTGATTTCTGAAATATTAGGTCCCAATCCAGAAGCTAGTATTGCAGGTTTTCCCAATAAGTAGCTCTGCAGCCCTTCAATTACATGGATTTCTTAGTTATTTTCTTTTCCTTGTATTGGATTTCTTCAATAAGTTTTCCTGTGTGTATTAGCATTTTCTCATCCGGTCCGCAAAGCTTTTTGTCTGGTCTTAACGTTTTCGAATAAATCAAGACCGATGAAGTAACATTAATAACAGTGTGGTCTGCTCCGCTATCTATTTTGGTTTTACCTTTTATTTGAATAGGTACTGACCATAACAAATCATTACTATCATTAGAGCGTGTTTCCCTAATTGTTCCTAAGAA
This sequence comes from Maratus speciosus, assembly GCA_963932465.1. Lineage (NCBI taxonomy): Eukaryota > Metazoa > Arthropoda > Arachnida > Araneae > Salticidae > Maratus > Maratus speciosus. The sequence continues at coordinate 177,784,711 of OZ010792.1, forward strand.
AGAAATTTCAGATTTACTTTCATTTTTCTTACAAACTCGTGCACAGTGCCCTAGTTTTGAACATTTTAGATATTTAGCATCTCTTGCTGGACACACTTTTCTATTATGGGTAGATTTTCCGCACCATTTGCAAAGATCAAAGGTTTTTGGATTTTCTTTTTTCTCATAGTTCCTTTTATCAGTTTCTTTAAACCGTATTTATCTTGAGGTAAATTCACGCAATAGAACATTTTCTAAAAATATCGCTACATAAAACACTGCAGAAACAAAAAACTTTCGAGAATTTCATATTTCCGTCTTACTGCTGAGCCCAAAAACTTAAAATTTTGCTTCGGGTTAGTTTTAAAATATAAAATTGTCTCTGTATGGTTTCTCAAAAATTAAAAATTAAAAAAGATGAAATGAACGGAAAGCGCTCTCAATTACCATTAATTTGGAATTATTAGGTATAGCAACTTTAAATATTTCATAATGCTGCATTTCCTCCACAAATCATGCAATTTAAATGCAACAAAACTGATAGATACCCACATAGTATTATATAAATTGTGTAAATATTGAATAAAGACCTGTATAAAACGGTGGGTAGGTTACCCGAAAGTACTTGTTAAAGTGTTCCTTCTCTAGGCTTTTCTCTCTCTCGCCAAGGCCACTAACAGAGGGAAGTTACGTTTTAAATGTGATATGAATTTTTTTTCTGATTACCTTTTCTAGACATTTTATCATAAGGTCATATTCTCAATTGTCATTAGTAGAATTTTTATAACTTATTCTGGTGAAATTTTATAATCGGGTTCATATTTGCGCATTTTAGCTTGCATGATTTGCTGAAAAAATATGTATGGATTTGTAAATTACTTCAAAAGACACTTTGACAGCTCAAAGGTTATGCAGACGATATATTCAAATCTTGTGCCATAGTTTATGTTGCAATCATTGCCGATTTCTTTTATTTAATACATGCTAAATACAGCTCAACTTGTGCAGAATATGTTTGAAAACAAAACAATACAGCGTATGTAGTGGCCAGCATACACTCATCATTTAAATCCGATCGAGCATATCTAAATCACACTCTAACGACTCATTGCATGCCACTGTTGATGTGTTCGATACTTTGATACTATATCAGATTTTGAAGAGATAATTCCTTATCTCTTATCGACAACCTCATTCAATCCGTGGAAAACAGATATTTTACAATATTAACTGTTGCGGGGGAGCACACACCATATAAAGTATAGTCCATTCTTTTCAAACATCATATATTTGTCATTTAAAGCTAATCAAATTGGTGCGGAGCGTCTGATTATGCTCTTGACATCATTTTATACAGTTAAAATTTCGATATAAGATAATTTAGTGTTTCATTTTCTATTTTACTTTTAATATATTGTGTAATTTCAATTTTATACCCATGCATGGTTATCTTGCATGGTTTGCTTTCCCATTTTTTAAACAGTGTATACGAATTTATATGCAAGATTTTGCAATTCTACGATTCGCTTATTTTCAATCACTTGCAATTTATCGCAGTATATGGACACTTAAAGATAATATCTCATTTTCTTTGCCTCCACATGTTGTTATTAAATCTATGTTCTCAGCAATATCACTCAGACTAATCCCTCTGAGGGAAGTCCTAGTTAATAATACATTTAATACAATTGATTTTATACTAGTATTTTTATTAGTAAATAAATTATATATGTATAAGGTGTGTGTCCCAACGACATAAAGCCACCGTAATTTTGTGCTGTAACTGTACATGAAACAAACAAATAAGAACGAAACAAATATATTAAGAAAGTCCATATACAAATACATAGTTACAAGTAGTAACTCACTCCCTGCCCCACATGGGTAAGAGAAAAAGATGAATGCGTAAAAAAAGAGGGGAAACAGTGTCCCGCCGAAATAAAACCACTGCCAATATAAGTATTTATTGGCAACTATCGACATTCAGACTGCTGCAGTTCAGCATGTTTATGACATCAGGATGTTGTCAAATACTTGTTCTATGCCTCTCGAACTTTGTGTAGACTTTAGAAGGTTGTATTTTCTATTTCTCCTGCAGCATTGCATCGCTAAAGAAAACCCAGCCATCAAAGTTCGAGAAAGTTCAGATAACAGCTTTTAAGGAACAAGGTCTTTCACATAGATTAATATGTAAGCAAATCAAACGATCTAAAACCGTAATAGATAATTTTTTTAATCAGGACAATGCGTACGGGTATAAAAAATTGAGGTGTACATGCAGCAGAATGATTTCCAGGCAGGAAAGAGATGTTTTGAGTCGTCTTTCACGAAGTGATAGTCCCCTAAAATTGTTGGTCAATGAGGATAACATCCCAGTGAGAAGGTCAGCCCTGCCACGAATTGAAAAACGTAAAAGCAATTTACGATATAATAAAAGGAAACAGCAGCCCATGTTGAAAGCTATCCATACGTTAAGGAGAATCGATTTAGCCCAATATAATCAAACCTGGAAGGACTAGTGGATCGTGTTATAGACTCAGATGAGAAAAAAATTAATTTGGATGGCTTAGATGGCCTTGCATTATATTGGCATAACATGAGGAAAGAAGAGGAAATTTTCTCCGAAAGACAGCAAGATGGAGGCTCATTAACGGTGTGGGAAGGATGTGGCTATGGCGGTAAACTTAACCTGGCTCTTCCTTCAGACCGCATGAAGGCTACCGAATACCAAGAAATGCTAGAAACTCATCTACTGCCATTTGCAAAGAGAATTGGTGCCCTAAGTTGGGCTTCCAGCAGGACAATTTCGCCACTCACGTTGCAAAATCTGCCTGGAAATTGTTTTTGAATAATGGGGTGCATGTCATGGAACGGCTTGAGCTTTCCCCTTTATCTCAATTTCCAAGAAAATGTGTGGGATATTCTCACTAGGGCGTTATATGCCAGTGGCAAACAGTTTCAGTCTGTGGCAGAATTAAAGTCCGCCATCATTGAAGCCAGAGATAATATTGATAATACTGTGCTCCAGGAATTGGTAAATGGTATGCCATATCGTATATACCAAGTCATATATGAACATCGCGGATATGATGGGTATTAACTGTAGTGGCTTTATTTCGGCGGGACACTTCCCCCCCCCCTCTTTTTTTTACATATTCTTTTTGTTCCTGCCCAAGTGGGGCAGGGAGTGAGCTACTCCTTGTAAATATGTATTTGTAAATAGACTTTCTAAAAATATTTGTTTCATTTTTATTGGTTTGTTTCGTGCCCAGTTACAGCACATAATCATGGTGGCTTTATTTCGGTGGGACACACCTTATATTGTAAATTTATGAACATTTAATTCGCTAATAAATTAATTTTGTTAACTAAAGATAAATTTCCTAATAAATAAATAATTTTTATTTTTGGCAATAAGTTAGCAGGAAATGTTTGATTTTCCTCGTTTATGCGAATGCATCTTGAGTTAAGTTATTAGGAAAGCTTAATTTATTAGCAGAGTCAGAGCAGAAGGACACACACACACACAGACAAAAAATGAAGGATAGAAAACGAAGGGCAATGAGAATGACTGCACTGAATATCTGAAACTATACCAGAAGACAACTTCGACTTGTGATTCAATGTGTTACTTCTAGCAGCTGATTGCACGAAAGCTGCACCATTTACAACAAAAGTGCATCGATTGTGTACGACGACAACTTCGGTCAGCAAACAAGAAAACAAAACTACGGAAACTGCGGAAATGTAAATGAACTAATTTTAAGTTAAACGTGTTATTAGGTAAATTTATTTTATTTTGCAAGTTTATCTGGGTTACTTTTTCCTGATTCTCTATTTCTTTTTTATCCTTATTTGTTCTTAAAATTCTTTCCTTTTTCTTATTCTTTAATCATTACTTTGAAATATTTACTCCCAATACTGTATTATTTGATCGCAAAAACCTTGCAACAATGTATTTAAGTGTAATTATTATTGTTAACAGTTTAATTTTAGTTATTATTAATAACAATCTCTCCTACACATGTGCACAATCACACCAACAATGTACGAACAGACTTCGCAAAATAGTTTTTTGGGTTTTATTACAACTTCTCTATTAAATTACAGCATAATAACAAAATAGCAAGGGAAATGCATAAAAAACAAATGAAATCAAAATTATTCACGAATTGTTTAGCAAGAAAATGCTGTTTAGATTTTTTATAATTATTCTTCTGAACTGTACGCACACTCTGCTAGCTTTTCCTTATATTGTAATTAAATATTTAAAATTTAACTTTATGTCAGATACAAAGACGTTTTAAAAAAGCTGCTAAAGAAATGTAAAAAACCCTCAGATACTCTCAATAAAGCATTGCACTAGATTAAAAAAAATTCCATAATGTGAAAAGAGAAAACGGTAGGTTTACAGTAAATGCAGAAACTTTCATGACTAAAAAGGGTTCATTCAAAATTGAAAACGGATAAACTGATCAAACTGGATTAAGAACATTCTAAAAAAGGAAAAATGACAAACATATTGAACATATCGGCCAGTCTCCAATTATCTCATTCCTTTAGGAAAAGAAATACTAAAAGAGAGCAATTTAGGTTTGTATTTTTTTTTTTTTTACACTATATGGCCAAAGGTAACCGGTCACTTGCGATTTTTGACGTTTTCTTAAATATCTAGAAAAATACATAAGGAATTAACCTGAAACTGCAAATACAGTAGTACGTGCAATATTGTGTATGCTAAATTGGCACTAATCAATGGATATATGGATACAACCCCTCATGTTTTTGCTTCATTTTGGGAACAACGGATTTTGAGCTAATTCTATAAACGATTATTATCAGACTTTTCAAACTATGTTTTTGAGACTTTTACAAATGTTGCTCTATACATTTAGCTAACACATTATGCACATTATATTTTGATTGCTATCGCGCATGCGCAGTGAAATATTTTTTTAGTAAATCTGCTCATTTTTCATCCAATTTTTATTATTTTTTAATTCTGACTGCAGAGTACTATGTACAACGTTCCTTGTCATATTTTCTGAAAATAACTTTTTTTTTATATTAAGAACTCTGCAAATTATAAGCAAAAAAAACTTGGCGAAATTTGGGACTGTTTTTTAAAAAACCTTAATTTCTGTACAACTATACATACTATCCTCATAAAAATTAACACAGTATATTACAATAAGCCACTTATTAATAATCTCGAGTTTAAACGTTTTTGTTCCGTTAGTTTTTACAGGGTTATCCAAAAGATATTTGTTCTTTTTCAATTTTTTGACGGTCTCCTATGGGGTTTCGGGAAAAAAATATTCACGGAATTATATGACATATACTATACTGTTTACACACCTGCAGTTTCTGGTTAATTCCTCATATATTTTTCTAGATATTTAACAAAACGTCAAAAATCACAAGTGACCGGTCACCTTTGGCCATATAGTGTAGTATCTTAATGTATATCTTATTGGTATCCTACTTTTATTTATAAATGAATTTTGCAATTGTGTTATTTATTTTTTATAGGTAGCAAAATATCACAGAATATATTTTTTGCATTATATATAAATTGTTTAAAATATAATGTATTACAATAAATTTCTACTTTGAAGATGCTGTTTCAAAAAAATATATATAATAAAGAGCTATAATTATTAGAAATTAGACAAAAACTATAAAAATATTTTGGTTTTCACAAATATAAAACAAACATCACATTTATCTGTTTTATTAAAAAAATATTTTTATAACTATAGTAAAAAAAATCGAGCTTCACTTATAACAAACTATTATTTGCATAATTTTATTGTTATACTTTCCAACCTTCTTTAGAGAGGAATGTCACCTCTAGTCACAAAATAAATACGAAATACATTGTCAAATACTATACCTAAATTAAATATTGAAAATTGCATTCTCTTTCAGCAATAAACAAGTTATAAAATATAGCTACTTAATAAATGTAAAAAAATAAAACAGCCTTAGACGTTCTCTGCTGCATTATGATAGAATATGCAATAGATTATCCATGAGGTTTCAGAAAATATCTTGAGGTATAAAAAGAAAAATAATGTTTACGATGAATCTTGAATACTTTGACAAATGAGAAGCATGATGCGAAATTGAAAACAGATAATCTTATCAAATAAGATTAGGAACAGACTAGAAAAATAAAATATTAGAAATATATAACATAGAACTTTCATTCTTTGATTATCTCCTCTCTTTCGGAGATAAAATGTTTTTAAAAGTAGAATGAGTTTCCAGAAATAATTTTCTATTTTATTATTTCTAAATTTTAACCATAAAGGTATTTTTGCAAATTTTTTGGTAAAATTTTCTATCTAGCCAAATTTTAGTGAATGGCTTTCTTTCGATATGGTTTTAGTTAATGAATTAAATTCGTAATGAAGATTTTCTTCCAAAATGCTGTTTTAAAAAAATTCTCATTTAAAGTGAAACACATTTACTCATCAAACATTAACTAAATAATTTAAAAAAAAAAATTCTTTTTTCCAAGTGCATTGCATAGTTGATATTTTCTTATTTATCATAATTAAGTAAAAATGTTTTTCGAACATTTACCTTAATGAGAAACTCATTTTTTTCTTGCACTATCTTAGATTTAAACTTTTCATCCTTCTGTGAAGAAGAATATTAATCCTGTAAGCACCAATTCCATTTACTTATGTTATGCTGATTATTAGATATATTAAATTTCGTCAAAAAGTAGTTTATGTCATTATTTTTAATTACATGTGAATTATTTAATTACAGTGAGGAGTTGAAATAAAAGTTTATTTATATTATACAAACAGAAATAAATTTCCAAGTAAACAATTAGCAGAGTCTTGGAAAAAAAAATTATCGTAGAAGAAATTTACTGGTACCACATGACTGGTAACAAAGCCTACTTTAAAGGATGTACATAAAATTTGCTTAAGGGACCATATACATGTTAAAACAAACCCTAACTTTGTTATTTTCAATAGCAGTACACAATTCTGACAGCATAAATGAACTATGCACCCTTCAATTAGCCTAAAAACAAATTTTTATGCATTTCATACGATATGTTTCCGAGACATTAATTATTTTAAAACAAACGTATTTTAGGGGCTGTATCCAAATTGAATTTCGGTACTGGATTGTTGACCGAGAGAGCCGCCTTCTTGATCAGAGCATATTAGCGCCACTCAAGCAGTAATTGCAGACCGCTAGATTACAAGATAGCATAAGAAATTTCAAAATATCTCGCCACTTCTATCATAGACGGCCCCTTATACCATCATTTTGCCGTTTTTACGCATAATTTGAAAACTACTTGGAAGAAAAATGTGAAATTTTGGATTTCAATAAGGCGTGACTTAATAAATCAAAATCCATCAAAAAAATTGTAGTACCAATTCATAATTTTTTCGAATATTAATTTCATAATTCATAAATCATATCACAAAATTAAAAAAAAAATGCAAATTCAACCTATTTATGTTTGGGTGTTTTAGTATTATTGCTACACAATAAATTAGCCCATTAGGAGTATAATTACAGGAGATATTAATAAAAATATGGGAATGTAATTTAACATTCGAATCACTAATTTTTGAATTTTTATAATTTAAAAACTTATTATTCAAATAACTTGAAATTTGGTGTCTAGCCATAGTTTTTGAAATTTCTTGTTAAAATTGGGTAAGCCATTAAAAAAATGAAGTTTGGGTTCGTTTAATATATATATATGACCCCTTAAGGAAATTTTATATGCAATATTTAAAAGTAGACTTTATTTCCAGTCGTTCGGTACATGTAACTTTCTTCTACGATAATTTGTTAAGTAGTTTGTAGGGGGTGTTTACTTTCTTTTCCCCACAACTGTATGTGTGTAAAGTTCGTAAGTTTTTCGAACAAGTGTCGAAGCTTGCTCGGCCTACAGGCAGAGGTAGATTTCGAAATTAAGTACTAATTTCATCAACAAAAAATAAATCAGAATTAGAGATAGATACCGTTTAACAATTTTATTTGGCCGTTTTTGATGAGTTTTTAATTTCATTTTTCTGCAATAGCTGGTTTTACCAGAATCTTGTTAAGACGGTACACAAAATTTTTAACCCTTCCCATTTCCATCTCCTTGGGCTGGTTTTGCCATAGTTGTGTTTTTATCATGTTTCAATACTTTTTTTCAATCTCACATGACATTTCATACTCATCTATTATATTTCAAATATGGCGTAATATTCGATTAAAAAAATCGTCAAACTATTTATTTCCTTTTCATGTTTTTTGTGGAAATCTTGCTATAGAAAATTTATGACGTAATATTCACCCTTTTTTTTTTATTCGTCAAGCTATTTATTTCATTTTCATTTTTCACGCGAAAATCTTGCAATATAAAAGTAATTGTTGTCGTAAGAATTCTAACGTGGTTTTTTAAAGGATAAGGAATAGGACAAGGATAAAAGAATATTGGGGGTTTTAATTGATATGGAGCGAAGTTGGGACATTTTGAAATTTCTTGATAATGCTTAAAATACCGCCAACCTTTACTTGACCCAATACTTTGATCTTTGCGGGGTTACTTTGGTCCATCCCAAAAAGAAAAACGTTTTCTTGTTTGTATTGAACAAACAATACAAGGTAATTCGGAGTTTTTGCCCTTGAAAAATATTATAGACCGTACTACAGGATATTTGAATAGTTTGGGGGCAATTAATTTTTTTACAACAACACAATTGGCAACACTGGATGTGTTTGTAAACAACTGTTTTCGTATGTAGATTTTAGCGCCCCAAACTTTCTATAGTGAGACAATCTGGATAAGAGATAAAAATAAGGTATCAAAATATTACCTTTAGAAACCTGTAACCCTTGTGTGATCATAGTTTTTCCTTTAACTTTTTATTTTGACAGAAAATATTTACGTTTTCATAACGCTAACATGAAAACTAGTTTTTCGGGGCTACTTTGTGTCAGGCCTTTTATGGCCCGGAAGTAGCTCCAGTTACTCAGAAATGCCTTTTGTACAACCAAATCTCTTAAAAAATGTATTAAGTAACCTTTTTTCCAAATGTTACTTTAGCAAAACGGTAAATTATTTTTGTTTCAGTTGCTGAGGATAACATGATTAAAATTGTTTCTCGTGTCTTTAAAATTAATATTTGGTTTATTGTGTTTAAATGTAATATATATATATATATATAAACATTTTTATCAAGTTTGTAGTTAATTCATTACCAGATGCTATTGCAATCAATTGCTAATTGGTTTCAACATTCCAACATATGATTTGTATTCATTATATATGAAAAAAGTGAATGAACCAAAAAAGCACTGATCAGTGACTAATTTGTTCCAAAACTTTAAGAATAGTTAAAAAAATAAAAATTGCCTATTTAAAACCATACAGTTTGCTTATTTTTTCCTGTTAATTGAATACAATTCAATTTCGATGTTGAAAAATTATATATAATATTTTTTAATAGTGGAAATGTTAGTGGAACCAGGAAAAAGGGGCCCAAAGTATCCCCGGTTGACTGTATTCAGGAAAATTCCTTATTTTTCAATCAGAATTTCTTTTTTAATTTCTTGTGTGATAAACATATGCCATAATTAACATATTGTGCCCTTCAATGGTATTTAAGGTGCAATTTAAAAAAAATATATTTAAAAAATGAGTTCGAAGGTCCGCTGTCCTCTTAAAGTGATTAAAGGAATATAACTGCATTATAAATAGAAAAAAGGATAACTTGTACTGTTACTAAAATATTGTATATATAATTCATTGTGTTTTTAAAATTTTTCCTGAACTGTAAACAGAAAAAAAATGATTGTAATAAATCCGGAATGTTTTGACAAAGAGAAGTATGATGCGAAATTGAAAGTAGATAAACTTATCAAATGTGATTAGAAACAGTTTAGGAAAATGACAAATATAGTTGGATAGGGATCAATCTATGATTATGTCTTTTATTTCGAAGGTAGATTTTTTTTTTTCTTTTTTTAAGCAGAATGTGTTTAGGGAAAGAAATTTCTGTTTTATTGGTAACTTAATTTTATGCGTTTTTTTATTTATTTATTTATTTATTTATTAATGTTATGTTGATAATGTTTCATATGTAGTCAAATATCTTTTAATGGCTTTATTTCCGCGTTTAAAATGGTTTTAAAATATTTATTGTAATAAATATGCTGTTTTGAACATTTTTTATTTAGTAAGAATGATATTTAATCAACAGAAATTAATTTAAAAATAAAATGTGCTATTTTACCTATTTTCTTTCTTTAGAAATGCATAACAAAAGTCACAATTATTACATTTTAACTTGGATTAATAAAAAATGATTTTTCCAACATTTACTTTAATAAAAACTTGAAGTTTTCTTGAAGTATGTTAGCATTAAAATTTTAACACTAGGGAAGAATATCGCATAGAAACCGTACGTTGAAGTGTTACACATAAAATTTGAAATAATAAATATCTTTTGTCTTGAAAGAACTTATAAACTATAGCTACTTTTGAAATTGAAAAAAATAAAACTTAGACTCCCACTAAACTATTGAGTTCAGTAAAAAATCAAATAACTGAAATATATAGGGTTGGTGGGGGACGAATTTTTTCAAAACTGTTTATTTTAAATACTTTTTTAAAGTTATTATCAGTATTATATATCACATTTCATACATTAGGTATCTGACTACATCTATGCACCATATTTAGTCTAGATTATTGTTTTACAGTAAAATATTACAAAAATTAAAAAAACGTTACTCTCTGTCCCAATTATCCCTATAGCAAGGATGAGTGGGACACTAATAGATATGAGTGGGACACCAATATTTTTCTCCCTGTATTCAATGTTACCTAGTTAAAATATATAATTATAAACTTATATGTATTTATATTTGTAACATATGATCTTATAATATGGCTATTATATTTCAGCTTTGCTAATCACTTCTTTTACTGCCGGCCCCACCAGTGGCCGAGAGGTTCTGCTCTCGAAGCTGGTAGATGGGAGGTGCTGGGTTCGAACCCCATCGCGCCCGTTGGCCTAATCGTTCGGAGTTTTCGTGGTTTTCTTCGAGCCGTGGATTTTCCATGCATAAATACGGATTAGGTTCCCTTAGAAAGACCCCACGGAGGGCACTCCCCCCTGGGCCTATATCCCTCGTGTAGATAATTGGCCGTCAAAAATAAACCCAACCCAACTCTTTTACTGCCGTTTTAACTTGTAATGCAAATTTCGACTGTCTATCTGTTCCCCTTTCCCACTTTCAAGACATTTTAGATATGAAATGAAAGTGAAAAATGTCTTTGAAATACGGCATAGCCAATATTTTTCATCCACAACTTATTAATAAATATTAATTCAATTTATCTTAGATATCATGCACAAATCCAGGGGTCGTACTTGCCCTGAAATTTTACGACCGGAAAATTCTTCGATACCAGTAATTTCTTATTTAAAAATCTCTTCTTAAATAAGGCGAAATTTCGCGCGTTTAACCTAGATTTTTTATTCTATAAACAAATAGTGATATTTGTCCTGAAAAAATCCATTAAACGTAGGACGCCTGCAAATTAAATTATGTTAGGGGAGGTGCGAGTGGGAATTTATTTAAGCACAAGTTTCAAATTCAATATAATTTACCCTTTCTGATCAATAAACATATACTACTTTAAACAATTTTATCTATTTTGATAATGTTTCAATAGCATTTTTTTGATAAACTATTTAACCGTTATTACAATACAATAATTAAGATTCAATATAATGTTTAATAATAAACAACCTATATCATACGTGTACAGTTTAATACTAATAATTAACATAAATCATTAATTTACGAACCTAAATAATAATTTTTAGTTAATAAATAAATGTTTTAGCATCTCTAGGGATTAAAAAGACTGTCCCAATCATCCCCATTTAAATTGTCCTAATCATATCTGTGATACACAGATTCAATTGTCCGCAATTTTGCCTCAGAAATTATTTTGTCACATTTGCTAATATGCACTCATTTTTATTACCAATATTGAACCTTCAAATAAATAACTACAACATATATTATTTGCTTATCTATATTCTATATTTTATTTTATTTTATTTTATTTTATTTTATTTTATTTTACTTTATTTTATTTTATTTTTATAATATTATAAAGAGGTAAAAATTGTTTATTTGTAGGAAGTAAGCTCTGGAACTACCGAACCGATTCCAAAAGTAATGGTATCAAAATGATGGTGTTGGTCCAACTTAGAACATAGGCTATATTTTATGTCCATGAAACTAGCCAAAAGGGGGTGCAAAAGCAAAAAACGCTCTAAAAATGCGATTTTTTTGTTACTGAAAGGCCTAGAAACATGAAATTTAGAATGGTAGTTACTTATAAGATACTAATGACCTCTAAGGACATTTCTTTAAAAAATCGAAATTAGAAAGGGATAAAAATGCGAGACAGGCGTTCTAAAAAACGTTCTAAATGGCGATTTTTACGCATTTTCAGGAAGTACCAAACTGATTAAAAAAATAATGGTGTCAAAATAACAGTGACAACCCTTGCTCCAACATAGGCTACATTTTATGACGGTGCCACTACACCTAAAGGGGGTGCAGGAGCAAAAAAAAAAGTTCGAAACTGTGATTTTTGGTTTTTTTGAAGGGCCCAGATACATGGAATTTGGCATGGTAGTTACTTATTAGATATAAATGATCTCTAAGAACATTTCTTAAAAAATTCGAAATTTTAAAGTTGTGAAAATGCGCAAAAAGCATTCTAAAAAACGTACTAAATGGCGATTTTTATTCCATATCAAGAAGTACCAAACTGATTTAAAAAATAATGGTGTCAAAATGATGTTGACAACCCTTGCTCCAACATATGCTACATTTTATGTCGGTGCCACTATCCATGTAGCGGGTGCAGGAGAAAAAAAAAGTTCGAAACTGTTATTTTTGCTTTTTCTGAAGGGCCCACATACATTGAATTTGGCATGGTAGTTACATATTAGATATAAATGATCTCTAAAAAGATTTCTTAAAAAAATTCGAAATTTTAAAGTTGTGAAAATGCGCAAAAAGCGTTCTAAAAAACGTTCTAAATGGCGATTTTTATGCAATCTCAAGAAGTACCAAACTGATTTAAAAAATAATGGTGTCAAAATGATGTTGACAACCCTTGCTCCAACATATGGTACATTTTATGTCGGTGCCACTACCCCTAATGGGGGTGCAGGAGGAAAAAAAATCCCTGCCGGCCCGGCCTACAGGCAGAGGTAGATTTCGAAGTTAAGTATACAGTCAAACTTGAATAATTCGAAGTGCCAGGGATCACTGAAAAACTTCGAATTATCCAAACTTCGAATTATCCAAAAAAAAAATATTTTTATGTCGTAAAATAATAAATCGCAATAGATATTGCGAAGAAAATACGTTCATTAATTTTAAATTTAAAAAAAACTACAGCTTTTTAAAATATTGAGATATTTCAGATTGCTTTAAAGTGCTTACTTGATTTTTTTAACAAAATCTTCAAGGGTACCTACAGCTTGAAACACAGCTTCACTCACGTTAGATTGCCCTTCTACATAACGACGATATTCCACTAAATGAAAGACCCAACTTGAAGTTGGAATCGGCCTCTGTTCTTTTACCTCATCTTCAGTATCTTCATCGTTTTCTGTTGCAATGTTCTTTTTGTTTAGAACTTCTACGTTTCGCTTCCCTTTAACCCTGCGTATCACTGTAAAAAAAAATTTTGTAAAGTTACTAAAATTTTTCTAGGAAACTGGGATTCCAGGAACTTTTTATGTAACGGCAACAAGAAAAATTCCTGTAACAGATGCTGTTACAGAAATTTTTGCTGTTGCCGTTACATAAAAAGTTCCTGGAATCCCAGTTTCCTAGAAATATTTTATTAACTTTACAGATTTTTTTTTACAGTGTAGAACAGATAAGATTATTCTCCCACCCCCTTCACTTCCCTAAACATTTTTCCACAATAGCTGCAAACCCGGCCACTTTTCAAATAACTGCATTAAAACTAGATTTTGTCATTTTTGAAAGGGTAAAAACTTTGAATTAAAGAAGTTGTACTTCGAAATTTCCACAATAGCTGAAAATAATCCGGCCACTTTTCAAATAAACTGCATTGAAACTAGATTTTGTCATTTTTGAAAGGGTAAAAACTTTGAATTAAAGAAGTTGGACTTCGAAATAACCAAGATTTTTTAGCATTAACTGAATACAAGTTTCAAGGGACCGACCAAAAACTTCGAATTATCCACGAATTCGAATTAAAGACGTTCGAATTATCCAAGTTCGACTGTACTAATTTCACCAACAAAAACTAAATCATTATTAGATATAAATCCACTCTAATAGTTTTATCTGTCTGCTTTTGACGAGTTTTTAATTCCTTTTAGGTAGCTTTCTTTACAAAAAAGCTACCTATTGCAGCCGTTCGGAGGAAAGCGATTTCAAAAAATTTTGGTATATTTTCATCGATCATGACCCCCGGACCCCGAAACCACCCTCCGTTCAAAATTGATATATATATATATATATATATATATATATATATATCTGACCTATGTCACACTGTAACTCCCGTAATTATGAACCGATTCCGATGTAATTCGGTGTGTAAATAGTACATACCAATGTCTCGACCGAGTTCGTTGGCCAGCTTCATCCGCCGTTTTGTTTCAAAATGGCGGCCATTTAAAATGTTTAAAAAAATTTAAAACTTGAAATGTGGTACCAAAAAATTAAAAATGGAAAAATATTTTTTTCTTATGTATTTGACCTTTATACAAAGATTCCGGAGCAGTTTTTGTTTCGTCTATATCTTAGAAAATGGCTGAGTTATAGCATTTTTAATTTCTAGCGTGGCTGACATTTTGAAACGTCCTGAATTTTGTCACGCGATAAAAGGCGTATTTATGAACCGATTTAGATGTAATTCGGTGTGTACATAGTACATACCAATCTATCGACCGAGTTCGTTGGCCAGCTTCATCCGCCATTTTGTTTCAAAATGGCGGCCATTTAAAATTTTTTTAAAAATTTAAAATTTGAAATGTGGTACCAAAAAATTGAAAATGAAAACATATTTTTTTCTTATGCATTTGACCTTTATACAAAGATTTCGGAGCAGTTTTTGTTTCGTCTATATCTTAAAAGATGGCTGAGTTATAGCATTTTGAATTTCTAGCGTGGCTGACATTTTGAAACGTCCTGAATTTTGTCACGCGATAAAAGGCGTATTTATGAACCGATTTGGATGTAACTTCGTTTATACATAGTACATACCAATGTCTCGACCGGGTTCGTTGGCCAGCTTCACCCGCCATCTTGTTTAAAAATGGCGGCCATTTAAATTTTTAAGAAAAATTTAAATTTGAAATGTAGTACCAAAAATTGAAAATTGAAAAAATATTTTCTTCTTATGTGTATGACCTTGATAAAAAGATTCGGGAGCAGTTTTTGTTTCGTCTATATCTTAAGAAATGGCTGAGTTATAGCATTTTGAATTTCAAGCGTGGCTGACATTTTGAAACGTCCTGATTTTTCTCACGTAATAACAGGCGTATTTATGAACCGACTTGGATGTACCTTGGTGTGTACATAGTACATACAAATATCTCGACCGAGTTCGTTGGCCAGCTTCATTCGCCATCTTGTTTCAAAATGGCGGCCACTTAAAAAAATTAAAAAATGAAAAAATTTAAATGGGATACCAAAAAATTGGAAAATGAAAAAGATTTTTTTGTATGTGTTTGACCTTAATACAAAGATTCCGGAACAGTTTTTCTCTCGTCTATATCTAAAAAAAAATGGCTGAGTAATAGCATTTTGAATTTCTCTTGTGGCTGACATTTTAAAACGACCTGACTTTTGTCAAGCGATAACAGGCGTATTTATGAACCTATTTGGATGTAACTTGGTCTGTACATAGTACATACCAATGTCTCGACCGTGTTCGTTGGCCAGCTTCATTCGCCATCTTGTTTCAAAAGGGTTGCCATTTAAAAAAAATTAAATTTAAAATTCAAAATGAGGTATTAAAAAATTGGAAAATGAAAAAGATTTTTTTTTATGTGTTTGGCCTTGATACAAAGATTCCGGAGCAGTTTTTGTTTCTGAAAATTTGTTCTTTTGTTGATATCTTAAAAAATGGTTGATTTATAGCACTTTGAATTTCTAGCATGGCTAACATTTTGAAACGATCTTGTATTTTTTCACGCGATAACACACGTATTCGCCTATTTCGATGTAAGAAGGCATGTGGATAGTATACATCAACACATCGACCAAGTTCGCTGGCCAGATTCATCAGCCATCTTGTTTCAAAATGGCGGCCATTAAATTAAAAAATATATATATATTTAAAGTGGGGTGCAAAAAAATTAGAAATTGAAAAAGGTTTCTTTCTTAAGTATTTGATCTTGATATAAGGATTCAGGAGCATTTTTTGTTTGGCTTTACCTTAAAAAATGGCTCAGATATAGCAGTTTCAATTTCTATTGTGGGTAACATTTTGAAAAATTTGATTTTTTGCATGCGACAGCACTCCTATATATTAACCGATTCCAATGTGAGTGAGCATGTGCACAGCAATTACTAAGGTCTCGACCAAGTTCACTGCTTAGCCTCATCCACCATGTTGTCTTAAAATGACAGGCACTTTAAGAAATTGCCGAATTTGGCAGCCAAATATAAGTTACTTTAAAGAAAAGCAGCTTGGATAAAACTGACTAATTTCGCGAAATTCTCATTCATTATATTGATAAAAATTAGTATTGAATCTCCTATATTCGGTTTCCACTAAATTGAGCTTCGTGTGTTTGCATGATATAAGTTGGCTTTTTCTAAATAAGGATTATGAAAGCTACCTCTTCCTCCCGGCACTGGCCGGAAGGACTTTTTATAAAATAGCTGGTTTTATCAGAATCATGTTAAGGCGATATTAAAAAATATATATTTTTCCATGCTCAACAACTCGAAATTTTCTGGCACATTTGCAAAATCATTTTTAATAATAATAAAAAAAAATTATATGAAACATGCTGACGTGATTTTTGAAAAGATTTATAAGCGACCTGTGTTTTTATTTTTCTTTCAATTAATTTAAACTTTATTAATAAACAATTATTTTCTGAGTAGGGCAATATATTTCGTTTCTAACACAATCGCTTCGGGAAATTCTGTTCAAAATGCCCACTTTGACATCATTTTTTTAAATATATTCTGCCTCTATCAAAAAATCGATCATTACTGTACATTATATAGTTTCTGAATAAGAGAATCTAGCAATTGGATGCGTTTGAGAGCAAAAATGAATTTAAAAATGAGTAAGAAAACAGACAGTTTGGATTTGAATGCACCCTTAATAAGATTTTTTTCTTCAACCGCTATGTATTTTTAATTTGTTTTTGCTGTAAGAATTTTCCCTATCAAAAACTTGTCTATATAAATGTTGAAGACAATATTAAGAAGATATATGATAAATTAATGGAGATTTTATTTTTTGTGAATTGACGGAATTATGAAAATTTTTCTTCTTCAACACCCCTTCTTTGTTTTCGTATTTAATTTTTTTTTCGGTACGAATTGGCCCTATCAAAAACTTGTGAATATAAAAGTTGTAGATAATATTATGGAGATTTATAATAAAATTAATTGGATTTGATATCTTGAGAATTGACGAAGTAAGGAATTTTTTTCTCCCAAAAACCCTATTTTTTGCGCCCGTTGAGCCCATTTTCATCTTTATCAAAAATCTGTGATACATAATTTTTTGGCCCTATTTTTAGAAGTAATGAAAACTTTAAACTGATTTGATATGTACAAAAATTAAGAGGTTATGGGTTTTTTTTCGGTTTTCACAAAACCCCACCCTATTTCCATCCCCTTTGTCCGCTTTTGCCCATTAACGAACTTGACCGGGATTTTATGTCCCTTGATTTTATGTATCAGTTTGAAAGAGATTTGTGCAGAATTGCGGAAGTTATCGTATCCAGAATAAAGTTATAACACAATTGCTTCGGGAAATTCCGTTCAAAATGCCCAATTTGACATCATTTTTTGAAATATATTCTGCCTCTATCAAAAAAATCGATCATTACTGTACATTATATAGTTTCTGAATAAGAGAATCTAGCAATTGGATGCATTTGAGAGCAAAAATGAATTTTAAAATGGGTCAGAAAATAAGGAGTTTGGATTTGAGTGCATCCTTAATTCAATGATTTTTCCAACACAATCCGCATCGGGAAATTCGGTTCAAAATGCCCACTTTAACAGCATTTTTTAAAATACATTCTGCTTCTATCAAGAAATTGACCATTACGGTACATTATATAGATTCTGAGTAAGAAAACGTACCAATTGGAAGCCTTTGAGAGCAAAATTGAATTGTAAAATGAGTCTGAAAATAAGCAGTTTGGATTTGAATACACCCTTACTTAGATGATTTTTTTCTTCAACCGCTATATATTTTTAATTTGTTTTTGCTGTAAGAATTGGTCCGATCTATAACTTGTATAGATGTTGTAGACAATATTAAAAAGATATATGATGAATTCATGCGGATTTTATATCTTTTGAATTGGCGGAGTTAAGGATTTTTTACTTCTTCAAACCCCCTTTTTGTTTTCTTTTTTTAATTTTTTTGCGGTACGAATTGGTCAAATCAAAAACTTGTGAATGTAAAAATTGTAGATAATATTAAGGAGATTTATAATAAAATTAATTGGATTTGATATCTTGATAATTGACGAAGTTATAAATTTTTTTCTCCCAAAAACCCTATTTTTTGCGCCATTTTTAACTTTATCAAAAATTTGTTATACATAAAATTTTGGCCCTATTTTTAGAAGTAATAAAAACTTTAAACTGATTTGATATGTAAAAAAATTACGAAAGTATGGGGGGTTTTCGGTTTTCACAAAACCCGTCCCTATTTCCATCCCCTTGGTCCGATTTTGCCCATTAACGAACTTGATCGAGATTTTATGCCCATTGATTTTACGTATCAGTTTGGAAGAGATTAAAGGAGAGAAGGAATGAGGAAGAGATGAGAGGAATTACGAAAGTTATCGTGTCCAGAAGAAAGTGATATATATAGATAGACAGATATATAAATATATATATATATATATATATAGTTTTTTACTGAGGGTGGTTTTGGGTTCTAGGGGTCATGATCGGTGTAGATCTGCAAATATTTTTCAGCAATTCTAACATAGGAACGATCGCAACAGGTAATATTTCATACGAAATCTACCTAAAAAAAAGTTCGAAACTGTGATTTTTGGTTTTTCTGAAGGGCCCAGATACATGGGATTTGGCATGGTAGTTACTTATTAGATATAAATGATCTCTACGAACATTTCTTAAAAAATTCGAAATTTTACAGTTGTAAAAATGCGCAAAAAGCATTCCAAAAAACGTTCTAAATTGCAATTTTTACGCAATTTCAAGAAGAACCAAATCGATTTCAAAAATAATGGTGACAAAATGATGGTGACAACCCTTGCTTCAACATAGGCTTCATTTTATGTCAGTGCCATTACCCCCAAAGGGGGTGCAGGAGCTAAAAAAATTCAAAAATGCGATTTTTGTCTTACTGAAGGGCCTAGAAACATGAAATTTGGAGTGGTAGTTACTTATAAGGTATAAATGATCTCAAAGAACATGTCTTAAAAAATTCGAAATTTAAAAAGGGTGAAAATGCGCGAAAAGAGTTCTAAAAAACTTTTTAAAAGTCGATTTCTACTCAATCTCAGAAGGTACTCAACTGATTTCAAAATAAATGGTTGGAAATTGGTGATGACAGCCCTTGCTTCTATACATGATCTACTTCATTTCGGCGTCACTAATACCTTGCGGTTGCATTTTAATAAACGCTCTAAATTGTGATTTTTGTGATACTGAAGGGGCTAGCAACTTGAAATTTGCATGGTAATTACTTATGAGATGTAAATGCTCTCTGAGAAGAGTTCCTTAAAATTTTAAAATTTAAATGGTGTGAAAATAAACGAAAAGCTTTCTAAAAACGTTCTAAATAGCGATTTCTACGCAATCACAGGAAATATAAACCGATTCCAGAAGTAATGGTTTCAAATTGACGGTGACAGTCCCCGCTCCAACATAGCCTATATATTTTATGTTGTTGTCACTACCACGTGGGGGTTACAGGAGCAAAAAGTGTTCTAAATTGCGCTCTTTGTGTTAAAGAGGGGGTCTAACATTTTAAATTTGGAATGGTAATTACTTCAAAGATGCAAATGCTTTCTAAGAATTGTCGAAAGAAAATTCCAAAATTAAAAGGTCGAAGTGAGCGAAAAGCGTTCTATAATCGTTCTAAATTACGATTTTTATGCAATCGTATGAAATACGAAACCGATTTCAAACATGATGGATGAAAGTTGATGGTGATAGAACCTTCACAAACATAAGCTATATTTTATGTTTGTGCCACAACCCCTAGAGGCTTGCAGGAGCAAAAAACTTTCTAAATTTCGATTTCTGCGGTACTGAAGAGGCTAGAAACTTTAAATATAGCATGGTACTTACTTATAAAATATAAATGTCCTCTAAGAACAGTCGAAAATAAATTCGAAATTAAAAAGAGCTGAAGCTAAGGGAAGGAGCGAAAAGCATTCTAAAAGAGTCCTAAATTACGATTTCTATGGAATCTCGGGAAATAATAAACCGATTACAGAATTTATTGTTTGCGAATCAACAGTGATAGTCCCTGATCCTATACGGGCTATATTTTATGCCGGTGTTACTAACACCTGGTTGGCAGTTACAACAAGAAAGCCTTTAAAAGCATCTAAATTCCGTTTTCTATATAATATTAGGAAATACCAACGGATTTCAAGGTTAATGTTGGCAAATTAATGGTGACAGTCTCTGTTTCAACAGACTCTTTGAGACATACTACTTCAACTCTGTTTCGGCATTTTATGTTGGTGCCACTAACACCAGAAAGGTTGTAGACTTTTAGACAAGAAGCTTGAAATTTGACATGATGGTTAATTTTAAGATGTAAATGTGTTAAAATGATTTCTAAAAAATTAAAAACTTCAAATGAATACTGAAATGAGCATAACAGTCTCAAAATACTTTCTAAATTATCATTTATTTGTAATTAGTTTTAGTTCTTCTTATTAATTAAAATCTCATTTCTGTCTATTGCACTTTTATAATGAAGTTTAGTCACACTCTGGCTTAATTTGTAATTTTTGAATTATTCCAAAAAGTGTTCTTCTAATAAAAATTAGTCTTGGCATATTTCAACTATTACGCGAGCAAAGCCGTGGGGTTTGCTAGTATTCTATAAAGTACTTGACAACTTCAAATTTTAAAAAAAGGTTACTTTTAAGCAGAGTTTCAAAAAATGCAACTTTGCAAAAAAAGGAAAAGAGTCCTTTGGTATTGCTTTTGGTTCTAAAGCACACTATGATAGGGCCATATAGGAGAATAGAAATCAACTATAAACAAGTTGGAAATTGCTCGTGAAACGTGGCAAATGAGGTGCGTTCATACTATAACTAGTTTTATAATAAATTGCACCGCATATTGTACTGAATGCATATTTTAGTGCACTTCATAAGTGCATATCGCTCTCGAAGTTGGCAGACGGGAGGTGCTGGGTTCGAACCTAATCGCGCCCGTCGGCCTAATCGTTTGGCGTTTTCGTGGTTTTCATCGAAACTTGGATTCCCAAGCGTAAATACGGGTTAGGTTCCCTTAGAAAGACCACCACGAAGGGCACTTCCCCCCACCTAGGGCCTATATCCCTCGTGTTGATAATTGGCCGTCATAAACACAACCAACCAACCAACCATAAGTGCGTATCAAGTTCATCCTGTTTGAAAGGCTGTAACATCATTAAAATGCACTTGAAATAATTCTTTCCCATTGGCCTTAATGTAATGGAAAAATTTTGACTCTCCCTGTCATTAAACTATACATCCGATTTTCATAAAATCTGAAATGAGTCGACAAAATTTTGCAACAATTATATATTTAAACTTTCAGACCATTCGGAAGGCTGTAACATGATTAAAATGCACTTGCAATAATTTTTTGCATTGGCCGTAATGTAAAGGAAAAATTTTGACTGTCCCTGTAATTAAACTATATATCCTATTTTCATAAAGTTTGAAAGTGTCGACAAAATTTTGCAACAATTATATATTTAAAATTTCAGACCATTCGGTAGCCTGTAACACTATTAAAATGCACTTGCAATATTTTTTTTTCATTGGCCGTAATGTAACGGAAAACTTTTGACTATCCCTGCAATTAAACTATACATCCGATTTTCGTGAAATTTGAAATGACTCGACAAAATTTTGCAACAATAATATATTTAAAATTTCAGACCATCCGGTTGGGTAGTTTTTTGCTCTGTTATATGCGGACAGACAGACGGACTGAACGACGACTACAGGTGCTACGTATTTATATAATGATGAACGCACCTAAAAACCTTCATTGCATGAAATATTGAGAATGTCCCATCCAGCCCTTATGCCATTCTTCCCCCAGAGCTCCCCTATCTATATATAAATATATATATAATATATATATAATATATATATATATATAATATATATATATAATTATATATATATAATATATATATATAATTATATATAATAGAGTGAAAATATTCTACAAAAACAGTAAATGTTACAGAAAAGATTTTATTTTATTTCGTCTCTCAATTTTGCGTATAAATAGTCCTCAATTTAAGTTATTTTTTATGGTTGCGATTGTTTTTATTCAAAGCTATAGAAATTTGTTTTATTTATTTATATAGAAATATTTGTTACATAACATTGCACGAAAAACCCTGTGCAGAACAATGACGTCATTAATAACTCGTGTTTACATTTTTTACGTGACAGTATTTTTATTTTTTATCAAAAAAAGAGTAAGAACAATTGCCAGCTTTCAAACCACTGAAACTGCATTTGTTGAATAATTAATTCAAGTAATGCTTCAAAACATTATGTTAACAATACCTTTTCCTTTATTATGTGTTCTTTGTGTTAGTTAATATTTTAAGCTGATTGTGTTTGGTTCTTTTGGTTTTGGTGATTGTGTTAAATTCGTAATATAATGTCGTACAACGCTAACGACTGTATATTAAAAAGTCGTTTGGCAAAGGTTTCTTTTAAGGAGGACCATTGGTGGATATCGATCGCATTTGTTTTTCTTTTACACAAATAGAATTTTTATTGAAAAAAAAAATGAACGAAAAACCCTGTGCAGAACAATGACGTCATTAATAACTCGTGTTTACATTTTTTACGTGACAGTATTTTTATTTTTTATTAAAAAAAGAATAAGAACAATTGTCAGCTTTCAAACCACTGAAACTGCATTTGTTGAATAATTAATTCAAGTAATGCTTCAAAACATTATGTTAACAATACCTTTTCCTTTATTATGTGTTCTTTGTGTTAGATAATATTTTAAGCTGATTGTGTTTGGTTCTTTTAATTTTGGTGATTGTGTTAAATTCGTAATATAATGTCGTACAACGCTAACGACTGTATATTAAAAAGTCGTTTGGCAAAGGTTTCTTTTAAGGAGGACCCTTGGTGGATATCGATCGCATTTGTTTTTCTTTTACACAAATAGAATTTTTATTGAAAAAAAATGAACTTGAGAAATAAGGTCTTCGGAACTCAAGACATTCAATGTATTTATTACTCAAATACTTTATTATAGAAACGGAGAAAAATATAATTTGACAATTGCCGAGTTTCTATGTTTTGCACTATTCTAGCCAAGAACGAAAAAAAAAATAAAAATAAAAGAATATAAAATATAAATATACTGCAGTGAAAAATAAAGCAAAAAAAATCTTGCAAAAGTATGTTCTGTAAGGCAATGCACATAAATTTATCAGTTTTCCTCTATCGTATGAAATATTTATCCTAATCTACGACATTTTAGAGACAGAAAGTGTTCACGCGAGATAAAATCTGTCAAGATGAAAAATCATTCTTCACCTTACCTTAGAAAAGTTTATTTGACATTCAACACGGAAAAGGAATTTTATTTTGGTATTACTTTAAAGTTATATGAGGTATTTATGATTTTCCGAATGCTTAGAAACGATGATTTTTGAGCTATAAGACAATGTTATCTTTAAGAAATTGTAAGTTCTCTCTAGTAAAATATATGATTAAAAAAAAAAAAAAAGAATAAATCTTCATGCTCACAAAACTGCTCTAATTATTTTTTTCAAAGGCAAGCACAAATGACGGCCTGTACATTGAAGTTTTTATTTTATTTTTTGTAACTATCCCTTAATGCTTTACAGGTGAGCTTTAGTGCATATCATTAGTTTTCATTATCATTTTCTCTATTCCTATTTGATAATGATTTAAACCTCCATACGTGACTTAAATAGGAAGTTAAACGAATTATATATTTTGAAATTAGGATTATACTTGCCATTGTAAGTCATAACAACAGAAGTTTTAAAGATGTTCTTAATTGTGACTTCGCTATTACTGCATTGTGAAACATTGGAAAATTTAAATAAGAACTTCCTTTTCTTAATTTGTACTCTCATATTTTTTCATATTATCATTTCCTTTTCTTATATAATTTTCTATTTGCTGTCCACTGTACTTTACTTGAGCTAGACAACTCTGCCCCCTGCTCACTAACGTTCGACAACCCCCGTCAATTGCTACAGAATTCACATTAGGACAGCTACGCGTCCCCAGCTATCTTCGCTCGCTCGTCACTTTTTGCAGCAACTCTAGTATAATTGAGTACTATCATAAGTCCTTTTAACTTATGAAAAAAAAATTAAAGTTAAAAAAACAGGAATTGAAAACTTTGTTGAAATCACATTTAAAAATGCATTTAGTTAGTGCTACCAATAGGCATAAATCATTTTAATATTATGAAATTTACACATTTTGAAATGTAAATTAATTAACTTAAAAATATTACCTTGGAACACAATTAATTTAAAACGCATTGAGCATAATATTGTACAGCACGGCTTAAATTTAGTTCGAAAAACTCTTGGGAAAAAATGATCTGATACCAAGAAAGTTAAATATAGTAAATCAACAAACGCTATCTAAAGCTCATTCGACGTGAAAAATACAATACCTTTCAGAAGCTTGGTGTGTTAACAAAACGTAAACAACACGTTTTCTGATGTGTCTAAAAGAAATTTTTGAACAAAAAGCTGATTTTCTGAATGCATCACCTGAAAGTAAAACGAACCAGTGGCAATTGCTTTTCTTAAATCTGCCAAAAGATCCTACTGTGTTTAAAAACAGTTCCTGCTCTGAAATTTAATTTGCTGAATTAGATGTAAAGGCCAGTGACTATGACGTCATATTGACAAAATCGTACTAAAATATTTCAGTTTTATGAAAAGTCTAAAGCTCATGACGTCATTGCGAGTTCCTAACAAACTGTTTCTGTGCATTTCCTGGTTTTTGCTGCGCTATATTCCGAGAGGTAACACCTCCACACTATGGGAAACTTTCCCAAAAGTCGATTGTTTCTTTGAAAGAATTCTACCGTGCGCCTTGATACTTTTGGAGTCCATATGAGAACGAATCCCTTCTTTCAAATCTGACGTCCTTTTCACTATCAGAACCATTCATCCCTACCGAGAATAGGGCATCATTCAAGCAATTTTATTAAAATTCCTGAGTTTCATTAAATATTAATTTGAATTAATTAATTTATGAAAATTTCAGAAATATTTTATTTTGTGTATACCAAGAATCTTTAAATAAATAGCAAGTGTCCAATCTATTTTTCTGCAGAAATAAGCATCAAGAATATGACATCATCATTCACACAATTATAGTAAATTATTTTAATTCATGGATGAAAATGCATCTTGCGCTTTCCGAATGACGCCATTATCTTCATCGGAAACATTTCGTTTTACATACTGCTTAATATGAAAGGTTATTCACTGTCATTTTGTTTACACAGATTACTTAATATTATTTCTCAGTAAATAATCCGTGTTCTGCTCTTACGCTATTAGCGCATAAATAAACGGAATCGTTTTAATATGTTTACAATTTATGAAAACCATTGACATTTTTAAAAAATATGACGCGAGTTTCAGTGGTGAAATCACGCTTCTGATTGGTGGAATGTAATAAGGCGAATTAATTTTATTATTGCGGTTGTTGCCAAAAGTCAAGCAGCAAATTCAGCCTTATTTAAGAGCTACATAAGAGAAATATATATACAGGGTGTCCGGTCTCAACGGTGTCCAATGGCTAATTCCTAAACCGTTAGTCATAGACATAATTCCAATTACAAAAATGTTTTAAATCAGGTAAAGAAATATTTTAAAAGCGATTTGGGTCAATAAAAACATTTCTTAAAAAATTACGAAATTTAAATTTTTATACGGTCCCCCGGTCCTATAAGTTATATTTAGTGAAATTTTCTTTTTACACTGACAAGTAATACAAAAAAAGTCCCGTTATTCTACGATTAAAATTGGCCGAGTAATAGCCGTTTAAAGTTGGAGCATATTTTTTGCTGCAAATTGGGGGTCATTCACAAATTTAGTCGAAATATAATTTCGTCAGATATAAAAAATGTTTCGGAGTAAAATTAACATTGCAATATAAATTTGAAATCTTTAATCATTCTGGCATATTAATGGAAAATATACAATTTGTAATAAACATTTAAGAAGAAAGAAAAAACAGAATTTTTGTTAAATAAAATGATTCTAAATTAACAGCCTCAATTATTTACAAAATGATGCGTATTTTAAAAAAATTTTAGATTGCACAAGCCTGCAAAAGTTGGGTTATGTCCTGTTTTTTAGCTTTTGATAATTGATCCGTATATATTCTGTACCACTGAATCCGAAATTGACCTTCATTTTTAACTATCATATCAGGATTTTTCGCAAACTGCCAATTTCAAAGTTAAGAAGTTCAGTGTTACAATTGAATTTCCTCCCCCATCTCATCGGACCACTCAGCTGTTTAGCTGTAAGAATCCCTGGATAAGCAAAAATATCGAATAATTTTTTTAATCAAATCAAATCAAATCAAATAAAAAATGTTTTACATATGTTTTAAATTACGAGATTTTCGCTATATTTTAAGTTACACATTTGCGATTTGCAAAAAAAATTTAACGTAATGGTTAAAAATGAAGGTCATTTTCAGATTCAGTGCTAAAAAGTGCGTAAAAATGAATTATCAAAAGTTAAAAAACACAACCATAGTATTCGATTTTTGTTATTCTTTAAATTTGAAAATTTATGATTTGCGAAATATCCTGATATGATGGTTAAAAATTAAGTTAATTTTCGGATTCAGTGCTAAAAAATACTTAAAAATTAAAAAACCCAACAATCGCAGTCTTGTATTATCTAATCTAAAAATTATTCTTAAACTCCTTGGCAGAAATCTATCCGAACTTTTTTGTGTTATCCTGTAAAATAAGTATAAATGGTAACAACCGAAAATCTTAATAATATTAGATTGTTATCGGATTTGCGCCAGTATGTAAAATGTAATCTCGATCGGATATTTAAAAGTGGGTTAAAGTTCGAGTACAAATTTCGAACTGGAAAACATACATACGATTGTTGAAATAACATAAAAACTTATAAAAAACATAATTTTTGTTAAAAGAAATCATAAGAGAAACAGTCTCAAATCCTGACAAAATAAAACATATGTTATTTTAGCCAGTTTGAGACTTAATCATAATACGTGTAGGATTTTTTTCAAAGCGCAGATACACATGAAGTAAGATCTTGGAATACTTTAAACACTTGGTATATGATCCCTCAAAGCCAAGCCGAAATCATTTGTTTTCAGAGTAGAAAAGTGGCATAAGTCATGCATTTTTTAAGTTTCATAACTCGCTCAATTTTACCGTTATATGAATGGGACTTTTTTTGTCTTACTTGTCAGTGTAATAGGAAAAAAATACTAAATATAACTTATAGGACCGGGGGACCGTATAAAAATTTAAATTTCGTAATTTTTTAAGAAATGTTTTTCTTGACCCAAATCGCTTTTAAAGTGTTTCTTTACCTGATTTTAAACATTTTTGTAATTGGAACTATATGTCTATGACTAACAATTTAGGAATTAGCCATTGGACACCGTTGAGACCGGACACCCTGTATAGATTTTATTGGTCAATAATCCTATCCATTCAATCCTCTTCTCTTTATATATGAACAACGATCAGCCATTCCTTCCACTGATGATGGTACGTTGAAGGATAGTGAACTAGTCTTAAATAGTAGACAAAATTCAGATGGTTAAAATTTTAAAAATGCATTTGTGAAATAATGTCTTCCGAAACCAAGACATTCAAAATATTTGTTACTCAAATACTTGATTAAAGAAACGGAGCAAAGTATATTTTGAGTTATTTCCCCAATTGTCGAGCTTATATGTTTTGTCTACTCAATCCAATAACGAAAATAAAATAAAAGTAAAAGAACATAAAACATAAATATAATGTCGTGAAACATTGCCGAAAAATATGGCAGAAATACATTGCAAAAGTGTCTTCTGTAAGGCAACTCCCACAAATTTATTACTTTTCCTCCATCGTATAAAATATTTATCCTAATGTAGGACATTTTAGAGACAGAAAGTGTTCACGTGAGATAAAATCTACGAGGATGAAAAATCATTCTTCACCTTACTTTAGAAAAGATTATTTGACATTCAACACGAAAAAGGAACTTTATTTCGGAAATATTTAAAAGTTATATGAGGTATTTATGTTTTTCTGAATGTTTAGAAATGATGTTTTTTTTAGCTATAAGGCAAAAGCAATTTTAAGAAATTGAAAATTCTGTCTAGTAAAGTACAAAATTGCGAATAAATATTTTTGTATAAATCTT
The DNA here is from genome assembly GCA_963932465.1 of Maratus speciosus. Taxonomy (NCBI): domain Eukaryota; kingdom Metazoa; phylum Arthropoda; class Arachnida; order Araneae; family Salticidae; genus Maratus; species Maratus speciosus. The sequence goes on from OZ010792.1 coordinate 177,813,623, forward strand.
TTATCCTTATCTACGACATTTTAAAAACAGAAAGTGTTCGAGGCAGATAAAATCTGTTAAGATGAAAAATCATTCTTCATCTTACCTTAGAAAAGTTTATTTGACATCCAACACGGAAAAGGAATATTATTTTGGAATGATTTTAAAGTTAAGGTCCGTTTCCTAAAAATCCGCACAAACTTTGCAGTTATGCAAAATAGCAAAAAAATACTAATCAGGCGAAACGTGCAAGTGAAACTTTTTTTATCGTACATAATAACACTATGTTAATCGAAAGTTCAACAAGTAAACTGTGTTTTCCGAGAATGGAGTCAAAAAAGAGTGTTTGTGTACGCGTGCGAAGTTTTTCGAAGGCAATATTTATCATGGGAGCAAGTTAATTGTGAACTATTTTTTTGTCAAAAATATCCCCAAACAAGCTACATACGATGTTCTACAACGTTACTACAAGGGACTCCCGGGCGAAAAAAAACCCGGAATCGGTAGAAAGTCCCAAAAACTCACCAAGCTAAAATTACAGCAGGTGATATGACTGTTCGGCGAAAACGACAGAGTATTAAATCATTCTATGGATGCCATATTCAGCGATGCGTCCAACAGCCTACATAAGACAATTACTAAGAAACTTAAAATCAAATATCACAAGGAAAGAATCAAACCAAATGTACAGGAAAGCAAAAGGTTGACACGATAACCCAGTGTGGTCGATTGTTCTTAAAATTCCCTGATTAAGCATTCCTCTTGGATGACGCGTCATATTTCCCGCTCACTCCCTCCAATTTTAACGATAGTGGTGGATGCGAAAAGTCTGATGTCCGCATGAAACAAACTATCACCAAATTTCCTATTAAAGCAAAATTCTAAAACGAGATCGTCGTTTGGATTGCGATGGGTCTGAAAGGATTGAGACGTTCGTTCATCCAAAAGTCGGGGCTCCCTGTCGATGGGTAACGACATTTGAACAAGTGCATTCCCCGTCACCTTATCCACTACATCCGTAGCAATTACAATTGCGGTGAAGAGTTCTTCTGGCCAGACTTGACCAGCAATCATTTCTGCAAAATCGTTCTCAGCCACGTCCGGCAGCAAAACATCACTTTCATAGCGAAGTCCGACAACCCGGCTAACGCTTCCAAAATTTGACCAACTGAGAGGTTCTCAGCGTCCAAAGTGCATGATAAAGCTGGAATGCAGATAACATCTAGAATTTGATCAATCGAATCAAGTACTGTCTGAAAATTATGGACCTAAATTTTTACAACGCGTAGCAAGTACCACTGAAATTAAAATCGATAATGCCCCACGAAATGATTTAATTGCAACTCGATAAGCTTAGAAACAATTGTTTTTAAGCTGTAAGACAATGGAAACTATAAGAAATTGAAAATTATCTCTAGTAAAATATAAAATTACGAATAAAATGTCTTGAATAAAACTTTTATCCTAATCTACAACATTTTAGAGACAGAAAGTGTTTACGCCAGATAAAATCTGTCAAGATGAAAAATGATTTTTCATCTTGACAGAAAAGTTTATTTGACATTCAACACGAAAAAGGAATTTTATTTCGGAAATATTTAAAAGTTATATGAGATATTTATGTTTTTCTGAATGTTTTGAAATAATGGTATATTAGGTATAAGACAATAGCAACTTTTAAAAATTAAAATTTATCTCTAGTAAAATATAAAATTACGACTAAAATTTTTTGTATAAAATTTTTATCCTTAGGTATGACATTTTAGAGACATAAAGTGTTCGCGGCGGATAAGATCTGTCAAGATAAAAAATCATTTTTCATCTTACCTTAGAAAAGTTTATTTGTTAATAAGTTTATTTGTTATAAAGTTTATTTGTAAAAGTTTATAGTTAAGGACTGTTTCCTAAAAATCCGCACAAACTTTGCAGTTATGCAAAATAGTAAAAAAATACGAATCAGGCGAAACGTGCGCGTGAAACTTTTTTTTTATCGTAGGGGAGACCGGGGTTAGTTATGCCAGGGGCAAGTTGTGCCATCGAGCTTCCTGAATGAGCCAATAGGTTGCAGCACCTGTCGTGTCATGTGAGTGAAGAGGTTGGTTGTCTCAGTGTGCTGCGTATGTTTTGAAGTATAGCGTTACGTTGTTTTCGAGATAAAAATATTTGAATTGTTTTCTATCGAAAAAGTAAATTTTGCGACATATGTTGGAATCGTCATTGCTACTAGCGATACTGAGGTACTTAAACTTCCCTAACATTATTTAAATGCTTATATTTTGAGCTGTTATTCTATGTATTTCATTTTTTAATCATGCCAACATTTCGGAAACTAATGAATAAAGCCACAATGGCGTAACGTGGGGCTAGTTGTAACGAAGTCTAAGAGGCACGTTGTGACAGTGTCACTACTTACCCCAGAGTAATTCTTCTTCATAATTTTAACTTACTATTGTCCTCAGTAACTGATCGACCGTTATCCATCAGAGATGAGAGCGATAAAGACCAGAATGACAATGAAAAAATATTAATTAATATGAAACTGTTAATAAACCAAACACTTCAGCAATAATTTTAATCAATGATGGTGCGATTGCAGGACCGTCTTCAGAAGTAAGAAATCTCATTGAATTGGATGATTCTATGTCAATTGATAATAGCAATGTGTCAGTGGTAAGTCTTACGGAAATAAGACCACTCCCTAAAGCGGAACCTCCAAAAGGCAAGCGATATTTTCGTAAATATATTAGAAATCTGCTAATCTAACATGCACACCTGTAAAAGAGAAAATTCGAGTAGAACAAAAAGCAAAAGAATGCAGGAAACAAATTGAAGAAGAAAAAATAAAAAATAAACTGTATGGAAAGGCCAAGCAGTGTATAAAAAAAATTACACCTAGGTTATTGAAAAAAAGGGATAATAAAGTATTGGATAGCTCTGAAGATGACGAAAATTGCTTATCTCTAGATGGCTTGGAGCAATACAAATTTTCTAGAGCCGGAAAAGACTGGTGCAATGCGTGGCGTGTAAAAGATTGGCGCATGTCAAATGTACCAAAAATGAACCTTATTATATTTGTATTAACTGCAAATCAGACGCTGAAACAAGCGATGACAATGAGTGATAGAAAATATAGGATATAGGCCTACACGTTTTAGTAGACTACCGAGTCAAAGATCAATATGGACAAAGATTAGTGTTGGCTTACTTTTTATTTCTTTCCTGATAAAGGCAGTTCTTTTTTCTTTTTATTGCTAAGTGTCTCTAAAAGTATCTTTATAAAGGACTAATAGTTTACAAGTGTTAACAATTTAACTATTTTATTTTCATTTGATTTACAATATTATTAAAATGTGAAAGTTTTTCATTTTGTTAAGAACGTTATAATTGAATAAATTTCTCGTTCTTGTTTTAACATATCCCATTTAATCGCCTTTCTTACATAATTACAATGTACTTGTATGTGTCATTTATGTGTCACAATGTGTCATTTATCTGTCACAAACAAACATGTCACAACTTGCCCCGTAGCGGGGGTTAGTAGTGACAAATTTCAAGGTTACGCAGAATTCATTTTGTGTTATGAAAAACGTTAATAATGTTAATAGTAGTTTTATAAATAGGTTACGCAAGAATTACTCTAATGTATGATACACTAACTGTTTCGCTCCAGTTCAAATCTTACGGCTGATATAAAAAATGTCGAAAATGTCACTACTAGCCCCGGTCTCCCTTATATAAGAACCCTCTCGGTTAACCGAAAGTTCAACAAGTAATCTGTGTTTTCCCAGAATGGAGTCGAAAAAGGAGTGTTTGCGTACGCGTGTGTACAAGTTTTACGAAGGCAATATTTATCATGGGAGCAAGTTAATTGTGAACAACTTTTTTGTCAAAAATATCCCCAAACAAGCTACATACGATGTTCTACAATGGTACTACAAGGGATTCCCGGCCGAAAAAAACCCGAAAAAAAGTGTTCACGCCAGATAAGATCTGTCAAGATGAAAAATCATTCTTCATCTTATCTCGAAAAAGTTTATTTGACATTCAACCCGGAAAAGGAATTTTATTTTGGTATTATTTTAAAGTTATATAAGGTTGTGTGTGTGTTTATGTCGGCCAATTATAAATACGAGGGATAAGGGCCCTATGGGGGGAGTGCCCTTCGTGGGGGTCTTTCTAAGGGAACCTAACCCGTATTAAAGCTTTGAAGTCGAAGGTTCGAAGAAAACCAGGAAAACTCCGAACGATTAGGCCGACGGGCGCGATTGGGATCGAACCCAGCACCTGCCGTCTACCAGTTTCGAGAGCAGAACCTCTCGGCCACAGTTATATAAGGTATCTATATTTTTCTGAATGCTTAGAAACGATGGTGTTTGAGCTATAAGAGAATGTTAACTTTAAGAAATTGAAAATTCTCTGTAGTAAAATATAAAATAAACCGCTATTCCTCCATTGTCAAATTGTTTAAAACCTAATATAAAATCTTCATTTTCTTAATTTGTGCTCACCACTTATTCCTATAATCACTTCCTTCTGTCGACTGAATTTTCCAGGAATTTTATTTGTCAGTAAACCTATTTCTCAAATCGACTTCTCCCCTTTATATATGAACACGAACAACTTTCAGACTTCCTTGCACCGATGATGGTACGTTGAATCAGCCGAAACTAGTCAAAAAGAGTAGGAATCTATCTGATCCTTAATGAATGATGATTACCTATCGAATCTTAATTCCTAAACTAAACTAAATCCTACGAAATCCTTTTCCTTACTTTTTTTTTTAAAATAATGTCTTCCGTTATTCATCCCCCTGCTAAATTCACAATGTAATTTAAGTTTAAATAGATTTAGTTATTGAATGTAATTCTAAATCGCATTATACTGGCTGCTCTAAAAGTCAGAGAATAAATAAAATTTCAGTAATTCAAAATAAAAATGTCTTTTCAGTAGCAATATCCCGTTTTCACAGCATTGTGCAGAAAAATATTCTAATTTAAAATTGATTATTTATTGCTTGAGCATTATATACACTTGTTTTCGAAATTATATATTATGTAGCTAATAAAATTTCAATGAATAGAAAAATATGCATTCAATAGCAAGATATCGTTTTCACAGTTATGTACAGAAAGGAATTCGATTTTCACATTGGTTTTAAAATGCCTTGTCATTATATCCATTTCCGTTTTAAAAATTAGCTATTTTATGCAAAATAGTTACGTAGATATAAAAGTACTGTATGAGAATTCTTTTTTTCTAAATTTCATTATATCGGTTGATCGTAAACACAGAAAAGAAATAAAAATTTAATAAATCGAAATATATGTGCATGCAGAATGGTGTTTTTACAGTAAAACATGCATTTTTAATACTTTTTATGAATTCCTATGTCCTTATATCCCTTTCTCTTAATTTGTAATTACACACAAAGATTTTAAAAAGTCTCAAAGATTAAGGTATGAGAATAATTTATTTTTTAAATTCCATTTTACTGATTGATCCGTGAGTTACAGAGGTAGTAAAATCAAAATAATTCGGAGAATATGAAATCAATGCCGTTACTAGGGCTTTTAATTTTAATATTGTTTATTAATTTTTTTATCATTATATCCATTTCTCCTTTTTGAAATTAAATATTTTATGCAAAAAACTAGAGCGGAACAAAAAGTAGGCTATGCGAATAATATGTTTTCAAAATTGCATTATAATCGGTATATCCTTATAAAGGGAAAAACTAACAAAATTTCAATCAATGAAAAAGTCTGTATTCAATAGCAAGACGCCGTTCACAGAAATATATGTAAAAATATGCGTTCTTAACATTATTTTTAATTGCTTTATCAGTATAGCAGTTTCCATTTTTATCAAAGTTAAATATTTAATGAAAAATAGTAAAGTGGATTAAAAAGAAGCCATTAGCATAATTTAATTCTAAATCTCTTTACATCGGTTTTTAGAGTAACCCTTGGATAGATGGCCAAAGACGAGAGATGGCCAGTCTAAATATTTCTAAAACTTGATCATGGATTGCAACATAAGCTTTGTTTGTATGAAATACTTCAACGAGATTATTTATTGCGACGTGCAGTTGTGTTTTTCGATTATAAAAAGTAAGTTTAATTTTTATGTTCATTTAATCTAGTAGTTGAATATTTTTTGACTTAGGTATCTGAATGTTTTGTAGTACATACGTTATATATATTTTCTACTATATGGAGTTTTAAGGCACGTATATAATCTAATCTTTACTTCTAAGCCTAAAACAAAAAAGTGCAATGGCTATTGGTACGTTAAATTGGCCGATAATCAGTCCTTCTATTTCAGGAGAGATGACCACATGAAATCTAGAAGAGATGGGCAGCATTAACCAATATTTAAAAAAGTATACGGAGTGACGATTTTAACTAAATATAATTAAATTTAAAATAAATATATATCGTTTATGTTTATACATATATTAATTGATATATTTATTTAAATTTTAACTAATATAAATATTTTAATAATAATAATAATAATAATAATAATAATAATAATAATAATGTAATAAGACCTAACGATTTATTTTTTTTTCAGAAAATAGTCTGAAACTATCAAAACAAAAACTGATAAAGTTGATAAATAAACTAAATTAAAGTAATAAGCCTAAAATTAATGCGGGAAAAAAACACGACAATTTCCAATAGCGAAGAAAACGAAATACATTTAAATTATCAGATTCTACAGATTCCGAGTAAATAGAATTGGATAAGGATAACTGTGTTGGTTGTGCAAAACAATATAATATCACATCCAAAAAGGATGTATGAATACAACGCATAAGAAACCTGAAGTCGTTCCATGAAACGTGTACAGATTATCAAGACCTTTGCCCAACATTTGGTATGATTTCACGAAAAGTGAAATGTTGAACTTATACTTCAAATTTTGTTTATTCCAGTTTTATTCACTCATTTTCCATCATATAACTACATCTTTACAAATTACTATTTGTTTTCCATGATTAACTCTATGAAATGTGTTTTTTTTTTTTTTTTTTTTTTTGCTAATTAACTTCCCTTTTTCTTCTTTGTATTGCATGAACATCTCTCCTCGGCTTGAAGGAGAGATGGCCATCTGCCATTTTAATTTCAATGTTGTTTAACACGTTTTGTTTTCAATATTTAATTATTTTTTACATAAACTAATATGAGTATACTAGCCGCCCTTGGCGACCAGTTTGGTCTCCGTTAGATGTGTGCTAAGCATTGTACCATGTTGCTTTTATCCAAAATTTAATTTACTTTCTCAATACTTCGCCAAATCAGAAGTTTCTAGTAGAGAAATCAAGAACACCGTATTTTTATGGGTACTGCTTGGTTATCCCGTCGGCCAAAAATATATCGCCAAACTATAACATTAAATATCAATAATGGTTGATCATAAATGTCATATTTGCTTGTTTTAAAGCAAGTTACACGTGTTTACGTCATCAAGTTATTTTTATTTCGACGATTTATTTGTATTTTTATTAATGTTATACTAATTTATTTGTTCTTTAGCTATTTAAATTAAAAATTATGTCAATTTGCATAATTTGGCGAGTGGTTTGGCGATTTATATAATTTGTCAAAATGGGTCGAAAGTATAACTAAGTAGTACCTTTTTATGCTAGCCAGGCGCAAGTGATAAATCATCAAACATTGTCTTTCCAATTGCATTTTTTCATATTTCATTAAATTCATCTAAAATATAATAATTTCACTCATTTTATTTAAAATACATAATTTTAATTTGAAATTATTGACTTTCACTTTTTCTTTCCCTTTTTTAAGAAAAAGAAAACAAAAATAATAAATAATACCAAAAACCACGACTTTTTATTTCAATATCAAAGCATTGTTTTAATTTACCACGCGAAAAATAAAAAATGTAAAAAATGGTGACCTGGCATATAAAAAGCGAAGCGGTCAGCCCAGAACTATTGATGACAGTCATATGACTTAGGCTATTATTATAGAGATGTATAAGAATTTTAAATATGCATAAATATTTCTTGTATTTGCATTCTAAGAATTTTTATTTCAGTCTATTTAAAACCTTTGGCCATCTATTGTAGAGTTACCCTATAACAGTTAGAGAACAAATAAATTTTCAACCATTAGAAAAATGTGTATTCAATAGCTAGATGCTGTTCACAGTACACTGTAGGAAAAAAAAAAAAAAAAAAAAAAAAAAAAAAAAAGATGTGAATTTACAAATAAGCTCTGCCGTCTCGGCCTACAGACGTAGGTAGATTTCCAAATTAAGTACTAATTTCACCAACAAAAACTATATCAAGATTAGAGATAAACCCAGTTTAACAATTTTACCTGGCTGTTTTTGACGAATTTTTTATTTCATTTTTCTGTTAAGTGTTGCTTTTAGCAGAATCATATTAAGGCGGTATTATATATATATATTTACGCTCAACAACTCGAAATATTTTGACACATTTTCACTCTCATTTTTAAAAGTAAAAATATGAAACTTGCAGACGTGATTTTTTGAAGAGATAAGCAACCTGTGTTTTTATTTTTCGCTTAATTAATTAGAACTTGATTTACAAACAATTATTTTCTCAGTACAGCTATTTTTTTTTCGTTTCCAGCACTATCGCTTAGGGAAATTCGGTTCAAAATGTCCACTTTGACAGCATTTTTTGAAATACATTCTGCCTTTATCAAAAACTCGACCAATACAGCACATTATATAGTTTCTGAATAAGAAAACCTGCCAATTGGATGCGTTTGAGAGCGAATATTAATTTAAAAATGAGTCAGAAAATAAGACGTTTGGATTTGATTACACCCTCAATACGATAACTTTTCTGTCAACCCCTATTTTTGTTTTGTTTGATTTGTTTTTGCTGTAAGAGTTGGTCTTATAAAAAAATTCGTCAATATGAAAGTTGTAGATAATATTAAGAAGATGTGTAATAAATATAAGCGGATTGGATACCTTGTGAATTGACGAATTATTAATTCTTTTCTTCTTTAACACTCCCATTTTATTTTATTTTATTTTATTATTTTTTTCGGTAAGATTTGGCCTTATCAAAAGCTTGTCAATGTAAACTTTCGAGCTAGCATTAAGAAGTTTTATAATAAGTTTAATTGAATTTTATATATAAAGGATAGACGAAGTTTTGAATTTTTTTCGCCCCCTGAGCCCATTTTTAATTTTATCAAAATCTATGATACATAAATATTTGGTCCATTTCCGTGAAGAAATAATAACTTTAAACTGATTTGATATGCATTATAATTAAAAAAATATGGAGTTTTTTCGGTTTTCACAAAACCCCTCAATATTTCCACTCCCTTGGTTCGATTTTGCCCTGGACCGAAATTTTCAACACCTTGATTATATGTATCACTTTGGAAGAGATTTGTTCAGAATTATGGAAATTATAGTTTCTCTAAAAAGGGATATAATATATATATATATATATATAGATAGATAGATAGATAGATTGATTGATAAATATATAAAGTTTTGAACTGGGGGTGGTTTTTAGTTCTAGGAGTCATGATCGGCGTTGATCTGCAAAAATATTATAAAGCCCAACATCGGGGAGATTGCAGTTGGCAGTATTTCTTACAAAACCGTAAAGCTACAAAAATTTTATGCTTTCTAAATTTTCACTGTACAATGTAAAAAAAAAAAAAAAAAAAAAAAAAAAAAGATGTAAATCTACAAAACTAGTTTTTGTAAACCTACAGAAATTTGTATACTTACAAAAGATTTATCGGTAACCGGGGATAATTACTTGATTTCTTTTTGCTGCAGTTACATAAAAAGATCTAGACATCCCAGTTTCTTGGAAAATTCTTAGTAATCTGACAGATTTTTTTACAGTATAAACACTCATCTATCAAATGATTTATTTTTGTTGTAGTTACATAAAAAGTTCTAGGCATCTCAGTTTGACAGAAAATTCTTAGTGCTCTTATAATTTTTTCTTACAGTGCAGTGTGCAGAGAATTCGATTTTTGCAGTGATTGTTTGTCATTGATTGTTTATCATTATGATCTTTTCTCCTTTTTTAAATTAGATATTTTATGCAAAATAGTGAAGAGGATCTGAAAGTAACTTCTGAGGATTATTTGTTTTCAATATTCCTTTATATCGTTTAATCTAAAAGTTACAGGAAAAAAACAATTTTGAATAATTCGGAAATTATATATTGTACAGCACGATGCAGTTTTCACAGCAATGTACAAAAAGGCATGATATTTTTCAAGAACCAAAATTTTGTTGCTATTATAATAATATTTAGTATAAGAAAGTTAGTGTTGAGTTGAGTAAGCAGTGTGTATTGAGATTTTGCACATTTCTTAATGTACAGTCGTGGAAAAAAAAAAAGTAAACACCCCCTACTAACTCCTCAACAAATTACGTAGAAGAAAGTTGCCGGTACCGAACGATTGAAAATAAAGTCTACTTTTAAATGGTGTATATAAATTTTGCTTAGGGGGCCATCTACATATTAAAACAAACCATAAATTCATTTTTTTAAATGGCAATACCCAATTCTGACAGCATAAATGAACTCTACACCTTTCAATTAGCCTAAAAACCAATTTTTATGTAATTCGTGCCATAAGTTTCCAAGAAATTAATTATTATAAAACGTGCGTATTTTAAGGGCTGTATCCAAATTGAAGTTCCGTAGTCGATTGTTAACCGAGAGAGCCTCCTTCTTGATCAAGGCACCTTAAGCAGTCAATGAAGCCTGTTAGATAACGGGACAGCAGAAGAAATATCAAAATATCTACTCACTTCTATTATAGACGGCCCCTTAAACCATCATTTTGCCGTTTTTTAAGGATAATTTGAAAACTATTTGGAAGAAAAATGTGAAATTTCGGATTTTCATAAAGCAGGACTTAATAAATCTAAATCCATCAAAAAAATGGTAGGTTCCAATTCATAATTTTTTCGAATATTAATTTCATAATTCATAATTAATATCTTAAAATTATAAAAATTGCAAATTCAGCGTATTTATGTTTGGGCACATTAGTATTATTGCTACACAAAACATTAGCACATTAGGAGCATAATTTCCGGAGATATAAAGAAATATATGAAAATGTAATTTAACATTAGAAGCACTAAATTTTGAATGTTTATAATTCAAAAACTTACCATTCAAATGACTTGAAATTTGGTGTCTGGGCATAGTTTGAAACGAAGATTTGAAATATCTCGTTAAAATTGGGTATTGCCATTGAAAAAAATGAGGTTTGGGTTCGTTTTAATATGTAGATGGCCCCCTAAGCAAATTTTATATACATCATTTAAAAGTAGACTTTATTTCCAATCATTCGGTACCAGTAACTTTCGTCAACGATAATTTATCGAAGAGTTAGTAGGGGGTGTTTACTTTTTTGTTTTCCACGACTGTACCTAGAATTACGCATGTTTAAGTTTATAGATGCCGTTAGAGGTAAAAGTTATTAGTCATGGCGAGATATTTCAAGAGAAACAGAAATCATTTCTGGTGTAACTTCATTTACGCGATGGATTAAACAGCGACTGATATCAGCTTTGGTGTTCACAATGTGCTAACAGTAAGTTAAGAATTCAGCTGTTCTGAATTTTTTATTTTATCCTCATTTTTCTTTGTTACCATAAAGTTTCGTCTTTTTCTATATATAAATATGAAAACTATATATTGCTGCTGTCTATACATTTTAATTATCGAATTTGATTTATGACTTTTGTGTTTTCTTGTACACATCTGCTATTTAAAATTAATCGAAGGATGATGCCTTTTATCCTATAATTTCTCAATTACTGCAACTTCACTTTTTTTTATTTATTCAATTATATATATCTATTTATATATATAAAATCCAAATGGAAATTTCGTTCCGAACGCCTATATTTCGAGTTCTACAGTATGGATTTTGACGGAACTTACACTGTTAGATAGATATTGTTCCGGGGAAGGTTTTAAGCTATAACACATCTTTCTACGTAGATTAGTTACTGAATTATGACGGAAAGTTCTGTTATTTATGACGATAAGGTAACTATTTTATTTCTTGGCGAACTTTATCGTTGATGAAAAAATTGAAACGGCTCGAAAAATAAGAAAAAAAATTGTTACTAATTTTATTTAAAATTTTTAAAAAAGGAGAAAAAGAAAAAAAAGAAATTAGTTTTAATGAGTGATGATATTAAAAAACGAAAATATTTAATTTAAACAAGAAAGGAAATCTTCGTTTTGCTTAAAAAATTACTCAGTTGAAATATTGTAATTGAAATAAAATTTGGCGATTTATCTTTTGCGTCAGTTTAAGAAAAATGCAACTGAAAAATTGATAAGATGACATTAAAGAAGTTCTTCATAACCGCAAGCTGAGAAATATTTGAAAAAAATATAGAATTATCTTCTCATGATTAATTATCTTCTCATGAGGATATATATGTTTATAAAAAAATCGGCAGAACCTCGATTTAGTGTTCGTAAAATAATAATGAAAATTTAATTTTTAGTGATTTAACGCTAGTTAGCGAGACAATAAAATTTTGAATAATGCTAAAATTAATTTTCGTAAAGAAAAGCTTTTTCAACTCTCCATACACAGTTAGTTTAAATATGTTTCCTTCTATATATATAAAAAAAGTTTTGATTTGGAAATGGACCAATGAAAATCTGCGTAGATATTCCGGGCAGATCGGCATCCAATTTGAATGCTTAAGCAGGGACTTTCATCGTTAATATTAAAAAAACTGTTGCATAAAAAATATGAAAATCGGTGGTATTATACAGAAATGTTTGATAAATACGCTGATGCAGACAGTTTTCAAATCAAAGAATTATTTTAAGAGATATTTAATGCTAAAGTTGGACAAAATCGTTCCAATAAAAAAGTTTTATTGGAGCTAAAAATATACATGAGAATTTAATTATTTTTAGATCATTTTATACGTTATAAGTTCCCGATATGCAGATTGCATTTATTTTTCTTATTTGACTCATTTTTTGTGGTTTTATTTCATTTTTAAATTCAAATTTTTAGCATTTTGAGAGATATTCTTTACAAATTTTAGAAAATGTTATTAATTTAAACTGTTGCCAGTTGCATAAACAGCGCAAACAATAATTTTTACTTCAAATTAGAAATTTATTTACACGTCACTATTACAAACGGAAAAAAAAACTTTAAAATTAGAATTAAATGATTACATATTAGCAGGAAAATTACGTCATAAGAACCATAGGCACAGATGTCATTTGGCGAAAACATCAATAGCATAAACAACAACATCCGGGTTACCATATCAATCAAAATAACGTCACTTTAGCACCAGTTAAGTACCCGTTGCGTATATGAAATTGGCGTCGGAAACAAATTGCGCCAATATGGGGCGTATATGACATCTGTGCCGAACCATCTTTACACTTGAATTTTAAAAGAGAAACAAAATCTTAAAGTAAAAAAAAAAAAAAAAAAAAAAAAAAAGAAATCATTGTTATGCGTTAAAACTTGTAATTTGAGGAAATTGCGTCATATTTAAAATGGCAAAAAATGTAGCAAAACAATTTAAATTGAAAAATATATTTGCGCGAGATATTTTGAGATAATCTTTTCAACTATTATCGTGAATTCAAAGACAGCGCAAATAATATTTCCTTCTAACAACAAAAGTATTTTCACGTGAATATTCATAAGAGAAATAAAAATTTGGTGTAAATTACGTCAGATTTGAAACGATACATTTAAAATGAATTATTTAAAAGAACTATCTTATAGCGCTGTTAAAAAATACCGGGAGACAATGACACTGTTTACTTAATTCATTTTACATTAGCTTATTTTCAAACGTTTCACTAATTTTTTTTTCATTAAATACGAAAACAGCCATTGTATCTCTTAACAGCAGCAGATTTGGACTTAAAAATCCCCAATCCAAGGAAGACGAATGGAAACCCGTTTACAGAGAGATCGCTACTGTTTTTTTTTTGTTTTGTTTTTTTTTCTTCTATTTCCAATGTAAATTTAATTTTAGAATCAAGATTATTAATCTTGTTCAGAAAGTTATTGAGCAAGGTTTCTTCATGTTGCCATACGATGAAAATATCGTCTACGTATCTGATCCATGCATGGGGGGTATAATCCAAATTGTATATATCCATTTCAAGAGGTCGTAATATCAATTCAGCTAATAATCCTGATATAGGAGAACCCATTGGAGCTCCGTTATTCTGTTTGTATATTTTGCCGTCGAAAGTGAAGTAATTATTATTAACTATGAGATTAAGAGTACTCTTTGAAAAGCAAATGGTACGCTACCGTATTTAGATGTATTATTAATCAAGACGCACCAAGCAATAAAGCGCACTGTGTACAGAAAACCCATAGCCAGTCAATCCATTATCCCTAATAATGCGCAAGCACCTTTTTCATACAAAGTTTCTGCATTTAGACATTCTATTCAGAGAGCTTTCACAGTTTGTACCCCTGAACATTTAAATAACGAAATAAATAAAATATATGATATTGCAAGAAACAATGGATACAAAGAAAGCACCATAGAAAAATTAATTAAGAGCTTGAAGAACAAAAAGAAAAGAAATTTCAAGCCACAAAATTCCACGTTATCCACTTTACAATATTTTCATGGTTTCTTCGAACGTTTAAAATATAAGCTCAATAAATTCAATATCTTCCTAGTCGCAAAACCATCCATGAAAATAAAAAATATAGTATGCAAGAAAATAGATCAAATTGAGTCCAACCAATTAGCAGGAATATACGAAATACCTTTCACCAAAGAAGATGGAACAAAGCAGTTTTATATAGGTATGACAAGCAGAAAACTTAAAACTAGAATCAAAGAACATATAGCAGACATCAAATACAATAGAAGAGCCACAGCTTTGGCCAGATTATGCAGCGAAGAACCTTTACAGGATCAGGATCACTCTGCCAGGGAGCCAACCAAAAATGGCATAGGCATGAACCCCTGACAGAAAAGTACCCTCTGCGACCTGCAAAACCACAGCTGGGGAATAGCCCAAGAAATACAATGACAAAAAAAAAAAAAAGAAAAAAAAAAAAAAAAAAAGTAAAACTTACAAAGAGCGCCCTGGCGCAGGAAAAGTGGTTAAAATAAAATAAAGATTAAAAATCAAATTTATATTTTATAAACGAAAAATGCTTATTTAGTTCGTTGTAAATAAGTCTGAGTCTGTGATAATTTCTTTTCGAGAGCAGTATGTTACGCATGTTCCAGCTAAGTGTCCGGTTACGGATAAAGTTAAATGAAGTAGGCATCAATGGACATTTACCAAACAGATAATGTTTGACATCACCGATGTTTCCACATAGGCATTTATCACTCTGGCGTTTTCCCCTTTTATAAAGATAACTAGGAAATGCCCCATGTGCAGATATAAAATAGGCGTGGACTTGCGAGAAACACAAAAATGAGGTATCCACTTTTTTAATAATACTATGCGTGTCTCTTCCCTTATCGCTATAAGACCATTCGTTCTGCCAAATTTTAATAATATTGCTTTTGTAGAACTGCTTCACAAACGAAACAGGGATAGGAATGTTTATTTCAGCATCAAATGTACCAGTCTCAGTGACTGATTTGGCAAGGTAGTCTGCGCGCTCATTTCCGACGAAACCAACGTGGGATTTAATCCAGCCTATATTAATAGTTTTATTATGCAATAGTCGTAAATTCGTATAAATATTAAAAAGAATTTCGTCCGTTTGAAAAAGATTTTGAAGCGCTTGAACTGAAGACAAGCTGTCTGTATAAATGTGGAATACACTTGATGAGGAGTCTCTACACCACTCAATTGCGGAATCTAAGGCGGTAAGTTCAGCCTGGTATACCGTATTAAATAATTTAAGTCTAATTCTCTTCTCAAAGATAATATCTTCTTTCAAAAATACCACAAAAGCCGCTCCAACGCCCGTAGGCATCTTAGAACCATCTGTATATAAAACTGGGTGGTTGTACAAAGGGACCTTCTCAGGAATAGCACGTACGAAATTGACATGATGATCATAATAAAAGTAGGGATAGTGAAAAGTATAAACTTTTTTCATCAAACGATCTGTTGAAACATAAACATCTCCTATCCAATCTGAACCATCATTATTCTGAACTTCAAAACATAAAGCCAGTTGTTTTAATTCTATTTCGATTGGAGGAACTCCTGAAAGTACACAAAGTGCCTGTGTTGATATTGACCGATATGCGCGAATGATAGATAAGAGACATAGCCTTTGGCATGAGGATAAACGCTTAATTCCATGGCTCCGTAAATCATTAAACCAAATTTCGTAACCGTAAGTAATCTGTTTCTTTAGCACTGAATTGTACCAAATTTTTAGAAACTCAAGTGGTAATCCTTTATCACGAATTCTTGTCTTTTGGATATTACAAGTAAAATCTTTTATTTTATCGCGGGCCATATCGAGATGTTCCAACCAATGGAATCTACTGTCAAGATAAAATCCCAAGTACAGCAAATTATCCTTAACAGATATGCTCCTACCCTGGAGTTTAAAAATAGGTCGAGGCTTTCTTGATATATATTTTCCAAAAAGCATTGAAGCAGATTTTTCAACACTAATTGACAGATGTAAACCACTACAGGCTGCAGCAAAGTGAGAAATGCTAGCATTGATGGTATTCTCAAGTGCAGGTCTTGTATCACTGCCTTCAGCAATAACAGAGTCATCAGCATAAGAAATAATTTTTTGAATGTGTCGCCTATAAGTTTTGATAATCTTATCAGCAACAATGGTCCAAAGCAGGGGTCCTAAACAGGAACCCTGCGGGCAGCCCCGGAAGATTCTAAACCATATTATGCCTCTAACAAACTTGAATCCTATGAGACGATGACTGATATAATTCTTTAAAGTCGTTTTTAAATACTCATAAATCGGAAGTTCATCAATTAATTCAGCCAAGATAAACCAATCCATCTCATCAAAGGCTCCAACCACGTCAAAAGAGATGAGCGAACAATATTTGAATTCTGAAAGTGTTTCCTTAATTATTTTCTTTAGAGCTGCAAGAGCTGAAATTGTGCTGCGTGATTCTCTAAAACCATGCTGTCCATCATCCAAATATGACATAGATTCCAACATTGTAACGGTTCGGATCTTAACTATTCTTTCAAAAACCTTTGCAATGATAGGAAGAAGTGTTATTGGTCTATAAGATTTCGGTAACTTGGGATCACGGTTACGTTTGCGAAAAAATATTATAATGCCTTTCTTCCAGCATTTCCGGAAGTGAAAAGGATCGGAAGAACCTTTACAGATTGAATTTAAAAATAGCAAGTTAATTTATCCATCAAGATTTTATTTACCATCCATAGTCCGAGAATCAATAGAAATATTTTTACGCAACGAGAATATTTGCAATGATTCTGTGTCCCTTGATTTACCTAGAATTTGGAAAGAGATACTAAGTAATTGTAGAAACAATAGTAAAAATTAATCCACACTCGCAAATAGCCAAGTTAATTTTATTTTATTTTATGTTTTGCAATGTTTTTCAGTATGCTTGATGTCTCGTGACATTGTTTACCATGTTGTTTTTAAATTATGTGAAAATTAATCCATGCTCGCAAATAGCTAATTTAATTTTTATTTTATTTTATGGTTGCAATATTTTCATTATGCTTCATGTCTCGTGACATTGTTTACTATATTATTGTTTTTAACTTATGTGAAAATATTTTCTATTATGATTGATTTTGAAAATGTCGCCGATTGTGCGATGAAACGATCGTAAGTCTTAATAAAGATATTCTATCACTTTTTATAGCATTATTTAACTTAATTTGTTTATAAGTGATTATTATACATGTTTCTATTCCAGTTTTTAGTTTTGAAAAAGTCCTTGATAGATAATTGCTTCTCCCTGTTAGCCCTCCTCCGCGACGCAATGTCACCCCATTTACGCAAGTAGATGATATATCAGCTGACGTCGCTTGCTCCTGTTTACTAATGTAATGCAGTGCTGCCTCAATCGTCTCGAACCCTTCCCAATGTGGGGTGAGATTTTTCCTGCCATCCTCTTCCTCTTTTTCTTCTGTTACTTCTCCTTGTGCCACCATTTCTACTATATCGTTGTCAAATAATTCATTAACTTCGTTGTTTGCCATCCATTTTGTAATGTCCTCTACATTGACATCGTCAGAGCCCGGTATATTTTTCAGCAACGAAAGAAGCTTATCGTTCTCATCTTCTACTTCAGTTTCCTACACGGGTTTATGTCCATCTTTATAGCCCAAAAGAATGCTCCAAAACCTTACAATTACTGTGTTTGGAATTTCTCCCCATGCTTCTGCCACCCATCTTATGACATCTAGCGTGTCAATCTTTTTCAGAGTGGTTATGTAGTCTTCATTATTCTCAATCGCTGATATCGACGAACGAAGAAGACGCCGGCGAAATTTTTCTTTATCATTTCAAGTACTCCCTGGTTCATCGGCTGTCAAATAACCGTCACATCGGGTGGTAAAAATTCAACTTTGATGTCTCGATCAGCGAGTTCATCAATGGACGGATGCGAAGATGAGTTGTCAAGAATTAACAAAGCTTTTCTAGGGAAATTGTTGCATTCATCTAATTTTTACTAGGCCCGATAGTACGGAGGGCCGGATAGTCAAGGGCTGGATAGTCGGGAGTTTACTATATTTTTAAAGCCGATCAAATTAGCGTGCTTTTTGGATATTGGTGTGCCTGAACGGGGTTAGCGAGCGTAGCTTGTAGGGGGCAGAGCCCCCTAGTAACTTAAATAAATACGTTTTTATAATTGCTATTTTCTTATATACATTTATTGGTGTGCGTAATGAAATTTAACTATCGTAATTATGCTGTTTAGAACAAAATTTAAATCGATTAAAATTGTTTCAAACTCAAAATTAAGGTTCTGAGCATTGGCAATTTGAATTCGATATTATTAGTGTCAGAGACAACAACAGAAAATTTTTTTGCCATGGAAACAACAATTTTCTATTGAAATGTTTAATGATAACATTCTTAATCAAAATACACTTAAAACTTACCCCGTCGGTGACACCGTATAAAATTAAATAATTACAGAAACATGCAAATTGTATATAATAATAAAAGCTTACAAAAAAAAAATAATAAACTGATCCACCGTTTAATTTGAAATTGATAGAGTATTAAGCATTTAAATACTTATTTAACAAGAAATTTATAAATGCATTTCAATTTCTTGCATTTGAACAGGAAATGTATTGGTTTGCCAAATAGCGTGGAGCATTCGTCTTTTCGCGCCAAATACTCGAAAAAATATTTTTTTTTTGCTGATTTCCTACCTTTGCATTTCAGAGATCTTTTTTACAGACATGAGTAATTTTATTAGCATTTCCTTTTTCAAAATATTTTGAGTATGCGCTTTAAGCTGACCATCCTTGTGAGTAAAAATTTTATTTATTATTATTTTTTTATTGAATTTTTTTATAATTTAACCCTTACAGAAAAAACTAGCAGATGTAATTATAAAAATGACGATAATTATGTGTTACATGTTTGTTTATTTTGATTTTACATTTGTCGCCAAATAATTTGATTTTAACCCAAAAAGGCGTAAACGGGACATCAGCCCAATCGATGTTCACATTATATAGGTGATGTTTCAAATGTAAGACAGCATTTTCGGAGCAATTTGTTATATTGATGTGTAAATTATATAAATAGCAGTTAATATTATAAAAGTGGATTTAAATTTTAGTGACAATGACAGCCCCCCCCCCCCATACACACATATTCTAAATAATTTAATTTCAGACATTGAAAATATTTTTTCTCATACATTACTAAGGTTTGTTTTCTCCAAACTTGCGATTTTTATAACCTCGAAACTCAGATCAGCGAATATTCTACACTCGTTTTTTCTTTAACACATATCACCAATTTCCCTCTTAGAAATATCTACTGTTTCAATTTTTTTGTACTAAAGATTATTCTTAAGAAAAATCATGCAATTATGCGTTATTAATACCACACCAGAAAACATTTTACAATAAAAATTGCTTACTGAAATATCTTTTCGATGATCTTTTTAATTCGACATTCCTTTTTCAGTTTTTTTTTTTTTTTTTTTTTTTTTGAGGTTTTTGAATGATATTGGATTTATCTTCAGGTTTATCAATCAGGTTACCCGATTGCAGAAGATTACATGAATTTTATACTTAGCGATTAATAAATTTATGGTTTGTCATTATGAAGCAAACGGACAAAAGAAGATTTAGTATTATATATTTTTCCTCTGCAGTTATTTTATTATCACTGAATAAGCAATACATGGGATGACAATACTCGGGAAAAAAATCTGACGCACTGCTCTAGCCACTAAACTTAGTGAAAAATTAATGATTTTATGTTTATTTAGGCAACAGACTGAAGAATAATGTAATTTTGAAACTAAAAAAGCCTATTTATTTCTCCGTGCTATTATGCTCATTAGAGAAATGAAAAAAAAAATATTCGGTGCATCAAAAAGGTTAAAGCGTACTAGGTTATTAAGTTTTGTATAACTGATTTTATTTATCATCCTCAAGGAGTATTTTTGGTGAAAGATCTAATATAATTCAGTCAACAGCAAATTGACTTTATTTAATGGAATGTAGTTTGGTTCATAATTACCTTTGTTTTATATCTAACTATGGCACATTTGTAACCATGTAGCTGCAAACACTTTTAATGTTTGACGTCAAACTTACCTGTGCTCCCGATTATGGATGTTTGGGAAGATTTTGATTAGATGAAAACAAGAGGTTTATCTTTATATCATACTCAGTTATGGAGGGGTTTTTTTCAGGTTAACAGTTACATGATTGCAATTGGTTTTTAAAAAAAGAAATGGCAGTGAAAATAACATTATTTTAATTTTTTTTTCAAAAACTTCAGTTTTAAAAATCCCCTTTTATATGATTCACATTTCTTTTAAATGTGGAAGTTAATCAGTTCTTTCGGTGAAAATAAGTTATTACATTTTTTACTGTATTTACTCTGCTGTAATCCGAAGATAGAAAACTGTAGTAGACCTGCCAGAAGAAAACGTACATTACGAAATATAATGTAGCGTAGAGAGAGATTGTATTTAAGCTACCAGAAGCATACATAGCACCAAGCTGAGAAGAATAATCCGAACATTATTAATGTTCAGTGGTCACTCTCTGCAATCATTGTAATCATCTCTCATTTTAGTAGTGTGGTGACTAGAGAACATTTTAACTTCTAATTGTCATAAAGGCCGCATTTCCTTCCCAACCTCTACTTTAAAGATCTGCTATAAAAGAGTTTCTTCTGAATAGCCCGAATTTTGCCTAAAGCATAAGATAATATAATAGCTAAATGGCGTTTGCATCGTATTCAGCAAATGCGGAAAGACATTCCAGTTGAAGGTCCATATTAATCTAAAATACAAGGTCGAATTCATAATTTTGTTTGATCAAGGTTCATTTGGAAATGGACCAGCGAAGCGGGCGTAGCCTGCTGGTATATATATATTATATTGGTTGATATTTTTTTAATTTATTCAGCAAAACCAGATACAGGAAATATTTATTATATGATGAATTATAATTTTAAAATAACTACATTAACTGTATATTTCAGAATTGTGTATTTCAATCAATACAGAAATAGTATACTTTTTAAGTGTCTGTTTTATTTATCATTTGTCAGAAAATCTTTCCATTCTGTTATCATTAGTGTACAAATAAACAGCAATAAAAATAAATACAAATGGAAAAATAATCCATGTTCACAAATTCTAAACGATTGCATGATTTAAAAAATTGCTCCCAAACCTGCTGACTTAAATCATACTTATTTTTTAACATCCCAAGTACTTAAGTACATGTATATTTAGAAATATGTTATAGTAATATCTGTATTACTAGCAATATCAAACAAGAATGAGAAGTTTTAGCGAAATAGTTTTTGAATTCTTTTTTTATTATTATTTCCTTGATGACGAAACTTCTGTCTTTCCATTTGATTAAAAGGTTACACTTCCCATAAAAGAATATTTAAACTGAGCATAATGATACTTTTGAGTATATCAATAAGTTTTTAATAATATAATCATGATAAATATGTTTTGTTTTCTTGATGTCTTAAAGATATATTTTATAGCAGTAAGTTATAAGATTAAATTTTACTTCGAAAAGATTGTCTATCATATTTAAAGATAATCTGACGTAAATGCAATATTTAGACATTCAAACATTCTATTATTTTTAATAAAGAGAAGAAGGAAGAAAATTTAGTCGGCATAGTTGACACTTTTTAAATTATGAAAGGTGAATAATATATGGAAATAACTTTGATCTTGAAAGTAATATTTTTAGAAAACAGTAAATTCAGAAGATATATTTAGCAAAGTGACAAAAGTCTTGATGGAAGACGATAAATTTGATAGTCATAATCTTCATATTTCTTTTTTATTGTCTTTGCTTCATGACTTGACATTATTTTTTCAGAGCTAACAAACTACTATTTGTTTAAAAAATAGATATTTTTAATAAATGGAATTTTTTGTGAAGTTTACTATTTAAATGCATCATCCATTTCTTTCTTTTCTTTAGAAAAAAAAAGAACAGAAACAATTAATTACACTGGTGAAAACAATTAAAGGGACAAACGTTTTTTTTTTTTTTTTAAGGGGACAAGGGACCTTAAAATAAATTTTTTTATTTTTTGTAAATTTCACCTTAAATATTATTCAAGGGTACATTATATGCATTATAACATGCATTAATCACAAAAAAAATTTAAAAAAAATTTTTATTTTTGAGAAAAAAATGGAATTTTACGCGTCGTCTTAGAAATCTTCGAAATGCCCCCTATGCATTCCATATCAATGAAAATCCCCAATATTTTTTTTAATTTGATTTATATATATAAATAAAATAGAGCATCGAATTTTATATATTTGAATTTAATGTTTAAAAAAAAAAAATACAAATTTTGAAATTTTTTCGAAAAAATTTCAAAATTTTTCATTTTTTTTTTTAATTTTTTGTAAATTTTATCTTAAATATTACTCAAAGGTACATTATATGCATTATGGCATGCATTTATCACAAAAAAATTTGTAAAAAAAATTATTTTTATGAAAAAAATGGAATTATACGCGTCGTCTCAGAAATCTTCGAAATGCCCCCTGCGTGTTCCATATCAATGAAAATCCCCAATATTTTTAATAAAAGTTTGGTTTATATATATAAATAAAATAGAGCATCGAATTTTATATATTTGAATTTAAAGGTTAAAAAAAAGAAAAAAAATGAAAAATTTTGAAAAAAATAAATTTTTTTGTAAATTTTTTTTGTGATAAATGCATGCTATAATGCATATAAAGTACCCTTGAATAATAATTAGGTAAAATTTACAAAAAATAAAAAAAAATATTTTTAAGGATTTTAAGGTCCCTTGTCCCCTTAAACAA
The DNA here is from genome assembly GCA_963932465.1 of Maratus speciosus. Classification (NCBI taxonomy): domain Eukaryota; kingdom Metazoa; phylum Arthropoda; class Arachnida; order Araneae; family Salticidae; genus Maratus; species Maratus speciosus. The sequence goes on from OZ010792.1 coordinate 177,837,107, forward strand.
AACAAAATAAGTTATCTCTATACGCAAATAAGGTATCAGATGATAGGTAAGCTCCTTGCGGACAAACTTGCCACGTAGTGGTCTGTGTCGTCATAATGTAGTGGCGCTGTCATCGCGTTTGTGCAGAGGTACTTCATTTGACCGCCAAAGCTTGTAGCGTAAGGACGTTTTGAAACATCGTAGCATAACCCAATCCTTGTTTTTTCAATTTCTTTGTTTACCCATCGTTAGTATGGCTATTCGTCATCGTCTAGATAATGCCACAAGATGGCGAATTGTTGCAAGACTCGAGGCCGGCCAATCACAGGCTACCTGTTGTAAGGACCTCAGGGTTCCGAGAAATGTGGTGTCCACATTGTGGAAACAGTTCACAGAGATAGGAACAGTGGCCCGCCAACCTGGTTAAGGCCGCAAAAGGGCAACGACGCAGGCTGAAGACCGTTATTTGAGACTTCTAGCCAAAAGGGATCCGCGACAGCGACACAACTGTCTCTTCAGCTGTATAATGCAACAGGAACATCCATTTCACGAATAACAGTCACCCAGAGACATAATGGAGGTGGTATGTATGTCAGGCGCCTTGTAGTCTGCCTCCCTGTACTGTGAGCCATAAAAATGCCCGTCTAGCTTTGTGCCGAGAACACCTGTCTTGGACAAAGGATAATTGGGGGCGGGTTCTCTGCAGTGATGAGTTGCGATTGAGTCTGGACTGCGACTCGAGACGTGTTCTCATCTGGAGAGGGCCCGGGAGTCGATATCGGCCCTCTAACATTGTCGAAAAGGACCACTATGGTGGAGTTGGTCTGATGGTCTGGGCAGGCATTATGGCAGACGGACGTATCGACCTTCATGTGTTTGACAGAGGTACTCTGCAGATTAGCGGTTCACCGACGAGGTTCTTGCACCTTATGTGAGACTTCTGCCGAGCATATGGACCAAATTTCGTCTTTATGGACGATAACGCCCGTCCACATAGGGCTCAGTTGGTGGACGAATACTTCGAATCGGAGGATATTTAACGAATGGCGTGGCCTGCGATGTCCCCTGACATTAATCCCATCGAACACGTATGGGACGCCCTTGTACGATCAATTGCAGCTCAAAGACAGCTCCAACGACCATCGATGAGCTCAAGGGGGCATTGGTGCAAGAGTGGGTGCAGTTGCTATATGGATTGATAAGGACCCTGGTAAATAATATGAAACGCCGATACGAGAGTTGTGTAGCTGTTACAGGTGATCATACACCCTATTAGACATGTTTTTCTCTGACTGGCAGGGTGTCGGTCAGCTGCTGTGCTGGACACGTGACCAGTTTCCTTATTTAGGGTGCAGGTTGTGCCCATTTTTATTTTCACATATATTGCTCTTATATCGGATGATATTTTGGCCATGTTTGGTTTTATTGTATTTGTTAGTTTCTCTTTAATTGCAAATAAACCATTTGTCCCTTAAATTGTTTTCACCAGTGTATATTATGTGAAATATTTTAGACAAGTTGAAATATTTAGAAATTATAAAAATTGGAATAACATACAACATCAATTTTAAACTTAAAATTAAATATCTTATTGGATCGAAGAAAAAGTCAATGCCGTTTTTTATAACTAATTTAATTCTTTTTCTAGGTTATTACAAGTTAAAACAAAATGTTAAATATGAAGAGATGAACACATTCGTGTTTATCAAGTCTAAAAAACTATTTTCATCAATGCTTTATTTGTAAGTTAATCATGGTTTATTATTTTTATTATTTTTTTTATTTTTTTCTGCAATTGATAATTATTTGCTGATATCAATAATGTAATTTGTGTTGATATTTTTACATGAAAATCAAATTAAAAATGGATGTTTTTTTTTCTCTTACTTTATATGTAATGTCTTTTACCATTTACGATAAATGTATTTTGATATTTTTACGATTTATTTCGGAATTTTATATTTGTGCTGAAACACTGTAAACATAATGAAGAATCTAAAGATAAATATATGAAATTTGATACTTATCTCACTGGGCCAAAGGCCCTTGACATGATTTGAAATGCATTTAAAATTTGCGTGAATGGCGTATTAAAATTGCAGTTTGGAAGAAAATGTTTCTGATGTTGAAATTTTTATTTAAGTAAACGTATAGTCAAAAAATAGCCCAAAGATGGTGCTATTTATTCAAAACTGCAGAAAAATTAAAAAGTAGTTTAAAGATAATTTATTCTGTACAATTTACTTAAATAAAAAACAATCCACTATCTACAGTTCAAATCACGCCGAATGATACTCAGTTTCTTACAAATTGTAAAATACCACGATAGACTGTTTAAAAGACGGTCTGGAATTGCTTTTTGTAAGAATTTTATTCGTTTTATTCGTTTAGTTAATTTTTTTCGGAAGTTAAAGAAGATATAGTTGAACCTATATCGCTATATATGAAAAGTTTTAAGAATCAAATTTTTCAATTTGCTTAAACAAAAAACTCACCCTTCACATTTTTAATTAGACCACATTCTCCTAAGTCAATTGCTTTATTTTGTATGTTATATGTAAATATGACTGTCTGATTTTATTTCACAGCTACTCTTCCTACAATATATAACAAACCATTAAAATTACCGTCAGTTATTCGCATGGCCCTCAGAATGTCTCATAAGTTTACGTAATTTTAAAGTTTGGTTTACTTTTCAAGATATTGATTTTTTTTTGTAACTTTTAACTAAGTTTCTCTAAAAATGGCAATTAGATTAATCCATATATTTGGAAAAAAAAAATAATAAAACGGAAATAATGAAATATCATTTGCTGTTCGAAATGGCGAACAAACATGTTTATTTTTGTATCGTTTGAATAAATCGATTTAATGAAATTTAGTTCACATTCTTTTGAAAAATGTAACGTAAAGAAAATTCATATGGCTCCCTACCAGATTTACTAAAATTATTTTAAAAAGTGAAAGATATCATTGATATTGATCCTTATGAAATAACATCACCCAGAATTGCGAAAAATGGAAATGCATGGATTGTGATAGGAACATGGAGTTTTGAATATAGAGTCTACATAGAGTACAAGTCGTAAGCTCTGAATAAAAGATTTTTATTGGAACCATATCAGCCGCCACTGCAAAACTTGACAACGCTCATCTAGATGAATTTGCTAACACGAGTTACACAAGTAATAAAATATTAGCTTTATTAATAATTGAAAGCTCTCCAAATTTTTATTCCAAATCGTTAAGTCAAACTGAATTTTATTGACCGATTTTGTCATTTTCTATGAAAGGCATTCTATGAAAGGCATTCTACTACATTTGCATCAAAACTATATAAATTGCTAAATGTAATTTTCGCAAATTTCAGCTCATTTAAGTTAAAAACGTGAATTCTTGCTTTGCAATAAGAAATTTGAAAAATATTAATATTATATATATATTTTATTAAATGTAGAACTAAATTAGATTTATTTTTCCTCTAAAATCGAAAGATACTGTGCAATGCAAATTCAACACATCAGGTTACTGTGTTAACTAGTTAAATTTTAAAAAGTACCAAGGACTTTCAAAGCACTCTGTAATTTAAAGAAAAAAGTAAGATTTACTTCATATTCCACCTTATGTTTAAAAACATATAATAATATCTTATACACAATTCTATGTAGGTGCAGGTTTTAACACTTCTATAAATAAAAACCTAACTTAATTCAAAATTTATCATTTCTACGAAATTTTTAACGAAATTTTAAAATTTGGTTAAACATAATCATTTTGGATATGAGATGATATAAAAATACATTAACATTTCTAATCTTTAGTAAGATCTAAATTTTAGAAAAGTAGCATTCACTCATGGAATGTTAGAACGTAATTTCACTTTAGAATACAATTTACAGTCTGAGATAGTAAGTGATATATTAGCACATAATTTTTTGTTAATTGTTCTGTGCAGAAAATTTAGTAAATAAAAGTTTATTTTTCAAAATTATATTGAACTTTAGACGGTGAGTTCTTTTTTAGTAATCTTGATTGTCTCTTTAAAAAAACATAACTTAAAGTGTAACTTAAAATTCCGCTTCCTTATATTCAGAAACAAACAGCACTTTTCGAAGAAACTATATATTAACTAGGGGGCTCTGCCTCCTGCAAGCTACGCTCGCCAACCAGTAAGTTCCGACACCGCAGAATCTAAAAACATGCTAATCTGATCGGTTTTAAAAATATTAGGGAAGATTGAATTATACTGGAAAAAGCTGTGCAGCTCTCCCTGTAAACGGTTTTCCATTCAATTCCCTTTGATTGCAAAAATTTAACACCGAATCAGTTGCTGTTAAGACATCCAATGGTTGTTTTCGTGTTTGATTAAAGAGGATCAGTTAAACAATTGAAAAGAAGTTAAAGTAAAAAGAATTAAGTGTACAGAGTCTTTGTCTCCCGGTATTTTAAAACAATTTTTATAACAATAGCCTAAGTCATGTGACTATCATCAACAGTTCCGGGCGGACCAATTAGCTTTTTATATTCCAGGTGCCATTTTGGTACTTTAATGTTAGCCAGGCACAAGTGATAAGTCACCAAATATTATTCTATCGCCATAAATTCGTCTGTATTATACTAGTCGAAGTCATGTAACTGCCATAAATAAAAAAGGTCTGATTCCTTCGCCTTCCATATGAAAGTTTGGAAAAGATATCATATACGGCCCTATATTGGCGCGATTTTTTCTGTCGCCAATTTGGGGAAAACATAAACAGCATAAACAACAATATCCGGCTTACCATATCAAGCAAAATAACGATACATTGGCGCAAGTTAAGTACCCGTTTCGTATAAGAAATTGGCGTCAGAAAAAAATCACGCCAATATATGACATCTGTGCCGAAAGTTTTCCATTTTGATTAACAAATCAAAAATTTTTTTCGAATAAAACTACATAAAAGTTGCCATAGTCGCAAAGAATTCTTGGTACTGTTACTCTAGCCGGGTAGCAAATCTCTCCAATAGCTTTTTTTCAACTCGACAGTTAGCATATTTTTTCGAGTGGTAAATTAAAACATTGCTTTGAAGTTGAAATTAAATGTCATGGATTATTGCATTATTTAATATTTGGCCAGATGTCATATACGCACCGGGTTTGGCGTGATTTTTTTACGAAAATTTGGTGAAAACTTCGTTTTCAAATACCAGTTACATATGTATTTTGTGGTACTACTTAGATATCCCGTCGACCTAAAATCTATCCCCAAACTATAAGATTAAATGCCAATAATGGTTGACCGTAAATGTCACATTCACTTGCCTTTAAGCAAGTTACACGTGTTTACGTCATCAAGTGACTTTTATTTCGACGTTTTACTTGTATATTTATTAATGTTATACTATATTTTTTTTTGTTCTTTCGTAATTTAAAATATAAACTATATCAATTTGTATAATTTGGCGAGTGGCTTGGCGATTTATATAATTTGGCGATATTGGTCGACGGACTAACTAAGTAGTACCGTATTTTTTAATTATTTTCTACTATTTTTAAAAGAAAATAACCAAAAAATATTAATAACTATAGAACAAAACAATTTATATAATTTAAATTAAGAAAATAAAAGTAAATATACATTTGTTATTAAATAAACAACAATAGCCGGGTTACCATGTCAATCAAAATAATGCCATTTTGGCGCCAATTATGTACCCCTTGCGTATATGACATCTGTACCTAATATTTTTCTTTTCTTTTTGTTTAGATAAAAAAGAAAAAGAAAGAAGTGGAAGCCATCAATTTGAAATGTTTCAGTTTTAAATGAAAGTTTTGTATTTTAAATAAAATGAATGAAAGTATTATATTTTAAAAGAAATTAATGAAATACAAAAGCATGCGACGGTAAAAAGTTTGGCGATTTATCACCTGCGTCCCGTTAACATATAAATTCCGAGTTCTTGATTTCTCTATCAGAATCTTTCGATTTGGTCTAAGATTGTTCAAGTAAGTTGAATTATGAATAAAAGTAACATGATACATTTTTTAGCATACATTTAAGGGAGGCCAAACTCGTCGCCAACTTAGTTTAAAATAATAACCTTTTCTAAAGTATGAAAAAAAAATATTTGTTATGATTAAAATTTGAGTTGCCATCATTAGAGAAAATTATTTAAAATTAGAAAAAATATTAATATCTCGAAAACTAAGTAGAATTAAAAAATTCTAAAACCAGTTTTGATATCTGCAAATCGATACGGATTTTTGGTGTTAATGTCATCGCAAATTATTCTATATTTTAGAGAAATCGCCGTGAAACATAATCAGTTGTTTAATCAGTCGTTTCATTGAATCGTTTCATAAATTCGTTTCATTTCAGTCATTTCATAATATCCGTTTCATAAATTCGTTTCATTAGGATTATATATATATAGGGTAGATATATGTTCAGAAGTTACGAGGAAAGTTTTCTCTATTTTGTGTATACGCAATAAATGTTAATTTGAATATTCAGACCCTGAATTATACATACACAAGGGATATTGATAAGTTAATACACAATGTGACCAATGAATCCTCTTCTGGAGCTCTAATGTTTTGAATGCCGATAGATAGAATCATAAAGCGTTTGTGTATAGTGAAGAGGTCTTGTGTTATTTGATGAGATTGTTTACAGCACCTCCTATAGTATCAAGTGGGAAGAAGATATTTATAAGTCTTTTGTAACTAAGAATACGACAGTAAAATGAGTGACATTTAGTTTGTTTCATTAACAAAATTGTAAAAATAATACCTTTATATTTAGACACATATTCACTCGAATATTGTTGCAGAAAAGGAATCCATGATTGAAGCACTTTGTTTTAGTACAAAGGCCAAAAAATACGAGATCACCAGGGAAATGTTCTCAAGAAAATAGTACATTTTAGAGCGAGCAGAAACAAAACAGAGAATGATATATTTTATTTCATATAGACATAGTTTTTGACGGGAAAACAATGCATTTCTGGCGAAAATAAATATTTGGGTAATAGTCCAGGCAATAGAGACCGTATAGGGGCTCTACCTAGCAAAATTCATGGCATTTCTGGGAAAAGGCTTACTATATGTTTTTTGGGTCGCTGAATCCGAATTTTTAACTTCCCACCAAAATTTCCCCCGGCAACCCCCCCCCAAAAAAAAAACTTTGGTAAAATGCCCCCCCCCCAAAAAAAAAAGATTTTTATTAAAAAAATCATTTTTTTTTGTTTTAGGGAAAAAGTATCTAGAAATTCAGAAAGTAGACAAAATTTGCAACAAATTAGATATATGACATTATCACTTAGGATAAAGGGGAAGGGGAATCTGCCTCGGAACATGCGCGCGGTGCTGCGTGAACTAAGTTGCGCAATTCCACTTAACCACTCACACGTTTACATTCGCCCTCCCATCTCCCCTCCGAACTTTCTCTATAACGCTTACTTTAAGTTTTTTGGGTCGCTGAATCTGAATTTTTAACTTCCCCTCCAAGTCCCCCTCCACAAATCCCCCCCAAATAGTTGTTTTTAACTTAAATTTCTTATTGTTTCAGGGGAAAAACATTACAAAATTCAGAAACTAGAAAAAAATTTGGAACAAATAGGATATATGACATTATGACGTAGGATGAATGTGGAGGGGGAGGGCTGCCTCTGAACATGCACTGCGGCGCTACATGCACTAAGTTTTGAAGTCCAGGCAATAAGGGATTTTAACTGGGAAAATTAATACTAGTTCTGGATTTCGACTCGCTTTATGTTTTTTTGGTCGCTGAATCCGAATTTGTAACTTTCTACGAAAATGTCACCCAGCAACCCCCCAAAAAATTAATTTTTTAAAAAAATTTGGTTTTTGAGAAAAGCGCGCGGGGAATGTTCCAAGGCAGCCCCCTCTCTCCTAGTTTATCCTACGTCATAATATCATATATCCTATTTGTTTCAAATTTTGTCTAGTTTCTGAATTTTGTAATGCTTTTCCCCTAAAACAATAAGAAATTTAAGTTAATAACAACTATTTTGTGGGGGTTTCGGGGAGGGAAATTTTGGGGGTAAGGATTATGGGGGTAAGGTAAATTCGAATTCAGCGACTCAAAAAACTTAAAGTAAACCTTATAAAGAAAGTTCGAAGGGGAGATGGGATGACGAATGTAAACGTATGAGTGGTTAATTGGAATTGCACAATTTAGTCCACGCAGCACAGCGCGCATGTTCCGAGGCAGATCCCCCCTTCCCCTTCAACCTAAGTCATAATGTCATATATCTAATTTGTTGCAAATTTTGTCTACTTTCTGAATTTCTATATACTTTTCCCCTAAAACAATTAAAAAATAGTTTTTTTTAATAAAAACCTTTTTGGGGGGGCTTTTTACCAAAATTTGGAGATGTTACAGTGGGACATTTTGGTGGGAAGTTACAAATTCGGATTCAGCGACCCAAAAGACATAAAGTAAGCCGATTTCCAGAACTACCATTAATTTTGCTAGGTAAAATTCCCTATTGCCTGGGCTATAAGTTACGTCCAATTATCTAACCTGTAAAAGCTTAGCTGCAAAATTAAAGCGCGATCCAAACTGAATGATAATTATGTAGACATGGCGCTCCTTTATGATGCGATGGAAACTTCTGTCCGTTGCAAAGCTGCCGCAGAAAAAATACAGACTTTGCATTCTTTATCATGAGTCAAAAAACACAAAAATAATTTCTAATAGGAAATAAAATATCACCAGCAGCATGGTATTTTAATTACCATTACAAGCATAAGAAAAATATTAAATATATTCGAAATCGGGGTCCTATGCACATCAAATCATATAAAAAATGCATCTGCTCTCGTGGTTAAATTGATATAATTTAAGCAAACAAAGCAAAATATTTTCTTTTTTTAATGAAATTGCGAGAAATCGGTTAATGGCAGAAGTGAATAAGTAGTTGAAGAAGAGATAAAATTTCAATAATCTGAAAAAAAAATGCTTATATAAAATAATTTTGAGCAACAAGATAAATGTTATTTTTGACACTATAAAAACATGTTAAATAATTCTTTTAAATATGATTTGTGACAGTAACATCAACGTCGCAGAAATATCAGGAGTACGGATTCGAAAACTCATCGACTTACAAAGAATAGTTAACCCGGCAGTAGTCGCGTGTTGTCTTTTTGCCGCCCATATAAATTATTTTCTCCTAACTCATATTCCTTTACAAATACAATGGAGAACTACCAAGTATCTGATTTTAAATGCGTCTTAACCACCATAGTGGAGTAACAAGACACCTCGTTTTTTCCTCCAGGTACATTTTTACAAGCAAAGTTGAATTTAGTGGAAAAATCTACGGAACTATCCCTAATGCCAGTTCATTGTTACACTTTCCTATTATTCCAAATCTCATTAATAAAGTGTAAATTTTAAGTAAACTGCAAATTTATGACTTCATCGAAATGTAATATTCGAATATTAAGTTTAAAATGTTTCTGTATAAAGCTGTACATCAGCATCGATTTACTACAAAAAGACACTTTGCAAACATGCTTGCTAAGAATTATATGAGTATAACAATCGTTCGATACGCACAATTTCACTCACGTCACTTTTACACATGTTTTGTCTTATTTCTATAATCGATCGTTTGGATTAGTTGTCTTTTATATCTATTCTTCTCGATATGCATCGATTCGAATTTTCCTTTGATTACATAGGATTAGTTTTTCAAAGAAATTAGCAATATAGCCTTTGAATGAAATTACTTTGTCCGCTTTATTAAAGTTTTTATGCTTAGTATATTGCATTTAAAACGAAATTATTTGGTATGGTTTATTTAAGTTTTTTTACTAGTATATTTTTATAGTACATATTTCCTTTTCCCGTTGCCCAGATTTTGTGTTTGTTTTTTCATCAAAGGATTCAAAAATCCTCTTTGTGCATTTAGCTTTTATTATAATAATTTTCAAAATCATGATTTGCTTGAAGAATAAGGCGATAAAATTATCCCTTGAAAGTAATTACTTATTACAAATAGTTTTTAAATATTAAAATGATTTTATTTAGTTACTTTAAAAATTAAAAATTCCTAATTCTTATATAATTTTCTTGTGTAATGATAATCTATTTAAGAATAAATTAAAAGGGTGTTACTGGTACATTAACTTCTATACATTACATTTTTAAATAAGAATTAATGATAGTAAGCAGTTTGATATTCAATGAAACATATAAATTTAAAATGGATGTATTTTATCATGAAAGTTTTTTTTTTTTTTTATCGTTGGAAGATACTTAACTTTAATTGAATTACATAATGTTCATTTTACACATTCTTGTAATTTTGTAAATGAGGATAGATCGACATTTCTTCTTTAAGAAAAACATAAGCTTTTATGATAAGAGGTCTAGCGCTTTAAATCTTCTTGATAATAAAAGTATTTTTTTCACATCGCTAAAACGAGTAGAGGAAAAAAAAATCTGTCATTAAGACAAATTTTCCTCTTCATTTAGAAGTGCGTGATGCTCACATGCAATTAATCTAATTAGTTTTAAATACAAACTATCAAGATTTCTTAATGAAAGAGAAAATAATTAACATTATAAATACAAACTAAAAATGCATTTATAATTTTCAAGCAGTCATCATGAAGCATTAACTCATAAACGATTTTTTGTTTTTATCAAAAATTATTTTTTTAAGTAGCACAAAAGAAAAAAGAAATTTCATTTACACTGAAAGACTTAAAATTAAATATAGACTTCCATTATTAGATATATTATCAGTTTTCAATTTTTTTCTTTTTATACTAAGTCAAATATTATTGTAATGTCATAATGAAGGAAATAACCTTTTCCGATTTAGACTTTTTTATTTTGAAAAAAAAAATCTTATAATTTTAATGGATTAAGTTACATTTTAATTCCATTTTTTGGAGAAAAAAGTACTATCTATATTATAAAGGACAAACATATCTGTGCGTAACGCATACGTCATTCTGCGAATGGCAACACTTTGAAATTTGAAATGAAATTTCGCTTTTGCAATTTTCACTTTGCAAATTTTTAAACTTCTAAACATCCCACATTTTAAATGATCACACCGTCGTATGCAGAAAAAAATGCACTTTTAAATGCAATTTGTTTGAAACCTGTATCTCAATTTATTTCTGAGATATTAATTTTTTTATAGTTTTTAATACCAATTTTCTAATCGTGGCAACTGAAGTACTTCATTTCTATAAAAAGTGGATTAGTTATTTTTATTGATTATATTCTTACTGATGCCATTTTCTATTTGCAATTAAAAATATCACTTTTAAAAATTTGAACAGAAAATGACGTTATGCTTTAAAAAAGACACAATTTCCCTGATGATGCTCTTATATTTCACTATTTTTTCATTTTACTGATATTGAGTTTGAGACAATAGGCAAAATATTTCAGCGACTGAAAAGGACGTCATATTTAAAAGTAAACGATAATTTTTTTTTGTTGATAAAACGAGATATTTCCCCTTGATTACGTCTAAAAGTTATAAATTTCTGGATTTTTTACGCGCAGGTACAGATATTATACTAAGACCTCAAATCACGAGTGGGAATTTTAACATGAAAAGTTGTAATAGTTGACAAACGTGACTTCAAGCTTGAAAAAATATTTATTAATAACCTATTGCGCGTTAAAATATGTTTAAATGGTTAATATGGATGTGAAACGTGGAAAATGACTTGATTCGGGTTAGAAGTAAAGGTAGAAAATTGTATGATTATGTCAAGGTGAAATCATTTATGCGGATTTTTCATTCCGTAACCAAGCATCAATTAATAACTTAGTCAAAATTACTTATCTTGATTATATGTTACTGATTACGTATATGAATAAAGTTTAATTTTTCAATAATTTTATCAGTTGAAGTTTATGAAAAAAGTATTTTGTTAATCTTAGGTTAAAATATGTCTTTGGAGAGTTAAATTAACAAGTGTAAGATGGATTTTTTATTGTAATTATTGTTGTCGATGTATTATAAATTTGATGCAACACTTCCTTTGTAAACATTTTCTTTCGTCAAAATTCGACGGGTTACACCTCGTACTAATAAAAGAACAAATCGCTCTGTGCGTGTGTCTGTCTGCGATGGCTAACGAAATCTACGGCATGTATGAGGTTTATTTTTTTTGTGAAGATAGTCGAAGCATGCACACGGATCTCAGAATTTTAAAATTTAAATTAATAGCTGAGCAATTAATTAACAATCGCAACTCACTCTCATCAAGCGGCCGAGTTAAAAAAGTATTTCTTTCTTCAAAACCACAAGCTGATTGGAATTGAACCCCGCTACGAGGCTAGGAAGGCTGACTAGAATTGCAGCCCATTTCGAGGCTAGAAGTTTGCAGAAGGAAAAGGGATAGATTTGAATCTGAATTCAGTGGGTTCCTACATTTCAAAGTACACTAGTAGTTTCAAAGGACTTTATATATTTTTACTTTCTTCTATCTTTACAAGAAGAAAGTATTGGATTCATGAAAATTTTCGAATTCCGGTTTTCGACGGATTTACACGTTTTAGGGGTCAGAGATTCCAAAAAACATGTTTTTACAAAATGTCTGTCTGTGACTCTGTGAGTCTGTCTGTCTGTCTGTCTGTCTGTCTGTCTGTGTGTATGTGACACACATTTTGTGGGCGCTCTATCTCAAGAACTAATGCACGGAATTTAATAAAAATTGATATTCAGTTAGTCCCTAATACAAGTTTATGCTGATTAGTTTTTGGTGTAAATCGCTCAACAGGTGGTGCTGCTATGCTGCATTTTTCCCGATTTTCGCAATAGCTCTATCTCAAGAACTAATGCACGGATTTCGATCAAACTTCAGATTTAGTTAGTCCTTGATATGAATTGATGATGATTACGTTTTGGTGTAAATCGCCCAACAGGTGGCGCTGTTATGATGAATTTTGCAGGATTTACACGATTTCCCCAATAGCTCTATCTTAAGAACTAACGCACGGATTTTCATCAAACTTCAGATTCAGTTAGTCCTTGATATGGCTTGCTACGGATTATGTGTTGGTGTAAATCGCCCAACAGGTGGCGCTTCTCTGCTGCCTTTTTCACGATTGCCTCAATAGCTCTATCAATAGAACTAATGGACGAATTTTCATCTAACTTCAGATTTAGTTGTATGTTGACACAAGTTGTTGTTAATTAGGTTTTGGTGTTAATTAGGTTTTGGTGTCAATCACCCAATAGGTGGCGCTGCTATGCAGGAATTTTCACGATTTTCGTTACTGCTCTATCTCAAAAACTAATGTACGGATTTTCTCCAAACTTCAGATTCAGTCAGACGCTGACATAAATTGTTGCTGATTAGGATTTGGTATAAATCACCCAATAGGTGGCGCTGCTAGGCAGCATTTTTCTGAATTTAGACGATTTCAGCGATAGTCATATCTCAAGAACTAACGAACGGAATTTCATATCGTTAGAATCCTCATGAGATGCATAGATTGCCATCTAATTTTGGCAGTGTGATAGCGGATTTTGAAGTATTAACATGTATGAGATAGAAGAAAGTTTTGGGATTGGTACATCCGACTAGTTTTACAATGTAGTCAATTTCCGAATTATGAAAAAAAAAAAAAAAAATCTGGAGTTACTCCACTCAACTTTCCGAACAGTTTACAGAAATGCTGTGTGTTCAAACAGTATAACAATGAATAAAACCTTAGATCCTAATTTTATACAAAGGTGAAATTTTTCTACTGGTGGTAAAGACCTCATGTTTTAAAGAAAACGTGCAGTTTCATTCATAAAGCTTAAACATTTTTCTAATGATGTATTGGGTCGTTTGGAAAGTCGTGTCCGTTTGGAAAAATCAATTCGCACCGCAAAATTCTATCATTTAATTATTAGTCATTGATTCCGATATCTAGTGTCTAATAATTACCGGGCAGAATTTTCCGGTACTAATTTATTTTCCCAAACGGACACGACTTTCCGAACGACCCAATAATATTCAACATATTTTCATTCCGTCCGTGCTGAAACAAGGTCTATAAATAAAAAGAAAAAATAAGAAAAATTGGGTTTTACTAAATTAAGTCACATTTTGGTAGGTTCAGGCTGACTCGCTGGGCAACTACCTGCAGGTCGGTGCGCCTTAAACCAGGTAAAGCTACGCCCTCCTTCAGGTGAAGCTAATATTTAAAAAATTTGCTACAAGCATTAAATTTGAATAGGATTAAATTATTTAATAATTAAAAAAAATCACTTTTTAAAGCAATTTTTTTTATTAATGATTTTTTTTCTCTTTGCAAAGCAGAGAAATTGAATTTTTTTCTTGAAAGTTTCTTTTCAGAGCACCATTGAAATCTTTTAAAACCTATTGTATATTCTGAAATACTGTTTATTACCAATAGCGACATGATCTGCCCCAAGAATTCACAGCCTGTGTGGCACCAAAGAGCATCCAATGGCGGATCTAAGGGGGGGGGGGGGGCGAGGGAGCGATCGCCCCCCCCCTTGGGCAAATAAAGGGTTTGAAAAACGGCATTATGCATCCTCACGAGAAATGACTTGGGGCGAAGCTCGAGCACGGCTAAACGTTCAGTCCGTGTCAGTCCTTATGATAAGCGTTACTGGCCCGACCGCGACCTGTGCACTCCTCTAAATTCCGACTGTCTGTCCGTCTGTCTGTCTGTCTATATGTGACACAAATTTTGTGGGCGCTCTATCTCAAGAATTAATGCGCTGAATTTAATAAAAATTTATATTCAGGTAGTCCCTGTTTATAGATTGGTGCTGATTAGTTTTTGGTGTAAATCGCCCTGCAGGTGGCGCTGCTATGTAGCATTTTGCAGGATTTCCGCAAAAGCTCTATCTCAAGAACTAATGCACGGAATTTTATAAAACTTCAGATTCCGTTAGTCCTTGACATGAATAGATGCTGTTTATGTTTTGGTGTAAATCGCCCAACAGGTGGCGCTGCTATGCTGCATTTTGCAGGATTTACACTATTTTTGCAGTAGCTCTATCTCAAGAACCAATGCACACATTTTCATCAAACATCGGATTTAGTTAGTCCTTTATATGGAATGATGCTGACTACGTGTTTGTGTAAATCGCCCAATAGGTGGCGCTGCTGTGCTGCATTTTGAGCTATTTCCTCAATAGCTCTATCTCAAGAACTAATGCACGAATTTTCATCAAATTTCAGATTTAAGTATAACTTGATTAATATTGCCGCTGATTATGTGTTGTTGCAAATCGCTCAACAGTTGACGCTTCTATGCTGCATTTGTCATGATTTGCGCAATACCTCTATCTCAAGAACTAATGCACGAATTTTCCTCACACTTCATATTCAGTTAGACGTTGACATAAGTTGGTGATAATTAGGTTCTGATGTAAATAACCCAATAGGTGGTGCTGCTATGCTGCGTTTTGCTGGATTTACACGATTTCAGTGACAGTCATACCTCGAGAACTAAGGCACGGAATTTCATATTTTTAGAATTCTCATGATGAACACAGATTGGCACTGAGATAGTGAATTTTGAAGTATTGGCATGTATGAGATAGAAGAAAGTTTTGTGATGGCCACAACATACTAGTTTTAATATTGCTTTTATCGAGTTGAAATTAACACACCTATGAGTATTTTTTAAGGAATATTCTTTGAAATATTCTTTGAAAATCAACATTGAAAAACAACAGCAATAAGCAAATATAAATTAATTAACAATTTCAATTTTTTGAGTGTTTTTTATCTGGCAGCTGTTTAATAAATCATTTGAGCATAGACTTCTCAATGACAGCATAGACTTCTCAATGACCACGTGTGTATCATTTTCGCAGGCAATGAAATGCATTCTTCCAGCAGAATTGAAAAATATTTTTAAAAAATGAGAAGGGGGGACTACTTTTGTTTAAATATCCCAGTTACTCCGCATGTCAGATATTATTATGACAAAGACTAGCGTGCTTCGCCCGTTATGGCATAATTTGTATTTGTTAGATTTGTATAAATGTGGACGGGGGAGGGAAATACTTTTGATTAAATATCCCAGTTAGTCCGCGTGACAAATATTATTATGACAAAGACTAGCGTGCTTCGCCCGCTATCGCATAATTTCAGTGCGTGCGCAGCTGACATAAAATGAGATGCATTCTTCCAGCGGAATTGAAAATATCCTAGTTACTCCGCATGTCAGATATTATTATGACAAAGACTAGCGTGCTTCGCCCGCCATCGCATGATTTCCGTGCGTGCGCAGCTGACATAAAATGAGATGCATTCTTCCAGAGGAATTGAAAATATCCTAGTTACTCCGCATGTCAGATATTATTATGACAAAGACTAGCGTGCTTCGCCCGCTATGGCATAATTTGTATTTGTAGATTTGTGTAAATGGGGAGGTGGGAGGGAAATACTTTTGATTAAATATCCCAGTTAGCCCGCATGACAGATATTATTATGAAAAAGACTAGCGGGCTTCGCACGCTATCGCATAATTTCAGTGCGTGCGCAGCTGACATAAAATGAGATGCATTCTTCCAGCGGAATTGAAAATATCCTAGTTACTCCGCATGTCAGATATTATTATGACAAAGACTAGCGTGCTTCGCCCGCTATGGCATAATTTGTATTTGTAGATTTGTGTAAATGGGGAGGTGGGAGGGAAATACTTTTGATTAAATATCCCAGTTAGTCCGCGTGACAGATATTATTATGACAAAGACTAGCGTGCTTCGCCCGCTATCGCATAATTTCAGTGCGTGCGCTGCTGACATAAAATGAGATGCATTCTTCCAGCGGAATTGAAAATATCCTAGTTACTCCGCATGTCAGATATTATTATGACAAAGACTAGCGTGCTTCGCCCGTTATGGCATAATTTGTATTTGTTAGATTTGTATAAATGTGGACGGGGGAGGGAAATACTTTTGATTAAATATCCCAGTTAGTTCGCGTGACATATAATATTATGACAAAGACTAGCGTGCTTCGCCCGCTATCCCATAATTTCAGTACGTGCGCAGCTGACATAAAATGAGATGCATTCTTCCAGCGGAATTGAAAATATCCTAGTTACTCCGCATGTCAGATATTATTATGACAAAGACTAGCGTGCTTCGCCCGCTATGGCATAATTTTTATTTGTAGATTTGTGTAAATGGGGAGGTGGGAGGGAAATACTTTTGATTAAATATCCCAGTTAGTCCGCGTGACAGATATTATTATGACAAAGACTAGCGTGCTTCGCCCGCTATCGCATAATTTCAGTGCGTGCGCTGCTGACATAGAATGAGATGCATTCTTCCAGCGGAATTGAAAATATCCTAGTTACTCCGCATGTCAGATATTATTATGACAAAGACTAGCGTGCTTCGCCCGCTATGGCATAATTTGTATTTGTAGATTTGATTAAATGGGGAGGTGGGGGGGAAATACTTTTGATTAAATATCCCAGTTAGCCCGCATGACAGATATTATTATGACAAAGACTAGCGTGCTTCGCCCGCAATGGCATAATTTGTATTTGTTAGATTTGTATAAATGTGGACGTGGGAGGGAAATACTTTTGATTAAATATCCCAGTTAGCCCGCATGACAGATATTATTATGACAAAGACTAGCGTGCTTCGCCCGCTATGGCATAATTTGTATTTGTTAGATTTGTATAAATGTGGACGGGGGAGGGAAATACTTTTGATTAAATATCCCAGTTAGTCCGCGTGACAGATATTATTATGACAAAGACTAGCGCGCTTCGCCCGCTATCGCATAATTTCAGTGCGTGCGCAGCTGACATAAAATGAAATGCATTCTTCCAGCGGAATTGAAAATATCCTAGTTACTCCGCATGTCAAATATTATTATGACAAAGACTAGCGTGCTTCGCCCTTTATGGCATAATTTGTATTTGTTAGATTTGTATAAATGTGGACAGGGGAGGGAAATATGCTCAAGCTCCTCTTTATGCGAATGTGGCGATTTAGCAAGTGCCTCACACTATTACTATACATGTCCACTTACCTCACGCTGGCATATTCGGCGCCCCTTATCAATACCTAAAAATTGGCTAAGTAATATTTTATACCGTCCTGCACTACGTTTAAAATTAAAACAAATATTTAGCTTTTTAATGGATCTTTCAAACAATTAATTCTATTTTCTCTTACCTTAAACAGTTGTCGCGTTGGACATACTATCGCCCCTTGTCGCGTTTTTGGCGATCTGGTCCACCACAATGTATCTTACTTTTTGTTATCCTTCTATAAGTCGCCCATTGCTCGCGTTTTATTTTCCGGCGACTTGAATCTACAGACTCATTAATGTAACTTTTTTTTTCTTTTTTTTTTTTTTTTTTTGAAGACCTTAATAAAGGTGTCCGGGGGGAACATCTATGCTCTACAGACGTGGTCCCCACGTCTGAGCAGTTCCCCTTAGGCAGTCAAACAGTCAAAAAGGGGAGGGAAATACTTTTGATTAAATATCCCAGTTAGTCCGCGTGACAGATATTATTATGACAAAGACTAGCCTGCTTCGCCCGCTATGGCATAATTTGTATTTGTTAGATTTGTATAAATGTGGACGGGGGAGGGAAATACTTTTGATTAAATATCCCAGTTAGTCCGCGTGACAGATATTATTATGACAAAGACTAGCGTGCTTCGCCCGCTATCGCATAATTTCAGTGCGTGCGCAGCTGACATAAAATGAGATGCATTCTTCCAGCGGAATTGAAAATATCCTAGTTACGCCGCATGTCAGATATTATTATGACAAAGACTAGCGCGCTTCGCCCGCTATGGCATAATTTGTATTTGTAGATTTGTGTAAATGGGGAGGTGGGAGGGAAAAACTTTTGATTAAATATCCGAGTTAGCCCGCATGACAGATATTATTATGACAAAGACTAGCGTGCTTCGCCCGCTATCGCATAATTTCAGTGCGTGCGCAGCTGACATAAAATGAGATGCATTCTTCCAGCGGAATTGAAAATATCCTAGTTACTCCGCATGTCAGATATTAATATGACGAAGACTAGCGTGCTTCGCCCGTTATGGCATAATTTGTATTTGTTAGATTTGTATAAATGTGGACGGGGAGGGAAATACATTTGATTAAATATCCCAGTTAGTACGCGTGACAGATATTATTATGACAAAGACTAGCGTGCTTCGCCCGCTATCGCATAATTTCAGTGCGTGCGCAGCTGACATAAAATGAGATGCATTCTTCCAGCGGAATTGAAAATATCCTAGTTACTCCGCATGTCAGATATTATTATTACAAAGACTAGCGTGCTTCGCCCGCCATCGCATAATTTCAGTGCGTGCGCAGCTGACATAAAATGAGATGCATTCTTCCAGCGGAATTGAAAATATCCTAGTTACTCCGCATGTCAGATATTATTATGACAAAGACTAGCGTGCTTCGCCCGCAATGGCATAATTTGTATTTGTATATTTGTGTAAATGGGGAGGTGGGAGGGAAATACTTTTGATTAAATATCCCAGTTAGCCCGCATGACAGATATTATTATGACAAAGACTAGCGTGCTTCGCCCGCTATGGCATAATTTGTATTTGTTAGATTAGTATAAATGTTGACGGGGGAGGGAAATACTTTTGATTAAATATCCCAGTTAGTCCGCGTGACAGATATTATTATGACAAAGACTAGCGTGCTTCGCCCGCTATCGCATAATTTCAGTGCGTGCGCAGCTGACATAAAATGAGATGCATTCTTCCAGCGGAATTGAAAATATCCTAGTTACTCCGCATGTCAGATATTATTATGACAAAGACTAGCGTGCTTCGCCCGCTATGGCATAATTTGTATTTGTAGATTTGTGTAAATGGGGAGGTGGGAGGGAAATACTTTTGATTAAATATCCCAGTTAGTCCGCGTGACAGATATTATTATTATGAAATTTGGTTTCCAAGCCTCAACTCGCATGGGATAAGAAAATTAAAGTCAGTACAACGTACAGCTCTCTTAAGCATTATCAAGACCTATCGAAGTACTTCCTCTGACGCTCTCTGTGTCCTTACTGGTTCTCCCCCAATCGATACTTTGCTCAAGAACGATTATCATTATTACGAACTAATTAAAGGAAGAAGATCATATAACCATAATGGCAAAATCATTAACAGCAACCACATTATGTCAAAACTAAACACCTTCGACTTTTCTCAATATTACAAGATAAACAACCTCTTCTTTTTGGAGGAAAAATACGAAAAATTACTCCAAATCTATCACCCATCCATATATACCGATGGTTCTGTCATGAACGACGGAGCAGCATGTGCATTTACAGTCTGTCTTAAAAACTCATTCGTATATGATTATGCAGTTAAACTTCATGTAGATAACTCGATCTACCAAGCTGAATTATTCGCAATTTACAAAGCAATGGAATGGTCCATTAACTCTTCTCATCATGAAATTCTTATCCTTACAGACAGCCACTCATCATATGACGCCCTTCAAATTGCATTTCCACGCAATTATATAATTTATAATATCTACAATCTTTTACTACACTTCCCTAACAAAAAGTTCTATATCTCATGGATTAAATCTCACATAGGTATCCCGGGAAACGAAAGAGCCGATTCTCTGGCGAAGGCGGTTATAGATAACAACCAATACAACGATTGCCAGGAATTGCTTCTTCCACAATCCAAATTCAAGTATATATTTAGGCAAAAAACTCTGGATGAATGGCAACTCTCATGGACTCAGTCGACAAAGGGTCGCGATACTTACAGTATAATTAATAAAGTTGACATACAGTTCATCTGTGATCGCCCTACGTTACCTAATTATATCACTGGTCATGGAAGTTTCCCATCATTTCTACATAAAATTAAAAAAAGAGACTCACCACTTTGTTTATGCAGAAAGAGTATTGGAAACGCTACACACTATATCTTTGGAAACTGCCCCATAATGAAACATCATTTCCATTTTGACAGAAACAAAACATTGAGAGAAAATTTGAATAACACTCTTTTCAACGCAGGCAACTTCCAGAGACTTCTAGAAAATTACGACATTTTAAACAAACATTTTTCGTTTATTTCTAAGACTATAGCTAAACCTTAATCCTTTTTTTTTTTTTTTTTTTTTTACATTCTATTTAACCTGTAAATATATTTCAATATTTATTTATACATATGTGTCCGCACTGCCTTCAATAATAAGGCAGTATTTGTAACATGCTTTTTATGTTGTAATAAATGTGCGCCACCCTGCTTGCGCTGCCTGGCAGCCCCTTTTTCCCCTCGTGGACTTATTGTCCCTATACCTCACGGTAGGCTGTCCACGAGTGGGCGATTACGGTTACTCCGCATGTCAGATATTATTATGACAAAGACTAGCGTGCTTCGCCCGCTATGGTATAATTTGTATTTGTAGACTTGTGTAAATGGGGAGGTGGGAGGGAAATACTTTTGATTAAATATCCCAGTTAGCCCGCATGACAGATATTATTATGACAAAGACTAGCGTGCTTCGCCCGCCATCGCATAATTTCAGTGCGTGCGCAGCTGACATAAAATGAGATGCATTCTTCCAGCGGAATTGAAAATATCCTAGTTACTCCGCATGTCAGATATTATTATGACAAAGACTAGCGTGCTTCGCCCGCTATGGCATAATTTGTATTTGTAGATTTGTGTAAATGGGGAGGTGGGAGGGAAATACTTTTGATTAAATATCCCAGTTAGTCCGCATGACAGATATTATTATGACAAAGACTAGCGTGCTTCGCCCGCTATCGCATAATTTCAATGCGTTCGCAGCTGATATAAAATGCAGAGTTGCCAAGTCTCAGGCTTTTTGTACACCACTATTATGTTAGAGAAAACGGTGTTCTTTTAAATCGATCAATTGCTCCAATTAAACAAAACAACATTTTCTGTAATAAAATACTGGTAACCAAAGAGCCGGAGATTTCGAAGCTCTTAAAATGAGATGCATTCTTCTAGCGGAATTGAAAATTATTTAAAAAAAAATAAATTTTTTGACAACGGGTCTACCTCTATAAAAGAAACGTTTGTATTTGTTAGTTTTGTGTAAATGGGAAGGTGGGGGGGGGGGGGGGGGGGGTGAACTACTTTTGATTAAATATCCCAGTTAGTCCGCATGACAGATATTATTATGACAAAGACTAGCGTGCTTCGCCCGCTATGGCATAATTTGTATTTGTAGATTTGTGTAAATGGGGAGATGGGAGGGAAATACTTTTGATTAAATATCCCAGTTAGCCCGCATGACAGATATTATTATGACAAAGACTAGCGTGCTTCGCCCGCTATGGCATAATTTGTATTTGTTAGATTTGTATAAATGTGGACGGGGGAGGGAAATACTTTTGTTTAAATATCCCAGTTAGTCCGCGTGACAGATATTATTATGACAAAGACTAGCGTGCTTAGCCCGCTATCGCATAATTTCAGTGCGTGCGCAGCTGACATAAAATAAGATGCATTCTTCCAGCGAAATTGAAAATATCCTAGTTACTCCGCATGTCAGATATTATTATGACAAAGACTAGCGTGCTTCGCCCGCTATGGCATAATTTGTATTTGTAGATTTGTGTAAATGGGAGGTGGGAGGGAAATACTTTTGATTAAATATCCCAGTTTGTCCGCATGACAGATATTATTATAACAAAGACTAGCGTGCTTCGCCCGCTATCGCATAATTTCAATGCTTGCGCAGCTGATATAAAATGAGATGCATTCGTACAGCGGAATTGAAAATATCCTAGTTACTCCGCATGTCAGATATTATTATGACAAAGACTAGCGTGCTTCGCCCGCTATGGCATAATTTGTATTTGTAGATTTGTGTAAATGGGGAGGTGGGAGGGAAATACTTTTGATTAAACATACCAGTTAGCCCGCATGACAGATATTATTATGACAAAGACTAGCGTGCTTCGCCCGCCATCGCATAATTTCAGTGCGTGCGCAGCTGACATAAAATGAGATGCATTCTTCCAGCGGAATTGAGAATATCCTAGTTACTCCGCATGTCAGATATTATTATGACAAAGACTAGCGTGCTTCGCCCGCTATGGCATAATTTGTATTTGTAGATTTGTGTAAATGGGGAGGTGGGAGGGAAATACTTTTGATTAAATATCCCAGTTAGCCCGCATGACAGATATTATTATGACAAAGACTAGCGTGCTTCGCCCGCCATCGCATAATTTCAGTGCGTGCGCAGCTGACATAAAATGAAATGCATTCTTCCAGCGGAATTGAAAATATCCTAGTTACTCCGCATGTCAGATATTATTATGACAAAGACTAGCGTGCTTCGCCCGCCATCGCATAATTTGTATTTGTTAGATTTGCATAAATGCGAGGGGGGAGGGAACTACTTTTGATTAAATATCCCAGTTAGTCCGCATGACAGATATTATTATGACAAAGACTAGCGTGCTTCGCCCGCTATCGCATAATTTCAATGCGTGCGCAGCAGATATAAAATGCAGAGTTGCCAAGTCTCAAACTTTTTGTACACCACTATTATGTTAGAGAAAATGGTGTTCTTTTAAATCGATCAATTGCTCCAATTAAACAAAACAACATTTTCTGTAATAAAATACTGGTATCCAAAGAGCCGGAGATTTGGAAGCTCTTAAAATGAGATGCATTCTTCCAGCGGAATTGGGAATTATTTAAAAAAAAATAAATTTTTTGACAACGGGTCTACCTGTATAAAAGAAACGTTTGTATTTGTTAGTTTTGTGTAAATGGGAAGGGGGGGGGGTGAACTACTTTTGATTAAATATCCCAGTTAGTCCGCATGACAGATATTATTATGACAAAGACTAGCGTTCTTTGCTCGCAAAATTTCAGTGCGTGCGCAGCAGATTCAAAATGAGATGCATTCTTCAAATTTAAGGTTTATTTAAGAATATTATTATATGCCCAGGCAGCGCCGGACGGGCCTGCTAGTAATAAATAAAATAACGATAGTTTTATATTAGTGTTTGCTTTGTTTTTGGTACTAATTTCAAATGAATTTTTAAAGGAAAAAAAATAATCAAAAAAAAGAAAAGAAAAGAATAGAAAAAACATAAAATGTGGGGAAGGATTGTACTTTGTGCCAATATATTAAGAAAGAGAAACAACGTATAAAAACACAAATATAAATATGTATAATACGCCTACAGCTGTTTCGAAACCTCTAAAGTTTCATTATCAGTGCATAAAAATCAAAGGTAAAATTAAAACTCTGGGTAAAAAGGGCAGGTGGGGAGACAGATAGCCAGAAAGGCATACCTTACAGTTCTACTGTCAACGGCGAAATGCGGCATACGGCTGACAAACAGCCATGGGGTCGATCTCACGCGCACACACAGTGAGACCAATCAAAATCGCCCAATTGCTCCGGAAGAGTTTAACAGGGAAGAAAAAGGGGGAAGAGTGAAAAGAACGATTTATAGAAAATTAAAATTTGATCTTTGAAAAATTGGACGTACTGGACTAATCGTTAATTAAACTGTTTGAAATTTTCCATATGTGATAAGCTTCCTAGAAGTCAGGATCGTAGATTGATGAGCATTTCTGTATCATTGAGGCTCTTGGAAAATTTAAAATTATGGTTTTTAGACCAGCAATGGTTGTCAATAGCGAAACGTTTTATATCACAATTTTTAAGACACTTTTTATGCTCCCCCAAACGGATCTTAAAGGCTCGCTGCGTTTGACCAATGTACATTTTCCTGCATTCGCAATATATCATGTAAATACCCAAATTTACAGGATATATTGCGAATGGAATAGTTCTTAACAAAATGCAATAAAAGTATTCTTTGCGGATTTCTGACATCAAGCACTGATTAAAATACAGGAGTGTCATACTTATGTGACATTCATATCAGATAAGATAACTGAAGTGTTATGTATGGATGACGCTGGTAGCGAAGGTTTTAAGCGTTTACACCACTTTGACGCCCTTTAATTTAAATTTTTTTGGGGGGAGTGGATTCGAAGTCCACGTAAAAAAATGCATTTGCATTAAGCTATTAGATATATAATAAATTCGAAAACAGTAGCTTTTTAATAGATATATTTAAAACTGGCCGCTTGACAGCTAATAAACTAGCACACTTCCTAGAAATCGCAACCATTATAACTCAGCGTATACGTAACCTAAAACTGTGAGACTAAAGTGGCAGCAATCCAAAGTAAAATATATCATTTCAACCAAACACATCGTTACACAAGTTTCACAGAAAAGCGAGTTATCAATTATACCGATAAAAAATCCTAGGTATAACGCTTTACAAGTAAGTGGTGAAATATTTTCTGAAGGATCTAATTTATTTACAGAAAAATTGACGCAGCTAGAGTGGCCGCCAATTTTTAAAATATTGTTCTGGAAACAAAACCACATTCTTAATATTTTCTTTACTGTTTATTCGCTGTAGTGCACTCAACTTCAATAGCTCTAAAAATGCCTTCTATTAACAATATTGGTTTCTAACTAATAAAATGTGGTCGTTGTGTGTATGAATAGTACTTTAAATGACATTTTTTATAGAAAGTGGGAACAACCGGTTGTTATCCTTTAATTAAACTACATAAAATACACCAATATCGTTGTGTTTCATAATCTACAATTAATTATTTTCCCCTAAATTCCCATATATGTCTGACATATGCAAATGCATAGCTTCCAGCCTTTGGGGTCTTTTTAAGTCACATAATCACACTTGAACAAGAAAGTTTATTTAACAGATGACAATCCCCCCCCCCACCCCATTACATAGACTTTCTTATCTCGTAAATGTAGCCATTGTACAAAATGTTGTACAAGTTTGAAACTTTTTCTTGTATTTTAATCAGAGACCGAATTCAGCAGAATTTAAAAGTTTCGAAATGAATGAATATAAGTACGGGTGTTAAATCCAAGTGAAAAAGTGATACATTGCCCAAAATATGTCTCTTGTATTTAGAAAAAATTCATTTAAATTCAGTTATACATGAAGCTGAATTCATTTAAATTGTAACAACGATCATTGGAAGAAAATCTTCAATTTTCACCATTGCGCGTTTCTCTTTAGGCAAGAGCACGTAAACGAGATTATACACGAAATTTGTTTCTTAGATTAAGAAAATCTTCGATAAAGTGTGCATAAGAATTTAACAATATGATGAACTAACACACACATATATATATATATGACTAACACATATGATGCAACATATGAAGACCGCAGAAGCCAAGTGGTATAAGTGACAATATTGAAAATTTTGAACTAAGTGCACAGACGACATGGAAATATGTTTTTTTTTCTTTTCAGGTAAAGAAATATAAGTGACTTTCTACACTGTAAAAAAAAAATCTGTAGTTCTACAGATGTAAAGTTACATGCTTACTAAACTTTCACCTGTAACTGTACGAAAAAAGCTGCAAATCTACAAAACTAGTTTTTGTAAAGCTACAAAAATCTGTAACATTACAAATGAATCTGCTAAAATTTCAGTAATCTTACTAAACTTTTATTTGTAACCCTGACTGGAGTTACATGAAAAGTTCTCGGAATCCCAGTTTCCAAAAAAATTCTTAGTAACCTTACAGATTTTTTGATTTTCGGCGCAAAAGTGTGTCTGTTACATGAAATTTTGTTGTTGCCGTTACATGAAAAGTTCTAGGAGTCCAAGTTTCCTAGAAAAACTTTAGTAACTTCACAGATTTTTTTTACAGTGTATGTGTGTGCTGTATTTTAGAGATCAGCCGCTTTTGCCGAATAATGACCAATATTTATTAATAGTAAATTTAAAGGAAATTGCACTCTACTATTTTCCCATTTATTGAAATAAGAGTTCAAAGACCACTGTGAAACAAGCAGCAGTTTCCAATTTCAATTCAGTCAATTATTATTGATGTTCAACCTTAACGTCAATTATATTTGAACTCAATTTACTCCCAATTTTGTCACTTCCTCAAATTTTGCCATTTGTACCCATTGGATTCTGTCCTTATATATGATTAACAAGTTGATAAAAGAAAATGAGCTTCTGTCATCTTTTTCTAGGAATTTTAAATGAAAGGCGAAAAATGTTTATTTGAAACATTCTTATAACATTTTTCTTCCTATATCTTCCAAATATAGAAATATTATTCTTTATCTACAGAGAGTTTTAATCTAAAACCTTTCATTAAACTTTCGAATTATTTCGAGGTCATACAATGTCCGAGTGCAATCGACAGGTGCCTACTTTATGTAGGGTATAATAGGGCCTTGCCTTTCTCGTAGAGACAAACTTATTAAGAAAAATTTATTAAATAAATTTTATGGTTCAATGTAATTTTATTTAATTTTAAAAAAACTGGAAGGTTATCGAACATTAATATTCTCCTTTAATAAATATTTTGAAATTTGAAAATGAAAATGTATTTCTGTAGCAAAAATTATTTTTTTAAGCGATCATTGCTATTTATTTCTAAAATTTTCATTCTTATTTGTAAAATGTTGTAAAACATTCAATTCATCTATGTAAGAATTCTATTCAAACTTTAAATCAGGTAATACTTCAAAAATATTTGAAAAAGTTCAGTCTCATCGTACTGCATGATGACAAGTATAAAAATATAATTCATTCTATATCCAACACGCTGTATTTTTTTTTCGCTGATAGAAACAAATTTGAAAACATTGGATATATTAAAAGATTTATCTGTTCGAAAGGCATTCAATGTAGCTACTTTGCTTTTAGAATCACAGAAATAAGGACATTGGTTAAAAAAATAACTTTAGAAAAGTAATTAAAAAAATTTTACTTACCTAGAAATACGTATCTACTTTCTTCCAGATATTAAAAAAAAATATATAAATTAAAACAAGTCTAAAAAAATTTCATTTGGAAAGTTTTGCGTTGTTAAGTTTTAGGGATTTTCGTTCTTGTTCCTGTCTCTTACTTAATGGTAAATTACTATGTTGCGAAGCACATTCTTATCATAATTTTAATAAGAGGGAAATTGTAAGTGGAAAGTCGAATAGGTTCGGTGCGTTCTATCTAGATTCATTACCTATCATGCGATATCAGAGTATTAGTTACGTATGATAGGATTTAATAGAATGAAGGAAACTTTTATTAATATTTTTTTTTTAGTTTTGATTCGATTTTTATAAAATTTGAAATGAAAAAATTCTGCAATGGTTATATATATTAAATTAATACCTTCCGGTTAGGTAGTTTTTGCGCTGTTATAAGCATAGAGACGGACAGACAGACGGACGAACCAGGCTACGACTATAAGTGATATATATGTACATAATTATGAACGTAACTTAAAAAGTTATAATTTTAAATGTATCTAGAAAACATTATTTAAACCTAAAAGTCTAATGCACTGTTTTGAAGCTGATCAAAAAAAAAAAAATTCAAAAGAATTTTCAAAGAAAAAAAAAAAAAAGTAAGTAAAATAAAATAAAATAAAATAATGTTTATCGTGTTTGGGATAAACGGGATAAATATTGTACTTTTCTTCATCAAAGAAGCTGAGATATGTAACGATTTGATAACATAAATAATGCTTTAAAAAATAGTTTATACAAATTTTTAAAAGAACATTTTTTGTATGTTTGCGCTTACTGTACTTTTAAAATTACGCTATATTTAAATTCTAAATGTATACTAAAAAAAAATTAAGTATAATTTAAAATTTGCTGTACAAATTCTTGACTCTGAAACTAGATAAGAAAGAATCACCATAACACGCATAATCAATTTACAGTCGTTTTAAAATTCGTTGTTCATGTTACACATTATGCTTTTAAAAAGCCGTTAAGGGGACAAGGGATCTTAAAATCCTTAAAAATAATTTTTTTTATTTTTTGTAAATTTCACCTAATTATTATTCAAGGGTACTTTATATGCATTATAGCATGCATTTATCACAAAAAAAAATTAAAAAAAAATTATTTTTATGAAAAAAATGTGATTTTACGCTTCGTCTTAGAAATCTTCGAAATGTCGCTTGCGCATTCCATATCAATGAAAATCCCCAATATTTTTTATAAAAGTCTGTTTTATATATATAAATAAAATAGAGCATCGAATTTTATATATTTGAATTTAAAGGTAAAAAAAAAAAAAATTAAAAATTTTGAAATTTTTTCGAAAAAATTTCCAAAAATTTTCATTTTTTTTCTTTTTTTTTAACCTTTAAATTCAAATATATAAAATTCGATGCTCTATTTTATTTATATATATAAACCAAACTTTTATTAAAAATATTGGGGATTTTCATTGATATGGAACATGCAGGGGGCATTTCGAAGATTTCTAAGATGACGCGTAAAATTCCATTTTTTTCATAAAAATAAATTTTTTTACAAATTTTTTTTGTGATAAATGCATGCCATAATGCATATAATGTACCTTTGAGTAATATTTAAGATAAAATTTACAAAAAATAAAAAAAAAATTGAAAAATTTTGAAATTTTTTCAAAAAAATTTCAAAATTTGTAATTTTTTTTTTTAACCATTAAATTCAAATATATAAAATTCGATGCTCTATTTTATTTATATATATAAATCAAATAAAAAAAAATATTGGGGATTTTCATTGATATGGAATGCATAGGGGGCATTTCGAAGATTTCTAAGACGACGCGTAAAATTCCATTTTTTTCACAAAAATAAATTTTTTTTAAATTTTTTTTGTGATAAATGCATGCCATAATACATATAATGTCCCCTTGAATAATATTTAAGATGAAATTTACAAAAAATAAAAAAAAAAATTGAAAAATTTGGAAATTTGGAAATTTTTTCGAAAAATTTTTAAAAATTTTCATTTTTTTTTTTTTTTTTTTTACCTTTAAATTCAATTATATGAAATTCGATGCTCTATTTTATTTATATATATAAAACAGACTTTTATAAAAAATATTGGGGATTTTCATTGATATGGAATGCGCAAGCGACATTTCAAAGATTTCTAAGACGACACGTAAAATTCCATTTTTTTCTCAAAAATAAATTTTTTAAAAATTTTTTTTGTGATTAATGCATGCTATAATGCATATAATGTACCCTTGAATAATATTTAAGGTGAAATTTACAAAAAATAAAAAAATTTATTTTAAGGTCCCTTGTCCCCTTAAAGTAGAAAATGTCAATTACTTTGGCCTTGTATAAGTATAGCCCTTAACTAACAGAAGAAAATGTTAAGAGAATTTTATTTATTTTATCATTAATTCATTATAAAAATCGCGCAGAAATTGTATTCAAATATGCATTTTAATTGCATGATTTATTAGAATAATAATAAATATGTATAATAATAAATAATGTAAAAATAATAAATATGTATAATATCTAATTTATAATTACTTTGAAAAATTTTTATAAACAAAAAATAAAGACTTTATCAAATTCGATGAACTCTTAAAATTTGAATTTCATTTAATTCATGAATTCATGGGCTTTGAATTTCTTGAATATTTTTAAAACAAAAAAGAATTGTTTTAAAACATTTATTGCACGTTCTAAAACATCTGTGAATGTAATTGTGTGAAATAAACATATTAGGAGAAAATTTTATCTAAATAATCATACAATGCTAAACGTAAAAAATTTCTTAAAAACACAACAAAAATAAAGACATTCTTCCTCAAGCCCAAACAAAAATTTGACAAAACCGTGGGCTGAGTGTCGCTTACAAACAAGGCAAATTTAATTAAATAAATTTTCTTGCTTAATGTATGTTTATCTTAGAAAACTAACTAGTCATCAAATATAAATATGCTTGCTCCCTTAATAAATATTTGGATACTTTTTGAGGAGATTGTGTAATTAGGACAAAAAAGTTTTATTTAATCTATCACTACCATTTATTTCTAAAATTATTCTTAACCGTCAAATGTCGTAAAACGTGCAATTCATAAATTTCCTTAAAGTTGTCTAAATTTTATATGATATATTATTTCTAAAATATTAAGAACTATCCATTCTTGTCATATACCGTGATGACATGTGTAAAAATATAATTTATTTCTTATATCCAATATTTAGTATTTCTCATGCTGGTATAAACAATTTAAAAAGACGGGATATGTTAAAAGATTTATCCGTCCGAAATGCATTTGAAATAGCAACTTTACTTTGAGAAACACAGAAATAAAGAACTTTGAAATAAGAAAGCTAAACTGAAGAGAATTGAAAGAGAAAGGACACATGGGGATAAACTGAAAATGGGAAAGCAGAAAATAGTACCAGGCAAGAGGGTGATACTGACACAGAATTATTAGTATGAATCAAATGGTGAAAAAAAATCCGAAAAAAAGGGGTGGGGGTATAAAATTATTAAATAAGTAACATAAATATATAAAAGAAAAAGTTTGAAAAAAGTTTATTCAGTAACTCTATGGCCTTTTATTAAGGGTTTTATGTTGGAATATGTAATTTGAAGAGTTTTTTGAGTTACACTAAATAATAACTTAAATATTTCATTTCTATGCTTTGTATAACTATACATTCATATACTGGCATAAAGGTACTTGATGACACAAACAGGATTTCTTAAAATATACATTTGAAATCAATTAAAAACAAAAGGACATTAAAATGTATAAATATTAGAAAATATTTGGTAAACGCCAATAAAATGGTATATTACCGCAAATAGTAACAAATAAAGAATGCAGTCACTAGAATTTAAATCTAACTATAAAAGAGCCTGTTTATTTATAATTATTATACAGTCATACTCAAAATAAAGAGAAATTGCATAATTTGTCGCATTTCGTGAATTATACCGAACGAAAGGTAAAACTAATACTTCAAAACAAAGATGCAACTATTTAGTGTCGAATACGTAACTGTGCGTGTATGGGTGGACCGAGTTTGTAGAGGAACAGGCTTTATAAGCGAGTGCGGAAATTTTCGCGTTTTTTTAGCCGCACACCTCGTTGATTATCTTGATATTTTTGTGCAACATTCTATGAAATTCAAAAGGAAACAGTAAACATGAGTAACCACCAACGTTTCGGTGATGGAATGAGGTGGAAAATCGTGGAGAGGCCGAAAACAGGGCAGTCTCAAGAACAGATTCCTAGAGATTTCAATGTACCGCCAAGCGTCATGTCCAACTTATGGAATCAGTTTAAGAACACTGGATCCATACAGTGAAAGCCTGGACAAGGTCGTCCAAGAGCCACGACGGCCAACGAAAATCGCTATTTATCCATTACTGTGTGGGGTAACAAGAGTGCAACGTTTCTGAGGACTCTCATGACATTTATGCGGCCATGACTGTCGAATTTTAGGGGTTACTGAGTGTAGAATGCTACATGACAGGGGGCCGTTTGTAATAAGAACTACTTCTAGCGTCCCTCTCAGTTCTGAAAACAGGAGAACCCGTTTAGCATGGTGAAAAGATCACCGACATTAAGCAAGGGATCAATGGGGGACCATCCTAACCACTGGTGAGTTTCTCATCAGACTGAATACAAACTTTCGACGAGCATTAATCTGAAGAAATCCAGGGATATGCTTCCTACCTTCCATCTTTCGAGTAAATGACCTCTATGGCAGCAGAGGTTTGATGCTCTAGACAGACATCAAGTTGGATGGGCGCATTCGCACCGCCACTTGTTTAGGCTCTATGACTGGTGTGAGGTGTAGGGATGATATCTTGGTACCGTATGTTCGAATTTTCAGAGATACAGTTGTTCCTGATTTCATTATAATGGCCTACAACGTGCGCTCAGATGGAGGTAATCTGGTAGACGAATTTTTGGAAAGTGATGCTATTCCGTTGATGGATTAGCCAGCCAGATCTCTAGACCTAAATCATCCATAGCAGTCTGAGACGCTCTTGGGAGGAAAATTGGAAATCGCCTTCACACTCCCAGAATCACCCAGAGACTGAAAACAGTGTTACTGGAAGAGAGAGGCTAACTTCTACATTCTGTCCATATACTGCCTGATTTCCAATTTGAGTTAATGTTGTGACAGCTGTTTCACTGTACGAGGGGACCATGCCCCTATTAACCTATTTTTTGGTTCAATATGGTAATCTCTGTTTCATACCTTCCGACACTGATGATTCTTACGCAAGATCATGCGTGCGTATTATAACTGTT
This sequence comes from Maratus speciosus, assembly GCA_963932465.1. Taxonomy (NCBI): domain Eukaryota; kingdom Metazoa; phylum Arthropoda; class Arachnida; order Araneae; family Salticidae; genus Maratus; species Maratus speciosus. The sequence goes on from OZ010792.1 coordinate 177,870,203, forward strand.
GAACATTTATTTACTTTGCATTATATCAACATATGTACATACCTAATTTCATCAAAATATGCCAAGTAGTTCTGGAGATAATCTACCAAATCTCAAAATTCTCTAAATTTTAAACATGAGTGTATAAAACTGTGTTTTATACATAACTTACGAAATTCTGATAAATGTTTTGTTACATTCATATCTAATTATTCATCAACATTTAATATACTGTTTTTCTTACACTAAGTTTATAGCACATTAATCGTAATTTTGGATGAACATTTATGTTGAAATACTTTATAGGAGTATTACTAATCACATTATTGTTTTCCAATAAGACATATTGCTCGTTTGAATAGTGTTCATGTATATATTGAGTCATTTACTTCTACACGAGTATAGTAACTGAATATATTCCAACTCACATTGTAGCAGCATTTCATTATGAATTTAACTCAACGATATTTCGATTGTCAAAGGTCTCTGTACAATTTCAGTACAGAAAGAACATTTTGTAATTTAAGCTAGATTCCACAAACGGAAAAGCTTACGATTATTACATGCTTGAATATTATATATAATATATATAATGAACTAAATGTGAAAGTTCAGATCTTACAAGTTTACTAATTTATTTCTTTAAAAATCTGTAAAACTAAACCGTAATAAATGAGACATATAAATAGTATGAAACTGATGTAATCTACAAGTATTATCCATTATAAAGTCCTTCATTAAAACTAAGGGCAAAATATGAAAGTTTGTATTTATCTTGTTAGAGATAAAAATATTATATATAAATTAAATCATAAAAACGAACTAGTGTGATGCGCCGATCCCAAAGTTTTCTTCTATCCCATACACATACATCTTAATATTTCAAAAAGTAGTTACAAATATTTCTGACTGCCGCACCGCAGGTCGAGAGTTCGACTCCCGGCTGGGCAAGGTTCACTCAGCCCTTCATCCCTTTGGGGTCGATAAAATGAGTACCAAGCTTGCTTGGGAACTAAACACCGAGGGTCTCGCGTTAGGCTGGCCACCTGGCCGGGACGCATGCTGTAAAGCACCTCGGGGCCCAGGGTCAAGAAAACAGAGATGGGCACTGTCGGCCCAGATCCTTCATGGATTGTATAGCCACAGAGTTTAGTTTAGTTTTAGTTACAAATATTATACTTAAATATTACTCGTTAAATACTATACCAACCTAAATTTTCCTCATAAATTTCTACTTCAGTCAATTAGTCGGAATAAAAACAAGCTAATCTCGACCATGATATTCATTAAAATCAATAGTTTTTGTTATTCAGTTGTACTTTAGCTAATATCCGGCTTAGCTGTATCCGAAGTTCCCATCGCTTCACGGCCCGCCGATGTACGGTAAAACTATTAAAAATCGAGGAAGTTATACAAGAATCGCTATGACAACACCTCCTTCCTTTGGAATATTTCAAAATTCAAGGAGGACCTGCAAACCATAGCCAAAGACAAAATGAAAAAAATTGGTTTAGTTCTATGGATACATTTATGCACTTTCCGATGGTACAATAACAAAAAATGGCTCAAAAATGGCTATGACAGCGCCATTAGACTGAATATTTCCAAATTCAAGGAGGAACTGCTGACCATAAACAAAACATACACGAAAAATTTGGTTCAAATCTATGCATAACTTCAAGCACTTTTCGATGGTACAATAATGGAAATGGCACAAAAATCACTTACAGAGCCCCTTTCCAGCGGAATGTTTCCAAACTGTAGGAGGTCCTACTGTCCATAACCAAAAACATACAAAAAAAATTATTCATTTCCTATGAATAACTTCCTACATTTTCCGATGGTACAATGGCGACACACGGACTGACAGCTATTTTATATAAACATGTCTTTGAGGATCTCTGACTCCTAGAAGGTGTAAGTCTGTCGAAAACCGGAAGTCGAAAAAATTTAGATTACAATAATTTCTTCCATTGAAGATAGAAGTAAAAATATTAAGACATAAACATTTATTTTTAAATATGAATATAAAATAAAATAAATCAGTTTTAATTTTTTTCTCATTTAATCTGTAGAATTTTGAAATTATAGGTAAATTGCTAAGAAAACGAAAATATGTTTTTATTTTTTTTAACACATTTCATCGTATTGAAAGATTCTCCGCTATTTATTCAGTATATCTGACGTTTAGCTATTTTAAATATGATTAAGTAGCATTAATAATTACATCTATAATTTTTCATTTAAATGTTATATCCTACTGAAAATAACATGGATAACATGTTTGGTTTTTTGATTAAACGTTTCGGCAGTATCCGAATAATTGCTGTCTAAGCAGAAATAATTCTTTACAAAACTCTTTAACACGCTTCTTTAACTCTTTAATTGCCTCTTTGCAATGTTTCAGACGTTATTAACTTGATATATTTTGATTTTGAATGCAATGATGAAATATGATATCTACAAAAAGTTTCCGATTTCAGTTTATCAAGATCGACATTTATAAGGATAATGAATGTTTATTTATCTTCATGATGAAAAACTGCCGGCAATTATTCTTTATTAAATAAACAGTTAGTATCGCTAAGAAAAATAATCAATAAAATAATATATATTATGCTAACATTTTCTTTATTTTGAAACCATTTAAATAGATTGAATTTTACAAAATGCCTTAGATTGATAAACTAAAATTTTTAAAAAGTTATTTTAAATTGTTATACGAAAATGGCATCCGTAATGTGATGGTAATTCCCATTGTATCCCTTTTCTCTTCAACGAAAGAAGTAACCCGATTGCCACCAATGTGAAGAAATTTCTTAAAGGACTTTTGTATTTAAAATTAAAATATAAAATTTGGATTATTTTAAAAAATGGCGTGTGCGAGCACGTGTAAAAATAAACAGCTTTCATTAAAAAAAATAATTATCAAAATAGGTTCGTAGAAAGCTCAGGGCTGAAGACTAAAAACACAACCTGGTCTTTTAAATACATATATATAGATGATAGCATAAGCATTAATTATAATACTTCTGATGATATATAAAGGAATAGCATAATAATTTACACATATTAAAATATTCATTTACTTTATAAACATTTAAACAATTGCAAACGAAATTAATTAACATCTGTCATAAGCAAGGCAAAAAAATTTTAATCAGAAATACTCTTTGAAAGTAAATTATTTTTTAGTTTAATAAGATAGGATAAGTAAAAAGTAAACGTATCATAACGTTCTTAGTTTATAATTAACTTTAAATTTTGATAAGGTTTATGAAACTAATTTTGATGTGAAATTCTTTAACCTTTATTCTGAAACATATACTTGTAAAGCAACACCACTAACGCCCTAACTCTGCTAAAATGCATTGTATAAAATGATACTAGTTCCAATATATTGGTAATTACGTCTTTTATAAAATTGTATCCATGCAATGGAGTCTATGAATCGTGGCCATAAAAATAATTCTAACAACTTATATATATTTTTAAATGATTACAAACGGTTTTGATACAGCATTTACGTTTCTTGCATCAAAAGAACTTCGGATAATATTGTTTTAATTTTTATTTTTTTAAATATTCTTAGAATTCAAAATGCAAATGCTATAAAAATTTATCCATAAATTTCGAAATATAAAATTAATATATATGAGGAAAAACATTCTGCTGTCATTCAATTAGATATCGGAAAGATTGTACGAAAAATTTTATATTTAGAGTAAAAGGGAAAAAAAATATGAATTTTAATTTATAATTCTCACCAGATTTATATCAGTTTATGCAATCATTAGCCAAAACAGGACAAGAATTCTTAGATCGTCGAAGAGGAAAATTTTTGTATTTCTCTAAAACTGATGATGGGAACCAGCTGTACATTTTCAAAGATCCATTTAGTTCATGCGTATTTTTTATGTAAACATTTATGTTGATCATAATTCATATTTTTTAATATTTCAATCGGATGATTTCTTGGTAAAATATGAATTAAAGTTTATCCTGTGGATGCAACACTAGCATCAGCCGCTTTCGATCTCTTCTATCTCATGAATATTTGATAAAACATGCTTAAATTATGTACTTTTCTCGGCTGGATTGTCCCAAGAGACTCGAGAATAATATCGAAAATGGGCGTTCTTTTCCTGATATTTAAATTACAAAACATGCATTCAGGAAAATAAAATTTTCAAGCTTACTCTTATCGTTGAAAGATTTACGCAATCAAACATTTTTTTTTTTTTTTTTTTTTTTTTTTTTCTAAATATTGTCCAAATGGTAAATTCACTGCATTTCAATGTTCAACTAAAAGAACATTTAAAAAATTAACTGCATATTCACTTAAATATTATTCCCTTTGCTAACTAAGCGTAAACCAACAGAGTTAAATATGTCCAGGCCGGGAATCGAACCCGGGCCCCTGGAATAGCGCTCCAGTGCTCTACCACTAACTCACGAGGACTATGCCCAGCTAGGAATATCTCACTCACATAAGTCGCTAAGACTGCTACCGCAGCTCTAAATGGAAAAGTCTTCATGAGCACACAATCTTGCGGCGTAACATGTGACGCAAATGAATCCAGCATCGGTGAATATGCAATTTAGTTAATTTTTCAACTACTTTTCAGCAGTGAGATTACGCTTGAAATTATTGAATGTTAAAGACGTGAATTATCACTTTGCTAACCAAGCGTAAACCAACAGAGTGAAAAATGTCCGAGCCGGGAATCGAACCGGGCTCCTGGAATAGCGCTTCAGTGCTCTACTACTAAGCCACGAGGACGATGCACAGCTTAACATCTCTCACTCACATAAGTCGGTAAAACTGCTACCGTATGTATTATAGCAGACTTATGAGAGTGAGAGATGCAAAGCTGGGCATCGTCCTCGTGGCTTAGAGGTAGAGCACTGGGGTGCTATTCCAGGGTCCCGGGTTCGACCGGGTTCTTGGACATTTTTCACTCTTTTGGTTTACGCTTAGTTAGCAAAGTGGTAATCACGTCTTTAATATTCAATAATTTCAAGCGTAATATCACTGCTGAAAAGTAGTTGAAAAATTAATTAAATTATTTACATAAAGTTTTTAAAAAGTTTAAAAAAGTTTGAATTTTCTTAAATCCCTGCTACGTTTTTTAAATGTTTATATTTTTGCCCAGTTATCTTTTTTAAAGATTTTCAAATGTGTATTACAGAATACTGCGCACGGATTTTTTGATACATCTAATATTACATTCAATATATTTTTTTACTGATATACATAGTGTAAAACAGAGAAATCTAACACATATTCATATAGGATAGTGTAGGGTAATTTTCAGACAGAAGAAGCTGGGCGTAATTAACAGACAGCCGTTATACTCGCACAGTAATTGGAATCTTTTCAAAAGAGTTTATTTTTTAATTAAATCGACAATTTTAATTTTCCATTTCAATTAGTATTTTTTTGTAGTAACACTAGGGAGCTCTGCCCCCGACGAGCTACGCCCGTCAACCCCCGTTCAGACACCGCAGACTCTAAAAGTACGCTAATTTGATCGGCTTTAAAAAGATTTCGGAAGATTGAATTATAATTTAAAAAACAATGGCGATCTCCCTATAAACGGATTTCTATTCATCTCTCGTTGACTGGGGAATTTTAAGGCCATATCCGCTGCGGAACTACTTGATTAACCCGTCGACGAATTTCGCCAAATTATATAAATTGCCAAAGCACTCGCCAAATTATACAAATTGACATCATTTTTATTTTAAATAACGAAAGAACAAATAAATTAGTGCAACGTTAATAAAAAAACAAATAAAACGTCGAAATAAAAATAACTTGATGACGTAGACACGTGTAACGTGCTTAAAGTCAAGTTAATGTGACATTTACGATCAACCATTATTGGCATTTAATCTTATAGTTTGGCGAATGATAGATTTTTGGTCGACGGGATAACTAAGTAGTACAAAAAATACATATGTCAATCGCTGTTTTCGTGTTTGATTAAGTAAAATAAGATAAACATTTCAAACTAAGCTAATATAAAAGGAATTAATTAAACAGAATCTTTGTCTCCCGGTATTTTTTAACAAAGCGAAAAGAAAGTTCTTTTAAATAAGGCATTTTAAATTAATCGTTTTTAATCTGACGTAATTTTGACCAAACTATTCTTTCTCTTTTTAATATTCACGTGCAAAACACTTGTGTTAGAAATGAAATATTATTTGCGCTTTCCTAACAAAAATAGTTGAAAAGTATCCTCTCAAAATATCAAATAAATGTCTAGCACAATTTCTAAATTTAAATCGTTTTGCAATATTATTTTGTGCTCATTTTATGTAATAACTGTAATGTGACGTAAATATGACGTAATTTCTCCTATTTAAGACTTCTAACGCATGTTAATAAATTTATTATTTTACAAATTCCTTTCTCTCTTAAAATTCACGTGTAATTATAGTTTTTATGACGTAATTTTTAATAAGTTCCTGTTTTTGTACATAATTATTTAATTCTAATTCCAAATGTTTTTTTTCTGTTTATAATAGTCACGTGTAAATAAATTTTTAATTTATTACACGTATAAATATCTTTTTTTTTTGAAGCAATCATTATTGTTTCCGCTGTTTATACAGTTGGCAACAGTTTAAATTAATATCACTTTCTAAAATCTGTAAAAAATATCTCTAGAAATGCTGAAAATTTGAATTTAAAATAGAAATAAAACCTCAAAAAATTAGCCAAATTAAAAAAAGAAATACAATCTGCATACCGGGAACTTCAAACGTATAAAATGATCTAAAAATGATTAAATTCCCATGAATAGATTTTGCTCCTATAAAACTTTTTTAGTGGAACGATTTTGTCCAACTTTAGCATTAAATATCTCTTAAAATAATTCTTCGATTTGAAAACTGTCTGCATCAGCGTGTTTAGCAAAAATTTCTGTATAATACTACCGATTTTCATATTTTTGTATGCATTATTTTTCTTAATATTAACGAAGAAAGACCTCCGGTCACAAAAAATTCAAAACTGGCGGCGGTGACAGCGGTAGTTACTTCTTTTTAGAATAGAGAGAAACAGCTTTCTCTGTCTTGTACAAAATTAATTTATTTAACTAGGGGGCTCTGCACCCCTACGAGCTACGCTAGTCAACCCCCGTTCAAACACCGCAGACTCTAACAGCACGGTAATTTGACCGCCTTTAAAAAGATTTCGGAAGATTGAATTATAATTTGAATCTGACAATTATAATCTGAAGTAATTTTCACCAAACTTTTCTTTCTCTTTTTAATATTCACGTCAAAATACTTTTGTTAGAAATGGAATATTATGATCATCTTAAAATGTCAAGTAAATGTCTCGCGCAATTTTTAAATTAAAACTGTTTTGCAATATTATTTTTTGTTCATTTTACGTAATAAGTGTAATATGACGTAAATTCTCCTATTTAGGATTTCTAACGCATGTTACTGAATTTATTATTTTAAAATATTCTTTCTCATTTAAAATTCACGTGTAACTATAGTTTTTATGACGTAATTGAGTTCCTGCTTTTTATATTTTTTGTTTATAATAGTCACGTGTAAAATAAATTTTTAATTTGAAGCAAACATTATTGGTTGCGCTTTTTATACAGTTGGTAACAGTTTAAATTAATACAATTTTCTAAAATTTGTAAAAAATATCTCTCGAAATACTGAAAATTTGAATTTAAAATAGAAATAAAACCTCGAAAAATTATTCAAATTAAAATACTAACTGCAATCTGCACACCGGGAAATTCTGACGCATAAAATGATCTAAAAATGATTAAATTCCTATGTACAGTTTTTGCTCCTATAAAACTTTTTTAATGGAAGGATTTTGTCCAACTTTGGCATTAAATAACTCTTAAAATAATTCTTCGATTTGAAAACTGTCTGCATCAGCGTGTTTATCAAACATTTTTCTATAATACTAACGATTTTCATATTTTTGTAAGCAACAGTTTTTTTTAATATTAACGAAGAAAGACCTCCGGTCACAAAAAATTCAAAACCGGCGGCGGCGGCGGTGACAGCGGTAGTTACTTTTTTTTAGAATAGAGAGATTCTATGGAAAAATGACTGTTTAACTTTTTGCTTCAATGATTTCAAATTTCAATTTCACGGGTGTAGCAACACTAGCACAAGTGCTTCTTCTTGTTTGGATACTAGGATATGTCAGCTTTCTGAAAATAAAGAAGTAAAATTATATGAATGTCCATCTGTCAGAAAACAGACTTTTTTAAAAAGTGCAGCTTTTCAAAAATATTGGGGTAATTTCCAGACAATAGTGTGCTACAAAATGTTTATTGAGTGGTCCTATATGGTAAATTGATTGTTTGCCAGTGATTTACCGAGGATTCCAAATAACTTCCAATCGTAATCTGTAAATTAAAAGGAAATACTGGGTGGAATTTAGGCTGAAATGTTATTGGTATCTGTTTTCAAAACTAGGGGGCTCGGCCCCCTACGAGCTACGCTCGCCAACCCCCCGTTCAGACACTGCAGTCTCTAAAAGCACGCTACTTTGATCGGCTTTAATTGAATTTTTTTGGAAGATTGAATTATAATTAAAAAAACAAAGGCGATCGCCCTATAAACGGGTTTCTATTCATTTCTCTTTGATTGGGGAATTTTACGGAAAAATCAGCTGCTGTTAAAAGATACAATGGCATTTCAAAATCATCTAATATAAAATGAATTAAGTAAACAGAGTCTTTGTCTCCCGGTATTTTTTAACAAAGCGAAAAGAAAGTCCTTTTAAATGAAACATTTTAAATATATCGTTTTTAATCTGACGTAATTTTCACCAAACTTTTCTTTCCCTTTTTAATATTCACGTGAAAATGCTTTTATTAGAAATGAAATATTATTTGCGCTGTCAAAAAAAAAAAAAAAAAAAAAAAAAAAAAAAATAGTTGAAAAGTTCATCTCAAAATATCAAGTAAATGTCTCGCGCTATTTTTAAATTTAAACTACTATTTTGCAATATTATTTTTCTTTCATTTTACGTAATAAGTGTAATGTGACGTAAATGTGATGTAATTTCTCCTATTTAAGACTTCTAACGCATGTTAATGAATTTATTACTTTACAATATCCTTTCTCTGTTAAAATTCACGTGTAATTATAGATGAAGTAATTTTCAATAAGTTCCTGCTTTTTATACGTAATTATTTAATTCTAATTTGAAAGTTTTTCTTTTCTGTTTATAATAGTCACGTGTAAATAAATTTTTAATTTGAAGCAAACATTATTGTTTCCGTTGTTTATACAGTTTGGCAACAGGTTAAATTAGTACAATTTTCTGAAATAAGTAAAAAAAAATATCTCTCGAAATGCTGAAAATTTGAATTTAAAATAGAAATGAAACCTCGAAAAATGAGTCAAATTAAAAAAATAAATTATTTCTGCACACCGGGAAATTATAACGTATAAAATGATCTAAAAAGTATTAAATTCCGATGTATAGCTTTTGCTCCTATAAAACTTTTTTAATGGAACGATTTTGTCCAACTTTAGCATTAAATATCTCTTAAAATAATTCTTCGATTTAAAAACTGTCTACATCAGCGTGTTTATCAAACATTTCTGTATAATACTACCAATTTTCATATTTTTGTATGCATTATTTTTCTTAATATTAACGAAGAAAGACCTCCGGTCACAAAAAATTCAAAACCGGCGGCGGCGGCGGCGGCGGCGGTGAAAGCGGGAGTTACTTTTTTTTAGAATAGAGAGATGTTATTGTTGAATTGGGTATGAATAAGCTTTTACATGAAATACTTTTCATAAATATATATGCCATATATTATAGCCCAAATTTCTATATTGTACAGGTCACGAAGTTATTTTACAAATATAATCATGAGAAAAATCTATTGGAATTTAAAATGGAGTTTTTGAACTGACTTGGAGATGATCGATACTGGTGGTCAAGCGAAGATAAAGTTTAATTTGTTGTCAAGTCCTTTTAGATTTTTGGACCTATTGCGGCTATATCTGTTTATCTTTACCATGTTAAAGCTATTGAAGATTTGAAAGAATAGTACATTAAAGTGGAAAAATTTTTACAAAGATATTAGGCGCTCAGAAGACAATTCAACTAACACCATTTTAAATGTCATTTTTTTTTAAACAAAGGAACATTGAAAATTTTCTATATATTTATACAGTGATAAAAAATTACCCTTGATTAAAAGAAAATTAATGAGTTCAATCAAAATATTCCGAGAAAAAATATTATATAGATACAATATTTTTATAGTTAAATATCTTTAACTGTTTATACTGAACAGTTTCATTTGATGAAATTAATTGATTTGTGCACTGAACGGTTCATATATTTACTATCAAAGAATACTAAACTGGTTAGAAAATGGTCAGCTAAAATGATAGTTAAAACGGTCAAAGAAAACTAGAATGGTTAGGCCTTTCGAAATTAGTGCTGTGAAATATTTTAGTGTATTGATAAAAAACAGGTTACGCGACTTTTTTTTAATGCAACTAGGGGGCTCGGCCCCCTACGAGCTACGCTCGCCAACCCCCGCCCAGACACCGCAGACTCTAAATGCACGCTAATTTGATCGGCTTTAAAAAGATTTCGAAAGATTGAATTATAATGTAAAAAGCAGTGGCGATCTCCCTATAAACGAATTTCTATTCATTTGCCTTTGATTGGGGAATTTTAACGCCAAATCTGCTGCGGTGCTGCTTGATTATCTCGTCGACCAATTTCGCCAAATTATATAAATCGCCAAATCACTCGCCAAATTATACAAATTGACATAATTTTTTATTTTAAATAACAATAGAACAAATAAATTCGTACAACATTAATAAAAATACAAATAAAACGTCGAATAAAAATAACTTGATGACGTAGATACGTGTAACAACATTTCAAAATAAGCTAATATAAAAGGAATTAAGTAAACAGAGTCTTTGTCTCCTGGTATTTTTTAACAAAGCGAAAAGAAAGTTCTTTTAAATGAGACATTTTAAATTAATCGTTTTTAATCTAACGTAATTTTTACCAAGCTATTTTTTTCTCTTTTAAATATTCACGTGAAGATACTTTTGTTAGAAATGAAATATTATTTGCGCTTTCCTAACAAAAATAGTTGAAAAGATCCTCTCAAAATATTAAATAAATGTCTAGCGCAATTTCTAAATTTAAACTTTTTTGCAATATTATTTTGTGTTCATTTTATGTAATAACTATAATGTGACGTAAATATGACGTACTTTCTCCTACGACTTCTAACGCATGTTAATGAACTTATTATTTTACAATATCGTTTCTCTTTTAAAATTCACGTGTGTACTTTTTATGACATAATTTTTAATAAATTCCTGCTTTTTATACGTAATTATTTAATTTTAATTTGAAAGATTTTTTCCTGTCTATAATAGTCACGTGTAAATAAATTTTTAATTTGAAGAAAATATTATTGCTTGCGCTTTTTATACAGTTGGCAACAGTTTAAATTAGTACAATTTTCTGAAATCTGTAAAAAATATCTCTAGAAATGCTGAAAATTTGAATTTAAAATAGAAATAAAACCTGAAAAAATGAGTCAAAATAAAAAAATTAATGCAATCTGCACTCCGGCAAATTCTAACGCATAAAATGATCTAAAAATGATTACACTGCCATGTACAGTTTTTGCTGCTATAAAACTTTTTTAGTGGAACGATTTTGTCCAACTTTAGCATTAAATAGCTCTTAAAATAATTCTTCGATTTGAAAACTGTCTGCATCAGCATGTTTATCAAACATTTCTGTATAAAACCACCGATTTTCATATTTTTGTATGCATTATTTTTCTTAATATTAACAAAGAAAGACCTCGGTCACAAAAAATTCAAAACCGGCGGCGGTGACAGCGGTAGTTACTTTTTTTTAGAATAGAGAGATTAGAGTTGCCTCATGCTCTGATTTAATGTTTTTTTCAGCCTTCACAACAGTTTAAAAAGCCTGAAATTCTTTACTGATTTACAATTTTTTTTTTTTTTTTTTTTTTTTTTTTTTTTGTAAAATGGATGTAGCTTTAGTAGCTAAAATATTTGTGTGAAAAATTATCATAAAAATTCTTTCATTTGTAAAATATAAATAGATTTCGGATGTACAGTTATAATTGGATTTTTATGTCTTTCTCTGTATACAGAATAATCTATTAAATACCCCATTTTTTGTCGTAACATTTTACAATGGTGTCTTTTAATTACCGTAGTTCGTGCTCAGATCCGATTCTTAAATAAACCCGCAAATAGCTGTCTGGAAATTACCCCTTTGGTGACTGAAAGTTACCATAAAGCTCGGGGTAATTTTCAAACAAGATTTTTTTAATTTTAGGGTTCCGTACTCAAAAAGTGAAAACGGAACCATTATAAGATCACTCCTGTGTCTGTCTGTCTGTCACAGCCATTTTACTCGTAAACTATGGAACGTGGAAAGTTCAAATTCGGGGAAGTATTAAAGACCATTGACCCACATATTTTAAGATTAATAAACATTCATAAATAGTAAAAAAGTAGAGGGTCTAATTATGCTACTTGAAAAAAAAAATATTTTCTTTGCATATCATGGGGGTATCCTATGAAAGCTTTTGTAACGCTGAACTCATAAATACATTCCTTTTAATTTTAGGTATTATATTTTCAAAGATATTGTTGAAAATGTAGCACAAAAATATGTTACCCCTCCCCCCCTCCATCTAATTCCGAATCTACTGAAACTAAAATTATGAAAAAAATAGAGGTACTAGACGTTAATGTAAACCTTGCCGGAAAATTATAGCGATTACGCTAGGTCGCATAGTTTTTGAGTAATTAGCATTTTTCTGTTATACACAAATTTCGATTTACGGGCATTAAGAAAAATTGTTGAGCATCGCTGAATATACCTATCGTTACAGAAGAATAAAAGCATTGTTGATAATGATTTTCGAAAAAAATCATCGGTAATTAGCCAAGATATTAACCCTTAAAGGTACGGTCAGTTTGGACATACACAAGGACAGGGGCGGCGTACTCTATGCCTAGTTAACAACTTTTAATGATATATATGTGTAATGTAATGTCCAGTAACAGTATAAAAGCAATAAACGTCAAATTGTTAAAAACACACTAATTTAAGGGGTCTCAGGACTCTAAAAAGTGAAAAAAATGAAAAAAAGACCAATTTCAACATTTAAAGTCTTAAAATGTGTATGATTTTAAAACACAATTTTAATTGGGATAAAAAATTGCAAGATACAGAATTAGTATTTATACGGGGCTCGAAAGTGTTAGACATTTGTCGAACAAAAAATTGGCATAACAGTTTACGCGCAGGATTACAAAATAAATATTGCAACTAGAATGAAAATTTTGGTGCTTACTTATACTTCAGATTGTAATAATTTCCCTGAACTTAAATAAATTTGTATTTAAAGCATTTTATATTTTTAATGCAATGTTGCATTTAGCTAATACAAAATTTTGAGAATTTCAACAATAAAATCACCTAAAAAAATATTTTTTTGAACAATAAAAAGGACATTTTAGGTTCAGTTTATACAGACTAACATGAAATATATGCTTTGAAAATTTCATGAAAAAATATTCAGAAGTTTTTGAGGTATCCTGCGCGTTATGCCCCAAAAATGCCATTTAGAAAATAATGACTTTAAAGTTTCGGAAACGCCGCTTCAGCTATTGAGCGGGTATAATTCTAAAAGCCAAAACTTCTGTTCTAATGCGAATTTCAAGGAAACAATTATATCAAAATATTTAGAAAATATAGGAGTTTAACATCTAAAAAAATTAAAATTTCTTAAATTTTGAAGCTTTAAAAGTCCCGCGATCACTTAATCCTTTCCGACACGGAGTAATTCCATTTATAAACTTATGAAATAATGAACTGACACCAGAATTTATAAACGAATTTATTAGAAAATGCGAACTTGCTTATTTTCACGTACATGATAAAAGGAAAATTTTAATTAAATATTTTTGGTGCCGTTTGTCTGTTTTGGAACTAAAATTAGGTGTCCGTTTTTTAAGGGCATCGCCCTCGAAAGATTTAATTAGAATGAATCGCATAAATACTGTGGGATTGGCGATAGTTTGCATTGATTGTATCTCTCAATACGCCTCGAGTGACTTTAAAAGTTAATTAAACACGTATCTGGAAAAACGCGGCACTGACCAAGGCGGCGTTGCAACTTTGAGACCTCAATTCGAAGCGCGCTTAGCACAATGCCAAATTTAAACTTTGAACAAAGGTTTTGTTTTAGCTGCACTGTAGAAATAAAGGTTATTACTACGCTGAATTTAGTTTCATGAAATGCCAAATGAAGTTTAACTATACACTGCTTTTATTGTCAGTACCGAATTAAGTTCATCACTTTCGAAGCGCCTTACTTTCAATGTCAAGTTTAAACTTTATACAAGGGTTTTGTTTTGGATACTCTGTAAACATAAAAATTATTACTACGGTAAATTTAGTTTTATGAAATGCCAAATTAAGTTTAAATATACACTATTGTCATATTTTATTGTCAGTACCGAATTAAGTTCATAAAAGAAACATATTAGGATAATATTAAAAGAAGAGTTATACGAATAGCTATATTTGATATTATTTCGGTTCCATATCTCTTTGAACTTTCATGGTATACCCATTTACACGTTTCTAATATATACAGTTATACCCAAACTTACGTTGTAAAGTTTTTTTTTTACAAAGTCTTAGTACTCTTTTAGCAACTTTTTTTTTTTTTTTAATAATACAATTACAAATTCATATATTTATTCTACGGAAAACTCTGTGCGCGAGTAATGCTCGCACTTGACCGTTTATTTTGTGTCTAATTCAGTTTTGTGTCATTATTTTGTATTTAATGATATTTTGTGTGATTATTTTGTGACCGTTTATTTTTGTTGTTATTAATGATAATTATTTTTAAATGATGAATATTCATCAGGCATGTGATGATTTTACCAAGAAAAAGTAAAAAAAAAAATAGCCATCGATTCGTGAGTAATTGTAAAAGATTTGTTTTTGTCTGAAAATTGCCCCAGGTTACCCTACTTTATTATTATTATTTTTTTAAATAACAAAAATCCTGAAGTCTGATTCCATTCCATATTGATCACATATGTATATTATGAAGAACATTTTACAAAAAAGTTTAGATCTCTATCTTAAATAGATAAAAAGCCTTATATATTTTTTTTAATCTGAAAGTGCAGAAAATATGAACATGGAGAAAAAGCCTCTAATTTGCGCAATAATTTGCGCTGGGTGTATTAATAAAAATTAGAATATCTGGTGATATGATTGCCGTCTGGGTAAAAATGATGTGTCAAAATATTCACAATTAAACAAACGTTCATTTAATATTATAAAAAAAAAATAGATTTTTTGACTAAATTTGAGATAAACTGTCCCCTTAATGATTTAACCTTTTAATTTCCAAATTATGTATTCATGAAAATTTCATCATCTAAAATCTTCTAAAAAATTTTTCGTAAATTTTTGTAAATTTTGGAAAATGTATTGAAGATTTACATAATCATTTAATAAATTTTAGTTTGATTTTGTCAATTACAATTAATTAATTAAATTTGAATATGCAGGACTTTTCTGCAATATTTATAACTCCACTCAAATCTTTTATTTAGAATCTTTTTTTAAGTGTTTTATAGAATTGGGAAATGTACAACTATAATGCTCTTACAATAGAAATATATAAATAGTTCATAACTGTAGCGTTTCTCCACATTCTTTCAATGTCAAGAATAGTGAAAAGAGGTAAATGAAAAAGAAATAAACCTTTTAAGAATTTTTTTGTGCAATTAATAATGCTTTTGGAACAATACAAAGTAAAATATCTATAACTCATTCTAAACAGTATTTCTAATCGATACATTACAGTAATTTTATAACAAGTTATTTTTTTGTACTTTAATGTACCGTCGAGAGATAAAGGATTAAATCCATTAAAAATTCTAAAACAATGATGTACAGTTTTATAACTACTTATGTTTCTGTTGTATATTGATAACTATGTGACATTTATCACAGCAGAATTCATATCAGTCAGAAAATATTTTTTACTATTAAAATTTGTCAAAAAAAATTTGCATAACATTTCTTTCGTAGTTTTTGATATCTGAAATATGCTTTATTACAGTTACAGCTAATATTTTATTCATTGTCAAAACGTAAGTGTAATTTTACACAACAGCAGTGTAGCCGAACAACACATTTCATGAATATTAAACTATTTTTTATTGAACATTAGAGATGAGGATGAAATTTTCGACATTTATTCATGTTTCAGTACTTTTTATGTATGTTTAACGGAATATCGTTTGCATCCAAATAATCATTCAGCTTCAAATTTATAAAATTGCATAAAATGCATAAGTTTTCATTCAATTTTCTTTTTAGATATAGTAGGCATGAGATATTTCTTTTAAAATTTTATCCAGAGATTTTTTGTTCTTGTTGTTCTTTCCGATTATTCGTTATTTGACAAACGATTTTTTGAAATATACATTTAATATTAATCTGAAGAGCTATGAAACATTAGCATAAAATCTGTCATATATATAAAAAACAAGTAACACTTTTTCTAGAAAATAATGTAACGCTTTTTTTATGGGGTTTATAGAATGAGGAGATGGATGAAAATTTAGTATGTTTTTATATTCACCTACAGCATGATTTTTTCTTTAAAGACGGTGAATCTCAACTTATTTTTATTTTAAAGGGCTTTGCAAAGAAATTCCACTACGTTACTGATCGTTGCCGGTAAAGTTTAAAAAAAGTTTATTTCTGAGGTTTGGTTTGTTTATCAAAAGTTAGGAGAAAAAGAAGAAATCTGAATTTATCTGTGCTCTAAACGGAAACAAATATATGATATGATAAATTTAGAACATGCAGAGATAAGAACAAAATAAAAAAGGCGACATTGGGAATTGTTGTATTTAGGTAGAAAATATACTTTATTTAAAATAAACTATATGAAAATAACTTAAAATCATCAAAACGAAGCTAAAAATTGATAAAAAAGATAAAAAAATACCCTATATAAGGCATATAAATACCTTTATTAATATCGACATATGTTTCATCGTTTAAACGTCGGAATTCTCACGATCTTTGTTGACACAAATATTTTCATAAAAAATTTTAATAACAGGAATTTAGTAAATAAAATCACGGGACCACATGTATTAATGAAAGACAAATGCAAAAATAAAATAAAATAAAAACGAATATTTGAGAGCGTGAATTAAAATCTACTATTGTTTCTTAAACTGCAGAGAATCTCTTTCCAAATTTTAGCCAACTCAATAATTGCAAATATTCTGACTGTGTAAAAATATATCTATTGATTCCAGAATAATGCATAGTAAATAAAATCTTGATGGATAAATTATTCCACTATTTTTAAAATCAATCTGTAAAAGTTCTTTCCTGCATAAATTTTGGTCAAAACTGTAACTCTCTTGTTGTATTTGATGCCTGCTATATGTTCTTTGATTCTAGATTTAAAGTTTTCTCCTTGTCATTTTTCCACCTTCTTTGGTGAAAAGTATTTCAAATACTCTTGATATTTGATCTGGATCAATTGAATATACAGGGTGTTCCAAAAGTCTCCGTACAACTTCAAAAATCTCTCTATTCTGAAAAAAAGTAACTACCGCTGTCACCGCCACCGGTTTTGAATATTTTGTGACCGGAGGTATTTCTTCGTTAATATTAAAAAAATATTGCATACAAAAATATGAAAATCAGTAGTATAATAGAGAAATGGTTGATAAACACGCTGATGCAGACAGTTTTCAAATCGAAGAATTATTTTAAGAGATATTTAATGCTAAAGTTGGACACAATCGTTCGATTAAAAAAGTTTTATAGGAGCAAAACTATAAATGGGAATTTAATCATTTTTAGATCATTTTATACTTTTGAAGTTCCCGGTGTGCAGACTGTATTTATTTTTTTAATTTGACACATTTTTTGAGGTTTTATTTCTATTTTAAATTAAAATTTTCAGCATTTTCAGAGATATTTTTTACATAGTTTAGAAAATGGTATTAATTTAAACTGTTGACAACTGTATAAACAGTACAAACAATAATGTTTGCTTCAAATTAAAAATGTATTTACACGTGACTATTATAAACAGAAAAAAACCCTTTCAAATTAGAATTAAATAATTACGTATAAAAAGCAGGAAAACAATTACGTCATAAAAACTATATTTACACATGAATTTTAAAAGAGAAAGGATATTGTAAAATAATAAATTCATTAACATGCGTTAGAAGTCTTAAATAGGAGAAATTACGTCACATTACAGTTGTTACATAAAATGAACAAAAAATAATATTGCAAAACAGTTTAAATTTAGAAATTGCGCGAGGCATTTATTTGATTTATTTATTTATTGAACAACACACATATGACTTGTGTGATTGACATGAAAGCCCGCTTATAAGTCAGAGACAAGATAGGACTAGGAAATATTACAACACAAGAGAAATACATCCTGGGAGTTCCACACAAAAGGTGTGTGCAATGGAACCAGTGGGATTCGAACACACAATCTCCTACGCTCGCAAAAGATTAGTGCTTTGACCACTGGGCCACGGAGACCACGTGATTTATTTGATATTTATTTGATATTTTGAGATGATCTTTTCAACTATTTTTCTTAGGACAGCGCAAATAATATTTAATATCTAACAAAAGTATTTTCACATGAATATTAGAAACAGAAAGAATAGTTTGGTCAAAATTACGTCAGATTAGAAGTGATACGTATAAAATGTCTTATTTAAAAGAACTTTCTTTTCGCTTTGTTAAAAAATACCGGGAGAAAAAGACTCTGTTTGCATAATTCATTTTATATTAGCTTATTTTGGTATGTTTAACTGATTTTATTTAATCTAAGACGGAAACAGCCATTGTATCTTTTAACAGCAGCTGATTTGACTTTAAAATTCCCCCAATCAAGGAGAAATGAATAAAAACCCGTGTATAGGAAGATCGCCACTGTTTTTCAAATTATAATTAAATTTTCCGAGATATTTTTAAAGACGATCAAATTAGCGTGCTTTTAGTGTCTGCGGTGTCTGAACGGGGGTTGGCGAGCGTAGCTCGTAGGGGGTAGAGACCCCTAGTTTATTACAAAAAAATACCACGCTATTGTAAAATAATAGGCTTACAACAAAAATAATTAAAACAGTACATAGAGTAACTCAAAAAGATTTTTTCTACTATCTTGGTATACTTCTACATGAGATCTTTTCGTTGCACGCGACGTTTCCATGCGATGAAGCAGTTCAACAAGTGCGAAACGAGTAAGTGAAACTTTTTCCAGGAGCCCTGTAAAATCAATTCGAAAAGCATCGCAAGAGCTAATTATGTCAAAAATCGCAACACACAGAGTGCTTCATAAAAGATTACAACTTTCAGCCTACAAAATTCAGGTTGTGCAGGAGTTACAAACTGATAATTATGAGAAACGCTTCGGATTTGCAGTTGAAATGCTTCATCGTATGGAAACGTCGCGTGTAACGAAAGGATCTTATGTTAAGTATACTAAGGTAGTAGAAAAAAAACCCTTTTTGAGTTACTCTATTGTACTACTGTTGTAATTATTTTTGCTGTAGGCCTATTATTTTCTTAATCAATTTTTTAAGTTGTACGGAGACTTTTGGGACACCCTGCATTTCCTTAGAGACTATATATTTTTTTAATTTTGCGGTATGTTCTGTAATAAAGGATATATTGAATTTATTGAGTTTATATTTTAATCTTTCGAAGAAACCAGGTAAATATTGTAGAGTAGATTACTTGGAATTTTGTGCATTGAGGTTTCCTTTCTTCTTGATCTTCAAGCTCGTAATTATTCTTCCTATAGTGCTTTCGTTGTATCCGCTGTTTCTTGAAATATCATATATTTTATTTATTTTTTCGTTGTTTAACTGCTCTGGGGTACCGACTGTGAAAGCTCTTTGAATAGAATGTCTAAATACAAAAACTTTGTAGGAAAACGGTGCATGAACATTATGCGGATAACGGATTGAATCGCTATGGGTATTCTGTAAACAGTGCGTTCTATTCCTTGGTGCGTTTTGATAAATAATACATCTAACTAAGGTAGCGTACCATTCTGTTCTATTTCCAATGTAAATTTAATTTTAGAATCAACGGTATTAATTTGGTTTAAGATGTAATTGCGTAAGGTATCTGCATGTTCCATATGATGAAAATATCATTGACACATCTGATCCATGTATGGCGATGTATCCCCATGTATAATATGTATATATTTCAAGAGGTCGTATTAAGAATAAAGCTAACAGTCCTGATATAAGAAAACACATGAAAGACCCATTATTTTGTTGTGAAGGTAAAATATAATTAACTGTAAGAATGAAACCGCTTTTTAATGTAGTTTTCTTATTCAACTAGCCGTCTCTGGCGACCAGTTTGGTCTCCCTTAAATGTATGCTAAGCATTGTATCATGTTACTTTCATTCTGAAACTAATTGACTTGCTCAATCCTTCCCCGAGCCCAATTGTTGTTATGCGCATTTCGTCTTTTTTGACAAATACCTCATAAATTCCGTTTCTGTAAAAATGAGTGAAACTTCAAGTGTTTAAACTGAGATTTGTTCATAAATTATCTAAATTAAACTTATTCTACTTAAACATGCTGTTACTTCAATGTTATTTTTTATTATTACACTGTAAAAAAAAAATGCTAACGTTGCATATAAAATCCAGGAACGTTTCGCCTTTTCTCAGGTTTTCAGAATAATTTAGCTCTTTCCTGTGAAATTCTGGTTTTCTTATCTCAAACGTTCCTGAACAAAAGTTGGAAACAGCAAAACGCTGCGGCCGCCATTTATTATTTTTTTTTCTATAACCCGTTGCTCGCGCGCGAGTGTCGAAAACGAATTCCTTAAATGAATGTAAAAAAATCAATATGTAATGCAAATAAATCAATAGACGACATAATCCTTTACATCTCTATTGTCAAGACCATTCAGATGAAAATACAATAACTCTGTGACATCGCTAAGAGATTATCTCTCGTACTTGTCTGTGGAATGTTTAACGAGCAGACCGTGTAAAAAAAAATACACCTATTATTTGGATCTTCATTAACCAGGGGACCATCAAACATGATTCTCACCGATTTTGATTAATTTAAAGTGTGTTTTAGAGTTCTTATCTCTAATTATTCTTGTGAAAGGATTTCTTCAAATGGGCCTTAGATTTTCAGAAATTAGATGCCGAGGTTTAGCATACGTTTCAAATACCCATTAGTTTGCAGCTCTCAATGTGTCTTTCGTGGTGTGGACGCAGAAGGCTCGCACGCCTCCCGTACGGCCCGAGTTCGATGCTACCTCTTGACTTTTTTTTTTCTTTTTTAATTAATTTTATATTTTAACACTTTACAATTTGATTTAAATTTGATATATATTTGACACTTTGAATTGCTGCAAATTTGAATTTTTTTTTATTTTCGGAAAAAATATACAATTACGTTTAGGATTTTTTTTTTTCATGAAAATTTATATGTATTTTATCTAATTTGTAATTTACTAACACTACTATGTAATTTACTAACATAATTACTGACGAAAATCCAAAATATTTTATGTCTAGTTTTTTTTCTAATTACTAGGGGGCTCGGCCCCCTACGAGCTACGCTCGCCAACCCCCGTCCAGACACCGTAGTCTCTAAATGCACGCTAATTTGATCGGCTTTAAAAAGATTTCGAAAGATTGAATTACAATTTAAAAAACAGTGGCGATCTCTCTATAAACGGATTTCTATTCATTTCTCTTTGATTGGGGAATTTTAACGCCAAATCCGTTGCGGTACTACTTGATTATCCCGTCGACCCATTTCGCCAAATTATATAAATCGCCAAACCACTCGCCAAATTATACAAATTGACATAATTTTTATTTTAAATAACGAAAAAACAAATAAATTAACACAACATTAATAAAAATACAAATAAAACGTCGAAATAAAAATA
This sequence comes from Maratus speciosus, assembly GCA_963932465.1. NCBI lineage: Eukaryota > Metazoa > Arthropoda > Arachnida > Araneae > Salticidae > Maratus > Maratus speciosus. The sequence continues at coordinate 177,892,265 of OZ010792.1, forward strand.
ACTTGATGACGTACACATGTGTAACAACATTTCAAAATAAGCTAATATAAAAGGAATTAAGTAAACAGAGTCTTTGTCTCCTGGTATTTTTTAACAAAGTGAAAAGAAAGTTCTTTTAAATGAGACATTTTAAATTAATCGTTTTTAATCTGACGTAATTTTGACCAAACTATTCTTTCTCTTTTTAATATTCACGTGAAAATACTTGTTAGAAATTAAATATTATTTGCGCTTTCCTAACAAAAATAGTTGAAAAGTATCCTCTTAAAATATCAAAAAATGTCTAGCGCAATTTCCAAATTTAAACAGTTTTGCAATATTATTTTGTGTTCATTTTATGTAATAACTGTAATGTGACGTAAATATGACGTAATTTCTCCTATTTAAGACTTCTAACGCATGTTAATAAATTTATTGCTTTACAAATTCCTTTCTCTCTTAAAATTCACGTGTAATTATAGTTTTTATGACATAATTTTTAATAAGTTCCTGCTTTTTGTACATAATTATTTAATTCTAATTCCAAATGTTTTTTCTGTTTATAATAGTCACGTGTAAATAAATTTTTAATTTATTTACACGTATAAATATTTTTTTTTTTTTTGAAGCAAACATTATTGCTTCCGCTGTTTATACAGTTGGCAACAGTTTAAATTAATATCACTTTCTAAAATCTGTTAAAAATATCTCTAGAAATGCTGAAAATCTGAATTTAAAATAGAAATAAAACCTCAAAAAATTAGTCAAAATTAAAAAATTAATGCAATCTGCACTCCGGCAAATTATAACGCATAAAATGATCTAAAAATGATTAAATTCCTATGAACAGTTTTTTCTCCTATAAAACTTTTTTAGTGGAACGATTTTGTCCAACTTTAGCATTAAATATCTCTTAAAAGAATTCTTCGATCTGAAAACTGTCTGCATCAGAGTGTTTATCAAACATTTCTGTATTATACTACCGATTTTCATATTTTTGTATGCATTATTTTTCTTAATATTAACGAAGAAAGACCTCCGGTCACAAAAAATTCAAAACCGACGGCGGCGGCGGCGGCGACAGCGGTAGTTACTTTTTTTTAGAATAGAGAGATTATTTACATTTATATATTTTTATATTTTAAGCAAAGTTCAGAAACAATATATCATATATATATATTTACTTTATTGAATTTTAGCTGAAAATTTATTTTTTCGTGTAAATTATAAATAATAATTTTGATGTCAATTTCAAAATATTTTTTCATTCCAACAAATAATGATAATAAAGCGAAAATTGTCAACTGAAAATGAAAAAATCGTCTGCGGATCCCGCATGCTGTGAAATGTCAGTAATGTTTTGCTGTCAACAGAAATATTCCTGGTATTTCGCAGGAAACTTACTGGCATTTCTGTAGAATGTTTTTAACATATACAGTAAAGTTCCAGTCATTTTCAAGAATTGTTTCTTGGAAATAATGGACAACTCAGCTGCCCATTTTTTCCCAGGAACGTTGCGGAATTTTTTTTACAGTGTAATAAATTTATTTAAATTTTGCAAATCATGCATTTAAAATTTTTTTTCATTACTTAATAACTAAATAATGAATATATATACTTTTGTTTTTATAGATTTGATTTCTGAGTTCATAAATATGACAATATACTAACGTAACTAAGAGAAATAGCAAAATAAAACCCTCGTGAATAACCCGTTAACAAACGTTAGCGTCGCCAATTTACGTACTATAACGTCATAAGAATATTGTCCATTCATTGTTGAAGAACCTGCTTTGCGAATGATTACCTCCATGGTCTAATATTTTCTACCATTTTTATGATGAGTGAATCTCTTGTGTTTGTTTACTCAATGAAGTGAAATAGAATACTGTCAACTTAATTTCAATTGAAATCAAATCTTGGAATACATATTTATTTGAATGTAAATTAGAAACAATACTTTGATGTGGAAATGAAATATTTTACTTTATCTTATTATTATTACGATTAATTGTTTATTTAGGTACTTTTCCATTACAGGGGCCTTGACATTTTTCTTTAAGCTTGGCGCAAATCGGGCTTCAGAACATGAAATACGTTGATAAAATATATAAATAGCTATGAAAACAAACCTGCTGAACTTGTATTTTTATTTATATGTATTTATTTACATATAAACATTTTATTTACACACACATATATATATATATACAATATTTGTTTACATATAAATTACTTCTGTTTCTATATAAAAATAGATTATTGGCTTCTTTAGATTAAGTCAATTGTATACATATGGAAAAAAATTGCTTATGTATATGAAATAGGATATTGATTGCCGGAAAATTCGATGCCATTTTTTTTTCCTCGCCAAGAACCTATACTGGAAAAATATCTATTTATTTATTTATTTATTTATTTATTCATTGTATTTTAAATGAGGTAAATGAAAGATGTGTAATTTAAATGAAAGTTATGTATTTTATATGAAATGATGGCGAAGCAACCCCATTTGGCGATTTAATCATCTGCGTCCAGCTCAATAAAAAGTAGCAAAATGGTCGCTTGGCATATAAAAAGTGAAGCGGTCAGCCCGGAACTACTGATGACAGTCACATGAATTCGGCTTTTATTATATAGATATTTAAATAACTACTTCACCTTTGACAACAAACAACTTGTGTTTTATTTATATTGTTTTATTGTTTTATTTATTTATTAATGAACTTTTAATTTAGTCATGGGATCGTAGCCGTGAACAATGCTGAAATATTTATGTTGATTTAAGTGCAAAAATGTTATTTTTTCATTGTTGGGAGGCACGCGATAGTGATAGTTTAAAAAATATGTAGGCTTGAAATAAAAAAATACCAAGAAAAATCATAAATTCAGAGACAGTTTTCCAATACACTGCATTCGAAAGACTTTTTTTTTTTCAATCTGGTGAACTAGACCTCGAAATTGTGTGATGGTGAGAAGTAAAAAAAAAATCAATAAAATCAAGAATTATACTTACATGTTGCCACCGGAAATATTACATAAACATTACCCATGAACATGTTTGATTCTATAATATGAATTATCTGTAAGTGTATTTCCATTTTCCTGATAATTTGTAACATTAAGTTTCAGATTGATGTGCAACCCGCCCACCCCAATGCATAATAACCAACATTCGAATATATGATAAATTACAAATTGATGACAAATTTTTTGGCAGCCATTTTGTCGGTAAAAATACGAAAAAATGAAGCAATAATTTTAGATATCTGTGTGGTTTCTGTGAAAACTGTTAGATTTTAAGGTTTTGTACTACGTTTAAAGAGTGAATTTTCGTCAATCGCTAAAGTTTTTTTATTGTTTTATCTGTAAGAACGTGACATTAGTTATCACAGAAGGCTTTTTTTATACGATCATTGGAAGTATAGTTATGTCTTTTTGTTGTTGTTTTTGTTTCATGTCTCATACAGAAAATGTGTATTTACGGAACCGGAAATGCATATATAAAACTCATAAAGAAAGAAAATATCTTCTAACAGAAGATTAAAGAATAGGCGATATGTAAATCTAGAGATTTTAAAGAAGTTGTTAAAATTTTCCAGTTTTTTTTTATAAATAAAATTTTTAAATGAATCTTCTCAAAAACATGATTTTTATCAACATACAGTTACCAAATATTTTTTATCTCCAAAAATTACAGTTTTATTTATATGAGTGATCGCCTTTAATATATATGATGTTGTGAGTGTAATAATTGTAATGCGTTAGTGCCTTAAATATATGAACCTTTTTATGAACTGAAATTTGCAGCTATTTTTTAAAAATTAACATACGGAAAATAAATTGAAATTTATCAAGATAATAATTTAAATGGGTATATCTCCTGAAGGTTTTAAGTTAACTACAGCGTAGTTCATTACATTTGTGTATTTATACGAAAAAAATAAAACAAAATTATTATTATTTTAGTCATGAAAATATTTTGGTAAGCATCAAACATTACATTATTCCTCAACAAAAAAGTAAAAATAAAACTAAATTCAAAATAATTAATTCAATAAATGACGTTATTTGTTAATATACTAAGCTATTTGAAACCATCAGTATTATACCGATTTTAATCTTATAAAAAGTGTTGTCACGAGTTGCGTATTACCTTATAGGAAACGAATTTGATTGAAATATTTCATTTCATCTGATATTTTTTCTTCAAGAAATTTATTCAAAACCATGATTAAAAATAAGACTGGACGTAGTACATAAGAATCTTGGCATACATAGAAAAATACTATAATTTCTTTTTAGTTATATTTTTTAAACTTTTATAGCATGAATTTCCCTCCTCAAAGATATAAAATTTTACCTGCGGTTTTCCATTTAAATCCTTGTCTCTAGAATCTACTTCTGAAAAATAAAAAAAAAGAATTTATTCTTCAAGCACTTATCACCACTTGAAATTGAAGTTATATTCAATTCTTGAATTTTTCAGTTTAACCTAAGGCACAACAGTATCTTACTTTTCAAATATACCGAAAAATCGATTTCCATATTCGAACATGTAAGTATGTGGTAAAATAATAGCATTGTAACAGATAATCTTTTAAATGAAACTCTTTATAAAATAACAAAGAAAAAAGTTGATTTTTTTTTTTTTTTTTTTTACAAATACGAACTGAATTCTGTAAATTTAAATATATTTTAGAAAACATAGTAAATAATAGAAACAACTAAGATAAAAATAATATTTTAATTAATAATAATAATAAAAACGCTGTTGCATTGAAAAGCTATGGATAAGGAAACGTACATGTTTTCACCGTTAAAATATATTAAATTTTAGAAACTGGAAGAAACTGTATTGTGTAAAATAACACGTTTATTTATAAAGAACAATATAATATATAACCACGAATTAAAATATACAATAATATTTACAACGTTACCCACTATTACGAAAATAGGTATTTATCATTACAACCCATAGACACAAATGTATTTTCGAGATTAAATAAAGAATTTATAAAATCAAATTTTACTTTGCCACCATTAGTTTTAAGAAACATTTCCGGCTGGTTATTTTTAGCATATTACACAGTTTTCATTACACAAAATATACACTTTTCGGGCGTTATCAATTCTTTAGTAAACATATTCATGTTCGACAAGCATGTCATAAAGACAAACAATATAAAGTAACTACATGACCATTAACTTTAACATAGATGTTATTTTTTTAGACTTGCATGTATAAATTGATGTACGTAGCGGAAAAGGTTTAATTGAGAATTAACAACATACTAAAACCGATATTTCTGTTTCAGAAAACTGGTTAGAACGCTACACTGTAAAAAAAAACACTGTAAATTTGCCAGCACAAACTCGATCACAGTGAATGTGCTGTATCTTTCTTTGGTTTCCTGATTATATAAACATGAAAATTACAGTAGTTACGTAAAATTAACAGCACAGTGTGCTCGCAATTTTACGCAACTACTGTATTTTTCATGTTTATATAATCAGGAAACCAAAGAAAGATACAGCACATTCACTGTGATCGAGTTTGTACGCGAGATGAACAGTACTTTGTACTGTAAAAATGTCGTTTTTTTTTTTTTTTTTACAGTGTATAAAATCTACGCGGAAATGTTTCCTAAATTCGGTGTCAGTTGAAGAAACACTGTTTTTAAAAATGTTTGTTTAAATTTCGAAAATATATGGATATCCGAGGTTTTTTTACTGGTAAAGTATGTTTTTTAGGAATCATGGGGAACTCGGAAGAGTTTTATTTATATTTTTGTTTGTGGTTATACTACATTTCGCAAATTAAGAAACAATTAAAAAATTTTTACATTGTGAAAGAGGAAACATTGTCTCATCTAATGATATATATTTCAGAGAAAAATAATTGCTTCACACTTTTGAAAATACGTTGAAACTCGAAGTGTTAATATTAATGTGATGCCGGCTATGCAAAAATACGAATCATTCGGTCAAGGGTGATCAGATTCGTAAGAAAAATAGCAGTGTGGGATCCGACTTTTTTTCTTAAGTACTCCTATTACATCTGTTAACAATATTTAATACTATTTTCTTTCGCATAAAAGTCGAATTACAAATTCTAAAATATAGGGCCTTTCTACGGATTTTCATAAAATGCTATAATAGAGAAATACAAAATCTATCAAATTGGTCAAATACAAACTTAAAATTGTATGATCTAAATCTCCAATTATACATAAATTCTCAGATTGAGTTAAAAGAGAATTTTAAGAGAATTGTATTTTTACATACAGAAATATATAAATTTGCCTTTCAAAATTTTTTTTTATTTAAATTCATATTTAAATTTATATTTAAATTTCATGTTGTTCATCGGGATATTCGGAAATCCGATTAACTGGAGTTCGTACAATCAGAACTTTATTTCACTAGTGTTATTCAAGTACATAGAAATATGTGCAAATTGACAAACAGCGTTGAACATGCCTTTTGATGTACAGAAATAGATAGGCATTAAATAAATTTTGTTAAAGAGACACAGAAAATAGTTGGTAGATTATCATCTAATATTCATTTAAACTTTGTTGAATTCCTCGAAATTTAATTTGTTTGTCAAAACTATAAATTTGAAGTTTCTTTAAACGACAAAGTAATATTAAGACGAGATTAAAAAATATATATTAATAACATATAAAATATTTATATCATTACTTCTTTCTTCCGTTTACTGATCAAAGCATGTAGTATTTTATTTTAAAACGCATTTATCTCACCGACAAAATGAGTATAGGACGGCTTTTTCATTAATTTGATGATTAAACAAATGCCTCTGCATATCTAAAAGAAAAGCGAGCAGGATTTTTGCGTAATGATCATGTAAAATAATAATAATAATAATAATAATAATATGTCAGTTGTAAGGAATATTTTGTTATAAAAACTTCACTGTGGGTGATCAAGGATCGAAATTCAAATAGACAAAGGTCACAGCTTTCTGTATCATGTTATCACTAATTCCAAACAGTAATATTCGTGTAAGATTGTTTTCAAACAAAATAAGTACAAAATTATTATATTTGTACAAGGGGATCTGCCCCCTGCAAGCTCCGCTCGCCAAACCCCGTTCAGACACTGCAGAATCTAAAAGCACGCTAATCTGATCGCTTTCAAAAAGATTAGAGAAGATTGAATTATACTGAAAAAACCTGTAGCGATCTCGGTGAAACGGGTTTCCATTCAATTCCATTTGAATGCAAAAATTTAAGACTGTATCAGTTGCTGTTAAGGCATCCAATGATTGTTTTCGTGTTTGATTCACAATCTGTTGCCTGTTACATCTATAACCATTCGGCAAACTTTAAGATTAAATGCCAATAATGGTTGATCGTAAATGTCATATTCACTTGACTTTAAGGAAGTTACACGTGTTTATGCCGTCAAGTGATTTTTATTTCGACGTTTTATTTGTATTTTTATTAATGTTATACTAATTTATTTGTTCTTTCGTTATTTAAAATAAAAAATTATGTTAATTTGTATAATTTGGCGAGTGGTTTGGCGATTTATATAATTTGGCGAAGTTGGTCGACGGGAGAAGTAGTACCATTAAAATATTGCTTTGAAGTTGAAATTAAATGTCATGATTTGTTGTATTGTCATATACGCACCGGGTTTGACGTGCATTTTTTTTTTTACGAGAGTTTTCGAATACCAGTTAAATATGTATTTTTAAATTATTTTCTGTTATTTTTTAAATGAAATAACAATAAATATAAAAAAAAGTTTAATTAATAACTATAGAACAAAACAATTTATTATATTTTTTGTAAAAAAAAAAAAAAAAAAAAAAAAAAAAAAAAAAAAAAAACCCTTCAAATAAACATTTATTAATAAATAAGAAACAATAGCCGGGTTACCATGGCACGCAAAATAACGCCATTTAGCCGCCAATTAGGTGTACAGCGTTGCGTATATGACAACTGTGCCTAATATTTTTCGTTTCGTTTCGTTTTAAAAAAAAAAAAAGAATGAAATGGAAGCCATTTATTTTAAATGTTTCAGTTTTAAATGAAAGTTTCGTATTAAATAAAATGATAATGAAATACAACTTGAATTATGAATAAAAGTAACATGATACATTTCTTAGCATACATTTAAGGGAGGCCAAACTGGTTGCCAAATTAGTTTAAAATAATAACCTTTCCTAAAATATGAAAAGAACTCTGAGAAAATTCACTGCTGAAATGTAGTTGAAAAATTAATTAAAATTTAATATCTGTTATGATTAAAATTTGAGTTGCCATCATTAGAGAAAAGTATATAAAATTAGAAAAAAAATTATATTTCGAAAACTTATTCGAATTTATAAATTCTAATACCAGTTTTGAGATCTGCGGATCAATACAGATTTTTGGTGGTAATTTCATCTCAAAGTATTTCGTGTTTTAGGAGAAATCGTCGTGAAACACAATCCGTTGTTTAGTCAGTCGTTTCATAGAATCGTTTCATAAATTCGTTTCCTTTCAGCCGTTTCATAAATCCGTTTCATAAATTCGTTTTATTAGGATTTTATATATATAGGGTAGACATACATTCAAATCTTTAATGAAAATAAAATGAAAAATCTGCCTAAAGTGTCACTTTAAACTATTTCTGATTAAGATTTCGGACATTTGCTTTTTTATCTCCAATTTTAATCATATCAAAGTTTATCATGTATAGTAAAAGTTCTGGTAAAATAAATCAAAAATTGAGTACAATACGACAACTGATAGCCACTTACGGAAATTTGTTAAGAACTTCGTAGTGCCAAACGCGAGATATGAAGATCCGATGAGTCACAAAAAAATGAAGTTGTTTTACCTCATTTTTGTGGGAAAGGGGGACATTTTAACTTAGGGGGGAGAACTCATTTTTTTAATTGGTCAAGTGGGGTATAATTTAATATGAATATTTTAATTAGTTAGTCCATACGATAATTTGTTGCAAAGTTATTCCAGTTTTTATGAATCCAAAGTCGAAAATTTTACTGTATTATTGAGCACAGAATAGTTACATTTATTTTACGTTGAAAATATATTCTTTATATCATATTAAGTAATCTCAAATTTAAAGTATTCTTAAAATGGCAATAATCAAAGTTAGGGCCATCTGAATGTTCTTCAAAACCATCATAGTTGTCAAAATCCACGAATTAATTAACCATAATTTTATGTTCATAGGACCAATCATGAATTTGTATTCATAAAAACTGCCGTAAAGTTCTAAAGATGATCGTATAGGCTTTAGAATGGTGTCATTTGATTCAGAACAAAAAACATAATACACGATATCCCACTTGATTTAATTAGCAAAATCTGATTTCTCCCTCCCTAAGTTAAAATTCTCCTCTTTTTACCGCCCATCCAAATAACATGATAAAACAACTTTATTTTGCGGGACTCATCGGATCTGCATTTTTAGTGCCAAAACAAAGTTCTTCCCAAATTTTGGTGAATGGCAATCAGTTGTCTCTGAAATTACTTATTTTACTTGTACGATAAGTATTTCAAGTAAAAAAAAAAAAATCTTACCAGGATTCAATGAGTTTATAGTAAAAAATTTCCAAAAATAAAAAATCTATAACTTTCCTACCATAAAAATATTTCTTGTTTAAATGTGATAGTGTGCCCAGGCGTTTATTTTTTTCATTCTGCTTTTTCTTTTCTCTTACATTAAGAATAAAATTTAATACCTGGCTTATTTCAATACCAAAATTCGTATGCTGACAAAATATGTTTTTGAAAAGATATTCCAAATGAAAGTACTTCCACTTTTCCGGAAAAACATGCATTTTTCCATCTTGATTCTTTCAATTTTGTGTATATTTTACCGAGATAAAACCATAGAGATGATTCAGTTAAAGACTTTTCTTTGGTGTATGTTGAGTTATATCTGTTTGAAAGACATTCTTCTCTATTTTCATTTTTTGTATCTATATATAACCATTATATAATCACAATTCATCATCTTTTTCTTTTACTAAAAATAAAATTAATAAAATGGGCATTAACACATTACAATGACATTATACAAAATAAAATTAGAACTATGACTGGTAACTAATTATCATGGGCAATATTACGAAATCATTAGTACATTACGGATGATTAAACCATAAACACATGAAATTTACCAATTTTGATGAAATAGCCATTTAAAGACAAAAGAAACAAAAATGCATCTAAAAAATGTTGAACTAATTAAAGACATATATTAAACATATAAAAGATCAATTGGATGGATTTAGAAGGAAGCTTATACTGTATTTTACTTCCTCAGTAACTGCAGATGTAAGCAAAATATAGTCGATTTCTGTAATAGAATCAAGCTACAAGCCGAAAATTGAATACTAATATGTACCCGATCGACTATAAACCAAAAAGTATAAATTAACCACGCCTTATAAAATGAAAGAATTAAATAATTAATCAATGTAAGACCCGTACTGATCAACATAGTGCACAAACTGAACAAAATTGGAACATGTGAATAAAAACTTACATAACAAGAGTATTTTTATCACCATATTTGAATCGCAAGCATATATCCCTTATAACACAGCGAAAATCACGCCTAACTAAATGGTCACAGTTAAAAACGAATCCCTACGGTTTAATTCATGATACTTTGAAATAATAACAGCACTAATAAAACTATAATAATTATAAATTATCGTAATTAGTTTAAATATTATAAATTATTTTATGTGCTAACTGAAGGATCCTGGAGTAAATTATTACTAAATAAGACAAAAGAAGTGGATATCTTAAATAAGTAGGTATGATAGAAGAAAAATATAATATATGATGGCAACATAATTATTATAGAGCTGAATTTAAATAATTATATAGTGCTGCCATCTACTGAAAATATAATAAAGTTAAAAATTTCCATCCGATTTCACTTTCTCAACTAATAGAAGTAGAAATAATTAGTAGTGCTTCCATCTGTCGGAGATTACTGAATTTAATTGTGTAGAAAAGTTGCTTTTTGCATATTATAGATCCACATTAATTAATATTAAAACTACACTACATTTATAACTCTTAACCTACTCATGATAATATCTATAATAATCATTTAGCAATTATAATGTAATATTTATAACTATTTTTAAATTATAATTCAGATAAAATTAAGTAAAATAATAATAATATTAAATCAATTAAAAATATAATAATATAAAATTATGTCATTATCAATCTCTCAACAAATTTTATTTTATATAATTTTTAAATTGTTTCTTTACAGATGTAAGGGGGGGGGAGGGGGTAAATATACAACCAAAATGCAACATTTCTACATGATGGGAAATACATGTATCATATACAGTAATGGAGTTCAACTATTTATTAATTATAATATTTTGAAGTAAATTAATAAAATTGATGTAAATTAATAAAATTTAAATATATTTTATACAGTACTAAGGACAGCAAATTCATAAGGACCAAAATAAATATAGAAACTCATTAATACAATGTACTTTTCCCTCTTTTTGTAATATTTTTATTAAATCAACTTTATATATATGCGGCTATCAAATTATAAAATAAGTGTTGTGTTAGAGAAGGAAAACTAACGCTGGAAAATATATCATAATCCACCCATTACTATCATACTGAATTTAAAGCCTGCATTTCGCATTTTCTTTCATTTTGAATATTTTTGTTTCTGTTAAAACATCTGATAGTCTTGGAAAATGGCAAAATTGCAATGTTGTTTTCTCTGCATTTTGTTCTAAATTCTAAAAAAAAAAATTGATTCTTTCAACATTTTATATATATATATATATATATATATATATATATATATATATATATATATATATATATATATATATATATATATATATATATATATATATAAACTTAATAACGTATATGAATGCAATCCTTGGAAGTAATCTTTGTTCAATGTATTACAAATACATTCAATTTATAGAATTATATTGCTTTAATTAATGCTTGTATTGCAAGGTAACCGGGTGCTAAGTGAATGTATTAACACTGGCTTGTCAGTGATGGTGTTAAAAACACCCTATACAATTATTGCATGTCAAAATGTGAAAATCTCTCTTCTCTGTTCACATATGGAAAATATGTCATTTCAGTGTAACAAATATAAATATGGAAAACTTTGATTTTTTTTAATTGAAATATAATAAACATTTCCGAATATTTTTCTGTAAACAATATTCGTATTAAAAGGAATTTCATATTACATATGTGTTACGTTATGCTCAATCTGTCTGTCGTCCAGTTTCACATAATTTTACTTGGTTTTAAACAGTAATTTTATGAGAAAAGAAAAATATTCCTTTGATATAAATTCTACATCTCCATTTTCTATAAGTCAATAATAGCTTAAAATACGCTTCTTAAGACTAACATATTTATTTTCGGATTTCTGCATTCGTTTTCTTTTTAGTCGCTTTTTAAAACTTTCCAACAAAATTGAAAAGTGTTTATGCAATCGCTTTGAGAGACTGTCTGTCCAATGTCAAGGAACCACAGGATAACGTTAAACACTCGTTTATAAAAAAAACTAGTCGTTGGAGGCCACCGTAATACTTACACATCATGGATATGCATAATATAAAACATGAAAATAAACATGTCTAAACTATTTATAAAATTCATTGCAATTCCAAAAAATAAAATTTAAACTTATATTTAAATATTTTTAATTCATAGTAATGCTCTGTTAATGAACTGCGGGTACTACTTGATTATCCCGTTGATCAATTTCGGCAAATTATATAAATCTATAAATCGCCAAACTACTCCCAAATTTATACGAGTTGGCACAATTTGTATTTTAAATAATGAAAAAACAAATACATTAGTAAAATATTAAATAAATATATAAATAAAACGTTGAATTAAAAATCACTTGATGATGTAACAAACACATGTAACGTGTTTAATGTCAAGTGAATGTGACATTTACGATAAGTCATTATTGGCATTTAATCTTATAGTTTGGCGATAGATTTTTGGTAGACGGGTTAATCAAGTAGTACCTAATTGCGTAAAAAGTACATCCCTATAACTCCAAAATAAATAAATAAAATAAAATAAAATAATAATAATAACTAACCGTTTACTGCATCGGATTATGTGTTTCATTTCCAATTAAAATATGTCTTTGAATTGAAATTTGAATGAAATACATGGTCATGAAGAATCGAAGATTGTGGAAAATATGATTACTAATATCTAGCCATCTAATTGTCCAATTGACTTCATTCTTTATGCAAAACGTATGTTTCCTTAACTATCTTTTATATTCACTCCTTATAATAAATAATTGCGAAAATTTTTATATACCTTTTATCAGAATGAAGATTTCGACTGTCCGAAAAAAATAGTTCCGTATAATCGAGGTTACTAGTATACAATAGGCTTCTTTCCGTTAATACATGCTAAGTACACACCAAATTTCAAGTATCTATCTCAATTTTTTCTGAAGATAGATCATTTACGGACGCATACACACACACACAGACGGACGGCATTTTTTTTTTCTATAAAAATATGTTTTTTTGCAATCTCTAGTGTCTGAAACGTGTAAATACGTCAAAAAAATAAATTGATTTTTAAAAAGATTACAAGAGTTGCCCTACACTACGTATGATGGGTCAGTAATAGAAAACGCATTTAAACTCGACGGCCTAAAATAGTGAAAGGGTACATTGCTAACACAGTTGGAAATTATTTAATTCGTTGAATGATCAGTTATTGCAGAATAAAGATTGGGAAAAAAATAGACGTTTGAAACTATACTCCATTTCTTCTGTCTGATTATGGGGAATTTTAATGCATTTTAATGGAAGAGGATAATAAAAGGATTAAAATTGAAAAATCCATAGATATAAAGACATGTATAATAATCACTTAAAACAGATTAAGTAAAATATTGCTATAAAAATTGATAAAATATCTTTATTAAGATTGACGATCGTTTTGTCGCACAAACGGCAACATTTTCAAAACCATTCACGGTAGAAAATATTTTCACAGATTTAAAAACAATAAACATAGTAAAAAATGTCACGAGATATGATGCATAATGAAAAACATTGCAAACATAACATTAAATTAAAATTAAATTTGCTATTTGCGAGCGTGGATTAATTTGCATATAATTTAACAAAACAATAACATGGTAAACAATGTCACGAGACAACATGCATAATCAAAAACATTGCAAAACATACTTAAATGTTTAAACTTAATACTTACATATATAAAATTATTTAAATCCATACTTGTTTTTGCATTTAAGGCGATTGTTATTGAATAACGTTTTAGGTAATCGGAGGTAGATTGATAAAACTGGTAATGAAAACTCATGCCCAACAATTCTTCCATTAGCACACGCAAACATAAAAGAGCGGACTTAACCGTCAAATTTACTCAAGTTCTAAAAAGAGTGTCCAGCACTTAGCTAACATTACGGACACAAAAATGCAATAAAAAACAAATAAAAACAGCTAATGTTTTTTTTTTTAAATCTAAGACTATTCACTTTATTTTACCTTTATATTTCTATGTAATAACTCCAAATATTTCTTTGTAGAAGCATATTCATAAAATTTGAATTCTAAATTCATCCATTAATTATTTTGTGTCTAATCAGTTTTTTATAATAAAAATATTATTATTATTTAATGCTAATTAAACTTTGTGTTATTATTAGGGTTCCGTACTTAAAAAATAAAAACGGAACCATTATAAGATCACTCCTGTGTCTGTCTGTCACAGCCATTTTACTCGTAAACTATGGAACGTGGAAAGTTCAAATTCGGGGAAGTATTAAAGACCATTTACCCACATATTTTCAGATTAATAAACATTCATAAATAGTAAAAAAGTAGAGGGGCTAATTATGTTACTTGAAAAAAAAATTTTCTTTGCATATCATGTGGGGTATCCTATGAAAGCTTTTATAACGCTGAACTCAAAAATACATTCCTTTTAATTTTAGGTATTATATTTTCAAAGATATTGTTGAAAATGAAGAGCAAAAATATGCCCCCCCCCCATCTAATTCCGAATCTACTGAAACTAAAATTATGAAAAAATTAGAGGTAGTAGACGTTAATGTAAACCTTGCCGGAAAATTATAGCGATTACCCTAGGTCACATAGTTTTTGAGTAATTAGCATTTTTCTGTTATACACAAATTTCGATTTACGGGCATTCAGAAAAATTGTTGAGCATCACTGAATATACCTATCGTTGCAGAAGAATAAAAGCATTGTTGATAATGATTTTCGATAAAAATCATCGGTAATTAGCCGAGATTTTTTGATACAAATTTTTTATACAAATTTCAACAGTAAAATCACCTAAAAAAATATTTTTTTGAACAATAAAAAGGAAATTTTAGGTTCAGTTTATACAGACTAACATGGAATATATGCTTTGAAAATTTCATGAAAAAGTATTCAGAAGTTTTTGAGGTATCCTGCGCGTTATGCCCAAAAAACGCCATTTGGAAAATAATGACTTTTACACGTTCACGCCGGCGCGGTGGGTCACACTCGACTGTCTCAGAGCTGAAAAGTCTCCGGCCTTTTGGATACCAATATTTTAATACAGAAAATGTTTTTTTATTTAATTAGAACAATTGGCCGATTTAAAGGAACAACATTTTCTCAAAAATAACACTGGTGTGCAAAAAGCCAGTGACTTGACAACTCTGAGACAGTCGAGTGTGAGCTACTGCGCCGGTGTGAACGTGTTAAAGTTTCGGAAACGCCGCTTCAGCTATTGAGCGGGTATAATTCTAAAAGCCAAAACTTCTGTTCTAATGGGAATTTCAAGGAAACAATTATATCAAAATATTACAAAAAGAAATAGGAGTTTAACATCTAAAAAAAAAATAAAATTTCTTAAATTTTGAAGCTTTAAGAGTCCTGCGACCACTTAATCATTTCCGACACGGAGTACTTCTATTTATAAACTTATGAAATAATGAACTGACACCAGAATTTATAAACGAATTTATTAGAAAATGCGAACCTGCTTATTTTCACGTACATGATAAAAGGAAAATTTTAATTAAATATTCCTGGTGCCGTTTGTCTCTTTTGGAATTAAAATTAGGTGTCCGTTTTTTAAGGGCATCGCCCTCGAAAAATTTAATTAAAATGAATCGCATAAATAATGTGGGATTCGCGATAGTTTGCATTGATTGTATCTCTCAATATGCCTCGAGTGACTTTAAAAGTTAATTAAACACCTATCTGGAAAAACACGGCACTGACCAAGGCGGCGTTGCAACTTTGAGACCTCAATTCGAAGCGCGCTTAGCACAATGCCAAATTTAAACTTTTATCAAAGGTCTTGTTTTAGCTACACTGTAGAAATAAAGGTTATTACTATGCTGAATTTAGTTTCATGAAATGCCAAATGAAGTTTAACTATGCACTGCTTTTATTGTCAGTACCGAATTAAGTTCATCACTTTCGAAGCGCCTTACTTTCAATTCCAAGTTTAAACTTTATACAAGGGTTTTGTTTTGGATACACTGTAAAAATAAAAATTATTACTACGGTAAATTTAGTTTTATGAAATGCCAAATTAAGTTTAAATATACACTATTGTCATATTGTATTGTCAGTACCGAATTAAGTTCATAAAAAAACAGATTAGGATAATATTAAAAAAAAAGTTATACGAATATCTATATTTGATATTATTTAGGATCCATATCTCTTTGAACTTTCATGGTATACCCATTTACTCTTTTCCAATATATACAGTTATACCCAACCCTACGTTATATAGTTTTTTACAAAATCTTAGTATATATATATATATATACTAATATATATATACATATATTATATATATATATATATATATATATATATATATAATACAATTACAAATTCATATATTTATTTTACGGAACCCTCTGTGCACGAGTAATGCTCGCACTTGACCGTTTATTTTGTGTCTAATTCAGTTTTGTGTCATTTTGTATTTAATGATATTTTGTGGCCGAAATTAAGAGTAATTCATTCATATTCATTTAATTCCATGAAGTACTTGTCGTAAGACTAAGAGACAACATCCATTTCATTGGAAACCCCAAAACACAATATGCTTTCTTATTTTTTATATAAATGAATATATGGAATTTTTTCCAGCTCGATAATGAAAAATAATCTCAAATATTGTATAATTTGTGCGAAAATTAGAGTTTGAGACACAGGATGTTAGATTACTTTTTACAAACCCAATGCTTTATATTGTATGCAGTTTCAATATTTTTGACTTTATCCTTCTCAACCACTTTCGACGGGTGAAACCTGTTTTAGACGTTTATAGGGATATGTTTCTTTCAGGCGAAATAGCTTCCTGTACTTTACTAATTTCTAATTACATTTCCTCACTTTTCTAAACATTTCTACTTATTTTGATTGTATATTGAATGACATCTGGTTAAACTATCTAATTATCATAAATATAATCTTTGGAAAAAACTTTAAGTTTAAAAAAGTGATTAAATTCAATTAAATATGAATAGATTTTCCTTATAAATGTGAATTTATACTTATTACTTTTTTTATCCTGTCTTTATAGAGAATTAAATTATATGTTTAAACATACATTTTAACAGGATAGTGTTTGTCTATTCGTAAAACTTTACACGTATAAATTTTGATATATAATTAATACACGCTTTCTGCTGATTATCATTAAAAAATTCTATTCTTATACTTTGACTACAAATATAAAGCATTTTCTTATATTTTAAATTAAATTTGACTGAATAAACAATAAAAAATGTATTTTCATAACGTAAATCACAAAAAATTTCGATATGAATATTTTCGTACGCAACATCCATTAAAAATTATTTCTTTTTCGGTAATTTTATCATGTAAATTGATCCCGCAAATATAATTTAAAATACTAAAAACACTAATAAGAAAATTAAAAAACTTTAGTTTTGATGTTGAATCTCATAAATAAGTTTAAATAGAAAAGGGCAAAGCAAAACAATAGCTCTTTTCAAATGTTTTCCTGCCTTTTATAAATGTTCATTGGGACGCTGCAATAGTTTTTTCTATTTGACATTTTTTCTACCTTTTGTTAAAAACAGTTTTTTGCTGATGATAAACAGTTATTTGGTCTCATTTTAAAGTAAAAATAACCCCTGAAAATTTAGATTTAAAAAAAAAATCTCATTTATGTATATCTGGTTTCATTTTTAAAGCACTTAAATAAATTGTTTTGTAAAGAATTTGTATGTTGAATGGGATTTGTATCTAAAATACAATTTTGAGTAATTTGTTTGATTTCTAAAGAAACAAATATTTTGATGCATGATGATTTTCAACTATTCGTTTTCTAACAATTTCCTTTTTAATCAGGATATTCCTGGGTTCGAAACGTTCATTAATTCAAAGAAATTCATATTTAACAGATAACATTATTTTAAAGCTATTGTTCAGTTCTAATGCATAACGCATACATAATATACTTTCGTTGCCCTGACGAGTTAATAAACAAGATTTGCCATAAACAGTAGGAACAAAATGAGAATTGAGATGTACTACATATATGTGTATATATATATGTGTGTGTGTGTGTGCGTGTATGTGCGTATTTTTAATTAGATTTTTCATTTAAAATAAACGTTGAATACTAAAATAAGAAACAACAGAAAACTGCACTGTAAAAAAATTTCCTTGAAAAATGTAAAAATTAGTTCCAGAGTTCCCTGAATTGCTGCCCAGTTTCAAAAAAATTATGTGAAAACAATCGGCTTAGACTGAAGTCTTTCGGGGGTCTGTGGGTAAGCTTATCTAACAAAAACATAGCTGTGAAAAAAGGGAGCCAAGTTCTGTAAAGACAATGGCAAGAAAAGAAGTGAGATCTAAGTGGGTGCCAAGTTCAAATAAAATTCACTCAAACTTACCTACTGAAGTATTATAGTATTTTTTAAATGGTGTAGAAATAAAAATTATTGATAGCATATTAATAATAAATCTAGAACTTGGCAAGTTTTTACCTACAAGTCATTTATTTTTATTAATGACATTATTGTATCTAAACTTGTTATTTCATGTTTGGAAGCCTTCATTTGTGTGAGCTCCTTCCCCTTGAAGGATGGTGGGATAAAATATATCCCACCTAATTTTAACTGCAAAATGCCACATTGACACTAGAATTCAGGACTAAAAAGTTTAATTTTATTAAATACGTGAAAGGAAGATTTTACCCATTTTGAAATAAATTTGTTTTTAAATTCTGGTGTGATTCAATCATTTGAGCATGTTACGAATAAAAGCTTTTTGCCCCTGAATGGTTAAACGGGTGCAATCTCTAGAGGGATGACCAAGAACAAGCGTAAATGTATCTGTCTCTTTCTCAGGACTTTTAGTCTCTTTGCATTGAGGTTTCCGAAGAGTGGGTGCTAGAGAGATAACCAAAGACGAGCGGAATTGTATTTGTGTATTTATTGGTTTATCAAAACTTTAACATGAGTCATTTGTTGTCTGAGCGAAGCGAAGGCTAATACTCAGCGAAATATTACTGTCCGGACACTTTACTACTACGATGGATATTAACGCCATGTCCTACTAAAAAAAAAGCCTAATAAAAACCTTTCGTCAAGCATAACTCAAAAAATATTTGTCGGATTTCGTTTCTGATTGCACCAGAAGGTACCTATGAGGGTCGCCTACTGAATGCACCTACTATGAAAAATAAATTCCAAACCGTTTAAAAATTATATAGAAAAAACTCTTAAAAATGCACAATTTACCTGCATACGTCACAGAAATTTGGTGTGCGTCACTTTCACCGGTTGATGTTTTCGTAGACAACTGGTTTGAACACATGGAGCAAATAAAAAAATCCCTGCCGGCTCGGGCCTACAGGCGGAGGTAGATTTCGAAGCTAAGTACTAAATTCACCAACAAAACTTAAATCAAGATTAAAGATAAACCCAGCTCCTTCGCTAAGAATGAGCTCTAAGGAGCTAAACATTTTGTGAAAATTCTAATATACACACACGCATGTATATGGAATAGGTTTAAAAATGGCTAAATCAAATTCAGAGAACCTCAAAGTGTTAAAATATGTTAATATCTCCATACTCGGGTTTTTATCATGTTTTAATACGTTTCTTCAAACTCAATGACGTTACATATTCACCTGCTGTGGTCCATTATATTTTCCGAGGCTAACGAGAAAGACAGGCTACCGCGGTGTGTCCGATTCTTCTTTTTTTACAGACCGCTGGAGTCACGTGATGCTCCTTTCGCACACCTTCATTGGTGCATTCGAGCATCACGTGACTCCAGCGGTCTGTAAAAAAAGAAGAAACGGACCCACCGCGGCAGCCTGTCTTTTTCGTTAGCCTCGATATTTTCAATATGACGCAATATTTTGTTGTTTTTTTTAATTCGTCAAACTATTTATTTCATTTTGAATTTTCATGCAGAAATCTTGCTCTAGAAAACTTATGACGTAATATTCAATTTGTTTTCAATTCGTCAAACTATTTATTTCATTTTGAATTTTCATGCAGAAATCTTGCTCTAGAAACTTATGACGTAATATTCAATTTGTTTTCAATTCGTTAAACTGTTTATCTAATTTAATTTTTCACGTGAAAACACTGCATTAGAAAAGCAATTGTTGTGGTGAGAATTTTATTGATTTATTTTAATTGTTGGCAACAGCTATAACGAAAAATATTTATTTTTTCCTGCCATTGTTGTGTAAAAGCTGGTTTTATCAGAATCATGTTAAGACGGTATTCAAAATTTTAAACCTTCCCCATTCCCATTCCCTTGGACCGATTTTGCTCATTTTCAATCCCCGCCGAGAAATTAGCTATCTTAAAGTTGTTGGCGAGTTTGAAGACGTTCCGTGCATAATTGCGACTTTTATCGTGCGGACAAAATTTAGTACATACATACATACATATATATATATATATATATATAAACTTTTTAGGTGGGGGTGGTTTTGTGTTCCTGGGGTCATGTAATGAAAAGTTATGAAGGAATTTTTCAAAAGTCGCACCATGGTAACGACTGCAATAGGTAGTATTTCTTACGAAATCTACCTAAAAAAATACGCACGCAGTAATATTGAGTAGATCAGTTTCAACCACGTGATCACAAACCTTGCAACAACCCGTGGCAACCAGTTTTGGTGGGCAAACAAATAATAATACAGTATCCCGTACCCCGGTGACCGTTTTTAGCCTGTTGTATAAAATCTGGCATGTTGTATGACATACAATTGTGGATGATTAAAACAAAAGACATGAGTGTTTATTGATCCGGGAGGTTAGCTTTCTCTGGATGTCTGTCTGTCTATCATACAGCATGCAATTTTCTTGTAAAGGGTGATATTATTATGCAGTAAAACCTCCATAACGGACACACCCGATTAGTGGACACCTCTATTTAGCGGGCATTTTTTCGATTACCAACCCTTAAATAACTGTACATTTTTTACTCTCAGTAGCGGATACCTCCAAATAGAGGACAAATTCTGCCCTCCCGAGGTGTTCGCTATTCAGAAGTTTTACTGGTAAAACCTCCATAGCGGACACACCCAATTAGCGGATACCTCTATTTAGCGGACATTTTTTCGATTACCAACTCTTAAATAACTGTACATGTTTTACTCTCAGTAGCGGTCACCTCTAAATAGAGGACAAATTCTGCATTCTCGGGGTGTTCGCTATTCAGAGGTTTTACTGTATATAATATTGATATTTATTTTACAGGGCCGCACAAAATAATAAGAATATATGAAACGAATATAAACTAAATTCGGGATTGGTAGATCGCTGATGGTAATGCAATTTTAGGATGTTGTTACAGTCATCCGCAGCATTTTTTAGAGTTTCGTTCATCTAACGAAACCCTACCTGTCTCGCTCCTTTGTCTGTCTGTTTGTCCGTCTGTCACAGAGCCCGTTCTCAGAAACTATATATGTCGGAGACTTGAAAATTTGCATACTTATAGCTGAACACCACACATCAAACGGCAAATAATAAAATTTTGAAAAAGTCTAATATTTAACCCTTTGGGCTCTAACTTGTGTATTTTAAGCAATTTTTCTAACTCAGACCCTAATTTAATTAAGTTGGAGACATGAAATTTTGCATACTTATAGCTGAACATCTCGCATCAAACGACAAATAATAAAATTTTGAAAAAGGCTTAATATTTAACCCTTTGGGCTCTAACTTGTGTATTTAAAGCAATTTTTCTAACACAGCCCATAATTAAGTTGGAGACATGAAAGTTTGCATACTTATAGCTGAAATCCTCGCATCAAACGACAAATAATAAAATTTTGAAAAATGTCTGATATTTAACTCTCTGGGCTCTAATTAATGTATTTTAATCAATTTTTCTAACTCATCCCCTAAGTAAGTTGGAGACTTGAAAGTTTGCATACTTATAGCTGAACACTTGCGATAACACGATAAATCATAAAATTTTGAAAAAGTCATATTTAACGCTCCAGTCTCTAACTTCTGTATTTTAAGCAATTTTCCTAACTCAGCCCCTAATTAAGTAGGAGACATGAAATTTTGCATACTTATAGCTGAACACCTCACATCAAACGACAAATAATAAAATTTTGAAAAAGGCTTAATATTTAACCCTTTGGGCTCTAACTTGTGTATTTAAAGCAATTTTTCTAACTCAGCCCATAATTAAGTTGGAGACATGAAAGTTTGCATACTTATAGCTGAAATCCTCACATCAAACGACAAATAATAAAATTTTGAAAAATGTCTGATATTTAACCCTCTGGGCTCTAATTAATGTATTTTAAGCAATTTTTCTAACTCATCCCCTAACTAAGTTGGAGACTTGAAAGTTTGCATACTTATAGCTGAACACTTGCGATAACACGATAAATCATAAAATTTTGAAAAAGTCATATTTAACGCTCCAGTCTCTAACTTCTGTATTTTAAGCAATTTTCCTAACTCAGCCCCTAATTAAGTAGGAGACATGAAATTTTGCATACTTATAGCTGAACACCTCACATCAAACGATAAATAATAAAATTTTGAAAAAGGCTTAATATTTAACCCTTTGGGCTCTAACTTGTGTATTTGAAGTAATTTTTCTAACTCAGCCCATAATTAAGTTGGAGACATGAAAGTTTGCATACTTATAGCTGAAATCCTCACATCAAACGACAAATAATAAAATTTTGAAAAATGTCTGATATTTAACCCTCTGGGCTCTAATTAATGTATTTTAAGCAATTTTTCTAACTCATCCCCTAACTAAGTTGGAGACTTGAAAGTTTGCATACTTATAGCTGAACACTTGCGATAACACGATAAATCATAAAATTTTGAAAAAGTCATTTTTAACGCTCCAGTCGCTAACTTCTGTATTTTAAGCAATTTTCCTAACTCAGCCCCTAATTAAGTAGGAGACATGAAATTTTGCATACTTATAGCTGAACACCTCACATCAAACGACAAATAATAAAATTTTGAAAAAGGTCTAATATTTAACCCTCTGGGCTCTAACTTGTGTATTTTAAGCAATTTTTCTAACTCATCCCCTAATTAAGTTGGAGACATGAAATTTTGCATACATATAGCTGAACACCTCACATCAAACAGCAAATAATAAAATTTTGAAAAAGTCTAATATTTAAGCCTCTGGGCTCTAACTTGTGTATTTAAAGCAATTTTTCTAACTCAGCCCCTAATTATGTTGGAAACATAAAAATTTGCATACTTATAGCTGGACACCTCACATCAAACGACAAATAATAAAATTTTGAAAAAATCTAATATTAAACCTCTAATATTTTGACTCGCGCAATTTTTAAATTTAAACTGTTTTGCAATACTATTTTTTGTTCATTTTGCATAATAAGTGTAATGTGACGTAATTTGTTCTATTTCAGATTTCTAACGCATGTTAATGAATTTATTTTACAATATCCTTTCTCTTTTAAAATTCACATGTAAATATAGTTTTTATGGCGTAATTTCCAATAAGTGCCTGCTTTTTATACCGAATTATTTAATTCTAATTTGAAGGTTTTTTTCTGTTTATAATAGTAACGTGTAAATATTTTTTTTTTATTTGAAGCAAACATTGTTTGCGCTGTGTATACAGTTGGCAACAATTTAAATTAATACCATTTTCTAAAATATGTAAAAATATATCTGTCATAATGCTGAATATTTGAATTTAAAATAGAAATAAAACCTCAAAAAATGAGTCAAATTAAAAAAATTAATGAAACTGCAGACCGGGATCTTCTATTGAATAAAATGATCTAAAAATGATTAAATTCCCATGTATAGCTTTTGCTCTTATAAACTTTTTTTTAATGGAACGATTTTGTCCAACTTTAGCATTAAATATCTCTTAAAATAATTCTTCGATTTGAAAACTGTATGCATTAGTGTGTTGATCAAACATTTCACTATAATACCACCGATTTTCATATATTTGTATGCAATAGTTTTCTTAATATTAACGAAGAAAGACCTCCGGTCACAAAAAATTCAAAACCGGCGGCGGCGGCGGTGACAGCGCTAGTTACTTTTTATAGAATAGAGAGATATATAAAAATGAAAACTTGTCTACCTGTCTGTTTGTAATTCTATAAAAAATCCACAATTTGGAAGCCAAAATTGTGAAGAGATACGTACATGTGTATTAAAACATGGCCGAGACAACTAAAGTAATCCGGAATCGAAATAACTTATAGTTAATTTTTAATTAATAAAAACCACCAATTTAACAGCAATTTCTTATCAAATTTAAACATTTTTCGTTATAGCAGTTGCCAACAATTAAAAAACACAATAAAATTATTACTACAACAATTAATTTTATACTGCAAGATTCCGACGTGAAAAATGAAAATGAAATAAATAGTTTGCCGAATTTAAAAAAAAAGGTGAATATTACGTCATAAATTTTCTATTGCAAGATATTCACGTGAAATATGAAAATGAAATAAATGGTTTGACGAATTTAAATGAAAGTGAATATAACTTCATAACTTTTCTATTTCAAGGTTTCCACGTGAAAGAGGAAAATATTACGCCATATTGGAAATATAAAGGGCATGGTGGATATAGTATAACGTCATATGAGTGTGAAAAATATATTGAAGCATGATAAAAACCCGATTGGCGTATTTTAACATTATTGCTCCAATTATAAATTGAAATAAGTTCATTTATAGCGGTATTCTTTTGCGTCTGTTATATACATTTATACATTTTTATATAGCGTTTTCATATGACTCATTTAACAAGATTTCGACTGCTTTTTTTAATGTTTGTTTTGTGTTGTATGTTAAATTTTGAAATTGATTTTTCAGAACAAACATCCTTCAAATTCTGGGCAACGCCGGCACTTTAGTTTGTAACAGATAAATAGCTTTTGTATCTGTACATCTAATGCTAATATTATAAAGCGTTATAATATTATAAAGTAAGTAATATTATTAATGCTTGTACGTTTGTGAGGTGTTATCTCTGAAACTACACAGCCAACTTAAAAAAATGTTGGTGGCCATCTCTGCTCCGAAAAAATGACTATTTTATGTCAGTGCAAGAACCTATATAGCTGCAGGAGCAAAAAAGTTCTAAAATTGTGATTTCTGCGATATTGATTGGGTTAGAAACTTAAAATTTGGTGCGGTAGTTACTTTTAAGATGTAAATAATCGTAATGAACGCTCTCTAAAAGGTTCAATTTGACGGATAAACGTAAAAATTTCTAGAAAGGTTCTAAACTATGATTTATAGATACCCACCTAGAATTAAATAAATTGTGTAAATATTGAATAAAGACCTGTATGAAACAGTGAGTAGGTTTCCCGAAAGTACTTGTTAAAGTGTTCCTTCTCTAGGCTTTTCTCTTTCTCGCCAAGGCCACTAACAGAGGGAAGTGCCATTTTAAATGTAATATGAATTTTTATCCGATTCATTTTTCTAGACATTTTATCATAAGGTAATATTCTCAATTATCATTAGTAGATTTTTTATATATTAACTTATTCTGGTGAAATTTCATATCGGGTTCATATTGGCGTATGTTAGCTTGAATGATTTGCTGAATAAATTATGTATGGATTTGTAAATTACTTCAAATGACACATTGGCAGCTCAAAAGTTATGCAGACGATATATTCAGATCTTGTGTCATACTTTATGTTGCAATCATTGCTGATTTCTTTTATTTAATACATGCTAAATACAGCTCAACTTGTGCAGAATATGTTTGAAAACAAAACAATACAGCGTATGTAGTGGCCAGCATACACTCATCATTTAAATCCGATCGAGCATATCTAAAACACACTCTAACGAAGCATTGCATGCCACTTTTGATGTATTCGGTACTTTGATACTATATTAGATTTTGAGAAGAGAATTCCTTAAATGTTAGCGACAACCTCTTGCATCCGTGAAAAACAGATATTGTACAATATTAACTATTCCGGGGGAGCACACACCATATAAAGTATAGTCCATTCTTTTTAAACATCATATATTTGTCATTTAAAGTTACTCAAATTGGTGCGGAGCGTCTGATTATGCTCTTGACATCATTTTATACAGTTAAAATTCCGATATAAGTAAATTAGTGTTTCATTTTCTATTTTACTTTTAATATATTGCGTACTTTCAATTTTATATCCATGCATGGCTGTCTTGAATGGTTTGATTTCCCATTTTTTTAAACAGTGTATACGAATTTATATATAAGATTTTGTAATTCTACAATTCCTTTATTTTCATCATTTCAATTTTTCGCAGTATATGGACAATTAAAGATAACATCTCATTTTCTTTGCTTCCACATGTTATTATTAAATCTATGTTCTCAGTAATATCGCTCAGACTAATCCCTCTGAGGGAAGTCCTAGTTTATAATAATAACTATATTATTTTTTTTTATAATGACATTGTTGTTAATATTAACATCATCATTTTATTAAGACATGAAATTGATAGGCATAACATTTATCAAAAACTTGCCAAGTTCTAGATTTATTATTAATATGCTATCAATAATTTTTATTTCTAAACAATTTAAAAAATGCTATAATACTTCAGTAGGTAAGTTTGAGTAAATTTTATTTGAACTTGGCACCCACTTAGATCTCACTTCTTTTCTTGCCATTGACTTTACAGAAATTGGTTCCCTTTTTTCACAGCTATATTTTTGTTAGATATCATTACTTTTTGTAAAGTTACAATATATTTAGACACTTTACTTAATGCTTTTTAATGTGTTTACATGAGACTATTTTATTCACCAAGCAACTTTCAATTTTAATTTAAATTTCCTACAACAAACTATTTGGCAGTCAATTTGCGGCAGAAATCTATATTTTAATACTGCCACACTGAATGCATGTTTTGAAACGAAATGTATTGATTCGAAATTTTTATTGCTTCTGAAACAACAATTCATATTAAATTCCTATATTAAATTTCCCTATTAAATTTTCCAATTAAATATCCTATAGCTGGGCCTGCTTTTTTGTACTGAAAGTGAAAAATAAAGTTATGTGCTTATGCCACACTATGTATCATTCATCCATGGGTGCGGGCAAAGAGGCAGTGCAGAGGAAGGACATTCCCCCTCCATGTATTTTCAAATTTAATTAACTAAATAAAGTTTTCTCTGATGATTTTGAAAATAACAAGTGGGTAAGTGTGATCACAGATCGCACAGAGGGTTTCGTTTAATATTCCTTTCAAAACACTTTATCCTTTTGAAAAATCTGTTAGTTCCACATTTCGCAACCAGGGGCGCACTCTATTCTAAACAAACCTCTATCCGAACGAAACTCCGTTTTACATACTGTCCGTAGATATATTAGTCGAGGGGACTGATCGCATAACACCCGAGATAAGTAGGCGCCCCTGGCGATAAAAAGTGGAACTAAAATATATAAGACTATGGTGCATAATATGAAAGAATGGTCAAAGGGGTGTCGGCAAATGTTGGAAAAGTGCTCCCCGGGTGAAAAGGGCGGAAGTTAGAAAAATTGCTTAAAATACACAAGTTAGAGCTCGGAGGAGTAAATAATATAAGACTTTTTGAAAATTTTATGATTTGTCGTGTGGTCTGAGGTATTCAGCTATACGTATGCAAAATGTCATGTCTCCAACTTAATTAGGGACTCCCTTAGAAAGAATTGCTTAAAATACATATGTGGTAGCTCAAAGGGTTAAGCGTAAGACTTTTTCAAGATTTTATGATTTGTCGCCTGGCCTCAGGTGTGCTGCCATAAGTATGCAAAATTTCAAATCTGCAATTTAATAAGGGGCTCAGTTAAAAAAAAATTGCTTAAAATACGCATGTGGAAGCCCAAAGGGTTAAATGTACGACTTTTTCAAAATTTTATAGTTTTTCGTTTGATGTGAGGTGTTCAGCTATAAGTATGTAAAATTTCACGCCTCAAACCTAATTAGGGGCTCACTTAGAAAGGATTGTGAGAATACACATGTGAGACCCCAAACTCAAAAGGGTTAAATTTACAACTTTTTCAAAATTTTATGATTAGTCATTTGATGTGAGGTGTTCAGCTGTAAATATGCAAAATTTCACGCCTCCAACATGCATAGTTTCTGAGAACGGGCTCTGTGATGGACAGAATATCTCAATTTGTTGATTTTCTGTAAGCAAGTAAACCCCCCAGTAAGTAGATAAGTTT
Organism: Maratus speciosus; assembly: GCA_963932465.1. NCBI lineage: Eukaryota > Metazoa > Arthropoda > Arachnida > Araneae > Salticidae > Maratus > Maratus speciosus. Next base: position 177,921,015 of record OZ010792.1, read on the forward strand.
ACAATGGAAGACTATGGGAATTTGGCGAAATATTAGAGATATCGACAAGGTGGCGTCACATTTGGCGACTAATTTTAGTCGACAAATTTGGCGATATATCGCCATGTTGGCGAGAAACTTGGCGGTATTTGGCGACAAAACAGCGTCACCTCCTACGGCAAATTAAAATTTCGCCTAATAGGCGCAATGGTAAAGTAAAAATGGGCTCCCCCATGTGGGTAATTCATCGATTTTCACAATTTTTTTATTTTTTTCTTTAGTTTTATAGTGTAAACTAACTTCGCACCAAATTTGAAGTCTGTAGCTGCAGTATATATACGAGATCTTTTTGATGAGTGAGTGAGTGAGTCAGTCAGTCAGTGGTAAAATTATCGATTATCAGACATTTTCAAATGTCATTATCTCGGAAACTAATTATGCGTTATTTATAAAATTTTGGATTTTAGGTAATTAGGGTGGCCTTACTACACATTTCGTATAACAAGTACGTAGGTCTCATAGATTTTCAGTTGTAGTGCATTGAAATTTGATGAAAACAGCTCGAAATGGTTCGTGTAAATAACACTCGGCTATGTCAGGCGAACTTGGCTGACACACTGCCGTGTGTCTAGATATTTGGGGATTTCCAAATCTTTTTAGATTAGATTGAAGAATTTTTCATGAATTGAGGCAAAGTAGAATAATTTTTATCTGAAAAGAAAAACTATTGGCAGCATAGTTGCGGCCAATTCTGCATAATTTCGAGGAACTAATTCTTATGTTTCATAATTTGAGTTAAGTCAATACGGAATATATTCAATCATTATTTAAGAAAATGTTTGTGTCTATTCACGGATTTTTTTTTTTAAAGAAAAATTGCGGCCATATATTAGGGTAAAGTGCCCTAATTTCGTCCACCTTTTCTTCTACGGTTCTACGAAAGTGGCGCCACTTATCACGCAAGACACAGGGAACGGTAGGTAAAAGGGGTCAGTAGAGAAAATTTCGTTCGCTAAGACGCATACATATATTATAGACACCGGATTTCCTATTTTTAGAAGAGCTGAGTTCTTATTACGTCGTTTATAGAACATTATTTACTGCATTGTAAGTATTTATTTCTTCTACATTGCATGCATCTTACGTAGGTAAGAAGCTGAGAGTGGCATACAGTGAGTTTTAGGACGCTCAGTTCATCTTACGGGAACTGAAGCTCCGCCATATTGGGAAGTAGCGTGGTACCAATTTCGTCCCCCTTGCAGTTCTTATTTTCTTCCCGGGGACGAAATTAGGAATGCTTTTTCATGACTTTTTTTTCAATTTTTTCCTCATATTTGGAGGGCTAATGTTTCGTTATGCTATTCTTCCACTAATAATTAGTACATTTCTTTGTGCCTTAAGTTAATGTAAATTAAATTACTTACTCATTTAGAAAAAAAAATGATTTAGTTATAAGTTAAGCCTCGGCGTATTGGATTTTTTGAAAACGACGAAATGGGACCATTTTGTTTTTCTTTTACCTTATAAGGATACTTTGAAAAAAAATCGCATTGTTAAAATTTTTTGTACGATATTTGCCTGTGTTTCTATGTGCATGGAGAGTATGTATGTAATGTATGTATGTATCTATGTAAAATACAAATTTTATAGGTTTTCACTAAAAATTACAACATCTAGGGCCTAAAAGTGACTGGGGGGACGAGAATAGAGAACCTTACCTTATATTAAAAGACATTCTACAAAAATATGATTATTCATAGAAAATAGAAATTATAGTGCAGCATGTGCTTCTTCTAGTAGTATTATTATGGGGTCTTTTTGTTTTATTATTTTGAAATGATTATTGAATTAATCCTCTATGTATATTCTGCATGTATAAAAAAATGTTATAATGATATCATCATGACATTTGATATAAGGACAAAGGCATTTCTGTTCAGATTATCTCTTCATTTTATAGCAATTACTGTTCCAAAATATTCAAGATATTAGAACGTGTGCAGCTTATATCCCAAATTGTAAATGATTAGGTTTTTGTTGAACGTTACTCTAACAGGTTTGTGATCCCAACTTTCTCTTTTTAAACATATTAATCTTCTGTAATCAACAGATAATGGGAATGATTAATTTATTTTAAAAAATAAAATTTATGCATATCAGATCGCCTGTCTCTGATATATAAGATATAAATTTAAATCATATTTTTAATAAAGTTGACAGAATTATGTAGTTTGTTATACTGGGCACTAGTCTAGAGGTAGTTAAACATTCACAAAGGTACTGATAAAAATATTTTAAAAAGTACATTAAAATAAATTTTTGTAAGAAACTTAAGGTATTTACTCTTACGGTACTAAATGTTCTCTATGCTCTCGATAAATCTAATTGTATACTGTATCTGCTGACTCGTTTAGAAAAATACACTGGTGGACAAAATTTAAGGACCACTGTTATTTTCAACGATTACAGTTAGAAATAGATTCGCAGCAGCGCGTGAAAATTTGCATGAATGCGGGATGTACTTTGTTTGTGAAACTTATGCAAATTTTGTACTTCCGCTGTTGTCGATCACGTGACAGCAGATATAATATATTTTAGGCAATCGGCGGGTGTTGTGAGTTGTCATTAGATATAAAAATTGAAGGAGAGGAGCGCAGCTTGAACATTGAAATTTTGAACATGTCTTGGAATCATCATTCAGATAATAATACTCGTGGTAAAATAATCGGAAAGTTGGAAGAAGGACGCCAAATGAGAGATATTGCCCGTGAATTTAACATCGCGCACAGTATTGTTTATAGGCTATGGGCGGTATTCCGAAAGAGTGGAATATGTACTAGGCGCACGGAAGGAGGCCGTCCTAGAAGTACGACGTCCCAAGAAGAGCGCTAAATTGTTATTTCGGCAAAAGGGAACCGAAGCAGCACAGCTGGTTAATTAGCAAATCAACTTTGTGTTCCCACAGGAACTAAAATACCGCGGAAAACGGTTGCTTGACGTTTGAAAAAGGGGGGACTATACGCCCTAAGACCTGTTGTGTGTGTCCCACTCCCGATACGACAATGTAGCGCCGTTTACAGTGGTGCTGTATGCGCCGGAATTGGACTGGTGAAGACTGGTCTACCGTGGTCTTCTCAGATGAGAGTAGATTCAGTCTGTCGTCTTATTGTAGACGTAAACTGATATGACGCGAGGTTAATAGTACTTACTGTAGCGAAAATATTCTAGAAAGAGACTGATATGCGACTTCAAGTATCATGGTGTGGGCAGACATCACGTTCAAAGGCCGCACGGATCTCTATGTGCTTGACCAATGGTCCATGACCGGTAGACGGTACATTGAAGAAGTCCTGCTTCCACATCTTCGACTTTTTCGAGGTGCTGTCGGCGAAAGGTTTCGTTTTATGGACGATAATGCACCTTGTCATCTCGCCCAGTTTGTACAGGATTGTCTTAAGGCCGAAGTTATCCATCGCATAGACTGGCCAGAATGTTCCCCTTACTCGAATCCCAATGAAAATGTATGTGATGCCTCTGGGAGATGTATTGCTGCTCGACAATTTCCTCACACAAACAAGGAAACCCTCATCCGTGCAGTGAAGGAGGAATGGGGCAACTTGTCTCAACAGCTACTGAATCACGTTGTTCTGAGTTTACCACGCCGTGTTGAAAGTTGTCTCGCATTACACGGTGTCCACCTCCCTTATTCATATGGCACTGTCGATTGTTAATTGTGAGTATTTTGCTTTCTTTGTACAGTACTGTTTTCGGACAATATTCACGTTTCAGAAAAAGAACCTCTAGTAATGTCCTGTATACATCCTCTCAACAAAATTTTTGTATTAAAACCTGTGTAACATTCTGCTAATACTATTGTTTGCTTTTTGACCCACAATCTCACGTAGATTCTCATTTACGTGTACATTTCTTCTTGGTCCTTAAGTTTTGTCCACCAGTGTATATCAGTCAACTTTTTCTTCATTTTTTATTAGATTTTTAATTTCTTCCACCATTATCAGTTTAATTTACCAGTATCTCTTCATATATGATGGTAATAATTGCTATGATTGTGCATTATTTCCCCTGTACAGTTTTCAATAATTATATCTTCTTTTTCCGATAAATTATCATTACTATTTGGTTAGTATTAGGTTGAGGAAAAAGTTCTGGGAAATTTTTAATCTAATAGTTACCAGAATTTGTATCGTATATAGGATTACTAGTGGTATATTTATAGGAGTTCGGGAAATTTGGATCCAAAATGCCTATTGAACAGTATGATTTGCGTGTGCAGACACGGCATTATTAGAGAAGAGACCTAACGATTCTGAAAGTCGTCGATGAGATTAATGAGGATGAAGGTGCTGGTAACGGCGACAGTCTTAGGCAGCAAGTCCGCAATCTATCAGAACGGTTGCAGAAAGTCGTGGACTATGATGGTCTCTACTTTAAAGAATAGTCCTTGTTGCTTTTGTTGTCAATTTGCGCATAACAACGCAACTTTCACAAATTTCCCAGAACTTTTTGCTCAACCTAGTATTTCTTCTGTTTGTTTTGTTGTTGTCATTTTTCGTTTGATTTACTTACCGTCCTTGCGTTTTTCTATCAAATGCACTTGTAAATGTATTTAAGTTCTTTTGTTTCGATTTTTTAAGTTTACTATATGGTTAAGTTTGAAGATTAATATTGTTTTTTTCCTTGTTACTTTCTTCTATCTTTACAAGAAAAAAGTACTGGATTCGTGAAAAGTTTTATGTTCTTGTTTTCGGTGGGTTTATACGTTTTAGAAGGTCCTGATCACGATTTGATAGCTTATAGGAAATTTCTTTGTGTGAGTCTGTCTGTCTGCATGTGACAAACATTTTGTGGGCGCTCTATCTCAAGAACTAACCCACGGAATTTCACAAAATTTTAGATTCAGTTAGACCTTGATAGAAATGAAGTTCTTCTGTTGCCAATATTAAGCAAATTTCTCTAAAAACTACAAAATAAATTAATACCTCAAAAATAAATGGCGATGCAGTATTCAAACAAATCGCATTTAAAAGTACTTTTCTTTCGAATACGACGGTATAAAAATTGAAAATTTGCGATATTTAGAAGTTTAAAAAATTGCTATAGAGTGTTTAATCGTACTGCTTTGTTTTATATCTGGCTTCTGTAAGGTAACGTTATTTTTTGGAGGGTACACTAAATAAGCTGGGAGAAAGAAATAGCATACCGTGCAGGGGGCTAATAATGCATGAAACATTGATTATCAAACAATTTCTAACACATTAAGAATAGAGTAACAAGTTTCGCTATTTAATAATGTGGAATTTGATATGATGACATGAGTTTCAAAACTCGCAATATCCAAAATTTGAAGAAAAAAAAATCCTGTTTTCTCTATCAATCTATTCTATTGGTAATACTGCACCGAATAAACACCACAATACGGAAAAGTTTCGTCCTGTATTTATAGAATTGTAAAATATCTGCGTGTATTGGTTTTCATAGTACACTGTAAAAAAAATTCCGCAACGTTCCTGGGAAAAAATGGGCAGCTGAGTTGCCCATTATTTCCAAGAAACATTTCTTGAAAATGACTGGAACTTTACTGTATATGTTAAAAACTTTCTACAGAAATGCCAATAAGTTTCCTGCGAAATACCAGGAATATTTCTGTTGACAGCAAAACATTACTGACATTTCACAGCATGCGGGATCCGCAGACGATTTTTACATTTCCAGTTGACAATTTTCGCTTTATTATCATTATTTGTTAGAATGAAAAAATATTTTGAAATAGACATCAAAATTATTATTTATAATTTACACGAAAAAATAAATTTTCAGTTAAAATTCAATAAAGTAAATATATATATATATGATATATTGTTTCTGAACTTTGCTTAAAATATAAAAATATATAAATGTAAATAATAATTAGAAAAAAAATCTAGACATAAAATATTTTGGATTTTCGTCAGTAATTATGTTAGTTTACAAGTTAGATAAAATACATATAAATTTTCATGAAAAAAAAAAAAACCTAAACGTAATTGTATAATTTTTCCGAAAATAAAAAAAATTCAAATTTGCAGCAATTCAAAGTGTCAAATATATATCAAATTTAAATCAAATTGTAATAAAGTGTTAAAACATAAAATTAATTAAAAAAGAAAAAAAAAAGTCCAGAGGTAGCATCGAACTCGGGCAGTACGGGTGGCGTGCGAGCTTTCTGCGTCCACAACACGAAAGACACGTTGAGAGCTGCAAACTAATGGGTATTTGAAACGTATGCTAAACCTCGGCATCTAATTTCTCAAAATCTAAGGCCCATTTGAAGAAATCCTTTCACAAGAATAATTAGAGATAAGAACTCTAAAACATACTTTAAATTAATCAAAATCGGTGAGAATCATGTTTGATGGTCCCCTGGTTAATGGAGATTCAAATAATAGGTGTATTTCTTTTACACGGTCTGCTCGTTAAACGTTATACAGACAAGTAAGAGAGATAATCTCTTAGCGATGTCACAGAGGTATTGTATTTTCATCTGAATTGTCTTGACAATAAAGACATAAAGGATTATGTCGTCTATTGATTTATTTGCATTCCATATTGATTTTTTTACATTCATTTAAGTAATTTGTTTTCGACACTCGCGCGCGAGCAACGGATTATAGCAAAAAAATAATAAATGGCGGCCGCAGCGTTTTGCTGTTTTCAATTTTTGTTCAGGGTTCAGGAACGTTTCAGATAAGAAAACCAGAATTTCACAGGAAAGAGCTAAATTATTCTGAAAACCTGAGAAAAGGCGAAACGTTCCTGGATTTTACATGGAACGTTACCATTTTTTTTACAGTGTAAACTATGAAAAACAATGGACGCAGTTAGAGGTATTTCGCGATTTCCCAAAATTTGGTTTTCAAAATAAAGCGACTTTTGAATCTCATGTCCTCATATAGATAAACTATTATTTGTATAATAAGAAATTTCATAAAATTTCACCAAACAAAATTATCAAGAAGAATGGAATTCGATTTGAAAGCAATTTATACTTATTTAAAATAAAATCCGACATTTGGAACTCACGTCCTCATATATAAATAAACAATTTAGGAAATACATAACACATTTAAAAATCCTATTTCCGTATTTAACATTTATAGTCAGAAAAGTATCCGACTTCTTATGTAAAGCCTTGTGTATGATGTATAGATCTTTATGTACTACGCAGTATGCTAAAATTTACTTCAGTTAGGAAAAACACAACACGGTTGATAATTTTCCATCAGGTATTTTTGTCAAACCACACAAATGTACTCGCATTATTTTGTGCCACCCAGCCTATTATGTATAAATGTTATACACACGAAGTAATATAAAAACAAATTATCAAAATTTAACGATACATACCGCAAGTGAAAAGGCGCTTCCAGCAATAATGAATGATTAACAGTACTGTAACAAAATACTTTTACGCATTGCTATAAATGAACGATAAATTCTTTGCACACCATATTCTACAGTGAGTATCTTCTAGTTCACGTTATTGATGTATATCAATTTCGTTATGTTTGAAATAGTATAGCACCATTAAAATACATCGCAAATGATATTTGCCATTGCCATAGTTCATAATATAACTGAATTAATTTCACTATCTCTGTAAACGAATTAAAAGTGCTACACTCTGATTTTTCAATAGCAAACATTCCATAGTTCACCTCTGCAACATATATCAATTACATGCTAATCCTAGTATACTTACATACGTTACAGCATGGACAGACAGACAGACGGCCGGGAAAACTGAAAGAAAAAACACTTTCTGAACAAAGTTGGAACTTAATAAATAGGCTAGCGCCTAACAAAATTCTGCAAACACGAAGATGCTGTCCGTTCTTCAAGATATTATCTGCAGTTATGTCCCTCAGGCTGGCACGAAGGAGCTTGATTACACTCTCTGTAACAATTAGGTGAAATCACCTCTAAACCAGAATTTCGCTCAGAAATTAGTAACCACACAGAAACATCAAACAAACCTAAAAAAAAAAAAAAAAAAAAAAAAAAAAAAAAAAAAAAAAACATAATTACGTCTGGATAACTATAAGTTATACATAAATTATATGATTACAGACATACAATATCCCATAATAGCAAATATCCGATATCCCATTCCATACCAGATTGTCAATCCAACAGAAACTGTATCTTTGCCTTATTACAGTAATATTTCGGAAAAAATTGCAGTCATACTCAAGGATATTAATATATGGACCGCTCATGTTCCTTTAAATTGCAATGGTATTTTTTTCAATAACTTTAAACATAAATATTCGAAATTTGACCTGAATGATGTCGTTTATAAATCTCCTTGCAAAGGTTGCAACCTTGGTTAAACTAGACCCTCTCTGAATCAAGAATCAAGGAACATAAAAAATATTTTTTTTTATAAATGAACTTTAAATTAAAGATCGGTTGCTCATGCCCTTGAGTTTGACCATATTCCCGATTTTGAGAATGCATAAATTGTGAAATCAAATTGCTCCGTATACATTACAGTCATTCAGGGTAACTTTGAACCATGGGGTGTAACTTTGCACAACCTCCTAATTTTCAATATTTTTCACTCCAAAAGACTAAATAAGCTCCAGAACTGTGTTCTGTTGCCAAAGTTCTAAACTGGGATGTCTACTCTTTATTTTATAAAATAAATTAGCAACATTATATGCAATTAATTGCATCATCTAACCATTTTTGTGAAAAGTTTCTCAAAGTTATACTAATTATATAATTTACTAATTATAGGTGCTACTGTCAAAAATTTTCCATATTTGCACGTATATTTTATATAAATGCCGAAAATGAACGTTAGATATAACATGTAAATATTTTTACAAATATGTGTAAAATACATAGAATTCATTTAAAGGCGATTTTCGGGGCGAAGCTACTCAAATTTGACATTTCATACATTCGGCATTTTTTATTCTTATTTAAATAATACTAGTACTAGTATGTTTTACTGTAACTATGGATATATTATTGAGATAAAACATTGAAAGTTGTTTTTCACTGCATTTTTATTTTTTATATGAACAATAAACAGGTTTTTTTTTTATTTATAAATGTCCATGGTTCTCTTCTTCCACTTTTCTTATGCCTGATATTTGTTGTAATATCATAAATTATACAAATCTTCTGATGTTGGGAAATGTAAATTCGGAGTCTTTACATATCTGAAAACATTTTGGGGGGTTCAAAGTTTTCCTAACTATAATACTTTTTCTATAATGAATTATTTTAGATAATATTTATCAAATGGTGCAAAATTACTGTAAATGGCTGGGTAACTTTGAACTAGGATAAAAATTCCCTTTTTATAGCTTTTATCATTATTATTCCTTAATGTTTTATAGTCATAAAATAATTTAGGATCATTTCTTCTCTTTTATGCCCCTAGTTGCAACAATAGTCTTAAAATAAGAGTGTGGCATATGAAAATAGAAAAAATGCGGATCAAAGTTACCCTGAATGACTATAGTCGTGACTTCCTTGAGAGCTAGAAGACTCTTTTAGCTTAATTGCCAATTAACGAAGCTATCCAGGTTCCAGCCGATTTTGCTATCCTGGTTACACCGTCATTTTAATTGTTTTCAATTATTGTGGATCTTGCATGTTTTTTGACTCTGTTCGGGTGCTGATGAGGGCTATGAAAATAGCCAAAATGTCTACTTTTGATTATGTTTTAATTGTTTTTAATATTTTTATCTATGTATGTCTGTAGTCATATAATTTATGTATAACAACAATCACCTATTTAATATCGCCTCAGAGTGTACCAACAAAAGCAAATTACTAGCATTCATTCAGATATTGTGCAATTTAAAGAAAGAGAAAATAGGAATCAGATTCATGCACAATGGTTAGCTTAATAAAACAGTACCATCACATGGAACACACTGAACAACTAGAGTTTAATTTCCAAGAGTATCTAGATATACGGTCACATCTTCTGTTTACGAATAATGAAGAAACAAATACAAGAATCATCCAGAAATAAATTTGTAAAATATCGCGATTTTAAAAAAGTATATGCATTTTTTAAATATAAAGACATATTACTACCATTAAAGAATAATTAAATATATGATTAAATTTCTTTAACAGGAGATAAATGATGGATAAAGATTTCAAATAAAATACGCTTTTTTAAATGTAGATTACATAAATAATAAGATTTAGTTTTTCTTATCGGTAATGTGCTTTAGTTTCCCCCCCTTGAATTGATACACTTTTAGCAGCATACAAACTTAGAAAAAGTAATTAATATTATAAATGTACTTTTAAAAATATATCGGAGAATTTGAGACATTAATTAAAAAGAAAAAAAACACATAAACTTGATGAAGTTTTAATTTATTCATGAAATTTAAAATATAAAAATTGCTAGAGTTTAATACTAAATTAATTAACTTAATCTCTTAATGAATGCGTACGTCAAAACAAACACTTTTTAAATTAACAAATTTGTTGACATTGTTAAATTTCTGTTTTTTAAAAAAACAATGGATTTCAAATTTTAAAACGGATTTATTAGAATTAACAGTATTTATAAAATAAAATTTCTGCTGGCCATTGTACATTTTTCTTAAATAATTAAATTATTTTAGCAGTCATCTTAATTTTTTTTTTCGAGATGAGGCAACAACGAAGTTTTAATAACTTTCTTTTATTTTAAAAGAAAATTTAGTGAACGAATAAAAAATTAGCCAGGTATATACTATGCGTGTTTTCATATTGCAAAAATACAATTCACAAATAAACGCTGATTTGTTTAAATAAATGCTCATGCTGTCTTCAATTAGGAAAAAAAAATGTTATAAAAACATCTTGCTGTTAACCATATGTACATTCTTTTATATAAAGCTGCCTACCCCATAGACATTCTTGAAAAAAAAATTACTTATCGTTTACAAAGGATTTTCCCCCAAAAGGTATTTATGAACTTATTTATTAAAGTAATATAAATCTTCTAAACTACATAAGATATATCAAACGATGCGCTTACTCTTATGCTACATATTTAACAATTTACTTCTGAAGATTGAATCAAATATTTATTTAAAAACGAAATAATGTGTGAAATAAAAAAGAAAAAAAATATGAAACTAATTTTTCGAATATAACATAGTTGTTTTTTCTTGGACTATTCAGAGATTATATTGCATAGCCGATGTATATATATATATACATATATATAATTTTTGTATTTATGAATTGTTCCCGAAATATCAAATATTTTAGTAGCATGAATTTCTGGATTGCTAACTAAGAGTATAGCAAACAGGGTCAAAAAGTGCCCGCGCCGAGACACGAACACGTGTCATTGATATACCGCACCAATATTCTACCAACAGAACCACTGGGACGATATTCAGCGTGTAAACCACCACTGTTACGTGTTAACAAGACTGCATCCGCAGCACAAGATGGTATATTTTCTTGAACCAGAAACCTGAAACTGTTTTTCATTTTTACTGGTGGAAGTTTATTTTGGCGTTAGTCAGGCTCTGCGTTCCAGCCATATTGTGACAACCAATGAAACAAACTGACTGTTTAACCAAACAAACTGACACAAGTGAAAATAAATAGAAATTTTTACCACATTTGTGAGAAAATAATTCCACAAATAAGATGCTTAAATAAGAAGAAATTTTCTATAAAATTTTACTGGTGAGACGTTTGCACGGCGATAATCAGAAACTGCAGATCCGATTTTTAAAAAGCAGCCGCCATCTTGTGACAACCTCCTCAGCTACTTCACTCGCAACTGGTAGATAGCACAGTATATGTCTCCTCCTCTTTATTAATAACTCCATTGGGTATCGCCCGAGTGTTTCAGTTGGTAGAAAAGGTTGGTGCCCGATATCAATGACTCCGGATTGTTCCAGCCTTGGACACTTTTTCTTCCTGTTGGCTACACTCTAAGATTGCAACGCAGAAAATCCATGAAATTAATTATACAGTAGAACCCCGCTAATCCGAAATTCAGGTTAATCCGACCCGATTTTATTTTTGAAAATTATACTTAACAGATTAACTGAAAATATTGAATTATTGTACTAAAAACAAAAAAGTGCTTTTTACACTTCGAAATTTTCCCGATTACAGGAACAATGTTGGGAAAAACGTGTAGAAGATAGAATTAAACCAAAAATGGCAGTAAATAGCATTTCTTTTGTTCTTTAAACAGCTTGCATAGAAAAATATTCAATAATGTAAAAGTACAATACAGGTACACGAATATAAAATGAAAACATGCTCTGTAATTTAACTCGTAGAAGCCAACTTAACATAATCTCGAATATCAGTTTGCTTGCCAGTCACTATAAAATTATTTTTTAAATGCAAAAATCATTTCATTCAGATGAGAAAAATTTATTTTTCATTTCAACAGTTTGATATCGCAAATTATCTGCAGAAATCGTTCCCCCCCCCCCCCCTTCGTTGACGAAGTGGCTGAGCTATTTATAGATTCGCGATTTTGTACCGTTTGTAATGAATTGATAGGTAATTTCTCATTCTGAAGTTCCATTAGATTATTAGAAACAAAGAGTGATTAGACAAACAATGCCTTTTTTTCTAAAAGTCATGCCGGACCTTAGGACGCCGGTTTAGAAGATTCTAACAGTACTACTCAGTACTTAAACTTACATTTTCTTTTAGAAAATATCATTTTTTTTCTATTTTTATCAAAATTTCGGGTAATCCGAACAGGCACCGGCTCCAATAAGTTTGGATTAGTGGGGATCTACTGTATATATACTATATATATATATATATATATACATATATATACAAGGTGCAATATGTTATCTATCGCCGAATTCTTTTATATATCTCTTATTATATTATTCGCTTTAATATTGCAATATGATATTTATCGCTTTAATTTCTGAACCGTTGTTCGTAGCCATATAGTTTCAGTTACAAAAACGTTTGAAATGAGGTAAATAATTCATGTTGCGGCATTATTTAAAGTAAAAAATTAATTTTATAAAAATTACGAAATCTAACTTTTTATACATCCCACCCCCGTCCCTATAGTTATATTTAGTAAAAGTTTACACATATAGATATAACACAAAAAGTTTGACATCTGTACAACAAAAATTAACACAGTTATTAAATTTCAAAATTTGAGATTTTTGCACATGATTATGTCTTTCATTGAGGGATCAGTTAAAAGATGAATTAAAGTAATTCGAGATCAAAATCAGGGTGCAATTTCGCTGCAATATGTCTAGTCCTTAGTGAGTATGTTTTATTTTCTGGTTGTCGATTCTACTTACTTTGACGTTTGAATGTTGTTCGAGCCATACAAGTTACCTTACATTTTTAGATGAAATAACCCTCTTTGGTGATTCCTCGATTTGGCGATACCGACTAAAGGTGGTTTTGCCTTAAAAAAGACATTGCATCCTGACTTCGATCTCTAATTACTTTATCTTTTAACTGATCCCTCAATGAAAGACAAAATCATGCGCAGAAATCTCAAAATTTGAAATTTAATAATTGTGTCAATTTTTGCTGTACAGATGTCAAACTTTTTGTCTTATGTCTGTTATGATATGTCTAAACTTTTACTAAATGTAACTATAGGGACTGGGGGACCGTATAAAATGTTAGATTTCGTAATTTTTATAAAATTGATTTTTTACTTTAACCTGATTTTTTACTTAAACCTAATCAGCAACAACTTGTGTCAACATCTAACTAAATCGCAAATTAGATGAAAATTCTTGCATTAGTTCTTGAGATCGAGCAATTGTGGAAATCATGAAAAAAGCAGCACGGCAGTGCCACATGTTGGGCGATTTACGCCAAAACGTAATCAGCATCAAGTCATATTAAGTACTAACTTAATCTGAAGTTTCATGAATATCCTTGCATTAGTTCTTGAGATACAACCATTGGGGAAATCGTGTAAATCCTGCAAAGTGCAGCATAGCAGCGCCACCTGTTGAGTGATTTACACCAAAACGTAAAAAACGTCAACTCATGTCAAGGAGTAACTGAATCTGAAGTTTGATGAAAACAAGTGCATTAGTTCTGGAGATTGAGCTATTGTGGAAATCGTGAAAGATGCTGCATAGCAGCGCCACCTGTTGAGTAATTTACACCAAAAACTAATCAGCACCAATTTATATCAGGGACGAACTGAATATATATTTTTTTTAATTTCGTTCTTTAGTTCTTGAGATATTGCGCCCACAAAATTTGTGTCACACTCACACAGACAGACTCACAGACAAACATTTTTTTAAAACATGTTTTCATGGTTCTCTGACCCCTAAAACGTGTAAATCCGTCGAATACCCGAATTCGAAAATTTCATGAATCCGATACTTTTTTTCTTTTAAAAGTAGAAGAAAGTAAAAAGGCTCATCTGCATACTAAACACCTTAAAAACATCTACTTATTACCTTTCCTATTTTTTCTAAATAATCAGTTCCATTTTTTATGTCTTTGAATGAGAACAGGCGTAAAAGTATAAAGTTTTATGATTTTTTAAATTAATTTTTAGTGACAAATAGGGCCAAAATTTCAGGAATTTAATGTAAGTTCAACATAACAAACTTTAACTTGTATCCTTCCAAAATATGGATACAAATATATTTTAGGCATTTTTCCTTTTCAATAACATGTTTTTAATTATGAAAAATATTTATGAAATGGTAATTCAAACTGCTTCAGTTGTGACTTACATTCATTTATGCATAAAAAGAAAGAATATAATAAAAAAAAAACAATTATTTTTAACTTACAGATTATTCTAATGAATATTTTTTGTGGTGTAGAGAAGTTTTATTTTTCGACAATTTAAGCGTTTGAAAGGACCATCCGTCATTCGTGAGTGTTTAGCGAATTTTGCAATCATTGTTAAAAAAAACAGACTTCTTGTATTTTTTTTTGTTGTTGTTTATGTTATATTTAATTTTGTTTAAAATAATCTTTCTGGTTATCTATTTTGTAATTATGAAATATCTTTCTTACTGATTTAAAGTTTATTTTTCGAAATTTATGAATCTAATATTATTATTTAAATTTATGAGTAAACCCCTCTTATGTTTGTAAGAAAACTATGAACATTAAAAAAAAGTACATAAACCACGAGTCTTTCCTGACTCTTTTGATCTAAGGGACTCTACTATGATTTTTACAGCAGGTTTTACTATTTGAAAACCTAACTTGAGAAAAAACACGAAAAAGTAATACTTCATATTGCAAAAATTTCATCATGTTCTCTAAGAAAATTTTATTTGAAATTTAATGATAAATATTCTTTATTTTTATTCTAAATGAACTGAGATTAATTTTGGTTGTGTATATTTTGTCACTTACGATTTTCTGACACGAATTGTAGAAATTTGAGTGTACATAGGTTGGAAAGAATATAATGGCAGCTCTGTAATGTCTCAAGATTTTGTTCTTATACTTTATCTAAACTGATACAATCCTTCAATGTAATCTCCAGCAATATTTATGCACCGTTGTGACATATCTGAAAGACGCTGCATTGCAAGATTCCAAATCCAATTTTTAAGAAACTCCGCAAACGAGTGGTCTTTCGAATCTTGTAGAAAAGCTCTCTCTTAATAGGTGCTCCTTTTGTTTGGAGAATAGAAATTTTATAGATAGGAGATAGGATTACTCGAGTGAGTTCGGGATATGTTCAAAGATCTTCCATTCCGACCATTGGAGGTTACTAGTAGAAAAAGTAGCATTGTGACAATGTTCACTATCATGCATTATTGACATTGATACATTATTTTATTCAGTTGGTTACCAGCGAGAAACTTTTCTGCAGTTCTGTAACGTGCCAGGCAAGGCCATTTACGTGAATTAGAAGTCATAACTCTAGTTCATTGTTAAAATTGTCTTTTTTTTTTTTACTTTAGGGAAAGTTTTGGCAGATAATTCCTCTTAGAATTTAGCCTCAACTGTAAGATAAAAACAATCTTATTCAAATATAAACATCAAATGAGATTAATCACAATAAACTCACATAAAATCATTTTTTGGAACGCCTTCAATAATTAACTCCCAGTCTGAAAATGTGCAGTCCACGTGGAAGCTGTAAGAAATTCAGTTAACCCTTAAATGCCTGGTGTTGCTTTTCGGCAACATACCCAATTTAGGCTTCTAAAATACTATTAGAATAATATTGAAGCTATATTGCCTAATGTTCTCAATAAAATACATTCTGAAAATATTATTAAATAGATTTTCAACATGTAGACGGCAAAACTTGTGCTGTTTAAGAATAAAAACAAATTTATTTTTTCAATTATTGCTACATGTTTCTTTTGTTTTGTTTGGAACCTTGCTAAATACCCTATTTTGTTCTGCAGTGAGCAAGTAAAATTTATTTCTTATTATAGTTCCTAAAATTCTTGTGTGTTTAATATTATAGAATTTTATCAAGGAAAATTATTTTTTTCAATTTAAGACCAGTATTGCCGATTAGTAACAAACAGTTTTTTAGCCCTGAACCATACTTAAAAAAAAATATGATTTTTTAAAGTATTTTTCCAATAATTTATTTAAAAAATGAAAGCCGAAAAACATTATTACAATGATTTTTGAAAAATCAGGCATTTAAGGGTTAATACAGCCCGTGGTGGTGAAAGAGGGTGAAGATCTTTATTCACAACACTATTTCTCAAAATGTGTTACCTCTCTGCTTTCCTTTCCTCCCAACATTCACTCCTTAAACTGCTGTAGATGAGGCTCAAAATTAAATACCAAAAACTCGACAAAGACTCCAAGGCTAATACTCAGTGCTGGGTTCAGGTATCACAGTGACAGGACACGACAAAAATACACTGCATCACGCTTTCACTCGATTATGTATACTCCTGCAGACCGAACAACGACACCTAAATTTGCATATAGTTAAAGTTAAAGTGTGGAAATGTAGACCCCAAGGAAAACCAAATGCACTTCGGAAAATTCGAGTACCTATAGTATAAATTCAGTTACTCTCAAAGGTTATGTTTTATTCTACGTTCACATTCAAAGCACTAGAGACTCTTTAAAACAGAGTTGCTAGTATTTTACAATTCTACAACAAGCCTTCTCAATCTTAACCTATTAAACTCTAAAGTTTTCAATGCGGGAATACCTATTTTTCTTTTTATTGAAATATTTTAAAAATATATTTTAAGGAAAAGTTAATCGCATGGAGTCTAATATTTTTTCAGATTTTTTTTTTTTTTTTTTTTTTTCATAAATCTGTTTTTTTTTATTTTCTTAAGAGAATATTTTTGTTTTCCGACTATCTCAAAAAATGTTAGTTTTCATAAATAACCTAAGCAGTTTAGTGGTCAGTGCATCGTGCAACCCCACTATAGGTCCGCAGTTCGATCCCGGACTGCGGACTGGCAAGGTTTACTCAAACCTTCATCCCTTCGGTGTCGCTTAAATGAGTACTAATCCTCCTTGAGAAAACTTGACTGGGGATCTCGTGTTAGGATGACCACCTGGCAGGGGCAATAATTTATAATAAATCAGGGTCATGTCAAAAATAATAGGGCCGAGCACATTAGCTCCATGGTTCTTTATGAATTATAACGCCGCAGGTTACAGTGAAGTTCTAGAACAAACATATTCCATTTAATGCAAGAACACGGATGATTCTTTGAAATGCACTCACGGAGAGAGCGTTGGAAGCTTCTGGTAACATTTCCATTCCTTTGTGTGAGAGCTCGCTTTCATAAAGAAAGGATTGTGCTTCTAGGAATAAAGGTGCAAAGTAGCCAGTTGAACTTTTCAAAGAATATAGTCAGACGCGGGTTTGACGGGACAACAGTATTGTGCAAATTATTGTATTAAAGGCGTTTTAGTTTTGGTTTATGAAAAACATAGTATATTTTAATGTTTTTTTGAAAGTCGAAGGATAGTAATTAAAAAAATAAACATTTATGTCTTCGATATATATGAAATGTCTTAAAAATTTGTAAGACAAATGCAAGCATAATACTTGAAAACACTTGATTCTGATGAATATTTTGATGGGGTCTATATTATACAGACGTCATACGTCGACGATTTACCAATTGCTGCCGACGTTGACACAGATAAAGAAGAAATAGTTGAATACGATATTTTTCCTTTACTGACATTCCAAAAAGACGTTTCTGGAAAAGTATCATTCAAAAAATGAACGAAAATGAAATTCATCGTCCCCTCAAAATCCAGAAAATGAAAAGGTAGTTATGCCGGATAATAAGGATTCTAGTCCAGAAAATGATGAATTGGATGAAAATGTGAACAGTAATGAAATAAAAGGAAAAAGCAAAAGGTCCCAAATTAATTTTTAGTTTGAAAGAAGTTAGTCTATTACGTATTCACTGAGAAAAACTTTCTAAACAAAGGAGACTTTTCCAGTTCTGCTTATAAAAAATTAATATGAACTTGTCACTATGTGTTTGGTAATGAAATCGTAATTTACCAGCTGATCCACCCGGCGTTGCCCGGGCCGTGATGAATGACCTTTAAATGAAACTCATTTTTTTGTGATTTTAACCCTTAAATGCCTGAGTTTTCAAAAATCCTTTAAAATATGTTTTTCGGCTTTCTTTTTTTTAAATAAATCATGGAAAAATACTTAAAAAAATCATATTTGTATTAAGTGTGGTTTACGGCTAGAAAACTGTTTGTTACTAATCAGCAATACTGGTGTTTAATTGAAAAAATAATTTTCCTCGATAAAATTCTATGATATTAAACACACAAGAATTTTATGAACTATGGTAAGAAATAAATTTTACTTGCTCACTGCAGAACAAAATAGGGTATTTCGCAAGTTTCCAAACAAAACAAATAGAACATGTATCAACAATTGAGAAATAAATCTATCTTTATTCTTAAACAGCACAAGTGTTCCCATCTAAATGTTGAAAATCGATTTAATAATATTTTCAGACTGTATTTTATTGGCAACGTCAGGCATTATAGCTTCAATATTATTCTAACAGTATTTTAGACGTCTAAATTGGGTATGTTGCCGAAAAGCAAATTTAAGGGTTAATTATTTAATTCCATTTTGCCTGAATTTATATTTTTAAATGAAAAAATATTGAATTGCAAATATATGCTATTTGGTATGGTATTTTCTGGGTAATTTAAATTTTGCGGTCTATGCGTAGCGAAAGCCAGAGAAACCGTGGCGAAACAATAAAATTAAAACAGGTTATGGATATCCAGACATTATCCATTAATAACCTTACTTCCGCAAAAAGTCGGAATAAGTAGAAGAATAAAGGGCTGCGGACGAAAAGAGGCCGGTCGCCACGGCGCACAGTGGGGCAAAATCATGAAAAGCTGGCCAAAATATGAAAATGTTATTCAAATTGCACGAAACCTCGTAAACGGGTGTGTTTCAGGATGCTGATTACGATTCTAAAGTTAAAATTAAAAAAAAAATAGCCGATCCAATATGGCGAATCCAATATGGCGGACTAAAAATTAAAATGCTTTGAAAGTTACTCAATTTCTATGAAATTTCGTATACAGGTGCTTTTGAGGATGCTAAGTACGATTCAAAAGTTAAATTTAAAAAATGGCGGATTAATACTAAAAACATTTAGATTTAAATAAAATGTGAAGTTTCGAGACTAAATGTTACAAAGAATTTTCAAGGAACTAAGATATATTTAATCAAAGTTGCACGTTGAATTTTTATATATGAAACACAATTAAGCACATTAATGGAAAGTAAAATGTTAAAAGGTTTAATTTTTATATTATTAAAATAAAACGAAAGGATATTCTGAAATTCGTCTTCTGAATCATCTATAGTATAATAAGTAGATTCTTCAGAATGGGAGTTGTCGAAATATTTTACAACACTTGTTATGCTTCTAAGGACAAGAATCTTAATTTCTTCTACGGTAATTTATGTAATCTGTAAATGATGGGATCTGATGACATTCAGAGCCGAAAAAAACCCCATCTTCCATTGTTTTCGTCCTACTGCATTTTAGAGAGAAATCTTCTTGGTACCATTTGATCAATTTGTTGCACGATTCTTGAGCACCTTCCGCCATTTTCCCAATTGGTAATATTGAGGAAGCTATTATTTCTTGGCCATAGATAAGTATTCTGGACACTGAAGTCGGCATATAGAACTAGGAATACAATTCAACGAATTTACAATTTGTTTGTGAGCAATAACGTGTAAGCTCGTCTTCCTCAAGTAGCTTCCTCCCTAAGCTTGTCTTCCTTCATATAATAATTCAAGAGCTTTTACAGATTGAAATTTTATAGTTAAATACGTTACAGCTTAGATATTATCTACATGTCTGTTTTAAATTAAAATATGTTAAATTGTATTCTAGTTCGTAAATTAGGATTTTTAGGCCGTTTCTTTCAGTAATATTTCTTATTATTCTGCCTATACCAATTGCTTGTTAGACAATGAGGCGACTGCAGAGACTATGCCCTCATCGAGTTGGTGGATGAATGACCAGAATTCGCTTATTAAAATGCAACCTGTCTGCGAAGTCATATTTTGAAGAAAAACACCTGCGTACCCGATTTTAGTCGCTGACTGTTAGGTTTAACAATGCGCTTTCTAGCTCCAAGTCCTCCATGTTTTCATGCCTCTGTGTGCATGAAATTACATAAACCTACCAATCAACCACTAAAATAGGGTCTACAGGTGGTTTCCGCCAAAATATGAATTGGCAGGCCAGTTGCAATTTAATGTGCTAATCGAGTTCTGTCTAATCCTGTAATTTTAGCCGTCAACCAGGGTTGCCAGTGTAAACTTTTTTAAACTCAAAAATTTCGTATTCACGCCGGAAACTCTTGAAGAATATTTTTTACTTTATGCCATCACGAAATTACTGTCATAAAATAAAGAAAATAATATGGTAGATAATTTCTGGTAAGAATGTGAAATTTCTGAATTTAAAATAAGGCCAAACTGGCAACCCTGCCGTCAACTCAATGAGGTGATGGTCTGTACAGTCGCCTTCCACCCTAAGTGTAAAAGACACAAGATCTCGTATTGTGTCTCTTTGTATAAGGTTTCTGATTTAGTCTAACAAGGAGAGGGCCAACCTTGTTAATCACAGATTTTGATTATTTTAATGTATGTTGTAGGGTGGAGACCCCTTAGTGTCAGGTTCAACGGATTTTATCCAACGCTCCCTAGTTGTTGAGAAACCGGGGGGTCTAATAATAGTACACAACTTAAATACTCACATTGCAACCGCAGTGGTAGGTTAGTCGAAGCTCAGTTGGTACGGCGTTCGCTGGCTGATCTGCGGGTCCGAGTTCGATACCCGAACGCGCTACATTTGTTTTTCTCATTTTTGGTTTTATAGATATACTTGTAATTATAATTTAATAATTTCAATTCTAAATTTTAATATCCTACGTTTAATTATAATGTTAACAAACTTAAATTTATCATTTTTTTTTTTTAAACTATTATTTCTCATCCTTTAAAGAGTTTTAAAAAGAAATTCAAATAAAATCAAAATAAAAGCAGAAAGAAGATAAAGGTGAAAGCAAAACAATTGAAAGCGCAAGCATACGTATTACAAATTTAAAAATCTTTAATAAGCAAAAAATCGGTTGTAATTTAATTCTGATACTAATTTTTAATATAATTATGCTTGTTACTTTAAAAAAAGAGTAATAGTATTAGCGCATTGACTTCCATTGTTAAATCAATGATTAAATGACGTTTCTTTAAAATCACGAATTGACACAATTGCTCAATATCATTGCGTCGATAAAGAATATATGAAATACATTTTAAAAGGGATTTTTAAAAAAATTAACAGTTTTATGATGTTTTATACAACTATTTAGTTAAAAGTAAAAAATTAAATAGGTTAAAATTATAATTGAGATACAATATTATAAATTTTAATTGACAATGAGATTATTAATTATACTTACAAGTATATTTAAAAAACAAAAAAATGAGAAAAACAAATGTAGCGGATTCAGGTATCGAACCCGTGTCCGCTGATCAGCCGTCAAACGCCATACCAACTGAGCTACGACCAACCTATCACTGCGGTTGCAAAGTAAGTATTTAAGTTGTGTACTATTTTTAGACCCCCCCCCCCGGTTTCTCAAGAACTAAGGAGCGTTGGTTAAAATCCGTTGAACCTGACACTAAGGGGTCTCTACCCTACAACATATATTAAAATAATCAAAATCTGTGATTAACAAGGTTGACCCTCTCCTTGTAAGTAAATTCTTAATATGATCAGATTCTTATTTCAAACCAATAACTTATCCAGGACTGTGTAATAATTTGTATGACAATTAATTACTTTGTCGTTTAGTTAGGCAAATTTTATTTTAAGCGGTTTATAAAATAGAATTAAGTTTTAATCCAGCATGTTGTGTTTATAGAGCTTTTTTAAACGTCTCTTGTATAAACTCGATCATTTTAACGTTATCTTTATTTTATTGTTGTATGATGAGTTTTTTACCGTGATAAGTTCATAAATTGTGTATAATGTAATGTATTTTTACTAAACACTTTTCTCATAAGAATGCAAATTAAAAGATGTTTCCTCTTATTACTCCTCTGGCATCTTATGGCATCTTATGGCATGTTAAACTTTTACCTAGCTAATATATATATTTTTTTTGTTTATGCATATTTTTAAAAGGTTTGTTCTTCATATTTGAAATTGAATAAAAACTTATATAAATACAACGCTTGAAAAAAAAAAATGTATATTATATCATTTTTGTGTTTTGTCTACATCTTAATATTTATAATTAATATTAAAATTTGCAATAAATATTTCTACTTAATATAAATAATAGGAATAATTGAAAAAATAATACAGATTAAATCCGATGAGTTCGTTGTTTATGACAGCATAGTAAATTTCATGCATCAAACACGTTTCTTAACTTTGCTAAAAAACTTTTTGCTTTAAAGAATATTTTACAAACATAAAACGCATTTTCTGACGAATAACGAATGGAAAATCTGATATTTCATCTTTATTCCATTAAATAAAGTTTTTTAAAGGCATTTCAGATACATTTGAAAAATTCTTCCATTACTGCAATATTTCTCATATATAGGAATTACATCTTGTTTTATCTTTGGATGTTTCATCATGTGAAATATAAAAGAAAATATTTTTTTATGTTATCTGACTATTTCTTATATCTTTCTCTTGCTTTCGAAAGGTAACAAAACTTTATCTCTGCGCCTTCTCAATTTTTACTTGAAATACGAATCAATATAGACAAGAAAAGTTCCGTTAAAAATATTGAATATTTTTTTTTTTTTTTTTTTTTTGAAAGCAAGTAATAAAAAAATATGCACAAATATATTATGAAATATCAGAAATACTTGCTTATCATATAAACTTTAAAACATACTTGTAATTACTTAAAAGGTTATACAGACATGTAAAAAAATATTATTTAATATAATCCTCAGATCTTTCAAACTCACAAGCGTTCATTTTCAAAGGGAAAGGGTGACTCACTGAATAGAAAACAATTTTTTCTATTCGGACAGTCATATTTTCCCTTTGAAAATGAACACGTGTGCGTTCAAAAGATGTCAGGATTATATTAAATCATATATTTTACATGTTTCTGTCACCTCTTAAGTAATTACAAGTATGTTTTAAAGTTTATATTAATAACAAGGTGAAAATTCCTTCACGACACTAATTTTTATAGAGTGTTTTGACTCTATTGGCTTATCATCATTTTTTGTTATTATTATTTTTTTTTTTTATGAATGGTCATTGATGATTCTTATTATTCTCGTTACGTGGTCAGCGTTACATTTATAGTACTTTTTTTATTCTTTATTTTTATACACCATAAAATAAAACAATTGTTTTCCAGAATATTATGTAATTGTATACGGTTTACAATATGACATTTGCCAAGTTAGTCACGATTTAGAAACGCGTTCATTATTTTCCAGAACTTCAGAAATGAGTGCATTTTTTTTAGATTAGACGTTACATTATATAGTTTCTGAATAAGAGAATCTACCAATCGAATGCGCTTGAGCAAATATTAATTTAAAAATGAGTCAGAAAATAAACAGTTTGTATTTGAATACACCCTTAATACGATAATTTTTTTCTTCAACCGCTATGTATTTTTAATTTGTTTTTGCTGTAAGAATTGGTCCTATCAAAAACTTATCCATGTAAAAGTTGCAGAAAATTTTAAGAAGATATGTAGTAAATTTATGCGGATTTTATATCTTGTGAATTGACTAAGTTATGGAGTTTTTCTTCTTCAGTTTCCCTTTTTTGTTTTCGTTTTTAAATTTTTTGCCGTACGAATTGGTCCTATCAAAACTTGTCAATGTAAAAAGTTGTAGATAATATTAAGAAGATTTATAATAAATTTAATTGGATTTTATATCTTGAGATTTGACGAAGTTATGAATTTTTTTCTACCAAAAACCCTATTTTTGTGGCCCTTGATCACATTTTTAATTTTATCAAATATCTGTGATACATAAAATTTTGTCCCAAATTTTAGACGTAATAAAAACTTTAAATTGATTTGATATGTACAAAAATTAAGAAGTTAAGGGTTTTTTTCGGTTTTCACATAACCCCCCTCCCTATTCCCATCCCCTTGGTCCGATTTTGCCCATTAACAAACTTGACCGAGATTTTAAGACCCTTGATTTTATGTATCAGTTTGGAAGAGATTTGTGCAGAATTAGGTAAGTAATCATGTCCAGAATAAAGTGATATATATATAGATAGATAGATAGATAGATAGATAGATAGAGGTAGATAGATAGATAAAGTTTTTTACTGAGGGTAGCTTCGGATTCTACGGGTCATGATCGGTGTAGATCTGCAAAAATTTTTCAGATATTCAAACAAAGGTGAGAAAGTAATAGGTAATATTTCATACGAAATCTACCTAAACACAATAACGTGGTTTAATGTCATGAGACTTTATGCATAATGAAAATCCGTGCAAACATTAAATAAAACAAAATTGGATATTTGTGAGCGTGTATTAATTTTTACTTTAGTTACTAAAACAGCACAGCATCTCTTTCCTAATTTTAGATAGCTCAAGTGACACTTAATCATTGCAAATATTCTCTTTGCTTAAAATATCTCTATTGATTCCCGGATAATGTATCGTAGATAAAATCTTGACGGAAAAATTATTCTGCTATTTTTGAAATCGATCTGTAAAGGTTCTTTGCTGCATAATTTGGCCAAAGCTGTGGTTCTCCTGTAGCATTTGATGTCTGTTATATATTCTTTGATTCTAGTTTTAAGTTTTCGGCTTGTTATACCTATATAAAAATGCTTAATATTAGTGTTAGAGCTGTGACTTTACAACATGTTTTCTGATAAATCTGTTTCTTGAAAATGAATCTGATTACAAGAAAATGTCTAGCATCCATAAACCGATATTTCGTTTAGAGAAAACCAATTATGACATTGTAAATAGCATTCGGAAAATTTTCCGGAAGTTATGGGCAGGAAAATAAACATTTTTGACAAATTAATCTTTAAATATTGAAATTCTATTCAATGTTAAGGTTTCGAACGAAAAAGAACGAATCATAGGTAACATTTTGAAATTTAGATATATGGAAGTAGCTTTATTTTCGTCAACCGTATTAAATTACCGTAATATTTCCGAAAACATCTAACATTTTTTACAGTGTAAAATAAAGCATCATTTTCTCTGTAATTTATTGCATTTTATATGACAAGTTTTGTTTAATTGTGAAATCTTTAAATTTTAAATATATAGAGAATATTGCTTTAAAAATATATTTTAGATTGTAAACCTTGAAAATTGTAAATAGGAAAAATGCGCAGAAAACCCCGTAATCTAGTTTCTTACATTTCTAGTGCATACAAAATGCTCCCCAAATTAATTTTCAGCTTCATTTGCAACAATCTCATCTGGAAAATACGTACTGTATCTTCGGAATATGACCAGAAGTTTGCGTAAAAATGGAAAATATCGTTTTTAATACCCGAAAATTTTGATTATTTATGAAATACAAAGTATCATCATTGGGTAAGTGTTGGACGGACAAAAGGATTCTTTTAGCCCCCGATATGCTATTTCTTTCTCCCAGCAATTAAAATATCGTCTCCAAAAAATAACGTTCCGTTGTATTAGCCAGCAGTAAAAAAGCAGATGTTTCATTGTTATGTTAAATACTCTATTGCTATTTTTTAAACTTCTAAGCATCGCACATTTTCAATTTTTATACCATCGGATTGAGGAAAAAAAGTACTTTTAAATGAAATCCGTTTGAAAACTGCATCTCAATTTATTTTTGAAATATTAATATTTTTGTAGTTTTTAGCGCTGTTTGTTTAATTTTGGCAACTCATGTGCTGCATTTCTGTAGAAAGTAAAGAAAAAATAGTTGGAATAGTGGTAGTTACATCTTTTTGTTGCATTCTCCCATAACTATTGAAAAAAAATGTAATTAAAATACGCTCTGTTTGGAAAACTATAAATGAATGATTTCTCATAAAACATGGAACTATTATAAACTATATTAAATTTAACTATCTATATTACAAACATATGAACACATACGAATCATTAGATAGCCTTTTTAGGTAGCTTTCTTTACAAAAAGCTACCTATTGCAGCCGTTCGGAGGAAAGCGATTTCAAAAAATTTTGGTATATTTTCATGGATCATGACCCCCAGACCCCGAAACCACCCTCCGTTCACAATTGATATATATATATCTGACCTATGTCACACTGTAACTCTCGTATTTATGAACCGATTTCGATGTAATTCGGTGTGTACATAGTACATACCAATGTCTCGACCAAGTTCGTTGGCCAGCTTCATCCGCCATTCTGTTTCAAAATGGCGGCTATTTAAAAAATTTAAAAAAATTTTAAATTTAAAATGTGGTACCAAAAAATTAAAAATGGAAAAATATTTTTTCTTATGTATTTGACCTTTATACAAAGACTCCGTAGCAGTTTTTGTTTCGTCTATATCTTAAAAAATGGCTGAGTTATAGCATTTTGAATTTCTAGCGAAGCTGACATTTTGGAAACGTCCTGAATTTTGTCACGCGATAAAAGGCGTACTTATGAACCGATTTGGTTGTAACTTCGTTTATACATAGTACAGACCAATGTCTCGACCGAGTTCGTTGACCAGCTTCATCCGCCATTTTGTTTAAAAATGGCGGCCATTTAAAATTTTAAGAAAAATTTAAATTTGAAATGTGGTACCAAAAAATTGAAAAATGAAAAAATATTTTTTTCTTATGTGTTTGACCTCGATAAAAAGATTCGACAGCAGTTTTTGTTTTGTCTATATCTTAAAAAATGGCTGAGTTATAGCATTTTGAATTTCTAGCGTGGCTGACATTTTGAAACGCCCTGATTTTTGTCACGCGATAACAGGCGTATTTATGAACCGATTTGAATGTAACTTGGTCTGTACATAGTACATACCAATGTTTCGACCGAGTTTGTTGGCCAGCTTCATTTGCCATCTTGTTTCAAAAGGGTTGCCATTTAAAAAAAAAATGTAATTTAAAATTTAAATTGAGGTATTAAAAAGTCCTTCCGGCCAGTGCCGGGAGGAAGAGGTAGCTTTCAAATACCTTATTTTAAAAAAGCCAACTTATATTATTCAAACACACGAAGCTCAATTTAGTGGAAACCGAATGTAGGAGATTCAATACTAATTTTTATCAATACTAAATCATTATGAATGAGAATTTCACGAAATTAGTCAGCTTTATCCAAGCTGCTTTTATTTAAAGTAACTTATATTTGGCTGAGATGTTGATGTATACTATCCACATGCTTTCTCACATGGAAATGGGCGAATACGTGTGTTATCGCGTGACAAATACAAGATCGTTTGAAAGTGTTAGCCATACTAGAAATTCAAAGTGCTATAATTCAACCATTTTTTTAAGATATAAACAAAAGAACAAATTTTCAGAAACAAAATCTACTCCGGAATCTTTGTATAAAGGCCAAACACATAAAAAAATCTTTTTCATTTTCAATTTTTTAATACCTCATTTTAAATTTTAAATTTAATTTTTTTAAAATGGCAACCCTTTTGAAACAAGATGGCGAATGAAGCTAGCCAATGAACTCGGTCGAGACATTGGTATGTACTATGTACAGACCAAGTAACATCCAAATCGGTTCATAAATACGCTTGTTATCGCGTGACAAAAATCAGGTCGTTTTAAAATGTCAGCCACAATAGAAATTCAAAAGTCCTTCCGGCTAGTGCCGGGAGGAAGAGGTAGCTTTCATAATCCTTATTTAAACTAGTATGTTGTGGCCATCACAAAACTTTCTTCTATCTCATACTTGTCTATGCTTCAAAATTCATTATCACAGTGCATCTATGCTCATCATGAGGATTCTAAAAAGATGAAATTCCGTGCATTAGTTCTTGAGATATTACTGTCCATGAAATCGTGTAAATCCATCAAAATGCAGCATAGCAGCGCCACCTATTGGGTGATTTACAACAGACCCTAATTATCATCCACATGTGTCAATGTCTAACTGAATATGAAGTTCGGGGAAAATCCGTGCATTAGTTCCTACGATAGAGCTATTGCGCAAATCATGACAAATGCAGCATAACAGCGCCACCTGTTGAGCGATTTACACAACCACATAATCAGTATCAATATTTATCAAGGTGTACTTGAATCTGAAGTTTGATGAAAATTCGTGCATTAGTTCTTGAGATAGAGCTATTGAGGAAATAGTGCAAGATGCAGCATAGCAGCGCCACCTATTGGGCGATATTCACCAACACGTAGTCAGCATCATTTCATATCAAAGAGTAACTGAATCTGAAGTTTGATGAAAATATGTCCATTAGTTCTTGAGATACAGCGATTGAAGAAATCGTGAAAAATGCTGTATAGCAGCGCCACCTGTTGAGCGATTTACACCAAAATGTACAAAATGTCAATTCATATCAAGAATTAACTGATTCTGAAGTTTAGTGAAAATTGTTGCATTAGTTCTTCAGATACCGCTATAATGGAAATTCAAAAAAGTGCAGCATAGCAGCGCCACCTGTTGAGCGATTTGCACCAAAACACAAACAGCACTAATTCATATCAAAGTATACATGAATCTGAAGTTTGTTGAAAATCCAAGCATTAGTTGTTGAGATAGAGCTATTGCGGAAATTGTAAAAAATGCAGTATAGCAGCGCCACCTGTTGAGCGATTTACACCAAACTGTACAAAACGTCAATTCATGTCAAGGATTAACTGAATCTGAAGTTTGATGAGAATCCGTGCATTAATTCTTGAGATAGAGCCAGTGCGGGAATTGTAAAAAATGCAGCATAGCAGCGCCACCTGTTGAGCGATTTGCACCAACATGTAATCAGCATCAAGTCTTATCAAGGACTAACTGAATCTGAAGTTTCATGAAAATCCGTGCTTTAGTTCTTGAGATAGAGCCATTGCGGAAATCATAAAAATGCAGCATAGCAGCGCCACCTGTTGAGCGATTTGCACCAACACGTAATCAGCATCAAGTCATATCAAGGTCTAACAGAATCTGAAGTTATATGAAAATCCGTGCAATAGTTCTTGAGATAGCGCCATTTTGGAAATCATACAAAATGCAGCATAGCAGCGCCATCTGTTGAGCGATTTGCACCAAAAACTAATCAGCATCAATTTGTATTAGGGACTAACTGAATATCAATTTTTATTAAATTCCGTGCATTAGTTCTTGAGATAGAGCGCCCAAAAATTTGTGTCACATACACACAGACAGACAGACAGACAGACTCACAGAGTCACAGACAGACATTTTGTAAAAACATGTTTTTCGGGTTCTCTGACCTCTAAAACGTGTAAATCCGTCGAAAACCGGAATTCGAAAATTTTCATGAATCCAATACTTTCTTCTTGTAAAGATAGAAGAAAGTAAAAAAGCCAACTTATATCATGCAAACACACGAAGCTCAATTTAGTGGAAACCGAATATAGGAGATTCAATACTAATTTTTATCAATATAATGAATGAGAATTTCGCGAAATTAGTCAGCTTTATCCAAGCTGCTTTTCTTTAAAGTAACTTATATTTGGCTGCCAAATTCGGCAATTTCTTAAAGTGCCTGTCATTTTAAGACAACATGGTGGATGAGGCTAAGCAGTGAACTTGGTCGAGACCTTAGTAATTGCTGTGCACATGCTCACTCACATCGGAATCGGTTAATATATAGGAGTGCTGTCGCATGCAAAAAAATCAGATTTTTCAAAATGTCACCCACAATAGAGATTGAAACTGCTATATCTGAGCCATTTTTTAAGGTAAAGACAAACAAAAAATGCTCCTGAATCCTTATATCAAGATCAAATTTTTAAGAAAGAAACCTTTTTCAATTTCTAATTTTTTTGCACCTCACTTTAAATATATATATATAATTTAATTTAATGGCCGCCATTTTGAAACAAGATGGCTGATGAATCTGGCCAGCGAACTTGGTCGAGGTGTTGATGTATACTATCCACAGGCCTTCTTACATCGAAATAGGCGAATACGTGTGTTATCGCGTGACAAATACAAGATCGTTTCAAAATGTTAGCCATGCTAGAAATTCAAATTGCTATAAATCAACCATTTTTTAAGATATCAACAAAAGAACAAATTTTCAGAAACAAAAACTGCTCCGGAATCTTTGTATCAAGGCCAAACACATAAAAAAAATCTTTTTCATTTTCCAATTTTTTAATACCTCATTTTGAATTTTAAATTTAATTTTTTTTAAATGGCAACCCTTTTGAAACAAGATGGCGAATGAAGCTGGCCAACGAACTCGGTCGAGACATTGGTATGTACTATGTACAGACCAAGTTACATCCAAATAGGTTCATAAATACGCCTGTTATCGCGTGACAAAAATCAGGTCGTTTTAAAATGTCAGTCACAAGAGAAATTCAAAATGCTATTGCTCAGCCATTTTTTTTTAGATATAGACGAAAGAAAAACTGTTCCGGAATCTTTGTATTAAAATCAAACACATACAAAAAATCTTTTTCATTTTCCAATTTTTTGGTATCTCATTTAAATTTTTTTATTTTTTTATTTTTTTAAATGGCCGCCATTTTGAAACAAGATGGCTGATGAAACTGGCCAACGAACTCGGTCGAGATATTTGTATGTACTATGTACACACCAAGGTACATCAAAGTCGGTTCATAAATACGCCTGTTATTACGTGAGAAAAATCGGGACGTTTCAAAATGTCAGCCACGCTAGAAATTCAAAATGCTATAACTCAGCCATTTCTTAAGATATAGACGAAACAAAAACTGCTCCCGAATCTTTTTACCAAGGTCAAACACATAAGAAGAAAATATTTTTTCAATTTTAAATTTTTGGTACCACATTTCAAATTTAAATTTTTCTTAAAAATTTAAATGACCGCCATTTTTAAACAAGATGGCGGATGAAGCTGGCCAACGAACCCGGTCGAGACATTGGTATGTACTATGTATAAACGAAGTTACATCCAAATCGGTTCATAAATACGCCTTTTATCGCGTGACAAAATTCAGGACGTTTCAAAATGTCAGCCACACTAGAAATTCAAAATGCTATAACTCAGCCATTTTTTAAGATATAGACGAAACAAAAACTGCTCTGAAATCTTTGTATAAAGGTCAAATATATAAGAAAAAAATATTTTTCCATTTTCAATTTTTTGGTACCACATTTCAAATTTTAAATTTTTAAAAAATTTTTAAATGGCCGCCATTTTGAAACAAAATGGCGGATGAAGCTGGCCAACGAACTCGGTCGAGAGATTGGTATGTACTATGCACACACCGAATTACATCCAAATCGGTTCATAAATACGCCTTTTATCGCGTGACAAATTTCAGGACGTTTCAAAATGTCAGCCACGCTAGAAATTCAAAATGCTATAACTCAGCCATTTTTTAAGATATAGACGAAACAAAAACTGCTCTGAAATCTTTGTATAAAGGTCAAATATATAAGAAAAAAATATTTTTCCATTTTCAATTTTTTGGTACCACATTTCAAATTTTAAATTTTTAAAAAATTTTTAAATGGCCGCCATTTTGAAACAAAATGGCGGATGAAGCTGGCCAACGAACTCGGTCGAGAGATTGGTATGTACTATGCACACACCGAATTACATCCAAATCGGTTCATAAATACGCCTTTTATCGCGTGACAAAATTCAGGACGTTTCAAAATGTCAGCCACACTAGAAATTCAAAATGCTATAACTCAGCCATTTTTTAAGATATAGACGAAACAAAAACTGCTCCGGAATCTTTGTATAAAGGTCAAATATATAAGAAAAAGACATTTTTCCATTTTTAATTTTTTGGTACCACATTTCAAGTTTTAATTTTTTTAAAAAATTTTAAATGGCCGCCATTTTGAAACAAAACGGCGGATGAAGCTGGCCAACGAACTCGGTCGAGACATTAGTATGTACTACGTACACACCGAATTACATCGAAATCGGTTCATAATTACGGGAGTTACAGTGTGACATAGGTCAGATATATATATATATATATATATATATATATATATCAATTTTGAACGGAGGGTGGTTTCGGGGTCTGGGGGTCATGATCGATGAAAATATACCAAAATTTTTTGAAATCGCTTTCCTCCGAACGGCTGCAATAGGTAGCTTTTTTGTAAAGAAAGCTACCTAAAACGCTATAACTCAGCCATTT
Organism: Maratus speciosus; assembly: GCA_963932465.1. NCBI lineage: Eukaryota > Metazoa > Arthropoda > Arachnida > Araneae > Salticidae > Maratus > Maratus speciosus. Next base: position 177,953,782 of record OZ010792.1, read on the forward strand.
GTTTAGATATAGACGAAACAAAAACTGTTTCGGGATCTTTGCATTAAGGTCAAACACATACAAAAAAAATATTTTTCTTTTTCCAATATTTTGGTATCTCAATTTAAATTTTAAATTTTTAATTTTTTTTTTAAATGGCCGCCATTTTGAAACAAGATGGCAGATGAAGCTGTCCAACAAACTCGGTCGAGATATTTGTATGTACTATGTACACACCAAAGTACATCCAAATCGGTTTATAAATACGCCTGTTATCACGTGACTAATATCAGGACGTTTCAAAATGTCAGCCACGCTAGAAATTCAAAATGCTATAACTCAGCCATTTATTGAGATATAGACGAAACAAAAACTGCTCCCGAATCTTTGTATCAAGGTCAAATACATAAGAAAAAATATTTTTTCAATTTTCAATTTTTTGGTACCACATTTCAAATTTAAATTTTTCTTAAAAATTTAAATGGCTGCCATTTTTAAACAAGATGGCGGATGAAGCTGGCCAACGAACTCGGTCGAGACATTGGTATGTACTATGCAAAAACGAAGTTACATCCAAATCGTTCATAAATACGCCTTTTATCCCGTGAGAAAATTCACGACGTTTCAAAATGTCAGCCACGCTAGAAATTCAAAATGCTATAACTCAGCCATTTTTTAAGATATAGACGAAACAAAAACTGCTCCGGAATCTTTGTATAAAGGTCAAATACATAAGCAAAAAATATTTTTCCATTTTCAATTCTTTGGTACCACATTTCAAATTTCAAATTTTTAAGAAAAGTTTAAATGGCCGCCATTTTGAAACAAAATGGCGGATGAAGCTGGCCAACGAACTCGGTCGAGACATTGGTATGTACTATGTACATACCGAATTACACCCAAATCGGTTCATAAATTCGAGAGTTACAGTATGACAAATGTCAGATATATATATATATATGGATATATATATATCTATATATATATCCATATCTATATATATATCCATCTGCATATATATATATATATATATATATATGTCAACTTTTGAACGGAGGGTGGTTTCGGGGTCTGGGGGTCATGATCGATGAAAATACACCAAATTTTTTGAAATCGCTTTTCTCCGAACGGCTGCAATAGGTAGCTTTTTGTAATGAAAGCTACCTAAAAATTGGAAAAATAAAAAGATTTTTTTTATGTGTTTGGCCTTGATACAAAGATTCTGGAACAGTTTTTGTTTCTGAAAATTTATTCTTTTGTTTATATCTTAAAAAGTGGTTGAATTGTAGCACTTTGAATTTCTATCATGGATAACACTTTGAAACGATCTTGTATTTGTCTCGCGATACCACACGTATTCGCCTATTTCGATGGAAGAAGGCATGTGGATAGTACACATCAATATCTCGACCAAGTTCGCTGGCCAGCTTCATCAGCCATCTTGCTTCAAAATGGCGGCCATTAAATAAAAAAAATATATATTTAAAGTGAGGTGCAAAAAAATTAGAAATTGAAAAAGGTTTCTTTCTTAAGTATTTGACCTTGATATAAGGATTCAGGAGCATTTTTTGTTTGTCTTTATCTTAAAAAATGGCTCAGATATAGCAGTTTCAATTTCTAACGTGGGTGACAGTTTGAAAAATCTGATTTTTTGCATGCGACAGCACTCGTATGTATCAACCGATTCCGATGTGAGTGAGCATGTGCACAGCAATTACTAAGGTCTCGACCAAGTTCACTGGTTAGCCTCATCCACCATGTTGTCTTAAAATGGCAGGCACTTTAAGAGAAATCGCCGAATTTGGCAGCGAAATATAAGTTACTTTAAATAAAAGAAGCTTGGATAAAGCTGACTAATTAAGCGAAATTCTCATTCATAATGATTTAGTATTGATAAAAATTAGTATTGAATCTCCTACATTCGGTTTCCACTTAATTGAGCTTCGTGTGTTTGAATAATATAAGTTGGCTTTTTTAAAATAAGGAATATGAAAGCTACCTCTTCCTCCCGGCACTGGCCGGAAGGACTTTTTTTTTTTTTGGTCGAGTTTCTTCAATGACGACATCTGTTTTTTTTTTTTTTTTTTTTTTTTTTTTTAATTTGTGTATTATTCAGCGATAGTGACGTCATATGAATACTTTATGGTAGATGTTGTTTAAGACTGGATAGTAAATGAGGAATTCTTCAGAGGATGCGAATGACGTCATTTTATATAAAATAAACGAATGTGTTTTAAGTCTTAAAACTGAAATATGTTTTCTATTATGTGTATTTAAATACCTTTTTTTTTCATCGACACTAAATTCTGAAAAAGCAGAATTTTCGTTTTCTAGTTTATTGTTTTGTTTGTTAGAGCACATATAAAGATTTCAAAATATAACTAATATTACAATATTAACCACAGTTCGAACATAAATTTACAATTCGAATACTTTACGAAAATAAGGATTTTACATTAAATGGATTTTAATATGATGAAGAAGGAAGGACATTTCAAACCTTTTTGGAATTGCAACAATAACTCCAAAGGTTTAGAAATTATATTTTTTGATAACAATAACAGGTATATTTTGTATAAAAAAGCAAATTGTCATCGCGTTGTTTTAGAAACGAATGAATATATTTTAAAAAAGAAAAAAAAAAGATTTCAAATTCAATTAATGTACAAAAGATCTATCCAAAATTAAGAGAGAAGATAATAATACATGCGCTTGGCAGCTTTTATAATGTTTTTGATACAATCCTCGGCAGGCTAGTGTCAATCAGTGACAAAGTTACAACAATTTTATTGAAATAAAATAAATCTTAATTTGTTTTCTTGTATTTCTACCATTATTTGTTTATTTTGCTTGAAATAGATAAAAAACATTAACAATTTTTCGACATTCAAAAAAATATCCTGCAGCTGCGACAATGGGATGCGGATGCCGTTTTGAAAAAAAAAAAAAAAAAAAAAAAAAAAAAAAAAAAAAAAAACATAAATTCAAAATAACAATTTATGTAATTAATGTATCAAATTATTGGCTTATTTATTTGGTTAGTTAAATTTTAAACATTAGAGATCTCTCATGTTGTTCTTATAAAATGGGGAGGAGAACGGAGAAGAAAATAATTTAATTTTATTAAATGACGAAATAAGCGAAAACAAAAAACGCAAACTGAAAAGTATGTCTTAAATTGGAAAACTTTAAGTTTATTTAAATTCACTGATAATTTTGAATGCAGTATATAAGAATATCTAAACCTTTTTTATCCATTATATAGGTTTACGATAATAATGAAAAAAAAAAATACCGAAGACGTTAGTGCTCATTGTTAGCAATTTTTGAAGCACACAGATCTCTAGATTACTGTGAAAAACAACATGTAAATTAAATGTGTTCTTTATTCTTAAATAGAGATTTTTTTCATAAATCTAATAGCTATTATAAAATGTTTAATAAATATACCATGATTAATTTTTGTAAGGTGTTCCTATATAATGATTAAAATTAAAGCCATAGATAGTAGATATATATTTTATAACATGCTATTATTTCGCTTATTTTAAAAATTCATTTATAAAATGTACGATTTCATATATAATGCATTGCTTTTGAAAATTGATTTAAATTAAGGTTATTAATATACTAATACTTATAAATAGAGTTTAAAATACGACATGAATATACTTAGATAGTAATTTATTGGCATATTAAAATATTTATCTTTTAGAACTTACTGTGGCATTTTAATTTCTAAGTGATAATCCTGGCTGGAAGGTTATATTAACGGAAGTAAATGACGCTACTCCAACAAAGTATTTACATGTTTACATCAAAATTAATGAAATGTTTTAAAGATTATTTTTCAGTGTAATATGTATTTAGAGCGCGTGATTGTCAGTTGCAGTCATTTTATAAACTAAACGGAAATAAAAGTGATATTAGAGATTAGCCTGTTTCAATTATTTTACAGTTTCAAATTTATTCGAGCCCTATTTCGTCTGCGACTCTTCTTAACGTGTAGCATTTTTCTGTAACCAGAAAGTCCATCATATTTTGTAGTATACAGAAATAGAATCTTTTGAATTAATTAAAACATTTATTGTGTAGGTTATTCCGTGTAGAAAAGGCTATAATCGCAATTTTATTTATTTATTTATTTATTTATTTATTTATTTATTTATTGCGTTTTTACTAATTTAGTGAAAAAATGTAATAAGAATTTTTCACTGACGTATAGCTAGACAGAAGATACTAGTTAATATATTTGAGCCATACACTGGCCAGTGAAATGGCACGATTACAGAAAAATCCGTAATGGGCACAATACTAGCTTTACTAGCGGGAATGAGGAAAATCGAAATTTATATTTATATGTGTAGAACTGCATTTAAAGCACCATCCAGGAGTGATTGGTGATTTGTGGGAAGCTAATTCCTTTCCACCAATAAGTCCGTTCTATTTTGTTCGTGAGAGCGTAAATCTGCCATCATAAAGACACTCTAGCGAGCGGCAGAAGAGAGGAAGCGTGGCTAAAAACCAGCTGGAGAGCTGAAGCGAATAGAACTCGGCTGGGAGAGGAATGAAGGTTATGTTCTTTGACGCGATGAACTAGAAGACCTTTATTACACGCCACTATTTAGATAAAGTTGAATTCAAGCTAAAACACTCTTAAAAATACTGAAATCACATTTCCAGAAAGTATCATTTAGACGGCCATGTATCCAATTCTTTGCGTGACCCTGTATTTCATTTTATCTATGTTCTACAAACATTTCCTAGTAAACTAAATGCAGTTCAGCGTAAGGATACATAACTCTACCTTTAAGCAATTTGCACTCATACCAAGTAACCATTAAGAATTATTTTGTGTAACCCTGCATATGAATTATAGCACTTATACACACTATATACAATGCATAAATATAGTGCTCAACATAATTAGAAATGCATTTCCGAAATCATCGCTACTGTACAGTACTTTAGATACAATATAGTATCTGAAATTTTTTGTGTGTCCCTCTAAATACTATGAACTTCCTATTATACATGAAATAAGTTATAGAAAACCTCAGCGACGTATATCAATTTCGTTATACATGAAATAATTTAACATAATTAAAATATGCCACAAACAATTTCCTCCACCCCCATATCATTATGTAACGGAATTCTTTTGTATGGATCGTATCATTTCGTCCCCTGTAAATGAATAACAACATTTTTTTGAGCCGCATCATTCTACAGAATGATTTTGTGCACTTCTTAAATGCATATCAATTTTATTATGTTTGAAAGCATGCAACATCATTATAATTCATTTGAAATGATTTTTTCTCATAGGCCGGAATGTCGCGGAAAACATTTGACTGTCCCTGTAAATGAACTAAAAATGCTATAATCTTTTTTGAAATAGGGAACAGTCTATGTAACATCAATAATATAAGGGCAATCTTAGTATATTTACGAAAGTCAGAGAGCGCCTAGACGGACAGACAAACCGAAGTCATAAATACTTTTCAACTTTGTTGGAAAGTGTTAAAAATTGGTGTCATAGATCTCAAGTCAAAACTTTATTATGAGATGGAAATTAAAAGATAATTGGAACCGACATTTTTTCCAACGTAGTTTAATTTTTACAATATATTTTTATGAAACAATAGAAGTTGATTCAATTTACGTTACAAGAATCATTTCACCTTATTTAATGCTGCACGGATTTACAATACATTAAAAATAATTCATTATAGTAAATAAGCATTGAATATTGGCTTCCCAATAGTGTAAAAATATCTATTTTAAATAAATATGTTTATCTACCCGATAAATTTTATATTTATCTACCCACCTCCTTTATAATTAAATGGAAAATATTGCAACGACAGTTCTGCTTGATTGAAACTGAAAAGACACTTCTGATATCTACTTCATGAAAATAAATTCAAGTTGACAAACTACCATATGTGAAAAATATGCGGTAAATAATTTCTTCTTGTAACTAACAGTGACGGCAAAGGATATTTATGTTAAACATCTGATTTGACATCTAAAATATTCATAAGTTGATTTTAAAATTTAAATAAAATGTTTCATTTTGATAACGTTAACTTGCATAACATACAATTTCACTATTTATATTTTTTATGTTAGCGAGAATTCTCTTGTGAATACTTAAAAATAAAAATAAATTTACTTCGAAAATTGCTTAAACATAAATAAGATTAAACTAGAGAACAGGACTTTTCGTTTTTCAGAATTTAGTGTCGCCTCCTATGAAAAAAAAAATATTAAATAGTTTTTTTCAATCAAATTTATAACTTTGGAATGGATCATTTTCTTCTGATGGACTGATGGCTCAATTATTATAAAACAGCCATTATAAATGAAGTGTTAGGTGAAAATGAAAGAGCAGCCGCAAAAAGTTACAACTCTGATTTTCTGGTCAGAATTGGGAAACAAATTGGTCATATATACCGGGTGTCCCAAAAAGGACTGACTGATTTTAAAATTCAATAACTTGCAAACGGTGACAGATATTAAAAAAATTCTTGCAGGAGGGTTATGCATAAGGTCAAAAGTTTTATTACAGTGATTTTCAATTTTAGTTCGATTTACAAACAATAGATGGCGTTGTAAGCAATAGTCGCTAAATTCAGGCTCGATTTTTGGTACTTCGTGGCCCGGATAATACATTTCCACCTCCTTTTTCTGCATGGAACAAGATAAAGGACTAAATATTGAGCCTGTATTTAGCGACTATTGCTTACAGCGCCATCTATTGTTTGTAAATTGAACTAAAATTGAAAATCACTGTAATAAAACTTTTGACCTTGTGCATAACCCTCCTGTAAGAATTTTTTTAATATCTGTCACCTTTTGCAAGTTATTGAATTTTAAAATCAGTCAGTCCTTTTTGGGACACCCGGTATATATTCGTATTGGTCGTATATATATATATATTTTTTATCTTCACCTAACACTTCATTTACAGTGGCTGTTTCATAAAAATGGAAGCCATCAGAAGAAAATAACTCGATTAAAGCGTAAACTCGGTTAAGCGGGACTCAGATAATCGGGTCTCTACTGTAGTTCAGTTTTAAGACTTAAAACACACGCTTTTATTTTTATATAAAATGACGTCATCCGCATCCGTTGAAGAATTCCTCATTTGTGATCCTGTATTAAACAACATCTACAGTAAAGTATGCATATGATGTCACAATCGCTGAATAATACGCAAATCCAAAAAAATAGAGATTTCGCCATTTCAGAATCCAGACAAAAAAAAATCGGCTATCTCATGATTCATATGCCTTCATTTTTTTTTAATTAATATAGATACTTAAATTTAAATTTAGTTTCTTAGAGCTCCATGTTTTATCAGAAATCATTCATTTATATCTTTTCAAAATAGCACGTACTTTAAGTACATTTTTTTTTCAGTTTTTATGGGAAAATGTCAACAAAAAGTTATAATTGCTATTTTCCCCTTACTTTCTACAGAAATGGAGTACATGAGTTGCCAATATTAAACAAGTTGGAAATTGCTCGTCAAACGTGGCAAATGAGGTGCATTCGTACTATAACAAGTTTTATAATTATTTTTTGCACCCCATATTGTACTGAATGTATAATTTTTTGCACTTCATAAAGTCCATAGTCTTTAACATCATTAAAATGCACTCCCAATAATTTTTTTCCATTCCCCGAACACTTTTGACTGTCCCTGTAATTAAACTATACATCCGATTTTCCTAAAATTTGAAATGGCTCGACAAAATTTTGTAACAATTATATATTTAAAATTTCAGACCATTTGGAAGGCTGTAACATCATTAAAATGCACTTGCAATAATTTTTCCCATAGGCCGTAATGTAAAGAAAAACTTTTGACTGTCCCTGTAATTAAACTATACAACTGATTTTCCTAAAATTTGAAATGGCTCGACAAAATTTTGCAACAATTATATCTTTAAAATTTCAGACCATTCGGAAGGCTGTAACATCATTAAAATGCACTTGCAATAATTTTTCCCATTGGCCGTAATGTAAAGAAAAACTTTTGACTGTCCCTGTAATTAAACTATACATCCGATTTTCATAAAATTTGAAATGGCTCGACAAAATTTTGCAACAATCTTATATTTCAAATTTCAGACCATTCGGTTGGGTAGTTTTTGCTCTGTTATATGCGGACAGACAGACGGACGGACAGACGGACGGACAGACGGACGGACGGACTGAACGACGACTATAGGTGCTACGTATTTATATAATTACGAACCCACCTAAAAAGAATGCTAAAAACTACAATAAAACTAATATTTCAAAAATAAATGGAGATGCAGTGTTTCATTTTGAAAGGCAAAACATAAAATGTAATTTTTTGTAGACTTTGCTTACGCCCTGAGTCTAAGTGGTACAAAAGATATATATATGCCAAATTTCATTAAGATCGGATAATATTTAGGTGTTGCACACTTTGACCAGTTTCGTAAAAATGGACAAAACTAGAGAACAGGAATTCTGCTTTTTCAGAATTTAGTGTCACCCCCGGCATTTCCATTACTTCATTTTCTTTTGATGGACTGATGGCTTCTATTATTATGAAGCAGCTATTATAAATGAAGCGTTAGGTGAAAATGAAAGAACAGCCGTAAAAAGTTAGAACTCTGTTTTTCTGGTCAGAATGGGAGGGGAAGGAAATGGCCATAATGTTTTTGAAAAAAAAAAAAATTATGGCCAATTTTTTCCCCCATTCTGACTAGAAAATCAGAGTTCTAACTTTTTACGGCTGCTCTTTCATCATCGTCTGACGCTTCATTTATAATAGCTGTTTCATAATAATAGAAGCCACCAGTCCATCAGAAGAAAATAACTCGGTTAAGCGGGACTCTACTGCAGTACAAAACATATTTCAATTTTAAGACTTAAAACACACGTTTTATTTTATGTAAAACAATGTCATTCGCATCCGCTTAAGAATTCACTTTTACGATCTACTCTTAAACAACTACAGAAAAACATGCATAGTTCATCACTATCGAGAAATAATGCACAAATGCAGCAAAAAGATGCCGTCATTCATGAAAATCGAAAAAAACGGCTATCTAATGATTCACGGATACTTAAAATTAAATATAGTTTATAACAGCTCCATTTTTTTACAGAAGTCATTCGTTTATATTTTTTTCAAAATAGCACACATTTTAATTAAATTTTCTTTCGATTGTTATAAGAAAATGGCAACAAAAACACATAATTACTATTTTTCAAATATTTTTCCTTTACTTTCTACAGAAATGAATTACTTCCGTTGTCAATATTAAGCAAATGGATCTAAAAACTACAAAAAAATTATTATTTAAAGAATAATTGCAGATGCAGTTTTCAAACAAATTGCATTTAAAAGTACATTTTTTTACCATTACGACGATATAAAAATTGAAAATGTGCGCTGTTTAAAAATTTTAAAAAATGCTATAGAGTATTTAATCGTAATGCTTTGTTTTACGGCTGGCTTCTGAAATGTAACGTTATTTTTTGGAGATGACACAAAATAAGCTGAGAGAAAGAAATGGCATACCGAGGGCTAAAATACGATTTTTTTTATGTTAATTACTTTTATTGAGAAAACTAGAAATTGCAAACTTCAAATAATACTAAAACTAAACACTAAGATTAATAGATAGAATAATACGCAAAACGTGTTATATTAACTTCGAACGATACAATCTCTTCTTTGTTCGCTTGGTGACGACTTATCTGTAATGATCGATTGCCCTCAACAAGAATTGCTTTTGTTGTTTGTCCCTGACCAATTCGTTTAATCAGATCAATTCCTTTTTCGGTTGTATAATTGACCACAATAAGAGCGTTCACATGGCTTCTTAGAGAATCACAGCAGTATTCTGTCACATCGTGGATCCTACCCACTAAATGATTCAGGTCTTTTCCTTCAAAAAATAGTTTTTTACCTCGAATAGTTACATTTCCTTTTTCTTTGCAGGTTTCGAAATTTTGAGTCATGTTTCCCTTATTAGCCGGAGTAATATTTACGTCCAAAAAGCCTGTCCTACGTTTGTTTCTAAAAGATACCAAAGATATCTGTATCAACTTAGCAACTGTGAGAGCACTTCTTTCGAGATCTGCATCTGGGTAAGTGTTCTGAAACTGTTGCATATCCATATCATTCTTTGGAGCCCGTCGACTTACAATTGCCTCAAGCCAAATGTGAATATATATGATGCTAACACAATGTGCAACTCTTTTCATTCCTTTCAGTTCTCGTTGAGGAATATTCAACTGTTTAGAGAAGAGTACAATTTTATGTGCATATAATGCCTTTGCCATCCACCTTGCTGGATGCAGAAACTCTGGAATCTCTAAACTGAAGTCGTTTTTAGACCAACCTTCTAGGTAAAAGAGTAAGAATTTTAATTACTCTTTGTAATCTTCTCTTAGATGACTTCTGTCTTTTAGGACATATTGGAGGTAGTTAACCCGTTTGTACACTTACAAGGAGAGGGTCCGAGGCTGGTCTTACCGAATGCGATGAACATTTGTGTTTCGATAGAGTATAGTTAGTATATAAATATATGACCGTCATAAAGCGCAACATCCAGGGGGTCTTGAGAAAATCAGTCGCAAAGTTTAAGCCACAGTTTATAATCCGATAAATTTCCACCTTTGGAAAGCGGCTCCGTGGCATAGCGGTAGCATGCTGGATTTGAGTTTTTTCTACCCGGGTTCGATCCCGGCTCGGACTTGTTTTTCGGAACGAAAATTTTTATCAATCATTTTCGAATCGCAATTGAAAAAATATGTATAATAATCGAAATTTACGAAAAATATGATTTAAATGTATGTTTTGTAGCATATAAGTGTTTTTTTAAATACGAAATTTTGCATGTTTAAATATATAATGAAAAAAAACCCCGCATATTTTTATGTCTATAGACCAGAAATTTTTAGTTGTTATTTAAAATTATTTACAGTTATTTCAATGAATAATCTATTATTTTTCACAGAGAGATAAATTTAAACACGTGATATAAATGCGCAAATAATTATATTATTTTAATTTTGTTTCTATATGAAAGTATTTCGAATATTTGATGATTTTTTTAATACGCTTTTTTAAATTCTAAATATTACTTTTTTTTATTTCGAATTTTTGGTTTTGTAATTATTACCTACGTAACAAATATTTTCAGCAGTTCAATATCTTTATTCTAACTATAATCATAAGCATCCAAGATTTTAAAAATTCAAAAGTTAAAAAGCTATTTGGTAAAAAACGATACATTTATTTCACTGTGAAAAGTCGTACCTTATTTATGTAAATAAATTTTTTAATTAGCTTAATTTTATGGTCTATAAAAGTTCCAATTGACTTTTATTTAATTTGTTATTATTATTATTTATTTATTTTATCTTTAGTTTTCATTAAATATATTAACATGTAAAGATTCGCACCTAAAATTGTATTTATAAAATTAAACTGATTTATATAAAAATATTAAGCAAGAAAAAAAAAAGATTTCCGAAAGAAATTACTACGTAGACAATTATTCTAATTAAAAATAAAAAATCCCAGACTTTAAAAAATCATATTAAAAATATAAAAGCATATTTTGAATAAAACATGAAATATTTCAATGAGGAAACAAAATGAAAATAATATATGTGTTCAATTATTTTAATTTATTGCTCTGTTAAAAATTGTAGATATTCATTGAAATAACTGTAAATAATTTTAAATAACAACAAAACATTTCTGGTCTATAGACATATAAATATGTGGGTTTCTTTTTTTTTTTCATTATATATTTAAACATGCAAAATTTCGTAGTTAAAAAAGCACTTATATGCTACAAAACATACATTTAATTCATATTTTTCGTAAACTTAAGTTATTATACATATTTTTTCAATTCCGATTAGAAAATGATTGATAAAAACTTTCGTTCCGAAAAGCAAGTCCGAGCCGGGATCGAACCTGGATAGAAAAAACTCAAATCCAGCATGCTACCGCTATGCCACGGAGCCGCTTTCCAAAGAAAGAAATTTATCGGATTATAAACTGTGGCTTAAACTTTGCGACTGATTTTCTCAAGATCCCCTGGGTGTTGCGCTTTATGACGGTCATATATTTATATACTAACTATACTCTATCGAAACACAAATATTCATCGCATTCGGTGAGACCAACCTCGGACCCTCTCCTTGTTAGTTCTTTTTTTTAGACGAAAACCTTATCAACTCGACTAACTCACGAGCTCATATCATCGTCTCTTTGTGACCTAAGAAATTCTTTATCTTCTTGTGATATGCTAGTCATGCCCATTACATTTTGCCAGGAAATGTCAAAATAACTTGATGAGATCATCTTTCCAAAACTGCTGCTTCACATTTGCTTTATCCGTGTTTCTCGATTTCTCAATACTCAGGTTTTGTTATTCTTTGTACATCTTCTGTAAACCAGCATTGATATCCTCCTCCGTATTAACAGGAATATTTGCTTTCTTCTACACGTCCTGTAGTTTAGGACAGGTAGATTAGCAGAATCCAAAATTCTTTCTTTCATTTCTTCGTTATGATAAATAAAACTAAGAGTGCCTGTTCCTTTGCAGGGACAAAATACTAATACAAATGCACCACTAGGCAAAGGCGAATAAATACTCATCACAAGGCACCTTTCCTAGCCGCCAAATTACTCTTAAGGTTCCCATTTTAAAGTTCAATTACCTTGAAAAGATGAAAGAAACACATGAGAAGCCCATTAGTACAAAGTACTTCAATATTAGATATTTCACTAATTTGAGATAAAAGTGATAAATGTGTGCAACCTCTAAATATTATCCAATCTTCTTGAAATTTGGCATATATATATATATTTTACATGACTCAGACTCAAGGCGCAAGCAAAGTCGTCTGAAAATCACATCTTTGGAAAAATGAAGGCAGTTTTTAAACAAATTGCATTAAAAAGAACATTTTTCCCAATACGACGGTCTAAAAATTGAAAATGTACGATGCTTAGGAGTTTTAAAAATTGCTATAGAGTATTTAATCCTACAATGATACCTCTGTTTTGTTTTACAGCTGTCTTATACAACGTAGCATTATTTTTTGAAGACCACACAAAATAACCTGGGAGAAAGAAATAGCATACCGAGAGTTATAAAATTTTCGTATTAACCCCACGGTTGATGGCTTACGAACATTATTCCTGGGGTTTCCAGCCTTGCAACAATTAAGATTGAGGAATGCTAGGCCAGGTAGCTTAGTGCCAAAAGCTTTGACGCGTACAGTCAATGACACTTGTTTGATTCCAGGCTTGGACAATTTTTCACTTTGCAGGTTCTACGCCTTTTAAGCAGTTAAAATTTCAAAAATAAATAAGATTAGTTAAGATAAGCTGCAACTTCAAACGCGATTCATTTCATTTCAAAAAACTTGATTTTTTTCGAAATCTGAAGTATACATTATATATATGATGGACATTTCTTGGGATATGATTGTATTTATGAAATAATGTATTTTTCGCGACATGTGGTTATTTTTCTCGATTAATGGTGAAAAGTTCACCTGCCGCATTTGCTATTCTGTCATCATTTGATTTCTACTCATATTTTTTTTTTCCAATTTCTGTTAACATTTATTTATTTAATTTTTGTTTCGTATCATATTATCGCATTATATACGTTTATATATGCTAACGATTCTTATTATATTGAGAATTTAATTTAAGTATTGTTTTGTATGTTATTATATGTATATTTCTTTATTTTAACAATTATGTGAAATATTATTACATGCCATCTTTCAATTAGAGATTGAGTCAGATTTTTTTTATATAATCTTGTTTTCTTGTCTTTTGACTTCTAATGTATTATATACTGGGTGTCTTAAAATGAATTGACTGATTTTTAAACTCAATAACATGCAAATGGGGACAGCTAATAAAAAAAAAATGCAGGAGTGTTTTGTAAGAGATTTTTTTAACTGCGATTTCCTGTTTCAGTTACAAATGACACCTATAGATGGCGCTGTAAGCAGTAGGTGCTAAATCTAGGCCCGATTTTTTGGCCTCGCTCATCTCCAAGCATTGTGCGAAGGAAGGAGGTTAAATATGTGGAGTCTATGTCAGTTTCCCCTGCAATCTTGTTCTTAGGGGACTACTCCATTTATTTAGCCTCTCCTTCGCAACAATGGTGGGAAAAGAGAGAGAGAGACCAAAAAAATGGACCTCTAATTATCTCCTATTGCTTTCAGCGCCATCTATCACTGTTATTAGGGACTAAAACTGGGAATTGCAGTAGAAAACTCCTAACATCTTACATAACCGTGCTGCAAGAAGTTTTCTAATAGCTGTCATCATTTGTAAGTTATTGAATTTTAAAGTCAGTCAGTCCATTTTAGTACAACCAGTATATGCATATGTAAAAATACATATATAAAAATCTGTGTGTGTTACTTTAAAGGAACGTTACAAAAACATTTTATCAAAATATAATCAAAATAAAGTGACAATCGTATCAATTTCGAAATAATGAAATTTGTGAAATACTTTACATTATTACGCGAAGTCTCATACAAATATTTCATATTTATAAATGAGCAAGTTGAACCCTGATAAATAATCTGCTGCTTTGTTGGGAATTCTATTGTTCTAAATGCGCAAATATCCTATAATGATTCACATCACAAACGGGATGAAAAATGTGTAATGCAATCTCTAGAAATATACACATATTATAGAAACTGAAATTTCAGAAGCTAAACGTCCACCAATAAAAACTATAAGAGAAATAGCGGTATCGCTGAACTCTTTAATGTAACTAGAAACTATTTGCAACCCCGGAAACTAACAGACATCTTATATGTTCTAACGCTTTGTAAAACTTTCTCATTAACAACTTTAATCATTATCACAATGCTTTGTGACTTAATTATAGGTTATGAGGAATATTTTCGATTATTCAGTTCTTATGGTTTTTGGAAACCCGATTTCTGACATTTTTCTATGTTATTGTTTGGAATAAAAATTTATTTTCTTTAGTAATCAATGTAAGTAACTGTTTGTATAAATCAGTTTTATGTTAAATACTCGTTTACTTTAATGCATAGATATTATTTCTCTTTTTTTTGGCATAATTAATTTTTGTATTATTACTACGGCCAAGTATTTGTAAAGATTTAGACATATTTTATATTTATTATTATTATTTAATTGCATCTAGAATTAGTATGTAAAATTCTCCAGTGTTTACTAGTGCTATATGATTTGAATATACTCTTTATATATTAAATATGATATTAGTCACTCTTGCAACATGTTTAATTATTTTGACAGACTATGAGCCCAGGATATTTGCAAAGAATGACTTTTTTTTCGTAGGTAGATCTTATACCAGCTTCTTGTTTTAGTAAATTCCTTCTAAAGAAATCTTTGTTAATTTATAACACTTTCCAAAATATTTGAAAAGTAGTCTGACTTCGATTTGTCTGGCCAACTGCCAGTGCTCGGGTAAATGTACTCCGATTGATATGTATTTTTTATATGCTATTAGGTTAACTATAGAATATTCGCTACAGAATGTGAGGTGTTCATAATTGATAGTTCGTTTACATGAAAAACAAAGAATTCTGGTACATTGTGATCCAAAGGGAAAATTGTTTGCGATACGTTTAACTTTAATTGCTTATTTAGATATATCATTTCACTGTAACAACAACAAAAAAAAATGAAATTTTGTAATATTCTGTTAGTGTTGTAAAGTGATTCATATATATGTATATATGCCTAATGCACATTTTTCATTCTTGTTTAAATACTCAACGTATACAAAAAGGAGTAAAGTTTAGTTTGAATTAATATAAAATGCAAGTCTTAAAACTCAACATTCAGAATAAACAATTAGTACAAATGTGATGCATATCCATTAAAGAAGTAAGCTAATGATTAAGTTCCGGAATTGAAAGGAAAGATCACATAAAAATTTTAACTGGAATTGATTTTGATTTTGAATGGTAGTATTAGCTGATTATTACCATCTTTATAGCAATGAAAATTGCACTAAGACTAAATATATTTCAATTTTCTACAAGATATTAACTTACGGATCGCATTGTTACAAATAGCTTCTAATTACATAGGGTGTTTTCAATGGTGAAAATGACAATTAATGAAAAAAATCATGGATACTTTGGATAGTTTACCGATTTATAACTTACGACTTTAAAATTTTAGACACGGTTTTCAACAGACAAGAAATAATATTTGTTATAATCTAGGTTTATCTATTAATTATTAATTTCTATTATTATATATGACGAAAAAAAGTCTATTTATTCATAAAGGTAAATCAAGTCTTCATATAAGACCGGGAGACTGCTGTACAAAACATCACCTCATCGAGGTTAAGTCTGAAATTTTAGGATTAGTTAAAACTCTATTAGCATATTAAAATTTATCTGGACTCTTAGTGGAAACCACCAGCATACCCGATTTTAAGGGTTGACTTGTAGATTACCATTGCGTTTCCTGCAGTCAAATATATGAAAACATTGAAGATTGGGAGCAGGAAAGCACTTTGATAAACCTATAAGTCAACCACTAAAATTGGGGCTACAGGTGGTTTCCACCAAAGTTTCATCCGTGCACTCGATGAGATGATGGTTTGTGCAGTCACCACACGGTCTGTGTTGAAGTAAAGCAAATGTAATAATAAAACAAATCATATAAATTAGGATAGCGTGTTTGGTACAAATGAATAAAATAATAAATCAATGTTTTAAAAAACTAAAGTACAAAAGCCGGGGGCTTCTGCGTTAACAAACATACTGTAATGTATTTATTCAATAGTAATAGTAGTCATATGTCGAAATATTCTCTCCAAATAACAATAAACTGCCAGGTGAATTACAAACAAGAGACAAAACATGTGAAATTATATATCATGCAAAAAATAACTAACATCATACTACGAACATTTCAGACGAACATACGACATATGGTGCATAATATATTAAGCTGATAGTCAGTATTTATTATTTAATACTTAGAATTACTATAATTTTTAAAATTTTAATAAATGTGTGTCTAAAATTATTTAATTTTTAATGCTTTATAATTCCATACTCATCTAAGTCATGCATAAATGCAAATGGTGTGATTAAACTACCATATTTAAATCCCTTGAATATGTTATTGAGAAAAATGTTAAAACCACATAAATAAAAATAATTAATTACTATTTAACTCTTACCTGGAAATTTGGATCATAATTCTGCAGCAAAGAACCCATTTATTAGTCAGGGAATTTATTAAGATCAGCGGATATATACAAGTAAACATATGACTGGAACATTCGTTAATACGACTATAAGAATTTATTTGCAAATGTACCCTTTTGAATGAGGACGTCTGTTTTTTGTACGTAACACCATGTTCGTTGTTGAACGATTCTGCACTTTCAAATCTACGTATCTCCGACTCTGTGAATGATCTGGCAAAATTGTGATGTTTCTCCGTAAGTTACGCATTACGATATTACTATTCATACTTGTTAGTTAATGACTAAAATATGATGGTTTTCATATGATAAATTTATTTTTAAATAGTAACTTATTCATTATGACAGTTAAGATGCTTTCGAAATTCAGTAAGATGTAAAATCTTAGATTTTCACATCAAGCAATGTCGGGACTCACGAAGTCTAATTATTCAGTATCCAAGTGTCACGATGTGTCCTTTATTGCATAGTGCAGTGCACCCAAATGGTCCGCCAACTGCATACTAATATTATTAAAAAAAATTTTTCTTTTTAGATTTTTCTTACAAACAGCCCCAGAATCACCTTTAAAATATAATTCTAGCGCTAACCTACCATAACATTTTCTGTTAAAATTTATTGGTATTCAGTTGGCGGACCATTTGGAATCCCTGCATAGTGTGATTTGAAAATTCAAACATGCATTGTTATTAAATACTCACCAATTTGTTCAGATGTCTTTACATTTTTTAGTATTGACTTTGATAGTGGTTCTATCTAGATAAATGAAGGTATTTTAAGTTAATATGAAAAGTTTATAAAAAGTACCATAGTAATTTTGAAGCTAGATTTTCTACTGGTAGATTTATTATACGTGTTTAATTTAAATTGAACATTTAAATAAACCGCCACTTATTCTAAAAATTACTTATACCTTGAACAATTATTTTTTAGTTATTTGTTAAGTTATATTTGGATTGTTACTTACGTACAAACTTATAAGCTCGGGGAATCCCTAAAGTCGAAATTATCTTTATTTGTTTAGATGAAGCGTGACAGTTCAGATTGGAGAATTGAAAATATTATCTGTCAGTATTTCATTTCAAAATATTTACAAATGCTGTTTATTAGATAAAAACATAGCTACAGTATTTAACATACATGCTTTACCAATGCAACATTACGGCCCAATCGTAAGGTTTATATGCAAGTAATCACAAGACAAACATTTCCTATGAAACGAAATTAAATGAAAATTAAAACACATTTCAAAATAAGTTAAGTCATTTTGATTTATTTTTTTAATACATACATTTAATCGTATATTATCTTTTATGTTTAATAACATTTAAAAATGAAAATGAATTATAATAATAAGTATAGTTCATTGCTTCACTGATTTACAGCCATTTTCATAAAACTATTCATACAAAATTTGATTCGTAAGTTATGCAATAACAATGTTTCAACAAAATAATATGTTACATTTTAAAAATATAAAAGTTTCTGTTAAAAATGGCATCTTAGAGTTTTCTTGGACAAGACAAGTAAAATGTATATATACTGTGTATATGTACATCGTAGGATTTGGAAATATAGTTTGGCATATATTGCGTAAAACATTAGCAGGAAATATGTTTTAATTAGATGCTCATTTACAAAAATGATTTAACTAAAGGCTTTAAGAATGTCAAATTATTTTAAGTCACTTAAACTAAACATTTAAATATTATATCTAAGGAAAGTCAAGTACACTTGAATAACTAAGAAACATTTCATATTATAAAAATAGTATGTTTCTGCAGATAAAATTTGTACTATGTTTATTTATTAGTTTTATATTTTCTGTGTCATTAAATGTTTGCTGGAAGCAAATGAAAACTGAATATTTAGTTCTTAAAGACAAGTACGTGCTTTGAAGATATGTCAGATTAGATTTCGTCGTATTTAAAAGATATTTGGAAAGATAAATTTTATATTTACGTGTGTTTATTATATATATATTTTTTTCTTTAACTTCATAAAAATTAAAGCACAATCAAATCCATAGATGACTGCATTTGTATTATGGCTAATTAATATTATTTTAATTGTCAACCACATTCTTATTAAAAATGCTGTGATATATTTAGTTTTAAAGACTAAAAATTCAAATAATAATAATAATAATAAACTTACAACAAAAATGTTCAAGTAACGCAAAATGCTTGTAGAATCTGATATAAAATATTTGTTTGGAAGAAAAGATTAAGCATTTAAACATTTTATGTTTTTGTTATACATATTTCAGGGATTTGTGGAGCAGATCTAAATATCTTATATCCTTTTGGTCAGTAGTTCCGAGAATTTCTACATTTTTACACATCAAATAGGGAAATCTTTCAGTGTCGCCCGTCTCACCTTCCTTAACATATACGCAACGCATGTGTATTACTCTCAAAATTAAAAATTATCTGCTTTAGTTACGAAGTAATAATACCGGTAACGCTTGATTATACATATTGAGCAAAAACACAACTTTGCTAATTAAATTTCAAAATGTATTACGTACAGCATTTTGTCTAAATAAATTGAATATAATTTGAACATACTTTTTTTTTTTTTAAATGCACTCACCCTTATAAAAATACTAATAATATACTCGGTTTTTTTCTAATGGTCATAAACTACATATATAAATACAAAACCTGGACATGTCACAAAAGATCTGTGTTTGGATTTAACTTCGTTAGTCCAATGCGCAGGTCTATTACAAAATGAATTTTTTAGCTGAAACTGCAGTTTTTTATATTGCAAAATTACCAATAATTGGCCCATTCAAAGACTGCAGTATTAACTGATATTTTGCAAACTTACTGTCCTATATTTATCTCCTATCGCATTACAAATATGGATTAGTTAAGTCATCGGTATTGAAGATATAACATATGCTTTGAGTTTATGGTAATTTATGAAGATTTTTGTTTTATTTTCTCTTTTAGTGGAATTTCAAAGAAATTAGCAGTTACTCTTTCTGTAAAATAATTAACATTTCCTTAAGAGTTTAGATGATTTGATTGACTAATTGTCTCTTTCAATTCATTGATTTTTCGATACATATCAATATTTCTGCTCATAAATAAATATATATACAGAGTGTTTATAATTAAACGACCCAACATTAAAGTTTTCTAGAGACAAAACTATTGTTCATAAAGTTGTTAAATTTTGTGAAAGACATAATACAGGGATGGGAATTTGTTTAAGGGAAAAAATTCGCATTAGACAGTGATTTTCAATAAAATACACATTTAGCATTACGATAGTTTAGAAATTTTATTTATTAACTTAACCTGATTCTAAAGACAGCTTTTCACGACATGTTCCTAGCATTTCCCAATTAGCATTGCGGTTAACTGTGAAACATGCTGTCTTACCATCACATACCAGATGGTATCTGAAAATGAGGACCGTCATACAGAATTTGTTTGTTTATAACCAAATTTGTGTGTATACTAATTAATACTAAATATATTTGTGTATATACTTAATTAATACTAAATGTGTGTATACTAAAAATGTAAACTAAATGTGTAATTCTTTAAAAATCCGGCCTCCTAATTTTTTTTTCTCAAATAAATCCCCATACCTTTATTAAGTCCACCACAAATTTTCACAACATTATGAACTAGTTTCGTCCGTAGAAAACTTTAAAGTAGGGTCGTTCAATTATGGGCACCTTGTATATTATTTTTTCTTGAATCGTATAAGCACTTTTAAAAATAAATTTCAGCACATTAAGAAACCTACTTTTTGAAGAGTTTTTGCATTTTTTCTTTCGTGATACGCGGCATTATTTCCTACTGCTGCTAATTAAATGCAATTTAACATACTAAAACTTTATTTTTCTTGTGTTGCGTCTAGTGGATGACTTTTGCGATTGACCATTAGGGTTTTCTATTGCAGAAAGAATAAAGAACTAGTAGGTAACTGTGATCGCAGAACGCACAAAGCGTTTCGTTTAATATTACGTCATAAACATATATACTTTACTTATACTCTTATACTTTAATTAAATAATATAAATGTAAAAATTATAATTATCCTTATAATGTACTAATACAAGATACCCTCACCCGGCAGCGTACTCCAAATAACAAAGGGGCCTCCACTGCATGCGGCACCGAATAGCAGGCGTGCATCACATGCACTGCATATACATATTAATTTCATATTCCAACATCAGGGTGCGCATTTGGAAGAGGGGACGGGATGTGCATAATATGAAAGAGTAGTCACAGAGCTTTCCACTGATGTAACACATGAGGGGTGTCGGCTGAGGTTACAAAAGTGCCCCCGTTGGAAAACTGGGCTGGAGGAGGAAATATATGCATAGTTTGAAAGAGTGGTCACATTACGTTCCAATGATATATCATATGAAGGGTGTCACAAGATTTAGAAAAGTGGCTCCGGTGGTCAAAGTTGGGTTAGGTGAATGGAAGGAGCTTAATATAAAAGAGTAGTCACAGGACTTTCCTATGATATATCACATGGGGTGTTGAGAAAAACTGAGGAATTTGCACCTCCAGGGTGCCTATTCTTGCGTCCCCGGAATTCACGCACCCCCGTCTTCATAAATAATACTATTTCTCAGAGGAACTCTTAAATAAAAAACCACATCTAAAATTATATTTATTGTAAAAACAGGTACAAAAAAAAATCGCGCGCACTTCTCCCTCCCCCTCCTTGTTTAAAATATATACGTGTTATCAAATATCTGAAATTTTAAAATCGATCAGAAACATCGGACGGGAAAAAAGATAATTAGTGGAGAAACGCTTATATTTTAATAACATGCGCTGCTAAAGTATTTCTTTTTCTTTATAAGAATCGAATGTTTGATAAAATAAAAGATCTTAATAGATTTTTATAAATATTACATATTTGGAATCAACGTCGAAAAATATTAGTAGATGCATTTGCACTAATTGTAAAAATTTTAACCCCCTCAAAAAAATCCTAGTCAAAAATTATCTGTGCTTTTACCAGCTGGCTATCTTTCAAGGTTATTCGGTAATCACAATCTTTGAAATTATTTGAAAGGTAATAAATAAGTTTATATAAATCGATTTTTAATGGACATTTTCACTTCCAGGTGGAATGAGTCCATCAGAAGAAAATGATCCATTCCAAAGTTAAATTTGGGACTCTGTGTCTTTATTTATTTGTATATTTTTTTTTTATCGGGGGCGACACTAAATTTTAAAAAATCAAAATTCACGTTCTCTAGTTTTATAAATAATTTCGAAATAAAGAAATTCCGAAATTTTATAAAGTAAAGATTTTTTTTTTATTAACTCAATTTCAAAATTTATTTCAATTGTTTTTTACTTGACTTTGTACACAAATTTTTTGCGATAGTTAGAAAGGAAATGCCAAGCATTTGGCACGCTCATAAAGAAGTCAAAGTCTGTACAGAAAAATTAAAATCAATTTTTATAGGGCATATAGAGAAAATATTATTAAACTGATGAAACCGGACTGTTCGTACGAATTGTTTCCTAATGTGAATTTCTGTTTAAAAAAATAGATGAATATATCATCGGTAAAATATCAAAAGCTTCACTGTTTTATTATGTTGTAACGTGTCAAGGAAATTTGAAATCCGTCTTATAATAGAAAACCCCTCAATCCTTAGAGAATGAATTCGAAATATTGGAAGGAACTACCTTTATTAATTGAATGTATGTATAATAATTTTTAATTATTGGATGATGAAAAAGCAATGAAAATTTCTCTTATTTTTTAAAAACGAAATTTCCATTCGCTACATTGAAAATTTTTAAATTTTTAAAAATTAGCTCGCACTGTAAGAGTGATATACAACTCTAAATTAATGTAAGCTTTTACTACGGCATATCATTTCATAATTAAATTATCAGAACACATATGCACACATTGGAAAACATTTATTCCTCCATTCTGGCAAATAAGGCAACATACCATAATGGATACCGGGCGCGTTTTCGCTCTTGTATGCTGCAACGGCAACTTAAGGGTGTTCTCAAACACAAAAGGGCAACTTTCTGACATAAGTTTTAATTTAGTCACATAAAGTTATATTTTCGAAAATGCATGAAACTAGATGGTGTTGTTGTTCAGAAACCATGTCATCGAGTTGTTTTTTCACATTTTTTGGCAAACGCAATAGATCCTTCAGAAAATTGTGTCAAAGTGGGTGTTTTGAACAGAATTTCGACGAGAAGGAAGAAAAAACACTCAAGAGCGGGCGAAAAACGTGTTTGTCACGTGATCGAATTCGCTTATAACTCAATAGGTAATTGATGGATCAAAAAATGAAAAAAAAAACAGTTCAATTCCAAATTACGTCCACGGCCAGTCTTTCCAGTGTTATATCTTTCCGTTAAAAAACGAATTTGTAAATATGTCAAATCATTTTCCGCTTGTTGAGCAGAGCAGTTAAGAACAGCCTTAAGAAGAGAGAAATGGATTCGGTTATAACAGTGAGTCCCAAAAAAATGCGACTGAATGGACCTTATGCACGCGACCTGAGGTCGAGGCTAAAATTCGTCTGCTGGCTGTATTTACTGGCGGTGTTCAGTAGTCTATGGAGTGTGAGTTATTAATGCTTATTTGTTAAAAATACAGTAAAAAAAATATTTGTTGTAGCAGCATATACTTGATATATTGTAATATAAATTCAAATTGTTGTTCTTTATGCGAGAAAATTCCCTAAGTTTGCAAAATTTCTATTAAAATGTATGCACTCAACCTGGATCAAGACTAAAGTCGTCTGCTAGCTGTGTTTGCGCCTGCGCATATGGACATTCTGGCGGTGCAGGGGCTAGAATAACAGATCAACATACCGCCATAAAATCCATTATAAAGCAAACCTCGATGCTAAAAAACCCCAGTGTGTCTACTGTGAGAAGTACGAAGGGAAAGATGATGAACAAATATATCAGGTCAGTAGTTTAACTAAGGTAAAAATTGGTTCGAATGGCCGCTGCAATCTCAGAATTGGGTAGTGCATGCACGATTGAATACTACAAGCAATGCTGAAGATGTCCAAGCTGCGGATATTAATTATCACGCATTGTGCTATACCAAGCTTAAAACTGAAGCCCGTGCTACCAAGAACTCATCGAAGAGCACTTTCCATCAGCAAACTTACGATCCGTTAATAATTGCACAGCTCTTAGTTTTAGTTAAAAGTAACAACTCTCCTTAGAAGGTATCATAAATGAAAAAAATGTATGAAAGGAGTCTTGAAACCGAGACATCTGATTGTTTAGGTGCAGAAGTTCACTCCACCATGTTCGAGGAGCACTTGTTAAAGAAACTAGGATCAGACTGGCACTCGTTCAAGGATGGCTAAGAGGTTTATATTTTCCATAAGAAAAAAATCGGTGCAGCTTTAGCAGAAACTGCTCGCATATAAGTTACAGAAGATGAAGATGATAAAATTGTGGACGTTGCTGTTTTATTGAGGAAATACATCCTTTTGCAACAAATGCCTTTCAATGGTTCATTTAGTTCAAGTTGTCTAAATAAACCTGTCCCAAAGCCTCTTTTATCCCTGATAGATATCATGTTCCATGGATCAAGCACCATAGCAGAAATTATCACAGAGGATGACCAGGTTAATATAAGTGCTATTATCAAAGTGGTGTGCACCATTTCTCAGATGACTTGTAGCAACTCAACGAAACAACCCAGTCAAGCTATCACTCTGTGTCCAACAAAAGGGCAGAGAAACATCCTTTCCTCTGTACTTTGGATTGAACCTTCATTCCAAAGACAGGCAGAAAGAAAATATCCGAACATTACATTCCCTGGGCATTTCAATTTTACATGATCGTGTCATGGATGTTTCGTAGCATCTTGCACAAACTGTCTGTAAGCGATGGCGAAATGATGGAGTCATTGTATCTACAAGCATGAAGAGGAACGTGTTTTTGACAACTGCAGTGGACAACATTGATGAGTCAGGTCGTTATGAAACTTCATGGAGCTGCCATGTCTCTGACCAGTCATCTCACTCATGATAATATTGGTGAAGACCCTCCACCTCTAAATCTACAGCAAGCACCAGAATAATGTTGGACTTGCAACACGCAGCTGAGCAAGGACATGCCAAAGCGTACCTCATAATAGTGGACACAGATGTGGTTGTTTTGGCCTTATATCACTTCAAACGGTTATGGATAGCCTTTACAGTATATGACAGATTTATGTATAGCCTTTGGATCTGTAAAGATCTTTAAAGAGATTTCAATCCATCCCATCTCTCAACAGATTGGACCTGAACGCCCCGAAGCCCTTCTCTTTTTTCATGCATTTACGGGGTGTGATGTAACATCAGTGTGATCTAGCATCATTGATGTTTGGAATAGTAAAAAAGAAGGCATGGAATGCATGGGCTGCTTATCCTGAGATCACTGACACGTTCATTGACATCCCAAATACACCGAATAGTTTCACGTTACAATCACAGCATATGGCTCTTCTTGAACTTTTGCAGTTCTGATGTACAGTAAAAACCGTGGTGCAGATTCAGTCAATGATGCAAGAAAATTGATGTTTACCCAAAGTCTAAAGTCTCTTGAATGTACACAACCATCACAATGTGATTTATTTCAGCATACAAAGCGAGCTCTGCTCATTACCGCATTCATTTGGCAGATGTCGCTGTCCAAATCACTTGATATTCCTGATTGTAGTAAATGGGGTTAGGAATGGAATGATAGACCCAAAGAATGGGTACCCAACTAGACTGATCTTCCAGATGCAATCCACGGATGTTCATTGCTACTGAATTGCGGTTGTTTGGTCTCATGCACAGGCAGATGTGAATGTTACCAAGCTGGGATTCGCTGAAGCCCACTATGAAAGTGTCAAGAAGGATCTACAAACAACTCACATAATACATGAAGTAACAAGTATATATTATGTTGCAAACCTGTAAATTACGTAAAATTCTATCATATTTGTGTCAACCATTCATGTTTTTTTTATATTTTGTAATTAATAAATTACATCGAATTAATAAAAAAATTGCTTCTTTACTGTCTAATCAGATATAGTAAAGTGAGGACAGACGCCGCGGCGGGACAGATGCCGCAGAGATTGTATTGGCAACTGTAGCGCTCCCTAGGCCAAATTATTTCGTTGTGTGCCTAAGTGCTGTCTGCTGTGTTGTATGCGTTTCCACTGCTAAACTATTAGTATTTAAATATTTCTGCTAGCTTTTATGCTTCAAACCTGCGTGCTAAGTTGCTAAAATTATTCTAATAAAGTTTTATTGCATATTTTAAGCCAAATAAGCAGAGATTTCATACAAAACCGATTTCAATTGTAGAATAGATAGTCGTAGAATACAGACATGTGCTTGCCCTTCTCTCGTGTCGCTCACATGACGCAAAATGGCGGCGAGGCATCTTGCCCTCCACTATGGGACAGATGTCGCACAGAGGTTGAGGGACAGATGCCTCAAAATATATTTTTGTTTTTCGGTTCAATAAATTCATCACTGCGATTTAAGTATAACTAACATTTAAATGAAGGTATATTAGCGCATTCTGCCATTTATCAAAATATTCTCAGCAACAATGCTGGTTCTCTATGTGTGAATAAGAAAAACATAGACCCTTTGCAATTCCAACCATCTAAACTGTTAAACAAAATATCTGCTATCCCAATGGTCAAAAGGGCCATACAGCCAAATAAGAGAAAGCAAAAGGATGCAAATATTACAAGCAGAGAGTTTATAAACAATATAAAAGAAGAAGAAAATAAAAAGCAAAAGAAACTAGAAAGCGTCAAAGAACGACAGCTTGGTGGAAGAAAAATGTTTTAAAAACAGAAAGGAAATATCAACTTGAACACACCTTACTTGAGGAAGAAACTAAAATAAGAGTCATCTTCCGATAATGGCGAAATTGTTCCTTTTATAGATTCGGATGCCAGCATTGGATTGGAATTTGATTACTCTGAATTTACTGAGTGTCTGGAGTCTTATCAAGAAACAAAGTTTACAGCGGACAGGGTTCAGTGCATCAAATTCAATCGATAGCTGCATGACAAAGGTTAACTTTACTTTTGGAACGGGAAGTGTCATGTGATTGTGGGCGGATGGAAATGCAAAATTAAAGAAAGAGAGGAAAGGCTAAAAAAATTAGACTGTTGCCTAAATAGAATATAACTAATACTTACATTAAGAGCAAACTGCACTATTTGCCTGGATGTAAACCAGTGATTTATATCTTTTTTTTGTAATTATGTTATCCATTCACGTAAATTCAAATGTTTTTCGTTTCATTTTCCTTTTTTGTCTTAAGTTTTATTTTTCGAGCTTACACTTTTGCAATTTCGTTACACTTTTCACAATTTAGTGATATATATATAATTTATGTAAGTGTACTTTTATTTATTTTCTTTTTAAGTAGTTCGAGGAAATAAAAATGTGATTTACTTGAAAAAAAAATAAACATCATAGCTTTTTTTCTCCATGCGGCATCTGTACCACACCCCATGCGGCATCTTACCCAGCACATAAAAAATGATGTTAAAAAAGGACGTTTGGGAAAATAATTATGTCTGCTTTATTAAGAGGGCTTTAACTTTTTTAACATTTGATTCTAAAGGGTTTGATTAATGATTTCTGGTACTTAGTTTGTTGTTTTCTGCTTTATTGTACATTTTAAAAGAAAAAAAGTAAAACTGCGGCATCTGTCCCCAATTTACTATACGTTATAACCTTGAAATTGATTTCGAAACATAAATTAGACCGGAGAAATGGATTCCTCGTATTCTAGAACCTATAAAAAGTGATAGTACGTAAAGTTTTGTGTCTAATAGAAGCCCATCTATTAAAAATACCAACACGGATGGCGGCCATATTGGATTTCTTGCAAACAGGCCACCAGAGGGCGCGCACAAGTTGTTTGCGATGGTTTCCTTAAAACTTAAGACCATACCTAAAATTATACCAAATTTCAAAGACTTGGCACAAAGTGCACGATTCTCATAAATTCCCCCACGCTATTATTCTATACGTGTGAAAACACCTATTATTTCCTAAACATGAAATGTCCCTGCAGTTAAGTTTAAACAACCGAGCTTTCTGAACAAGAAATTTAACAAGATTTACCATTCCCTCATTTGAATAAACCCGTATCTTCATTTTAAATTAGCCATCTATAAAGTGCTCACTGGCCTACTGGTTATGATGCTGGATTCAAAGGTTCAAAGCCAAGGGGATTCACGGAAGAACGAGAGACGTATTTTTAAAAAAATTCCCCTCTTCAGATTGAGGAAATTTTCTGCCCTACAACGAAAAACAAAGAACGGAAATTTCTTCAATTCTCGGATATATACCGGTAGCAGTGCTGCCAGGGATATTTCCGTGAATTGAAGAAAATGTTTCTGATAGTGTAATGTCATTCATTAGTACACCCCCTTTAAACAGCTAACAACTGATTGTTCATCACTACTTCCTCTCTCTCAAAATGTATTCATTGTGGTTGTTGTGAATTGCCTATCACTCCCCATCATTACTATCAAATTTCCTGCTAATTGATCTCTAAGTTTTGCAATTACTGTTGTTAGCTTATCGGTGTCACTTTGTTTTGCAAAACATCCGATAGTACAGTGCGTCACAAAAGTATATGTACAAGCGATTTTTTGAAATAACAGTTCAAAAAAAGAAACCATAACCACGAAAAAAAGGATAAGCATACGGAATCAATAATACAAGTTTATGACAACAAAGAAATAAAGTATAGGTTTTACAAAATTTTTGCAAAAAAATAAAAATCAAAGTAGGCTGTCGTAAAAATATGTGGACTTTTCGACTATTTTGCATTTAAATTCAAATTTTGGAAACGTCCCTTTGAATTATCTTGAAAACCTTGAAAAGTATGCTTCAAACTAGTGTTTGGAAAATGTGTGATTGTAAAGAGAACCAATTCTGCTGTACTTGTTGCTTTAATTCCTGAATATTAAAAAATTGGAGATCATGAGCATATTCATGAGCAATACTCCCCAAAGGGTTTCAGTTGGATTTAGGTCTGGGCTGATGGCTGATCAGTCTATAACAGTCACCTGATTCTGCGTAAACCAAGCTGTTGTTGAGTGACAGGTGTGAATCGACGTATTATCCTCTTGGGATATTCACTTTACCTTTCCTAATTTTTTTCTAAACGGAAGTAGATTGCTTTTAAGGACATTTTAATAATACTCAGAGCACCCACGACAATTATGAAAAGCAATACCATTGTTGCATTCGAACAAATTGCACCCCGTACCATGAGAAAGTCCCCTCCTTGTTGTAGACTAAAGCACTCAAGAGATTCTAGTCTCAGATCATGCCATTACTATGCCTAGCCATCAGGGCCATCCAAATTGATTTTGTATTCGTCACTGAAGAAACACTTAACAATTCATCTTCCCAAGGCATGCGTTTTTTAGTTCAAAGAATGCCTGCATTTCTATGGTGTACTTCCAGCATAGTTGTCCGACACATTCTTCGATTTTTTTAATTTTGCTTGCCAGTATGCAACGGTGAACAGTAGATCTTGTAACAGAAAACGCTAAAGTCTTCGAAATTTCACGAAGGAACTTCTTTTGGGTTGAAACTGCAAGCAAAATTTCTGTGTCTTCTCGTAAAGATGCTTCTCTTGGTCGATCTGAACGTTGTTTTGCAAGCACATTGACACTTTTTCATATAATTTCATTAACTCAGGATCTCATAATAATCATCGATTTTAAATCAGCAGCAAAGAATTTAACGTTGAGTGGAATTTTCTCACTCTTCGACAATTGAAGAACGAGTAGCGATTTTATATTGCGAAGTGGTAACCTCACATGTACAGAACGCAGAAAATGCAATTTTTTGATACGGTCGTAAGAAATGTCCATATATTTTTGGACAGCTTACTTAGAATTTTATTTTGTAACAAAAATTCTGTAAACCTATACTGTATTTCTTTGTGGTAATAATAATATATTATGATTCCATATGCTTATTATTTTTTTTTCGTAATTATGGCTTCATTTTTTGAGCTGCTATTTAAAAAAATCGCTTGTCCATATACTTCTGAGACGCACTGTAGAATTTGGGAGAATTTATTAGCTGCATCGATCGCTAATTTACAAGATGGCGATTTTTGTGGATTGTCGTATTTTGATCCATCGCTAATATTTCTAAACGAAATAAAAATAACCGCCTTTCTTCTGTAGTTCGCTACTGTGTTTGGTATGATGTAACAATTTCAGAAACTGGTTTCTCTTTAAAAATGCGGAAAGTTTGTACATTCAGAATATTTTCAAAATGACATTTTATAAATATATGCAATTACGGAAAAAAATTTATCGTATAAAAACTTCACTACTGATCTTTTTAACATTAGCAGTTTATCGACCATGTACGTCGACTTTTTTTATTATGAATACGAATACTTCCCTAAATAAATAAAAATTTAAAACGTTTAGAGACAGAGAAATTTTATTGTGAATTAGAGGGAAATCGTCTAATCATAAGAAAAACTCCCCATAGATTTGAATATATTCTGCAAATCTTAAATTTATCTTAAAAAAACAATTTCACGAAATGTACCTAAGAATTTCAAAATATTTCGTTTTGATGATATTTACTAAAACTTCGAAAAAATACTCAATTAGTTAAGTTTATGATTTATTATAAAACTTTAAATATAATTACTCATATTTCTTTAACAAAGAATTACAGTCTGTAATAAAAATAAAATACTAATGATTCCAAAACTAAAAAAGTAAGAAAAAAATGTTATTGGAATTTACTTGTTTATACATTTTATTTTTTCAAATCTTCTCCGAAAAGTGATTATTAAGACGTTATAAGGGGGCTTTTTTTTCACAGAATTCCTTAAAAGGATCTCTTTTGCTTAAGTAGTATATTAATAGCTTAAAATATTTATCCTTATTAATCTTTTTTATACATCCAAATACTCCAAATTATGTACCTACTCACAATTGTTCCAAATGAAAAAGAAACCTTTTTAATACTTATATAATCTGTCCACTTTATTATAGGGCTTTTAACCACTTCTCATTCCAAACTTATCTGATAAGCGATTACCTGTCAAAATTATTCGTTTTCTTTTTATCATTATAATGATTTCTTTTTTCAGACACATTTAATACTCCAGTGATTTATATCTCATTATTTTACTTTTCTTAATTAAGAGAAGAAAATTATCACTAAAAAACAAAAGAATTTTCTCTGTAATATAATTGTCAGCTAATGATTTCGGAATAAAGCCGAAACAGTAAGATTATTTTTTTCTTGGTATACGTTTTTAATGAACAAAATTAATTTCATGTGGAATTATGTTTTCATTTGCATAAAAATTAATACATATAGAGATATATTTACTTAATAATGGGGGGGAGGGGATCAAATCTTTATTTTTGACATATTTTATGTGACGTGACTTTTATCAGTGTCTTTTTAATGCATTATATCCTTTTTCATTCTTTCACAGTTAATTATAACGTAATTTAGAAGATCTATGAAATTCAACTCTTAATTGTCTGAGCGAAGCGAAGGCTAATACTCAGCGAAATATTACTGTCCGGACACATTACAACTACGATGGATATTAACGCCATGTCCTACTAAAAAAAAAGCCTAATAAAAACCTTTCGTCAAGCATAACTCAAAAAATATTTGTCGGATTTCGTTTCTGATTGCACCAGAAGGTACCTATGAGGGTCACCTACTGAATGCACCTACTATGAAAAATAAGTTCCAAACCGTTTAAAAATTATATTAAAAAAACTGATAAAAAAGCACAATTTATCTGCATACGTCACAGAAATTTGGTGTGCGTCACTTTCACCTGTGGATGTTTTCGTAGACAACTGGTTTGTACACATGGAGCAAATAAAAAAAAAATACGCATGCAGTAATATTGAATAGATCAGTTTCAACCACGTGATCACAAACCATGCAACAACCCGTGGCAACCAGTTTTGGTGGGCAAACAAATAATAATACAGTACTCCGTACCACGGTGACCGGTTTCAGCCTGTTGTATGACATACAATTGTGGATGATTAAAACAAAAGACATGAGTGTTTATTGCTCCGGGAGGTTATCTTTCTCTGGATGTGTCTGTCTATCATACAGCATGCAATTTTCTTGTAAAGGATGATATTATTATGCAGTAAAACCTCCATAACGGACACACCCGATTAGTGGACACCTCTATTTAGCGGGCATTTTTTCGATTACCAACTCTTAAATAACTGTACATTTTTTACTCTCAGTAGCGGACACCTCCAAATAGAGGACAAATTCTGCCCTCCCGAAGTATTCGCTATTCAAAGATTTTACTGGTAAAACCTCCATAACGGACACACCCGATTAGCGGATACCTCTATTTAGCGGACATTTTTTCGATTACCAACACTTAAATAACTGCACATGTTTTACTCTCAGTAGCGGACACCTCCAAATAGAGGACAAATTCTGCATTCTCGAGGTGTCCGCTATTCAGAGGTTTTACCGTATATATTATTGATAGTTATTTTACAGGGCCGCACAAAAGAATGAGAATATATGAAACGAATATAAACTAAATTCGGGATTGGTAGATCGCTGATGGTAATGTAATTTTAGGATGTTGTTACAGTCATCTGCAGTATGTTTTTAGAGTTTCGTTCATCTAACGAAACCCTACCTGTCTCACTCCTTTGTTTGTGTGTCTGTCTGTCCGTCTGTCACAGAGCCCGTTTTCAGAAACTATATATGTCGGAGACTTGAAAATTTGCATACTTATAGCTGAACACTTGCGATAACACGATAAATCATAAAATTTTGAAAAAGTCATATTTAACCCTCCAGTCTCTAACTTCTGTATTTTAAGCAATTTTTTTAATTCAGCCACTAATTAAGTTGGAGACATGAAATTTTGCATACTTATAGCTGAACACCTCACATCCAACGACAAATAATAAAATTTTGAAAAAGTCTAATATTTAATCCTCTGGGGTCTAACTTGTGTATTTTAAGCAGTTTTTCTAAGTCAGCCCCTAATTAAATTGGAGAAATGAAATTTTGCATACTTATAGCTGAACACCTCACATCAAACGACAAATAATATACTTTTGAAAAAGGTCTAATATTTAACCCTCTGGGCTCTAACTTATGTATTTTAAGCAATTTTTCTAACTCATCCCCTAACTAAGTTGGAGACTTGAACGTTTGCATACTTATAGCTGAACACTTGCGATAACACGATAAATCATAAAATTTTGAAAAAGTCATATTTAACCCTCCAGTCTCTAACTTCTGTATTTTAAGCAATTTTTCTAACAAAGCCCCTAATTAAGTTAGAGACATGAAATTTTACATACATATAGCTGAACAGCTCACATCAAACGACAAATAATAAAATTTTGAAAAAGTCATATTTAACCCTCCAGTCTCTAACTTCTGTATTTTAAGCAATTTTTCTAACAAAGCCCCTAATTAAGTTAGAGACATGAAATTTTACATACATATAGCTGAACACCTCACATCAAACCACAAATAATAAAATTTAGTGAAAAAGACTATAATTTAACCCTATGGGCTCTAACTTATGTATTTTAAATAATTTTTCTAACTCAGCCCCTAATTAAGTTGGAGACAATAAATTTTGCATACTTATGAACACCTCATATCCAACGACAAATAATAAAATTTTGAAAAAGTTTATTATTTAACCCTCTGGGCTCTAACTTGTGTATTTGAAGCAATTTTTCTAACTCAGCCCCTAATTAAGTTGAAGACATGAAATTTAGCATACTTATCCAACGAACACCTCACATAAAACGACAAATAATAAAATTTTTAAAAAGGTCTAATGTTTAACCCTCTGGGTTCTAACTTGTGTGTCTTACAATTTTTCTAACTCAGCCCCTAATTAAGTTGGAGAATTGAAATTTTGCATACATATAGCTGAACACCTCACATCAAACGACAAAAAATAAAATTTTGAAAAAAATCTAATATCTAACCTCTAATATTTTGTCTCGCGCAATTTTTAAATTTAAACTGTTTTGCAATACTATTTTTTGTTCATTTTGCATAATAAGTGTAATGTAAAAATCCACAATTTGGAAACCAAAATTGTGAAAAGATACGTACATGTGTATTAAAACATGGCGGAGGCAACTAAAGTAATCCGGAATCGAAATAATTTATAGTTAATTTTTAATTAATAAAAAACCACCAATTTAACAGCAATTTCTTATCGCATTTAAACATTTTACGTAATACCAATTGTCAACAATTAAAAAACACAATAAAATTATTACTACAACATTTAATATTCTACTGCAAGATTTCCACGTGAAAAATGAAAATGAAATAAATAGTTTGCCGAATTAAAAAAAAGAAAAGAAGGTGAATACTGCGTCATAACTTTTCTATTGCAAGATATTCACGTAAAAGAATGAAAATGAAATAAATAGTTTGACGAATTTAAATGAAAGTGAATGTAACTTCATAACTTTTCTATTTCAAGGTTTCAACGTGAAAGAGGAAAATATTACTTCATATTGGAAATATAAAGGACGTGGTGGATATAGTATAACGTCATATGACGTTATACTATGAAAAATGATACTATGAGTATGACTATACTATGAGTATACTATGTATGAGTATATATGAGTATACTATGAGTATACTATGAGTGTGAAAAATGTATTGAAGCATGATAAAAACCCGATTAGGGAAATATTGGCGTATTTTAACATTATTGCTCCAATTATAAATTGAAATAAGTTCATTTATAGCTGTATTCTTTTGCGTCTGTTATATGCATTTATACATTTTTATGTAGCGTTTTCATGTGATTCATTCATACAACATTTCGACTGCTTTTTTAAATTTTTGTTTTGTGTTGTAAGTTAAATTTTGAAATTGATTTTTGAGAACGAACATCCTTCAAATTCTGGGCAACGCCGGGCACTTTAGTTTGTAACAGATAAATGGCTTTTGTATCTGTACATCTAATGCTAATATTATAAAGCGTTATAATATTATAAAGTGTATAATATTATTAATGCTTGTACGTTTGTGAGGTGTTATCTCTGAAACTACATAGCCAACTTAAAAAAAATGTTGGTGGCCATCCTTGCTCCGAAAAAAAGACTATTTTATGTCAGTGCAAGAACCTACATCGCTGCAGGAGCAAAAAAGTTCTAAAATTGCGATTTCTGCGATATTGATTGGGTTAGAAACTTTAAATTTAGTGCGGTAGTTACTTTTAAGATGTAAATACTCGTAATGAACACTCTCTAAAAGGTTCAATTTGACGGATAAACGTAAAAATTTCTAGAAAGGTTTTAAATTATGATTTATTTGGAATACTGAAATTTTTGGGATACTGTTGGGGTTAGAAACTAGAACTTTGGCATGGTAGTAATTAATAAGATGTAAATGCTCGTTGTAGAACGAATTCTAAAAAATCGAAAGACTAAACAAAGCGGAAAAAGATCTAAAGGTGATCTAAGTAACGAAGTACATGGAATTGTTAGAAATATAAACATGAAAATTGACATGGCTGTATTTATCATGACGTAAAGTCTCGCAATAGAACAATTTCTAAAAATGTCGTTATATAAAACAGTGCAGAAACAAAAAACTTTCGAAAATTTTCTATTTCTGTGTTACTGCTGAGCCCAAAATCTTGAAATTTTGCTTCGGGTTAGTTTTAAAATATACAATTGTCTCTATGAATGGTTTCTAAAAAATTTAAAATTTAAAAAGATGAAATTACCGGAAAGCGATCTAAATTACCATTAATTTGGAATTATTAGGTACATCAACTTTAAATATTTCATAATGCTGCATTTCCTCCGCAAAATATGCAATTTAAATGCAACAAAACTGATAGAGATACCCACTTAGCATTAAATAAATTGTGTAAATATTGAATAAAGACCTGTATGAAACAGCGAGTATGTTGCCCGAAAGTACTTGTTAAAGTGTTCCTTCTCTAGGCTTTTCTCTTTCTCGCCAAGGCCACTAACAGAGAGAAGTGCCGTTTTAAATGTGATATGAATTTTTTATCCGATTCATTTTTCTAGACATTTTATCATAAGGCCATATTCTCAATTGTCATTAGTAGATTTTTTATATATTAACTTATTCTGGTGAAATTTCATAATCGTGTTCATATTAGCGTATGTTAGCTTGCATGATTTACTGAATAAATATGTATGGATTTGTAAATTATTTCAAATGACACTTTGACAGCTCAAAAGTTATGCAGACGATATATTCAGATCTTGTGTCATACTTTATGTTGTAATCATTGCCGATTTCTTTTATTTAATACATGCTAAATACAGCTCAACTTGTGCAGAATATGTTTGAAAACAAAACAATACAGTGTACGTAGTGGCCAGCATACACTCATAATTTAAATCCGATCGAGCGTATCTAAAACCCACTCTAACGAAGCATTGCATGCCACTGTTGATGCATTCGGTACTTTGATACTATATCAGATTTTGAGGAGAGAATTCCTTAAATGCTATCGACAACCTCATTGCATCCGTGGAAAACAGATATTGTACAATATTAACTATTCCGGGGGAGCACACACCATATACAGTATAGTCCATTCTTTTTAAACATCATATATTTGTCATTTAAAGTTACTCAAATTGGTGCGGAGCGTCTGATTATGGTTTTGACTTCATTTTATACAGTTAAAATTCCGATATAAGTAATTTAGTGTTTCATTTTCTATTTTACTTTTAATATATTGCGTACTTTCAATTTTATACCCATGCATGGCTGTTTTGAATGGTTTGATTTCCCATTTTTTTAAACAGTGTATACGAATTTATGTATAAGATTTTGTAATTCTACGATTCGTTTATTTTCATCATTTCAATTTATCGCAGTATATGGACAATTAAAGATAACATCTCATTTTCTTTGCTTCCACATGTTATTATTAAATCTATGTTCTCAGCAATATCGCTCAGACTAATCCCTCTGAGGGAAGTCCTAGTGTTAAATTATGAAAGGTTGTAGAAAAAAGGGGTAAATTGTCCTTTGATGATTTTTTTAAGTAGACAGCGTTCTTTTCCACTTTCTAAAACGTATGTACAGGAAGTTTCGTGCAAATCTGTCAAAAATTGAAGATTTGTATAAAGGACATACACACAGAGAACGGCTTTTTTACATATAGATGTTTTTTTTTTTTGTTGCTGTTGTTTGTGAAATGTTTACAATTAACTATGATGCAATTTTATGTAGAGTTTTTTAGACATTCACACGTTTATTAAAATGAAAATATTCATACATTTATGTATACAAATTATTTTCCATATATATATATATATACCTATTTTCTAGATAGATTATGTACAAACAGTAAGGGTTGTTCTTAACTAATAACAAATATTTAAAGGTTGCACAAATAGCAGAATGTTTTTTATATCAAGGAACCTTAATTTAAAACAAAATAATATTGCGCTAACGAGTTTTTAGATATTATGATAACAGAGTTTTTTGTTTCTATAATTCTTACAATTAAAGGTGCTACACTGTAAAAAAAAAATCTGTAAAGTTACTAAAGTTTTTTCTAGGAAATTTGGATTCCTAGAACTTTTTATGTAACGGCAACAACAAAAATTCGTGTAATAGATACAATTTTGCGACGAAAATCAAAATATCTGTAAGGTTACTAAGAATTTTTTAGAAAACTGCGATGCCTAGAACTTTTCATGTAACTGCAACCAGGTTACAGATAAAATTTTAGTAAGATTACTGTAATTTTGGCAGATTCATTTGTAAAGTTACAGATTTTTGTATCTTTACAAAAACTGATTTTGTAGATTTGCAGCTGTTCTCGCACAGTTACAGATGAAAGTTTAGTAAGCATGTAACTTTACATCAGTAGAACTACATTTTTTTTTTTACAGTGTTCATATTTTTTTCGTGTGTGAAGACTGTCCTGGAAATATTTTCTTCTACAATAATTACAATCACTCTTAATATATTTCATTTTATGTATTGAAAGTATGATGATAGATTTTAAGCTATATACACAAGATCGCATTTGAAACCTTTTATGTTCTGAACAGCACAGAAAATATATCTGTCTTAACTTTTCAATAATCAAATATGATTGATGACCAGCAACAGCGAGGGACGTTATAAGAATCCACTCCTTTCTTTTGTGAGGTGATTTGCACTTCAAAATCCATCAGTATAAAATGTTATTTATAAAATGGTGAACATTTATTGCTAAACATAATAGATGGTTTTACAGTCAATAGATTGCAAATGGACGCTAGACTATGATTTATTGTTATCTGCTATACTTGAAACAGAAAATAAAAACTAGTATTTAAAACTTCCTTATCGATTTGTTAAAAAATGTCATTTATTTCGAATACTGCCATACAGATTGGTTGGTTGATTTTTGACGGCCGATTATCTACTCTAGGGATATAGTTCCGAGGGGACAGTGCCCTTTGTGGGGGTCTTTCTAAGGGAATCTAATCCGTATTTACGAATGGAAAATCCATGGCTCGAAGAAAACCACGAAAACTCTGAACGATTAGGCCGTCGGGCTCGATTGGGTTCGAATCCAGCACCTCCCGTCTACCAGTTTCGAGAGCAGAACCTCTCAGCCAGTGGTGGGACACTGCCATACAAAAAAACTTACAAATGGTTTCATAGATGATACATGTATAAGTTGAATTATTTCCATTATTCTTCAACTTTGAAATATGTAATTCTGAAAACAGGAACTACGCAGGTCGTAGGAATTATATATGTGTATATATATATATATATATACTAGGGGGCTCTGTCCCCTGCAAGCTACGCTCACCAACACCCGTTACAACACCGCAGAATCTTAAAGCACACTAATTTGATTGGTTTTTAAAAGATTAGGGACGATTGAATTATAATGAAAAAACCTATACCGATTTCCCTGTAAACGGGTTTCCATTCAATTCCCTTTGATTGCGAAAATTTAAGGCCGAATCAGTTGCTGTTAAGACATCTAATGGATGCTTTCGTGTTTGATTAAAGAAGATCAGTTAAACATTTGAAAAGAAGCTAAAATAAAATGAATTAAGTAAACAGAGTCTTTGCCAACCGGCGGTTTTTAACAGCGTTATAAAACGATTGATATAATACAATTTACTATGATTACTGCAATTTAATGCTTTAACCCCTTCAAGGGCGGTGGTTCATTTTTGGACCACTTAATTTTAATTCTTAAATACCACATTGGCACCAGAATATTGGAATTAAAATTTTTCTTTTATTAAGTAAGTGAACAAAAGCATTTTCATATTTCAAAATTTGTTTGTAAATTCCGGTGCCATTCACTGATTTCAACCTTTTACGAATAGAAGTACCTTGCCCCTGAAAGGGTTAAACGCATATTAATGCATTTATTATTTTAAAGTTTACTTTCTCTTTTAATATTCACGTATAAATAAAATTTTCATGACATAATTTTCAATATTTTCCTGCTTTTAACACGTACTCATTTAATAGTAATGTTAAAGTTTTTTTTTCTGTTTTTAATAGCCATGTGTAAATAAATTTGTAATCGTTAGGAAATATTATTCTTTGCGCTGTTTTTAGAATTGAAAACAATTTCTATAATAATAGCCTAAGTCATGTGACTATCATCAACAGTTCCTTCGTTTTTTATAAGAAAAGTTTTCATTTTGATTAAAGAATCAAAGTTATTTTTTCGAATAAAACTACACAAAAGTTGCCATGATCACAAATAATCCTTGGTACTATTATGTACTTTTATGCGGGTTCAAATCTCGCCAATAGCTTTTTTGGTACTTTTCCGTTATACGGACACCTTGACAAAATGTATGCTAATGCACCAATTATTTCAACCTTGATCGTGAAAAGGATTTTTGGTACTACTTAGTTATCCCGTCGACCAAAAATCTATCTCCAGAGTATAAGATTAAATGCCAATAATGGTCCATCGTAAATGTCACATTCACTTGACTGTAAGGAAGTTACATGTGTTTGCGCCATCAAGTGATTTTTATTTCGACGCTTTATTTGTATTTGTATTTGTATACTAATTTATTTGTTCTTCCGTTATTTAAAATAAAAATTGCGTCAACTTGTATAATTTGGCGAGTGATTTGGCGATTTATATAATTTGGCGATATTGGTAACTTGCTTTGAATATGAAATTAAACGCCGGGTTTGGCGTGATATTTTTACGACAATTTGGCGAAAACCTCGTTTTCGAATACCAGTTACATTATTTATTTTAAATTATTTTCTATTGTTTTAAATTATTTTCTATTATTTTTAAAATGAAATAACAATAAATAAAAAAATAATTAATAACTATAGAACAAAGCAATTTGTAACTTTTTTTTAAAATAAAAAGAAAATAAATGTAAATAAACATTTATTAATGAATAAGCAACAATAGCCGGGTTACCATGTCAGGCAAAATAACACCATTTTGGGGCCAATTAGGTACCCCGGTGTGTATATGATATCTGAGCCTAATATTTTTCTTTTCGTTTCGCTCAAAAAAAAAAGAAAGAAGTGAAAGCCATTAATTTTAAATGTTTCAGTTTTAAAGGAATGTTTTGTATTAAATAAAATGATAACGAAGTACAAAAAAAAAAAAAAAAAAAAACCATTTTTCTAAGGAGATTTAAGGGAGGCCAAACTGGTTGCCAAATTAATTTAAAATTATAACTTTTTCTAAAATTTGAAAAAAAAAAATCTGTTATGATTGAAATTTGAGTTGCCATCATTAGAAAAAAGTATTTAAAATTAGAAAAAAATTAATATTTCGAAAACTAATTCGAATTTAAAAATTCTAATACCAGTTTTGAGATCTGTGGATCAAAACGGATTTTTGGTGTTAATTTCATCGGAAAGTATTCCATATTTCAGGAGAAATCACCGTGAAACATAATCAGTTGTTTAATCAGTCGTTTCATAGAATCGTTAGATTCTATATATATATATATATATATATATATATATATATATATACTGGATTTATAGCGTGTTTAAAATAGTATTCGTGAGAAAAGTTAATTTTTTTATTTGAATAAGAACATAAGTTACAGTGCACACGACGGTGCCAAACTAAATATAAATTTACGATTTCAAACGCATAGTTTCGATTTTTACAGATATAACGAATACAGTTTAAATAAATCATTCATTTTTATAAGAAAAACTTCGAATATGTGGAAAGATATACCATTGTTTTGAAAATAATATATATGCTTGTTCTTTTTTCAGATCGCTTTTCAGAAAACGTGTTCTACGGGAAAATAACAATTTGAAAAGGATATGTAACATCAGTGCATACAAAGTTTTATAATATTCCTACTAAAAATGAAAAATACATTTCAAAAAGTGAAGATTTAACCAAAAAAGATTACATTTTGAATAGGAGTGTTGCAGCTTTTTCAAGGAAAATAAACATGTATTGAATTCATATCACAAAATATTGTATTCTAAGTAAAACATGTGTATTGTTTGTTTTACGGAATGCATTCATAAAATAAAATATTACATTTGTAATTTCTTCGTGATACATAAATATAGTTCAAAATTTCATTTTTTAAACGGTTCTCGAATTGCATATTTCATGCAAAAAGTTCACACTTCTCTTACGTGCATTTACTTTCATCTGTATAATACTCAGTAATATTTAAAACATCATGAAATATTTTACACAATGTTACAATACTAGTTTTGAGACATAAATTTGTGTTACGGGTATATATTTATAGTCATCAAAATTTAAACTCCGATTACTTCAAATTTTCTATGATTTATTAAAGTGCTTTTGAAATGCAGAGAATTATTCAAATCACCAAAAATGCTCTTCTAATCATAGGGGAGTTCTGGCAACTTAATGCCTGTACTTTCTGTGTTTTTATGAAATCCCTTTTAGAATGTACTTTGTATTTACGTACTCCGATTTCTGACGTCTTAAACTGTTTATAAGTTTGCATATTTTGCATAGTAGGAGGTGCAATTTCTAATATTATAAAAAAAAGTAAAGTTTATTTGTTTCTTTGTTCGAGGTAATCTCTGGCACTACCAAACCGATTTCAAAAGTGATGGTATCAAAATGATGGTGTTAGTCACTATTCCAACATAGACTATACCTTATGCCCATGCCACTACGCCAAAGGGTGTTCAGGAGCAAAAAACTTTCTAAAATGCGATTTTTGTGTTACTGAAGAGACTAGAATCATGAAATTAGGAATGGTAGTTACTTATGAAACATAAATGATCTCAATGAACATTTCTTAAAAAAATTCGAAATTTAAAATGGGTGAAAATGCGTAAAAGGCGTTAAAAATACGTTCTAAATGGCGATTTCTATGAAATCTCGGGAAGTATTAAACTGATTTAGAAAGTAGAGTTGGAAATTAATGGTGACTGCCATTGCTCTAAATTAGGCTCTATTTTATGTCGGTGTCACTAACAACAAAGGGGAGGGGGATGCAGGAGCAAAAAATGTTCTAAAAGTGCCATTTTTTTGTTACTGGAGGACTTAGTAACACGAAATTTAGCATGATAGTTACTTATTAGATATACATGATCTCTAAGGACCTTTCTTAAATAATTGGAAATTTAATAGGCGTGATAATGCCAGAAAAGTGTTCTAAGAAGCATTCTAAATGACGATTTCTGCGCAACCTCAGGAAGTAACAAATCGATTTCAAAAGTAGTGGTTAGAAGTTGATGGTGACAGCCCTTGCTTTAACATAGGCTCTATTTTATGTCAGTGTCACTATCACCTGGGTGTTGCAGAGACAAAAAAGTTTTAAATTCCGATATGTGTGTCACTGAAGGGCCCAGAAACATGAAATTTTGCATGGATGTTACTTATTAGATATAAAAGATCTGTAAGAACACTTCCTAAAAAAATCGAAATCTAGAAGGGGTGAACATGCGCGAAAAGCGTTCTAAAAATGCTCCGAATTACGATTCTACGCAATCATAGGAAGAATGGAACAGATTTAAAAAATAATGATGCGAAAATGTTTGTGACAGCCCTTGCTCTAACATAGGCTCTATTTCATGTCGGTGTCACTACCACATGGTGTTTGCAGGGACAATAAACATTCTAAATTGCGATTTTTGTATTACTGGAGGGCCCAGAAACATGTACTTTGGCATGGTAGTTACATATTAGATATAAATGATCTTTTAAAACATTTCTTAAAAAAATCGAAATTTAAAAGAGGTGGAAATGCGCGAAACGAGTTCTGAAAATGTCCTGAATTGCTATTTCTACGCAGTCTCCGGAAATACAGAACTGATTTTAAAAATAATGGTGTGAAAATGGTGGTGATAGCTCTTGCTCAAAGGTCAGCTATATTTTATGTCGGTGCCACAACCCAAAGGGGGTGCAGTAGCGAAAACCGTTCTGAAAATTCCATTTTTTGTTACTGAAAGGCCTAGGTACATAAAAATTGGCATCGTAGTTAATTATTGGATATAAATCATCTCTAAGAACATTTCTTACAAAAATCCAATTTTAAAAGGGTGAAAATGCGCGAAAAGTGTTCTAAAAATTTTCTAAATGGCGATTTTTTACGCAATCTCTGGAAGTATCAAACCTATTTCAAAATTAATTGTTAGAAATAGATGTTGGCAGCCCTTTGCTATAAGATAGGCTCTATTTCATACCAGCGTCACTACCTCCTGGGCCTTGCAGAAGCAAAACATTCCTAAATCGGGTTTTAGGTAGCTTTCATTACAAAAAGCTACCTATTGCAGCCGTTCGGAGGAAAGCGATTTCAAAAAATTTTTGTATATTTTCATCGATCATGACCCCCAGACCCCGAAACCACCCTCTGTTCAAAAGTTTATATATATATATATATATATATATATATATATATATATGATCTTTGTCATACTGTAACTCTCGTATTTATGAACCTATTTGGATGTAACTTCTTGTATACATAGTGCATACCAATGATTCGACCGAGTTCGTTGGCCAGCTTCATCCGCCATCTTGTTTCAAAATGGCGGCCATTTAAAATTTTTAAAAAAATTTAAAATTTGAAATGTGGTACCAAAAAATTGAAAATTGAAAAATATTTTTTTCTTATGTGTTTGACCTTGATACAAAGATTCCGGAGCATTTTTTGTTTCGTCTATATCTTAAAAAATGGCTGAGTTATAGCACTTTGAATTTCTAGCTTGGCTGACATTTTGAAACGACCTGATTTTTGTCACGCGATAACAGGCGTATTTATGAATCGATTTTGA
Organism: Maratus speciosus; assembly: GCA_963932465.1. Classification (NCBI taxonomy): domain Eukaryota; kingdom Metazoa; phylum Arthropoda; class Arachnida; order Araneae; family Salticidae; genus Maratus; species Maratus speciosus. The sequence goes on from OZ010792.1 coordinate 177,998,356, forward strand.
TGTACCTTGGTGTATACATAATACGTACCAATGTCTCGACCGAGTTCGTTGGCCAGCTTCATTCGCCATCTTGTTTCAAATTGGCGGCCATTTAAAATTTTCAAAAAAAATTTAAAATTTGATATGTGGTACCAAAAAATTGAAAATTGATAAATATTTTTTTCTTACGTGTTTGACCTTTATACAAAGATTCCGGAGCAGTTTTTGTTTCGTCTATATCTTAAAAAGTGGTTGAGTTATAGCACTTTGAATTTCTAGCGTGGCTGACATTTTGAAACGACCTGATTTTTGTCACACGATAACAGGCGTATTTATGAACCGATTTGAATGTACCTTGGCGTATACATAATACGTACCAATGTCTCGACCGAGTTCGTTAGCCAGCTTCATCCGCCATCTTGTATCAAAATGGCGGCCATTTAAAAAATTTTAAATTTAAAATGAGGTACCAAAAAATTGGAAAATGAAAAGGATTTTTTTTTGTATGTGTTTGACCTTAATATAAAGATTCCGGAACAGTTTTTGTTTCGTCTATATCTTAAAAAATTGCTGAGTTATAGCATTTTGAATTTCTATTGTAGCTGACATTTTGAAACGACCTCATTATTGTCACGCGATAACAGGTGTATTTATGAACCCATTTGGGTGTAACTTTGTGTGTACATATTACATACCAATGTCTCGATCGAGTTCGTTGGCCAGCTTCATTCGCCATCTTGTTTCAAAAGGGCTGCCATTTAAACAAAAATTTAAATTTAAAAAGAGTATCAAAAAATTGAAAAATTAAAAAGACTTTTTTATATGTTTGACCTTGATACAAAGATTCCGGAGCAGTTTCTGTTTCGTATATATCTTAAAAAATGGTTGAATTACAGCACTTTGAATTTCTAGCATGGCTGACATTTTGAAACGATCTGATATTTGTCACGTGATAACACGCGTATTTATAAACCTATTTCGATGTAAGAAGGCATGTGGATAGTATATCGTAACGTCTCGACCAAATTCGCTGGCCAGCTTCATCAGCCACCTTGTTTCAAAATGGAGGCCATTAAATTAAATAAAAAATTATATTTAAAGTGAGCTGCAAAAAAATTAGAAATTGAAAAAGGTTTCTTTCTTAAATATTTGACCATGATATAAGGATTCTGGAGCATCTTTTGTTTTGTCTTTATCTTAAAAAATGGCTCAGATATAGCAGTTTCAATTTCTAATGTGGGTGACATTTTGAAAAATCTGATTTTTTGCCTGCGAACGCACTTGTATACTTCAACCAGTTCCGATGTGAGAGAATATGCACAGGAATTGCTAAGATCTCGACCAAATTCACTCGTTAGCCTCATCCACCATATTGTCTTAAAATGGCAGGAACTTCAAGATATTACCGAATTTGGCAACCAAATATAAGTTACTTTAAATAAAAGCAGTTTGGATAAAGCTGACTAATTTCGCGAAATTCTCATTCATAATGATTTAGTATTGATAAAAATTAGTATCGAATCTCCTATAATCGGTTTCCACTAAATTGAGCTTCTTGTGTTTGAATAATATAAGCTTGCTTTTAAAAAATAAGGAATATGAAAGCTACCTCTTCCTCCCGGCACTGGCTGGAAGGACTTTTTATTTTGTGATACTGCAGGTGCTAGCAACAAGAAATTAAGCATGGTAGTTACTTATGAGCTATAAATGATCTCTAAGATTATTTCCAAAAAAAAATTGAAATTTAAAAGGGTCAAAATGATCTAAAAGTGTTCTAAAAACGTTCTAAAATGTGATTTCTACGCAATCTCAAGAAATATCAAACCGATTTCGAAATTAATGGTTGCAAATTGATGGTAACAATTCCTGCTCTAACATAAGCTATAATTTTATTGTTATCACAACCACCTCGACGTTGCAGTTGCAAAATATGTTCTAAATTGTGTTTTTGTGATATTGAGGGGTCTAATATTTTGAAATTTGGTACTTAAAAGGTGCAAATGCCTTTTAAGCACAGTTGAAAGAAAATTCCAAATTTAAGCGGATGAAGTGAGCGAAAAGCGTTCTAAAAATGTTCTAAATTATAATTTTTAAGCCGTTTATTTAAATACTAAACAGTTTAAAAATTATAGTTGCAAATTCATGGGTATAGATCCTGCTTAAACTTAAGATATATTTTATGTCGGTGCCACCGCCATTAGAGGATTGGAAGAGCAAAAGATGTTCTAAATTACGATTTTTGTGATACTGAAGAGGCTAGAAACTTGAAATATGGCGTGGTAGTTACTTATAAAATATAAATGCCCTCTAAGAGCAGTTGAAAACCAATTCGAAATTTAAAAGGAGTGAAGCGAAGAGAAGAAGTGAAAAGCGTTCTAAATAAATCCTAATTACGCTTTCTATGCAATCAAGTAGTGGTTGCGAATTAATAGTGACAGTCTCTGACCTAACAGAGGCTATATTATCTATCGGTGCCACTTGGGTTGGCAGGAACAACAACCGTTCTAAAAAAGACTTTAAAAACTTTCTAAATTTTATTTTCTATGGAATTTTAGGAAATACTAATCCAATTACAAAATTGATGTTAGCAAACTTATGGTGACAGTTCAAGACTTTAAAAACTTTCTAAATTTTATTTTCTATGGAATTTTAGGAAATACTAATCCGATTACAAAATTAATGTTAGCAAATTTATGGTGACAGTTCCAGTTACAACATAGGCATTTTGTGTTGGTGCCACTACTACCGAAGAGGTGATAGGTCGTTAGACAAGAAGCTTGTAAATTGATATTATGGTTAATTTTAAGGAGTAAAAGCGTTTTAAGAAGGTGTTTTATAAAAAATTCAAAACGTCAAATGAATACTGAAATGAGCATAAAAGCTTCAAAATAATTTCTAAATTATCATTTATTTAGAATTAGTTTTAGGTCTTTTTATTAATTTAATTCTCATTTCTGCCTAATGCAATATAATAATGAAGTTTAGTTAAACTGTGGCTTAATTAGTAATTTTTGAATTGTTCCTAAATTAAGTATAATTTCTTCGAATAAAACTTAGACATAAAAATATCACTTAGACTATTTCAACTATTACGCTAGCAAAGCCGCGGAGTTTTCGAATATTTTATAGTTCTTCCATCGAATATAGAATTATAAATATATATATATATATATATATATATATATATATAAACTCATTTCACTGTATTTTTAATGTATTTTTAGTATTCTTCTAAGCGACTCTGAATAAGTAAAACAATTTATACTGAATGGTGATAATTTGAGGGAGACTCTAAAAACACCGTAGGTTCCGAGAACCATAGTTTAAGAAGTACGCTGTATGTTATACCCTAAGTAATTAAAGCCCCGATATTCTTTTATAATCACGTACTTTATGTTTCAGAATCAGTCCTTGTTGCCGAGTTCAAAATAAGTGTTTTTATCATTAAGGAGTTTCCCAGTTGAAAAGCAGTTAAAATTAAGTAAAAAAATACTGATTCTTTCCAATGTGTCTTGCCGTAAGAAGGTTAAAAGTAGAAATATAGTTAGATAACTACCATAGAGAGAAAAAGTCTATAAAAGAAGAGCAGGAAATTTCAAGTTCGTCGAAGCCGTTTGGCTCCTCCCACTTGGCATTTCTGCGGAATATAAATAGAAGTTTTAGGATAGTCAATTAATTTCAGAAAATAGAGTAAAGGATATTTAAATTTAGAATAAAAAATGCGTAAAAGAAAAAAACATAAATAAAGCACTATTTTAGTTCGTGATGGTTAACGGGAGTTTAGTAAATAGGTGTCGTTAAAAATCCACAGACACACAAAACAAAAAACACTTTTTAGTTTCAGATATTCATATTTAAATTAAGATAACATATAATAATAGATTTTTTACTTAAATTTTTAGAAGAATTAAGATTGATTACCAATATTGAAAAGATAGGACATCATTACTAAATACTAGAAATTTTGAAAAAAACTTTCTTTTGCCGGTATTTGGCCGATGACACAGTTAAATTTATTGTAATTTCTGAAAATTTGTTAATTTGCAAATCAATTTTTATGTTTTACACGATTTCGGCAATGTGCGATATCTTTCTAAAATCGACGCATAGATCCTCAATAGGGCGAGTAAATTACGGTAGGAAAGACTTTGGTCATTTTTACACTTGGGGATTTTTAGTTTTAGAAGCAGCTTGAGCAAGTTTTCTTTAAGTGGGGATAGTTGGGAATTTTACACAGCCTTTATAATTGGAGGGATGCGATAGAAAGCATATAGCATATTTGGACGGGTATCACAGAAGGGAGGCGTCTCCTAAAACAAATGTTAGATAAATGTTTAGCACTGTAACCAAAACAGACGGGGTTTATATTACACTTGGCTGCGACATGAAGCAACTCTTAAAAGGTAACATTTCGACGCTTTTTTAGTGGTTATATGTTTTAAAATTTTAGTTATAATTTTGAAAAGGGGTCAGACGTTATGAATTACAAATAAAGTTTAATTTTTTAGGAGTTCAGCGAGGAAAAATGGTTATAATCTACTTTCTGCTCTCCATTTGAGAAGGGAGGTGGGTTGATAAGGGTCATTTTTTTGCCCATCAGCTCTTGATGTGACATACATTTTTTTTCATTAGTATATCTCATAACAAATAACAAAACAAATATTTTGAATTAAAGTTCTATAACTGATATGAAAAATAAAACGTATAATTAAGTAAGTATTATGTACGTTAATGGACATAAACACTATTGTCGTTAGTTTTAATCCATATAATCAAAATTAAATACAACACTAAATTTAAAATTAAGATGAAAGGAGCTTATTACGGCTATTATTTCAATACATAAAATATCGGAAATAATCAATAACAGAAAATAAGTAAATTCGGCAATGTGTTTTAGATTAGTCTTCTTCCTTGCTTTCTTTAAGAACTATTGGACCATCCAGCGTCGGCGTCTTGTAGTATATGAGCATATTCAAGATTTGTTTTTTATAACTTCGGCTGTGGCGGCAGTGTTCCAGAAACCGTGATACGGAAGCAACACGCACGTAGTATTTACGACCCTTGCGTCTACTTTACATTGACAGTACCATTGTGTGATGTTGCTTTGCTGTGTTTTTATATTATAGTTTTATGCATTTATGTGTCGTTATCATAACAGAACCCGAAGGACACAATCATCTTCACGATGCATGTATGTAAAGAGAGCAAATGCCTTCTTAATTTAAGTGCTTTTGGATGTATAATTGGCTTTGTTTAATCTGGTATATTCCAAGAGTTAATTATCGCATCTCATCGCAATTTGACGTGGAACATCTTGAAGATCTGTATCAGTTAGTTTATCCAGATCTCCTTTTCGCACATATTGCACAGAAGGTATTATTAATCTTTTTCTTAAACTGAATTATGTGGACATAACACCATTAGAGAGGCCAGTTCTAAGTTTTACAAGTTCACTGCCAAGCAAAGCGAGATGACCTCTTTTTCGAGGAACGCATTTTCGACTTAACTAGTTCAAAAATATAGTTAAAATAACCACGGATATACCCATGAGAGTATCATGATCGGACTATGAAATTTTTCCTGATGTGTCGAATTCGAGAACTGTCTTCTTTGTTACTATTCTGATTCTGTTTAAAAGAATTTCAATATAGTTTTCATACATTGATGTATTCGCACTTAGAGGACTTCCAGAGCCAACTCACTGAATACCAATACGTAATATGAGTTTTACAGGATTGTTTTTTTGGCGAAATATAGATTCCAGTTCCTATAAATGCATGAGTTCGAGCTGCTTTTGGTACAAACACGAGGAAATCTTACGCTTACATATTATGCAACATGTGTTAGAGTTGTGGCAACGAGGTAGTGATAAATTTATATTAAGTTTATCATTTGTGATGTTGTCGGCAGTAGTCGTTGATGCATGATCTCTTATTGTACCATAGAAGAAAAATATAGGAGTATTTCGAGCCCGAAGAACACGAAATCCATATGATTTGCATTAAGAGCACAATTGACAACCACTCTGTAGATCAGAGTGTTTAGAACTTTTAAGTATCGATAAAAGTTTTAGGTCAGAAAAAATACAAAAATCACTATTTATTTTTCGACATGTTTTACAACAATCACACTGACTTCCAGGAATGATTTATTATTAGATTCGTCAATAAATAGTTACAACAACTGATTGAGAACACACCATTGACATCTGAACTAAGTAAACACTTTTTGAGCGCAGCAAAACAAATCTGAACACACTCCGATAGCAGTGCAACTGATACTCGCACTAAATATTTTTTCCCTAATAGGTAGAAGGGCTCACTAAAGCGAAATAAAATAATGCTCATATGAAAGCTTATAAAGAGTATTATCATTGCAAGTCAAAATTAATTTGGTTCATAGAACGCTTCTTAAATAAAAAAATAGTTCATAGATTTAAAAAAAGGACAAAAATGTAGGAAAAAGCCGAAATACTCTATTTTGGAGCTATAATTTTTATGACTTACTACTTTATTTAGCATACAAATCTTATATTATAAAAACATACACATCTTTAAGTATGCAAAAACATTGAAAATGTTTCGGAAACCGAAACTTTTTTTCCCACATGTATAATGGGCGAAAAATAGACTTTAATCCACCTTGTTTTGAATATGTTAAATCCTCTGCAATTTAATGTTTCTATCAAAATTTGGTACCTAAATTGGTTATCACTGGGTGAAGTGAGAACTATGATTACTACTTTAATGGTGATTTCGCTATCAGGTATAAGGTAATGTTGTACATTATTCTGTTATTCTGTTTGTACATTATCTGGGTATTCAAGAATTGAATTTTTGTCGTGGAAGTTGGGAGCGATTATTTTGACATAATTACTTGTAAATTTAATTTCGAAATCAAATTTTTCAATAGACAACAGTTAGTAAATAAACTCAATAATGTTTTGAATTCCAGTGACATTAATAAATAGGATTTTTTTCTTTTCAAGATTTTAGGAGGGAATTCTTCTCGTTATCCAAATCAATGTTTTGTTTTTAGAGACTGAATGACGTTGTACATTATTCTGCTTGGGGTATTCAAGAATTGAATTTTTGTCGCGGAAGTTGGGAACGATTATTTTGACATAATTACTTGTAAATTTAATTTCGAAATAAAATTTTTCAATAGACAACAGTTAGTTAATAAACGCAATAATGTTTTGAATTCCAGTGAGATTAATAATTTGGATTTTTTCTTTTCAAGATTTTAGGAGAGAATTCTTCTCGTTATCAAAATCACTGTTTTGTTTTTAGAGACTGAATGGATTAGTGTTAGTGTTGACGAATGAAACAATAACACAATGTAAGCTGGTTCATGGACTTCCTATTTGAGAGGTAACTTTAGATCCAGTGTAGAGGTGATTCGTTTGTAAGGGCATTAGGGAGTCTTAAAAAATGCTATTTAAACGCGATTGGTAGCCACGAAGACAAAATTAACTATTAGGAGTTAAGAAAGAGTATAATAAGTAAATTTAAAACTTAAGAGTATGCAAAATGCATGAAGTATAACAATGTAGTTGTAAAAAATGAAAGAAATATAAAAAAGGAAAAGAAAAATTCAATTAGATCCAAAAGGACAGTCGAAAATCTACCGGAGAGTACCCTATCTAAAAAAGACTCATTACAGAGACCATACATTTTAAATTTATCAAGTAAATTTGCTATAAATTTAGCAGATTATCATTTTTTATATAAAACAAGGACAGAAACAAACAAAAAAGGTTAAGTTTAGTTGAGGGATAAGGAAATATCAGCCTTCATCGTAAAGCAAAAGCGACTATTTATGGTGTTTACAGTACCAATAACAAATGTAAAATCAAATTAATTATAAATGACGAATAATTCTACATTTAAAGAATATATCAATAAACAAACAAACAGAATTCAAAAACAAATCTTGTCTTTCAAAATAAAAGGATGTTTAAATTCGTCAAACTCCCTTGCTTTCTAAAATATTGTAGCAAACATGGACACAAGTCTGATCCAAATAATTTTTCTCTTTTCAGCAATACATTCTTTTTAATTAAATGTTATCTTCGAACTCGAACTCCCAGTGGATTTTCGGCAGTCGGCAAATCGTGAAGTTGAATTAATAATCAGCTTTTGATGCAAACTGAAATGTTACAACTACAAACTAAAAGTACAGTTATTACTCTTCACGAAATAAAAGAATACGATTGAATGTAATACTCGCATGAATATTAAAGATCCTGAATTCCCTCTTGAAAATGATAAAAGCTGATTAACGAAATTCATTTACAGAATTTTTCGTACAGTTAATCGGTTAGATATGAAATAATTATATTATTTAAATGGCAGTTAACTGTATTGTAATATCGAACAAAAATGGGAGTTATGGAATCAATAATAGTCTTTATTATTTCTAATATCCCTTCTTCATTAAATGTATATTATTGATCGAGTAAATAAAATGAATTATCCATTTTCAAAAATTTTATATTTAATACTTAAAAATCTTTTTTTTTTTTTTTTTACTGTTATACTTCTCACATTATTATTTTTTATACAGATTTCACACACTTGTACTTAAAAACAATTTATGTATTTATGTATAATTTAGCAAATAATTCAGGGATAAACTATAACTTAATTTAATTTTTAATAAACACACTTCTAAAAGGATCAAATAGATATTAAGATTTTAAAAAGGTATTGCAGATAAATTAAGAAATTTAATGACTAATATACCTACCTATTTTCCCCCAAAAAAAGTACAAAAGTATAGAAAATATAAAAAAAGTGGCGGTATCGAATTTTTTTTTTTTTTTTTTTTTTACAATTTTTCAGAGGCATTTGTACAAAATCTTAATAATGCATATGGCAATCCCTGATAACAATTCTAGCTTTGAAGCGATTTCACATGCTTTGTGTCAGATTGTCTTTGTGTTCGTGTAGTAAAAAAGTGTATTCACACAATGGATATTATTTAGAGGCCTTTGAAGTGTGCTAAGTGGGGACTACAGTGATGCAAATAGATGTACTAATGCACTTCCACGTGTTCTATATGATTTAATTCTACAGAATATGAACCGATTCTATATGCTACCGATTCTATCTGCAGACATTCCATCTGCTCCATTCCATCGCCCTTATAATAATCAGGCACATGTGCAGTGTGATGATGACGAGCATTTTCAATCATTAAGAGGACGTTATTAACAAATTTATAACCCCTAACAGATTTGGAATAAAAAGTTCAGAACGTCATCTCTGTATATTTCAGAATATGCCCGCCCTATCCTGGTTACACCACCCTTGTACCAGAGATTTTTAGGGAAGTTCTCAAGCTTATTTCATATGCTGTGCTTAATAGTCACTTTCCATAAATATTACTTTAAACCCGAGTAAGCTGTCTTTATTATAATTTCCGAATGTAGTAATGGTTGAAAAATCTCCAATTTCATTAAAGAAAAAAAATATTTATTCTCTGCAGTTTTTAAATTTTGGGATTCTGTTATTAATTGCCTTCATATTTAAATACTAGTATTAAAAATACTCTGATGAGCACCAAAAACAGTTAATATGTTTTTAAGTATGAAAAAGGGTTTGACAAGTGCTTCTAATTGAGCACGAAAAAGGACACGGGGTCTCTTCTTGGCTGCAGATCACTGCCAATGCCGACTTTGAAAAAAAATCATATTTGCGCTTTTTCCATATAAAAGAAATTCACGGTATTTAGTAAAACTTTCCATCGTTCTTTACATGTTAACTACACTGTAACACTGTCGTAATGCGCATGCGTTGGCAATGCAACTTTGTTCAGTACACTGTGTACCATTATTTTTCTACAAATTATACGACGATGTACATTCCTATTATGTTTTTGAACCTCAGTGCACACTCACACTGTGCTTTTGTACTTCCGTATTAAAGGTGTATGCGAATAATTCTCGTTTATAATTTGCATATGTATTGCTGTAATGCATAGTACATTGTACAGCCAAAGTCACTTGCATATAATTTCAACAATCAATGAATGTATAATACTGTTATGCGTGTACATGTTGAAGTGTTCCTGTGCAGTATGCTGCAACAGTCTACACTGCACTACAAATCAGTTTTCTGTGCAGTTCTATACTGTGGGCGTGCTTGGTGGCACTGCATGTGTGTGATACGCTGCAGGAACTAAGGTTTTTGATACTATGTCGCCTTACATTAATGTTTAATCAGGCTGCGTCTTTACTGGATACGTCTTTACACTACACATTTTTATCTATTTTTTTTATATACACTACACATTTTATCGAAACTGTGACTGATTTTTGTAAATATGATATATAATATATGCGCCAATATGATTTTTTCAAAGTTGGCGTTGACAGTAAGCTGCAGCCAAGAAGGGACCCCTTGTCCATTTTCGTGCTGAAGTAGAAGCCCCTGTCAAACACATTAATCTTTTTTTTGCTCGTCAGAGCGTTTTTTAATACTATTTGATTAAATCTTAATAATAAATAAATTAATTAATTTGCTTAAACCATTTGTTTCATAATGTCCACTACAGTACACTAAAATGCTAGCTACCCCCTATCGAACGTATTTCATTTACACTTGGTGTTCAAAGCTTATATTACACTCTGACATCTGAGCTTTCAGGTGAAAATCGAGATGGCGCCACAAGACGCATAATTTACTTCTAGAGGTTTAATCAATATGAATGTCTCTTCAGAATGCTGGTAAATTGTTCGGCATGGACTAAAATGTTTATAAACCTAAAATCTCTTTTTTGTCTTAGTTATTGTTTTCAGACTTATTGGCCTAATGCACAACTGAGTCACAAGTATAAAAATACATTTTTGTTTTGTTATTGAAAGTTTGACATAATGTCCACTATTGTGGACGTCATGTACAGCATCAACATTATAACATTTTACTCTGTCAACTGAATTGGACGTCATCGGTAAGAACAGTTAAAAGTAAAATTTATATGTTTGATGCATTTATGTGATTTTAATATTATGCACGTATTTATTTATAAGTATTTTTATAAGTACTCTTCAAATATTTTTATAATTTTTATAAATAAATTATAATTTTTGAATTTCATCTAATTATGCATTTTCCAGACTCTGAGGAAGACAAATCGCTGGAAGCAACGCAATTAAAACAATTGCCAGTACGAGACAATTTTGTACACAAGGACACCAGATATGACATTGTGTAACACTTTCCCCGTCAAATATCACAAGGTGCACAAAAATGCAAAGTGGAACTATGCAAAAGAAAGTCAACATATTCATGTGTAAAATTTAAAATTTACTTTTGTACCGATGCAAAAACTGACTATTTTTACAGGTTTCGCGATCATTGATTCTTTTCACAAGTTCAACTACAATGATTAGTAGAATAATCAATATCCCAACAGAAAACTTTCATACCTTTTATTTTCCTGACAGCACTACATTTTGTTACTGTGCATAGTGTACACTATAGTGGATAATCTGCAATTCATAAAATTTAAAATTATTTATATAAAATAATTTTTTCTCATTGTGTGACCTTTCTAGTTAAAAAGCAGCAAATGTAACATTGAGGATTTGCCAGTTCCAGAGTATGCAATAAAGGGTTAATATATCTTAAAGTAAACCGTAGATTTTTTTTTTATTATTTGTCGACTAATATTGTCTAAACCATGATTTCTCTCAATATCCTGCCTGCATTTCATTCAATCAAACAAATTTTCAGAGAGAATAGTCGTTATGACAACAGAATAGATATTTAAGGAACAGTTTGAAGATTCTCAATAACGAAAAAAATGTGTTTCGTTCACATTTCCTTTGATTGTAATCTACTTATTTAATTATATAAGAATAAAAAGAAATCATTCGCTAAAAGTTGTGGAATCATGTAAGGATATTTTTTATACTGACGCCGTAGAAAATCATTTATGAAATCGAGGTCGTGAAATAAAAAAGTAATCTAAAAGAAATAAGAAGGTATCTCAGTTCATTTTATTCGAGTGACTATTTAAGTCGTGTGCCTGGCAAATCGGTTGCAACGTCTCAGTTTGAAATAAAATATTTTCAAATCGGACATTCATGCTTCCTACCAAGTGCTGATGCAGCTTAAAACTACTCCTAAGTGACTTTTAGAGCATTAAAAAGATTTGGCTTTATTGCTATATGAAGGTTGCCTTCTGGGAGAAAATTTTGAAACGAGGGGTGACACGAATAATAGTTAAAGAAAAATATGAAAACCTGCCATTCCGCACTCATCAAACTACTCTTAAACTAATTTCGACTCTAAATAAATAAATAATAATCATTGAATGTCGTAGCTGCAACTAAGAAATCTAGCCGTATTTTTGTTTAAGAAAATTTATCTTGTACAACTTCAAACAAATTTTCAGATAGCCTTAAAATGTTGTTTTTAAAACTGAATCTTTTGAATCTATAAAATATTGCAATCTAAATTTGTTGGAACAAACTAAAAACGCATTTATTACTGTGTACTTTAATCAAAAGTAAACAATCTGTTATAGATAGTTAAAGTTTGACTAAAAGGCTTGAAAAAGGCTTAAGTCATCACAACTGACATTTATTTCATTTAAAATTTACTGTTATTACTCAGGAAAGGGAATTTCTTTATTGTATTCTATTGTGACTCGATAATTTTGCAGATACAAGGAAGTAATTTGAATTTATGTACACGATATTCTGAATATGCACCAAGTTTTATGTATTAAAAGGTGCTTCAAGTGCATTTCGAAACATTTGTTACCGTAAATGACTTTATTTTGATGAGATGCTTAAGGAAAAGATTTTTATTAAAATAGAATATATTTACGTCCATTTAATTCAATATTTCTTTAACTTGTAAATTTTTCTGTGCTGTAATATTGAATTTTCATGCAATAGCAAATACATATTTTTGTGAATATTTAAGATTTGTACATTGTATTAGATATTTGCTTTCCCGATTTTAATGTAGACTAAGAGGCGTATATATATATATATATATATATATATATATATATATATATATATATATGACTTCTTAATCCTCTGACAGTCTTGGAAAAGGGCAAAATTGTAATGTTGTTTTCACTGCATTTTGTATTAAATGCTAAAAAAAGATGATTCTTTCAACATTTTATAACAAAAAATAATAACGAATATGAATACAATCTTTGGAAGTACTAATCATTGTTCAATGTATTGAAAATATATTAAATCAATAGAGTTATATTACTTTAAAAGTTGCTTGTATTGCAGTAAAACCTGGCGCTTAGTGAAAGTATTAACACGGGCTTGTCAGTGAGGGGGTTAAATCAGTATCATTAGTTTAAACACATATTATATGTTATCTGTTTGAGTATTGTATTTAAGGATTATATACTTACTATTATATTATATTATGTAAATTCTGCAATTTTTCCATTACATGCATAAAATATACTTTTAATAGTACACATGTTGGTTAGCTCGTATTTTATTTAATTACACAGAACGTTAGTGTAATAACAGTTAACTAGATCCATCCTATCTGATGTATATGAAAATAAGCATTCATCTAATCGATTATTCTCCTTCTAAAATGAGCATACAATTCATTTTAATTCTGAGCCTAAATGTTGTTTTATGTATGCAGAAGAAAGACAAAAGGTCTATTCATTTGTAATTAAGAAAAATTTTAATGAAAAACAAATTAGTGTAATTTTCTAAAGACTACACATCCGAAATCATCTGTAAGCAGATATTATAAATCGAATGGTCTGCATTCATATTCCACACAGATTGACCACTGCTCATTAAAAGTTAACATATTATATACGATGAGTTGAGACAAGAAGTGGGCTATCCCACATTTTTCGTGGAAAAAGTGTTTGAAGTATCAACGTCTTATATTTCATGGCATCTATTAAGTGTATAAAATATTTTATAAGTTTCGGAACTATTCAAGTGATAGAGTAGTTTAACAGATAATCCAACGTAACTTGAATATTAAGTTACTAGTGAAATAGTGAATTGTGTGACTTTATCAACTTCAATTCAATTTCAAACTGTTTTATCTCAGCCATTTTTATAGATAGACGCAAAACAAAAAAATAATCCGGAATCCCTGTTCTAAAGCCGAACTCTTAAGACGATACACTTTTTAAATAAGATTTTTTTTTTATTATCTTCTCCAGGCTGCCACTTTTAAACAAGATTGCAGATGAAGGTAGTCCACAAGCTCTTTCAAGACTTGGTAATTCCTATAATCATGTTCAATCACATCCAAATCGATTCATAAATACAAATCTTACAGCGTGACAATAATCAGATATGTATATAGATAAATATGTATATATACATTTAAAATAAAATAAAAGACATTGTGCATCATAATCATCTTAACGATGATTAATATTTGTTAAATAAATTTACCAAACTACAAGGTGATCGACATATTGATTTTCTATAATTACTCAAAACCATGAAATCTAATCAAATTTCATCAATATGACAGTTATTAGACTAATTTCCTAAATGATAGTTATTCCATGTAGCGATACATGCCGCGCCACCTATAATTAAAATCCCAGTGACTAACATCTGAAGTGAAGAGAAGTAAGTTTTGAGTATTGTGTTGAGACCCGTAAGGCATGGTGACGTCACGGCGACATCGTTGTGAAGTCACACTATGATTTTGTGACCGTCGATGTGACGTCGATGTGACGTCATTTATCACTTCTTGATTGTTGTAACATATCGTTTGTATCGTAATCGTTGCTATGCCGACGACATCTCGGATGCTGATAGGTAGCTCTAGTTAGGTTTGTATTAATTGAATGTTCTATCTGTTTTGTCTGAAGTTTTGTCATTAAAGTCCTCTGTGTTTTTTTAAAGTGTTTTCTCTCTACCTTTTATATATAGGAACATGATATGGCGCAGTCACAATCTACCTGTATAAGTAATCTTTTAAAGTTCTTTTTGAATCTCATTTCCTAAGAAGTATTGAAGAATTATTTTTGTTGATCGTTGAAGTAAAATTAGCAGCATGGAAGAATTAAAACCCCCGAAATGTCTTAGTTTTGATGGAAATATTTCACAGCATTAGAAGAAATGGATTCAACAGTTTAACATATTTCGCATTGCGTCAGGAAATGATAAAAAAGATACGAATATTCAGGTGGCTATATTTTTGAATGTAATTGGAGAAGAAGCACTTGAGAAATACAACACCTTTGATTTATCAGACGTTGATAAAGGCAATTTTACTAAAGGTATCGAAGACTTTGAAAATTATTGTAGACCGAAGTCTAATGAAAGTGTTGATCGTCATATATTTGTTACTAGAATTTAACATATATCTGAATCTTTCGATGAATTTTTAACTAGCCTGAAGAAGCTAAGTTCGACATGTAGATTTGGTGATTTGAAGGATAGCTTGATCAGAGACAGAATAATAAGCGGCGTCATTGACAAGAAATTGAAAGATCGTCTGCTTCGTGAAAGTGATTTTTCTTTAGATAAATGCGTAAAAATATGCAAAGCTAACGAACTCGCAGAAGTTCAATTAAAATCTTTAAATGGTGATACTAGAGTAGAAGGTGTTAAATCGCATAAGAATAATTTTGCAGGAATTCATTCTCAAATCCCAAACATCCATCTATAAGAAAAGAATTACACGAAGAAAGAAAATTTAATAGTTTTCCAAAAAGATACTCCAATAAACAGGGAAAAAAAAGACAGAATTCCGAGTCGAGAAAACCCTGCGGAAGATGCGGTAAGTTTCATAAAAATTTAATTGCCCTGCTTATAATAAAATTTGTAATTTTTGTAAAAGTAAAAATCATTTTGCGACATTTTGTTTGAATAAGAATATAAATGTTGTAAAACATAACTCTGATGCTTTAAAAACAAATGTTAACGATAATAATTCAAATGATGATAATTTTGTTTTGAGTTCTATTTACGATGATGAATGTAGTAATAGTTGTAATGACTGGTATGAAAAACTTGTTGTGAATAATTCTAAGATTTTTATAACAAAATTAGATACCGGTGCACAATGTAACGTTTTGCCTGTAAATGAATTTAAACATTTAGGTTTAAAGCAAAACCACCTGAAGAATTATAATGTTAATTTGTGTAATTATAATGGTTTTAAATGAAAGTTATTGGTAAATGTATATTAAAATGCCAAACTGAAAAAGGTATTAAAACCAATATTTTATTTCAAGAGGTAGATAATAGGCCCTAATTCCACTTCTGTGTTGGGTTTACCTACTTTAACTGCGTTGAATTTAGTACGACGTGTAGATGCAGTCAGTTGTTTGGGAAATTTTCCTCAGACTGTTTTTCATCACTATAAAGATTTATTCATGGTTATTGGTAATTTAAAAAGCTTTATTTACTATATAAAACTGAAAGATTATGCTGTTGGTAAAATTGAACCATGTAGGAAAATTCCATTAAGTTTATTGAACCCGTTGAAACAAGAACGTGACCGAATGGTAAATATGAATGTTATTAGACAAATTGAAGAACTCACTGAATTCGTAAGTTCTTTCGTTAACTGTAAGAAAAAACAACGGCGGTTTGAGAATCTGTTTAGACCCGCAACATTTAAACAAACAAATTTTGCGTGAATATTTTTATTTGCCAACTTTTGAGAAAATTGTTTCCAGAATGCCAAGAGCAAAATTATTTGGCATATTAGATGCTAATAAAGCATTTTGGCAAATAACGCTATCCGAAAAAAGTTCTAAACTTACTACATTTAATACCCCTTTTGGTAGATTTTGTTTTCTCAGAATGCCATATGGTATTTGTTCTGCCCCTGAAATTTTTCACAGAGCTTTTTCTGATGTTTTTAAGATATTGGAGGTATTGAAATCTATATCGATGATATTCTGGTATGGGGAGAGACTCAACAAGAGCATGATTTAAAATTAAAAGCTGCTTTGGTTCGAGCAAGAGAATATAATATTAAGTTTAATAAAGAAAAATTCAAAATTAGCCTATCTGAAGTTACTTATTTGGGCCATAAGTTTTCTGGTAATGGCATTAGAGCTGATGAAGATAAGGTAAAAGCAGTTGTAGAAATGAAGCCACCAAAAAATGTTAAAGAGTTAGAAACATTTCTGGGTATGATCACATACGTTTCTAGATTCATTCCTAATGTTTCAGATAAAACATCTGTTCTGAGAGGTTTGTTAAAGAAAAATTCTTTGTGGTCCTGGAATGCTATACATGACAAAGCATTTATTGAATTAAAACAAATTCTGAGTAAAATACCAAATTTACAGTATTTTTATACGAATTGTGATGTGATTTTGTCTATTGATGCTTCACAATCTGGTTTAGGAGCTGTAATTTTACAAAATGAACTGCCTGTAGCTTATGCTTCTAGAGCTCTTACTGACACTCAGAAAAATTATGCACAAACTAAAAAGAAACGGTAGCAATAGTGTTTGGTTGGGAAAAATTTCATCAATATTTATACGGAAGATCATTTACAGTAGAAAGTGACCATAAACCCCTTGAAACTATTTTCAAAAAACCTCTAAATAAATCTCCCTTACGTTTACAAAGAATGAGAATTCGATTGCAACCTTATTTTTTCAATTTGTTTTATAAACCTGGTAAATAATTATTGTTGGCTGATGCATTAGCAAGAACATATTTAGAAGATTCCGATGGTATTTTTAAAGGTGAAATTGAGACTCATGTAAGGATGATTGTTGAAAATCTCCCTGTAACTGGTGAGATAAAGAAAATATTTCAAGTTGAAATTAAGAGGGAAACTAAGTCTTACAACTTGTCACGAAATTTGTTAAAAATGGTTGACCTGTTATAAATTCAGATGTTCCAGGTAGAGTCAAACCATATTTTTATTTTAAAGAGGAACTGAGTGAAACAAAAGGCATCTTATTTAAGAATTTCTGCATTGTAGTTCCAGAAAGTTTGAGAAAAGAAATATTGAGTAAAATTCATTACACTTACCTTGGTATTGAAAAATGTAAGAATAGAGCTAGCGTACTTTTATTTTGGCCGGGTATGTCGAAATATATAGAAAACTTCAGAAATAATTGAACAACTTACCTGAGCTTTAAGAATGCAAATACGAAAGAAGCACTTTTACCGAAAGAAGTTCCAAATGGTCCTTGGAAAGTTTTAGGAGCTGACTTATTTCATTTTTATGGCAAAGAATACTTGTTAGTAGTTGATTATTTTAGTAAACTTGTTGAAATAGAATTACTTAGAGAAACAACCAGCAATAATGTTATAATTCCACTTAAAGCTATGTTTCGGAGATATGGAATACCAAAAATTGTGTATTCTGACAACGGACCGCAATTTACTAGCCAGTTGTTCAAGAACTTTTGAAAACAATGATGTTTTCAACATGAGACATCTAGCCCTCATTTCCCTCAGTCGAACGGTATGGTGGAGATACATATTGAGACTGTGAAGAATATTTTAAGAAAAGCCTTACATGACAACAAAGATATTTATTTGTCCTTATTGGAATATAAAAATGTACAGATTTCAAATGAACTGCAATCACCTGCTGATATAATGTTTGGTTGAAAAATAAGAGGCATTTTACCTCATAGAAATGATACCACCGAGAGATTTTTCGAAACAGCAGATCAGTTGCTATGATGACAACTGTTATAGAAAAAATATTTTAACCGGAATGCAACAAATTTGAAACCGTTTTCAAGTCACGATAAAGTTTTCATCCATAGTGAAAAGAAACCCTATGAAAAAGCAACTGCATTGAGTCCAGCTCAACGACCTCGTTCTTATAAATTATTGAAAGAAGATGGGAGAGTCGTGGAAAGAAATAGGGGAGATATTTTAAGATGTGCGAACCATATGAATTTTCAAGTTCAGAAGGAGCACAATTTCGCTGATGAAGAAACAGAAACCGTGCCTGACGAGATATCCAGTAATGAGCAAAATAGTTCATTTACATCAAGTGATCAGATTGCTAGTCGCGAACTAGTAAAGAATCCGTTCCAGACTCGATCAGGTCGAACTGTTAAGATACCTAGATATCTAAAAGACTTTGTAACATAAACTGTTTCTATTGAACTTTAAAATATGATTAATATTATTTTTTTGTTTTTCTCTGTAGCTTTGCAGGGGAGATGTAACATATCGTTTGTATCGTAATCGTTGCTATGCCGACGTCATCTCGGATGCTGATAGGTAGCTCCGGTTTGGTTTGTATTAATTGAATATCCTATCTGTTTTGTCAGGAGTTTTGTCATTAAAGTCCCCTGTGTTTTTTTTAAGTGTTTTCTCTCTACCTTTTATATATAAGAACATGACAATTGTCGCAGCGGTTTGAGTTGAGGTAAGAGCAATTTTCTTAGTTTTGATTTAGATAAATAATGTCTATTATTGATAATTTAAATAAAGACGAGCTTAAGCTTGTTGTTGAGGAATTGGGTTTAACTGCTCCTGAAAACAGTAAAATTATAGATTTAAGAGACATTATAGAGAAAAGTGAGCACTACTCAAATGAGCAATTAATGAAAGACGTAGTCAATTTGGTTTTTGATGAGTATAAATCGCGAAAAAAAGCTGAGAAATCTAAACTAGAATTAGAAAAAATTAAATTAGCGCAATTAGAAAAAGAGTTAGAAATAGCAAATATTCGCTAAGAACCATCCCAAAATCCTGAATTTGAAAAAAATAAATTAGCTCAGTTAGAGAAAGAACTAGAATTGGCCAAAGTGCGAAGAGATTCCCGAGAAAATTTGCTGTCCTCAACAGAATTTCGGAAACAGAGATAGTGAGCAATTACCTAGAAAGTTTTATTAAAAGTGTTAAAACATTAACTGTCCGTGTACCAACGAGAGCTGAGTCATTTAATCTTTTCTTTCAATAACTTGAAAAAGCTTCCAAAACTAAAAATGTACCCGAAGAGTTTAAGGCAGAAATTCTTCTTAACATTCTCGGGGGAAAAAGCGAGTAGTTTAATCAAATGAAATAAATTTTTCTATATTACTGTAGTTTGCGTGAAGTAAATGATTTTAAATCATTATGCGATCTGATAGTTTCAGACAGAATTTTCAATTCGTTAGATCGAGAATTAATGAGTCATTTCGCAATTAAATAAGCAGAATCATATTTTAAACCACAGCAACTAGGCAGATAATGGGATATTTTCTTATCGGTTAAAAATAAAAACAGAAATGAATCAAATGCGTATTCGAGAAATTTCGTAAATGAAAATAAACAAATAGCGGGAAATAAATTGCGAAATGTGCGCCCTGAAAGGAGGGTTTCAATTTTTTTCCTTTCGGAAACAAAAAATAATAAAGGTGTTTTGTGTAAACCTATTGCGTATGATGCATTACATTCTTGTCCGCAATTCAAAAAACTTTCGATAAAAGAAAGAGTTCAAGTTGTGAAATTAAATAAAGCGTGTTTTAAATGTTTAAATTATAATTTATGCGTACAGAAATGTAATTATAAATACTGTGATTGTGGGCTACCCCATAACGAGTTAATACATTTTCCGAGGGAAGAAAATGATTTGAGTAATAATGAAAAGAAATATCGAGGTCATGCGTGGAGAAATAAAAATTACACCAAGCGAAGAAAAAATTTCTTTTCCTCCGAGCCAGACTGTCGCCACTAATTTCACAAAAAATAAAACAAAAACTGTGTGATTGAGTACTGCACGAATTTTCATTAAAGATAAATTTTCGGAATGGCAGGAAATTAGATATTTATTGGATGTCGGATCGCAAGCTTGTTTGATTATGTCTCAGTGTGCTAATCGACAGCAAATAAAAATTAATAAAACAAATACTTTAATTTCGTGTTTAAATGATTCTTCTATGACAGTAAAGGGTTGCGTAAAGACAAAAATCGCGAATAGAGATAAAAGTTTCGAAAGGGAATTGAGTATGCTAGTAGTAAAGAAAATTACAGATTAAATTCCACAAAGAGTGATTAATATAAATGTTGAGGCTCCAGATATAACTATGTTAGCAGATTACCAATTTAATTTTCCCCATAAAATTGACATGTTGTTAGGTGCAGAGATATTTTATGAGTTATTAAGAGCAGGACAAATATATTCTGAGTTCGGAATTACTGTTACAATGTACTGTATTTGGATACCTGGCTAGTGGAAGCATAGAACAGGGAGATGATGTTAAAGTTCATTGTGGGCTAATTTGGGAGGAGGATTTAAACAAAACATTAAAAAAGTTTTGGAAAGTCGAAAACATTGAGGTAGAGTTACCAAAAAATAAGGAATTTGAGATATTCGAGAAAGATTTTTCGCGTACGCATTGTAGAAATGAGGAAGATAGATACGTAGTGAAAATGCCTTTAAAGGAAAATCCTTCGTTTTTAGGCCGATCTTGGGATCTTGCTCTCAGAAAACTCCGATCGCTGTAGACTCGCTTATCAAAGGATGAGTAATATTTAATCTGTATAAAGAGATCTAAAAGGAATACGAAGATTTAGGGCATATGAAACAGGTGAAT
Organism: Maratus speciosus; assembly: GCA_963932465.1. Lineage (NCBI taxonomy): Eukaryota > Metazoa > Arthropoda > Arachnida > Araneae > Salticidae > Maratus > Maratus speciosus. The sequence continues at coordinate 178,019,842 of OZ010792.1, forward strand.
GAAAGAAGCAAAAGACTTGATATTTCGTATTATGCTCTATATCATGGTGTATTTCGTCCATATCGGCAACTAAACTCAGAGTTGTTTTTAATTGTTCTGCCACGACAACAAATGGGACATCACTAAATTCACTGCAAGATAATAGCGGGGTAATTCAAAACGACTTATTTACGATCATGATAAGCTTCCGAGAGTATATTTATGCTCTAACTGCAGATGTCAAAATGATGTACCGAATGATTAACATTGACCCTAGTCAACATTCGTTGCAGAGAATTTTATGGAACGATAATTTTGAGGACGAACCAAAAATTTTCGAATTACTTTCACTGACTTACGGTACCGTCAGCGCGCCCTATTTAGCAATGAAAACGCTCAATCAACTGTCAATTGATGAAGGAAATAATTTTCCAATGGCAGCACCAATTCTTCGTGAAAATAGTTATAGCGTAGATAGTAATCATTTTATATGGTGCACCTACGCTTGAGGAAGCCAAAGAGTTGCAGTGGCAGCTCATAGCGGTTATGCATAAGGCAGGTATGCAACTTCATAAATGGTGCACAAGTGATAAAAATCTTTCGCTGACACCTGGAGAAGGGTATAATTTTGAGAACAGTGAGACTAAAACGTTAGGGGTCTCGTGGAACCCAAGGGATGACTGTTTCCTATTTCGAGTTAAAGCAGAATTGAGCGATTCCTATAACAAGCGACAAGTATTGTCGACAATTGGAAAACTTTTTGATCAGCTAAGACTTATGGCCCAGTTATAACAAAAGCCAAAATACATTTGCAGAGATTGTGGAGAATTAATAGTGACTGGAATGACGAGATCCCTGAGTCAGAATATCCCGAGTGGCATCAATTTCTTATATCGCTTTAAAATGTTAATAATATACAAATAAGTAGACGCATTATAATTGAAAACCCAGAAATTGTTGAAATACATGGCTTCGCAGATGCCTCAGAACGTTGTTATGGAGCAGCGGTTTACGGCAAATCTTGTGACTCTCTAGGAAATGTGATGGTGAATTTAATCGCTAGCAAATCACGTGTTACACCAGTAAAGACTCTAACTATTCCAGGACTCGAACTATGTGCCGCAGTTTTGCTAACCAAACTGGTAAAAAGAGTCTTATCATCCATGAAAGTAATATTTTACTAATGTTTTCCTGTGGTCCGATTCAACGATTGTGTTAGCGTCGATTCAGAAGGAACCCATTGATCTTAAGCAATTTGTGCAGAACAGGGTGGCTAAAATTCAAGAAAACTCTAGTCCTAAACAGTGGCGTCATATCTTCTCTGAACGTAATCCGGCTGATAAACTTTCCCGAGGTATGGATCCAGATAAACTTATTGATTGTGACTTGTGGTGGAATGAGCCTATTTTTCTTAATGACACTGACTATCATGGACGTTCAGTAATTATACCAGAAACTAATGAGGAGTTCAATAAAGAGCTCAAACCCTATCAATGAATTTAATATTATTAACTGTAATGTTACAGATAACTGTTTTGTTAATGACTTAATTAATCTTAGTAATAATTATATAACTATTTTATGTACTCTTAGTTATATTTTCAGGTTTGTCATGAATGCAAGAAACCCACTTTATAAGTGTGGTGGACCTTTGTCAACTCCAGACTTGGAGCATGCAGAGATTTATTTAATTAAATCTGTCCAAAGGGCAGAATTGAATACAGACATACGTAGTCTGCAGACCAAAGGTTCAGTAAGTCAAAGTAAAAAGCTAAAAAGCCTCAACACATTCTTAAATGAATTTGGAATTTTAAGGGTTGGAGGCCGATTAGATAACAGTAATTTAAATTTTACGAGAAAGCATCCAGCGATTTTACCTAAGTCTAATAATTTTAATGTAATTGTTATAAATTATTATCAAAAATATTAAAAATACCTTCATGTCGGTGCTTCAACATTACTTTCTTTGGTAAGAGAAAAATTTTGGCCAATAAATTGTCGTGCAACATGTCGAAGGGTAGTTCATCAGTGCATCCCATGTTTTAAAGCTAAACCAGTTATTGCAAATCAATTGATGGTGATTTGCCCAGGGATAGAGTCCAGTTAGACTACTGCATTAATGTTTCGGGAGTAGATCTGTGTGGGGGATTTATGGTCAAAGTTGGGCATGCACGTAGAACTATCTTGCAAAAAATTTATATCTGTATTTTTGTTTGTTTTGTATTTAAAGCTGTACATATAGAAATTGTTTCAGATTTAACCACCGAAACATTTATTGCTGCATTGAAAAGATTGATTACACGCAGAGGTAAATGTGCCAAATTGTATTCAGATAACGCGAAAAATTTTATTGATGCAAATAAGATTCTTAAGGCTTTTTATGAGTTAGTAAAAAAACCTGATGAGAAATTAGTAGCATATTTATCCACGAAAGGCATTGAGTGGAAATTTAAACCTCCCAGGTCACCCAATTTCGGGGGTCTTTGAGAGGCAGCTATAAAATCATTTAAGTATCACTTTAAGAGAGTTGTGGGAGATGCTAATCTCACTTTTGGGGAACTTCTTACAGTAGTCATACAAATTGAGGGAATTCTAAATTTGAGGCCGTTGAGTCCATTATCAGATGATGAGAGTGATTTTGGAGTCTTAACTCCAGCCCATTTTCTGATAAACTGGCCGTTAAATTACATTATTGACCCTGATCTAATCAATATAAGAGAAAATCGCCTCAAAAATGGCAACAGATAACTAAGATTCTAAACTTTTTTGGCGTAAATGTCATAATAATTATTTAAGTGAATTACAACAAAGGGGTAAACATAGATTTGAAAATGATAATGTAAAAATCGGAGATTTAGTAGTGTTAGTAGAAGAGAATTTAACGATAACTAAGTGGCCATTAGGCAGAATTATTGAGGTTTATTACGGTAACGATAACACAATTCGAGTAGTTAAAGTAAACACTCAAATTGGAACCGTTAAAAGGTCAATAAGTAAATTATGTACTTTACCCATGCCTGATGCCCCTGACACTTAAAAAAATTGTGTATATATGTGTCTTGTATTGATATTTTTTTCAAAGGATTATATTTAAATTACCGTATATAGTAACGTTTTGTATTAATTTGTGTAATTTAAAGTACATTGTAAAATATGTTATTGAATGTTATAAACATGTCAATGGGAGAAGGTATGTTCCATGTAGCGAGACATGCTGCGCCACCTATAATTAAAATCCCAGTGACTAACATTTGAAGTGAAGTGAAGTAAATTTTGAGTATTGTGTTGAGATGTGAGTATTCGAATAGGCGGCTGTGTGCTGCTTTTGTTTTAATAAAGTAATGTTAAAATTCCCAGCGCCTTGGAATAATTTGAGTTATAGTGTGTGTTTATTCTACAATAGTTATTAAGCCTCATTTCATAAGCGATAAATTCCAATCAATATCATGATTATGACAGTTTTGAGATTCAGATCTTAATATGAAATTAAATAATTATATTTAGTACTAGGGGGCTCTGTTCACTGCAAGCTACGCTCGCCAACCCCCGTTCAGACACCGAAGAATATTAAAAACAAGCTAAACTGATGACTTTTAAAAATATAAGAGAAGATTGAATTATACTGAGAAAAGTTGTGCAGATCTCCCTGTAAACGGGTTTAAATTCAATTCCCTTTGACTGCAAAAATTTAAGGGCGAATCAGTTTCTGTTAAGACATCCAATGGTTCTTTTCGTTTTTGATTAAAGAGGATCAGTTAAACATTTGAAAAGAAGCTAAAATAAAATGAATTAAGTATGCAGAGTCTTTGTCTCCAGTTATTTTAAAACAACCACTATAACAATAGCCTAAGTCATGTGACTATTCTCAACAGTTCCGAGCGGACCACTTCGCTTTTTATACTCTAGGTGCCATTTTCATACTTTAATGTTAGCCATGCACAGGTGATAAGTCGCAGAATATTATTCTATCGCCATCATTTCATATATATTATAATAGTTTAAGTCATCAACTGCCATAAACAAATACGGTCTGATCACCTCGCCTTTCATATGAAAGTTTGACACAGATTTCACGCCTTATATTGGCGCGACTTTTTTTCCGACGCCAATTTGGGGAACATATCAACAGCATAAACAACAACATATGGCTTACCATTTAAAGCAAAATAACGATACTTTGGCTCCAGTTAAGTACCCGTTGCGTATATGACATTGGCGTCAAAAAAAAAAATCGCGGCAATATGGGGCATTACATGACATCTTTGCCTAAAATTTTCCATTTTTCTTAAAAAATCATTTTTTTTCGAATAAAACTAAATAAAAGTTGCCATGGTCGCAAAGAATTCTTGGTACTGTTACGCAAGCTGGGTGCAAATTTCGCCAATAATTTTTTCAACTCGCCAATTAGCAATTTTTTTATTTTTCGAGTAGTAAATTAAAACATTGTTTTGAAGTTGAAATTAAATGTCATGGTTTGTTGCATTATTTAATATTTGGCCAGATGTCATATACGCACCGCAGGTTTGGCGAGATTTTTTTCTTTACGAAAATTTGGCGAAAACTTCGTTTTCAAATACCAGTTACACATGCATTTTTGGTATAACTTAGTTATCCCATCGACCAAAAATCCATCGCCAAACTATAAAATTAAATACCTTTAATGGTTGATCGTAAATGTCACACTCACTTGCATTTAAGCATGTTACACGTATTTACGTCATCAAGTGATTTTTATTTCGACGTTTTATTTGTATATTTATTAATGTTATACTAATTTATTTGTTCTTTCGTTTAAAATAAAAATTACGTCAATTTTTATAATTTGGCGAGTGGTTTGGCGATTTATATAATTTGGCGAAATTGGTCGACGGAATAACTAAGTAGTACCGTATTTTTTAATTATTTTCTATTATTTTCAAAAGGAAAAAATAATTAATAACTGTAGAACAATAGGTACTTTTCTGTTACACGGACAACATTGTCGCCAAGCGTAATATTTGTCAAAAAATGAAAGTCATGAGTATTGAAACATTTGAAAAATAAAACACAAAACATTGCCGATAATAAAGGGAGCATTTTAAAAATATAACTTTTGAAAATTACAGTCTTTTATGGCCTATTTTATTAAATCACAAATGTATACTTAAACTAAGTGAACAAATAACTGTTATACAATAAAGTAATTAAAAAAACTCATATTAAACCGCTTTTCTCGATCAAATCTTTTTCGCGAACAGGGTTGAAATAATTTGCGCATTAGCATACATATTGGAATGGTGTCCGTATAATGGAAAAGTGTCGAACAAAGTAATTTATATAAATTTAAAAAAGAAATAAAAGTAAATAAATATTTATTATTAAATAAACAACAATAGTCGGGTTACCATGTCAATCACAATAATGCCCTTTTGGCGCCAATTAGGTACCCCGGTGCGTATATGAATGTGTGCCTAATATTTTTCTTTTCGTTTTATTTAAAAAAAAGAAAGACAGAAGCGAAAGTCAGCAATTTAAATGAAAGGTTTGTATTTTAAATAAAATGAATGAAAGGATTATATTTTAAATGAAATTAATGAAATATAAAAAAATGCGACGGGAAAATATTTGGCGATTTATCACCTGCGTCTCGCTAACATAAAAATACCGTCAAAATTGATTTTTCTATCAGAATCTTACGATTTGGCGAAAGATTGTTCAAGTCAATTGAATTATGAATAAAGGTAGCATGATGCATTTCTTAGCATACATTTAAGGGAGGCCAAACTGGTCGCCAAGATATTTTAAAATAGTAACCTTTTCTGTATGTTATGATTAAAATTTGACTTGCCATCATTAGAAAAATCTATTTAAAATCGAAAAAAAATTAATATTTCGAAAACTAATTCGAATTTAAAAATTCTAATACCAGTTTTGAGATCTGTGGATCAATTCGGATTTTTGGTGTTAATTTCATCGCAAAGTATTCCATATTTTAGGAGAAATCGTCGTGAAACGTTTGTTTAATCAGTCGTTTCAAAGAATCGTTTCATTTCAGCCGTTTCATATATCCGTTTCATAAATTCGTTTCATTAGGATTTTCTAGGGTAGATATAAATTCAAATTTAAATATGATGAGTAAATTTTAGGACGTAAATTCTAATTAACTTATCTCTGGATGACAGTTATTATTACATTTAGAGCATAAATAAAAATTACCTGTCAAATTTGGCAATAACTATTGGTGTTGCCAAACATTATTACCGCCATATGATCACATCAATAAAAGTTCTTATCCCATTAACAGTATGTTTACGCCCATATTTGACTAGATCGCCCTCTGCTGGAAAAAAGTGAAATTAGAATATGATGGAAGATCTCCAAATGATAGGAAGAGATTTTTTGTAACATCTGAGCTGTTCTACCGACTCACGACTATGTAAGATTTCTAAAAGTAAAATAAAGAGTTCCGGAAACTTCTGATCAGCCAAGCGAAGATTCCTGTAAGACGGAACTGGTAATAAAGATGTTTAATCTAGCAGCCATGTTCCGTGTCCCAATTCTTGATCGTCAAATTATCTCATACTAAGACGTTACACACACACACACACATATATATATATATAAATTTGCATTTCAACGGGAAAGGGGGGGATTGAAGGTCGTGGTCGGTAAAAATATAACGAAATCTATCGAATTACTTCTTCTGGACGGGTGCAATGGTTAGCGTTTTATCTTTGTAATGGATATAGCACTGCCAGAGGCGAAACTTTTCCTATTCTATTCGCACCACTATTTTAAAAAGGAAAATTTTGTAGTATATTTCCCTTGCAAATGTTGTCAAACAATATATGAAAGTTTTATGTTTTGAGAAAGAGACTGAGATGTAAACGTCACATCATGATTTCAATGATTTAACAAAATGTTGGAGGTTTTGGAATCCTGCGCCCTCTTTCTGAAAGTTATTTTATCTCATGCAGGTAAACGTGCTTTGGCACGCTGTAATTAAATGGTATAGTATAGGGCATCCAACGAACACTTAATTACTGTTGTTCACGTCTGATAAATAATCTTGATAATCCATTCAAGTAATACTCTGTGTTTCAAAGTATACTGACACCAGGAATTTCCATTGAGAGCCAGAATTGTCATTCATTTACAAATGATTTGAGCCAATATAATCCTTTAGTGTTTTGAACGAGGTTCCAAAAACTAGTCGCGTCAATAAACGAATGTACGGTGCTATTCTTTTTAGTTTCATCAAAATAAAACACGGATTAAACGTACCCCTGTAAATATAGGACTGAGTGGGGCACGAATTTATGCTATTCTTAGAGATATTCCAATCTCACGAAGGCTTCTAGCAGATGAAAAACAGCTGACTTAATTTTGACAAGCACACAAACACTAAATGTATATGTAAAACAGTGGTCAGGAACTGCTCAATAATGGTGGAAGCATTTTAAAGATTTACTAATATTGCGGCTAAATCCATTTAAAAACTAGCTGGATGTGCCAATCAGAAATCTTTCTTCTATCTTAAACATCTTAATATTTGAAAAACTAGTTACGTATGTTGATACTTCAATATTATTAATTCAATACTATATCAACTTTGATTTTCATCTTAAATTTCTGCTTGAGTCAATTAAATGAACTATAAACGAGTTAATCTATATCATGATATTTGTTAAAATTAATAGTTTTTCCTTATACTGTTGTTATCAGATGCTTGCGAATAGCCGGCTTAGCAGAAAGTGAGTTCCCGCCTTTGCACGAGCCGCCGATGGACAATAGAGTTACGAAAAATCAAGAAAAGTATACAAAAATCACTATCACAGAGCCCTTTTTCCGCGCGATATTTCAAAATTCAAGGAGGACTTGTTGGCTAAAGCTAAAAACATGCACAAACAATTTGGTTCAATTGTATGCATAATTTTATACAATTTTCGATTGTACAATAAAGAAAATGTCAAAAACATCGCTATTACAGTGCCCCCCTTCAGGCAGATTTTTTTCAAATTCAGGGAGGACTTGTTTGCCATAGCCAGAAACGTACACAAAAAATTTGGTTCAATTCTATGCATAAATTCATACACTTTTTGATGATACGATAATGAAAAGGGCACAGAGATCCAATTATAGCTCCCCCTTCTGGCAGAATTTTTTCATGTTCAGGAAAGACTTGCTTGCCATAGCCAGAAACATACAAAAAAAAATTGGTTCAATTCCATGAATAAATTCATACACTTTTCGATGGTGAAATAATAAAAATGGTACAGACATCGCAATTATAGCACCCCCTTTCGGCGGAATTTTTGCAAATTCAGGGAGGACCTTCGTGCCATGACCAAAAACAAACACAAAAAATTTGGTTCAATTCTATGCATAACTTCATACACTTTTGGATGGTACAATATTGAAAATCGCACATATATCGCTATTACAGCGCCCCCTACCGGCGATTTTTTTCCAAATTCAGGGAGGAGCTACTTGCCATATCAAAAACCAAAAATAAAAATTTGGTTTAATTCTATGCATACCTTCATACACTTTTGGATGATACAATATTCAAAACTGCACAAAATTCGCTGTTACAGCGCCCCCTTGCGGCGATTTTTTTCCAAATTCAAGGAGGGTCTGCTTGTCATAGCCAAAAACGTAAAATAAAAATCTGGTTCAATTCTATGCATAACTTCATACACTTTTGGATGGTACAATATTAAAAATCGAACAAAAATTGCTATTACAGCGCTCGTACTGGCTAAACTTTTTCCAAATTAGGCAGGATCTTCTTGCCATAGCCAAAAACGTAAAATAAAAATTTGGTGCAGTTCTCTGCATAACTTCATACACTTTTTGATGGTAGAATGGCGACAGACAGACGGACACACGGACACACGAACAGACAGACATTTTCTATAAACATGTTTTTGGGGATCTCTGACCCCTAAAACGTGTAAATCCGTTGAAATTCGGAAGTCGAAAAAAATTTCGATTACAATATTTTCTTCTATTGAAGATAGAAGAAAGTAATCCTTCTATATATAAAAGTTTATAAAAAGTGTGTATAAAAGTTTTGATTTGGAAATGGACCAGTGAAAATTTGCGTCGATATTCCCGGCAGATCGGCATCCAATTTGAAAGCTTAATCATGGCCTTTCTTCGTTAATATTAAAAAAATCGTTGCATACAAAAATATGAAAATCGGTAGTATTATAGAGAAATGTTTGATAAACACGCTGATGCAGACAGTTTTCAAATCGAATAACTATTTTAAGATATATTTAATACCAAAGTTGGAAAAAATCGTTCCATTAAAAAAGTTTTATAGGAGCAAAAACTGTACATAGGAATTTAATCATTTTTAGATCATTTTATGCATCAGAATTTCTCGGTGTTCAGACTGCATTTAGTATTTTAATTTGACTAATTTTTTGAGGTTTTATTTCTATTTTAAATTCAAATTTTCAGCATTTCGAGAGATATTTCTTACAAACTTTAGAAAATTGTATTAATTTAAACTGTTGCCAACTGTTTAAACAGCGCAAACAATAATGTTTGCTTCAAATTAAAAATTTATTTTACACGTGACTATTGTAAACAGAAAATATAAAAAGGAGGAACTCATTAAAAATTACGTCATAAAAACTATTATTACACGTGAATTTTAAAAGAGAAAGAATATTGTAAAATAATAAATTCATTAACATACGTTAGATGTCTTGAATAGGAGAATTTACGTCACATTTACGTCACATTACACTTATTACGTAAAATGAACAAAAAAATAATCTTGCAAAACAGTTTAAATTTAAAAATTGCGCTAGACATTTATTTGATATTTTTAGATGATCATAATATTTCATTTCTATCAAAGTATTTTTACGTGAATATTAAAAAGAGAAAGAAAAGTTTGGTGAAAATTACGTCAGATTATAATTGTCAGATTCAAATTATAATTCAATCTTCCGAAATCTTTTTAAAGCCAATCAAATTAGCTTGCTGTAAGTGTCTGCGGTGTCTGATCGGGGGTTGACGAGCGTAGCTTGTAGTGGTAGAGCCCCCTAGTAATCTAAAAATTACTTTTAATGTGAGTTACGGTCAACCGGGGTACTATACTTTGGGCCACGTTTTCCTGGTTCCACTCACATTTCCATTATTAAAAAATATTATCTATGACTTTTCAAAGTCGAAATGGAGTTGTAAACAATTAACATGAAACAATGAAGAAAACTGTATGGTTTTAAAGAGGACTTTTTTTAAAACTATTTTTAAAGTTTTAGAACAAAGTAACCCCTGCTGGGGGCTCCTTTGGTCCATTCACTTATTTTCATATAAAATTAATGCATTTTTATTGAAACCCCCTTGCAAATAGCGTTTACTAATACGTTAACACTGCAAAATTTATAAACATTTTTTTTTAAATATATTTAAACACTATAAACCAATTGTTAATATTAGAGAAACGAGAAATAATTTTCGTCATGTTATCCTCAGCAACTGGAACAAAAACAATTAATGCAATATTTTGCTACAGTAACATTTGATAAGCATTTTATTTAAAACATGTTTAAAGGATTTGGTTGTATAAAAGGCATTTCTATGTAACTGGTGCTGCTTTCCAACCAAAAATCGTCTGGCAGAAAGAAGACCCGAAATACTAGTTTCCATGTTAAGGGGACAAGGGACCTTAATATCCTTAAAAATAATTTTTTCTATTTTTTGTAAATTTCACCAAAATATTATTCAAGGGTACATTATATGCATTATGGCATGCATTTATCACAAAAAATAATTAAAAAAAATTTATTTTGAGAAAAAATGGAATTTTACGCGTCGTTTTCGAAATCTCCGAAATGCCCCCTGCGTCTTCCATATCAGTGAAAATCCCCAATATTTTTTTATAAAAGTTTGTTATATATATATAAATAAAATAGAGCAACGAATTTTAAATATTTGAATTTAAAGGTAAAAAATAAAATAAATTTTTGAAATTTTTTCGAAAAAAATTCAAAAATTTTCAATTTTTCAATTTTTTTTAACTTTTAAATTCAAATATATAAAATTTGATGCTCTATTTTATTTATATATATAAAGCAAACTTTTATAAAAAATATTGGGGATTTTCATTTATATGGGATGCGCAGGGTACATTTCGAAGATTTCTAAGACAAGTAAAACTATAACAGTATAATAAGTAAAATAACTATAACTTTCTAAGTTAAGTAAAGTTTCATTTTTTCTTCAATTTTTTTGCGCTAAAAGCATGCCGTAATGCATATAATGTACCCCTAAATAATATTTAAGATAAATTTTACAAAAATAAAAAATAATGAAAATTTTAGAAATTTTTTCGAAAAAATTTCAAAATTTTTAATTTAATTTTATTTTTTACCTTTAAATTCAAATATATAAAATTCGATGCTATATTTTATTTATATATATAACTCAAACTTTTATAAAAAATATTGGGGATTTTCATTGATATGGAAGACGCAGGGGGCATTTCGAAGATTTCTAAGACGACGCATAAAATTCCATTTTTTTCTCAAACATAAAATTTAAAAAAAAAAAAACTTTTTGTGATAAATGCATATAATATACCCTTAAATAATATTTAATAATATTCTCCCCTTAACTTTATGAAAACGTAAACACTTCCTGTCAAAATAAAAAGTTAAAGGAAAAACTATGATCACACATGGGTTACAGGTTACTAAAGGCAATATTTTGACACTCATCTTATTTGCAGCTTTTATCCAGATTGTTTCACTATAGAAAGATTTGAGAGTTAAAATTTACACACGAAAACATTTGTTTACAAACACATCCAGTGTTGCCACTAAAAAAATTAAATTACCTTCAAACTATTCAATTACCCTATAGTAGGGTATAAAATATTTTTCAAGTGGAAAAGCTTCAAATGTTCTTGTATTGTTTGTTCAATACAAATAATAAAACTTTTTTTTATGGGATGGACCAAAGGGTTGAAAATTGAAAACGGATTGACCGAATTGAAAACGGTATATAATTCATTTGAAAATTCGTAAATATATCTGAAGAGTGATTGAATATAAACGAGCGTGGTATCTTCAAAATTCTTATTTTATATATTTCCAGATAACTTGGCGGATAATGTTCAGCAGTGAAGAAAAATTTCTATTAGTGTGTTTCCGATCATGATGATTTTAATTCTGACGAAGGATTGTGAAGTTTTTTATTAAACAAATTATTAATTAATTGCTATTATTTCAAAAATATTTCACTCCAAAATGTACTTGCGTCTTATGTTTAGGCTCTTACAAAGAATCAATCAACAATAAATGGTGTTCAATATAAACTATTGTTTTTGTCTAATCATCAGATCTTTTATGTTAACATTTATTTGCATATTTATCAATAACTCATATAAAACTGAGTGATGATTTTAAATTCATTAGTTACATTTTTAAATTGCCATATTTTATTATTTGAAACTTAACCTTATGGTGTTTAATAATTTGTTGTGAAATTAATCAATCAAATAGAAGAAAGGAACACTATATTATCTATACTAATATTATAAAGAAGTAAAAATTGTCTGCTTGTTTGAGGGGAACTACCGAAACGATTTCAAAAGTAATGGTATCAAAATGATCGTGTTAGTCCATCTTAGAACATAGGCTGTATTTTATGTTGGTGCCACTAAGCCAAAGGGGGTGCAGGATCAAATACATTCTAAAAATGCGATTACTGTGTTACTGAAGGTCCTAGAAATATTAAATTCGGAATATTAGTTACTTATAAGATATAAATGATGTCTAAGAATATTTTATAAACAATTCGAAATATAAAGGGGTAAAAATACACAAAAAGCTTTCTAAAAAACTTTCGAAATGGTGGTTTCTACACAATCTCAGAAAATACCAAACTGATTTAAAAAATAATGGTGTCAAAATGATTGTGACAACACTTGCACCAAGATAGGCTATATTTTATGTCGGTGCCACTAACCCAAAGGGGGTGCAGGAGGAAAAAACGTTCTAAAAATGCGATTTTTGCGTTACTGAGGGGCCTAAAAATATGAAATTTGAAATATTAGTTACTTATTTAATATAAAGGATTTCTAAAAAATGTTCTTAAAAAATTCGAAATTTAAAAGGGGTGAAAATGTACAAAAAGCGTTCTAAATGGTAGTTTCTACACAGTCTCAGGAAATACCAAACCGATTAAAAAAAATAATGGTGACAACTCTTGCTACAAGATAGGCTAAATTTTATGTCTGTTTACACTACCCCTGAGGAGATGCAGTAGGAAAAATTATCTAAAAATGGGATTTTTGAAATATGGAAGGAGCTAGATTCATGAAATTTTCCATGGTAGATATTTATTACTTATAAATGATCTCTAAGAACATTTCTTTAAAAATTTGAAATTTAAAAGGGGTGAAAATGCGCGAAAAGCGTTCTAAAAACGTTTTAAATGCCGATTTGTGAGCAATCTCAGGAAGAATCAAAATGATTTCAAAAGTAATGGTAGGAAATTGATGCTGACAGCCTCTGCTCTGACAAAGACGCTATTTATGTGGGTGTCACTATCACCTGGAAGTTGCAGGGGAAAAAAAACATCTAAATTTCGATTTTTGTTATCGGTAGGCACTAGCAACTTGAAATTAAGCAAGGTATATATTTATTAGATATAAATGATCTTTAGGAACATGTTCGAAAAAATGGAAATTTAAAAGTGGTGAAAATGCGCAAAAAGCGTTCTAAAAACGCTCTAAATTGCGATTTCTGCTCACAGGAAATACCAAACCTATTTCAAATGCAATGGTTGCAAATTGATGGTGATAGCCCCTGCTCCAACATAGGCTATATGTTATGTTGCTGTCACTACCATCTGGGGATTGCAAGATCGAAACATGTTCTAATTTGCGTTTTTTGCACAACTGAGGAGTCTAACATTTAGAAATATGGCATGGTATTTTCTGACAAGATGCATCTGCTTTCTAAGAACAGTCGAAAGAAAATTCCAAATTTAAAAGGATGAATAAGCGAAAAGCATTCTAAAAACGTTCTAAATTACAATTTTCATGCAATCTTATGAAATACCAAACCGATTTTAAAATTAATGGTGACAAATTATTGGTGATAGTACCTGCTGAAACATAAGCTGCATTTTATGCCTGTGCCACTACCACCAGAGGGTTGCAGGAGCAAAAAACTTTCTAAACTGCGATTTTTGTGATACTGAAGAGGATAGAAACTATAAATATGGCATGGTAGTTACTTATAAAATATAAATGGCCTCGAAGCACTATCGAAAATAAATTTGAAATAAAAATGGGTGACGCGAAGGTGAAGGTCGAAAAGCGTTCTAAATTCCTAAATTACGATTTCTATGCAATTTCAGGGAATATAAACCGATTATAAAAGTAATAGCTGCGAATCAATTGTAACAGCCCCTAATCCTACACAGGCTATATTTTATGGCAATGATTGCACAACCTGAGGTTCACAGGAACAACAAACGTTCTAAAAAAGGCTTTTAAAAGCTTTCTATATTATGTTTCTGTGGAATATTAGGAAATAATAAACCAAATTCAAAATTAACGTTGGCAAATTAATGGTGACAGTTCCTGTTTCAACATAGCCCTTTATGTTGAGAGAGGTGGTAGGACTTGGAATTTGACATGATGGTTAATTTTAAGATGTAAGAAGATGGTTTCTAAAAAATTCAAAACTTACTGAAATGAGCGTATTAATTGAGCATAAAAGTTTCAAAATATTTTCTAAATTATCATTTATTTAGTCTTATTTCTTTTTATTAATTTAAATCTTTTTCTGCCTAATGCAGTGTAAAAATGAAGTTTAGTCAAACTATGTTTTAAATAGTAATTTTTGAATTATTCCTAAAAGTATAATTTCTTTTAATAAAAGTTAGAGATATCAATATCACTTGGCATATTTCAAATATTACGCGAGCAAAGCCGCGGGGTTTGCTAGTATATATATGATTTTGCTTATATTTTTTTTTTAATAAATTCAATAGCATTGATATTTTTTATTAAAAAATATGTCCATTATAAGCTCCAAATACTAAAAAAAAAAATAAAATATTAATATGCAACTTACAATAAAAACAATTAAATACAAAATTTAATTATATGTATATTTTAATTCTTATGTAAACAATTTAAAAATTTATAACATTATTATATATAAATGAAAATATAATTGTATTACTTGCATTAAAAATCAATTATTTTATTAGCAATTGCGTTAAAAGCGAATATTTTTTTTTAAATATTTCATCCTGCAAGTATCTTACTAGCGGATGTCTGTTAGTAAAACACTTGTGAAAATTTATTCAGAGTGAGTTTGAATGATAAATACCGTAAAATAGTAAGCTCAGAAATTTTAAAATTTCTTTTTTCAGGGAAAATCCTGAAGTCTATTCCAAAGCAAAAACTTCCAGTCTTACACTTATCATTTTAAAAATCTGCATTTTGTAAAATAATGCAGAAAAATTCAAATTTATGCAATGAAAAAGTTCTCTCCAGACATGCAAAAATTTAAATACTAAAACTATATATTACTATTTTTTGACATATTCTGAAAATGAGTTTCTTTGTTTACGTGATTCGTAAAATTAAATGTGCTATATACAGTTCTTACGTTATCTCCGTGCTTATAAATATGAAACTATCCATATATGGATATATATAAATGATTTATTCATTAAATTTGAATATTTAGTAGATATATCTTTTATAGGTATATTGTAGACATATAGTTAGGATTATTCAAAAAGAACAAAACAAATTTTTAAAGACTGTAGATGTAGAATTACCTGAAACCTTTTGGTTATCGTTTCATAACATGACTTTATAAGTTAGAAGACAGCGATATGGTGCTAAAGGGTATCTTACACTGTAAAAAAAATCTGTAGTACTACAGATGTAAAGTTACATGCTTACTAAACTTTCATCTGTAGCTGTACAAAAAAAGCTGCAAATCTACAAACCTAGTTTTTGTAAAGCTACAAAAATCTGTAACTTTACAAATGAATCTGCTAAAATTACAGTAATCTTACTAAAATTTTATCTGTAACCCTGGTTGCAGTTACATGAAATGTTCTAATCAACCCAGTTTCCTAAAAAATTCTTAGTAACCTTACAGATTTTTTGATTTTCGGTGCAAAAGTGTGACTGTGACATGAGTTTTTGTTGCTGTCGTTACATAAAAAGTTCTAGAAATCCCAGTTTCCTAGAAAAACTTTAGTAACTTTACAGATTTTTTTTTTTTACAGAGGAGTTTTTATAATAAACTAGCAGAACTATCCGGCTTCGCCCGTGTCAATTATAAGAGACCTTCCATCTAAAATAATAAATTAAAATGAACTATTATAGTAATCACAATAACTGAGATTTATGCATTCCCATCCGCAAATCATTAAAATGACAATTAGAAAACATACGTTATTGTCTCGCGACCATAATAAAATGTCTGAGCTTTAATATCCCAATGCCCGTTTTCTTCGGCTCGTGTAACAGAAAAATTTGTAATTTTTTGACAATACGAAAAACAAATCCACCAAATGGCATATCATATAGTGAAATTCTCGTTTGTATGGCGTATATCTACATTATAAAGTAAAAATATGTTAGTGAGTAACGGTGACATCATGCTGTTGATGGCACACAAATTTTTCCTTTACAGCAATTTTTCTTAACTTCAAAACAGCAAACAATTTAATTTTTTAAGCTGTCGAATAGAACAAAAATTCCTCTCAAATGAAATTTATTTGAAAATTGTATCTCAGTTTTTTTATTTTAATAGGTTTGAAAGTAATTTTCAAACATGGATATTTTTTAATGTACGTGCAGCCCAACGAAACCATTACGAAAGATGAATCCGTTTGCTTTAAATGCAATATTATGAAGAAAAGGCATGTCTATGTGTAACTTTGTCATCATATTATTGGTGACAACAACCTAATCTATCCACAAATTTTGATTTTACTACAATTAAACTTCTAAACATCGCACATTCGATTGTTCCAACGTCTAATAGAAAACAAAAGAAAACTTTCAATAATATTTGTTTGAAAAGTTTATGTCAATTTATAGATTTTCTATAGATTTTAAAGTGATTCTCAAGCATGAATATTTTTTAAATGTGCGTGCAATTACAAAATATTAACTCAATTGCTCAAAAACGCTGCAAATAATTCAGTACTTGTTTGTTTTCGTGCAATATTTCATAACTAAATTGGTAAACGAAATTAAAGCGCCAAAAAAATAAAATAAAATAAAATAAAATAAAACACGAATTTAACAGATATCAAATCGAACTACGCAGAATAATCTATTATGCATAGAAAATGCAAATGGGAACTTCGTTCTGGCTGCTTATAACTTGAGTTCTTCTGAATAAAGTTCAATGCGACTATCAGTTTCTCAGGAAAGGTTTTAGTGTATAACATATTGTTTTATGTTGCTTTGTCATAGAATTATACGGAAAAGTTTATTAATCATGTGAACCCGATTATGAAAGATTAGTATTTTAAAAAAGATTTTTATTAATGTACTTCCTTTGAATTTGCATCGTTTCTTGGATAATTTTACACGGATGGTGTTAGAATATTGCATTTACGTCAGGCAGTTATATATAAAATTATTGAAGAAAGTTCAATAATCAGATGAGGCCGATTATAAAAGATTAGCCTTTTTAAAAAGTTCTACTGGACATATTTTGATGGAATTTGCGCTGTTACTATGCACGCATTTTTCTATAATGGTTTTAGTATATACCATTTTGCTCTACATGTTTTGTTATAGAGTTAGCTGAAAAGTTACTAATCAGTTGAACCCCATTCTGAATGATTAGCCTTTTAAAATGTTAGATAATTTTTCGGGAGTAGTTTTAGTATATTCCATATCGGTCTATCATTCTTAAACCAAGTTCTACTGTAAATCATCAACTAAAACATTTGGCCCTTAACAACCGAAGTTCAGTCTTATGCATTAGAAATTATAATAGCGCAGTAGCGTTAGTAACGTTTTCATCTACGCGGAAGGACGTTTAGATAAAGACCCATATTGCATTAAAATGACGGATCAAATTCACCGATATATTTCATTTAATTCAAGATTCGTTTAGAGAAACCGACCAGCACAGGGAGCGAAATGTGCTACTCAGATTATAAGGGAATTATAGTGAAAATATTCACGATTAACCGCTCGCTATAATACGAAAGTACCAAAAATGCTCTTTCATGTAGTTTTTGAGAAATCTAAAAATTACACCAAATATATTAGTGTTTCAAATTAAAAACTATTTTTATTTATGTTCTGTTAATACACAGTATATCAGGTACCTTTAAACACGGGTATCCTAACATCATTGCCTATAAGTTTTAAACGGAAACTCACATTAATCATAAAATCCAAATCCACAGCGATTAACATGAAAATGACGTCAATCTATGAAGCTTTGTTCAAGGTGAGAAAGCTAACTCTAAAAAAATAGTTGTTATGTTTTAATTTCAATTTAATATAAATCGTATAAAAGTAGATTTTACATTAGGGTATTTGATGTAAATCGTAGAATGTTATCACTGCATTTAAAATATTAAAACATTTACCTAAATAATATAATTAAAGAAACAACATTATAACGAAATAGGAAATAAATCATAGCAGCCGGATTTCAGAGCAAGTTTGAGGCCATATTTATCCAAATTGGCGTCATAATTTATTGAAAGTATTTAGTGTTTTGTGTTTCTGATCTTTTTTTTGGAATAGAAAAGCCTATATTTTAGTGAAATTTTAATTTTAAGTATATTAAATGGAGGCTTTAAGTTTTCTCAAAGCCTTGAGGTTTTTATTTAAAATATGAGAAATGCGCATTTTCTGCTTAGAGAGACATCAATTTAAAAAATGTAACAATATATGGAGAGAGACTGAATTTGTATTGTTTTATGAAAAGAAACTGCACGTGTTTGCCCCTTTTTTTAATTATTTGTGCCATTTTTTAGGTGTAGCAACACAATAAAATAATTCAGATTATCTCGCTGTATTTTTGCCTTTTTGCAATCGACGTCATTCTAAATAGAAAATGCACATTTTTCATATATATATGTAAAAACTTTAATCATACGTATGTTAAAAGGACGTAGTATTTTCATTTGAATGTTAATAAGAAATTTGAGTTAATTTGAATAATAATAAGGAATTATTTCAGAAGATCAAGAGTATCCCTTCAGAATAAAACATTATTAGAAAGCAGTGTCAGTTAATCAGAAATTGACGTCATATCTACCAAACGATTTTTTTATTATTATTATCTTTTCCCTAAATTATTTTCTTGATATTGAAACGCCTGTATTAAAATAGATTTTTTGCCTCAAAAACATTCAAATGAAGATACACTAAGTCATTTGAATACACATTTAGTTAAGATTTTTATTTTATATGGGAAAAATGTGCATTTCCTGAATAGAATGACAACAATTTAAAAAATGAAAAAATATAGCGATCGAGTCTGAATGTTTTTTAGCTTATAAAAAGAAAGTACGCGTGTTATCATTTTTTTAAATTATTGAGCAGTTTTTTAGATGTGTGGTAACAGGAAAGAAACTGTTGAATTTGAAAATTTAAAAGATATATTTCTATAATGTTAAATTATGAAAGGTTGTAGAAAAAAGGGGTAAATTGTCCTTTGATCATTTTTTTAAAGTAGACAGCGTTCTTTTTCACGTTCTAAAACGTATGTACAGGAAGTTTCGTGCAAATCTGTCAAAAATTGCATATTTGTATAAAGGATATACACAGAGAGAACGGCTTTTATACATATAGATGTTTTTTTGTTGTTGTTGTTGTTGTTGCTGTTGTTTGTGAAATGTTTACAATTAACTATGATGCAATTTTATGTAGAGTTTTTTAGACATTCACACGTTTATTAAAATGAAAATATTCATACATTTGTGTATACAAATTATTTTCCATATATATATATATACCTATTTTCTAGATAGATTATGTACAAACAGTAAGGGTTGTTCTTAACTAATAACAAATATTTAAAGGTTGCACAAATAGCAGAAAGGTTTTTATATCAAGGAACCTTAAGTTAAAACAAAATAATATTGCGCTAACGAGTTTTTCAGATATTATGATAATACAGTTTTTTGTTTCTATAATTCTTACAATTAAAGGTGCTACACTGTAAAAAAAAAAAAAAAAAAAATCTGTAAAGTTACTAAGTTTTTTCTAGGAAATTTGGATTCCTAGAACTTTTTATGTAACGGCAACAACAAAAATTCGTGTAATAGATACAATTTTGCGACGAAAATCTAAATATCTGTAAGGTTACTAAGAATTTTTTAGAAAACTGGGATGCCTAGAACTTTTCATGTAACTGCAACCAGGTTACAGATAAAATTTTAGTAAGATTACTGTAATTTTAGCAGATTCATTTGTAAAGTTACAGATTTCTGTATCTTTACAAAAACTAATTTTGTAGATTTGCAGCTGTTTTCGCACAGTTACAGATGAAAGTTTAGTAAGCATGCAACTTTACATCTGTAGAACTACATTTTTTTTTCACAGTGTTCATATTTTAGAGAGATATTTAGATATGCACGTGTTTATCACAATGGGGATATTCATGTATGTATATATACAAAATATTTAACCATGAATATGTACATTTCCTCTATATATTTATTTTTTAGAGAGATATTTAGATATGAACGTGTTTATATAAATGGGAATATTCATACATGTATACATAAAAAATATTTATCCACGAATATGTGCTTTTAATCTTTCTATTTATTTATTTTTTAGATAAATTATGTACACACAGTGAGAGTTGTTCAAAAAGTAGAATAGAAAAAAATTAAAGAATGTATAAATACCAGAAACTTTCTTATATCATGGAACCTTACCTTACAACTGAACAATATTATGCTAACTCGTCCTTCAGATCTTATAATAAAAGGGATTTTTTGTTGGTGTAATTCTTATTATTAACTGTGCTACATTATAAAGAGATATTTAGATATGCACGAGTTTATAAAAATGAAAGTATTCATATATGTATATATACAAATTATTTATGCATGAATATGTACGTTTCATTTATATATTTTATTTTATTTTTCTAGATCGATTATCTACGCACAATTAGGTTTGTTCATCACAAATAAAACAAAAATTTAAAGGTGAAAAATACCAGAAAATTTATTCTATCCAGGAACCTAAAGTTACAACAAAACAATAGCGTGCTAACGAGACCTCCAAATCCGATAATAAAATATTACTGAAATATTTTTAGAAATAACTTCGAAACTCTTTATTACTTCTCTTACTATATAACATTTTTGAAAAAGAAAACTATTACGGAATACACATACAAGAAAAAATTCCATAGTAAAGATTTAAATTTATTTAGAAATTTCGAAATAACTCAAAGAGTTGTTGCATGTGCTCCGTACAGTTAATGAAAAAAAAGAAAATCTCAATAAATAATAGTCGAAATTTTCAGGAAAGATAATTGGAGTTTCATGCTAAATTTGTTCAAAACACATAATGTTCACTTCATATTTGGACATCAGGCCACAAAAGGGGATGTAATTTGTTCAAGTAGTCGAGGTATCACGGATTTTTAAAGTTTGAGATTCCTAATATTTAATTCTTTTATTAATATGAATTCGCATATTTCAAGCTTCATTAAATCTATTTCTGTTTCTTAAAAAATATATGTAGATTTCAGTTCATACGTTTCGCTAAATTTAATTTTGAAAATTGTATACATTTAAAGAATAATATTTTGAATATTATTTTTTAAAATATTGTTTTTTCGCATAATTTTGAAAAATGTGATTTGAAAGAATAATTTTGTGAATACTATTTGAAATTTATTTTCGAAAAATATATGAATTTTACGTATGTTTAATTAAAACCAGAACTGAATTTCTTGAAGATTCAAACATACGACTTAAAATTGGAGTTCAATCCATTAAACAGTGAGTGAGTTAGAAATCAAATTTACCCCACATTGGAGTATTTCTAAAAAAAAAGCTGGACAACAGTCAAAAAATGAACTTCGTTAAAAATTGTAATAATTTATGTGTTTGTATATCTTACTTGTCCGCGCTTCCGGTAAACAATATCTTAGGAATGTTCGATAACACTCCCCGTCGAGTTATCTGTCTGAACACAGCTGTCGTGCATCGCAGATTTCTCTTTTCTCGGCGCTGTGGTGAGAAGCGCATTATTTAATTGCAATTATTGTTACATACATTCGAGATCTGAATAAAACTCTTTATGAACATAGAAGTGGGTGGTATGTAGCTTAAAAGACTGTATTTAGTTTTAGTTATAAAATCATATAATTATGAATACAGCCACATCGTTTTATCTTTAAAAAAAAGTGTAATTTTTATTAGTTCTTTTAAAATATTAGTTTTTATAAATACGTTCCGTCCTTTGTCGGGCAAAAATTTTCGTTGGAATATAAAATATAGATATTCCTCATTATATTCATAAAATAAAATCTTGCCCCAACTTGCCTCATTTTTTTTTTTTTTTTTTTTTTTTTTTTTTTTTTTTTTTTTTTACCGTTTTACCGTTTTATAAAAAAAAAATGGTATCAGAAGATGATGATATTTTGAGAACGAAAAGTCTTCATTTTTCTTTTAGAAACTTCAGTGACAGCAAAAGACCTTTGAAGAAAGTTGCTGTTTGACCTTAAACATGATTGTTCCAATACGAAAACTGATGAAAAATTATGTTTCACGGAAAGTAAAGTTACAAAAATGACGAAATGTCCGGTAGATAAACAAGTATCATTAAAACGTTCGTTAAGCCGTTTCAAATCAGATTTTAAAGAAAAATGGGTGGTTGCCAATAGGGTAAAATGGCACTTTCTTAAGATAAATGAACATTGGCTTAACAGTTCCATAAAATTAGCTGTAGGATACTATTATCTGTACTATACTATTTGTAAAATAGAACAACAAAAGATTTCGCCGAATTGTGTGACTGAAGCAATTGACAAAAAACGAGAGGTTTAAGGGAGCAGGTTCCTCTTGATCAATTAACATATGCAGCTAGTACAAATCGACGAGCTGCAGGTAATATTGATGCCTCGACACTCATAAAAAATATAACTCTAAGTTAACAAGAGATACAAAATACAGAAAAAATTATAACTTCAGCAAAAAAAAAAAAAAAAAAAAAAAAAAAAAAAAAAAAAAAAACATTAAGAACACCATTAGAAGCCTTATCATTTTTTGTAGAAGCTGATCTAACGAGAAAGCAATGGAAAATTATTCATAGTGCAAATAAGCATATTTTATTATTCTTTGACTAAGAAAGCGAAGAAAGATTGCTATATAAGTAAGGAATTGTTAAATGTGACAGAAACATGCGCAGAATTTAACCTACAGATCTTTAGAAGAAGTTAATATTTAGAATTAGTAAATATTTAGAAGAAGTTATTCTAAATAATACAGAAGGAGAAAACCACAATTTAGAAGAAATATCTAAATGGTGTTGTGATGACTCCCAATCGCAATTTAAGCAGATATTTGAGAATACTTCTGATAGCGATGCAAATATATTTCAGAGTTCTCCTGTTCGTTTACGTTTAGAGAAACTGTACAGCCGACATAGAATTGGTGTTAATTTTTCTTTTAATTACACCGAAGAAATTGCAAATCTTTATGTCGAATTATATGGGTAGCACCCAATGTCACCAACAGTAAGTAAAATTTTAGCACATGGCGCCACAATAATTAAACATGCAATATTGCCTATCGATCAACTTTCGGACGAGGCTGCTGAAGCTAGAAACATTTCCGCCAATATAGGCAAACTTTTTGCCGAAAATTTTCTCGAGAGCAATATAATAAAAATGTTTTGAACAGACGTTTACTAAATTCTGATCCTTTTATAAGTAGTTCAAGACCAAAGCTTAAAAAAAAAGCTTTTTTCTAGCGAAACAACCAGAAACACCATACGGACATGATCCAAAATAAGAGGAAGATGAGGATGAAGACGAAACATATGAAGAATGAATATCATTACAATAGTGAGTTACAGAAAGAACTTGTTATAAATATGTAAAAAAACGGAATATTTCATTAAATATCATAAATGTATATTCTAAACTGATTTAAATAGTAGTTTACTTATTAAAAAGCAAAGATTTTTTGTAAATTCTTTAAAAAAAATTATATGTTTTTAAAAATATATATATAATGACTCTAAATAGCTTTTTACAGCATTTCAACATAATATAGCTCATAAAATAATTGTGTCCATATTTTTCAGAAAATACTCCTCTCTGCGCGTTACAATATTCTATAAAACTACTCCAAATGAAGTTTGTAAGGGGTGTTTACTTTTTTTCCACGACTATACATGGTGTTCTCTTTCTTTCTTTCTAATCGATGACCAGACCTCTACCTGCCGGGCCGCCCCAGATGAACGGGTTTGATACCTGGTATCGGGGCGGTGACCGGATAATCAACGCGTAGCGGCAATAGATCTGACGAGAGCCTAGATCTTCAGTGGCTGTGCCTGCTGCTTAGATGTGAAATTAGTTAATCCGGTTACTTAATATTTTGATCTTGTTGTTTTGTACCTCCACTTTGCTACTCAAGTTGGCTTTGTAATTTAGAACCTTTATCAGGTGACGATACCTTCCCCTGGCAAGGCACCTGCAGAGGTATAATTCACAGGTAACTTGGAGGTCTTTGCACCCACGACGGATTTTACATCCACCAGACGTCATTAGTGTACATGGCGGACATCGGCTGACTCCAAACCGATGACCAGACCCCTAGCTGCCAGGTTTTCCTATCCGAACGAGTATGCCTGTCTGTCATTTGGGCAGTTATCCGCTTGATCGTCGCATGGCAGCCATCCAGTCTACCAATGCCCCGGCCGACCTAATTGCAAAGCCTGTAATTGCCGGTTGCTCTGTTGTACCGCTTGCTTAACTAATTGACTTTGTTTATTTGGCTCCTGAACATTACACACACACATCCAGCTTTGGGAGTAGGGAAATCTGGATTTTAGATTCCTAATCGGTGGTGTGTACTTGTCGGGAAAAGTTGTTCATGAACTAATTTAGAGGAAGGGAAAAAGAAAACAATGTGTGCCGCTGAAAGACAATTATCATCATAGGAAATTTTAGACCGAAATTCAAAGCAAGCGCACGATATTAGAGGGATGAGACTTCGCCTTTCTACCGCACCCCACCGTGTAAAGATTGGCTCCGTAGGTTGTCCCATAGGAACGGGCCCGGTAGCTCGTGAAGGCAGTAAAGAAAAACCTGAAAGGGAAGGGGGTTAGCTGGACATATTTATTACACTTTTCACTTTAGGATTAGTTTTAATACTTTGAAATAAATTATAATTATCCTATGCACCAGGCCAAATCTATCTAAGTGTAAAGGGTAATCTATCTAAGTATATTACCTAGGTTATTAGTAATTTGGTTAAGAGTACTAACAGATATTAACTTAATTTGATGAGTGTTTTGGCTACTTACTATGAGGGTGAATCTAAAGCTTAGCAGGGGAGATCGGGTGTTGTTTATCTTACCTAGTTGATTAGAAATAGTTTACTATTTCAGATTAAGTGTTAATTGTAACAGATGAATATTAGACTAAGACTATCGTTTGAGGGGCGGGTGCGCTGGGGCGCGGTGAGGGGTGTAAGATGCTGGGTATACATGATGTTCTCATATTTTGACCGACTTTAATAGCTCACAGGCTATAAAAGTCTGAGAGCTCTGTATGTACGTTTCCATGTACCAGTGGCGTGGCGTCCGGTCATCGCTGGATGCGGCGATGACCAAGCAATATTTTAAAACTCTTAATAAGCTTTTAAAACTCTACTATCCAGTTTTAGCAGAACATTTGGAGTTCATGTATAAGTGAAGGTAAGATTTAAAGTTTCTTTTTTGAACATTCAACCATTGAATTTTAGAGTTAATAATTTTTCACCACAAACTTAAATAATTGCGATGACCACCGAAAATTTTCACGCCACGCCACTGCCATGTACGTAACGCGATAACACTTGTTAGAAATATCCGATTTGCATGAAATTTTGGATATAAGTTCATTCTAATAAGGCACTTCCCGGAGATATTTTCGGGTTTCATTGGTTAAGTATAAATGGGGGGATCGGGGGCTAATCTCCCCTTAATTTCTAAATGGGTTTTACATTCAAAATTATCCGATTTGCTTCAAATTTGGTAAACTGGTTTATTCTGATAAGGTCCTTCCCTGATTAGATTTGGAAATTCATAGGTTCTGTATAAAGTTGGCGATTGGGGGAGCTAATACTCCCCCGTTAATTTAGATAAGTGGAGTTTTGTCGATTTC
Source organism: Maratus speciosus (assembly GCA_963932465.1). Lineage (NCBI taxonomy): Eukaryota > Metazoa > Arthropoda > Arachnida > Araneae > Salticidae > Maratus > Maratus speciosus. The sequence continues at coordinate 178,046,190 of OZ010792.1, forward strand.
TTTATTTTTCGAGGGGTATTATTCTTTGAAATAAGAGTATAATATACAATTAGTGTAAATAGCGTATGAACTGAATGCCACCAGTTTCACTGGGCACTTTTCTTGCTATTTTCTTAATATTTTATTTTTCAAGATTTGGGAAACAAATTTTTTACCTCTTTACTTCGAAATTTCGAAATACTTGTGTCGAGAACTCTACTTTTTTCATTTATTAAGAAGGAGAAATGTGGTTAATAGTTACTTCTCTTAATTCCACAACATTTTGAATCATTATACTTTTAAATAAAAAAAATATATGCGAGTTTTATGCAAGCTCTTTTTTTTTTTTTTCAAATTCTGTGTATATACAGAAAAAATATTTTAGCTTTCAATCTTCTGACTAGCCAATGTTTTTTTCCTTTTCTAAGTTAAAAACTTTTGGGGAATTTAATCATCGCAAGCTCAAATGAGAAATAAAGTAAAATATTAAGTTTCAAGCTTAGAAAATCAAAAATTTTTAGTTTCATAAAAAAAATCATGAAGTCTATACCAAAGCAAAACTTTCTATTATTTCCCTTATCCGCCGGAAAATCTGCAATTTTTAAAGTGCTGCAAAAGAAATATAAATTCAAGCCTCGAAAAAAGAATTACATTTTCGCTTAAAGAAAATGAAAATAATAGAACTAAATATTACCAGCTTTTCACACCTTCAAAAAAAGAATTTCTGTGTTTATGTTATTCGTAAAATAATGTGCACTATCTTTTATATATAGCTTTGTACATATTTACATGCATATAAAAATGAAAATATTCATGTTTGTGTTTATATTAAACATAAATTATGAATAGTTTTATTTCATGTTTATACCATGTAAATAAATAAATATATATATATATATTCTCATAGAGCAATTAATAACTAGAATTAAAGAGACGTTAAAAGCATTCAGAATTGACAGAAAAATACTTCGTAGCAAGGAACCTATGGTTAAAATCAATGATATTGTCTTAGATGCGTATTTTAGGTTCCTTAATAAAAGAATTAAGAAGAAAACTATTTTTTGTCAGTCCTTATAACTGTATCTTGATATTTATATATTACATAATATCACTTCCTAAAAAATAACAACATAAATAATACATTAAACAAAAACATAATTTGAAGAACAAATTAAAAAAAACAAAATTTATTTCCTATATTGTTTAAACCCGAGAAGGGACAGATATTAAGTCATTTCATTCAATTAGTTCTACATTGAATGTTAAATTTTTGTAGCAAATTGGTTAAGCCAATTGAAGATTAAAAAATAAAAATAAAATTCATACAATATGATACATAAAACACCCTAAAAAATTAGATTCCGTTCAAATGAAATCGAAATAAATCTTAGACTTCTTCCATTTTTAATTGAAAATATTTGTATTGCAGATTTTGTATTATGTTTATGACAATTGTACATCAGCTGATAAGATGCATGCAAAATACAAAAGTTAAAAAAAAGTCTAAGATTTATTTCGATTTCATTTGAACGGTGTCGTGTATTCAAAATTAACATTATGTACTTTAATGGCAACACGTGAATAACCACTTTTACTTACAGATATTGGCAATGGTTAAAATTATGGAACTGCGATAAGAATTATTGAATATGTTGTTTTATGTTTTATGTTAGTGTTTGTTCCTGTAATTTTGTAATAAATAGTGAATGTTTATAAATGAATATTTACTTAGTAAATATGATGCACATAAGAGCACACCACTAACAAGAAACTTCCACACTGGCGACGAGGATGGGATTGATTCATCAAGTTTATAAAATTGATACGTAAGAATACTTCTACGATTTCGCAAGATTGCCAAGGTAAGAAATTTCTTATTATTCTGTAAAAATGGAAAAGTTAGTAGAAGAATTAATTAAACAAAATAAAGCGTTAATGGATGCGCTAAAAGGGGAAAGTACCCAAAAGAATAATAAGGTTTCTGGTGTGCAATTTGAGAAATATGATGAATCATTAGAAAGTTTCGATACGTTCATGGATAGGTTTGAAGCATTTTTAGACATACAAAATGTACCTAAGGAAAAAAGCGCAAAAACACTAATATCAAGTTTATCAGCTAAACTGTATAACTTGTTCAAAAATCTTCTTGCTCCAAAGAATCCCAGTGATCAGGAATATTAAGTGCTTAAAAATATTTTACAATAGCATTTAAACTCTAAACCAATAATAATACCCAGCAGACATACGTTTTTGAACAGGAAACAAAATGAAGGGGAAAGCATTAGTTCTTATCTTGCTGAACTTCGCTCTTTAGCAATTCCTTGCAAGTACAATCAAATTATGTTGAATATAGAAAAGGAATAGTAAATGTGAATGAACCATCTGATACAACAATACTATCAATGGAGAGAGACGCAGCGACTCAGCCACCTAGGGCCTCCGAGGATACCACCAAAGAGTTTCGTCCAGTCGTATCTCCTACAGTTTCCTCCCCTTTCAATTAACAGCACAATCTTTTTGGTGGTTTCTGGGTCCTTTTAGATCTTCTTAGCTGCATTAGATTGTGAACAGCTTTGGGTGTTGCAGCTGTAGGTGATACGACTGGAGGCAACTTATATTCGACTTCCTTCCCTTTTAAAGAAGTCCCCTTTTTTAAAGCATTTAGCAATGGCGCCAAATCTTTGTCATTTGCAGTTGCTTTAGCTAAATCTCTTGCTGTTATTGGAAGTGTTTCGATTTGGGAAAGTTGAATAACTGAAACTTCATCTTTTAATTCTAAGTCTTCAGATCTTAAGGGTAATCGTGAAAGGCAATCTGCATTACCATGGTCCTTAGTATTCCGATAAATTATGTCGAACTGGTAAGCCTGCAATACTAGAGCATAATGAAAAAGTCTTGTAGCAGACAAAACTGGAAGACCCTTTTTGCAAGCAAAAATTGCCACGAGAGGTTTATGATCTGTAATGAGCGTAAATCTATTTCCTTTAAGGTAAAGATAAAACTTTTTTACAGCCCAAACTAGAGCTAAAGCTTCTTTATCAATTTGTGAGTAGCGTTGTTCGGTTGGCGAAAGTGTTCTTGAAGCAAATGCAATAGGCTTCTCAGAACCATCTGAAAATCTGTGGGAGAGCACTGCACCCAAACCAACTGGAGATGCATCAGCTGCAAGAAAAATAGGAAGTTTGGGGTCATAGTGTGCTAATACTCTATCAGAACAGATTTTATCTTTTATATTTTGGACTGCTTCTTGACACTTTTTATCCGACTTCCAAGGAACACCTTTTTTAGTTAAGTTATGCAATGGATATGCTAAAGTAGAAATTTTGTTTGAGAATCTAGAGTAAAAGTTAACTAATCCCATAAAAGATTGAATTTCCTGAACATTCTTAATTGCAGCAATCTTTTCACCTGTTTTACATAATCCTCGGGCATTTATCTTAAATCCCAGAAATTCAATTTCATTTTGGAAAAATTTGCTCTTATCCTTATTCATTCTCAATCCATGTTGACGACATCTGTCGAAAAATTTCCGTAATCGTGACAAATGTGTCTGGAAATGTGGTGCTGCTATCCGTGCATCATCATAAAATACTTCAACTCCTTCTAAATCATGAAATACACTTTCAATATATTTCTGCCAGATAGCAGGTGCTGAATTAACTCCATACATCAATCTTGTGCATTCGTAAAGTCCCTTATGGGTATTAATCGTTAATAACTTTTGGCTGTCAGGTTGAACCTTCATTTGTAAATAAGCTTGACTAAAGTCAGTCTTTGAAAATATCTTACCATCACTGAGCGAAGCAAAAATTTCTTCTGTTTTTGGAAGAGGATGTCTTTGAATTCTTAGATTTTTATTAAGAGTGACGGAATAATCAGCACATAATCGAATTTTCCCATTTGCTTTAACTACTGGTACTATAGGAGTCGCCCAATCCGAAATATTACATTTTTTAATAATTCCGTCTTCCTCAAGTCTTTCCAATTCCTCTTCAACACGCTTTTTCATTGCAAAAGGTAATGGTCTCGGTCTGCAAAAAACTGGAAAGGCATCCGGTTTTAACTCAAGACTACATTCATAATTTTTTATTTCGCCCAATTTTTCATCAAATAACTCTCCGTATTCTTCTAATAGTTTTGTAAGATTTCCCTGTTCTATAACTGTAAGAGCTTTTATTCTCGCCCAATCTAAATTGATTTTATACAGCCATTCCCGACCCAAGATGGTGTCTAAATTTTCTTCAACAATATACAAATTTAAGTACTCTATTTGATTCTTATATTTTACTTTAACCGTTGAGTAACCTAGGGGTTTAAGGATTTCCCCGTTGTAGGTCTTAAATGTCAAGTCCGTAGGACAGATTTTCTTTCTCGAAATCTCTTTAAATTTCTTCAAACTCATTACCGATACCGTACCGCCCGTATCAACTTCCATTTCAACAGATCTACCTTCAATTTCCACAATTACTATTATGGGGGGTCTCTTAGGAAATTCTTCTTTGATAGAAATGTTCTTAACTTCTAAACTATGAAGTGGAACTAAATTTTGAACTTCTGTTTCGCTTACATGAAACTGTTTTTGTTTCACAAATCTAGTTGGTTTAGCCTGTTTAGCGAAGTAACATGCTCGTTCAATGTGGCCAATGCGTTGGCACGCTCTGCATTTACTAGTTTTAAACTTACAGTTATATTTATTATGATTTGATCCGTTACATTTAGAACAATATACTACGTTATTTTTCCTTTGTGTGTTCCTAGGTTGTGTTGTTTTATATTTCCCTTAAAGTAAATAGATTTACGCTCATTACAGATCATAAACCTCTCGTGGCAATTTTTGCTTGCAAAAAGGGTCTTCCAGTTTTGTCTGCTACAAGACTTTTGCATTATGCTCTAGTATTGCAGGCTTACCAGTTCGACATAATTTATCGGAATACTAAGGACCATGGTAATGCAGATTGCCTTTCACGATTACCCTTAAGATCTGAAGGCTTAGAATTAAAAGATGAAGTTTCAGTTTTTCAACTTTCCCAAATCGAAACACTTCCAATAACAGCAAGAGATTTAGCTAAAGCAACTGCAAATGACAAAGATTTGGCGCCATTGCTAAATGCTTTAAAAAGGGGGACTTCTTTAAAAGGGAAGGAAGTCGAATATACTCTCCAGGATGGTTGCATTATGTATGGCCAAAGAGTTTGTGTAAAAATATCATGACAAGGTTTTGGAAGAACGTCATCAGGGACATTTGGGAGTCGTAAAAATGAAAGCAATAGCTAGATCCTATGTCAATTGGAAAAACATAGATAAAGACATCGAAGATGTTGTTAAAAACTGTACTGATTGTTCAAGGATTAAGAATGATCCTCCAAGGTCAAAAACACACCATTGGGAGTATCCAATAGGGTGGAGCGAAAAAAATTATTTTTTTTAAATCAAAAATAGGTAGATGCCAAATGTTGCCTTTCTACTAGTACATCATCTGCGTGCAATATTACCGCTGAAAAAAAATAGCTTGAGTCTGCGCTTTTGGTCCAAAATTCGAAATTTTGAGTAAAATTTGATATTTTTTCAAAAAATTTAGAAAAGTTCTCTAGAGATGGTTATTAGTTAAAAGTGTTATTTAAACCTTTATTATTAATGTCTTAACATATTTAAACGATAAAAAGATATCATTGTTCTGTATAACTGGAACAAAACTGACAACATTTGGTGAAAAAAAGGCGTTGCCACTCTGTTGTGTCATACAACTAATTGTTGTTTAGAATACAGCTCTTACCTAGTTGCTTTCAAAACTACCCAGGAGGTACCACGTGGAGGTGACTGCATTTCATGTCACAACAGTGCATAGCTCGACCACCCTACCATCTGAACTCAATGTTTTATTTATACATTAAATTGTGATTTTTTATCAAAGACTGGCATGTGTTTTCTATTTATCAACCTAGTACATCTCTTCTTTGAATCCACAGAATTTGGATTCTGCTGTTGTGATCTCCTTTACGTATTTTTCTACTGTTTGAGTAAGAGAAGACAAACAGTGTAATTCAGTGCGGGTGATATTAATGTAATCTATTCAGCCGTCTATTATCTTCACCAAGATTGCACCCGATAAATGCATATTGATTAGAGGTTCTGTTACCACAATACTTTTCCAATGAATTAGATTTATATAATTATCTGCTTGAAGGTTGATTGTCGATATTTCAGATTTGCGTATACCATCATTTACTCTCATCTTTCAAATATTATGTGCTGAGAAACTATCTGTTTAATATGATGGTAATTGTCGGACAGCATTGAAATAAGAATTTCCTTTGCGTATGCAAAGCAACCATTGTCCTAAATAACCTTTTTTTAGTATTTGTTTTATTCCGGTTTGTGTGTTGTTTAGTAGCCGAGTAATTTCCCATGAGTTTTTAGATCCCTTCTTTAGCTATGGATTACATTTGATTGTAAACTATCTTGAGGCCAAACTTGGATAACATAGTACTTTTTGAGTGAACGTAGAGACTCTGATGGGCAGTGAGTGCCCATCGATGGCGAATAATTCTGTTAGTCGTCGTCATCCATTCTGCGAGGGACATGTTTAGAATGAACCATTATAATTGATCGTACGCCACCTCCAAGTACAGCGAATTTCCTCTGCATCACTTATTAGACAACGTCGTTGGCGAAAATTACATTCTAACCCACAGGGATTCGCCGGACCAATAGGAAAATCTTTGTCTACGTGCTTATTCCCTTCTTATTTCAATTTTTGAAGCCATAGAGAGTAATTTTCAAACATTACTTCCTGAATTCGAGAAAAGTGTACTCAGCACATACCTGCTAGACATTTTCAAAGTTATTTCATCAAGATATTGCTCAGAAGAACTAGAGAATAGTAACCCAAGAAACTTGTCCTACGCAAGATCGCTCACAAAGGCGCATAAAATTATTCGCCATTATATATGCACTGATTGATCATCAGAGTCTGGTTCACACACAAAGTATGTAATCCAAATTCATGCCTCAGGATGGTTTACGCCAAATATAATCCACATCTAAAAAATATGTCTGAAAATTTATGGGAAACAGAAAACAGCAAAATACAAATACTAACAAAAATTATTTGGGACAATAGTAGCTTTTCACATCGAGAGCAAATTATTATTGCAATTTTGATGACGATCGCCATCACATGAAACAACAAGCTTATCAGCATATACAAAATGCAAGAGGTAGAATGATGGCGTACTGAAATGATGGCATACTCAAAGATGAAATTCCTAAATGTTGTAAAATGTTGTTGGAACAGAACTTTCAATCACTATGCAGTAACTGGATGCAATTTTGGTGAAGATACTAGAGAGCTGAATAGATTCCATTAATTCCACTGCATTATTCTGCTTACATTATCATACACAAACAGTAAAAATATACGTGAAGGAGTGTCACAGTAGCATCACCCAACGTCTGTGGATACAGAGAAGAGATGGACTAGGTGATACATAGAAAACTTATGCCAGTCTTTGATAAAAAATCACGATTCAATATATAAATAAAGCATTGTGCTCAGACGGAAGGGTGGTTGAGCTATGCACTGTTGTGTCATAAAATGCAGCCACCTCCACGTGATACCTTCTGAGTAGATTTGAAAGCATATTCCAAACAACAATTAGTTGTATGATACAACAGAGTGGAAACGCCTTTTTTTACCAAAAGTTGTCAGTTTTGCTCCCGTCATACAGAACAAAGATATCGTTTTATCATTTAAATGTGTTAAGCCATTAATAATAAAGGTTTAAATAACACTTTTAAATAATATCCAGCTCAATAGGAATTTTTAAATTTTTTTGAAAAAATGTCAAATTTTACCCAAAATTTCGACTTTTGGACCAAAAGCGCAGACTCAAGCCATTTTTTTTCAGCGGTAATATTGCACGCAGATGATATACTAGTCTAAAGGCAACTTTTGTCACCTACTCGTTTTTGATTTTAAAAAATTCATTTTTTTCGCTCCACCCTAGTATCCAAGTTCTCCATGGGAAAGAATTCATATTGATTTTGCCGGGCCAATCTTTGAGCATATGTTTTTATTAATTGTGGATGCACATTCAAAATGGCTCGAAGTCTACCCTATAAAATCGACAACTGCCTTGAAAACAACAGAATGTCTAAGAGTTTGTTTTGCTCTTTTTGGATTGCCAGTCATGTTAGTCAGTGACAATGGACCGCAGTTTTCATCATACGAGTTCCAGAAATTTATGCAAAATAATGGAGTTATACATAAAACGTGTGCACCTTTCAAGCCCTCCAGCAATGGTCAAGCAAAAAGATATGTACATACTTTGAAGCAATCTCTTCGAGCAATGAAAAAATACCCAAGTACTATCAATCAAAAGATTAACTGTTTTTTGTTACAATATAGGAAATCACCAATATGACTACCATGCAGTCTCCAGCAAGTATGTTCTTAAAAAGAGAAATTCGTACGAGAATTGACCTCTTAATTTCTAACCCTAAAGAAAGAGTTCAAAACAAGATTAGGAAGGATATATATTTTAATGATCGGCATTTTGAAGTGGGTGATAAAGTAGCCGTTCGAGATTATACTGCAGCTAATGCAAAATGGAAATTCGGTCGTATCATCAGCCGAGATGGTGAATTATACTATACCATAAATGTGCAAGGTAATTTGGTTAGGCGACATGTCGATCAAATTCGATCAGCAGGCGAAGAAGTACACAATGATGTTGAATACAGACCAAGAATAGTAAATGTGAATGAACCATCTGATACAACAATAACATCAACGGAGAGAGACGCAGCGATTGAGCCACCTGGGTCCTCCGGGAATACCACCAAAGAGTTGCCTCCAGTCGTATCTCCTACAGCTGCAACACCCAAAGTTGTTCACAATCCAATGCAGCTAAGAAGATCTAAAAGGATCCAGAAACCACCAAAAAGATTGTGCTGTTAATTGAAAGGGGAGGAAACTGTCGTGTATTCAAAATTAACATTATGTACTTTAATGGCAACACGTGAATAACCACTTTTACTTACAGATATTGGCAAAGGTTAAAATTATGGAACTGCGATAAGAATTATTGAATATGTTGTTTTATGTTTTATGTTAGTGTTTGTTCCTGTAATTTTGCAATAAATAGTGAATGTTTATAAATGAATATTTACTTAGTAAATATAATGCACATAAGAGCACACCACTAACAAGAAACTTCCACAAACGGAATCTAACTTTTAGGGTGTTTTAAGTATCATATTGTATGAATTTTATTTTTATTTTTTAATCTTCAATTGGTTTAACCAATTTGTTACAAAAATTTAACACTCAATGTAGAACTAATTTAATGAAATGACTTAATATCTGTCCCTTCTCGGGCTTAAACAATGCCGGAAATAAATTTTGTTTTTTTAATTTGTCCTTCAAATTATGTTTTTGTTTAATATGTCAAGTTTTTTAATGACTACTGCACTCAGATGAACGCATTTCAAAATTAATAGAGAGTATCATCATCAGGCTTTGATGTATGTGGTATTGCATCTCAATGTGGGGTGCAGTTTACCAATGTGTAATTCAAAATTTTTCACCACTGTAGTAATGCAGGTTGCGGTAGTTTCGACAAAAACTTCTAATCTGAACGTAAAAAATCTATAATCAAAACATAAAAAATTAACTTCACTTAAATTTAGATACCTTATTTCCCACTCAGGCACGCTATGAATGTAAATGTAAATTGTATTGAATCCTTACTGCTAATATTTAACAATATTATAGCTGTGATACAGTAAAAAATAAAAATAAATAAAAGTTTTACTTAAATTTTTAAACCTTATTCTCTCTCAATGGGTAATGTAAACACATCAGAAAATTATTACCTAAGTTTTACTTGGGGTATAAATAGTTCTCATCTCGGAAAAAATACATTTTAAAATTTAACCTATGTAATTCCCCACTAAGTTAGCTACCTGCGTAAAAATAGCTATGCATTAGAAACTTTTTACTAAAATATAAGCTAGACTAAAGCAAAAATTTATTCTGAAAATACCCTTTTTATTTCCACTATGACGCCATATTCACCTTTTTAATTTTTGAAAAAAAAAAAAAAAAAAAAAAAAACCTAGCTCAATTTAATATTTTACGTGAAAATCTTTCAACTAAAAGGAAATAAATTATTATTACGACTTTTGAAATTTTTGCAACAATGAAGTAAAAATGTTACATTTTCCATGAAAAATGTCCGCTGATTTTCAATGAAAAAAGCGAAAATTGGAATTATTAAGAAAAATATTTGAATAATGTAAAAAAAAAATTGGTCCATGTTTCTCTCTGGGTTATAATTCACTCATATACAGAGGCATTTACCATTCGTTTTGACCCTGACGTCAGGCAAACGTTTTTACACTTTAAATTTATAATATTAGTAAAGAATAAAAAATGAGTGGCATCAGAGACAAAAAGGTGGGAAGAAAAAATGTAAAAGTTACCATCTCCATAGGCTTTTCCATGTTAAATTAACATTGAGAAGCGACACTGGAAATAAATAAGTATTGGGCTGCCGCGCAATACTTAAATAATAGAATCATTCAACAAATTTCTTTTCACATTAATAAATTAATATATATATATTTTTTTAAAGCTTATTTCAAGAGTTCTTTCAAATTCTGATTCATTGGGTACTTTTTATGCTAGTGATTTTTTTTATATAATATTTTAAATATACAGGCATATATAAAACAATTTATTACTTTTTATCTATTTGCAATTCATGGAATTCTAAAATGCAAAGAAGAATAGCTCAGGTGTTTCACCATTTATTTCAAGTGTATGAATATGGATGTTCTGCTTGCCTCTCAGAAACATAATTATAGAAATATTTCGCATAAAGCGATAGTAACGACTCGATTATATACTCTGATCGTCATGCAACTGATATATGTTATTAAGGATTCCTAAGGCATGTCCTGTGTATACAATTTTCAGTTCATTTACAGAGACATTCAAAATAATACTATTAAATCATAATATATGCGCAAAAATCGTTTGCGGCGTATGATAACGATGTTCTAATATTTCAAGCATATTGAAACTGGTATGCATTTATAAGATGTAATAAATCTTGATTTTTGTACTATAATATGGAGTGCAGATCAGTTATTATTCATTTACATAGTCAAACAAAAGTATTCGTTTATATAATTGTAAACAAAGAAACTGTTCGCCGCATATGTTAATGATATTACACTTTTTTCAACTCAATGAACCTTCTATTACTTATTAATTCAAACAGTAGAATATGACGTGCATAAAAGTAATGATTTATTTACAAGGGTAGACAAAAGATTTCGGTTACAATATTGTCTATAAGTGATAAATACTGGAATTATGGTTTCAGTTGTGGTATGTATTTTAAAATTTAACTACATTTTTTCATACTACATGGCAAATATAAATTCTATTGATCATATACATGGTTACACAAAATAAGATCGTGAGCATTACTGAAGATTACCTAAAAGTGTTTTTGTTTATTTGAATTATGAATTTTAATGCTTAAGTCTAATTAGTATACTAAGAGATATTAGTAGAATATAAATATAATCAAGCACAGGACAATGCAAAGAACTGGATATATGGCAGCCCATTAAAATATTTTTTGGAAGTGTGAATTCTGTAGTGTTGGGCGTGCTTTTGCCTGAATAAAATTTGAGTTTGATAATAATATACGTGTGGCTGCACCAATTATTTGAGTAATTTTCCGACTGTTGGCAGACAGTGATGGTAATTTGAATGTGTTGAAGGTAATTTTTTGACAGAAAAAGTTTGTAGTTTCGTAATTTTCTTTTTATCATTAACTAACCGAAATTTTAGCCTACTCTGTCGTTTATATGCCTGTATACAGCGATCATACACATGGATGCACGAAAATATTCGAGTATCTTCCCAGGTATGGACGATAATTGATGAATTCTGATTTTCATACGCTTTATGCGTTTTTTAATTGTTTACTTAGATATCTTTTTTCATAATTTTAAACGGTGAAGTTTCGTTACACTAATGTGATTATGTTAGAAAGTGTTTTATTACCTATGTTTCAAGCGTGAATTTATTTTTTATTTTAGTTTAGGTTGAATTCATTCCGTTAACTATTAAATTGTTGACCAAATGACCATTTTAATTTTCCGTTTCAATTATCCAGATTATGTTAGAAAGTGTTTTATTACTTATGTTTCGAGCATGAATTTATTTTTTTATTTTAGTTTAGGCTGAATTCATTCTGTTAACTATTACATTGTTGACCAAATGACCATTTTAATTTTCCGTTTCAATTATCTAGATTATGTTAGAACGTGTTTTATTACCTATGTGTCAAGCATGAACTTATTTTTTTATTTTAGTTAGGTTGAATTCATTCCGTTAACTATTAAATTATTGACCAAATGATAATTTTAATTTTCCGTTTCAATTATCCAGATAATGTTAAAAAGTGTTTTATTGCCCATGTTTCAAGCATGAATTTATTTTTTTATTTTAGTTTAGGTTGAATTCATTCCGTTAACTATTAAATTGTTGACCAAATGAACATTTTAATTTTCGTTTTCAATTATCCAGATTATGTTAGAAAGTGTTTTATTACCTATAATTCAAGCATGAATTTGTTTTTTATTTTAGTTTAGGTTGAATTCATTCCGTTAACTATTAAATTGTTGATCAAATGACCACTTTAATTTTCCCTTTCAATTATCCAGATTATGTTAGAAAGTGTTTTATTACCTATGTTTCAAGCACGAATTTATTTTTTATTTTAGTTTAGGTTGAATTCATTCTGTTGACTATTACATTGTTGAACAAATGACCATTTTAATTTTCCGTTTCAATGATCCAGATACCTATTCAGTTTATACAGATAACTATTTAATTTAGTACACATGGCAAATTTAACTTTTAACGCTTCAAATATTTATTTACATTAATTACTTTAAAAATGTTTAATTTCGTTACAAATCTAGCGAGGTCAAGTTTATGATATCTCACATGTATGATGACAATTTTTTTCTAATGTGTTTGCAGTAATTACTTTTTAAAAATGTTTCTTTTTGTACTGTTCGTTTTTAAACACATAAAATACTTTAATAGATTTAGAATGTTATTTTAATAAGACTAAACTTTTAGTAAACAAACATATTTTTGCTATATTTTTAAATTTCAAAATTACTGTTCACATCAAATACTTTTTTACATTTTTAAGCAAAATTCTTTAATAAATTTATATTTCTAATCTATACAATAGAATTTTCAAAGCTTGAAATATAATGCTGATATAAAAGGAACTTTGATTTTTTTCTCTCGCTGTATTTTATTTAAATAAAGTATAAGCCGAAACATGATAAGGCAGTCCAGATAAAAAGAAGGAAATGTTACAAAATATTAGAAATTTCAAAAGGTAATTTTTCAAAATGCGAGATACCTTTGCACGTGAAAATTGCTTCTCGACAAAATCATGATACATTATATATAATATTTGTATTATGTTCATAATACGCCCTTTTTCTATTTCTCATAGTAAATATAAAATATTTTTAACATATGTAGTAAGTCACAAGAAAAATGTATTTTTTCGGAATTTTTAATGAAATATAAAACATGAAAGATCAATCATGCGCCAAGCTTAGATTATGAAACATTTCCCAAAACTTTGGCGTTTAATATGATAGAGAAGATACTTAAATAAATATTATAGAAAACGTATAACTCATTTGAAAACCAGATTTCAACACTTATTGCCGTCAAGGTTTATTCCAATTCTTTTGTACAGCTCTGCATATAATCTATAGATTTGTACAGATTCTTGATAGAATGTTGAAATTTAGTTTATTATGGAAATACATAACACAGTCGTAAATTCACCTGCATAAATTCCCACCTATAGATTAAAACGTACTTTTATTTTGCATAGCTCTATATATTGCATACATATTGTTATAAAAGCCACGTCTTAAGCTGACATTTAAATCAGGCAAAAACATGCTTAAAACGATTATATTTACATTTCTGGAAATGTTCATAAATTATTGGCCATGTATCCAATTCCTTGCGCGGCCCTGTGTATGATTTTATCTACAGTCTACAAATATCTTTTAGTATAATGAATCTAGTTGAGCTTGAAAATTCATAACTCAAAATAAAATACTACTTTAATCAATTCACGGTCATTCTCCGTAATGTTTACATATTATTTTCTACAGCCCTGATTAATGTCTATAGAATTTATGCACAACATGCACAACACATAGCATGCAAAAATTTAGATAAACTTAAAAACACATACCATAACTGTAAACAGATTTTGAGTAATAATCTCTAATAGCCAATAATCCACATACACTATTGTATCCGAAATCTTTTATGTGTTGCCATAAATAAACTATAAATGCAATGCACATCATTTTCTCCTGCAAGCATCTTATCTTAAACATCATTACATCATGTATGAAATAGTGTAAGATAACTGAAATACGATGCGACCAGTTTTCCCCGTGAACGATAATAGAACGAAACTCTTTTGTCGGACCATGCAAATGAATGAAAATGTTTTGCACCCCATATTCTACAAAAATCAAGTGTTAGTGCACTTCGGAAATTCATGTCAATTTCATTAGGTTTCTAACAGTGTAGTAGAATTAAAATATGCCTATTTTTCTTCATGCAACATAAAATAAAGGAGTATTTTTGAATTCCCTCTACGCCTAATGTATTTGCTGCAGATGGCATATTCTATAGTAACTATTATCTAGTGCACCTCAATAATGTATGTACATTTCATTATGTTTAAAATAATGTAACACTATTTAAATGCACCGCAAATGATTTAACTTCATAGACCATAATGTAACGTAATAGTTTTAAACGCCCCTCTAAATAAATTGGGAATTGCGCACACTTCATTTTCATTACAGAACGCGCCATGTTAACCACAGTAACGTATATCAATTAACTGGCTTTCCGTGTATATTTACGTGAATTAGACTACGGGAAGGCAGACGAACAGACAAACCCAATTCATAAACATTTTTGAACTATGTTGGAAAGTGTTAAAATATTATTTTCATGGAATTTTGACATTTTTCAATTCTTGATATTTTACGTAGATACAATTTATTTACTATTTAACATTAAAATTTATTTATATTTTCACTTTTTATATTCTTCATATTTCATCTATTGAAATTTAAACTTACGCATACATGATGGTTATAAAAAATCGTCTGTTATTTATAAGTTTCCAGCAAAGTGTACCGTTGAATGAAGCGGGATACATTTCGGAAGTGATCATTTTAGGGCACGGGTTTAAGTATAACGAGGAAAAGAAAAATTTAACTCTCACAGTTACGTTTACAACAATTAATTCCGAAACTTTCAAAAGCAACATCAACTTTTTTTCATTGCAGAATGATCACACTTCAGAAAAAGTACTAAGAAAAAAACTTGAAAAAGAAAAATATGGTATTAAAATTATACATGTAGCATTAACAATGCCGACTTAAATTGAACGCAAAAGACAAAAATTGATCCAAGTCACAAGTGCCCGTAAACAAAAAATTGTATATGAAGTAACATTTATAAGTGTTTTCATTCGCAGACAATGACACAGCGTATTCAACAGATTTTAGACACCAGTAAATAATGACATGAGGATAACGCCGAATTTTACGTTTAATGGCATTTTTCATATCATAGACTTTTAGAGCATTGGACTTGCATATATTAAATTTGAAAACAAAACTTATTTAAATGTTTTTGAGTGATCATGGCGAACACGAAAGTCAAAAATATTGGTAGATTACAATGTTACCAAAATATTCTTGCAGCACGGATGAGACACTCATTCATATTCTTAACGTTTGTTTTATGTCGCCCTTTCCATAGCTTCATTTATTGTTTTAAAGCTATTTATGTCTTTAGACTTCTGGGATTATTTAGCGATGAGTAATTTGTGTGTTCCCATTTGAAATATTCAACAATTTCGTCACTACAAATTTAAGTTTGAAAGATTGATTGAT
Source organism: Maratus speciosus (assembly GCA_963932465.1). Lineage (NCBI taxonomy): Eukaryota > Metazoa > Arthropoda > Arachnida > Araneae > Salticidae > Maratus > Maratus speciosus. The sequence goes on from OZ010792.1 coordinate 178,062,228, forward strand.
GTTCTTTACTGCAGTCTTTAGTCCATGCCTTAAGAGAGTTTCAGGACTCTTAAAGGTTCAAAATTTTAGAAATTTTAATTGTTTTAGATGTTAAACTTCTATCTTTGCTGGAAACTTTGATATAATTTTTTCCTTGAAATTCAAATTCGAACTAATGTTATGTTTTTTTAGAATTATACGTCATGAATGCCTGAAGCGACGTTTCCAAAATTTTGAAGTAATTTTTCTCCAAATCTCGATTTTGGGCATAACGCGCAAAATATTTCAAAGACTTCTGAATATTTTTTTACAAAATTTTCAAAAGATACGTTTCATGTTAGCCTGTACACACCGAACTTAAAGTTTCCTTTTATTATTTAAAAAATATTTTTTATGTGATTATACTGTTGAAATATTCATAATTTCGTATTAGCTAAATACTTCTTTGTATAAAAAATATAAAAATGCTTTAAATGCAAATTTGTTTAGGTACATGGTAATTATTATAATCTGAAGTATAAATAGGCACTAAAATATTCTTTCTATTTGCAATATTACTTTTGTAATTATATCCGTAAGCTGTTATACCAATTTTCCGCTCATCAAATATCTGATAGTTTGGAGCCTCCTATAAATGCTAATTCTTCATCTTGCAATACTTTAAATACATGAAATGAAAGAACATACTTATACCTTTCATCCCAATAAAAAATCTCTTTAAAATCATATACATTTTAAGATATTAAATGTTGAAAATGGTATTTTTTTAACCCAATTTCAAGAGTTCTGAGACCCCTTAAAGTACCCATATCCAAAGTGACAATCCATTTCCTTGAACATTATGATATCTAGAAATTCAGGAAAATGTGTTTTATGACCATCCTGTACAGTTGTTAATACATATCAATATTTAATATCTTATTTTAACATGCGTTCATCTGGTAATCATAGGTTTAAATTCACAGAGTATTTTTATTAGAAATTTCATAAACTTGTGAATGAAGATTTTTCACATTTTTACGTACGAAGTATTAGTTTTGAGAAAAATACAGTCATAGAATTGTTATGGTGCATTCATTGCATGAAGGAGCAAATTTTCTATTTTGAAATTTAAAAAATCATATTGAAATAAACTTTCTAAAACAAAAAGCATAAATTTTATGTTATCTTAATTGAGTACATGTTGACAATTTCGCATATTGAGAAGCATGTGCATACTGCATTGAGAAGCATACTGCAGAATAGCTCATCATTTTTCATGTAAGAGAATTTTTTCCATTAAAAAGGATCTTCCAAACGTTATTGAATTATCTCCATTACTTTATAAAAATACTAGCCTTTAGATGCTGCATATCCAGACTATATTCATCTATTTATATTAGATGTAAATTTCCAACTGGGCGAAAAATGTCCGGACCAGGATTCGAACCCGGGACCTCCTGGCTAAAGCCGCCAGTCCTCTGCCATCTGAGCTATCCCGGACGATTCTGGTCGAACTTTTTCACCCAGCTAAAATTGATGATTACAGCATCTGGTCTGAAACCTGGTTCAGCTCAACAGAATAAATCTCAGGTAATGGAACTCCAGAAATCGCTGGATACGAAATTACACTAGATTAATATTAACACAATTATTCGAATTGGTAAACAAATGAATTAATATGATTTGTTTACCAATTAGAATAATTGTGTTAATATTAATCTAGTAAATTCATCTAGCACAAATATAAGTTTAAATTAAAAGGTTTAAGTTCAAATGTTCTCCAGAACTAAAAAAATCTGTTTTAATAGAAACAGTTAGTTTTTTTTCGAATATGCTTAATAAGAATACACGAAGACAAAACTAATATTCATGTTATCTTGACTCTAGAAGTTCTTCACGAACACCACGTATGGTATATCGTAGAGAATCTAATGTAAAGTGGTTGATTTCATAAAGAATGAAAGTTTTGTGAAAGGTTCGAAGAGAATATCATTAATTCGTAATCAAAAATGGTGTTTGCTTCAACGAACTTTTACGCGTCAGTTTTTTTTTTTTTTTAAGTTTGCAAATAAAAGACAAATATACTAATTATAAAGCACAAGAAATTCATTTTAAACAATTATAGAAAGAGATGCTAACATAACTTACAGAATGATGCTAAAAAATTAGTTTAAGCAGTTCGTAACTTTTCTATCAGACGATTTTACTCTCACAGTAAATATCGCACTTATTCATCGGTAGTGTATTACTTGTGCAGTTGACATTTCACAGCAGACATTATGAACATATCGCACCCTTGTTTCAAAGGTGATAAAACTCAAAAATTGGTTTTTTGAGTTATAGCTGCCATTCTACTTGGTTTTTACGCCTCTATCAATCACCGAAAGTACCAGATAGTACACTGAAAATCTGGCCACTAGGTAGAAGTTTTGTTTACAAGATGACCATTGATCCTACCTGAGCCAGAAAAGTTTTTCGCATTTCATTTCCTGAAAAACGGAATTTTTAGAGTTATGACACTTTTGAGGCAAGAGAGCGATATGTGCATGGCTGCTTTTTATCACTTTTAAGGGGGATATTCTTTCTTTGACTATAAAAGTTAACACATTGAAACTGGCCATAGAAAATACACTGACCTCAGAATCTGCACGAACATGCACTTTACGGCGTGAAATGGTCTGTTTTATTAATTGGAATCTTACGCAAACAAAACTTTCAGCGTCTCTGTGTAATGTGTTTAACCTACCTCCGGGATTGCATTTACAACTCCAAAGCTTAGTTTGGGTTCCTGGAGTGCCAATCTCTCATATCATTGTATGTGATTAAAGTGTTTTTTAGATCATTTTTTCAAGGCAATCAGTTTGACTGACTCTGAATTTTTAAAATGGTGACAAACCAAAAATTAAGGTTGGATCTCAATTACTCAAGCTTGCATATTACAAACATATTCAGGTGTATGAAGAAAATTATGCGAAAGAATACATCTTTATTGAAAGTGTAACGTTTACAAATCGTATGTTAGAATAAAGTCTATGTTTTAAGGATGCTTAATAAAGTAAGATGCGTTTCAATGGGGCACATCTAATAAACGTCCCTCTAAATATTTGAGAAAGCCTTGATACACGTCACAAAAACGTCAGACAAAGCAGAGAAAACAAATAATAAATCCGAACAACTTGCATAATTCGATTTTGTTGGCCCGTGTAATTATTAATTCTTATTTTCTTATAATAATTAACAATTCCACGAGTCAAAGAAAACGAAGCATGCAAGTTGTGCAATTATTTCTTTGTGTTGCCTGCTTTGTGTGAAGTTTTTGTGACGCGTTTCAAGGCTTTCTCGAGTATTTAGGGGGCCTTGATCCGTCCCGACAGGCCCAATTAAATCTCGGTTTCATATTAACCTTTTGCTTTATTTGCATTGAGTTAATAAATTTTGCTTTTTGAATTTCATTTCGATTAATCTCTATTTGTACTTCCTAATGAATGTCACTGATAACTTTAAGTGGGATAAAATAGAGTTAATTAAGTGCTAAAAGTGATTACTTAGAAGTCGCCAGTAAGGCTCACCGGGTCTTAACCTGGAAGTCAAGAGGTGCGCCCGATGCAGAAATAAAATAAAAATTCAAATACGTTAGTAGCTTTTGGTAGTACAACAATTAGATGCCATGCAGAAAAAGGAACAAAAATGTTTCTTTTTATTTGTCTGATGCATAAACTCCAGAAAAGCTTCACTTACAGTTGTTTAAGAAATTTATGATAATATGCAGACTAGTAAATCTGCAGATCAGGAGCCGCAACGTCATCTCTGCAACTCATTATTTTTAGCACACTTTGCGTAATATTACTCTTTCTTCAAAAACGCAATTTAAGTTATAATTATAAATTTTTTATTATTAGTTAGCATTTATAAAATTAAAAAATATTTCGAAGGTTTCAGACATTAGAAGAGTTAAATTAAACACATTGTTATGTAATGATATGCTGAAATTCTCATGATCTACTTATTCTGGTAACTTTTAGATAATAAAGTAAATTTTTTCAGGGGGCTCTGGCCCCGTGAATCCCCCGTAGTGTGAGTTATTTCACATTTGTAATTTTTTATTGATTGTGTTAATGATTATCGTATATCTTATATTTCTTTTTACACTGCGATTTATAAGGATAAACAACAGTTTGTACAAACATTTTACGTTATCCTAATATCCTTACAGCTGTGTTTACTTGCCTGCCAACCACAAACACCAGTACCTAATGGATAAGGAACGTTTGGAAGTGTAAACTAAGACTTCTAATGCCTTTATAATTTTTGTTTCCAAAAAATATTTTTGATTGCCGTTTTACAATATTTATCTCTAATATCTAATCTAAATATTTAAAAATGTACTCGATAGCATTAACTTATTAAAATCCCCCCGAGACTTCTAAACCTAACGGTTAATTTATCCTCGTTACCACTTCTAATTGACTAAATACATAAACGTGATTTGGTGCCGTAAAGTATTTTGAGTGATAGCTTTTTAATAGTATCCACATTTAATTTAAAATCGTGATGTTACAAATACCGTTTATATTTGATGCAAACCTATGTTTCCAATCAAATTACGAAAGGTTAACTAACCTTTTGTTTCCCTTAGCCAGATTTTCTGCTTCATGTTTCGTAATAGGCATTATTTTAATAATTTATTTTATACTCTACAAGCTGTTACACGTGACGTCGTTCATGTAGCATTAAAATAAAGATAAATGCATTAATTAAGTAAAACATTTCACTCCCCACAAGACATTCTAAGTCTCAGGATTTTTGCACATCACTATTATCTTAGAGAAAATGTTATTGTTTTAAATCGCGCAAATGTTCTAATAAAATAAAGTAACATTTTCTGTATTAAAATATTGATATCCAGAACGGCGGAGGCTTGGCACCTCTGCTCCTCTTAATAAAAACATATATAACTAGCAAACCACACGGCTTTGCTCGCGTAATATTTGAAATATGCCAAGTGATATTTATATGTCTAATTTTTATTAAAAGGTACTAACTAAATTTTTATTTTATTAAAAGGTAATATTTTATTTTATTAAAAGGTACTTATTACTTTTTGGAATAATTTAAAAAAAATTACTATTTAAAACACTGTTTGATTAAACATCATTGTTATACTGCATAAGGCAGAAATGAGACTTAAATTAATAAAACGAAATAAAACTAAATAAATAATAATTTAGAAAATATTTTGAAACTTTTATGCTCAATTAATACGCTCATTTCAGTATTCATTTGAAGTTTTGAATTTTTTAGAAACCATCTTCTTACATCTTAAAATTAACCATAATGTCAAATTCCAAGTCCTACCTCCTCTCTCAACATAAAGGGCTATGTTGAAATAGGAACTGTCACCATTAATTTGCCAACATTAATTTTGAAATTGGTTTGTTATTTCCTAATATTCCACAGAAACGTAATTTAGAAAGCTTTTAAAGGCCTTTTATAGAACGTTTGTTGTGCCTGTAAACCCCAGGTGGTAGAATCATCGGCCTGTGTAGCATCAGAGACTGTTACCTTTGATTCGCAACTATTACTTTTATATTTGGTTTATATTTCCTGAAATAGCGTAGAAATCGTAATTTAGGACTTTTTTAGAATGCTTTTCGCACCTCCCCTTCACTTCACCCCTTTTTAATTCGAATTTATTTTCAACAGTCCTTCGAGGGCATTTATATTTTATAAGTAAATACCATGCCATATTTAAAGTTTCTAGCCTTTTCAGTATCACAGAAATCGCAATTTAGAAAGTTTTTAGCTACTGCAACCCTCTGGTGGTAGTGGCACAGATATAAAATATAGCTTATGTTTGAGCACAGGTTCTATCACCAACAATTTGTTATCATTATTTTTTTAATCCGTTTGGTATTTGAAAAGATTATATAAAAATTGTAATTTATAACGCTTTTTGCTCACTTCATCTTTTTAAATTTGAAATTTTCTTTCGAAAGTTCATAGAAAGCAGTTGCATCTTGTAAGTAAATTACATGCCATACTTCAAAGTGTTAGACCCTTCAGTTATGAAAAAACGCAAATTAGAACATGTTTTCCTTTTGCAACCCTCAGATGGTAGTGACAGCAACGTAAAATATAACCTATGTTATAGCAGGGACTGTCACCATTGATTTGCAACCATTACTTTTGAAAAAGCTTTGGAATTTCCAGAGATTGAGTAGAAAGCGCAATTTAGAACGTTTTTAGAACGGTTTTCGAGCATTTTCACCCCTTTTTAAATTTCCAATTTCTTCGAAACTGTTCTTAAAGATCATTTATATGTAATACATATGTACCCTGCCTAATTTTAAGTTGCTAGCCCCTACCGATGACAAAAATCGAAATTTGGAACGCTTTTTTGCTCCTGCAACATCTGGGTGATAGTGATACCGACTTAAAATAGCGTCTATGTTAGAGCAGAGGTTGTCAGCATCAATTTCTTAACATTACTTTTGAAATCAATTTGATTCTTTCTGAGATATTGGTGACAAATCGGCATTTAGAACGTTTTTAGAACGCTTTTCGCTCATTTTGCTCCTGCATCTCCTCTGGGTTAGTGGAAACATATATAAAATATACCCTATCTTGGAGCAAGATTTGTCACCATCATTTTAACACCATTATATTTGAAATCGGTTCAGTATTTCCTGAGATTGCATAGAAATTGCAATTTAGAACGTTTTTTACAACGCTTTTTGCGCATTTTGACCCCCCCCCCCCTTTTAAATTTCGATTTTTTTAGGAAATGTCCATAGAGATCATTGATATCTTATAACTAACTACCATTCTAAATTTCACGATTCGAGGCCCTTCCGTCACGCAAAAACCGCAATTTAGAACGTTTGTCTCCTGCACCCCCTTTGGGTTAGTGGCACCGACATAAAACATAGCCTATGTTGGAGCAAGGATTTTCACCATCCATTTGACGCCATTATTTTTTAAAATCGGTTTAGTATTTCCTGAGATTGTGTAGAAACTACCATTTAGAACGTTTTTTACAACGCTTTTCGCGCATTTTCACCCCTATTAAATTTCGAATTGTTTAAGAACTGTTCTTAGAAATCATTTATATCTAATAAGTAGCTGATACTTCAAATTTCATATTTCTAGGACCTTCCGTAACACATAACACGCATTTTAGAACGTTTTTTGCTCCTACACCCCCTTTCGGTTAGTGGCACCGACATAAAACATAGCCTATCTTGGAGAAAACGTTGTCACTATCATTTTGACACCAATATTTTTTAAATCGGTTTGGTATTTCCTGAGATTATGTAGAAACTACCATTTAGAACGTTTTTTAGAACGCTTTTTGTGCATTTTCAACCCTTTTAAATTTCGAATTGTTTAAGAACTGTTCTTACACAACATTTATATCTTATAAGTAACTAATATTCCAAATTTCATATTTCTAGGCCCTTCAGTAACGCAAAAATCGCATTTTTAGAACGTTCTTTGCACCTGCACCCCCTTTGGGGTAGTGGCACCGACATAAGATATAGCCTATGTTCTAAGTTGGGCGAACACCATAATTTTGATACCATTACTTTTGGAATCGGTTCGGTAGTTCCTGAGCTTATCTCCGACAAATAAACAATTTTTTCCTCTTTATAATATGAGTATAGATATAGATTAAGCAACACTTTATCACATTTTATAGGAGATAATACGGAATTTCTTATTTGTATGGCCTTAAATATACATCAGTCATAAAAATGTAAAACGTTGTGCCAATTAATATACACAATTTCGAAAATGAAATCGCAACCAACGAAAAAAGGAAGGCCAAGCAAAATCGTGTAAATCAAGGTATCTTTCTTCGTAATGTTGGAAGAATACTACTTCAAAAATTATTTTAGGTGGTATTTGGTGTGATATATTTATATCTATTCATTCCTGTACTATTTACCTTTTTATTAAATTTTTAATTTGTTTATTCCATTTTTCTTTTTCACGTGAAAATCTTACAAATTAAAATTAACTATTCGGGTAAATTATCATTCCGGTTTTTTTGGCATTGTTTTTGTGTTTTTGGCAACAATAAAGTTTACAAAATTTAATAGAATAATGTCAGTTTATTTTGTATGATAATAAAGAAATTTTTCATATACAAGCAAAATAGTTGAATAAATAAATAATTAGAAGCTGTTGATCCAATTTAAACTAGTATGTTGTGGCCATCACAAAACTTTCTTCTATATAAATCACATCAATTAAATCATTTAAATAGTACAAGAAATTACATGAATTTAGCACCAATTCATATCAAAGTATATCTGAATTTGAAGTTTGATGAAAATTCGTGCATTAGTTCTTGAGATAGAGCTACAGCGGGAATTCTGAAAAATGTAGCATAGCAGCGCCACCTGTTGAGCGATTTACACTAAAAATAAACAGCACTAAATGATATCAAGGTATACCTGAATCTGAAGTTTGTTGAAAATCTAAGCGTTAGTTCTTGAGATAAAGCTATTGCGGAAATCGCAAAAATACAGCATAGCAGCGCCACCTGTTGAGCGATTTACACCAAAAATTAAACAGCACTAATTTACACGTCAATTCATGTCAAGGACTAACTAAATCTGAAGTTTGATGAAAATCCGTGCAATAGTTCTTGAGATACAGCTCTTGCGAAAATCGTCAAATGCAGCACAGCAGCGCCACCTGTTGGGCGATTTACACCAAAAATTAAACAGCACTAATTTATATTAAGGACTAACGAAATGTGAAGTTTGATGAAAATTCGTGCATTTTTTCTTGAGTTAGAGCTATTGCGATAATCATGAATAATGCAGCATAGCAGCGCCACCTGTTGTGCGATTTTCACAAAAAAGTAATCAACACCAAACTGTATCCTGGACTAACTGAATCTGAAGTTTTATAAAAATCCGTGCAGTAGTTCTTGAGATATAGCTATTGCAGAAATCGTGAAAAATGCCGCATAGCAGCACCACCTGTTGGGCGATTTTCACCAAAAACTAATCAGGTCTAGTTTATATCAAGGTATAACTAAATAATAAGTTTTGTGAAATTCTGTGCATTAGTTCTTGAGATAGAGCGCCCACAAAATTTTTGTCACATACAGACTCACAGACAGAGTGACAGAGTGACAGAGTGACGGAGTGACAGACAGACTCACAGACAGACATTTTCTAAAAACCATCAAATCGTGTTCTGGGCATTCTAAAACGTGTAAATCCGTCGAAAACCGGGAGTCGAAAATTTTCACGAATCCAATACTTTCTTCTTGTAAAGATAGAAGAAAGTAAAAATATTATTGAATATAGTATATAAATACTGGGTTAAATTCCGTCTGTATGCAAACATTTATACAAAGGCATTCATTATTTCATTTATTTTGACTTCGAAAAACCTTACATACTTTCATATTTACGATACTTTTAAATGAGATGCAGTTGCTACGCAACGGTTAAAAGAAAAAAAAATGAAATACCTACATTTATAACCAGTAAATTGATGAAATAAAATGTTTTATATCATTCGAACACATGTATAAAATTCATTCATAAGTTATACACCTAATTTAAAAACTCTGGCATATATCTTGACAAAATTACAAACTAATAGGAACAATTTAATAGTCTTATTTAAAAATTTCAGCATCCAAAATTTACCATTTAAATCCATTTTTCATATAAGTCATTTCTTTCAACAAATGAAAATTTGAAAATCGTCTGACTTGCCATAGAAAAGCATTATAGAGCAAAATAAAATGTTCTAAATTTCCCGAATGAATGAACCAAATTTAACCAAAACTTATACAGCTAAATCCGAGTACCTCACAAACATGCTCACTGAGTTTCAAGCCGATCGGATGCTATTTGCGGCAGTTATCGCGGAACAGACAAATAACAGACAGACAGACAAACAGAAACCAAAACTTTTCGTGTCTCCACAGTATGCCTTCACTGACGTTTCGCCAATTAAGCAAGTTTTAAAAAACGCACTTGAATTTAGCAATTAATGTTGAAAGATCTAAAAGTTAATTACCAAATAATATGCTTGCATCATATTACCATTACAGGTAATGTAAAATAAAAATATTTATGATAAAGTAATTAAATAAATTATTTACTGATTCTAATGACGAATTTCCTTATCGAATTTCGCATGTAAAACATACTAAGACATTCTAAACTTTTTCTTTTTGTTTTATAGATTTTAAGTTTACATCAATATATGAGGACCTCAGTACCCAAGGGAAACAAGTGACAAAATTTAGATTTGGAGTAAATTGAGTTCAAGGTTCAATATTAATAGTAATTGACTGAATTAAAATAAGAAACCATTGCTTATTTCATAGCGGTCTATGAACTCTTATTTCAATAACTTTGCAAGAAAAGGGGAGTACAGTATTTGAAAAAAAAATTAAGTACAGATTAAAGATGTTAAGTAGTTAAAGTTCAAACTTGAAAGATAAAATATATTACAAGTAAATGATGTAATTTAATAGCTTATAAGGAACATTATGGGTGCTTTATCCCATAATGCCATGAAAAAAGCAACAAACTACTTCACTGTTTAAATTTAAATACCGAAGACTATTTTAAAGAACTTAAGTAGTTAACTTCTATAACGCATCACATAATTAGAAAATCACTTATAATTCTTTACGTTTAAAAAGATAGCGTTATTTTCAGAAAGACTGTGCACTTAGCTCGGTTTTTTCAATTTTGTCGCTTATACCCATTGGCTTCTACAGTCCTCATATATCTGTGCTATGATTACCAAAATTGTATGTCTTTTTCTAACAGCGAGAAATTCTTGATGGAATATTAGCCCCCGGTGTGCTATTTTTTTCTCCAAGCTTATTTTGTGTCGTTTCCTAAAAATAACGTTACCTTGTATAAGTCAGCCGTAAAACAAAGCAGTACGATTAAATACTCCATAGCATTTTTTAAAATTTCTAAGCATCGCACATTTTCAATTTTTATTCGTCGTATTGGGAAAGAAAGTACTTTTAAATGCAATTTGCTTGAAAACTCTATCTCCATTTATTTTTGAAATATTAATTTTTTGTAGTTTTTAGAGCCGTTTGCTTAATATTGGCAACGGAAGTACTCCATTTCTGGAGAAAGTAAAGGAAAAATATTTATATATTTTTGTTGCCATTTTTGTTGCCACCAACCGAAAGAAAATGTAATTATAATACGTGATATGTGGAAAAAATATAAACAAATTATTTCTGTTAAAACATGGAGCTATTATAAACTATATTTAATTTTAGGTATCTATTTCAATGTTACAAACAAATGAAGGCCTGTAAATCATTAGATAGCCGTTTTTTGTCGAGTTCATTTAATGGCGGCATCGTTTTTACTGCATTTGAGTGTTATTTTTCGATAGTGACATCCTATGAATGCTTTACTGCGGACGTTTAAGAGTGGATCGTAAATGTGGAATTCTTAAGCGGATGTGAATGACGTCATTTTACATAAAATAAAATCGTGTGCTTTAATTATTAAAATGGGAATATGCTTTGTACTATTTATATATATATATATTTTCATCGGGGATGACACTAAATTCTGAAACAGCAGAATTCCTGTTCTCTAGTTTTAATTTTCATTTGAATCAAATATTCTGTAATGTATCTGACAACGGATGTCTCTTTAAAGCCGACACTCATAATACATTTAAATAAATACTGATACTTCGTAGTATACAGGGTGGTTATAATTAAACTTCCCCAATAGACTACATCCTACATCGCAAACGGGTAAACGGAATACAGCGAAAATTGGAGATATACGAGATGCCCTCTCATAATTTCGAAAAAAAAATAGTTCCAAAATGTCCACCAGAGGGCGCCTTTTCCGGAAAAACATTAAATTTAACACAATAAATGGCTTAAACAGAATCCAGAAACAATATTAACATTTATTGACTATTTTCTGATCACCTTGTCATCGAAACACATTAAGTAAATGTAAGGAAAAAATTACAGTACGCTGTTTGAGGAAAAATGAAAGTTTAGTTTGCAGAAACGAGAACAGATTAGAACGAAATTACACAAGAGGAGCAATTGTTAATCGTGTCCAAGACGATGTAGGGAAAGATGCTCAATGTGACCACCCTCATTCACCTGCAAAATTTCAAGTCGATGGACAGTGCATACAAGAGCATATCCTAACTGATCAGTTGTGATGCTTCGCACATGAAGTGTTATGGAGATCTTTAAGTCATTCAAATTTGCAAAATCTTCACGATTCACCAGATTTTTTATGTGGCTCCATAACCAGAAATCGCACGGATTTAGATCCGGAGAACGTGGTGGCCATGTATTACAAAAGATACCCTAACCTGTTTTGCATAAAGTTTCCTCTTCTTCTCAAGCATGCAAATCCCGACATTTTCCCCCTAGAACTGACAGTTTTTCCCGGTTTTATATTTAAATACTCATAATTCTTGTTATGGATTTTTAATATTCTTTCTGTATTCCGTTTTGGCCGTTTATTGTGTTAAATTTAAAGTTTTTCCAGAAAAGGCGCCTTCTGGTAGACATTTTGAAGAACTGATTTTTTTTTCAAACATTCCGTGAGCGCATCTCGTGTATAGTCTCTATACCAAATTTCATTTCATCCCGCTCACCCGTTTGCGTAGTAGGATGCTGAGTATAGGGCAAGTTTCATTACAACCACCCTGTATATCTATTATAAGATCAGCAAAATTAAGCGGAAGAAAATCAATATTTCAATAGAAAATTAAAAAAAAAGAAAAAAAATGTTTTTAATACGGAAGCGATTTGGCGAAGGAGACTGTGATTCGCCGATGATTGAATTTATAATGTCTTCAGAAGTTAAATTTAAACAATAAAGACGTGTGCTGCTTTCTTGCATGACATTATATATAATGTTACATACCAGCTAGTGAATTTCATCATTTACTTGTAATATATTTTATCTTTCAAGTTTGAAACATATATTAACGAGTAGCCCTCACCGAATCATTCATATACAAATATAATTACTTTAATTAGTCTTCTATTCATTTGTGAAACCCATTTACAAACACTGTTCGTTCAAACTGAATTCCAAACTGTCCAATGTTAAACCATTAGAGAAGACAGTTTTAAATGTATTAAATCTAAACAACATCAGACGATGTAGAAGTAAGAAAAATCTAATAAATAAAAACAATTTCGAATAATTGAAACAATCTCAATTATTATTTATCTTAGAATTTTCTGAAGAAATATGTCTGCTTGTATATTTTTAATAGAAGATATATTTACTTGTATTTTTTTTCATTTCCATTAACATATTTTTTTCTGTATTCATACAATTAATCTTCAAATATACGGAACAGAGTTCATAATTCACCAAATGCTTTTATAGTAGGGAATGTTATTTTCGAAACAGCTTTCATATTCTTTATGAATGTTATTTTCTTTTCAACACTGAACGGAGGGCATATAAACATTTTACGTACAGTTCATAGTAAAAAGCAATTAATCTCGAAACATAATTTCTATTTTCGAAGTTTTATTAAAGATACAAATATGTTATCCTGTCGGTAAACATTTTGTCATTTATAAACATTTTTGTTCCCGCACAATCACATTGCAATTTTAATAACGATCGAGGATATCAAAGCATCATCTTTTTTAAAAGAATTGTTTTGTATTTTGTAAAATTTATTTTTTATAGATTTCATTCAAAATATAATTTAGTTTTTTGTAATATCGTAGAATTCTGTTTACATGAACAAAAAAAGGGTTTTAATTTTTATTTATTTAAACCGATCTGTTTTATTGTACTCATAAAAGCCACATAATTTTATCTGTACTTTCTTATATACAGGGTGTCCAATAAAGATCGTTTAAACTTCAAAACGGAAAATTTCATTAAGCATAAAATATAAAAACATTACTAAATGAATTTTAATATGATTTACTGATAAATTTTGAATTAATTCAATTCCTTGTTAATAAAAAATCATTTATTATATTTTATCTTAGACATTTTAGTAATAAATATGAATGATTGTATATTGGTAATAGAAGACATATTTATTCACAGTTTTCTGACTTTCATTAATATATTTTTTATCTGCATTTATGCAATTAATTCTCATATAAATAAAACATAGTACGTAATTCCTTAAAAGTTTTCTTGGCAGGTAATGTTAATTAATTTTACTGATAAAAAAATACATTTCAAAAAAGAAAAAAATATTGTCTTGACGGCCCTTTTTTTTTTCTCGAAAAAGCTTTCATTGTTTTAGCACTGAAAGAAAGACATATGAAAAGCGAACACTTTACATACAATTAATCCTAAAAAGCAATTAATCGTGAAACTTAATTTCTATTTGCAAGATTTCATTAACGATAAAATCATGCAATCCTGCTGATTTAACATTTAGTCATTTATAAAGATATTTTATTTTCGCACCATCACATTGCAATTTTAAGAGCGTCTGAGTAAATTAAAGACATTATATTTTTTGTAAAGAAGCATTAAATGTTCTATTAATTGTTGGAGAAAGGAGGTTGTTTTTTATATATTCTGTTGGAAATCTGGACAAAGTCTTGTCCCCCAAAATTTGTCGTCTGGTTTGTTCGGAAGTTATATCGTTCCGAACTGGTTTTTATTTTTCCATTTCGGTCGTAAAGGCACTCTCTTTTAATTGTAACTGTATGCATATTTTTATTCCAGTTTTATGTACCCAGTAAGTATATCTAGTGTGAAACAACTCCATGGAGTGTGTAGTGGTGTGAGGTGCTGTAATGGAAGGACGATAGAACCGGAGTTTAAACTTAATCCTTGGTACAGCTATAATATGTTAATATAACAAAGTTCCCAGCAAAAGCGGGAGGTGTATGTAAGTATTTTTATTATTTAAGTTTTTAAAATTCAAGTCGAATTTAATAAATGAGGTGTTATTTTCAAATGAACTGTTTCTTCGATGTGATTTATACTTAACGCCACACCAAAATGACCTTAAAACCTGCGTATTTATATCTCTGCTCTAATTATAACATGGCTAAGGGGCCATGTCATGCTATTTAAAGGTCAAATAGATAAAATATGGTGTGATTTAGATGAAATATATACTGAATAATGGCACAAGTTGCAGAGTTAACTTATTCCTTCCCGAAACTATCGGATTATAATTATCCTTCCTGGAATCTCGACGTCAAATGTGTCTTGATTGACAGAAATTGCTGGGAGTTTATTACAAAGCCAGATATCGCATGTAAATCGGATGCCTCTGATCGTGAGAAGAGCGGTTTTGAATGGTGTAAATGAAGAGCTTATACGACGATTTATCAATCCATAGAACGGAAATTCCACACACTAATTGCTCAGACAGAAAGCGGCAAAGATGCCTGGGATATTTTAAAGTTAAACTTCCAACCAACTTCACGAGCACGCTTAGCTGGATTAGTCGATGAATTTTTCGAGATGAAGGTAAACTCGCAAGAAGAAACTATCGGTTTATTTTGTAAAAAAAATTGAAGAAAAGAAGGTTCAAATTAAAGATGCTGGATTTCAGATGCCAGAACTGTTAGTATGTTTTCAACTAATCCGTCGATTACCTGAGGAATATGATAATCTAGTTCAAGTGTTATATAGATATAGGATGACAAAGAATTCAAATTAGAAAATGTATCTAAGCAGTTAATAACTGAATATGGCAGAATTTGTTTAAAACAAAAAGATGAAGGTAAAGAGGTTATCGCTGTAGGTGATGCTTATGCAACTAAGTTTAAAAACCCTACCGTTAAACCAACCATTCCAGCGGATAATTTTAGAAACGGTAAAAAACACTGGTTTTCACGAAATGGAAGCGATCTGGATCCCACTAGACGATCGTATACTTCACCAGCTAATCGTATGGGGTCGAGTTTAATATGCAGTTACTGCAAGCGACCTGGTCACACAGATACAAGGTGTTTCAAAAAGAACTCTAGAGGGAAAAAGCAAGTTTTCTACAGTGAACATACAAAGCAATCTGAATTCACCCTAATATCTTCAAATGGTAGAAAGTTCGTGGAATTTCTTCTGGACTCAGCGGCTACTTCTCATTTTACGAATGATAGAAGTCTATTTGTAACATATAGGAACCTCCCCCCTCAACAAGTGCTGATAGGAGAGAAGGACTGTACGTCGGTTGGTTGGTTGGTTGTATTTATGACGGCCAATTATCTGCACGAGGGATATAGGCCCACGGGGGAGTGCCCTTCGTGGGGGTCTTTCTAAGGGAACCTAACCCGTATTAACGCTTGGAAATCCAAGGTTCGAAGAAAACCACGAAAACTCCAAAAGATTAGGCCGACGGGCGCGATTGGGTTCGAACTCAGCACACCTCTCGTCTACCAGCTTCGAGAGCAGAACCTCTCTGCCACGACTGTTTGTCGGAAATACTGGGTATTGGTGATATTGACTTTACCATACTAGATGTAACAGGTAATGTAGAAATAACATTAAAAAATGTGTTATATGCTCCTAACATGAGAAGAAATTTAATTGGTGGGTGTAATATAGACATTGCAGGAAACCAAATTAAATGGCGAAATAATAAAATGATTGTGTATGATAAATTTAATAGATATTGTTTTACTGTACCTCGAGTTGATAAATTGTATATTGTTAAAGGTTATGCTTCAAAATGTGAAAATTTTGCTTATTCTACTAGATTAAATTCAGAGATTGTACATCGTAGATTTTGTCATACAAACGTACCTTTACTTTAAAAAATGAGTAAAAATAATTGTGTTAAAGGTATTGAAAATATCAACTGTAAAAACAAAAATAAGATGTGTGAAACTTGTGTAATTGCAAAATCTAATAGAAAATCGTTTAAAAGAAATTATTTGTATAAACGCATTTCTAATCAAATCCTCGATAGGATGTATATGGATTTGAGGGGTCCTAGCCCTGTTAACTCATTAGGAGGGGGGAAATACTTTTTGTCAATAATTGACGATTATTCTAGAAGGACTGAGGTTTATATAATTAAAGAGAAAACGGAAGTGTTTGAATGCTTTAAAAATTTTCTAGTTAAAGCTGAGAGACAAACTGGTAAAAAGTTAAAATGTGTACAAACTGATAATGGGCTGGAATTTACCCATAAATTATTTGAGAAATTGTTATCTGATTTAGGTATAAAAATAGAAAAATCCTCCATTTATACTCCAGAGCAGGTGGGTGTTGCTGAAAATTTTAATAAAGTAGCAATGAATGCAGTTAGAGCAATGCTACACGATAGCGGGTTAAAACCGTCATTCTAGGGGGAAGCTCTTTTGGCGTTTGTTCATACAAAAAATAGGACTGAACACAGTTTAACCCAAGGTCTTACAAGGCAAGAATTATGGACGGGATTCAAACCTTCGGTAAGACATTTAAGAATTTTTGTTTCTTTAGCATTTGTTCATGTTCCTAAAGTTAAACGAAATAAACTTCAACCGAAAGCTTTACTATGTATTTTATTTGGTTATGCCATGAAAACTAAAGGATAAAGAATTTACATTCCAAAAGAAAGGCGAATTGTAGTGACTATTCATGTACGTATAGATGAATCCAAAAAGGGTGTAAAAACATTATTTGGGGGAAAAAACAAATATAAGGATTTGATATTGAATTTTAATGAATCTCAAATTAAAACAAACGGTTTATGTAACGCAACTTTAGATCTTAATCATGAACTACAAGGAGCTTAAACGAAGATGAAGAGAAAAGGGGGTTAAGGTAACTAAGTTCTATATATATTTAAGAATGGAAAAGGATTGAAAAACCTAGAACGAAAAGTAAGAGTATTGACGTATATTATTATACCCCAATAACAAATACGAGACTGAGATCTTTAAATGATGTTAGAAATTATTGTAAGGAAAATAAAATCCCTTTTGAACCAGATAAGTTTGACTTTAAACCTAAAACTACTCATCCTAATACTGAAACTCGAAGTGAACCCTCTACTAGTGATTTGGACGATCCATATTTAACTGAATTATTTCAACATGAATTTTACAATACCGAAATCCCTAAATCATTTGAGGATGCACAAATAAATCCAGAAAGGGGGAAATGGAATGCCGCGATGAGGGAAGAACTTGAGATGATGAGTAAGAGAAAAGTTTGGCGGTTGGTTGATCCACCGAAAAATTTCACAATAGTAGGAAGTAAATGTGTTTATAATATAAAAAACACGAAAAAAATGGTAAAAAGTACAAGGCACGTCTCGTAGCTCAAGGTTTTAAACAGAAACCAGGTATTGATTTTTAATGATATATTTTCACCTGTTCTAAATTTTTCAATTATAAAACTAATGTTTATTTTATTAGTTTCTATGTTAAATTGGTATCATATTCAATTGGATGTAAAATCAGCATATTTATATGGCTCTTTAAGAGAAACTGTGATTATGAACAACCTCCGGGATTTGAAATGAAGGATGCTGAAAAGGGTGCTGAAGTTTGTTAAATAAATCAATTTATGGATTAAGGCAAAGTGGCCGCGAATGGAATTCTGAATTAGATAATATATTACATAATCTTGGATTTTGTAAATTAAAATGGTGTAACTGTGTGTGCAAACTGAATAGTAATGCAATTTTAGTTGTCTATGTAGATGATTTAGTTTTGTTTGCTAGAAATGTATTGCAATCTGTAACTAATATGTTAAAAGATAGCTTGGAAATTACTGAAATAGGATTAACAAAGTATTTGCTAGGTGTTAACTTTGAACAGATTAAAGATTCGTTATTCTTTCATCAAAGAACTTATATTGAAAGATTAGAATTAAAATATAAGAATTTACCTAAAAGTTATGTTAAATTACCTTTTTAAAATTGGCTCTTTTTTACCAGATAAAGTTAACGAAAATGAATTAATGAAAAAATTTCCATACCGATCTTTATCGGGTGTCTGTCATTTTTGTCAAATACATCAAGACCTGATATTAGTTTTTCTGTAAACGCAATGTCACAGTTTTGTAATGGATATACATATAAGCACTGGTTAATAGTAATAGACATTATGAATTATGTTTTTGCTACTAAAACTTTTAAAATAAATCTGTCTAATGTAAAATCATTAAGTTTATGTGCATATTCAGATGCTAATTGGGGATGTCAATTTACTAAAAGACATTCAAGTAGTGGTTATATAATTCACTTTAGTAACGTTCCTTTTGCTTGGAAATCATCGAAGCAAAAATGTATTGAACTCAGTTCTATGGAATCTGAGTTTATCTCATTAACTGAGAGTGTAAAGGAACTAACTTGGTATTCAAGAGTTTTAAATGAACTTAATTTATACGATAGAATAAAACCAATTCAGTACTGTGATAATGAATCTGCCATTTATTTTTCTAAAAATAGCCAAGAGAATTTTAAAACGAAACACATTGACATAAGATGTCAATTCATTCGTCAGTTAATTAATGAAAATGTTTTTGAGTTAAAACGTGTAACTTCTAAAGATAATAAGGCAGACTTTCTGACAAAACCTCTTCTGTATGTAAAGTTTCAAAGAGCTATTTGTAATGTTTTTGATTTTGATTATAAAAAGAAAGAGGAGGTATTTACGACCGATGGGGCCGCATGTTGGAAATCTGGACAAAGTCTTGTCCCCCAAAATTTGTTTTCTGGTTTGTTCGGAAGTTATATTGTTCCGAACAGGTTTTTATTTTTCCATTTCGGTCGTAAAGGCACTCTCTTTAACTGTAACTGTATGCATATTTTTATTGCAGTTTGATGAACTCAGTAAGTATATCTAATGTGAAACAACTCCATGGAGTGTGTAGTGGTGTGAGGTGCTGTAATGCAAGGACGATAGAACCGGCGTTTAAACTTACTCCTTGCTACAGCTATAATATGTTAATATAACAAAGTTTCCAGCAAAAGCTGGAGGTGTCTGTATATATCTTTATTATTTAAGTTTTTAAAATTCAAGTTGAATTTAATAAATGAAGTGTTATTTTCAAATGAACTCTTTCTTCGATGTGATTTATACTTAACGCCACACCAAAATGACCTTAAAACCTGCGTATTTATATCTCTGCTCTAATTATAACATATTCACTAGCAGAACTACCCGACCTCGCCCGTGTCAATTATAAGGAGCCTTCCAGGTAAAATAAATTAAAACGAAATAATACGGCAATCACAATAACTGAAATTTCTACCACAAATCCCCATCCACAAATCGTTATAAAGACAATAAAAAAAAACATGGCGTTATTGTCTCGTAACCATAGTAAAATCCCTCATCTTTAATAACAGAATGCACGTTTTCGTTGGCGGGTGTAAGAGAAAAATATGTGATTTTCCTGACAATACGAAAAAAAAAAAAATCCTCCAAATCGCGCAGCACTTAGTGCAATTCTCGTTTTTTATGGTTTTATCTACATTATAAAGTAAAAACACTATGTCAGTGCCCATAAATTGTGCCCCATAAATTGTAACCCATAAAATGTGCCTTTACTGCAATTGTTCTAACTTTTAAACATCACACAATTTCCTTTTTTACAATGTCGAATAGAAAAAAGTTGTGTCAAATGAAATTTGTTTGAAAATTGTACCTCAATTTTCTGATTTTAATGGATTTTAAAGTAATTTTTAAGCATGGGTATTTTTAAAGTTGAGTGCAACCCGATTACAAAATATGAACCTGTTTACACTTAATGCAATAGTATAAAGAAAAGACATGTCTATAAGTAACGCTGATATAATATTTTCGGTGGCAACAACCTAACACAACAAATTTCCCTTTTACTGCAGTTTAACGTCTAAACATTGTACATTCGATTGTTCCAACGTATTATAAAAATCAGAAGTACTTTCAGTAATATTTGTTTGTAATTTTTCTCTCATTTTAAGGATTTTTTATGGGTTTGTATTAAAATAGATGTTTTAATTAAAAAAAAAAAAACATTCAAATTGAGGTTCTACGCTATTTTCCCGCTTTTATAGTTAAAGTTTTTTATTTTATATGCAAAGAAATGTGAATTTTCTGTTTAGAATGACGTCAATATCAAACACGCAAAATTATAGCAAGAAAATCTGAATTTTTATTGCCAAATAGAAATAAAATACACGAGTTATATATTTTTTTCACACAATTGTGTCATTTTTTAGGGTGTGGGAACAGGAAAGAAACGATTGAATTAAAAAAGATTTAAAAAGAGATATTTCTATAATGTTAAATTATGGAAGTGGTAGAAAAAGGGATAAATAGTGGTCTGATATTTTTTTAAGTAGACAGTGATCTTTTCCACGTTCTAAAACGTATGTACATGAAGTTTCGTGCAAATCGGTCAAAAATTGAAGATTTGTATAAAGGACATACACACAGCGAACGGCTTTTATATATATAGATTATTTACTTGTAATATATTTTATCTTTCAAGTTCGAAAAACTTATCGTGTAGCATACACCAAATCATCTATCCTAAATATATTTATTTTAATTAGATACAACGTCGCAACACTCTTCTATTCATTTGTGAAACCCATTTACAAACATTGATAACTGAATTCCAAACATGCGGTACAAAGTTAAAGCATTAGAAAAGACAGTTTTAAATGTATTCAATCTGAGCAACATTAATTTCTTAATTCAGAATTAAACAATTTGTGTTACAAAATCAATGGTAAATAAACGATATAGAAGTGAAATAAAATCTAATAATTAAAAGCAATTTCTAATAAATGAAACAATCTTCATTATAGTTTATCTTAGACATTTTATGAATAAATATGCCTGATTGTTCATTTGTAATAGAAGATAAATTTACTTACAGTTTTTTTTTTCACTTTCAGCAATATATTTTTTATCTGTATTCGTATAATTAATTCTCAAATAAACGGAACAGAGTTCGTAATTAACTAAAATCATTTATGGCAGGGAATGTTAATTTTATTTACTGATAAAAAATACATTTCAATAAAGACAAAAAAGTTTCTTCACTGTTAATTTTTTTCGCGAAACAGCTTTCATTATTTCAACACTAAAAGAAGGGCATATAAACACTTTACTTTCACTTAATCCTAAAAAGTAAATAATCTCGAAAATTAATTTCTATTTGCAAAATTCAATTAACGATACAATTTTGTAATCCTGCCGGTAAACGTTTTCTCATTTAAAACCCACTTAGGCCTAGCTTCCCATTTTTGAGACGTTTCGAATTTTAATAATTTTTTATAATTTTCTTCTTTTTAAAGTATGAAAATTGTATGAAGTAATTGTCTATAAATGTCTTTATCTATTACCGAGAGATCACAGCATAAGATTGATATTTATATTTATATGCTTAAAATGAAGCACCTTTTTCGGTGTTTATGGATTTTTCATTTTCAATGTAGTGAAATGAAAAAAGCAAGTTTATTTGTATTTTTTGTATTAAGGATACAAATAAATAAGTCATAATCTGAGGTAGTTCACTTCTTTCAAATACGCATTTTTTAAAATTGCGAAATTATATGTTTAAGCGTATTTTTTACTCATGTTTGTAATCTATAAAATATAGGGCGCTAGGCGCAAATGGGTGCATATTTCTATTATCCATTCAGGGGACAGTTATTTATGTAAAGTTCTTTACAAGTTGATTTTGAAATAAATAGTTTTTTAGCCTCAAATACGAATATTCTTAATTTATTATTAACAATACTTATAATATTATTAGTCTGAGTAAAGAAATATATATTATATATATATATATATATATTTATATACACACACACATATATATATATAATTAATAGTTCATGAAAGTACTAATTAACTATACTGATATTATAATGAAATAAAAATTGTTAATTTGTAGGAGGTAAGCTCTGGAACTATCGAACCGATTCCAGAAGTAATGGTAAAAAATGATGGTGTTAGTTCAACTTAGAACATAGGCTATATCGTATGTCCATGCCACTGGCCAAAAGGGGGTGCAGGAGCAAAAAACGTTCTAAAAATGCAATTTTGGTGCTACTGAAAGGCCCAGATGCATGGAATTTGGAATGGCAGTTGCTTACTAGATATAAATGATCTCCAAGAACATTTTTTTTTTTAAATTGAAATTTAAACGGGGTGAAAATGCGCAAAAAGCGTTTTAAAAAAACGTTCTAAATGGCGATTTTTACAAACTTTCAAGAAGTACATATCCGATTTAAAAAATAATGGTGTCAAAATAATGGTGACAACCCAACATAGACTACACTTTATGTCGGTGCCACTACCGCCAAAGAAGGTGCAGGAGCGAACAAACGTTCGAAAATGCGATTTTTGTGTTACTGACGGGACTAGAAACATGGTAAATGGAACAAGAATGGTAGTTACTTATAAGATATAAATGATCTCTAGGAACATTTCTTAAAAAATTAAATTTAAGAGGGGTGAAAATGCGCGAAAACAGTTATAAAAAACGTTCTAAATGTCGATTTCTACGCAATCTCAGAAATTAGCCAATCTATTTCAAAAGGAATTGTTGGAAATTGATGATGACAGACCTTGCTCCAGCATGGGTTCTATTTCATGTCGGTGTCACTACAACCTACGGGTTGCAAAAGCATAAAACGTTCTAAATTGCGATTTTTGTGTTACTGAAGAGCCTAGAATCCTGAAATTAGGCAGGGCAGTTGCTTATAAGTTACAAATGATCTCTAAGAACATTTCCAAAAAAATCGAAATTTAAAAGGGGTGAGAATGAGAGAAAAGCGTTCTAAAAAACTTTCTAAATTGAGATTTATACGCAATCTCAGAAAGTACACAACCGATTTCAAAAGTAATGGTTGGAAATTGATGACGACAGCCTTTGCTCCAATATAGGATCTATTTCATGTCGACGTCACTATCACCTTGCGGTTGCAATTTAAAAAAAGTTCTAAATTGTAATTTAACCGATTTTGAAAATAATGGTGTGAAAACGATGGTGACAACCAACATAGGCTGTATTTCATGTCGGTGCCACTAACTCAAAGGGGTGAATTAGCAAAAAACGATCTAAATTGTGTTTTTTTTGTAATACTGCAGGGACTAGCAACTTTAAATTAAGCATGGTAGTTACTTATGACATATGAATGATCTCTAAGAACATTTCTTAAATAATTTGAAATTTGAAATGAGTGAAAATGGACAAAAAACGTTCTAAAAAACGTTCTAAATTGCGATTTCTACGCAATCTCAAAAAGTACCCGACCTATTTCAAAAGTAATGTTTGGAAATTGATGATGACAGCCCTTGCTCCAATATAGGATCTTTTTCATGTCGGAGTCACTACCGGTTGCGGTACTCTTGCGGTTGCAATTTAAAACAGTTCTAATTTGTAATTTTTGTGATACTGAAGGGGCTAGTAACTTTAAATTTGGCATGGTAATAACTTATGAAATGTAAATTCTCTCTGACAAGAGTTCCTTAAAAATTTGAATGTTAAAAGGGATGAAAATGAAAGAAAAACGTTCTATAAACGTTCTAAATAGTGATTTCTACGCAATCTCAGGAAATACAAACCTATTTCAGAAGTAATGGTTTCAAATTGATGGTGACAATCCCCGCTCCAACATACCCTATATTTTACCGTTGTTGTCACTACCACCTGGGGGTTACAAGAACAAAAAATGTTCTAAATTGCGTTGTTTGTGTTACTGAGGTGGTCTAACATTTTAAATTTGGAATGATAGTTACTTCAAAGATGCAAATGCTTTCTAAGAATTGTCGAAAGAAAATTCTAAATTTAAAAGGATGAAGGGAGCGAAAAGCGTTCTAAATTACGATATTTATGCAATCGTGTGAAATACGAAACCGATTTCAAACATAATGGTTGCAAATTGGTGGTGATATAAGCTGCTCAAACATAAGCTATATTTTATGTCGGTGCCACAATCCTTAGATTGTTGCAGGAACAAAAAAAACTTTCTAAATTGCGATTTCTGCGGTATTAAAGAGGCTAGAAATTTTAAATATTGCATGGTGATAACTTATAAAATAAAGTCGAAAATAAATTCAAAATTAAAAAAGGGTGAAGCGAAGGGTAGGAGCGAAAAGCATTCTAAAAGAGTCATAAATTACGATTTCTATTGAATCTCAGGAAATAATAAACCGATTACAGAATTTATTGGTTGCGAATCAAGTGTGATAGTTACTGATGTTTTATGGCCTAAAATTTATTCCGGTGTCACTACCATCTGGTTGGCAGGAACAACAAGAACGCCTTTAAAAACAACTAAATTCTCTGTTTTCTAGAGAATATTAGGAAATAACAACCGATTTCAAGGTTAATGTTGGTAAATTAATGGTGACAGTCTCTGTTTCAACGTTTTTCGAGACATTCTATTTCAACTCTGTTTCGGCATTTTACGTTGATGCCACTAACACCAGAGGGGTGGTAGACTGTTAGATAAGAAGCTTGGAATTTGACATGATTGTTAATTTTAAGATGTAAATGTGCTAAGATGGTTTCAAAAAAATTCGAAACTTCAAATGAATACTGAGCGTATGAAATGAGCATAAAAGTCTCAAAATATTTTCTAAATTATGATTTATTTAGAATTAGTTTTAGTTCTTCTTATTAATTAAAATCTCATTTCTGTATATTGCAGTTTTATAATGAAATTTAATCAAACTGTTGCTAAATTTGTAATTTTTGAATTATTTCAAAAAGTGTTCTTCTAATAAAAAATAGTCATGTAAATAACATTTGGCATCTTTCAACTGTTTCGCGAGCAAAGTCGCGGGGTTTTCTAGTAATATATAAAATGCAATTTAAAAGCTTAATTTATATGAATTTAGACAAAACATAATTATGCATTTTTCAACGTATGGCTATTCTCATATTTAGTACGTTTACATTTTATACAATAAATACAAAAATATTCCAGCGTAATTCTTTTTAGTATTTTTCCAGTTCATTTTGGAACTTTTTAAATAGATTTTACCAGCAAATTTGAGAAAACAAAAATTCAGGCGTAAATGGGTTAAAAAGATTTTAATTTCCACACCATCGCAATGCAATTTTAAGAGCAACCAGGTGTATCAAAACATCAGCTGATTAGTAGTTCTATAAATTATTTGAAAAATGAGGTTGTTTTTATATATTTCAATTTAAAATTCATTCTTTTTTTTCAATATCGTAGAATTCTCTTTAAATAAATAAAACATTATTAACCATTTGGAAAAAATGGTTATTGTTCTAGGTCAGGGTAGGAAATCAAAAACATATCTGAAGCGTTTTATTAGTTGAATCCCGTTTTTTGTTCGTTTTCTGATTGGTCTATACAGTAATCTGTATTTTCCCTTCACTTTTAACGGAGATGGATATTTTTGTTGCCACTATGACAAAAAAGCAATAAAATCTACAAAAAAAAAATAATTACTCAGAAACAAATTGAGATACAGCTTTCAAACAAATTGCATTTAAAAATACATTTTTTCTATATACGACGGTGTAAAAAGTAATATTGTGGGATGTTTAGAAGTTTAAGAATGAAATTTCATTTAAAATTGGTCCAGGAATATTAATGTTTAATCCATGGCGTACGTAATGTATGACCAGCTCCGTAGAAGTTTAAAAATTTACAATGCCGAAAAATGTAATCCATCGCGTACGTAATGTATGATCAACTCCGGGCAATTTTTTATGTCTTAAATTTTAGTCTTTGAAAAAATCATTTTCCAAATCAAATGTTGTAATTTGTTAAACTGCATATTTTATGCATTATTTTAATTTTGATTTATTAGAACCGATCTGTTTTATTTTACTCATAAATACTGCCTAATTTTATCCGTACTTTTTTACATACATTATGTCCCAAAAAGACTGTCTAAGTTTCGAAACAGAATATTTCATTAAGCATAAAATATAAAAAAGTAATAATAAAGTAAAATATAAAAGTAATTGAATTTTTTGTCATTTATTGATAAATTTTGAATTCATTCAATTAAAAAAATCATTTATTATAATTTATCTTAGGCATTTTAGAAATAAATATGAATGATTGTGTATTCGTAATAGAAGATATATTTACTCACTTTCATTACAATATTTTTTTATGTGTATTTATGCAATTAATTCTTAGATACATAAAACATAGTCCGTAATTCATCAAAATCTTTTTGGAAGGAATGTTAATTATGTTTACTGATAAAAAAAAATACATTTCAATAAAAAAAACAATATAGTCATGACTCTTTTCAACACTTTCCAACAAAGTTGAAAAGTGTTTGTGATTTCGATTTGTCTGTCCATCTGTCCACGTGGTATCGGTCCACGCGCGTTCCACGGAATATATTTACTCCCGTAAATATACTCTGATTGCCCTGAAATTTTTAGATGTGATTGACATTTATCATAGCACGCTCCCTACTTCAAACGAAGTTTGTAGCATCTTTAGTTCATTTACAGGGACAGTCAAAAGGATTCCGTTACATTGAGGCCAGTGGTAAAGTATCGTTTCAAATGTTTTTAATGAGGTTACACGCTTTCAAACACAATAAAACTGATATGCATTTATGACGTGCACTGAAATATGCATTGTGTAGAATATGCGGTGCAAAGAATAGTTGTTATTCATTTATAGGGCCACACAAAAGAATTCCGTTACATAATGATATAGGGTTGGAGGGAATTGTTTGCGGCGTATTTTAATTATGTTAAACCATTTCATATATAATGAAATTAATATACATCTCTGGGGTTTATTATACCTTATTTCATGTATAACACGAAGTGCATTATACAGCATATATACATTATATATAAGTGCATTTACAGCGAAACACAAAATATTTCAGATACTATACTGTATTCGAAGTATTGTGCGTTAGCGATGATTGCTGAAAATGCATTTTTAACTAGGGCTTCCCTTTGAGGGATTAGTCTGAGCGATATTGCTGAGAACAAAGATTTAATAATAACATGTGGAAGCAAAGAAAGTGAGAAGTTAACTTTAATTGTCCATATACTGCGATAAATTGAGATGATGAAAATAAACTAGTCGTAGAATTACAAAATCTTATATATAAATTCATAAACACTGTTTAAAAAAATGGGAAAGCAAACCATGCAAGACAGACATGCATGGATATAAAATGTAAGTACGCAATATATTAAAAGTAAAATTGAAAATGAAACTTTAAATTATTTTATATCGTAATTGTAACTGTATAAAATGATGTCAAAAGTACAATCAGACGCTCCGCACCAATTTGGGTAACTTTAAATGACACATATATGATGTTTGAAAAGAATGGACTGTACTTTATATAGTGTGTGCCCCCGGAAAAGTTAATATTGTACAATATCTGTTTTCCACGCATGCAATGAGGTTGTGGATAAGAATTAAGGAATTCTCTCTTCTAAAACTGATGTAGTATCAAAGTACCGAACACATCAATAGTGACATGCAATGCATCGTTAGAGTCAGTTTTAGATATGCTCGATCGGATTTAAATGATGAGTGCTTGCTGGCCACTACATACGCTGTATTGTTTTATTTTAAAACATATTCTGCACAAGTTGAGCTGTATTTAGCATGTATTAAATAAAAGAAATCAGCAATGGTTGCAGCATAAAGTATGACATAAAATCTGAATATATCATCTGCATAACCTTTGAGCTGTCAAAGTGTCATTTGAAGTAATTTACAAATCCATACATATTTTTTCAGCAAATCATGCAAGCTAAAATACGCCCATATGAACCCGATTACGAAATTTCACCAGAATAAGTTAATATATAAAAAAATCTACTAATGACAATTGAGAATATGACCTCATGATAAAATCTCTATAAAAATGAATCAGAAAAAAAATTCATATCAAATGTAAAACAACACTTCCCGCTGTTAGTGGCCTTGGCGAGAGAGAGAAAAGCTTTGAGAAGGAACACTTTAACAAGTACTTTCGGGCAACCTACCCACTGTTTCATACAGGTCTTTATTTAATATTTACACAATTTATTTAATGCTATGTGGGTATCAATTTGTTTTGTTGCATTTAATTTGCGTGTTTTGTGGAGGAAATGCGACATTATGAAATATTTAAAGTTTCTATACCTAATAATTCCAAATTAATGTTAATTGAGAGCGCTTTCTGTTCATTTCATCTTTTTAGATTTAAAGTTTTTTAGAACCCATTGACAGAGACAATTTTAAATTTTAAAACTATCCCCAAGCAAAATTTCAAGGTTTTCGGCTCAGCAGTAACACAGAAATAGAAAATTTTCGAACTTTTTTTGTTTCTGCAGTGTTTTATATAGCGACATTTTTAGAAACTGTTTTATTGGAAGAATTTACGTCATGATAAATACAGCCATGTCAATTTTCATGTTTATATTCCTAACAATTCCATGTACTTTGTTACTTGGATCATCATTAGATCTTTTTTTTTTTTTGCTTTGTTTAGTCTTTCGATTTTTTAGAATTCATTCTACAACGAGCATTTACATCATATAAATTACTGCCATGCTAAAGTTCTGGTTTCTAACTCCAACAGTATCAAAGAAATTTCCGTATTCCAAATAAATCATAATTTAGAACCTTTCTAGAAATTTTTATGTTTATCTGTCAAATTGAATTTTCGAACCTATTAGAGAGCACTCATAACGAGTATTTACATCTTAAAAGTAACCATCACACCGAATTAAAAGTTTCTAACCCAATCACTATCACAGAACTAACAATTTTAGAATTTTTTTGCTCCTGCAGTGATGTAGGTTGTTGCACTGACATAAAATATAGTCTTTTCTTCGGAGCAGAAATGGCCACCAACATTTTTTTAAGTTGGCTATGTAGTTTCAGACTTAACACCTCACAAACGCGCAAACATTAGTAATATTATACACTTTATAAATTATATCGCTTTATAATATTAGCATAGATGTACAAATGCAGAAACCATTTATCTGTTACAAACTACAGTTTCCGGCGTTGGCCAGAATTTCAAAAATGTTTGTTCGGAAAAATTAATTTCAAAATTTAACATACAACATAAAACAAACATTAAAACAATTAAGAAAAATCATGCGTACAGCATAGATTATGGAACACTTTCCAAAACTCCCTGAAAGCTTTAACGAAACTTCGTTACTTAGGGAAATAAGATAACTAAGTAAACATTTAAAAATCTGATTTCAGTCGTTACCGCCCTAGCCAAATATGTATTCCAATTCTTTTGGAAAGGCCTGTATTCGTTCTGTATGTTGATATATATACTATATAATGGGAAAATTTAGTTTAGCAAGAAAATGCATAACAGGTTGAAATTCATCTTTCAGCAATTTATACTAATAGATGGAAACATACTTGAATACCTCTGTACAGCCCTGTAGTTTACCTAGTACCTTTATTACATGCCACTATTTAGCTAAAATTTAATTCAAACTAAAACACGCTTAAAACTACTGAAATTACATTTCCAGAAATTATCACCCATAGACAGCCACGTATCCAACTCTTTGCGTGGCCCTGTATATCATTTCATCTATATTCTACAAATATTTCTTAATACACTAAATTCAGTTCAGCGTAAAAATGCATAACTCCTTTAAAACCCACCTTTAAGCAATTTATGCTCATATTAAGTAACATTTACGAATTCATTTTTGTAGCCCTGTATATGAACTATAGCATTTATAGCACTTTATAGTATGCATAAATATAGTGAACAAGTAGGTAAGTATGATCCCAGATCGCACAGAGGATTTCGTTTAATATTCCTTTCAAAACACTTTATCCTTTTGAAAAATCTCTTAGTTCCACATTTCGCAACCAGGGGCGCACTGTATTCTAAATAAACCTCTATCCGAACGAAACTCCGTTTTATAGACTATCCGTAGATATATTAGTCGAGGGGATTGGACAGATAGCACCCGAGATAAGAAGCCGCCCTGGCGGTAAAAAGTGGGACTAAAATAGGTAACGCTATGGTTCATAATATGAAAGAATGGTCAAAGGGGTAACGGCAAAAGTTGGAAAAGTGCTCCCTGGGTGAAAAGGGCGGAGGTTAGAAAAATTGCTTAAAGTACCCAAGTTAGAGCCCGGAGGAGTAAATAATATAAGACTTTTTGAAATTTTTATGAATTGCCGTGTGGTCTGAGGTATTCAGCTATACGTATGCAAAAATTCATGTCTCCAACTTAATTAGGGGCTCTCTTAGAAAGAATTGCTTAAAATACATTCGTGGTAGCTCAAAGGGATGAACGTAAGACTTTTTCAACATTTTATGATTTGTCGCCTGGTCTGAGATGTTCTGCTATAAGTATGCAAAATTTCAAATCTCTAATTTCTCGGTTAGAAAGAATTGCTTAAATTATGCATGTGGGAGCCCAAAGGGTTAAATGTACGATTTTTTCAAAATTTTATAGTTTGTCATTTGATGTGACGTGTTCAGCTATATATATGTAAAATTTCACGCCTCCAACCTAATTAGGGCTCACTTAGAAAGAATTGTTTAAAATACACATGTGGAGCCCAAAGAATTAGATGTACGACTTTTTCAAATTTGTATGATTTGCCGTATGATATGTGGTGTTCAGCTATAAGTATGCAAAATTACACGCCTCCAACCTAAGTAAGGGCTCACTTAGAAAAGAATTGTTTAAAATACACATGTGGGAGCTCAAAGGGTTAAATGTACGGCTTTTTCAAAATTTTATGGTTTGTCATTTGATGCGAGGTGTTCAGCTATTGCAAAATTTCACGCCTCCAACCTAATTAGATATTCACTTAGAAAGAATTGCTTAAAGTACCCAAGTGGGAGTCCAAAGGGTTAAAAGTACGACTTTTTTAAAATTTTATAGTTTGTCATTTGATGTGACGTGTTCAGCTATAAGTATGCAAAATTTCACACCTCCAACCTAATTAGGGTTCAATTAGAAAGAATTGTTTAAAATACGTATGTGGGAGCTCAAAGGGTTAAATGAACGACTTTTTCAAAATTTTATAGTTTGTCATTTGATGTTAGGCGTTCAGCTATAAGTATGTAAAATTTCACGCCTCCAGCCTAATTAAGGCTGAATTGTAAAGAATTGTTTAAAATACACATGTGGAGCCCAAAGGATTAAATGTACGACTTTTTCAAAATTTTATGATTTGTCGTATGATATGTGGTGTTCAGCTATAAGTATGCAAAATTTCACCCCTCCAACCTAAATAGGGCCTCACTTAGAAATAATTGTTTAAAATACACATGTGGGAGCCCAAAGGGTTAAATGTACGACTTTTCCAAAATTTTATGATTTTTCGTATGATGTGTGGTGTTCAGCTATAGGTATACAAAATTTCACATCTGCAACATGTATAGTTAGCATGTATATTAGCTTAAGAGAACGGGCTCTGTGACAGACGGACAGACAGAGGAGCGAGACGAGTAGGGTTTTGTCAGATGTACGAAAACCTAAAAAATAAAGAAAATAAGAAAAAATGATGCTATAAAGCAAAATATTTTATTAAACATCATATAATTGTTTCTAATTTTCACACGCGAAATATAAAATATGCTTTTGGCGATTAAAAAATGCGATTGCAAAATTATCGCAAAATCTCAAATCAAATTTTTTATGCCTTTTTTCTTTTTAATGGAATAACAAACAGATTCCTTTTCCTGTTTGATTAAATTTAAATTTTTTATGGCACTTCATTATTACTGCGTGCGTTTTTTTTATTATTATTTACACCATGTGTTCAAACCAGTTGTCTACGAAAACATCTACCAGTGAAAGTGACGCACAACAAATATCTGTGACGTATGCAGATAAATTTTGCTTTTTTTATCAGTTTTTTTTATTATAATTTTTAAGCGCTTTTGAACTTATTTTTCATAGTAAGTGCATTCTGTAGGCGATCCTCATAGTAGGTGCACCTTCTGGTGCAATTAGAAACGAAATCCGGCAAATATTTTTTGAGTTATGCTTGACGAGAGTTTTTATTGGGGCTTTTTCTTTAGTAGGACATGGCCTTAATATCAATCGTAGCTGTAATACCGCGTTGAGTATTAGCCTTCGCTTCGCTCAGACAATTATGATATGCGCTTTTATATTTCACTATATGAGTGTTTAAGCATACTATATGGTGTGTATAAATGCTATAATTCATATACAGGGCTACACAAAACAATTCGTAAGGGTTACTGGGTATGATCGCAAACTGCTTAAAAGTGGTTTATAACTGAGTTATGCATTTTCACGCTGCACTGCATTTAGCTTACTGAGAAATGCTTATAGAATATAGATAAAATAATATACAGAGTCACGCAAAGAATTGGATACATGGCCGTCTATAAACGGTAATTTCTGGAAATGTAACTTCAGTAGTTTTAAGAGTGTTTTATTTTTAATTAAATTTTAACTAAATAGTGGCGTGTAATAAGGGTTATAGTAAAGTATACAAGTATGTTTCCATCTATTAGTATAAATTGCTGAAAGAGAAATTTCAACCTGTTATGCGATTTCTTGCTAAACTAAACATCCCCATTATATATTATATATATCAACTTACAGATCAAATACAGGGCTGTTCAGAAGAATTGGAATACATATTTGGCTATGAACGGTAACTGCTAAAATCAGTTTTTCAAAATTTTATGCGATTTCTAAAATGTTTATTTAGTTATCTTATTTACCTTATTTCCATAAATAACGAAGTTTTGTTAAAGCATTCGGGAAATGTTAGAAAGTGTTTCATAATATATGCTAGACGCATGATTTTTCTTTCTTGTTTTTCTGGAAACAACTTTTATTGTTTTAACTCTTAAAGAAGGGCATGTGAAAAGCGAACGCTTTACGTCCAATTAATCCTAAAAAGCAATTAATCTTGAAACTGAATTTCAATATATAAAGTTCCATTAACGATAGTGTCGGGTAATCCTGCTGATTTAACATTTAGTCATTTATAAATATTTTTATTTCTGCACCATCACATTGTAATTTTAAGAGCGTCTGAGGCGTTATTAAAGGCGTTGCATTTTTTTATAAAATAGCATTAAATGTTCTATAAATTGTTGGCGAAATGAGTTTTTTTTTTTTTTTTTTTTTTTTTTTTTTTTTTTTTTTTTTTGTATATTTCGTTTTAGAAAAAATTTACTTTGATTTTCAATATGGAAAACTTAGGTTTATAAAAATGAAGCATTATTTTTAATTTTTTACATTTTCCTGTTTTATTATACTCATAAGTACTGCCCACTTTTATCTGTATCATTTTATCTACTAAATTTTAAAAAAGAATATTTCAATAAACATAATATAATAGAAAAATTAGAAAATTATATGTTTGTATGATTACTCATCTATTTCAAATTCATAATTTTTTAAAATAGCTCATATCCCCCTCCCCGTTTCATGGCGTGGTCCGCGAAAATTCACCTTTTAAAGGAACTGAATTTACTCTTTTAATGTTTCCATGAAGCCATCTTTGCAATTTTCGTAGTTGTTTATGGCTAAACGACCTTGCGTTTTTCACTTGTGTGTTTTTACGAAATATTTTAACATATTTATCATTTTATTAAAATTAAAATGGTAAATGAAAAATTTTGCAGATCTTTAAAAAGTATGAATATATTATCAATGAATTTCATTGCAAGTCTCAACATTTTTTTTCATTTTTCAAAATTTTAATATCTCAAATCAATCAGTTTGTTAAAGGCTATTAAGTTCTTATCTGTTAGTTGAAACGAAATTTTGTTCGCTAGGCATTCTAAAACAGCTTATTGTCGCCTCTAAAAACTTTTAAGCTCTCTTAATAACACAATTTTTTATAGATATTTTAGTGGAATAGAAATTACTGTGTACCCGTTAAGATCTTTTAAGCTTTAACTTCATGAACATTTGGGAATAAACATGCAGCTGTGGAAACTTTTGGTACATTTTAAGGGTAATGCATACAATATATTAATTTTTAGGAAAAATAGAAATATTTATAGTATGTATAAAATGGAGTTATAAATAACAATGAGGAGGCATATAGTGTAGAGTCTACCAGTTGCGAGTGAAGTAACTGAGGAGGTTTGTCGAATATGGCAGCTGAACTTTTAAACGGATCAACGGTTTCTGATTACCACCGAAGCAAACTTCCACGAGTAAATTTTGAGTAGGAAATTTCGCCCTAATTTAGCGGCTTATTCATGCAAAATTTCTCTCACAAATATAGTAAAATTTCCATTCGTTTATACTGGTGGAAGTTGACCCGGGTATTATCTCTTTCGCTGACGCTGACAGGATTTGTTTAATTTGTCACAATATGACGAAAACGAAGGGAACGACAAACGCCGAAGTAAAGTTCTACAAATGAAAATAAATATCTGTTTTCTTTTATAATTATGACTGAAATTCAGCATTTATAAGGCGTTTAAATAAGAAGATAATTGCAATTCAAATTTACTGGTGGAAGTTTGGCCCAGCAACAATGAGGCACTACGAAACCGGTTACAGTTGAGGCTTAACCATTTTGAAAATATGTCTGTTCCTATTTATTCATAATTCCATTGTGTATGGTACGCATTCAGTATATAACACTTAGTAATAAAATACAGATTTATATAAATAATAAGAAATAAAATTATATATTTATGAAGTTGCGTTTACTAAAATGTTAAAGTACAATTTCATAAACAGAGAAATAAGAATTTTACCCGATATTATCTGTCAAACAAAGAGTATTTCAGTTTTATTGCACACGGATTTCTGAAAACATAATTTATTTTTCAGTATAATAATAAATTAAGAACTGAGATTATTTCGCAATTACATAATAAAAAAGATGCATCATCCAGACAACAGATTGCACACAACAATATAGCAGATCTATGCTTTTCAATTTTCGATACAAGATAAAAAAAGTCCTTCCGGCCAGTGCCGGGAGGAAGAGGTAGCTTTCATAATCCTTATTTAAAAAAAGCCAACTTATATCATGCAAACACACGAAGTTCAATTTAGTGGAAACCGAATATAGGAGATTCAATTACTAATTTTTATCAATATAATGATTGAGAATTTCGCGATATTAGTCAGCTTTATCCAAGCTGCTTTTCTTTAAAGTAACTTATATTTGGCTGCCAAATTCGGCAATTTCTTAAAGTGCCTGTCATTTTAAGACAACATGGTGGATGAGGCTAAGCAGTGAACTTGGTCGAGACCTTAGTAATTGCTGTGCACATGCTCACTCACATCGGAATCGGTTAATATATAGGAGTGCTGTCGCATACAAAAAATCAGATTTTTCAAAATGTCACCCACAATCGAAATTGAAACTGCTATATCTGAGCCATTTTTTTAGGGTAAAGACAAACAAAAAATGCTCCTGAATCCTTATATCAAGATCAAATACTTAAGAAAGAAACCTTTTTCAATTTCTAATTTTTTTGCACCCCACTTTAAATATATATATATATTTTAATTTAATGGCCGCCATTTTGAAACAAGATGGCTGATGAATCTGGCCAGCGAACTTGGTCGAGGTGTTGATGTATACTATCCACATGCCTTCTTACATCGAAATAGGCGAATATGTGTGTTATCGCGTGACAAATACAAGATCGTTTCAAAATGTTAGCCATGCTAGAAATTCAAAGTGCTATAAATCAACCATTTTTTAAGATATCAACAAAAGAACAAATTTTCAGAAACAAAAACTGCTCCGGAATCTTTGTATCAAGGCCAAACACATAAAAAAAATCTTTTTCATTTTCCAATTTTTTAATACCTCATTTTGAATTTTAAATTTAATTTTTTTTAAATGGCAACCCTTTTGAAACAAGATGGCGAATGAAGCTGGCCAACGAACTCGGTCGAGACATTGGTATGTACTATGTACAGACCAAGTTACATCCAAATAGGTTCATAAATACGCCTGTTATCGCGTGACAAAAATCAGGTCGTTTTAAAATGTCAGCCACAAGAGAAATTCAAAATGCTATTACTCAGCCATTTTTTTTTAGATATAGACGAAAGAAAAACTGTTCCGGAATCTTTGTATTAAGGTCAAACACATACAAAAAAATCTTTTTCATTTTCCAATTTTTTGGTATCTCATTTAAATTTTTTTATTTTTTAATTTCTTTAAATGGCCGCCATTTAGAAACAAGATGGCGTATGAAG
Organism: Maratus speciosus; assembly: GCA_963932465.1. NCBI lineage: Eukaryota > Metazoa > Arthropoda > Arachnida > Araneae > Salticidae > Maratus > Maratus speciosus. The sequence goes on from OZ010792.1 coordinate 178,099,271, forward strand.
CTGGCCAATGAACTCGGTCGAGATATTTGTATGTACTATGTACACACCAAGGTACATCCAAGTCGGTTCATAAATACGCCTGTTATTACGTGAGAAAAATCAGGAAGTTTCAAAATGTCAGCCACGCTAGAAATTCAAAATGCTATAACTCGGCGATTTCTTAAGATATAGACGAAACAAAAACTGCTCCCGAATCTTTTTATCAAGGTCAAATACATAAGAAGAAAATATTTTTTCAATTTTCAATTTTTGGTACCACATTTCAAATTTAAATTTTTCTTAAAAATTTAAATGGCCGCCATTTTTAAACAAGATGGCTGGTGAAGCTGGCCAACGAACCCGGTCGAGACATTGGTATGTACTATGTATAAACGAAGTTACATCCAAATCGGTTCATAAATACGCCTTTTATCGCGTGACAAAATTCAGGACGTTTCAAAATGTCAGCCACGCTAGAAATTCAAAATGCTATAACTCAGCCATTTTTTAAGATATAGACGAAACAAAAACTGCTCCGAAATCTTTGTATAAAGGTCAAATACATAAGAAAAGAATATTTTTCCATTTTCAATTTTTTGGTACCACATTTCAAATTTAAAATTTGTTAAAATTTTTTAAATGGCCGCCATTTTGAAACAAAATGGCGGATGAAGCTGGCCAACGAACTCGGTCGAGACATTGGTATATACTATATACACACCGAATTACATCCAAATCGGTTCATAAATACGCCTTTTATCGCGTGACAAAATTCAGGACGTTTCAAAATGTCAGCCACGCTAGAAATTCAAAATGCTATAACTCAGCCATTTTTTAAGATATAGACGAAACAAAAACTGCTCCGGAATTTTTGTATAAAGGTAAAATACATAAGAAAAAAATATTTTTCCATTTTTAATTTTTTGGTACCACATTTCAAGTTTGAAATTTTTTTAAAAATTTTAAATGGCCGCCATTTTGAAACAAAACGGCGGATGAAGCTGGCCAACGAACTCGGTCGAGACATTGGTATGTACTATGTACACACCGAATTACATCGAAATCGGTTCATAATTACGGGAGTTACAGTGTGACATAGGTCAGATATATATATATATATATATATATATATATCAATTTTGAACGGAGGGTGGTTTCGGGGTCTGGGGGTCATGTTCGATGAAAATATACCAAAATTTTTTGAAATCGCTTTCCTCCGAACGGCTGCAATAGGTAGCTTTTTTGTAAAGAAAGCTACCTAACAATATATTTTTTATGAGATAGATTAATAACCACCCCTATAATTTTCATCGATTAGTTAAACCTTTGAATATAGTGTTCATAAAGACTTTCTTAGCTTTCAAATGAAATAATTGTTTTTTAAATAACACAATTTTTCAAAAAATTAACAATGGAGAATAAACAATAACAACTTCAGATGTACAGAATTTACACTAAAAATAGACGAATCTACTGATTTCAATGGATTAGCAGTTTTATTAGTATTTTTTCCTTAGATATAATTACAAAGCTATCAGGATGATGTTGTTTGAAAATCACTTCATACAATAGACTACCTGGACGAAATATGTTTGGATTACGTTTGAAAATAACGTTTAATAAAACTAATAACGTTTGATAAAACTCATATTGTTGAACCATTTTGGTGACTTTGGATGAACCATTACTCTTAACTGGCATAAATTTTAAATAAAGAAGACTGGGTCTCCAAATTGCTTATTTGACCGACATTTTAAGCAAAACGAATCGAGCATTGCACCGATAAACTGTCGCAGGTTTCGACTCATTTGACAAAGAGTTTCCTGCTACGATGAAACGTGTATTGATTGGATTTTCAGTTAAAGGACGATATTGATTAATTTTCTTTTGCTAAAATGAATACAAAACATATTCACAGGCATCCTAAAGTTTTGAAAGACTCAATTCTACAAAAATTTTTAACATCTCAATAGAAATCTTTGGATGACTTTAAATGTGTTCGGCGTTAATTACAAACGACAGAAGTTTAAAGCATGAACTATAAAAAAAGTTTACATATTCTCAAAGTGTTGAAGATTCAATTGTAACCGATTCGGTCGGGGCTGAGAGCCAGCAGAGCAAACTTCCACCAATAAATTTGATTCGAAAGTATTTAAGCGCCTTTTTCAAGCAGAATTTCTCTTATTATTAAGGGAAAAATATTTATTACTTTTATTGGTAGTAGTATGCTCCGTCAGTAGCCAGGCTCTACAGTTCCGCTATATAGTGAGTACATAAGCAGAAATATAGCAGTAATAAGGCAAAATTTTCAAATACGTTTACTGGAAGAATTTTGTCCGGCACGCCCTGTTGTTCCGAAGCAACGAAAAAAAAAACCCCCAGCCATTTTGTGGCTACATCCCCGGTTACTTCACTCACAAATGTGTACACTAAAATATCTCTCATCTCCTCTTTATTTATATCTCCATTGTTTAATCTTAGTGAAACACGAGTTCATTCTTGATTTGACGTATCACATTAAGTTACCCTAGTAGCACACAAGGCGATGAAACATTTTAAAAACAAAAATAAAACGAAATATCTGGATTTTCATTCTTTTTAAAACGTTGCGTGTTGTGAGGTTAAGAATAGTATTTTAAAACCTAAGTTTCTGAGAGTTTTGATAACATTTGTCAGATAAATAAAAAAAAAACTTCTCTGAGAAATCAAAATTAGCTTCTGTACTCTTCTCAACTACATATCTCAGTAAAGGACGTTTCTGTGCTTACACAACAACAAAACTGAAATCCGGAATCTTTAAAATGCGGAATAACACATTCGCCTCCAATTATTAGGTTGAGCAAAAAGTTCTGGGAAATTTTTAATCTAAGGATAAGTTTGTACTTTTGGACGGAGTCGAAATTCCGATTATGGCTTCTTTCGATCAATGCAACACTTTTTCAAGGGCCGCCGATTTGAATCCTTTAATGAAGTTGAAGTAGCATGCCAAGAGTTTTTCGATTCCAAGGAGCCGCCATGGTACTTCCAGCAAATCCGGAATCTTGCAGAACGATGGTAGAAAGTCGTGGCCTATGATGGTCTCTACTTTGAAAAATAGTCCTTGCTGCTTTTGTTGTTAATTTGCGCATAACAACGCATTTTTTACAAATTTCCCAGAACTTTTTGCTCAACATAGTATCAGCAATAGAACCTGAATTCTGAAACGTGTGCAGAACAGTCGAATATAATTTTTTACATTAAACGTTAATGCGATATTTTTTGTCTTACTAAGAATATAAAATTTGTTGTAAGGTAAATGTTACGATTTCTTCAATTTCGGGATATTTTTAAGAATGACAACCTTTGACAATATAATCAGTATTGATGGTAATTAAAAGTTAACTGAGTATTATCGTAACAGCTTAAAAATATAATGTTATTCTTGAGTCAATGCATAATTGTTTAGATTACTATCGATTCATTCTTTCTGTGCTCGCTATCAATGAACCTAAAAGCCATTACCTTGTAACATAGAGTACGGTGTGCTTAACAGGATTTATGATAAAAATTTATTCTATAAAATAGCTCCGTTTGTAAAAAAAAATTGGGAAGGACTGTCTTAGAATATATACTTGAAATTTTCACAATTGTTCACAACACACAGTAATAAATTAAAATATAAATCAATTTATACAAGAACAGGGAAAAAAAGAAATCTAAGTGAGTGTTGACATACCATCAGGCTCTGCAATTGTAGAGGGAAGAGGAACGTCAGTAATTCCTCGCAGACGTAAAATACACAAAATTTGTTTGCCGGTGCAAAACAATTACATAAAAATTGATTTGCCTTTTTTACTTTCCAAAACATAATGTAATTAGGAAAGTAGCACCGATAAGTGCCTGTGGGTACTTATCACCCGTCGGGGTTAGTTTTTGGCAAAAGCATCTTCTCGAAGTAAACTATAATCGACCGAGTATATTCTGCAAGTACCTAAGGAAGTGATTCATGTTCGATAATCTTAGAGCCAAGTTTATCTCTCGAAGATCTGATGGTGTCTGTCCTCCCTCATCTCCTTAGAATGTCTTTGTGATTTCACTTTAATCATTCTCTGTCATTTTGTATTTTGCCGCAAAGAGAACGCGGGAAAATCTCTTGGCTAATCTGAAATATTCTTTGCTTACTCTGGACTCTAGATGGAACTGAACTTTCAGAGATCAAAAAGTATAGTGCCGTTCTACTGTCCTCTGAACATGTTTGGCCAAAGTTTTTCTGTTACAAAAATCTTTCGAACCTATAGTAATTCTTTGACTGTCCCCGGCATGCAGGTGACATGGGAAAATAGTTCATTTTAAAAATATATTGGATACCTATAAGGAACACAATTAAATATAAAAACATATTAATAATGATAATCACGTTATAAAATTAAATGTATACATACCATGGTGGAAAACATAAAAATTTCAAATGTTTAGCTGGTTCCCTTACAGTGATTTTAAAAGCTGAATGTCACCTCGTTGAAAATTCATCATAAATGAGGAACAAACGCGATATGAATGAGAAATCAGAAAACATGATTTTCCAATCAGCAGAAAGAAATATATATTTCATTTCCCGAAATTTTCGGAAGCATTTCCATGTAGTCCTTACATTATATTAATCATATATGTTGACCCGAACTGTGATTGTTTTGTGTGCTATCAAATCTAAATAGACATTTTCATGTTCAGCAAACATGATAAATTAACAGCATTAACATAAACATTAGAATTAATAGCATTAACTTTAACATTATCATTATTTTCTCATTTATTCATGAATAAATTTTGTCATGAGGCTGAGTTAACAGCTAAATAAACAACATAGTATCGTGTTTTTTCAAAAAAACTAAACTATGGATAAGAGAATAATGTGATAAAAAAGTAGTATCTATATAACAGTAATTATCAAACGTATATTCCGCGAAAACGAAGAAATACACATGCTTCAGATACATTTATTTCACATTTATTTATAAATGTAAAACGAAAAATACAGTAAGAGTTTCATACTTTTTATTTTATATTTAATGCAAGTTTTTAATACGATGATTGTGCAATAAACTGCTGCACACTTCTTGAATTTATAAATTATTTTAAATTGCTTAGGTTTTAAAGTAAAATCGTTAATATTTTGTGTGTGTTTAGATGTTTTACATAAAACAGTCAGAAATAAAATTTTAACTGCATCTCGCCGGATGTTGTTGTCAAGTACCGACATTGACGGAAATTTTTGCAAACCTTTTAAGACCTCTTTGTGTATCCCAAACATTTACGAATACACCTACTTTAAAAAAGACTGATCTATGATACAAAGTTTGATCGTGATTTATTGTCAGTAACGTCTGACATCGTGGTACTCACTCATTGATCATAACATCGCGTTATGATGTTAAAAGAGAAATCTGATAGAAATATAAAAATCTATTGTTGTATATTTACATGAAATATGCTGTACATTTAGGTATAGATTTTTTTGCGCATATGCAAAAAATATTCATTATGTAGGTTTATATTGTAGGCTTTCACACACTCACGTTAGACAATTATTTAACATAATAGCAATACTTTTAAAAAAATCGCCAAATCTTGTGCCGAAAACAAGACGAAAAAAATTATGCCGACTTTCGGCTAACTGAACACTTTTTGCGAAATTACACAAATTAAAGTCCAACTTTACACTACATCATATACTTATCTTAAAACTAGAAAAAATATCACCTTTAAATAAAGTTTTTTGTATGAAAATATTTTTGGTAAAATAAAATAATTATACATTTGCAGAAAACTTACAAGGCTCTAATAAGCTATAAAAACGAATGCAAAAATAATAATATTACCATAAACAGTACTTTTTCCAAACGATTGGCGAAAGCACCTACTTATGATTTCATTATATATGATTTTCTTGTAAGAAGATATCATTCGCTGAATAAACATTAAAATTTTTTATAAAATTCAACTTTAAAAAAGGTATAATTTTGAAACGTACCGGAAGTTCGCTTTATCTGACAGTTTTGTTTAGATATTTTTCATAAGGGTTTTTTTTTTTCAGTAGCTGACAGATATTTTTATTTCGACATTTTTTAATAAATTCAATTGTAATAATATTTTAAATAATTATTTACTTATTGAAAACTGTCAGTTCGTACACCTGTTATTCAACGGCATTTGTTATCTTTTTTCAAGCTTTGTTAGTTTAAATTATATTAAACGCATATGACAATACAACGAACTGAATAAAAGGGGAAAAAAGGTCAATAATGTTCCAGCGTAATATTTTATTCCCAATAAGGCCATTTCAAAATAAATCAGTCTGAATAATCATTAATATTTTAATTTCAATTGTCTATTATGATCATATATTATGTATATATATATATACAGGGTGTTTCAGGAAGATAGCCCAAACTTTGAATTGACATACCTGCGGAACAGTGAGAGACAGAAAGGTGAAACAAATGGTATGTTGGACAGACAGATCTGTAATTTGTTTATACACCAGTTTCCCGATATAATTCCAAAATTAAACATCAGAAGACGCTGCCGTCACAGAGCGGTGTCTTTGAAATAGTGTATGAATGTGTGTTTCGCGAACAGATTTCAAATTCCATTACAATGAATATGGTCACCTTTCTTAGCAACCAAACAAGACGCAACCAAAGGGTCACTCGTTGCAATGTCTCTACTAAAGAGAACGCATATGCCTCACACATGATTTTTCAAGCTGTACCAATATCTGAGGATTCTTAGAGTAAACAGTGTCTTTCAGATAGCCCCACAAGAAGAAGTCACATGGATTAAGATCTTTGAAATATGGAAGCCAATCCATACCAATACATGTCACTCGGTAATTATTGAGAGCAATGACTCGGTAACTGAAGTATTCCTCAAGGAACCCAAACACTGCAGTAGTACCGTGTGATCGGGCCTCATCATGCACCTGCATAAACCTGAATTCTCTGGTGTGCATCTTCTAGAGCTTCAAATGTGGTAACAAATTGCTATAAAATATCAATATATCAGAATGAATTAATTGTTTCCCTTGGAAAAAAGGACCTATTGATCCCTTTACTGGACATTCCAGTTCAAACTGTAACTTTTGCAGAGTGCAGTGGTTTTGTAAGTCACACAAACGGGTTTCTAGGGACTCACCACTTTTGTTTATTCATATATCCCTCTAAATAAAAATGGCCCTCATCTGTGAACCATACATAGACAACATCAATTTTACTCTCCTAAATCACCCCTAATAACTCATTTGCGAAATCTTCTTGCAGTGTTGTATTTGTGATCGCTTGATTCTCACATCGGCAAATCTGGTGAATTTCCGAGACAACGTTTAACAATGTCTTCGGCTGCTTACACATTTTGAGGTGTCATGGCTGATCGGCTGCATCCCACATTTTAGGCTAAATCATCAGCCACAGTGACTGTCAGTTCAAAGTTGTTGAATGAATTACGATTTTTTTTTCTAATCTGGACCTTTTTTAACATTCATTTTTTTTTCTTTTGACAGCTTCGCTTTTTCATCATCGGACTGCGACTTAATCGATGGTATTCCAGTAAAATAAAAACACATTTCTCTATGGAATACGACGTGATGTCTTTCAATTTCCGTGTAATAACTAAATCGATACAACTCCCTTACACCTGCCAGTAATGAAAAAGAGTCACGAATGAACTTTCTGTACTTCTGATTACTACTTAAAACTTCATGTGATTGTGCTGCCATCTATTTGCCCGTATTGGAACTATTTATTTAAACTGCAGTATAAGAAATTCCAGACCTCTTTGTCCAACTTGTTTCACATTTCTATCTCTCACAGTTTCGCAGTAATTTCATTTAAAAGTTGAGGAGTCATTTCTGAAATACGCTGTAGACACTGCGTGTTTATTCGCGCGTACCGCAACTTCAAATAATCAGTACTTGTGCAAGTTTTGATATATGCTTTCAATAATGCCTACTGACATGTCAAATAAAGCCAAAGTTTCTAATCATTGACGAATTAAAGCCAAATTTAACACGAAGATTGTATTATCACAGACAAGATTAAATTCATGCTGATCGGAAATTTTCAGAAAATTTTGAAAGAATCCTATTATTTAACGAAGATATGTTTTCAAGAACATTAATTGAAATCCTTTCATTTTCAACGATCTTTCATGAGCTTCTTTCAACCCATTTCATATAATATGATAACTTGTATAATACAGATTTAAAAATATTCCATATTATGAATCAGTGTACAGTCGTGGGAAAAAAAGGTAAACACCCCCTGCTAACTCCTCAACAAATTATCGTAGAAGAAAGTTACTAGTACCAAACGATTTGAAATAAAGTCTACTACATATTAAAACGAACCATAACTTTGTTTTTTTTTCAATAGCAATACACAATTCTGACAGCATAAATGAACTATACACCCTTCAATTAGCCTAAAAACAAATGTTTACGCAATTCGAACCATAAATTTCTGAAAAATTAATTATTTTAAAACGAGCGTATTTTAAGGGCTATATCCAAATTGAAGCTCAGAACTCGATTGTTAACCGAGAGAACCCCCATCTTGATCAAGGCACCTTAACCCCTTGAGGGGCAAGCAATTACGCTTGTGAAATGCTGAATTCCCACCGGAATCTTTGAAAATTTCTATTTCAAAATAAGTAAAAGCAATTTTACGACTTTTTCCCACCACAGTTAGAAAAGTAAAATTTTTCTGGTCTAAAACTTTATTAATCGTAGGTGGTATATAATATATACCGGTGCCCCTCAAGGGGTTAAGAAGTCAAAGAAGCCTGCTAGATTACAGGACAGCAGAAGAAATTTCAAATTATCAGTCACTTCTATTATAGACGGTCCCTTAAGCCATCATCTTGTCGTTTTTTAAGCATAATTTGAAAACTACTTGGAAGAAAAATGTGAAATTTTGGATTTCCATAAAGCAGGAATTAATAAATCTAAAACCATCAAAAAAATTGTTGGTTGCAATTCATAATTTTTTCGAATATTAATTTCGTAATTCATAATTCATATCATAAAAATATAAAAATTGCAAATTCAGCGTATTTATGTTTGGGTACATTAGTGTCATTGCTACACAAAACATTAGAACATTAGGAGCATAATTTCTCGAGTAATAAATAAAAATATGAAAATGTGATTTAACATTAGAAACACTAAATTTTGAATGATCGTAATTCAAAAACTTGAAATGACTTGACTCAATGACTTGAAACTCGGTGTCTAGGGATAGTTTGAACCAAAGATTTGAAATATCTCGTTATAATTGGGTCTCGTTAAATATCGTTAAAATGTTAATTATTCGATTCCTTTTAATATGTAGATGGCCCCTAAGCAAATTTTATAAACATCATTTAAAAGTAGACTTTATTTCAAATCATTCGGTACCAGTAACTTTCTTCTACGATAATTTGTTGAGGAGTTAGTAGGGGGTGTTTTCTTCTTTTCCCACGAATGTACATTTCAGCAGTTACTTTTATATTACAACTAGGGGGCTCTGCCCCTGCAAGCTACGCTCGAAACCCCCGTTCAGACACCGCAGAATCTAAAAACACGCTAATCTGATGGGTTTTTAAAATATTAGAGAAGATTGAATTATACTGAAAAAGATGTGCAGATCTCCCTGTAAACGGGTTTCCAATCAATTCCATTTGATTGCAAAAATTTAAGGGCGAATCAGTGGCTGTTAAGACATCCAATGGTTGTTTTCGTTTTTGATTAAAGAGGATCAGTTAAACATTTGAAAAGAAGCTAGAATAAAATACATTATAATAGTATATGAGTCTTTGTCGCCCGGTATTTTAAAACAATCTCTATAACAATAGCCTAAGTCATGTGACTATCATCAACAGTTAAAGGCGGCCACTTCGCTTTTTATACTCTAGGTGCCATTTTGGTACTTTAATGTTAGCCAGGCACAGGTGATAAGTCGTCAAATATTTTTCTATCCCCATCAATTCATCTATATTATAATAGTTCAAGTAGTCAACTGTCATAAACAAATACGGTTTGATTCCTTCGCCGTTCATATGAAAGTTTGGCAAAGATGTCATATATTGGCGTGATTTTTTAACGACGCCAATTTGGGGAACGCATCAGCAGCATAAACAGCAACATCCGGCTTACCATAACAAGCAAAATAACGATACTTTGGCGCCAGTTATGTGCCCGTTCCGTATATGACATCGGAGTCAGAAAAAAATCGTGCCAATATGGGACCGTAAGTTTCCCATTTTGATTAAAAAATCCAAAAAAAAATTTGTTTCGAATAAAACTACATAAAAGTTGCCAGGGTCGCAAAGAATTCTAGGTAATGTTACGCTAGCAGGATGCAAATTTCGCCAATAGCTTTTTTTTTCGACTCGTCAGTTACATTTTTTTTTTCAAGTAGTAATATTTGGTCAGATACGCACCGCATGTTTGGCGTTAATTCTATTTTTTTTACGAAAATTTGGCGAAACCTCGTTTTTAAATACCAGTTAGATATGCATTTTTGGTATTCCTTAGCTATCCCGACGACCAAAAATCTATCGCCAAACTATAAGATTAAATACCAATAATGGTTGATCGTAAATGTCACATTCACTTCACTTTAAGCAAGTTACACGTGTTTACGTCATCAAGTGATTTTTATTTCGAAGTTTTATTCGTATATTTATTAATGTTATACTAATTTATTTGTTCTTTCGTTATTTAAATAAAAATTATGTCAATTTGAATAATTTGGAAAGTGTTTTGGCAATTTATATAATTTGGCGAAATTGGTCCACGGAATAACCAAGTAATACTGTATTTCTTAATTATTTTCTATTATTTTCTAAAGGAAATATAAAAAAAATAATTAATAATCATAGAACAAAATAATTTATATAATTTGTAAAAAGAAATAAAAGTAAATAAACATTTACTATCAAATGAACAACTATAGCCGGGTTACCATGTCAACCTTTTCTGAAATATAATATATATATATATATATATATCTGTTTGATTAAAACTTCAGTTGCCATCTTTAAAAAAATGTATATAAAATTAGAAAAAAATTAATATTTCGAAAACTAATTCGAATTTAGAAATTCTAATACCAGTTTTGAAATCTGCGTATCAATATTGATTTTTGGTGTTAATTTCATCGCAAAGTATTCCATATTTTAGGAGAAATCGCCGTGAAACATAATCAGTTGTTTAATCAGTCGATTCATACTTCCGTTTCATAAATTCGTTTCATTAGGATTTTACATATATAGGGTAGAAATTACTTCTTGATATTTCGAAAAGTTACCTCTTATTCATTATTTAATGACTTTCGCTTTATTAAACATTTTAATTTCTAATTAAATTTGCTACTCAATTATGCAGGTCTGATTATGCCAGCTAAATACAGTTTTCATTATTATGTGAATTCGTGAAATATTAGAACATAAGTTACAATTAATTTAAATATAAATTCGAAATATTTCGAACCATATAAATATTTGATTATTTGATTTAACAAGTAACGGAATCTGGTATATTATTCTATTAATAATGAAATCTATGGCCAAAAGTTACACAAATATGAGATATTACAACAAAGCAGATAATAAACGAATTTGGCATGCTCCCATGTACATGAATAATACAATTACAGGACATCCTTAATTAAATTGTTTTCTTCACAAATGATTTAAACTTTGATGGCATTGTTTTCTCAATTAAGTATTTAAGTAAATAATATAATGAAATAGCTTTTTTTTTAATAAACGGGATGTTCGTAAATCATGTCAACAAATTAAAAGGGGTGGTAGTACCCAACAAGAAAAATACTTTAAAAATAGAAAACAAGCATCCCAATCCACTTTTTAAGTGAGAAATACAGTGTGTATCATTCCAAGTTGAACCGAGTATTTTCGTTCTTAATCCCAGCAGTTCTTCAGTTTCTTTGTTTTTTTATAATATAATAACATTTCCAATATTCGTGGAAAGCATCATTATTTGCGTCTAGTACCATGTATATACTACTGAAAAATGTAAATAAGCTTAGTTTCAAAAGGCAAATACGTGTATAACGTCCGTTCATTATTCTTTTAAGAACATTAAGAAAATGGAAATGCTTACATACCGTCAACTGGTGTATCTTTGGTCCCAATTTCTTGTTTTGGTATGTTCAGCATCTCCATTCATTTATTATTTATTTTAAATGAATATCATGATATTTTTTTGTTTGCTGAGAACATATGGAACCACATCATTATCATAAATCTGTCGACATTGATTTTTTTTTTTTAATTTTTGGGCCAATGTTACGTTCAATTGGGGAAACATTGAGAAAATTCGATTAGTGGGTCATTTTGGGTCATAATGGGTCAGGTTAAAGCTAATTATATTTAAAAAACGGCTGAATCGATTTTGACTAAATTTTATATTCAACCGTTTTTGGTCACGAGAAAACAATTGGGCTAGATCACATATTCGAGAAATTTTGATTAGTGGGTAATATTTGGGTCACTATGGGTAAAGACAATTTTATCTAAAAAACGATTTTGACTAAATTTTGTAATATATCGTTTTCGATTACGAGAAGACCAATGGGCTAAGTCACATGTTAGAGAAAATTCTATTAGTGGGTCATTTTTGAGTTATTGTGGGTCAAGCTAATTTTATGTAGAAAACGGCTCTAACGATTTTGACAAAATTTTGTATTCTATCGTTTTCGGGCAAGAGAATACCTTTGGGTTAGGCTGCATGTTCGAGAAAATTTGATTAGTGGGTCATTATGGGTCCGGGTAAAGTTAATTATATCTAAAAAACGGCTCAAAGGATACTGACAAAATTTTCTGGCCATTATACCACTATTATTATACCAGTTTCAGGCACAAGACGATAATTGTACTAAATCACATGTTCAAGAAATTTCGATTAATGGCTCATTTTTGGGTCACTACAGGTCAATCTAATTTTATACAAAAAACGGCTCTAACGATTTGACTGAATTTTGTATTAGATCATTTCCGGTCTTCAGAAGGTCACTTTGCTGGATCACATATTCCAAAAATTCAGATTAGTGGGTCATTTTGAAGTCTCTGCGGGTTAAGCTAATTTTATCTATAAAACGGCTTAAATGACTTTGACTAAATTTTATAACCTACCATTTTTTTATTATCAGACGATTAAGCTGAGTCACATATTGGAGCAGATTTGATTAGTGCGTCATTTTGGGTCACACGGATCAGGGACACGAAACGGCAAAATTTGCGAAATATTGGCTACATTTGGCCCAAAAATCGACTTTCAAGATTACGAATGCCAAAACACATACTTGGCGCCAAATGCGAGAATGTCGCCAAATCTAGCTATATTTGCCGACGAAATTATCATTTAGAATGTAAAAGAATTTTTTTTTAATTCTTAATAGGACTCGAGATACATGGTTAAACCAAACAGATTTGAGCTAAAAATGTAATTTGGATTGATGTCCTTTGGTTGTAAATGTGTGAATAATGCAAAATTTAGAAGCATGCACTACATAGTTTTCATATTGATTGTTTTATAAATAATACAGTTATAAAATAACATGTTTTAGGGCAATAATACAGAGAGAATGATAGAGTGAAAATATTATATCGAGTTGAACACTAAGCTAATTTTGACAGAGAACAGCTTGGTCACCCCCCCCCCCCCCCTTGTATCTTTTTTTATTGATGGCGGATGTACAGAAAGTAAATTGCTTAACTGAATCACTATACATAACTTCTTCGTCATTATGAGTTCCAGTATTCGTTTTTCCTTTTCGCTTTTTTATAAAACAGTTTACGAAAACCCTGCATAATGAAGAGTAGTTAAAAATAAAAGAGCCCTGGATTTAACTTAAACCCACCGACATGACATATATATTGCGTAATATTTTTATGACATATCTTTATTCTTATGACATATATTTTGCGTAATATCATTTAAATTCCAGAACAAAGTAGCGGTAATTCGAATTCTTTTAGCTTTATTTTATGTGTTAAAATTATGGATAATCTACATTAATTTTAAAATTCGTATTATAAGACGCTACGTATTATACACTATGTTTTCAAAAATCTTTGTACAAGATACTGATATATTCGACACAAAGTAACATCTATCTACATACATAAAAGCCGTTCTCTGTGTGTATGTCTTTTATGCAAATCTATATATACTAGCCGCCTCTGGCGACCAGTTTGGTCGCCCTTTAATGTATGCTAAGAACTGCAACATGTTACTTTTATTTATAATCTAATTTGTTTACTTAATCTTTCGCCAAAACGAAAGATTCTAGCCGAGAAATGAAAAATTCTTTATGATTATGGCAGCATTTTCGTATATTTTTTATGTTATAGATTTCATCTTTCTTGTCAAAAATCGCTTAACTAACTTAGGTAGTTTGTTTCATGTTCGCCTGCATATGAATTGTATAATACGTTCACAAATGCGGAGATTTTAACATATTAAGTAATCTTCCGTAATTGGATCCTCTGCCTATAAGCGCATTTCATCTAATACGACACCAAAGGAATCCAGCGTTATGGTCAACAAAAGTACTGTGAATCTATAATTTAAATTGCAAAAATTTACGGAGAAATTCTCGTAGCCTGCATCTCAAAGAAAATATTTATGTATAATTCCGTGTTACAATTTTGATGCAGATCTTTCATCATCAAATAAGTACTAAATGGTAATATCCACCTGAGAATAAACGGTAAATGTAAGTAGTGTAAACAAATAATATATTTCCGAAATATAGCAAATAAGTTCTTTTAATACGATTAAGTAATAATACTAATAAAAAATGATTCACGTTCAATGAAAAGCGAGCTCAATTTTAAATGTAAAATTTATTTCCTTGGTTCATAGGCAAATGACGTCACGAACAAAGCTGCAGTCTGCCTCAAGATTTCACAGCTATAAAAATCACAATCCGCTTAATTATTTTAATTTCCTCTCTGGCGAACTCTCTTTACGAATGCTTACCTTCATGGCTTAATATTTTTAATCGCCAAAATGAACGATTAGCTACTGTTTGTTTACTTTGATGGAATAGATATTAAGTTGCTAGCCCAATTTCAACTGAAGTTGCCTCAGGATATATCCATATTTGAATTTAATTTATCGCTTAAACATCAATTATTTTTGAACGATCTTTCAAAAAATTTAACTTTTGTACAGTTTTATTGGAAAAAATAATTTTGTTTAAAAATGGCTACTTTTCATATGGAAAGTGAAGCTGTCAGCCCGTATTTGGTTATAAAAGTCACATGAGTTAAGCTTGTATTATCAGAGATGAAGAAAGTGTATTTTAAATAGCTTTGATACATGTGTTTTAAATTAAAGTTATGTATTTTAAATGAAATAAGTGAAACGTTTATGGTACTACTTGATTATCCCGTCGACCAAAAAACTATCACCAAACTATAAAATTAAATGCCAATAATGGTTGATCGCAAATGTCACAATTTCTTGACAATGAGCACGATACACATGATTGTTACGTCATCAAGTGATTGTTAATTCGACTTTTTATTTGTATTTTTATTAATGTTTTACTAATTTATTTGTTCTTTCGTTAATTAAAAAAAATTATCTCAATTACTATAATTTGGCGAATAGTTTGTCGATTTGTATAATTTAGCGAAATTGGTCGACGGGTTAACCAAGTATTACCGTTTATATTTTAAAAGAAACGATGGTGATCGTACAGTATTTGGCGATTTATCACCTGCGCCCTGTTAGTATAAAAGTACCGAAATGGAGGCTTGGACAAAAAAAAGGAAGCGGTCATCCCGGAATTGTTGATGACAGTCACATGACTTCGGCTTTTATTAAAAAATATAAGCCGTTCTCTGTATGTATGTCTTTTATACATATCTTCAATATTTGACCAATTTGCATGAAACTTTGAATTACCTGTAATAATCATGTAATTTTCATTAAGCAGGGTCTTCCAGCCTGCTGGAGCTTCCGGGCTTGTTCGCAAGTACTGGAGTCTCCGCGGTGTGGTAGATATGTGTTTTCCCCTCGTGGACAAATCAGCTCCTATACCGAAAGGTTGGCTGTCCACGAGTGGGTGATTAGTGATTAGTGTACATACGCTTTAGAACATGGAAAAGGTCGCTGTCCACTTAAAAAAATATATGAGATCACTCTTTACCACTTTTTTCATTCATTTTAAATAATTTACCATTATAGGAATATCTCTTTTATAGGTAACGTTGTTTGTAATCTCCTACCCATCAGTAATTCAGCTGGACTGTATCCATTCTTGAAGGGCTAATATTTGTAACAGAGTAGTGCTAAATAAGGATCTTTGGATTTTTTCAATCTGAGCTTGATAATTTTAACAGCAACTTCTACAAACCCATTGCTCTGTGGGTATCTTTTACTAGACGTGATATGTTTAAACCCACATGTTTTTGCAAATTGATAGAATTCAGCTATTCCTGTTACTTCAAATTGTTTCCCATTGTCAGACCTAATAATATCAGGTATTCCATGTCTGGCGAAAATTGACTTGCAATGTAGAATAACTTCTCTTGATGTAAGCCTGTCTAATTTAGCAATTTCTGGATAATGTGAATAGTAATCAGTCACTAACAAATACCAGTCTGAATGACGTTTGAACAGATCCATAGCTACTATTTCCCAAGGCCTTTAAGGAAATCCTGTGGGTTTCAACGGTTCCAAAGGATTTTTAGCTTCTTGTACACATGCCGTACATTCTCGCACCAGCTTCTCTATGTCTTTACTGATACCTGGCCAATATACTGCAGATCTCGCCAATTCTCTGCATTTACCTATCCCCATATAGCCTTCGTGTACTTTCTCTAAAATTTCTTGTCTTATATTGCGTGGAATGATTATTCGAGTTCCTCGCATACGTAATCCCTTCTGCAAGGATATTTCGTATCTCAAAGGCCAATAAGGCAGTCATCCTGATTCTATTTTATTCTTTTCTGGTCATCCTCGTAAAGAATAGGCTGTTAACATTTTACATGTTGAATCTTGCCCTTGTTCCACTTTTACCTGTAGAGCCTTTGCGGAGTAACAGGAACGGATTCTGTTAAAAGATTGACATAAGCTTCAACTTCGTCTTCTAATTTGAAATCTGGAACTTGCACCTGGAGAGATGATCTAGATAATGCATCTGCTGCACATAAATTTTTTCCTGGGGTGTAAAAAACGTCGAAATAATATCTCATCAATCTCATTTTCAATCTTTGAAGACGAGGAGTTAAATCATCTAAGGATTTTCTTGTCAATATAGGGACAAGAGGTTTATGATCTGTCTCTAGAAGAAACCTGGTTCCTATCAAGTAATTACAAAATTTTCCACATGCCCATGTTAGCGCAAGAGCATCTTTTTCTATTTGTGTATAACGTAGCTCAGTTGGCGTGAGCGTGTGAGATGCGTATGCAATCACCCTCAATGTAGTGTCACTCTTTCTTTGACACAACGTTGCCTCTAGACTATAGGATGAGGAATCTGCTGTCACAATAGATTCCTTGCCAGAATCAAAAATTGCCAGCACCGGTTCAGATGACAAAATTTCTTTAAGTTTTTACAGTGCTTCATCTTGCGGCGAATCCCAAATGAATTCGGTCTTTGTGGATAATAAAGAATTCACGGGTGCTAAAGTTTCGGAAAATCTTGGGATGAATCGTGCGAGGTAATTAGCCGTACCAAGAAGTTGTTTAAGCTCCGTCATTTTGTTGGAATTTTGAAG
Source organism: Maratus speciosus (assembly GCA_963932465.1). Taxonomy (NCBI): domain Eukaryota; kingdom Metazoa; phylum Arthropoda; class Arachnida; order Araneae; family Salticidae; genus Maratus; species Maratus speciosus. Next base: position 178,117,022 of record OZ010792.1, read on the forward strand.
TTGCGTATAGCTTCAATCTTTGCTTCGTCGAGATGTATTCCTAACTCGTGGAAGACATGACCCAGAAATTTCATGGTCTTAACATTAAAAACGCACTTTTGTTTACGTAGGGTAATTCCCGTTTGTTGAACCCGTTTTAGGGTCATTTTTAACTGTTCGTCGTGTTCTGCCAGACTAGACCCCAAACAAGGATATCGTCCATGTTTAAGAAAATCCCGTGAAGTTCCTTCTAAGGCCTGCGACATTCTCCGCTGGAAATGCTCAGGGGCCGACGAAATTCCGAATGGTAGACGCAAAAAATGAAATCTGCCATAGGGTGTTATAACGTTGTAAGTTGGGATGATTCTTCGTCAAGAGGTATTTGCCAGAACCCGGAATTGGCATCCAATTTCGAAAATATTTTTGCCCCTACAAAGAGAGATAAATTGTATTCGGTGGTTGGCAATGGGTGTCATTCCCTACGAATTCTTCTATTAAGTATTGTCAAATCTACACAAATCCTGGCATTTCCATCTTTTTTTCTGACAACAACGGCAGGAGAACACCAATCAGTTGGTTTTTAGACTGGCTGAATTACATTAAATTCCTGCATTCTTCCAATTTCTAACTTTGTTTTTTTTCTAATAATGGCACAGTTAATCGCCGTGGAGAAGTAAGAGCATAAGGCTTAACGTCATCGATAAGTTCTATGTGGTAGTCACCTTTCAACAAACCAAGTCCTTGAAATATAGAAGGAAATTCAGTATCAGGATCGAAACTACTAATACTACGCACACAATGGCCACATATTAGGACCTAGCCCAAACATTTTTATGACTGGTTTCCCCAACAAACATGTCTGGAGACCTTCTATAACATATATTTCTTCCAAACAATTCTTTCTATTATACTCTATATTTTCAACAATCTTCCCCTTAAGATTTATAAGTGATTTATCAGGATCCAAAATTACTTTATCTGTTCTTTTAAATTGAACATTTTTCAATACTGTTTGTGTAACATGAGAAGGAATAACAGTGTGGATAGCACCGCTATCAATTTTAAATTTAACAGATTTTCCTAATATCTTAATTGGTATAATCCAATCATCTTCATTTTTTACATTTCCCAGTAAGCCTATAAAACCTGCTTCAAATTTAACTTTGTTTATTCTTTTAGTGGAGGATAAACAAACTTTCTCCCAGTGTCCTTTTTTCTTACATTTTCTGCAAAAAGAGTCCTTGGCGGGACACTTCTTTTTATCGTGCGGAGAATATCGCGCGATAAAGGAGAAAAACCAGTCGTCAAGTGACCACAATTGCTAATAACTTGATAAGTAATTTAGTTATCAAAAAATGGAAATCTCTTTTCAATTCTAAATCGCTTTAATAGTCAGGCCTACAAAGTTTAAGCCTTTGCGTTTAATGAGTCAGAAAGTTTCGCGTTGTTGAGTAGGAACTGGAGAACCACCCTAAGCATTATTACAGGTTACTATGTTGTAAACGAGTTGCATGCCAGATATTTGCTTAAAACATAAGTTATTGTTTTATTCTTTAAAAAAAAGTGCATGCCATAATAGATCTGAGGATCACTCATTAAAATGCGAATACGCCAACTAACGCACAGACCGATTATTGAAAACTAACCCGTCAGTACTTAAAGATATAAAAATTGTTCTGCATTTTTCATTCAGGTAAGAAAACTAATCTTTCATAATTGTGTTCACATGATTATATAACTTCCCCTATAATTTTATGACTAGGCAACGGAAAACAATATGTTACGCACTAAAGTCTTCCCTGAAAAACTAATAGTGAAAGTCGCATGAAAATACGTTTCGAAGAATTCAAATTATATGCACCCGGAACGAAATTCCTTTTTGCATTTTATAGGGGTAATTGCAGTAAAAGGGAAATTTATTTTTGTGTTAGGTTGTTGCCACCGAAAATATGATACCAGCGTTACTCATAGACATTTCATTTCTTTATGCTATTGCATTAAGAGTAAATGTGTCCATCTTTCGTAATGGGATTGCACACGCTTTTTAAAATATCCATACTTGAAAATTCTTTAAAATCCATTAAAATAGGAAAATTGAGATACAATTTTCATTTGAAAGATCTTTTGAAATTCTAAGTGTTTCTTAGAATTGCAGTAAACATCAGCGAAAAATGAATTTATAACTTAACTAGGGGGCTCTGCCCCCTGCAAGCTACGCTCGCCAACCCCCGTTCAGACACCGTAGAATCTAAAAACACACTAATCTGATGGGTTTTAAAAATATTAGAGAAGATTAAATTATACTGAAAAAAGCTGTGCAGATCTCCCTGTAAACGGGTTTCCATTCAATTCCCTTTGATTTTAAAAATTTAAGTTCGAATCAGTTGCTGTTAAGACATCCAATGGTTGTTTTCGTTTTTGATTAAAGAGGATCAGTTAAACATTTCAAAAGAAGCTAAAATAAAATAAATTAAGTATAAGAGTCTTTGTCTCCCGGTATTTTAAAACAATCTCTATAACAATAGCCTAAATGATGTGACTATCATCAACAGTTCCAGGCGGATCACTTCGCTTTTTATACTCTAGGCGCCATTTTGGTACTTTAATGTTAGTCAGGCACAGGTGATAAGTCGCCAAATATTATTCTATCGCCATCATTTCATCTATATTATAATAGTTCAAGTCAAAAACTGCCATAAACAAATACGGCCTGATCCCTTCGCCGTTCATATGTAAGTTTGGCAAAGATGTCATATACGTCCCATATTGGTGTGATTTTTTAACGACGTCAATTTGGGGAACGCATCAACAACATTAACATACGGCTTACCATATGAAGCAAAATAACGATACTTTGGCGCCAGTTATGTGCCCGTTCCGTATATGACATTAGCGTCAGAAGAAAATTGCGCCAATATGGGACCGTAAGTTTTCCATTTTGATTAAAAAATCAAACTATTTTTTTCGAATAAAACTGCATGAAAGTTGCCATGGTCAAAAAGATTTCTAGGTACTGTTACGCTAGCGGGATGCAAATCTCGCCAATAGCTTTTTTTCAACTCGACAGTTAGCATTTTTTTTCGAGTGCAAATATTTGGCCATATACGGTTATACAGGTTACAGATATACACGGTTATAAATATACAGGTTTGGCGTGATTTTTATTTTTTTTACGAAAATTTGGTGAAAACCTCGTTTTCAAATACCAGTTACATATGCATTTTTGGTATTCCTTAGATATCCCGATGACCAAAAATCTATCGCCAAACTATAAGATTGAATGCCAATAATGGTTGATCGTAAATATCACATTCACTTGACTTAAAGCAAGTTACACGTGTTTACGTCATCAAGTGGTTTTTATTTCGACGTTTTATTATTATATTTATTAATGTTATACTAATTTATTTGTTCTTTCGTTATTTAATATAAAAATTATGTCAATTTGTATAATTTGGCGAGTGTTTTGGCGATTTATATAATTTGGCGAAATTGGTCGACGGAATAACTTAGTAGTACTGTATTTCTTAATTATTTTCTATTATTTTCTAAAGGAAATATAAAAAAAATAATTAATAATCATAGAACAAAATAATTTATATAATTTGTAAAAAGAAATAAAAGTAAATAAACATTTATTATCAAATAAACAACAATAGCCGGGATACCATGTCAACCTTTTCGGAAATATATATAAAAGAAAATATCTGTTTGACTAAAATTTAAGTTGCCATCATTAGAAAAATGTATATAATATTAGCAAAAAAATAATATTTCGAAAACTAACTCGAATTTAAAAGTTCTAATACCAGTTTTTAAATCTGCGGATCAATATTGATTTTTGGTGTTAATTTCATCGCAAAGTATTCCATATTTTAGGTGAAATCGCCATGAAATATAATGAGTTGTTTAATCAGTCTATTCATACTTCCGTTTCATAAATTCGTTTCATTAGGATTTTATATATATAGGGTAGATAAATTGCAAAAAATTTCGGGATTTTAAATGATATAGAATACGCATGAAGTATTTTGAAAAATTATTAATAACGCTTAAAATATTCAAGAAGGCTCCTTATTTTTCTCATTTTTTCCCGTGTATGTTAAATATATGCCATATTGCATATTGTGTGGCATTGAATATTAATTAAAGTGAAATTTCAAAAATATATAAAAATGACTTTGAAGGTCCCTTGTTCAACTAAAACAATATCTTAAAGTAAAAAAAAAAATGTATAGATTGAAAGTACAAGTCAATTCTTTACAATTAAAACGATCAATTTACAAAGTATTCAAAAATATAGAACTATAGTATCTTATTGTAATGCTATTTGATAGTAGTATTTAAAGTGCAAATAGGGGAGGGTAAAACACAGTGAGACGAAAATTATTATTACTTAACGAATGGAAGCGATTTTTATTCTTTTGAAAAAAATTTTGCTACATCTTTAAACAACACAAATATGCTACACATTAATGTATAAATGGTTTTTAAAAAGTTATTTATAAAAGCACAGAAGCAGCATAACGGAGTATCGAAAATTGTCTCACTGTGTTGTACAAGTGGTACACAGTGAGACAATGTATATATTTTCATAAATCATACATTTTTATACTCTATCAATAATTTTCTGCAGTTTATCACTTTTAATTAATATTTTTAGATAAAAAAATTATAAATATGAGCCTCGGGTGGGCAATGGCAGACCTCGGGCTACGTTCATGCAAATTTTCAGTCTCTTAAGTTTAGTAGATTTCACTAGCCATCTCACGGCCCCACACACACACAAATAGATATAGAGAAACAAAAAACCTTCTTTTATTAATAAATAACTTTTTTTTACGTCAGAACCGCATAGTAGATACACAATGAGGCACGTCTCACTGTGTACCACAACTGTGTGTCTCACTGTGTACTTTCGTTACGTTGTAACAAAATGGATGCCATATCTGTTTCATCATAAATTTCATAGCTTTAAATGCTTGTGTCGTTTTGTCGACATAGTCTTTCATTAAATGTAGCTAGGTTTGGTTAAGTAAATATATGAAATATAATGAAAGAAATAAAGTTTAAAATGGACGTTTATGTAACTTTAACTCCTGTAAAATAAATAATTACTTACTGTTTTGTTGGACGAGTAACCGAAGTGCCGAAACTACATCCACGTGTTGCATACGATGAGGTGGTTCAGTGTGCGTTCCAGCTAGGAGAAAAAGTTATAACTCTATATCAAAATGGCTGCTGTCTCACTGTGTAACATGTCTCAGTATGCACTGTAAACTGAAATGTCTGAAATTCAGACACATAAGCGTCTGAAACGGAGTGTTCAATTTTCAGACATTTTAAAGTGTCTTAATTTTTAAGACGCTTGTATGCATCTGAATTTAAGACATTTCAAACGTCTGAATTGCATCCATCTTTGACCACCTTTCATTTCTATGCAAAAGCAGTCCTTTTTTTTTTTTTTTTTTTTTTTTTTAATAAGCATTATACATTTAAAAAAAAATCTATTATAATATGGAAATTGTACCGCCAATCAAAACACCAGTACAATTTACATCAATTTGCGTATTTTAATGGGAATTTTCTTCCGTTGAAAAATTTAATTTTTTTTTTGGAAATTTCTGTATTTAAAAAAAAAATAAGCTTTTACGGAAAGGGGAACTGCATATTTAACTGACTGGAGAACTGCGAAAGTCCATTACATTTTACAGGATTTATTAGCTCACATTACATCAGAATATCAAACTTACCCTTGACAGGATTCGAACCCGGGACCTGCTGGTTTCCAAACTGTTGCTTTATCCACTCGGCCACGACTGCGTTAGCTGGAAACTCAAATATTGTTACTTATTATGCTACACAATGAAACGGTAGTGGTAGATATTTTTCCGATCCAGTTAACGTTTTACACATTTCCCCCCCTAGAATTTTGAATATTTGTTTAATTTCATGCGTTAAAGACCAGCAAAAAGGTTTTTTTTTCTAGCGGAAAAAATTTTTAGAACAAAAATATTATCGTTTTATACAGAGGAAACTTTATTTTTCAAATATTAAGGATGTATATTAATCTAAACTATTTATTTTCTGATTCATTTTTAAATTCAATTTTGCTCTCCATCGCATCAAACTAAGAAATTTTCTTATTTAGAAACTACACAATGTGCCGTGCTTCTCGATTTTTTGATAAATGCACAAAATATTGTAAAAAATGTTGTCAAAGTTGGTGTTTTAAATCGAATTTTCAGAGGCGGGAGATCAGGGAATAAAAAAAATGGTTATTCTGAGAAAACAATTGTTTAAAAATTAAATTGTAAATAATTGAGCTAAAAATGAAATCACATGGCCTCTTATACATCTCTTCAAAAATAACCTCAGCAGGTTTCATGTTTTTACTTTTAAAAATGAGCCTGAAAATATCTCAGAAAATTTCAAGCTGTTGAGGGTGGAAAAATACTTTTATTGTTTTAAAAGTGTATATATTATATATGCACTGTGAAAACATTTAATTCGGGACGTGTACCGTTCAGCGGTGAAAAAAAAAACAATCTTTCATAAAAAAAATGAATTTTTTATTGCCCAAAGACAGCGTATAAATTTAACGGAAAAGTATTGAGGGCTCTGTTTTCTTTCTTTCTTTTTTTCTTCTGATGATTGAATATATGGCAAAATTTTTGAAATTGGACTGATTAATTCCTTCCTGTGCTGCATATTCTGAACCAAATTTCTCAGTTTTAAATATTGTGTATAATTTTTCTGCCAAAATATTGACATTTAGTTATAAAAATCCTTGTTTTACGCATATAACATAATCAGTAGAAATCCAGAGTAAATTTTTTTTGATTTTCAGAGTAATCTTTCTGACAATGAAATGCGATTACTTCTGAACTCAATCTTTAGCTAAAAGGTTAGTGTATAAAATTTCAGAGCTATTGTAAATAATTCCAAAAAATTAAATAAGTACTTTGATTTTTTTAATTATATAAATAATTAAACAAATACTTAAATATAATAAATAAGAGAAATAGATAATTAAATAAATTCTTTAAAACTAGATGGCGCAACATTCATATCTTAAGAGTATACTAGTATGATTATTTTCAAATCCAAAGAGATTCTTATGAAGCATGTATGACAATTTTTGATGAATAAATTACATATCGAATTATAAGCGATTAACAAAAATTTGAAGTTTGAATACAAATAAATAAATTATGTCTAATATCATGTCTGTATGGGTTCGTCTTTGAAAGATTATATTTTACTTTTAAACGGAACCTTCTAAATACAGAAATATGCAAAAAATGAAAATTTTATTGGAATTTACGAAAAGAAAAAATTACATTTTTTAATGTAATTTTTTCTTTTCGTAAATTTGCGTCTCGACTGGCAGTACAATTTCTATATTTTAAACAGATATTTTTTCACAGTGTTAGAAGGTCGAAACTAGGGGGGGGGGCAGAGGGAGCATGTTGCCCCGGGCAAAGGTATTGTCTGTCGATTTTTCGCACATTTATGTAGCACAGTATTGTTAAAATCATCTGTCTGGGGTATGCCAAAGCATAGAAGAATCTAAAGATGATATGATATGGCATAAGAATCCTGTATAAAGCGGAATTTTTTTCGATTCCGTTTTCAAGATTTTAATGAATAAATATTTGACAAAGCAGATTACGTAGTTCAGTATTACATATTTTATGATTACATATTCTAAATTTTAAAATAAGTAGGCTATTAGAAAATTAGTAAAATTCTCTTTGTAAGTATACTTTGCGGAGGAGAGGGGGGGGGATGCTAAATCCATGTTTGTCCCGGGTGCAAAAAAGGCTAGTTTCAGTCCTGACAGTGTATAAAGCTTACAAAAAAAAGTGAAAAAACGGCTGCCTATGCCTATTGCCGAACATGCAGGTTGATCAAAGATGGATGCGATTCAGACGTTTGAAATGTCTTAAATTCAGACACATACACGTGTCTTAAAAATTTAGACACTTTAAAATGTCTGAAAATTGAACACTCCATTTTAAGTCACTTATGTGTCTAAATTTCAGACATTTCGTTTACAGTATTTATACTATGATCATAGTTAGACACTTAAGTGTCTTAATTTCAGACGCCTGTGATGTCTGAAATTTCATATTCAGACACTTAAGTGTCTGAATTACTTTTTCAGTCACATATGTGTTTGAATTTAAGACGCCTTTATTTGCAGTGTGTACTCCCCTACCCTATACATTTTTATTCTTTTAAAAATAATACATGCATGGTTGAGTTGAGAACTCTATCTCGTAACAAATGTAACACAAAGTATCTAATGAATATACATGATATTACAATGTCATCTTTAAAGTAAAATCGTATAGATTGTTAGTACATGTAAAATCTTCAAAATTATAAATAAATATTTATGAACTATTTAGTAACATAGATTTTTTTTAGCTACCCGATTATCAAAGCCTGAGAGCTAATGAGCCCTCATGCTCTGCATGTGCGTGTATGTATGTACGTAACGCCATAACTCTAGTCAGAAATATCCGATTGGCTTCAAAATAATTTCTTAGTTCATTGTAATAAATTGCTTTCCTGATTAATTTCGGGGGTTCATTGTTAAGTATAAAGGGGAAAACGGGCATCTAATCTCTACTTAATTTAGATAAATGGGTTTTCCTGCAGAATTATCCGATTTGCGTCAAATTTGGTATACCGGTTTATTCTGATTCGGCGGTTCTCTGATTAAATTTGGAGGTTTATTGGTTAAGTATGAAAGGGGAAACAGGGAGGCTGATTCTTCCTTAATTTAGCTAAATGTGTTTTTCATGCAGAATTACCCGATTTGCTTCGCACTTTGTATACAGGTTTATTATGTTATGGCGCTTTCCTGATTAGATTTGGAGGTTCATTGGTTATATATAAAGGGGGGAAACGGGTGGCTAATCACCCTTAAATTATTTTACCAGAAACCATGACACTAGCAGCAAATTTTACAGAACGTATAAGGCATTCTTTATCAAATGCTTCTTGCTTCATTCTCCAAACTCCAATACCTTGATTACCATGTCAAACACAAAACATACTTTCATCACTAAATAATACCTATGGTAAACCTTGATTACCATATAAAACACAAAACATACTTTCATAATAATATATTTTTTTCAATCTTCTCCGCTCCATAATTGTCTTGATTTACACCAATTCAATCTTATACGCTTTTGTTTTGCAGTCATGAGAGGTTTTGTTTTCGGTACACGAGATTCAAACTAAAAAATATAGAGACGTCTTAATATTGTCGATGTATAAACTTCAAATCCTTCTTCTTTCCATTGTCGGTGAAAGAATTGCACGCTTTTAAAACGGTTTTTCTTAACTATACGCTTCAGTTTCCTGTCACATCTTGCAGATGTTTTCGGCTTTCGACCGCCATTTCGGCGATTATTTTGAAATTTTCCATCTTTTTAATATTGTGTTAGTATTTTACTACGCTTGATTGCAAACAATGAAAATAATTCGCTATATGACGTTCATTTTTACCGTGCCGATGCAAATCAACCATACGAAGTTCAATAGATTCAGAAATATCACTCACATGACCCATTTTAAGAGGAAAAAGCAAACAAACTGCAAAAAGAATACTGCTTTTAAATAAAATCGTCTGAATTTAATCAATGATGCCACCAGTTATGAATTGGTGATAATTATGAGAGAATTAATGTGAAATTTTCTAATATTTTGAACCACTTGAATAAATATTCTAATATTTTGACTTTTCAAAATAATTTTTTTTCAATTAATCTTTTAAAAAATTATATTAACTTTAAGATAATAAATAAGTTTAATCAACAATAAGTTCTTAATAAAAATATCGTTTGCATATTTGCATTAAAAGACGTTAAATTACCAAACGATTTTTTTCAATTTGTAAATATATATATATATATATATATATATATTATTTATTTTGAATATAAGCTGTACTCTGAAAGAGATTAGTTACGAATATCTTTTAAAGAAAGCAAAGGAGCATTTTTCACCACGCACTATTGAAATAGTGGAATAATTTAAGTTTCAGAAACGACTACGGAAGCAAGGAGAAAATGTAGCAGATTTCATAAGAGATTTGAATCGGTTATCCGAATATTACAACTTCGGAAATTCTCCTAATGATCGCCTAAGTGATCAATAGGTATTTGGGATCCAGGATGAAAAGATGCAACAGAAATTACTGGATTTTAAAGACTTAATGTTTCAAACAGCAGTGGAAATTGCTGAGTCGTTTGAGTCAGCTGATGCCGGTGTAAAATCCTTACATATCGGAGAAAGTACGACTGTCAATAAAGTGCGTGTTTCGAAAGTGGAGAAAGAGAAACCGAAACTAGAGAAGTTCCCTTATGCAGCTAAGCCTAAAGAAGATAAGATTCGCGCCTGAGAATCCATGTGACAGATGTTCTAAATACAATAATCACAAGTTTTGCCCTTTTAAATCTGCAGAATGCCATTTTTTCAATCGATTAGTTCACCTAAAAATTTGTTATCGAAATCGAAAATTTGGAATGAAAAATGAGAAACAGTATAAGAACTGAAAAATTAAAACTGTTCAGGAAGAATATTCTTTAAACTTCATGGACGACAACTCCAATAATGTGTCGTGAGTAAAATCGGTTAAAATAAATGGAATAAATATAAAATTTGAAATAGACACAGGTGCGGCTCATATTATTGTAAGTAAAAGTGTTGCAAACAAATTGTTCTCAGTTAAACTCCATTTAATTAAATTTAAAATAAAGTTACAAACTTATACTAAGGATTCTTTAACTTTTTGGGGGAATTAAAAGTAAACGCTGTTGTTGATGAATATTGTATTCCGGATATAAGAATATTAGTAATTAAAGAGGAGGGCCCGAGTCTAATTAGAAAAACTTGGTTAAAAGCATCAAAATTATTTTGGCCTAATGTAAATATGATTAAAAGCATTTCGAAATATTATTTAATTAGAAATTTTCCGAATGTTTTTGCTGACGGGATCGGGACAATCATGGGTCCTCCCGTGCCAATAAATTTGAAAAAAGATGCAAAACTAGTTTTTCTTAAGTCTGGACCTGTTTGTTCCTTTTGCTTTAAGAAAAGCTACTGATTTAGAATTGGAACGATTAAGAAATGAGGGCATTTTGAAATCTGTTGATCATCCAAAATGGGCTAGTCCTATAGTAATTGTTCCTAAGCCTAACGGTTCTGTTAGAATATGTGTTGATTATAGAGCAACAGTTAATGCTAATACTGAAAATGATAATTATACTCTTCCTAGAATGGAAGTATTATTCTCTAAATTAGCAGGTGGAAAATTTTTTACTGTTTTTAATTTAAAAGATTCGTATTTACAACAACTTGTAGATGTAGATAACGAAAGTAGTAATACTTTTGACTATAAATACACATAAAGGTTTATTTAATGTGTTACGATTAGCATTTGGGGTAAAATGTGCACCTGGAATGTTCCAAAGAAAAATTGAGACTACTTAAAAAAAAATATGAATACGTTGGTGTATTTTTAGATGATGTAATAATATGTACTAGTAACGAATCAGAACATTCTGAAAGAGTTGAAAGTGTTCTGAAATGCTTTTCTGAGCATGGTATAAGATTAAATAAGGAAAAATTAAAATTTATGGTTTCGGAAGTTTCTTATTTAGGACATAAAATATCCCAGGACGGAATTAAACCTATTCATGAAAAAGTTAATGCAATTTTTAATGCTCCTATTCCAAATAATGTGTCACAATTGCGTTCATTTTTAGACTTAATTTCTTATTATAGAAACTTCCTGCCAAATATTTCAGATGTTTTAGAATCTTTACATAGATTATTAGATAATAATGTAAAGTGGACATGGTCAGAAAAGCATGAAAAAGCGTCTCACAAAGTTAAACAATTATTATGTACATCTCCTGTTTTAGAATTATATGATGTTAGCAAAGGTATAGATTTAAACTGTGATACTTCTGAATATGGTATATTGTCAGTTTTAAGCCACATTGTTGAGGGTAAAGAGAAACATATTGCTTATGCTTCTAGAACGTTAAATAAAACTGAAAGAATTTATGCAATGATAGATAAAGAAACTTTATCTGTAATGTTTGTTGTCCCTACATTTCACCAATATTTAGCTGGAAAACAGTTTAAAATTATAACAGATCATGAACCTCTTATTAAATTGTTTGATCCTGTTAAAAAGGTACTTGATACATTATCACCTAGAATGCTGAGATGGTCGTTAATGTTAGCTGGATATGATTATACAATTGAGTATCGCGAAGGTAAAAATAATAAAAATGCTGACACATTAAGTAGATTACCTCTCCGAGAAACTGTAAATATAGTAAGTAATCCTGCGGAAATAATGTTCGTTTCAAATAAGGATAATTGGCCTGTTACTTCTAAAACTATTGCAAAGTGGACAAATAAAAATCCTGCAACTAAACAAATTTTAGAGTGGGTGTTACATGGGTTGCAGAAAAATTTAAACCAGAATAATATCAACCCTCTTTTCGTAGAAGGGAGAAAATTTCCTGTGTAGAAAATTGTCTATTGTGGGGAGATAGAGAGATCGTACCAGAGGAAGGCCGTGAATATATATTAAGATTACTGCATTCCGTTCACCAGCGTATATCCAGCATGAAAGCGAATGCTAGGGGGGGGTAGTTTGGTGGCCAAATATGGATAAAGAAATTGAACAAATGGTAAATTCTTGTAATAGATGTCAGATGTTTGCGAGGGATTGTCCCCAAAGGGAACCCTTGAAATGGAAACCTGAACTGCAATGAGAAAGGATCAATATAGATCATGCCGATCCTTTCGAAGGTAAAATATTTTTAATAGTAGTCGATTCTTATAGTAAATGGTTGGAAGTAGATGTAGTACCCACCCATGTCTGATAGTAAAACTACAATTAAAGTATTAAGGAGAATTTTTGCTACATTTGGATTATTTGTTGAATTGGTTAGTGATAATGGTCCCGTGTTCACAAGTGATGAATTTGAGGAATTTCTTTAAAATAATGGAATTAAGCATACTCCTATTCCACCATATCATCCGTCTTCGAACGGACAAGCAGAAAGATATGTGCAAACTGTGAAAAATTTTCTTAAAAACCTAGATAAATGTGACATAACATTGTCAATTTCATGATTTTTGTTAGAAAATCATTCCACTCCTCATTCGGTGACTGGTAAAACTCCTGCTGAATTAATGTTTGGAAGGCCAGTTCGAACAGCCCTTTACTTGGTATTATCTTATCATCAAAATCTAAAATACAGCAACCCCTTCACAAATATAAGCTTCACGATTTAGTTTTTGTTAAATTTTTTTTAAGGCAAGAAATGGGTAAAAGGAAAAATTATGAAATTATTGCGGAGTAGATGGGTTTTAGTGAATAGATGTGACGGAATAATATGTAAGCGTCACGTTGATCAGCTGAGACGTAATAAATAGATAAGTTATGAAATACCAGAGAGAATTATAGAGATGAATCGAAATGATAAACTAATGTCAGACAAATTTGAAAATATGGGACATAGTGGTAAAAATTACAGTGATTATGATAGGTATGAAAGGGTTAACCAAAACCGTTTTTCTGGAATTAATAGAAAAATAAAAGAAGAGCTTAATAATGATAATACTATAGAAACAAGCCAATCTCAGCCTTTGCATGATATTGTAACAGGTACAGTTGTGAGTAATAAAAATGATAATACAACAAATAAATCTGTGAAAATTGTGAAGGACAATTTGACTAAATCTAATGACGAGAACTCAAACAAAAGTGCTCCAGTTCAAAGAAGTCAAAGAGCAAGATTGCCTGTAGTTCGTTTGAACTATGAGGTGAGGGGTGTCATATCCCATCCTAACAAGAACAGTAGCGATCTTTATTAAAAGATGGCAGCCCCATATACACAGAGAGTCTGAGATTGTAAGGTTTTGCATGCAACCAGTGGAATAGATGCAGTTGTAAGAAATGACTTGCTCTGAGAGCTTCGTTTAGCGGCTGTTGAATATACTGTAAGTAAACTATAAGATTACTTATAGTTATGCCTCCTTGCTTAGTAAATAGTAGTAGGGTCAATCCATTTCAAGTGGTCCAGAAAATGTAATATTCGTTGCTCGACCATTTTTAAAAAATCTGAAATTTTTTGTACAACAACCCTAACATGATGGAAGTTCAAAATGACTATTATTTTAATTTTATTAATTTTTGTTTGTGCATGGCGGCCATCTTTGTTTCATCGTCTGCAGCAATTTTCTCACAAGAAGGGTTTACGGAATTGTAAATAATTCATCGTTTCTTTATCCAATTCAAGTGCGGATTAAAGCAATTTGTACAGAATACATTGGGCTAAAAATCTGGCAATAGAGTAGTTTCCGAAACTAACTGCTTATTGGTAAAATTTGAGCATAAAATTTCGTTTTTTTTTTTTTTTAATTTGTCCGTTTACAAGAGGAAATTTCTCTAGCAAGGATAACTGTCAACATGACATAATTTTTTAGGTAGATTTCGTAAGAAATACTACCTATTGCAATCGTTACCATGGTGCGACTTTTGAAAAATTCCTTCATAACTTTTCATTATAGGACCCCAGGAACCCAAAACCACCCCCACCTAAAAAGTTTATATATATATATATATATATATATATATATATGTATGTATGTATGTATGTATGTACTAAATTTTGTCCGCACGATAAAAGTCGCAATTATGCACGAATCATCTTCAAACTCGCCAACAACTTTGAGATGGCTAATATCTCGGCGGGGATTGAAAATGGGTGAAATCGGCCCAAGAGGGTGGAAATGGGGAGGGTTCAAAATTTTGAATACTGTCTTAACATGATTCTGATAAAACCAGCTCTTACACAACAATGGCAGGAAAAAAATAAAAGTTTTTCGTTATAGCTGTTGCCAACAATTAAAAAAAAACAAATAATAAAATTCTCACCACAACAATTACTTTTCTTTTGCAAAATTTTCACGTGTAAAATTAAATAGTTTGACAAATTGAAAACAAATTGAATATTACGTCATAAGTTTCCTAAAGCAAGATTTCAGCATGAAAACTCAAAATAAATAGTTTGACGAATTAAAAAAATATGTATATTGCGTCATATTGGAAATATAATGGACCTCAGCAGGTGAATATGTAACGCCATGTAAGTTTGAAGAAACGTATTAAAACATGATAAAAACCCGACTATGGAAATATTAACATATTTTAACACTTTAAGGTTCTCTGAATTTTTTGTAGCCATTTTTTAAACCTATTCCATATATGTGTGTGTGTGTATTCGTGTATATTACAATTTTCTCAAAAGGTTTAGCTCCCTACAGCTCGCTCTTTGTGAAGAAACTGGGTTTTATCTCTAATCTTGATTTAAGTTTTGTTGGAGAATTTAGTACTTAACATCGAAATCTACCTCCGCCTGTAGGCCCGAGCCGGCAGGGATTTTTTTACAAATAGGCCGAAAGTACATGTACTCACACGCCGTGTTCCAGATCTGGGACTTGCTTTCTCTTCTCTAAAAAAGATCCCAAATTTGTCAAAAATGACAAAAATCGCACTTTTCAGGCTTTGATATCTCTGGTGGGGCACGAGATAAAAATCTGAATTTTTTTTTCATAAGAGTAGTGTATGGTAGTGTTATGCACAAGAAATTTCAGGTTGGAGATTTGACTACAAGCTGAGATATGGCAAGGGCAACATGTCAAAACAATACTGCCAAACTATTGTTTTGTTGTAGTCACAGCGAAGTATTTATCTCAGAGTATCATCTAAATTTATTTTTTAGATTATCTTTAAATAATAGTAACAGAAAATAAATCTTTTTCAATTAATTTAAAAAATAATTATGCCTAAGGCTTACATTTTGTATGGTTTCAGTAATTTTTGTTGTAATTTTAGTAACTAAAAGAAACCTCAGCACTTTTACATTTATATATATATATACAAGACCTGGGACAAAAACAGAATAGGGAAAGAGAAAAGCTGTTAACGTTGGCATACTTGTTGAGACATGATCAAACGTGTCAAAACACATTCCTGGTTGTTGGTTTAAAACCACAATTTTAATGCTACTTGCCAGTCCCTGAAACTTGTTCCTACCATAAGTATGTTCCTGTAAATGAAACATTATGCGATGTTACCATGCATCCGCCTCAAGTAATTTTCAGAAAGTAAAGATACCCAAAGCCTTTTTAAAAATTATACTGCAGAAAAAACACATTTTTTCATAAGAAGTAAGCTAGGAATTTATAATGAATTAAGACTTGCACATAGTGATTTCAAAGTATATTTCAATGAGCCAGCAGGGCCAAGATATTCAATCAAGTTATCAAGAGATGACAAGACTTGGTTCCTAGTACAAATAAAATTTTGAGAAAGATCAAAATTGTGGTTTTTGAACCAACAAGCAAGAATGTGTTTTGACACGTTTGAACATGTCCCAACAAGTATGACAACATTAACAGCTTTTCTTTTTCCCTATGTTGTTTTTGTCTCAGGCCTTGTATAAAAATATTTTTTTTTCTGTAAAAGTGCTGAGGTTTCTTTTAGTTACTAAAATTACTTACAACAAAAATTACTGAAACCATACAAAATGTATGGGCTTAGGCATAATTATTTTTTTATTAATTGCTAAGCTTTGCAAGGGGCTTTATTTTCTGTTACTATTATTTAAAGATAATCAAAAACATAAATTTAAATGACACTCTGAGATAAATACTTAGCTGTGACTAAAACAAAACAATAATTTGGCAGTGTTGTTTTGACATGTTGCCCCTGCCATATCTCAGCTTGTAGTCAAATCTCCATCTTGAAATTTCTTGTGCGTAACACTACCATGCAATACTCTTTTTAAAAAAAATTTCAGATTTTTATCTCGTGCCCCACCAGAGATATCAAAGCTTGAAAAGTGCGATTTTTGTCATTTTTGAAAAAATTGGGATTTTTTTTAGCGAAGAGAAATCAAGTACCAGGTCTGGAACTCGGCGAGTGAGTACAAGTACTTTCGGCCTAATTGTAAAAAAAAAAATTATGTCATGTTGACTGTATTCCTTGCTAGAAAAATTTCCTCTTGTAAACGGACAAATTTTGGAAGAAAACGGAAACGTTATGCTGAAATTTTACCAATAAGCAGTTAGTTTCGGAAACTACTCAATTACCAGATTTTTAGCCCAGTGTATTCTGTACAAATTGCTTTAATCCGCAGTTGAATTGGATAAATAAACGATGAATTATTTACAATTCCGTAAACCCTTCTTGTGAGAAAATTGCTGCAGACGATGAAACAAAGATGGCCGCCATGCACAAACAAAAATTAATAGAATTAAAATAATAGTCATTTTGAACTTCCATCATGTTAAGGTTGTTGTACAAGAAATTTCAGATTTTTTAAAAAGGGTCGAGCAACCAGTGCTGGACCACTTGAAATGGATTGACCCAGTAATAAGAGGGCGGCGATTAAAATTATGATTTCAAAATATTATTTTAAGCCCAAATTATAATTCTCATTTTTTACAAATCTATATATATAAAAGAAAGTCTGGATTTTGTATTAATCAGCGCGCAGCCCAAACTACTGAACCTAAAATCTTGAAATTTGGGGTAAAAATACTTCTTATGACATTGAGTGCCGCTAAGAAAGGATTTTCTAAAATTCCACCCCTAAGGGTGGTAAAAAATGGAACGAACTTTTAAAAAATTCCTTAAAAATCTGATTTTATAGTTATTTTTCAACTGATAACATATTTTAGTGTATTTTTGAATGCTGAATAGAATGGTACTAACCAAATTATCATAAGTCTAATAGTTCATGAGATATTTCATATTTTTCTAATTTGGCACTATCTTCGGTGCCAGAACCTCAAATTTTCAAGTGATAATTTCTAAAAACTCATTCTCTTCATTCTGTTACTATAGCAAGGGAAGAAATTCAAACTGAATAATTTTTTAATCAATTCTTTTGCTTAAATATTTAAAACAACTATGTCAGTTAGGAAAAAAATTATAAACGCCTCAAAAACTAAAACTAAATAATAATAATAATAATAAAACTGTTGTACTTTTTCGTTCTATCAACCCTATGCCAAAATGTATGGCATCGCGCCATTTATTTCGACCCTTAGCGTGCAAACGATTTTTTTTGCAAACCGTGCCAAAGATTAACATTTGCTATTTATTGAACGTGAGGGGCCCCACCAGTGGCTGAGAGGTTCTGCTCTCGAAGCTGGTAGACGGGGGGTGCTGGGTTCGATCCCAATCGCGCCCGTTGGCCTAATCGTTCGGAGTTTTCGTGGTTTTCTTCGAACCTTGGATTTCCAAGCGTTAATGCGGATTAGGTTCCCTTAGAAAGATCCCCACGAAGGGCACGCCCCCCTGGGCCCATATCTCTCGTGCAGATAATTGGCCGTCAAAAATACAACCAACCAACCTTATTGAACGTGAATATTTTTTATGAGTATTATTCCATCGTAATCTCGTAAAACTTTTTAATTTGTTATTTTTTTAATAGAAAATATTTATTTTTAAATTATAACTTACATTTATTACTGACAATGACATGGATTTTACGATTTGACAGTTACTTGATGACGAGGAAGGTGTAATAAAATCATTTCAGAACTTAGGAATTATACCTATAAAAATGTTTTGTTAAAAAACGTTGAACGTCTTCATTCAAAAAATTAAATGTTTACTGCAATGACAGATATGATTTATTACGTACGCCACGCTACAATGATAACCTGAAAGACATTTACAATTCGAGACCTGCAGATTAAATTGACTTAATTTTATTATTTTATTGTAAAGTATTTATTTTTTCTTTTATTTTAAGTATTGATTTGTATTGATTTAAAAAAAAATAGTTGGTGAAAGTCTGTAATTTTCAAATGTTATATATTTTAAATGCTCATTTTTGTATCAACAAAATTATTTTTTTTGGCTTAGATGTTATATATTCCCGCGGCCGCCATCTTGAATTTCTCGGCGATGTTTCGTTGGCGTTTATCGATAAAGCAACCCCGACGAGTGACGTGTTCTGGCAACCCCGTTAAGCCTAACATGCGCATAAATCTGCTTGGCGACATTTACTTGATGGGAAAGGGGTTTTCACGCCAAGAAAAAATCCAAGATGGCGGTCGCGGGAATATATGACATCTGTTCCTTTTTTTTTTAAATGTTTCATTTCATTTTGCGCTAATTATTATGCTTGGCGACAACGGTGTTGGTATAACGAGAAAATACCAAAACAGTTACTGATTTTATTTAAAATACAAAGAAAAAGGGTTCAATAAGAAATAAATATTTTAAAACTGAAATATTTAATTTAAGTATGAAAGCAATGTTTGTACTGATTAAAAAAGTGTTCATATTCAAAGGTTTAAATAGAAAACTAATTTTGCAATTTGCCATTTGCTCCTATGGATAAAAAGAAAAAATGGATACTTTTATGTTAGCCGTGCATAAATCTCGCCAATAGCATTTTATAAATCGCAAAAACCAATACTTACAATTTTACTCATCATCATCTACTATATTTACAAAACGCATATTCTTATTTCATTCTGATTGACTATAACTCAGGTTCTACTGAACATAATTTTGTAGAACGTACATTGTTAGTTAAGTAATTTGGGTACTTGTTAGTTATCCCGTCGACCAATTTCGCCAAATTATATAAATCGCCAAACCACTCGCCAAATTATACAAATTGACATAATTTTTATTTTAAATAACGAAAAAACAACTAAATTAGTATAACATTAATAAAAATACAAATAAAACGTCGAAATAAAAATCATTTGATGACGTAAACACGTGTTGTCAAGTGAATGTGACATTTATGATCAACTATTATTGCCATTTAATCTTACAATTTGGCGACAGTAATTTGGGGGATGGGATTACTAACAAGTACCGTAATTTGTTTTAGAAGTGTTTTAATGTAAAAAAAAAAAAAAAAAAAAAAAAAAAAAAGTTCTACTTTGAATTAGTGATAAGTACGGGACTTTTAAAATCAGGTGAACCCGATTATGAAAGATTACCTTTAATGTAAAGTTCTACTAAATGGATTTTGATGCTATGCCGGAAAGTTCTCTGTGGTGTAGTAAATTACTATAAGAGGTTGTACGCTATATGCAATGTGTATATACTAGAGAATATATATTCTATAAAGGTGTGCAGGGTTTCTTAAAAAATCCACTGGGTATATAAAATAGGCCTACCTCTACATCCCTGATAGTTCTATAATCTGGTTAACGCGATTATGGAAGATATATTTAAATTTAACTATCTATAATATGTATGAAATGCAAAGAGAAATTTCGTTTGGGCCGCTTTCAACCTGAGTTCTGCTGAATAGATTTTTGATGGGACCATTGTTAGATAATTTTTCAGAAAAAAAAATGTGGTACATCATATCGTTCTACGTTGCTTAGTTAAATAATTGTGGGGGAAATTCAAAATCAGAAGAACACGATTATGAAAGATTGGCCTTTTTAAAATTTCTGCTGGGTGGATTCTGGTAAGACAAACTGTTAATTAGATAATTTTTAGGGAACGTTTTGGTACATTTGCCAGTTTAAAAGATTCTGCTAAGTGGATTTTGGTGGAACTTGCCCAGTTAGTTAATTTTTCAGGGAATATTTTAGTATAAAACACATATCGTTCTAGGTTGCTTGGTTATAGGATTTTGGATGAAAGTTCTAGAAAGAGGTGGGCCCAATTATGAAAGATTAGCCTTTTCATAGTTTCTATTGGACGGAATCTGATGAGAATTGCATTGATAAATTTTCAGAGGAAGGGTATAAGTATATTACATATTGTTCTATCGTACTTTACCAAATCCTACAGTAAAGGATCAACTAAATAAGTTGGTCCTTAGCAGCTCAAACTTTGTCTGTCTCAATAGAAAATACAATAGTATAATGACGTCCATATCATTTGTAGCAATGCGGATGGGTATGCCAGGTTAATGTCCATATTACTTTCAAACGAATGATCGAATTCACAGATATATTTCGTTTGGTTCATGGTTTGTTTAGAAAAACAGACCAGCGAAGCGGGCGAAGGCTGCTAGTAATTTATATATGAGTGCGTTGAGCAACTCAGTCGCTTGAAGAATATAATAGGTATTTTATAATAAATTTTCTTGAGATTAAAATAATATTTTTAAAGTAAAAATATATAGATTTAAATTAGAAGTAAATTCTTCAAAATTATGAATAACATTGTGTCCTCCAGAAAAGTAGATTTTTCAAAAGACATTCTTTAAATGTATGAATGGACTCTTTATATGAGATTCTGCTTCATTAAACTTATCTGATTAATCTGATTTTCTGCATTTAGAAATCATAAATTTTACAAATACTCACAAGATTTGAGATGAATACCTAAAACCCTATTTTGAATTCTGAACGCAAAATCTTTTAAATCCCTTGGGTTGAGAGTTTTAGAGTTTAAAATCCTCTTTTCTTGAAAATATTTATCAAGTCATTAAACCAGACATCAGAAAAGCATATATTCGTATGATGCATTATTTTCTTTTTGAGATTATTTTCTTTTAGAACTGTTGAAGGATTTAGAGATTTAAATCCAATTAACGTTTGTCTTATATTTAAATAAATGTATATTGCATATAGACGAAAAGACGCATATACTCATGTAAATATATTATTTCAACAGTATATATATTCATTGTTTATTTGCTATTTTATACTTTCAGAATTTAAATCGTTTATAGGGGAGAGTAGCCAAATTTGGAACACTTTACTTATTTTCAGGTGTAACTGACTTAATTTTTGGAATATCTGAAAAAGCTCATTACACAGGGTCAATCTATTCATGTACTAACTAAATTAATATTCAGATCAATTTCTTTTTGAAAATCTTAAATTTTATTTTAATTTGAAAAATTTGTTAAAAGTGGTCCAAATTCAGCAACTGGTCGACTAAGTTGGACCCCCAGTCTCCTAAATTGGACCAAATAAGATCAGGTTGTTTTAATGATTAGGGAATATAACTAATCTATATTATAAAGGACAAACATATCTGTGCTTAACGCATACGTCATTTTGCGAATGACAACATTTTGAAATTTGAAATAAAATTTTGGTTTTGCAATTGTCTCTACTGCAAATTTTTAAGCTTCACATTTTAAATTTTTACACCGTCGTATAAGGAAAAAAATGCTCTTTTAAATGCAATTTGTTTGAAAGCTGTATCTCTATTTATTTTTGAGAAATTAATTTTTTTGTAGTTTTTAATACCATTTTTCTTATCGTGGCAACAAAGGTACGTCATTTATATTGAAAGTCATTGAAAGTAAATGGAAAATAGTCGAAAATAAGAGATACTGTATCTTTTTGTTGCCATTTTATCATAAAACCTGAAGAAAAAAAAGTCGAAATTGAAATATGGGCTATGTCAAGAATATTGTCTGTTATTCCGTGATAACGACGTCATATGCACACTTTTCTATAGACAAAGTTTAAGACTGTATTGTAAAATTGGATTGCTTTAGCGGATGCAAATGATGTCATTTTATAAACAAGTTGGAAATTGCTCGTCAAACGTGGCAAATGAGGTGCGTTCGTACTATAACTAGTTTTATAAATATTTTTTTCGCCGCATATTGTACTGATTGTATATTTTAGTGCGCTTCATAAGTGCCTATCCATTTCATTCTGTTCGAAAGGCTATAACATCATTAATTTCCACTTGAAATAATTTTTTATCATTGGCCGTAATGTAACGGAAAACTTTTGACTGTCCCTGTAACTAAACTATACATCCGATTTTCATAAAATATGAAATGGCTCGACAAAATCTTGCAGCAATTATATATTTATAATTTCAGACCATTCGGAAAGCTGCAACATCATTAAAATGCACTTGCAATAATTTCTTCCCATTGGCCGCAATGTAACGGAAAAATTTTGACTGTCCCTGTAATTAAACTATACATCCGATTTTTATAAAAATTGAAATGACTCGACAAAATTATGCAACAATTATATAGTTTAAAATTTAAACGATTCGGTTGGGTAGTTTTTGCTCTGTTATATGCGGACAGACGGACGGACATACAGAAGGACTGAACGACAATTATAGGTGCTACGTATTTATATAATTACGAACGCACCTAAAAAGCTTGTATTTTAATTCTCTAAACCTGAATTATGTTTTGTAGAAGTGCGTCATTTTCACAGTCCAGCTGCTTTGAAATTCTTCACAGGTGAAAATGCATCACTTTTGAAAATAATGTAATCGAAATCACACACTGATAAAACGCAATGTCCTACAAAAATTTAGAGTGTCTTTAAAAAAGAGAGTTGACATGTAAATAATAGCGATTTATATTACAGAAATTGATGATTCTCGCCTGGATGGATTTGCTTCGCCGAGTTAGACAAGGAAACAAATAATTCGTGGTTTAAAATAATATCGTGTTCTTGAAGTTTTTGTCGAAAATTCTCTCGAATAATAAAATTTTAATGCTATTCTTTAGGACATTCTACTATAATTTTATCAAAATAACATAATTTGCTTAATTTAATTTCATATAATCTATATATTTGTTTTTTAGACATCTGCCCTGATCTTTCTGCTGAACCAATTTTACTGATATTTTTTTTTTTTTAAACAGAAAGCTCTTTCTTTGTAGATGAGATCACACTATATTTTTTTTGTAATATCCCCACTTTTATATTTTAATTCTAAAAGCATTTTATGAAATTTCTTTAAAATGATGAAAATTAGATAGTTTTCATTATTGCAGACACGAGAGAAATAATGAGCTATTTTTAACTTTATTCAAGCTATTTTCTGATAAAAATTCAAAATTGTTGATAAAAATTGTTCTATACGGTTTAGTGGCGCAAAATCCCATTAGGAGCAGAATTATTAGGGGCATAATAACGGAAAATGACATACTGCTTTTGAAAACACGCATTTTTCCTCATAAATTTTCTATATTGTTTTTCCTTCTGCATGTGTACTAATACTAAGTTTCAGACACTAGGCGAAATGCTTAGTTAAATGAAAATGAAGTTATATTTAAAAGAAAACGATCACTTTTTTAGATAAAACTAAACATTTTAACACAAATGCGTCTAAAAAACATAAATTATAGAAATTTTTACTCTCCGGAATTGATATTAGAATCTCAAGTAAGGAGTGCGTCTGTTCTCATAAAAGATGTTGCTGACAATCGTGACTTAGAGTTTTGAGTTAAAATGATTTTTAAATGATCAAACAAGATACAATTTTTAAAAAAATGATGAATACGGATATGAGAAGTGCGTATGCAAATTTTGAGAAGGTGAAAATTGTTGTTTTCATTCCGGAAATCCAAGCATAAGAGCCCCAATTGATAACCACATCCTAATAACAGATCTTTATTATATTTTACTGATTAAGTATCTATCTATATTATGGAGAACAAACGTTTCTGTGCGTAAAGCTGACGTCATTTTGCAAATGGGAACACCTCACGATCAAATTTCGGTCTAGAAATTTTCGCTACTGCAATTTTTTAATCTTCTGACCATCGTGCATTTTCAATTTTCGTCGCACACGGAAATAAAGTTTCTTTCAAATGCAATTTGTTTAAAAACTGCATTCATTGACTGATGTATTATGTTTTCTAAAATAATTTTTAAGCATGATTTTTTTTAAACTTTGTCTTATCACTTACCGGTTTCAATACATAATGATAATAAACATTTTGCACAAAAGGAAACAAACACTTTTCAGCACTTGTTTCTGACTATTTTTGCATAATGAAATTAATACTTCCTTTATAAACAAAAATAAAAGAATAATATTAAAAGAACCACCAATCTAACATATTTGTGAAAGACAAATTAACGAAATTAATACTTCTTTTATAAACAAAAGAATAATATTTAAAAAACACAAATCTATCATATTTGTAATCGTACAATTTAAATTTTTAGATCATCAAATAGGATTTTTTTTTTCAAATGGAATTTGTTACCAAAGTTCATCTCTGTTTACTGATTATCTATGGTTTAAAAACAATTTTAAAGTATGATTTTTTTTTTATCTATATCGCGCGAAGCTTGATTACGAAAGATTAATCCGATTGCCCTTTAAACAAAATAAAGAGTTCATCATTTTCTTACGGATAATATCCATTAAAAAAAATTCCCTATGAATAAATAAATAAAATAATATAAATAAAACACAAATTTACCAGACATGTATAAGCTCTGAAATTATCAGAATATAAAAGAATGTCATAAGTAACAAAATCTTGGCAAATAACTATTAGCATGCGTCTAATAAGAAAATATCGCTTTTGATAAACTTCAAAAATTTATTTGATTGTATAATTCGTATTTTCCATATGAAAAATGCTTTAAAAAAATGGAAATGGGCATCCTAAAAAATGTATTGCATATAAAAAAATTAATAGTTTCCCATTTAAAAAAATGTTTTCGCCTACATTCTTTAACCCGGGAAGCCCGGGTACGATCCCCTAGTTTTATTAAAAACAAAGTTTGCGATTAATGAAACAATCAAACAAAATAACAGCAGGGAAATGTAATGAAATCAAATATCTGAAAATAAGAGTAATTTTTGAAAATCAAAATGTATTCAAGATATAAATTAAAGTTATCAGTAATTAAGAATAGAAATTATGGAACTAATTGTCACTTACTTGAATATCATGTAAGGAGTGATGCAAAGCTTATACATGAATTTTGTTCATTGTTTTTGTTTTCCAGCGCACACAACATGGAACCGTATATGGCAATCTGAACGCTGAATCATTTCTGCTATTTTATTTTTCTTACAAGTTAGTCAAAACCAATCATCACTGTCTAAAGTTTTCTTTTTAGATTCTGAATTATCAGATTTTTTTTTGCAATAGAAGTTATCTTTACATTATGTTTGTAGTTTTTCTCTTCTATCATTTTCATGCTAATTGCATTACACCTATTTTTTAAAATTTGATTATTCCAATTGCTTTTGTGCTGTGAAAGCTTCCCTTTTGTCTTTTTTTTTCTTTTTTTTCATTTCAAGGTTTAGTTTATATGGCGGTGATGTTCACACAAATGTTTTTTGGCTCCCTCTGTACTTTGATTTAACTAAATTTAGCAAGGGAAATAACATTTCTAATGTTTTTTTTTTTTTTTTGCTTTTGGGGAGGATTTGTAGCTGAAGCCTTGTTGCAGGTCAATTTCTTCACAGCTTACTGTCTGCTTTTGGTTTCCCATATCTTTAACAGCTTTTGCTGTCACGGGTGTTTTTCTTCCAGACAGTTTGTCGATTTCTTTTTCAACATTTTCATCAATGTTTGAGATTTTATACGTTTTAATGGCAAAAATGTATAATTCCACCCTCCAGAACATGTAAAAAATCTTCCATCACAAATATTCATCAGGAGGAAAATGTTTGAATTCAACTCTGAAAACCAAATATGCCGTAGGAATAAAGAATTCAAAGAAAAGAAATACAATTACAAACAAGATAAAAGACATTGCAAACAAAATTTATTGCGTAGACATGTAAAAATATTTTTATGTTTATATTGGCCTAAACTGTATAAAAAATTTAATCCAGATATCCAAAAAATCTTGCATGGAGATAGTAATCCATTACAAAATATAAAAAAATAGTGTACAGAGCGTACCATCAACGAAATTCAGTACTTACTTTTCAAATTTATGATCGCATATCTGGTCCAATTTAAGCAACTTAAATTGGTCCAATTACGGCAACTGCGCCATTTTTTAAAAGAGTTCATTCCAAGTCTAAGAACAAAAACGAAATCAAACAAATACGCGTGAAAAATATGCGCAATAAACAGCTGAATTCATATATGTATATGAAAACATAACAACTTACCTTAGTTTTAAAATATTCACTTACGTTTAGTAGGAAAAAATTAGATCAAAACAGCTAATTTTAGGTTTATTTAAATTGTCTGAAACCAGCACGTGGTAGGCGGCTGTTTCTTCTAATCATGAGTGACGTCAATCTGGTGAGTAGGATTTCAGCGATAGATGGAGTCTCTTCCTGTAATTAATGGCAGAATGGCAACGGTCCAATTAAAGCGGTGGTCCAAATATGGCAACTCTCCCCTAAGCCAATTAAATTGTGATCAAAAAATAAAAATTATTTCTAAACATTTATCTTGCATATAAAACATTACCTCGTTATGTAATCTATACTTATTGAACAACATGTATGGAACTACAGAAAAGGTCAATTACTGTGTAATGTAGTTTTAAACACATTTTCCAAGGAGAAGTTTCAATAAGTATCACGATTATTGGGTCAATATCGCAAAATAAGGAAATTGCAGTCGACACAATAAAATTTCTATTAAATGTTATATAATGCAATTTTCTTTTTTGCATTCTAATAAAAAATATTCTTAGAAGTATTTTCAAGAGATATTATATTCACAATAACACAAAAATAAAGCAATTAAAAAACTTAAAATTTCATATCGTCATTTTCCAGGCATGTCACACTGTGATGTGTGCAAAATATAAGGCTTTCTGCTATCATGTACAAATATGTTTTTCTGGATTTTTTTTCATTTCTAATTAATAATTATACGTTATATAACACATATAACGAAACAAATTAATGGGTTAAGTCGAACAATCACGTCGTGCTTCTTACGACATATTACTGGATTAGTACTACATTTTAATCAGCCAACGGGTGATGTTGTATAGCAGTCGTACCACTTAGCGCAATCATCGCTATTGGAGGTGTCAACTCTGTGGACATTTAGTAGCTGTGGACCGATGATGAGATTGGTAGAGTCCAAACAAACATTCATTTATTCATTATGAAGACAAGGCAGATTAGGCCGCATGAGTGGTGAAAAAAGGCTTATGAAGAAATATAGGGTTTTCCCAATAAGAACATAGAAACGTAGTCATCGGAAATTGTTTATTCCATCAGAACATACCAACATAAAACAATTCCCACAGGATGAGAAATCAGAGCCATCCTGCTTGAGCACGTAGTTATTCATGCGAAAAAGATGTTAAATAACGAATTAATATTCTACGCGACTTAGGACACCAGGTTTCAGATTAAGTAAACAATCAAATAGCACAAAAAATCTACTTCTAAGCTGATGCTCGAGCTATTTATTAGAATGCGCGGAGGAAATCCGATTGAAATGGAAACTTCAGGCTAACCAAACAAATTCACGAACGAGACTCTAAATGAATATGCGATCCGTCACTCGGCCAATGGAAAGCGATCGAGAAACTTCACAGAAAAGAATCCCGGGGCTGCTAATGGAAGGATTTCGATGTGAATAATCTGATGCTCGCCCGCTGGCGGGAAAATGAGATGAAATAAAATAAAAATGTACAAATGGCTTTTATAAACATTCGAAAAATAAAGTAACTGCGTTCAGTACTTTACAGTTTAGTAGACGATAAAAATTAATGAAGGAATTAAAAGTTTAGATTACATTTTTGAATAAAACTATTATTAAGAAACGCGTTTTAAACTTATAGGAATTTAACTAGAAATAAATAATAGAGCGTATTTTAAAAAAAAGGGAAATAATGAATATGCTGACAATTTAGAATAATTTAAATGAATAGTAAAGTATTTTTTTTTTATAACACACATATATGTGGAAGGTAACAAGTTCTGTATTTTATAAATAATTTTCCATAATTAAAATATCATTGTCACTGAAAATGAATGTCATTGTCCTGGCCTGCTCATTTTAGTCCTTTATGAGGCATAAACATGGCGCTGCGGAATAATTCTTCTTGTTCTTGAGATAGTTCAATTCAGAAGTAGTAAAATCATTGCTAAAAGCATGATCTTTTAGATATTCCTTTCAAAATAAAGTGTTTAAAGGCTTTGTAAAAATTGAGTAAACTTTTACTATATCATTTTTCCGGCTTTTATAAATAACAAATAAACTCAACATTACACGGAATTCGAGGTACTACAGAGGAAACAAGTTTCTTTAAACAAAATTAAAATATTAGTTCTAAAATTAAAAAAAAAAGAATGTGAAAATGCTTTAAAATGAAATTGTCATTATCCTGGCATACATATACAAGAAAATGGCACATAATTATAATTACATAAAAATGAAGTTAAGCTCTTCACAGTTTGACAATTTTAAATATAAATTCCTTTATTTAGCTGTTCAATTAACATTTAAAAAAAATCAGAAGTTTTGAAACGATTTAAATTTTCAAAATTTTTGTTTTCAAATTCTCACATTTTGTGATATTCACCCTACTACATGCTTTTTAATATTTTGTACAGGATGGCCGCTAATGTCCTGTTCATCCCCATAAATTTGATGTATCGATATCTGTATGCATGAACGTGGTTTCTAGGTCAAGTAAAAAAGCTATGCATTTCGCGATAAAACCACTTGCAACGCCCTAAATATATTGTAAAACTGAAAAGGTAGCATTGCTCTTTCAAAAACTGTATGAGATACGTGAAAAATATTAATTAGAATGTTATAGAGAATCCTAGATTTAGTATGAAATTGTGTCTTACATGTAAAAAAAAATATATATATTAAGAAAATGCCGTTACCGACGGTATCAGCACGATACCGGTTGCCGTACCGTTTCCGTATCTTTTTTTACACGCCGGGCGAGTGACGCCGACAGATAGGCGCGCAGTCGGTCCAGTATCGGCAAAACACTATGCCGATAGCTATCCCTACGAATGCCGGCCGCAGCCCGACGCCAGCATCAATTGAAAAAAAATCTGTTTTCATGGCGCCATCTATGAGCCATCGCGGAATGCATATTTGAAAAGATTGTGTTTCGGCGCTGGATGAGATTGGGTTTGATCCAGCGATCCCAAGGACAGGAAGTAGATGCCTTAACCACTTGACCAGTCAGACTTTATCTTCAGAGGATGATTGTATGAGGTAATAAGGGGGAGTCTTATCGATACTTAATGGTTTGTCATTAAAGGTAAATGATAGATGGGAAAATTAGAATTTTGAAGTGTTTTTATTTTATTTTTTATTTATTTATTTATAATTGTCTTATGCACGTTTATTTAAAAGTTAATTTAATATTTAAATGAATGAAATAAATAGCGAATTCGTCAAAGCAAAGGAATTTAAGAATAATTTTAAGTTTAATTAAGATATAGATATGATGAAGAATAATTAAGAATAGATATAAATTTAAGAATAATTAAGTATTAAAAGATATTTTAGAGTCTTGTTACGTCATTCAAATTTTCGTATTAGGATTATAATGTAAGTACATGCGTTGCGTTAATTTATAAAATATATATTTTTAACATGGAAAAATTTATTTTAATAAATAAAAAGTTAGTAATTATTAACTTTTAATTAGAATAAGAATTCATTTTATGTCGTTTTGAAGATTTAAAGTAGAACATATATTTAATAAGTATGTTGCAATATTAATTTGTTACTTATCAATATTTTTAATTTAAAAATAAAATAAAAATATTAATTTACATTTTTTTTTTTTTTTTTTTTTTTGAGGATCATTTTTAAATAGGGGATATTTCTGAATCTTTCTTATAAAATTAAGAATGCTCATTAAATAAAATAAGTGACTTTCAAAGGTTTTTCTCTTAATGAAATTTTCTCATTGGGGAATTATATTGTAATTAAATGCGTTAATTCAAGAAATATATATTTGTAACATAGAAAAGCTAATTTTAATAAAAAAGAGGTTGGTAATTAATCACTTTTAATTAGAATAAGAGTTCATTTTTTACCATTAGATGATTTATTGTAGAATATATTTTTAGTGATTAAGAAGCAAAAATGATTCTTTTACTTATCAACATTTTTTAATCATTAAATAAAAAGTGGAAGATTTCTGAATCTTTCTTTTGCTAAATTTTTATCTGCTAAATTTTTATGTGCTTGCTTTTTATCTGCTAAAATGTTGGGTAGTTTTTTTTATATTTTTATAGCTTATAAATAATTTTAAGCATTTTTTAATAATTTTATTTTTAAATAAAATAAGAAACATAGCTATTGCTTTTAAAATGAATATATATTTGGAAAATTATTAATTTATGAATTTTTTTTTCGACGATTAAGTTTATAACGAATAATAATTTTAAGGAGCGATTTAAGAAACTCTTTTGATGATTCAAATAATTGTAAGCCTTTAAAAATGAATTCAATAACAGCTTAAAAAAAAAAAAAAAAAAAATATATATATATATATATATATATATATATATATATATATATATATATATATAAGCTATTTTTTAATTTTTTTGTTAGAATTTCATATGAAATACATGAAATATACATATCTTATCAAAACTCAAATTCAAACAAAATTAAGAAAAAGAAAAAAAAATGTCGGCTAAGACTAAAAATTCCAAATTCGGACCGATGTTGGCAAATCTAATCGGGCCACTATCAGAAATCACATATCGGTCCTGCGTCACTTGCCAGTGTAACTCGCTTGCCGATATATAACCATAAGGGGGCCGATTACGGTAACCGGCAGTCGAAAAAGCAGATTTTTATGTTTCAGTTGCCGGCTGCTGTCCGATCGTGTCCCGAAAGGTATGTGTTTGCTGGACAGAACTGTCACTAATTGCATGAGTGTCCATTTAAGGCATATCCAAATGCACTAATAAAATTAAACATTTCATTAGGATTGTTTATTTTAATTTTATAAACTAGTTGGATTCGCCAATCCCAAAATTTTCTTCTAACTCATACATTTTAATATCTTCAATATTATTAGTTCAATACTGTACCAACCTTGATTTCCATCTTAAATTTCTGCCTCAGTCAATTCATCGGTGTTAAAACGAGTTAATCTCGGTCAGCATATTTATTAAGAGCATTAATTTTTTATTATTCCGTTTGTACATCAGCTGTTTGCGAAAACCCGGCTTAGCGGGACGCGACTTCCTGTCGCTCCACAAGCCGACGATGGACAATACAACTACGAAAAATCGAGAAAATTATACAAAAATTGCCCATTTCCGGCGGAATACTTCCAAATTACAGGGGGGACTCTTGATGGCATAACGAAAAACATACACAAAAATGCCAATAAATGTATTCTAAATGTCTCTACCACCGAAGCACATGTCGAATGCATGATGAATTTCTGCCAATGGTGAACACATTGAGCATGCTTATCTTGGTAATTCGATTTTGTTATTAAAGTGGGCTGTGCCTTGTTTATGTGCCTTAGTTTTATTAGTAAATATACATCTGTCTTATAATGCCACACAACTGCGAGCAATTAGTGGCGAACATAAGTTGGTGAGAAGATATAAATCAATTACACTTCGAACTTCTAATAATGCTATATTTACATATAATATAAAAAACTGGTGGAACCAGAGATAAAAGTAAATCTCGGTCTAAAAATGTTACAGTAAAAAATTGGAATATAGTTTCAGTTTAAAATAGTTAGTAGTGTGTAGAAAAGTAATGGAACCAGATTATTTGTAAAGCTCATGAAATTACCCAAATTTTTGTTGATAAGTGAAAATGTGTACTGAGCTTTACTGGTGCCTTAAAATCAATCAGGAAAGTAAACTCATTCTGAATTCCAATCATTCATAACCAGTTTAAAAATTTGAGTTCATAAGAATAGGTCAGAGGTTGATTTGGTAATGAGTGAGAACATGAGAGGTATCGAGATCATGAGAGATCATTCAGTACGAAGTATGGAGCATGTTCCATTCCAGTGGTTACAGATAAGTTTGGAAGATCAAAGTCCAAAGAGTGCCCGAAATCCTACGCATGTACGATTCAAACATATGCTAATTACATGTCTCGCTTAAACACCTTGACATAAGGTTCCCTTTTCACAGTAATTACATGAAATCAAAATTATTACGTTAGACGTGTTATGTCAGAAATTTTAATAACAGCAATTCCTCAACAACCTGACGATATTAATGTTATACTTAAAATATTACTTCATGGTTTACATTCTTTTAGCCTTGTGGAGTTTAGCTTGACTTGATGCAATCATGTTCAAAAGTTCTGGGCCTGACAGAAATTTTTTAGCTCATAACTACACATTCTGTTTATTATATCCCTTACAATTTTGACTGCATAATGTGATTCTGAATAGAAGACACCAGTAAAGCTCAGTCCACTATTTCAGCTATCTGCAAAAATTTGGGTAATTTTATAAGCTTTACAGATAATCTTTGTTCCATTACTTTTCCGCACTACTTACTTTTTTAAACTGAAACTATATGCCAATTTTTTACTGTAACTTTTTTAGAGCGAGCTTTACTTTTCTCTCCGTTTCTACCAGTTTTTTTTTTTTTTTATATAATTTCACACCTTTTTCAGATCTTTTCAGGAACTTAATCAATCAACTTCAACTATCCAAACAACCAAGCGAACCTATTCCACATTCTAATTTACAAGAAGTTGGCGTAATTTGGGACACATTTTGATACTTTTACGTTATACCAACTCTATAGTAAAATGTATGCTATTGCGCCATTTATTTCAATCCTGAACATGCAAAGATTTCTTGGTACTTTTCCAGTAAAGAGACTTTAGCGAAGTAGAGAAAATGACCTTGGCGGAGAAGGAAAATTTGCAACATATTTTCTGCCAACCTATTCACCGTTTTATTTCATATACACAGGCATTTTCTTCAAGGTTTATACAATTTATTCAACATAAAGACGACATTTAACTAATTTTATATAGAATTAGAAGTAATTTGTACATAAAAAACATTAATAATATACATATATTTTAAATACATATATAACTAAACAAAAAAGTCCATAAGTTTGGTTCCATAACTGTTTATATCATTTGGCAATAAGTCGAAAGTTCTGACGCACGAATTGTGCCAAGTTCTTAAAAAAAACGCAAGTTGAAAAATACCAATTTATTTTTTTACACACCGCACCAAACATTGCGACTTGCCATTTATTGAACGCAAATCTCTTTGGGTATTAATTATTATTTAATCGTAACCATGCAAAAAAATAATTTACTGGTTTTTGAATTTAAAATATATTCTTATTATTAAGAAAAATTAAGTTTCAGCCTCATTTTTCCCTCATTCAAAAATTGCATTGTTTAGTGCAGTGATAAGAGACCCTTACAATTTCATGTATGTAGTTTAAAATACGATTCTCAAAAAAATATTTTATTGTATAATATTTATTTGTGGTTTTATTTTTAGTATATTTGTATTGATTTCATAAAATAGATCTCGAACTCTGTAATTTTGAAAATTTATGTTCCTTAAATATTTACTTTCGCGCCAACAATATTATTTTTTTTTAACAACGTGAAATTGAATTTCATTTGGCGTTATAATGACGTAATTATAGTAAAGTGTTTCAGCTTTTAAAATTAAAATGCATGTTTTTATTGGCGCGTGCAACAGGAGTATACGATTTCCGTGACAATATGCAATAAAATGCAACAAATACAACCAAATGAACTAGCATTTACCGAATTTTTTTTTTTGTATGACTTAAAAATAAATCTTTCACTTTATGGATGATAATAATAAGGATTAATTTCAGGATATCATGAATTTCTCTTCAGAATAAAACATCATTGGAAGGTTACGTCAATTAGACAGAAATTGAAGTCATATACTAAGATAGAATTTTTTTTTAATTATCGTTTCCTAAATTGTTTTCTTGAAATCAAAACTCCTGTATTAAAATAGATTTTTTAACTTTAAAAACATTCAAATGAAGTTACTACAACATTTTAACACGTGTTTAGTTAAAGTTTTTACATACGTATACGGAAAAATTTCATTTTCTGATTAGAATGACGTCGGTTTCAAAAATGCAAAAATACCGAGAGAAAAACCTGAATTTTTATTGACTCGTAAAAACAAAATATGCGTGTTGTCACTCTTTTAAAATTATTGTGCCGCTTTATAGGATGTGGCAACAGGAAGGAAACGATTTAATTAGAAAATTAAAAAAGGAGATATTTCTATATTGTTAAATTATGGAAGGTTAGCGGTATGTAAAGTTTAAATGGGGGCCATTCCTTTAATATTGGATAATTTTTGACACGACCTTCGAAAGGCACATTGCTAAATTAAAAGCTTTCGAAGTAGTTATTTTTCATCATTGAATGTTTACTGGTTAGAATTGTAGTTGAATTGTTGTCTTTCCATCATTTTTCAAAATGCTAAAGATGCTGCTGAGCTCTACTAAACAGCACTATCGTGCTGTTTGATAAGAGGTCATTTCAAAGTAAATCAAGGATACTCTACAACTTTGTAATAGAGTTATTTTTTATATCTCGTATCTTTATCGAGGCATGAGTGTTAACTCCAGAGATTACCATTAGATGGAGCTGTAATCTGCTTCATAATGGAAATTTCTCATGTACGATCTCTATTTCATAGTATAGAATTCAGTCACTTTACTATACCTAGACAATGAGTTCATAGCTGTCGCTGTCGCCGCGCAGTTTTAAAGTTTATGGAGATGTAGAGACTTTAGTTGGCACCCTGTATGTAGTGTAGAAATTTCTAAAGAATATGTATGTAAAAAGAATTTTTTCTTGGTGTATTTTAATGATGATTTCTGGAATTTCACAAAGCATTTAAAATTCAGCTAAAGGAAAATAAAAAAATTCCTTATCATTAAAATTAACTTCTCGGACAAGCTAATAAATTTTCTAATAAAAGGGCTCATATACAAAAGGCCACAAAAAGAGCACTTAATAGCGATAAATTATGATAATTAAAGTCAAATTCATTCGCGTTATTCGCAAATATTGGCTAACGTTTAAATACACTTCTATTCAGAATCATTTTATTGTATTTAGATGTTGAAAAAAAAATAATATTTCTAGCAAATATTTCAAAATTCAACTTTCAAAGATTACAAAATAATAAAGTATGACGAAAATTGTAAAGATATCAGAAAAACAGCTCAATTTTTCTTTTGAAATTTCTCTTTTGTATGATGCAACATAATATGTAGCTTTTACAAAAATGAAAATAAAATAACTATAAATCTAGAGAAAGTGGTTACATCCTCAGAGCATTTAGCAAGATTCAGTTTCTTATCTTTCTTTGCTAAGTGATTGCATTTTTATCAGTCCTTTGATATGTGAAAACACTTTCTATTATATGTATTCACTTTTTTATGCTTCCAGCGTAGCATTTGGGTAAGTTGATATTTTATTTTTTTTCCACAGGAAAAAAAAAATATGTATTAAGATACAACAATTAAAGCATTTCGACATTTTATGTATTTATGAATTGTGTATCGAAATCAATTTGTGACGATACTTAGAATTAATCTCTCTCTATTAAAAAAAAGTAACTAACACTGTTACCGCCTTACATGGCTTTTTGTGACATGATGTCTTTCTATGGTTATATAAAAAACTATTACATATAAAATATAAAAATTGGTACTTTCATAGGGAAATTGTAGATACTCACAGAAGCAGACAGTTTTTAAATCGAAGAATCGTTTAAAGGGATATTTACTGTTAGAGTCCGTCAAAATATTTCAGCTAAAAAGTTTTGGGAGAAATAAAACTGTGCATAGCAATTTAACCATCTTTTTTAGGAACATGTTTGACAATCTTGCGGTGTACAGTGTGCAATTACTTTTTAATCTGATTAATTTTAATAGGTGATTTTTAAAACATTTTGTTCAAAATTTTATCATTTCAATAGATTTATTTGATTTTTCGGTCATTTTGCCTTCGGTCATTTTTCGGCCCTTGCCAAATTTTAAAACAGCACAAAAAATAAATCTTCCTTTCAGTTATAAAATGTGTTTACGCGTGACTATTAAACACAGAAAAAATACTTTAAAATAATAATTAAAAGATCACGTTTTAGAAACAGTAAATGCGAAAATTATATCATATTTAAAATGCCCAATTAATAATATTGCAAAACAGCTTGATTAAAAAATATATTTATACGACGGGCTTCTTTAATATTTCGAGATGGTCTTTTTAAATATTAAAAATTCCTTTTCACTTGAAAAATAAAAAGACAAACAAAACTTCAGAGTTACGTCATATTTAAAATGATGCATTTAAAATGTCTTATTTTAAAAAATTCCCTTTTTGCGAAGTTACAAAATTCTTGCAGGCAGCAATATTGTTTATTTAGCCATTTTATTCAAGCTGATTTTAAAATGTTTAATTAGTCTTATATAATTAATCTTAAAACAGTCGTTAGTTATCTGGAAAACAGTTTATTCGGCCTTAAAATTACTCAGTAAAAGGTAATCGAATGGAAATCCGATTTTAGGACCTCGCCACTGGTCGTTTAATTAAATTCGATCTTCCGTAATATTTTTTAAGTAGAAAATATTAACTTGTTTTTAAAGTGATTCTTTTATG
Organism: Maratus speciosus; assembly: GCA_963932465.1. Taxonomy (NCBI): domain Eukaryota; kingdom Metazoa; phylum Arthropoda; class Arachnida; order Araneae; family Salticidae; genus Maratus; species Maratus speciosus. Next base: position 178,154,398 of record OZ010792.1, read on the forward strand.
AGCGGGAGTTGGCGAGCGTAGCTCGTAGACGGCAGACACCCCTAGTGTTAGATAAACAACTTCAATATATCAAAACTATGAATATTTTGACGCACAAATAAATTTCACACACAAAGTATTTTTGTCTAGGATCTATTACAACATAAAAGAAAACTTTCATAAGAATTATCTAACATATAATATATTGATGAAAACAATTCCAGTTTCAATGGATGTTTCACAACCTACTGCATAGATGTAACACTTTTCGCACATGTTTGCTTGTTTTTATTTACCAAAATTAGGAGGTAACAGAATTACGCGATCTATTTCTTTAATTTTTTTATAGTGATATTAAATTTTCTTGAAGTAAAATATGGTATTGGACTAAATAAATATCTTTAAGATAAATATAACATTTGATTAAATAATTTCCGTTAAACAAAATGAGGTGCACTTTAAACAGAATCACCAACAGCTTTCACGTTTGTTTGTTTTTTAACGCATATACCCGACCACGGGCTCAGATGTTCTGCTCTTAACATCTTCGTGAAGACCATCCTATTCAGAATATATAATATTTTTTCCGGTTTTGTAAAATGGAAACTTTTGCCTAATTGAAAAGCAGAAATGCTTTGATTATATTAGGTGAACTTTTCAGTAAAAATTATTGCTAGGGATAATCAAGAATTACAAGCCGATCTAATTGGCCTCATCGTTCAGAGTCGGTCGAGGATTTCTTTGAACCAAGGTTACACTGTGTAAATACCGGAAAGGTTTCTTGAGAATAACTCCCAATGAAGTTAATCGCACACGCTCTCTCGGTTTATATTCCTTTCACCCATAATTGGCCGTTACAAATACCCAAGATCTTTAGTGTATATTCTTTTTTGGCCTAGTATCGAGTATGTACTCATTTTATGGCTTCCAGCGCCCCTGTTATTATGGTTTAAGTAATATGAAAAATTCTAAATTCAAAATCTGTCGTAAAGTTTACCATTTTCTTTAAATGTCATACATCTAGAGCATGGTTATCCTAAGCAAATGTAAGCAAACCATAGAGTAAATTTTATTCAATGTAAACCGGCAATTTATCACACGACTGATAATGTAGCAGCATTATTGGTCTTAAAAACACATAGGCGAGAGTAGACGAATTTGGACCACTTTACTTATTTTCGGGAAGCTTCATTTTTGGAATATTCACAAAATATCACCACACGTGGTCAATCTATTCATCTACTAACTAAATAAATCTTTAGATCATCTTCTTTTTGAAAACTTTAAGTTTTATTTTAATTTGAATTTTTTTCAAAAGTGCTCCCAATTCAGCGACTGGTCGCGTAAGTTGGATCCATACTCTCTTAAATTGGACCAAACAATATTAGGCTGCATTAATGAATAAGGAAAATAAATAATTTTATTAAAAGCAAAGTTGACGATTAACGAAACAATGGAACAAAAGAACAGAAATTTTAATTTTTAAAATGAAATTGTATTCAAAATATAAATCAAAGTTATAAGTAATAAAGAATCGAAATCATGGAACTAATTGCCAGTTACTTGAATATCATGTAAGAAGTGATGTAAGACTTAGACATGAATTTCTTTTGTTCATTTTTTATTCCAGCGCAAATTCAATCATCACTGTCTTGATTTTTTTTATAGATTCTGAATAATTAGACATTTTACATTTGTTTTTTGCAAGAGAAGTTTTCTTTACTTATGCCTGTAGTTCTTCCCTTCAATCATTTTATTTTCAATTGAATTACGCTTATTTTTTAAACTTGATGTTCCAATTGCTGTTGTGCTTTGAGAGGTTCCTTTTTGTCGATTTTTTTAAATTTCAAGGTTTACTTTATATGGCGAAGATGTTAACACAGCTGTTTTTTCGCTACGTCTGTACTTTGAATTTACTGATTTTGCATGAGAGATAATATTTTTAATGATTCTTTGGTTTTGGGGTGGGTTTGCAGCTGCAGCCTTCTTGCGGGTCAATCTCTTCACAACTAACGCTTTTCTTTTCGTTTCCCATATCTTTAAGAACTTTTGCTATCACGAATGTTTTTCTTCCAGACTGTTTGCCTGTGTCGTTTTCATCATTTTTTTTTTTTTTTACTCTCTTGTTACTTTCTTCTATCTTCAATAGAAGAAAGTATTGCAATCGAAATTTTTTTCGACTTACGGTTTTCGACGGATTTACATGTTTTAGGGGTCAGAGATCCCCCAAAACATGCTAATAGAAAATGTCTGTCTGTCCGTGTGCCCGTGTGTCCGTCTGTCCGTCTGTCTGTCACCATTCTACCATCAAAAAGTACATGAAGTTATGCATAGAATTGAACCAAATTTTTATTTTAAGTTTTTGGCTATGGCAAGCAGATCCTCCATGAATTTGGAAAAAATTCGCCGGTAGGGGCGCTGTAATAACGATTTTTGTGCGATTTTGAATATTGTACCATCCAAAAGTATATGAAATTATGCATAGAATTGAACCAAATTTTTATTTTAAGTTTTTGGATATGGCAGGTTAGTCCTCCCTGAATTTTTAAAAAATCTCCGTTAGAGGGCCATGTAACAGCGATTTTTGTGCGATTTTGAATATTGTACCATCCAAAAGTGTATAAAGTTATGCATAGAATGGAACCAAATTTTTATTTTAAGTTTTTCACTTTGGCAAAGAGATCATCCCTGAATTTGGAAAACATGCACCGGTAGGGGACGCTGTAACAGCGATTTTTGTGCGAATTTGAGTATTGTACCATCCAAAAGTGTATGAAGTTAAGCACAGAATTTAACCAAATTTTTATATTAAGTTTTTGTCTTTGGCAAGCAGATCCTCCCTGAATTTGGAAAACATTCGCCAGTAGGGGGCGCTGTAACAGCGATTTTTGTGCGATTTTTAATATTGTACCATCCAAAAGTGTATGAAGTTATGCATAGAATTGAACCAAATTAGGGATCGCTGTAATAGCGATTTTTGTGCCACTTTGAATATTGTACCATCGAAAAGTGTATGAAGTTATGCATAGAATTGAGCCACAATTTTTGTGTTTCTTTTTGGTCATGGCATGAAGGTCCTCCCTGAATTTGGAAACATTCCGCTGGAAGGGGGCGCTATAATTACGATGTATGTACCGTTTTCTTTATTGTACATTCGAAAAGTGTATAAAATTATGCATACAATTGAACCAATTTTTTTGTGCATGTTTTTGGCTTTGGCCAACAGGTCCTCCTTGAATTTGGAAATATCGCGCGGTAAAGGGTCTCTGTGATAGCGAATTTTGTATACTTTTCTTGATTTTTCGTAGTTCTATTGTCCATCGGCGGCTCGAACAAAAACGAACAAGCAAACAAATCTGTGTGAAAAATATGCGCAATAAACAGGTGAATATAGGTATGTATATGAAAATATAAAAAATTACCTTAGTTTTAAAGTATTCTGTTAAGTTTAGAAGGAAAAAATGAGATCGAAACAACGAATTTTAGGTTTTTGAAAATTTTCTTAAAATAGCACGTCGAAGGCGGATGTTTTTTTTAAATAAAAAATAGCGTCATTCTCATGAGTAGGATTTCAGCGGTAGATGACGCCTCTTTCTGTAATTAATGGCAGAATTGGAGCTGTTCACTTAAAGCGGTGGTCCAAATAGGACTACTCTCCAATAAATTGTTGCATTATTAGAGAAAGTAAAAAATAAAAATCACTAAATTTAAGCATCAAATTTGTTTCTATGGATAGGCAGAACGGAACAAAAACATGTCTTTAAATCAGATTATGAAATAATAGTTACCAGTACATATGCGGTTGGATTAATATAAAGTTTTATTTCATTAATTCAGCAGACATTGTTTTATGCAGAAAAAAAATTAACTAAGATTTTTTCCCCGTTTAATCGTTTTTGTTATTTTTATTTGGAAGTTGGAGATGCAAAATGTATGCATTTTTATTTTTATTTTGACATGTTTTTTAAGTGACGAGGGCGAAAACCATGCAAGTAAATATGGTATTTATTTATTGCACATCATTTGGCGTATTTTTGGCGTACCAGTTGGAGAGGGGACAAATCACTTCGGATATAATGCATTCATGGGAAGTTATTTTTCTTTGCTGATTAATTAAAGATATGAAATATACCATTACTAGCAAAACACGCGGCTTTGCTCGCGTAATAGTTCAAATATGCCAAGTGATATTTGTATGTCTAATTTTTATTCGAAGAAATTATATTTTTAGGAATAATTCAAAAACTACTAATTAAGCCACAGTTTGACTAAACTTCATTATTATACTGGATTAGGCAAAAATGGGACTTGAATTTAAAAAAAAAGAATTTAAACTAATTCAAATAAATGGTTATTTAGAATGTATTTTGAAGCTGTTTTGCTCATTTCGTACACTTATTTCAGTATTCATATGACTTCAAGTTTTCAATAAACCGTTCTTAGTACGTATTTATATCTTAAAACTTATGTCTTTTGGGATAGTGGCACCGACATAAAATATAGCCTATATTGCAGCAAAGGCTGTCACTATCATTTTGAAATCGTTATTTTTAAAATCGGTTCGGTTCTTCCCGAGATTGCGTAGAAATAGCATTTAGAACGTGTTTACAACGATTTTTGCGCATTTTGACCCCTTGCAAATTCGAATGTTTTAAGAAATGATCTTAGAGATCATTTATATCTTATAAGTAACTAACATTCCAAATTTCAGGTTTCTATACCCTTCAGTAACACAAAAATCGAATTTTTAGAACGTTTTCCCCTCTTGCACCCCCTTTGGGATAGTGGCACTGACATAAGAAATAGCCTATTTTCTAATAGGGCCTAACACCGTCGTTTTGATACCAGTACTTTTGAAGTCGGTTCGGTAGTTCCAGAGATTACCTCCTACACACAAGCAAACAAACTTTACTTCTTTTTAATATTAGTATAGATTAATTTCTATGGGAGAGAATGGGCGTCATAAGATTTTAATTATATGCTAGCTGTCTCGCAGACGTATTGAAAATTATAGATTATTTATAGTATAATTTTTTTATATAATTATGAGTAATTTATGGAAATAATATTGCATAAACGAACAAGAAAATACAATAAGTAAATATGTATAAATTTATTTACCAATGCAGATTGCCATTCATTTCAAAATTAACTAGGACTTCCCTCAGAGGGATTAGTCTGAGCGATATTACTGAGAACATAAATTTAATAATAACATGTGGAAGCAAAGAAAATGAGATGTTATCTTTAATTGTCCATATACTGCGATAAAATGAAATGATGAAAATAAACGAATCGTAGAATTACAAAATCTTATATATAAATTCGTATACACTGTTTAATAAAAATGGGAAATCAAACCATTCAAGACAGCCATGCATGGATATAAAATTGAAAGTACGCAATATATTAAAAGTAAAATAGAAAATGAAACACTAAATTACTTATATCGGAATTTTAACTGTATTAAATGATGTCAAGAGCATAATCAGACGCTCCGCACCAATTTGAGTAACTTTAAATGACAAATATATGATATTAAAAAGCAGTAAACCAACGTTTAAAATGCACAAATAATGGATGAAAAGCAGCAAACAGCTGTTTCGAATCTACAGCGAGATTCTTCTTCAGTGCAAGATAGGGAAAAAGGAACAGCGTGCTAGAAAAAGCAAGGCTGAGCCCTTTTTCCCTATCTTGCACTGAAGAAGAATCTCGCTGTAGATTCGAAACAGCTGTTTGCTGCTTTTCATCCATTATTTGTGCATTTTAAACGTTGGTTTACTGCTTTTTAATATTCCTGCACAAAGGCTATAATTGCTATTTTAAATATATGATGTTTAAAAAGAATGGACTATACTTTATATGGTGTGTGCTCCCCCGGAATAGTTAATATTGTACAATATCTGTTTTCCACGGATACAATGAGGTTGTCGATAACATTTAAGGAATTCTCTCCTCAAAATCTAATATAGTATCAAAGTACCGAATGCATCAACAGTGGCATGCAATGCTTCGCTAGAGTGTGTTTTAGATATGCTCGATCGGATTTAAATGATGAGTGTATGCTGGCCACTACATACGCAGTATTGTTTTATTTTCAAACATATTCTGCACAAGTTGAGCTGTATTTAGCATGTATTAAATAAAATAAATCTGCAATGATTACAACATAAAGTATGACACAAGATCTGAATATATCGTCTGCATAACTTTTGAGCTGTCAAAGTGTCATTTGAAGTAATTTACAAATCCATACATATTTATTCAGGTAATCATGCAAGCTAACATACGCCAATATGAACCCGATTATAAAATTTCACCAGAATAAGTTAATATATAAAAAAGCTACTAATGATAATTGAGAATATGACCTTATGATAAAATGTCTAGAAAAATGAATCGGATAAAAAATTCATATCACATTTAAAACGGCACTTCCCTCTGTTAGTGGCCTTGGCGAGAGAGAGAAAAGCCTAGAGAAGGATCTCTTTAACAAGTATTTTCGGGCAACCTACTCACTATTTCATACAGGTCTTTATTCAATATTTACACAATTTATTTAATGCTAGGTGGGTATCTATCAGTTTTGTTGCATTTAAATCGCATGTTTTGCGGAGGAAATGCAGCATTATGAAATATTTAAAGTTGCTGTACCTAATAATTCCAAATTAATGGTAATTGAGATCGCTTTCCGTTAATTTCATCTGTGTAAATTTTAAATTTTTTAGAAACCATTCATAGAGACAATTGTATATTTTAAAACTAACCCGAAGCAAAATTTCAAGATTTTGGGCTCAGCAGTAACACAGAAATACAAAATTTTTGAAAGTTTTTTGTTTTTGCACTGTTTTATATAGCGACATTTTTAGAAATTGTTCTATTGCGAGAATTTACGTCATGATAAATACAGCCATGTTAATTTTCATGTTTATATTCCTAACAATTCCATGTACTTCGTTACTTAGATCATCTTTAGATCTTTTTCCGCTTTGTTTAGTCTTTCTATTTTTTAGAATTCGTTCTACAACGATCATTTACATCTTATTAATTACTACCATGCCAAAGTTCTAGTTTCTAACCCCAACAGTATCCCAAAAATTTCAGTATTCCAAATAAATCATAGTTTAGAACCTTTCTAGAGATTTTTACGTTTATCCGTCAAATTGAACCTTTTAGAGAGCGTTCATTACGAGTATTTACATCTTAAAAGTAACTACCGCACCAAATTTAAAGTTTCTAACCCAATCAATATCACAGAAATCGCAATTTTATAACTTTTTTGGTCCTGCAGCGATGTGATTCTTGCACTGACATAAAATAGTCTTTTTTTCGGAGCAGAGATGGCCACTAACATTTTTTTTAAGTTGGCTATGTAGTTTCAGAGAAAACACCTCACAAACGTACAAGCATTAATAATATTATATACTTTATAATATTATAACGCTTTATAATATTAGCATTAGATGTACAGATACAAAAGCCATTTATCTGTTACAAACTAAAGTGACCGGCGTTGCTCAGAATTTGAAGGATGTTTGTTCCGAAAAATCAATTTCAAAATTTAACATACAACACAAAACAAACATTAAAAAAAGCAGTCGAAATGTTGTATGAATGAATCATATGAAAACGCTATATAAAAATGTATAAATGTATATAACAGACGCAAAAGAATACAGCTATAAATGAACTTCTTTCAATTTATAATTGGAGCAATAATGTTAAAATACGCCAATATTTCCCTAATCGGGTTTTTATCATGCTTCAATACATTTTTCACACTCATATGACGTTATACTATATCCACCACGTCCTTTATATTTCCAATATGAAGTAATATTTTCCTCTTTTACGTGGAAACCTTGAAATAGAAAAGTTATGAAGTTATATTCACTTTCATTTAAATTCGTCAAACCATTTATTTCATTTTCATATTTCACGTGAATATCTTGCAATAGAAAAGTTATGACGTAATATTCACATTTTTTAAAAATTCGTCAAACTATTTATTTCATTTTCATTTTTCACGTGGAAATCTTGCAGTAGAAAATTAATTGTTGTAGTAATAATTTTATTGTGTTTTTTAATAGTTGGCAACTGCTATAACGAAAAATGTTTAAATTTGATAAGAAATTGCTGTTAAATTGGTGGTTTTTTATTAATTAAAAATTAACTATAAATTATTTCGATTCCGGATTACTTTAGTTGCCTCGGCCATGTTTTAATACACATGTACGTATCTTTTCACAATTTTGGCTTCCAAATTGTGGATTTTTATAGAATTACAAACAGACAGATAGACAAGTTTCCATTTTTATATATCTCTCTATTCTAAAAAAAGTAACTAACGCTGTCACCGCCGCCGCCACCGGTTTTTAATTTTTTGTGACCGGAGGTCTTGCTTCGTTAATATTAAGAAAATTATTGCATACAAAAATATGAAAATCGGTGGTATTATAGCGAAATGTTTGATCAACACGCTAATGCATACAGTTTTCAAATCGAAGAATTATTTTAAGAGATATTTAATGCTAAAGTTGGACAAAATCGTCCCATTAAAAAAATATTTATAGGCGCAAAAGTACATGTGAATACATGTAATACATGTGAATACATGTAATACATGTGAATTTAATCATTTTTAGATCATTTTATTCAATAGAAAATCCCGGTGTGCAGATTTCATTATTTTTTTTAATTCGACTCATTTTTTGAGGATTTATTTCTATTTTAAATTCAAATATTCAGCATCTTGACTGATATTTTTTACATATTTTAGAAAATGGTATTAATTTAAACTGTTGCCAACTGTATAAACAGCGCAAACAATAATGTTTGCTTCAAATAAAAAAATTTACTCGTTACTATTATAAACAGGAAAAAACCTTTAAATTAGAATTACATAATTAGGTATAAAAAACAGGCACTTATTGGAAATTGCGCCATTAAAACTATATTTACATGTGAATTTTGAAAGAGAAAGGATATTGTAAAATGAATTCATTAACATGCGTTAGAAGTCTGAAATAGAAGAAATTGCGTCACATTATACTTATTATGCAAAATGAACAAAAAATAGTATTGCAAAACTGTTTAAATTTAAAAATTGCGTGAGACAAAATATTAGAGGTTAAATATTAGATTTTTTCAAAATTTTATTATTTGTCGTTTGATGTGAGGTGTTCAGCTATAAGAATGCAAATTTTCATGTCTCCAACATAATTAGGGGCTGAGTTAGAGAAATTGCTTAAAATACACAAGTTAGATCCCTGAGGGTTAAATATTAGACTTTTTCAAAATTTTATTATTTCTCGTTTCATGTGAGGTGTTCAGCTATAAGTATGCAAAATGTCATGTCTCCAACTTAATTAGGAGATGAGTTAGAAAAATTGCTTAAAATACAGAAGTTAGAGACCGGAGGGTTAAATATGACTTTTTCAAAATTTTATGATTTATCGTGTTATCGCAAGTGTTCAGCTATAAGTATGCAAACTTTCATGTCTCCAACTTAATTAGGGGCTGAGTTAGAAAAATTGCTTAAAATACACAAGTTAGAGCCCAGAGGGTTAAATATTAGACTTTTTTAAATTTTATTATTTGCCGTTTGATGTGTGGTGTTCAGCTATAAGTATGCAAATTTTCAAGTCTCCGATATATATAGTTTCTGAGAACGGGCTCTGTGACAGACGGACAGACAGACAGACAAAGGAGTGAGACAGGTAGGGTTTCGTTACATGAACGAAATTCTAAAAAGATGCTGCGGATGACTGTAACAACATCCTAAAATTACATTACCATCAGCGATCTAACAATCCCGAATTTAGTTTATATTCGTTTCATATATTCTTATTCTTTTGTGTGGCCCTGTAAAATAACTATCAATATTATATACAGTAAAACCTCTGAATAGCGGACACCCCGAGAATGCAGAATTTGTCCTCTATTTAGAGGTGTCCGCTACTGAGAGTAAAACATGTACAGTTATTTAAGAGTTGGTAATCGAAAAAATGTCCGCTAAATAGAGCTATCCGCTAATCGGGTGTGTCCGCTATGGAGGTTTTATCAGTAAAACCTCTGAATAGCGAACACCTCGGGAGGGCAGAGTTTGTCCTCTATTTGGAGGTGTCCGCTACTGAGAGTAAAAAATGTACAGTTATTTAAGGGTTGGTAATCGAAAAAATGCCCACTAAATAGAGGTGTCCACTAATCGGGTGTGTCCGTTATGGAGGTTTTACTGCATAATAATATCATCCTTTACAAGAAAATTGCATGCTGTATGATAGGCAGACAGACATCCAGAGAAAGGTAACCTCCCGGAGCAATAAACACTCATGTCTTTTGTCTTAATCATCCACAATTGTATGTCATACAACAGGCCAGATTTTATACAACAGGATAAAAACGGTCACCGTGGTACGGAGTACTGTATTATTATTTGTTTGCCCACCAAAACTGGTTGCCACGGGTTGTTGCAAGGTTTGTGATCACGTAGTTGAAACTGATCTATTCAATATTAATGCGTGCGTATTTTTTTTTTATTTGCTCCATGTGTTCAAACCAGTTGTCTACGAAAACATCAACCGGTGAAAGTGACGCACACCAAATTTCTGTGACGTATGCAGATAAATTGTGCTTTTTTATCAGTTTTTTGTATATAATTTTTAAACGGTTTGGAACTTATTTTTCATAGTAGGTGCATTCAGTAGGCGACCCTCATAGGTAACTTCTGGTGCAATCAGAAACGAAATCCGACAAATATTTTTTGAGTTATGCTTGACGAAAGGTTTTTATTAGGCTTTTTTTTTAGTAGGACATGGCGTTAATATCCATCGTAGTAGTAATGTGTCCGGACAGTAATATTTCGCTGAGTATTAGCCTTCGCTTCGCTCAGACAATTATAACAATTAAAGTAGTAACATAGATAGCATGTTACAATTTGAATTATTAATAATTCAGGATACTTTCACGAATAATACTTAAGAATAAGGATGTAGACTTCTAACTCCTAATCTTGTAGAAAGAGAAGCAGAAAAAAAATAGATATACATGTTCCACTCAGTATCGCGCATGTCCGGACTAAACAAGAATGCATACTGTATCCGATCCAAAAAGAATATCTAATCAAAGAAACGATATAACCAAGCACATTAAGATCGTTAAGAAAGATGGTAACCTATAAATAAATAGTTCATACTTGCTCCAAATGACAGTTTATATAGCTATTACAATTTTCTTAGCAATATTTACAACGCCGAATTATATTTATCGGTATCTGCTCATGTTGTTACATTAATACATATTAAAAACATACACACAAAAAAATTAAAATTAAATAATAAAAAAGTACTTCGGAATGAGTGATAAAATTGGGATCCGATGTATTTAATTTTTTTTTTTTTTCATTTTAAATTAGTTTTCTTTTTAGTTCAACAATGATCAGAATTTTCCTTCTATTTTTATTTATTTTCCATCCATAATATTCTTTTGAAAGTAGAAAGTACAAAACATAACATTAATGATTAAATCAGAATTTTTAAAACCACAACTATATATTATATTAATTTTTGTATGAATTATTTAACTTACAACTACCAAATTAGGGTTCAACTAGATATGGGGTTACAATATTTAACTCACACACTCGTTTAGACCCTTGCATGTTATTAGGTGCGTTATATAAATTATACTAGTAAATCTGCGGATCAGGAGCGTCAACGTCAGGTTTTAAAGTGATTGCTTTTTTAACTCACGTTGCATAATATTCAACATCCTACAATCCGCATTTTACTTTTTTTTTATAATATGTATATATTTAGCAACATATAAAATTCTTGGAAGGTTTCGAAAATTAGAAGGATTAAATAATACACAGTGTGACAATGATGTTCTGTAATTCAGAAGAATTACTTATTCTAGTATTTTTTTAGTTTCAAAAATGCATTTCTTCAGGGAGGCTGTGCCCCCCTGAACGCCCCGTAGTCTTATTAAATTTAAATTCATAATTTTCTATTGATTGGGCGAATGGTAATAGTGTATCTTGAATTTCGTTTTACACTTGAATTTTCTTCGGATAAGCAACAGAATTAACGATTTTATGTTACCGTAATATGCAAATAGCAATATTTCTATAATATGCAGATGTAATATCTAGTCTAAATAGATGCTATAAAATTGCTCAAGAAAATCACATACTGACATTAAACCAAAGTTATAAAATGCTAAAAGTGAATAAAAAGTACATTTAAAGGCATAAAAATACCCTGTAAGTAATAAACTGATTTCCATGTTTTGCATGCAAAATCGGCGACTTTGTGAAGATAAATATTGATTATAAAACTGTTTCTGTAGAACCTTTAAATATACATTTCGTAAAACAAAATGACGAGAATTCAAGTAGGGTAATTTCGGGATTTATGCCGCACATTTTTTTGAATTTGTGTATAAGGTCCCATGGGAGACATAAAATAAAAAAAAAATCATAATGTGTTATTTAATGTTAAATATACAACGCGTGTACTGCGACAAAAAAATTCAAAACAAATTATTAATATTTTTTAACATTTTTTTTTTCTAAAACATTACACTGCGGCGTGTCACCCATACATTCAGGATGAGACGCCGCACTTGTGCGGTAGTTATGCCGCGCTTGTAATAAGAACAGAATGAAATTATAAATAAAAATATTAAAAAATATATTCATATCTGGACTATAATTAACGATATAGTAACAAAATGAAACTAAATGAGTACAATGAAACGTATTAGTAGATTCAAATTAATAATTGTTGCCTACTTTCACTTTTAAAATTATCGACTTATATATATATTTTTTTTTTACATTAAATTTTAATTGTTATTTGAGCAACAACGTAACATCAATGTATTAGAAAGGGAAAGGGTCATTCCATGTCAGTTCAGGCAGGCATGTAACCCACCATCACAGATTTTGATGAAACCGCCTGTGTGTGTTCCTTTTATTAAGATATGATTCCCAGTATTTTTTTTTACTCCTTGGTCAAATAGTTTTTGAGAAAAAAATTGTCAAAATTTTGAAAAACTGCCGTCAGTTGGCATTCTTGACAGCTCGGTTTTCAAATGTAGCATGTCATATATATAATCATATTTCAATATCTACTCTACAAATCATCTTCAAATAATTTATGCATAATATTTAGGGTACGCAGCTTATGAAAAGAATATATTGTTACGCTTATAACATTTTAAGTGTGTCTAAAAAAATATTTAAACTTTGAAGTCGTGAATTTTTTATAAAAAATAATGCATTAACAAAAAAAGCATTATCAACAAAAGGCGGTATTTTTATTAAATTTATTTTTTGTGGCAGATATACTGAAAGGTGTCCTTTACCTGATTCTGAAATAAAAATAGTGGGATTTTGGGTGTTTTTGGTAGTATTTCCTATTTAAAAATATTTTGAGGTGCATTTCTAATCAAATCAAGCAGAGTCATTCCATGTCAGTTCCCCTAAGCCATTTAATCACTGTCATAAATTTCAATGAAATTGGGTTTGTTTATAGCTTATTTTAAGACGTAATCACCTTTAATTTTCTTGATCGTAAGTAAAATATTTTTTAAGATAAAAAATATCAAAATTTTGAAAAATTGTTTTAAAGTTTTTTAATGACAGTTCGATATTTAAAGACTGCATTAAAAAAGAAAAAAGTCATTTCAATATAAAATCACTAAGTAAGTTTCAAATAATGTATATGTGACAAATAATGCAGGCAGATTATTATTAATTGTTGTTTGTCATGTTTAAATGCTAAGAGTGTGTTTAATCTTGTGAATTCTTAAAATCAAGAATTTTGTGAAAAATAATGTGTTAATCAAACATTTATTATTAACCGAAGGCAGGCTGTTATTACTTTTTTTAATTGTACGTAAAAATATCTTTTCAATAGTTGTAAAATAAAAATAGTGAAAATATGAGCAATTTTAACAAAATTTTCATAAAATGTGAATGTTTAATGATAAATATTGAAGCTTTTCATGCTAAGATGTACTATAATGACTACGATATCATGTATTGCTACTCTTGCTTAAATATAATACATACAATAATAAAATAACAAATATTATTTACAGCAATAAAAATTAAATTAAATAGTACCAGTTCCTTTACCAACACTACATTGCTCAACAGCCGACTCTTATTGAAAAATACTTTCAACTGTTCAAATAATAAATAAACTGCATTTAAAAATCTTAATATCAACTTATTATCTTAAGACGATAATAATAACTAAACAACATAATGAATTTATGAATCAGTTTTTAATTGAAAATTCATGAAATGGTCCCTTTAAATGTTGTTGTTCATCGAGTAAATCAAAACAAATTATAAAAAAAACAAATAGTGAACCTAATATGATGACTGCAATAACACTTCTAACAAAACTAATTAATTCATTACCATCTGAAATCAAACCCGAAAGATCAAAAAGAAAAAAAAATCATCTGTAGTGCGAATGTGACATACTCAGTGGTTGTTGAGATAGGAATGTCTTTGTGACATTTTCACCTGTACTTCAATAAAATATAAACATGTAAGCTTTTTTCATTCATCCAAATTAAGTAAAACAATTATAAAATTTTGTTGTCATTACACCAGATGTTAAATTTTTCGTTACATACTATTAGATAAGTTCTTTACTTTTAGACATTATTTACATAATATCATAAAATTTACTATATGTATTTTCTGTAAGTGTATAAACAATATATATATATGCTTTATTAAACATAAATGAATAATTTTTAAATAATTTGTTTGAGAACAGGGATATATATACACACATATATATGTTGAAAATCCATCTTTCAGCAATATTGTGGTGAAATAAATCAAATTACCGTAATTTCCGGTGTATAGCCCGCGGATCAAACAATCGTGTTTCGACCCAGAAATTTTTAAAAATAAAATGTAACTTTTTAGATCACAGTAAATATTGGTCTTCAAATACTGAATAAAATTTCTGGGTCCAAACTGAATTGTTTGATCTGCGGGCTATACACCCAAAGTTACGGTACATATCATTAGAAACTGAATAAAGTTACAAAAGTGCAACTCATTAAGTTTGAAATAATTTTTTAGATATAGTTATTTGAAAAATATAAATATAATGGATTATGCATTTTTTTGCATATATTTACAGCACAATACGTCAAAAATTTCTTCAAAAGAGTGAAATTTGGTATTTTTTTCAATATTAGCAGCTGAATGCTAAATTTTCAATATTAACAGCCAAATATGAGTTTAAAAATTAGGACTGTCATTTTGAAAATTTCTATTGGGCGGTGAGGAGCTAGTGATTTTTCTTTTTTTTGGAAAGGGATAATTGCTCTTCGTCCTAGAAGTTTTAGTAAAAAACAATATTGTTTATTTTTTTCCTTAAGAAACGAACATAAAAGATAATTTGAAAAATAAAATAAATGTATAAATAAAAATATTTCCAGGGATGATACATTGGATAGATTTTACATCTGAAAATATTGATAATTTTAAATATGATTTAAATACTACTAAAACCAACCAAAATCCCACTATTTTTATTTCAGATCCAGTTATAATGTAGTATTATGCACAATTTAAAATTAAAAAATTAGTCATAGAATTTTCAAGCCTCTGATTGATAAAGATTTTTTAATAATTTCATTATTTTTTGTAAAATATTTTTGATTTCAAAGATTATACAATTTTTTAGACACATTTAAATATTTTTTAACATTACAGCAATATTTTTTTGATAATCTACATACTTTATTTACCTTGCTTAAATTATTCGAAGAAGATTTCTTTATTAGTTATTGAAATATGATTTTATATATAAAATGAGGCCTTTGAAAATTGAACAATCATTAATGGCAACTCGTGGCATTTTTCCAAAACTTTGATAATTTTTTATCATGTTTTCACTATTTTTATTTTATAACCATTTAAAAGATATTTTTACGTACAATTAAAAAAAGCAATAACACCCTGCCTTCGGTTAATAACAAATTTTTGATTAACACATTATTTTTGACAAAATTCTTGATTTTAAAAATTCACAAGATAAAAGACACTCTTAGTGTTTAAACATGATAAAAAACAAGAAATAATAATCTGCCTACATTATTTGTCACATATATATTATTTGAAACCTATTTAGTGATTTTATATTGAAATGACTTTTTTTTTTTTTTAATGCAGTCTTTGAATATCGAACTGTCATTAAAAAAATTTAAAACACTTTTTCAAAATTTTGATATTTTTTATCTTAAAAAATATTTTACTTAGGATCAAGAAAATTAAAGGTGATTACGTCTTAAAATAAGCTATAAACAAAATTTGTGACAGTGATTAAATGGCTTAGGGGAACTGACATGGAATGACTCTGCTTGATTTGATTAGAAATGCACCTCAAAATATTTTTAAATTGGAAATACTACCAAAAACACCCAAAATCCCACTATTTTTATTTCAGAATCAGGTAAAGGACACCTTTCAGTATATCTCCCACAAAAAATAAATTTAATAAAAATACCGCCTTTTGCTGATAATGCTTTTTTTGTTAATGCCTTATTTTTCATAAAAAATTCACTACTTCAAAGTTTAAATATTTTTTTAGACACACTTAAAATGTTATAAGCGTAACAACATATTTTTTTCATAAGCTGCGTACCATAAATATTATGCATAAATTATTTGAAGATGATTTGTAGAGTAGATATTGAAATATGATTATATATATGACATGCTACATTTGAAAACCGAGCTGTCAAGAATGCCAACTGACGGCGGTTTTTCAAAATTTTGACAATTTTTTTCTCAGAAACTATTTCACCAAGGATAAAAAAAAAATACTGGTGATCATATCTTAATAGTAAGAACAAACACACGAAGTTTCATTAAAATCTGTGATGGTGGGTTACATATTGATATTTTACTGCCTGATTTGATGTGGAATGCCCCGAAAAGAAAAAATGTGAAATTGTGTTTACATAATTCATTTGTTAACCCTTTTGGGACCGGTGTCTTTTACACAAATTTTTATTTGGCTGGTACCACTTTTTTTAAAGAAATTATCTTTACTTAAATAATCATGAAAATGCTCTAATTAAACAAAGCAAATAACACTTTTCTTTTTTACTGGTGCCAGAAATAAATTTTGTAAGTTATTTATGTAGGTGCTTATACGCAACCATGATCCCGAATGGATTAAGAGACCTGTTTTTTCGACTACAATCTACAGAAAAAGTGTCCAAAAAGTACAGACTTTACGTAACTACATTTAAACGCATGATGCAACGAAGCCAATTACACTTCATCTTTTTTGGAGCAGTTTGCAAAGAACGTCTGCGTTACGCGTAATCCAATTTTTCATTATTATCATCTTGACTTGCATCTTTCTTGCCCTTCTTACTTTTTATTTCCCCCTTTTTCTCCTTTGGTTTTAGTAAACTTGATAACATGCATAACAGGGTTAGTCTGTGCAAAAGAAAAATAAAAGTTAATAACATTTAATCCTCCTGTACAAAAGAAACTGCGGCATATATACCGGAATAGCAGTGCGGCATGAATCTCATTTTACATGGTGCAGACGTCGGCCATCACAGTTACCTGTCATCGCTAAGGGGAATGGTGTAACCATGCACACAATACTCTATATAAGCACTACACTTACTTTTGACTTCGAAATCATGCATGCATTTAGTAATTAGTGTATGAAAAGTATTTAAACATAACGTGTTTGAAAATTTGGACAGTGAAATCATGCACTTACGACAGTTTAAGGATTGTACTTCTACAAGTAAACATCAAAATGGGATTCACGCTATACGCTGGTTAAAATAATCTCATTGCGCACCTATACTGTGCGTTTGATGACCATCTATCGATAATTACAAGAAATACAAGGGGTGCGGCATCTATCCCGTATGCGGTGACTCTCCCGGAGTTACCCTATAATGCGCTCTAATAAAAAGTGTCATCTGTGAACGTGCATTATTTTATTCTATTGTTTTTCATTTTGCAAAGTATTTCTTCTCATATTCTCAGATCTGTTTATTAAAAAATATTTTTATACCTTTTAAATGCACTTCTTTTCACTTTTAACAAGTTAAAACTTCAGTTTAAAAACATCGTAACCTACTCGATAGCAATAACATGCAAAAATCACCAAGAATAGGCATATTTGGAGACTTTTAAATCTACTGGATAATCAGTCATCATCGTATCCACTGCTAATTTCCTAAATCGCATCAATTTGTAGCTATAAAAAATTATTTGTGATAGTCTTTTAATAGTATCTCCATTAAATTAATAATGTAACGTTGCTAACATAGTTAATGTTTGACGCAAAGCTATATTGCACACTAAATTATTAAAGATTAACTAACTTTTTATTTCCCTCAGCAGACTTAATTTTTCGTAATTGAGATTATTTAAGTGATTTTTGTTTATAGGCTATAAAACGCAGTTGCAATTGGTAACTGACAAAAGAAAAAAAAATGAAATACGTATCATGTCAAATAAGTAATATGATAGAACAAAATAATTTATATTATTGTAAAACATGTATAAAGTTCCGCAAAAATTCATACACCTAATATAAAAAATCCGACTAATATATTAACAAAATATCAAAATAATATAAATAATTTAAAACCCTTATTTGTTAATTTCAGCATCCATAATTTACCATTTAAATACATTAATCAAATACGTCATTTTTTTTCAACAAATAGAAATTTGAAAATCGTCTGAACTGCCATAGGAAAGCAATATTGTGCGAAATAAAATGATCTATGTATTCCGAACGAATGAACCAAATTTAACCAAGAACAATACAGCTATATCCGGGGCCTCACCAAGATGCCTTCTTAATTTCAAACTAATCGGACGCTTTTTACGGCAGTTATCGTGGGACAGACAGACTAACTAACTAACTAACAAACAAACAGACGGAAACCTAAACTTTTCGAGTCTCCACACTAATTGTGTTATTATGGTGCTATTACACGAGGAGTCAAAGTCGCTTGAAATCTCAGGCGTCTCCATGCTATTCCTATTGCTACATTGGAGTCGCTTTGAAAGCAAGCAACTTTTTTTTTTGTCGGCGCGTTTTTGACGGCTGAAACGAAGCGAGTGGCCAGTAACAGTCAATCAAATGCTTATAAATCTGACGATTATCCACCTGAAACTTACATATTATCCAATCATTTCATTCGCTATTTGGGAAAAGGCTTTTCTATCGTCTGATTTCCAAACATTTGATTGGCTGTTACTGGCGTTTCGCTTCGTTTCAGTGGTCAAAGACGCACCGACAGAAAAAGTTGCTTGCTTTGGAAGCGCCACCCCTGGAGCCATAGGAATAACATGGAGACGCCTGGAATTTCAAGCGACTTTGACTCCTCGTGTAATAACACCATAATAACACTATTACACGAGGAGTCAAAGTTGCATGAAATTCCAGGCGTCTCCATATTATTCCTATGGCTCCAGGGGAGTCGCTTCGAAAGTAAGCAACTTTTTTCTGTCGGCGCGTCTTTGACGCCTGAAACGAAGCGAGTCCCTAGTAACAGCCAATCAAATGCTTGGAAATCTGACGATGGAAAAGCCTTTTCCCGAACAGCCAATGAAATGCTTGGATGATACCTAAGTTTCAGGTAGTTAATACGTAAGTTTCAGAAAATCTGACTGGTCGCAGGCGACTTTTGTCGCTTGCAATTTTTACGTGTAATAGTGTTATTAGTATTATAGTGTTATTACGTTTATAGTGTTATTACGTTTATAGTGTTATTAGTGTAATAGTGTACATGTAAAAATTGAAAGCGACAAAAATCGCCTGCGACTCGTCAGATTTCCTGCAACTTACGTATTATCCACCTGAAACTTACGTATTATCCAAACATTTCATTGGCTGTTCGGGAAAAGGCTTTTCCATCGTCAGATTTCCAAGCATTTGATTGGCTGTTACTGGCGACTCGCTTCGTTTCAGGCTACAAAGACGCGCCGACAGAAAAAAGTTGCTTGCTTTCGAAGCGAATCACCTGGAGTCATAGGAATAACATGGAGACGCTTGGAATTTCAAGCGACTTTGACTCCTCGTGTAATAACACCATAATAGCACTATAAGCCTTCACTGACGTTTCGGCAATAAATACGTAGCATCTTTAGTCGTCGTCTGGTCCGTCCGTCTATGCGCATATATCAGCGCAATAACTACCCAATCGAATGATTTGAAATTTAATATATATAATCGTTGCAGAATTTCGTCGAGTCTTTTCAAGTTTTATTAAAATTGAATCGAAACTTAAAAGATATTAATAAATTTTTCTGCATTCTATTATATCCTAGTATCATGCGTAATTAATTCAATGGTATCTAATGACAGGTAATGAATGTAGGTTAACATGCCGATTAAGTACTATTTAAGAATGAGACCTATTATTTCCGTATTTCTGAATTTAAAATGTATAATCGTAATAAATTTTGCATTCATGCATTTTTGCATAACGGAGCAACAACTATTGTACCAAGATCGGAATATTTATAAAACTAGTTACAGCACGACCCACTTCATTTGCCAAGCTTGACGTAGAACTTTTGACTTGTTATTTTCTAAACTTTTTATACGAATGTTATAGAAATGCCATTTCAATTATTATCCCATACAAATAGCGTAAAACTTATGCGATATACTTGAAAAGATTGACACCATCATTGGTGCAATTTTTTATAGTAGATACAGGTCAAATTTTATAGAATTCTGAGAAGTTTTTATAAGATCTAATTAAAGAAAATTAACAAAAAAAAAAAAAAAAAAAAAAAACCTCAAAAGTATCTCAGTACCGTTCATATTTTTTATTGTGGTGTTTATCGTTTTACAAATACTTTTTTAGACTATAATTTATACTATATATTTTCATTCAACGCATAGATTTCACAAATGCTCAAATGAATTTATTCTTTTATAAATATTTTCGGCATTTTCATAAATCGTAAATAAAGACTTAATATAGTTGCCATATAAAGGGTTGCATGAATTTATAGAAAAACTAGCAGATTTACCTGTCTTCGCACGTGTCAATAATTATGAGTTTTCCATTTAAAATAAATTAAAACGAAATAATGCGGCAATCACAATAACTGAAATTTGTGCATTCCCATCCACAAATCTTTAAAGAGACAATCAGAAAACATGACTTTATTGTCTCTCAACCATAGTAATTCCCTGCGCCCACCGTGTCTGAGTGGATAAGACACCACTCAGAGCACTCTCGCTTGAGAGCGTAGGTGGGGGACGGGTACGAATCCCGCCGGTTCTGTTGCACACTCTTTGTGAAGCCCCCAGAATGTAATTATCTGGTGGTGTAAATTTTCTTGTGCTATCTCGTTCCTGTATATCGACGATGACTTATAAGCAGGCCCTGGTGTGAAGCACACGAGTCTAATGTATGTGTTCAATAAAACAAACAAACCGTAAAATCCCTGAGCTTTAATAATAGAATTTAATAATTATAATTTTAATAATAATTTAATTGTAATAATTTTAATAATAATTAAGAATTTAAAAATTTAGTAATAGAATTTAATAATAGAATTAACAATCGTTTACTTTGAAGAGTGTAAGAGAAAAATATGTGATTTTCCTGACAATACGAAAAAAAATCTACTAAATCGCCCAGCATTTAGTGAAATTCTCTTTGTATGTTATATATCTGCATTATAAACTAAAAACACAATGGCAGTGCCCATAAATTGTAACCCATAAATTGTGCCATTATAGCAATTTTTCTAATTACTAAGCATAACACAATTTCATTTTTTAGAATGTTTAAGAGAAAAAAGTTATTTCAAATAAAATTTGTTTGAAAATTGTCTCTCAACTTTCTGATTTCAATGGATTATAAAGTAATTTTCAAGAATGGATACTTTAAAAGTTGCGTGCAACCCGATTATCAAAGACGAACCTATTTACTCTTAATCATGTAGTATAAAGAAAAGATGAGTAACGCTGGCATCATATTTTCGGAAGCAACAACCTAACACAACAATAAATTTCCCTTTTACTGCAATTTAACCTCTAAACGTAGTACATTCGATTGTACCAAACTCTTATACAAAACAAAAGTACTTTTAGTAATGTTTGTTTGTAATGTTTATCTCAATTTATAGATCTTTTATGGATTTTAAAGTAATTTTCAAGCATGGATATTTTTTAAATATACTTGCAACCCAAATACAAAAGATTAACTCAATTGATCAAAAACATTGTAAAAAATTCAGAAATTGTTTGCTTTCGTATAATATTTAAAAACTAAATTGGCAAACGAAATTAAAACTCCAAAAATAAAATAAAATAAAACACGAATTTAACAGATATCAAATGAAACTACTCAAAATAATCTGATAAGTATGTAAATTGCAAATGGGAATTTCTTTCCGGCTGTATATACAGTATAACTTCAAAAATCCAGCATCATCGGGCCGAGACTATGCGGATTTTTGAAAATTCAGGATTTTTGAACGAATGTCAAAAGTAGTAACTAGGAATATTAAAAGTACTACTATATCTTAATGGTGCCTTTATCCAAAATTTATTTCATTATTAAATGATAATTATGTAAGAAAAAGAGAAAATTAAGTATAAAAAACAATTACATTAATTGATATTTTCTATGTTACAGAAAAAAAATATAATAAATAGTGAAATTATTTCTTCTCGTGTAATTTCGGACACATCGATGTCAATTTTGTTTGCTTCAATTTTTTTGACCGTTTTTTAACAAGTTTTTCTTGTATTTTATGCAAATGAAGAATTGCTACTACGGATCAATTTCGGGAATAGTTTTCTCTAAAGCAGATATTAATTTTGAAGTTAAATTTACGCATTTTTTTAGTGACACTTTTTCTTCTACCTGTTGTTCATCGTCGTCTTCGGAGCTGTTAATAGCATTATCGACAGTTCTATTTCGCTCAGCATCAGAAGAACTTGTTTAATAGTTTCCATACCGTTCTTGAGCAACAGTGCAGCTCCCAGAAGATACACTCTGACAAATGAGAAAAAATGTCAATTTTTTGTTTTCATTTTACTTTCGATTTTGAAGTTTTCAAATCATAAAAAATTGCTATTTTTCTTCTACCATAACTTGAAAGTGTAAAAGAAAAAGGGAGGGAAACAAGGGTTTTGATGCCGGATTTTTGAAGTTGTCGGATTTCTGAATGCCGGATTTTTGAAAGTTACACTGTAACTTGAATTCTTCAGAACGGATTTCCATGCGTCTTGCACTATTAGTTTTTCAGGAAAGAATTTAGTGTGTAACATATTTTTCCGTTGCTTAGTCATATAATTATAGGAAAAGTTATGTAATCATGTGAACCCAGTTATGAAATATTAGTCTTATTACCTGAATGCAAAATGATGAATTATTTTTATTTCTTTAAGTACTAACGGGTTAGTCTTCAGCAATCAGACAGTGCACTAGTTGGCGTATTCGTATTTTAATGACTGTGCATCACACCTATTATGACATGCAGTTTTGTTTAAAATAATACAGAATGACTTATGTTTTAAGCGAATATGTGGCATGCAACTCGATTACAAAATACTAACCTGCAATAATGCTTAAGGTGGTTCTCCAGTTACCTGTTCAACAACGCGAAACTCTCTGACACATTTTCTTACTCATTAAACGTAAAGGCTTAAAATTTATACGCCTCACTATTAAAGCGATTTGGAACTGAAATAAGTTTTCCATTTTTTGATAAATAAATTACTTATCCAGTTATGAGCAATTGTGTTCACGTGACCACCAGTTTTTGTCCTTTAATGCGATGTTGCGTCCGGAATTCAGTTCAAAACACCAACTGAAAAATCTTTTACCTTTACCAAAAAAATGGAAACTATCTTTCGATTACATAGTTTTTAAATAACAACTCCTGCCAAATTCATACGTGTCCAAACAAAAAGAAATTAAAAAATATGTCAGAAAGTTGCTCCTTTGGATTTGAGAACAGCCTTAACTTGACGTTTATGAAAAAACTCACATTTTTTGTTTTAACTTTGGAACTCGCGAAATTTCAAATCAGAAAAAGGATGTTGTTTTGACTCGTTGTGGTAATTCTTTTAAATTTTAAAATTAAAATATAAGTTTCCTTTGTCACGCGGAACAGAACTATACGATTTCTCACAATACGGGAAAAATACAATAAATGCATCCAAATGAGGTAGCAAATACTGAAATTTTATTTGGAAAATTTGAAATTTTATTTCCTTAAAATTAAAATCTTCATTTTACGTGTAATTGTAAGCTTTAATTAAAGTATAAATCAAGAGGGTTTCCACTCGAAATAAAACATCACTCATAATAAACATCATTCAATAAAACATTCTCTCTTTTTACTATAAATCACAGACAATGTTATCGCTTAAACTGAGCCAACACAACACTTACTTATAACGTATAGCTATAAGATATGTCTGTAGTGTACAATCGAAATAGTAAACGAAATATAGGAGCCATTTATTTACAGTGACTTTGACTACATACTGAAAAGGTTTGATAGAATGTGACGTCATGTCTAGCCTTTTTTTTATTTTTCCTAAATTGTTTTCATGAAATTTGACTAGTATTAAAGTAGATGTTTCAATTAAAAAAAAAAAAACATTCAAATTAAGGTACTGCGTCATTTTACCGCTCTTATAGTTAAAGTTTTTATTTTATATATAAAAAAATGTGCACTTTCTGTTTAGAAGGACTTCAATTTCAAAAATGCAAAAATATAGCAAGAAAATGTGAATATTTATTGGCAAAGAAAAACAAAATACACGCATTACTATTATTTTTTTTTTCGTCTTACTGTGGTCATTTTTTAGGGTGTGGTAGCAAGGAAAGAAACGATTGAATTAGGAAATTCAAAAAGAGATAGTTCTATAATGTTAAATTATGGAAGGTGGTAGAAAAACGGGATAAAGAGTGGTCTGATGATTTTACGTAATTTACGATGAAAATACGTAAATTTTAAGTATTTTTAAGAAGATGATAAAATTTAATCAAATGAAAATTCCAAGTTTATAGGGATTTTTTATGTACATAAACTTACGGAGATATATTTTTTAAACGTACATCATTGGCATCTGACGTCTACTTTCTGATGGTGAAAACGATATTTGATTAATTATATTAGGTAATGAGTAATCACGCTTCAAAATTTTCCTATATGTTATCATGGGATTTCGCGATCGAGGAGTTTCAGTGAAGTGGCCCCTTAAAGAGGAACATTGGCTTTCATCTTATGATTTTATTTATTTAGTTCTAATATATTTTATAATTTAATAAAAGAGAAAGGACTACATTAAAAGGAAGAAAAGAGCATAACGAAATGTCCATTTAAAAGATAACTTTTGAACCCTTTGAAGGACAAATAATTGCGTTACTATAATGTCGAATTCACACCGGAATCATTCAAAAAATTTATTGTAATATAAGGAAAAGCAATTTTGCGGCTTTTTTCCACCAAAGTCAGAAAGGTAAAATTTAATAAATTTTTTCTGGTGCAAATTTTCATTAATCTTAGGTGGGATATAATATATCCCACCGCCCCTCAAGGACTTGATGAATTACAGTACTATTGTCCTACTAACGGTTCTCAAGTCCACTGCTCAACAGGCCTAAAACTTTGTGACACATTTACTGTCTCATTTTTAAAAGTAAAGGTTAGAAAACCGGCATAGCTGACTATGAAAGTGATTTTGAATCGTAAGATGCTTTAATTTTTTTTTTTTTCTAATAAATAATTTATCGAGTTATAAGTGATTTCGCGTCATGTAATAACCGGTTATTCTCCCTTCGCTGACTGGTATTTCTCCTTTCGTTTGGAAATTCGATTCAAAACGTCACCTTTGACAGTGTCTTCAGTAAGATCATTTGTGTTTACCAAAAAATGGAAAATGCCTTTCGATTACATAGTTTCTGAATAACAACACCTGACAATTTCATGCGATTCCGAAGAAAAAGGAATTAAAACTTGAGTCATAAAGTTGCGTCATTGCATTTGAGAACAGCTTTAATTATTATCTTACTATCCTATTACTATAAAATATCCTATGCAGTTTTATGCACTTGTGTCAAGTTATAATTCAAAGTACTGCTATGTTTATCAATTTTCTCCCATTAGCGAAACTCTTCCTGACATATTACTGAAATATTTTTCTTTATAATACAGTTTTGGGAATAAATTTCACGACATTTTCTGGCAGTCTACTTCAATTAATTTTTATTTATAAAAGTTGAAAGCATTTTAAAATTCTGTGAATAAAGAATATTATGAAGCATGTATTTTACTTTAATCTAAAAGTTATATTTATCAGTGTCTAGAACAACACTCAATATTTAAGAAGAAGATTTGCATTTTAAATTTTGAAGCCAAGCTCTGAGAAAATATTGCTTTATGTTATTATAAGTACTTTATGAAATATTTTTAAATTATTTTTTCAGAGATAATACTAATTACTGCCTTTGTTTATAAAGAAATTTTATTTAAATATATTTTAAAGAATATCCATTAAGCTAATTTAGGATTAGATGTGCACTTTATTTTGGAAAACAATTATTTCTTTTAGTTGTATAATTTTTTTGAACATCAAAGTCTTAAACGTGACTCAAAGAAACAACGCTTTAAAGAAAGTTCTAGTAAACTTAATATAAAAATAAAATACAGTCTCACTCATATGCGTTTTAAGGGACTTATTTAAAATGGCTCATAATTGTAAGGTCTTTATGTTCTAGTTCTTTTATGCACAATACACATTACATCAGACAAAAATTATTTTAAAATACCATAATATGTTTCATAATATTTCGTATATATTAAAACATGAGTAATTGTATACTTTAGAAAAAAAATTGCTTGAACTTTAGAATTTACATTCACTGGAATTTAAAAAATACACTTAACGTAAAATTTTACTTTACATCGAAGAAACATTAATCGTGCTTATAGAATAAAATGCGAATCCAGTTTATTATTAAAAAGCCAGCAATATAAGATTATTTCTACTAGGCAGCGTTTGTAAAAAAGTCTTTATTAACTGATTAAAAAGTATATGGTATTGGATGTTACATCAAAATAGTGCAAGCAGCATTTTAATAGTTATCCCAAAAAACACATAACTTGGGGGCGACT
Organism: Maratus speciosus; assembly: GCA_963932465.1. Taxonomy (NCBI): domain Eukaryota; kingdom Metazoa; phylum Arthropoda; class Arachnida; order Araneae; family Salticidae; genus Maratus; species Maratus speciosus. The sequence continues at coordinate 178,181,570 of OZ010792.1, forward strand.
TCGTTAGTCTTGGCCCTAAGCTTTGAGGCAGTCGAGTGCAATTCAAGCTCGGCATGAAAGATCTTCGCTGACTTGAATCGCCATACCCTCGCGTATTTCGAGCATACATGCATCATTTTGCCGATATTTATTTCATGTATGGGGCTAAGCAAGAAGATGGCTCACAACCAACGTACGTTCAACAGCCCTCGAGATTGTCAACGGACTATTCTCTACTGTGCGTAATATACTGCTTTTTCCACTGCAGAAATTCTGGGATATCTTACAGTACCAAAACTGGAAGCATAAAAAGATCCATTCGCTCACAGCTCCCAATGAAGACGCTCAAATGTTCGGGGATACGGCCGAATCCTACACGGGATTCGTGCCATGTTTTGAGCCTTTGAGCAACCACTCCATCTCCTTGTTTCGTCCCATACATTGAAATGCATGTCGACAAGCACCGCATTGGTATACCGATGCATGTTGCTCGAAATCCGTGAGAGTATGACGATTCAAGCCAGCAAAGCGGTTTCATCCACCGAATTTAACAGCGCCCTCTACCGCCTCAATGCTGCATGACTGCACCCACATTTCTATACAAAATCTGCTCATTTAGGTCCCTCTACCAGCCTTTACACTTCTGAAAAAATTTTGAAACACCCTGTATAATAAACGTGAAGAAAATTTAAGCATTTTATTTTAAATTTTTGTTTTTTATTTTTTACAATTCGATAACTGATTATGATAATGGTGCAGTAAAATACAATGATAGAAAAGTATATATTGCGGTACCACTTTAAAAAAAATACAAAAATCTAAATGCTTCAAATGCTGATAAGTTGATATCTAATTTTTTTTTTTTTTTTGGAAGCAAGGGATTTCAATGCGCTTTGGAAAAAGATTTATCTTCGCGAGAGATTCACAGTGAATTTTCTATTATATTAGGGGATAGGGGATTTGTATATTTATCTTACAAGCCTAAAGAAAGTTTAGCAAGTCCTGTGTTAATGCATGTTTTATTCTATTGGGATAACGACATGTGCATTTTTTGTACTAAAATTTATCTTACTTTAATACAGAAGTATACTGAATTTTTATCCAAAATAATAAGTTTCAATGTATTCGGGTAATATTTGATTCTCAATTAATAGAACAAAGATTGGGAATGATAAATTCATCAAGGAAAATGATTTTTGTTTATGAAAATTAGCCTAGCAATCTAATTAATTAACCAAAAAGATACAAGGTGTTTCAAACTACAAGCTGAACATGACTTTCCATTTAAAACATTAACGAAATTAAACATATTATTAGCGATATTTACATCAAATTAGATTTTTATAAAAACTCGTCGCATCATGGGAAGTCCTCGGAATGCATAATCGTTTAGCCGAAACATGGTATGTACGTAAAGTATATATGTATAAACAAGAACGGATAATCGTGCATACATCATGAAACACTTTCCAGAAGACTCCGAAATCTATAAAAAACTTACTGTTTAATAAATTGAAAGAATATGACTACATAAACAATTTGTAAAACGCATAACACATTTGAAAACCTAATTTCAGCAAATAACAGAAATAGTCAAAAAATATAGGAATTGTTTTGAGCAGCCCTGTCTATTATCTGTAAATTTCTATCACTGCATTGCATGGTGAAATTTTGTTTAGGAGGGAATCACCTAGCACAATTAAAAATTCCATTTTTGCAATATTCATCAACAATTGAAAATGTGCAAGTGTTCTGTAACGCGATATAATTGAGAGAATGACGCCAAATTTTATAAGAAGACTAAACAAGACGGGATACGAAATATTCTGTAAAAACAATTTTGTTCCAAAAGTCAACGCTAGGGGAATATGTGGCGCTGTGTAACAGAAAAGAGAGTTTTAAAAAATTCAGAATCAATACTGAAATAAAAATATCTTTTATTTAGCACATTTAATGATTTTAGCATTGATTCTGCATTTTTTAAAACACTCTGCTACACAACGTCTCTGTTACTCTGTTACAAGACACCCTCGCTGTGACTTTTGGAACTATTTTTCTAAAGATATTTTTTGTGTAGACCTCCACATGATCTACTATAGAAAGTATACATCAAGTAATATGCAAAAAAATGTTAAATTTTTAAAACGTGTCCACATCTGAACACGCACTATCTGCAATTATTGTCCACATTTATTGTCCAAAGTCTTTAACCTTTTGATGCACCTGTGAATGAATGATAAATGTTATGCACGCCATGTTCTATAGTAAGCATTTTGTAATGAACCTAGGATATTTATTTTGATTTCAATATGTTTAAAATAGTATAGAATCATTCCAGTACGGCAAAAATGTTTTCCCCCATAGGCTGTAATGTAACATATTTCTTTGAGAGACCCTATAAATGGATTATAAACAATACGCACTTCATTTTCAGTACCGAAAATGACATACTAAACCTCAATAACATATACAAATTTCGTAAAAATTCAACAATAACTACGCGAGTTATATCACGGACAGACAGCTAAAGAAACCGAATTCATAAACACATTTTCCCTATGTTGGAAAGGGATAAAAACATCAAAATTACTCTTATACTCGAAATTTAGTTTCCTTTTATATACGGATACAATTTTTGAAACTAGTGTTGTCTCCATATCAAAAAGTGCACGCAACTTAGATTTCTCATGTAGTAACACCTACTTTTAACACTTTATTTCTGTTTACAAACGCCGAAATGACAAGACTTAAGTATTACAATAATTAATAATGTATTAATATTAGTGACGTATCCGAGTTCAACCGCATTTTCCACAAGGCATTTATAATCCAGTCGCTACTTATCTATCTATATACTCATATATATATATATATATATATATATATATATATTTCATTTCCATAGAAATGTCTACTTAAATTTCACTCAGATAAGAAATATATTGATACTAAGCAAACCCCGTGGCTTTGCTCGCTTAATATTTGAAATATGCCAAGTGATAATTATATGTCTAATTTTTATTAAAAGAAATTATACATTTAGGAATAATTCAAAAATTACTATTTAAAACATAGTTGGACTAAACTTCATTATTACACTGTATTAGGCAGAAATTAGATTTAAATTAATAAAAAGAAATAAAACAGAATAAATGATAATTTAGAAAATACTTTGAAACTTTTATGCTCAATTAATACGGTCATTTCAGTATTCATTTGAAGTTTTGAATTTTTTAGAAACCATCTTCTTACGTCTTAAAATTAACCATCATGTCAAATTCCAAGTCCTACCACCTCTCTCAACATAAAGGGCAATGTTGAAATAGGAACTATCACCATTAATTTGCCAACATTAATTTTGAAATCGGTTTATTATTTCCTAATATTCCACAGAAACGTAATTTAGAAAGCTTTTAAAGGCCTTTTTTAGAACGTTTGTTGTTCCTGTGAACCCCAGGTGGAAGAATCATCTGCACAAATTATAGCCTGTGTAGGATCAGAGAGTGTTACCATTGACTTGCAATTATTACTTTTATAATCGGTTTATATTCCCTGAAATTGCATAGAAATCGTAATTTAGGACTTTTTTAGAACGCTTTTCGTAGCTCCCCTTCGCTTCACCCCTTTTTAATTCGAATTTATTTTCGACAGTCCTTCAAGGGCATTTATATTTTATAATTAACCACCATGCCATATTTAAAGTTTCTAGCTTCTTCAGTATCACAGAAATCGCAATTTAGAAAGTTTTTTGATCATGCAACCCTCTGGTGGTAATGGCACAGACATAAAATATAGCTTATGTTTGAGCTGGTACTATCACCAACAATTTGACACGATTATTTTTGAAATCGGTTTGGTATTTCATAAGATTGTATAAATTTGTAATTTAGAACGTTTTTAGAACGCTTTTCGCTCACTTCATCCTTTTAAATTTGGAATTTTCTTTCGACTGTTCGTAGAAAGCAATTGCATCTTGTAAGTAAATACCATGCCATATTTGAAAATGTTAGACTCCTCAGTTTTGCAAAAAAAAAAAAAAAACGCAAATTAGAACATATTTTGCTCTTGCACCCCCGGATGGTAGTGACAGCAACATAAAATGTAGCCTATGTTGGAGCAGAGACTGTCCCCATCAGTTTGAAACCATTACTTTTGAAATTGGTTTGGTATTGGTTTGGCACCTACCGATCATAAAAATCGAAATTTAGAACGTTTTTTGCTCCTGCAACCTCCAGGTGATAGTGACACTGACATGAAATAACGTCTATGTTAGAGGAAAGGCTGTCAGCATCAATTTGATATTACTTTGATTCTTCCTGAGATTGCTCACAAATCAGCATTTAGAAAGTTTTTAGAATGCTTTTTATACGGTACATCATTTATACCTAATAAATATATACCATGCAAAATTTCATGAATTTAGGTCCTTCCATAATTCAAAAATCGCATTTTTTGAACGTTTTTAGTTCCTGCATCTCCTCTGGGGTAGTGGAAACAGACATAAAATACAGCCAATCTTGGAGCAAGAGCTGTCACCATAATTTTACACCGTTATATTTGAAATCGGTTCAGTACTTCCTGAGGTTGCATAGAAATAGCAATTTAGAATATTTTTTACAACGCTTTTCACGCATTTTCACCCTTTTTAAATTTCGATTTTTTTTTAGGAAATGTTCTTAGAGATCATTGATATCTTATGAGTAACTACCATTTCAAATTTCATGATTCTAGTCCCTTCCATAACACAAAACCGCAATTTAGAACGTTTTTTTTTCTCCTGCAACCCCAAGGTTGTAGTGATAGAAATATAAAACAGAGTCATGTTAGAGCAAGTTCTGTCACCATCAATTTACAAGCATTACTTTTGAAATCGATTACTTACCGAATTATCTTGTTACTTACCGAAATTGAGCAGAAATCACCATTTAGATTGTTTTTTAGAACACTCTTCACGCATTATCACCCCTTTTAAATTTCGAATTTTTTAAGAACAGTTCTTGGAAATTCTTTATATCTAATAAGTAATTAATAATTCAAATTTCATATTTCTAGGCCCTTCAGTAACGCAAAAATTGCATTTTTAGAACGTTTTTTGCTCCTGCACCCCTTTTGGGTTAGTGGTACCGACATAAAATATAGCCTATCTTGGAGCAAGGGTGTTCACCATCATTTTGACACCGTTATTTTTTAAATCGGTTTGGTATTTCCTGAGATTGTGTAGAAACCGCCATTTAGAACGTTTTTTAGAACGCTTTGTGTGCAGTGCATTTTCACCTCTTTTAAATTTCGATTTTTTTAAGAACTGTTCTTAAAAATCCTTTATATCTAATAAGTAACTAATATTTCAAATTTCATATTTCTACGCCCTTCAGTAACGCAAAAATCGTAATTTAGAACGTTTTTTTCTCCTGCATCCCCTTTGGACTAGTGGCACCGACATAAAGCATAGCATATGTTACAGCAAGTGTTGTCACCGTCATTTTAACACCATTATTTTTTAAATCGGTTTGGTAGTATTTCCTGAGATTGTGTAGAAAGCCCCCAGTTAGAACGTTTTTTAGAACGCTTTTCGCGCATGTTCACCCTTTTTAAATTTCGAATTTTTTAAGAACTGTTCTTAGAAATCCTTTATATCTAATAAGTAACTAATCCTTCTAATTTCACATATTTCTAGGCCCTTCTGTAATGCAAAAACCGTAATTTAGAATGTTTTTAGCTCCTGCACCCCCGTTGGGGTAGTGGCACCGAAATAAAATATAGCCAATCTTAGACCAAGGGTTGTCACCATCATTTTGTCACCATTATTTTTTAAATCGGTTTGCTATTTCCTGAGATTGTGCAGAATCCACCATTTCGAACGTTTTTTAGAACGCTTTTTGTGCATTTTCACCCCTTTTAAATTTCGAATTGTTTAAAAAAATGTTCTTAGATATCAGTTATATCTTGTAAGTAACTACCATTCCAAATTCCATGATTCTAGGCACTTCCATAACACAAAAATCGCATTTTTAGAATGGTTTTTGCTCCTGCACCCCCTTTTAGCCAGTGGCACGGACATAAGATATGGCCTATGTTCTAATTTGGACTAACACCATCATTTTGATACCATTACTTTTGGAATCGGTTCGGTAGTTCCAGAGCTTACCTCCTGCAAATAAACAATTTTTACATCTTTATAATATTAGTATAGATAAACATTAACATTAAATTCCATACCTTGATAAGTATAGATTCCTAGTTTTAAAGAAAATTTCAAATAAGTTTTAAATTATTTACTCCCAACGTTTCTGTAAGATACGAAAATTTCCTATAATGTACCTCCGAAAAGTTCTAAAATGATAAGAGCTAAATACTCGTAAAAAGTATTTCAGAAAGAATATAGAATTTTGTTTTTATGTTTTTGTGCTTTACTTACGTTTAGTTTTATAAAATTTCTTGTCACTTCCTGAGTTTCTGTTTACTAAGACAAACTTAAGTCTTCTTCGGATTTTAAGAAAGGTTCTTGCAGCATTTCCTTCGTGAATCATTATTACACTTCCGTTTTCAGAAATAAATGTTTTATTTGTGAATTTTCTTAAACTTGCATAAAATAAAATTATTAAAAATGAATTTTAAATTGGTATTTTTTTAAAAAACTAAGAATAAAAATAAAATCAATAACTTCTAAAATACACACTCATAAAATTATTTTCTTATGATTAAATCTATCGTAAATTATTGAAATTTGTATGATTTGTACAAAATTTATGACAGCTTACTAGTTTTAGATTTAAAATAAAAAATACAAAACTAGAAAATTACTAAATATTTTTAAACCTGTGATATTTTTTTGTAACATTACATTATACGTGCAGAATGCAAATAATAAATTTAAATTATAGCTCTACAATAAATCAAGAAGTAGTAGAATTGTGAAGAAAAACAACAAAATTACCTTTTACATTTTTTTCAACTGAGAAATTTTGAGATTTTTTGATATACATTTTTCTTGTAAAACTCTTCAAATTTCGGAATATAATTCTTTTAAAATTATATCTTAGTCTATGTTTCACAGGAATTATTTTCCATCTGTAACAAATGTTTTTCATAAGCTCAATTACATTGTTCTATCTTCAATAGAAGAAAGTAATGTAATTAAAATTATCTTCGACTACCAGTTTCCGAATTACACGTTTTAGGGGTCAGAGATCCCCAAAAACATATTTATACAAAATTTCTGTATGTCTCGCCGTGTGTCCGTCTGTCGCCATTGTATCATCAAAAAGGGTAAGAATTTACGCATAGAATTGAACCAATTATTTTGTGTATATATTTGGCTACGGCAAGCAGGTCCTTCTTCAATTTAAAAATATTCTGCCGGAAGGGGTCAATTTAATAGCAATTTTTTTTTTTGCGATTATCATTATTGTGCCATCAAAAAGCGTATGAAGTAATGAATAGACGTAATCAAATTTTTTTGCGTATGGTTTTGGCTATGACCGAAAGGTCTTCTCTAAATTTGAAACAAATCTACTGGAAGTGGACGCTGTAATAGATAATTTTTTTGTCGTTTTCTTTATTTTACCATCGAAAAGTATATAAATTTATTCATAGAATTGAACCAAATTTTTTATGTATGTTTTTGGCTATGGCCAGCAGATTCTCCTTCGATTTGGAAATATTCTGCTGGAAAGATGAACACTGTAATAGCGATGTCTAGACCATTTTCATTAATGTACCGTTTATATGTGTATAAAGTTATGCATAGAATGAAACAATTTTTTGTGTATGTTTTTGACTATAAACAGTAGTTTTACCTTGAATTTGAGAATACTCTACCGGAAGAGGTTGCTGTAATAGCCTATTTCTGGGTCATTTGCATTATTTTACCATCGAATTGTGTATGAAGATATGAATAGAATTGAACAAATATTTTTGTGTATGTTTTTGTCTATGGCGAGCAGCTCTTCCTTGAATTTGTAAATATTCCGGGGGAAAATGGCGCTGTGAAAGCGATTTTTGTATAATTAACTCGATTTTTCGTTGTTTTATTGTCCATGAACTACCCGTGCAGCTAAGGGAACTCGGGTCCTGCTAAGCCGGTTATTCGCAAACTGCTGATAACAACAGAATAAGGGAAAACTATTGATTTTAATAAATATTAATTATCTAAATTAACTCGTTTTTACTCCTATAAATTGACTGAAGCAGAAATTTAACCCGCGGGGAGTCGCGCGGGGTATGACATACCCCGTGTGCTTACGGTTTTTATAATTTTCTCCACTATTTTTTGAAGAGTAACCTTCAACTTACTTTATCGCATAATTTGTAACAATTGTATCCCACTAAATAAGGTGACGATTACTATTTGCACTTATTGGTGACAAACCGAAAACCGTTCAAAGCCTGTTTATGCGCGACTTCCCCCGGGTTAAGAAGAAAATCAAAATTGGTGTTGTTTTGAACGAATATATTAAAGTATTAACATGTTTAAATACTTTTTGAAATATTAAAATGCATGAGATGGAAGAAAGTTTTGGGACTGGCACATCCAACTAGTTGTTTTTTAACAAATGCGGCTCAAGCTACTTATGCAAAGTATTTTGACAAAATATGACATTTTTTGCAGATAAATTTTACTTGCTTGAACTTCTTATCTTAAAATCCACGTGCGTTTTACGATTTACGTTTTCGTTACGAACGATAGATGTTTCTCCTTCGGTCACTTTGCATTATATTTATTGATATTTCATTTATAGGGGAAGTTCGGCTATTATGAAATAATCAGGCAATATGGAATAGTTCAATATTTCACCCGTACGGTGCTGCAGCCAAGAATAAAAATGCAAAACGACTTCCTAGTAGTCCCATGATGCACTGGGCTGAGTTCTGTAAATTCAATTTTACAATTTTTGGCTTCTTTTTTCTATTTTAAATCCAAAGTTCATAATTGCAATTTTTTCCATCGGTCTGTGTTTCATTGTCCGATCGATTTAATTAAAAGAACTTTCATATATTTTTAACATTTTAAACATTTCGGGTTTTTTTAGTTAAAAGTACATGATGTAATTAAATATGCTTTTACAAACACATTCTGTACATGTGTTCGAAAAGCGGTTCTTGAGTATTTTAAATTTAACTAAAAAAATATCTTGTTCAATTATTTTAAAATTAAATGTAATTATGCTCCCATCTACTTTCTTATTAACAGGATAAAGTGTTTTGAAATTAATATTAAACAAAACCCCTCTATGTGATCTACGATCACATTTATCAGTTGTTCTACCTTTCTGGGAATCGAAAAAAGTTATTCAATGACAATTATACTTTTCAGTGGTATAAGCTCCAGCAAAAACCATTGCCCTTTAAAAAATGAAGGAAGTCGGTAGAATAATTCTCGAGAACAAAGTCGCCCAGTTTGAAAAATATCCTTTGGAGCAAAACAACTTTTAATTTTTACAATAGTGTTACAATAGTGTAGAAAAAATAGTGTAAACTAGAGAACAGGAATTCTGCTTTTTCAGAATTTAGTGTCGCCCCCGGCATTTCCATTACTTCATTTCCTTCTGGTGGACTGGTGGCTTCTATAATTATGAAACAGCCATTATAAATGAAGCGTTAGGTGAAGATTAAAGAGCAGCCGTAAGAAGTTAGAACTCTGATTTTCTGGTAAGAATGGAAAAAAAAATTATGGCCATTTTTTTCCATTCTGACCAGAAAATCAGAGTTCTAACTTTTTACGGCTGCTCTTTCATCTTCACCTAACGCTTCATTTATAATGGCTGTTTCATAATTATAGAAGCCACCAGTCCATCAGAAGGAAATAACTCGGTTAAGCGGGATTCGGATAATCGGGACTCTACTGCAAAACATATTTCAATTTTAAGACTTAAAGCACACACTTTTATTTTATGCATAATGGCGTCATTTGCATTAATATAGATACTTAAAATTAAAATTAGTTTCTAATAGCTCCCTGTTTTATCATAAATCCTTCATTCATATTTTTCTCAAAAAATCACGTATTTTAATTATTTTGTTTTTCCAATTTTTATGAGAAAAGGGCAACAAAAATTAATAACAAAAATAATTGCTATTTTTCAACAATTTTTTCTTTACTTTCTACAGAAATGGAGTACTTGAGTTTCCAAAATGAAACAAATGTTACTAAAAACTACAAAAAATTAATATTTCAAAAACAAATGAAGATGCAGTTTTCAAACAAATTGCATTAAAAAGTACTTTTTTTTTCCAATACGACGGTATAAACATTGAAAATGTGCGATGGTTAGAAGTTTTGAAAGATGCTGTAGAGTATTTAATCGCACAATGAAACATTGGCTTTTGTTTTACGGCTAGCGTACACAAGGTAACGTTATTTATTGGAGACAAAATAAGCTGGGAGAAAGAAATAGCATTCGGGGGGCTAATAATTGGTTTTAAGGCAACAATGTACATGCATGAAGAATGATAAAAAAAAATTAAAAAATGGAAATTTAAAGAAAATAAAAGTTTTGACTCAAAATTAATTTTAACTCCCTTTAATTGATTTTCCTTTATGTTATGCTTGTGCTTTTCGGGGACTTGTATGATTTGTCTGTACTCCTTTTAACTACCAGAACAGCCTTGCACCGTTACACATTTCCTTGTGCACCACCATTTGGAAATGTAATAATAGTTTTATTTAATGAGAAAAAAATTATCGACAATAAAAACCGAATATTGGCGTTCGTGAAAAGTTGTATTTCCGCGTATTATCTTTTATTAGCCCCCGGTACGGTATGCTATTTCTTTCTCCCAGCTTATTTTGTGACATCTCCAAAAAATAACGTTATCTTACAGAAGCCAGCTGTAAAACAAAGTAGTACGATTAAGTACTCTATAGCAATTTTTAAACTTCTAAGCATCGCACATTTTCAATTTTTAGACCATCGTATTTGGAAAAAAGTACTTTTTAATGCAATTTGTTTGAAAACTGCATTTCCATTTATTTTTGAGATATTAATTTTTTTGTAGTTTTTAGAGCCATTTGCTTAATATTGGCAACAGAAGAATTCCATTTATGTGGAAAGTGAAAGAAAAATAGCAATTATATCTTTTTGTTGCCATTTTCCCATAAAAACAGAAAAAAAAAATTAATTAAAATACGTGCTATTTTCAAAAAATATAAATGAAGGATTTCTGATAAAACAGGGAGCTATTAGAAACTAAATTTAATTTTAAATATCTTTATTAATAATACAAACGAATGAAGGCTTGCGAATCATTAGATAGCCGATTTTTTTTTTTTTTTTTTTTTTTTTTGAGTTTTTTGAATGACGAAACCTCTTTTTTTTTTTTTTTTTTTTTGATTTGTGTATTATTCAGCGTTAGTGACGTCCTAAGCGTACTTTACTGTAGACGTTCTCTAACACTGGATCAAAATGATGAATTCTTCAGCGGATGTGGATGACGTCAGTTTATGTAAAATAAAATCGCGTGTTGTAAGTCTTAAAACTGAACTACAGTAGAGTCCCTATTATCGGAGTTTCCGCTTTCATCGAGTTATTTTCTTTTGACGGACTGTTGACTTCCATTATTATGAAACAGTCATTATAAATGAAGTGTTAGGTGAAGATGAAAGAGCAGTCGTAAAATGTTAGAACTCTGATTTTCTGTCTGAATGGGGAAAAAAATATGGCCATTTTTTTTTATCCATTCCAAGGTGTATAATCGAGACTCTACTGTATCTATATTTATGTACATATATTTTTTTGTCATCGGGGTGACACAAAATTCTGAAAAAGCAGAATTCCTGTTTTCTAGTTTAATTAATTTATCATGCTTGGTAAAAAGTAATATTTTTGAACCAATATTTTTATAAAAAGGAATTGTTAAATCGTTATAGTTGACTTATTCTGAAAATTATTAGTTTTATTAACATTTTACAACCTTTGATTTTGGTTTGTCCGTATGCGGTTTGCCGTATGTTTATGCTCTGACTCTCGTAAATATACTCAGATTGTCCCGTAATTTATATATGTTACAGAAGTTTACTAAGACATGCCCGATATTGAAAATGGAGTGTGCAGTATTTATGGTTTGTTCACGGATAAACAAAATATATCATCTTACATTTAACACGGTAAATCATTTGCGACGTCTTAAAAATCATGTTATACTAGTCCAGGCATAATAAAATCCATAAGCATTTCTGAGATGAACTGAAACATGATTTCTGTTGGATGTGAAGTGCAAAGCATTCATCAGTCATTTACACGGTGACACAAAAGAATTCGGTTACACTAACTATGTCTGAGTTATAACTGCAGAAAGAGCGTTTTAAATTTTTTATGCTTTTTTATTGAATACCTTTGAATGAATTATTTGCCTACTACATGGTAAGTATCATTTCAATACATTATATACAGGATAAACACAAAAGAATACTACTAAAATACCGCACAAATACTACACAAAAGAATTCGTAAGCATTACCTTGTATTTGCGGAAATTGCTTAAGGGTGTTTTTTACTTCCCTTATGCATTTTCCAGATGAACTATTTTTTATATAATAATAGATGTGTATAGTATAGTATATATATATATATATATATATGTATACGCACATATATACATTGCCGTCCGTGGATCGTTATTACTGAAAGAATGTTTTCAATTGTTATGTGTTTTCTGAATTGCTTTCACAAGATATCTGCTTTCACTTTATTAAAAGGTGAAGTTCCGTTAGAGTATCCTAGAAGAGCTGGAATAAGTTTCATAATGTAAGATGACGCATGATTTTTCTTTCATGCTTCACTCTTTAAAATATTACATGCGGCGTTGATTTTGCAAGCTGGGTAGGCCATGTTTTTATTGCTAGATAATGAATGGTTTGCATTTAAAAGGGTTCAAAAATATTCGAAATATTTCACGGATATGTTAAAACCACATATTTATATTTTTATGGTTGTTTTCATGTAAATTTAATATCCAATCACTGTTAGGCATAATATTAGAAATAAATCATTGTTTGAAATGCGCCAATGAGCTTACCTGACTTTAAAAGGCAATGATTTGTTGAAAACGTTGCTATTCATTACAAGGAAGATAATTATAAAAACAAAAATGTTAATATTTTCTTATAGTTAAAATTCTTCATTATATTTCAGAAAAGTTAAAATAAAACAAAATATAGTTTTATTAGAAAAAGTGGGAAAATATTTCTCAATAAGTTCTAAGCGTATAATTATAAATTAAGATAAAACAAACTTTAACAATGTTGGCAATTCACCACACCTGTTAATGAATTGATTCTGATTGTGGATGTTAATATAAAAAATATGTCTATTATAATATTTAGCTTTGTCCATTTTTAACACTTTCTAACATAGTTGAAAAGTGTTTATGACTTCGGTTTGTCTGTCCGTATGGCCGTCTGGCCGTCTGTCCACGCTCCAACTCCCGTAATTATACTCGGATTTTCCTGAAATTGATAAAGAATATTTTGGGTCAGCCAAGCATGTTTGGTATTGTATATGAAGTATGTAGGAGTAATAGTTCAATTACAGGGGCGCTCAAAAGTATTCCATTGCATTGTGGTATATGGGGAAAAATCGTTTGCAGAGTATTTTAATGACATTACGCTATTTCAAATGTATTGAAACTGATATAAATCACTGAACTTCCCTACAATCATGTTAGAACAGGGCCTTCATAGCATTTTCATTCATTTACAGGGACACACAAAAGAAATCGGTTACAGTACAGTACTGTCTTTGAGTCATAATTGATGGAGTGTACGGTTTAAATTTAAATTTATTTAATTTTTTGCATCTTACTCGTTATATATAAATTCTATGCCTCAAACACAGGGCTGCACAAAAGTATTCACATACCGTTCTCCTTATTAGAGGAAAATGCTGAAGGTAAATTTTCAACCGAAGTACATGTATCTCTTAAGTGAACAAAATTTTGGCAAGCATGTAGTTAATAGATTAAAATCTATATATATTATGCAAGGCTGCTGAAAAAAATTGGATATTTTTCCGATTGTGGATGGGAACAGCTGAAATTGGGTTTTGAAATGTGTTCTGCGTTTCCACAGGGTTGAATTAAACGCAATTTTTTAAATTTTTTAAACGGTGCAGTTTTGTTACATTATTTTGAATGTGTTGGAAAGTGTTCCATAATCTATGCTTGACGCATAAATTTTCCTTTCCTGTTTTTTACAAAAATAGAACTACCCCACTTTCAAAATTAAAGGCTCTTTTCTTATTTTATACCAGAGCTACATATAAATTTGTTAAAAGAACCAGCAATGATTTGCGCTGACGGAGCTTTTCTTATACATATAGTCCTAAAAAATAGCATTTTTCTTTTCTGTGTGAAAATAGTTCTTTTTGGGTATCATATTTTTTTCCTAAAATAAAATTGTAGTTTCTTTACTACTGATAGGAATGCTGAAAAGCGAGATAATATCAACACATGAAGAAATTTTCGAGGATTGGATCATTTTCTGCTAAGGGGCATTTTGATACTTTTTCCTATGCCAGTAAAGAACATAAAACTTTGAAATACTTTTTTTTTTTGTGATCACAAAATACGGAAATATTTGTTTTTTTACAGAATTTAAAACTTTTATATGGGGTTAAAGTATTGTTCTAAATAAACTTCAAATGAAATTATTGTAAAATTAAGACATTATGGCCTCCTCAGAGGCATACCTTCTCAAAATATTCACCGGATTCACAACTTCTGCACCTGAGCGAATATTCTCGTTGTTCACTTGTCTATTCTTATCTCTTTGTCTCATTCTCGTTTTACTTTCTCCTTCCTGGGTAAGGGCAATTCTCTAAAAGCCGATATCAACCTATCTCCGTTGACTTATGTAAACCATGCAAGTGCTTTTCTTGTGTAGACACGTGTTCCTCGGATTCTGCAAGTAAAGAGAAACGAATATACAGCTTTGGCCGTAGACGGGATGTGCATATTCGTCCTATTATGTGGTGCCGTCTCTGCCGCGTCAGCTTGGCTTTATGACGGCACTTCCGTCATGTCCGGAGGGACTAGATTGCTGCGATTCAGGTCCGGTACAATGGTTTATACACAAAAGCTAGGGCGGCCAGTGGACGCGAATCTGAGAAGCTTTGCTCACGTGACTGCCGCGTACCCGAAACCCTGAACCATGTTTCTCAGCAATGCTTTTCAACTCATGGCCTAAGAATACAACGTCATGATGCTCTGTCAAACTACCTGGCACGTTCTCTGAACAGCGTGGCTACTCTGTCCACCGAGAGCCCCTGTTCCGTGCCAATGGTAGAAGGTGGAAGCCTGACCTTGTGGTCTACTTCATCAATCATGTTCTAGTAATTGATTCACCAGTAACTAATGACTAATTTTCTCTTGCTGAGGCCAATTTCCAAAAAGTTCAAAAGTACGAAGTCCTAAGGCCACAGCTTCAAAATCTTAGACCGAATGGTGTCTTTATTGGCTCTCTGACGTTTTCTTGGCGAGGTCTCATGTCCTTAGATTCGGCCAAGTTTCTCTCGGCTTTCCGTCTGCTGCGTCCAGTCGACATAAAGATCCTAGCTGTTCGAACCCTTTCGTGGACCCAGCGGCTTTGGAGCGCTCACCAGAGGATGATTGCGGCTGCAGAAGAGGTCCTGTGTCGCCAATCGACGAGTCCTATAAGTTTATGTTTGTGTTGTCGGGTTGAGCACTACCTTTAAATGTGCGCGTGTATTTTTCGATTTATTCATCGCGATCTTGCTCTGTATATATTGAATAAATATTCTTAATATCAATAGGCTGGTCAGTGGACTTGTTACTGGCTAGAGATCAATTAAGCAGTCGCTTAATAGTCAATTACATAAGGTTATAGACTGGCATAGCAGTGTCTCGTGGGTATATAGTCCCAAGTTAGCGCTGATGTACGGATGTTTACTCCCCTGTCTCGATAGTGGGTAGTGCGACTGCGATCTAAATATTTCTGTTTAGTATTAATGGATGTATTTTACTCTCTTCTAGTGCTCCCCCTTACAAATTGTACAGAGTATTTCTATCATACGCTCTTATATTATTCATTACACTAATAGTATATCTGATAGTTCATTCAAGAGAATTCCTTTTTCTTGACAGAAAAAAAAAATCCGTATGCTGTTCGTGATTATTGCTCTACACACTGTAAAGAAATCTGTAGTTCTACAGATGTAAAGTTACATGCTTACTAAATTTGCATCTGTAACTGTACAAAAAAGCTGCAAATCTACAAAACTAGCGTTATAAAACTACAGAAATCTGTATCTTTACAAATGAATCTGTTAAAATTACAGTAATCTTACTAAAAATTTATCTGTAACCCTGGTTGCAGTTACATGAAAAGTTCTAGGCATCCCAATTTCCGAAAAAAGTCTTCGTAACCTTACAGATTTTTTGATTTTCGGCACAAAAATGTGTCTGTTACATGTAGTTTTGTTGTTGCCGTCACATAAAATGTTCTATGAATCCCAGTTTCCTAGAAAAACTTTAGTAACTTTACAGATTTTTTTTTTTTTTAACAGTGTGATGAAACTACAATCTGGTGACTTGCTGTGGAAGGTTTCATTATCCAAGCTATCGCAATTACTCTCAAATTGCAAATAAATTGTTTCATTCTGGTTTCAGTTGAGTTCATTTACCTCTAAATACTAAAATATCGTTTATAAACTACAAAAGATGAACTGTGGACAATTTAAATGATAGAAAATTTATTGTGTATACGTTGAAACATAGTCTGTAGAAATGGCAAAATGTATCCTAAAAAGTACAAATTCTGGCATTTTAGGAATCGATTTCATGTACAAGAATGTAAGCTGGTTATCTGAGTTATTAGTTACGGCCAATGCCTACCCACCTACGGTGCGCTGTTTTAAGGGTCAGCGTTAAAGCCATGAAAGCAATGCCTGGCATGGATATGTTACCTGTGCTTGTTGTTCAAAATCACGTGACAACGAAAACTGTCAAATTGGTGAATGCTGTGGACAGTGTCAAAGTAATCATAAAACATATTACTATTATTGTCCAAATTGAGTCCAAGAAAAATAAATTCAGTCTATAAAATTGCTTAATATCTATCATACCTTGAAGCACGCGAACATGTAGAATCCAGAAGCTGATATATTAGAGGTTACATACTCTTGTGAATTAAATCACTCTTCAAAATCTCTAACACACAAAAGCACCCACACTTCACCTTCATCATCTTGTCCATCAACTTATACATATGCCAGATTATTATAAAGTACAATTAATAAAAAAATCGTGATATACACTCTTATTGCAAGTGAACAAATTTACCATTATTGAAACTTTTACCACAGTCGTCGCAGTCCGTCACAATGGAATACTTTGATCATTCTAAACATAAGCGTGCTAGTAGGTAACCATCAATATCACAAACTGTCACATCAGATTCCACTAAAGACCATCCAAAACAAAATCCTGTTCCGTCTGCAATTAAACTGGAAAACCTGATGTGTCTCTAAATCCTTCTATATATAAAAAAAAGTTTTGATTTGGAAATGGAGCAATGAAAATCTGCGTAGATATTCCCGGCAGATCGGCATCCAATTTGAATGATTAATCATGGCCTTTCTTCGTTAATATTAAAAAAACTGTTGCATATAAAAATATGAAAATCGGTAGTATTATAGAAAAATGTTTGATAAACACGTTGATGCAGACAGTTTCCAAATCGAAGAATTATTTAAAGAGATATTTAATGCCAAAGTTGGACAAAATCGTTCCATTAAAAAAGTTTTATGGGAGCAAAAACTGTACATAGGAATTTAATCATTTTTAGATCATTTTATGCATCAGAATTTCCCGGTGTGCAGACTGCATTTAGTATTTTAATTTGACTCATTTTTTGAGGTTTTATTTCTATTTTAAATTCAAATTTTCAGCATTTCTAGAGACATTTTTTACAAAATTTACAAAATCTTATTAATTTAAACTGTTGCCAACTGTATAAACAGCGCAAACAATTATGTTTGCTTCAAATTGAAAATTTATTTTACACGTGACTATTATAAACAGAAAATATAAAAAAACAGGATCTCATTGAAAATTACGTCATAAAGACTATACTTATACGTGAATTTTAAAAGAGAAAGAATATTGTAAAATAATAAATTCATTAACATGCGTTAGAATTCTTAAATAGGAGAATTTACGTCACATTACACTTATTACGTAAAATGAACAAAAAATAATATTGCAAAACAGTTTAAATTAAAAAATTGCTCCAGACATTTATTTGATATTTTAAGATGATCACAATATTTCATTTGTAATAAAATTATTTTTACGTGAATATTTAAAAGAGAAAGAAAAGTTTGGTGAAAATTACGTCAGATTATAATTGTCAGATTCAAATTATAATTCAATCTTCCAAAATATTTTTCACAAATTAGCGTGCTGTTAGAGTCTGCGGTGTCTGAACGGGGGTTGACGAACGTAGCTCGTAGGGGGCAGAGCCCCTTAGTAAACAACAACAAAATAAAAAGATGGGGGGGGGAAGACATTTGCGCAGAAAAAGAAAATATTATCTTGTCTCTCGATAGTGGAAAATTCAGAAGAAAAACAAAGGAGAAATTAAGTCTTTGACAGGCATTTGATAATGTTAAAATACCCAAACAGTTATTCTTTCTGGCTGAAGAAACAATGGAATCTTCCAGTTATGACTGAGATACCAAATGGGATATTTCTAATTTTGAGGATATTGAGCTGATGAAATTTTTACTTTTTTTTAAAAAATTTATCTATGTTCTAGGATAAACCTATTTATGTACTGAATTTGGACTTTTTACGCACTGTTTTTCGACCATTATCATTGTAAAAGTTTTTACTATGAAAATTCGTGTTTTTTTATTATAATAATATCGCTTCATTAAATGGTTTTAAATACATATAACATCACATGATATTTTTCATTAAGCTTTTTATTTTTTAGTTCAACTTTTTCTTGCGACAAAGTTTTAAGATAACATTTTAAAAATAACTTTATGTTTAGTTTTTATGTATTTGGCGCAGAAAGGAATTTAGACCACGAAAACCAATTCCACAAGTCACCAATCTAAAATCATGGGAAATATCTGTATCTATATTTCCTTCGTAGTTAATCTATGTTTTTTTTTCTTTTTTAAAATCTCTATACTTCTAACTGAATTTATACCCTTAACAAAATTATACTGTCAGATGAGGTTTCTGTTTAATAATTTCTTTCTAGAGAGATATAATTATATATAGCTTTATTTGTTTATATGAAGCAGAATTTATTTCTGTTCAGATTTTATTTCTTACACCATTCAAAACTGAACGACATCTTTGATCTGACGAAGAAATGATTGAATGAAGATATGATGAAAAAAATAAAGAAACCTTTCTGGATCATAAATTTTATTTTTAAAAAGGAAATTATACTTTCTAATTGACTAAGTTCAAACTGCAGAAAAATACAGAAATATATCAATACAAGAAGAAATAGACTAAGATTTTATCATTCTCCATTACAAGTCATTAGATCACGAAAAATATTTTTTCCTACTTGAGCGAAAAACAGAAAATTTTAGAAGAGATTTTGTCCACATGATGAGAATTATTCATATATCTATTTATATAAAATCCAAGTCTCTGTGTGTCCCTCACTATTCCGGTAGGACCGCCTCATTGAAATGAGCAGTTGAAAAATATTAATGCAGGGTTACCACAGTACGCCAAATGTTAGCCAACTTGGCGATAGCTGGCTAATTTGGCGAAATTCCCATTTAAAACCATTAATCTTTCATAATGGAGGTCACCGAAATTTAATTTAAACTCCACTCTTTTAAGATATTTTTTCGAAATCTATGGGTGAGAATTTAAAGTACATCTTTACATCTTCCTCCCGATGCTACTAATAAAATAACCGCCAATAGACGACGGTGTACTGTGTGAGCTCCTAACTGCGCGATTTTAATGTGCTTTAGGTACTTTTCCAGTATAGGTGCCTTGGCGAAAAAGGAAATTTGCTAACATATTTTCCGGGAACCTATTCACTGTTTCATTTTATATACACACGCATTTTTTTCGATATTTATACGATTTATTTAACATAAAAAAGCCGTTTCTCTAATTTTATACAGAAACAGATGTAATTTGTACATTAAAACATCAATAATATACATATAAAACAAACAAAAACGCTCATCAAATTTGTTTTCATAGCTGTTTATATGGTTTGACAACAAATCTCGATATTTTTCCGTTATACGGACACCATGTCAAAATGTATGCTAATGCGCCAATTATTTCAAAATGCTAAAAGATATTTGTAATTTTATGCCAGCAGTTTAATATGAGTTTTATTTTATTGCTTTATTTTATAGCAGTTATTTGTTCACTTATTTTAAGTATATATTTTTGATTTGATGAAATAGTTCGTAAAAGTCTGGAATTTTCAAATGTTATATTTTTTAAATGCTCACTTTAGTATCGACAATGGTTTTTCTTTTATTTTTCAAATGCTTCAATTCACGATTTTGCGCCAACTATTACACTTGGCGACAATGGTGTCCGCATAACGGAAAAGTACCCAAATCTCACTTTCTGATGCCCAAATTAAACCAAGCTTTTTTAGAAAAATGCCAAAGCCTCTACAGTGGAAAAGTACCAAACTGTCTATTATTTTACGCTATCCGTGTTATAGTTTGTTCTATATGCAAGGGGAGTGGAGCGAAGAGTTTAAACATTAAATATTAAAGTTTCGGCACAGATGTCATATACGCCCCATATTGGCGCGATTTTTTTTTCTGACGCCAATGTCATATACACAACGGTTACTTAACTGTCGCCAAAGTGTCGTAATTTTGCTTGATATGGTAATCCGGATGTTGTTGTTTATGCTGTTGATATTTTCGCCAAATTGGCGTCGGAAAAAAATCGCGCCAATATATGATAACGTATATGACAACTGTGCCAAAGTTTCTATAAAGCAGTATAAGACTACAAAATTAAGAAAATGCAAAATACGACTAAAGAAGAAAGAAAAATCATGCGTTAAGCATAGAATATGAAACACTTTCCAACGCATCCTGAATGCTTTAACAAAACTTCGTTATTTAGGGAAATAAGGTAAATAAGATGACGTTACTTCTTAGATATCCCGTCGACCAATTTCGCCAAATTATATAAATCGCCAAATCAATAACAATCGCGAAAACAATTAATTAATTAATGGCAACCATTATTGGCAATTAATCTTACAATTTGGCGACAGTAATTTGGTCGACGGGATAACTAAGAAGTACCAAGATGACTAAGTAAACATTTTAGAAAACGCATAAAAAAATTTAAAAATTGATTTCGGCAGTTACCGTCCATAGCCAATAGTACCGTTATTACATGCCACTACTTAGCTAAAATTTAATTTAAACTAGTCTTAAAAATACTGAAATCACATTTCCAGATATTATCATCCATAGACTTTTATGTATCCAATTCTTTGCGTGACCATGTATATCATTTTATCTATATTCTACAAACATTTTTTAGGAAACTAAATGCAGTTCAGCGTAAAAATGCATAACTCCTTTAAAAACCACCTTTAAGCAATTTACTCTCATACTCAGTAACCCTTACGAATTGTTTTGTGTAGCCCTGCATATGAACTGTAGCATTTATACACACAGTATACTATACATAAATGTAGTGAAACATAAAAGCGCATATCATAATTAAAAATGCATTTCTAGCAATCATTGCTTATGTACAATACTTCGGAGAAAAGTTTCTTGGCGAGAAAGAAGTTTGCCAACGTATTTTCTGGCAACCTATTTACTGCTTCATACTCACAAGCAATTTTTTCCATATGTATACAATTTGGCACAGATGTCATATACGCCCCATATTGGCGCGATTTTTTTCCGTCGCCAATTTGGCGAAAACATCAACAGCATAAACAACATTCGGGTTACCATTACAAGCAAAATAACGAGGCACAGATGTCATATTCGCCCCATATTGGTGCGATTTTTTTCTGTCGCCAATATCATATAGGCAACGGATACTTAACTTGCGACAAAGTGTCGTTATTTTGCATGATGTGGTAACCCGGATTATGATGTTTTCGCCAAATTGGCAACCGAAAAAAATCGCTCCAATATGAGGCGAATATGACATCTGTACCAATAACGACACTTTGGCGCCAGTTAAGTACCCGGTGCGTATATGACATCGGCGTCAAAAAAAAATCGCACCAATATGGGCGTATATGACATCTGTGCCGACAATTTAATATAAAAAAAGCTATTTACCCATTTTTATAAAGAAACGGAAGTAATTTTTGCACAGATGTCATATACGCATGGGGGTTGACGTGATTTTTCTATGACGCCAATTTGGCATGAATCTCGCTTTCGAATACCAGTTACTTATATATTTTTCAATTATTTGCTATCATTTTGAAAAGGAAATAACTATAAATAAATAAAAGTTTGAATAATAACTATAGAACAAAGCAGTTTATATAATTAAAAAACAGAAAATAAAAGTAAATAAACAATTTATTAATAAATAAAAAACAATAGCCGGGTTACCATTGCAGGCAAAATAACACCATTTTGGCGCCAGTTAGGTATTCCGGTTCATATCTGAAATCTGTGCCGTAATTTGTATATAAAAATAAATCCCTGCCGGCTCGGGCCTACAGGCGGAAGTAGATTTCGAAGTTAAGTAATAAATTCACCAACAAAACTTAAATCAAGATTAGAGATAAACCCAGTTCCTTCACTAAGAATGAGCTCTAGGGAGCTAAATATTTTGTGAAAATTCTAATATACACGAATACACACAGTATGTATATGGAATAGGTTTAAAAAATAGCTAAAGCAAATTCAGAGAACCTCAAAGTGTTAAAATAAGTTAATATTTCCATAGTCGGGTTTTTATCATGTTTTAATACGTTTCTTCAAACTCACATGTTGTTACATATTCACCTGCTGAAGTCCATTTTATTTCCAATATGACGCAATATTTTTGTTTTGTTTTGTTTTTAATTCGTCAAACTATTTATTTCATTTTGAGTTTTCATGCGGAAATCTTGCTCCAAAAAACTTATGACGAAATATTCTATTTGTTTTCAATTCGTCAAACTGTTTATTTAATTTATTTTTACACGTGAAGATCTTGCAATAGAAAAGCAATTGTTGTGGTGAGAATTAATTTTATTGCTTTTTTTTTAATTGTTGGCAACTGCTATAACGAAAAATATTTATTTTTTCCTGTCATTGTTGTGTAAGAGCTGGTTTTATCAGAATCATGTTAAGACGGTATTCAAAATTTTGAACCCTCCCCAGTTCCACTCCCTTGGGCCGATTTTGCCCATTTTCAATCCCCGCCGAGATATTAGTCATCTCAAAGTTGTTGGCGAGTTTGAAGACGATCCGAGCATAATTGCGAGTTTTATCGTGCGGACAAAATTTAGTACATACATACATATATATATATATATATATATATATATATAAACTTTTTAGGTGGGGGTGGTTTTGGGTTCCTGTGGTCCTATAATGAAAAGTTATGAAGGAATTTTTCAAAAGTCGCACCATGGTAACGACAGCAATAGGTAGTATTTCTTACGAAATCTACCTAAAAATTATATATATTTAGAAACGATTTTTTTTTATGTATATAAGTGCATATATAAACAAAGATAAAAGTTCATTAGATTTGTTTTCATAGCTGTTTATATATTTTCGCAACATATCTCACTTTCCGATGCCCGAATCGCGCCAAACTTTTTTTTAAAATGCGCTATAATTGAAAAGTACTTAAAAAAATAATTAACAGAAATAACAAATTATACAAACTAAAACTTTTTATTTCGAGATCAAAGCATTGTTTTTAATTTCGATAGAAAATACATATATCCTTGGATAACTTCAATTGAAATTACGTTAACAGCTTAATATCTCATTCCATAAACCTAAACAAACACAAGTGATCGAGATCAAAACATTGTTTTTAATTTCGATTAAAAATACATATATCATTGGATAACTTCAATTGAAATTAGGTTCACAGCTTAATATCTCATTCCATAAACCTAAACAAACACAAGTGATTCATTCATCGTGAAACGTCAAAAATATTGAATCATTGAGGTAATCATTCACAAAGTAAGTTCTCCAACAATCAATGGGCAATATTCTAATGATGTCATAGTAGGTAAAATGGTGGCGGTATCGTTTGTTTATGGTTTTGTAATCACAAAGATTTAATTTTGCAATGTCTCTTAGTTACATTATTTTATTGTCATATTTATGAGCTCAGAACAAAAGCCTATTTTTTCATTATTTAGTTATTAACCCTCCGTCTACCAGACGGGTCCATTGGACCCGACAGGTACATACAAAATATTCATTCAAACCAGAAATTTCTTTAAAATAAACTAAGTATATAAACCAGACAAAAATAAGGTAAATAAATAAGTTAAATAGTTTTAAATAAAAATTCTGGTGTAGAACGTTTTATTAAAACTTGAATAAAATTCCCGGTAGATCTAGGGTTAAAGACGGAAAAAACCATAAATGCATGATTTGAAAATTTTAAATAATTTTCTTTCTTAATACTAAAAAATAACATCGGGAAGTAACAGCGGGTTTAAGTTAAATAAGTTTAACCGTTTAATTCTGTTGTAATATTCAAAATAACTGTATTTATTAGATTTCAGTACTCAGCATCAGGGCTCGATTAAACTTTGAAGTTAGGGGAATTACAATGTCATTTCAGGACCTTTCTTTTGGAGAAGCTTTTCTAAATTCCATATATACATGGAAAATATTCGGTGTTAGAAATATTATTCCTAGGACTGACATAACACGAGAACGGCCTGCAATTTTACACAAGTTTTTGAAAGCTACTTTATATCAGAAATTTTACTAAAAACTGGTTACTTTTTTGTTATAGCGGCCCACACTATTAGGATTATGACAAGTTGCAGCCAATTTTGCTAACGTCGTAACCAAGATCGTGAAGCACACACATATAATACCATTTCATGAAATCGTATACGATAATTTAATAGTTTTTAACCTTACTTCAAGTGTGTTATTTATTTATTTTTAAGGCTCAACAATCTAAATTGTCCAATATATGAATTAAAAAAAATGTAAACAAAGATTGAATAGACATGACCGCAAAAAGCCTCAAATCTGCATAACACTTGGTACCAAACTGTGCAGATTAGTGGTCTTCTACTGTACACAGTTTTTCATAAATGTGTTTCGTTCTTAAAATGTGTTATTTTCATCTATCACTGAGGAACAAGCGAGAAAACTAATATTCTTGCACATGAGTTGTATATATCTTTATATCTAAATTTCCGTCATTTTTGACGGGCTACCTTTCTAGTATATATATATATTAACTAAACAAAAAATTTTATTTAAGGTCTGCATATTTTCTTAATCAACTTTCTACCAGCAGTATTAAATAATTAGGAAATATTTTATCATTAAAATAGAGTAACTCCGGGAGAGTCGCCGCACCCCTTGTACTTCTTTTCACTAGATCTCCATAGATATCAGTCAGATGCGCAGTGTAGATGCACAATGTGATTACTTTAAGCAGTCTATACCGTGTATCCATTTTGATGCTTACTTGTAGCTGTACAATCCTTATTTTTAGGCAAGCCCATGATTTTATATCCAACCTTTAAAACACATTATGCTTAAATATTTTTTATACACTAATTTCTGAATGCATGCATAATTTCAAAGTCAAAACTAAGTGTAGGTCTGTATAAAGTACTATGTGTAAGGTTACGCCATTTACCTCTACGAGGGCAGGCAAATGTTGTGTGAAATTTAGGCACATTATTAGCCGTTAATTGTAATTGTAATAATTTTGCATTTTAATGTTCTTGCTTTAAATAGAATATTGTCTTTAAAAACCGGATACATTTTAAACTTGCTTGCAGACTTATGTTAGGAATGCTCACGTTCTATAAAAGAAAATACTGTGTAAGCCCACGAGAACATAGGGATACGGAAAGGTTAATGCAGCATGTTGGGCGCAGATTGTCTCAGTATCAGGTAAAGTCTTTAATCTGCGATGCTTGGAACATATCGGCATGTGTTGGCAACGCTATACTAGTGGCTTTAAGGTCATTGTAATCTTCCCTTTTAAAAACAATGTTCACCGAGATCATATGTTTTCTGCATTATTGGATAGGACGACACAAGAGGAGGCAAATCTATCAAGTAAAGTGCTAATCAACACATCTCAAATCAAATTACAATTTGCAGAACCTGGAACTATCTGTGGAAAACCACCATTATCTACCAAATATCTATATAAAATCTCTCCTATTACGAGACTTAGCCAGGTGACAGCAAAGCACATAATTAAGAAAACGGTATTAAACTTAGCCTCTAATGACAATGAGTTGGAAGCCGTCAAAATTCGACGAATTAAAATGTTTAGAAGGTAACTGTTAGATCGAATTTATAATAAAGCTACAAAAATAATTATAATAAAATATTCATCTTGCGTTGGTTGTCTATCTCTTAAAACAAATAATGTTTTTAACCTAAAATTACCTAAATACTATTATTTCTACAAACTTCAACTGCTTAAATTATTGAAAAATTAAACTGTATTAGAATACGTAATCAATATGAGTAATTACGTTGAAGTTATCGATTGAGGCTCTTTTTTTTAATGGGATGAAAAATCTGTAAAAAGGATTTCGCTTTGTCACATCATAAAATTTTCCCCCATAAAATCTAAACTGCATGTTATTTTTACATTCTCTATATTTACTTACGCACCATTCAAATTAATAGTTTAAAAGTATTTTAACGCGCAATATCTATATTATAAAGGACAAATATATCTCTCAGTAACGCATACGTCATTTTGCGAATGGCAACACTTTGAAATTTGAAATGAAATTTTGGTTTTGCAATTTTCTCTACTGCAAATTATTAAACTTCTAAACATCGCACATTTTAAAATTTTACACCGCCGTATAAGGGAAAAAATGCTCTTTTAAATGCAATTTGTTTGATCGCTGTATCTCAATTAATTTTTGAGATATTAATTTTTTTTGCAGTTTTTAATAACATTTTTCTTATCGTGGCAACAAAAACATCTCATTTCTATTGAAAGTCATTGAAAGTAAACGGAAAATAGTTGAAAATAGGAGATATTGTATATTTTTGTTGCCATTTTCTCATAAAACCTGAAAAAATAGTCGAAAATAAAATATGGGCTATGGCAAGAATATTGTCTGTTATTCCGTGATAATGGCGTCATATGCACACTTTTCTATAGACGAAGTTTAAGACTGGGTTGTAAAAGTAGATTGCTTTAGCGGATGCAAATGACGTCATTTTATAAAAAAAGCGTGCATTTTAAATCTTAAACCTGAATTATGTTTTGTAGAAGTGCGTCATTTTCACAGCCCAGCTGCTTTGAAATTCTTCACAGGTGAAAATGCTTCACTTTTGAAAATAAAGTAATCGAAAGCACACACTGATAAACGCAATATTTTACAAAAATGTAGACTGTCTTCATAAAAGAGAGGTGACATGCAAATAATAGCGAATTATATTACAGAAATTGATGATTCCCACCTGGATGGATTTGCTTCGCCGATTTAGACAAGCAAACAAATAATTCTTGGTTTAAAATAATATTGTGTTCCTGAAGCTTTTGTTGAAAATTCTCTCGAATAATAAAATTTTAATGCTATTCTTTAGGACATTCTACTATAATTTTATCAAAATAACATAATTTGCTTAATTTAATTTTTCCTGGTTTTATATAATCTATATATTTAAAACACAAGTGTGTTTTTTAGTCATCTGCCCTGATCGTTCTGCTGAACCAATTTCACTAATATATATATTTTTTTAAACTGAAAGCTCTTCCTTTGTAGATGTGGTCGCCCTACCTGTTTTTTTTTAAATATCCCCAATTTTATATTTAAATTTTAAAAGCATTTTATGAAATTTCTTCAAAATGATGAAAATTAGCTTTCATTGCTGCAGACAAGAGAGAAATAATGAGGTCTTTTAAACTTTATTCATGTTGTTTTCTGATAAAAATTCAAAATTGTTGATAAAAATTGTTGTATAGGGTTTAGTGGCGCAAAATCCCATTAGGAGCAGAATATTATATTAGAGGCATAATAACGGGAAATGACATACTGCTTTTGAAAACACGCATTTTTCCTCATAAATTTTCTATATTGTTTTTCCTTCTGCATGTGTACTAATACTAAGTTTCAGACATCAGGTGAAATGCTTATTTAAGTGAAAATGAAGTCATATTTAAAAGAAAACGATCATTTTCTTAGATAAAACTAAGCCTTTTAACACAAATGCGTCTAAAAAACATAAATTACGAAAATTTTTACTCTCCAAAATTGAGATTAGAATCTCAAAGAAAGAGTGCATCTGTTCACATAAAAGATGTTGCTGACAAGCGTGACTTCCAGTTTTGAGTTAAAATGATTTTTAAATGATCAAACAAAATACAATTTCAAAAAAAAAATTGATGAATATGGGTATGAGAAGTGCGTATGCAAATTTTGAGAAGGTGAAAATTGATGTTTTCTTTCCGGAAATCCAAGCATAAGAGCCCAAATTGATAACCACATCCTAATAACTGATATTTATTATATTTTACTGATTATGTATCTATATTATAAAGAACAAACATATCTGTGCGTAACGCTGACGTCATTTTGCGAATGGCAATACTTCACGATCAAATTTCGTTCTTGAAATTATCGCTATGCAATTTTTCAATCTTCTGACCATCGTACATTTTCAATTTTTGTCGCGTAGGGAAATAAATGTACTTTCAAATGCAATTTGTTAAAAACTGTATTAATTGACTGATGTATTATATTTTCTAAAGTAATTTTTAAGCATGATTTTTTTTAAGTTTATCTTATCACGTGGCGTTTTCAATACATAAAATAATAAACATTTTGCACATAAAGCAACAAACATTTTTCAGCATTTGTTTCTGACTATTTTTGCATAATGAAATTATTACTTCTTTCATAAGCAAATATAGGAATAATGTTAAAAAATCCACCAAACTAACATATTTGGGAAAGACAAATTAACGAAATTAATACTTCTTTTATAAACAAATAAAAGAATGATATTGAAAAAACACAAATCTAACATATTTGTAATCGTACAATTTAAATTTTTAGATCACCAAATAGGATTTGTTTTTTCAGATGGAATTTGTTCGCAAAGTTCATCTCAGTTTACTGATTGTCTATGGTTTTAAAAACAATTTTAAAGCATGAAATATTTTTTAATTTATCTATATTCGCAGAGCTCGATTACGAAAGATTAATCCGTTTGCACTTAAAACAAAATAAAGAGTTCTTCATTTTCTTACGGCTAATTTCCATTAAAAAAACTTTCCTATGAATAAATAAATACAAAAAACATAAATAAAACACAAATTTACCAGGTTTGTATAAGCTCTGAAATTATCAGAATATAAAAGGATGCCATAAGTAGTAAAATCTTGGCAAATAACTCTTAGCATGCGGCTAATAAGAAAATATCGCTTTTGATAAATTTCAAAAATGTATTTGATTGTGTAATTCGTATTTTCCATATGAAAAATGCTTTTTTAATGTAAATGGTCAATCTAGAAATTTATTGCATATAAAAAAAAATATTAGTTTTCAATAAAAAAAATGTTTTCACCTATATTATTTAACCCGGGAAGCCCGGGTACGATCCCCTAGTACTATTAATGAATGTATTTCCAAACTTAAAGTCGCGGTTGTCCGATGCAACTTTTCATGTAAACATTCGCACAAACTTTAAGTTCTAATCTCAATACCCCCGAAAATTTACCATTCGATAATTTGCCTTTAGTTGCCATAATATTGGCCATTTAGTATTCGTCTAATATTTAGGTTTATTAAAGAAAATGATCGTTTTGTTTTAAATATGACATCATTTTTACTCACTGAATCATTTTGCCAAGCGTCTCAAACTCACAAGGAAGGTCTCCATTCGGGCATATTCAGTAAAATCTGAAAAAATTACGGAGTGTTCTTCTCATGTAGATATATATGTTTATAAAAAAAATTTTGGCGGAACTTCGATAGACCGTTAGTAAAAAAATAATGAAAATTTCGTTTATTTGGTGATTTATCATCGGTTGGCGATGAAATGAAATTTCGAAAAATGCTTTTTTATGTCGAATACTCTTTAAGATAAAAATGTTTCATATTGAACTTGTTTAAATAACTTTAGTTTTGTCAGTTTTAGTTTGATTTAGCTATAGCTTTGTCATATATATATATATATATATATTTACAAGAAAGTTAAATATCAAATTTTATGATTTAAAACAAAATTAAAATAAATTAAAATTGTTTCAATATCCCAAAATTAAGTCCATTTGAGCACTGGCGATTCAATTTTGTTGCTATGGAAACGACGAATTCTTTGATATTGAAATGAATAACTGGTAAATGGATCTTGCCTTTATTTTGGAATACGCTTAAATATATGAAAGTCTTTTCTATATATGAAATTATTTTCAAAGTAAAAAAATTAAATAACAAGCAACATACATATGTAATACGAAAAAATATATTTATTAAACTCTCTCGTTGTGTATGTCTAAATTCATTAAATCCTTTTTACACGCATTCTAAAAATCAATTAACAAAGAATTTTCTGGTGCATTAAAATCTTTTGCTTTTGTCGAGGAAAAGTACTGCTCGCTATATCGTGTGACGCTTTCGTGTTTTCGCGCCAAATACTCGAAAATATTTTATTTTTTTACAGACTTTCTACTGTAATTCCACCGCTAAATTTGACTGATCCTTTATTACATACATAAGTAGTTTAATTTGTATTTTTTTTTCAAAATATTCTGAGTATGCCCAGTAAGGAGACCTTCCTTATCAATATCAGTGTAATGCTAAAAAATATTGAAATATCTTCTTCAGTCTTTTGATTTATGAAGAAGAATGCGTTTTTTTTTTTTTTTTTTTTTTTTTTTTTTTTTTTTTTTTTTTAATGGCTGATGCCATTTTCTATTCAAAAATTAGAAAACAAAATACATTTATTTGTAATGTGAAAATGGTATCATTAGGGATATAATCAATAAAAATAAATAAACCATGATCATTTTCCCTTTACTTTTAATAGAAAAGAAGTACATTAGTTGCCACAATTATAAAATTGGTACTAAAAACTATAACAAAATTAATATCTCAAAAATAAATTGAGATAGAGCTTTCAAACAAATTGCACTTAAAAGTACATTTTTTCCCTATACGACGGTGTAAAAATTGAAACCTTGCGATGTTTAGAAGTTGAAAAATTTGCAATAGCGAAAATTGCAAAACCGAAATTTCATTTCAAATTTCAAAGTGTTGCTATTCGCAGAATGACCTATGCGTTACGCACAGATATATTTGTCCTTTATAATATAGATAGATTGATAGGAACGCGCTTAATGCAAATTTAGAGAAAATATTACAAAAATGTAAGAAAAATGACAAAGCTACCAAGAGAAAAAAATTAATTTTGATTCGGGTGAAGGATTCCATGGCAGTTAATCAGACATTGATGAATGTTCAAATAATATTAAATTTACTACACCAAAGGAGAAAAAGGAAAAAATAAAAAGTAAGAAGGCAAAGAAAGATGCAAGACAAGATGATAATAATGAAAAGTTGGATCACACATATGACGCAGACGTTCTTTCAAGGAATGTTCAGAAAACTACTCCAAAAGAAAGAGAAAGTGGGATTGGCTTCGTTGCATCATGCATCAAATGTGTTTACATGAAGACTGTACTATTTTCGACACTATTTGTGTAGATTGCAGTCAAAAATAACAGGTATATTAACATTTAAAACAATGTAAATACTACTTTACATTTTTTTCTTTTCCGTCTCTAGTACGTTGATATTACGTTGTTCTTTAAATAAAAATTAAAACTATTTGAACCTACTAGTACGTTTTGTTTCACTATTTTAGTTTCTTTTTGTTATTACATATTTAATTATAGTTCAGATGTTAATATTTGTTTGAATATATTTATTTACTAGCGAACTTGCCCGGCGTTGCCCGGGTACGTCAAAAAACAACAGGAATTACGAAAAAGCTCTGAAAATCACAATAAGATATCGCGAAATTTTTTTAAATAGCTTCTCAAATTCTGAAAAGAGAAAAATGTCTATATATATATAATATGTTCGAAGATTGCAAGTTGATTCCTTTCACTAATGTGGAAAAATAGTAGCAAATCGCTAAAATACACTAAAAATCACATACAAAATTCCCAAAAAATTCGAAAGTTGCTATACGAAATCCGAATAAACTTTATTGAAATGAGGACAGAATGTACTTTAGGTCAAAAATGGAATGTCACAAAATGGCAGCAGATCGCGAAGAAACGTAAAAAGCACATTAAAATTCACAAAACGTTCAAAAATCACGAAAGTCAAAATTTACTATAATTGGATAAAAGTTTCAAATCTAATTCCTTTGACCTGTGGGCTCTCTTAAAATTTATGTTTTGGGATTCATGCTAAGCATTAGATCATGTTACTTTTATTCGTAATTAATTTACTTGGACTTCCTTAAATATAATTAATATAATCCCCTAAGTTAATATTAGTTTTTGTTGCATTAAAATATCTCAATTTGTTGATTTTCTGCAAGCAAGTAAACCCTATTGTTTTACAGTGTAAGTCTATGGGAATTTGGCGAAATATTAGAGATATCGCCAAGTTGGCGTCACTTTTGGCGACCCATTTTGGTTGCCAAATTTGGCGATATATTGCCACTTTGGCGACAAACTTGTCGTTATTTGGCGACAGAACTGGATCCTCCCTACGGTAACCCCCCTTATAGGTATGGACATGTATTACATGCTGTTCAATAATCGCATAAAAAATTCGCTATAAATTCAAAAATCGCTGCTCGAATTCCGAATAAACTTTTTTGAAAAGAGAACAAAATTTACTATATTGGGTTAAAAGTAAGAAACTGTATTCTTTTTCCTAATGTGGAAAAATCGAATTAATATAATCCCTTAAGTTAATATTGGTTTTTGTTGCATTAAAATATCTCAATTTGTTGATTTTCTGTAAGAAAGTAATCCATATTGGTTTACAATGGAAGTCTATGGGAATTTGGCGAAATATTAGAGATATCTCTAAGTTGGTGTCACTTTTGGTGACTCATTTTGGTCGCCAAATTTGGCGATAACCGCCAAGTTGGTGACAAACTTAACTGCATTTGGCGACAGAACTATATCCCTCTACGGTAACCTCCTTATAGGTATGGAAATGTATTAAATGCTGTTCAATAATTGCATAAAAAATTCGCTAAAAATTCAAAAATTGCTGCACGATTTCCGAATAAACTTTTTTGAAAAGAGAATAAAATTTACTATATTGGGATAAAAGAAAGAAACCATATTCTTCTCACTTATATGGAAAAATCGCCTCGAAACATAAAAAAGCGTTAAGAATCGCATAAAAAATTAAATTTAAAAAAATCTAATCAAAAAATCGAAAATCGGGCTTCGAGGTGCAAAACTCCATATGTAGACATACCTTTTCCCCGAATTTTGTAGCTCTACGTGCAGTGGTCTCTTCAGAACACCGTCGACACACTCACTCACTCACTCACTCACACACAAACTTCTTTCTTTATTATTATAGATAATATCAATCTGTTCTTTTGACAAGAGCGGTGTAACTCCCGCACAAGTGCGGCATCTTGCCCTGAATGTACGTGTGAAGTGCCGCAGTGTAATGTTTTAGATTTTTTAAAATTATTATGAATTTCTCTTTTTATGTATTTTTTTTTGTCTCAGTACACATATTTTATATTTAACAATAAATAGCATAGCATGATTTTAGGTAGATTTCGTAAGAAATACTACCTATTGCAGTCGTTACCATGGTGCGACTTTTAAAAAATTCCTTCATAACTTTTATATGACCCCGGGAACCCAAAACCACCCCCACCTAAAAAGTTTCTCTCTCTCTCTCTCTCTCTCTATATATATATATATATATATATATATGTGTGTGTGTGTGTGTGTGTGTGTATGTATGTATGTATGTATGTACTAAATTTTGTCCGCACGATAAAAGTCGCAATTATGCGCGGATCGTCCTCAAACTCGCCAACAACTTTCATATGGCTAATATCTCGGCGGGGATTGAAAATGGGCGAAATCGGTTCTAGAGGGTGGAAATGAGGAGTGTTGAAAATTTTGAATACTGTCTTAACATGATTCTGATAAAACCAGCTGTTACACAACAATGGCAGGAAAAAAAATCCCTGCCGGCTCGGGCCTACAGGCGGAGGTAGATTTCGAAGTTAAGTACTAAATTCCCCAACAAAATTTAAATCAACATTAGAGATAAACCCAGTTCATTCACTAAGAATGAGCTCTAGGAAGCTAAACATTTTGTGAAAATTCTAATATACACGAATACACACACGCATGTATATGGAATAGGTTTGAAAATGGCTAAATCAAATTCAGAAATCCTCAAAGTGTTAAAATATGTTAATATTTCTATAGTCGGGTTTTTATAATGTTTTAATACGTTTCTTCAAACTCACATGACGTTACATATTCACCTGCTGAGGTACATTATATTTCCAATATGACGTAATATATATATATTTTTTAATTCGTCAAACTGTTTATTTCATTTTAAGTTTTCATTCTGAAATCTTGCTCTAGAAAACTTATGACGTAATATTCAATTTGTTTTCAATTCGTCAAACTATTTATTTAATTTATTTTTTCACGTGAAAAATCTTGCAATAGAAAAGCAATTGTTGTGGTGAGAATTTTATTGTTTTTTTTAATTGTTGGCAACTGCTATAATGAAAAATATTAGGTAGATTTCGTAAGAAATGCTACCTATTGCAGTCGTTACCATTGTGCGACTTTTGAAAAATTCCTTCATAACTTTTCATTATAGGACCCCAGGAACCCAAAACCACCCCCCACCTAAAAAGTTTATATATATATATATATATATATATATATGCATGTATGTATGTACTAAATTTTGTCCGCACGATAAAAGTCGCAATTATGCACGGATTGTCCTCAAACTCGCCAACAACCTTGATATGGCTAATATCTCGGCGGGGATTGAAAATGGGCGAAATCAGGCCAAGAGGGTGGAAATGGGGAGGGTTCAAAATTTTGAATACTGTCTTAACATGAATCTGATAAAACCAGCTCTTACACAACAATGGCAGGAAAAAAATAAAAGTTTTTCGTTATAGCAGTTGCCAACCATAAAAAAAAAAAAAAACAATAAAATTCTCACCACAACAATTACTTTCCTATTGCAAAATTTTCACGTGTAAAATAAAATAGTTTGACGAATTGAAAACAAATTGAATATTACGTCATAAGTTTTCTAGAGCAAGATTTCAGCATGAAAACTCAAAATAAAATAAATAGTTTGACGAATTAAAAAAATATATATATTGCGTCATATTGGAAATATAATGGACCTCAGCAGGTGAATATGTAACGCCATGTAAGTTTGAAGAAACGTATTAAAACATGATAAAAACCCGACTATGGAAATATTAACACATTTTAACACTTTAAGGTTCTCTGAATTTTTTTTTAGCCATTTTATAAACCTATTCCATATACATGTGTGTGTGTATTCGTGTATATTATAATTTTTACAAAAAGTTTAGCTCCCTACAGCTCACTCTTTGTGAAGAAACTGGGTTTTATCTCTAATCTTGAATTAAGTTTTGTTGGAGAATTTAGTACTTAATATCGAAATCTACTTCCGCCTGTAGGCCCGAGCCGGCAGGGATTATTTATTTTTTCCTGTCATTGTCGTGTAAGAAATGTTTTTTTCAGAACCTTGTTAAGACGGTATTCAAAATTTTTAACCCTCCCCATTTCCATTCCCTTAGGTCATTTTCAATCCCCGCCGAGATATTAGCCATCTCAAAGCTGTTGGCGAGTTTGAAGACGATCCATGCATAATTGAGACTTTTATCGTGCGGACAAAATTTAGTATATACATACATATATATATATATATATATATATATATATATATATATAAACTTTTTAGGTGGGGATGGTTTTGGGTTCATGGGGTCATATAATGAAAAGTTACGAAGGAATCTTTCAAAAGTCGCACCATGGTAACGACTGCAATAAGTAGTATTTCTTACGAAATCTACCTAATAAATGCTTTTCGTTATAGCAGTTGCCAACAATAAAAAAAAAACAATAAAATTCTCACCACAACAATTACTTTCCTATTGCAAAATTTTCACGTGTAAAATAAAATAGTTTGACAAATTGAAAACAAATTGAATATTACGTCATAAGATTTCTAGAGCAAGACTTCAGCATGAAAACTCAAAATAAAATAAATAGTTTGACGAATTAAAAAGATATGTATATTGCGTCATATTGGAAATATAATGGACCTCAGCAGGTGAATATGTAACGTCATGTGAGTTTGAAGAAACGTACTACAACATGATAAAAACCCGACTATGGAAATATTAACATATTTTAACACTTTAAGGTTCTCTGAATTTTTTGTAGCCATTTTTTAAACCTATTCCATATACATATGTGTGTGTGTATTCGTGTATATTATAATCTTCACAAAAAGTTTAGCTCCCTACAGTTCACTCTTAGTGAAGAAACTGGGTTTATCTCTAATCTTAATTTAAGTTTTGTTGGTGAATTTAGTACTTAACTTCGAAATCTACCTCCGCCTGTAGGCAGAGCCGGCAGGGATTTTTTTTTGTGCATCATGGTACTTTATATACACATTAAAAAAAATATGGCATCTCACAAGGAATTACTATAATAAAAAGTTCATTTCTTAAAAAGATATGTTCATATATATATTTAATTATATACAATTCGTTTTAAAATTAACCCAAAGAAATGTATTTTCTTATATATTTTATACATTAATGATAATTCTTGTACGTTAATCTATTATATATATACTATATATATTAGATTAACCGGAAATGGTTTCCGCTGACGAGACTTTTTCTAGACGTATACATCGAAAAAATTTAGAGAACTTTTATGTTTCGAAATAATTCACTTTTGGATCATAAGTTTTGTTTCAGAAAGAAATAATACTTTTTGGACTTCTGATTGGGATTGCTGGGAGTGCGAAAAAAATATATACGAGTATAAAGTAAAGTAAGAAGAAATAGACCGAGTTTTGATCATTTTCTCTTAAAAGATATTTTGATCATCAGCAATATTTTTTCTTATCATATTGGAAG
This sequence comes from Maratus speciosus, assembly GCA_963932465.1. NCBI lineage: Eukaryota > Metazoa > Arthropoda > Arachnida > Araneae > Salticidae > Maratus > Maratus speciosus. The sequence goes on from OZ010792.1 coordinate 178,218,880, forward strand.
ACATAAAATGTTTATATATATATATTTTTTTTTGTTCAGTAAATATAAAATGAAAATTATTTATATTTTTGTAAAATTAAAATGTTGCATGAAGTTCACATATTTTGGAAATTAATAAGAGCATAATTTGGAACTTAAGGACAACTTCGTATTCTTTAATCAACGCATATTCCCGTTTCTCATTTCACTCTACAGTGATATATATATATATATATATATATACAGGGTGTCCGGTCTCAGCGGTGTCCAATGGCTAATTCCTAAACCGTTAGTCATAGACATATAGTTCCAATTACAAAAATGTTTTAAATCAGGTAAAGAAACATTTTAAAAGCGATTTGTGTCAAAAAAAAAAAAAATTCTTAAAAATTTAAGAAATTTAAATTTTTATACGGTCCCCAGTCCTATAAGTTATATTTAGTAAAATTTTCCTTTTACATTGACAAGTAATACAAAAAAAATGTCCTGTTATTCTACGATTAAAATTGACCGAGTAATAGCTCTTTAAAGTTGGAGCATACTTTTTGCTGCAAATTGGGGGTCATTCACAAATTTAGTTAAAATATAATTTATTCAGATATATTAAAAAATGGTTGAGAGTAAAATTAACATTGCAGTATAAATTTGAAATCTTTAATCATCCTGACATATTAATGCAAAATATACAATTTTTAATAAACATTTAAGAAGAAAGAAAAAACAGAATTTTTGTTAAACAAAATGATGCTAAATCAACAGCCTCAATTCTTTACAAAATGATGCGTATTTAAAAATATTATTAGATTGCACTAGCCTGCAAAAATTGGGTTATGTCATGTTTTTTAGCTTTTGATAATTCATTTTTATGCATTCTGTACCGCTGAATCAGGAAATTGACTTTCATTTTTAACATCAGGATTTTTCGCAAATTGCAAGTTTCAAAGTTAAAAAGTTCAAAATTGAAATTGAATCTCCTCCCTCATCTCATCGGACCACTCAGCTGTTTAACTGTGGGAATCCCAGGATAAGCACAAATATTGAAGAAATTATTGAATAAGTTAAAATAAAATAAAAAAAGTTTTACATATGTTTTATAGTATGAGATTTCCGCTATATTTTAATTTACACATTTACGATTTGCAAAAAAATTCCAACGTAGTGGTTAAAAATGAAGGTCATTTTCAGATTCAGTGCTAAAAAGTACGTAAAAAAATCAATTATCAAAAGTTAAGAAACACAGCCATCTCCTCTATATCCCATAGTATCCAATTTTTGTTAGTATTTAAATTTGACAATTTAGGGTTTGCGAAATATCCTGACATAATGGTTAAAAATTAAGGTAATTTTCGGATTCAGTGCTAAAAAATACATAAAAGTTAAAAAACCCAACAATCGCAGTCTTGTATTATCTAATCTAAAACTTTTTCTTAAACTTCTTGGCTGTAATCTATCCGAAATTTCTGGTGTTATCCTGTAAAATACGTATAAATGGTAACCACCGAAAATCATAATAATATTAGATTGTTCTCGGATTTGCGATAGTATGTAAAATGTAATCTCGATCGGATATTTTAAAGTGAGTCAAAGTTCGAGTAGTAATTTTGAACTGGAAAAACATACATACGATCTTTGAAGTAACATAAAAAATTATAAAAGTAACATAATTTTATTAAAAGAAATCATAAAAGAAACAGTCTCAAATCCTGACAAAACAAACATATGTTATTTTAGCAAATCTAAAACTTGATAAATGTTAACTTAATCGTAATACTTGTACGATTTTTCTCAAAGCAGATACTCATGAAATAAGATCTTCGAATACTTTAAGCACTTCATATGTGACCCTTCAATGCCAAGCCGAACTCATTTGTTTTCAAAGCAGAAAAGTGGCATACGTCTTGAATTTTTAAAATTTCATAACTCGCTCAATTTTAGTGATTTATGAATGGGACTTTTTTTTGTTTTTCTTGTCAGTGTAACAGGAAAATTTTACTAAATATAACTTATAGGACCGGGGGACCATATAAAAAATTAATTTTCGTATTTTTTAAAGAAATGTTTTTATTGACCCAAATCGCTTTTATAATATTTCTTTACCTAATTTAAAACATTTTTGTAATTGGAACTATATGTCTACGACTAAAGGTTTAGGAATTAGCCATTGGACACCGTTGAGACCGGACACCCTGTATATACACATCCATATGTGCACACACATATATATATATATATATATATATATATATATGCGTAATAATAAAAACTTTCGCAATTTACCTTAGTTACTTTATTCCAAATCCTAATAATATCTACTTTTTGCCTACCTTTAATAATATTTTAAATATCAATGATATTTTGATGCCTTTAATTAAGCGCATTCTTTTGTTTCTTAATCTAAAAATCTTAATCTGCTAAAAGCTACACTTAAAAAAAAATCACTATTTCATTCTTTCATATTTTGAGGCATTAAATTCTTAATTCTTTCGATTGTTCATTAATAACATTTGTATATTTTATTAACATTATTATTCGATGTACTATGATTCCTTGCAAGTATTTTGCCACGTCATCCTTTTAACCCTTTTATAATTTCCGCTATAAGTAATGTATTCTGTCACTACGTCAAGATTTCCGTCCTACGCATCCTTTTCAATCAATCACTAAGCGCGCTTTCTCCACATTTCCCCCCCTAACTGACCCATTGGCTCCGTCGTAGAACACGTCAGTGTAACTTTGGGCTTTATCTTGATATTTATACAGCTTACACACATCTGGAGAGGAAGATCTGTATGTTTTTTCGCTTGCTAAAAATCATGTGTCACTTGGCGGAGTTGTTTTTTAAATTCGTGGAGTTCTAATACAATCTAACATCTTCTATCTTTGATATGAAGTGGTACAGCTCAAACACGAGAGTCAGTTAGATTACTAGTGGAATTGTGTTGAGGTGTGAATTACAATAAATTCATTAATTACTATGCCACCTCCTTCCTTTGATTGAATGGGTAATTCTGACTAATATTCTAAGTCATCCATTGTCGCCACTTACGACTTCAATATGTGTATTCTATGGAATAATTAATGGTTGGCAAAGATACAGCGTGGGTTCGTCATCATAGTTTGCGTTGATATCGAGAAGCGTAGCATATATATATATATATGTATATATATAAAGAACTATATAAGAAATTACACTCTTATATATTTTATTTAGTCATTAGAAGCTAATATTTCTTATGTGTTATAAAACTATTTCTCTCTATATATAACTATAGAAGAATTTATGCTCTTATATAATGTAAGTACTCACACATAATTCATGTTTCTTAATTTATTTTATATGATATTAATATTTTTTTAGGAACTAGCAATGAATCTGCTTACGAATTGTTATTGTACTTATATTTGGGGAGAAAAAGAAAAAAGAATGTTTCCTTTCTGCATGGTAAAATTTTTCTCATCTATCATTTTTGATTATTGAAATAAAACATAATTTCATTCTGGCTTCCGAGCTGAATGCGAAAATAGACAGATAAAACCAAAATAAGATGAAATAGATGGAGGTTTTAATTTTTCTATCAAAGAACATTTTGATCACTAACGAGGATTTCCTTATATCAGTGAAAATCATAAAACTTCGAAATCCTTTTTGTTTAATAAATGAACAAGTAAAAATTAAATTTAAAAAATAAAAAAACTCGACTGCGTACATAGCGAATTAATTATTTCTCATCAATGTGAAACTATTTATTATATTACGTACCTATTTTTTTATTTACTCGTATTGATGATTTTTAAGCTGTGTTTAATTGTTAGTTACTATCTATAAACACTGTTTTGATGAGGCCTATAGATGTCTATGAAGGTTAGAGTTGCAGTAAAGCTAGAGATTCTACCTACGCAACTTACAGGTTGTGTAACATTTAAATGGAGCTTCTGACTGTTATAGTCAATGAAACATCGTCTTCATTTTAAAAGACTTATCCAATAATATGACACTCAATCGGGTGCGTAATTTTTTTCCCTCTCTACCGCCTTTTGTCTTTTACAGCCGTCATTTTCAATTTATAAAAAAAAAAACCTATCCTATAACCATCGGACGGTTAAGACGAATCGATAGAGACCTCTTCCCTTAAAATCCATCCAGCCGTTGGCATTTTTCGAGGGTATAAAAAAATCCACATACCCAGATACGCGTGAAACACACAACTCTTCTTGGCAGTTGGGTAAAAATTAATAAAAATTTCCCTACCTCTATACGTAAAATTTGTATGTAGAGTTATTATATTTGGCTAATAAGTTATATAGTTAATAAGAGTTATTATATTTGGCTAAGCTGACAGTACTGTGAAATTAAGAACTATTGTTATTCTGAAAATATCACAAGGTCATTCTAATAGAGCGATTTTTTATGTAGATATATTTTTCCTTTTTAGATAACCTACAACAGAATTTATATTCTTATAGAGCTTACCATATATTGCAGATTGACCCCATATGCGATCCTCATAAAAATTGTAAATCACAGACGACATCCCACAGGTATTCCAATGGATGCAGCAAGCATTTATCTGGAGGTCCTCAGGATCCCAAATTGCCCGCTTTTTAGCATCGTATTAAACTCTCTGGGACTTCCTGGATTTCCAAATGATTAACACTGCAACGTGATTGCGCATTACGTAATGCCACCAGTCTTTGTTGAAATCTCTCTAGTGTAGAGAGTACGCAGAAGCATTTTGCCTGTACTTGCACTGTTGCAGATGGGTACATTTCCGTCAAGGATTCCGCTACACTACCATCGAACACAATACGATCAGCTGTCAGAGTTAGAGAGGGGAAGAATCATCGGGATGATGGAAGCTGGGTAGTCATCTCGGCGAGTAGCCAGCCGCCAAGGCCGTTCTGTCTCCAGTATGAGGAGACACTGTGACCAGTGGATAGTAGAGAGGTCGCATACACGACGTCCAGTCTCCGGACGCTCTCACCAAACGAATAGCAGGGAAGACCGTCACTTCATCCGTCACGCACGTGTAGCGCCCACTTCATCGCTATCCACTACCGAAATACAGGTAGCACCTTCACTACACGATCCTGTGTCAGTCTAAACTGTGGCAAGGCAACTTGCTCAAGGACACTTGGCATCGTGGCACACATTACATGTGCTACCTATGACAAGAGCCCACAGTCGCCTCCGTCTCTAGCGGTGTCGCGTGCGACGGAATCGGACCGCACCAGAATGGAACCATTATGTCGCCATCGACGAATCAAGACTCAATTTGGATAGTTATGACAATCGCTTACGTGTGGGGAGGTCCCGTGGTGAACGTCTTAATTCTGTCTTTGATTTACAGCGGCACACCTTTTCCACACCTAGTCTGATCGTGTGGCGTGCCATCACATACGACACTCGGTCGCCCACAATATTTTTTGACGGCACCTTGACAACCGAATTGTACGTTCGCAACATCCTTGAGTTCTACGTGTTGCCACTCACTGCAGGGCTTCCAGATGCCTTTTTTAGCAGGATAAAGCTCGACACACACAGTAAGATTGTCACAGGAAGGCTTCCGCCATATTACCACCTTACCCTGGCATGCCCAATTCCCAGATTTGTCACCAATCGAGCATGTATGGGATCACTTCAGACAGCTGGTTCGGCAACCTAAGAGTTTGGCTGAACTTGAGTCGTGATTGCAAGAACTGCGAATGAAATGAAGCAGGACAACATACGGATCCTGTATGCTTAAGTGTCTTCCCGTATCGCGTATTGTATTCATGCTAGAGGTGGCCCAACAGGATACTAAATAGGCATTCCTTTGTTCTTATAATGTAATTATTCTTTCGCTTTGATTTTGTAATCACTTATTGATATCAACGATGTATTCGCATATGTAATATTCCGTTACAATCGGACAATTCTATCTTGGTGCTCCACTTTTTATGGCAATGAGTGTATTTAGAGCCATTGTGTATTCGACAAACAGAACGCTACACACAGAAAACGCCATGATGTGCTGCCTTTCAATATAAGTCTAGAAAAATCTCTACTGTTGTATTTCAAAAAGACCTTATCTGATTATATATTACTAGCAAATCCTGCAGCTTTGCTCGCGAAATAGTTGAAATATGCTAAGTGATAGTTCTATGTCTAATTTGTATAAGAAGGTAGTATACTTTTAGAAATAATTCATAAATTACTGATTAAGACACAGGTTGACCAAACATCATTATTACACTGCATTAGGCAGAAATGAAACTTAAATTAATAAAAGGAACTAAAACTAATTCTAAATAAATAATGATTTAGAAAGTAACTTGAAGCTTTTACGTTCATTTCGGTATTCATTTGAAGTTTTGAATTCTTTAGAAACCGTTCTTAGTACGCATTTATATCTTAAAACTAGGACTTCCCTCAGAGGGATTAGTCTGAGCGATATTGCCGAGAACATTGATTTAATAATAATTTGTTGTAAGTAGAGAAAATAAGATACTATCTTTAATTGGCCATATAGTGGTTACTAATTCAAATGATGAAATATCTAGATTAGTGAACCTAAAAAAAAAATCCATATCAATTTTAAACCAGCTCTTCCCTCTATTAAGGGCCCTGGCAAGAGATAGAATAGCCTGGAAAAGGAACACATTTACAAGTACTTTCGGACAGCCTATTCGCTGTTTCATACCGATATTTTTGCATTTTTTAAAATACATATATAAACCAGTATAATACTTCTTTAGTTTTATTTTCATAGTCGTTTATATCATTTGACAAAAAATCTCACTTTCTTAAACTCGAATTGCGTCAAGCTTTTTTAAAAAAGCAAAGTCTATATAACAATGAAATTCCAAGAAGGGAATTAAACCCATGGTAATAAAGCATTTAGGTGAGCGCAATTGATAAATTGTCAAATATTGTTCTTATCGCCATTTTCGTAATGCATTCTTTTAATTTAAAATACACACATTAAATAAATTTATAAACACGATTTGACTCATTTAAATAAAAATAATAAGAAAAGATAATAACATAAGTCAAAACATTTATTTCAACATCAACACAAGTTACACTTGCGGGGGAAAAAGGCGGCTTTTGACAGAAAATTAAAATAAAATGCTCTTGATAGGAATATTCCGTAATCTGGTTTTCAACCAATATCATATTTTAAAAAGCTTCGCTTAACTCCAATTAAATTTCATTGCTGTAACATTTTTTTTTATTTTTTTTTGGGGGGGGGGATGCAAAATTGCACATATTTACATTTAAACTTTAAACTTTCGTTTATGTAACGGTTGCTTGTATGAATAATTAGCACCTTGATGATCGAGCTTCACTAGAAACATATGTAAAAAACTGCTTGTGTGATATGTGTGCTTAAAGCCATTATTATTTAGCTATTATAATTCCCGTCCGTTATAACAATGTTTCTGTTAGTATTACTCTTGTTTGACGTCAACCTTGCCTGTGTATCTGAATATGAATTATTGGCCATTTTTCTTGCACGAAAAGTAGTTATAACATAATTGTTTCATTTTGCATAGCATGTACCAATTGCAATATTGATACTTTTAAGTTAGTCAAGTGCAGGTGATAAATTGACAATATTTTTTCCATACTATATTCAACTTGCATTCATTTCATTTAAAATATAAAGCTTTCCTTCACTTCATTTAAAATACACGTTTTTAACTAATTTCACTGTACTTTAACAACATTACTTTGCATTGGCGTTTTTTTTTTAAGCTTTATGCAGTTTTGGCATCAGAAAGTGAGATTTGTTACAAAAAGATACAAACGTGGCAATTTATTACAAACCCGATGAACGTTTATGTTTATTTTTTACAAATAAAAATAAACCTTTTTGTCACAGATGTCACATACGCACCACATTGGCGCGATTTTTTTCTGACACCAATTTGGTGAAAACCTCGTTTTCGAATTCCAGTTACATATATATTTTTAAAAAGGGAATAACAATAAGTAAAAAAAGTTTAATTAATAACTATAGAACAAAACAATTTATATAATTTAAAAAAAGAAAATAAAAGTAAATAAACAATTTATTAATAAACAAACAACAGCATCTAGGTTACCATCAAGCAAAATAACGACACTTTGGAGCCAGTTAAGTACCACGGTGCGTATATGACATTGGTGTCAGAAAAAAATCGCGCCAACGTGGTGCGCATGTGACATCTGTGCGTAAATGTCTTGTTTACACTAAATTAATTGTTAAAATCTTAAAAAAATTGCTTGGGTACATGAAAGAATGAGTAGGTTACCAGAAAATATGCATGAAAAGTTTACTTCTCTCGCCAAACCCATTTTCTTTACCTATTCCGCCTATTCTTGAAAAGTACCAATTTCGGTACTTGTTAGTTATCACGTCGACCAAATTACTGTCGTCAAATTGTAAGATTAAATGCCAATAACGGTTGATCGTAAATGTCACATTCACTTGACAACACGTGTTTACGTCATCAAGTGATTTTAATTTCGACGTTTTATTGTATTTTTATTAATGTTATACTAATTTATTTGTTCTTTAAAATATTTAAGTTATTTAGTATTAATATTAAGTTATTTTTTTAAAAAACGTTATTTAAAATAAAAATTATGTCAATTTGTATAATTTGTCGGGTGGTTTGGCGATTTATATAATTTGGTGAAATTGGTCGACGGGATAACTAACAAGCACACAAATTTCATTTAAAATACTAAAAAGACAAAATAAATAAATTAAGAATAAATGATGCCACAAATAAAAATTGTTTATTTAAACATATAACTGTTTCAAATTTTCACACGCAAAATATAAATGTTGGTTGCTTTTGGCGATTAAAAAATGCTATTGGGTTGATTATCGTAAAATCTGAAATCCTACGTTATTATGGTTTTTTCTTTGAAATAGAAAAAAAAATCCAGATTTATTTTCCTGTTTGATTAAATTTAAATATGTTTTTTTGCACTTTAATATTAGTGCGGGCATATTTTCTTTGCTCCATGTGCTATAATTCGGTTTTCTACGAAAACATCCAGCCGGTGAAAATGGCATACACTAAATTTCCGTGACGTATGTAGATAAATTGTGCTTTTTTATCAGTTTTTTTAATATAATTTTTAAACGAATTGGAACTTATTTTTCATAGTAGGTGCATTCAGTAGGTTACCCTCACAGGTACCTTCTGGTAAAACCAGAACAGAAATCCGACAAATATTTTTTGAGTTATGCTTGACGAAAGGTTTTACGAAAGGTTTTAATATCCATCGTAGCTGTTTTTGACCGGAAAGTAATGCAGCGTTGTGTATTAGCCTTCGCTTCGCTCAGACAATTAACCACCGTGTCAAATTTAAAGTTCTTGTCTAACGGTGTACCACATCTCTGATTTTAGTGGCACTAGCATAAACTGCATATGTTTTAACAGAGACTGACATTATTAATTTGCCAAAATTAATTTTGAAATCGGTTTGGTATTTTCTAATATTCCATTGAAAACGTAATTAAGAAAGTTTTTAAGGGCTTTTTTAGAACGTTTGTTGTTCCTGCCAACCCCAGTTGATAGTGGCACTGGCATAAAATATACCCCGTGTAGGTTCAAAGATTGTCACAATTCTTTCGCAACCATTAAGTTTGTAACAGGTTTATTATTTCACTGATATTGCATATAAATATTAATTTAGGACATTTTAGAACGTTTTTGCTCCTTCGCCTCGCCTCACCACTTTTACATTTCGAATTAATTTTCGACTGTTCTTAGAGACCATTTATATTTTATAGGCAATCACCATGCCATATCTAAAGTTTCTAGCCTCTTCAGTATCACAGGAATCGCAATTTCGAAAGTTTTTTGTTCCTGCAACCCTCTGGTGATAATGGCACCGACAAAAAACATAGCTTATACTTCAGCAAGTTCTATCACGAACAATTTGCAGCCATTATTTTTTAAATCAGTTTGGTATTTCATAAAATTACGTAAAAATTGCAATTTAGAACGTTTATAGAACGCTTTTTGCTCACTTCATCGTTTTAAATTTAGAATTTTCTTCCGACAGTTCCTAAGAAGCATTTTGCATCTTTTAAGTAATTACCATGCCAATTTGCAAAATGTTAGTTCCCTCAGTATCACAAAAACGCAATTTAGAACATATTTTGCTCCTGCAACCCCCAAGAGTTAGTGACAACAACATAAAATGTGGATGCAGTCAGTGTTGAAGCAGGTACAGTCAACATCAATTTGCATCCATTACTTTTGAAATCGGTTAGATATTTTCTGAGATTGCGTAGAAATCGCAATTTAAAACGTTTTTAGAACATTTTTTGCGCATTTTTGCACTTTTAAAATATTGAATTCTTTAGGTACTGTTCTTAGAGAGCATTTACATCTTATAAGTAAGTATTATGCCTAATTTCATGTTGCTAGCCACTGGCAGAGTCATAGATATCGATATTTACAACGTTTTTTGCTTCTGCAACACCCAGGTGATAGCGACACCGATACATAATTGAGCCTATGTTAGAGCAATGGCTGTTGCCATTAATTTTCAATCATTACTTTTGAAATCGGTTTGATGCTTCCTGAGATTGCATAGAAATTGCCATTTACAACGTTTTTTAGAACGCTTTTCGCGCATTATCACCCTTTTTTAAATTTCGAATTTCTTAAGAAATGTTCGTAGAGATTATTTAGATGTAATAGGTAACCACCATTCAAATTTCATGTCTCCGGGCCCTTCAGTAACACAAAAATTGCATTTTTAGAAAGTTTTTTTTTCTCCGGTATCCCCTTTGGGGTAGCAGCACCGACATAAAATATAACCTATATTAGAGCAAGAGCTATCACCATCATTTTGGCTTCATTATTTTTTAAATCGGATTGAAACTTCCTGTGACTACGTAGAAATCACCATTTAGAACGTTTTTTAGAACGCTTTTCGCGCATTTTCAACTCATTTAAATATCGAATGTTTTACGAAATGTCCTTAGAGATCATTTATTTCTGATAATTAACTACCATGCCAAATTTCATGCTTCTAGGACCTTCAATAACACAAAAATCGCATTTTTAGAACTTTTTTTGCTCCGGCACTTCCTTTGGGTTAGTGGAATGTATATAAGATATGACCTATGTTCAAATGGGGAATAACATAATCATTTTGTAACCATTACTTTTGAAATCGGCTCTGTAGTTCCATAGACTACCTTCTACAAATAAACAAACAAACAAACAAATTTTACTTTTTATGATATTAGTATAGATAAATAGTTTATTATTTTCCTGCTTGCTATAAATATTTGGATTCGCTTCTCAATCAAGAGCACTGAACAGCAGATCTACATTAGATTTTCAAATTAAAAAAACTAAAATTTCTCTTTCTTTCATCTAAAATTTCTCTCTAAAAAAAAAAAAAAAAAAAAAGATGTAGAATTTATTCTTCTAGAGTGATTAAAAGTTACAAAACTCTAACAGAAAAATAATTAACGATAAAAATAACAGGGAGGAAATGTAAGGGAAATTATTTAATTAGAATACGTAATTAAATTTCAATAACATTAAAAAAATAAATATATCAAAATTATAATAAAATATCAAAATTTAACAAGAATAATATTTACTAAGAAATAATTATTAATCAAATTTTATTAAGTAAATTTTAATTTTTACTTATGAATTTAAAATATATATATATTTTCCCAGAGTGAATATAAATTACGAAATTCTAACAGAAAATAAAATTAAGATATTTTTCTAGCGGACATAATTAATTTATTATGAAAAATATTAAATCAAGTGCATTAAATAAAAATATATAATTTATTATTAACTAAGTTAAAGCTGTAACGGGTATATTATAAACATATAAAAATTATTAAGATAGGCGGCAGCACTAATCGGTATTCTCCTCATTTCCCCTCATTATCTGCTGTCATACTTTTGAACAAACAAGTTCTTCATGAGAAGCGAGTATGAATTGGTTGTAAAAATATGCGTGTTATTTTTTCCCGCGCTGAACGATGATAAAACAAACAGGATTTCTTCTACTATCAATAAATTTCTACATATGTATATAATGTGCATAGATATGTGTCCTGGGTCAAGTGTGTCGTCATGTAGTCATATATTAAAGATTATCAAACTGAATTCCAAAATGGAGTTTCCTGTTGAAGTCATGTGTCAATTATTTAAATTGTGGCGTCTAATTTTCGAAAGCGGCGGCAATAAAAATAATAAAAATTTAACTGCATAGTTAAAAATAATTAAAAATAATAACAACAATATGTACTAAAAATGCATTTAATCGAATATTTAGTAATACTAGTCTTAATTATATTTTCGTAACTGAAGTCGCCATAAATTTCAGTGAACATATCGCGCCATAGGTGAAGAAACGGCCAAGAATCCGTTTCCGCGTGCCAGTTTTGTCAATAATTTTTTTTATTCGTACCAGCATGTTACGTTTCTACTCGTTACTTCTTATTAGTATAATTAACATAATACGATTTTTTTAACACCCGGTATACTACTTCTTTCTTCCAGCTTCTTTTGTGTCGTCTCCAAAAAATTACGATACGTTATATAAGCCAGCCATAAAACAAAGCAGATGTATCACTGTACTGTTAAATTGTGTACTTCAACTTCTTAATATCGCACATTTTCAATATTTATACCTTCGCATTGAGGAAAAAAAAAAGTACTTTTAAATGCAATTTGTTTGAAAACTCCATCTCCAATTATTTTTGAGATATTAATATTTTTTTGTAATTTTTAGCGACATTTGTTTAAATTTAGCAACACAAGTACTCCATTTCTGTAGAAAATAATGGGAAAATAGCAATTATTTCTTTTTGTTGCCATTTTCCCATAAAAAATGAAAAAAATGTGTAATTAAATTACGTGCTAATTTGAAAAAAAATATAAATGAATGATTTCTGATAAAACATGGAGCTATTATAAACTAAATTTAATTTTAAGTTTCTATATTAATATTAAAAACAAATGAAGGCATAGGAATCATGAGATAGCCGGTTTTTTTGTCGAGTTTCTGGAATGATGAAATCTCTTTTTTGGATTTGATTATTCAGCGATAGTGGCGTCCATTGCGTGCTATACTGTAGATGTTGTTTAATACTCTATTGCAAATGAAGAATTCTTTAGCGGATGCGTACAACATCATTTTACATATAATAAAATCGCGTGTTTTAAGTCTTAAAACTGAATTACAGTAGAGTCCCGATTATCCGAGCAACGCTTAATCTAGTTGCCGCTTTAACCGATATATTATCTTCTGATGGACTGTTGGCTTCTATTATTATGAAACAGCTATTATAAATGAAGTGTTAGGTGAAGATGAAAGAGCAGCCATAAAAAGTTAGAACTGTGATTTTCTCGTGAAAAGGGGGAAAAAAGGCCATTTTTCCCCATTTTGACCAGAAAATGAGAGCTCTAACCTTTTACGGCTGCTCTCTCATCTTCACTTAACACTTCATTTATAGTGTCTGTTTCATAATAATAGAAGCCATCAGTCCATCAGAAGAAAAGGATCCATTCCAAAGGTATAAGTTCGATTAATTGGGATAAGCGGGACTGTACTGTATCTGTATTTACATACATATATTTTTTTTTTCAGCGGAGCCGATGGTAAATTCTGAAAAAGCAGAATTCCTGTTCTCTAGATTTTTTTTTTTTTTTTTTTTTTTTTTTCAGAATGACTAGTGGGCTTTGCCCCCTACGAGCTATGCTCGTGAACCCACGTTCAGACACCGCAGACTCTAACAGCACGCTAATTTGATCGGCTTTAAAAAGATTTCGGAAGACTGAATTATAATTTGAATCTGACGTAATTTTCACCAAACTTTCCTTTCTCTTTTTAATATTCACGTAAAAATACTTTTGTTAGAAATGAAATATTATGATCATCTTAAAATATCAAATAAATCTCTCGCGCAATTTTTAAATTTAAGCTGTTTTGCAATATTATTTTTTGTTCATTTTGCGTAATAAGTGTGATGTGACGTAAATGTGACGTAAATTCTCCTATTTAAGACTTCTAACGCATGTTAATGAATTTATTATTTTACAATATTCTTTCTCTTTTAAAATTCACGTGTAAGTATAGTTTTTATGACGTAATTTTCATTGAGTTCCTGCTTTTTATATTTTCTGTTTATAGTAGTCACGTGTAAAATAAATTTTTAATTTGAAGCAAGCATTATTGTTTGTGCTGTTTATACAGTTGGCAACTGTTTAAATTAATACAATTTTCTAAATTTTGTAAAAAATATCTCTCGGAATGCTGAAAATTTGAATTAAAAATAGAAATAAAACCTCAAAAAATGAGTCAAATTAAAATACTAAAAGCAGTCTGCACACCGGAAAATTCTGACGTATAAAATGATCTAAAAATGATTAAATTCCTATATACAGATTTTGCTAGTATAAAACTTTTTTAATGGAACAATTTTGTCCAAATTTGGCATTAAATATCTCTTTAAATAATTCTTCGATTTGAAAACTGTCTGCATCAGCGTGTTTATCAAACATTTCTCTATAATACTACCGATTTTCATATTTTTGTATGCAACAGTTTTTTTTTATATTAACGAAGAAAGGCCATGCTTAAGCATTCAAATTGAGTGCCGATCAGCTGGGAATATCTACGCAGATTTTCAATTGTCCATTTCCAAATCAAAACTTTTAGTTAGCTTTTTTTACAAAAAGCTACCTATTGCAGCCGTTCGGAGGAAAGCGATTTCAAAAAATGTTGGTATATTTTCATCGATCATGACCCCCAGACCCCGAAACCACCCCCCGTTCAAAATTGATATATATATATATATCTGACCTATGTGATACTGTAACTCTCGTATTTATGAACCGATTTGGATGTAATTTAGTGTGTACATAGTACATACCAATGTCTCGACCAAGTTCGTTGGCCAGCTTCATCCGCCATTTTGTTTCAAAATGGCGGCCATTTAAATTTTTTTAAAAAATTTGAAATTTGAAATGTGGAAACAAAAAATTGAAAATGGAAAAATATTTTTTTCTTATGTATTTGACCTTTATACAAAGACTCCGTAACAGTTTTTGTTTCGTCTATATCTTAAAAAATGGCTGAGTTATAGCATTTTGAATTTCTAGCGAAGCTGACATTTTTAAACGTCCTGAATTTTGTCACGCGATAAAAGGCGTATTTATGAACCGATTTGGATGTAACTTCGTTTATACACAGTACAGACCAATGTCTCGACCGAGTTCGTTGGCCAGCTTCATCCGCCATTTTGTTTAAAAATGGCGGCCATTTAAAATTTTAAGAAAAATTTAAATTGGAAATGTGGTACCAAAAAATTGGAAATTGAAAAAATATTTTTTTCTTATGTGTTTGACCTTGATAAAAAAATTCGGGAGCAGTTTTTGTTTCGTTTATATCTTAAAAAATGGCTGAGTTATAGCATTTTGAATTTCTAGCGTGGCTGACATTTTGAAACGCCCTGATTTTTGCCACGTGATAACAGACGTATTTATGAACCAATTTGGATGTACCTTGGTGTGTACATAGTACATACAAATAACTCAACCGAGTTCGTTGGCCAGCATCATTCGCCATCTTGTTTCAAAATGGCGGCCATTTAAAAAAAAAAAATAAAAAATTTAAATTTAAAATGAGATGCCAAAACATTGGAAAATTAAAAAGATTTTTTCGTATGTGTTTGACCTTAATACAAAGATTCCGGAACAGGTTTTGTTTTGTCTATATCTAAAAAAATGGCTGAGCTATAACATTTTGAATTTCTATTGTGGCTGACATTTTAAAACGACCTGATATTTGTCTTTCGATAACGGGCGTATTTATGAACCGATTTGGATATTACTTGGTCTGTGCATAGTGCATACCAATGTCTCGACCGAGTTCGTTGGCCAGCTTCATTCGCCATCTTGTTTCGAAAGGGTTGCGATTTTTTTTAAATGTATTTTTAAATTTAAAATGAGGTATTAAAAAATTGGAAAATGAAAAAGATTTTTTTTTTTATGTGTTTGGCCTTTATACAAAGATTCGGAGCAGTTTTTGTTTCTGAAAATTTATTCTTTTGTTTACATCTTAAAAAGTGGTTGAATTATAGCACTTTGAATTTCTATCATGGCTAACACTTTGAAACGATCTTGTATTTGTCACGCGATACCACACGTATTCGCCTATTTCGATGGAAGAAGGAATGTGGATAGTATACATCAATATCTCGACGAAGTTCGCTGGCCAGCTTCATCAGCCATCTTGTTTCAAAATGGCGGCCATTAAATTAAAAAAAAATTATACTTAAAGTGAGGTGCAAAAAAATTAGAAATTGAAAAAGGTTTCTTTCTTAAGTATTTGACCTTGATATAAGGATTCAGGAGCATTTTTTGTTTGCCTTTATCTTAAAAAATGGCTCAGATATAGTAGTTTCAATTCCTAACGTGGGTGACATTTTGAAAAATCTGATTTTTTGCCTGCGACAGCACTCGCATACATCAACCGATTCCGATGTGAGTGAGCCTGTGCGCAGCAATTACTAAGGTCTCGACCTGGTTCACTGGTTAGCCTCATCCACCATGTTGTCTTAAAATGGCAGGCACTTCGAATTCGCCGAAACTCTAGAAATCGCCGAATTATGCAGCCAAATATAAGTTACTTTAATTAAAAGCAGCTTGGATAAAGCTGACTAATTTCGAGAAATTCTCATTCATAATGATTTAGTATTGATAAAAATTAGTATTGAATCTCCTACATTCGGTTTCCACTTAATTGAGCTTCGTGTGTTTGAATAATATAAGTTGGCTTTTTTAAAATAAGGAATATGAAAGCTACCTCTTCCTCCCGGCACTGACCGGAAGGACTTTTTTTTATATATAGAAGGATACAAAAATTACTTACATTTAACGGACAAAATAATTAAGGAATTTTTGTCGAGGACAAATTCTTATTGAATTATTGAAGTATTAAATGAAATTTATCAATTAAAAATGTTGATTTAAATTTATTAATTGACAACATGAAATTAAATTTACTTATTACAAATATTTAATAAAATGTTAATTATTTTTTAAATTTTTAAAACATTGCTAAATAATTGAAAATTTATTAAATAATAATAACAATAATATTTAATAAAATATAAATTTGAGGGAATATTTAGTAATATTAGACAAAATAAAATATTTCTAACTGAAGCGCAGCAGATTACCTTGTTACTATGAAATTCTGAGAACTTATTGCACGAATTGCACGAATTATTGCACGAATAACCATATTTTAAAGTTGCTTTTAATACAAAACTAAATTTAAAATGAAATACTTTTTCAAAATAAAATCTAGAACAATGAATACTACAATAAAATTTCATTGCTTTTATTACAGTTACTATATACGGGTTGGATAAAATATTGTGAAAACCTGTGGAAAGAGATTTTTTCTTTTGAAATAGCCGCTCTACCATTAATATTTGCCTTATGTAGTTTACGCCGGATAGTTTTTGATGAAACTGCTTCCTGTAGATCTGTGTTCATCTCAGATGTCATCTGGGATGCTGTTTTTTTTTTTTTTTTTTTTTTTTTTTTTTTTTTTTTTTTTTTTTTTTTTGCCTCAATTCGCTCCAAAGCATTTCGATCACTGTTGTGCTTTTTAGATGATGCTTTTACGTGTTTCAAATATGCTGACATAACAGTCGAGATTGTATTTCTCCCAACACCTAAAAGGGTTGTCGTTATCGTTACTGAGGCACCAGCAAGACGGGCCCCCAACAGTCATGCCTCCTTCGAAATCAGAGAGGTTAGCCATAACGCAATTTTAACACAGAAATATGTTTCGTATCCAACTTCTATCTCTGCTAATAGCAGACCGATTTGTGTACTTTCGCATCCGCTAGGTGACACCCTTCGTCGCTAAAGGGAAGGAGTATGCGAGAGGTTTCTTTTTAGTGCTATTTTTTCAAAGTGTTCATATTATTTTGTCCAATACCTGTATATATCATTGCGAATAATGACCAAAGATTATGTAAACGGAAAAAAAAAAACCCTAACCCGAATACGACGGTGGCTTGGAAAGGTAGGAGTGCTGACCAAAACTTATATCCGCGGTGGCCGGGAAAGGTTGGGGTTGGCTGACAGACCCCTATATCTACGACCGCCTAACCCGAATATGAAAGATTATTCATTACAATATTCAAGACAGAGTTTGCATTAGAAAATCGACCTTTAATTATTGAGGTCATAGAACGAACTTCAAAACTCGGGGTAGGTTTATCTTTACTTTACAAAGATTTACATTTCTCTTAACATATATTGAAAATGATCGAGCCATTAAAGAAATATCATGTTCACTTCGCTCACCTTCAGCTCGCTAAGCTTCTATAATCTATAACAAATTTAAAATTTGATCCCGATTATATCAGTTCCCCACTTTTGATAAATATCTAAGGATTTATTGTAGTTCCAAATTTACTCATGAAACCGTGAGTCCTTAGGTACGTCCACAGGAACATAATACTAGAAGTTTACTCAGTAGGACGTACCCAGTGTTCAATCCTGTTGAAATCCTTAAAGTATATTTCCTAGGAATACCTGATCATGTCAGATTAGTTCTATGGGGAATTTCGGATGATTTCGAGCTCCTGGAGTAGTCTTCTGGAGCTTTGATGCCTAAAAGAACGGTCAATCAGAGGTTTCTGTTTCTTAATTAATTGTAGTCTGATTTATACACACATACAAATATAAATATATATAAATTCAAAAATTGATATATGTTCTTTATGCAAATGTACAATTTTTTGTCTGATTTGCATAAAACGGGATATACATAAAAAGGACTGACTGATTTTAAAATTCAATAACGTGCAAACGGTGACAGATATTTAAAAAATTGTTGCAGGAGGGTTATGCATAAGGTCAAAAGTTTTATTACAGTGATTTTCAATTTTAGTTCGATTTACAAACAATAGATGGCGCTGTAAGCAATAGTCGCTAAATTCAGGCTCGATTTTTGGTACTTCGTGTCCCGGATAATACATTTCCATCTCCTTTTTCTGCATGGAACAAGATAAAGGACCAAAAATCGAGCCTGTATTTAGCGACTATTGCTTACAGCGCCATCTATTGTTTATAAATCGAACTAAAATTGAAAATCACTGTAATAAAACTTTTGACCTTATGCATAACCCTCCTGCAAGAATTTTTTTAATATCTGTCACCGTTTGCAAGTTATTGAATTTTAAAATCAGTCAGTCCTTTTTGGGACACCCGGTACATTTTAGAGAAGGCCGAAAATTATTGGCTACTGCTGGCTTTCCGACACACTTTACCTCTTTTTTCAACTACTTGTCACAATTTATATTTATGCAAATCTATAATTTTTAAACAATCTGCACTGAACGAGACATGTATATGTTTATAAATGGGAAACCAGTACTGGCACACATTTTCCAGTCGACCTCTTCCCATTACCCTTTATTAAACTATCTGCCATATTTTATCTTATACAAATTTGATTTTTTTACAAGTGAATATTTTCCCTTTCCTATTGCTTCACATTAAAATGAAATTGAACAAGTATTTAAAATGAGGAAAACAAGATATGTTTAATATTCAAATGGATTGTTTTTTTGTACACGCATGTAAATATTTGTGAAAAACAGTTTTCGAGATGAATTTTTCGTTAGATTTTATATTATTTAAAATTAATCTTTAATTTCGTGTTTTAAAAATCCTACTTGAATTTTTATTAAAAATATTGTACATTTTACCGTCTTTTCAAAGATTTTTTTTTTTTTATGTAGAGGTTTACGATTAAAACAACATATCTCCATATTAATGAATTGTGGACAATTTATGTATATTTATTGTCGATATATATATATATATATATATACATACAGGGGGAACCAGGATTTTTTTTTACCAATCTATTTCTCTTCTTTTATTTAAAAACAACTATAAAAAATTTCAGAGTTTTTTTTTAATGTGGAAATGGTTCTCTTTTGGGATCATAAGTTTTGTTTCAGAATAGATATAATACTTTTTGTGTTGCTTTTATAGGAAAGAGTGAGAAAAGATAAACAAAATCAAGACAAGAAAAAGAAGTCTAAGATTGGGTCATTTTCTTTTAAAAGACATCTTTATCGGGAGCAGTCCTTTTTCTTATCTAAGATAAAAACATAAAACTTTGTCAAATAAAAAGTAAGAAACATTTAATTTATTAACATAGCATTTAATTCTAAATGTAAAATTTTTAATGGGTGCAAATTCGTTCAATATTTTAAAACAGATCATATCTGCCTATCTTTTAGATAAATTCAGTATGTACAAGTACATGTAATTCTGGCTTATTGACATTTTTGTTTATTTTAGAAAAAATATTTTTATATTAAAGTATATTATTCGACAACTTCTCTCAAAATTGGGCATGAAAAACTTTCTTCAATTAAACATTAATTTTTCGAAATAGATTATTTAAAATACATTTATTCGATATTGTTATCGAAAATAAACTCAGAATTTTATATGCAACAATTATTTAAATTTTATATTTTTCTTATTTAACAACTACTGTCATTCGCTAGATGACATTAGATATTTGGTTAATATTGTTTCATTGAATAAAATATTATACAGCACGTACTGTGGGCGTTTGTTGCATTATATTATTATAATAAACTTGCTAGACGTCTGAAACGCGAATTAATAACACACACATACACACACACACACATATATATATATTTATATGCGTGTGAGTGTATAGCTTTTGAGCTCTTTTTGTAACTTTTAATTAATTATGCTGAATTACTCCAGTTGATTATCACAGTCTATCTAGTTTGTAACAGGTTTCACAGAATGAAATGTCATAAGTATTTTCTTATTGGTCTAACGAAAGACAAGTCATACAATTTTAATCGGTATAGTCTTGAGAAAAGAAAAACAATGAATAACTCAGAAACGAAATTCTTTACATAATTTAGGATTCCTATAACCCATAAATATATTACATTGATCATTAGTGTTTTCCGGATCTATATGAATTACTAAAAATATAATTCTCATTTTATTATCCGAAAATTAATCGTCATATTATCAGTCTAAAAACAAAAATAATATTTTAAATTGATGTTTACGTGATTTATGTAAATTATTGATTAATTAATTATTGCATTATTATTGGATACAAGTAATCAATTACAATTTTATCACCCTTTCCAACATAGTTGAAAAGTGTTTATGACTTCGGTTTCTCTCACAGGGCCGCCACAGGCGACTATTTTTTAATTCTTATTCGCACCGCTTTTTCAATACAAAATTCTTTTATATATACTTTGACAAAATTTGCAAGAGAAATTTACTAAAACATGTATTTTTTTTTAAATACAGGATATCAAACAAACAGGATATCAAAATAGTCACCAGTGGCAGCCTTGCGTCTCTCTACACTCTGTCTGCTGTCTGTCCGTATTCTAACTCGTGTAAATATAGTCCGGTTTCGATGATTCGATGAAATTCATAAATATTATTGAGTATCACTATGTCATGTTCGGTAATGAAAATGGAATGTGTAGCATTTACAGTTCATTTACAGGGTCAATCTAAAGAATTCCGTTACATTACTGTCTTTGGGGAAAAGAACTTGCAGAATATTTTAATGATATTACAGTATTTAATACATACTGAATTTTATGTATGTCACCGAAATATACGACATGGTGCTTATTGTAGAACAGGGTGTGCAGTGCATAGAATTTATCGTTCATTTACAGGGATACAAGTAATAATTTGGATACAGAAGGAATTGGAACGTAACTGATACATTTGTTGTACCCGTTTTTAAATTGAAATGTTTATTTTAAATATTTTTATGTGTGTATAACTTTTATAGATAATTTGCAGGGGTGCACAAATGTTCTCAAGTACATTTCTGTTTATTCACGGAAACTACTGAATGGACAGTTTAAACTGAGTTATTCGATTGACTGAACTGACTTTTATCGTAGTATGTAGTATATATGTTACCGTTAAAGTGTAAAATACAGTTATTTCATAAAATACCTAGTTATTTCATGAAATAACTAGCCAATTCCGTTAAAGTGTGTAAAATTATTGGATTATATGGTTTAACTAGTTATTTTATAGAATAACGATTGCCTAACCGTTAAAGTGTAAAATAATCATTTTGACATTAAAACAAATCCGTTGTTTTGGAAATTAACTGATGATAAATACACTGTTAAAAATTTTGCAGCATTCTGGCAGGTCATTCGACCGTTTTTTGAAAAAACGGTTTCATAACCATAATTTAATTATATTCTGACCATAAAATGGCCAATAATATGGTCAGAATAGTCTTAAATTACGGTTGTGTAACCATTTTCGGAAAAAAACGGTCAAATGACCTGCCAGAATGCTGCAAATTTTTACCAGTGTAGTTAAAGTCACTCGAAAACTACATTTCAATTTATTAATAGATGAACTGATAAGTAATATATAAAAACGGAATATATAATCTAATAATATTTTTATATTAGTAAAACAGTAAAGAACATAACAGAATACAGTGTGGCAATAGTTATATTTAATTTTTTTTATTATAATTACCTAATTATTAGGTATTTTGTCCTATTGGCAGAAACATTTACACTTTTTAAAACATATTACAAAGATTTTATCCAAAACGCAAAATATAGATAATTCTTACAAAAGAAACAACAACAACAACAACAATAATAATAATATTAGTAAAACAGTAATAGAACATAACAGAATACAGTGTGGCAATAGTTATATTTAATTTTTTTAAATTATAATTACCTAATTATTAGGTATTTTGTCCTATTGGCAGAAACATTTACACTTTTTAAAACATATTACAAAGATTTTATCCAAAACGCAAAATATAGATAATTCTTACAAAAGAAACAACAACAACAACAATAATAATAATAATAATTTTAAATATTATTAAAAAATGACATGCTGGCAGGAATAATTGTGTTATTTAATAGCAACACTTCATGAACTTTTTTTTAAATTAATAATGCAGGAGCATTTTAATTTAAAATTTATGAAACACTTTCATTTTATTTCCCATTATTTATAAGAGCAAGGATCGCTGTGATGACTTTTAGATTTTCATTGCATATTATGTTTGATACAGGCACACTTTTTATTATCACACAGCGACAGCTTACTTCTGCAATCGAATTCAATATTTCTTTCGCGAGTAAGTATAACACTGTTTTTCTTTGTTTCACGCTTTTTTAACAAGGATTCCAACCGCTCTTGCATTAAGTTTTCCTTATTTGCCTATTGATCTTTCATACCCGTAAAATTCATTGTTTAAAAAAAAAAAAAAAAGATTGCAAAATTCTTTGCGAATAATCCCAAATGAAAAACGCTAACATAAATCCACCGCTTACAAATTTATGCAAGTTCATACACATATCGACAAAACATGCAGTCCGAAAGACATTTAGCAACGAAGAAGAGGTCTAAGAAGAGATCCAAGAAAAAACTTACTAAAACCAGCTATAATCGGTTCAACCGGCTTTTGTGATAAGTATTTAGTACTCTAACTTTTAGACAACCGTTATTCTATAAAATAACTAGTTAAATCGTAAAATTCAGCATTTTTATACACTTTAACGGTAAAATAACTAGGTATTTTATGAAATAACGGATTATACGCTTTACCGGTAGCATATATACAATACTATATATCATATACTGGGCTGCAGAAAAAAATAATCGGATCTTTTTCCGGCTATTGATGGTAATAGCAGAAATTTTCTTTTCAAATGCGTTACGCGGTTTCCAAATTGTTTGTTTAGACATTATCTTCCACATTAATAAACAGTGAAATTTTTGTTGGAGTGTTACGACAGTGTTGGAACGTTTCATAATCTATGCTGAGCGCATGATTTTTCTTTCTTGTTTAACCGAATTTAAGGCACTTTCGACATCAAAAATCAATCAATTTTGTTGAAATGAAAATAACGATTATTTTAGAAATATATTCTTTATTTAAAACCAACTATTTCAGACATGTGGTGGGATTCATCAAAAAAACAAGTATGATATTTGAGATTGTTTGTTTCCAGAATTAATCCTTCAAGCATGTCGAAATCCCATTTGAAATGCGTTTGTACATTTTATAACGGAATGCCCTCTTTTATGTGAATCTTAATTTAAATTATACCTTTCACTTAAAAATATTTTTAAGATGTATAAAAATTATCACAGACAACATATTATTTTCAATTAAATTAGAAAAGTTATTCAAGACTGATCTTTACGCAAACCTTTATATCATGATGCTACTTTATAATATTATTAATAGAAAATTGAGAAAAAATTGCATCAATATAAATTTAATTTATATTTCATGGAAACAGCTTTGCCTTATCATGTTCAGAAAATGCTGCCAATTTTTCAACATCAAATATTTGTAATTATATAACATTAAAAATGCTACATCAAAAATCGAAATATTCAAAATACGATAATATCGCTCATTTGCAAGAAACGTGACACATCTCGATAAAACTAAATTTCACAAGAAAAGCAAGAGAGGATTCTCATATTTTTACTGTAACATGAAATAACAGAACTTGGATCAATATAGAGCAGTAATAAAGTTCATAACAATATTCCTTAGCAATGAAGATGTAGATGAGGTTTGGAGTGTTTAAGTCATCACATCTCCACACACAGTTTATCCCCCTTCTGTGGTTACGAATGGATATACAGCGTAATAAAGCGATTATCCGGATAACTACACATGAAATTTTTATATTAAAAAGACGTACCTTTGACAGACCTATAAGTGGAATAAAAAGCAAAAATAATTTTTACCAGTTGTGTCATTTTCTTACGAGTTAGCGATATATGCATTTATTTTATATTTGTATTGTCAAACGTCGACAGATAATATAAATAAATTTTTAATAAAACGCATAAGAAAATTTATAAGACCCTTTTTAAAATTTAAAAGAACTTTAGAACTTTTATGTAGAAAGAAAGATCCACATTAACTCAATCGTTACTAGAATACTTGCACTGAAGTCTTCCAAAGTTCTCTCGTTTTAGCACTTATTTATACCATTGGACAATTCCAATTCACCTTAATTCTTTCCTATAATTATTCCTATTTCATGTTCTTTGGATCTTTTCAAGATTTTAGCGGCAATACCATTAAGTATTACATTCCTTTCCTCTAGATTATCAAAAATAATAATACTGTCATTAATAATAATACTGTACGTAACACTCTTCAACGTGATAGGCGCGTTAAATCTTTCTTTTGTTAACAGAAATAGATGTCTAAAACACTTCACTTCCTGCGATTTGCCGTGGCAAATGCGATGTCAGCTATAGATTTTCAAGTAGATTAAGAATGTATGAGTTATAGAATAACAATCTAATAGCGGAACTCTCGCAGTGAAAGTGAAGAGTAATTCGGTGGCGACATAAAATAGTTCTTACTTCACTTGGAACGATTTCTTGCTGAGAAGAATGAGAGTTCAATCATATAGTTAGGTACCGTAATTTCCGGCATATAATCCGCGGATGAAATAATCAGTTCTCGACCCAGAATTTTTTAAAAATAAAATGTAACTTCTTAAATGGCGGTAAATATTTGGATTCAATAACTGAATAAAATTTCTGAGTCAAACAGAATTGCTTGATCCACGGATTATGCGCCGGAAATTACGGCAATTCTGTTGTTTTTTTCAGTTTCAGTTATTTTCCGTAAACTCTAGTAAATATATTTATCGACAGAACATTGTAATATCTATTATGCTACATGTACAGTCGGTAAAAAAGGAATCATTAGTTAAATCCTATACATTTTTTTGGCAACTGATACAAGAAAAATGAAGAAAGGTTATTCAATATTAAATTATGTAATCCTTTAAATACATAGTTAAAAAGTAAGTTTGCGAGACTGCAAAAGTTTAAATTTTATTACTATTTGAACATAGAGAACTGCCCCCTAAGCTTATTTCTTAAAAGCAAAATTTAAAAAGTTTGGTGATTACAATGCATGGAATATTCTCTCATTCTTTTCCTATCGTACTTTATAACTAAATATGAGCATAATGGTCACCAAATATAGACAATAAAGATATCAAGTAGATCGGAATATGTTATACTAACAAATTTTTTAAAATTACTAAATATGACAATCAGACTTTTATCTGCTTTAACGTTCTGCATGTAAACAAAAGAAGGTTTCCCAAACTTCTTAATCCTAGAAAAAATAAACATTATCTGTATTTGCATCTTATTTAAATGAAGTAAGTACATAAAATCTGTGGTGAATACTTTGCAAGATCACTTCAGAAGCATTGTAATGCTAGCCAGCAATTAAAATTTGAAATGAGATTGAAAACAAAAATCAAAACCTATTGTCCCCAGGTCAAAATTCTTGCTAGTACTAGCATCAGAAATATGCTAGTTTTTATGTATTGCTTTGTCTGCTAGATTTTCATGCTAGTATATGCTTTACAATGCTAGACAGCATCACATGCTATATAGCTAGCTTACACAGTATTAGCATGACAAGCTATATACAAGCATTTTATGCTTGTTTGCTGTTTAAGCTTCTTCCAAAGCATGGTGTGGTTGATACCTTACCGTGCTATTATATGCTTTTTTATGCTTGCCAGCATAATATGCTATGCAGCAAGCTTAGGGGAAAATAGCATGACAAGCTATGTACAAGCATTTTATGCTTGTTTGTTATTTAAGCTTCTTCCAAAGCATGGTGTGGTAAGTACCTTACCGTGCTATTATATGCTTTTTTATGCTTGCCAGCATAATATGCTATGCAGCCAGCTTAGGGAAAAATAGCATAACAAGCTATGTACAAGCATTTTATGCTTGTTTGTTGTTTAAGCTTCTTCCAAAGCATGGTTTGGTAGGTACCTTACCGTGCTATTATATGCTTGCCAGCATAATATGCTATGCAGCCAGCTTATTGAGAAATAGCATGACAAGCTATGTACAAGCACGTTATGCTTAGTTGCTGTTCAAGCGTCTTCCAAAGCATGGAGAGGTAGGTACATTAATGTGCTATTATATGCTTTCTTATGCTTAAGAGCATAATATGCTATGCAGCCAGCTTATTAAGAAATAGCATGACAAGATATGTACAAGCATTTTATGTGCTTATTTGCTTTTTAAGCTTCTGTCAATGCATGGAGAGGTAGGTACATTAACGTGCTATTATATGCTTTTTTTATGTGCTTATTTGCTTTTTAAGCTTCTGCCAAAGCCAGCATTATATGCTATGCAACATGTTTTGATAGAAAACAGCATGAATTACTATGTGCCAGTAAGATATGCTAATTTGCTACACAAGTCTCTTCCCAGTAATGATGAGGCAGGTACTTATATGAAGAATTGTGTGCTTGTTATTGCTTGGCAGCATCAAATGTTTATTATTATTTTTTAATTAATTTATTTATTTTTGTTTTGTTTTAGTTACTCGAAAGTATAAATTTGACTGTGTTTTTTGAAAATAGAAGAAAAGGAAATTTTAATTATAAATTAAATTAATTTTTCAAATCGAGGGAGAGAAAATAGCTCTCTTTCACCTCCGCCCCCCCCCCCCCAAAAAAACAGAAAATTCTTAGTTTCTCCTTTATTATAAGCTAAGAGAAAAGATTAAATTTCAATTTGTTTTTCAAAATAGGAGGAAAAAATTAGTTACATTCCAAATTCGAGGGATGCTTAATGGATCACCTAAGCCTTCTTCCCTTAACGGAATATTCAGGAGTTTGTATTATGTAGGTTTCAATGCACATTGCAATTTTTCAAGATGTAAAATATAACTTCTATTTTTAAAATTAATTTCTATGGGGGTGGGTTAAATTCTATAAGGGATTTAACTTCTATGAGAGTCTTCTAGAGGAGCCCTCCCCTCCCCCCCCCCCCGCCTATAAAAGAATTTTTTCTTCTGTTTCTTAGAATTTAAATATTCTAACTTACTCAAAAAAAATGCAGTATATCTTTAAAAAATGTAGAAAAAGAAAATTTTGTTCATTAAAATCTAAAATCCGGGCTGGCCCTCTCCCGATTTCAATACTGTCTTAAA
Source organism: Maratus speciosus (assembly GCA_963932465.1). Taxonomy (NCBI): domain Eukaryota; kingdom Metazoa; phylum Arthropoda; class Arachnida; order Araneae; family Salticidae; genus Maratus; species Maratus speciosus. Next base: position 178,246,970 of record OZ010792.1, read on the forward strand.
TCACCCATTTGAGATTAGTTTTTAACATCTAAATATCAAAAGAAACAGAACTAAAAATTAATTACCAAAGCAGATATAGAAGAGTAACCCCCCCCCCCCCCAACAGAAAATTTTAAACTGATCTTCCTCTCACTGTTAAATTATTTTAGGTTACCTGTAAATTATAAATCTTCTATATCTTTAAAAATGGGAGAAAAATAAAATTTTGTATATTAAATTTCAAAAGCTGGGAGGGGGGAGGGCTGTGTCACCGCCACCTGAATTAAATACTGACCCTTGAACACGTTTGAGATAATTTTTTAACCCAAACTTAAAAATAATTAACAAATAATTTCCATGGTATACTTAAAGGGAAAAAGCCCCTTCCCCTTCCCCCCGAATTGGCAGAAAATTCCTCGCTGCACTTTCTCTTAGTATTTAATTCTGTTAAGTTTCTTGAAAAGATTAAATTTGCTATGTTTAGTAAAATCAGAGAAAAATGTTATTTTGTTAAATTTCAAAATCCAGGGGCGGTACATTTTCTTTTTCAAACCACTATAACGTAAATTCAATACTGCCTTCGTCCACCCGTTTTAGATACAATCTAAACACGTAAATCTAAAAAAAAACTGAAAATTACTTTCTATAAAGGATTTATTGGAAAAAAGCGCCCCCCCCCGGCTTATGTAAAATTTTCCCCTCCACTCCCGCATCATAAAATTCTTAGCTGTTCATTCTCTTAGTTTTTAATTATTTCAATTATACAAAAAAAAAAAAAAAAAAAAAGGAAATCCGTGCTTTTTAAAAAGAGAATTTAGTCAATTAAATTTCAAAATTCAAGGAGCACTGTTTCATGTAAGAAATAAGTTCATAACAATCGAATTGAAAATATGTACAATTGACCCCCTCCCCTTCCAATAAGGACTAATTTTTTTAATCTTAACCCCATCCTAAATTGATAAATTATATCCTAAATGCACTTCAAAATCTTTTATTTTTCTGCAACAAATAATTATGACCATATTCAAACCATTCATTAAGCAAAGAAAATTCCACTAATGAATTATAATAATCAAGCCATATTCTAATTATCCATAAAAAAACCCTAATAATATATTAACCTTATTGGTTGAAACTTGGAGGATAACAGCATCGATAAATTCTATGTCTTATGAATAATCTTATAATAATCGATAACCCTCTATCTTATAAAAATATCAACACACAGCAGAATGAGCTCTTCACCCATTACCCGCATTTAAAATCGTTTACAAACACGACCCCAGTGGCGAAGTAAGTAAAGCATCTGGCTTCCAAACCGGATATAATGAATTCTGTCCTTCTCAGAGGAAAAGAAAAGCCGACCTAAGTTCCCCTTCTAAAAGCTGTAGGTACTTCAGAAACTCTCCAAAGATGGCGCCACCAGCATCATATTTTTTCTAACCGGGAGAATAGCAAAAAATAAAAGCAAGTGATGCTTGAAATTTAATGCCAGCAGAGCAAAAATTAAAAGCACGTGATGCTAGAAAATTAAAAGCAACTGTTGGTAGAAATGTAATGATAGACTAGCAACAAAAAAAAAAGTTTCTGTTGCTGGTGAATTACTGCTAGAAAGCAGAAATTACAAACAAGTGGTGGTCTTGATTGTTGCTAGGCCAGCAACATATTCAAGCAACACAAGCTGGTCAAGCAGTAAAGTGTTCCAATACACACCATGACTTGCTGGGAATTATGGTGGAACCAGCAAATGTGTTATGGTAGTTTATGCTAGTTAACTTTGCTGGGATACAGCATTTAATGCTTGTCTAGCAAACAAATACCAGCATGAATTTCGACCTGGGTCGGTGCTATAAGAGGGGATTTTACAAAATTAGTTTTAATAAAAATGTACATTAAATAAATTTTTGTGGACGTTTAAATAGATTTTTGCATGTGCTATTTGTATTAAATTTAAGTGAGAACTGCGTTGATTTGTTGAAATTATCGATGCATAAACACGATGATATGCACTTTTTGGCCTTTCCGTGATCAATGTTGTATATGGTATGATTTCAAAATTGTACAACCTTGCGCTTTGTTATGTATCCCGATTCTAAAATTCGTCTATGAATGGTTCGATTCCATATTTTTCGTTAAACTTTAACTTTGATCTGAGAAAGAGAATAACTTTCAGTTGAAACAAATTTTGTATTGATCCTGTCTTTGCAGAAACAGGTCTCTTGTGGCCTTTTTGAAAGGAATTTGTGTTTGAAGTCTTACGCTCTCAGAAATAAACTTGTCATTTTTCACGATTCAGAAATCCTTCTGCTATACAGTCGACGCTCGTTACAACGACCCCTTGCGTGCCAAAGAAATTGGTCCTTATAATGGAAGGTCGCTATAACAAAAGTGAACAAAATAAACTCTAATCAGGTGTGGAAATTTTAAGTTTTCAAAGGAAATTGTATATTACAATATTATTACAAATTTTCGTATCAAATAAACATTGAGACAATGGAAAATTATATAAAAAAATCCAATTAAAAGAAGGCTTATGTATTACTAAAATAAAATTTAAGGTAAATGTTAAATCACAAAAAAGTTACTTACGTATTAATATTTATTTTCTACAAAAATAATTTGAAATTGTTGTTTGATTTTTATGCATTTGACTTTTTCTTAAAACAAAAACTTCCATCTCAGCTAGCAAAGATAAGTAATTGTCAGTGTTTTCTTGTCTTTCAAAAAATGCTTTAATGTGTCAATAGCATTTGAAACACTTTGCACAGGTATCGGCGGTGACTGCATACTTTCTTCATCCGATGAGTCTATTTCTTCTTGTATAGAAATATAAGAAATAATATCACTTTCCGTCAGATTTTCCACATAGTCAATCATCGTATAATCATTAAAAGTCACATTTACCTCCAAATTCACTTTTTCACAAACTTCTTACATTATTATTTCTTCCTCGTCAAAATTTTCACCATTGATTAGTTGATTATCTGACATTTCATCGGACGATTTCAGAGGTTCCGATTGCAGTTGAAAACGAGCATGACGAAAACAATTTCTAATGGTTTTCTCTGTTACTGCATTCCATGCTGCTTTGGAAAGGATCATTGCTAAAAGAATATCCAATTTATAAATCTTGTCTTCCTCCAGTGCAGAAACAATTCTCCTTAAAAGTAATTTTCTGTAATTGCATTTGATGCTTAAGATGATTCCTTGATCGGGAAGCTGGAGAACTGACGTGGCGTTAGGGGAAAATATTCCACTGTTTTAGACTTCAAACCGTCAATGTGAGGATGTGCAATACAGCTATCAATTACAAGGACGATTTTTCTGCCTTTATTTGTCATTTACTTATCGAAACAACGTAGCCATTCCTCAAACATGCTTGATCTCCTCCACGATTTTCGCACTATTTTGACATGGTAATGGTGAAATTTTTATCCCTCTAAAGCATCTAGGATTTTTTGATTTACTTATAACTAAAGGTGGAAGTTTTTCAGTCTCCGACATATTGGCATATAGGAGAACTGTAATTCGCTGCTTAGCTTTCTTGTGTCCACTGTTAGATTCGTCTTTAAAAACTAAAGATCTGACAGGTGTCATCATAAAAAACAACCCGGTCTCGTCCGTATTAAATATGTTTTCTGAAGCACACCTCTCGATTATTGTTCTCAGTTTGTTCTTTTTCTGAGCATCAACTATTTCATGATTCACAGAGCCGCTTTCCCCACAAAGCTTACGAAAACAAACACCATGCCTCACTTTAAACTCATGGAGCCATCTATCTGATGATTTAAATATTTCTTCATCAATGTTCATTTTATCTGCAACAAATTGGGATTTTGTCTTTAACAAATTCCTATCTAGGGGAGTTTTTTCGAATTTTAGCCATTCATACAATGCTTTCTCTAACTGATGAAATTTCTGTTCTTGCGATCAAATACAATAGAAGCAGGGGCTTCAATTTCTTCGACCCTCAAAATCGAATCACGGTTTTTAATGATCGTAAACAAAGTGCTTTTTAGCATGTTAAATGGTTTACCAATTTCAGAGTTAGGCATCAATTTTTCATCAACCACTGCCAAAACTTTTAATTTTGTATCCAAAGGAATCGCATTTCGTTTGTTTGAAACTGCCATCTTGGAAAAATGCACATGTGCACCGAACTCAGTAAGCGTGCGAGCAAGTAGAATACACGCATGTGCATATACTTACGAGAAGGAGAATCAAGTTCAAGCGAATATGCAAATGCGTATAGGCTTGCGGCAAGGAGAAACAGATTCAAGCGAATCATTATACTAATTTTCACACCAGGAAAAAAATCTAGAAAAAAAATCTAAATTCTTTCCTGGCAATCTTACTCGGCCACCAGTCTTTGGGGAAAGAAAATCGAAATCTTTTCTTGGAAAAAATCGGTAGGAAAGGTCTTTTCAGTCTCTGTATTGGGAAGCCGGAAGTTGTTCGATCGTTATAATGGGTGTAAAAATAACATACCATAAAGAGGATATATTTCAGGACTCTTTGCATCGGTCGTTATAATGGAACGGTCGCTATAATGGGAGGTCGTTACAACGAGCGTCGACTGTATTTCGTTATTTTCGACAAGCATTTCGTATCAAAATTCCGTGACGTTTAACGAAATGGAAACTATCAAGTACTTGACGAAACTGTTTGCTTACTCACGACCAGATTCAATCCATTTTAAGGAAACAAATGCGGTAGCTGTTTACGAAAGGTTTGTGCGCGCTTCTGTACCTCTTGAGATCCCGCTAGTTTAGTAAGCATATATATGCTTGTTTATATTATTCCTGTCTCAATTCATTTAAAAAAATAACACTATTTAGCTGTTTAGGGAATATTGAATTATAGGTAGTTATTTTTTCTGCATTAGTTATTTTTTTATCTTTTAAAGTTTTTAGGAATGTATACAATTATTACTTTTTTTTCTGTTGCTCGTTATGGTTTCATTCGAAAAGAATGAGCTTCCTATGTTTTACAAAATCATTTAAAAAGAAAATTTGGCCAATAAAATTTCAAAATTTTAGGAGCTCTTTTTCATTTAAGAAATATATTAATTTAATAATCATATTAAAAGTACGCATAATTGTACCCTCTCTTCTCAATAAGCAGTAAAGTGTTAAAATCTTAACCACCATCTCAAATTGATAAAATCTTCCCCAATATTCACTTCAAAATTTGTTAATTTTGAACAACAAATTATCCAGACCATAGTCAAATCATTCATTGAACAAAGAAAATTTCTCTAACAATTTATATTATTCAAGGGATATTTTAATTATTCATTAATCATAGGAAAACCATAATAGTAAATTGGCCTTTTTAATTAAAACTTGTAGGTATTATAATAGCACCGATAAAATTACAATCTATCTTATAAAAATATAAACACGCAACAGAATCTATATGCATTTAAAATCACATCCACGCAAGACCCCAGTGGCAAGATAGGTAGAACTCTGGACTCCTACAAAGGAGGTCGTGAGTTTAAATCACCTCAAAGGAAAAGATAAGTGACATAATTTTCCCCCCCTCTCAATAAATACAGATGCTTTTAAAGTGTTTAATAGGTGACACCAGCCTACTTTTCTTACAAATTTGACGAAATTTGTATCCTCAAACAAGTGACGAAAGTAATTTCCTCGATTTGACGAAATAATCGATCGGAGCATTGCCCAGAAAAAGATTTCGTCAAAAATGAAGAAAATTTCGTGACATATGAATATTCATTTCTAAATGTGAAAGTATTTGATAAAACGTGATAAAATCCCCTTACCATTCAGTTTAATGTAATTTCAGAAACGGACTGTTTTGCTTTCCTTTTCCGGATTTTTAATTCATGCTCCTGCGAGAATCCATGTAACTTTGCAATTTCGTTTTAATGTGGAAACACAAACTTGGTGTTAAATCGTATGCATGCATGACTGTGTGAATTTTAATTTTTTTTTAATGTGCTAACACTTTTTACTTTTTTTTTTAATTCTTAAAAGCGACAGATCGAAATAAAATGTGAAGCATCAATTATCTAAATATGGTTTAATGACTGTAACTTGAAAAAGATGTTATCAAATGAATATTAAACTTTTATTTAAAAAAAAAGCTTTTGTGCTTAAACTTTCTACAAGCAACGTAAAATAAAAGAAGGGAGAAATTCATGCGCCAAGCAATGTTTATTAAACACCTTCCAATTCATTCAAAATAGTAAAAAAAACTTACCGTTTCATAATGTGAAGGAGGATGCCTAAGTAAACAATATCGAAAACGCGTAACATATTTGAAAACTAAATTTCTGCTATTACCGATTATTTTCAGAAAAACATCTTTCTGCAACCCTGTACATGATTATAGCATTTATATAGGGAATACGGGCGAGAAATGATCTATTTTTTACAAAATATTTTTTTTGTTTTTTAAAATTGAACCTAGAATAAAGTTTCATATATCATTTTATTCGCTATACAATCAGTTATAAAAATAAAATTGCGACATAAGTGTAATATATATGAAATTTGAATAATGATTGTTTTTAATCATGCGAAAATAATGGGTCAAGACTTCCCACATATGGGAGGTATAACCCACTTTATTTCATATTGAAATATTTTTAAGGGAATTAAAATCAGCTTTAAAAAAAGGCAGAATATAATTTTGCTGCATGGTTTAAATGTTATTAAAAATTATTAGAGAAAATGTAATGTGTAAACAAACCTGCTTAAACTAATTCAAAGCAAAGGAGAAAATTTCCTTTTAAACACGCCTTTTTCAGACACTTAAATTGACAATACTAGTTTGGCTTCACTGGCTTCATCTCATTATGTTCATCTTGGCGAAATTTGTCTACATACCTTCCTAAAGTATTTTGATCAATGTTATGTTCTTTTGCAGAAGCATGGACAATATTTCTTAAGGCTGTTGCTTTCACCTTTTCTAGTCTTTTCCATTCTTTCTATTTACTTACTATTGGTTCTACTGAAATGCAATAAAATTAACTTTCAACTTTACAAATTATATTCCATTAGTTTTTTTCTTGCTTTTATAGCAATTTTTCACGTCTTCTTTTAATCAAATTTAATCATTTTCCTTTTTATCACCTCATTTTACTGTAGTTTACAGAATAAATTTACATTATTTTAGAAATTTAACTATTAATAATTCACTAGTATCCGTCAGGCCGAAATGTCGGAGCATGAAGGCGCGTAAACTTAAAAGATATTATTTAAAAAATGTTTTATTATCTAGATTGCTGTTTAATAGCATAAAAGTAAGTTTGATATAACATTCGTCGATACTTCATTTTAAAGTGTTTAACTCAGTCGTCAATTGCCTCGGGTAATGCACAAATTCTAATCTGTCAGCAAGTGCTCCCATACTTCTAATTTGGGTAAAGCCTGTCCTTAGCGAAAACTGCTTCCAATAGTACTTTCTCTAAATGACAAACTACAGTAAAAATGACATAAGCTGTTTTATGTGACAACACCTTTAGATGTATATCCACAGCAGTTTTTGACGATGTTAAACTTGATAATCTATGTATGGTGGCAAGGTATGCAACAGTTAAAGGTAACTAACTTCGTGGGAATGAAGCTTTTTCTTCTTTCCAATATTTACACATAGGTTTGATTAAAGAAAAAAATACAGTTAGAAATGGCTCATGATACTCAACAAAAGGAACTATTATGGCCTGTGGCAAGCCTCGAGGTTGAAAACGTGGGCCATAGGCAATATCTTTTATCGCACTTACGTTTACCAATTCTCACTCCGTTCAGATATTGGTATGTAGCATATAGCATAACCCTGCATCCAGCTGCTGAGGAAAGTTTAGACTGAAGTCCAGACGCGTGATCATCTTCACTCCATCTTGCTATTTAATAATTGTGACCTTCTAAAATTCTTGTTTATTGGCCCCCGCTTTGATTTAAAAACTGCTTCTTGATTATATTCTTTAGCTTGCTTGGTTTTGAGAAAAATACATATGGCACCTTCAAATCATTCAAGTTGGCCGGAAGCAGTATATCTTTGCGTTTTTGCATAAGGGGTGAGAGGTAGTCAAAAACTTGACTCACGAAAAGTGAGTTCAGAGTCTTTCGAAACTGCGTCTGCTGGTCGTCGTTTTGTCTCAATGAATTTGTTAATGTGAAACATTTTTTAAAAGCTCTAAGCATTTTTTGTCCGCGAAGAATCAAAATGACTTTTAAAGAATGTCTCTTATATAGAGGGATGTCTTTTACGCGATGTAACTACCTAATACGTCCAAGGATTTAAACAAATAAGACTCCAAAAGGCTAAATGCTATCTATTTTACCTTCGCGACATCTTTGTTCAAGGTCAGCCATAAGACGACATCCTATCATTAAAAATTCGTCAATAATCAGAAATAACACTGTATCCATTCTGAGCTGTAGATTTATTGCTGAATTTTTAAATTAGCGAACTATTTCAAACACGTTGGTTCTTTAAGCACTGAGTGAGTTACCTTGTCTTTGACATTAAATGCAGCAGTACCTGTTAGTGCCAGAAGAATTATAGCTTCTGATCCTAACTGCTCTATGATTGTTTTACTAATTTCTTTGATTTTTGTACATTTTACAGCTCTTCCTTTTCCAATAATAAAAGTTGATTTAGGGAAATTTCTAACCTTTGTTTGCAAAGACAAAAGCTGTTCAGTGCATAACTGAAGGCAGCATAATTTGTTGTTCTTTAGAATAATTCAGAAATATTAAAAATAAAGAGAAACCATTGCATAAGAGAATATACGGTGAAGATAAAGTGTTACCCCCGGATGTATTTGAGAGATTTTGATTTTTTTTAATTTAGCTCCGATCTTTGAGAAGCTGATCCATCGAGTTAGCGGCAGAAAACTTCAAAGCGCCTTGAAAGACTTGCTTGTCTGGCACAGCCCACACTTATTTAATATGACAACAGGTAAAAATTTGTAACACGTATGTAACACACACTCATAGATAGTCTGCTATACTCCTCTATCAAACTTGATACCTTTATTCATCTGAGTTGTTGTAATATCGTTATTAGGAAAATATTAGCATTCTAGCAACTCTATACATTTGAATTGCTTTCTTTTAACTTTCATTTTCAAAGCTTCTGTGTATAACGTTGCACATATAAAATATGTATATTTCTTAAAATATACACTAAATCTAGGCAGCACATTAAAAAAAATCAGGGATTGATTTATGACTTTTAGTGAACATGAATTCTCACGAATTATCTTTTATTGTTGTATCCATTTCTACGATCATAAGCATAAGCGATCATAGTCATATACATTAACGTCGCATTTATAGCTAAGCTTCGCGACATTTGGAAGAAATACCGCCAAATTTTGCGACCAAAGGCATGTCGTCAAAAATGTACCTGACTAATTTGGCGAAATTTCCATTGAAATTCAGTACTGATGATTCTTCTCTAACCGGGTTCTTTGCATTTTAACTTCGTGTTCTCCAGTCAAATTAGCTAAAATCTTAAAACCAGGAAATAGGGAAGCCTATCTTTTCCAACCAGTACGGGAATTTTTTATTTTGTAATCTACATATTTCTATTTCCTAGTGTACATCTTGACAGAAAAAAAAAAAAAAAAAAAAAAAAACGCTTATCTCATTTACTTCAGAATGTTCACTTACCTTTGAGTTGAAATATATTCACTTATGATGAATTAAAAAAAATTGAGTAAACATCTGTAATTGGGAAAAATTCAGGTAATTGCAAATTATTAAATTTGTTATCAAACAATGCTCAGTAAATTATGAATTTGTCTACAAACCCGATTACGAAAATTTCCCAATAGAAACATACATTCATCTGAAGACAACATACATACCTAAGAATACATACATATAAGTAAAGTAAATCGAGAAAAATACATGACATTATATTTTTCTCGATTTCTTTGACTATCACTCGTAGCCATTCGACTAATGCCCAAAATCGTATTTTCCGTATTCGATTTTTTTTTCATTTCTCTTAATTTAAAATTCAAAATGAATTGCATCGATTTGGAAGCTTACAAAGAATGAAAAGTTCGAAAAAAAATAGTGGTTGTTACATACGTAGAATGTAAAACTTCTGAAAGGGAAGGGAGAGTCAATCTATATCTCAGGTCACCAATGTATGAACATCGACTTCAACATTCGACTCCATAATGATCCGTATGCGGTTAAAATGCATAATTTACAGCAATGGAGCTAATGTTTTAATTAATAACGCGATGAATCTCGTCGAATTTCGACGAAAGAAATTGTTTAAAAACAAACTCATACATGGGTTACTACTTAGTCTCTTAAAACAAATATTATTTTTAACTTAATGTTACCAAAATACTAATTCCATACACTTCGACTGTTCAAAATATTAAAAAAATAAACTGTATTATTTATTATACTTAATCAAGATATGTAATTTTGTTTAAATTACCCATTGAGTCTGTTATGTTTAAAAGACACAGATGTCATATATGCATACTGGCGCGATTTTTTTCCCACGCCAATTTAGGGAAAACTTCAACAGCACAAGCAATAACATCCGGGTTACCATATCAAGCAAAATAACGACACTTTGGCGCCAGTTAAGTATACCCGTTGCGTATATGGCATTGGCGTCAGAAAAAAATCGCGCCAATATGGTGCGTATATGAAATCTGTACCGTTTAAAATTGCCGATTGAAAATTAAAAAAAAAATGATTTCACCTTAAGTTAATCATGGAATTATTTTTCGCGTAAAATGTAAACTTTATGTTATTTTTACCGTCTCATAATTTGCATACGCATCTCTTATTTTTACATTCACCATTTCAAAAATATTACAATGCGCAATATGTGATTAATACCTATATTTCTAAACTTGAAATCAAGTTTGTCAACTACGACTTTGCATGTGGACATTCGCACTCATGACTTGTGATTCTAATCTCTGTATCGGAGAGCAAAATTCCAGAAATTTATATCTTTTAGAGGCGTTCTTAGTAAAATATTTGCTTTTAGCACAGAAAATAATCCTTTTCATTTAAATACGATGTCATTTTGCCTCATTGAAGCATTTCACCAAGCGTCCCGATCTCATTGAATGAAAAATAATTGAATTATAACAGCTTTTTGCGGAAAACATGAGTATTTTATTATATGACGTCATTTTCTGTTCAATTTTTTCAGAAAATTTATTTTGAATTTTATGAGAAAATGGCATCAATAAAGATAAGCAAACCTTATTATTTTTCCTTTCTTTACAACAATGGAAGTAATCCAATTGCTACCATTTTGAAACAAATTCATAGAAATTTTTTTAATTTTAAGTATAAAAAGTTTAAAATTTAAGTATAAAAATGAGAATATTTAAAAAAAAAAAAGCTAGTGCAGGCAAATCTGCAAAGAAACAGCTTTAATTAAAAAAAAGAATTATTAAAATTGGGTGCAAAAAAAAAAAAAAAAAAAAAAAAAAAAAAAAAGCTCAAGGTACATGACTAAAAAAGGAAAGCCTTATTTTTCAAATATATAAAATTAAACTCGTAATGTTATCTCTATGGGAAAATTTTGAGCCGACATTTTCAGGCTGTTAGGGTTGACGAATATTTATGATTTTCAATACGCGCCAAGATTTTGGCACTACCAATGTCCAGCTCATTTTTTGTGTCGATGCGTCAAATATTTTGGACGCTATCGTGTTAACAATAAGTGTAATTTTTGCAGGGAAGCCGGAGCTGTGCTCCGACAACTATGTACAGGGTATAATAAAATGGTTTCCAAAAGCACGTATATAAGGGAGGTTTGACCATCTGCCCAACCCTTCCTCACATTGATCGGGTCAAGCCTTCCCCACATAGCCACTTTTTCAATTACAGCACATGATTATGATTTGCTCAATTTACTGTACAAACTTTATGCCTAGAATGAAAGCTCAATATTTCTGCTCGACATAAAACTTACTTAAATTTTTATGATACATTTTATTAGAGAAAATCTTACAGAATGTTTCTAAAATATACACTTTTTAAGCTGAAAATTCTTCACAATTGATTTTTCCACACGTGTTTAAATTATCTGCAGGAAATAAAGAGTATTGTTTGTGCATTTCAGTAGCTTTCGTTGCCACCTATTGACAAAACTCTCAAGTTCTTTTAAATGGGAGAACTGAAGGGTGGTTCAAGCCTCCCGTCCGGTCACCCTCCCTAGCCACCCCGATACTACATTGCATGAGCAAAATTAGCTCAATTAGGAAAAGCATTACACAGTTGAAAATCCAACTTCAAAATTGCCGATAATATGTGGAAACGTACCCAAATGTTTTTTCCAGCCCTGCATATGATCTTTAGAATTTATACTCAGAAACTAAAATGCAAACAAAATTAATTACATTTAAAAACGATTACTACAATTTTAAACGCTCTTCCAGACTGTATTGCTCATAGACAGTACCGTAACCGAATTATTTTTTAGTGTCCTTGTAAATGAATGATAAATGCTATACATATCTCATTCTATAGTATGCATCTTATAGTGTACCTGAATGATAAATATCAGTATCAATATCTTTGAGATACTGTGAAATTAATTAAATACAATACAAACAATATTCCCCGATAGACAACAATGTAATGGCATTATTTTGGGTGGCTTTGTAAAAAGACTGTAAATGCTACACATTTCACTTTCAATACTGTACATGCGCTAGAAAACCTCAACAACAAATACCTATAACATGGTAATCCGACTATATGTACGCGGGTTAGGGTACGAAAAGACGGACAAACATACAAACAGACAGACAAAACAAACACATACCGCACTACCCCGCATTAGCCGGCATGCCGTAAAAAATCGAGGTACACAAGCATGCCGGAAAAACTCGTATTTACCGGCATGCCGTAAAATATTAGGTTTCGCTATTGGAGGACGAGGGGCTGATTTATTTTGGCTTATCTAACAAAATTTATAATTTTATGTCAAAAACATCCATACTTTCTTTTTTCTCTCTGTCTCTCTCTCTCTATATATATATTCATTTATATTTAAGAGATTATTAGATTTTATTAACTTATTACTATGCAAAATTTTCATGATGACATTTCTACACCAGGATAACGACATGTCAAGGAAGCCGGTACGGGGCGCTTTTTTTCTGTTCTTGTAACTGCTGGGTAGTAGTAGAGAAAGGAAAAGCAATACAAGAAAACAGAAATTCTGCTTTTTCAGAATTTAGTGTCGCCCCCCGATGAAAAAAAATGTATATACAGTCAGTACCGGATGTATGGTCACCCGGTTATAAAGTCACTTTTCGTAAGTCCGGACTGACTGAATAGGTATTACGTGTTAAAATACACCGCCTAAATGGTCAGTTTCCAATGGCTATTATCGGATATATGGTCATATGTTCATCTTTTGTCTTCCTTTTTATTACAAAATATCTTATAGTTTTATGCTTTTTCCTTCCCTTTTTTAGGATGTAAAGTGCCGAATAGACATATAATTCACTTTCAAGTATCTTCAACTGTCCGCCTCTTTGCATTGGCTACGCGGTGATTTTTATTTTTAATAGCTTTAGAAAGAAGTGAATGGACATCTTTATGGAGGAACTTCTTTCCTTCTAGTTAATCTTCCCCTTTTTCGATCGTTGAATCTACCTTGCTTTTGCTAAAATATACACTTACGAACTTCCGTATGGTAAAGAAAGGCCAGTTGACCTTTTTATAGCTTTAGAATGTCAGGGAGACCTTTTCCTTTTCCGCGATAACATTGCATACCACATGACTAGATGCGCGTCGAAACTCGGCGGAGGGCGGGAGGGGATCTCCTCTTCCCGGCTGCAACCTATAAGAGAAACTCTTTCCTGTGGGTAAGAGTTTCCAAAGCTCTGGAGATTTCTCCCTCGACTGTCGCATTAGATACCGATTCTTGGAAAATATGCCATCACCCCTTGCGACCGAATGAAATTTGTTCTCCGTGCAGAGAAAAGTTAAATCGCGCATTTTTATTTTTTTGTATTTTTCATTACTTGTCGCTGCGTGTAAATGTAAAGTCTTCTTTCATTTTTTTATTGCCATTTGTGAATACTAGAAGTCAGCAAAACGAAAAATTTGACAATTACGAAAAAAAAATGGTAGAAAACTTTGAAAAATGGAATGTATCGAAAGCAGCTTTGGCAAAGACTGATAGAATATAGTGAGCGACACTGAATAACGTCTTAGGGTTCAAATCTTGTTAAACACAAGATGTGATCAACCAAAAGAGAAAGCGAGAACATGTTTCAACATTTGAGAATGTTGACGAAGATATTTTCACTTGCATAAAATGTGCCAGATTGCGGAATATTCCAATACATGGATTATCGCAAAAGAAAAATTTCTGAATATTGCTGCATAACTAGGAAAAACGAATTTTATAGCCAAAGAATCGAAGGAATGGCTCTTAGCTTGTTATGTGACATTCTCAATAGGTACAGGCATTGTTTTTTTTTTAATTTTGATAAACTTGGGCTGTTTTTTTTTCATGTTTTGCCAGATAAAACTGTTACTCTTAAGAAGGTGGGAAAGTAAGCAAAAAAATATTGGCCGTTTTATTAGCAGCGAATATGGATAGATGGCTCAGAGAAATTGACTCAGTTACTTGCTGGTAAATTTCTCAAGCCTCGTTGTTTGAATAACTGCAAATCTTTGCATGTATCTGACGATGCGAACCGAAAGGCCTGGATGACAAAAAGCATTTGATGAAAAGAAATTCGGCATTTCGATAAACTTTGCACAGACAAGTAGCTATAATCGCAGACAATTATGCCGCCTATTGCATGATTCCTAATTTAAATCAGATTGCACTTGTTTTCTCGCTTCCAAACTGAGCCAGTATGGCACAAAAATTAGATCAAGGGATTATTAAAAATATTAAGATAAAATATAGAAAGCAGCTTCTAAAAGATGTCATTGCTGCCATTGATAAAAAAAAGAAGTTTCGCGTGAGTGTGTTGGATGCCATATGTTACGTAGACAAGAGTTGGAATATGGTATCAAAGAAGACCATTGAAATTTGTTTTTGAAATGCTTGGCTTCCAGAATGTGAAGAATTATCGTTCGAAGACACCGACAATAATGATGATGGAGATGATGTGTCCCTATTTGAAGTTCGACAAGAACTATGGAATGCCGTCTGGACAAAACACGACGAACTGACGTATGCAATTGTTGACAATGAGATCGCTACTAATGGACTGTACCCACGAGTGGCAACAATCACGCCTTTGCGGGTATGTACCTTCCAAAAAAGACTACTTATTGGACGAAAGGGAAGCCGTGTTAAAATGTTCTTTACGCCTATTGTTGTTTTTCTTCTAGATATCCACAGTTGGCGTGATATCGGTAAATTCCATGGTGAAGCTTCTATAGTGGAAATAGTTTCTGAAATTTAAAATATAAACACTTATGGAAACGATGATAATGACAGTGAATTCGAAGCTGAACCGACCATGCCAGCTGAATCTCGCAAAGGACAAAATACATTCAGATATTTTTCTACCAATCCCAAAAGCACAGAGGAACATTTTAAAGCTGTTCGTGAATACGAAAAAGAAGTTTTAACAATTACGATAAAAAGCAAACAAACCTGCATAAAAGTATGCATTACTACTATGAGTATCAACATCAATTCGAAATTTGAAGTGTAAAGCAATTGTTGTTTATACCTCTTGTTTTATAAATTATATGTCCATAGCTTCTTTGTACATTATTGTACTAATATACCTAACTTATTAATAATATTTTATTGTCTAAAATAAAATTCCTGCTTACACCGCATATAAGGTCATATTTTTCAGGACCGCATGGGTGACTATATAGACGATTCTGACTGTATAAAGAGTGCAAAACATATTTCAATTTTCAGACTTACCACACACGCTTTTATTTTATGTAAAATGGTGTCATTCGCATCCGCTTAAGAAATCCACATTTACGATCCACTCTTAAGCATCTACAAAAAAGTAGGCATAGGACGTCACTATCGCGAAATAATACACAAATGCAGCAAAACGATGCCGTCATTAAAGAAAGTAGATACTTAAAATTAAATATAGTTTATAATAACTCCATGTTTTAACAGAAATCTTTCGTTTATATTTTTTCAAAATAGCACGTATTTTAATAACATTTTCTTTCGGTTGTTATGAAAAAAATGACAAAAAAAGATATAATTAATATTTTACAACTATTTTCCTTTACTTTCTAGAGAAATGGAGTACTTCCGTTGCCAATATTAAGCAAACGGCTCCAAAAACTACAAACAATTGATATTTCAAAAATAAATGAAGATGCAGTTTTCAAACAAATTGCATTTAAAAGTACTTTTTTTCCCAATACGACGGTATAAAAATTGGAAATGTGCGATACTTAGAAGTTTAAAAAATTGCTATAGAGTATTTAATCGTACTGCTTTGTTCTACGGATGGCTTCTGTAAGTTAACGTTATTTTTTGGAGGCGACTCAAAATAAGCTGGGAGAAAGAAATAGCATACCATACCGGGGGCTTATAAAGGATCAAACTGTCACAAATGCTGCATTTTGATTAGCCAGTTCAAAGTGAGCATTATTCCTTCCCTCTAAGGGAGGTGAAAAAAGCCAAGTGGCTCTGAGCTATCTTTATTTTGTAAAAATATGTCGCTGTTTTCTCAAGTAATATATTTTTCCTATTTTAACGTTCGAAATGGAGTGAAGTAACAATCACTTTTAAATTGGAAGCTTTTGTAAAATTAGATGAAAAATTATATATTGCAATATTAGTGCAACTTCTAAATTTTTCTGTATTCCCCGCTCTTGTGTTCAAGACTGGAATAAACAAAAGGAAAAACTGATGAGTATTACGGAACGAGATGCGGAAATACGCAAAATGCATTATGTTCCATCAGACAAGGAATTTTTGAAGAAAAGGGCAAAAGTCCCAGACATGGAAAATACAATTATTAACTGGATTCAAGAAGAAAGAAAAATAGGTTGAAGAGTTACATCTTTCCAAATAGAGTCACAGGCAGAAAAAATTCTGAAAAACTATGGAAATGATGAGCACGTTGATTTTAAAGCATCGGATGGCTGACGCGAAAGATTCCTTAATAAGCACAACATTGTGAGCAAATCAGCGACAAGTATGGAAATTCCAGACGATGCACAGAAATAGTGATTTTTTTAATAGTATTTTGAAGATACTGCTAATGATGTGAATATACGTTGCATTAGCAATATGGGCTAAAAACCTACGTGGTTTGATCTGCTGCAGCAGAAAACGTATGACTTTAAAGGCGTAAAATCCGTATTATGCTGAACGACGGGTAAGGAAAAATTACGATGCACAGTTGTATTGAGCGCAATGGTCGATGGAACAAAATTGAAAATAATAATAAGTTTTAAAGTTTTAAAAACTATTCCAAAATCAGATTTCCCAAAAGATGTTGTAGTACTGTGTCCATTAAAGGATCTATGAATAGTGACTTGATGAATATATACAAGAAAAAGTTTGGCGTACTCGCCCTAATTGTTTTTTAAACCAAAATACGTCTGAATTATGGACAATGCAAAACCCCATCTAAAGAGGACGTTTAAATCCAGTTTTAAACAACATTATAAAACACATCTTGTAATAATTCCTGGAGGTGTAACCACATTGTTACAGCCCGCGGATGTGCATTGGAATAAGACTTTAAAATCTAAAATAAGGCGTTTATAGAGTATTTGGCTAAGAAATGGAGAAAAGGAATTTACGAAATCTGGTAAACGTCGATCTGCTTCGTATCTTACTATAGCTCTTAGGATAAAGGCAGCTTGAGAAAAGTTTCCAAAGATTGAATTAAACGCTCTTCTATAGAATGTGGTTCAGCTACGAAAAGAAACATAGACTTTTTACACAAAAGTTTGAAATAATTTATTCAAAAGAATGCTATTATCGATTCTGATGCCAAAGACGAGACTTTTGGTCTAACAGACGAAAAAAGCGAGTATAGTGATGATGAATGATAAAATATAGAGCAAATTTCGTATTTCTAATTCTTTCTTATTAAATAAAATCCTCGATTTCAGTTAAATTTTAGTTTTTTCAATTACATAAAATTACTTTTTTTGATATAAGGTAAATACATACACTGGTGGACAAAACTTAAGGACGAGTCACAAAATGCCAATTTTCATTCACGCGAATACTCAAAAGGAAGTAATATAATTGGAATAATTACTATCCCTGCAGAACAGCTAGTCCATATAACATCTCATTCAGGTAACACATGGTCACAAGAGTCACAGTCACTACAGCGAAACAAAAAATATGAAATTCCATACGTCTCATTTATGAGTCTCAAATGACAATTATATGTGACTCCACTGACAGATCACTGTGACTGATGCGTTGTGGTGAGTCACCAGGTGACTTTACAATGTCGTTTCATTCAGACTCTCGCGTGACTCTCGTCTTTAGACTCAATTTCAAAGTCATTGTGAACGTTGCATTATGATAAATCACTGAATAATGTCACATTAATGTCACATGGTGACTTTTCACCACTTTTCACAGTGGTGACTTCAGAGTAGGGTGTCTGTCACCATTTGCAAAGTCACGTGACTTTAGTGTGACATTATTTGGTGATTTATATTAATGCAACTTTCACGATGACTTTGCAATTGAGTCTCCCGATGAGAGTCACACGAGAGTCTCAAAGAAACTACATTGTAAAGTTACCTGGTGAATCGCACAAAACATCAGTCACAGTGACCTGTCAGTGGAGTCACATATAGTAGTCGTTTGAGACTCATAAAAGAGACGTATGGAATTTCCTATTTTTTGTTTCGCCGTAGTGACTGTGACTCTTGTGACCATGTGTGACCTGAATGAGATGTTATATGGACTAGCTGTTCTGCAGGGATAGTAATTATTCGAATTATATTACTTCCTTTTGAGTATTCGCGTGAATGAAAATTGGCATTTTGTGACTCGTCTTTAAGTTTTCTCCACCAGTGTATTTCTCTCTTCATATATTTAGACAATTATTATATTATTCTTATTTTATATATCATAAGAATATGTGTATGTGTTCATGTTATAATTTATGAGATAATCTATTTCTATACTGTAAATATCGGATGGGTGCTAGGGAGAGAGCTTTGTGTGAAATGGTATGAGACACGTGAAAAATGTTTTTATTATCTTGGATATGTAAAAAAGGTGTAACTAAGGTGTGAACTAAGTAATTAGAAAAGTGGGGACAAACTCTATATTGCACCTCTTCTACCCAACACCAATCGCTGCTACTGAATACAGCTAATTAACCTCGTTCCTTTCCGTATTTCGAAGATCCCCGCTTTTTCCGGCATGCCGGGAAAGACCTGAGACTAATATTCAAAAGCATGGTCTCCCTCGAAATTTACGGCATGCCGGCTAATGCGGGAGAATACGGTACGTAAAGTGAAAAAATATATTACGTCTGTTCATAATTAATTAAAAATAAATAAAAATATACATACAATTTATTTAAATAGTTAAAAAGCACATAAAAACATTTAAAAAATAAAATTTTAAACGAATAATAACATTGAATAAGTTCGAAAAGTTAAATGTTTTGTTTTGTAAATTATTTTTATGTGCTTTTCAACTATTTAATTAAATTGGCTGTATTGTTACTTTCTTCTATCTTTACAAGAAGAAAGTATTGGATTCATGAAAATTTTCGACTTTCGGTTTTCGACGGATTTACACGTTTTAGGGGTCAGAGATTCCAAAAAACATGTTTTTACAAAATGTCTGTCTGTGACTCTGTGAGTCTGTCTGTCTGTGTGTATGTGACACAAATTTTGTGGGCGCTCTATCTCAAGAACTAACGCACGGAATTTAATAAAAATTTATATTAAGTTAGTCCTTAACACAAATTGATGCTGTTTAGTTTTTGGTGTAAATCTCTCAACAGGTGGCGCTGCTATGCTGCATTTCCCGCGATTTCTGCACTAGCTCTATCTCAAGAACTAATGCACGGATTTTCATCAAACTTCAGATTTAGTTAATCCTTGATATGAATTGGTGCTGGTAACGTTTTGGTGCAAATCGCCCAACAGATGGCGCTGCTATGCTGCATTTTGCAGCATTCACACGATTTTCGTAATAGCTCTATCTCAAGAAATAATGCACGGATTTTCATCAAACTTCAGATTCTGTTAGTGCTTGACATGACTTGACGTTTTGCACCTAGTGGTGTAAATCGCTCAACAGGTGGCGCTGCTATGCTGCATTTTTTGTGATTTCCGCGATAGCTCTATCTCAAGAACTTATGCACGGGTTTTCAGCAAACTTCAGATTCAGGTATACCTGGATATGAATTAGTGCTGTTTATGTTTTGCTGTAAATCGCTTAACAGGTGGCGCTGCTATGCAGCGTTTTTCTCGACTTCCACAATAGCTCAATGTCCAGAACTAATGCACGGATTTTCATCAAATTTCAGTTTCAGTTAGTTCTTGACATGAATTGATGTTTTGTATCTTTTGGTGTAAATCGCTCAACAGGTGGCGCTGCTGTGCTGCATTTTTGTGATTTCCACAGTAGCTTTAGCTCCAGAACTAATACACGGATTTTCATCCAACTTCAGATTCCGGTATACGAATTAGTACTGTTTGTGTTTTGGCGATTCCGGTATACGATTCCGGTATATGAATTAGTACTGTTTGTGTTGTGGTGCAAATCGCTCAACAGGTGGCACTGCTATGCTACATTTTTCAAAATTTCTCCTACAGCTCTATTTCAATAACTAATGCACGAATTTTCATCAAATTTCAAATTCAGGTATACTTTTATATCAATAAATTGATGTAATTTATTTTACTATTTAAATGATTTAATTGACGTGATTTATATACAAGAAAGTTTTGTGATGGCCACAACATACTAGTTGTAATTGTTTTTAAACACATATTTTATAAACAAATTCAACTAAGTTTTTAAGTACTAAAAAGAAATGTATTGTACTTACGCATTTTATTGAAGTTCAGAAAATGTGAAAAGTAAGCTATACATCAACTGACATATGATTTTGACAACTACTCTGAAAATCCCTTTCGTTATCAATATTCAATAATTTAAAAATTTATTAGCTTATTGATAAAATGTCAATTACACTGATAAAGTCTTCGAACAATCGTCAAATATAAATGGTCATTCACTGTAAGTTATTATGCTCTAGTTAATGGTTCTAGATTTAATCAAAATTTAAAACTATCTTGTACTTTCTCAGATATTTTAAATAAAGGTACATTGTTACGAAATAAATTATTTTTTTTTACACATATGTTTACATGTATTTAAAAGTGAAAACAAATTTACATGAGTTTGTCATGTTCGCAATTTTTGTTTACATTATATATCAAAGGTAATAATAATTTGTTATTGCTATGTCTTAAAAAATAATAACTTTTGTTTATAAATAAATTTTCTGTCTAAATTCAGATATCGATATTTTCCAAATTATATCCATTTTCTTACTTTGTTACACTCTCTTATTTAATTTATCTTCCTTTTTACTTTCTTCTATCTTTACAAGAAGAAAGCATTGGTTTCATGAAAATTTTCGAATTCCAGTTTTCGACGGATTTACACGTTTTATGGGTCAGAGGTTCCAAAAAACATGTTTTTTTACAAAATGTCTGTCTGTGAATCTGTCTGTCTGCCTGTCCGTATGTCTGTCTGTCTGTCTGTCTGTATGTGACACAAATATTGTGGTCGCTCTATCTCAAGAACTAATGCACGGAATTTAATAAAAATTTATATTCAGGTAGTCCCTGATATAGATTCATGCTGATTAGTTTTTGGTGTAAATCGCCTTGCAGGTGGCGCTGCTATGTAGCATTTTGCAGGATTTCCGCAAAAGCTTTATCTCAAGAACTAATGCACGGATTTTTATAAAACTTCAGATTCCGTTAGTCCTTGACATGAATGGATGCTGTTTACGTTTTGGTGTAAATCGCCCAACAGGTGGCGCTGATATGCTGCATTTTGCATGATTTACACTATTTTTGCAGTAGCTCTATCTCAAGAACTAATGCACACATTTTCATCGAACTTCGAATTTAGTTAGTCCTTTATATGAAATGATGTGTTCTACGTGTTGGTGTAAATCGCTCAATAGGTGGCGCTGCTGTGCTGCATTTTGAACTATTTCCTCAATAGCTCTATCTCAAGAACTAATGCACGAACTTTCATCAAACTTCAGATTTAAGTATAACTTGATTAATATTGCTGCTGATTATGTGTTGTTGCAAATTGCTCAACAGGTGGCGCTTCTATGCTGCATTTGTCATGATTTGCGCAATACTTCTATCTCAAGAACTAATGCACGAATTTTCCTCAAACTTCATATTCAGTTAGACGTTGACATAAGTTGGTGACAATTAGATTCTGGTGTAAATAACCCAATAGGGGGCACTGCTATGCTGGATTTATACGATTTCAGCTACAGTCATACTTCGAGAACGGAATTTCATATTTTTAGAATTCTCATGATGAACACACATTGACATTTAATTTGGCACTGAGATAGTGAATTTTGAAGTTTTAACATGTACGAGATAGAAGAAAGTTTTGTGATGGCCACAACATACTAGTTTTGTATGTAAAGATGGAATTTTTTCATCGATTATTCACTTATTGTTTGACATGCCAAAATTGGGAAAACTACGCACACGGGCGTATTTTTGATGAAATTACAACATATTTATATTTTTAAAATTAATTATAAATGAATTAAATTATTTTAAAACTTTTTTCCGTTAGCAGGTCACAGGTGATAAATTGTCATATAATTTTCAAGTTTACAGTAGTTTACAAGTTACAAAAATAATGGAATTCATTCCATGTCAAAACACGCTCGCCAAAATATTCTGCCTACCATTGAAACTGCAACAACAAAATAATTGAAACACTAAAAAGTAGAAAATATAAATAAAAAAAATACTTATCATTTAATCGTAAATTTTAATTAGATTATCATTGTACATTGGGAAAACAGTTTAGAAAACCTGAATAGAGAGTTTAAGTAATGTTTTTTTTCCCCTGTTGCCTTATTTTAACCTGGGGGAAGTCGCGCATAAACAGGGTATGAACGTTTTTCAGTCTTTCACCAATAAATGCAAATAATAACCGTCACCTTATTTACTGGGAAACAATTGTTACAAATTATGCGATAAAGTAAGCTAAAGATTACTTTTCGAAAAATAGTGGTGACAATTGTAAAAACCTTACGCATCCTGGGTATGTTATATCTCACGCGACTCCTCCCGCGTTAAAAAAAAATCTATATTTTTTAATAAATTACCATGTTTCGCTTTTTATTTTCAATAATTGACGCAAAAGTCAGATTAAAATAATTGAATGGATTTTTTGAATTTATTATTATAATTACTTTTTTTAGCACTCTCCAACATAGTCCAACATAGAAAAGTGCTTATGTTTTCGGTTTGTCTCTATTTCCAAGCTCTTACTTACGTAAATATAGTCGGATTTTCATGCAAGTGATATGTTAATGATGAATGTCGCGGTATTTTCGGTTTTGAATATGAAGTGTGTTGCATTAATAATTCATTTACACGGTTACTCAAAATAATTTCGTTACATTATGGTCAATGTTGAAAAGTCGTTTGCAGTGTATTTTAATGACATTACGCTATTGCTATTTAAAATGTATTGATATTGATAACTGAATTTCACTACAAGATGATTAGTATAGAATAGTGCATTCATAGCATTTATCGCTCATTTACAAGGACACACAAAAGGGATCGGTTAGAGTACTGCCTTTTAGAAATAATTGTTGGAATTGCGTTTTCAATTTCGGTAAGCCCTTTTAAATTTAACATATGTTTTGCTTGCTACTCGTCGTGTAAAAATTCTACACCTCGTATACAGGGCTGCCCAAAAGAATTCACGTACCATTCTCCTTATTAGCGGCAGTTGCTGAAGGGGAAGAAATCCCAATTGTGGTATGTATTTCTCAAATGTAGAACATTTTTGTATGTATGTAGATTATAGATACAAATCTGTACATCATATACAAGGTTGCTAAAAGTAGATGGCACTGTAAATTGTAATTGCTGAAATTGGGTTTTCACATGTGTTATGCGTTTCTAAATGTTTAAATCAGACATCATCTTTCAAATTGTTAAACGAGGAAGTTTTGTTACATTAGTCTGAACGCGTTGAAAAGTGTTTCATAATCTATTCTTGACGCATGATTTTTTCTTTCTTGTTTAATCCATAATCAGTCAAAAAATTAGGCGCGATTTTTAAGATAAACATTGAATGATTATGTAAGTTTTTAAAAATATATATTTTATTTTGACTAGCGATCGAATCAAGCTGATCAAATGTCAATATGGACGACTCTTAATAGATTACTTTTCTAAGCATCTTTATTATGTGTGACGAGGATTCAGTGGGATTCGTTTACTTAAATTCAAAAACTCCAACCATATTACAGGAACTATGAAAATTTATTTAACATTTTTAAATTTAAATTTACAAAAGAAATCATACTCATAATTAATTAAGAGGGAGAGAGAGAATCCATGTTTAAAAGGTACGCCTTGGCATGACCCACAGACAACGAAGGTCTTATATCTTTTTTGATCGAGATAACAAGTTGAAAAGGGATTGTGATTTCATAAGAATCATATAACACTAGTCACTCCAACATCGCCAAATTCAAACATTGGCACACTGAACGAACTCTGGACAAGGGTTTTATTCGCGAGCCAAATGATTACCCCAAAAAAATCCAGCAACCACGATGAAAACAATGAAACGCGTGATGCAAATTGGTTGCCAGAATTAACGGTTCTACATATGAACTTCTCAGCGACTCCACAAATCCTGGGAATCATTATCTAACTGAAATGATTGCTACATATAATGTAGAAATACCAAGAAAGGCATCTGGTAAAACAACTGACAAATAGACTTAACATACATGAAAAGTGATTTTAAAGATCGCATCTAATTTCGATGAGAGAGGCGGCAGAAAAACATCTGGGAGGTGTTTATATTACAGACCGGCATTCGCTCAAACAAGTGTTACTTAAAATTACATACTGCAGGCAGATGGATGGGAAAGATGCAGGTATCAAGGCATCTGGTTTATAGTTCGACTATTATTCACGATAACGTAGATGAATCGCATAAAATACATTCCTTTCACTTTTGTTGTTAATAGATTTTCAACGGTTCCATATTAGCAGTGATAAAGAATACTTTTCACTGCGTTGGGCAAAATCCGATGTAATTAAATGAAGAGATATTGTTACTATCAGCCGCGCATTATAATTTTTATTTATTTCTTTTTGATTAAATGAAAAGGGAAAAAGAAATTGTATATCTAAGCGCAATGAATCAAAGATATTTCAGAAAGGAGGAAAACAGTTTAATAAAAAACGTATGGTTTTAAGAAAAGGAATTTAATTATCTTTATCAGTATGAAAGAAAAGGGGGGGGGTGACATGTTTAAAAGTAATAAAGTGAGGTTTTAAATTAATTTTGAATAAAAAAGAAATATGTGAGAGCAATCTGTCACATTATGATAACTTAATTTGTTTTAATCTAATTTACATTTACGAGTCGGAACCCGTCGAATTCGACGAATGAAAATGTTTAAACGAACTTATTGACTAAATTTATCAAAAATAATTAGAATAATGAATCAATATTTAATAATGATATTCCCAAACTTGATGTCACGTTTGCCAGTTACAATTTTGCATGTAGATATTCGCAACCTTTACTTGAGGTTCTAATCTGAGTGCCGGTAAAATCCAGAAATTTATTTTTAAACGCATTCGTACTAAAATATTTAGTTTTATCAAAGAAAATACTCTTTTAATTTTTACTATGACATCACTTTTACCAACTGAAGCCCTTTAAGATGAGACTCTCAATGTCAATATCAGAGAATGAAAAAAAAATATTGTAACACTTTATGAATAAAAATGCGTTATTTTAAATTGTGACCTCATTTTCTGTTCAAAATTTTTAAGATTTGTTTTTTTAATTGTAATACGAAAATGGCATACATAATGATATAGCAATTCCCACTCTTTCCTTGGAGACGTCGTTGCAGCGACTGGAATTTAGGATATTTGAGCATGTGCATCAATAATCGTTCAGCTCTTGCTTCTTGCCTGCGTGAAGAATGAGATCGATCATAACGCAGATTTAAAAATCTGGAAAGCTAGCTATACAATAACTAGCAGGTCCGCGCGCTATGATGGTCGGTTGCTTCAAATGAACCTTGAATCAAACGAAATATATCGGTGAATTTGATTTTGTGTTTTAAAGCAATATGAATATTCAGATTGAATGTCCTTCGGGATTGCTGTAAACTATACGAACGGCACTACTATATTATATTTTCTATTGTGTCAAACAAAATTTAGGTTGAAAAATTATGTAACAATGAAAGTCTCATCAAAATTCCGTCCAGTGGAACTTTTTAAAAAGCTATCATCGGATTCATCTGATTATAGAACTTTCCCGCATAATTTTATGACTATGAAACGTAGAACGATATGTTATGCACTAAAACACTTCCTGAAAAAGTATCTAACAGTACAAGTCTCATCAAATTTCATTTAGCAGAACTCAAGTTATTAACCAACGGAACAAAATTCCTATTTGGATTTCATATATTGGGTGTCCTAAAAAGAACTGACTGATTTTAAAATTCAATAACTCGCAAACGGTGACAGATATTTAAAATAATACTTGCAGGAGGGTTGCGTATGATGTCAAAAGTTTTTTTAACCGCGATTCTCGAATTTAGTTCGAATTACAAACAATGAATTGCGCTACATGGAATAGGCGCTAAATTCAAGCTGGATTTTTGCTCTTTCGTTCTCCCATGCTGAACAAAAGCAGATAAAATTTATTGAGTGGGTCTGAAAGTACCAAAAATCGTGCCTAGATTTAGCGCATATTGCTCGCAGCGCCATGTATTAATTGTAATTCTAACTAAATTCGAGAGTCACATTAAAAAAACTCCTGACATAATACATACTGCTCCTGCAAGAATTTTTTAAATAACTGTAACTGTTTGTAAGTTATTGGATTTTAAAATCAGTCAGTACTTTTTAGGACCCCCGTGAAAAATTATCTATGTAACAGTGTGAACACCATTAAAATCCATTCAGCAGAACTCAAGTTATAAGCGGTCGGAACGAAATTTCATATTGCATTTATATATACTAGGAGATCGTACTTGAGCTTCCCGGGTTAAAGAATATAGGTGAAGACTTTTTTTTTTAATTGAAAACTAATAATTTTTTGTATGCAATAATTTTTTTAGGTTCACCACTTGCATTAAAAAAGCATTTTTCATATGGAAAATACGAATTATACAATCAAATAAATTTTTGAAATTTATCAAAAGCAATAAATATTTTCTTATTAGCCGTATGCTAAGAGTTATTTGACCAAGATTTTGCTACTTATGGTATTCCTTTTATATTCTGATAATTTCAGAGCTTATACATGTCTGGTAAATTTGTGTTTTATTTATATTATTTTATTCATTTTATCATAGGTAAGTTTTTTTTAATGGATATTTAGGCGTAAGAAAATGATGAACTCTTTATTTTGTTGTAAGGGCAAATGGATTAATCTTTCGTAATCGAGCTTCGCACGATATAGATAAATTAAAAAATATTTCATGCTTTAAAATTGTTTTTCAAACCATAGACAATCAGTAAACGGAGATGAACTTTGCAAACAAATTCCATTTGAAAGAAAAATCCTATTTGGTGAACTAAATATTTAAATTGTAGGATAACAAATATGTTAGATTTGTGTTGTTTCAATATTATTATTTTATTTGTTTATAAAAGAAGTATAAATTTCGTTAATTTGTCTTACACAAATATGTTAGATTGGTGTTTTTTTTTAATATCATTCTTCTATTTGTTTATAAAGGAAGTATTAATTTCGTTATGCAAAAATAGTCAGAAACAAATGCTGAAAAATGTTTGTTGCTTTATGTGCAAAATTTTATTATTATTATTATGTATTGAAACCCGCACGTGATAAAATAAATTTCAAGATTAGATAATCATGCTTAAAAATTATTTTAGAAAATATAATACATCAGTCAATGAATACAGTTTTAAAACAAATTGCTTTTAAAAGTATATTTTTCTCCCTATGCGACGAAAATTGAAAATTTACGATGCTCAGAAGATTAAAAGATTGCAGTAGCGAAAATGTCAAGACCGAAATTTGATCGTGAATAGTTGCCATTCGCAAAATGACGTCACCGTTACGCACAGATAAGTTTATGCTTTATAATATAAATATTTAATCTGTAAAATATAATAAGGATCATTTTTTAGGATGTGGTTATCAATTGAGGCTCTTATGCTTGGATTTCCGGAATGAAAACAGAAATTTTCACCTTCTCAAAATTCGCACACGCACTTCTCACATCCATATTCATCGTTTTTTTAAAAAAATTGTACTTTGTTTGATCATTTAAAAATCATTTTAACTCAAAACTTGAAGTCGTGATTGTCAGCAATATATTTTATGTGAACAGACGCACTCTTTACTTGAGATTCTAATCTCAATTTCGGAGAGTACAAATTTCCATAATTTATGTTTTTCAGACGCATTTGTGTTAAAATGTTTAGTTTTATCTAAGAAAATGATCATTTTCTTTTAAATATGACTTCATTTTCGCTTAAATAAGCATTTCGGCTAGTGTCTGAAACTTAGTATCAGTACATATGGAGAACGAAAAACAACATAGGAAATTTATGAGGAAAAATAAGTGTTTTCAAAAGCAGTATGTCATTTTCCATTATTATGCACAGTGGCGTAGCCAAGGGGTGGGTCCAGGGGGTCCGGACCCCTCCCGAACAAAAAACTTCCTTACTGAATCTTGGATACAGCAGTAAAAACAAATAAGACGTACTCACAAAGAAACTATTAAAAATTCCGTTTTAGACAGGTGTTCATCATAGAAAGTATAAATAAAAGGTATGTCTTTGCCTGCACTATGGATTTTCCGTTTTAGACAGGTTTCCGTTATAAAGCCTGTCTGTTTTCACATCCATTAAAACTTCTAAAACGTACTCACTCTACAGTACACCTCTCAAGTGCATAAATGTATTACAATAAAATCTGTGAAAATGGCCTATTCTAAAGGGAAGACATTCAAGATTCGACGAAAACAACACTATATATTTATGCTTGCTAACGTTTGAAACCTATCTGAAATGGAACTCGTTCCAATTGTGATTCCTTCTTGGCAGGTTTTCTGTGAACACGGAATCCTCACGTGAACGAAAGCCTTTTAATGTCCCGAGACGCGAGGATAATTATGCAAATGTACCTGCTATTCCATTTATACAAATTTCCTGTAACTAGATAAAACGTAAAACTTTTTATCTTGTACTTCATCTTATCTTAAATCTGTTGCCGACACGAGAAAAGACGAGTTTACACGAATGCAATAACGGCACATTGTGGGTGACTTTTGTGACCTTTATCTTTGTTCACTTTATAACGGAAAATATCAATTACTTTAAATCTGATGCCTGCAATTATTAAAAGTACTAACTTTATTTTTGGCCTGGTTATTTGTTACCATTTTCAGATTACACTGGCGAGAAAAATTAAAGGAACAACCATAGAAAGATACTTTATGTTAATTCTGGCAAAGGAGCTTTAATGAAAGATGATTGGGTGGTAACTCAATATCAAGGTTATCACATAGTTCAATGGGATTAACCTTCGCTACATAAAAATATGCAAATTTTTTAGCCCGTTCTTTCTGCTCACGTGTGAAAAAGAGTTCAAGTAGGGGATTTGAAGTCTAAGTTTATGGGATGTAAGTGTAGTTGGGTAAAAGTTCGCCTGTAGTATGTAGAATATGTCTTACAGAAGACATTTGACCGATTGTGGAAAATGGCGGGCGATGGGAAGAATGGAAGCAAGACAGAAACTCTCAGGAGTGTCTAAGTACTTAAACATAGCCAAAAGTATCATGTCAAATAATATGGAAACGGTTTAAAGAAATTGGTAATGTGCACAGACCATCAGGTCAAGTTAAAAAACTTGCCAGAATAGACTCTCAGCAGCGTTATTTGGCAATGACTGCTAAAAGAAACAGGCAACTGATGTCAGCTCAGGTGGCAAGGGAGCTCGCTGCAGCAGAATGACCTCGATTATCCAGATTTACTGTGAGTGACAAGCTGCATAAAAAAGGTCTGCATACAAGAAAACCCATTATTTGTATTCCATTAATTCTGGTAGCAAAATGGGCCCAATTAAAGTGGTGCAGAGATCGTCGTCATTGGAGTACTACGGGCCGAGATCTCTTTCCCGATGAATCCTGATTTTGTTTGGAGAGTTATTATAGACTTGTTACCATATCGAGGGGAAAAATACCCGCAATAAGTCTGCAAACATCCGTAACGGCATCGATTCAAAGATTGTGGAATTATAGAATGGGCGGGCATAATTTTGAATGGCCGCTCTAACCTACACATTTTTATCAGTGCAACTGTGAATGCTGAAATATACAGAGATGAGGTTCGTAATCTTCCTGTCTAGTTGTTTAAGGCTGCACTCGGAAGATTTGGGATTTTATGCTTATTAATGATCCTGAAGTGCTATCCCCCAACGGAACTTCAAAGTGTCCCTTCCACAGGTGCAGAAATCCCATCCGGAATAAAATGTCTGGATTCAACATTACCTTTGACCCCAATGACTACTTCTGAATGCCCAGTTTAACACTGCTTCAAAAAATTTCATGGTAGCAATACGAGTTTTGTGTATTTAGAAGATCTTGGGTGACCATTTTGTCTTTAACAATGAAAAATCAAAATCATAAATTGAAGCTAATCCACGTACCAAAAACAGAAGCTTACTGCTGAACTTGGAGAATTCTATAAAACTGTTTCGAACCAACTAAAATAAATTGTTTGGAAAGTACAACAACAGAAACCACCATATTTTTTCCACAATGTATTACTTCCAAAAAAGTGCTAATCCATCACAAACAAATTTGTTACACAAACTGAACTTACTTAAAGACGACCAGATATCGGGAGCATCTATTAGACTAAATCTGGAATAAAAAATGGCAAGATATGAAACATTGAAACCCAAAAAATTATTGCTGTTTTAAACAATTGTAACAAATCTTTTTTTTTCTCCAGCATAAACTATATTTCATGCGTGTGCTTCTTACATTACTAGTTTCTGTAGCTGAAATTGCAAGATCATTTTCTTAGAGATTAAAAAATATCTGAAAAACTCCCATGCGGAATTAACGGTTCACGTGATTGACACTTATGTTAAATCATTATACAAAATCTGTTACAGCACAAGTTCTGAATTCAAGGGGAAGAAATTAAACATTGAAATTGCTCTTTTAAACTTATCCACTTGATCCTAAATTTATTGTAGGTAAATGTTATGTAATATGAAACTTGATTTAAATATATTTAACTCTTCAGTATGCGCTCAGTTTTTTACATCATAGTGTTTGTAAAATCTTTGTCACTGGTAAATAATAATGTAACATCATTGTATTATTAGCTGCAGTTATAGAGATTGATCTTACTTCTTTTTATCCATGCTAATTTTTAAATTAAGAAATGAAATAAGGATATATCTAAGTTCTTAAAATTACTCGAAATACTTCTTTTATACGTACACAGTCAGTCCTGTCAAGACGTGATTGCATGGGACAGGAAAAAAGTCCCATTTTAGACAGGCTTTCGCTTAAAGAAGTGTAAGTAATTGGTCTTCTAAGATACATTATCTCAATAAGATCTATTGTTCGTTTCGTCGAAATCCTAAAACTGTTCCGTTTGTGATAGGATTTCGTTATAGAAAGATTCCACTTTCACATAGTAATCACAGGATTTACTGAGTTTCACTAAAGAGCGGTGAAAATCCTCTTTTAGACAGATTTTAGCAAATTTAATTGTATGGCAATTCATATTAAGACCATGTAATGCTTCTGTTTAAGGCAAGATCCCGTTATAGATAATTACTAATTTGACAGGTACACTATGACGCAAAAGTTTAGACAATGAAGAAATTCTTACATACTTTCAAAAATATTTATTCAATTTTCAAATCACTGCTTGAAATTAATGTGCTGTACATATAAACAATATTTATAACAAAGAAAAGTGGAATTGTGCATATTGCAATAAATTAAATGGTAACAAAAATAAACTGCTGTCTCAAAAGTTTAGACACAAATTAAATAAAATCGAAATAAACAATTTTTAAAACCTGGTTGCGCATCCATGCTTATGCATTACGTCATATACACGAGATTGCATGGGAGAAACTAAATCTTGCATAGTTTGTGGATCGATATCGTACCATGCATTCTCAATAGATGTCTTAAGTTCCTTTTCAGAAGAGTATTGTCTAGCGTTGCTATAAACTTTGCGACACATGATGCTCCAAAGGTTTTCTATAGGGTTAAGATCTGGGCTACATGCTGGCCAGTCGAGAACTCTTATATTATGGGAATTAAACCAAGATTTTGAATGTTTTGCAGTGTGAATTGAAGCATTGTCTTGCTGAAATTCCCACTGAGGACCCCCTAGAAGCTCAGCAAATGGCAGTAGGTTTTCTTCTAATGTCTGTGTATAATGCTGTGAAGTTTGACGACCACTGGTGAAGGTCAGAGATACTTGTCCATTATAGCAAAAGGCTGCCCAAACCATCACCGAGCCCCCTCCTTTTCTGCGACTAAAAAAACGTCGAGGTTCCTTCCGCAAGTCATGCCAATACGATAAACAACCATCTGGACCATCCAGATTCCACGTTTTTTCATCGCTAAATATGACTGACTGCCATTTCTCTCCATATGACATATGCTTTCGAGCCCACATAAGTCTTTGTAAGTTATGATATGGTTTCAGAGTTGGTTTCTTCTGCATTTTGCTATAAACGATTGTTCCTTTTTCCAAAATTCGTCTACGAACCGTATCCTTTGATACAGAGAGTCCCGATGAGCTTTGAACTCCACGTACGCTCATTTGTTGAGTACTCGCTAGTCTTTGTATCAGGGGATCCTCTCGTACATTTGTCACACGTGGCCTCCCAGACCGACATTTTGCTTTATATTCGGAACCACTAGATAAAACTCGATAAATAGATTTTTTTGACCTATTAATAATAGCAGAAATTTCAGAAACGCTCTCCCCTTCACCTTTCAACTGCCAAATCCTTGAAACCTCATTCACTTGAATTTCTTTAGCTCTCGGCATGTCGACTATGAAGCGCAATCGTTTGCAGAACTTAAGTACTCCAAATTTGTGACATCATCGATTCTAAATTTGCATATGCCAGCGAATATTCAAAGAAATTTAGAATAGTGTCTAAACTTTTGCGACAAGCACATTTGAATTTTTATGAAAAAAATTAGTATTATAGCAAATAAAACGACTGTCTTTTGTACATAGCATTTTAAACCAGTTTTTGAATATATTTACAGGTTTTTGTAATTCTGACGTCATAATTCTATATTTTAAAGCTGAATGACGTCATTGTCTAAACTTTTGCGTCATAGTGTATCACTATTCATATAACAGAAATAGCTATATTTATATAAATACGCAAAATTTATAAAAATGGAAACAGTTTATAACGGAATTCTGTCTTAAACGAAAATGTTCCATAGTGCTATTGAAAAGAATACTATGCCTTTACTCCCACTAACACAAAAACCTGCGTAAAACGGAAATTTGCTCCAACATTTGCAATTTTATCTTGACAGGTTTTACTATCTATGTAACATAATAAAAAATTTTGGACCCTTCCCGAAATGAAATCCTGGCCAAGCCACTGATTATGCCTCTAATATAATACCCTGCTCCTAATGGGATTTTGCGCCACTAAACCCTATACTGCAATTTTTATCGGAAAATAGCATGAATAAAGTTAAAAACACCTCATTATTTCTCCCTTGTCTACAATAATGAAAGCTATCTAATTTTCATCATTCTGAAGAAATTTCATAAAATGCTTTTAAAATTAAAATATAGAATTCCGGATATTTAAAAAAAACAGATAGTGCGATCATATCTACAAAAGAAGGGCTTTCAGTTTAAAAAAAAAATAATAATAAAATTGATTCAGCAGAAAGATCAGGGCGGATGACTAAAAAACACACTTGTGTTTTAAATATATAGATTATATAAAATCAGGAAAAATTAAATTAAGCAAATTATGTTATTTTGATACAATTATAGTAGAATTTCCTAAAGAATAGCATTAAAATTTTATTATTCGAGAGAATTTTCGAAGAAAGTCTGGATTTTGTATTAATCAACGCGCAGACCAAAGTACTGAACCTAAAACCTTGAAAATTGGTGTAAAAAACTCTTCTTACTACATAGAGGGCCTCTAAGAAAGGATTTTCCACAGTTCCACCCGTAAGGGGGGTAAAAAAGAGAACAAACTGAAAAAAAATTCCTTAAAAATACGAGTTCATAGTTATTTTTCATCTCATAACATATTTTGGTGTATTTTTGTATGCTGAATCAAATGTTACTAACTAAATTATTTTAAGCCCAACAGTTCGCGAGATATTTCATATTTTTCTAATTTGGCAATGCCTTTGGCGCAAAAACCTCAAATTGTCAATAGATAATTTCTAAATATACATCTGTTACTATAGCGATGGAAAAATTTAAATTAAGTCATTTTGTTAATCAAATCTTTTGGTTGAATAATGAAAACAGCTATATGACGCAGAAAAAAAGTATAAACGCCTCGAAAAGTAAAATTTTTAAAAATTGGTACTCTTTTGCGATACCAACACCACGCCAAAATGTATGCTACTGCGCCATTTATTTCAACCCTAATCGTACAAAAGATTTTTATTGCAAACTGTGCCAAATATTAGCATTTGCTATCTATCGAACGTGATTAATTTTTTAGCTCACAGTCTATGAAAGCCTGAGAGCTTATGTACCCGCCGGTTCTGTATGTACGTACGCGTGTACGTATGTACGTATGTACGTAACGCGATAACTCTTGATAGAAACATCTCATTTGCTTCTATTTTTTTTTTTCTATTTTCATTCTGATAAGGCGCTTCCCTGATTAATAATTTTTAGGGGTTCATTGGTTAAGGATAAAGGGGGAAAAGGGGGGTTAGTCCACCTCTCTTAATTCAGATAAATGGGTTTTTCATGCAGAATTATTCGATTTGCTCCGAATTTCGTATACCGGTTTATTATATTAAGGAGCTTGACTGATTAATTTTGGGGGTTCATTGGTAAGGATAAAGGGGGAAAAGGGGCGTTAGTCTACCCCCACCCCCTTAATTCAGGTAAATGGGTTTATCATGCAGAATTATTCGATTTGCTCCGAATTTGGTATACCGGTTTATTATCTTAAAGAGCTTCCCTGATTAATTTTGGGGGTTCATTGGTTAAGGATAAAACTGGAAAAGGGGGGTTAGTCCCCCCCCCCTTAATTCAGATAAATCGGTTTTTCATGCAGAATTATTCGATTTGCTTCGAATTTTGTATACCGGTTTATTATGTTAAGCGCTTCCCTGATTCATTTTGAAGGTTCATTGGTTAAGTATAAAGGGGGGAAAGGGGGACTAGTCCACCCTCCATAATTTAGATAAATGGATTTTTTTGCTGTATTATTCGATTTGCTCCAAATTTGGTATACCGGATTATTATGTTAAGGAGCTTCCCTGATTAGATTTGGAGGTTTATTGGTTAAGTATAAAGGGGGAAACGGGGGCTAATCCCCTTCACTTTTTTTTTTTTTTTGAGGGGCATAATTCTTTAAAATAAGAGTATAATATACAATTAGTGTAAATAGCTTGTGAGCTCAATGCCATCAGTTTAGCTGGGCACTTTTCATTTTTATATGACTATTATTCCATCGTAGCATCGCAAAACATCTTAATTTGTTATTTATCGAAAAGAAAATATTTATTATTAAATTATAACTTACATTTATTACTGACACTGACATGGATTTTACGATTTTGGTAGTTACTTGATGATGAGGAAGCTCTAATAAAATTATTTTAGAATTTAGGAATTAGACATATAAAAATGTTTTGTTAAAAAAAAAAAAACCTTGAACGTCTTAATAAAAAAATGGAATGTTAATGAAATGAGAGACATGCGTATTACGTACGCCACGCTACAATAATAAGAGATATTTACAATTTCTGAACCACAGTTTAAATTGTTTTATTTTATTACTTTATTGCAAAATATTAACCTGTTCTTTTATTTTAAGTACTGGTTTGTATTGATTTAAGAAAAATAGTCAGTGAAAGTCTGTAATTTTCAAATGTTATATATTTTAAGTGCTCATTTTGTATCTACAATTTTTTTTCACAAATGTTATTTCCTTTTGCTCTAATTAAAATTTTTGGCGACAACGGTATCGGTATAGCACTGTTGTCGCCAAGCCATTACTGATTTTATTTAAAATTTAAAAAAAAAGTTTAATAAGAAATAAATATTGTAAAACGTATTGTAAAAGAATCTTTGTACTGCTATAAAAAAATTCATATTCAAAGGTTTAAATTGAAAAAAATGTTTTCCAATTTGTCATTTGCCCCTGGATAAATAAAGGTACTTTTATATTAGCCGTGCACAAATATCGCCAATAGCATTTTTTAAATCGCAAATACCAGCACTTAAATTTTTACTCATCATAATCTACTACACTATATGGCAAAGGTGACCGGTCACTTGCGATTTTCGACGTTTTGTTAAATATCTAAAAAAAATACATGAGGAATTAACCTGAATATGCAGGTGTGTAAACAATATTGTATAGGTCATATATTTCCGCGAAGATTTTTTCCCGAAACCCCATAGGGGACCGTGAAAAAATTGAAAAAACGAATATCTTTTGGATAATTCTGTAAAAACTAATGGAGCAAAAGCGTTTAAACTCGAGATTATTAATAAGTGGCTTATTGTAATATACTGTCTTCATTTTTATGCGGATAACATGCATACTCGTAGAGAAAGTAAGGTTTTTATAAAAATAGTCCCAAATTTCGCCAAGTTTTTTTCCTTATAATTTGCAGTGTTCTTAACATAAAAAAGAGTTCTTTTCAGAAAATATGACGAACTACATTGTACACAATACCCTGTAGTCAAAAGTAAAAAATAATAAAAATTGGTTGAAAAATGAGCAGGTTTACTAAAAAATGTTTCACTGCGCATGCGCGAATGCAATAATGTTATTATCAGTGATGTGGGAAGGATAGTAGGGGTGGTGGTATTTATCCAGTGGATATGTATTCATCCTTTGAATGTATATCTAGGTATTTACCCAACCCTTTGCAAATACCGAAAATTTGGGTATTTTCAGACACTGCTGTAAAATACCATAATCTTGAAAAATTTCTTGACATCATAGGTTGGAATGTTTGAAATATGATAACAGCTTTCATTTTAATTTAAGAAATATACCTGCATATTGTCCGATTGACTGGCCTTGAATTATTTATCATTTACGATATTATGATATTTTAATATGATAGCAAATTAAACAGTTCTCTTTGGAGTTCTTACAAACAGTCCATGCTTAACAGTATCAACTGCCTTCTGTACTCGATCCTCCTGTTCTGTACTTAATTTCTTTGGAGCCATTATCTCTATTCCAAAAAGAAGTGACAGAAGTAATAACACAGCAGAATCTCAGAATTAAAGTTTTATTGTTTGCTTAGCTTGATGCCAAAAGGAAAAACTAATGGAACTGTATCATGCCATGCCACGAATTGGTTATAAGATACCGACACACTAGAATTTACATAGTAAAGCAACATGCAAATCAAAATATCAATTTCTCTAAACAATTTCAAGTAATTCGTAATTTAGAGTGTTTTCAGCTCCTTTAAGCTTTTTAAATTTCGATATATTTTATAAACCGTTCTAGAGCATTTATATCTTATAAATAATAAAGGATTTTTAGTTTCTAGTCCCAACGATATCAAAGAAATTTAAACTTTAGAAATTTCTTTTTACTGCACCCATTTAAATTACGATATTTTAAAACAGTTTTGTGCAAGAATGATGTCTTAAATGTAAAAGACATGTGAAATTTCAAGTATATATTTCAAACAAGACCATAGAAACTGTAATTCAGAAAGTTTGCTGCTCATTTGACCCTTTTAAATTTAAAATTTTTTAGAAGCTTTCTTGACGAGCACTTGCATCTTAACCACCATAACACATGTCAAGTTTCTAGCCCCTTCGATATCACGAAAATCGAAATTTTAGAACAATTTCAGAAAACAATTCACTTTAAGATATATATATATATATAGTGCGTACATTTGCGATTTAAAAATAACAAGCATCTCAAGTTTAAATTTTATATCCTTAACAATTCTTTAGAAATCGTAATTCTATACAAAAAGTTTTCTGCGCATTTAAATCCTTTTTGAATTTTGAATTTTTTATAAACTGTTTTTAGAGAGAATTTACATCTTGCAAGTTACGATAAAGTCAAATTTCTAATTTCATACCCTTCAAAATCACAAAAATGTGCATTTTAGAAAGAATTTTCTCCGATATTCCGTTGGGATTAAGATACTAACATAAAATATAGCCTATGGTGAAGTACAGACTGTAACCATAATTTTGCCAACATTACTTTTGATATGGGTTGGTAATTCCATATATTAACTACTACAAACAAACGTTTCTTCATTGTAATCTACCCTATATGTATAAAATCCTAATGAAACGAATTTATGAAGCGGATATATGAAACGACTGAAATGTAACGAATTTTTGAAACGATTCTATGAAATGACTGATTAAATAATTGATTACGTTTTGCGGCGATTTCTCCTAAAATATGGAATACTTTGCGATGAAATTAGCACCAAAAATCCGTATTGATCCACAGATCTCAAAACTGGTATTAGAATTTTTAAATTCGAATTAGTTTTTGAAATATTATTATTTTTTTAATTTTAAATAATTTTTTCTAATTGTTTCGTTTTATCGCTGCTCCCATGGTCTTAATTTAATCGATCATATTTTGCGCTTCGCGGAGACGATATATATATATATATATATATATATATATATTTATTTTATTTATTTATTTTTTTTTTTTGACAAATGAATGTTTAAAGAACTTTATGAACTGAACTGTAGCTACGAAATTTTAGGATGTAAGATTTATTGAAACGAAAGTATGTTCGTGAAAAGTTATGTGGTTTTGTATTTGTGATATTAAAATACAATGTTGTTATGTCTACAATTTGTCTCTGCAATTACTCTTTACACAGAATGAACTTTTATTCCGAAGAAATTTAAATGAGCTTTTTATCACCCGATAAGATGAACTTAGGTAAGCTTAATCCATTTGTATGATTAAATAGCTATATTTTTAACTGTGAAATGAATATTGATAATTCAGTATGAATATAATAATATTGAACATAAAACTTTATAAACGGGGACTAGAATCAATATTATTTGGCATCCAACTGCTGGGATATTATATTATTTAAGAAAGTAAAATAAGATAATGGAAAAAATTAAAAAATCACGCACTCCATTAAAAAGCGCTTTTACGAGAATTGCTAATTTACTTGAGAACAAATTAAATGATGAAGATAAAGATACCGAAGAAATTGAAATTTTATATGCTCAATTAGATGAAAAATGGGCAGATCTAAAACCAAAAGAAAGAGAAATTTTAGGTCTTCTTTTAAATAATCAATCATGTTCTCAAGAAAATTATGATAAAGAATACAAAAGTTTTAGCATGTATGAAGAGAAATTTATTAAGTTAAAAACTAAAGTTCAAAAAATCTTAAAGGTTTCAGAAGCTGAAGTTTAAACTTCCAAAGATAGAATTTAAATTATTCGGGGAGATATTAAAGATTGGTTGGCCTTTTGGGCTCAGTTTGAAAAAAATACCTAACGATTCAGAAATCGCGAAAGCAGGTAAATATCAATATTTGTTGCAAGCAACATTAAAGGATTCAATGGCTAGAGAAATTATCGAATCGTTCCCCGCTACTGGTGATAGTTATAAAAATGTCATTAAATGTTTAAAGGCTCGTTTTGGTCGTACTGATATGTTAATAGAAGTTTATATAAGAAAAGTGCTTACTTTAAAAGATGAATAATACAACGGGAAAAGGTCCAAGAATTCCTCTTTTTAAATTGTACGACAAAATTGAAACATATTTAAGATCATTAAAAATGTTAGGTGTTTCAAGTGAACATTATTCTGAAATTCTTTATCCATTGATTTAATCGTGCTTGCCTGTTGAAATATTGAGAATTTGGGAAAGAAATTTAAATTCCATTACTTTAATTTCAAAAAGTGAAAGTAATAATAAGTTAGATTCCTTGGTGAAATTTTTACGTCACGAAATCGAAAGTGAAGAAAAAGTCCGTTTGGCGAGAAGTGGGTTTAATCTAGAAAATGAAAGCAAAAATATTTATCCTGCGTCAAGTAGGCGAGAAAGAGACATTCCAACGGCTACGGAATTATATAATTCATCGAAAATGAAAAAAGAAACGTGTGTTTTTTGTAACAAGTCGCATTTAAGAACCGAATGTAAACATGCTAATGGTTTATCCCATGAAGAGAAAAAACAATTATTAATGAAAAAGGGGGCTTGTTTTAAATGTTTAGGGATAAGAAAACACATATCCGGTTTTTGTAAAACGAAAATACCACCCTGTGATTGCGGTAGATTACATTTCAAAATAATGTGTCCAGCAAAAAATAATAGTAATGAAAACCCGACTATGGAAAAGTCAGATACCGAAATTAAAAAAGACACTGTTTTATCCAATAAAACAAGTACTCGCCACGTACTTTTACAAGCGCATATTGTACGTCTTAGATGTAATAATAAGATGAAATATATAAGAATATTAATTGACTCAGGCAGCAGTAAATCATATTTATCAGCTTTTGCACTGGCCGAGATGGGATATGAATGCATAGGGAAAGATAAATTGACACATAGTTTATTCGGTGGCACAGAGACTGAATCCTCACATAAGAAATATTTGATCAGTCTGAGTGACTTCTTTGATAATTACCGCTGTCGTGTCGAAATGTTAGATCAAGAAATAAATTGTTCGGACATTCCTAAAATTCCTCGTGGCTCATTTAT
Source organism: Maratus speciosus (assembly GCA_963932465.1). Lineage (NCBI taxonomy): Eukaryota > Metazoa > Arthropoda > Arachnida > Araneae > Salticidae > Maratus > Maratus speciosus. Next base: position 178,288,134 of record OZ010792.1, read on the forward strand.
AAGTGAAATTAAGAAACAAAAAATCTTTCTCTCTGATTTGATTAACCAGGTTGAATTGCTATATCAATTTTCACCTAACGAAATTCATGGCCTTATAGGGACTGATGTAGCAGGAAAGTCGTACACCGGAAAAATAAAACAACTGGTTTATGGTTTAGTATTAATGAAAACACGTCTTCGTTGGGCTATGATGGGAAAAACTGGCATGTTTAACGTATCCAATAGCACGAACAGCGTTATGTTACTACATGTAAATGATGCAAAAATTTCAGATTTATGGCGGCTAGACACACTTGGAATTTTCGATCCTGGTGAAAGCGGAAACAAACAAGAAATCGAAAAAGCAATCGAAGACCATTTTAATAGAAATATAAAAATAGATGCAGAAGGAAGCTATGAAGTGAGCCTCCCATGGATTGAAAACCATCCTCCATTGCCAACTGGTCGAAAAATCGCTGAACAACGATTAAGAAGTTGTGTTGAATCTTTAAAGAATACGGGAACGTTACAAGAGTATGAAGATGTATTAAAAGAATGGATACAAGAAGGCGTTATTGAAGAAGTTAAGGGCTCCTGTAATGACGAAAGTAAGCATAACTTGCCACACAGAGCTGAGATCAAAGAAGATTCTACTACAAGAGTTAGACCAGTCTTTGATGGTTCAGCAAGACAAAAAGATTCACCTTCAATCAATGATTGTTTAGAGAAAGGTCCTAACATTGTAGAACTCATTCCAACTATTTTAAATAAATTTCGATTGAAGAAATTTGGCGTGATTGCGGATATTCGAAGAGCCTTTCTACAAATTGGTTTGAATGAGCGAGATAGACCATTTCTGAAACATTTATGGTGGGAGGAAGGTGACCCCGAAAAGTTGAAAATTTTCCAGTATGAAAGGGTTGTTTTTGGCCTTACATGTTCGCCTTATTTGCTTGGTGCAACTATCCGATATCATTTGAAGAACGTACCTTCAAGATTTAAGGAAACAGCAGATAAGTTGTTAAAGTCTTTTTACATAGATAACTGCGTCACTAGTGTAGAAAACCATGAAGAGCTTGAAAAATTTATTGAAGAATCCAAAGTTATTTTCCAAAATGCTAAATTTGATCTTCGAGGGTCGGAGTATAATCTCCATAAAACAGCAGCAGAAAACTTTCCGTTATTAGAAGACAAGAATGTTCCAGTTTTGGGTCTAATGTGGAATTTGAAATCTGATACTTTGAAAATATATCTACGAAAAAATTTTGAAGACTGTACTATTGTAACGAAAAGAACAAAATTGAGTACTATTCATAGAATTTTCAATCCCATGGATTCAATTGACCTGTCATCTTGGGACCAAAGATTCTCCTTCAAGAATGTTGGAAATTGCAGGTTTCAAGGGATGCTGAATTGCCGGAATCTATTGCGAACAAATTTGAAAAATGGCGAAAGGATGTCTATAAATTAAAGGAAATAGAAATCCCAATTTGTATTATTTCCAATTATGAAGCACCAGAAAATCTGTCTTTGCACATATTCTGTGATGCAAGCAGAATGCCTATTCTACATGTATATTTTTAAGATGTGCGACTGAAAATACAATATCTTGTCACCTTGTACAGGCTAGGTGCAAAGTTGTTCTAATGAAAACCATTTCTGTTCCTCGATTGGAACTACTTTCATGTAATATAGTAGCTAGACTAGCACAGAGTGTGATACAATATCTTCAGTTGAAACATATCCCGAAATTTTTCTGGTCTGATTCAGCAAATGCTCTATATTAGATCAAGGGAAATGAAAATTGGGCTCCTTTTGTTTTCAATAGAGTTAAAGCAATCCAGTCATTGGCAGAACCTGAAAATTGGTATCACATCCTTGGATCATTAAATGCAGCAGACCTCCCTTCTCGTTGTTGTAATGCAGAAACTTTAGTGAAATCTAAATGTTGGGAGGGTCCGGAGTGGTTGCGAAGACCAGAAGAAGAATGGCCGAAATCCAACGTTGTTCCTGATTTCAACATAGTATATTCCGAAAAGAGAAAAACTGTTATTAGCACAACGAATCATAAAGAATCAACTGAAAAAAAATATAACAGATTTTCGTCATACGACAAACTGATCAGAATTATTGCTTGGATTTCTAGGTTTTTTACTAACTGTAAAGTGGAACGCGCCAATCGGATTGCTGGACTGTTAACTCTAGAAGAAATATATAGAGCTGAAATAGCTTTGCTGGAATGATATATACTTGCTAAAATGTATCCTTAACTTTAATACATTGCAACACAGGTAATGAAGTTGATTAATATCAATTTATATGAGGAGATTAATTTTTATGTTTCTTAATATTCGTATAGTGATAGCACCAAATGACTCTAGATAAGCGATATAATTAACAATTCCCTTCAGGGAAATCCAAAGAAAATTTATTATATTAAATATTAAAATTATAATTAATCAATGCGCTGTGTCATTTTTTTTCGCAGATCGTTTACCTTCTAAGTCTGTATTTTCTTTCATATAATAATTTTTTTAGTAAATCATATGGATAAATAGATTATTTATTTTACATTCCCACATCTATAAGAGAAAAATATTAATTAAGTATTAAAACAAAGAAAAGATTACTCATATTCAATCTTGATTACATTTTATTATAGGAGGAAATTTACAATAAAAAAAAGTTATTTACATATTGTGGGTTATAAATTTTAATAGTAATGCTGAGGCACATCTTTATATATATTGTTACCTATTTCAATTAATTAATCTATTTAATTAATTTTATAACACGTGTAAATCACCATAGTCTGTGACTTTTTATATGTAATTACTATAACTGATTCACAATGGAAATAATCATAAATTTCTCTACCTGGATTTCTGCCCCGGGCAGCATGGAACATTGCAGTAGACGGGTGAAACCCAATCATCATCACAAATAAAATAATCCATTGATTGAAGCACTATTTAATTATACATGATCGCCTTTTTTTTAAGGCCACATTAGGCTAAATTTCTTTTATATATATATTTTTATGTTATACGATGCAAAAGCAAGGTGTTAATATATATTATAAGGACTCCAGCAACATCTTATTTTTTTTTTTTTTTTTTTTTGCTGCCAACTGCATCGAGGACAAATCTGCAAGTGAAGTCTGTCTCTTACATACACAGAAAAAACAAAAAAATCACAATGTCCTGTTTACATTACATATGCAAACATAAAATTATACCATATACCTATAAAATTTCCATAGAGAGTTACCGCCCATCTTTACAGGCGAATATCATTGGACGAAACTGAATTTATGTGTTGCAATGGTATAGGTTGAGTTTTGCTGATCCCAATTATATTTGTTTAACTTATTCCATCTGTGTGGTCCTTTCTGGTCAAGGGTTAGCTGTAAATTTTCGTTGTTATCCCTTCGTGTTGTCCTACAAAACTATAAATCGTAATTTCGATGACTTTTGTAGATTTATTAGTATCGTAAATTTTATCTGTACGATTCTTTACCAAGACATGCACTTAACCTAGTTCAGGTTCTATTATAGTCATACGAATGCTTTTTATATGCTGCCTTGTATATAAAAACATCATAGTTTATAGATAAAAGTTAAAGTTTGTTGGAAAGACATATTCTTTCCATCAAGCTTTGTTAAAAATATTACAAAAATGATCATTTTTAGGAACTGAAGATAAACGCTTAAAATCACTTCAGTGTTATGTAGAATCGAATGGACTACTTAAAGTGAATACTCGTATTCTGATGAGAGAAGATAAAAGAAATTTCCGATTTCCGATATTGTTACCCAGAAGCCATCCAGTTGTGGAAATACTTATTCAGACAAGACATCATAGTTTAAATCATGCTAGTACCCAGATATTGATGAGTAACTTAAGAGAAGGCTTTTGGATTTTTAAAAGCACGAAGACTGTTAGAAAGGTAGTTAAAAACTGTGTACGTTGTAAAAGATTTAATTCAAGGCCTAAACCGATTATAGAAGCACCACTTCCGGAAGATCGTATAAAAGAAGCTGCAGTGTTCGAAGTTGTAGGAACTGACTACGCCGGTCGTTGACTTCTTCGAGGAGGTCAGAAAGCTTGGATAGTTTTTTTCACATGCGCTGTCTACAGAGCCATACATTTAGAGATAGCCATATCTTTATCGACTGACAACTTTTTGCAAGCATTTAGAAGATTTTTAGAATGAATAGTTAGACCTGCAATAGTATATAGTGACAATGGGAAAAATTTTACGGGTGCTGAAAATTTGCTTAAGAAAATCGATTGGGATGTCGTTTCTCAGTATAGCGAAGCTAAGAAGATCACTTGGAAATTTAATCCTCCATCTGCACCGTGGTGTGGTCGATGGTGGGAACGTTTGATAGGTATAATCAAAGGGATCCTTCGAAAAGTTTTAGGACGAAGCTCTTTGAACTTAGAGGAAATGCAAACTGTTATTTGCGATACTGAAAGTATTGTTAATCATCGGCCCTTGAACTATGTTTCAGAGAAAATTGATGATTTAATATCACTTACTCCTTCTATGTTTTATAAGACATTAGAGAATCAGGTGTTCCTGATCTTGACATTTTGGATTCATCGTCTATTAGTAAGAGACTTGCCGAGAGACAGCGACTAAAACAAGATTTGAGGAAAAGATTCTGCACTGAATATTTGTGATATTTAAGACAATCCTCGAAATTTGACAAAAATCAGAGACCTGTTCAGATTGGTGATGTTGTTCTAGTGTCTAGTGAAAATGCTAAGAAACTTGAATGGCAGCTTGCCAAATTATTGAACTTTATCCTTCTAAAGATAGAAATGTAGGATTAGTAGAGGTAAAAATGAAAGGTGGCAAATCTTTACGTCCTGTCCTCAGATTGATACCTCTAGAAGTAACTCATGAAAGAGGTACTGAACTGCATTCTATAGCTCAAAACTCAATATCTTCCGAACAGACTGTTCAGCCGAATGGGGACCTTTAGATTCTACTTCTGCTAAACCGATGATTAAGCTGACTGGTAAAAACTGATCTTCAGACCCTGCGACGAGTAAGCCGATGATCCAACATTCTGTTAAAGACTGCTTTTTAGATACTGAATCTACTGAACCCATTTTCCAAAAAGGTGTTGGTGACTCTCCTCTGGTGACTGTACCTGAAAAACATATTGCTTTACAATGTATAATTGTAATTCACAGGATAAAGTTCAAGAAGGAGATTACCAATTATGACAAAAGAAGTGTCTAATCATTAAATTCTATAAAATAATCACTAAAATTTGCTCTATGTAATATTATAGCGAAGGAACCCTTAAATGGAAATTAATGCACGAGAAAATACAAATTAAGAAAAATCATTATTTTAGATAAATAAAAAGAATCATTTTAAAAATTAAGTATTGAAGCGTCATTCTTTGGAAAATCTTACAAATAATACAGAATTCTTATAATTTTAATTTCCAAAATACTTTGCTTAAGATTTAACATACTTTTAGGAAACTTTCTCTGAAGAAAATTTTTCCCCTTTCGCTGTCTGTTAAAATTAGTTTTTGACGTATAAAGGGATCTTATTTTACAATTTCTTCGTTTGTTTTTCTAATTGATATCCATATTAGGATTCTAATTGGTACAAATGATTCGTATAAATAAAAACAATATTCATTTACCAGATATCATGTACATACAGAGTTGTAGCATTTTGTGATCGTTTAGGTACATTCTATCTCACTTAAAATATTCTATCATAATAGTTGAACAAAATATGTTTGGAATTTTAATTTTAATTTTTTTACTCTTATCTTAATGTCCCATTAAATTTAATATAAAAATGTAAAATATGTAAGAACATATTCAAATTCCATATATGCATTCGAAAACCAAAAAAACTCTTTGCTAATATTTCCTCAATATTATCCAGTAATAAGTATTAATCAATACTTTACATTAAGTACGTATAGTAAATTTAAAACCGTAAGTATCTAATTATATCAGCTATCACATCTCCGTTAACGACTAAATAGCTTTCCCTTGCTAAAATTAGATTATTATGGGCCACAAAGCGAATCTCTTTTATGGCTTTCTTTCATAACTATGAAAGGAAATTTACTAAATTGCCATATTATTTTTCTCAGCGATTAAGTCAACCATTAAAAAGGTAAAAGTTAAAAAATTTTGTGTATAGTATATCGTACTTTAAATTTCATCTAATGAAATGGATTATATTTGATTAAAATTTTAATACGTATTTGCATAAGTTAATCCAAAATAAAATATAAATCAGTCATAAAAGTTGTCGATTAAAAATATGCTTTTCAGAAACATTTAGAAATTAAATAACTTCTAGTGTGTTTAAATTTAACCTTATGCCTTTTTCTTCAATTTATTTCGAAATAAAGTGAAAGTAAAATTTTAAATCTTAAATGATAGCATTATTTAAAAAAAATTCTTAGAATAGATGTAATAACATATGAATTCAAAATTTTTAAAATCAGTAATCTGCGACACCCCTAACAAGAATGTACAAGTATATTCTTATATACGGAATTTAAGTATGGAATTTTATAACAAATTAAGAAGATTGCCAATTGATAAGATGACAGATGTTATGAAAATGTTAAAGGTTGCTATATAAAAACCTATTTGAATCATGTTTTCAAAATGTCAAAGTGCTTTTTAAACAAATTTATTCTTTTAATTTTTTTCTATAAAAATAAATCAATGCATATTTTACACCTTTCAAGTTAAATATAGATTTAAAATTTTCCCACGCATCAAAGATGTAATACTTACATAATATTATGGTTTAGCTAGTTTAATATTTAGACAAACAGTGTAACGGTTAATTATAATCGGAACAAAACTGGCATTGTTCCAATAATAAAATGTACATTCGATTATAATAAAAAATTCGGAAAATATGAAAAACATAAATAATCATGCTTTTGAGAATCGCAATTGAAGAAATAAATATTTGAGATGATTTTGTGTGAATTCATTAACTACACAAGATTTTAACAAGTTGGAAATTGCTCGTCAAACGTGGCAAATGAGGTGCGTTCGTACTATAACTCGTTTTATAATTATTTTTTGCACCCCATATTGTACTGAATGTGTATTTATTTGCAATTCATAAGTGCATAGTCTGTAACATCATTAAAATGTACTTGCAATAATTTTTTCCCATTCCCCTTAATGTAATGGAAAACTTTTGACTGTCCCTGTAATTAAGCTATACATCCAATTTTCATGAAATTTGAAATGGCTCGACAAAATTTTGCAGCAATTATATATTTAAAATTTCAGCCCATTCGGAAAGCTGTAACATCATTAAAATGCACTTGCAATAATTTTTCCCATTGGCTTTTATGTAAAGAAAAACTTTTGACTGTCCCTGTAATTAAACTATACATCCGATTTTCATAAAATTTGAAATGGCTCGACAAAATGTCGCAATAATTATATGTTTAAAATTTGAGACCATTCGGAAAGCTTTACTATCATTAAAATGCACGTGCAATAATTTTTCCCATTGGCCGTAATGTAAAGAAAAACTTTTGACTGTCCCCGTAATTTAACTATACATCCGATTTTCATAAAATTTGAAATGGCTCGACAAAATTTTACAACAATCATATATTTAAAATTTCAGACCATTCGGTTGGGTAGTTTTTGCTCTATTATATGCGGACGGACGGACAGACAGACGGACTGAACGACGACTATAGGTGGTACGTATTTATATAATTACGAACGCACCTAAAAAGCGATATCTAAAGCCGCAATCTGCAAAATATCAGTTTTGAATATAATGACTTTAAAAATGAGACTGTCATGTGTCGTGTGGCGATAGTTGAAATTCTTTTAACACGACAAGTCGCAGAAAAAGAGGGAAATGTTTTTGAAATTGGGCAACGTAAGATTTTTTATTATCCGATAACATGGAAAAGAGCAGATGAAATTGAAAACATGCGATTGCAAAATGTTTGACCACGGTCCCGGTTGTTATAGGCTTTTTTAATTTAATGTATGATGCTTAGAATAACCATATGTGCTCCCAAAATGCTTTTCGATTTTAATGTATATTGCTGCGGAATTAGCAAATATCTATAGCGTCATTTTCAAAGCAGATGGTTCAGATTTCGAACCAAAATGATTCCACTGTAACATAAAGGGAGCGAGTTAACTAAAGCAAAATATGTTCACTTATTCATTCTTTTCCCATTATAAGGTTAATGGCAGACGAACGTCCTTTTTCTGGAAGGGTTTCTTGCATCTGACGAAACCCTATTCGTCTCGTTCCTATGTCTGTCCGCCACAGAGCCCGTTCTCAGAAACTATATACACTGGCCTCCAAAAGTTAAGGTAAAGGGACTGGATGCTTTCGATTGCACACGTTTTGTTGAATATCTACCAACATTATTGGGAATTGTTCTTAAACTTCTAGGGTGTAAAGTACATGTTTTATTTTATATTTCTCGGTGAAGATTTATCGGGGGGGGGGTTACAATTAGGGGGGTAATAATAAATTTAACAATAAAATAATATTTGCGATCACCTATGTAACAGAAAAGGCTGGAAATGGTTTGTCACTGTGGTAAATGACTATTTGGGTCCTGTTCAACGTTTGTATGCATTTGTGTAAGCATAGCACTCATATTCGTGAAGATGTTAACATTTTTGTGAAAAATTAAAAAAAAAAAATTGTTTATGGCATACAGAGTTTTCAACCAAATTTAACAAAAATTTCAAAAACCTGACAAAGAAGAGTAGCAACATTATATTGCAATTCAAACATGAATATATTGAATATTTGATGAGATATGAGCATTTTTATGAAATAATTTTTAACTGCGCATTCGTGGAAAATCCTAAAATTTTTATTATATAATTTGGTAGCCAGCTATTTAGGGCAACTTATGTAAAAAGCCCAGTCAAATATCGCGAAAATTCACAAAGAAAGGGTCGATATAGTGAGTTGCTTCCTAAAAATAGCTTTATTATAAGGGATTTTCTACAACTTTTCAATCAGCTCACTATATCTTTCTAAGTTTTCACAACATTTGACTGGACATTTTATAGAAGTTGCCCCAAAATACTGACTACCAAATTATGAAATAAAAATTTTGAAATCTTCCGCGCATGCGCAGTTAAAAATTATCTCACAAAAATGCCTGTATCGCATCAAATATTCAATATATTCATGTTTCAATTGCAGTATACTGTTGCTACTATTCTTTGGCAAGTTTTCGGAAAGTAGTGTTAAATTGGGTTGAAAACTGTATGCTATAAACAGAAAACTTTTGAATTTTTCACAAAAACGTTAAAATCTTCACGAATATGAGTGCTATGCTTAGACAAATGCATACAAACGTTGAACAGGACCAAAATAGTCATTTACCAAAGTGGCAATACATTTCCAGCCTTTTCTGTTACATAGGTGATCGCAAATATTATTTCATTATTAAATTTATTATTAGCCCACTAATTGTACCCCCAATAAATATTCACCGAGAAATACAAAATCAAACATGTTCTTTACATCCTAGAAGTTCAAGAACATCTCGCCAATAATGTTGGTAGATATTCGACAAAACGTGTGCAATCGAAAGCATCCTGTCTCTGTACCTTAACTTATGGAGGCCAATGTATGTTGCACACTTGAAATTTTGCATACTTATAGCTGAACACCTCACATCAAACGACAAATCATAAAATTTAGAAAAAAGTCTCATATTTAACCCTCTGGGCTCTAACTTGTGTATTTTACTCTTTTTGTTCTAACTAAGTCCCTAATTAAGTTTAAGACTTCAAATTTTGCATACTTATAGCTGAACACCTCACTTTAAACGACAAATCATAAAATTTTTAAAAAGTCTTATATTTAACCCACTGGGCTCTAACTTGTGTATATTAAGCTTTTTTTCTATCTGAGCTCCTATTTAAGTTGAAGACTTGAAATTTTGCATACTTATAGCAGAACACTTGCGATCACAAAAAAAAAAAAAATCATAAAATTTTCAAAAAGTCTTATATTATTTACCCACCGGGCTCTAACATTGTGCATTTTAAGAAATTTTTTTAACCTCCCCCATTGCACATCGTGGGTACTTTTCTAACTTTTGCCGACACCCCTTTGACCACACTTTGATATTATGCACATAGCCTTACATATTTCTGTTTCACTTTTTACCGCCAGGCGGCGCTTACCTATCTCGGGTGCTATAGACCCGATCCCGTCGACTAATATATCTACGGATAGGTTGTAAAACTGAGCTTCGTTCGGATAGAGGTTTGTGTAGAATAGAGTGCGCCCCCTGGTTGCGAAATGTATAACTAAAAGATTTCGTAAAAGGATAAAATATTTTGAAAGGAATATTAAAAGAAACCTTCTGTGCGATCTGTGGTCACACTTACCCACTTGTTTCCCTACATATCAACCCCACACAATGCCGCTAGCATTGTGTAAGGATAATGTGTAGGGATGATGTGTAGGGAAAAAAGCATTCAAAAAGATGTTCGTCTGACATTAGCGTTAAAATAATGTTCTAGACACTACGAGAACATTGTTTTTTTTATTCGACAACAGTTTCTGGAAAATTCGGCTGCAGTATAAGACTTCATCAACCCTGTTGTGTAGACCACTTATAGAACGCTTAGTTTAAGTACATCTGTGTGTGCTCCGTGTCTTCCAGAGAACAACATGTTCTGAGTTACTGTTTTGTAACTTGGATTTTAGATTTTTGTTCCATTTTGGTCGGTGATAAAAACATTATATTACTCCGATGACTTACTTCCAGGCAGCAGGCGTAGTATTTTTTAAGACAACTTATGACAGGAAATCTGTGCTCCTAAACTCATGTTTTGGCATTTTATACTCCGGTGCAGAAGTGTTTTCACGGCGCTACAGATATGGGGAAAGACTACTGATAGACTAAAGAAGTGACCAAATATACTTTAGAGGCGTAAGATAAAAGGAATTGTGCGATTCTCTCGTAAAAAGTGCTCCAAAAATTTTTAAGAATAAAATAAACTAGTATGTTGTGGTCATCAGAAAACTTTCATCTATATAAATCACGCCAATTAAATCATTTAAATAGGGTGACTGAGCCAGTAGTTGATCAAATAAGGTCGGTGCTACGGGGTTTTTATTATATTTCATTCCTTTTAAATTTTAGAAGTAAACTAACATGATTTCTACAACTCTTAATGAATGTCCTATAATGGACGATAATTAAATTCTGCTGAAATTAAACAACAACAGAATTATAAATAAATAGTTTTATTAATTGCCATTTCCCCAGTAGTTGATCAGGCGAATCCAGTTTTTGATCGATTTCATTCCAGTAGTTGATCACTGATCATTTTGACCTTTTTTTTCAATGTAAGTAGAAAAAAATCAACAATTTGAGAATAGTAAACATTTTAATGAAACGATTAAACGTAAAAAAATACAATAACTTATACGCAATATTGAAATTAATTCAGGGGCAGAGAAAAGATTTCTTGTTCTACTGATTTTTGTGGGTTCTATGTGGAAATAACTTGATCTCACCTATAAAAAAGGTCAACTTCCATAGGCGCCCACATGCCGCCGTGGAGGCCACCGTCGTTCCTTCTTTTTCCTTTTCCAATATTTTCCAAAATGACAACGCGCTGATCAATATACTTTTGCGCCGTCTGCCAAGTATGAGCAGTTTTCTCATCTGAGGATTCCACTCACACACTCTCACCGGACGAAACTTTGGCACTGGACTCAAACCTGTGTGAGTCGCTCAGTCGTTTTTTCCGTCTAGTCGGAATTTTAGATAGTCCTATATCTTGTCTTTGATGTAGAAGTTGTTGCTTCCTCTCTTCCCTTTTCTGAATCATTTCTTTCTTTCGGGTTTCTTTCTCTTCTTTTTCCTTTTCCTTTTTTTCGAAAGACTTTCTCCACTGTTTTGACGCTGTCGCATAAGGCAACCGTCTCTTTTCTGTTTTTTTTTTCTTCTCTGGCGAGTCGCGAGGCCATAGAGTATTGTCTGAAAAAGCTGGACAGACATTTTTTACTTTAGCTAGACCTAAGATTTTTGGGCGCTCAGGAGTTGCATAATTTGGAAGTGGTCCGTCTGCCTTGAAGGACCTGGTGTTCCATGATCATAATCAAACGTTGGGGATCATCAGATTGTAGAGCAATATAAGCAGTTGGTATTAGGAGATCATCAACTGACGATTCCCATTCGCTCTCTGGTGTCGCAATGTTCATTTGAGTTTGTTCAAGACATTTGCTCCGCATTTGCCTCCAGAAATGGAACAATTCAAGTGCCTTAACTTCACCCTCCCATTTTTTCCATTCCACGCTTCTGAACTTCTGAGCTCTGCCTTTTTTGAATAGGGATTCAATGTACAAAAGCGTCTGGAATTGAAGTTTTCCGCTACTCCTACTCTAGACCAATTTTCACGTCGATTTGTAGGCGGAAAATCTCATTTCTTACTGCTGATGCACCATTCGTACTCTGCTGCATTTGGATTAAACGGAAACAGACTGCATTTCCGGAAGCCGTTTTTAAGGACTTTCGGAGTTACTGCTTCTCGAAGTACACTTGTAATCAAAGGTCCAAATACTGTTCCCGTGACCACTTTGTTTGCAGATTTAGTTTTCAAATCGTAAACGGTTTCCCGCCAGCACACTTCGAGAGGCCTGAAAATAGCAACGTCAGCTGGTTGGAGTATGTGTGTTGCATTCGAGTAAAGAGCGAAATGAAGGATTTGGTTCTCTGAGCATAACTTTGCCACTTCAAGAGTTAAGTGGCTCTTGTGGCCATCCACCAAAAGTAATATGGGTAGTTTGATATTCTGCTTTCTCAATCAAGGAGAAAAACATTTGCGAGATATTCAAAGGAGGTGCTCCCACACATACAAATTTTCTTTGATCTACCTATTTCCCAATCGTCTGGCACATTCTGTGCAATTTCATGTGACATTCTCTGCAATGGGTAACGGATCATCCCAGGAATAACCTCTCTTGCTGCATTGAAAGTAGCCATCACGGTTATAGCTTCTTTTTCAGTACCTGTTTTTATTTCATATAAAATGTTGAATGAAATGGGTCCTAAAGCTTTCGCCGTTTTTTGGAAAAGTTTGAAAACCGCTTTCGTCACCATTAAAAATTCACCTGGAATCAAAAAGAATGTCAAGGCAACCTACAGTTTCAAGATATTTGTGAAGTTCTTGGAACCACTCGCGGATGCTGGGCTCTGACATTTCTGCTCTTGCAGTGTTGATAGCATCTGCATACCTCTCAGCTATCGAACTGTTTCTTCGCAAGAATTCTTTAAACCATGTTTTCACCGGAGTTGAGTTTGCAAAAGGGTTTGGCCTTTTATCGGCTTCAATGATGTTTTTTCCGGTTTCAAATAAAGTTCTCCTCGTAATCGTGAACTCTTTTTTGGTATAAGCATTTATCGTCAACAAGGAGCTGTTACTCTTCTTTGCTTAAAACTGATGAATGTCACAACCGTCTTACCTCTGGCGTTTACCCTTTAACCTAGAACAAAAAACATTTTAAGGAAACATAGGTGGAACCTTTCGAAAAGGACTATTGATTCGAAATTATGGAAACACCCTTTTCTCTTACGTCTTCAACGGCTGCTCGCAGATCATCTTCTGAGTACTGGAAGAATTTATTTTTCAGCGGCATAATGAATTTTGAAAATAAGCAATAATAGCTTGGTAAGCAAATAAATTAAAAAAATATCAACTAATGGCTACGCATGTTGTTAGCCAGTAGTTGATTTACTTATCAATAACTAGAGTCCTCGAAACCAATAATTGAACACAGCTGATCAATTTCTGGAATTTGCTTATTTAATAAGATCAGAAATTGATCAGTCAAATTTCAGCCCCTAAAAAGAAGTCAATCGAAAATCTAAAAATTAGTATTTAAAAAATCATCCTTGGGTTGTGATAAGCAACAATTCTTATGAAAATATTAGTTGAAATAAGCAAGGTATTTTAACTTACCGTTATTGTCTCCAACTAATGAAAAACTAAATTTGTACACTTTCTAATAAAAACTAGTTGGATGTGCCAATCCCAAAACTTTCTTCTATCTTATACATCTTAATATTTCAAAAACTAGTTACACATGTTAATACTTCAATATTATTAGTTCATTACTATATTTTTATCTTAAATTTCTGCTTCAGTCAATTAAATAAATTAAAAACGAGTTAATCTATATCATGATATTTGTTAAAATTAATAGTTTTTTCCTTATTCTTTTGTTATCAGATGTTTGTGAATAGCCGGCTTAGCAGGAAGTGAGTTCCCGCCTTTGCACGAGCCGCCGATGGACAATAGAACTACGAAAAATCTAGAAAAGTAAACAAAAATGGCCATCACAGAACCCCATTACCGCGCGATATTTCCAAATTCAAGGAGGACCTGTTGGCCAAAGCCAAAAACATGCACAAAACATTTGGTTCAATTTGTATACATAATTTTATAAAATTTTCGATTGTATAATAAAGAAAATGGTACAGATATCGTAATTATAGCGCACCCTTCCAACGGAATTTTTCCAAATTCAGGAAGGACCTTCATGCCATGGACAAAAAGAAACGCAAAAAATTTGGCTCAATTCTCTGCATAACTTCATACACTTTTCGATGGTATAATATTCAAAATGGCACAAAAATCGCTATTACAGCGCCCCCTACCCGCATTTTTTTTCCAAATTAAGGAAGGACCTGCTTGCCATAGCCAAGAACTTAAAATAAAAATTTGGTTCAATTCCATGCATAACTTCATACACTTTTGGATGGTACAATATTCAAAACCGTTGTTAAAGCGCCCCCTACCGGCGAATGTTTTCCAAATTGAGGGAGGATCTGCCTGCCAAAGCCAAAAACTTAAAATAAAAATTTGGTTCAATTCTATGCATAACTTCATACACTTTTGGATAGTACAATATTCAAAATCGCACAAAAATCGCTGTGACAGTGCCCCCTACCAGCGAATTTTTTCCAAATTCAGGGAAGACCTACCTGCCATATCCAAAAACTTAAAATAAAAACTTGGTTCAATTCTATGCATAACTTCATACACTTTTTGATGGTACAATATTCAAAATCGCACAAAAATAGCTGTTACAGCGCCCTCTACCGGCGATTTTTTTCCAAATTCGGGGAGGGCCTACCTGCCATAACCAAAAACTTAAAATAAAAATTTGGTTAATTTCTATGCATAACTTCATATACTTTTGGATGGTTCAATATACAAAATCGCACAAAAATCGCTGTTACAGCGCCCCTTACCGGCGAATTTTTTCCAAATTCAGGGAGGACCTACCTGCCATATCCAAAAACTTAAAATAAAAATTTGGTTCAGTTCTATGCATAACTTCATATACTTTTGGGTGGTACAATATTCAAAATCGCACAAAAATCGCTATTACAGCGCCCCCTACCGGCGAATCTTTTCCAAATTCAAGGAGGATCTGCTGGCCATAGCCAAAAACTTAACATAAAAATTTGGTTCAATTCTATGCATAACTTCATACACTTTTTGATGGTACAATGGCGACAGACACACGGACACACGGACAGACAGACATTTTCTATAAACATGTTTTTTGGGATCTCTGACCCCTAAAACATGTAAATCCGTCGAAAACCGGAAGACGAAAAAAATTTCGATTACAATACTTTCTTCTATTGAAGATAGAAGAAAGTAAAAATTGATAATATGGCTTCTCTTACAGAAGACAGCTGAAAACTATGTGACAACAGGTGCACTAACATTCATACAAAAATATTATATCTAGTGCCGTATGTAAAACTCATTTCCGCCGGAAATGGCGCACTATTTCAAAAATTTGATCAACTACTGGAGGGGTATCAACCACTAGCGCAGTCACCCTAGTACAAGAAATAACAACGATATAGCACCAATTCATATCAAGGTATATCTGAATTAGAAGTTGGATGAAAATTCGTGCATTAGTTCTTGAGATAGAGCTGTAGCGGAAATTCTGAAAAATGTAGCATAGCAGCGCACCTATTGAGCGATTTTCACCAAAAATAACCAGCACTAACTGACATCAAGGTATACCTGAATCTGAAGTTTGTTGCATATCCAAGCATTAGATCTTGGGATAAAGCTATTGCGGAAATCGCAAAAAATACAGCATAGCAGCGACACCTGTTGAGCGATTTACATCAAAAAATAAATAGCACTAATTTATACGTCAATTCATGTCAAGGACTAACTAAATCTGAAGTTTGATGGAAATCCGTGCAATGGTTCTTGAGATACAGCTCTTGCGGGAATCGTGAAAAATGCAGCTCAGCAGCGCCTCCTGTTTTGCGATTTACACCAAAAATTAAACAGCACTAATTTATATCAGGGACTAACAGACTCTGATGTTTGATGAAAATTCGTGCATTTTTTCTTGAGTTAGAGCTATTGCAATAATCATGAATAATGCAGAATAGCAGCGCCACCTGTTGGGCGATTTTCACAAAAAAGTAATCAGCACCAAACTATGTTCTGGACTAACTAAATCTGAAATTTTATGAAAATCCGTGCAGCAGTTCTTGAGATATAGCTATTGCAGAAATCGTGAAAAATGCCACATAGCAGCGCCACTTGTGTGGCGATTTTCACCAAAAACTAATCAGGTCCACTTTATATCAAGGTCTAACTAAATATGAAGTTTTGTGAAATTCCGTGCAATAGTTCTTGAGATAGGGCGCCCACAAAATTTTTGTCACATACAGACTGACAGAGTGACAGACAGACTCACAGACAGACATTTTCTAAAAACCATCAAATCCTGTTCTGGGCATTCTAAAACGTATAAATCCGTCGAAAACCGGAAGTCGAAATTTTTCTCGAATCCAGTATTTTCTTCTTGTAAAGATAGAAGAAAGTAAAAATGTACACAACAGAAAATTTTAATATAATTCATATCGGCATTTAAGGTTGAGAAATGAACGACTTTGAAAGCAAATAAGAATTACGGAAAATGTTTATAAGAATATATTTTTGAAAAGAAATAAAACATTAAAATACGCATTTAAAATAGAAACGAATTTAAGTAAACGCAATGAATGGAATGTTATTTATGATAGGGAATAGCTTAATTAACTAATATTGTAGAATATTTTAGGAAGGAAATTTTTATGTTATAAATTTAATAAAGCGCGGAAATTTAACGTAATATATATATATATATATATATGTGTGTGTGTGTGTGTGTGTGTGTGTAAGTGTGGAAAGAGAGGGATTTTCTTTTTACATCTAATGTAATATTACAGAAACTGAAATAATGTAAAGTACTTAAGAAGGCTGTCAAACTCGTTATATGTATTAGAAAACCATAAAAAAAATATTTACTTATATCTCCACAGTATAATCGTACGGTAAGAAAATAATCAGGACTTAATTTTAAGTAGCTCTAATACTTTTAGAACGTTAAGTATGTAATTATATCTGCTATCACATTTTCGTTAAATGACTAAATAGGTTTTCCTTACTTGAATTAGATTATTATGGGCCACAAAGCAAATCACTTTAATGGCTTTCTTTCATATCTAGAGAAGGAAATTTACTAAGTAACCCTATCATTTTCTTCGGAGATTAAGTTAGCCTTTAAAAAGACAAACTTTTTCATTTTTATCTAAAATACATCGCTATTTTACTATATTTGTGGTGAAATGGATCACATGTCATTAAACCTCCAATATATATAGTATTTTAAATGCAGAAATTAATTTTTTTTTACACATTAATTTCATGTTTCAAAATTTAACAATAAAAATTATTATTATTTTTTTAATATTGTGTAATATTCGTATGCACAAATATTAAGTAATGCATGATTTAATATCTCTGTTTACGAAATTGTCAAAAATGAATTCACATATCATGAAATGTAGAATGTGCGCGTTTTTCCATCTGAAATAGAATTTTCTATTTGTATACTAGTACGCTACGCTGGTCGGTATCTACGAACGAACCTTGAATTAAGCGAAGAATATATCGGTGAATTTTACATTTTTTCAAAGAGAAATATGGACCTTTCACTACCTAGAATATTCATAGGCATTGTTGGAAACAATACGAATGCCATTGCGCTATAATATTTTCTAACGCGTCAGACAAAATTTGGGTTGTCTAAAAATGGATGATTTAAATTGATCATTTACGGTAGGATTTGGTAAAGAACAATAGAATAATATGTAATGTATTAAAACCATCCCTGAAAAATTGTCACTAACTATGGAAGTCCCATCTATTCTCGTCCAGTAAAACTTCAGAACTTTTTTAAAGAGAAATATGGACCTTTCTCTACCTAGAATGTCCTTAGGCATTGTTGAAAACAATACGAATGACGCTATGGTATTTTCTAACGCGTCAGACAAAATTTAGGTTTTCTAAAAACGGATTATTTAAATTGATCATTTACGGTAGTGATTTGGTAAAGAACATTAGAATAATATGTAATGTATTAATACCATCCCTGAAAAAATGTCACTAACTATGCAAATCCCATCTATTCTCGTCCAGTAGAACTTCACATAAAGGTTAATCATTTATTATCGGGTCCACTTGATTATTGAAATTTCACTCAAAATTCTATAATCTAGCAACATAGAACAATACATTGTGTGCAGGGTTTATGCTGAAAGAGGCTATGCTTTTTGAGGATTATTTGTCGATGGGAACAAGTCATTATATATATTACGCATGCCATAGCAAAATCATACGTAACATATTAAATTCAGGAATCTTGAGTGTATGTTCATTGAACAGTTTTTTGTAAAAAAAAAAACTTCTTGTGATATCACACAATATTTAAATAGAATTTTTATTTGCTTATGATTCAAAATGCACGTATTTAAATATGTTTACAATAATTAGACATAAAAATTAAATAAAAATCCACGTGTGTGAAAAGCCACGTAATTATTTTTTTGAAGAAGGAAAAAAATATCATCGCCAGACTATGATCATATTCATAAACTTAATCATTTTGTATTTTATTTCATAATAAACTCATATTTTATCCACACTTACTTCAAATAAATTTTTATCTAATCCCAATTTTATTCCAAATTGTCTAATGTAAGTTATATTTCCACTTTTTCAGAGCGAACTTTTATTAAATTAAGTGTTTCTGTGCTATGTAATGAAATGTACAAAATATTTTTATCTCCGTATCGAAATATTTGTCCTATTTGCATAAATAATCTTTGCCAAAATGATTGTACTTTTTTTTTTAAATAATGTTTTACATTTCCTTTATCATTAATTTCAAGCATAAGCCGTGTTAATTAATGCAACTCTATGCTATTAATATGTATTTATGTTCTTCCTTTTGTACTAGGCGCATTCAACTGAATCCCGGTCAGTGCGTGTAACTTTGCATTAGACGTAAGGGGGCGCCACGTATTTTCGTGTATGGCGGTACCATCTATTGGTAGAGAGACTCGCGCATGCGCAACGTTTCACGTTGCATAGCGACAGTGTGGTTGCACGCCGAAAAGAAGATAGTCACAAAAGTTACCGTCCACTACTGAACATACAGGCGAGTAAGCAGGAACAACGAGGAGTGATTCGATTTTTAGCAGCGGAGGGAGTTGGAGGCCGTGAACTGTATCGACGGATAAAAGCTGTGTATGGTGAGTGCAGTCTGAGTCGTTCACTGTTGTGGAATGGCGCAAAAGATTCCTTGATGGGCGCGAGTCACTGTCCTGGACAGGATCATCGTTTCATCACACCGGAAATGATTGCGGAAGTGAATGATTTAGTCTTGACCAACCGCAGAATAACTGTGGACGAGATCCATCGATTACTGGGTATTAGCGTGGGCACCACTCACACCATATTGCATCAACACTTGAACTTTCGAATCGACCGGCTAGTGTGGCAATGGGATAAATGTGCCAAAAGTTTTATAGACTATTTTTTAGTTTGTGTACGATGTATAACTACAATTGTGTGTGTTAATAAAATCGTTACTTTGCAGTAGTAACCGGGTTTCATTTGAATGTCCCTTATATAAAGGTCTACATGCTAATTAAAATGGCATTCGTGCAGTTCAGTCTTACGAAAGTAAAATTGCGGCAAAATATTATAAACAGATATAAAAATAAAACTGATGAACTACTATGCTTATTTATGTGTGCATTAAAATCTTCTTGTTATTACCCATGGTGGTACTACTTGAATATTCCGTCGACCAAAAAACTGTCACAAAACCTTAAGGGGACTGGTCACTCAGCTTTTTATTTCCCCTCACTGATGTAATGTCTATGGGTTTTTGATGCATTCTTATATTTAAAATATCTCCTAGGGAAATTGATATTTTTAACTTCTACTTTTTGTGTACACTTCGTAAAAGATGTCTCTTTTTTTTCGTAGTTCTCAAAATCTTTCTAAAGTATAGACTTAATTTTATATAAAGTGTTAAAATATCACTCACAATTCGCCCACTTTTAACACATAAAATATTAAATTCAGCATAGATTTTAGAAATATTTTGAAAACTAGGAAAAAAGGAGACATTCTTTAAGAAGAGTACACAGAAAAAAAGATGTTGAAAATAGGAATTTCCCGAGGAGATATTTTAAATATACGAATGCATCAAAAGTCCATAGACTTAATATTACGGAGGAGAATTCCGAAAGTGAGTGACCAGCCCCCTTAAGATTAAATGCCAATAATGGATGATCGTAAATGTCACATTCACTTGACATTAAACAATTTACACGTGTTTCTTACGTCCTCAAGCCTTTTTAATACCGCTCAGGTGGCGGTGCTTTTTAATTCGACGCTTTATTTATAGTTTTATTAATGATTTAATAATTCGTTATTTCTTTCGTTTTTTAAAATTACTGCAAATTTAGATTTTTTTTTCTTCAAGCCTATATCTAATGTTTACATACATTTTATAGTTATATCCGTCTGTGTAGTGAATGTAAAATTAAAGTAACCCTATTCTTTACTATTTTTTTGTGTTTCGTACATAAAAAGTGAAAACGGAATCATTATAAGATTCCTCCTGTGTCTGTATGTCTGTCTGTCACAGCCCATTTTATACGGAAACTATGGAACATGTAAAGTTCAAATTTGGGGAAGTAATAAAGATTAGTGACCCACATATTTACAGATTATTAAACATTCACAAATATATTTAGGACAAATGTAGACTGGCTAATTATGTGACTTGAAAAAAAATCTTTATACATATGTATATCGTGTGAAAGATTTCGTAATGCCGAACTCAAAAATATATTTCTCTTAATTTTAGGTATTACATTTTAAGTGATATCGTCAAAATGTAGTGCAAAAATATGCCCCCCCTCCTCCCCATCTATTTCCAAATCTACTGAAACAAAAATTATGAAAAAAGTACAGGGAGGAGGCGGTAATTTAAACCTTGCAGGAAAATTATAGCGATTACTATAGATCACATAGTTTTCGGGAAAAGCGCATTTTACCGTTACATACAACTTCAATTTTCCGGCATTCGGAAAACGTGTTGAGGAGTGCTGGAGGTACCTATCGTAGGTACCTAAGTATAAAAGCATTGTTGATAATAATTTTTGAAAAAAAACGTCAGAATTTAAACGAGATGTTAATCCTTAAAGTTACAGACTGTTTGGACATCCATAATAACAGTGGCGGTGTACTCTATGTACCATCAGCTTTTAAAGCCTAAATAGTAACTTTTAATGATATATTTCTGTAATGCAATACCCAGTAGCAGTATAAAAGCAATAAACGTCAAATTGTTAGAAACAAACTAATTTAATTAGGATTAATCACATAAATACTATGGGATTCTCGATTACTTTCCATTGAGTGGATCTCTCAATACGCCTCTTGTGTTTTTAAAAGTTAATTAAAAACCTATCTGGAAAAACGTGGCACGGACTAAGGCGGCGTTCCAACTTTGCGACCTCCTTTAAAAGTGCGCTTAGTACAATGCCAAGTTTAAACATTGAACAAGTTTTTTTTTTCTACATTCTAAAATGAAAAGATTATTACCACGCTAAATTTAGTTTTATGAAATGCCAAATGAAGTTTAAATGTGCACTTCTTTTAATGTCAGTACCGAATTAAGTTTATCAATATAAATAAATAAATAAATAAACAGATTAGGATAAGATTTAAAAAATAGGCATATAGAATAGCAATATTTGATATTATTTAGGCTTCATATTTCTTTGAACTTTTATGATATACCCATTCATACTTTGGGTCTATTACATATATAACGTTATGAACATTTTGCTAATTTTGAAGCCCCTCCCCACATTTATGATATCATAGGTTATCTTTCGTCACCCCCTCCCACCACCGATGATATCGTTATCAATGTCTAAATATTATTTTTTTTTTATTCTTTTTCTTTTATTTATACGCTTACAGTGATATACACATATGATTATACATTTATTAGTTGCTGATATCGTTATCAATGTCTAAAAATTATTTTAGTTTTAGATTCTTTTTTACGCTTACAGTGATATACACATATGATTATACATTTATTAGTTTCTGATATCGTTATCAATGGCTAAAAAATATTTTAGTTTTAGATTCTTTTTAATTCTTTTTATACGATTACAGAGATATACACATATGATTATACATTTATTAGTTGCATACTCTACGGATGAAGAAAATAAAAATATCAGTAAATGAAATAAATTCATATCAAATAGCATCTAAAAGAGTTAGTTACTATTTGAAAGTATTTAATAATATCACATTGTTACATAATGTATTCAAAAGAATATTGTCTTCTTGCTCTACCCCCCTGCCCGGGGAGGTTAAAAGCAGAACTTATCAATACAAGGCTGCCACAAGCGAATAATTTTTTAATTCAACCTCATACCACTTTCTTAAAACAAAAATTATTGATATACTGTTCGAGAACGTTTGGAATAGAAATATACTATACAAAATCTGTTTTTTTTTTCTTTTAAATATAGGTGCGAACAATGTAGAAAAATAGTCGCCTGTGGCAGCCCTGTCAATAAAACAGTGGACAACATTAATTGTCTTTCTTTACTGCACTGTAAAAAAAAAAAAAAAAAAAAAAAAAAAAAAAAAAAAAAAAAAAAATCTGTAAAGTTACTAAAGTTTTTCAAGGAAACTGGGATTCCTAGAACTTTTTATGTAACGACGACAACAAAAATTCATGTAACAGACACACTTTTGCGCCGAAAATCAAAAATCTGTAAGGTTACTAAGAATTTTTCAGGAAACTGGAATGCCTAGAGCTTTTCACCTAACTGTAACCAGGGTTACAGATAAAATTTTAGTAAGATTACTGTAATGTCAGCAGATTCATTTGTAAAGTTACAGACTTCTGTATCTTTACAAAGACTATTTTTGTAGATTTGCAACTCTTTTCGTACAGTTACAGATGAAAGTTTAGTAATCACGTAACTTTACATCTGTAGAGCTACAGATATATATATATATATATATATATTTACAGTGTGGTAAACGCAAGCATCATTTCCTATATTTTATGTTCCTGATTTCTCTAACAACGAATTATATGCGCATATGGCAGAAGAACAGGGATGCCAAACGTATTCCAAATTTTGGAATGAAATGATTTTATAAACATTGAATGGCTTTAATAATAGCTTTTAAATTTAAAGAAAAAACATATAAAAAATAATAATACAGGTAACAGTCTATTTGGATGTAAAGAAAAAGTTTCCGAAAAAAGAAAAGTTTGGTTGAATTAAAAATTATAACGATATCAAAAAGCACACCCCCTCCCCCCCCCCAGATATAGCTTAGGTAAACAAGTGACAGACCTCTCCCCTCTTCCCCCTTAAAGGGATAACGTTATGTATGCACAGCCCCTTTACTAGTATATATAGCTATAGTCTAAACCCAATTCTACATTGTATAGTTTTTACGAACTCTTATCATTCTTTTAGCAACGATTTTTTTAATAACACAGTTAATAATTCATATATTTATTGTACGAAACCCTCTGAGCGCGCGTAATACTCGCACTTGACCGCTTACTTAAATTTAAAATGATTAATTTTCCTATCTTAAAATTTTAAAATGGCAACATTATTTCATTTGTAGAATTTGGCCAATAGTTGGAGATTTGTATAATTTGCCGAAATTTGTCTGCGGGATAATAATGTAGTGCCCACATGGTATATACAGTACTTCTCTTTATGTATAATAATAGCTAAATGGCTTTTTCATATAAATGTATAGATTAAATGAATCATTACATATTTAAAAATGTACTTCTGTGTTTCCTGCCTCTTGCCGACATAGAGAAAACAACATTGAAAAGGAAAGGAAAATTTCACAAGTATCTTTTGTCAGCTTATTCATGGCTTCGCACACACAAGCAATTTTTAAATTATTTATATAATTTGTGAAAAATATACAGAAGTTATTTATAAGTTGGTATATACAAAAAGAAGTAATTTATGGAAGAGTTCCATATCCTATACCGGTTTTTATGGCGAGCTATTATTTGGCGATAAATGCATCGATGTGGTTGTTGCAATCTCCTGCATTTGGGGTTGCTTTTTTTATTTCTTGAATGTCACTGGTGGTAAGTAATAATTTTAAATACTTTTTTTATGTGCTACGGGGCTCCGTCCCATACGAGCTACGCTCCCCAACCCCGTTCAGACACCGCAAATTCTAAAAGTTAATTTAATCGGGTTAAAAAAAATTTCGGAAGAATGAATTATAATTAAAAAAACTGTGGCGATCTCCCTGTTAACCGGTTGTTTGTCTTTTGTAAAATCAGATTTGTGAAAAATGTGAAAATAAGCTAATATAAAATGAATTAAATAAACAGAGTCTTTATCTCGCGGAATTTTTTAACAACGCTATAAGAAAGTTTTTTAAATAAGACATTTTACATGTATCGTTTTAAATTTGATGCAATTTTCACCAAAGTTTTCTCTTTTTTTAATATTCACGTAAAAAAATTTTTGTTGTTAGAAAGGAAATATTATTTGCGCTGTCTTAGACTTCTCAACGATAGTTTTAAAATATTATCTCAAAATATGAAAGAAATGTATATTTTTAAATTTAAACGTTTTGGCAATATTAGGGTTTGGCAATTTTAAATATGACGTAACTTCCTCCATTTACGAATTTTAACGCATAGTAATGAATTTATTATTTTACAATTTTCTTTCTCTTTTAAAATTCACGTGAAATTATAGTTTATATGACGTAATTATCAATATTTGCCTGCTTTTAATACGTAATCATTTAATTTTCATTTGAAAGTTTTTTTTCTATTTATAATAGCCACCTGTAAATAAATTTTTAATTTCAAGGAAGTATTATTCTTTGTGATGTTTTTAAATTTGTCAACAATTTAAAATAATACCCTTTTCTAAAAGTTGTAAAAAATATCTCTCGAAACGCTGAAAATTTGAATTTAAAATAGAAATAAAACATCAAAAAATGAGCCAAATTAAAAAAATAAATGCAGCCTGCAGACCGGTAACTTCGAGCGTGCAAAAGTGATCTAAAATAATTAAAATCCTATGTATAGTTTTTTCTCCTATAAAACTTTTTTAATGGAACGTTGCGGAATAACTTTAAAATTAAATATCTCTTAAAATAATTCTTCGATTTGAAAACTGTCTGTATCAACCTGTTTATCACACATTCTCTATAATACCACCGATTTACATATTTTTGTATGCAATGTTTTTTAATAGAGTAATTCCGGGATTTAATTTTTTGAATTTGTGTATAAAGTCCTACACTGTAAAAAAAAATCTGTAAAGTTACTAAAGTTTTTCTTGGAAACTGGGATTCCTAGAACTTTTTATGTAATGACAACAAGAAAAATTCCTGTAACAGACGCTGTTTTTTTTTTACAGTGTATGGGGGACATAAAATAAAAAAAAATCATGCTGAGCTATTTAATGTTAAATATACAACAAGTGTACTGCGACAAAAAATTCAAAACAAATAATTAATATTTTTAAGAATGTTTTTCTAAAACATTACACTGCGGTGTGTCACCCGTACATTAAGGCTGAGATGCCGCACTTGTGCGGTAGTTATGCCGCACTTCATAATAAGAATATAATGAAATTATAAATACACATACAAAATAGTATGTTGTGGCCATCACAAAACATTCTTCTATATAAATCACGTCTATTAAATCATTTAAATAGTACAAGAAACTACATCAATTTAGCACTAATTCATATTAAAGTATATCTGAATTTGAAGTTTGATGAAAATTTGTGCTTTTGTTCTTGAGATACAGCTACAGCGGAAATTCTGAAAAATGTAGCGTAGCAGAGCAACCTATTGAGCGATTTGTACCAAAATGTAAATAGCTCTAATTAATATCAAGGTCTGAATCTGAAGTTTGATGAAAATCGGTGTATTAGTTCTGGAGATAGAGCTATTGTAAGAATCGTGAAAAATGTTGCATAGCAGCGCCACCTCTTGAGCGATTTACGCCAAAAACTATTCAGCACCAATTTATGTCAGGGTTTAACTGAATATAAATTTTTATTAAACTCCGTGCATCAGTTCTTGAGATAGAGAACCCACAAAATTTGTGTATATACAGACAGACAGAGAGACAGACTCACAGACTCACAGACAGAAATTATGTAAAAGTATTTTTTTCAGAATCTCTGACCCCTAAAACGTGTAAATCCGTCGAAAACTGAAAGTCGAAAATTTTCACGATTCCAATGCTTTCTTCTTGTAAAGATAGAAGAAAGTAAAAAAAAAAAAAAAAAAAAAACTAGTATGTTGTGGCGATCTCAAAACTTTCTTCAATATAAATCACGTCAAATAAAACACTTAAATAGTAGAAGAAATTACATCCATTTAGCACCAATTCATATCAAAGTATATCTGAATTTTAATTTTGTTTAAAATTCGTGCCTTAGTTCTTGAGATAAACCAATAGTAGAAATTATGAAAAATGTAGCATAGCAGCGCCACCTGTTGAGTGATTTACACGAAAACATAAACAGCACTAATCCAGGTATACATGGATATGACGTTCGTTGAAAATCCAAGCATTAGTTCTTGAGATAGAGCTATTGCGGAAATCCCAAAAAACAGAATAGCATCGCCACCTATTGAGCGATTTACACTAAACTGTATAAAATGTCAATGCATGTCAAGGACTAACTGATTCTAAAGTTTGATGATAATTCGTGCATTAGTTCTTGAGGTACACCTATAGTGGAAATTCTGAAAAATACAACATAGCAGCGCCACCTGTTGGGCGATTTACACCAAAGTGTACAAAATGTCAATTCATGTCAAGAATTAACTGATTCTGAAGTTTGGTGAAAATTCTTCCATTAGTTCTTGAGATACAGCTATAATAGAAATTCTGAATAGTGCAACATAGCAGCGCCACCTGTTGAGCGATTTGCACCAAAACACAAACGACACTAATTCATATGAAAGTATACTTGAATCTGAATTTTGTTGAAAATCTAAGTATTAGTTGTTGAGATAAAGTTATTGCGGAAATCGTAAAAAATACAGTATAGCAGCGCCACTTGTTGAGCGATTTACACCAAAATGTACAAAACTTCAATTCATGTCAAGGATTAACTGAATCTGAAGTTTGATGAAAATCCGTGCATTAGTTCTGGAGATTGAGCTATTGCGGAAATAGTGAAAATGGCTGCATAGCAGCGCCACCTGTTGAGCGATTTACACCAAAAACTAACCAGCACCAATTAAAAGCAGGGACTAACTGAATATAAATTTTTATTGAATTCCGTGCATTAGTTCTTGAGATAGACCGCTCACAAAATTTGTGTCACAACAGACAGACAGACAGACTCACAGACAGACATTTTGTAAAAACATATTTTCGGAATCTCTGACGCCTAAAACGTGTAAATCCGTCGAAAATCGAAAATAAAAAATTCTCACGAATCCAATACTTTCTTCTTGTAAAGATAGAAGAAAGTAAATATATATTCATATCTGGACTATAATTAACTATGTAATAACAAAATGAAACTAAATGAGTACAATAAAACGCATTAGTAGAGTCAAATTACAATTGCCAGCCTACTTTCACTATTAAAATTATCGACTTTTTTTTTTTTTTTACATTGAATTTTAATTGTTATTTCAGCAACAACGTAACATCAATGTATTAGAGAGAGAGAAGAAAAAGAGAGAGTGAAATTGTGTTTCCTTAATTTATTTTTTAATAGACATGTTTTTCCGACTGCTACACAAAAAGTGTCGAAAAAGCGCAGTCTTTATGTAACAACATTTGACACATGATGCAACGATTCCAATTTCATTTCCTCTTTTTTGGAGTAGTTTTCTAAAAATTCTCCGCAAAGAATGTCTGCGTCACGCGTGATCAAACTTTTTATTATTATAATCTAGCGTTTTTCTTCGCCTTTTTAATTTTTAATTTTCCATTTTTAATTTTTTTCTATCTTTACAAGAAGAAAGTATTGGATTCATGAAAATCTTCGACTACCTGTTTTTGACGGTTTTACACGTTTTAGGGGTCAGAGATTCCAAAAAACATGATTTTACAAAATGTCTGTCTGTCAGTCTGTCTGTCTGCCCGTCTTTCTGCCTGTCTGTATGTGACACAGATTTTGTGGGCGATCTATCTCAAGAAATAATGCACGGAATTTAATAAAAAATTATATTCTTGTAGTCACTGATATATGTTGGTGCTAATTAGTTTTTTGTGTAAATCGCCCAGTAGGTGGCGCTTCTATGCTGTATTTTGCAGGATTCCCGCAATAACTCTATCTCAAGAACTACTGCACGGATTTTTATAAAACTTCACGTTCAGTTAATCGTTGATGTGAGTTGATGCTGTTTACGTTTTGGTGTAAATCGCCCAACAGGTGGCGCTGCTATGTTGTATTTTGTAAGATTTACACTATTTTCGCAGTAGCTCTAGCTCAAGAACTAACACGCATCTTTTCATCAAACTTCGGATTTCGTTAGTCCTTGATATGAAATTATGTTGACTACGTGTTGGTGTAAATCGCTCAATTGGTGACGCTGCTGTGCTGCATTTAGAACGATTTCCTCAATAGCTCTATCTTAAAACTAATGCACGGATTTTCATCAAATTTCAGATTCAAGTACACCTTGATTAATATTGCTGCTGATAATGTGTTGGTGCAATTCGCTCAACAGGTGTCGCTGCTATGCTGCATTTGTCATGATTTGCGCAATAGCTATAATGAGAAAACCCCAAATTCCATATTCAGTTAGACGTTGACATAAGTTGATGATGATTAGGTTCTGGTAAATCATCCTATAAGTGGCGCTGCTTTGCTGCATTTTGATGTATTTACACGATTTCAGCGGTAGTCATATCTCAGGAACTAATGCACGGAATTTCATCTTTTTAGAATCCGTACAATGAGCACATATTATCATATAATTTTGGCAAAGTGATAACGAATTTTGAAGTATTGACATGTATGAGATAGAAGAAAGTTTTCGGAGTGGTACATCCGACTAGTTCTCATTTAGTGTAGCAAACTTAATACTGTTTGAACATTCATCAATGTCTGATGGACAGTCTCGGGATCCTCTACTTGAATCAAAATTAATTTTTCTCTTGGTAGTTTTGTATCTTTTTTGTTAATTTTCTTACATTTTTCGATTTTTTTTTCTTAAATTTACATTTGCATTACATTTTTCTAAATTTACTCTTTCCAATTGTCAATAGAGGTTAAGTTTACTCCTATTTTCTTAATTTTGTGCTTTGCTGTCCCCGGACTAAGTCTTGGAATAGGAGATATTTTATTTAGGTGGTTGGTAGGTGATGGTGGTTTTACACTGTTAATTCCAGGCTCTGCAGGCTTTAAATTGATTTGAGATGTGTTGATTAGCACTTTACTTGATGGACTTGCCTCATTTTGTGTCGTGTTTTCTGGTGAGGGCATTCACTATCTGCTAAAGCAGAAAAGAAATGATCTGGGAGAGCGTTGTTGTTGAAAGGGAAGATCCCAGTGTCCTTAAAGTTACTAGAAGCGGTGACAACAGTTGTCAATTTGTTCCAAGCATTGCAGATTAAAGACCCTACCTGATACAGAGTCAATCTACGCCCAACATGCTGCATTAACCTTTACGGATACTATTGTCCTCGTTGGCTTACACCTTCTTTTCTTTTATAAAATGTGGGCATTTCTAATAAAATCTGTAAACAAGTTTAAAATTTATCTGGTTTTGAAAAACAATATTTCATTTAATCCCAGGACGTGAAAACGCAAAATCATTACAATTACAATCAACGACTAATAACATTCCTAATTTGGTTAGTTTGTGCAAAAAGAAAAGGAAAAGTTAATAACACTTTACCATCCCATACAAAAACCGCGGCACATATACCGGAATTGCAGCGCGGCATGTATCCCATTTTGTTTGGTACAGACGTCGCACATCATAGTTACCAACCCTCGCTAAGGAAAATGGCGTAACCAAACACACAGTACTCTATGCAAATGCTACACTTAGTTCTGACTTCGAAATCATGCAAGCATTTAGAAATTAGCGTATGAAAAGCATTTAAGCATAACGTGTTTAAAAGTTTGGATAGTGAAATCATGCGCTTCCGTTATAATAAGGATTGTACAGCTACTAGTAAACATCGAAATGGTTCACGATATACACTGATTAAAATAATCTTATTGCGCACTTATACTGCGTGTTTGACTGCCATCTATCGATAATTACAAGAAATATAAGGGCTGCGGCATCTATCCTGGATGCATCGACTCTTCCCGGAGTTACCCTATTAACGAAGGCTATTACTGAGGTTACCCTATTAACCTACGGTCTCAAAAATTTCAAAACCGGTGGCCGCGGTGACAGTGCTAGTTACTTATTTTTTAGAATAGACAGAAACTATTTTTTAAAACTTTTATACACCTGCACTATTTTCTAGTGCTTTTCAAACGCTGTAAAATCTAAATAAAGAAGTAAAACAATTGATTCTATACATAAAAATATCTTTTCTAATTCATAATAGGGGAGAGTAGCCATATTTGGACCACCGCTTTAATTGGACCGTTGCCATTATGCCGTTAATTACAGGAAGAGACTCCATCTACCGCCGAAATCTTACTCATCAGAATGACGTCACTCATGATTAGAAGAAGCAGCCGCGTACCACGTGCTGTTTTCAGACAATTTAAAAAAACCTAAAATTAGCTGTTTTGATCTAATTTTTCCCTACTAAACGTAAGTGAATATTTTAAAACTAAGGTAAGTTGTTACGTTTTCATATACATATATGAATTCATCTGTTTATTGCGCATATTTTTCCGGCGGATTTGTTTGATTTCGTTTTTGTTCTTAGACTTGGAATTAACTCTTTTAAAAAATGGCGCAGTTGCCGTAATTGGACCAATTTAAGTTGCTTAAATTGGACCAGATATGCGATCATAAATTTGAAAAGTAAGTACTGAATTTCGATGACGGTACGCTCGGTACACTATTTTTTTTATATTTTGTAATGGATTACTATCTCCATGCAAGATTTTTTGGATATTTGGATTAATTTTTTTATACAGTTTAGGCCAATATAAACATAAAAATATTCTTACATGTCTATGCAATAAATTTTGTTTGCAATGTCTTTTATCTTGTATGTAATTGTATTTATTTTCTTTGAATTCTTTATTCCTACGGCATATTTGGTTTTCAGAATTGAAATCAAACATTTTCCTCCTGATGAATATTTATGATGGAAGACTTTTTACATGGTCTGAAGGGTGGAATTATACTTTTTTTGCTATTAAAACGTATAAAATCTCAAACATTGATGAAAATGTTGAAAAAGACATCGACAAACTGTCTGGAAGAAAAACACCCGTGACAGCAAAAGCTGTTAAAGATATAGGAAACCAAAAGCAGACAGTAAGTTGTGAAGAAATTGACCCGCAACAAGGCTTCAGCTACAAATCCTCCCCAAAAGCAAAGAAAAACATTAGAAATGTTATTTACCTTGCTAAATTCAGTTAAATCAAAGTACAGAGGGAGCCAAAAAACAGTTGTGTTAACGTCACCGCCATATAAACTAAACCTTGAAATGAAAAAAAGAAAAAAAAGACAAAAGGGAAGCTTTCACAGCACAAAAGCAATTGGAATTATCGAGTTTTAAAAAATAGGTGTAACGCAATTAGCTTGAAAATGATAGAAGAGAAGAACTGCAAACATAATGTAAAGATAACTTCTGTTGCAAAAAAATCTGATAATTCAGAATTTAAAAAGAAAAATTTAGACAGTGATGATTGGTTTTGCCTAATTTGTAAGAAAAATAAAATAGCAGAAATGATTCAGTGTTCAGATTGACATATACGGTTCCATGTTGTGTGCGCTGGAAAACAAAAACAATAAACAAAATTCATGTATAAGCTTTGCATCACTCCTTAAATGATATTCAAGTAAGTGACAATTAGTTCCATAATTTCTATTCTTAATTACTGATAACTTTGATTTATATCTTGAATACATTTTGATTTAAAAAAGTTACTCTTATTTTCAGATATTTTATTTCATTACATTTCCTTGCTGTTATTTTGTTTGATTGTTTCATTAATCGCAAACTTTGTTTTTAATAAAATTAGTTATATTCCCTAATCATTAAAACAACCTGATCTTATTTGGTCCAATTTAGGAGACTGGGGGTCCAACTTAGGCGACCAGTTGCTGAATTTGGACCACTTTTAGCAAATTTTTAAAATTAAAATAAAATTTAAGATTTTCAAAAAGAAATTGATCTATTTATTTAGTTAGTAGATGAATAGATTGACCCTGTGTAATGAGCTTTTTCAGATATTCATAAAATTAAGTGAGTTACACCTGAAAATAAGTGAAGTGGTCCAAATTTGGCTACTCTCCACTATATTTTTGAGTATGTTTTCCACATTTTGTCGTCATTTTATTATAATCTTTAAGGCCATTGATTTAACGACAGTTGTTGATTATGAGAAGTACCTATTTATTTTTTAGTTTGCCAATGACACCATATCTGTGGTTTTTCGTGAAGACATAGTATGCATAATGTATGAAATTTGCGGCATTTGTGACAGGATTATTTGCGAAATATTTGATGTAATGACCGTGGTGATTTTGTGAACTTGTTTCTTAAAGAATATGTGAAAACTGCTATTGCTTATTATAACTTTCCTTTGATATATCACAATAAAATTATTTGTTCTTAATAAAAATACTGCATAATATGGGATGAAAATTAACTATACAACAATTATTATTGTCTCATCTAATATTTATTTTGAAATGGGCATTTAAGTAAATGCATATCTAAATATCAAAATCTTAATAATAATGTTTGCAATTATTAATTTTTACAATTAATAATGTCTTACAGCAAAGATTACCAATGCAAAAGTACAAATAAATTCGATAGGAGTAAAGAGGAAAAATTAAAGTTTTCTATGTTTGTCAGTGTTTTTTAAAAGTATCTAATATTGAACCTAAAAAATATATTTGTTTCACTTCATGTTCATTTCAATTTCATAAAGTGATACGTCATTTTTTTAATTGTAGGTAATCTTAAAAAAGTTCACAAGGTAATCATTATTTTTTTAATGTATCAGGAAGTTAATCTAGTAGATCGTGACTTACAGTAAAATAAATATGAAAATCCTTTAATACAAAATCAATTTGCACCTAATGAAATGTAAAAATTAAAGTAATTACCTAAATCCCGATTTCTTAACAATTAGTAAAAAATCTATCAAAAACCATCAGGTTTGGCGAGTAAAAAAAAACAAATTGAAGAATATTAAATGAGATACATTTTTTCTCATTATCTTTACTGAAAACGCTTCTAAAATATTATATATCTAATATATATATATAATGGAAATTTGTCTGTCTGTAATGCTATACAAATTCACAGTTTGGAACCCAGAATTATGAAATGTTCTATACATGTGTACTAAAACACGGCCGAGGCAACGAAAGCAATCCGGAATCGAAATAATTTATAGGTTAAATTTTAATTAATAAAAAAACAACAATTTAGCAGCAATTTCCTATCAAATTTAAACATTTTTCGTTATAGCAGCTGCCAACAATTAAAAATTCACAATAAAACATTTTTTTTTATGTTCCACGCGTAATCGCACGAGTTATTTAACCAATGTGAGATATACATATTACGTACGCAAAGCTGCAATACTAAAATGCTGTAGGGGGTATTACGGTAATTCTTTTACCTCACATGCAAATAATTAGAGATTATTTAATTGCGCTTAATTATTATATATATATTTTTTTAAATAAATACAAACATTTTATCAGAAACATCAACAAAACTTTTTATTCTATTTATTCACTTATTCCAAAGTTATCGTTTTATCGTCTGCTTGCAAAGTAACATGATAAATTAAGTTTCATTAAAAAAATGTGCAGTAGTAGAAAAATATTTTACTAAATCGAATAGTTATTTTTAATTTTGGTTTTAGAATCAGGCGGTGTATACTTTTCTCAACATTCTATTTTGTCTAATCGTTTCAGCATTTTAGAATTTACTTTCAAAATATTTTTTTTTCTGAACAATATACAGTATATCTATGACAATAATAAAACAAATAAAATAATGTTTTAAATACTTAAAGCTATTTCAAACGTGTTGCAATATCTTTAAACAAGTTGAAATTTGCGCGTCAGACGTAGAAAGTGGGGTGCGTCCGTACTATAACTAGTTTTACAAATATTTTTTGCATCGCATATTGCACTGAATGTATATTTTTGAGCACTTCCTAAGTGCATACCAATTTCCTTCTGTTCGAAAAGCTGTTGCATCATTAAAAAGCACTTGAAATATTTTTTACCATTGGCCGTAATGTAACGTAAAATTTTGGCTGTCTCTGTAATCAAACTATACATCCGATTTTCATAAAATTTGAAATAACCCGACAAAATTTTGCAACAATTATATATTTAAAATTTCAGACCATTCGTTTGGGTAGTTTTTGCTCTGTTATATGCGGACGGACGGACAGGCAGACAGTCAGACAGACGGACGGACAGACAGACAGTCAGACAGACGGACGGACAGACAGACAGTCAGACAGACGGACGGACCGAACGACGTCTATAGGTGCTAATAATTTATATAACTACCAAAGCATCTAAAAAATAATTTTGTAGATTACGTTTTTTGAAGAAGCGAAGCACTTTTGAAATGTCAAAAAATTATATTTATGACTTTTAATGTAACTTAAATTTTCAAATCTTTTACAAGAAAGAATAAAATTTAAAAAGGCTGCTTCGGAGAATCTCAAATAATATAATCATGTTTATCATTTAAATGTTTTTAGAAAAATTCCAAAATATATGCTTAAAAATTTTCAAAATAATATTTTTTTTTTAATTACTGAATATAAACTGACAATGCGCAAACTTTAAAGGCAACTTCGGCAGGAAATATGATGTAAACAATAGAAAAGAGAGTTCAAAAATATTAACGCACTTTGTTTGCCGCAAACATAAAAGATGACAACAAATTACTGAAGTGCCCTGAAAACTTTAAAATTTATGGAAAACTTCTTTCATTAAACAAAAACAACAACAAAAAAAAAAAAAAAAAATCTTTTATTATATCCTTTGTTGTTTCTTGTGTTATTTTAATTAAAGTTCATCAAATAAGTCGTTATAGTGATAACACTAGTGAAAATAAGCGTGAGAGTTCTTAAAAGTAATAGGAACAAAATTTATATAGATACAGTGGAACTCCGATTTAACGATTCTCACGGGACAGCTTAAAAACGTCAAATCGGGGTCATAAGAAAAACACCATGTATGTTATTTAAAACATCGCCGAAATGATAAAATTAAGTTTAAACTGGTTAAAAAAATAGAAAATAAATCATTTTTATGTTATTAACCCATTTTGTTACTTTAATAAAAAATCAAAACTTACATTATTTTGCTGAAAAAAAAAAATCCGAGATTTTGGTTTAAAAATTTGTTTTAAATTGCAAAACACACAAGGAAGTCTCAAGCACTAATACTGAAACCAATTCTTTTTCTTTAGCTTCATGTACTTGAAAAATAGTCTCAATTTTTGTAAAATAGCTTGGTCTTCATTGAAAGATGGCAATGTTTCAACAACTGCACAGTCTTTTTCAACATCGCTTTCATCCGAAGATGGTTCCATGAATTCGGAAATTGACAATGCTTTTGTTTTGCAAGTCAGTACTTCTGTTTCACATTCTGCATATTCAATTAAATCCCTATCAAGTCCCGCTGAAGCAACCTCAATGGAATCGTCATTCCGTATGTGATCAAAAGCAAATGGTTCCGATGGGAACGGGAACGGGGTCAGAAATGCAGTTTTCTTGAAGCTGTGGGAGATGCAGTTTCTTGTAGTCTTTTCCCATGCGGACGATATCAAGTGTAGGGCTTCCGTATGCATCCGGCAGGTGAGACATCCCATCTTCAAGTAAATATTAAAAAGCATTCTTATACCCCCTCGAACAATTCAGCCATTTTCACCGATGGGTCGCTCACGGAGACGGGAGTGGCGTCATCCTTCCACGTCTTCATAGACGCTGTTGTGTTACATTGTTGTGCCTGCAGGATTGGAGATGACAATTCAGTGTTCCAAGCGGAACTCTTCGTAATCCTACGGGGACTGGAATGGATTGTTCTACATCCTCAATCTATCTACTTTCCCCTTTATAGTGACAGCCTTTCCAGCCTGCAAGAAATTTTCGTCCATACGACTAAACACACTCTAGCACTTAAAATTAACGACATTTAAAAAACTCTTATCCAAAGGATCTCTCTCGGCTATATCACTGCTCACATCAGCATAGTTGGTAATGAACTGGCTGACACACTGGCCAAGGAGGCTACCTCACGTCCAATCATAGATCTTACTCTTCCTGTTCCCCCATTCTATGTTTGCCGTTTCCTTATACGGAACATTCTTTGGCAACTCTACAGGTATGCTTCGCGTAAAGGCAGGCACGCCTATTCCCTAATCCTCAAAGTTTCATATAATCTGTTAGCTTTCTCCCCTCCCGCATCAGCTTTCCTCTCCCGTCATGATCCATTCAGACATACCTAAAATACTTTAAACGCTCTGACACAGACCTCTGCGAGTGCGTGGCTTTTGACCCGACAATTACTATTTCTTCTGAACACTCACAGAGGCCTGGCACCTTAGGTACTGAAACTCCCGACCCGATACTTGACACAAAAATATCTTATCCCGCGCGAAACTACTCTGCCATTTGGCAAAAATTTTTCGCTTCCTGATGTACCTGATCAATCTTACCTTCTAGCTGTTCTGCACTCCTGAAACTCGCCATTTCTCGCGTTAGAGCCTTTGTCGAGCTCTGACAGTCCTAGTGCCCCTTGTCGCGAAAGAGCAGGTCTCCGGCGCGCATACCATCTTAGCGTTGTGGTTCTGAATCATGAGACTCAAGTTTTCTTTCTTTTATCAAAGGACTTCTCCATCATCAACTCACCGCTGTCTGTCGCGAAGGTGTTTTG
This sequence comes from Maratus speciosus, assembly GCA_963932465.1. Taxonomy (NCBI): domain Eukaryota; kingdom Metazoa; phylum Arthropoda; class Arachnida; order Araneae; family Salticidae; genus Maratus; species Maratus speciosus. The sequence continues at coordinate 178,325,661 of OZ010792.1, forward strand.
TGCTCTGTGTTTGTCGCGAAGGTGTTTAGTGGCTTGCTTATTATGTGTTAATGTACTTTTTTGTTGTTGTTGTTGTCTGAGAACTCGAAGTTTTTGTAATGAATCCCCGCATTCCGGGGAACTTATTGTGTGGAGCAAATAGGGTCTACACCGGATCCTAGTGATCTGATGATCTTGCTTCACTTAGGCATAAATAAATAAAAGTTGTCTGTAAGCCACTTTGAAGAAATGAATTATCCGTAAGTCACAGGGCTGTAAAATACTGGTACAATTTGGCGGAAAATATACTAAGCCCAATTTTTTAAAATTTAGATTCTTACCAGCTGTACATACATCTACAAAGAAGTTTATTTTACGGTTCTCCGATTGCATTTTCTTATCTAGTTGCCACAAATAATCTTGAGCAATAACTTCCATCATCCAGGATTTTCTATTAGCTTTGTAACTTGTGGGAAAATTTTTAATGTTTTTAAAACAACGAGGTTTTTTAGAACTGCCTATAACAAGCGGTTTAGTTTTTCGCTACCATCAGCATTACAACACAGTAAAACAGTTAGACGTTCTTTTGACATCCCCAGTAGCAAGAGATATCGGCTAAATTTCGGTCTAATACCAGAATTGTCGGCAAATGATGAGTAGTCGAATGGAGAGCTTCACATAATATCGTCTGAACAAAATCTAACGATTTATCTAGACAATATCGTAGGAAAACGTCGGCAGGAAATTGTATTATTACTACAAATCAATTAATCGGGCTTTATTCTTATGCATGTAATCGGACGGCAATCGGAAAGTAATGAAAAATGAATCTTTTTACTGAGGTGTTATTGTTTGTTTCCGCTGTATAGATACCCCCGGCAGTGATGATAGGGGATGTGTGTCACGTGAATAAACTGTTCAATGCCCTACAATATCTTATCTCCCTCCCGTTCAAAATACGTTTTCATGTTTCAAGGATAGTAGGAGAGCTGTTGAACATTTTTGAGTAGGTATTTGAAGCACCCTGAAAATGTGTGCAACAATTCTTTTGTAATGGCTGAATACAAAATCGAATGTCTGGCTGAAGGATCGTGGCCCAAAAACTGTGCGAGATACGTGTCAAGTGCCATTTTTTGACTACCCAAAAAAGGTATTTGAGGCACGCTGAGATTGAGCACATTTTTGGCAAAATGGCACTTGATACGTGTCTGGCACAGGTTTTGTGCCGACTAAAGTGTCTGTCATTTTCAAAATATTTTTTTCTAAGCATAAATATTATTCTTCCTCAATCTCAGCGTGCCTCAAATACCTTTTTTGGGTAGTCAAAAAATGGCACTTGACACGTGTCTGGCACAGTTTTTGGGCCGACTAAAGTGTCTGTCATTTTCAAAATATTTTTTTCTAAGTATAAATATTATTCTGTCTCAATCTCAACGTGCCTCAAATACCTTTTTTGAGTAGTCAAAAAATGGCACTTGACACGTATCTGGCACAGTTTTTGGGCCACGATCCTTCAGCCAGACATTCGATTTTGTATTCAGTCATTACAAAAGAAGCGTTGCACAAATTTTCAGGGTGCCTCAAATACCTTCCGTAAAATGTTTAACAGCCCTTGGACTAGGACATAATTTCTAAATGGACAATCGAAGGAATATAAGGGAAAAAAAAACTTTCCAAGAAATGTTCTTTGGTGAGAATACATTATTATTTACAAATCAGTAAACTTAAATCTCTTAAAAACTTACAGATAGCAGGGCGATTAGTGTAAGAGTAAATTAACAATTTAAAAGTGTTTGTTTGTTCTCTATTTCTTTTTTTTTTCAATAATAACGTATAGACATTCACACTTAAAATTATACTTAATAAAATGATTAGAGATATTTGCCATTTTGTTGATTTAGATAACTAAATTAAAAATTATAAGATCTGAAATTTAGATTACATCAGATAATATCTGAAATTTAGACTATTACAACAACAAACTATTTGTTCTAAATGTATTTTCTTAGTTATGAATTAGAAATTTTTGATTTAAAAATTAATTTATTTAGAAATAGTTCAGATAATGTTATTGTATAAATTATAAAGAAGTTTATCATCCCTTTTCCTCCTAGATAGTGAGAAATTTAATTTTATACATTTAAAAAGTTAAAAAAAGATGACTGAACATTTTTTTAAATTAAAATAATTATTAGATGAATAAATTGAAAATTACAAGATCTGAAATTTAGATTATATCAGTATAATATCTGAAATTTAAACTTTTACAACAACAAACTATGCTCTAAATGATTGTTTCTTAGTTGTGAATTAGAAATTTCTGAATTAAAAAATAATTTATTTAAAAATAATTCAGATAATGTATTGTATAAATTATAAATAAGTTTATTAACTTTTTTTCCAAATAGTGAGAAATTTAATTTTATGCCTTTTAAAAAGTTAAAAAAATGACTGAACAATTTTTTAAATTAAAATAATTATTGGGTAAATAAACTGAAAATTATAAGATCTGAAATTTAAATTATATAAGGATAATATCTGAAATTTAGACTATTACAACAACAAAATATTTGCTCTAAATTTATTTTCATATTTACGAATTAGAAATTTCTGATTAAAAATTTAATTTATTTGGGAAAAAAATCAGATAATGTTATTGTATAAATTATAAAGAAGTTGATCTTCTTTTTTTTTCTCCAGATAGTGATAAATTTTATTTTATAGCTGTTAAAAGTTAAAAAAAAATGACTGAAATTTTCTTTAAATTAAAATAATTATTTAGATATTGAAAAACAGAAAAAAAGAATTTTTTTCCATACTTAACCCATATTTAATGAGACGCTTTAAATGATGGAATTTTCACAGCTAGGACGCAATCTTAAATGAGAATATTTTACATTGTAAGATGCAAAAATTATCAAATTAAAATGTATCAAAGTTCGTTTTAATTCAAACTATAAATATTGTTAGACGGAAATATTTTCCGCTATAAAATACAAAAATGTTTTCATATCGAGTGCGTAAGTAATTAAAAGGTAAGACATTTTATTTAATTTAAATTCTAAATATTGCTGATCTTGGGATGAATATTAAAGTTAATTATTCTTTGTAAGATACAATAATATTTGTATATAAACAGTGTGAGTCACTTATAAGCAAGAACATAATTTTTAAATTAAATGTAATTTTTTTGTATCTTACAATAGGAATTTAATTGTAATTTTAATTGTAATTTCAATTGTAAAATTATTTAACAGCAATATTTTGACTTTAAACAAAACAAGATTTATTACATTTCAATTAGTTACATCCTCGATATGGAAATATTTTTGCATCTTATAGGGGAAAATGCTCCCAATTAACAATATTTATTTTTTGAATTAAAATGAATTGTTTTACATTGTAAATTCTGTTTTTGCATCGTACAAATTCGTCCATTCGATATGATTAGCTAATCGGCAAAAGATCATATGATATTGAAATGTACTCGGTAAAAGATTACCAAGTGACCAAATTATCTAAAACTAATACGCAAAGGCTTCAAAACCGACACAATTGTAGTCGGGAGGCGAGGCTCGAAGGGTGATTTGCCTTGCGTACAAGAAGTCATATCTGCCGACCCCAGAAAATGAGATCGTCAGGACGAAATATAGTCGAGTTAGGACTTTCGGCGGAAGTTCGGCCAAGGATTATTTGCTGTTTGGAATCTTTCCTACGTTACATGATTGTTTTTTACTGTGTACGTCTTATCTGGAAGGAGATTGTAAAATAAGCTTGTGTCAAAAAGCATTAAAAATATTGTGTGGAGTATAATTTCTACCAGAAATGGTAGTGCATCCATTTTCTGGTCATCAACTGTGATTGATGGGCGTTTGCGGATTCACCACACTCTGATCTGTCTTCCAAGTTGTGTCTCCTTTTGAATCTGTCAATCCACCTACTTGATGTGGGAAATCCTGTTGTGGCTAATCTAATGAAATTTCCATAGGTTTATCTCTTAATATTGTTCCATTAACAGGAATATTTGCAGAGCGTGCTTGGTAAAGCCATTCATTTAAGATTTTTCTAGTTCAGATTTCAGATTTTAATCGTTTTTGCAGCATTTCCCAGCGTATTTGATTTTGTTTCAACGGCATCTTGCTGGCTTAAAATTGTTTTAATTGTAGATGTTGTATGTCCAATATTATTTCATTTGATTTTATTTCGTTTATTACAGGAAATATCGATTCAAATGAAAACGGAAATACACATCGAAAAAAGGGCAAAATTCGTCGAAAATGATCAGTTATTGTTCAAAAAAGTGTTTATTTTTATTTAAGAAAACGAAGTTAAATGCGGGAAAGACATCCGAATGAGATGTTAAAAGCGGTTTTTTTATATTGTTGGTATAGGAAATTGATGGGACCAAGCTGAGAAGACGTTAAAAACGAGAAAACGTTATATGCGGGAAGCGTTAAATCGAGGTTCCACTGTAATAAAATATTCATATGAGGTGCAAAAGTATTTTAATTCCTCCCAACAACTCTTGGATATTTTTAAAGACACTTAATTGTACGGGGTGATCTAAAAATTGCAATACAAATGCAAATTCAATAGTTCGAAGGATAAGTAGCACGATGTGTTTTTCCTTTAAACACGTAAAAAGACATGTCTTTTAGGTGCGTTCGTAATTATATAAATACGTAGCACCCATAGTCATCGTTCAGTCCGTCTGTATATAACAGAGAAAAAATTACCCAACCGAATGGTATGAAATTTTAAATATATAATTGTTGCAAAATTTTGTCGAGTCATTTCAAATTTTATGAAAATAGGATGTAGAGTTTAATTACAGGGATAGTCAATAGTTTTCCGTTACATTACGGCCAATGAGAAAAAATAATTTCAAGTGCATTTTAATGATGTTACAGCCTTTAGAACAGAATGAAATTGATATGCACTTCTGAAATGCACTAAAATATACATTCAGTAGCAATATGCGTTGCAAAAAATATTTATAAACTAGTTATAGTACGAACTCACCTCATTTGCCATGTTTGACGCGCAATTTCCAACTTGTTTCTATTTAATTCAATCTGTTTTTTGCATGAAAAAATGGCATTTTATAATGGATTTTTAACAAACTTCCTGATATGCTAGAATTATAAAAATGCCGTTCACATGTGTGTATCCAATAAAAGTAAAGTATTTTAATATTTTTAGAAATTAATTATAATTTAATACATTACACTGTAAAAAAAATTCCGCAACGTTCCTGGGAAAAATGGGCAGCTGAGTTGCCATTATGTCCAAGAAATATTTCTTGAAAATGACTGGAACTTTACTGTATATGTTAAAAACTTTCAACAGAAATGCCAGCAAGTTTCCTGCGAAATACCAGGAAAATTTCTGTTGACAGCAAAACATTACTGACATTTCACATCATGCGGGATCCGCAGACGATTTTTACATTTCCAGTTGACAATTTTCGCTTTATTATCATTATTTGTTAGAATGAAAAAATATTTTGAAATTGACATCAAAATTATTGTTTATAATTTACAGGAAAAAATAAATTTTCAGTTAAAATTCAATAAAGTAAATATATATATGATATATTGTTTCTGAACTTTGCTTAAAATATAAAAATATATAAATGTAAATAATAATTAGAAGAAAAAATCTAGACATAAAATATTTTGGATTTTCGTCAGTAATTATGTTAGTTTACAAGTTAGATAAAATACATATAAATTTTCATGAAAAAAAAAAAGAACCTAAACGTAATTGTATATTTTTCCGAAAAAAAAATCAAATTTGCAGCAATTCAAAGTGTTAAATATATATCAAATTTAAATCAAATTGTAATAAAGTGTTAAAATATAAAATTAATTAAAAAAGAAAAAAAAAAGTCAAGAGGTAGCATCGAACTCGGGCCGTACGGGTGGCGTGCCAGCTTTCTGCGTCCACACCACGAAAGGCACGTTGAGAGCTACAAACTAATGGGTATTTGAAACGTATGCTAAACCTCGGCATCTAATTTCTCAAAATCTAAGTCGCATTTGAAGAAATCCTTTCACAAGAATAATTAGAGATAAGAACTCTAAAACATACTTTAAATTAATCAAAATCGGTGAGAATCATGTTTGATGGTCCCCTGGTTAATGAAGATCCATATAATAGGTGTATTTGTTTTACACGGTCTGCTCGTTAAACGTTCCACAGACAAGTACGAGAGATAATCTCTTAGCGATGTCACAGAGGTATTGTATTTTCATCCGAATTGTCTTGATAATACAGACGTAAAGTATTATGTCGTCTATTGATTTATTTGCATTCCATATTGATTTTTTTACATTCATTTAAGGAATTCGTTTTGGACTCCCGCGCGCGAGCAACGGATTATAGCAAAAAAGTAATAAATGGCGGCCGCAGCGTTTTGCTGTTTCCAACTTTTGTTCAGGGTTCAGGAACGTTTCAGATAAGAAAACCAGAATTTCACAGGAAAGAGCTAAATTATTCTGAAAACCTGAGAAAAGGCGAAACGTTCCTGGATTTTACATGGAACGTTACAATTTTTTTTTTACAGTGTATTTTAAGGGTATTTTTCTTTTAGCCAGCCATTACTGATAAATCCCTAAATATTCTCTGTAACTCGTACAATTGTATACGGTTTGGAAAAACAATAGATTTAATTATGCTAAATGGTTGTGAAACTGCGACTCTGAAAAATTTTAAAGGCTAAAAAGGTAGTAAATAAATTATAAATAGAAAATGAAAACTGCAACATTATAATAAAATGCTTCAAATTATAATAAAAAAGTTCGCTTTTGTCAGTTAACAGTTTAATATTATTTAATTTACGTTTATACGTTGAAAAATAAATTTAGGTATCCTGAAAAGATAATTTAAATACTGTTTCATTTTTCTTTCCTGTTGCCTTTCCTTAAAAGAGAAACAAAAGAAAAACTAGTCGGATGTAGCAATCCCAAAACTTTCTTCTATCTCATACATGTTAACACTTGAAAATTCGCTATCACGCTGCCAAAATTAAACGGCAATGTTTGCCCGTCATGAGGATTCTAAACATATGAAGTTCCGTGCATTGGTTCTTGAGATATGGGTATCACTGAAATCGTGTAAATCCAGAAAATTTCAGCCTAGCAGCGCCACCAATTGGGTGCTTTACACCTAAACCTATGTTACACCAAAACCACGAAACAACCAATTATGTCAAAGTCTAACTGAATCTGAAGTTTCCGGAAAATCCGTGCATTAGTTTTTGATATAGAGTTATTGCGAAAATCATGAAAAATTCCAGCATAGCAGCGCCACCTATTGGATGATTAATACCAAAACCTAATCAGCAAGAACATGTGTTATCATCTAACTAAATCTGAAGTTAGATGAAAATTCGTGCATTAGTTTTTGAGATAGAGCTATTGCGGGAATCGCGCAAAATGCAGCACAGCAGCGCCACCTGTTGAGCAATTGGCACCAACACGTAATCAGCATCAAGTTATATCCAGGACTAACTGAATCTGAAGTTTCATGAAAATCCGTGCATTAGTTCTTGAGATAGAGCGATTGTGGAAATCGTAAACAATGCAGCATAGCAGCACCACTTGTTGAGCGATTTGCACCAAAAACTAATAAGCATCAATTTGTATCAGTGACTAACAAAATATCAATTTTCATTAAATTCCGTGCATTAGTTCTCTAGATAGAGTGCTCACAACATTTGTGTCACACACAGACAGACAGACTCACAAACAAACCTTTTGTAAAAACATGTTTTCCGGGTTCTTTGACCCCTAAAACGTGTAAATCCGTCGAAAACCGGAATTAGAAAATTTTCATGAATCCAATACTTTCTTCTTGTAAAGACAGAAGAAAGTAAAAAATAATAAATTCACAATCTTGCGCTTAAAAAAAATTAAAATAAAAATAAAAGTGGGCGTGATTTCAAGATGCTCTAAATGCTTCTAAAAAATATTTGTATTTATTTTTTTTTTTACTTTATTTTTTATTTATTAGTAAAAAAAGTATTATTACGAATGTAGAATTATTAGTGACCGACAATTGGCACAGCCATGCTCTCAAAGATGTTGTTAGTCGTTATTAGTCATCATCCAAAGGTATTCCAGTGAAAGATTTTTGAAATGCTCAGAAATGTATCTTGAAACGTCTAAGAGATATTGCCACTAATGACATCTATTAAATTATAATCCTAGTTCCGTTGCAAACCGTACTGTGCCGGAGTTCAAACTGCAGAAACAACTGGAATGACACTTGTTTGGTGGCAAGTGTAGTTATACTAGTACTGAAAATTTCTCCATTACAAAACGTCCCATGCATTTTTGTATATACCACTGAAAACAGCACCGTGCTACTGTCTACATTTTTTAAATTATTAATTTTTTTTTTATTATTTGTGGCTTTTGAATCAATCGGTGCATTTACACGTTGAGTGCCAAGTCTGTTTTGTCTGTTTTTCCATTTGGGCCGTAAAATAAGATTCCTGCTACACAATCTATATATTTAAAAAAAAAACGTAAAAGTATCTAAATTGCGACAGTTTTGTACTTTATGTTACGAAGAAAATTCAGCACAATTTGGTAGAGGAATCGCCAGAAAAAGAACTACGCAAGTTGCCACATTTTGCCTACGAACACCTGCGAATGACAACCGTTTTTATGTTTACTGTGTTTTAATAAAACCCATTATTATTTTTTCTTATAAGAAATATTTAGTACATTTATGACACAACTCTGGAATTGCTGAAAATTTATATAGAATGTAACTTTTTAAATTTATATCTTATTTCATGCTGTCGGTCACCGGTGACCGACACGAGATAAACGGAAAGTTAAGTGTCAGTCGCCGGTGACAGACGTGACACTCAACGTTCTAAGGGGAGAGGTCACCAAAATTTTTTTCAAGAAAACATTATGTTTTGTCTATTGTTAAAGGGACACGTTACAAAACTTTAAAAAGAAAAATTATGACGATACTACAATTAGAACCGGTTTTATGATAAAACATGTAGGGCGAAACCTATCCAAAATGAGGTAAACTTGAACTTTAAAGTCATTTTTCTCAAAACAGATAATTTTGACATTGCGCGCATTCTATTTCAAAAACTGTGTAACGTAAAAACTTAATATTTTGTATTATTAAGCATTTGGAAAAATGGTTATTGTTCTCGTCAGGGTAGGAAATCAAAAGCGTATCTGAAGGTTTTTATTGGTTTAATCCGCATTTTATTCGTTTTCTTATTGGTCTATACAGTAATCTGTATTTCTCTTTACTTTCAACAGAGATGGATACCTTCTGTTGCCACTATGACAAAAAGTAATAAAAACTACAAAAAAATTAATAACTCAGAAACAAATTAAGATACAGGTTTAAACAAATTGCATTTAAAAGTACATTTTTTTCTCTATCCGACGGTGTAAAAAGTAATATAGTCGGATGTTTAGAAGTTTAAGAATGAAATTTCATTTAAAATTGGTAGTCAGATTTCTTGGAAATCTGACGATGGAAAAGTCTTTTCCTAAACAGCCAATGAAATGCTTGGATAATACGTAAGTTTCAGGTGGATAATTACTAATGAAAATGAAAGAAAATAAATAACAATTTCTGCCAAAGAGTTAATTTTAATTTGTAAGATTTTCTCGTGCGAAAGAAAAATGGAATAAGCCAATTAAAAATTTAAAAAAAAAGATAAATAGGACAGGAATATAAATATTTCACACCAAATACGAGTCGCAGGCGATTTTTGTCACTTGGAATTTTTACGTGTAATAACACTATTAATGTTTTAATCATGGCGCACTTATTGTATGATCAACTCCGTGCGATTTTTTATGTCTTAAATTTTAGTCTTTGAAAAAATCATTTTCCAAATGGTCGTTGTAATTTGTTAAATTGCTTTTTATTTTTTTTTATTGTGTTTTATATAGATTTATAATGTGTACCAATTTTTAGCTCACAGGCTATCAAAGCTTGAGAGCTAATGTGCCCGCCGGTTCTGTATGTATGTATGTTTGTATGTACGTAAAGCGATAACTCTTGATAGAAACATCCGATTTGCTTCAATTTTTTTTTCTGGGTTCATTCTGACAAGGCGCTCTCCTGATTAGTTTGCAGGTTCATTGGTTAAGTATAAAGGGGGAAAAGGGGGGGGGTGTTCCCTCCCTTAATTCAGGTAAATGGGTTTTTCATTCAGAATTATTCGATTTGCTCCAAATCTTTGGTATACCGGTTTATTATGTTAAGGAGCTTTCCTGGTTAGATTTGGAGGTTCATTAGTTAAGTATAAAGGGAGGAAAGAGGGGTTAGTCCACCCCCCCCCCCCTTAGTTTAGATAAATGACTTTTTCATGCAGAATTATTCGATTTGCTCCAAATTTGGTATACCCTTTTTTATGTTAAGCAGCTGACTTGATTATATTTGGTGGTCCATTAGATAAGTATAAAGGAGGCGGAGGCTAGTCCTACACACCTAATTCAGATAAATGGGTTTTTTTGTGCAGAATTATTCGATTTGCTTAAAATTTGATATACGAGTTTATTCCGATATGACGCTTCCTTCATTAGATTTGGAGGTTCATTGCGCATAAAAGGGGGAAAGGGGGGGGGGGCAAGCCCTTTCCCCTTTATTTAGATAAATGGATTTTCATGCAGAATTATGCAATTTACTTTAATTCTTTTCCTATTCTCATTCAGATAAAGAACTTTCCTGGTTAGATTTGGAGGTTAGTAAGTTAAGTATAAATGGGGATTAGAACCCCCCCCCCCCCTTAATTTAGCGAAATGCTTTTCTCATGCAGAATTATCTGATTTGCTTCAAATTTGGTATACCGGTTTATTGTGTTAAGGAGCTTGTCTGAGTAGATTTGGATATTCATTGGTTACGTATAAAAGGGGTAAACCGGGGTGACCCCTTTCATTTATTTTTTGAGGGGCATTATTTTTTTAAATAAGAGTATAATATACAATTAGTGTGAACAGCCTGTGAGCACATTGCCATCAGTTTAACTGGGCATTTTTCTTTTTATTATGTTAGTACCTCTAATATAATTATTTATTTTAGAAACTTTTATTGAATTTTTATCATAAATTTTGTATTTTATGGTTTAATAGCCTGAAGAAATAATTTCATCTGTAAATTTGATTACCATTTTAAGTTGAAGTTAAAGTACAAGATTTTGCGAATATATATATGTAATATTAACTGGATATATCGAATATATTTTTAATAATCCTGCGCGCAAGATGTATGTCAAATCACGTTTTTGAAAATCCTTAATTAGTATGTCATATAAAGTAATTTCTAACTATTATTCATTAAAAATATTTAAAAAAATACGTAAAAAAAGATTTGTACAATTTTCGAAAAAAAAAAATATTTTGAAGAAATATTTACAGCTTCAAGAATATTTTGTTAATTCAAGCAATATCGAGCTTCTGAAGGTGATCTCCCCGCTTAGAAAGATGACGATGAATTTAAATAATATTCCGAGAGGCAGCATTTCATTTTGGTGGCTAAGTTAGCAATCGCTAATTTAGGTTTGTAAAATAACTTACATGCTACAGGTAACGAAGCTGAAAGTCAGCTGGTAGACTTGCGTGTAGGTGGCAGGAAGGTGATGTCATAGCAAAGAAAACACAACCCGGTCCAGCAGCAAGTGTAATGAATAGCAACTTGATTACTGGGGATATCTCCGAGCATCGCCCCCTGAATATTAGACCTCAGCGCTGACATAAAAATGGCGACTACGGAAGGCGGATTTTTTAAACGTGTGTATGGTCCCTTGAATTTCGCTACCAATAATGTTTTTAAGCTTTTTCCGCTTTATTTATCTGAGGTTAAATAAGGTCAAAAAATCTTTTATAAAATACTGGTATCTAAATTTCAGGGACCGTACATACGTTTAATATAATGCGCCTTCGACAGCCGCCATTTTTGTGTCATCGCTCAGGCCAAGCATTCAGGGGGTGGTGCGCCGGTTTAACATAACATCAGTAATCAGATTGCAAATTCACTTCGTGTTGAAGCAAGCTGTATTGTGTTCTTACGTATACACTCTTCTATGGTGAGCCAGGTAACTGGAAACTTCGTCTCGTTAACTGTACCAGTTAATATGTCTTATATACAGCAAAATCACCGGCCATAAAGCGGAAAATATGTTACTAGCCATTCCTTTATTTTAGCAGAAAAAAGCCACTGAGAAGACAATTTTCAAGTAAGTAATTTTTCTATTTTAGTTCAGTAATTGTCAAATAGTGACTTCATTTGTTCAAAACCTTATACTATCTCTTCAAATATTTATTTCAAAGACATATTTCAATAACTTTTCTCTCTTCTAACAGCATGTCTTTAAATAAGCGTTGGAAAAAAAATCATTAATTTTTCATTATACTAGTATTTTATTTTAACGTTAAGTATTTTATTTTAGACAACATTATAGAAAAAATATTTTTAAATTACATTTTATTTCTTGGAAAAAACAGAATTTTCAGTAAAATGAGATAGAGATCATATTTATGTATATATATTTCTATGTTTAATGTTAGAAAGAATCGAAAATTTTAGAATTAAAGCTTGAAGGTTTGAGGTTTGTTAAATTATTTACCTTAGTCGTTTTAATATGGCATACAGTCTCTCTATTCTAAAAAAAAGTAACTACCGCTGTCACCGCCGCCGCCGAGTTTGAATTTTTGTTGACCGGAGGTGTTTCTTTGTTAATATTAAGAAAAATATTGCATACAAAAATATGAAAATCAGTGGTATTATAGAGAAATGCTTGATGAAAACGCTGATGCAGACAGTTTTCAAATCGAAGAATTATTTTAAGAGATATTTAATACTAAAGTTGGACAAAATCGTTCAACTAAAAAATTTTATAGGAGCAAAAACTATACATGGGAATTTAATCATTTTTAGATCATTTTACACGATTGAAGTTCCCGGTGTGCAGACTGTATTTCTTTTTTTAATTTGACTTAATTTTGGAGGTTTTTTTTCTATTTTAAATTCAAATTTTCAGCATTTCGAGAAATATTTTTTTTTACTTATTTTAGAAAATGGTATTAATTTAAACTTTTGTCAACTGCATAAACAGCGTAAACAATAATGTTTGTCCGAAATTAAAAATTTATTTACGCGTGACTATTATAAACAGAAAAAAAAACATTTCAAATTAGAATTAAATAATTATGCATAAAAAGCAGGAATTTATTAAAAATTGCGTCATAAAAACTATATTTACATGTGAATTTAAAAAAAAAGGATATTGTAAAATAATAAACTCATTAACATGCTTTAGAAGCCTTAAATACGAGAAATTACGTCACATTTACGTCACATTACAGTTATTACATACGAAATATAGTGGCCGTGATCGCCGTGGTATATGTCTGAAAAAAAAAATATGAATTGGCAATCAAAGAAAATATTCAGAATTAAAGTTAAATATTCAAATAATTAATTTAAATAATGTTGCCCTTGAAAACTCAGTTACGTAAGATGAAAAATAAAAAGTCAAAAGACTCACCCATTTTGAAATAAACAAACATTTATATACTGCAAATATGAATTTAATTTTCTTTACTAAAACACAATTGTACTTGGCCAAGCAGATATATTATTTTTCATTTTAAGATAATTAGAAGATATAAATCAATTAATGAATGTTGAAATCAGATGATGTTTTCCGTGGGTATTTCTGAAGAGGTTTCTAAAGTCTTACAGTTCGGAGTATTGTAAAAAAATCAGTTCGTAAACATAGACGATCATGGATTGTTTAACGGTTCACTTATATCACGGGAGCAGGGACAGATAGAACATTCATCTTGGACTTCGTTGCATAGATTGTTACGGATTTTATGCAGACAAAACGGTTCACTTATATCACGGCAGCAGGAACAAATAGGATATTCATCTTGGGCTTCTTTTAATAGATTGTTACGGATTTTATGCAGACAATTAGGAGGTTAATCGTCGTTTTCGTTGCACAGATGATTACGAATTTTATGCTGTTCCTCTATATAACGAGAACAGGGACATTATAGATGATGGTCAATCTCTGTTTAATTCCGATGATGAGGATATATTTAACATCACTTCAGCTTTTAGTTGATCGTTGATTGTAGGTTTAAGATGTCGTCGCTCAGATGAATGTTATGCCAAGCCAACCGGAAAATCGCTGAGATGATAGCAGATCTATTTTAGGAACAACATCAAGTGGGAAGAGCAAGCTATTATTTCTAATGAAAATATGAAATTATCCTCTTAGATTGGGATAAGTGTGCTGTTCTTCGCAATCCTTTCTCCGTCTGAGGCCTCAGCCTCAAACGTACAACCGTACTCAACGCTACATTTTGACAAAGTGAGAGAGACGAAGTGCACACGGCCCCCCAAAAGATCGTTGGGCCGACGCTGAACTCAAATTTAACCAATTAGGGATCCACACGCACGCTACTGAGTCACATCGATAACGATTTTCATCGCAATCGAAATATCGATAACGATTTGTATCGTAATCGAAGTTGCATTCCCTCTGCATTCCTGAGTCCCAGAGACATCGCCTCCTGATACTAAAACAAGATGGAGGATAGAGTGACGTCACGACGTACTTTTCTGTGAGGAAGAAGCAAAAAAATATCTAACTGCGTCAGGAAAAAAAAATGAATCGCGCGTCTTTTAAAACTGACAGTAGTGATTAAATATTGTAATGCGGATATCTCGCTAAATTACGGTTTAAAATTAATGAAATTTTGGCAATCGCTTAGAAATAAATATTAGCATCCAATAAAAATAGTTTGGGAATAAAATAATGAATATTAAATAACTTTTTAAATTTATATTTTCGGAAGTTAGCCATTGTTAGTAAAGCATTATACGTTACTTTAACGTATGATATTCCGTAATGCTTATATTCTAAAAGATCCGTACATTATTAGAACTATATTTAATTGCATATTATAATATTTATTACTTTGAATAATTATTAATTATAAGATTATTAACGGAATATAAATTATTTAAAATGCTTTTTATTTATTTACTTAATACGTTTTTAAAAGTCGTTTTTGTACTTAAATATTTAAATTTAAATAGAGAAAAAATGCAGACGATAAATTAATAATCTGAAATATTGAAAATGTAACATTTTCCTGCAGCCTATAGAAAAAAAAAATATGAAAAAAAGTTCGAGATACTGGGATCTCAATAATGCATAACTGAATGCACGAACAAAACTAAACGTTCAAGTGAAGCACTCAAACGATTGGAAAGTCTTCAGAGATGCACTTCTCTGTAAGTAATCTTATAAAAAAACCAAACAATTACAATCCACTATACATATGCAAAACAAAATGAATATAGAAAATAATATTGAATACGATACATTAAATTTGTTGATTCAAATACACAACAATACATAGAATATACAAACACTTCTCAGGGTGAGTGAAAATTTAATAAAACCCTACTACTTAATTGAAACTTAAACATCCATGTGAGCACCATTACAATTCTTATTGCAATATAAACAAACGAATGATAGAGTTATACTATACACATAACTGAGTTTAAATTGCACATTGTAAAAAATATGAGTTATTGCACATGATTAAAATTGCTATACTTTATGTGAAATGGAAGTGAGCAAGAGTCAATGACGTATAACAGGACACTACTGAAGTAATGGTGTGAATGTGAGACAAACATACATTTTAAAATATAACAAAATAAGTGTGTAAATATATTGCAATTGAAATTTAAGAGAATACGTTACATTACTTAAGAATTGCACAAGTATCGAAAGGAAAAGGAATGAAATTCATTCCATTGACAACCATACATGGAAGTCATTGACACAAATGTACACAAATTTTCAAAATTCCCCAAATTATGCCAAAGACCATACGGTGAGGGAATGTCGGAGGGTCAGAATTGTGTGCTAAATTTTACGCCCCAAACTGAGCCGAGTTGACCCTCTGTGTGTATTGGTCCAGAATTTAAAGAAAATTGAAATTTTTTAAAGAAAAGCTCAGAGCAGAAACTCCATCTTTTACATTCTATATAAATCTCTTCTAGAACCATGAAGGCATGCGCATTGTAGAGATTACCAAAATAACATTTATCATATCAATTTAAAGTAATTTCTTTTGCTTTCTTTCTTCTCTTTTTTTATCTCAATATTTAATAGTAAACTTATAAGATTGCTACTTTTTAAAATAAAATTAATAATTAGGATCCTAAATTAAAATTTTAAAATACTATCACATCAAGTTACAAACAGCAGTAAAGTGTATAGGTTAAAAGTCAAAATAAAGTTCAATCCTTTATCCAAGAATACTGAAAGGTCAAATATTACTTGTGACAACTAAGTAAGAGTTATATTGAAATTGTTACAGTTATGGATAAAAGTTAAATTAAGGGATAATACTATAAATGAATTAAGTCGTAAAGCATATTAAAAGATACTTCTCAAAGCATAACGAGTTAGCTAGGCACATATGCATTAAGTAATTCAGAAGGAGATACCTCATGAACACTTTAGTATCAAATGAGTGAAACCAGATAAGTTGTCACACTATTGAGTTTAAAATTAAATTTAAAAATGAATAAATGAAAATTGAAATGAAGTTAGGATAATATACTATGATTTGGAATAATAATAAAAGTTAAATTTGTACATAAAGGATGAAACAATATTAGAAATGGAAGAAAAACCTTACTTTGTTTGTCCAGTCGGAATCAATTTGCTAAGATGTAATTTAGCACAATTTACCGGTTCATTAACATGCTCAATTAGGTAATTATGACCCCTAAAGACTCCTGTAATTTTAAAAGGTCCTGTATTTTTTGGCATGAAAGTTGGAAAATGAATTAAATTCTTCAAATACACAATATCACCAAGTTTTAATACTGGAGGCGGACGACCTTTTAAATACTTTTCATTTTGAGCGAAATATTATTCCTCATTCTGTTTAACCAATTCTCTAATTTTTGAAATATGATCTTGCAATTTTTTGAAATATATACTCGGTTCTTCAACCACTTTAGCCGGTTGAAAAGTATCGATTGGCAAATTTAAATCCCTACCCAAGAATAAATTGGCTGGCGTAAAATTTGTTACAGCATGTTTAGAGTTATTGTAATGGAGAACGAAAAATTTAAGTCTGTCTGACCATTCAATTACTTGATCAGACAGAGAGGCAACTGACTCTTTCAGCAAACGATTAATTCGTTCAATAAGACCGTTAGATTTTGGGTAATAGATCGATGAATTTCTATGATTAATTTTTAATGATTTTAAGAAATGTTTAATTTCGTTAGAGGTGAAATATTTAGCGTTATCAGATAACAAAACTTTTGGTATCCCATACCTCGAAAAATAATCATTAAGAGATTTAATAACAGAATGAGATGTGACATTAGCAAGTGGAAGAGCCTCTAAAAATCGTGAATAATGATCAACTATAGTTAAAATAAAAAAAATTTCCATCATGTGATCTGGGAAGCTTCCCCACAACATCAATAGCAATCATTTCTCCCGGCGCTAAATCAGATTTAGAAATAAAACTAGGTTTAGTATTTGTTTGTTTACTTTTGTGAGGTAAGCATTGTTCACAAGTATTTAAAAAATTCTGTATATCTTTAACCATACCATCCCCAAAATAAAGTTTTGAAATTGTATCTACTGTTTTTTTTATCCCAAAATGCACTTGATGTCCCAGAGCGATACAGCTGTTAATTAAAGTTTTAGAAATATATATTTTCTTAGATTTATTAACTCTATTACGCTTTTTCCTGGCAATCATAATTAAATTGTTGTCTGGATTTATAGAATAAGAAGAATTGGGCATTTTGTTCGCAATTAATTTACCTCTTATATCTTTAAGTTTAGCATCTTTAAGTTGTTCTTTTAGGATATTCTCGGTCGTTAGGGAGTCATTAGTAGGAATAAAAATATTTAATGCGTTTACAATAAAAATAGGGTTGTCACGGGGGTCAACAACACGAGAAAGGAAATCTGCGAGGTTCGCAAGAACTGGGATATGAGCAATTTTGTAATTAAAGACCTGTAGATACATTATCCATCTAATTATTATTATTTCTGATTGTTTTTCTAATTTCATATGATAGGTAACTGCTTTGGCATCAGTTAAAATTTTAAATTGCCTACCATATAAGTAATCGTGAAAATGTTTAATGGAGGAATAAATTGCATAAAATTCTTTTTTAATGGATGGATAGTTAGATTCGCCTTGTTAAGTTTTTTTAGAATAAAATTCTGTGGGATAAAATTGATTGTCATGACGCTGTAACAAAATACCACAGATCGCATTTTTTGACGCATCTGTTACTAAATATACCTCTTTATTTTCATCAAAGTTCTTAACCGTAGGATTATTGAGGAGAAAATTTTGAATTTTCAGGAAGGAATCTTGACATTCTTTACACCAAAAAAAATTTAGCATTCTTTTTGTCAAATTAACAGTTGGTTGGACAATATCAGCAAAATTGAAAATTAAATGTCTCAAGTAGTTGATCATTCCTAGGAAACTTTGTACTTATTTAACATTAGTGGGTCTTGGAAATTTATTTATTTTATTTACATTATCTTGCGATGGGGAATGACCGTTTTGATGCAATTTAAAACCAAGGTAAGTTATCTCTTGTTGACAAATTTGTAATTTTGCTGGGTAAAGTTAAATTAAATTCTTTAAGTCTGTCAAATACTTTTTGGAGCTATGACAACATTTCCTCTAGAGAATCAGCAGCCACAATAATATCGTCAAGAAAATACTGAACATTTTTGCCCCCTAATGGGTCCAAACAATTGTTAATTAATGTGTGAAAATAAGAAGTACTATTAACGAGGCCAAAAGCTAGTCTGGTAGGTTCGAAATTTCCATACTCAGTTGCAAACGCTAATTTTGCCCTGTACTTTTCCTGCAGAAGAATTTGAAAAAAGGCTGATTTTAAGTCTAAAACCGTATACAGTTTTTTACCTGAAATTTTTGAATTACCTCATTAATTCTAGGAAGACAAATTTTATATGGTTCAGTGATTGTATTTAAAAGACGGTAATCAATAACCATACGGAATTTTAATTTACTTGGATCATCAGTAGGAAGAGATTTTTTATGCACAAAAAGAACTGGAAAGCAATAATTAGAGGAAGAGTTTTGAATTATTCCTGCTGTTAAGAGATCAGAAATTTCTTTACGAGCAAAAGCTTTGGCTATTTTAGGAATGGATTAGGGTTTCGTTTGCAGTGCAAACTCATGAAGCAATTTAAATTCAGGAACTACTTTATCAGTGCAGCCAAGAGTGTCATAAGACGAAGAAAATACAGCAGAGTTATCCATTAATAAACTAAGAACACATTATTTATCAGCATCAGGTAAGTGGGCATCATTAAATTTATCAGACGAAAGTTCTTTTTCTCTAAGTTCTAGCATTTCTTGAGTAATTAAAGAATTAACTTGTTATGTTTGAGTATCGTCATAAGTTGAAATTTGATCTTCTGAAATGGGCTTTATAAATCCTAATTTTGTTTTCTTTCTAAATATGATGTTTTTATCAGTATTGTTGTGGACATATAAAAGAATGGCATCGTTTGCATCAGGTTGATGTAGACTGAAATTTAATTTTAACGATAAATTATTTGATGTTGGACAAAATAAATAGTTTAAAGAATTATTAAATTTATGAAGAGATTTAAGTTTAATAATTTTGCATTGATTGGGTCTTAGAGTTACTTGATTGGCTGGTTTAACAAATTTTTTTGAAATTTCAGAATTATTTTGAGAAGAAGTTAAATCATTAGAAAATACTGGATTATTTTGAGAAGAATTTGAATCATTAGAAAGTGTTGGATTATTTTCAACATTATCATTAAACTCTGAAGGGGGGATTATCAACACAATTAGAATTATTATCAAAATTATCAGCAGTTGAATTAGTACTATTGTCATTGTTACTATTTACAGGTTGCAAAGAATCAGGGTTTTTATTGGCAAAAAGAAAAGTAAGGTGACCCATAATGAGTTGCTGATTGGCTGAATCCAACTTTATTACGATTTAAGAAATCGTAGCCCAAAATAATTTTATAATTGGAGTGCCAATTATCATGAGTAATGGAAAATGTATTTGTAAACCAACTGTTTTGAATTCGAAATTTAAGTTGTACCGTAGAGAAAAAAGGAATAGAAGAGTTGTTGATGGTTTTTATATTTACAGAGCGTGATAAGAAATTTAATTTATTTGTTTTTTTAAGAAGATCAATAGCATGCGGCTGTATTAGTGACAAATTCGCTCCACTGTCTAAAAGCCCGTCAAAAGAGAGTTTACCAAATTTAAGTTTAATTATTTGTAATTCAGAGTTATCTATATTGCAGCTCATCAAAATTTTATTATTATTTACATTAGAATTTAATTTTGTACCCTCATCATTATCAAAAAAAGAATCTAGGGCCCTGCAATCATGAGGGGGGGGAATTATTTACAAAAACTTCAGAACCCTTTACCCGTTTAAATGTCTTCTCGAACGATTGTATGGTCTGTAATTGTTACAACCTCTTCCACGGTTATACCTAATGCCATTATCCTGAAAACCCCCTTCACCCCGATTATACCAATTTGTATTTTCATTGACAAAATAATTCGCTTCACTGTTATGCATGCCCCTCTTGAAAAAATTGTGCCATTTCTACCATTCGAGTTTTGAAATTCTAGGTAGTACCAGCAATCTTTGGCACTGTGTGCCTTGCGGCAAATCTGACATGACAGCCTCTCCTCTTTCATCTTTTTCACTGTATCTGTCAGATGAGCAATTTGTTTATTCTGATCTTCCTGACATTTCAAAAGTTTTTCTAACAAGTTATCTGGATTACTGGTGGATGGTACAATTTGTAGTGTGTTAAGATCAAAACTATTATGCTCCAGCGCTTTTTCAATATCTACAGCCTTAGCCACAATTTCATCAAATTTTTTCTTTCCGAATTTTAGAACTTCAATTTTAATATCAGGTCGTACGGCATCTAAAAATTTCGAAGACATTAAATTAGCTTTAAATGAGTTTAATTCTGCATTATCTTCTGAACCTGAAGCCATATTGTTTACCGTAACCCTGACTTCTTCGGCTAAATCAATCACCGACTGTTTCGGCTGTTGTGTAATGCGTCCATATTGATACGACGCTTCCTGAAAATTTTGTTTTTGTTCAAATTTTAATTTCATCAAATTTGCTACATTTCCAAAAAGTTTTTTCTTCTCTTACACGTTTGTCAGTTGACAAAAATTCTAAAGACTTTTTCCTACACAGGCGTCTCAACAGAGTAATGCGGTTTTCATCTTTAATATTCTGTATTTTGCACACATCATCTAATTTTTCTAAGAAGATGTGTACATTTTCATTAGGGTGGCCATGAAAAGGCAGAATCGCCGAAATCATCGACCGAAAAAGCGCACGATTGTTTGCCATGATTTAGCAAAAATAAAATAAAAATTTTAATAAACAAAATATGAAAACACAACTAAAAATTAATATTTCGTTTTTCAAAAACATGAGAAAATTATATCTTTATAAATTATCCTCAAAAAGTACAAATAAAACACAAATATATATGTAAATACTATTAATAAAATCTATTTCAAAATGTAAGTTGTATAAAATATGAGAAATGAAACATAAATAGAATATATCAATATACATAAAATAAATTACACTTTATATCAAATTATTTTTTGGTACACACATGGAGAAATAAATGAGATAAAAAAAAATTCTTATCTTTGCAATTTTTTTTAATTACTATTCATTTAAATAAGTTAAAATTTATCAGCAATAACACAATGAAGATATTAATAAGTTAAATAAATTCACCGTTGAAAAATCGTTAAACGATCTTTAATTGAAATTTAATATTGCACATTATAATTGTTTAAGGATTTCCAAAATTTAAACATTTAAAGTTAAGATTTTCAGACATTGACCAGGTTCAAACACCTAAAAATTGGTCAAACGGCGCCAAATGTAATATAGTGTCCGTGATCGCCGTGGTATATGTCTGAAAAAAAAATATGAATTGGCAACCAAAGAAAATATTCAAAATTAAAGTTAAATATTCAAATAAATAATTTTAAAAATGTTGCCTTTGAAAACTCAGTTACGTAAGCTGAAAAATAAAAAGTAAAAAGACTCACCCATTTTGAAGCAAACAAACATTTATGTACTGCAAATATGAATTTAATTTTCTTTACTAAAACACAATTGTGCTTGGCCAAGCAGATATATTATTTTCCATTTTAAGATAATTACAAGATATAAATCAATTAATGAATGTTGAAATCAGATGATATTTTCCGCCGGTACTTCTGTAAACGTTTCTAAAGTCTTAGAGTTCGGAGTATTGTAAAAAATCAGTTCGTAAACATAGACGATCATGGATTGTTTAACGGTTCACTTATATCACGGCAGCAGGAACAAATAGAACATTCATCTTGGACTTCGTTGCATAGATTGTTATAGATTTTATGCAGACAAAACGGTTCACTTATATCATGGCAGAAGGAACAAATAGGACATTCATCTTGGACTTATTTGAATAGATTGTTACGGATTTTATGCAGACAATTAGGAGGTTAATCGTCGTTTTCGTTGCACAGATGATTACGAATTTTATGCAGTTCTTTTATGTAACGAGAACAGGGACATTATAGATGATGGTCAATCTCTGTTTAATTCCGATGATGAGGATATATTTAACATCACTTCAGCTTTTAGTTGATCGTTGATTGTAGGTTTAAGATGTCGTCGCTCAGATGGATCTTATGCCAAGCCAACCGGAAAATCGCTGAGATGATAGCAGATCTATTTTAGGAAACAACATCAAGTGGGAAGAGCAAGCTATTATTTCTAAAAAAAATATGAAATTATCCTCTTAGATTGGGATAAGTGTGCTGTTCTTCGCAATCCTTTTTCCGTCTGAGGCCTCAGCCTCAAACGTACAACCATACTCAACGATACATTTTGACAAAGTGAGAGAGAAGAAGTGCACATGGCCCCCAAAAGATCGTTGGGCAGACGCTGAACTCAAATTTAACCAATGAGCGATCGGCACGCACGCTTCTGAGTCACATCGATAACTATTTTCATCGCAATCGAAATATCGATAACGATTTGTATCGTAATCGAAGTTGCATTCCCACTGCATTCCTGAGTCCCAGAGATATCGCCTCCTGATACTAAAACAAGATGGAGGATAGATTGACGTCACGACGTACTTTCTGTGAGGAATAAACACACAAAAAAAATGTCTAACTGCGTCAGGAAAAAAAATGGATCGCGCGTCTTTTAAAACTGACAGAAGTGAATAAATATTGTAATGCGGATATCTCGCTAAATTACGGTTTAAAATTGATGAAATTTTGACAATCGCTTAGAAATAAATAGTAGGATCCAATAAAAATAGTTTGGGAATAAAATAATTAATATTAAATAACTTTTTAAATTTATATTTTCGGAAGTTAGCGATTGTGAGAAAAGCATTGTAATTTACTTTAACGTATGATGTTCCGTAATGTTTATATTCTAAAAGATCCGTACATTATTAGAATTATATTTAATTGCATATTATAATATTTATTACTTTGAATAATTATTAATTATAAGATTATTAACGGAATATAAATTATTTAAAATGCTTTTTATTTATTTACTTAATGCGTTTTTAAAAGTCGATTTTGTACTTAAATATTTAAATTTAAATAGAGAAATAATGCAGACGATAAATTAATAATCTGAAATATTGAAAATGTAACAACATAAAATGAACAAAAAATAATATTGCAAAACAGTTTAAATTTAGAAATTGTGCGAGACATTTATTTGATATTTCTAACAAAAGTATTTTCACGTAAATATTAAACAGAGAAAGAATAGTTTCGTCAAAATTACGTCAGATTAAAAAGATTCATTTACATGTCTTATTTAAAATAACTTTCTTTTCGCTTTGTTAAAAAATACCAGGAGACAAAAACTCTGTTTACTTAATTCATTTTATATTAGCTTGTTGTGAAATGTTTAACTGATTTTATTTAATAAAAGACGAAAACAACCATTGTATCTTTTAACAGCAGCTGAGTTGGCCTTAAAATTCCGCCAATCAAAGAGAAATGAATAGAAACCCGTTTATAGGAAGATCGCCACTGTTTTTTAAATTATAATTCAATTTTCCGAAATATTTTTAAAGCTGATCAAATTAGCGTGCTTTTAGAGTCTGCGGGGTCTGAATGGGGGTTGACGAGCGTAGCTCGTGGGGGGCAGAGCCTCCTAGTTTTTTTTTAAAAAAGTAAAATAGTTTAAAAAAATTGTGGGGGCAAAATTTTTTGTATTACTACAACACTTTGAAATAATTAATTAAGCTAGCCACCTTTCGGCTATATAATACATATCTTATAAAAAACAACGAAAACATCGTAATAATTTCCCACCAGTTAATATTATTCCTGCACACATTTTCACACTTTTGCAAATTACGCCTCAGACGCAAGAGTTTCCGTAAAAATACTTTTTTTTACTGTCTTCTATATTTACAAGAAGAAATTAATGGATTCCTGAAAAGTTTCCACTTCCAGTTTTCGATGGATTTATACGTTTAAAAGGTCATGAACACGATTTTGATGTTTTTAGAAAATATCTGTATTTTTGTCTGTCACTCTTTTTGGTGTAAATCTCCTAACAGGTGGCGATGCATTGCTACCCGGTTTATTTAGTTATTTCTGCAAAAGCTTTATAAAAGCAACCAACCGAAAGCAAGCTCAAAGAACAAGGATACTTTTGATGAGCAAAGCTTTATGCAACCAACCAACCGGCAGCAAACGGAAAGGAAAGCGAATTTTTTATGGGTGTTTGTAATTAGTTTTAATTTATACCTCAGCTACTAATCAAATAATTAAATTTCTGAGCCTAAGGTGCAACAGAAGAGGTCTTGGAGTGTTGCAACAAATATTTTCAGCTTTTTACGTGTGGTAGATTTCGCTAGCCATCGCAGACAGACACACACACGCACAGAGAGAGCGAAACTTTCTTTTATTAGTACAGATATCGGCACTGAAGAGCCTGCGGTAGAAATGGGAAAACACTAATATTATACCAATGGGAAAGTTCTTTTCTAATTTCGTATTAGCATTTCATTATTTTTAATTTTTTGCATAAGATATGAGGTCTGTATCGTAGTATGTATTTTCTTACTTTTTTTATTTATTCGGATATTTAATTTTCTGAGGGCATGCACTTTTTCTTTCTGCTGATTTCAGAAAAAAACATATTGAATAATTTTCATATGAATAATTAAGAACATTTTTAATTGTATCTATTACGAGAAAATAGTTCAAATGCAGATTTGAATCAAGACTCCAATGCTACAGCAGTTTGCTTTTTTTTGGTGCATAATGTAATCAATTTGTGACAAAATTGAAGAGCTGTTCTTCAGTGGATTAGGAAAAAAATTGGAACAAAATAAGTAGGATTATTAATATTAAAGAAATTAATCACGCACATTTTCACGAATTTCATGAATCAAATTAATAGAAGGTTCCAACTCCTTTAAGGTTTAATTAAATTACCAGTATTTTCGTTTAGAAAACTCGTGTTATATAATCGAGCGTTTGCAAAATGTGAGTTTTTCTATAAAAAAATCTATTATTTGTCTGACCTAAAGTGTGGAAATTACTTAGGAACTCTGGAGATTGCTGTAGGAACTCTTTAATACTAAAAGCCTTTACAATCAGTCCAAAGATTACTCTTAACATTTGGCGAATTACATCCACAAAATTTCTAAACTACTGTTGAGCACGAAGACAATGTGCAAATTCTTTAGGTAAAAATAAGTTATTTTGATCTCATAACTGCGTAATGGCACTATCAATTGAACGATAAAAAAAAAAAACGTATGTATAAATCTATGAAGTAACAAAAATTTACATTTTTATTCCCCACTGTTATTTCATGTAAAATTGAATAAATAAGGAAATATTTAGCGTTAACATCATATATTATAAAATTTACAATATTTTTAATTAATTATACGAGTTTATCGAAACATAACATCCATCCACATGTACAGTATTCTTTCTGTAAAATTTCTGTAGTTCTAAATATAATAAATTTATATTAAACATTTTCCTTTTCAAAGAATCAAAAAGAATTCATTGAACTATATTGTTCTTAAGGAAAATTTCTGGAAAGCAGAAAGTTACATTTAATTAAATTTCGAACTTCTCTTCCTAGTAAATATTATGTCAATGACTTTGGTTACATGGAACTTAATAAGTTTCGAAACAAATGGAGAAATACGTTAATTTTGAACGATATTTCTTAAATTTAAAGAACGGAAGTACAGAAGTAACGTGTAAAATAATATTTATTTAAGCGTAAAAGGAATGCAATAATAGAAAATAAGTCACCAGTAATAATCATGCTCGGATAAATTTTCTAAAGAATTGAAAGATAAATATATTAAATATCTAAAATTGTAAATTTAAATAAAAATGAATGCGTAAGAATATTTCTAAAACCAGATTCATAATGCTGTTTAAAGAGTTTTAAGAAAACAGTTATACAGTTTCATGTTACAAATGTGAATTAATAATTTTATTCATGAGGTTATAACTTTACTTAAAGGAACACTCATCTTCCATGAAATTTCGTACAGGGTATTGTTGCGGCGTGAAACAATACGTATAGAAAGTACTTACGTAATCGCCTCATTTTTTAAAAGTAAAATATTCAGGGTGTTCCAAAAATATCTGTGCAACCTCAAAATTTTATTCAAAAAAAATGAATAGACCCACAGCAAAATTACTTACAACAATAGATGGAATAACTAAAAAAGTTTCTTTCTTCTGCCTTATTAAACTTCAACATGAGATCATTTCGTAGCACGAAGATTCGACACAGACGATATTCGAAATAATTTCATGAACGTTTTAGCTTGCTCACATCAACCGTTTGATTTTGATCGACATCAATCTTTCAATAATTTCTTTGAGTTTGAGTATCGGAGTTTGTTTCGATAAACCACTCAGCACATTGAAATCTCGTAACCAAACACTGCATAATAATGAGAAGAAAATTTCTTTGCGGGTGCAGCAAAGTTCATATGTAGCAGTTTCTAGCAGCTAAAGTGTTTATACTATGTTTAATGGTCCTTCGATACACGTTAGATACTTCAGTTGTTCGTTTATTTAGTATTGCGGACTATAGTAGTGACCATTCTGCATGCAGTTTTATTAAGATTAGATGTAATGTAACGTTAAGTGCCTTTTGCTATAAGTCTTTAAAACCTTTAAAAAATGTTATAAATTATCTTTACTTATAAATCTTTAAGGGGTCTTAGGACTCTTAAAGCTTTAAAATTTTCGAAATTTTAAATTTTTTAGATGTTAAACTGCTATTTTTTCTGAACATTTTGACATAATTGTTTCCTTAAAATTCCTATTAGAACTGAAGTTATGGCTTTTACATTTATATATGTTCAATAGCTGAAGCGTCGTTTCGGGAACTTTGAAGCCATTTTTCTTCAAATGACGTTTTTGGGCATAACGCGCACGATATCTCAAAAACTTATGAATATTTTTTCATAAAATTTCCAAAACATATGTTTCATGTTTGTCTGTATAAACTGAACCTGAAATCTCCTTTTTATTGTTCAAAACAATATCTTTTTAGGTGATTATACTGTTGAAATTTTCTTAATTTTGCATTATCTAAATACAACTTTATATTAAAAATATATAAAAGCTTTAAATACAAATTTATTTAGGTTCAGGGTAATTATTACAATCTGAAGTATAAGTAGGCACCAAAATTTTCATTCTAGTTGCAATACTTATTTTGTAATCGTGCGCGTAATGTGTTATGCCGATTTTTTGCTCGTCAAATGTCTTACAGTTTGGAGCCCGCTGTAAATGCTAATTCTGCATCCTATAATTTTTTAAATACATAAAATGAAAGAACATACTTATATATTTTATTCCAATTAAAATTGTGTCTTAAAATCAAATACATTTTAAGATATTAAATGTTGAAAATGGTCTTTTTTTTTCCTTTTTTCCAATTTTAAGAGTCCCGAGACCCCTTAAAAACGTAGTATTGAAATTTCTTTTCGACTAGAAAAACTATTTTTTTACACTATTTAATTTAAATTGCTTTTTACATGCAAAGACAGAATTTTGTAATCGTTTTTTAACTCCCTTCTCGATATGCGAGACTAAAAAAATATGTACACGCGTGTGTTTCGTACATTATTTTAATAAATGCAGAACTTTATTATAAATTAATTAATTAGTTTAAAGGCATTTCTGTTAGATGGCTGCAGGATAATAAATCGCCACATATTCTTTAAGATTACAAGATATATTGCTTACAAAAGCGATGGAGTTCAATATGCGTCAAACCATGATCGCCAAAATATGCCAACTGCTGTGAAACTGCCACAACGCAATATGTTAAGTACTAAAATGTTGAAATTTTTTAAAAAATGGAGTAATATTTTTTAAAATACACTTTAACCCATTTAAATTTTAATATTAAATAGTGATTGTAAGTTTGGGAATCAATATAGAAATGCGGAATAAATATTTTAAATGATGTATTTTTTTCTTCCATGGTGCTATTTTCTTAAAAAATATATCATAGTACAAAATATACTTTTTAATAAAATCACCAGTTCGCGATTTCTACCAAGGATAAATCAAAGTAGCAAATTTTCCATAATCGGGACGCACACCAAATTAACCTTTCGATTGAGGGCATTTACTGGAGACTACTTTTATATTGAATCATGCCAAAAATTACATTTAAAAAATTGTGGTAGATTCTCCTTGAAAATATCCTAACATAAGAGTATAGCAGTGACATAGATTTGTTTTCGAAAAGTGGTATGAATAGAATTAGAAATACTTTCTGGGACGTATGGTGTCGTGACCCCGTAATCAAATAGTTAATATAAGCTGTTTCGGAAATTTCTTCGGTACAGCATGAATTGCCGTCATTCAATTAGGCTTCATTTTTAAGATAAACATTGAATGCATATAAATAAGTGCTTTAAAAAAATTATCGTTTTTCACAGACTCCCACACTTGCTTGACAAATCAAATACCATTCTTTATTTAAACGAATGTCATAGACAGAAATACATAAGTAACTTACACAGCATAACTCTTATATCATTTAAGATAATATCCGGAAATCCAAAGGTAAATTTCGGCATGGCTTTTATGACACAGAGAGAAATATTATATGATAACGTCATTTCCCTTTGTCTGTCAGATAAATATTAGTGAACTATCTTAAACTAATAAGGCATATCTTGTCATTTCATAAGCTTAAACTTGTCTTAAGATATTCATTTAACAAATATATGTTCTTGAGAATTACAGGAGATGAATTAGTAGATAATAAATGATTTTCCTATTTTGGAAACAATAATTGTGTAATTTTATACTTTTACGAAAATTATTTCAAGTTATTATTAACGTAAATTGGATTTTAAACCCAGGATTATTAAAAAATATGTAGAGTACTTTAAAATACTATAATAAAATCAATTTTAATTATATGCTTACCAGAATGGGTTTACAATGGAACAAAACCCACAAACAAACAAATTTTTGTTTTAGTTTCATATAAATGTTCTATATGAATTATTCCAGCCATACGGACAATGTACAGACAATAGTTCAGTTCGTGCCAAACTCGTTTATGGATGTCTTGTGTTATTAATTTCAGAATATTATATATACGCGTTTTTAGGTCGTCTATCACATACCCGTTCCGTATCACAAAGTTCGACAAAAAAAAAAAAAAAAAAAAAAAAAAAAAATCGCGTGGTTTGATGATTTCAAAAACACAAGAAAAGTCACATGGTTCCAAAGATAGCCTGTTTCTTCGAAATGTTGGTACCATTTACGAATGTCAGTATTTCAAAACTTCTAGTAACGCACGCTGGACAAAAATTACAGATTCCGTTTCAGATACTACAAAACGCTAAAAGAACTTTCTTGCTGAGACGCCATTTTAGGTTATAGCGAAAGTACTGGTACTAGCCAAGAGGAAGTAAAAATATTTGAATTTTAATTTAAATTAAACCCGCTTTGGTAAGTGACTGTTTCAAAATGAGTGTATTATAGAATTTTCTAATGCCGTACATCATTTTCAAAAAACCTGTAAATGTATACTAACAATATGTAAAGCGTAGGAGGGTGGATCAGTTATAATGAAGATGTTTTCTAGATTATGCTTTAAATAATGCTTACGAAAATTATAGAACGACATTTTTCTCTAAATAGCTCTTTTTAATATCTACAACACTGTTCTTAATATGTTGCGAGGTGTTTCACTCTTGTGTAATAAAAAGAATTAGGACGAGTACGAAACCAAGTGCACAAAAATTCTTATAATTTTTTCAGATTCAATCTGATGAAGATCTTTCTGCTCCTAACATTTCTTTAAATGTCAAAAGCTATCTCTAATATGATGTTTGAAGTAAAAAGTAGTTAATTCAGTGTTGTTCAGTGAAATTTATTTCTCGTGACACGTAACGTGGGAGGACATTTATTGTCCCGAAGAAGATGAACATTCGAATCAGAAAGCACCGTTTTAGGGCAGATAGACAGTTTCAAACATCTTTGAACATTAACAAAGCTGTACTGTATTTTATGCACGTCAATCTTGAAAAAATACAATTGACGTGTAAAATACCGGTATATATATTAAAAATCATTAGTCGGAACATGGCCAGATTTTGCTGTAGTGGAACAGTTACACTTTCAGAGCGCCATTCTATATTGAATTCCTTATTTCACCCTATTTACAGGTACATTTATACAGCGTGTACCATTTACGTACTTGAGGCCTCGATAGGATTCATTTCCAAGTTGTATAGTCGAGCAAAAAAAGTAAACACCCCTTAATAACTCTGCAAACAAATATCGTAGAAGAAAGTTCCTGACACCACATGATTGGTAATAAAGTCTACTATTAAATGATTTATATAAAATTTGCTAGGGGGCTATCTAGATATTAAAACGAACCATTACTTTGTTTTCTTCAATAACAGTACACAATTCTGACAGCTTAAATGAACTCTACACCATTCAATTAGCTTTAAAAAATTTTATGTAATTCGTACGACAAATTTCCGGGAAATTAATTATTTTAAAACGAACATATTTTAGGGGCTGTATCCAAATTGAAGTTCTGTACTCGATTGTTGACCCAGGGAGCCACCTTATTTATCAAGGTATCTTAAGCGCCACTCAAGCATAGATTACAGGATAGTATAAGAAATTTCAAAATATCTAGTCACTTCTATCACAGATGGTCCCTTAAGTCATCATTTTGCGGTTTTTTAAGCATAATTTGAAAACTACTTGAATGAAAAATGTGAAATTTTGGATTTCCATAAAGCAGGACTTAAAAAATATAAATCCATCAAAAAATTGTTGATTGCAATTCATAATTTTTTCGAATATTAATTTCATAATTCATAATTCATATCATAAAATTATAAAATATGCAAATTCAACATATTTATGTTAGGGTATGTTAGTAGTATTGCTGCACAAAATATTAGCTCAGGGGGAGTATAATTTTAATTTCAGCAGACATTAATAAAAATATGAAAATATAATTTAACATTAGAAGCAATAAATTTTGAATGTTTATAATTCTAAAAATTATGATTCAAATGACTTGACATTTGGTATTTAGGCATAGTTTGAACCGAAGATTCGAAATATCTCGTTAAAATTGGGTATTGCCATTGAAAAAAAATTAAGTTTGTATTCGTTTTAATATGTAGATGGCCCCTAAGCACATTTTATATACATTATTTAAAAGTAGACTTTATTTCCAATCGTTCGGTACCAGTAACTTTCTTCTATGCTAATTTGTTGAGAAGTTAGTAGAGTGTGTTTGCTCTTTTTCCACGACTGTACATTGTATACATGCCAAATTTCAGTAGGTTTTACTTTTTCATTTATTGAAAGTTTTTTAATTCTACTTTGTGCAATCGAATTTTCCTTTTAATAATAAGGCTAACGACTAACTAAATAATAGTATAAAGAATAAAACAATATCCAACGTTTTTTATTTATTTCCTAACAGCATACGACGACAATAAATATACAAAATTTATATTATATTAAATAAAACTTCCGTTATATTTAACCCATTCTCACATATGCACCATGATTAATGCACTGATGCACTTTTGTATATTTATTTTTATTGTAAGTAGAAGGGGAAAATCAGAAGAGCAGATTTTTTTGTACTGTACAATATTACAGGGTGGTCTTTGTTATCGTCAATCAGTAGGTAGTTTTAAACCCATTAGTTTTATATGTACAATTCAGTTAAATATAATTGTTTGAAATTTTGTTATCCATCACATCCAAAGACGGTGCTATCAATTTTGTTGCTAGAAATATTAAGTATATTACGGTGCCTTGTGCCTATATGTTATTCAGTAAAAAATGCATAATTGATACTTCCGCATAGTGGACGCCTCTATTTAGCGAACACTTTCCAATCTCTAATATATCTATTGTTTGTACAGTTTTACCTTTACAAAGCGAACACCACCAAATTCCTCGTTCAAGAGCTGTTTGATATTCAGAGGTTTTACTGCATTTAGAAAAACTTTCTTTTTGCTTTATCAATCAAGTCAGTAAAAAAGACATTCGGCTATGACAAAAACTTGCCAATTTATGTTTCTTTAAATTTTATTAATTGTCAGTTATTTTGTTTTACGTAAAAACACTGAAAATTAATAAGATTTATAATAACCTAAATCGGTATTCTTTGGTCATACAAAATGCAATTTTTACAGTTTCACCTACTAGAACATGGAGAATGTTTTTTATAATTATAATGTATAGTCTCACTGACTGTATACAAATTTAAATTTTGAAAGGAAAAAAAATTGACGTAAGTGAATTTTGATATTATGAAGATTAACATTTGAAACATTTGTGAAGTTTGAACTATAGAACAGAGTGGGGTGATTATAGGTCACTTTTCATAAAGATCCATATAACTCAATAACTAATTTGAACCGAAACAAAATTTTTATGCTCACAGAGAGCGAATCTAATCCCTAATAATGTTAATTCGTTTTATTGTTTAAAAATATTTATAACATTAATGAAATTTAAAGAAGTCTGACCAATAATCACCCTGCAATGGGGTGATTATTGGCCGGTGTGGGCGTTTATTGGTTATTATTTGTGATCAAATACCAACATTTTAAATACTAAAAATACCTAAAATATTTATTGAATGGTTGAATGAAACGCTCTTAGAATAAATTTAGAACTTCTATTGCTTGCAAATATAAACATATTTATAAAAAAGAAACATTATTAAAGTCGCACAATGTGCAAATATATTTTACAAATAATGTATTTACTTTCAAAAGTCTGTTTTGTATTTAAGATATGCAGCTCGCATTTCATTTTCCTTAAAGACGTAATGATATACCTTTTCACAGAAAGTGACATGAATCAAACATTTCAGTTGTCATCCAAACATTTTCACTAACTGCATATGTTGTTCCAGACACCACATCGGTGCTTCGGTAAAGATTGTATCTGAGTAGAGATTTGTAAAGATTTGTAAAAGTTTGTAAAAGTATCTAATCAACATGGATAAATATTGATAATAATTTACCTAAGAACACTACTAGAAGTGCGTTTGCATTTCTGTTTGTTGAAACACCCGCCATAGCGGTCATACGTTCTCTCCCACTGCCTGCTGTTGCTGTTGAGGCTCGTTCTCATTTCTCTTCTTCAACATTTATTATTGATGGTTCAGTTCTAATGCATTTTCATCGAGGGTAAAAATATGATCAGCTTTATCAGTCAAATCACGTTGATGAAATACATATTTTAATAAATCATAAAACTCATAAATTAGAATTGATAATTCTGTTGCTAACAGGCTAACTTTTAAGAGTGTAGCCTTCTTCTTCGATGATGTGGTGGTGATTCATAAATAATCCAATCTAGTGCTCACCTGGTGGCTTATGTTTATATGTGTAATACTTTCTATGATAAGATCCGTTCTCACTGGAATAACTTGGATCTCTACAAATCTATATAAACTTCTTCTTGGATTTCCATGCGACTTAGGCCAAAACCTCATTACGCATTGAATCTTATATGCATGCTGCTTAATTTCTTTTTCTTGAGGTAAGTTAATGGGATTTTCAAGTTTACGATTTAAAATATCTTCCTTTCCTTGCTCTATAAGTAGAGTTATAAAGTGAAGAATGAAAATCCTGCATGATATGCCGCTGTCCGAATACTTGCGTTATTTTTCTTCATATGCAGACAAACTTCCTCTAACTTTCGATAATGTTTAATATTTTTAAATACATATTTCCTTGGCATTCTCTTATCATATTTTTGCCTAAAAATAAAATTTAACAAATTTAGAACTTGTTTCAAAAGCATTCATGTGAAAATCATGGTCGGGGTTAGCTAACTGTTTATTTCAGGACGTGATTTTCAAAACTCGCCGTAATCAAAATTTAAAAATCGAGTTTCCTCTATCAATCTATTCTATTGGTGAGCCTACATAAAAAAAAAACCACTGCAATCTGCAAAGAAACTAGTGTTATCACATATTTCTAGCATTATAAAATCTTGATTTACAATGAAAACCAATAGACGCAATCAGAGGTTTTCACGATTTCCCAAAGTTTGATTTTCTGTTTAATGTGATTTCGGAAACTCCCGTCCTCATTTGAATATGCGTTTTTTTAATCTGATTTCAACGCATAAACAAAATCGAAAGTGTAACAGGTATTCATTGTCTAAATATATACAAGTTAAATTTTCAAACTCACTGCACTATCTGTTGCAGTTATGGCTAAAAAAAAGGTTATATTTCAAATGTATCGAATTGTGTTATGAGTTGCTGAAAAATTCAAAACGTCGTGTTTCACACATAAAATGTTGCCATATAATTCTAATGAAACTCATGTGCTGACAGCGATGACCACCTCGGGAACTCAGCTTTCGCTTTAGAGTGTTAGTGCAATCCCGAGGGGCCCTCATGTGCTGACAGCTAAAAGTCACAAATATTAAAAATTCTGTACTTTTTGCAAGTTTATATGCAAGCGTTAAGCCAAAATTACATAACCAATAATCACCCCATGCTGACCAATATTCACCCCATGTTGACAAAGAATCATGCCGTGAATGTTGGGTGGTGATTAGCTCTCTATCTCCATAATTTATATATTCTTACAGTATTCAATTGCATACATACATATTATATATGTATTTCTCTTTCTATATAACCCTTTTAGATCATTATATAGATAAATTTCACGTTACAGTAATTTTATAAAAATATTTTAATGTCTCTAATTTTTTGCTCAAATTTTATACGTATGTCTGGTTAAAATATTTTTCCCATTAAATTATCTTGTGAACTAAAAAACGGTTTGTGTTATTGAATTATCATGAATGTGTCTATCATCCAGTATTTTTTTCCTTTGATTTTATCATTTGTATTAATAAAATGTAATAGATAATAATCACCCCATTTGCGAATGACTAAGAATCACCCCACTCTCCCATACCTCTTAAACCAACTCTCCAGCTGTTGGTCAGTCATAAGAAAGAAAACCCTTATTATTCAATAATACATTTTATTCTTCTTTAACACATCTTCCTTATACATTTTATTCCTTTCAATGTTTTTTTAAATTTTTTTTTTTAATTTAAAAATGCTTTTATTTCATTTCAAATTTAATTAATTAAGCTATTCGAATTTCAAATAATTTTAATCATGATAAATATATTTGATAACATATGCATAAATTACTAAAGCAAACAATTTAAAGCACTCAATTGCATTTCTTAAAATTATTCAAGAATGATTCAAATTTAATGTAATTTCCCATTATGCTTCGAAAGCCAGAAGGAAAAAAAATTACGATAAGGTTTTCCATTTGTTTTAAGATTTCGACGCTTTGAACCTTTTTTACTGAACTACACTAAACTCAATTTTCAAAAGAGGGTTAAGGGAGCTAGTCACTCAGCTTCCGATTTCCCTTCACTAATGTAAAGTCTATGGTTATTTGCTGCGTTCGTATATTTAAAATATCTCCTCGGGAAATTAATATTTTTAACTTCTATTTTTTGTGTACACTTCCTATAAGATGTCATTTCTACTTTCTTCTATCTTTACAAGAAGAAAGTATTGGATTCGTAAAAATTTTCGACGGATTTATACATTTTAGGGGTCAGAGATTCCGATAAATATGTTTTTACAAAATGTCTGTTTGTCTGTCTGTCTGTATGTGACACAAATTTTATGGGCGCTCTATCTCAAGAACTAATGCACGAAATTTAATAAATATTTATATTAAGTTAGTCCCTGATATAAATTGTGGCTGATTAATTTTTGGTGTAAATCGCTCAACAAGTGGCGCTGCTATGCAGCATTTTTCACGATTTTCGTTATAACTCAGTATCCAGAACTAATGCAGGGATTTTCATCAAACTTCAAATTCAATTCGTCCTTAATGTGAATTGACATTTTATGCATTTTGGTGTAAATTGGTGAACAGGTGGCGCTGCTATGCTGCATTGTTTCCGATTTTCTCAATAGTTCTATCTCAAGAAACTAATGCTTTGATTTTAAACAAATTTCTGATTCAGGTATACCTTGGTATAAATTGTGTTGTTTATGTTTTGATGCAAATCGCTCAACAAGTGGCGCTGCTATGCTGCATTTTTCAGAATTTACAGTATAGCTCTGTCTTAAGAATTAATGTACGAATTTGCATCAAACTGCAGATTCAGATATACCTTCATATAAATTAGTGCTGTTTGTGTGATTTATATAGAAGAAGGTTTTGTGATGGCCACAACATACTAGTTTTTCTTAGTTCTCAAAAGTTTTCTAAAGTAAAGGATTAATTTTATATGAAGCATTAAAATCTTACTCATAAATCACCCGCTTTTAACACGTAAAGCATTAAATTCAGTATAGATTTTAGAAATATTTTTAAAAGTAAGAAAAAAGAGACATCATTTAAGAAGAGTACAGAGAAGAAATGTGTTAAAAATATGAATTTCCTGAGAAGATAATTTTAAATATAAATGCTTCAAAAGTCTATAGACTTAACACTACGGTTGAGAATTCCGAAACTAAGTGACCAGCCACCTTAAGACCAAATTTTGACTTTTAGATATAGTATACAGTTCCAATTTATTTTGCTCTATATATGAAATATAAAAAGTAATCAAAAGATTCGTTTTAATTTTCGCAACATAAATACTTTAATTAAACGAAATTTCTTCTTATATATTTAGAAAAATAAGCATGTTTTTAAATAAATTGCTCAAACTTCATTGACATTTTAATGAATGAAGAAAAAATTGAAAATAATAAATGTTGTTATGATTTTAGAAAAATTGACAAAATAAATCTTCGAAAATGGAATTTATCCAATGCGAAGAAGGTAGTCAGAAGCAGGGATAAATATGCTATAACAAAAAATTACAATACATAAATAACAAAGTCAGGGGAGGAGAAATTATTGTGATATCACAAAAGTCTCAATTTGTCGTTAAATATGTTTGTTCGTTTTTAATGATAATCTATTTCCGATTATTATTCCATACTAATAACCTATTTAGCAATTTTTAAAATAGTTTATATAACTGTGACCATACATTTTGAACACTACTCATCATCTAGAGATTTAGGTAGCGTGAGAACTTGCACTTTACAACTGCACAGCAACCATGATATGAGAAATTTGTCTATGTGCTATGGATTGTTATCTTGTTCAAACACATAAAATGAAATGAAGTATTCAAATCCTAAAAATGTATTTACTCATCTTAAGGCATATTTAAAGCGAATCAAAGTAGATTTTGAGGTTTGCGTTTAAACTCTCCCTGCGAAAATAATAATTCATTTTCTATTGGTAAAAAAATACTTTTACATAAACTAATATCAATATGTTACATTTAGCAAACTTACAAAAATTGACGAACTAAATATAATACACTATAAATCAGAAACTAAGTGTAAAAAAATGCCACAAGACAAATATTGAAAAAGTTTTCCTAAATTCTAAAGCCGAATAAAAGCCAGTATAGTAAACATAAGGGCATGGGGTGACAGACATTTTTCAAAAAGAATTCCGGGTAACAAGTATCTAAAATTTAAAGAATTTTGTTAAGCGGTAAGGCTTCTTTGAACTATATGCATTTTATAATGCAATTATATTCGAATAGGGTAAAGTGGTCGTATTTCGTACCCCAAATCACTTTTACGCCCTAAATGTTGTAATTTTCAGTGAAAATGTACCAAATTCGGATTTTACACATATTAACTACCCTCACACTTAGAAACATAGGCAAACATTGTACAAAAAAATTTTAACAATGCGAAAAATTGTTTTTCAAATGTATCTAAAAAATGCAAAAACAAAAATGGTCCCAATTTCGTCCCCCTAAAAAATCCAATGCGCCGATGCTTAAATTATAACTAAAACAAAATTTATTTCTAATTGAGTAAGTAATTTAATTTACATTAAATAAGGCACAAAGAAATGTACCTATTATTAGTGGAAGACAAACATAACGAAACATTAGCCATTCAAACATGAGGAAAAAACCGAAAAAATTGTCATGAAAAGGTATTCCTAATTTCGTCCCCGTGAAGAAAATAAGAGATGCAAGGGGGACGGTACTTGGGACCACGTTTCCAATATGGCGGAGCTTCAGTTCCCGTAAGATGAACTCAGCGTCCTAAAACTCACTGAATGTTACTGTCAACATCTTACCTACGTAAAATGCAGGCAATGGATAAGAAATATATACTTAAAGTACAGTAAATAACGTTCTATAAAAGACGTAATAAAAACTCATGTCTTCTAAAAATAAGAAATTCGGCGTCTTTAATTTATGTATGCGTCTTGGCGAACGAAACTTTCAATACTGACCCCTTTTAACTTCCGTCCCATGTTCCGTGCGTCATAAGGTGCGACACTTTCGTAGAAGCGGAGAAGTTAAGGGGGACGAAATGAGATTACTTTACCCTACATATTTTAAAGGAATTACCAAAATATGGCTTACATTTTTATGAGTTTTTAATATTTTCCAACATAGTTGAAACATATTTAACTGCTTCTCTGCCTGTCGCCTGCATTATATACGAACTCTAGCTATCCTAAATATATTCAGATTACCATGTAATTGATATATGTAATTTGCATTTACTATGGCTATTGAAAATTAAATGTATAGCATTTATAGTTAGTGCACGGGGATCCTCAAAAGAATAACGCTGAATGGGAAATAATTATCTGTGGTGTATTTTAATAATGTTGCACTATTATAAACATTACCATATTTTTAAGAGTTTCTAATTTCGCACTGAAGCATGCTTTCTGTATAATATGTTGTATAAAACATTCATTATTCAATTAAAGTGTCATACAACAGAAATGAATCACATAATGGTTTACTTAAAAAAAAAAACAGTTTTGCTGCGTACTTTAATTGTGTTACACTAATTCAAACATAATGAACATGATATTCGTTACTGAGGTTTACTAAAAGATACTTGATGTTGAATATGACATGCATAGCACTTATTACTCCTTTACAGGAACAGACAAATGATTTCGGATACAGTACTGTGTATTACTGATAATTTTTGGAAGCGCGTTTTCATCAACATCCGATGTATCCGTTTTAACGTTTATCTAAATTTTTACATTACAGAGTTGTATAAATTCTATAGATGATATACAAAGCTACACAAAAGTTTGCGCAAACATTACTGAGTATGAGAGCAATGGTAATTGCATAAATGTGATTTTAATTGAGTTATGTATTTTCAAACTGAACTATATTTAGTGTAGACTAAGAGATGTTTTTAGAAAATAAATAAAATCACATACAGGGCCATATAATGAACAGGATACATTTCCTTCTGTGGACGATAATTTCCGTAAGTATAATTTCGGTAATTTTGAGAGCGTTTAGCCTGAAAAATTTTTGGACAATATACAGAGCTGTATTTCCGTTTATGGACAGAAATGGCGGAAGGTGAATTTTCAGTTACGGTATCCGTTTAATAACTAAATTAAAATTTAGCATACAATATAGATTATATAGAAATCAATAGGCCACATACATGGCTGCACAAAAGTGTTCAAGTACACCTCCGGCTGGGTACGGTAGTTGCTGAATTGTGCTTTTGAAATGTGTTATTAGCTTTCTAATTTTTTTTTTATTTTAGAGATATCCATATTAAAATGTGAAGTTTTACTGATGTATTCTGGAAAAAATGGAAATTGTTTCACAATCTATTTTTGATGCATCATTTTTCTTTCTTATTTATTTAGATGCTGGTTGGTATTTTTCTGTCTTATCTTCTTAAAATTAATATATCGGTTATTATATTTAACACGTTGACGGACACTTGCGTCTATAGCCGTCAAAGTGAAGTTCACTATATGGCATAATGATTGATTGAGACCAGGGTTTACATGAAAAAATATATAAAAACTAGGGGGCTCTGCCCCTGCAAGCTACGCTCACCAACCCCCTTTCAGACACCACAGAATCTAAAAACACGCTAATCTGATGGGTTTTAAAAATATTAGAGAAGATTGAATTATACTGAAAAAAGCTGTGCAGATCTCCCTGTAAACGAGTTTCCATTCAATTCCCTTTGATTGCAAAAATTTAAGGCCGAATCAGTTGCTGTTAAGACATCCAATGGTTGTTTTCGTTTTTGATTAAAGAGGATCAGTTAAACATTTGAAAAGAATCTAAAATAAAATAAATTAAGTATACTGAGTCTTTGTCTCCCGATATTTTAAAACAACCTCTATAACAATAGCCTAAGTCATGTGTCTATCATCAACAGTTTCGGGCGGACCACTTCGCTTTTTATACTCTAGGCGCCATTTTGGTACTTTAATGTTAGCCAAATACAGGTGATAAGTCTCCAAACATTATTCTATCGCCATCATTTCATCTATATTATAATAGTTCAAGTCATCAACTGCCAGAAACAAATACGGTCTGATCCCTTCGCGTTTCATTTGAAAGTTTGGCACAGATGTCATATATTGGCACGATTTTTTTCCGACGCCAATTTGGGGAAAGCATCAACATCCGTCTTACCATATCAAGCAAAATAACGATTCTTTGGCGCCAGTTATGTACACGTAGTGTATATGACATTGACGTCAGAAAAAAATCGCACCAATATGGGTCCGTATATGACATCTGTGCCAAAAGATTTCCATTTTGGTTTAAAAAATATTTTTTTTTTAGAATAAAACTACATGTTGCCATGGTCGTAAAGAATTCTTGGTACTGTTACGCTCAGCGGGTGCAAATCTCGCCAATAGCTTTTTTTCAACTGACAGTTAGAATTTTTTTTTATTTTTCGAGTGGAAATTAAAGCATTGATTTGAAGTTGAAATTAAATGTCATGGTTTGTTTCAATTTTGGCCATATGTCATATACGCACCCGCAGGTTTGACGTGATTTTTTTTTACGAAAATTTGGCGAAAACCTCGTTTTTGAATACCAGTTACATATGTATTTTTGGTACTACTTAGTTATCCCGTCGACCAAAAATCTATCGCCAAACTATAAGATTAAATGCCAATAATGGTTGATCGTAAATGTCACATTCACTTGACTTTAAGCAAGTTACACGTGTTTACGCCATCAAGCGATTTTTATTTCGACGTTTTATTTGTATATTTATAAATGTTATACCAATTTATTTGTTCTTCCGTTATTTAAAATAAAAGTTATGTAAATTTGTATAATCTGGCGAGTGGTTTGGCGATTTATATAATTTGGCGAAATTGGTCGACGTAATAACTAAGTAGTACCGTATTTTTAATTATTATCTATTATTCTCAAAAGGAAATAACAAAAAATTAATTGATAGAACAAAATAATTCATATAGTTTTAAAAAAGAAATAAAAGTAAATAAACATTTATTATTAAATAATCAACAATAGCCGGGTTACCATGTCAATCAAAATAATGCCGTTTTGGCGCCAATTAGGTACCCCGGTGCGTATATGACATCTGTGCCTAATATTTTTCTTTTAGTTTTGTTTAAAAAAAAGAAAGAAGTGAAAGCCATCAATTTTAAATGTTTCAGTGGTACTTTTCCATTATACGGACACCATTGTCGACAAGCGTAATAATTGGCGTAAAATGAAAATCACGTGAATTTAAACATATGAAAAATAAAAGAAAAGACATTGTCGATAGTAAAGTGAGCATTTTAAAAATATAACATTTGAAATTTCGGACTTTTTGAGCTATTTTGTTAAACCACAAATATATACTTAAAATAAGTGAACAAATAACTGTTATACAATAAATTAATAAAATAAAACTCATATTAAACTGCTGGCACAAAATTCAAAATCCTTTTCATGATCAGGGTTGAAATAATTGGCGCATTAGCATACATTTTGGCATGGTGTCCGTATAACGGAAAAGTATCGTTTCAGTTTTGAATGAAAGTTTTGTATTTTAAATAAAATGAATGAAAGGATTATATTTTAAATGAAATTAATGGAATATAAAAAAAATGCGACGGGAATAATGTTTGGCGATTTATTACCTGCATCTTGCTAACATAAAAATACCGAGTTCTTGTTTTCTCTATCAGAATCTTTCGATTTGGCGAAATATTGTTCAAGTAAATTGAATTTTGAATAAAAGTAACATGATACATTTCATAGCATACACTTAAGGGATGCCAAACTGGTCGCCAAATTAGTTTAAAATAATAAACCTTTCTAGAATATGAAAAAAAAATATATATCTATTATGATTAAAATTTGAGTTGCCATCATTAGAGAAAAGTATATAAAATTAGAAAAAGATTAATATTTCGAAAACTAATTCGAATTTAAAAATTCTATTACCAGTTTTGAGATCTGTGGATCAATAAGGATTTTTTGGTGTTAATTTCTTCGCAAAGTATTTCATATTTTAGGAGAAATCGCTGTGAAACAGGATCAGTTGTTTAATCAGTCGTTTCATAGAATCGTTACATAAATTCGTTTCATAATATCCTTTTCATTAGGATTTTATATATACTAGCGAACTTGCCCGGCGTTGCCCGGGTACGTCAAAAAACAGCAGGAAATACGAAAAAGCTCTGAAAATCACAATAAGATATCGCGAAAAAATTTTTAATCGCTTCTCAAATTTTGAAAATAGAAAAAAATATATATTGTGTTCGAAGATTGCATGTTGATTCCTTTCACCAATGTGGAAAAATAGTAGTAAATCGCTAAAATACACTAAAAGTCACATACAAAACACACTAAAAATCACATACAAAATTCCCGAAAAATTCGAAAATTGCTATACGAAATCCGAATAAACTTTATTGAAATGAGGGCAGAATGTACTTTAGGTGAAAAATGGAATGTCAAAAAAATGCAGCAGATCGCGAAGAAATGTAAAAATCGCATTAAAAATCACAAAAGGTTCAAAAATCACGAAAGTCAGAATGTACTATAATTGGTTAAAAGTTTCAAATCTAATTCCTTTGACCTGTGGGCTTTATTAAAATTTATGTTTTGGAAATCATGATAAGCATTAGATCATGTTATTTTTATTCGTAATTAATTTACTTGGACTCCCTTAAATATATAATTAATATAATTCCTTAAGGTAATATTAGTTTTTGTTGCATTGTTATATCTCAATTTGTTGATTTTGTGTAAGCAAGTAAACCCTATTGTTTCACAGTGGAAGTCTATGGGAATTTGGCGAAATATTAGAGATATCGCCAAATTGGCTTCCTTTTTGGCGACTCATTTTGGTCGCCAAATTTGGCAATATA
This sequence comes from Maratus speciosus, assembly GCA_963932465.1. Classification (NCBI taxonomy): domain Eukaryota; kingdom Metazoa; phylum Arthropoda; class Arachnida; order Araneae; family Salticidae; genus Maratus; species Maratus speciosus. The sequence goes on from OZ010792.1 coordinate 178,369,592, forward strand.
TTGCCACGTTGGCGACAAACTTGGCGTTATTTGGCGACAGAACCTGATCCCCTACAGTAACCCTCCTCCCCTTATACGTATGGAGATGCATACATGCTGTTCAATAATCGCATAAAAAATTCGCTAAAAATTCAAAAATTGCTGTACGTATTCCGGATAAACTTTTTTAAAAAGAGAACAAAATTTACTATATTGGGTTAAAAGAAAGAAACCGTATACTTTTTCCTAATATGGAAAAATCGAATTAATATAATCCCTTAAGTAAATATTAGTTTTTGTTGCATTAAAATATCTCAATCTGATGATTTTCTGTAAGCAAGTAATCTATATTGTTTTACAATGGAAGTCTATGGGTATTTGGCGAAATATGAGAGATATTGCCAAGTTGGCGTCACTTTTGGCAACTCATTTTGGTCGCCAAATTTGGCGATATACCGCCATGTTGGCGACAAACTTAGCGGCATTTGGTGACAGAACTGTGTCCCTCTATGGTAACCTCCTTATAGATATGGCAATGCATTAAATGCTGTTCAATAATTGAATAAAAAATTCGCTAAAAATTCAAAAATTGCTGCACAAATTCCGAATAAACTTTTTTGAAAAGGGAATAAAATTTACTATATTGGGTTAAAAGAAAGAAACCATATTCTTCTCACTTATATGGAAAAAATCGCCTCGAAACTTAAAAAAGTGCTAAAAATCGCATAAAAATTTAAATAAAAAAAATCTAATTAAAAAATCGAAAATCAGGCTTCGAGGTGCAAAATTTCATATATAGACGTACCTTTTCCCCAAATTTTGTAGCTCTACGTGCAGCGGTCTCTTCAGAACACCGTCGACACACTCACTCACTCACTCACACACAAACTTCTTTCTTTATTATTACGAGGTGGAACCCGTCGAACTTCGACGAAGGAAAATGTTTAAGAAGGAACTGTTTCATTGAATTATAATAAATCTACAAAATTAGTTACAATAGAAAATACATCTTAAATTATTAGTCTAACTCTCAAACAAATATTATTTTAACCTAAAATTAACAAAATACTATTTCTATAAAACTCAGTTGTTCAAGGCCTTTTCTACAGGGAAAATTTTATTGTTCCTACCACTATTTTGAAAATAATATATTCATACTATCTTTCTACAGCATCTTTTAAATTAAAAAAAAATGAAGATTATTGATTAATAGTTCTGGTAGGAACAATAAAATTTCCCTTATGGCATGCGACCCCTGGTTGTGAATTTTTCAAATTAAGCTTAATCGCACATGTAATCAGTAAAATATAACAGAAAACAGTTATTATGATGAAGCTGTCAGTTAAGTCTCTTATGCTTGTTTTTCCGAATCGAAACGTGCCCCACCAGTGGCCGAGAGGTTCTGCTCTCGAAGCTGGTAGACGGGAGGTACTGGGTTCGAAACCAATCGCGCCCGTCGGCCTAATCATTCGGAGTTTGCGTGGTTTCTTCGAGCCGTGGATTTTCCATTCGTAAATACGGATTAGGTTCCCTTAGAAAGACCCCCTTGGAGGGCACTTCCCCCGGACCTATATCCCCCGTGTAGATAATCGGCCGTCAAAAATCAACCCAACCCAAATCGAAACGATAGAATTTATTCTAGTTTGATAAAATCAGATTTTTTGCCCCTTTAAAATCTAAACCCGGCATCACTTTTACCTTCTCATAATCTACTTATCATATCCGTATTCAACATGTTTTAAAAAATAGTATTTTAATTTGACCATTTTAAATTCATTTTAACTCAAAACTTGATGTCACGATGGTCAAGAACACATTTGCATGTGAACAGTCGCTCTCTTAACTTCAGATACTAATCTCAATACCGAAGAATAAAAATTGCCGTAATTTATGTTTTTTAGACGCATTTGTGTTAAAATGTTTAGTATTATCAACGATATTGATCGTTTTCTTTTAAATCTGACGTCAATTTCACATACTTAAGCCTTTGCATAGTGTCTCAAAATTAGTATCAGCACTCATCCAGAAGAAAAAAAATATGGAAACTTTATAAGGAAAAATGCGTGTTTTCAAAAGCAGTATACGTCATTTTCCATTCAAAATATTTCGGTGCAATATGGCCCTAATGGGACTTTGCACCACTTAACCCTATACAATAAAATTTAAATCATAGAAAAAAAGAAAACTATATATTTTTAAAATTTTTATCAAAAAATCGCATGAATAAAGATAAATAAACGTCATTATTTTCTCAATTCTGCAATAATGAAAGCATTCTAATTATGATCATTTTGAAGAAATTTCATAAAATATTTTTTAAATTAAAATATTAAATGGATAAATAAAATTGCATTCTTTCAGCTTTCTGATACGAAATAAGTAATTTTGAAAGAATGTCACACAGTTATTTAAAATACGTTTTCTTAAAGAAAAGTGTTATATCGTTTGTAAAATATTTTTGCTATAAACTAAGAAATATTTAATTCATGAATAGAAACGAAATAAAACCAAAATTCACTGGATTCAGGCGGTATTTTTGACATAGCATGTATTTTCATGTCAATTTTTATGAGGAAAGGGTAACAAAAAAGTACAATAATCTGCTATTTTCCCTTTACTTTTAATAGAAATGGAGTACTCCTTCTGTTGCCACAATTACAAAATTGGTACTAAAAACTATAAAAAAATTAATATCTCAAAAATAAATTGAGATACTGCTTTCGAACAAAATGCATTTAAAAGTACATTTTCCCCCCTATACGACGGTATAAAAACTGAAAATGTGCGATGTGTAGAAGTTTAAAAATTTTCAGTAGCGAAAATTGCAAAACGAAAATTCATTTCAAATTTGAAGTGTTGCCATTCGCAGAATGACGTATGCGTTACGCACAGCTATGTTTGTCCTTTATAATATAGATAGATAGATTCATCGGGAATTTTTTTTAAATGGATATTAGCCGTAAGAAAATGATGAACTATTTATTTTGTTTTAAGGGCATACGGATTAATCTTTCGTAATCGAGCTCGGCGAGATATAGATAAATTTAAAAAAAAATTCATGCTGTAAAATTGTGTTGAAAACCATAGACAATCAGTAAACTGAGATAAAGTTTGCAAATAAATTCCATTTGAAAAAAAAAAAAATCCTATTTGGTGATCTAAAAATTTTAATTGTACGATTACAATTATATTAGATTTGTGTGGGTTTTTTTTAATATTATTTTTTAATTTGTTTATAAAAGAAGTTTTAATTTCGTTAATTTGTCTTTCACAAATATGTGAGATTGGTGTTTTTTTTAATATTATTCTTTTATTTGTTTATAAAGGAGGTATTAATTTCGTTACGCAAAAATAGTCAAACAAATGCTGAACAATGTTTTGGCTTTATGTGCAAAATGTTTATTATTATTATGTATTGAAACCGGCACGTGATAAGATAGGCTTTTAAAAAATCATGCTTAGAAATTATTTTAGAAAAGATAATACATCAGTCAATTAAGATACCGTTTTTAAACAAATTGCATTTGAAAGTAATTTTTTCCCTATGCGACGAAATTTGAAAATGTACGATGGTCAGAAGATTAAAAAATTACAGTAGCGAAAATTTCAAGAGCGAAATTTGATCGTGAAGTGTTGCCATTCGAAAATGACGTTAGCGTTATGCAAAGATACCTTTGTTCTTTATAATATAGATACTTAATCAGTAAAATATAATAAAGATCAGTTATTAAGATGTGGTTATCAATTGAGGCCCCTATACTTGTTATTCCGGAATGCCAAACAGCAATTTTCACTTTCTCAAAATTTGCATACGCACTTCTCAATTCCATATTCCTCTTTTTAAAAAATATATATATTTTGTTTGATCATTTTAAAATCTTTCAAAATGACAATCGAATTTCAATGATTTTGAAATATTATATGCAAGGCGAGTGCTTCTCTCAGGAATAATTTCCATGTATTAATATACATTTTAAAATAATTGTAACTCAAAACGTGAAGTCACGATTGTCAGCAACATCTTTTATGTGAACACACGCACTCTTTACTTGATATTCTAATCTCAATGCCGGAGAGTAAAAATTTCCGTAATTTATGTTTTTTAGACGCATTTGTGTTAAAATGTTAAGTTTTATCTAAGAAAATTATCGTTATTTTAAACATGACTCCATTTTCACCTAAATAAGCATGTCGCCTTGTGTCTGAAACTTAGTATCAGTTCATATGCAGAAGGAAAAACAATATTGAAAAGTTATGTGGAAAAATGCGTGTTTTCAAAAGCAGTATGTCATTTTCCGTTATTATGCCCCTAATATAATATCATGCTTCTAATGGGATTTTGCGCCACTAAACCCTGTACAAAATTTTTTTTCAACAATTTTGAATTTTTATCAGAAAATTGCATGAATAAAGATAAAAATACCTCATTATTTCTCTATTGTCTGCAATAATAAAAGCTATCTAATTTTCACCATTTTGAAGAAATTTCATAAAATGCTTTTAAAATTATGTGCGGATTTAAAAAAAGTGCGGATATTTAAAAAAAAAAAAAAACAAAAAAAACAAAAAAAAAAACAGATAGTGCGATCGCATTCTCAAATGAACAGATTTCAGATAAAATATATATATATATATATATATATATATATATTAGTAAAATTGGTTCAGCAGAAAGATCAGAGCAGATGACTAAAAAACACACTTGTGATTTAAATATATAGATTATATAAAATTATGAAAAATTAAATAAATCAAATTATGTTATTTTGATAAAATTACAGTCGAATGTCCTAAAGAATACCATTACAATTTTATTATTCGATAGAATATTGGACAAAATCTTCAGGAGTAGGATATTATTTTAAGCCTCGAATTATTTGTTTGCTTGTCTAACTCGGCGAAGCGAATCCATCCAGGCGAGAATCATCAATTTCTGTTATATAATTCGCTATTATTTGCATGTCACTTCTCTTTTATAAAGGCACTCTAAATTTTTGTAAAACATTGCGTTTTATCAGTGTGTGATTTCGATTGCATTATTTTCAAAAGTGAAGCATTTTCACCTATGAAGAATTTCAAAGCAGCTGGGCTGTGAAAATGACGCACTTCTACAAAACATAATTCAGGTTTAAGAATTAAAACACACGCTTTTTGATAAAATGACGTCAATTGCATCCGCTAAAGCAATTCACTTTTACAATCCAGTCTTACTTCCTCTATATAAAAGTATGCATATGACGTCATTATCACGGAATATAAGACAGTACTCTTGTATTTTAATTTACACTTTTTTTTTTCAGGTTTTATGAGGAAATGGCAACAAAAAGATGCAGTATCTCCTATTTTCGACTATTTTCCGTTTACTTTCAATAGAAATGGGGTACTTTTGTTGCCACGATTAGAAAAATGGTATTAAAATCTACAAAAAAAATTAATATCTCAAAAATAAATTGAGATACAGCTTTCAAACAAATTGCATTTAAAAGAACGTTTTTTTCCTTATACGACGGTGTAAAAATTTAAAATGTGCGATGTTTAGAAGTTTAAAAATTTGCAGTAGAGAAAATTGCAAAACCAAAATTTCATTTTAAATTTCAGAGTGTTGCCATTCGCAAAATGACGTATGCGTTACTCACAGATATGTTTGTCCTTTATAATATAGATATTGCGCGTTAAAATACTTTTAAACTATGAATTTGAATGGTGCGTAAGTAAATATAGAGAATGTAAAAATAACATGCAGTTTAGATTTTATGGGGGGAAATTTTATGATGTGACAAAGCGAAATCCTTTTTACTGATTTTTCATCCCATAAAAAAAAAAAAAATAAAAAAAAAAAATAAAAATAAATAAATAAATAAATAAATAAGAGCTTCAATCGATAACTTCAACGTAATTACTCATCTTGATTACGTATTCTAATACAGTTTAATTTTTCAATAATTTAAGCAGTTGAAGTTATAGTATTTAGGTAATTTTAGGTTAAAAACATTATTTGTTTTAAGAGTTAGACAACCAACGAAGGATGAATATTTTATTACAATTATTTTTGTAGGTTTATTATAAATTCGATCTAACAGTTACCTTCTAATTATTTTAATTCGTCGAATTTTGACGGCTTCCAACTCATTGTCATTAGAGGCTAAGTTTGCACAGATATGTTTGTTCTTTATAATATAGATAGGGTAGATAAGTAAAAGCTTAACTTTACGTACATTAAATAATAAAAAATTTAGTTTTGAAATACTGGTGCCTATTTAGGAATTTTAATTAAGTGAACTTCGCTTTGACGGCTATAGACGCAATTGTCCGTCAATGTGTTAATTAACTTTGTCTGTATTGGATTTTATATATTGTTAGGGAATACGTATTAATTGTATTCTTACAGTATTAATTCATCTAGAAATTGAAGCACATAAATTAATGTCTGAATTCATTAAAGGTACATACAAAGAACGAAATTTTTATCTCAGCTTTAAAAACAATGAATACAATACACACACTACAAGTGAAAAATTTGCCTCTGCGGGGATTCAAACTTGGCACCACAGTGTACCGCGATGTTGTCTAACTACTAAAGTTAAATTGCCGCTATCCTATCTGGACAATTTGTCATTTTTAAACCATGTTGCGAACGTCACCGGCCGGAAATCAGGCAGCACTGGGTGACTGGACATCGATGAATAAATTACTATTCCATCGATATACAATATATATTAAAGCACATAAATTAACGCTTAAATTCATTAAAGGCACACATAAAGAGCCTTTGTATTTCAATGGAATACGAGGGCGATCCAGAAATAAGGTTCCCATCCAATTTACAAATAGAAAACATTATTTATTGTCATAGAAATTTACATCGTTGGAAAGAAAAAAGTTTGCTCTATTCCTCTACATAATCGCCATCTTTTTCTATGCATTTTTGTAGACGGTGCTCCAATTTTAGTGTTGATTCTAGAAAAAAAGGGCCGCCGGGCGGGAAATTTTCAAAAAAGGAGCACTATTCTAAAAAAGGGGTGCATTATTCTAAAAAAGGGTACATTTTTTCTAAAAGAGAATACTATTCTAAAAGGAAATACTATTCTAATAAATATATTAAATTTTAAAAATCAAAAAACCCGACTGCGTAAAAAGTGAACTAATTAATTATTTCCAATCAATATGAAACTATTTTTTATATTACTTAACTTTTTTTTTTTATTATTTGTATTGTTGACTTTTAAATTGTGTTTAATTATTAGTTCCTATATACAAACACTGTTTTGATTAGGCCTATAGATGTCCATTAAGAAGGTTAGAGTTACAGCAAAGGTAGAGATCCGAAGTACACAACTTCCAAGTTGTGTAATATTTAAACGGGGCTTCTGAGTGCAAATTGGTCAATGAAAGATCGTCTTCATTTTGAAAGACCTATCCAATGATATGCCACTCCATAGGGTATGTAAAAAAAAAAAAAAAAAAAAAATCGTCTCTACCACCATTTTGTAGTTTGCGGCGTCATTTTGAATTTATAAAAACAAAACCTATCCTATAACCATCGGAAGGTTAAGACGAATCGATAGAAACCTCATTCATTAAAATCCATTCAGCTGTTGGGATATTTCGAGGGTATAAAGAAATCCACATACACAGATACGCGTGAAACACATAACCCTTCTTTTCAGTTGGGTAAAAAAGGACACATTTGTACCTTCTTCACAAAACAATATTTTGAACTGGTTTGTTTAGAGTCCTTAAAATTTGCGATATTTCCCCGGGATCAATTGGATTGCCACGGGGCGCATAGAAAGTGCTAAAAGGGGCAGCCGGGAGGCAAAAAAGATATAAAAAGGGCCGCCAGGCGCTGCGCCCTGCTAAAACGGCTTAGAGTCAACACAAAATTTTTGTATCCCAGTGTCGTGAACTCCGCCGCCAACCCGTTGAGGAAGCGTTTCAGCTCTTCTTTGACGTCATGGTCTCTCCGGAAGTGTTAGCCACCCAAATGTTCCTTTAACTTGGGGAACAAGTGATAATCACTAGGTACGAGCTTCGATAACCGCCTCCGAAACTCACGGTCTTCCACTCCATTCTTCATAGCAGGCTTCCTTCCAACCAGCACTAAATTCCCTGCTATACTTTTGGACATGTTGAACGGACATACACTTCTCGCCATACACTTCTTTCAACTGATGAAGAATATCAACGGGTGGAGTCCCTTTGGCATGCAAAAAGCGAATTACGGGACGAATCTCGTACTTCGCGGGATCAACATTGGGAAATTCCATCTCAGATGGCTGCTGAGCCAAGAATGAGCGGCGCAGCAAAGCACGGCTGTGGGGAGCAAGAGTGCGGGAACAGCCGCGTACAGTGATGTTGCCGTATTTTGCCTCGAACCTTCCCGTGGATCTGGAGATCTTTGGGAACCTTACTTCTGGATCGATCCTCGTAGTAATTTATTTATCGTTGTACAATCACCCAGTGCTGTTTGAATGGTAGCCGGTGACGTTCTCAACATGGTTTAAAAGTGAGGAATTGCCAAACTAGGATATCGTCAGGGTAGCTTAGTGCGCAGTGCAACAGCATAGTATGCTGTAGTCCTACGTTCGATTCTTAGTGCCGGCTAAGTTTTCACTCGAGATGCGTCTATTGTATTTAACCCATTAGTGTCTGATTTTTTTCAACACAATATTGTGCTTAATTATACTAAATGTTATAAAATGAACGTAAAAAAATTACCTTTGAAAAAAATAGTTATTTAACTTATAGAAATCTAAACGTCCCAATTTTGGGGCACTAGACACGAAATGGTAGGGGTTTCCTCCGTTACTGTCTATGCATTAAATCTATGTTTTATGCTATTTATCTTGTTACAAAAAGGTTCTATGCCATTCGGGTTATTTCTTTACTGTAAAATTGTGTTTATTTTATAAGAGTTGGTGAGCTTGGTTCAGCTCAAGAACAAGACCCCTATTCCTCCCCAGCCTTAGCCATTGACATAGTTAAAATTTATAACATGCCGTTATGATGTGCACTAATTTAGTATCTGACATCCTGAGGTTACTAATATATTTAGTAATATACATATCTATACTATATAAGTTGGATAGAGTAGTTTACGGATTAATTTTGAATAGCTCGAATTTAAATTAGTCGAAAAGAAATATGAAATTATGACAAAAAATGGGACTTAACAGAATTAAATTCACGATTCGATTTTTAAACAAAACTGTGATTTTAGTTAGAATTTAGAATTAAATTTAAATTTTCGTTACTTACCCCATTTTCCCAGAAATTCAGGCAGACACTTACAATAAAGGAGCAGCAGGATAGATAACACGACACAAATTTATTATAGTGCAAAGAACTGATATAGACGCAAGTATATTGTAGATTCTAGTTGAATGCACTTATAAATGTTCGAATCCCGTTGAGCTGGTCAAATTAGGAACACTTTCGATTGAATTCTTGACTTGTCATTTAAAAACGACGAATTACATAGTAAATGAATATAGATGAATAACTTTCTTACTCCGCGTCGAATAATAAATATTAGACTCAAAGAATAATACACGCCTTAGCATAATTCCTTTTCACCGTTCGAATACCGAATGTTTTTTTGAGAATGTACCTGTAAAGGCTGACGTCACGCTCTTACGTCAGTTGCTCGGTTGCCAAGGTAACGAGTTTTTTCACTTGACAATCGTACTGATCGTCCATAACCTCCGGGAGCCCGGCGTGGACTTCGGGTAAAGCAGCAATCTGCTGAATCGGACGCTTGAATGTACCTTCATTGGAACGGATAGTCACAACTCTGACCACACCGTCAACACCAGGATGGATGTTTTCGACCACGGCTGATTTCCAATGAGTTGGATGAATTGAAGATTCTTTTACCAAGACTAGTTGACCAATCTTGATAATATGATTGCCCTTTTTCCATTTATGCCTTAAGGACAATGTTTGGAGATAATCTTTAGTCCAGCGTTGCCAGAAATTATCCCGAATCTTGGTGCAGAGTTTCCACCTGGAAGAGCCATTAATACATGGATTATTATGTGATGACATGTCAGGTAAAGCAAGTAATGGATCACCAATAAGGAAATGTCCTGGAGTTAAAACGGATAAGTCATTAGGGTCTGTTGATAAAGGAATAAGTGGACGAGAATTTATACATGCTTCAATAAGGCATAGGGTTGTGGATAGTTCCTCAAAAGTCATAAGAGTACCTTGGCATGATTTGGTTAGATGCCGTTTGGCTAGCTTTATGGAAGACTCCCATAATCCTCCAAAGTTTGGACCATAAGGAGGTATTAAATGCCAAATAATTTAAAGTTGTGCACAAAAGTCTTGGACTTTTGATTCTTTGAGAATTAGGAACAGTTTTTTAAGATATGAGGCTGCACCAACGAGTGTTTTACCGTGTTTTACCGTTATCAGAATAAATGTCTGTTGGATGTCCTCGGCGTGATATGAAACGGTGTAAAGTGCATATAAAGGCTTCGGTGGTAAGTTCTGAAACTAATTCAATGTGTACTGCTTTGGTACACATGCATATAAAAAGACAGATATAGGATTTAAAAGTAGTTGACTTCCGTTTATGTTGGCATTTTGTGATGATTAGTCCTGCAATATCAATCCCTGTGCGCTGGAACGCTCTACAAGGATTAATTAGTGAAGAGGGCAATTCACCCATGATTTGAGTAAGCGGTTGGGTAGATATTCGAATGCAACGGATACACTTTCTTAATTCTTTCTTAACTGTTGATCTGCCATCTGGTATCCAAAATTTTTGACGAATTAAGGAAAGAACTTGATCAGGACCCGCATGCAGACTATAGAGATGGAAGTACCTGATAATAGCTTCTGTTAAGGGATGGGTTTTAGGGATAAGCATTGGATGTTTGGAATCGAATGACATGGTGTTGTGTTTGCTGAGGCGTCCACCAACTCTCAAAATATTATCTGCGTCGAGAAAGATGTTTAAAGAAAGCAATTTACTGGATGTTGGTAGTGGTTTGTGTTGTTTAAGTAGATTAATTTCATCAGAAAAGGTTGACTGTTGTAACCACATGATGACAGTTTTACAAGTGTTGTTAAGTTCAACTGCATTTAATGGCCCTTTCCTTTTTAAATGGAATTTTGTGTTATAGGCGAATATTTGAATCCAAGCAACTACTCGGATTACTTTTGTATATGAAGAAAATCTGGTGAGAATGTCTACATCGGTTTCTCGTTGATTTATTAAACAAGAACTTTCGGTGGGTAAAGACTCAACTGCAAAGTTTGAAGTTGGAGATGGGTCATCAACGAAATGATTAGAAGACTTGTAGAGCCAAGTAGGCCCAGACCACCAACATTCGCAATCTTTTAACTGATAGGGATATAGACCCCGTGTTGTACAATCGGCTGGATTATGTTTACCAGGAATATGATGCCAATGTTGAATTGAGGTCAAATCTCTGATTTTATTGGCACGGTGAAGCACGAATTGGTTGCCTTTGGTTGGAGGTTTCAAAATCCAGCTTAATGTAATGGTCGAATCGGTTCACAAGAATGTTTCGTGGATAGCGTTAGGTAATGCATCTTGCACAACTTGAATAAGGTTTGCTAGCAAAAGAGCTGAAGATAGCTCTAATCTTGGCAATGTTATTGCACTGGCGGGCGCTATTCTTGTTTTAGCAGCGACTAGCATTACCGTGACAGGATTAAAAGTTTTGAAATATACAACCGCCGCGTATGCAAGTATAGAGGCATCACAGAAGTCATGGAGTTCGAATGGTGATGATGTGCTGAAATTCATAAATCGTGGAATGTGCATAGAATTAAAAACATTTATTTCAGAATGGAATCTATTCCACGTCTCTAGAATAACTGAGGGGAGAGGATCATCCCACTTCAAGTCTGCCTTCCACACTTCTTGCAATAACATTTTCAACATAACAATGGAAGGTGACAAAAGACCCAAAGGATCATAAATGCCAGCGATTACGGATAATAATTGACTTTTAGTCTTTACTGTAGGTTTTTCTACAACTTGTACATGCAGGGAATCTCTTTCCTGGTTCCACTCTAACCCTAGAAAACTTTGAGATGAATTTGGATTGAAAGAATGGGTTAAGTTACTTGCCTTTAAAGAATGTGGCAAACTATCATCTTTTGCTATACTGGCAGCGACAGGAAAATTAATTTTTTTCCTCATCACAAACTTGTTTATTTTGCCGAATTGAATTGTGATACAGTTCTTTAGCTGCATCCGATTTAATAAACTCCTTAGCTTGAGGAACAGACTCTGAGTTGAAAAAATCAGTCATGTCTACTGAATGGCAGACCACGGTCGTGGCCGGTTTAGACGAATAGGGTACTGGACCACTTAGAATATATCCCAGTTGAGTTGGGATTGCAACGGGTTCAACAGATTGTCCAAAAATGGGTGACCCTAATAACAGATGTGCAAAAACATCTGCTCCTAGCAGAATGTCGATTGACTTGGAGATATGAAACTCAGGATCCGCCAGCTGTAAGTTTGCCATGTGCGGCCATGAATGCCTTTCAAGCCTGAAGTTAGGGAGTGGGGTAGTAACCTGATTGACTACAAGGGCTTTTAAAGAATTGTAATTATTTTCAAAATATGGCAAGTAATTAAATTCAGAGAAATTTAGGCAGGTTTCAGCCGAAATGCCATTTATACCTACAAGCCTATGGTTCGTTCTGCCAACAGGCAAATTCGATCTTTCTACACAATATTTTGAGATTAAAGAATTTTGAGAAGCATTGTCAATAAGTGCTCTGCACTGAATAACACTACATGTGCTAGATTTTACATTAATAAGAGCGGTAGATAATAGGACATTATAATTCTGCAAAGATGAATGACACTGCGCACTATTAGAAACAGAAATATCTGGTGTATTATCATTAACGAACTCTCTATTAGTTTGACTAGTCGTATACACATGTAATAATGTATGATGCATTTGGGAACAATTTTTGCATTTAACATTAATTCTACACTGCCCTACTTGATGGTTTTGTCTAAGACAATTTTCACATAATTTGTTTAAATGAACAATTTTCCACCTCTCCTTCACTGGTTTTGAATTAAATAAAGGACATTTGAATAACGCATAGCTTTCATTACATAATAGGCAGTTATTACCATTCCTAACAAACGCGCTGTTCATTACGTTGGTTTTGACTCGACTAGCATCTAGAGGCTTTTTTGCGAAATTGAATTTAGACTCTACTTTAGTGCATTTTGACTCCTCTACACTTCTAGCTTCCCGCTCAATAAATTTTCGAAATAAATCCATATCCGGTATTTTATCATTGTCTAACAACAATTCCCATCTTTGTTTGAGAGGCTGATCTAATTTATTCAACATAAAATTTATTAATATTAAATCACTCAAAGCATTAGATTCTAATACCAAAATTTTCAAATTCAGAATTGCTTCATTACTTGTATCTAGCAATTCTAACAAGGATTTTGAATTACTAGCTTTAATAATCTTTATCGAAAATATTTTATTTATTTGACTTAAAGCCAACTGTCTTTTATTTTTACCGACTTCGAAAAAAGGAGGAGGTTATCAATTCGACGCGTATGTATGTTTTTTTTTTTTTTATGTATGTTCACAGATTGCTCCGGAACTTTTTGTCCGATTTATGTGATTTTGGTTTTAATTGAAAGAGGATACTCTCGAATTGGTACCACTTCCGTTTCATCGAAATTGGTTGAGTAGTTTTTTAGTAATTCAACAAAAACCAATAGAATAAAGGATTTTTCGCAAATTATCTTTCATTGTTGTAACCGGTTTTTCATTCATAAGCATAAAGCTATGTATTCATATGCGTTATCGCCAAGTTGTCGCCAGACTTGGTGCCATTTGGTGAAATATCGCCAAATTTGGCGACCAAAATAAGTTGTCATAAATGAAGCCAACTTGGCTGTAACTGACTAATTTGGCGATATTCCCATTCAAATTCACTAATGGATCTTCTCCAATATGTTTCTTCACAATTTCTAATCGGCAGTCATATTTACAATTCTCAATTGCCAACCATTATTTAAAATGCTAAATAATACAGAAGCAAACTAAATTAATACATGAAAACATCTGAATTGTATCAAGAAATGAGAACATGTAAATTTTAATCAGATTGCGCGATAAAAACAAAAAGTGCGCTTTTTACTTTGCAGTAGTTTTTGAAGTCGGTTTTATTTTTGGTAAAAAAGTTTATATATTATTATTTTCGAAAAACAAACTCACTTTCATTTTTCATTTCTTTAAAATCCTAAATAACATAAAAAAAACTTACGATAAAAGAACCTGTGCAAGCAGAATAACAAAAAAATTTTACCTATCATTATCATATCTTTGATTCAACAAATCCCAACACTGAACAAAATTTTCTGCTTTTAAAGAAAATCCTCGAATTAATTTTGCGGCATGTCCGCGAACAGAAGAATGTAAATATTGTAATTTCTCAATATCAGATAAATTTTCATTCCCCAAAATCGTAGACTGAAATAATTCTTTAAACGAAATCCATTGTTCCGAATCGCCGTAAAAATGGGGAAGATCGAATTTGGGTAATTTAACTTGCGAATAATTCTGTTTACTTTGAGTTTCTACACGGATTTCCGTCGGAGAATCAGCTTTAGTTTTCTCCTCTAAATCGACTAACAGATCACAAATAATTCCCCGATACTTCAAAAAGGTATCCAAATTCTCATTATTTTCTTTCGGCGAAAGTTTATCAAATGCTTGCGCAAGAGTATTTTCATAAGAAGATATTTTCGATTTCAAAACTTTAATTTTTGCCTGCTCATCTGAATTCGCATTTTGAACTTTATCCTTAATTACATCTATTTCCTTACAAATTCGCTCAAAATACAGCTCCTGTTTAGTTTGTTTAGTCATTTTTAATAATTACAAATAAACAATATAAGAAATGAATAACATAAAAAAACGAAAATTACACAATCTCATACAAAATGCACCATAATATACAAAATATAAAAAACAAACAAGAATTGAACAAATAAGCACAACCGTTTTTACTTTTTTTTTACGTTACATCTAGCACAGATAAATTAATTGACAGGCTACGACTTAAGAACAGATTCCATCGTAGCTCCGGCTCGACGATCAAAATTTATGGATAGAGTAGTTTACGGATTAATTTTGAATAGCTCGAATTTAAATTAGTCGAAAAGAAATATGAATATTATGACAAAAAATGGGACTTAACAGAATTAAATTCACGATTCGATTTTTAAACAAAACTGTGATTTTAGTTAGAATTTAGAATTAAATTTAAATTTTCGTTACTTACCCCATTTTCCCAGAAATTCAGGCAGACACTTACAATAAAGGAGCAGCAGGATAGATAACTCGACACAAATTTATTATAATACAAAGAACTGATATAGACGCAAGTATATTGTAGATTCTAGTTGAATGCACTTATAAATGTTCGAATCCCGTTGAGCTGGTCAAATTAGGAACACCTTCGATTGAATTCTTGACTTGTCATTTAAAAACGACGAATTACACAGTAAATGAATATAGATGAATAACTTTCTTACTCCGCATCGAATAATAAATATTAGACTAGATTAGGTTCGAATCCTGGTCCGGACATTTTTCGCCCAGTTGGAAATTTACATTTAATAAATATTAGACTCAAAGAATAATACACGCCTTAGCATACTTCCTTTTCACCGTTCGAATACCGAATGTTTTTTTGAGAATGTACCTGTAAAGGCTGACGTCACGCTCTTACGTCAGTTGCTCGGTTGCCAAGGTAACGAGTTTTTTCACTCGACAATCGTACTGATCGTCCATAAGTAATTATGAATCCTTAAGTGTAAATATATTTTAATTATAAATTCGAAAACAATGGTTTTAGTCGTATTTTCACCGTTGCTGTCTATGCATTAAATCTAAGTTTTATGACATTTATTTTGTTAGAAAATGGCTATTTATCATTCGGCTTATTATTTGTCTATAAAAAATTCTTTGTTATTACTATGGGGGGGGGGGGAGCGCTAGGCTCAGCTCAAGAACACTCGATACGAGATCCCCTCCCCAAACTTTGACATTGGCGTATTAAAAATATTTATAGTCAAAATTTATAATAATCAAGAATTACAAATAGAGTATGTATGTCGTAGGCTAATTGAGAAATCCGGCTCTTTGCAAACAGCTTAGGCTGTTTGCATATATACTCGCATATAGGACGACCCCCTAACTTTCGAATGCAAAAAAAAAAAAAAAAAAAAAAAAAAAAAAAACTCGCGTATAAGTCGACCCCCTAACTTTTTACTTTAATTTTGCATAAAATCAAACCAAAGATTTCACATGTTATTGCGAAAGTGTAGTAAGTAAACAAAACAAATAATTGAAGTATTTTTAATAATGAATTATTATTATTTGTATATTTTATACATTATTTTATTATTTATACACATAAAAATCTGGTATTTTGCAGTATTTGAAGGTTGTTGTTTCTGCTTCTTTAGCTTTTGTAAATGACTCACGTATAAGTCGATCCCCCAATTTATTTTCAGAAAATTATCAGAAATTCCTCGACTTATACGCGACTATATATGGTATATATATTAGTAAACATATTAGTAACCTCAGGATGTCAAATACTAAACTGGTACAAAATTTAACGGTATGATATAAATTTTTACTAAGCCAATGACTAAGAGTGAGTACGGGTGGATGTCTTGTTCTTGAGACGAGGTCTGCCCTCCTCCCTCCTATAGTAATAACAAATACATCTTTATAGCCAAACTAGGGGGCTCTGCCCCCTGCAATCTACGCTCGCCAACCCCCGTTCAGACACCGCAGAATCTAAAAACACGCTAATCTGATGGGTTTTAAAAATATTAGAGACGATTGAATTATACTGAAAAAAGCTGTGCAGATCTCCCTGTAAACGGGTTTCCATTCAATTCCCTTTGATTGCAAAAAATTAAGGGCGAATCAGTTGCTCTTAAGACATCCAATGGTTGTTTTCGTTTTAGATTAAAGAGGATCAGTTAAACATTTGAAAAGAAGCTAAAATAAAATAAATTAAGTATACAGAGTCTTTGTCTCTCGGTATTTCAAAACAATCGCTATAACAGTATCCTAATTCGTGTGACTATCATCAGCAGTTCCAGGCGGAGCACTTCGCTTTTTATACTCAAGGTGCCATTTTGGTACGTTAATGTTAGCCAGGCACAGGTGATAAATCGCCAAATATTATTCTATCGCCATCATTTCATCTATATTATAATAGTTCGTCATCAACTGCCATAAACAAATACGGTCTGATCCCTTCGCCGTTCATATGAAAGTTTGGAACAGATGTCATATACGTCCCATATTGGCACGATTTTTTAACGACGCCAATTTGGGGAACGCATCAACAGCATAAACAACAACATCCGGCTTACCATATTAAGCAAAATAACGATACTTTGGCGCCAGTTAAGTGCCCGTTCCGTATATGACATTGGCGTCAGAAAAAAATCGCGCCAATGTGGGACCGTAAGATTTCCATTTTGATTTAAAAAAAAAAATCGAATAAAACTACGTAAAATGTACAATGATTGCAAAGAATTCTTGGTACTGGTACGCTAGCCGGATGCAAATTTCGCCAATAGCTTTTTTTCAACTCGCCAGTTAGCATTTTTTTTTCGAGTGGTAATATTTGGCCAGTTGATATATACGCACAGCAGGTTTGGCGTGATATTTTTTTTTTTTTTTTTACGAAAATTTGGCGATAACCTCGTTTTCAAATACCAGTTACATATGCATTTTTGGTATTACTTATTTATCCCGTCGACCAAAAATCTATCGCCAAACTATAACATTAAATGACAATAATGGTTGATGGTAAATGTCACATTCACAGTACTTTAAGCAAGTTACACGGGTTTACGTCATCAAGTGATTTTTATTTCGACTTTTATTGGTATATTTATTAATGTTATATTAATTTATTTGTTCTTTTATTACTTAAAATAAAAATTATGTCAATTTGTATAATTTGGCGAGTGTTTTGGCGATTTATATAATTTGGCAAAATTGGTCGACGGAATAAGTTATTTTGTATTATTTTCTAAAGGAAATATAAAAAAAGTAATAATTATGGAACAAAATAATTTATATAATTTATAAAAAGAAATAAATGTAAATAAACATTTATTATCAAATAAACAACAATAGCCGGATTACCATGTCAACCATTCCTGAAATATGAACAAAAAATATCTGTTTGATTAAAATTTGAGTTGCCATCATTACAAAAATGTATATAAAATTAGAAAAAAAAAATAATTTTTCGAAAAGTAATTCGAATTTTAAAATTCTAATAACAATTTTGAGATCTGCGGATCAATGCTGAGTTTTGGTGTTAATTTCATCGCAAAGTATTCCATATTTTAGGAGAAATCGTTTGAAACATAATCAGTTGTTTAATCAGTCGATTCATATGTCCGTTTCATAAATTCTTTTCATATATCCGTTTCATAAATTCGTTTCATTAGGATTTTATATATACGAGTTGGAACCCCTCGAAATTCGATGAATTTAAAATGTTTCGAAAGAAACTGTTAGATCAAATTTATGATAAACCTACAAAAATAATTCATCTTACATTGGTTGTCTAACTCTTAAAACAAATAATATTTTTAACCTAAAATTACCAAAATGTCATTTCAACAAACTTCAACTGCTTAAATTATTGAAAAATTAAACTGTATTAGAATACGTAATCAAGATGAATAATTATGATGAAGTTATCGATTGAGGATATTACGTTTGTTTTCACGGGATGAAAAATCAGTAAAAAGGAATTTTCTTTGCCACATCATACAATTTTCCCCCATAAAATCTAAACTGTACGTTATTTTCACATTCTCAGAATTTACATACGCACCACTCAAGTTCACAATTTAAAAGTATTTTAACGCGCAATAGATTATTAATGAATGTATTTCCAAACTTAAAGTCACGTTTGTCCGATACAACTTTGTATGTGAACATTCTCACAGACTTTAAGTTCTAATCTCAGTAACCGCGATAAAAAATTCCGAAATTTGTCTTTAGTTGTCATAGTATTGGTCAAACATTTAGTTTTATCAAAAAAAAATGATCGTTTTGTTTTAAATATGACATCACTTTTACTCACTGAATCATTTTGCCTAGCGTCTCAAACTCAGTATCAGCGTAATGTAAAAATATTGAAATGTAACTGATTTGTGAAGAAGAATGCGTGTTTTTTGAATGGCTGACGTCATTTCTATTCAAAAATTATAAAAAAACTTACTTTTATTTGTAATGTGAAAATGGCATCAATAAGGATATAATCAATAAAAATAAATAAACCATGACTATTTTCCCTTTACTTTTAATAGAAATGGTGTACTTCAGTTGCCACAATTACAAAATTGGTACTAATAGCTATAAAAAAATTAATATCTCAGAAATAAATTGAGACAGAGCTTTCAAACAAATTGCATTTAAAAGTACATTTTTCCCTATATTACCGAGTCAAAATTGAAACTGTACGATGCTTAGAAGTTTAAAAATTTGCAGTAGCGAAAATTGCAAAACCGTAATTTCATTTCAAATTTCAGTGTGTTGCCATTCGCAGAATGACGTATGCGTTACGCAAAGATATGTTCGTCCTTTATAATATAGATAGGGTAGATAATAATCCGAATGATATGCAACCATTTTGTAACAAAATAAATGGCATAAAACATAGATTTAATCCGCATAGTGTAACGGAGAAAACACCTACCCTTTCGTGCCTAGTGTCCCAAAAATATGACGATATATAAAAGTTCAAATTTGAGCAAAAATGTTGAAATCTGAAAAAATCCAAAAATATGTAATCTAAAATAATGTTTCGTCATGTAAATAATACAGCTTATAAAATAATTGATAAAAAAAAATATGTCTTACCTTTTCTTAAGCGCGATTTTATTTCAAGAAAATCCAACTTTGTGCTACAACAAACATTTATTTCACCTTTATATTCTTAAAAATGCGCTGCCTTTTATCAATAAATATTGAAATCAAATACTAAGGATATATTTTACAAACTTTTAAAGGATATGATAATTCCATTTTTGTTTGGATTTTTTTTTTTTTTTAAGAAAACATCCCAGAATTAGGACACCAGGCACAAATGGGTTAAGTCTGAAAAAAATTGTCTTTACGCGTATTTAGGAATTTTTAATCTGATAATAGCTTTTTCATAAGTTAGCAAGTTACTGTTTTATTTAGATGCATCTGGGTCGTAATTACTGTACTGTACTAATTGTAATTTTATTTGTATTATATGTAATTATATTTTTATTTAATGTAATTGTATTTGTATTATGTGTAATTATGTTGTAATCGTGCTGTGACTTCTGTGACAGAATGCCTTGCGAACATTGTGTCTGTGCCTTTTATACACCTTCCGGTCAGGAACCTACGTAGGTGCTCTGTGCTGTGTTGTTTTGAGTAATCAACAGGAAATAAATAGAGAAGAGTTCAAATGCAGGACTAAGTTAAGATTTTTTTTTTAATTGGTTATTTTATAGATCTTTTAAAAATATTTCAAATTTTCACATATTGATAGTTTTTAAATGTTTCCATTTTTGTTTTGTTTTTCTCTTGCATATCTTAAAAAAAGGAGTTACTTTATTAACGAACTAAAATTAAAGCCGTAATGTTCAGTTTCAATTATATTATCAACTTTTTACTTTGTTGTAGCATTTTAGAATAGCCATTTGTTCAAAATGAGTGGCGAATAAAGTAACTTATTAATGTTATTTATTTTAGATTACTTAACGTGGCTTCTTCAAGTGCGTACTGTATTTAGTTTTCATTTGTTAAGGTAATGTGCTTAAACTTATGCAACTTTCTGAAATATGTTGCTAGTGTTTTCAATTGTAAATCCAGTTCTCTGTGCTAAAATTCTAGAGAATTAATGTGACTGCATTATCATGATCGTCAATAAGCTGTTGCAAATATTTGTCATTGTTGCATGAAACAGATTCCCATTCACCCGTGCCATAACTAGGAAAGTGCATCAGGTGTACACATAGAGGGTCAATTAGGAAGGAGAACCGAAAATGCTTTTCACGAGAAATTATATTTATTAACTTATAATTTTCCCGATTTTCTACTGGGTTTTTTGGCAATTAGAAATTTTTTTACTGAGACCATAGGTGTCTCTATTTGAATGAATAGCAGAACTTATATTTTCAACAGGCTAATGTTAACTTGTCTAAATTAGGCTAGGTTACAGTGTGCATACAGCAACACTATACCTGTGTTTTCTGAAACATACAGTTAAAGCTAAGATTTTCCTCTAGACGTCGCGTCCGCCGATGCAATCGGTTTAACCTTTTTAAAAATTCGTGACCGCAGGTCACTTTCAGCCTTCCGAATACGACCTTTTTCCTACGCTAAAAGAACTAAATGTTGGTATTGTGGTACAATCGTTTTAAGAGCATTTCAGCAGACATTTAGTAGAAAAAGTTTTAAATCTTCAGATGAGTAGAAATATTTAAAAAATTCTTAGAAAAGGTCGACTAAAAAGATAAAAAGCGGTATGTTTCGGTGATGTGTCGATCGGCTTCGGATCACGCTTTCACTATTAAATATGCATAGTTTGTATGAAATTTTATACAGACCTCAGATACAATTATATTTATAACCTAATTTTGGACAGTCCAGACGATAAAAAGTACTTTTTTTGTTATGTCAAAGAACCCGACTCGAAAGCAAGAAAAAGGGGAAAGAAAATATACTTATTTTACAACTACATATTAATAATATTTCACGAATCTATAACATGGACTGAAAAACCGTTAATTTATAAGCTTTAAAATCTCAAAAGGGCACGGACAACGACGACTATAATTTTGTAGCTACTGAATAAGCCCAAATGAAAAAACAAGGCTTCTTAGTCTTCCTTTTACCACTAAATATCGATATTGTTTTGCGAATTTTTAAACGTGGCTAAAGACACATTATATTTTTAACTCCTAAAATTTCAAAGAGGATGATAGCTCGAATATAAAATAATGTAAGATAACTTTTAAAATATCTAAATTACAGAGCCACCCTCTCGCTTCCTTTTCTCGGAAAAAATTAAAATTACGCATCGACTCAGAAAATCTTTGAGCCTTAATCCAAATTCTTGCACAGGACACAGGGATGGCCTGTTACGGCACTGTTGTTCACTGTTGCCATATTGTTAAAACGCCGCGCACTTAACTGGTGTTCTACAGTTCTACATTTAACCATGTCAATACTAACTTATATAATTCCTCTAATACTACTGAAAAATTAGCGGTACATTACGTATATTTCCTATCGCTAGGTATTTGTTAATTGGGATAGGGGCGCAATGGCAGAAGATTCATTCTCTTTGATTTAAGATCAGAATTGAAAAAAAGATCTCTTGGTGAAACAATTTAGCCGTGAATGTCAGGGGTTTTTTGTTTTGTCAATATGTTTTTTAACATTTGTGTTTATCTCGTCCAATGCTCTTAATTCATAGTAAAAACCGTGAATGTATGTGACATTTTAAAAATACAGGGCGTCTATAAATTAGTTGGGCAAAAAAAAAAAATTCTTGAATGGAATTAACAAGAAAAAACTTAAAGTACATATTGTTCTACGATAAAAAAAAATTCCAGTTCACCATTATCACAAATGTTCGATGTGACTTCCTTTCGTGACTCTGCAAATGTGTCATCAGTAATTCATTTCTTGCCACAAATTTGTCAGCATGTTTCGGTCGATCAAGTTAATTGCAGTGCAGATTCTTAATTTTAGGTCAGGAATGGATGTGGGAAGTGGCGGCTTGTACACTTGATGCTTTACAAAACCCCATACACCGAAATCAAGCAGTGAAAGATCTTGTGATCGTGATGGCCATTGAATAACACCTCCGCTCACTAAGCGATAGCGTCCGTTATGACACCTAGCGCCCCCTGTGAATAGCCTTGGGCAATATTACTACTAGTCTGACGGTCAACTAGATAATTTCATTTAATATTTCGGAAGTTCTTAACTTACGAAATTGCCCAACTAATTTCTAGACACCCTATATATATTTAAACAAATAAAGATATTCAGTGATCTCCTTTAGAGAAAGAGGAAGCTATTTTAAAAGCATAATCTATGATACATTCATCTACGGACAGTATTTGTGTAGTTGTGCAGGTATTTCGAAACCTCTTTTTGCAAGTCGTTGAATATATATTCAAATCGATATTTAGTATGAGCATAAATTATGATGTACATATGCTTAAACGAAAATGGGAGCACTAAAAAAATAATATCTAGGACAGTTTAAATTTTAAAAACAAAGAACTATGACACTCTGTCTCAACTGAACAGACACCTTTATACTTTGGATTAAGTTATATTGAGCTGAGTCATATAACGACCAATTGCTGGGAGCTCAGTAAAGACGTAAGTGACAATTCTATATTATTTAATAAGATCAATAATTGTAAATTGTAAAATTTCTATTTAGATTTGTAATTTTTAATGTACCTGTTTATATATTTTAGGCCATCTTGAACTAGTCTCAATCCAAATTAGTTAAATGAAAAATTTCTAACATATACAA
Source organism: Maratus speciosus (assembly GCA_963932465.1). NCBI lineage: Eukaryota > Metazoa > Arthropoda > Arachnida > Araneae > Salticidae > Maratus > Maratus speciosus. The sequence continues at coordinate 178,393,202 of OZ010792.1, forward strand.
AATCAACGACATTTCGAAAATGTCCTTCCGGCCAGTGCCGGGAGGAAGAGGTAGCTTTCAAATTCCTTATTTTAAAAAAAAGCCAACTTATATTATTCAAACACACGAAGCTCAATTTAGTGGAAACCGAATATAGGAGATTCAATACTATTTTTTATCAATACTAAAACGTTATGAATGAGAATTTCGCGAAATTAGTCATATTTATCCAAGCTGCTTTTATTTAAAGTAACTTACATTTGGCTGCCAAATTCGGCAATTTCTTAAAGTACCTGCCATTTTAAGGCAACATGGTGGATGAGGCTAACCAGTGAACTTGGTCGAGACCTTAGTAATTGCTGTGCACATGCTCACTCACATCGGAATCGGTTGATATATACGAGTGCTGTCGCAGGCAAAAAATCAGATTTTTCAAAATGTCACCCACATTAGAAATTGAAACTGCTATATCTGAGCCATTTTTTAAGATAAAGACAAACAAAAAAATTCTCCTGAATCCTTATATCAAGGTCAAATACTTAAGAAAGAAACCTTTTTTCAATTTCTAATTTTTTTGCACCTCACTTTAAATATAATTTTTTTTTATTTAATGGCCGCCATTTTGAAACGAGATGGCGGATGAAGATACCCAGCGTACTTGGTCGAGATATTGATGTATACTATCCACATGCCTTCTTACATGGAAATAGGCGAATACGTGTGTTATCGCGTGACAAATACAAGATCGTATCAAAATGTTAGCCATACTAGAAATTCAAAGTGCTATAATTCAACCATTTTTTAAGATATAAACAAAAGAACAAATTTTCAGAAACAAAATCTGCTCCGGAATCTTTGTATCAAGGCCAAACACATAAAAAAATCTTTTAATTTTCCAATTTTTTAATACCTCATTTTAAATTTTAAATTTAATTTTTTTTAATGGCAACCCTTTTGAAACAAGATGGCGAATGAAGCTGATCAACGAACTCGGTCGAGACATTGGTATGTACTATGTACAGACCAAGTAACATCCAAATCGGTTCTTAAATACGAGAGTTATCGCGTGACGAAAATCAGGACGTTTCAAAATGTCACAAACGCTAGAAATTCAAAGTGCTATAACTCAGCCATTTTTTAAGATATAGACAAAACAAAAACTGCTCCGGAATCTTTGTATAAAGGTCAAATACATAAGAAAAAATATTTTTCCATTTTCAATTTTTTGGCACCACATTACAAATTTAAAAATTTTTAAAAAAATTTAAATGGCTGCCATTTTGAAAAAAAAATGGCGGATGAAGCTGGCCAACGAACTCGGTCGAGACATTGGTATGTACTATGTACATACCGAATTACATCGAAATCGGTTCATAAATTCGAGAGTTACAGTGGGACAAATGTCAGATATATATATATAAGGATATATATATATATATATATATATATATATATATATCAATTTTGAACGGAGGGTGGTTTCGGGGTCTGGGCGTCATGATCGATGAAAATATACCAAAATTTTCTGAAATCGCTTTCCTCCGAACGGCTGCAATAGGTAGATTTTTGTAATGAAAGCTACCTAAATGTATGTAGAACCAGATTTTATTATAAGCTGTTCGAAATATATGTAATCAACTTGTGTTGTTAAATTGGTTTAGTTAGAAATACGTTTTAGAATGAAATTAAAAAAATAAACCCATCTACACATATGTATTTAATCTAGAATCAAATTGTTGTTCGAGATATTAATTTTATAACAAACGAATAAAATTTTTTAAGACTAGTATTATTTTCAAGTGAACGATTTCCTGATTACTTTATATATACAAGAAGACAATCTCTTTTAATTAAAATCCCCATTTTTTAGAAGCAAAGCTTTCGGCAAAAGGAAAGTAAGAAACGTCTTATTAAACGTTTTAACTCAATTTTTTTTCAACGAAAAATAGTTTTTTAAATTAATATTCATGTTAAATCTAATTATTCCTTAGGACAAAGAATTCATCAAATGAATGACACAGAATTAATAAAAATCATAATTTTTTGCAAGGATTTAATTATATATTTAATTTAAATTAAAGACAGGAAAATAATTAATTTACGTAATAAAAAAATGTTTCAATAATATTTTATTTTTAAAATCTTTAATTCATTTTAGGAAGAATCATTATCAAATATGTAGTTTTACATATTTGAATTCAAATATGTAGTTTTACTTAAATCAAAAAGCAATCAATTTTATTATTAAAGTATATTGACAATTACTCTACGAGTAAAAATGAGTTATTTTTAATGTCCAATCAAACACACTTACGCACAATCATTCATAGCTGTATACAGGTTGTTTCTACGATCATAGAACAAACATGGAGGTAAGGTAAAGTATACATAAAGAAGCGATTTTGGTACAGCAATGTGGGGTCGGAAAGGAAAAGTTATGACAAAAAACAAGACAGGCAGAGGAAAATAAAACAAGAGTTTTATTGACATAACAATTACAGTAAGCGCTCAAAGTTGCCACCGCCAACATCTATACATTCTAGCAAGTGATTGGCGTACCCTTTCGAAGGCTCCAGATGTCTCATCTATGAGACACCAGTTGACTCTGATGAGGACATCAATGCAAGACTTTCAGTCGTTGCTGCAAATGTTCGTGAAACTTTAGGAATCTGCGAAAAGTTGCGCCAATCACTTGCTGGACGCTATCAGATTCACATTTGAGCACTGACTGTAATTGTTATGTTAATAAAACGCTCGTCTTCATTTCCTCCGAATTCCTTGTTTTTCGCCAAAACTTTTTATTTACAAGCCCACATTGCTATGCAATAATTGCTTATTTATGTGTCCTTTACCTTCCCTCAAAGTTTCTCCCATGATCGTAGAATCACTCTGTATGTATACGCACGTAGATACTATAAATGTAGTCAGTTTTTTTTCTCATACTCTTAAATAATTTTACCATCTATCTATATTATAAAGGACAAACATATCTGTGAGTAACGCATACGTCATTTTGTGTATCACTTTGATATTTGAAATGAAATCTCGGTTTTGCAATTTTCTCTACTACAAATTTTTAACTTTCTAAACATCGCACATTTTCAATTTTTACACCATCGTATAGGGAAAAAAAATGTCCTTTTAAATGCAATTTGTTTGAAAGCTATTTCTCAATTTATTTTTGATATATTAATTTTTTTGTAGTTTTTAATATAAATTTTGTAATTGTGGCAACTGAAATATTCCATTTACATTGAAAGTATAGGGAAAATAGTCATGGTTTATTATTTTTATTGATTACATCCTTATTGATGCCATTTTCACATTACAAATAAAAGTAAATTTTTCATAATTTTTTAACAGAAAATGACGAAGAGATTAAAAAACACGCATTCTTCTTCATAAATCAGTTACATTTCAATATTTTTACATTTCGTTGATACTGAGTTTGAAGCGCTGGGTAAAATGATTTAGTGAGTAAAAATGATGTCATATTAAAAACAAAACGATCATTTTTTTAATACTAGGGGGCTCCGCCCCCTACGATCTACGCTCGCCAACCCCCGTTCAGGAACACCAAAATCCAAAAAGCACGCTAATTTGATCGGCTTTAAAAATATTGAATAAAAAAAAAAAAAAAAAAAAAAAAAAAAAAAAGAGTAGCGATCTCTCTGTAAACGAGTTTCCATTCGTTTTCCCTTGATTGGGGATTTTTAAGACCGAATCTGCTGTTGTTAAGAGATACAATGGCTGTTTTCGTATTTAATTAAAAAAAATTAGTTAAACATTTGAAAATAAGCTAATGTAAAATGAATTAAGTAAACAGTGTCATTGTCTCCCGGTATTTTTTAACAGCGTTATAAGATAGTTCTTTTAAATAATTCATTTTAAATGAATCGTTTTAAATCTGACGTAATTTACACAGAAGTTTTATTTCTCTTACTAATATTCACGCGAAAGTATTTTTGTTGTTAGAAGGAAATATTATTTGCGCAGTCTTCGAATTCACGATAATAGTTGAAAAGATCATCTCAAAATATCAAAAAAAATGTCTCGAGCAAGTATATTTTTTAATTTAAATTGTTTTGCCATATTTTTTGGCCATTTTAAATATGACGTAATTTCCTCCATTTGCAAGTTTTAACGCATAATAATGATTTTTCAATTTTAACATTTTGTTTCTTTTTTAAAGTTCAAGTGTAAATATGGTTCTTATGACGTAATTTTCCTGCTTTTAACATGTAATCATTTAATTCAAATTTTAAAGTTTTTGTTTCTGCTTATAATAGCCACGTGTAAATAAATTTTTAATTTGAAGGAAATATTATTCTTTGCACTGTTTTAATATCCTTTTCTAAAATATGTAAAAAATATGTCTGGAAATGCTGAAAATATGAATTTAAAACGGAAATAAATCCTCAAAAAAGGAATCAAATAAAAAAGATAAATGCAGTCTGCACACCGAGAACTTCTCATGTATAAAATGATCTAAGAATGATTAAATTCCTATGTATAGTTTTTGCTCCTATAAAACTTTTTTAATGGAACGACTTTGACCAAATTTAACAATAAATATATCTTAAAATAATTATTCGATTTGAAAACTGTCTGCATCAGCGTGTTTATCAAACGTTGTTTATTTGTAGAAGATGATCTCTGGAACTACCGAACCGATTCCAAAATTAATGTATCAGAGTTAATGTGTTAGTCCCATTTAGAACATAAGGTATATCTTATGTCCGTGCCACTGACCAAAATGGGGTGCAGGAGCAAAAAACTTTCTAAAAATCGATTTTTGTGTTACTGAAGGGCCTAGAAACATGAAATTTGGCACGGTAGTTACTTAAATATAAGTGATATCTAATAACCTTTCTTAAAAAAAATCGAAATTTAAAAGGGGGGGAAATGCTCAAAAAGCGTCCTGAAAAGCGTTCTTATTGCGATTTCTACGCAATCTCAAAATGTACCGATTCGATTTTTTTTTAAATAGTTTGAAAACGATGGCGATAGCCCTCGCTCCAACATAGCCATATTTTATGTCAGTGCCACTAAATAAAAAGGGGTGCCGGAGATAAAACGTTGTAAATTACAATTTTTGTGATACTGCAGGGGCTAGCAACTTGAAATTAGGCATGGTAGTTACTTATATGATATAAATTATCTCTAAGAACTTTTTTTTTTTAAATTCGAAATTTAAAAGGGAGTGAAAATGCGCGAAAAGCGTTCTAAAAAACATCTTAATTGTCTACGCAATATCAGAAAGTACCTAACCGACTTCAAAAGTAATGGTTGGAAATTGATACCAACCTAGCTCCAACATAGGCTCTATTTAATCGTCGTCACCACCACCTTGCGGTTACATTTTAAAAAACGTTCTAAATTGTGATTTTCGTGATACTGAAGAGGTTAGCAACTTGAAATTTGGCATGGTATTTACTTACGAAATGTAAATGTTCTCTGAGAAAAGTTTTTTAATAATCTTAAATTTAAAACCTGTGAAAATGAACGAAAGGCGTTTTAAAAACCTTCTAAATTGCGATTTCTACACAGTCTCAGGAAGTATAAACCGATTTCAGTAGTAATAGTTTCAAATTGATGGTGACAGTTCCCTCTCCAACATGGCCTATATTTTATGTTGTTGTCACTACCACCTGGGGATTACAGGAGCAAAAAATGATCTAAATTCTTTGTCTTTTTTGTGTTATTGACGGGGTCTAACATTTGAAACTGGAATGGTAATTACTTCAAAGATGCAAATGCTTTCTAAGAATTGTCGTAAGAAAATTCCAAATTTAAACGGATGAAATGAGCGAAAAGTGTTCTATAAGCGTTCTAAATTACGATTTTTATGCAGTCGTATGAAATAGGAAACCGATCTGAAACATAATGATTGCAAATTGATGGTGATACACTATCTGGCCAAGGATGGCCGATCACTTGCGGTTTTATACGTTTTGTAAAATATTTAGAAAAATACATGAAGAACCAACCTGAAACTGCAGGTGCGTAAATAGTATATAGAATAGTATAGGTCATATATTTCCGGGAATAATTTTTCCCGAAACTCCTTAGGGGGCGGCCAACAAATTGAAAAAAAACGAATATCTTTTGGATAACCATGTAAAAACTAATGTAGCAAAAGCGTTCAAACTCGAGATTATTAATAAATGTCTTACTGTAATATACTGTGTTCCTTTTTATGAAGATAGCATGTGTACTCGTAAAGAAATTAACGTTTTCATAAAATCAGTCCCAAATTTTGCCACGTTTTTACCTTATAATTAGCAGAGTTCTTCATATAAAAAAAAAAATTCTTTTCAGAAAATATGACAAACAACATTGCACACAATACTGTGCAATCAGAATTAAAAAATAATAAAAATTGGATGAAAAATGAGCATGTTCACTAAAAAGTGTTTCACTGCGCATGCGTGAATGCAATTAAAATATAATGTACATAATGTATTAGCTAAGTATATAAAGCAACTTTCGTCGCAAAATCATAGCTTGAAAATTCTGAAAATTATCATCGATAGAATAAGCTCGAAATCCGTTGTTCCCAAAAAGAAGCAAAAAAAAGAGGGGTTGTATAAAATACATTTTGATTAGAGCCAATATACTGTACACAATATTGCACGTACTGCTATATTTGGATACAACACCTCATCTTATTGCTTCCTTTTGGGAACAACGAATTTTGAGATTATTCTATCGACGATAATTTTCAGAATTTTCAAGCTATGATTTTAAGACTATTACAAAAGTTTCACTATATACTTAGCTAATAAATTTTGCACATTATATTTTGATTGCATTCGCGCATGCGCAGTGAAACATTTTTTAGTAAACTTGCTCAATTTTCATCCAATTTTTATTATTATTTTTAATTCAGATTACATAGTATTGTGTACAATGGTTTTTTTTCATATTTTCTGAAAAAAACTATTTTTTATATTAAGAACTCTGTAAATTATAAGCAAAAAACTTGGCAAAATTTGGGACTGTTTTTATAAAAACCTTATTTTCTCTACGAGTATACATGCTATCCTCATAAAAATAAACACAGTATATTACAATAAGCCACTTATTAATAATCTGGAGTTTGAACGCTTTTGCTACATTAGTATTTACAGGGTTATCTAAAAGATATACCTTATTTTTCAATTTGTTGACGGTCCCCGATATGGTTTCGGAAAAAATCTTCGCGGGAAGATATGACCTATACTGTTCTGTTTACACACCTGCAGTTTCAGGTTAATTCCTAATGTATTTTTCTAGATATGTAACAAAATGTCTAAAATCGCAAGTGACAGGTCACCTTTGGCCATATAGTGTAGAACCTGCTCAAACATAAGCTATATTTTATGTCGGTGCTACAACCCCTAGAGGGTTGCAGGAGAAAAGAAACTTTCTAAATTGAGATTTAGGATGTGCTGAAGAGGCTAGAAACTTTAAATATAGCATGATAGTTATATATAAAATATAAATACCCACTAAGAACAGTAGAAAATCAATTCGAAATGAAAAAGGTGTGAAGGAAAGGTACGAAAAGCATTATAAAAGAATCCTAAATTACGATTTCTATGGAATCTCAGGAAATAATAAACCGATTACAGAAATTATTGGTTGCAAATCAAGTGTGGCAGTCCCTGATCCTATGCGGGCTATATTTTATGCCTGTGACAGTACCACCTGATTAGTAGGAACAACAAAAATGCTTTTAAAAATATCTAAATTCCGTTTTCTATAAAATGTTAGGAAATACCAATCGATTTCAAGGCTAATATTGACAAATTAATGGTGAGTTTCTGTTTCAACATTTTTCGAAAGTCTGTTTCAAGTCTGTTTAAGCATTTTATGTTGGTGACACTAACACCACTGAGGTGGTAGACTGTTTCACAAGAAGCTTGGAATTTTACATGATGATTAATTTTAAGATGTAAATGTGTTAAGATGGTTTCTAAAAATATCAAAACTTCAAACGAATACTTAAATGAGCGTATGAAATGAGCATAAAAGTCTCAAAATACTTTCTAAGTGATCATTTATTGAGAATTAGTTTTAGTTCTTCTTATTAATTAAAATCTCGTTTCTGTCTATTGCAGTTTTATAGTGAAGTTTGGTCAAACTGTGGCTTAATTTGTAATTTTTGAATTATTCCAAAAAGTGTTCTTCTAATAAATAATAGTCATACAAATATCACTTGGCATATTTCAACTATTACGCGAGCAAAGCCGCGGGGTTTGCAAGTAATATTATAAGGAAGTAAAAATTGTTTGCTTGTAGGAGGTAATCCTTGGAACTACCGAACCGATTTAGAAAGTAATGATATCAAAATGACGGTGTTAGTCCACGTTCGAACGTAGGCTATATCTTAAGTCAATGCCACAACCACAAAAGGGGTTGCAGGAGCAAAAAACGTTTAAAAAATACGATTTTTGTGTTAGTGAACGGCCTAGAATTATGATAGAAATTTAAATATCTAGAAACTAGAAACTAATCTAGAAACATGATCTCTAACGACATTTCCTAAAAAATTCGAAATTAAAAAGGGATGAAAATGCGCGAAAAGCGTTCTAAAAAACGTTCTAAATGGCGAATTCTACGATCTCAAGAAGTACCAAACCGAGTTAAACTAGTATGTTGTGGCCATCACAAAACTTTCTTCTATATAAATCACGTCAATTAAATCATTTAAATAGTAGAAGAAATTATATGAATTTATCACCAATTCATATAAACGTACATCTGAATTTGAAGTTTGATGAAAATTCGTGCATTAGTTCTTGAGATAGAGCTATAGCGGAAATTCTGAAAAATGTAGCATAGCAGCGCCACCTGTTGAGCGATTTACACCAAAAATAAACAGCACTAAATGATATCAAGGTATACCTGAATCTGAAGTTTATTCAAAATCTAAGCGTTAGTTCTTGAGATAGAGCTATTGCGGAAATCGCAAAAAACAGCATAGCAGCGCCACCTGTTGAGCGATTTGCACCAAAAATTAAACAGCACTAATTTATACGTGCATTCATGTCAAGGACTAACTAAATCGGAAGTTTGATGAAAATCCGTGCAGTAGTTCTTGAGATACATCTCTCTCGAAAATTGTGAAAATGCAGCACAGCAGCGCCACCTGTTGGTCGATTTACACCAAAAATTAAACAGCTCTAATTTATACCGGGGACTAACTAAATCTGACGTTTGATGAAAATTCGTGCTTTTTTTTCTTGAGTTAGAGCTATTGCGATAATCATGAATAATGCAGAATAGCAGCGCCACCTGTTGGGCGATTTTCACAAAAAAATAATCAGCACCAAACTATATCCTGCCCTAACTGAATCTGAAGTTTTATAAAAATCCGTGCAGTAGTTTTTGAGATATTGCTATTGAAGAAATCGTGAAAAAGGCGCATAGCAGCGCCACCTTTTGGGAGATTTTCACCAAAAACTAATCAGGTCCAGTTTATATCAAGGTCTAACTAAATATAAAGTTTTGTGAATTTCCGTGCATTAGTTCTTGAGACAAAGCGCCCACAAAATGTTTGTCACATACAGACTCACATAGAGACAGACAGAGTGATAGAGTGACAGAGTGACGGGGTGACAGAATGACAGACAGACTCACAGACAGACATTTTCTAAAAACCATCAAATCGTGTTCTGGGCATCCTAAAACGTATAAATCCGTCGAAAACTTGAAGTCGAAATTTTTCACGAATCCAATACTTTCTTCTTGTAAAGATAGAAGAAAGTAATAATGGTCTCAAAGTGATGTTGGCAATTTCTGACATAGGCCATATTTTATGTCAGTGTCACTACCCCAAAGGGGGTGTAGGAGATAAAAACTTTCTAAAAATTCAATTTTTGTGTTACTGAAGGGCCTAGAAACATGAAATTTTGAATAGTAGTTACTTATAAGATATAAAAGATCTCTAAGAAAATTTCTTAAAAAAATCGAAACATAAAGAGGTGAAAATGCGCAAAAAACGTTCTAAAAAATTCTAAAAGGCGATTTCTATGCAATCTCAGGAACTACCTAACCTATTTCAAAATAATAGTGTCAAAATGACGGTTAAAGCCCTTGCTGCAACTTAGGCTATATTTTATGTCGGTGCCACTATCACAAAAGGGGTATGGGAGCAATAACGTTATAAAAATGAGACTTTCGTGTTACTGGAGGATCTAGAAACATGAAATTTGCTATAGTGGTTACTTAATAGGTATAAACGATCTCTAAGAGCATTTGTTAAAACAATCGAAATTTAAAAGTGTTGATAATGCGCAAAAAAGCGTTCTAAAAAACGTTCTAAATGGCGATTTCCACGCAATCTCAGGAAGTATCAAACAGATTTCAAAAGTAATGATTGAAAATTGATGGCGACAGCCCTTGCTCTAACATAAGCTCTATTTCATACCGGTGTCACAACCATGTTGGTATTGCAGAAGCAAAAAATGTTTTAAATTGAGATTTTTGTGATTGTGTAGGGGCTAGCAACTTGAAATTTGATATGTTAGTTACTTAAAAGATATAAACGATCTCTAAGAACATTTCCTAAAAGCTTTCTAATCTAAGAGGGGTGATAATGCTAGAAAAGCGTTCTAAATGCGTTCTAACTTGCAATTTCTACGCAATTTCAGGAAATAGGAAACCGAGTTCAAAAGTAATGGTCGTAAATTCATGGTGACAGTCCCTGATCCAACATATGCTATATTTTATGTTGTTGTCACTGCCACCTTCGGGATGAAAGAGCTAAAAATGTTAATTGCATTTTTGTAACACTAATGGGTCTAAGATTTTGAAATTTGGCATGGTAATAACTTAAAAGATGGAAATGCTTTATAAGAACCGTCAAAAGAAAATTCCAAATTTAAAATGGTTGAGTGAGCGAAAAGCTATCTAAAATCGTTCTAAATTACGATTTTTATGCAATCTTATGAATTACTAAACCGATTTCAAAAATAATGGTTGCGAATTGGTGGTGATCGAACCTGCTCAAACATAAGCTATATTTTATGTCGGTGCCACAACCACCAGATGGTTGCAGGAGCAAAAAACGCTCTAAATTGCGATTTCTGGGATATTGATGAGACTAAGAAGCTTTAAATATGGCATTGTAGTTAGTTATAAAATTTAAATACCCTCTAAGAATTGCCGAAAATAAATTCCAATTTAAAAGGGGTGAAGCGAAAAGAAGGAGTGAAAAGCATTCTATGAAATTCCTAAATTACTATTTGTATGCAATCTCAGGAAAACCGATTACAAAAGTAATGGTTTCGAATCAATGGTGACAGTCTGTTATCCAACAAAGTCTATATTTTATGCCGGTGTAACTACCACCTAGAGTTGGCAGGAACAACAAACGTTCTAAACAAGTCTTTAAAAACTTTCTAAATTACGATTTCTATGAAATATTAGGAAATACCAAACCGATTTTAAAATTAATGTTGGCAAATTAATAGTGACAGTCTCTGCTTCAGCATGGGTATTTTATGTTAGTGCCACTACTACCAGGGAGGTGGTAGTCCATTAGACAAGAATCTTGGAATTTGACATGATAATCAATTTTAAGATGTAAATGCCGTACTAAGAACAGTTTCTAAAAAAATCAAAACTTCAAATGAATACCGAAATGAATTTATGAAATGAGCATAAAAGCTTCAACATACTTTCTAAACTATCATTTATTTAGAATTAGTTTTAGTTCTTCTTATTAATTTATGTGTCATTTCTGCCTAATGCAGTGTAATAATGAAGTTTAGCCAAACTGTGGCTTAATTTGTAATTTTTGAATTCTTCTTAAAAGTATATTTTTTTCTAATACATTTAGACATATGAATATCACATGGCATATTTCAACTATTACGGGAGCAAAGCCGCGGGTTTTGCTAGTATATATATATATATATGACGCACTGAAATTATTAGATTTTGCAAAGGGAAAAAAATAAAAATATTTTAAGATAAAATACAGTAAAATATATGAGAAAAATTCAGAGTAAATTTAAGATTTCAGACTTTAATATGTTGTATGTAAACAGGGTGTTCCCGAATTCATGTGACAAACTGTAAGGGAAGCTAAAGTAGGCATAAAGAACCAATTTTGGTGCAGAAATTTGGGGTCTGAAAAGATAACTTTTGGCAAAAACAAGAAATGCTGAGGAAATTAAAACAAGCGGTTTTTTTTTTTTTTTTTTTTTTTTTTTTTACTTATCAATTACGGTAAGAGCTCAAATGTGCCACCACCGACATCAATAAATACTTGGCTGCATCTAACAAACGATTGGCGTACCCTTTCGAGGGTTGTAGATGCTTCATCTATGAGGCACCAGTTGACTCTAATGAGGACCTCAGTGCACACACATATATTTAAGCTATCTAAATAAACTTTCAAATTTATATATACCATGTTAACTAACGTCAACTTCCCGAGTATAAGTACTTTCCGGTGTACAGAACATCCGTGAAAACCTTTTTACTTTAAATAAAAACTCTAAAATATGTTGCATATTTAATATATGTTTTAGACTGCCCACTAACACCACCAATAAGTATTTTTTATGATAAATATCAATTATGTATTCACATAAATTCGCAATTTACTAAAGAAATACTTTAGTAATAGCTGCATGTCAGAGGTTGACAGGCGTAGAATTTGTGAAAGTTTTTGCTACTACAGAAGCTTTTTTATTCTGATCATTTCAAAGTTTAAGCATGTAATTTGATTACATAGCTAATAATTTATTTTTATTTATATTAATTCGTTTATTTTTAAAATTAATAATGAAGGGCTAATTTCGTTATGACATTATAGTCGGAAACGAATGCTGAGATACTTTTTTATATATTTATAATTTTTTTTAAAGATGAAACAGGTTTATCTTCCGTAATCAAACTACACACAATAAAGCTGATTGAATTTTTTTTCTTTTTTAATTGTAAAGGATAAATAAATTGGAAAACAGTTTTCTAAAAAATTGCGTTTGAAAGTACATTAAAAAATTAGAAAAAGGTAATTGAATTCTTTGATTGTTGACAACACTGATATGGTGACAGCGTTACTCGCCGACATGTCTTAAATCTGTTGTCTCTTTCTCTCTATATATATATATTAATATATAATACCTTTTGATTCTAATTTGCTCAAAGGAAATAAAAAGAAAATTAATTTTAAATAAAATAATAACTTGGAAATTACTCTATATTGATTAATATTAATTTCATTTCATTTAAATATTCGCTGTTCATTAAATATGCATACAATTTATATGCAACAAATATTAAACTACAAAAATTAAAAAGAAATGAAAATATTCACAGAAAAGTATATTTTTAAATTTACTGAACATCAAACAAATTATGGCTTACATTTTTTTAAATACAAAAGTTTGCTGTATGCTTTCGGGGAAAAATTAACATAAGTTAAGATGTGCAGTTTTTCTGTCTTATGTAAACATTCTCGTTTGAGTGAGTTACTATGTCTAAATTACTGAATAAATATTTGCATGAGGTAAGCTTGATTTCAAAATACAATTTTAGTTTTACTTTAAGTTATAGCTTTTAGTAGATTAAATAAAAGTACACAATAAAAGTAACACGGCATGCATATTTTGGAGTAAAAATAGCTTATTTTAAAGATTAATTTCTTTAAAGTTCCATGTTCTCCGTAAAGTTTAAACTAAAAGATGCAATTAACTCAGCTTTATTTTCAGGGAATAAAAGGGTTTTTTTTTCAGATTATCACGCTCATTTTTAAGAATAATTCTGCCATTTTTAAAAAATGCATAATTTTTCAGAAACAAGTTTGAAAACAGTACTATATGAATTTTGATTGTTCAGTATAATTTATTTTGAAGAATTCAAGACGTTTTAATTTAAATTTAATTTTTTATAGCAAATTTCAATGCATATATTAAAGTACAGTATAGAGTATTATCTAATTTGATTTTGCGTTACTTAATTTCAATTTTATAAATATTCTATTCAATGAATGAGGAACAGTAAACTATTTCAATTTATTTTTAAAATCACTTTTTAATTTAAAATTTTTATGTTACCACAAACATAATTAATTTTATTTAATAAACTGGATTTCAAGTTTACCAATAAAATTACAACTTTTTGTTAAAATATCCATGATGAATTTTTCACTTTACTGAACTGGAAAATTTCAAAGTGTTTTATGTTTTATAATATCATCTAAACATGTGATTAAAAAATAAATAAAAACGTGCCTATAATAAAATAAAATAGAGAGAGAATGCAAGAGCAAAAAGATTATTAGAGAAAGCGAAAGGAAATCTACAAACAGTTATTATACATATTATACCAATATTGTGTAAAGTCTCAATGAGTACGAATATCCATGTTCTCATATGCGAATTTCGCAACAAAAAATAGATTATTTATTTACTAAATACGACAAGCATTTCAACAATGGACCCTGGTATTAAGCAAAATCATAATAAACATTTTATCTCGAAACTTAAGAACATGAGACGAAGCAACTGATATTGAAAGTACCACAAAATATTAGATGTAAGTTTCCAACTGGGCAAAAAATAACCGGACCAGGATTCGAACAAGGGATCTCCTGACTGAAGCCGCCAGTGCTCTACAATCTGAGCTATCCCGGACGAATCTGGTGGAAATTTTTCATCCATCTGACATTTTTCGCCCAGTTGGAAATCTACATCTAATATGATTTATTTACCATTTAGAATAATTGAGTTAAAATTAATCTAGTGTACCACAAAATATTTACTATATACTCTTTAATAATTTACGTTTATATTTCGTAATACAATACGTATGCGACAAATTAGGAACATAATTAACTTATTCAGACTTTAAAGCAAATTTGTCGGTATAACGGAATTCGTGTTTTCTCCTAGTCATTATTTTAAATAATATCATTATCGGTCAAACTAAGCGCTGCTTAATTAAACAAATAACTGAATTAAAAAAAAATACGTTAAAAAACAGTCGGCCAAAGAAGCACATTTGTGGTAAGAAACCATGTCTTTAACTTATCAGTAGATAAAAATGATTCATAGTGCATGCATTATAAATGAATTGGAATTTTTAGAAAAAAATGTCTTTTTTTACTTTCTCAACTGCTTGGAAAACCGTATTAAAAATAAAGTTTATTTTTAATAAATGAATTAATTTTATTATCATTATTTTACATTATTAATTTATTTGGTTCTCTAATTTTATTGAATACACTTTCCCGCCCACCCCTCTCTCTCTCTCTTTATATATATATATATATGTATATATATATATATATATACATATATATGCTATATATTTAGAAATCTGTCTAATACGATAATTGCGGTTGACTGGAAAACAACATCGTCGAATTCATAGCGAAGTATATGAAGAAGATGAATGTAGCATGGAGTTGGCGCATAGATGTACGAACATGAAGTAAAGGAAACTAGAGCAACAGATTCGCCTATTTAATTGAACAGCTCACTCTTTATATTGATGATCATTTCTCTTTAATGATGATTGGAAGTACGGGGGCTTATGATAAAAGATAATGGAAATGAAAATTGGGATTTATCCAGGAGACAAGTAACGAAATCAATACTGTTCACAAGATTTTATTCAATAAGATCGGGCAGCAGTTTCCCAACTCACGATGCAGTTCCATTAACAACTTCGATGTAGAAACATCTATCGACGATAGTAATCATTTGATTACATCAAAAAGATCAAATCAAAAGGCTAAAATCTTTAGAACGAACTTCATTTTCTCAGACACAGGCAGTTTAACATTCAAAACACTCAGCAAATCTGCTGGAGAATCGTGCATAACTGCTTTTTACTCTCCAAGCGTAGGAATACAATTTTGACGTAGTACGCGCTCTAAACCAATTAAGATGCAAAGAAATCACGCCATGAAAAGAGTTCTGACAGAGCGAGGGGAGGGATAATAAAGCAAAAAGGAACCCCAGAATAAAGCGCGGAAAGGTAACTCGACTGGAATAAAAATACAAATGTCTACCAAAGAACATTCTAAAATGCGAAAGATCTGAAATAGAACATTTAATTTAAGAATACCAAAAGTGTAATAATTAAGTGAATTAGACAAGTGAGACATTAAATTAAAGGGAATTTAACAGAATTAATGATAGAGATTATTTAAGAATAAGAATTTAGTGAATATAGATAAGTAATTTAGAATAGTACAGGGAAATCGCGGAGATAGATCTATTATTGTAACATATATATATAGTTTTATGGACTAGTAGCGTTAAAAATATGTCAATTTCAATAGGCTGTAATTCCTTCCCTCGAAGTTATAGAATTTGATACGAGGTAGTCTATTAAACTACCGATGTCCCTGTGCGTTAAATTCTGCCATAAGTGTAACGACTGATGAACTAGTTCGGTAGTAATCCTAGACGTCTGAAGTCGCATTCCCAACATATTCCAAACATGGTCTATTGAGCAAAGATATGGTGAACTGGCAGACCGTGAAATGACATTATATCCGTGTAGGCATTGTTGTGGCATAATTTTAATAAAAATGTATAATTAATATTCTAGTTCGTTTATAGAGATGCACGAAAGAATTCGATTTATTTATGTAAAATCCAACTCTGTCTGTCCCTTGCAATTCCGGTTGGACAGCCTGATTGATCGTGGCCATCTTAGGCTTCCTATGGGGAAATTGGTATCAGCTTCAACAATTAGTAAATGTTGAAAAGTACTAATTGCAGGGCTACAACAATAGCGCCAAATTGGGCGATAAATATAAGTTGCGATATAGGAAGCCAACTTGGTGATAGTTGGCTAATTTGGAAACATTCCCAATTGAATCCATTAATCTTCCGTAACCGAACGTACCGCAATTTAATTTAAACTCCATGCATTTAAGGGGTTTGTTCAAGACTATTCCACTTTTTAGTGCATCTAAAATATATATATATATTCTCTGCATTTTTGTGAATTTTAATGAAATCATGTTATTTTTTTTCTTACATTTATATTTCATTTTACAAGTAATTTGGAAGCTTTTCGTGTATTAATGCAGATTCATTAAATGTATGATGCTCATATTTTTATTATTTTGCCATTGTTAACAATACTGAAAAATCACATAGTTTTAATAATCACCCTCATCATTCCTAATTGAAATATTAACCCGTGTGGGAATAATTCTTTAAAACGCGCAGTTCTTTTAAGCTGCCAAAAACTTACAAAATACATGTCTCTCAAATTTCATTTTAAAAGAGGTATTTTTGAAAAGGTGCAAGAATTATCTGAAACAAATTTTATAATGCTAGCATTTTTATCAAATTATCAGACCGAAACTTTCTAGTTTTTTAGTTTCTGCTTCTATTGAAATATTTAAGCTTAGTTCCTTGATACGAAGTTGCTTCTAGATAACAAATTTTGACATTTAAAAATAAGATTTCTTGTTAAAAAAAATACTTTACTTTATAGTAATAATAGATAAAATTTTATTAATTTCAAACTATAATGATGCCAATTTGAAATAGTTTAATCACGAATGGGAATGCGAAGTACAGAACACCAGAACCTATTATTTACTGTCTGTATTTCTACTCGAAAAACATTTAAAATACAGTAAATTCTGTCTAAGGCGGAATCTAACGGGACCGAGAAAATTTTCCGTAGTAGACAATCTTCCGCCTTAGACAAATTTCACTCTATGTCTATGTATTCGCATAGACTTAATAATCTTTCGAGTTAGAGAGATTTACGTCTTAGAGAGTCCGCCTTACAAAGAGTTTACTGTATATTTATATTAGTTAAATCGCAAAAGCTAATGCATTTTATAGGAATAACAATAAAAAAAGTATTACATATGTGTACTTTTTATAGTTATAATAAAAATCTAGCATTACACAATGTACAGTTTTATGCAGTGGGATAAACTCTAATCGGAATTAGGTTAAATGTATAATTATTCGATATTTTAAGAAACTTTTTCGCCTATATTTATTGTACTGAGAAAATCTAGTCTTTGCTATCTACACTAATTCTATCTGCACACGACTATGCTGAAAAAGATTATACTTTAAACATGTTTATCCCACAAAATATTTTTTTTCCGGATAGCTTAAAATGCACCAGTGGTGAAAACGCAAAACAGCACTTGTATGTTCCAGTAGTGGATATGGAATATCAATTCTTACAGAAAACGTAACAGAAAAAACTAAGTGGCCGAAAAATATATTTTATTAACAACAGGGTATTTGTTGTTACATTAATAAGTTAACATAATAATAATTTTACAAAGTTGTGTCAAAAGCTGAAAAAAGGGGCTCGAACAATACAGTTAGGTAACAGTGCTGAAATCACAGCATTTTATTAGAATTAATACGTAAATGGAATTTTAAGCAGACATTTCTTTAGTAATTATAAAAATGAAAAACACAGTTACAGGTACTTGATAACTACTTGCTGTATCTAAAAATGTCGGCTGATGTAGGTGGATATTTCTCAGCATCCAAACTGTTCCATGAATGTCTCGACCATTATTTCCAATTAGTAATCTTTGCCTTTTATGTGGATAAATATAACCAACTTTATCTTTAATATTTAATAAACATAAGAAAAGTAAATAATGAAAATAGTTAATTTGTAACTGAAATAGTAAGCTTGGTCCTTTTAAAGCATGGGTTTCGGTTGCTTTAGGATTTTAAAGAAATGTTGTCTCGTAGGCGTTACACACTCTTTTTAAATTTAAAAAATGGAATAAGAATAAAGGCTAACTAGCGACGGATTATCTTTTCTTCAATTTGCTATTTTCATTGAGTCCGATGTAAATTATTTAAACACATTTTAACTATATTCATTACATAACTACGTTTTGTAGGTAACATTTCTTACAAAGAAGAAAAAAATTATTCGCCAGAACTTGGAACTTTTCAATACAAATTTTCAAAATAAATTCACATTTAAACGTATTGTTTGAATTCATATTGTTTGAATTGGAATATAAAGCATAAATTGCTAATTTTTCTAATGTGTGTTCTTATTTTTAAAAGTTCATAATAAGCAGAAAAAATAACAAACATAAATGAAATCATATATGAATGATAATGAAATCATAAGGAGGTGCTTTCGCCAATCGTTTGGAAAAAACACCGTCTATGGTAATATTATTATTTTTGTATTCGTTTTTATAGTTTATTAGAGCCTTGTAAGATTTCTGAAAATGTTTAATTATGTTATTTTACCAAACAAATGTTCATACATGTAGCTTTATTTAAAGGGTCTTGTACATTTTAAACGAGACGAAATTTGACGAAAATTTTCAAAGTTTGAATTAGTCTATCTTCAAAACTTTCTTTATGTATAAACACAAAATTTTAGATATTTATTAAACAGGTTATGATTTGTAATATGATGTCATAAGAAATGTATTAGCCGTTTACAAAATCTGTGTATTGTTGAAATCAAAATAGCTCTTTTTTTTTACTCCAAAAGTCATTGCGCGCATGATATCTTGAGAAAGTATGTATGGATTGTCATGAAAATTGGTAATGATACTAAACACATAGGAGGGTTACTCTGAAATTATTGAGATACGCGCAGATGAGAATTTACAAAATAAAAATAACGGTTTAATTTTAAAATACAAAGTATTTTAACATAGCAGACGATTTTTTACTGACTTACTTCAACTTGTTTAGCGTAGAATACATTTTAAACAGAAGAGAAAATGGAGTTGACGCGAGAACATTTTCGCGCTATGATTTTCTACGATTTTAAAGAAGGATTAAATCAAGAAGAATGCGTTCAGCGGTTGAAATTAGCATTTGGTGATGAATCTCCAGCTCGTGCTACTGTATTCAGATGGTTTAAAGAATTTAGCAGAGGTCGCAATTTTTTTCAGGATGAAGAACACACAGGAAGGCCGCCGTCGGCAGCAATCCCGGAAAATGTGTCTGTCATACGAAAAATGTTAATGGATGATAATCGCTGTACCTATCAAATGATACAGAAGGAACTTAACATTGGATCCGCAGCCATACACAAAATTATTCATGAAGAATTGCATATGAAAAAAGTAGTTTGCCGTTGGGTTCCCCATAATCTAACTGGGCACCAAAAAGAGGAGCGTGTCAGAATCAGTAAAGAAACTCTTAAATTGCTAAATGATGGTGGCCACCGCATCATTTCTAAAATTGTAACGGGTGATGAAACGTACATACCGTTTTCTGACGTTCCAACACGTCAAGAAAGCAAAGTGTGGGTCTTTGAAGATGATCCCACGCCTACAATGGTGAAAGACAACGCCCACTGAAAAAAGGGATGTATGCCGTTTTCTTCAGAAGTACAAGATTGGTCAAAATCATCAAGTTGGAAGGACATGAGACAGTAACAGCAAACTGGTATACCACTAAATGTCTTCCAGAAGTTTTACAAGAAGTGAATTTTAGGAGACTAATGCTTCAGCATTCAACTAGTTGTATCTCAAAAATTTCAGAGTGACCCTCGTATGTGTGTTTAAAATGAACTACTGTTAGGCCAAAATAATTTCATTAACTATATAAAAAATATTTTTGTTAAAAAAATTATATTTTTAATGAATAAAAATATTTATAACTAAAAATATTACTATTCTAAATACCTAAAAGTAGTTCATTTTAAACACACAAATTTGTTAAGTATCTTTACCAAATTTCACAACAATCCATATGTACTTTCTCAAGATATCATGCGCGCAATGACTTCTGGAGTAAAAAAAAGAGCCATTTTGATTTCAACAATACACAAATTCTATAAAAGGCTAATACATTTCTAATGGTAACATATTACAAAACACAATCTATTTAATCAATATCCAAAATTTCTTGTTTATACATAAAAAGATTTTGAAGATACACTAATTCAAACTTTGAAGTTTTTCGTTAATTTTCGACGCGTTTAAAAGGTACAAGACCCCTTAAAAAGCACAAAAAAAATCATACAATATTCAAAGATGATAAAACACCTTCTGACATCACCAAATTATCATTGAGATATTTTATTTCCTTGAATGAAATGAAATGACATATCTAAGTAAACAATTTAAAAAATTGATAATACAATAAAAATCCATTCTCAGAAATTCCTGAGTTTTCGCTTTCATACGTGGGCAATTCCATACGTGACGGAATGACATTTTGAGTTGTAGAATGACAGTTAAAGCCTGAAGCTATCACCCTGAAGCTATTTTCACACAAAATTAATTTTTCAGATTACACATGACTGTTATTGATTAAAATATGAAAAAAAATATTTGAAACAATTTTTATTTATAAATTTTTTCTTTCATTTTTGAGTAATTTCATATTGTGTGACGGAATGACATTTTTGTAAACACGACTCTAACTTGTTACTTAAAACTGGTAACATTTGTGAATTAGGAAACCATTCAGTTTTTAAACTAATACGTATCTTAAATATAATGTATAAGCAGTACAAAGTTATAATTTAGAGCAACCTATCTGTACTAGAGTTGAAGTTATTAACTCTCATTTGAAGTGACAGAATGACTGTGACGGAATGACTAAAAGTTTCTTAAACATTTATTTTAAAAAATTGACTAAAATAATAAATTCCATATTTTTTTTATTATCCAGAATGATCGTAAAAAATCACATTACAGAATTATTCACTTTTGATAGCGTTTTCAAATGCATATCGAGAACGATTACCTACTGTTTGAAATAAAAAAAATGCACAAAAACGTGTGACAGAATGACACAACATAAGACTATATTTTGCATGCATTATTATCATGAATATGGCTTTAAGGCTATTGTAAACTTTTAAATATTATACTGCATGCCTTCATTTATTAAAAAAAAATACAAAATAAACAACAATTAACTTCTTTTTCCAAGTGTAATTCAAGAATATTATTTGTACACAACTGCAAGCATTTTACTTTTCAGCCATGTTGTGTATTTGGACTGTTGCCAGTTCAAAATAAAATAAAAAGTTTTGAATATAAAACATAAATTTGAAACTTGGAGTATATTTCAATATATTGTTCAACTTAATTTATAAAAATTATAAAGTAAAAAAAAAAAAAAAAATCATCAAAGTTGAAACTTGTATGGAATGGTGCATGTGCCAATTGTTTCGCACAGCTCTGTATATGATATGCCTAATATATACCACAGCGTAATACAGTAAGAAATAGATGAGTTTAAAAAACATCAGACCTGAAACTTACTGCAAGCGGCTATCATTCATATTCAGTCGTGCACCCGAATTATTTTGTGTCTATCTGTAAAAGATCTCTAAATGATACTTACTCTATATAGAAAACGTGCTGCAGGGCAATTCACTAATACTTGTTAAGGGGATAGTGGACATTAAAAACCAAATATCCCTCTATTTTCAATGGACACATTTGGAAATTGGCAATGTTAATGGCATGTTTTGTGCTTTTTTTGACGGGCCCTGGCAACGCCGGGCAGGTTAGCTAGTACATACACGAAGGGTAGTAATTACACGACAATAGGCCAGACAGACCGAATTCATAAAAACATCCAAATATGTTAGAGAATGTTAAAAAACACAAGCGGGAAAAAAATCTATTCATAACAATTTTCAATGAATGTAGATGTATATTTTTTCTAATGTAGCCTTAATTTTCAGATGTATTTTACATTAAAAAAAATACATATTCTGATTCTCTATTGAATTTTTCTCTGATTAACATTTTAATCTTCTCAAAACTCTTAATTAAATGATACAGAAATAGTTAATCTAATACTATTTCAAACTGGCATGACTTTTTTTTTAAATTAAATTTATTAATTTTTTTAACTAGAAAATTCTTCTCTGTGCATTGACATTAATTGTATAAGTGAAAAACTGAAATTGAAAAGACTTGTATGCGTGCAAATTAATTTTACTTTCGAAAGGAAAAAGTTCTCAGCAAAATAAAAAAGAGTGACGTGTTAAATTATTATTTTCTAAAAAAAATATTTGAAAATAAAAACGTCCATTTACGTCATGTATTTTTTTCGTATTAATTTTTTTATCTCTTTTAATATAATTTTTTTTCAACTTACAGAGTTTGTCACTTAAAAATCGCATAAAAAGATACCTTATCTTAATTTCAAAAATGCTTTTTATAATACAAAAAAAATTAGTTGATCATTTTAAGTTGCTTATCTAATGCATTATGTTTGCAATAAAATTTTTTGATAAAAGAAAATGACTGGCTAAGGGGTCTCAGGACTCTTAAAATTAGAAAAAAAAGGAAATAAAAGACCATTTTCAACATTTCAAATGTATAAGATTTTAAAACACGATTTTTATTGGGATTAAATATATAAGTGTGTTCTTTCATTTCATGCATTTAAAAAACTGCAAGATTCAAAATTAGTATTTAAAGGCTGCTCCAAACTGTCATACATTTGTCGAGCAGAAAATTTGTATAACAGCTTACACGCAGGATTACAAAATAAATTTTGGAATTAGAATGAAACTTATTGTACCCAATTATACTTCAGATTATAATAACTACTTTGAAGCTATATTTTTATTTAAATCATTTTTATAATTTTAATGCAAAGTTGTATTTAGCTAATATGAAATTTTGAAAATTTCAACAGCATAATCACCTAAAAAAAATATTTTTGAACAATAAAAATGAAATTTCAGATTCACTTAATGACTTTAAAAGACTAATATGAAACACATGTTTTGAAAAACTCATAAAAAATAGAAGTTTTTGAGATATTCTGCGTGTTATGACTAAAAATATCATTTGGAGAAAAATGATTTCAAAGTATTGGAAACGCCGCTTCAGCTATTGAGCTGGTATAATTCTATAAGCCATAACTTCTGTTCTAAGGGGAATTTCAAGGAAACGATTATATCAAAATGCTCAGAAATGGTAGGAGTTTAACATCTAAAAAAAAAAGCAATGTAACAAATTACAACGACAATTTGGAAAATGATGTTTTCGAAGACTAAAATTTAAGACATAAAAAATCGCACGGAGTTGATCCTACATTACGTACGCCATGAATTAAACATTAACACTGTTATTACACGTAAAAATTGCAAGCGACAAAAATTGCCTGCGATCCGTCAGATTTCTTAAAACTTACGTATTATCCACCTGAATCTTACGTATTATCCAAGCATTTCATTGGCTGTTCGGGAAAAGGCTTTTCCATCGTCCAAGAAATCTGAGGACCCATTTTAAATGAAATTCCATTCTTAAACTTCTAAACATCCCACAATAATACTTTTTACACCGTCGTATAGAGAAAAAAATGTACTTTTAAATGCAATTTGTTTGAAAGCTGTATCTCAATTTCCTTTTGAGTTATTAATTTTTTTTTTGTAATTTTTACTCCTTTTTTGTCATAGTGGCAACAGAAGTAATCCATTTCTGTTGAAAGTAAAGGGAAATACAGATTACTGTAGAGACCAATCAGAACACAAATAAAATGCGGATTAAACCAATAAAAAGATTCAGATATGCTTTTGATTTCCTACCCTGACGAGGACAATAACCATTTTTCCAAATGTTTAAAAATTAAAATTTTGAAAATTTTAAAGATTTTACAGTCTTGAAAGTCTCAGAAGTCAAATTTTCACTGAAGGTGCAATTCAGTACTATGTCACATTTAAATTTATTTGTGATTTCTTACAAAACACTGTTGCATAATTTTTTTAATCGCTAATAATTTTTCATCCGTTCTATGTAGCATAATTGTTCAATATTCCCGAACTGATATATGACTTTGTTTAATGAATAATTTTGATAAAATTTCGTAAAAAAATTGGTAAAAAAATTCTGCACAAAAACTCTCTGTTTTAACGTCCCCAAAAATATTGATAAAGTTAATCTACCTTGAAAGTATACATTTTTTAAAAATAGAAATTTTTTAAACTTAAATTCAATTTATGAATTTTGAAAATTTTCATTGTTTTTGTTGAAAAATACTAACTTTAAATAGCAAGTACAATTGTAATAATGAATCTATAAAAATGAAAGCAAGTTTCACACTGTCTGCGTGTGTGTGTGTGCGATTGCTAGCAAAATCTACGGGACGAAATTATTTGTGAGGATAGCCCAAAGTGTGGATGCGTCTGAAACTTAGAATTTTAAATTTCTAATAATTAGTTGAGTTTTTATTTAAATATCGCAACGCACTCTCATCAAAAAGTAATCTATTTGATCCCTTGTCAAAAAAAGCACTTGCGTACGCTCACAAATCCATTTACGTATCGGAAGCTATCGAAGAATCGTTTTGGACTCTATTTCTGTTTTTAATTGTTTTGTTTCAATCTAAATCGACCAAACCTTTCAGTACTGTTAAATGAAAAGACATATTACAAAGAGATCGTACGTCTGAAATGCCATAATCAATTCGAAAAAATGTCGCAGTTAAATCTTTAATTTTTTTTTTTTTTTCAAAAACAGTCTTTTTCTGAAAAAGTTTTTCCATTTATTGCAACGCCCCTCCAGGACGCAATTTTAGAGATACCGACAAACCAAAAGTACTAGTCCGACAGCTGTTAAACATTTTAAAGAAGGTATTTGAGGCACCCTGAAAATTTGTGCAACACTTTTTTAGTAATGACTGAATACAAAATCGAATGTCTGGCTGAAGGATCGTGGCACTTAGCCCACCCGTGAATTTTTAAATTTCCAAAATTTTCGTTGCAAAAAAATATCATTGAGACCCTTGGAAATTTTAATATCTTCAAATTTAGTATTTAATGAAATAAAAAATATAAAATCCAGACACTTTAGTCAGTCCAAAAATTGTGCCAGACACGTGTCAAGTGCCATTTTATGACTACCCAAAAAAGTTATTTGAGGCACGCTGAGATTGAGACAGAATAATGTTTATGCTTAGAAAAAGTATTTTGAAAATGACAGACACTTTTGTTGGCACTTTCTACTCGCCAGACAACATAGAATGTTAAACGCGAGTGCCAGTAAAGCTGGACTTGCGGTGCCTCGCTGAAGACTGACTTACGATACGAACAAAGAGTAAAACGCGTTGCATCTTAAGATGAATTTAAACTGGATGCGTGCGCAATCACAAAAAAATCTAACTATGATAGGCTCTCACAAAACTACATGACTCATAGCAAGCATGCAGTTGTTCTGAAAATTTTGGTGTAGTAATCACGAAAAGTAAAAAAAAAAAAAAAAAAGAAGGCGATAAAAAATCACTGTCTTTCGTGAAAAAACGCTACAAAAATGTTGTGTAGTACATTTATAACTATGATTTTGCCATAAACATTTATATGTACATGTAATAAAATTTAAGGATCGTTTAATGACAGTTAGTACAAAATTTAAACTGATTAAAATGCTTCAAACTCAAAGTTAAGGGCAGATTCTGAGCACTGTTAATTTGACTTCGATATTGTTAATGTGGGAGACAATATGAGAAAAGTATATTTGTCATAGAAACAACGACTTATTTAATGTCGAAATGTATAATGAAATAGCTCTTAATCGGACAGTTACGTTTAAAGTGCACATAAATTTATCCAGCCGGTGAAACCGTCCGAAAATTAAATAACTTCAGCCACTCAACTTTATTACAACGCAACAGCTATTACATAAGCTTATAGAAAAATAACAAAAGTTTTCATTGTTTAAGTTTAAATTTATTAAGTACCGCGCATTCCAATAATCATTTAACAAACAACTTTCAGATGCACTAAAAATATTCGCGTTTGGGAGGAAACGTTTTGCCCGCTAAATTCCGTGCGCATTATTCTTTTAGTGCCAAATAATCGAAAATATTTTATTTTTTTTAAGCTTTCTAATGAGATTTCGCTAAATTTTACTGATACTTTAAAACATACGTATGTACAGTCGTGGAAGAAAAAAGTAAACACCCCCTACTAACTCTTCAAAAAATTATCGTAGACGAAAGTTACTGGTGCCGAACGATTGGAAATAAAGTCTACATTTAGATGATGTATATAAAGTTTGCTTAAGGGGCCATCTACATATTAAAACAAACCCAAACCTCATTTTTTTCAATTTCAATACGAGTTTTAACGAATACCCAATTTAACGAGATATTTCAAATCTTCGGTTCAAACTATACCTATACACCAAACTTCATGTCATTTGAATGATAAGTTTTTGAATTATAAACATTCAAAATTTAGTGCTTCTAATGTTAAATTGCATTTTCATATTTTTATTTATATCTCCTGAAATTATGCTCCTAATGTGCTAATTTTTTGTGTAGCAATAATGCTAATGTGCCCAAACATAAATACGCTGAATTTGCAGTTTTTATAATTTTATAATATGAATTATGAAATTAATATTCGAAAAAATTATGAATTGCAACCTACAATTTTTTTGATGGATTTAGATTTATTAATTTCTGCTTTATGAAAATCCGAATTTTCACATTTTTATTCCAAATAGTTTTCAAATTATGCTTAAAAAACGGCAAAATGATGGTTTAAGGGGCCGTCTATGATAGAAGTGACTAGATATTTTGAAATTTCTTCTACTCTCCTGTTACCTAACAGGCTTCATAAGGTGCCTTGATCAAGAACGGGGCTCTCTCGGTTAACAATCGAGTAAGGAACTTGAATTTGGATACAGCCCTTAAAATACGCTCGTTTTAAAATAACGAATTTCTCGGAAACTTGTGGTACGAATTGCATAAAAATTTGTTTTTAGGCTAATTGAAGGGCGTAGAGTTCATTTATGCTGTCAGAATTGGGTATTGCCATTGAAAAAAAATGAAGTTATGGTTCGTTTTAATATGTAGATGGCCTCCTAAGCGAATTTTATATACATCATTTAAAATTAGACTTTATTTCCAATCGTTCGGTACCATTAACTTTCTTCTACGATAGTTTGTTGAGAAGTTAATAGGGGTGTTTACTTTTTTTTTCACGACTGTACAATAAGCATTTAATAAGCATATAAGTTTAATAAAGCATTTTTAACACTTTCCAACAAAGTTAAAAAGTGTTTGTGAATTTGGTTTGCATGTCTGCCTATCCCTCGGTGCTCTGTCTCTAGTAAATAAAGTCCGATTGCAAAGAAATTCACAGATGTTATTGGGTAACACTATTCCATTTTCGGTGTAGAAAATGAAGTGTGTAGTATATATGATTCATTTACAGTGACACTCAAAATCTTCGTTACATTACGGCCTATGGAGAAACATCGTTTCCGATGTAATTTAATGATATTACACTATTTTAATAAGACAGAAATCTATATATAGTACTGAGATATACATCACGGAACTTATTGTACAATATGGCATGCACAATCTTGTACAATATGAAATCCTCTTCAAATCGTCTGTATAATTGGTGTTAAAAAATATTAATTTTAACCTTTTCAAATACACCGGCGAACGCAGGTCATTTAGCGACTCACGGAGACGATATTTTTTCTAAGCTAAAAGTAAGGAACGTCTGTATTTTACCACAATCTTTGCAAAGCATCTAGATTGACTAGATTTGCATCCCCTAGAAAAAAATTTTAAACGTCCGGACTGGTAGAAATATTCTTTACAAAATTAAATGTACGCAAATTTCGGCGAAATCAGTAAAAACCTGACTATTTCGTCGCGATTTCGTTCGCTTTCGGTACGCATATACTCCAAAAATAAAATTAAGCAGAAAATAAAATACCAAATAGCATATACTTTCAATTCAATATTTTCTCGTGATTTTTTTATTTCGAAATATAAATTCAGAGAAAATGGGGTTAAAGATATAAAATCATACAAATTCGAGATTCATTTAAGGATCATTCATCACGGGCCTGGATAATGCTGGGCGAATCAGCTAGCTTGAAATAAATGATATTCCTAGCACCAAAATGAATGTATCTTCCAAGTTTCATACAAATTATTTTAAAAGTTATTGAGATATGTTGCACACAAAGGATGCAAGTCAAAAAACACAAAATTATAAATTTTTACAGAAATGAAATATAAATAAAGAAAATATTAATTGTAGAATATTGAAATAATTATGCTGCATAGAACAATTATTAAGCTGTCATTTTTAAACATATTATGCATTTGTGTTTTCTAAGGAATATATTTAAATATGACGTGATGTTAAATTGCACCTTCAATGAAAAGTAAGACCCCTGAATCCCCTTAAATCAACAATTTTTTTTATAAATTTTGGTTGAATTCTATCTAAAATTAAAATTTAAAGGACGTTATATTTTTGTTTAAATAATATCTAGCAAGATTTATTAGAAATCTATTTTCTTTTCTATATAATAATTTTGATAGAACTTCTATTAATACATCCCCTACGTATTTTCAGTAAGAAAACAATTATATCTAAATAAGCATAACTCCGTTTTATATTTCAGATGAAAGGCGATCATTTCATAAATTTATGTACAAAATACAGACTTCTTCATTCGCAGCAGATATTATAATGTCGAAATGATGTGTTCGAGAAATAAGTAATGACATTCATCTTCGGTATTCCACTTCCATTAAACCTCATTTGCCTTTGACAAACAATATAATCAATTTACCTTAATGCTTAGTGAAAAAGATTTATTTTCCCAGTTTACTGAAATCATGATATTTGCTCAATGATCTCCAACTTTAGGAAAAATTAAATCTAATCGTAATAATTTTTTTACTACCTGACACGCCCGCCTTTACCCTGACCTGTCGATTTTACCAAACGAACCACAAATGAATAAAATGTTGATTCCCTTTTAAAATGAACATCTGAGATTGACCTCCATTCTCTCCGTAAGCGAATACTGGGTTTGCTATGCGACAGTGCACGATACACACACATCTCTAACCATTAAAAACCTCGATTCAAACGCATCTCTTTAAACAATTGACATCTGGGGCTGGTCCCCGATGCCTTCGGCAGCAAACACCGGGTGTGTTGCGAAGTCTATTCCAAACAAACCTTTATCCGAACTGTACTTCGTATATATAGACCGTGCAGTCTACAAGGCATCTCTAACCATTAAAAACGTCGATTTAAACGTATCTCTTTAAAACTGAGCATCTGGGATTGATTCCCGATGCAATTTGCAGCGAACACTGGGCTTGCTATGCAGTGTATTCCAAACAAAGCTCTTTCCTAACTTTGCGGCGTACGTGTCAGAAAATCTGAAGAGAGTTGTAAACTGAGTTCAAAGAAAAAAATTCCTTTGAAATTGGGCCCCAAGAACCCAAGATAAAAACGCGTCCCTTGGCGTTGAAAAGTAGAAGTAAAAACTGTAAGATAATCCAAAAACAAGTTGATGCGAAACTGCGTTAGTTGCCCTATAGAAAACGAGATAAGAATGCAGCACCTGTAGGTGGAAATAAAAGAAATTCGAAAGAAAAATCAAAAGCCAAGCTCAATGAACCAAACTTACTTATATATCTGACCCATAGAACCTGAGATTAGAATGTGCTCCTGGTGATGGAAGTTGAAACTAAAAACTGTTAGAGAATCGTAATTTAAACTGAATGAATTAATTCCCGTTGAAACCGGTCACATATTAACCTAGAAAAGTTTGTGCCATTAATGTTGTTAAATGACGGTAAATGAAGTCTAAAGCTAACTTCACTGAACAAAAAGATGAAGGGTTTTATTTAAATATAGTACGTGCAATATTGTGTACGCTATCTTGGCACTAATCAACAGATATTTGGATACAGCTCCTCATCCTTTTGCTTCCTTTCGGGAACAACGGATTTCGAACTTATTCTATCGCGATAATTTTCAAAATTTTCAAGCTATGTTTTTGAGACTTTTACAAAAGTTGCTCTATATACTTATCTAATACTTTATGCACATTATATTTTAATTGCATTCGCGCATGCGCAATGAAGCACTTTTTAGTAAACCTGCTAATTTTTCATCCAATTTCTGTTATTTTTTAATTTTGAATGCAAGGTATTGTGTACATTGTTGTTTGTCGTATCTTCTGAAAAGAACATTTTTTTTATATTAAGAACTCTGCAAATTATAAGAAAAAAACTTGGCAAAATTTGCGACTCTTTTTATAAAAACCTTAATTTCTCTAATAGTGTACATGCTATCCTCATAAAAATGAACACAGATTGTTACAATAAGCCTCTTAATCGTGTTCTACAGTTTCAACGCTTTTGCTACATTAACTTTTACAGGGTTATCCAAAATATATTCATTCTTTTTCAATTTGTTGGCGGTCCCTTATGGAGATTCGGGAAAAAATCTTCTCGAAAATATATGACCTAGACTATTCTGTTTACATACCTGGAGTTTCCTCATGTATCTTTCTAGATATTTAACAAAACGTCTAAAATAACAAGTGACCAATCATCATTGGCCATATAGTGTAGTTTGCTCACAGTATTTTAATGACTGTCAACAATGCTTTAACTTTTGTTCTCTTACATCTGCTAGATTGAAATGGGAGCTTTTTCTAAAAAAATTTTAAAAAGATTATTTTTAGAACAATATAAATTTTGTTCAAGTAAACTTTTAAAACAGCAATTACAACATAAAAAAATATTTATAATCAGTGATAAAAAATTACCCATATAGTTAAAACAAATTAGTTTAATTTAATGAACTTATTTTAAGACGCATATGAAAATTCTCAAAATAAAGATATTTTTTTAACGGAAAAAAAAAAAAAAAAAAAAAAAAAAAAAAAAAAAGACATGCTAAATAATTTTTTGCCCTTTTCTTATCTGAAAAAAAAATAATATAATCCTTTAATCTAGTTGCTTCTTTAGAAGACTAATTAAAAATAACTTAAAATATTTGTAACCTAATATATCCTTTTTTTTAAATTTAAGAATTTAATTAATATTTCATTGTGTTTATAATTTTTTTTTAATATCGATTAAATTTGACGTATATGAAAATTTTATGTATATAAAAAACCTAATTATTCCGGTACAGGAAAATCACTAAAAATAGTAAAAATTAATTTGAATAAAACGACTAGGATTAAATGGAAAGCAAAAATTAAGATCAGAATTAATATTGCTTTATTTATATTATTCTATTAAAATGTGTTTAAAGATTTTATTTCAATAAAGCTAGGATATTTTATTCTGTAGGGGAAAAATAATCAAATAAATCTCACAACCCTCCAGAAAATTAACCTTACTTTTAAAATAATAATGATAATAATAGTTCTTTTATTGAGTGCAACTATATACATATAGACCTTTGTATTTCATTATTACTATTATTTAACTTAAAATATGCATACTTGATAAAACATTTCAGCTGGAAAATCATATTAATAATTATATTTGTTCAAATGAATTGTTCTTTTGCGTGTTTAAAATAATTTTTCACGGAGAATTAACAGATGTGTTGCTAAGTAAGCAGACGACAATTCCCATTGTTGCAAATATTTGACTTTTCGACTCTAATATTTTTAAAGTGTTTTCTGTCACTATTTTTTGCAATAAGTAGTACTAATATTTTTCATAAAATTCATCTCTCCCTGACTTAAGTAGTCTTAATATAAAATATGGTCTTATTCCGTTCAGTAGTTTTACCTACAGTTGACTGCAAACAAACAAAATTAATATATGGATACCATTACTTTTTAATTACACAGAGTACCCACTAAACTCTTTTTCCAAACTCTTAACTGCTTCCCTTATGAATGTTTTTGAAAAAAAGGGCAAAAAATGATAATATTCTTTTTAATTCCGTTATTAAACATAAGGAAATGAAACAAAACATAATATACAGGTTTTAAACAGAATTTTTAATTTTTCACAGCTGTGAAAGAATTTAATTTTATCGTCCGTTTACTATATAGAATCATATCAGGCAAATGAAATAAGTTACATATTAGTCTTTGTATGACAGTTTTTGAAACATGGGACAACAAAAAGCAATACCTGACCTTTGGCACACTGGTATCTGGTGTCTTGTCTTATTGGCTTACATCTGGAATCTCTTTTACGAGAGCATAGAGCACACAGTATCGTTGGTTTGACTTTTTCTCTGTAGCAGGAATAACGTTTGGAAAATGCATTGAGGTTACACTGAGTGGCGAAGGATTAATGGTGAATCTTCCTGGTGTGGCAGAAAAACATCAAAATGATTTTCTGCACTTACATTTTAAACAAGTTTCATTCTAAACTGTTTAACGTTGTCTAAATTGGTCTGCCACAGGCAACTATTTTTATATTCTATTTGCACCACTATTTAAAAAAATACAATCAAATAGTATATTTCTCTTACAAATGTTATCAAAACGTATGTAAACGATTTTTGTTTTCAAAAGCAGGTGCGAAATAGAATTAAAAAACAGTCGCAGGTCGCAGCCCTGTAGTGGATGAGATCGCTTGCAGAGTCACATGTTGCTAAACGGCGAGTTAACGTTCTTATATCGAAAACGGTACAAGATATGAGAAAAACGTTAATTACAAATCTTTAGAGCATCATCTATTTAGTGCGAAAAGACACCGTGTGAACATGAATGCTAAAAACAAAAGGCTTAAAACGCACATTTGTTTGTTAGAAATTTACTACACTGTGACGTGATACAATGATTTTAGAAAGAAGAAAACTATTACTTATCACAAGAAATCTCTATTTTCGACAGTAAAACTTCTTTTCGTCAGCTACAATGCACACCTCGACCCTCGTCTGAAATTAACGTTGAACACGTTGTAGCATAAATGGTTTACATGTTGGCACAAGCATTCGTAATGCTCCGTTGGAAATCCTGAAATGTTGTTGGAGGAACACCTGCTGTTTCAGGAATTCACACAGAAAAAAGTCTATTGGAATCAGGTTTTGTTCCCCGAATTCCTCCACCGGGTACTGTTTACTGACTGCTATCATGCACCTGTGTTATGCTGTCTTGTGCGCAAGCGCGCCGTCATTTTAGATACACACATTCCGGAGTTGAAGCAACGACAGGTTTTCAACAAAATCCGTTATTATGTCCGGCAGAAATTCTAAATATCGTGCGCCCATTAACATGCCTTGTTAATACTGGATCGATTAGCCTGTTATTGCAAATTCCACCCAAACATTAATTGAGAACCGCATTTGATGCCGAACGTCGGCAGAACATGTACGATTCCCCAGCGCTCAGTAATGGATTTCAGCCTATTGTACATTTTCCTGCGAATAGCATACCTCATCCGTCCACACTATATCTGCGAAGAATGTTGGATGGACCACAATCTGGTTCATAAAAACGTTGTCCAGTATTGTCTGATAAGGCGTTGCCTGGTATGGATGAACGCCTAATTCGTTTAGGATTTTCCAAACGCGAATTTTTGAGATGCGGCAGTTTTCACTTATCTCTTTTGTGCTGTTGATCTGATATGTAAGGACATATGGTAATTCATCTTCCAGTTGTACTTGCCAGCCTAGTTCAGCTCTTCTGCCATATCGTGGTCGGCTGGTGACGTAGTCTGTCTCCCTTCAAAGTTTCACAGCAATTAGGATGGATTTTGTGAAAAGGATGCGAGCCTGCAGGGAAACGTTGCCAATCGTGCGTTGCGCCCACATTTGCCCTACACTACAACCATCTCTCATTATTCATTATTAGAAACTCGTTCCATGATCTTCAACATACAAGTCAGAGAAGGTATCTCTTTTATAGCTGTCTCAGATGAAAAGGTGTGACATTTCATACGTATTTCCATAATGCACAAATTTCGCACATCAAGCTCAAGTTGCGTTGAGTTGATCCGATTTGCGAAACGATTTTGCACGATCTGCAGTTTGTCTACTCTTTGTACAGGTCCTCTCGTTTGGAAATTACTAGCGATACCTCTGTGCCGTCATGCGGGCTCTTTTTTCGTCCTAAAGATACTATTTTCTCATTTCGTTTAATTTTCTTGACGTAATTATTTCGGAAATCCGCACATACCCGTTTTAAACGTTCTGTGTTTAGCATCCATGTTCACATGGTGTCTTTCCGTACTAAATAGATAATGCTCTACAACTTTGTAGTACACTTTTTTCATATATCTCGTACCGTTTTCGAGATAGAAAAGCTAACTCTGTCGTTTGCACCAGGTAGTGCTTTAAGCGGTCTCATGTAGTACCTCAATGCCACTTTACTATACCTAGACACGACTTTTATGACTATGAAGCTCCAGCCGTTCGGCAGTTAAGAGGGTGGGAATGGACTTTAAAGGGCACCCAGTATAATATCTTTGGAAATGTTGGTAAAAATACAAAATAAATAATATAATATTAATTACATTCAAACTTTCGGTCTAAATTTAAATCATTCAGCTGAAAGACTTCTCATTGCATTGAGCTGATAACATAAAATACACAGGAAATAAAATGTGTTAAGTTGAAATATCGATCCACCAATATTTTATAGTCTAAATGTTACTAGTGATAGTCCATTCCAATTAATGTAATTGGGTGGCATTAAAAATTTCCAATTTATACTCAGTTATTTCTTAAACTATTTTAGCTAAATGCATTTTTCATCCAAACATTATATGCTGATATTTTCTAATTAAACACTTTATCGTTAAATCAGTTTGGTTATCTATTAATAGCCTACAAATTTTTCAAAATACCTAAAAATCAGAATACGACATTCAATTTTTTTTAAAATGCATTTTTTTTAGGTACGCAAAATTGTTTCAATATTTGGTAATCTAGAAAATTTATATTTACAAAAGTAAAAGACTACATCAAGTCTCGTGAGTCTCCCCAGATCTTAACCTGAGAGAAGTATTTTACGAATATTTTATGTCACATAACGCTTAAATTTTTATTTTTAAAAAAATCCTCTTATTTATTTATTAATACAAGCTAACTAATCCCTAAACAAGAATTTTTTAAGCAAATTAACTTATTACGATTTTTTAAGTTGTAAAACTTAATATTCTTTAATGCATTCCGAACGGTTTAATAAAGAGTTACAATTTTCAAAAATGTCAAGCTAATGTTCTAAAAATACAGTATTTCAAACCTAATTATTAGCGACTGATGAAGCCTTTCACTAGGTTCATAATTCGCCATATACAGATTTTCTGATTTTCACAAACTTGGTAAAATCTGAGTCATCAAAATGTCTTATAATACGAAAACTCAAACTCCTAAAAAACTCAGACAAGAATTTTCTCTTACTTGTGTAAAACAGCAGGCTGCTGCTTGGATATGGAAAAGCAGATCGCATTACAATTAGGGTTTTTAGTTTTGAATATTACCTTTTTTTAATATTATTCATCGACAGGCAAAATAAAACGAATATGACTATTCGGAATTAGTGAGGGAAAAAAATGAAATCATGTTTAAAGATCCTCGTCCTGAAGTGGTTAAAGACTTTATTTGTCCTTGATATGCTATTTCTTTCGGGCAACAGTTAAAGTACTGTCCCTAAAAATTAACATTCCGTTACATAAGCCTGCCGTAAAACAAAGCAGATGTATCATTGTATTGTTAAATACTGATAATATCCACGGCAATTTTTAAAACTTTTAAACATCGCACATTTCAATTTTTACACCGACGTATAGAAAGAAAATGTACAGGGTTGTTATAATTAAATTTCGCCTATTCAAAAGGGTCTAGAGCCGATTCTATGGCTCCAAACGAAACAGAATTTCACTAGTACGTAGTTGAAGAGATGCGCTCAGGAAAATCGGAAAAAAATAGTTACATTTTTCGTCAGTAGGTCGCACTGCTCCAAAATTTAAGGTGATGGTTGCAGATTCATTATTTCAATTTCAGTCAATCCAGACAAAGCAAACAAATTGAAAAGTTTCAACAAACTTCGAGGAACTGCGAATTGTTAGTTCACCTAATCAGACAGCGCTAGAGCCTGACCTGTGACTCCAAACAATACAGAAAAATGAATAAAATTTCATGTGATATAATCTGCATCAACAAAAGTAAAACATGTTGCTCGGCAACGAGGAAATAACGAAGAAAAACATTACGCATGCTCAATGGATCCTCCACCATTTTCAATAACGCATTCCATTCTCAGAATTGTGCTTTCTACAGCATTGCGTAATCTGTCCTGTGAGATTGAGCAAATATGAAGTCTAATACTGTCTTTCAGATCAGAGATTGTCTGACATCTGTCTTTAGATGCAGAATCTTTCAAAAATCCCCACAACCAAAAAAACGCATGGTGTTATATTAGGCGATCGCGATGGCCAGACTGTTTGAAAATAACGACTTATGATGCGATCTTCTGTAAAATGACTTGTTAAGAATGTCCGAACTGCTCTAGTAATGTGCGGTGGTGTACCGTGTTGCATAAACACGAGATTTTGAAGGCAGCCTCGCTGTTGCAGTGCGGGAATCAGAAAATTTGACAACATATTGAGATACCTTCTCCCATTTACGGAACATGTAATGGGTCCTGTGGATGTTAGTTCTTAAAAAAAATATTGCCCTATCATAAACGTACCTATGAAACCGCACCACACCGTCACTTTAGCTGCATGCAATGGAACTTCTTGGGGATTCTCTTTCGGCCAAATTCGACAGTTGTGTGTGTTCACTTGTCCGTTTAAATAAAAATGCGCTTCATCAGTCTATAGAATATTCCAGGGCCAAGAATTGTCCACATTCATTCATGCAAGAAACGGTCGTGAAAATGATGGCCGACTTTCGGTATCACCCTGTTTTAGTTGTTGCACCCTCTGAATCTTGTATGGATAGTAGCGCAAAATTTGACGCATCACTTTTCTCACAGTGGAAATCGGCATATCGACTTCATTCGCAATAGCTGGCACACTTGCATTACCAAATGATGACTGGCTTGCTAAATCCACGGCAGCAGTAGCAATATCTTCAATGCCAGAAATGTCTATCTTTTTTCGTCCTCTGCCAGGAAGAATGTCGAGTTTTCCTGTTTCCACGAACTTTTTAATCATTTTGTGAACTCCACGATCCGACATTGGTCCACGTCTAACATCTTTTAGTTTCCGGAATTCTCGAAGAGCTACAGCTGCGCTGTTGTTATTTTGATAAAATTACTTTACAAGAAGTGCCTTTTCTTTTAAAGTTACCATTCTCCACAAAGCGTAGATTCAAATGCTTTTCAGAAACAATCAACTGTTCCAGTGTCAAAGAAATCACAGACACACATTATCAGCAAGTTTTAAATCGTCAGTTGGTTAGAAAGGTATTTCAAGTTTTCGAAGTTGCGACGCCACTTTGACGTCGTTCATCGAAAATTTGAATAAAATGTGATCTTTTTCAAGCGTTGGGTGAAATTTTGTGATTTTGAGTGTTTCATCTACATTGACCGAAATTGATATGACGAATCTGAAAAAGTTTACTTTTACCAACTGTGAAATAAAATTTCCTGTATCTCGTTTTTTTTTACAAAATAAAGGAATCTGCAAATATCGGCTTAAATATTAACACAGCGCCACCTATTGACAAAAAATTTTTAATTTAATTTTTTTTTCGATTTTCGAAGAGCGCTTCTTATCAACTATGTACTAGTGAAATTTTGTTTCGTTTGGAGCCATAGAACCGGCTCTAGAGCCTTCTGAATAGGAGAACTTTAATTATAACAACCCTGTACTTTTAAATGTAATTTTTGTGAAAACTGCATCTAAACTTATTTTTGAGATATTAATTTTTTTGTAGTTTTTAAAGCAATTTCTATAATGGTGGCAACTGTAGTACTCCATTTCTGTAGATAATAAAGGGAAAATAGAAGATTACAATATATTTTTGTTGCCATTTTCTCATGAAAACGGACAAAAACTTTAATTAAAATACGTGCTATGCCAAGAATATTGTCTGCTATAAAAATATATTTTAAAGAATATATGTGTGACCTTTTTTTCCGAATTTATATAATTTCTATCAAAAGGCTCAAATAATGCAATTTTATTAATCCGTGTGTAATAACATTTTCGGAATTTAAAAACATAGATAGATGAATGATTTTTGTTAAAACATGGAAGTATTATAAACTATATTTAATTTTCAAAATATATATTAATGTTACAAGCAAGTGAAGGCTTAGGAATCATTAGATACTCTATTTTTT
Source organism: Maratus speciosus (assembly GCA_963932465.1). Taxonomy (NCBI): domain Eukaryota; kingdom Metazoa; phylum Arthropoda; class Arachnida; order Araneae; family Salticidae; genus Maratus; species Maratus speciosus. Next base: position 178,432,152 of record OZ010792.1, read on the forward strand.
TGTCGAGTTTCTTGAATGACGACATCACTTTTTGCAGTGTCTTTGTATTATTCTGCAGTAGTGACATCACATGCATACTTTTAGACGCTAACAAAAAGAAAGGCTACCGCGGTGCTTAACGTGTATAGTTTTTTACAGACGACTGGAGCCACATGATGCTCGAATGCACCAATGCAGGCATTCGAAAAGTGCATGATGTCACACAAGCGGTCTGTAAAAAAAGATGTGAGGAATGCACCGCGGTAGCCTGTCTTTTTCGTTAGCCTCGCATACTTTTCTATACATTTTGTTTAAGACTGGTTAGCATATGTGGAATTCATCATCGGATGCAAATGACGTCATTTTATATAAAACAAATACGTGTATTTTAAGTCTTAAAACTGAAATATGTTTTGTACTCTCTAAATTTAATTCTCAGAAGGTCTTCTCTCAGAAGGATTTGAAGGTCTCGGTTGTAACATATAGTAACTAATATGCACTGGTGGACAAAACTTAAGGATGAGTCACAAAATTCCAATTTTCCTTCACGCGAATACTCGAAAGGAAGTAATATAATTCGAATAATTACTATCCCTGCAGAACAGCTAGTCCATATAACATCTCATTCAGGTCACACATTGCCACAAGAGTCACAGTCACTACGGCGAAACAAAGAATAGGAAATTCCATACGTCTCTTTTATGAGTCTCAAATGACTACTATATTTGACTCCACTGACAGGTCACTGTGACTGCTGCTTTGTGGCGAGTCACCAGGTGACTTTAGAATGTCGTTTCATTGAGACTATCGTCTGACTGTCATCTGGAGACACAATTTCAAAGTCAATGTGAACGTTGCATTCTGATAAATCACAAAATAATGTCACATTAAAATCACATGGTGACTTTCTGTCACATGACTTTGTCAAATGGTGACAGAGACCCTACTGTGAAGTCACCACTGTAAATGTGGTGAAAAGTCACCATGCGACTTTTATGTGACATTATTTGTGATTTATCATAATGCAACGTTCACAATGACTTTGAAATTGAGTCTCCCGATGAGAGTCACACTAGAGTCTCAATGAAACGAAATTGTAAAGTCACCTCGTGACTCGCCACAAAGCAGCAGTCAGAGTGACCTGTCAGTGAGGTGACATACAGTAGTCATTTGATACTCATAAAAGAGACGCGTGGAATTTCCTATTTTTTGTTTCGCAGTAGTGACTGTGATTCTTGTGACCGTGTGTGACCTGAATGAGATGTTATAAGGACTAGTTGTTCTGCAGGGATAGTAATTAATCGATTTATATTACTTCCTTTTGAGCATTCGCGTGACGGAAAATTGGCAATTTGTGACGCGTTCTTAAGTGTTGTCCACTAGTGTATGTATATTTTTCTAACCTTCATTTAAAATTATTAAACTACATCCAAATAAGCTATTTAATGTAAAAGAGTTACACAATCTTTACCATCATAACGGAAATACATTTATGGCATGTGCAAAGAGATTTTGTTTTTAAAATTCAATAACACCAATAAAACAAAAAAATTTCACAACGTTAACTGAAGATTTGATGTTAACAAATGAGCTGTTTTAGAGAAAGCAAACATGACATTTTTGGCTGCAAATTTCTTTAGAAAACTTGAATACTGAATAGCTCGAGTTTTGGATTTTGTTATTATAGATACGTTGTTTACGAAATACGAACAAATACGAACCCTTCACTTGTTTAATAAACTTTAAATATTTTCATGGTAAAGTAATTCCGGGATTTATGCCGCACATTTTTTTGAATTTGTGTATAAAGTCCCATGTTGGACATAAAATAAAAAAATCATGCTGTGCTATTTAATGTTAAATATACAACGCGTGTACTGCGACAAAAAATTCAAAACAAATAACTAATATTTTTTAACAATTTTTATCTAAAACATTACACTGCGACGCGCCACCAGTACATTCAGACCAAGACGCCGCACTTGTGCGCTAGTTATGCTGCGCTTGTAATAAGAACAGAATGAAATTATAAATAAAAGTATTAAAAAAGATATTCATATCTGGACTATAATTAACGATGTAATAACAAAATGAAACTAAGTGAGTACAATGAAACGTATAAGTAGATTAAAATTAATAATTGTTTGCCTACTTTCACTTATTTTTTTTACATTAAATTTTAATTGTTATTTCAGCAACAACGTAACATAAATTTATTAGAGAGTAAAAAGTAAAATTCTGTTTACATAATTTATTTGTTAACCCTTTCGGGACCAGTGGCTTTTACACAAATTTTATTTGGTTTGTTCACCACTTTTTTTAAAAAAAGTTACCTTTACTTAAATAATTATGAAAATGCTCTAATTAAAGAAAGCAAATATTACTTTTCTTTTTTACTGGTGCCAGAAACAAATTTTGCATGTTTTTTTATGAAGGTACTTACATGCTCTTATGGTCCCGAACGGGTTAAGGGACCTGTTTTTTCGACTACAATCTACGGAAAAAGTATCGAAAAAGTACAGTCTTTATATAACTACATTTGACACATGATGCAACGAAGCCAATTACACTTCTTATTTTTGGTTTAGTTTTTTAAACATACCTTGAAAAGAACGTCTGCGTTAGCTTAATCCAATTTTTCATTATTATCATCTTCACTAGCATCTTTCTTGCCCTGCTTACTTTGTATTTTTCCCTTTTTCTCCTTTGGTTTTAAAAAAATTGATAACATGCCTAACATGGATAGTCTGTGCAAAAAGAAAAGGAAAAGGTAAAAACACTGAACCATCCTGTACAACAGAAACTGCGGCATGTATACCGGAATTGCAGTGCGGCATATATCCCATTTTGCATGGTGCAGATGTCGGCCATCACAGTTACCTACCATCGCTAAGGGGAATGGCGTGACCATCCACACGGTACTCTATACAAACGCTACACTTATATTTGACTTCGAAATCATGCATGCATTTAGTAATTAGTGTATGAAAAGCATTGAAACATAACGTGTTTAAAAATTTGGACAGTGAAATCATGCACTTACGTCAAAATAAGGATTGTACTTCTACAAGTAATCATCAAAATGGGATTCATGCTATACACTGGTTAAAATAATCTCATTGGGCACCTATATTGTGCGTTTAACGACCATCTATGGATAATTACAAGACATACAAGGGGTGCGGCATCTATCCCGGATGCGGCGACGGTCCCGGATTTACCCTATTCTTAAGATCCATTCTTGTTGAAGCAGTTGGACACCGGTGGTATGGAGTCTTGACTCCAAGACATGCTTATGTAACCACAAAAAATATACAACGGTATACTAAAATGAACTCACGTTTTTAAAATTTTGAAGGCGAACAAACGATGTCAATTTTATCAGTTATTCTTAAAAGAGATTAATGTCTGAAGTCGAAAATTTATTAGCCACCGGTACGGTATGCTCTTTCTTTCTCCCAGCTTATTTTGTAACATCCTCAATAAATAATGTTACCTTACAGAAACCAGTCGTAAAACAAAGCAGTACTATTAAATACTCCATAGAATTTTTTTTTAACTTCTAAGCATCACACATTTTCGATTTTTATACTGTCGCATTGGAAAAAAAAGTTCTTTTAAATGCATTTTTTTTTAAAACTGTATCTCCATTTATGTTTGAAATATTACGTTTTTTGTAGTTCTTAGAGCCATTTGCTTAATATTGGCAACGGAAGAACTCAATTTCTGTAGAATGTGAAAGAAGAATAGCAATTACATATTTTTGGTGCCATTTTCGCATAACAACTGAAAGAGAATGTAATTAAAGTACGTGCTATTTTGAATAAAATATAAATGAATGATTTCTGTTAAAACAATGGAGCTATTATAAACTATATTTAAGTATCTATGAATCATTAGACAGCCGTTTGTTTTTGTCGATTTTCTTGAATTACGGCAAGTTTTTGGTGCATTTGTGCATTATCTCCCGATAGTGATGTACTATGCATGTTTTACTGTAGATGTTTAAGAGTAGATCGTAAATGTGGAATCCTTAAGCGTATGCGAATGGCGTCATTTTACACAAAATAAAACGTGTGCTTTAAGTCTTAAAATTTAAATATGTTTTGTACTGCAGTAGAGTCCCGTTTAACGGAGTTATTTTCCTCTGATGGACTGGTGGCTTCTATTATTTTGAAACAGCCATTATAAATGAAGCGTTAGGCGAAGATGAAAGAGCAGACGTAAAAAGTTAGAACTCTGATTTTCTGGTCAGAGTTCCTGGTCAGTGAAGATTTTCGGGTCAGAGAAAAATGGCCACGGCCATCCCCTCCCCCCATTCTTACCAGAAAATCAGAGTTCTAACTTTTTACGGCTGCTCTTTCATTTTCACCTAACCCTTCATTTATAATGGCTGTTTCATAATAATAGAAGCCATTAGTCTATCAGAAGGAAATGAAGTAATGGAAATGCTGGGAGCGACACTAAATTCTGAAAAAGCAGAATTCCTGTTCTCTAGTAATTTATTTCCCTTTTTATACTTTATTTTTAATTTTAAAAGCTATTTATAATATTTCTTCAAAATGGTGGCAATCAGGCTAAGCTTTTCTCTCTATAATATAAATTTATTTTCCTTTATCACATTCCCAATCAGAAGCGTGATTCCATCAGAGAATGTGTCATCGTATTTAAAAGAAAAAAATTAATGGTTTTCATAAAATTTAACCATATTAAAATTATTGTGTGTAATTATGTATTAATCACGGAAGAACAAATTATTTTTTTAGACATAATATTAAGTAACTACAATGACGTCCTAAGCGTACTTTACTGTGGATTTTTAAGCGTGGATCGTAAATGTGAACTTTATGTAAAATAAAATCGCGTGTTATGTCTTAAAACTGAACTACAGTAGACTCCCGATTATCGGAATATCAGCCAAAAAAAATTATGATTTTTCCCACCATTCTGACCAGAAAATCAGAGTTCTAGCTTCGGCTGCTCTTTCATCTTCACCTAACACTTAATTTATAATGGCTGTTTCATAGTAACAGAAGCCATCAGCCCATCAGAAGAAAATGAAGTAATGGAAATGCTGGGGGCGACACTAAATTCGGACAAATCTGAATTCCTTTTCTCTAGTTAAGTGTTCTTTCTTGTTTCAAAACAAATATCACTCATAACTGCATTATTTTATAATGTAAGAATGTTCAAAATTACCTTGCAATTTTAAAACATAAACATTATTCTCGTTTCAAAGTTAAACACACGAAAGGGTAAAAGTAATGCATTTTGTATCCATCTTCATGCGTCAATTTGGGCATCTTTACACTTTGAGACAACGTAGAGACATCTGTCGGTGACATTTGTTTTTACTACAAGGAACCACACTGGATAAATTTCCTACTTTGCTCATTGATGTTCTGCGATAAGGATATCCGTAACTGACACCGATGGTTTGTTATTCCTCTTTTAGACAGGCTACTTTAAGAAGTTTTATCTCACGTAAACTATATACAGTCGAACTTCGATTGAACGAATTCATCGGGACCTTAAAATTTATTCGTTAAATCGGGGTTATTTGTAATATTGTGCTTAAAACGAAAAAAAAAATCTGCCCATATCTTATAGAAATGCTCTAATAAGCCATTATACATAAATATCCATAATGAGAAATTGCACACTTGATATTCCGCAGCTAAAAACACAGAGAATAATTTGCACTAATTAATTTTAAAGTACTGTGTAATAGATGTTTGAGAATTTCTTTGATTTATGACCCGAAAAATTTCCTTTGCGACTTTATGGAGCGAAGAAAATATTGAGTCATTTATATCCTGTTGCATTAGGTATGTTTTCACAATTTCCAAACAATGTAAACATGAGAAAAAGTAATAGTTTAATAGGAATTTCGTTATCGATTTCTGTATCAGAATCTCTACTCATTGGTTCCGACAAATTAACTGTTTCTTTAACTTCAGTTGCACAGGTAGACAGTCCGTCATCACATGTGACATAATCGTTAAATTGTATCTCATAAGCGATTTCATTCCATATAACGTCTTCTGAAGGGGGCTATATCTTCATAATTTTCATCACTTTCCACTTGTGTGTCTGGAAATCCCGCTTTGTGAAAACCTTTTTCAATCGTATTTTTAGAAACTTGCTCCAAAGATTCTCTCACAAAATATAGAGCATCCAAAACATTGACTTTGTATATTTTCCCCGCATTTTCGTCCAACGATGCTATAATTTTTCTCATAAACAACTTTCTGTAATTAACTTTTACAGAGCGAATGATTACAAGGTCTAGTGGCTGAAGCAAACTTGTGCAATTTGCATGGAAAAACAAAATTTGCCATCGTTTAAATTGCAAATTGAGGATGAGCGGGACATTGATCAATAAACAAAAGTTTTTTTCTCTTTTGTATCTGCATAGACTTATTTAAAAACGTCAGAAAGTCTATAAATAGTCCATAATTTTAGGTTTGCTGCATATTTTGTCGTTAAAGTCTTTAAGTTTTTAAAACATCGCGGCTTTGCTGCCCTTCCTATAACAAATGGCTTCATTTTGTCAGTTCTATCAGCATTAACCGTAAGCAAAACTGTAATTCTCATTTTCCTTTTTTTTTCCGCCGAAGCATTTCTCATTCCTATAACAAAGCATTTTGTCGGGTTTCAGTCATAAAATAATCATATTTCAACTGCGGTCGATAGTGAATACCCTTCAATCAGGCTGAGCAACGTTTCTTCCCAATCCTTTTCTACATTTTCATTTACATCCGCATTTTCTCTGCACAATTTCTTTTGGACTATGTTGTATCGTTTATTAAAATGTCTATCCAACCATTGGATGTAGAAAAATCTTTTACATCATGCTTCTTGGCAAATTGAAGTGCTTTTTCTTCGATCAGAGACCCACTAATGGCTATTTTCTTGGCATGAACGATGTTCAACCATTCCACTAGGTCAAGAACAGAAAGATGAGTGGCTTTCAATATCTTATTTTCGACAAATTTTTACCACATTCTGCTGATGCTTTTTCAATTTCTGCTCGTTTAACAATTACTGCTAATATCGACGTGGAGATTTCAAGGTGTTCTGCTAACGCGTTTTGTGGTCGAAGGTTTTTGTCAAATTCGCGTAAAGTGTTAAGCTTTTCACTCAATGAAAAAAGATTTTCGTTTCCAACAATCTGCCATGCTTCACAAAGATGCAAAAATTAAATATTAAGCAAAATTGAGCGTCCAATACTCCTCAAGTCTCTCAAGAAACAAAACGATTGGGATTTTTTTTAACTGTATTCTTGTCCTATTAGAAAACCACATGACAGGGTACACTCTTGACTCATGTGCACCTTTGAATAATAATGAGCTCACTCTAAAAAAAAAAGCTGACTAGAAAGCTGATCCGACTGTTGCCTGCACTTCTCTTGGCCACAGAAGCGAGGGGGGAAGGATGGCACGGCATTCTATTGGCTGAAATGAGAAGTTTTTCACTTCGGACAACAGTATACCTCGCATCCATTACCCCCCCCCCCCCGCTTCTGCGGAATACCAACAGAAAGGCCCAGGTGCGCTCTGATTTATTCTCACAGTGATGAGAATGGCCATGTTTTATTAAATAAAGTTGATTTTTCATAATAGCCTTTTGATTTATAGCTATCTCATCATTCATTATGAACCACGAATACTTCACTAAAATCGCATTGTTATTTGGAGGGAAAGTTTACGCAAACGTCAAGTCCTTTTTGGCGTTTTAAAGGTTGTCTCTTTTGGCGATAATCTCTTTCTTGGCAACTTTCCAATGACATTCTCTTAAAGAAAAAGTGCAGTCAATTCTAGGGAAATACCGACGAAGCTTCGGCGGTAACCCGAAGGGAAATTCCGATGAGATTTTGTTGGGAAAAATACGGGTTTCGCACGCTTTGTTTTCCAGCATCACATGACGGCAGGCAGTGACGTCCTTGCTTCAAGAAAAGGTGACCGGTCCTAAGTGTACTTATATGAGAAATCCGTGGCTGCGTCTTCCTCCGTCGAAACTTACTGGGTACAAAGTCTTTTTATGTTCCAAATAAGATGGATATATCATTTGAAATGCAATCCAATATTTTTCCAACCCAAACTAACAAAGGTTTCTTTGTTTCGGCTGTTGAAAAAAATATGTTAATTCGGGGTTTATTATGCGTTAAATAGGGGTTTTGTCTTCATTTTAGTCGGGGGAAAAGGAAAATTCGTTCAATCGCGAAATTCGTTAAATTGGGATTCATTAAATCGTGGTCCGACTGTATGCTTATAGCATTATAGCATACCATACCTCTTCCAAATCTTCAGGAACTGGAAGATTAGGGCCGTTATCGGTTTTATGGTAGATATCAATTTTTGTGTGGTTGGATTCTTGAAATTTATGCGTGTTCGAGCTTAACCATATTTTGTATACTAAGTAAGGTGTGTTTGTACAATATAAATAAATTCATATACAGGGCTGGATATATTGGCGTCTATTCATGGTGATTGCTGAAAAGGCGATTTTAGTTGTGATATGAATTAGAATTACATTTTAGCATTATATGTGACGTGTATAAAAATATGCAGCTCATATAAAGGGTGCGCAAAACCTTTTAAACATATTACTACATACGCGATAAATGTTGAAACTAAATTTTGAAATGTGCTACGATTGAAAATTTTTCAAGCGGAATTAAATTTCAGCTAACTATATCATTTGTATAAACATCTATAGATTATTTACAGGGCTGCATTAAAGAATTTAAATGTCTCATGGACTATGAGTGATAATAGCTGAACTCGACTCTTCAACTGTGTTATATGTTTTTTCAATCTTTTATGTCGAAATTTTTTTCTACCTTATTAAGAAGTAAAAATTTTGTTTCTGTGTTTGGGGAGTGTTAGAAAGTTATTCACAATTTATGCGCGACGCTTGATTTTATTTTCTATTTACACTCACTTCGAAAAGTTAAGCACGTAGAGGAAAATGTTCATTTTCGGAAGCCAATCTGAATTGGAAACAATGCAATCCGCTGCGGAGTTGGATGGAAGTATGAAAATATGCTATGTAATAGTAAATCATAGTTCCAAGTCGAGAAATATGCAAAAATGGCAGTCGTATAAGAATGCTGCATTGTTAAGGATTGCAGGAGTTGCAAGTAAATGTTGATAAAAGTGTTTAGAACTTTCACCGTTTTTTTCAAAGGCAGGTCCCTTTCTATGGCTTCTAGAAGATGAATAGAAGATTCGGAGCTTTGGCGTGCCGTCGAATGCATTAAAGGAGGACAATCAATCACAAATGTTGTTCTTTTTTTGGCGTTCATCGTTTCGTAATTTCAAGATCATGAAAACTATTCCTAACCAGCTAAAAAAATGTCCGAAGACATGTGGCTGGTCAGCCAACCTCTTCGATCCTCACGGATGATCGATATATTGCTATTGTAGCCAAACGAAATCGAAAAGCGACCTCCACACATGTCACTCGTGGTTGCAGCGCTCCCACTGATAAGACAGTATATGCCCTTTCTGTGCGCCGAAAGCTACACATGAATGGAATGTACATCCGGGTACACCGAGTTTGTGTTCATCTATCCGTCCAGTCAGAGGGCCATGATTAAAAGTATGTCGACAACATATAAATTGGTGTGTGTCTGATTGGGAGACGTTATATTCACGAATGAGTCTATATTTGACATTTAATTAGATTTATAAGCGCGTAAGGGTCTGGAGAGAAGTAGGCACACGCAATTCGTCCCATAACATAACCGAACATGACGCAGTCCGAGGTAAGCATCATAGTCTGGTCAGGAATTTCGTTTTGATATCGTAGCGACCTGCACATATTTAGACGTTGTTCTGTGACGGCTGTCCGGTATCGGGAAGCAGTCCTAGACCACTCTGTGACATTGTACGCTGCAGCAGTTGGGACTAAGTTCATTTTAATGGATGATAATGCATTTCCCTATAAAGCCAGCCTTGTCGAACACTACCTGGAGAGTGAGGGGATTGCGCATATGGAGTAGCCAGTATACTCAGCCGATACTCAGCCGAACACTGAAAATATTTGGGATGCGCAAAATCTCGGCCTTATTGTGTGTACTCATTTCCTACTACCAGCCACTTTCACAGAGTTGCAAATTACTCTACAGGAGGAAATGGCATTTATTTGTTTATACCTTAGTTGGTAACTTCATACAAAGCATGGTCGGTCACACTCTGTAGACATTGTATGCAGGTCTAGGGTGCTCACACACCCTATTAATGTCTGCTTTATTTGTTTGTCTTCGCTTTAAACAAATTTTTGTTTATCAATCGAATATGACTTCGACTTATAACTTATATAAATTCCATATTGTTTTCATCATTGTACATAAATTTCTGTTTTGCTTGATGCATAAACATATTTTCAACTTTCCTGCCACAAATCGTGTCAATCCAAGAACTACTTGTGGATTTTTCCGCATTTTACCGCTATGTGCTTATCTTTTAGCAATCAGTGTACATTTGTTATATATATCTAATCTCAGAAAATCCACGCATTAAACTTTGAAACTGTGCTTCTTATCGGATAGAAATCTACAATTAATTTACTTTTCAAATTAATTTTAAGAAAATATTCTTTCAGGCATAAGAAAAGAAAAAAAAATTAGAAGGTAATGAAATTAATTTTAGCTTGCAGATGGATCTTTTTTCTTTAAAAGTTTGAATGAATTCAATATATATTTTTTTTAGTAATAGTTCGGTCAGAAAAATGAAAGAAAATTATTTTATGCTAATTATTAAAATACTTTCTATTTTAATGAATTTCAAATATCTCATTAAACAATTAATAATTGAAATAGTTTGAACTATCTTGTAATTAGGAGAATTAATTTTTAATCAGTAAATTAAAAAGATTTATTAGCGATCATTTCATTAAAACATTTAATTAACAATTTGAAAAAAGGGGGATAAAGCTAATAAAATTCTGCTTAAGAATTTAATGCATGTAAATATAAACCCAAGGCGAAGTGAAAGTAGACTTAAATGATTTTATTATTAGAACCCTTAAATTAATATGAAATTGTGAAATATAGTAATTTCTTATATTTTCTGAGTACAATGTAAAAAAGACAGATGTAAATAAATTACAGTAATTTCTTTATTCACATAGCTAACAAGGCGTAATAACAACGGTGTGAAAAAACATCTATGTCAGGGTTCGAACCTGGGTCTTTGGTTCAGCACACCAACGCTCTTTCATATGAGACAGATGGAACGACACTCCTAGCCTGGTACCTTTCACTCTTAAATGTTGGTAAGGATGCAACCACAGCAAAAGATGGTATAGCTAGATGAGCCACAACCCTGAGTCAAATATGAGTCCAAATTAATACAGCATTAATAACATATATATAATGATTTTAAATGACGACTTACTATCGAGTTATGCCATGTTGTGCTGCGTTTGCAGCCTTAACAACATTTAAGAGTGAAGGCCGAAAAGCTAGGTGTGTCGTTCTAGGGGAGTCAGATGGAAAGGCTTTGATGCGCTGAAACAAAGTCCCAGGTTTTTGAACACTGGCTTGCATACATTTTTATATGTTGGTTTTAGGCATTGTTAGCAATGTGAATAAAAAAATCAGGCAATTAAATTTAGATTTCTTGGGCGTTAGTCATTGTTTAAAATTATTATATAAAACAGATGCATTTTAATCTAGGAAATTATATAACAAAAAATAAAAATATTTAATTACCAATTCCGAGTTATCCATGATTCCGAAAACTGTTATTTACCTTTAGAAAAGCCAGAAATGTATTTGAGATTTGCAGAAATATTTAACTAATAATCTTTCTTTCGCTGCCACAGATTTTTAGAAATGTTTCCGAACATATATTATAGTATATAATTTTGTTTTTTCAATCCGGAATATGTTCTTAGGATGCTTTCAATTCTCAAATAAATTCAAGCAATTCTCAAGTAATTTTCTGGTTTAAGAAACATATTTATAGGAATCAGGGCAAATTATCAGCATTAAGTACTTCAACGGCAGCCCCGAGATAAGTCGGGGATAACTACACTATTTCCCTATACCTGTTGCCTGTGAATTGGTTAACAATAACTTTAAAATAAATATATTTTTGTTACTCCTGCATGTGTACAGATTGACAGATAAATACTGTGACGTAATGAAAATATAAATTGAGTCTGATGTTTTTCGCGTTTTTGAACTATACTATTGTTTTATTCATTTTTCTCGTGCTTATTTGTTGTCTAACTGCTCTTTCCGAGATATTAATTCAGCGTTTTGCAGGAACACATGGTGAGCAAAGGTCAATTCTGCATTCCACCAACAACCCCTTCCACACACAAACAAACTTCGCTGTTTAAGGGATCCTGGAGCAAAAAGCCTGTGCAATCAGGCACAAGTCCCTGGATTCCCTGAAACGTGCTCTGGAAAAAACCTGTGTTGAAAACACATAATCTGTCTCGACCACCTTGAAGAATTTCCAGGAGCCAATACACCCCTGCATTGCCGCGTGAGGAAGCCATTACGAATGATCTTGATTGTTTCTTGTACAGATTTTTCTTCTCTTTCGAATGGTGAATAAAACGGGTTGTTTTGTTCCTAAGACAAGGTTTTTTATTTGGCTTCACAGTATTTATGTGTCACCCTGTAATTTCAATTACGCAGCTGAAATATTTATTGAGAATTAATAGCATCCTAAAAACTGATATCCCTCTTTAAGAAAACTGATTAATGCACTAGAAAAAAATAATAGAAAATTTATCCGAAAATCATTGGCACCAAAAGAAACTTTGTTTTAAAAAAAGAGGTTCTTTAACTCCTTGGCGACAAACGACCGGCTACGTGCCGCCTCAAGTGCATCATAATCCATGATTATTCTCACCAATAAATTTTTATTGTAAATTTTGGCTTATTTAGTGCGAGCATTTTCCTGATTCAATAACTACTGGATTATGGCGTCTTCGAGCCCACCCACCGCAAACGCACCAGATTCTCCATTATTATGGACACCCAGCGATTCCTGGGTTCATCACTCTAAGATTGCTAAATGTCTATTTTTTCTTATATATAAAACCTTTTCATATCTTCTTATCAAAAGTAAAAAATATATATCTTCTATATATAGAAATATATAGGGGAGAAAATTTATCGCCATGATTAGTGCCTTTTTTGTTAATATGTCTTTTGCTGCATCCTTCAGCAGCTTTTCCTGGGCAAGCTTGGCGAGAGTAACTCTTAACAGTGTTAACTTTTATCTCTTTTCATCTCTTCCTCTCATATAGTAGTTTTACAAATGGAGCTATACATCTTATTAAGATTTTTATCATTTAACTTACTTGACCTAACTTTTAACTTAATTTTTAACTTTAATACTTTATTATTTTTCAACTTTATTATTTCTTTAACTTTCCTAATTTTTCTTTTAAGTAGTTTTAAATTAAAATTATACTTATCCCAATGGCTCACACAAACACGGGACAATTCATTGATAGACTGGATGTTAAGCTCATATCACCTAGAAATCCTTCAATGCTGCTCACCTGTTCATCATCCGATTCAATTAGGCAAAAACTTGTGTTTTGAAAAAAATCCCTGCCGGCCCGGCCTAGAGGCGGAGGTAGCTTTCGAAGTTAAGTATATTAATTTCACCAACAAAAAATAGTATCATGATTAGAGGTAAACCCACTTTAACAGTTTTATCTGGCCGCTTGTGACGAGTTTTTATTACATTTTAAATAAGAACTGGTTTTATCAGAATCATGTTAAGGCGGTATTGAAAAAAATTGTTTTCTATGCTCAGCAACTCGAAATTTTCTGGCATATTTTCAGATTAATTTTTAATAGAAAAAATATGAAACTTGCTGACGTTATTTTTGAAGAGATTTGTAAGCGACCCGTGTTTTTATTTTTCATTCAATTAATTAAAACTTGATTTATAAACAATTATTTTCTCAGTAGGACAATAATTTTATTTCCAACACAATCGCTTCGAGAAATTCGGTTCAAAATGCCCACTTTGACATCATTTTTTGAAATATATTCCACTTCTATCAAAAAATCGATCATTACGGTACATTATATAGTTTCTGTATAAGAGAATCTACCAATTGGATGCGCTTGGGAGCAAAAATGAATTTAAAAATGAGTAAGAAAATAAGCAGTCTGGATTTGAATACACTCTTAATAAGAGGATTTTTTTCTTCAACCGCTATGTATTTTTAATTTGTTTTTGCTGTAAGAATTGATCCTATCAAAAACTTGTCCGTGTAAATGTTGTAGAAAATATTAAGAAGATGTATAATAAATTCAAGCAGTTTTTATATCTCGTGAATTGACGAAGTTATGAATTTTTTCTTCTTCAACTCCCCGTTTTTGTTTTCGTTTTTAATATTTTTGAGATAAGAATTGGTCCTATCAAAAATTTGTCAATATAAAAGTTGTAGATAATATTAAGAAGAATTATAATAAATTTAATTGGATTTGATATTTTGAGATCTGACAGCGTTATAATTTTTTTCTCTCTAATTGAATGCTGGATTTAATCGATGGTGGATTTAATTACGTTTCGTATTTGCCTCATGCCTGTGGCTCACAGAAACACATTCCGTCTTCTGCTGAATTTGTAGCCTTGCCAAGCTGTAATAATGAGAAGTTCCAGGCTGGGTATCGTTCCATGTGGTGTAGTCGGTAGAATGTCAATGCGCTATCTGGATGGCCCGGGATCGAGTCACGGCATGGGATCTTTTTCACCAGGTTGGCCTTTGCGCCTTTTAAAAAATTAATTTGGAATTTGCTTTTCATTTGAAATATTGTATGCAAGGCGAATGTTTCTCTCTGGAAAAATTTCCTAGTATTAATATAGTTTCAATCTATGCTGGACGACGCTGGATTAATTACGTTTCGTGTTTGCTCCATGCCGGTGGCTCACGGAAAAACATTCAATCTTGTGCTGCATCTGTATACTTGCCAACCTGTAATAGAGTGAATTTCCTGGCTGGGTATCGTTCCCTGTGGTTTCGTCGGTAGAATGTCAGTGTGCTATGCTGATGGCCCGGGTTCAAGTCCCAGCATGAAATATTTTTCACCAGGTTGGCCTTTTAAGCAATCAATTTGGAATTATTGGATTTTCATTTGAAATAAACAATAAATTGCAACCAAATTACATTAGAAAGACAATCATTACATTTCTAAAAAATTATTTATTTTGGCAGGAAGGGATATTGTGGCATTTGGAATTACAAAGAGCTTTTGATTATTTATTACATTTTTAAAAATTTCTTTATTTTGGCCGAAGAGCTATTGTATCATTTGGAGTTGCAAAGGGTTTTTTTGATTTTTTACATTTGTAACAACTTGAGGTAGAATTAACTTTACAAATGTAATACTGAAATAATTGACCAGTTAGATTGAAATTCTTACGAGCACATTTTCTTAGATTTATTTCATTCACTGGAACTTCACTAAATGAAATTAAAGCTTCCTTATAGACAGTAAAATCGTTCCTTGCGTACAGCTGATTTAAAATGCTTTGTTTTGCACTAATTTTATGTTGTTTTATTTTCCTTGGAACTTACCCATATCTACCTCTGGTATTCTTGTTCAAACCATTTCTTCTATATTTGCACTTGGGAATTTAAACTTCGAAAGCCGTAACATTTTTTCCTCTTTCTTTAGTGATTGCTTAGTAGTGCTTAAGGCTTCTTGAATATTTTGTTAGAATTCATATAGTGAAAAAGAAGAGTTTTACTTGTTTTCTACAGATTATTTCATTTCAATATCACCGAAACATTTTTTTACTCTTTGCTACTTCAGAATTATGTTGTTCCGCTTCAATTTGGCAAACACTTTTATCACCGTTTTAACTATGTAGTTTCCTTCAAATCTTCGCATTAAATATCCAGTTCCAACTGCATATTATAATAATTTATTGCCCTTATATCATCATTATCGAAAGAAATTGCTCTCTGATGTTGCATATCATTACTAGACTCATTTCTTATACAACAAGACCTTCTTCACTTGTAATTTCACACAAAGTATCGACTGTCAAGTAGTTTATTAAATCTACATTCGCTTTATACCCAAATAAAGCTTCATATAGACATCGATTTATTCCTGTGTGATGTGAGCTCTTTTTCATAAAATGAATGAATTTTATTCCTTCTGACCACTTTGTTGTATTGCTAGTTTCCAGTTAAGTAGATAACATCGTTTCAGTGTCTTGGTTTGCTCTTTTTAAGCCCTGAGATTGACTGTGTCTTGGTTTTCGATGAAAAAATTGGAGTAGATTCAAAGTTCAATTATTTTAGTAGCAAATTCTCGGTCAACGTCACTTTGCAAAATGTATGGTTCTCCAAATATTTTGAAAACATTCATTGGGTGATAAGCAGCGTCGTTGGCTCGTGTTGTTTTTAACGATCTTAATTCAATAAATTTCGAACTCGGAAAATAATAACATCAAATTGACACGTACTTAACATGCAAAAACAATCGAAACTGGCGAAAAACAAATGCTAGTGAGAGTCCCTAAAGATGCGGTCGCCTGCATCTAAAATAAACACTCAACAGATATCATCTAGTTGTTGCCAACAGACAAAAATAGACTTTCACTTTAATAAAAACTGTTATACTATTGCTCAATAATGCGACGATGACACGTAATAAATATACGCATACGCAATGAAAATCTGAAGCTAAACTATTTGAAATTTATTAAATTGACCGAACATGATTGGCAATTATAAAAACGAGTTGGAACCCGTCGAAATTCGACGAACTAAAATGTTAGAAAGGAACTGTCAGATCGAATTTATAATAAACCTACGAAAATAATTACAATAAAAAATTCATCTAACATTGGTTGTCTCAATTTTAAAACAAATAATATTTTAACCTACAATTACCAAAATATTATTTCCACAAACTTCAACTGCTTAAATTATTGAAAAATTAAACTCTATTGGAATACGTAATCAAAATGAGTAATTATGATGAATTTATCGATTGAGGCTTTTATGTTTGTTTTTACGGGATGAAAAATCAGTAAAAAGGATTTCGCTTTTTCACATCATAAAATCCCCCCCCCCCCCCCATGAAATCTAAATTGAACGTTATTTTCACATTCCTATAATTTACATACGTACCACTCAAATTCACAATTTGAAAGCATTTTAACGCGTAATAGATTATTAATGAATGTATTTCCAAACTTAAAGTCACGTTTTTCCGATACAACTTTTCATGTGAACATTCGCACAAATTTTAATGTAATCTCAATACCTGCGAAAAAAAAATTCTGAAATGTGCCTTTCGTTGTCATAGTATTGGCCATTTAATATAGGTCAAATATTTAGTTTATCAAAATAAATGATCGTTTTGTTTTAAATATGACATAATTTTACTCACTGAATCATTTTGCCCAGCGTCTCAAACTCAGTATCAGCGTAATGTAAAAATAATGAAATGTAACTGATTTACGAAGAAGAATGCGTGTTTTTTTTTTAAATGTATGATATCATTCTCTGTTCAAATATGATAAAAAAGCTACTTTTATTTGTAATGTGAAAATGGCATCAATACGGATATAATCAATAAAAATAATAAACCATGACTATTTCCCCTTTACATTCAATATAAATGGAGTACTTCAGTTGCCACGATTACAAAATTTGTATTAAAAACTACAAAAAAATTAATATCTCAAAAATAAATTGAGATACAGCTTTCAAACAAATTGCATTTAAAAGAGCATTTTTTTCCTTATACGACGGTGTTAAAATTTAAAATATGCGATGTTTAGAAGTTTAAAAATTTGCCGTAGGTATAATTGCAAAACCGAAATTTTATTTCAAATTTCAAAGTGTTGCCATTCGCAAAATGACGTATGCGTTACGCACAGATATGTTTGTCCTTTATAATATAGATAGCCGGTTAATTTGATAAATTCTCATAAAAGAATCATATAAACCGGTTTATTTGAATAATATTTGGTATTTATTAATAATAACCGATTAATCAAATTGACCGTAACATATATATGTTTTTAAATTCATTACCACTTTAATAACAATTAGATAAATGCCATGGTGCGTTTACATTAATATACCGGGTAATTTTTGCAAGTTAGGAATTCATTGTAGAAAATTAAATACTTTCTATAACAAATGCTGTATAATCCCCTCTTTCATTAAATCTTTTATTTTCTGATATGCCTTTGAAATAATACGTAAGTGACAGAACTTTTAACAAAATAAAACTGTTTCAGAATAATACTAATACTATAATCCCGTTCTCTTTTTTTCTGTACAGTGAAAAGTTTTAAAAGCTTTTAAATATTGGATTTTCGATCGAAAACTCAATTGTGGTGCGCTATAACTTTCATTAAGTTTCTGTGTGAAGAACATTTGTTCTCATTAAGAGCTTAATGAAAATTCATCAGGAACAGAATAGTCTTTTATAACATTTTTTAAGCGCTTCGAAAGAAGAATGTGCAATTTTATGTATATAAAACTGAATGTATATGATTCTTTAAGCAAATTAAATGCGATTTCGAAGAAACGTTTTGTGGTTATTAAGGAATTACAACGATTAAGTATCCCTAAAATTATTTAAGTTCTTAAAGTTGTAAACTTTAAGTACTTTTTTAAATTATATGTTTCGTTCTGCATTTTTTTTATAAGAGATGCTTTTTTAGAATTCTCACTGTTTAATGTTGATATTTTTAATATATACTTCTTTTATATTTCTGATACTCAATTTTTTGTTTCACTAAAAATTTTTTAGTGTAATTTAAAATATTTCAGTATGTTCAATATGTTTCAATATAGGTGTAAAAAAACACTGTTTTTTTTTTTTTTTTTTTTTTTTTTTTTTTTTTTAATTTGTGATATCAGCAATATTTTTCTAACTATAAGTTATTTGAAAATTTGGCCGTATGAAATCTTAAACTTCTTTTTATAACATGTTTGAAACTTCTTGTAAAACAAATGTTGCATAGAAAATTTGCACGTGATTTAATTAGAAATGAGGTTTATTGTCAGAGGATTTAGTATTAAGTGTAAATAGCTCTCATTTGAATCACCCATTATAATAATTTAATTGTCAGCCAAGAAAGGCGATGCTAACAACTCATAATACCTCGGTAACACTTTAAAAAAAGCAAATGATTCTAAATGTAGTAAAAAATAATGTAACCACAGATGAAAATATTAAATAACAGTTTCCGTTCGAAATTTAATAAACTTTTACAAAAGCAAAGTTTCTTTTACTACTACTGATTTTAGGAATTATTTACAAATAGTTTTTATGGTGTATTATTAAGTTCTCTCAAACAAGAATATCGTTTTCTCGGATGCTATCAATTATCAAGCAAACAGTTTCATGTTCTAGAAATATATTTCACAGACAAAAACATGATAAATTAATAGTATTAAAATTAATATTAAAATTAACATTATTTTATTACCCTTCCATGTATAAATTCAGATGTGCAGCTGAAAATGTTTACATAAAATTGATAACATCGATACTTTTCCTGTGTGTATGAATTCATAATTCACAATGCATTCAACAAAATAAATGAAATAGACAAATTAACTCTGATCTCTGTAGGTAAGTCTTATATTTGTTAACCATTACAGTCGTATAATGATCAATTGATTTTCAATGAGAGATAGATTTTTAATGAATAGCTAAAACATTTATGGGTGTTTCAAAGTCTCTTAATGCTTTCATGTAAAAACGTTTTATAATGATTCTTTTGTTTTCCAGATTGTTTAAGAAATGCTTATAGTAAAAGAAAAAACTGCAGTTGTACCTGCCCGTTTGCGAGGAATGTCCTATGGACATGTCAGAGAAAATTTACTGAAATTCAAGAAGCCAGATCTAGCAGGCAAGAAATTCGGGATCGTGTGATTAAATTTCAAAGAATAGGAAATGTTGCAGACGAGGAACATTCCTGTACGCCACCAACAGCACAAGATGCTGTGGAGGCTATTGAGGACGCCATACACCGAAGCCCAATAGCATGTACCAGAAGACTGATTAGGGAGCTTGGTGTTGCTCATACCGTGTGTCCTAAAAATAACTGACTGATTTTAAAATTCACTAACTTGCAAACGGTGACAGATATTTAAAAAGTTTTTGCAGGAGGGTTATGCATTAGTTCAAAAGTTTTTTTTTACAGTGGCTTTCAATTTTAGTTCGAATTACAAACCATAGATGGCGCTGTAAGCAATAGGTGATAATTACAGGCTCGATTTTTTGGACTATCTCTTCTCCCATGCGGAAAAAGGAGATTAAAATGTATTGAGTGGGTCCCCTAGTACCAAAAATCGATCCTGAATTTAGCGTCTATTGATCGTAGCGCTATCTATTATTTGTAATTCGAACTAAAATCGAAATAACCCTCCTGCAACAATTTTTTAAATATTTGTCACCGTCTGCAAGTTATTGAATTTTAAAATCAGTCAGTTCTTTTTACGACACCCGGTACAACTGTATGGTGTATACTGCGTTATAAACTTTTAAAACGACGATAAAACATTCAGATCATGCACCATCTTGAACCACAGGACCTTGCAGCTCGCTAAGCAATATGTGCTAACTTTCTGGAATCAGTTGCAGATGCAAATCTCATGGAAAATCTGCTGTTTACTGATGAAGTTACTTTTCATACTTGTGGAAGTGTCAATAGATACAACTGCAGAACTTGGGATGACCAGCAACCTAATCTCATAAACGATGGGGAAATGTGCACTCCCAAGGCGATTGTGCAGATGGGAATAACCAAAATAAAGATCGATGGATCTTTTATATTTTTGGAGCCAACAATTACTACCTTGAGATAACACTTACCTTGATATGCTGCAAATGTTTTTGCGGTCGCAATTAGAAACTATTGGGATAAAAAGCACTATTGTTTTCCAACAAGACGGTGCACCACACCATTTAGCACGAATTGTTCGAGACTACCTCCTTGAAAAATTCCCCGATAGGTGGATAGGTCGCGGTTCAGGCAGACTGTAGGCGCATATCTCTCCTGACTTTACACTCTTAGACCTCTTTTGTATGGGGGTTCATGAATTCGAATGTGTACGCAGTGAAGATCCACACAATTAAACAACTAAAAATAATAACTGATGCACCAGGCACAAATAACACCACATATGCTTGCAGATGTCTTTCGCGCAACCATGAAAGCCCTATGAATAGACTTATAGGGCAACCACAGTGAAATACATTGATTATACCTTGTACTTGTTTTTTGTACTAAAAAGTTCTTTATTGAAAGCACTTTTCAGAAAAATGTCAGGAGGCTTTTGAAACACCCTGTATATTGAAACATTTAAAGACAATTTAAAAATATAAATGCTTAGCATTATTTTATTACTTATTAGTGTAAGTACATGAGAATTAATAACATACTTATTTAATATATATTAACATTTTGAAACTTATTCACAGCATCATTTGACAATATTTTATTCGAAACTCAAAACATAAAATTTCTTTTACTGCAATTTTGTTGAACTTTCAAAAGTTTATGTCTAACAGAAGAATTTTGTTCAATAAGTTTCAAAAGAATGATATTAAATTTGTTTAAAAATAGATAAAATCTTTAAAGAAGTGTTTAAATTTATCTTTAAAAAATCTTTCTGCTACTTTAGCAACATTTAAATTAAATCTATTTACTCAAAATTTAAATAATAAGAATACATTTTTAATCATGCGCGTATTTACGATCTGTGCAAAATTATATTATTTGAATCCTATGTTTTGATACAAAAAGAATCACGTCACAGTGATTTATCACTCAGATCATTTAATTATGTAAAATCTATAAAGAATCTATTTAAATTCATCCAAGGCAAATTCTAATAACTTCTAGTAATTAAATTAAACTTACATATTAAAATTTTAAAGAGTAATAGTAATTGCTTAATTTTGCGTACATTTATAATTTATAAGGGTTATAACATGTCAAACCTAATTTTAGAATCACAAAGGCTCATATCATTGTTCTCTAGCCTTCGATTCAATTAAATTTCTGAAATAAGTACTTCAGTCGATGCCATTATTTTAAGCTTAAGCATCCGAAATTTGAACTATAGATTTACTTTCAGCAAAGAATTCAATTAATATTTTGATTATTTTCTGTATTGAGTTATAATTCTATAAATAATACATTTTAAAACAATCGCACAATCATAATGAAATATTGGCAGCGCTTAAAAGCCTGATACGGAGATAATTTGATTAAAATGTATAAATTGGGGAAATGCTCTGTGTATCTCAAACAGAGCTAATTAGTGACAAAATTTAAGAGACATCCAAATAACGCTGTTTCTGATCAGAAAGTGTTTTACAATGCTTGCACAGAAAATTTATGAAACTTAATTAGTTTACCCAAAATATGAACCATTTAAATCTGCATATCAACAATATTAAAATGTCTAATCTAAATAACTAGACACTCTCGTGTTTTAGTTTAAATTGAGAAAGTTGTACACATTCAGATATATATGTAAGTATTTATGAAAACTGTGGGAAAATGAATAATTCTTTAAACGTTAGTATAAGTGAGAAAATATTCCTCCTCTTTCTAATAATATTTCTCAGGTAGTGTAACCCTTTATTTGCTTTTTTGATCCTTTATTTATCTGTATGGAGACATATGCACAAATCACATGCTCATGTTAGTTGTTTTTGTTTGAACCAGCGCAACTCGTTTGTAGAACTTGGCAAGATTCGCTTAAATGAGATAAACCAGTAAAAGAAAAACAGGAATATGGCGATTTTAAGAAGCTGTCAAATATATTTTTGCCGGAAACCCTGCCAACAACTCCAATTTTCCTATTCCTTTGTCAACACTTGGTGAAATGTGACATTATTCTAATCTATTCTATCTATTCTAATAAATAAATTGGGTCTAAAAACCCACTCTCTAATTTTATATCAACTTTCTTAAATTGAAGTTTAAGTGATTAAGGGATTAAATTTGAAATACGGGGCTTTAGCTAACGGCGAAAAATGCCCTATTACTGAGCTACCCCGTTTAAGTCCAGGATTGTTAGTATTTACAAAAATCACACTGAATTTTTTTTAGATACTGCTAAATGTTACAAGTTAAATTTACGAACCCTTAGGAATGTTCAAAGTAGTTTCTCCAAGCAAAATGCTCTTTTGTAGGCATATTTTCCAAAGATGAAATGGCTCAAACCATTCATTTCTTGGAATATATGAAAAACATTCTTTAATAGCCTCATCAATCACATCATATGAATGAAAACGACGTCAACGTAATTTTTTTTTAATTAAAAAACAGCCAAAAGTCACACATAGTAGGATCAGGTGTATAGGGTGGATGTTCTATCAGCTTGATGTTTTTGTTCAACTTCCACTGTAATCCTTGCTGAATGAAATGTGCATTGTCATGATGAAGCATGAGTCCATTAATATTCACCTCCGTAAGAATTTTTGGAAGACACTTAGTGGTGTCCTAGTTAGCTGTAACTGCCTTCTGTCCCTCTAGCTTGACAGCTTGTACCAGACCTGTACGCCTGAACAACATGGTATGCATTATAATAAAACACACATACTACAATATATATTAAAACACGCATACACACATGATATGCATTACTTTTTTCATTGCTCGTTGTCGTTTTACCATTGTTGGTTTGGGATCATATTCAAAGACAGATACAATACTTTCTTGACGTGTTTAAACATCAACAACTAGTAGGATGTGCCAATCCCAAACATTTCTTCTATGTCATATATATTTTAATATTTCAAAATGTTGTTACAAATGTCAATATTTCATGTTTATTAGTTCAATACTATATCAACTTTGACTTTCATCTTAAATTTCTGCTTCAATCAATTAATTGGCGTAAAAACGAGATAATCTCGATAATAATATCTATTAAAGTCGATAGTTTTTCGTTATTCTATCGTATATCAGCTGATCGCGAATAGTGGGCTTATCAGGATGGGAAGTATCCGTCGATTCACAAGCCGCTCGTGTACAATAGAACTACGAAAAATTAAGGAGATTAAACACAAATTGCTATTACAGCGCCCCTTTCCGGCGGAATTTTCCAAATTCGGGAGGATCTTCTTGACATGACCAAAAACATACAAAAAATTTGATTTAATATTATGCATAACTTCATACACGTTTTGATGGTACAATATTCAAAATCGCACGAAAAACGCTATTACAGCGCCCCTTTCCGGCGGATTTTCTTCCAAATTAATGGAGGACCTGCTTGCTATAGCTAAAAACTTAAACAAAATTATTTCAATCCTGTGTGTAACTTCATACACTTTTCGATGGTACTATATTCAAAAATCGCTAAATCACGAAAATCGCTATTACTGCCCCCACCCCCATCGGCGGATTTTTTCCAAATGAAGGTAGTACCTGCTTGCCATCGCCAAAAACTTAAAAAAAAATTGGTTCAATTCTATGCATAACTTCATACACTTTTGATGGTATAATATGGCGGCAGACACACGGACAGACGGACACATGGACAAACAGACATTTTCTATAAACATGTTTTTGGGGATCTCTGACCCATAAAACGTATAAATCCATCGAACACCGGAAGTCGAAAAAAAATTCGATTACAATACTTTCTTCTATTGAAGATACAAGAAAGTAAAAAGGTATGTACAGTCGTGGAAAAAAAAAAGTAAACACCCCCTACTAACTCCTCAACAAATTATCGTAGAAGAAAGTTACCGGTACCGAACTATTGGAAATAAAGTCTACTTTTAAATGGTGTATATAAATTTTGCTTATGGGGCTATCTGCATATTAAAACAAACCGTAAATTCATTTTTTTACAAGGGCAATACCCAATTCTGACAGCATAAATGAACTCTACACCTTTCAATTAGCCTAAAAACCAATTTTTATATAAATAAATATGATATAAATAAATATATAAAAATTGATAATAATTGATATAAATAAATAAAAATTGATATAAATAAATATATGAAAATGTAATTTAACATTAGAAGCTCTAAATTTTGAATGTTTATAATTCAAAAACTTATCATTCAAACGACTTGAAATTTGGTGTCTGGGCATAGTTTGAACCGAAAATTTGAAATATATCGTTAAAATTGGGTATTGCCATTGAAAAAAATGAGGTTTGGGTTCGTTTTAATATGTAGATGGCCCCATAAGCAAATTTTATATACATCATTTAAAAGTAGACTTTATTTCCAATCATTCGGTAAAAGTAACTTCCGTCTACGATAATTTGTCGAAGAGTTAGTAGGGGGTGTTTACTTTTTTTTTTTTTTTCCACGACTGTACGTCTCATCACCTGTTATGATTTTAGAAATAATGTGGTGGCCACCGTCATTAATAATTTTAGGGTTACTTAACTGATTCTGACACGTGGTGTCCTGTTAAATTACAGGGGATAACCGAAAAAGAAATTTTTTCATATTTTTTTATGAATAATTTTATGTATAGCTACGGATCCAATGTCTCTTCCGTATCATTTGGTAGGTAGAGCGATTAACACCGATTAACATTTTTCGTATGGCCGACACGTCTTCTGGGCTAACAGCTGACAATGGTCTTCTATTTGTTCTTCATCCAAAAAGGAATTTAGATCTCTATTAAATTCTGTTAACCATCTGAATACAGTGGCACGAGATTGATCTTCATTTCCATATTCTAATTGTAGACTTTGAAGTAATTCTTCTTGGGTTAACCCCGCTTTAAAATCATACAATATCACATCTCGATAATTCTTCTGGCATTCGCAAATATATTTAAGAAAAATGTAGAGGGGCTAATTAAGTTACTTGGAAAAAAAATCTTTACTTTGTATATCGTGGGGGGTATTGTGTGAAAGCTTTCGTAACGCTGAACTCAAAAAGACATTTCTTGTAATTTTAAGTATTATATTTTCAGAGATATAGTCGAAAATGTAGTGCAAAAATATGCCCCCTCCCTCCTCAAAAATTTTCATGTCTACTTTAAGTAAAATTATGAAAAAATTAGAGGTAGTAAAACAAAATTGCCAATTATATTTTTTTGGTGTGAATTCAAAATTTCTAAAAAAAGATCTGCCAGACGCGACAACACTGGTAGCTAGTGACATAGAGCGCCAGAACGCAAGGGGTTAAATATGAACTACTTTTATTGTCAATACCGCATTAAGTTCCTAATAGGCAGATTAGGATAAGATAAAAGAAAGAGTTACACAGAATAGCAATATTTCATATTATTTAGGCTTCATATCTCTTTAAACTTTTATGATATACAAATTCATATTTTTCTAATATTTATAGCTATAACCAATCCTATGTTGTATAGTTTTTTACAAATTCATATTATTCTTTTAGAAACGATTTTTTTTAATAATACAGTTAATAATTCGTATATTTATTGCACGGAACCCTCTGAGCGTGAGTAATACTCGCACTTGACCGTTTATTTTTCAAAATTATTGCTGTCAACCCAAGTTCAGTTAGGATAAAAAATCCTGACTTTGTGACTGAATACGTGGTTTGCGGTCCCATATTCTACGGCAATTTTTCATCCTCTTGAGGCCTTCTATCACACCTCTTAATTTCTTGGTGGAATTTTCGAATACCCTTTATATTTAAAAAATAAATAACTATTCTTTACTATATTCTATAACTTTTTATGTACTTAAATCTTGATTTTATATTTTATTAAATAAAGGCATCTCCGTGTTATTAATAAATTTAAAATATTTTTCATGTAGTAATCTTCTTAACAGATGTATTTACTTTTTGAAACTTTCACTTTTTAATAAATCGTATTATATATTTTTTACAATTCATATCAGGGTATGCTATACACATTGCAAATAAATCAGAACTGGAATGGTACGACAAAAGTCATAGAAATTCATAGAAATGCTTATTTTGAGTCAAAATTCATATTATATTTTCAGCGGATGCGATAAATCATACATCGCTGAAAAGCGTAATATTTTATGGTAAGATAGATAACCCTGGCTTTCGAAAAAAAGCATTAAAATATTAATTGATCTCTTTAATTCTCTGATTTTTTTCTTCTTTCAGATAAAAAAATACTAATGACTTTTATGAAATCATACTAATCTACTTTTATAATATTTAAAAAATCTTTTAGTACTTTTAATTATTTTAATGATTGTAATTTTGCCTCATTTATTATTTAAATGCATTGTCATTTCGAAAAATGTAGTAATTGCTTTGCAAATATACTTTAGACAATCTTGAACAAAGATGAATATTAGCATATATGTTGACTTTGTAACTCATTTCTTCTGTTTTAAAATTATAAAAAATATTTCTTAAAAACGCGGTTATATGCCAAGAAATCTGTTTTTTTCTTGAAAATTTTTTTGAAAAATTTTCAAGAAAAAAATAGTTGAAAAAATACTATCCTTTTTTTAAAAGGGTAGTAATGTAACTTTGTAACGTTTCATCTTTTCTCGTATTGGTGTTTTACGTGTATAAAAATTTAAATAAATTAATCAGATTTAAATATTTTTGGAATATGGGAATATGATTAATAATGGTTTTCAAAAGAGTCTACCTGGTACAAGAAAACTTATAGAGTTGCATTGTATAAATTGTCATATACTGTGATTAGATTGAATTACATTTTAAATTGGACAATCTGAGGTCGGAAATAACTGAGTGGAACAAACTCAGTGCAATTTTCCATGACAAAAAATGGGTATTATATCTGCAAAAGTAACGAATTCATACATTCATACATTCAATTTATATTTCATTTTGAAGTATTAGAAAAAGCAAAATTATAAAACAAACAAACTAGTTTTAAAGGTGCAGTTTCATTATAATATCTGTGACTAAATTCAAAACAAAGAAAATATATAATAAGGAAATTATAGAACTATAGATATTGAAAAAAACCGGACGCAAAACTAAAAATATTCACAACCCTTAAAAAAAAAAAAAAAAAAAAAAAAAAAAAAAAAAAAAAAAAAAAAATTCCAGTCGGCTTGTCAGATGGAAGTAGATTTCGAAGCTAATTTCACCAGCAAAAACTAAATCAAGATTAGATTCTAGAGATAAAATAGATTCTAGAGATAGATTATCTAGCAATAAACCCAGTTTAATAATTTTGTCTGGCCGCTGATGAATTTTTAATTTTATTTTTTTGTAAGACCTGGTTTTATCAGAATCATATTAAAGCGATATTCAGAAAAATATTTTTCGACGCTCAACAACTCGAAATTTTCTGACACATTTTCAGACTCATTTATAAAAGTAAAAACATGAAACTCGCTGACGTGATTTTTTTTTTTTTTTTTGAAGAGATCTATAAGTGACCTGTGCTTTTTGATTTCATTCAATTAATTAGAACTTGACTTAAAAACAATTATTTTCTCAGTGCGACCATTTTTCTTTCGTTTCCAGCGCTATCCCTTCGAGAATCTGGATTCAAAATGCCTGCTACGACAGCATTTTTTGAAATATATTGTGCCTTTATCAAACATTTGACCAATGCAGTACATTATATAGCTTCTGAATAAGAGAACATGCCAATTGGATGCGTTTGAGAACGAAAATGAATCAAGAAATGAGTCAGAAAATAAGCCGTTTGGATTTGAATACACCCTTGATACGATAATTTTTTCGTCAACCCCTATTTTAATATAATTTTTCTTGCTGTAATAGTTTATCCTATCAAAAACTTGTCAATATGAAAGTTGTAGATAATATTGAGAAGATGTATAATAAATTTTAGAGGATTGGGTATCTTATCTTGACGAAGTTATGAATTTATTTCTTCTTCACCCCCCCCCCCCCATTTTTTTCGGGTTTTTTTTTTTCTTTTCTTTTCTACAGTAAGAGTCCTATCAAAAACTTGATAATATAAAAGAGTTGTAGATAATATTAAGATTATTTATTATAACTTTAATTGAATTTAATATCTTAAGAATTGTCAAAGTTATGAATTTAGCTGAATAGAGTAAAGTGCCAATGGAATCAGCAGTTTCAGCTGTTTGAAACGGCATGACGTAAATAGGGCAGCCACAAAATATTGTATTACATAGAGAATGTGTTTTTTGTGCTTTTTTAGTTTAATAGCTGCAAAAT
The DNA here is from genome assembly GCA_963932465.1 of Maratus speciosus. NCBI lineage: Eukaryota > Metazoa > Arthropoda > Arachnida > Araneae > Salticidae > Maratus > Maratus speciosus. The sequence continues at coordinate 178,461,250 of OZ010792.1, forward strand.
ATATGTTGTTAATCAAAGTTAAATAATGTATTTCAAAAATTACGTCTTATTTTAGAAAAACACTAATAATGAAGCCACTTTAAAGTTTCTTTAGTTTTGAACACTCCTGGCCACAATTAAACAGCGAAAAGAGTATTCATGATTTAATACTGCACAAATATGCATGAATATTACATCCAACAACAGTTAAATTGTTAATTGTGGTATAGTACAGTTTATTATGATATGAAATCTTAACGTGGCCTTATTTGTTACAAGTACCTTTAAAACAGAAAATATGTTTGAAAAATCACCATTACTAGTAAATTGTTATTAAGTTTAATAATAAGTATAATAATTAAAAGTGTTTTCTATGTACTTTAAATATATGGATGGATAATATATTATGTTGCATTTTTGATGATGGAATGATTTACATATTTATAAGTTCTTTAAAGGTCGAAGTAGATCATAAAGTAGATGTATTGCTACGCTGATACTCCACCCACGCAGGTATCTATCTGCATCAGTAACAAATAGTATTTTTAGTCTAGTTGCAAACTTACAAGCAATATGATATATTTACCAATTAGAATAACTTTGCTAAAATTACTCAATTGTAATTATGTATCCAGCGTTTTCTAGTGTCCCATTAGCTAAGATTTATTCTGTTGAGCTGATTCATGTATCAGACCAGAATTGGCAGCTTAAGCCAAAATCCCTGGTTCGAATCTTGGCCTGAACATTTTTCGCCCAGTTGGAAAATTACAAAACTCAGCATATATTATTTATATATGTTATAAAATCATATATTTTTTGCTTAGCTTAAATAATAAAAATAAATGATTAGGAAAACAACACATTTAAACTTATATAATTGAACATTAAATTTTTACACTTTACCAATTTATTGCGCCTGTTCATCTTCAATTTTTCAAAAATATTTCTATTTACTTTGTTTAAATTAGAAAAAGGAAGTAAACGTTCTGCTGCATTTCAAATGAAGATTTCTTTTATGTGTAAATAACAGATAAAAATTATTACCAATAAAGATTGTTAATTAGGAAATATCAAGAACTAAATTACAATGACTGCCTCGTGAAAAATAACGTTTTTCGTTAAATAAAATACTGGCAAATATTATGCTGTATTATTGTCTTGTTATGCATATTGATTATTTTAATTTTGTTTTAATTAGGTTATTTAAAGACTTTGTTTCCTTGTCTTTAGAAACCTTTATTATAAAGCTTGTTCAACTTAAATTAAATGACAAAAGGATACTGATGAAAAGGTACTTATCCTATTTGAGGCTTTAGTGAGAAAAAAATCTGATGTCTGTGTACTTTTAAAAATAAAATTAAATTTGTCGACAACCGATTTTAAATATATATATTTATATATATAAAAGATTTTCTTACTTGTCAATTTCTGTTAGATTTAAAGTAAAAATTAATTAGGATTAAAATAATGATTAGTTTAGTACTCTGATATTTAACTGAGAAATATTTAAAAAATAATTCAGTCAATTTATTCATTAAATTCCAAAAGATAAAATTATTATTTATTATTAATTTACCAAAATTTCCCTAATTGTGCAACGTTAATTTGATATCACTACTCTATATCAATTAAGAGATAAAAAAATGTTTAATTACTAATGACATACAGATATAATGCGACTGTAGAGTTAAATTAGACTGCATATTATAATGCTCCTACACTTTTCATTTATTGATAAAAGAGTAAGCACCATACTGCTAATTTTATTTCAAATAGCATAGATATTCTTTGGAATGCTTCGAAATCAATTCAGTGCTGCTGAATTAAATTTAGGTCGTTATTATTATGCATATTTGAAAAATTAACTACAATTATAATATTTAAAAAATTAAGTTAATTATTATACTTTATGCGTGTTTAGCCGATCATCACTGCTGCCTGAATTGAATGATTTCTGTCTTTAGATCAACCCTTTCCGGCACACTGTGCACGGGTCGGGATACCTAAATTTAATTCCAAACTTACGAACAGCACCAAGAATATTTTAGTAAAATTTTTCTTTTACAATGAATAGTTAAAATATCATGTTTTTAATTTCTAAAAAAGTCGTTTTAAAATTCCGGTGTCAGTCAATTATTTCTTCATTTTGCAACAAAAATTGCCCGTGCTGGAAAGGGTTAAAATGATAAAGTTTAGATTTTGTCATTCGTTAAACGTTCATTTTTCCTTTCTCTATAAATACGTTTACAAGAAAAATACAATGTGTCTATAAGAGAATGTCCCAGTTGTACATTTTAACCCTCTAAGTGTTTGGGGCGTACTATTCCGTTCACTAAGCTCCAGGTTTCACAGCAATACAAGCAATATTTCAAATAACATAATTCTATAGATCTCATGAATTGTAAATACATTCAAGAATGATTAATACTCTCAAGGATTACATTCATATTCGTAATTGAGTTTTTTTTTTTATAATGTTGAAATAATCATATTTTCTTAGCATTTAAAAAAAATGAAAAGAAAACAACATTACAATTTTACCCTTTTGCAAGACGCTCGGAGGGTTTTTATAGTATCAACTGTAAGCATTGTACAGTGTTGCTTCTAGGTCACAAATAAAAAGTAACTCAAACAGTTTTAGATCAGCGCATGAGCGAGTACTGCTTTTTTATTTACTCGCTTGCAATGCCACATGCGCAAAATGGGGACTCCTGAACGTAAAGCGTTATTGCTGGGCTGAAGATTGAAAAGCGTTCACTACCGGAAAATTTTTACTTTTCGGCTTTCTAGATCCCAATAATGTCGCCACGATACATATTTACTTAAAATCTAAGGCTAGAAGACTTATAACCTGGAGGCAGGTCTCACAGAATATAAAAGACATTTTATTGGTTTCTAACGCTATTTATAAATAACTACCTTCATGATGAATTTTTTGCATGTTATTGCATGTGGTAAAGAAATGTATTCTAGTAATTATTGAATTTTGATGCTGTTTTGGAAGAATAAAATTCTACCTATATTCTTATACTTATTATCTTTCGCAAATGGCTCTTACGATTTTCGTAAAGCATCGCATACACTCTAGCGTAATTTCTACTTAAAGTATATTTTGAAACAAAATATCATTTAATTAAAATGCACTAAAAATAACTGATTATAGGATAACTAGAAGGTAGCCCGTCAAAAATGACGTAAAATGAGATATCTATACACAACACATGTGCAAGAATATAAGCAGTTTTTCTCGCTTGTTCCACATTGATAGACGAAAATAACACATTTTAAAATGCGGAAATGTGTTACCAGAAAATATGTTGTCAAATTTTCTTCTTCGCCATGGTTGTTTTCTCTATTTCACCTACGCTCCTATACTGGAAAAATACCGAGAATTTCATTTCTATATCCGGCTATGTAAAATACATTAAAATCGGGCAGTTAGGAGCTCAGATAGCACAGCGTCGTCTAGTGGCGGTTATTTTATTAGTAGCATCGGGAAGTAAGGATGTAAAGACGTACATTTTCGTATATTACCCTAAAAAGTTTGACCCGTAGATTTTGAAAAAACCTTCAATGCGTGGAGTTTAAATCAAATAGCGGTGAACTCTATTATATAAGATTAATGGATTTTCAATGGGAATTTCGCCAAATTAGCCAGGTATTGCCAAGTTGACTTCATATATGGCAATCTATTGTTGTTGCCAAATTTGGTGGTATTTCGCCAAACTTGGCGATATTTTAGCAAGTTGGTCAAAAATTAGCGAAATTGTGGCACCCCTGCATCAGTATTTTTTAACAATTATTTATTGTTGAAGCTTGTATCGATTTCTCCTTAGGAAGCCCAACTCTGACATGGCCGCGATCAATGAGACGGTCCAACCGCGATTTTGAAGGAAACACAGAGATTTTGATTTTATATAAATAGCTAATTATCACCATTAAATTCACGTGTCTTATTAATGCGGGCTTTTCCTGGAAGTGACAACGGACGTTGGTGGGTTTATGCAACACTTTTTACACGTCTGCCTAGATGGGTTATGTGTTTCACGCGTATCTGGGTATGTGGATTTCTTTATACCCTCGAAATATCCCAACGGCTAGATGGATTTTAATGAATGAGGTCTCTATCGGTTCGCCTTAACCGTTCGATGATTATAGGCTAGGTTTTGCTTTTATAAATTCAAAATGGCGGCCATAAAATACAAAATGTCGATAGAGACTAAAAAAACTTTTTATGCACCATATTGAGTGGTATATCATTGGATAGGTCTTTCAAAACGAAGACTATGTTTCATTGACTATTTTACAGTCAGAAGCTCCGTTTAAATATTACACAACCTGGAAGTTGTGTAGGTAGGATCTGTAGCTTTACTGCAATTCTAACCATCGTACACATCTATAGGACTCATCAAAACAGTGTTTATAGATAGGAATAACAATTAAACACAACTTAAAAGTTATCAATAAAAGTAAATAAAAAAAATGGGCACGTAATATAAAAAAATACTTAACATTGATGAGAAATAATTAATTAGTTCGTACTTTACTCAGTTGGGTTTTTTGATTTTTTAAATTTAATTTTTACTTGTTAATTCGTACAAACAGCATGCACGTCTAGTTTATTAAAACATCTCTTATATTCCAAAATAGGTATTATGGAGCTCACGATATGTCTATATTTCGTACTTGTAAACTTAAGTGAGAATGACAGATTGTTCTGTCTAGTTAATACTTTCATTTTTTAAGTACTTCTCTGAATCCTTCGAGAAAGAAATAATGTGAATTGAATTTCTTTCGAAAGCTCTACTTCGTGGAACCACTTGAATTAAACAACAAAGCAAAGTATATTTGTATTTTTAATTCATTATAATCCATTATAATAATTATTTCTGTGGTTCAATGAAAAAAATAAAATTTATATTATCATTATTTCAATAGGGTAAATTTCCGTAATGTAGCTTAATTAAAAATATTATTTCTAGTACGAGCATTAAACGTACGCTCAACAATAGCACCCTTCTATAATATCTGAGCGAAGACATTTTGAAAAACCAATTTAGCATCTGCAGTGAGTTAGAGAAACTTTTAAAACTATATTTATGTTCGTTGAAGTAGATGTTATTGTGCTCAGCGTTATTTTACTTGGGACGTTTGCCAACCACATTTCAAGTGTGGTTGATATCCGAATGGATGTTACGGAAAGAAAGTGTTTTTTTTTATTTGAATGTTACTCATTCAACTCTGTTACAAATTTTATATATTAAATTAAAATGTATGAGGTAATTCATATATATGAAAATATACATAAAAAATATAAATAAGGAAATGATATTTAAGTTTTTACCGCCAGGACCTGATTACCAACGGGGCACACTTACACCAAAGAGTTTTAAAAGAAATATACGCCTTATTTAAACGACGTATTCATCTAAGATTTCTGCCATGAAAGAGACAAAATTTGCTGTTTCTTTTTACTGGTGGGAATGTGCCCCGTTGGTAGTCAAGCGCTGTTTACGCTAGATGCTGTTGTGTTCAGTGTTTTTTTTTTTTACTTTGATTTACATACATGATTTACATGAGATTTTACAAGATTTGAAATAGTGGATGTTGTTTGATCGGAAAGTAACAAAAGGAAAGTACTTTATCTGATTTGAAATTTACTCATTCAACTAACTCTGTTACAGATGATGTATCTTCAATCAAATTGTATGTCGTATTTACTACATATGCGAATATCATACAAGTCCACATATCATACATATGGTGCACTATTTCTCTACTTAATACTAATGATATAGCTCTAACAAAGCGGTAGGAAAAATTGCGTGACGATTTTTTTTCATCAATTTGGCGTGGTATGTAGTTAAATAGTGTCTAACTGTGTAGTATTGCAATTATTTGTATTCTATATTAAATAAGATGCATAAGATATTGACTTAAATTGCTTTTATACCTTTGAGACATGGGCACCAAACATACAAGTCCACATATCATACATATGGTGCACTATTTCTCTACTTAATACTAATGATATAGCTCTAACAAAGCGGTAGGAAAAATTGCGTGACGATTTTGTTTCATCAATTTGGCGTGGTATGTAGTTAAATAGTGTCTAACTGTGTAGTATTGCAATTATTTGTATTCTATATTAAATAAGATGCATAAGATATTGACTTAAATTGCTTTTATACCTTTGAGACATGGGCACCAAACATACAAGTCCACATATCATACATATGGTGCACTATTTCTCTACTTAATACTAATGATATAGCTCTAACAAAGCGGTAGGAAAAATTGCGTGACGATTTTTTTTCATCAATTTGGCGTGGTATGTAGTTAAATAGTATCTAACTGTGTAGTATTGCAATTATTTGTATTTTATATTAAATAAGATGCATAAGATATTGACTTAAATTGCTTTTATACCTTTGAGACATGGGCACCTTTAGACAGGTGTCATTTATCTCACCATACCATCATATAACTGCTACAAAAGAAAAGTGCCGGGATTTATCTGTTTTCGGACCGAGTTCTAAAACACAGCAGTTAATAGACAGATGCTCGAAAGACAGGCACAACTCAGTAATATACCGTACTATAGTGCTACGATTACAAAAATTAGATATTTTTAATTAATATTTTCTATGCTTGTTTCTTTGCTATTTTAAAGTGATGTTAAACAAGTTTCTATTCATGTGAGTTATGAATTTGTATATAGAAGAAGCAACCAATAAGTATCTTCTCTATATATACAATCATCTTCTTTTAGTTATTTTTAGTCGATTATAATGTAACTCTGAATGTTACTATTTTTTTAAATCTGTCGCACTTTACAGACTCAAACCTATGTAGTGCTTTTTTCCGAATTCTCAGTCATTATTTTATGACGTTTTTAAGGAATAACAATATTTAGTTATCAATTACAAATATTATATTTAATGAAAACGGTAATATATTTGACTACTCATTATATAGGTTTGTGAAACTATAATACATAAAAAATAAATAAGGTATAAATACATTAGATACTTAAATATATCAAATTAGAGACATAAAATACTGCAAGACACTATCTAAAAATCGCTTCATTCAATTTCCAATGTCAGATTTAACATACGTTATGGGATATTTCCGTTTAAATCTTGAACTCATTAAGTTTATTCTTTAATTCAAAAGGAAATTGCTTTCGCACCAAACTTTTCTGCAACTCATGTTTCGCTGCGGCAGGAGTTAAGAGTTTTAATGAAATCCAATACTTCTTATCAAGCATGTCATTTTAAAATAGTAATGTGAAACAAATAACGTATTTAATCAGACAGATATAAAATAAAATTATTAATTATATTGATTATAAATATTCTGGGATGCCGTTAGTTACTATTAGGTTGATTTTTTTAAAAAATCAAAATTAGTGCAATCACTTCGTTTAAATATCTATCTATCTACCTAAGTATATATGTATTAGGGTGTATCGATTTTTAACTTTTATTTTTTGTTTCCAAATTCCAACTTGATAAAAAGTTGCTACTAGCCACCACAACTTACCACGAAAAATTTTGGATTTTTTAAAAATTGTTTAGGTCTCCCGCACAAGGCCTAAAGTTTAGAAATTTTACTTAAAAAGTAAATTTTTACAAAAATTTTAAAAAAAACCTAAAACACCTTTTTTCTAAATTGCAAGTTAAAATTCCACTAACAATAAGCACAAAAAACGATAGAAAATGTATTTCAAAAACTTAGCACAACATTTAGGTCTCCCGCACAAGGCCTAAAAGTCATAAATTTCAGCCAATTTTTGAACATTTTTCAGTGCTTTGATATTTGTGTTGTTGCTGGTTTAAAAAATAAATGTAACTAAAGCCTCGTTAGGCTTGATTGGAATTGTTGAAATAAGTGAAATAATAAATCACATTTCAATACGTCAAGCGTCAACTTGAAGCGATGGGGTGGGGGAAGGCCAGACTGTCGCGCCGCGGTGACGCGACACCTATGAATCACCGCGCAGTCTTGTCAGTCGTCGTCTGCCCGCGAGCGAGCATTCCGGTTGTGTTTTAGTGCGATAGTCCTGTTGTAAGAATCAATTGAATGAGTGTTGTTGTTGTTCATTATGAGTAAAAAACCGCATCTATATAGACAAACTACCGACAGGCCGGTTATCGGGCAACCTATTGATGTGAGTGAGTTTAATGTTCTGCCAACCAAGATGGATGTTTTGAAGTATTTTGAGTGGGTATGTATTGAAATGAAACAAGAGGGAATACATCAGCCTGCAAAGAAGGTAATTGCGTTAAGAGTTGCTTTAAAACTTGAGGAAATATGGAAAAGAACTTCAATTCCTGTTTGTGGCACCAAAAACACAATATTTATGGTTTTAAAACTCCATGAGCAGCTTGAGAAAATAAAAAAGTGTTCAGGGCCTAAAAGGAAGTATCCTAACTCCTACAAAAATGCAGTAACTAGCTTTCAGTCAAAAACTGAAACTGCATTGTTTGATATTTCTACTTACAAATGTGACCTCAGCAACTGTATTTGCTCTATTGACAAAATAGTCCTGGCACTAGAACACGAGTTTTTGCTCGACCAACGTGGTCCTAGATTGATGTTAATTGCAGAGTGTGACAAAAACGAGACTAAAAAGCTTAAAAAGCGATTAGAAAGAAAATCTAGGTCGCAAGCTTTAATGCAGGTAGTTGTAAAAGAGACTGAGTATGAAAACTTAAAATCTGTTGTTAACATTGATTCTGGTGATAGTATAGATGATTCAATGTCTCAGACATCATGTCAAGATAGTGATTTTGAAATAAATGTACTTGATACGAGTCATAAAAGTGTTTCAAGTGTAGAAGTAAAACAAGAACTGCCACAACGCTTGTCTTTGTTTTCACGAGCTTGTGACCGCCGGAGCATTTCTAGTAGAGCTGGAGCTCAGATAAGCTACTGCACTTTTGCGAGACTTAAATGTCGTTACTGTGGAGAACCAAGAAGCAGTAATCGATAAATCAAAAGTAGCACGTGAAAGACTTAAGTTTCGTAAAGAAGTAAGCTCAACTCGAACCTTCAGGTATAAACAATAATACCAAAATATTATGCCGTGATTCAAAAATATAAAAAATAAATAAAAAGTACAAAATTATTTTTCTAAATATATGCATTTTGATTTAAATAATTATATGGCATTAAAAATTGAATTTAATAAAATATTTCAATAAGTTCTTATATAATGATTTCTAAAATGTTTATTGAAATTTCTATTAATTGAAATTTTCTAAAATTAAAGCTGATGCAATAATTCTGTGACCAGATGTCACGACTTCTGCACATCACCCCAATGAAAAAGTGGACTTTCCCAATATTCGTTCTTCCGTAGGGAGCCATCTAGGAATGAGACACTAGTGCTGGGGACTTTGAAGCATAGTTTACAAGTATTGCGATTACGGCGCCATCTGTTAACGGTTTTTGTAACTAAATTTTAGAACTTCTGTCTAACATTTTTACAGCTTAGCTAATAAACAAACCGTTTACGCATAATTCTATTGATCTTTGTTTTTGAGATATTTAATTTTTAAATCAGGGTCTTATTCGCTGGACACCCTGTATGTAGTTGTGTGAGCTGTTCACATCACTGCAGACTTTTTGCAACCACTTTACATATATTGTGTTAAACATATAGTGAGCTACTTTTATTATATTAATTTTTTTTTTAATTTTCACCACTTTTTTGAAATCGTAAAATTCTCCTTGTTTAATGACATATTAATTAAGGCCGAAAACAGGGGAATTTTTCCATTTTAAAAAAGTGGTGGGAATCAACAAATATGAATTTAAAAAAAGTTGCCTTCTGGCAACACTTCTTCTGGAGTTCCACGCGAGCGGCATTAACCGTTATCGTCATGTTGGGCTTTAATGCATTATAATTGGCGTAACAACGCACTACAAAAATAAATAAAAGCATGAAAGTACAGCTAAATTTATATATTTTGTAGACATAATGAGTAAATTAATATTTGAAAATGAGATTGTACACTTACCTTCAAGTTAGATGTTGTAAAATTTTATAATAAAACAAATTCAAACTAATAACGTGAGGACACAAAAATACTTTCCGCCGGACGGGCACTAAATAACTTCTAGGAACTTAGGATGAAGTTCGCTAGGTGGCGATACCGATAGTAAGTTTTCAATTCTATACTGCTTAGAGATATTTGGTGAGCGGGATTACCCTTCTGAGCGTCATTACCCTACTTTCCCCTACATCTAATCTGTTGTTTCATTGGTTAAAAGTTTTAGAAATAAATGTGGTTGGTTTTTAAAATAATTCCAAAATATCAATGAGCATTTTAATGTTATTGAGCCTATGTCTATATTTAAGTTTTTTCTATTAAATAAATAAATAAAAAATAAAATTGTGATATAGATTTTTTAAGATGCTTAAACAGAAGATTTAGAAATATGATTGTTTATCGTAGCTTTGAAGCATTTTTTTCTAAAAATATGTGAGTTAAATCTCGGTTAATTTTCTCAAATATTTATTTGAATTACTTGGACAAAAAACCTGAAATCTTTATTTTTGCATCGTTTTTTGTAGCTGTTCAATCTAATAGTGTACAATCTATCAGCTCCAATTTGTACAAGTTGTTTGTAGTTTGGGACTTGTCTATATGGATTTTTTTTCTTTGTTAATGCAAGATATTTTATTCGAAATTCAGCTATAACTGAACTGGAAGTTTTATACCAATTACAAATTCAAAAATACTTTTTTATTGAGACAATAGGCTGTAAAAGTCATATGTAATCAATTAATGCCACCGTAAAAGGCTTTGGACACTTGAGGAAAAAAATTTTTAGAGTACTTACAAGTTTTTAAATAATCACAACGTCAGATTTTTCATCAATAAAAGCTTCCACATAAAAAAGTAAATAGAATATTAAAAAGATTACGCAATATACAGCTTTCAAATTATTTTTATCTGTATTCAAAAATAACACTTATTAGAATAAGTCATAAAGCTAAAAGTTATAAATCTGTATGTTATAACTTTCAAATTTATTTTGAATGCGTTTAAAAAATAATCTTTTTTAAATAAAGACACGTGTGATGCAACTAATTTAAAAAAAATTTTTTTATATCATAAACATATAACTTATTGCCATTTTTTATACTTTATTTTTTATTTTATGTTTCGGAGAATTTAAATCTAGTTATTGCAAGTATTTAAAGATAATCAGTTTCTAGAAACAAGATGTTTTAGTAAACAATTTATATGCATTAATATTAACCTACATAATACCATAATTTACCAAACTTTCCCTTGCATAAACTGCCCTTTAAAACTTTGACCTATACTACAAAGCAAAAATAAAAATATTTAAAATTCAAGCTTCACTGTATGCAAATATTTGCTCATAACTTTACACAATGCAACTATTTCAAAAAAAAAAAAAAAAAAAATCCAAGAATGTTTACATAAGATAAACAAGAACTTCACACATTTTCTCCCTATGTATGCACGTATGCAACAAATTTTTGTATCTTTAAAACTGTAAGCCATAATTTGTTTGATGTTCAATAAATTAGAAAAAAAATTTTTTTACTCTTTTCCTTTTTGTTTTGTAAGTTTTTTTTATTTTTAATTTTTTTCTTCTTCGCGAATCCGTTGAACAAACAAGATGAAAATAAAATGAAATGCTTAAAAGAAAAGAAAAACGGTTTAATACGTTATATTTTAACGACTAACTTTTCTTTTTAAAATCTGATACATTTTTTGACTTGTCCATTTGCATTTCACAGTAATTATTACTATCTTATTTGGAAATATCTATACATAATACAAAGTATAACTTTCCGAATATGACAATACCCTCGGAAACTAATTAGAAATATATCAGAGTTAAAGCTGATTAAAATTACTTTTGCATTCACATTATATTTATAAAAAAATCAATTATTATAATCGGCCTAATATTACTACCTTAATTGAAAAAAATATATATATAATACAAAGTGTAACGTTCCCAATATGACAGACAGTACCTACGGAAACTAAGTACAAATATATCAAAGTTAAAGCTGATTAAAATTACTTTTGTAGTCACATAATGTTTATAAAAAAATCAATTGATGTTTTATTAAGTTAACCAAGATACAATTTGCTGTATTTTGAATAAAAATAAACTACATAATTGTATAACATTATTAAGCAGAAAAGTTAGGTGAAAAGTGATAGAAAGAAAAAGTCAGTTAGCTGATTCTTGTCGATTCATTTAATCAAAGTCAAAATCTATTTTTTTAGTCAGGTTTACTATCCCCAGATGAAATACTGCTATAGAAAGTTTTTTTTTTTTTTTTTTTTTTTTTTTAAGTTAAAATTTTATCCTTCTCGATAGAAAAATTATACGAATTTTTCTTCATTCTCTAAAAATATTCTTTCACTAGTAGAGAGAGTAAAAATAAGTAAATCGTAAATCATCCGTGCTCAAACATTGTAAATTTTATCGTTTTATATATTTCTTTCTTTTAATCAGAATAGTTGATTTATAAATATCAAAGTAACGAGGAGTTCATTCCAGGCTTCCCGGGTTACAGATAATAAGAGAAAACCATATATACAGGTTATTACAAAATTCGACCGACAAATTCAGAGGAGTGATAGTAGGAATCAAGAGGTTGAAAAATGACCATAGAACATGAGGTCACAATCCACGTATTTAATCAAAAATACAGTGTGTTTCATCCTAGCTCAAATTGGGTGGACGGTGATAATTTTCTGAAAACTGAAGTATATTATAATAAAACATTTAACAGACATCCCCAACTTTGTTGTAAATGTGATAACACTAAACAAAAGTGGTAGAAGTTTGCATTACAGGCGCCAGCAATATGCACTGGATGCCCCACATTTTGGACCGTCATTATCAGCTCATACGGCATCATCGATTTGAGCAACATGTTCTTCCACATCTTTTCGTGATGTTATTACATTTCACACAAAAGAAGGTACATATAGTTCCATTTTAATTGCAATGTTTTTATTTTTCTCGAAATTATTACTGTCCACCCGAGTTCAGTTATGCCGAAGCGCCCTGTATTTGTGAGTAAATAAATGGTTTGCGACCCTATGTTCTTTGGCAATTTTTCATCCTCTTGATGCATACTACCACCCCTCTGAAGTTGTAAGTTGAATTTTTGAACTTCCTGCATATCTTTTTTTAAACGAAAACTCTAATATATGGGGCATTCTCACAATCTTTTGACTTTAGGGAATAAAAATCTGGTGAAATTAAACTTGCTAAAATAACATCGTAAGCTAATAGACGAATGCCTTAATGATTCAAAATAAAGAAAAAATTGTCAGCAGCGATTTTTTTTTTTTATTTAACTGAGGTTTAAGTTAAACTTGCGAGTTTAATTCTCCTTACCATTTTACCGCTATAACTTTCTATTTTCTTCTAAATTTTTACTTATAATGAATGTGCATAGTACCCACAGGACATCCGAATAAGAAATAATAACAATGTAGTATTTTTAGTAAAAAAAATTTGGTATAACATTGTCTTAAAGGGGTGTTAAAAAGGGGGAGGCTATAGGAAATAAACTGTCAAGTGCGAGTATTACTCGCGCACAGAAGGATCCGTACAATAATATATGAATTAGTATGTGTATTATTATAAAAATACTGTTGCTAAAATAATACTAAGGCTTTGTAAAAACTGTACAACGCAGGGTTGTGTATAGCTGTATAGTATACAGGGTGCAAAGGAAAGCCCCTTTAACCTGGAAATAGATGCGAACGGAAAGAGCTACAGCTATAGAAGTGAGGAAACGGTACAGTAAAACGACTACGCCCGACCTAATGCAAACGATAGCCGCACCCCGAGTGGCGAAATTTGGAAGATAGCCATTTCAAATCGAAAACGAAAAGGGGTAGAGCAAATTTTCCAATTAGAAAGTTTTAGAGCATCAATTAATTAGTACGAAAAGACATTTGTTTCACGCGGATCAGATAAATCGTCGCCTGCATACCAAAAAATGTCCGAAATCGATGGGCGACGATTCTACTTTACCTATTCACATTCCGGAAATGTAGCAGTGCACAATTGCAGATTGTGACGTTGTACTATGCTGTAATGTCTGTAAAGATTTAATTTCTAATGCATTTAAAATTTTAGAATAACCCTTTCAGGGGCAGAAGAATTCTGTTCGTTAACTGATGAAATAATTGTCTGACACCAGAATATTCAAACGAATTTCTCAGAAAAGAAAAGCCTGCTAATTTGCACTTTCATTACAAAAGCAAAATTTTATTAAAATATTCTTGGTGCCATTTGTCAGTTTTGGAATTAAAATTAGGTGGGTAGACCGTCTAACCGCCGCCCTTGAAAGGATTAAATCTATGTCGGCGTATTGAAGAGGCTTGCAATAGACGTTCCATGCTGAGAAATGTGCATGCAGAATTACTCTCACGAATACAAACATGTATCGGGAGCAATGGTGAACTTTTCGAACATAGTGAATATTAACTTTTTATCATTGTGATACAGTTTGTCTTTTTGTGTGTGTGTGTGTGATGTTATAGACTTTCATTTGCACCCTGTATAATAGAAAAGTATAAATGGATATACCATGAAAGTTCAAAGGTATATGCATATACCTTTAGGTTCCATAGAACCTAAATAATAGAAAATATAGCTATTCTGTATATTTTGTTATTCCATATAGGTTTTTAGTTAACCTTTAAAGACATAGTAGGTGTATTGAGAGAGCCATTCAATGGAAACTTGTCGCGAATCCCATAGTATTTTTGTGATTCATTATCAATAAATTAGTCTGTTTTTAATAATTTGACGTTTATTGCTTTTATACTGCTACTGGGCATTGCATTACATAAATATATTCTTAAAATTTGTTATCTAGGCTTTAAAAGCCGATGGAGCATAGAGTACGCCGTGCCTGTCATTATGTATGTCCAAACCGTCCGTGTTTTTAGGGGTTAATATCTCGGCTAATTACCGACGATTTTTTCCGAAATTCATGATCAACAATGCTTTTATATTTCTGCCACGATAGGTACCTCCAGCTCTGCTCAATACTGTTGCTGAAGCCCGTAAATTGAAATTTGAATGTTACTGAGATTTGCGATTTTCTCAAAAACTATGTGACCTAGGGTAATCGCTATAATTTTTCTGCAAGGTTTAAATTAATGTCCACTACCTCTAATTTTTTTCATAATTTTAGTTTCAATAGATTCGGAATTAGATGGGGGGAACATATTTTTGCTCTATATTTTTCACCATACATTTGAAAATATAATACCTAAAATTAAATGAAATATATTTTTTTTTATTTCAGCGTTACGAAAATTTCACACGATACCCCAGGCGATATACAAAGAAAAGATTTTTTTTTCAAGTGACTTAATTAGCCCCTCTACATTTTTCCTAAATATAATTATGAATGTTTATTAATTTCTAAATATGTGGGTCAAAAGTCTTTATTACTTCCCCCAATTTGAACTTTCCACGTTGCATAGTTTACGAGTAAAAGGACTGTGATAGACAGTGACAGACAGACACAGGAGTGATATTATAATGGTTCCGTTACTACTTTTTAAGTACGGAACCCTAAAAAGGGACAGTAATGGAAAAAAAGGGATGGTAAGGATCGGACAGTAAGGAAAATTACCACTATTTTTAGACAAGTCATGTTAAGTCTAAGTGATAGCCACAATGTCATTGATTTTTAGAAACAGTTATTTACATTGTATTCAATTTAAAAGATATATATAGTAATTTACCTCGAAAAGTTCAGGAGTAAATCTTGGGGACGGTAAGACTACCAATAAAGCCACAATGCTTGATATTGATATTTTAAATGCTGATTTAAATTCTGCAGTAAATTTCCTGTCAAAGAATTTTAGACATTCTTTCTCTAGCATACATCTGCAGGAGGGAAAACTTCAACAAAATACTGTGGCTGCATCTGAAGTGATTTTCTATATAAGTTTAGCATGAGGGATGGTAAGGAATCTAAAACCCAGGGACAGATTTCAAAAAATTATATCAACCGTAAAATGTGTGCAGGTTAATTTTTTGCTACATATTTATATGAAACTATTGTACAAGTTTCAGGAAAAAATTACATGGAATTACTTTTATTGAAACAATTTTACACAGACAGCTCTAAACTTAAAAATCAATCTATTATCTCGTTAATATCGAACTATCTCGTTAATATTGAACAACTGCATTATCTCGTTAATATTGATATGCAATCATGCAATGAGAGGTTGCCCAGTATATGAAATAAAAAAAAATTAATTATTCTGAGACTTAAAAGTCAAAAGATTATGAGAATGCACGATATATATTTTACATTTGATACATATGTTTTAGATTTTTCACTAAAAATACCAGCAATCAGTTTTATATGGAAAATAGCAATTATGCATTAAAATAAAATTTCGAAATTTATTAAAAGCTATAATTTTGTATTGGCCTCATAAAAAAATTGGCCTCATAGAAATTTAAAAACTTGCAATAAAATATAATAAATGTAAATTTTAATAGTATGTTGTTGCCTTTTTAAAAAATGACGTGCCAGTGTGCAAGATGCCATTGTGTGTGTCAGTAACAGTCGATTGTCAATATCAATAAATGTATAACAATAAATAAATAATTTATATTATACAACATAAAGAAATGTTTAGTAAGTGAGGACTCGAAGAAAATATTAAAATTATCCTTAATACAATTGTTGCAATATCTTAAAAATTAAATAAAAAAGTGCAATTATTTTAATTACGCAGAATACAGAAATCTGTTTTCTTTATGTGTAGATTCTATTATACTAGGGGACACAGCCCCCTGCTCGCTAACGTTCACCAACCCCCGTGAATTGCTATGCAAATCACATTGGGACCGCTACGCGAACCCAGCTCATTTCGCTCGCTCGCCATTATTTGTATCAACTCTAGCAAGAATGAATGCTATAATAAATCCTTATAACATATTAAATTTACAAATATTGTTAATGTATAAAACAGTAAACTTTATTGAAAATGTAAATAAAAATGTATTTAGATAACGCTGCTAATGATTTTAAACCACTGTAACATTATGCAATTTAAAAAATTTTGAAATGTAAAAAATAAACTGAAAAATTACCTTGGAAATAGAATTAATTTAAAACCTCACACCTCAGTGAAAGCACATTAAAAATATTTTTAGTTGGACCGCTATGCGATCCCATCTCGCTTCGTTGGGTCGCTGCTATTTGCATCAACTCTAGCTAAAATGAGTGCTATCATAAATCGGTACTACTTGATTATCCGGTCGACTAAAAATCTATCGCCAAACCATAAGATTAAATACCAATAATAGTTTATCGTAAATGCCACATTAACTTGACTTTAAGCAAGTTACACGTGTTTACGTCATCAAGTGATTTTTATTTCGACGTTTTATTTGTATTTTTATTTATGTTATAATAATTTATTTGTTCTTTCGTTATTTAAAGACGTCATAAAAGATGCTACGTATCATGCTAACGAACTGTAAACAAAACGTTTTTGGCTGTGTCTAAATACAATCTTGAACAAAAAGCTGATTCGCCGAATTCCACATGTCACCGTAAAACGGACCAATAGCAATTGTTAATCATGCATCGCTCAAATGGTTTGTGTTAAAAGGGCGATTCTGTCTGGATACTGATTCGCTGAATGGATCGGGTTATGCCACCGTAAATTAACCCCTGAGAATCGTCGCTGTGAATGTTGCCAAATAGCAAGCTACAAATACAGCCTTTTTTTCGCGCTACGTAAGAGGAATATGCAATTTACATTTCATGTAATAATTAATAAAATCAAATAAAATATATAATTGTATAATACACCAACATTGAAAATAAACATGCATTATTTTTAAATTTTTTATATACTTTTGTATGATATATATGAAAGAAAATTTCAATTTATTTTATTTTGAAATATAAGCATATTCTGAATTAGATAATTTTCATAAAATGGATATTCTAAGAATCATTAAATGAAGGATAAGAATTTCTGAAATATGTCATTTTTATTTATGTATGGCATTAAGTATATTTCCAATGAACTATTGGAGAAATAATATTGAAAAACATTTAATACGAGGCGAAAAGAAAATGTATAGGATTTGCATTAATTTTACATTACATGTGTCAGAGCACAATAATTTACTGGCTAAAGTAGGCAAAATCGTTACTATTTATAAAACAAGGAATTCTATTAAAATAGTATGCATAAAGATATATATTTTTTAATTAGAGAATATTTATCATTGAATATGGTTTATATATTTATAGAAAAGTTTATACATATAGAAAACCGCGTACTTTTCAATTCATACATTTTACTGAAACATATTTTTGTAATAATGAATAAATAAATAATAAAAAAGTTGTTTCCTAGCATTAAAATACGTGATTTTAAAAGTTAAACTAAAAATTAAATTTGTAACTTGTTTTTACCACTGTCCTCATTAATGCTTACCCACAAAATAAGAATTTATAGTAATTAAATTTCTATTTTATTATTTCATAATTTTAAATGGGAATTGAAGGTTTCTAAAAAATGTGTATATTATAAATTTAAACACTGTATTCAGAAAACTAGACTTTTTTTAAAGGAAAAAATGTATTTTATTCTTTCCAGAGGAAAGTTATGTTTTATTTTTTCTATAAATATTTTCTCTCTATTATTTTCGAACTATAAGTAAGGTCATTGTGCCTAAATGTGACGAATCCTCAATGCGACAATGTTCTTGTAGATAAAAACTTAACTCTAAAGTGGTATGTAAATGCTATATAACGATATATTCGAACTTCAGGAACAAAACGCAAAAACTTTCTCTGCTCTTACAATATTTTCTTTAATAAAATTTCCCATTACAATTACACATGGTTAATTATAAAGCCCCACCATATTCACTAAATGCGTCAAAAAATCCCGAAAATGGTTCATGGTTTTTCCTATTTAACTTTGAAGAACAAATAATCTTATGGACGACAAGGGTTAGAACGTCTGTACTATTTACCGGAAATGCAAGAGCGGGAAAAGCGACAAGTTTTCAAATTAGAGTTCCATTGTATTCTACACATTTCGATAACTTGTTTTACTTCAGATACATATTTGTGAAGAACTGTATTCCTTAAATGCGAGAGAGTTTTAGGAGATCAAACGAAGTATTTTTATATGCTATTTTCATATATTGTATTAAAATAATGTTCGAAGCAGATAAAGTGTTTATAAAAGCTCTGTTGCGTTTATATATTAAGTATTTCAACACGATCTTCCAATATTTATTTTATTTGATCAGGTACTTAAATACGTATTTCAAATGATCAAAATAGGAAAATACTTGTCGTTAAAAATTTTTATTAAACAAAAATGGTATTTTCGTATTCAATCGGCGAGCTGTTCTACATTTGTCTTTTGATCTCAGTGCCATTCTGCGTTTTAGAAATTTACGACATCAGAAAGGTGAATTAAATGAATTAAATACGAGTCATGCTCACTAATCACTTGGCTCATAAGAATTCAGTTGAAAACAATGATTTTTGTACTCACATGTTTCATGCAAATAAATCAATTTTTATTGAAGTCTTTCATGTTTCTGAATCAAGTATTAATGGTGATTTTACTGCTAGAGATGACAATATATTTCCTGATTTTAAATTTAATAATGATTAATAAAAGATGGTTAATTATGGCTTAAAGTAATGCTGACTGTTCTTCAAGCACAAGTTTTCAAATTGAGCAGGATGAAAGTAATAATACAACTTATGCGATTAAGTTGGGCGTGCTTGCTCAAACAAAGTTAACATTACATAGAAATATAAGTGGTGAAGATTTTGAATTTTTTCAAACAGTGAATGCATATTTGAAAAAACAAAACATGCATAAGCGAATGAGATTCTATTCAAGTATAGTATGAAGCGCAATCATTAAAACACTCAGAAATATCACTTCTTCAATCTAATCCATCTGATGCTTTTGAAAAGTTTTCTTTGAAAACAGTTTCAACAACAAATCCAAATCCAGCAAAACAACGAAAAGCAGTAAAGTTAAACTTTGGTGAAGACTTAACATCTGAAGCATAAACAAAAATAAATAAATAAATAACAGATGTCAGTGAAGTGAAAGAGAAAAACTAAAGTCAAAAATTGGAAAAGAGAAACAATTAAAACTTTATAAAATAAAAACAGCATTTCAAAAACAACATTTGGCAATTATTCTAAATTAATTTTTAAAAAATCTTCAACTAAACGTTCAGCAGAAACAAACATTACAAAGAAGCTTAAATCTCAAACAAATCTATATCCATATAATTCAGAATCTTAAAAGGTAAAATTGGGGCCTACACGGAGGATGAAAGCATTGGTGGGTTAAAAGCAAACTGAAGTACAAGAGATTTGGTAAAATTTGTTGTACCAGTAATTCATTATTTGCTTTTTGTATTTTTAGGCTAATATCAGACGAATGTCCATTTGTACGATTTTTGTTTCAACATGAAAAAGAAACCTTCGCTAGTAGGCGCTTTTTTCATTTTAAAACAAAAACAGTGTAAATATACGTTCATCTGACATTAGCCTTATGGTCCAAGTTAAACGTGTGTAAAGTAATAATGTTGAAGTATGTAATAATGTATGTCCTTAAATGTAATATATTCCAAATTATGCATCTAAACGTTATAGTTATAATATTGAAGTTTTTATGAAATAAAGTTAATAGTATATTATGTAGTTCAATAACAAGCTAATGAAATTTCAATTAAAAAAATAATAGCAATTAGATAAATATTTTAAGATGAACTGATATGTAAGAAATGCATAACCACACTTAGGACTTTGGACGTCTCATTTAGATTTTAGCAACCATAAATGCGAAAAAATGACCTAAATGCGACAATTTTATATTGCTGTCTTATATAACTGATAACGAT
This sequence comes from Maratus speciosus, assembly GCA_963932465.1. NCBI lineage: Eukaryota > Metazoa > Arthropoda > Arachnida > Araneae > Salticidae > Maratus > Maratus speciosus. The sequence continues at coordinate 178,482,208 of OZ010792.1, forward strand.
TCAATTCCTAGTTTTGAATTGAAGGTACAGTTCAATAACTTTTTGCTTAATAAAATATATATTTATGTAATAAAATGTCAAATTTACCCTAAATGCTACAAAACTATGGAGAATAGCGTCGCATTCAGGCACAATGACCTTATACAAAATTATATACAATTACATACATAAAATTATATTATTATTTTTTGTATACTAAGTGTACAAAAATAATGCTATTTTCACATTATAAAAATTCGTAGAAGAAATTTATTTATTTATTTAAACACTCAACTATTTAATGTGATGCAAATCAAATTGTTTTAATCTATAAGGTAATTATTTTAATCCACATTTTAAGATATTTTTATTTGTCGTATTCAAAAGTGTAAAAGTTCAAATATTTATATATCATTGGAAATGTGTTTTTATATTATTTACAATATTAATGTAAAAGTTATTTTGAATATTTACAGCAATAAAATATAATAGAAAATTGCCGTCTTTGATTAAAAATAGGAAGCGCCTATTGAAAAATCCCGTACCTTACTTTTAAATCTATGGAAACACAGAAAATTGTTTTCTTATATATTTCTTCTCTAGGATGTAAAAGGCTAAAATGAATTGGCGATCAAACCTATTTCCACAGGAGTTTTCACTTGAATCAAATACAAGATTGCTTCTTTATCAACAAGAAGAGATTAGAAAACAATTTGCATAGCACTTTTTTAATATTAAAGGCTAGAACGTGACTCTTTCCTATTCGTTCGAATTATCTTACAAAACTTTTTTTCTCTATGTTAGTTTCTCAAAAAACCTTATATTAATTTTAAAACAATGTATTAATGATAAACTTCAAATTCTGCATTCGATGATGTTTCCAACTTCAACAATTACTTACTACAGTAGAGTTCCGATTATGAGAGTTAATTTGGGCCAAGCTCACTTCGGATAAGAAAAAAACTCGGATAAGCCGGATTTACACAAATTGTCACCAACTATGCAGATGAAATATAAATTTTCACATAATTCTCTAATTTTTATCGTACTTGTAACATTTCTTTGATGTACATTTCAGTTACTTTTAAGAAAAAAGGGGAATGAAACTGTTTATTTGAAATAGCCCTTGATAGTTTTCTGTTTGTTGAATGTCAATTTTGCTGTGTTTTTTTTTCTGCAGTATTACACTACTGCATAGCTACCAATTTCTAAGATTTTTTTTCTTACCACTAAAACTTGACAGTACATTTTGCCTAATTCAATCGCCGAAATCTAACAATTGGTCAACGATTAAATCTGGCAAATTTTGTATTAAATTTTAGATGTAACAAAACCGTACAAATTTGCCGCTCTGTGATTCTATTAGTTTCATGAAAATTGCAGGTATAGCCTCTTCTTTCTGCTTAAAGTATTAAATAGTTTTTTTTTTCAATCGTACTTATGCCTTTGGAATGGATCCTTTTGGTGGACTGATGGATTCAATTATTATGAAACAGTAATTATAAATGTTATGTTAAGTGAAGATGAAAGAGCAGCCGTAAAAAGTTAGAACTCTGGTTTTCTGGTCAGAATAGGGGGGGGGGAGGCCATAAAAAATCGCTGCCATTTCTCCCTTATTTTGACCAGGAAATTAAAGTTCTAACTTCTTATGGCTGTTCTTTCATCTTCACATAACACTTCATTTATAATGGCTGTTTCATAATAATGGAATCCATTCATCAATCCATCAGAAGAAAAGAACTCTGTTAAAGCGGAAACTCGGTTAAGCGGGGCTCTGATAATCGGAACTCTACTGTCTTAGAGTTGCCCTTCCCGAGTCTACCAAGCAGGATTTAGCTGTTTTCTAATGAAGACGATTCATGTTTCCATTTTGACTGCTAAGCGAAGTAAATACGAGGTTTGATCCAAAAAATGTTACAAGATGCAACATTTGAAAATTAATTATTGTGAAAGAAATATTTTCCCCAGAGTGGGGACAGATAGTTGTCTTACAGATGATGTGAATGTTGGTAGTGTAAGATCGCAGATGCGTCAGAGTGATTTAATTGCAAGACGTTTAGAAAAGTGGTCTCGCTTAGAGGTGCGAGCTATGATTGTTTCAGTCGACGCAAAACTTCTGGTATGCTGAGTAATTGTGTCACATTCTTGCATGACAATGCCCAATGCCAGACCCAACATTGTTCATTAAACTCAAGAATTGCTGACAATGTAGAAGATGGGAAGTCTGGAACCACTAGCCCCCTCACGATACAAGACAGATTTGGCACCCATTGACTATTTCCTTTTTCTGAAATTGAAGGAACTTTATCTGGAACGCGATACTCTTTAGGCAGAAATTTTTTTCAGTGCTCAAATTTTTTTTGGTGCTCCTCTAAATGAACTATTAATTCTACGCACTTCTATTCAGTACCGAAAATGCCATGGTAACCATCTTTAACATACATTAATTACATAAAAATCTGATTATATTTACGCAAATTGAGGGTGGGTAGACAGACGGATAGCCAACGGGCAACGAACAGACATCCAGGCAAACCGAATTCATAAACTCTTTTCAAATAAACTCGGAAACATTAAAAATAACGCACCAAGAAGACAGCATCGGACTGAAAGGAAATTTAATACACATAATGATACAGATGAGAAATTCACTTAATCCCAAAATCAAGTCAATTAAACAAATACAGTGTGTAAAATTAGACTAATACAGTGCAACGTCAGTAGCGAGACGGACCACTGGGCCGCCTGCTGCAATACATGCCGCAACGAGGTTCGGCATTGAGATGCCTGATGTTGTTCTGAGACAGATGGACACAGAAATCTTGAACAACTACCTCCTAATAAAATACAGAGTGAGACGGCGGCTGCCTGAGTTTCAGCTGGTCCCAGACATGCTCTATAGGGGACAAGTCTGGGTAGCAGATCGGCCATATAATAGTATAAACATGAGGTAGGAATTCTTGAGCAACTCGAGCTGTACGCAGAGGAGCATTATCTTTCTGGAAAATTGTACCTGGAAGACCAATTAGTAAAGGTCCCACGTGGGGTCGAATAATATCATCAACATACCTCTGACCAATTAAATTTCCAAAATAATAAACAAAATAAGGCAAATAATAACCGCGTATGGGTGAGGAGAGGCTATGTTGAACGGTTCAAATCTAACAACGCTGTCGCGCTACACACTTCTCTCATAGCAGGCGTAATGGTCTAAGGGCCATAGACTAGGACAGCCGGTCTCCCGTAATTGTGGTACGTGAAACCTTAACGGGCCAGCGGAATGTTGATGATATTCTTCAACCTTACGTGTGACCGTTCCTACATGGTCTACCAGGGGCAATTTTCAAGCAGGATAATGATCATCCTCCTAGAGCTCGAGTTTCTCAAGACTTCTTACTTCAGACTCTTCAATGGCCTACCTGCTCCCCGGATTTGCCCACTATACAGCATGTGTGGGACCAGCTGAAACGCCAAATGCCGCCGTGTCACTGTGTACATGACTTGGAGGTGGCTGTTCAAGTTTTGTGGGCCCATCTGTCTCAGGACAACATCAGACGTCTAATCAACTCAATGCCGGACAGTGTTGCGGTATGTATTGCAGCAGGCGACAGTCCGACGCACTGCTGAATTTGCACTGTATTTGTCCAATTGAAAACTGTATATTTTTAATTGTCTTGATTTTATGATCAAGAGGATCTTTCATCTGTATCATTATATATATTAAATTTTATTTCAGTAGAATGTTCGCATCTTGGTGCGCTATTTTCAATATTCCTGAGTGTATGTTGGAAAGTATTAATAGCAGAATTCAATTAATTTATCACAAGGGATTATTTTTTATAGCGTTCGAGTTTTTACATCATTTAACGAGACTTTAGTTAGTGCGGACACAAAATATCCCCTTTTAGATATCCGCACTAACGGGAGTTCACTGTAAAGGAATGAATTGGCAATTTTAATAATGTAAGTTATTCCAATCTAATTTTCTACAATTCAATTGCAGAACCTTTTTATAGGCACAAAAATTTCATCCACCGGACGTTCTTTTATAAGATGTGATTTAATATCCATAATAGTTTCTTCTATGTCTGTAATGAAAATATGTTTTAATAAACTTTGAAGGTTGACAAGAAAAATGCGTTCATGCTTTGCCTGACATTACGTATATTTGATGATGATAAAAACATACCTATGTTTTCTAAACACATGGACATTGTTATTAATTATAGAAAATTTTTATGAAGAAATATTGTTCATTCACAAACCAGAAAGACTTTCGTTGAGAAAATAAATGTATACAGGGCTCTCCTCAATAATATAAGCAATAAATTTCTTTAATTTATTTCAAAATTACATAGTAGTCAAATATACATGATTAAATTGTTAAAGGATATGTTTATTTTAAATTAGTTGCATTAGAAATAAACCTGTTTATACAATCTAAGTTACATCACATTTTAAGATTTTTAAAAGTATTAAACAAAACAAGTTAAAATGAAACATGAAAAATCTAACATCATTCATTAAAGAGTAGTTCTTAAATGACAGAGGGTGTAATAAAGTTAAAAACCTTCGGATAGAATCTTTCATTAATATTATTCAAACATTATGAATTGCAATATACTTGTCAAATATTTTAACAAAAGCAGTTTTCCGCTCTAAAGTTATTTCGCAAATTCAAAAATTATTGAAATGTATTGAAAACATACTTAATTTCGAAACTTTTACTCCTTTGAAGTATTATTAGTTTCTTTCTTTTCTAACTTCAAGATTTCGTGACATTTCAGTGCTTTCAGAAAGAATGAAGTTCTTTAAAATCATTCTTAGGAAATTAATTACATAGCACGAAATATTTTAAATTTCCAAATGGATTTGAGCTTAAAGAAAAGTTGACATAGTATTTTAAAAAACAGATGAATAATGTTCAAATATTAGCTTTCCTTATTTCTCGCATTTTATGGTTGACAATTATTCTAAAATATTTAAAATAACAAAATCATTTATATCCGTTCGAAAAATGCAAAGTTTGAAAGTTACTTTCCTTTTAAAGATAAATAATTCACAAGAAAAAGAACCTTTTTTTCTGAGATGTCATCTGTTATAATTTAGATACAGTAAACCAACAGAGATTTAAATAACAGTTCAATTTCTATTAGTGGTTAAACAATGCACAATAACTCGCCTTGATGTATCATGGGAATATGACATTTTAAAAAGAACTTATTATGAAAAAGATTTCCTTTGATATATACATTTTTTGATTAAGACTGTTAAACTCTTCATATTGTAAATTTAATTCTTCACTTTTAAACATATTGATTGTAGCTTTCTTTCTGTATAACAATGGAAATCTTTAAAGGTACATGTTAAACATTTTAATCTATCATTTTCAAAAAAAAAGAAAAGAAAATATTTCTTTTTATATATGTAATCAGAATTTTATTTTCATTAAAAATGGCAACTTTGAGATAAATTTTTACACAATTGTAAGCAATTTTGTAATTAGACGTACTTCTTTTATTTCGTAGTGATATAGCATTGTATGGTTTTTGGAAGAATAGTTACACTTAGTTTTTTTTATTTATCCAATTTAGATAATATTTTCTTAATAAAAATATTTTGTGCAATTTTTATTTCATGATTAAAATCTCAAAATTCAGAAAAAAAAATTGATTAAATATTTTCAGAGTTATACACTTCTAAATAGACATACCTGCTTATGTTATTTGTTTCCTTTTATTACCATATCAGTCTGTAGAAAATTTTAAAATTAAAAAGATGCAATCACTTTTGCGTATTAAAACTGCCATCTAAACTGCATAATGCATTTTCGTTGCGTTCTTTTTATGAGTACAGGGAAAGTGTGGAGGGAATTTTAAGAAAATAAAACTTAAATTTAATAAACATAAATTTAATCTTAAATTTTTAAATACAAATCATAGTAGACTTTTCATGCAATATAATTGGAATTTATTTTTTAACCGGCTTCAAAAAGAAAGCGGTTATCAATTCGACCTGTATGTATGTTTTGGTCCTGTTCACGCATAACTTCCGCAAATATGAACCGGTTTTGATAATTCTTTTTTTGTTTGAAATTATAAGTCAACCGTATGGTCCCATTCCAATTTCATCAAGATCTGATGATAATAACAAATTGTTTTAATAAAAAATTTAAAATTGAAATCCTTTTTGAAGCAGTCGCCTAATTATAAGCGTTCATCTTTCATGCTGTTACTCTTACGGAGATGCGAGATCTTTTCAAAGTGGAAAAATTAGCTGGACAAGGGCCGAGATAGAGATAGATTTTTCGCTGTGAGCAAAATGAGATGACCAATCAGAAACTGCATTTTTGAGAACTCTTCGCTGTTTGCAAAAATGCAGGCTTCTGATTGGTCAATCTCGTTTCACTAAGAGCGAAAAATCTATCTGGATCTCGGCCCAAGTTCTGTCATCCACCAAACCGGAATGCTCGCTTAAATACTAACCGATATTGGAAGTAGGTGTTGAAAAGTTGAAAATCAACAAGTTTCCTCATGTATCAGAATACAACAGCCTGAGTATGAGTGTGCCAGTTGTGTTAAGTCACAAAGTGCCTTTATATGCCAATACACAGTAGAGTGCATTGCTATACTAGCGACACTGTCTTTAGATTCAGATTCGGTTATCGAATTAGATATTAGAATAATTTCAGATTTTCTTCAGGTAGGATTCCTCCATAGGAAAGTGGCGTCATACAGATAAATTTGATTGGTTTAGACGAATCTAGACAAATGCAATTTTTAATTTTTTGTTTCCTCATCATGAAGCATTTCATTTTTTCGTTATCAAAATCCGTTTTTTTTTTTTTTTTTTTTTTTTTTTTTTTTGTCACCACGAAGCATCTTAGGGAACCTGCCATTACCGTCAAGATTGTGAAATTTCCTCATTCGTATGACCGAACTCGTTCAGGCAACTATCGTCATCTTCTGGAATAGAAAATGTCCAGGATTGCTATAGTTTGGACAAAAGCATCTGTCAAAGAAAAATCTGATCATCGAATGTTACGCCACTCTTACATAAAGGCAGCCAGGATCAGGTTTCCGTATTAGACGAGCCGTTAATTCCCAAATTGGCTCATCCGACCTCAGCAATCTGATCCTTTGTTAATATTAATATTTTAGATTTCTTTACTGTGATTTTCATCAAATTTAACAAAATAAATCAATTTAAGTCATTATAATTGCATTCTGTTTTACATTACACTACTTCATAAGAAAATAAATATAATTATCTACTATATAAATATCAGTTTTAGCCAATCAGATTGCTGGGCTTGGTGGAGCCAATTTGGGAATTAACGGCTCGTCCAGATTAGAACTCAACATCCAAATATTACCACTCATTTCCGATGCCATTACTTCTTATATAGATATTAAGGCTCGTTTACGCGGAGCTAGTTTACTAGCTACAAGCCGGCGAGAAATTTAGCGAACGAGTCTGCTAGTGAGATAGTGGTCGTTTACACACGGACTTGTTTACTCACTCAGTAGCCAACTCGCTATTGCATCACTTGCTGTGTTCTAAAACTTTCTTTTATGTTTTTTTTCCCTTCTGTAAATAGTGTTTGTTTTTATATTAAGTGCTGAGTATTAACTGAAAACCTAGTTAATCACATTTAAGTTTTAAATTGCACTTATTGAAATATAATAACACCAAAATTTTATAAATAGTGCTGCTTTTAATTAATTTCATGTGGTTAATAAAAGTTTCAATATTTTAATGACATAATTTTTTTATATCTATGCCCTGTTTATTTTATCTATCAATAAATGAAACAAATCAGGAAGTAGAGAATATTGTTTAAGGGCATATGGAAAAGAGAGGCTTATAGGGCTCAACCCCTCCCCATTTAAATAAAACCAAACTGATTGGTAATGTTATCATACGAATTGAATATTTCTAACTGAGCGAAAAAATGCCCAGGCCGGGAATCGAATACAGATCCTTGGTTTGCAGGGCCAATGCTCTATCGTTTACGCTAACGGGTCGATAACCGGTGAGCATGTCTGAGCGAAGTATGCTCACCAGTTGTCGGCCCAGTTAGCTTAAACTGTAGAGTATTGGGCCTGTAAGCCAAGGATCTGTGTTCGATTCCCGGCCTAGGCATTTTTTCGCTCAGTTGAAAATATTAAATTCGAAAAAAAATTTAAGTTACTAAGTTGTTAAAAATCTATTATTTTCTGTCTTGAACATTTACTTATTCATCTCTCACAAAAAATGATTGTAATATTAATGAAATCTATGGTAATAATTAGACTAGTAAATCTGCAGATTAGTGGCATCAAACGCCATCATAGTTCTGCAATTTTATTTTTAATTTATTTTATTTAGCATTTAAAGCATTCAACCCTCAGTATCATTCCTATGATATTTGTAATACTAATTACTAAATGTAATTTCAGGTAGTTTAACTGTGAAAAATAGTGGAAATTATACGAATCTATGCACTAATACTCCAGATTTTTTTTTTCAGATTTTCTTTTTCAATTACTGCCCTCTAAACGTTGTACAGTCTCAGTAATTTGATAACTGCAATTCCCCGACATTAGTGTTTTAAACTATCTATATAAACTAAATATTATATTCACCTTGTGATAATTACGGTAGTTATTTCAAACAGTGAATAATTCTCAAACATATTTTAATCCTCAAACATATCCTAATTGTGAAGTTTGTTCGAAAAAATCTATTTCGTTTCATTCACGCCGGCACGAACTACTTCAGTGGACATTGTTACATACAGAATCACGAACCACCGGATACTCGCAGCGATTTCATTAGCAACAACGTTTACACACAGCTAGTTTACTAGCCAGGTAGTTAACACGCAAGCGAGTAGCGAGAAAAGTAGCCGATCTTTCAACTTTTTTCGCAATCGCTGAGCTGCCAGATAGTTCGCTAGTCAACGTCTTTACACGGGGCGAGTTTACTAGCAGCAATGAATTCGCCGGCTTGTAGCTAGTAAACTCTTAAACGTTTAAAAATAAATTTCTTACCCGTAAATAAAGATGAAATACTGTAGAAATAAAAAAAAATTTTTTTTTAGGAATTTTAATGTAAAAAAACTTCGTGTTTATCACATTTTGCATGCAAATAGGCACAATAATAAAAAATAACTTACATATAAAAATATTTTCTACATTCGTGTTGTCACATGAAGACAAGGGGTGATCTTCAGTAATAATCGGATTGCCAACAATTTTTCCTTTGATTCCGGGATTTTTCAGTTCTCAAAGCCGCATCCGCTGCTGTCGCGAAAGCTGATAGCTGATATCTTGATGAATTAACTAAGATCAGCTATACAGTCGAAATTGGGCTTGTATAAAATAGTTATGTAAGAAAATGTCGCTACTTCCCGGACTTTTATAATGAAGCTACGGAGAATATTTTTCCTTTGTGTTTGAAGATATAAAAATAACTGGGAATATCATTCAGAGATATGCCAGTGAAAAGCATGGTATTAGAAAAAATCTGCTTTTATATTATTTTTATTTGGAGATTGGAATCTTTTCAAGAACAAGTATGGGTTATAAATAATTTGTCTATTTGAATGCATCCTTAATCCTTCTTTTTCATTTTATCTTTCAATTCTTAAAAAAATAACTAACGCTTGCGCCGTAAATGAATTTTTTTGTGACCCGAAGTCTGTCTTACCGGGCATAATAAGAATATTTTGAAAAAAAAAATGAATTAAATTACTTATGTATGTAATAAAGGATCAGTCAAATTTAGCGGTGCAATTGCAGTATCAAGTCTGTAAAAAAAATGAAATACTTTTGAGTATTTGGCGCGAAAAAAAGAAAGCGTCACGCGATTTTGCAACCATAATTTTTCCTCGCCAAAAGAAAACGATTTTAATGCATCTGAAAATTGCTTTTAATTGCTTTTTAAATTTTTTAGAAATAATAGTATTTAAGGTAAAGCGAGGAGAGTCTGCGCACATTCCAAAAGAATAATAATAAAAAATCTAAATATTAATTTTTTGCTAAACTATGCATGAATAATTTTGACTTAATTTGTTTTTTAGGCATTTCCATTGTTATTTTGTTGTTATGCTCCAATTGTTAATTAAAGCGTTCAAAAAGGATGTTATTTTAACAACCCAGCTTTCAGAATATAATTGGCGTCCGCATTATATTCTGAAAGCTGGGTTGTTAAAATAACATCCTTTTTGAACGCAGTAGAGTTAAAAATGTTGGAATTAAATCATCAATTAGAATTAGCAAAGTTTCAGTCACAGGGACAAATGCAATGTGAGTACATTTCAAATGATTACGAAACTAATCATTCTAAAAAGAAATTTACGTTGCCCAAGTTGAAATTTCGCCAATTTGATGGTGATTTAAAGGAATGGTTGCCATTTTGGAGCCAGTTTGAACAGATTCACAATGATCAAGATATTGCGCCAGAAAATAAATTCCAGTATTTGATCCAAGCAACTATCACTGGATCTAGAGCGCGAGAAGTTGTTGATAGTTTTCCGCCAACTGGCGCTAACTATGCCAAAGCTATAGAGAGTCTTAAGGCTCGTTTCGGTAGGGAAGATCTTTTGGTTGAAGTGTATGTGCGAGAATTATTAAAATTAATTATATCTGTGCAATCAAAAGGAAAATTTTCTATTACATCATTGTATGATAAACTTGAGTTGTATTTACGAGCTCTTGAGACGTTAGGTGTCACAACGGATAAATGTGCTTCAATATTATATCCAATGGTAGAATCTTGTTTTACTGCTGAATTTTTGAAAGCGTGGAATCGAACACATACGAATTCGGTTAGTTCTGATGCAAAAGAGCGCCTAGATAATTTAATGGCGTTTCTCAAATCTGAAGTTGAAGGAGATGAAAGAATTAATTTGGCAGTGACAGGTTTTGGTTTAGCGAGAAAAGATGACGCGATCTTTAGAAAAAACAAAAGTCACAACGATGGTACTAAATATTTACCAACTGCTGCTACTTTATTAACAACTTCTTCAAGACCAGATTTAAGGAAAAATTGCGTTTTTTGCAAAGGAAGACATCTGAGTTCAGAATGCTTTTCGGCACGGAAGATGAGTTTTAATGAAAAGCAGAATATATTGAAGGACAAAAGATGTTGTTTTTTATGTTTGGCAACAGGTCACACAACGAAGCAATGTAGAGCTATCTTGAAGTGTTTCTTTTGTGATAAAAGACATGCGTCTGTGATGTGTCAAACGCTCGATAAGAATAAGCTGAATGAAAAGAAAGAGGAAGACACAGAAAAGTCGCCTGGAAAAGAAGTAAATATGGCCAATTTCAATAGAAATCCTAAAGTGTTCCTTCAGACGATAAAGGCAAAAATATTTTCCGAAAACAAAAAGAAAGATGTTAGACTAATTTTGGACTCAGGTTCTCAGAGATCGTATATTTTAAAACATTTAGCCGAAGAAATGAAGTATTTACCTCTTCGAGAAGAAAAAGTTTCTCATTCCCTTTTTGGCGGAGTCATAACAAAGGATTATAATCATCATTACTACAAGGTAAGATTAAGCGATTTGAAAGAAAATTTTAAATGTAATTTTGAGGTTTTGGATCAAAACATTATATGTGAAAATGTTATGCCAGTAGGAAAAGGATCCAGGTTTAAAGAATTATCGGAAAAAGGCATCACTTTGACGGATGTTGGTGAAACTCCAGAATCTATTCAAATATTGATTGGAGCTGATGTAATGGGAAAATTACTGACAGGTCGTAGAGAAATACTCTCGTCGGGATTAGTAGCACTGGAAACATTTTTAGGTTGGACCTTAATGGGAAAAGTGCCTCAAGATAATACGTCTAAAGAAAATTTAGCTTTGTCAGTTACGTCTATGTTTGTAAAGGAAGCAGAGATTGCTGATTTATGGAAATTGGATTTGCTTGGAATAAATGATCCGATTGAAAAGCAATCTAAAATGGAGATTGATCGTCAGGTTAAAGAGCATTTTTTACAGACAGTAAAAATGAATGAAGATAATCGTTATGAAGTTTCTTTGCCATGGTCAGAAGATACACCACCTTTACCTGATAATTTGAGTTTAGCCAAGAAAAGATTGAGTAACGTTACAAACAAGTTGCTTTCCGATAACATTTATCAAAGGTATGAAAAAATACTTTTAGGGTGGCTTGATGATCAAATTATAGAGGAAATTCCACAGGCTGAAATGAACCTTTATGGAAATTATTTACCTCATCGACCAGTAATAAAAGAGAGCAGTACAACTCCCATTCGTCCAGTGTTTGACGCATCAGCTAGAATGCAGAACCATCCATCTTTGAATCAATGTTTGCATTGTGGGCCAAACCTTATTGAATTAATTCCTGACATTCTCTTACGATTTAGAAAAAATAAATTTGGTGTTGTAGCTGATATCAAGAAAGCATTTTTACAAATAGCTATTCGTAAAGAAGATCGGGACTATTTGCGTTTCTTGTGGTGGAGTAATCCAGAAGAAAGAAATATTAGAATGTTTCGACATACCAGAGTGGTGTTTGGAGTCAAAAGCTCTCCTTTTCTTCTCGGTTCCGTCATATAATATCACATTAAAAACGATGAAGAATACGACCCCAATCTTAAACAGCAATTGCTGAGAAGCTTTTATGTTGACAATGTCGTTGCTAGTGTCCACACACAGGAAGAATTGGAAAGGTTTATAACTGATTCTAAATCTCTTATGGCTAAAGGTGGATTTGAGTTGAGAGGATGGGAACAGACAGAAGAAAGAAACAATATCGAAAATAGCGAAGAAACTGCTGTACTGGGATTACAATGGAACAGACTTCTAGACGTTTTAAAAGTTAACGTAAGCTGGACGAAAGATATAAATATAGAAAAAATAACAAAAAGAATCATGCTATCAGTTGCACATAAAGTTTTTGATCCAATTGGTTTTACTGCTCCAGTTATGATATGTCCCAAGATGATGTTACAGAAAACATGGAAAGAAGGAATCACGTGGGATGAAGAAGTTACTAGCGATATAAAAAATGAATTTATTGAATGGTTTCATGAATTAAATTGTTTACAAGAAATTCAGATTCCTAGATATATTCAGTTCACCCCAGATAATTTAAAAGGTTGTACTCTTCACACATTTTGTGATGCAAGTCAGTATGCGTATGCTGCTGTTATATTTTTGAGGATAGCAACTAAAGATCGTGTAGAGTTATTCCTTCTTGCAGCGAAATCCCGCATAGGTCCTTTAAAATGTGGAACTATACCTAGAATGGAACTTTTAGCTGCTTTGATTGGTGCTAGATTGGCTAAATCAGTAACTGACGCTATGGGCTGGGAAGATATAGAAAGATATTTTTGGAGCGATTCCACAACAGTGCTTGCATGGATATCCAGGAAAGAAAACTGGTCTGTTTTTGTTAGAAACAGAGTTCAAGAAATAAAAAAATTGACTGATCCTGTTTTATGGAAACATATACCTGGTGAAATGAATCCAGCAGATCTGCCATCTAGAGGATGTAAAGCAAGACATCTGGTATCTCTCAAATGGTGGGAGGGTCCATCTTGGCTTAAAGATTCTAAAGAATATTATAAATATATGGATTTCAAGTGCCAAGACATAAACGAAGAAGAAATTGAAAAAGAAAAATTGAAGTCTACAAAATTACTGGTAAATGTTGATGAAAGTCCAGAGAAAAGCTGGTACTACCAGTACTTTTCGAGTTATGAGAAAATCGTACGTCTTGTTGGTTGGATACTTCGTTTCAGATATAATTCTTCTAATCCAAAGGAACAGATCAAAGGAGAATTGATGAATCTTGAATTTAAGAGAGCAGAAACGAAGATAATTTGGATGATACAAAAGGAATGTTTTTCCCATGAAAATGAGGGGAGATTGAAAACTCTGGAGACGTTTAAGGATGAACAAGACATAATACGTGTAAAGACTAAGATTACGTATAGACAAGACAATATGAATTTCCTCACACCTATGGTTGTTCCTTCAAATCATGAAGTTGTCAAACGATTAATTTTACATTACCACCGCAAAAATTGTCATGCAGGTCCTCAGATTCTTCTGAATTTGCTTAGAGAAAAATACTGGATTTTGAATGGAAGAAGAACTGTGAGCTCTGTTCTATCAAAATGTACTATTTGTAAAAGATTTAATTCGAAGAATTTAGAATCTTCTCCAGTTTCTCTGCCAGAAAATCGAGTGAAAGATGCAGCTGTATTTCAAATTATCGGCATTGATCTGGCTGGCCCTTTGTTTCTTAAAAATAAACAGAAGAGTTGGGTTATCTTATTTACATGTGCCATCTACAGAGCTGTGCATTTGGAGCTTGTGACTTCAGCTTCTACAGAGTCATTTTTAATGGCTTTGCGAAGATTTGTATCTCGTAGAGGAAGATGTTCTGTTATATATTGCGACAACGGTTCCAATTTTGTTGGTGCATCCAATTTCTTAAAAAGATTGAACTGGAATCGCATACAGAAGTATGGAGCAATAAATTCTTTCAAATGGAAATTCAACCCTCCGACTGCTGCTTGGTGGGGCGGATGGTGGGAACGGCTCATCAGATTGATGAAAGATCTATTAAAAAGAGTCTTAGGAAAAGCCTGTTTGAACTATGAAGAGATGATAACTGTATTAGCTGACTGCGAAAGTATTATAAATTCGCGACCACTAACTTACATGTCTGAGAAAGAGTCCATCAAACCCATATCACCGGACATGTTTCTGAAAGATATTCATGAATGTGGTTTACCAGACGTTGATGCGGTTGAGGAAGGTTCTCTCACTAGAAGACTTAAATATAGGCAAGAACTGCAAAAAGAGCTCAGAAATCGATTTAGATTAGAATATTTGGGTCTCCTTATCCAACGACCAAATGGGAGAAGATTGCAACGTTCAATTGCTGTAGGAGATATAGTCTTGGTGGGAGCAGATAACAAGAAAAGAATCAATTGGCCCTTAGGACGGGTTACAGAGCTCATTCGGGGCAAAGACGGAAAAGTTCGTCTTTTGAAGTTACAAACGTCTCATTCGCAGATGATTCGGCCTATTCAAAGAATTTACCCTCTGGAAGTGTCATCAGTGGATTTTACTGAAAACAGTTTTCCTAAACCAACTTTGAAGGAAAATCAGATTGAGCCTGCAAAACACGAATCGAAAATTAAAAAGACGAGATCTGGTAGAATGATAAAGGTTCCAGAAAGACTCGATTTATGATGTTTATGTAAATGTTGTATTTATTTTATGTGAAGTTTTGATTATAATATATAATCAAAAGGTGGGAGGATGTTAAATCTATTGTCCATGTTTATTTATTTGTTATTATCCTCTCATCTTTATTCTCGTGATACCTTTTATATATGATGTAACGTGAATCAGAAATTATTGTTTGTTATTGTTTGAATATTTTTATGGAAGAAGGTAAAAAGCTTTACCGGTAAATAAATTATTTTTGTTTTGAGAAGTTAATTGACTTCTTTATGTACATTTTAAGTTCATAAATATATAATTGGCGTCCGCATTATATTCTGAAAGCTGGGTTGTTAAAATAACATCCTTTTTGAACGCTTTAATTAACACCAATTTAATAGAATAGCAACAATAAAACCAAGAAAAGTATTGTGCGCTATCTCCCCTTACAGGGTTGACAAGATTGCACACATGGGTAAAAGAGATTATTATTAATAATAACTACAATGAAATTGTGAACAATAATAATTACACTTAAATGACATTTTTGTCACTTTTTTGTGAGTAAAGATTATTGTATTAGGAGTGAATATTTCAACCAAATGTTTAAATAATAAAAAAAGTGAAATAATTTTAACAACAGTTAAAGACTTTTAATTTAAGAAGAAGATTGAAATATCAGTAAAAGCAAGCCCTACTAAAATTACAAAATAACATTAATCTACTTGATAACATTTTTAAATTAAAAGATACACCATTCTCATTTCCACAGTTACAATGTATTTTGTTTGCTAACCGAAGTCCACAATCGATGTACTTATTGTTGTAAATCATGCAACTTTCGTGCAATAACCTGCCACAAGCAATACATTGAATCCAGTCACAGGTCAAAGTTGTCTCCTGGTACATTTCCAGACATTTAATGCACTCATCCTCATTCAACTTCGTTTTTTCCATCAGATATTTATCCCACTTTTTCTTAAAGCACCTTATTTCAGCTGTTTTTTTTTTTTTTTTTTTTTTTTTTTTTTTTTTTTTTTTTTGTAGCGGCATCCGTTTTAAGTCTTTTTTTCATGTACTATTTGTACTATTTCAGTAACATTATTTGCACTCTGT
Organism: Maratus speciosus; assembly: GCA_963932465.1. Lineage (NCBI taxonomy): Eukaryota > Metazoa > Arthropoda > Arachnida > Araneae > Salticidae > Maratus > Maratus speciosus. The sequence goes on from OZ010792.1 coordinate 178,498,502, forward strand.
TTAATTTTGATTTAGATGACATTAAACTACTTGGTATGGGTGAAAGCTTTTCCAAAACATTGTATTAGAAAATTTATTTTAGTAAACAAAATTAATTTATTAACAAATTAATTGTTCATAAATTTAAAAAATATATAAATATTTAATTAGTTTATTAACAAATGTATTATTAATTTATTAGCAAATTAATTGTTCATAAATTTAAAAAATATATAAATATTTAATTAGTTTATTAACAAATGTATTATTAATTTATTAACAAATATAATTACACAAAATTAATTTGATAACAACTGTATTATTAATTTATTATTAAATTTTTTTATCTGCAAAAGTAATTTTTGCCAAATTTAGTTTTGATAATTATGTGTTTTTTCCGAAATTATTTCAAAATTGATTCATTAATATGTTTTACACGTCATTTGCAATTCATGCAAATTTATCAATAAGCTGCGTAATCTGGCCTAGAACTGAAACTTATGGAGAAATCGGCCATCTCTCCTAAGTAGCTGATGCGCAATCTCTCCTATTTTGTTAGGAGAGATTTGGTAGGAGAGATCCTATTTTTGTAGGCGATATTGTGAGGTCTTTTATTTAAATATGGGCACTTATAAAATGAATTTTTGCTGTTCGCATGCTTAGACTAGGTTGGCAGTTTGTGAGAAATCGTTTAAGTTCAAAATATTTTGTACTGCTGATATTCATGAAAATTTCTGACGAACAGTTATGAACATTCAAGCACTTACTTTGGAAAAACAAAACAAAATAGCAATGCTTTATCCAAGATGCTTGGAACAATCAATGTGCACATTCATGTAGACACTGCACTAATGCTGCTGTTTAACTACCTGGAGTCGCTGCGCGCGCACGCTACTCCTTCCCGTGGAATCTCTTTGAACGCAATCTCTCCTACCGCGCGAACTCTCCTGCCTTTACCTTAATGAATTTAAACTTAAACAGTGAGAGAGTTTAATACACATATATTTGTATTACAAATATATATGTTGATTGTTGCTACATTTATTTCTGTAAAAATATGTTCATGTGTAAAAAATATTTTCATATATTTAAGCGCATTCCAAAATAAAGGCCAGATGAAGAATGCTGCAGTTATACATTTCATTCAATATGAAAGAATTTGTTGTTTCCATAGCAAGAAAACTGAATTGTTGCGACAGTGTTCAATTGGACTTCATTTTTATCTTGAAATAATTTTAATTAATTTAAATTTTGTTTTACATCATAAAATCTGATAGTAAAATTTAATTGTAAATGCATTTAAATACATATATGACAAAATTATTGTTAAAACAAACGAAAACTGACAAAACTAAAAACATTTAAATTAAATTTAAACAAATTCATCATGAAACATGTTTGCCTTAAAGAGTATTTGAGTTTAAAAGCTTTTTTTTTAATTTTATTCCATAGCCAACCCATGATAAATCGCCAAATAATGAAATTTTGAATTATTTTTTTACGGACGCTCTATTGAGGTTCCGCCGTATTATTTTATAAACATATCTATCTTCGTGAGAAGAACATTTTATAAATTTTTTCCATATTTTCCGGAGTATGCCCGTATAGACACCTTCCTTGTAAGAAAACTATAGCATTTAAAATTTTCAAAATTGGTCGTTTTAAGAAGAAATATTCAATAAAATGCTGAGACAGACAGTTTTTCAACTAAAAATGTATTTTAAGAGCTAATTAATGCTGAATCGATCGAAACTGTTCTGTTACAAAATGTTTTACAGCAACAAAAACTATACAAAAAGAAAAATATGCCGCCTTCATCTAGAATGAATAGGTAGTCATTTTCTAAAACCCTAAATTAGAAACATAGATTTCCGAGTTTTGCGCGTAAGGAAAATAGGGAAAATGACAAAATGATCGAGCATTTCTAATCTATATTTTTCTTGGTGATGAAACGATACATTATATTATGAATCGTTTGAATTGCGATAAAGTATCACTTGATTTCTAGAATTAATTCAAAAACTGGAATTATAGTTAATAAAATTTCACTTCTTGTGTTCGCATTTATTTACAGAGATTTTTAAACCAAAATTAAAGTTTGACCATTATAATGTTGGAAAACACCTTTGAATTTTAATAGGGCATATTTCGTACGCCCCCTTGAATTTTGCAGATCAAAAATATTTCGGCACCTGTATTATCTTATAGAAAATCTCTTCTTAAAAGAAAGCGAAATTTTGTGCGGTTATCCTAGATTTCTTTTTCTATAAAAAGATACTGGTACTTTACCTGGAGAAACCGTACGAACCATGTAGGGATAACTAGAACTCTCTACTAAAGTGATCTAGAATTTATAAGGATGACATGGAACTATTTTTTTATAGAGCCACAATTTTTTTTCAAGCTGTCAGTGGCAAATTTTTTTTCAGTCTATGCGTAACAGTTTAACCATATTTTACAGGGACATGCTTCACAAGCTTGCGGTATGCATTGTGGAATTATCTGTTACTTTGACTAATTTCTGATGGTCTTTTTTTCCAGTTTGTAAGTCAGATCTCCTTTTTTTCATTGCAGATTTATATCATATTTAGGAAAATCATTTATTTAATGTCTTGCCAAATTGTAAAACTGCGCAAAGAATAATCTAAAGATCCTTTCAATTAACAATACGCTGACTATTAAAGCAAAGAAAACTTTAAAATAAAAATAAATGATCACGTGTTAAAAGATGAAAATGGGAAAAATTACATCATAAAAATATATTCATACGTGAATATTAACCCTTTACACTCGAGGGCTCCGCTGCGGAGACATAGTCTTTCTTTGCAAAATTTGTTTCTGGCACCAGCAATAAAGGAAATAAAATGTACCTTATTGAATCAGAGCATTTTTGAAACTAAGCATTAATTTGCAAATCTCGTCAATAGCTTTTTTTTTTTTTTTTTTTTTTTTTAACACGCCTGTTAGCAATTTTTTTTTCGAGTGGTAATATTTGGCCAGATATCATATACGCACAGCAGGTTTGCGTGTTTTATTTATTTATTTATTTATTTATTTTTTTACTAAAATTTGGAGAAAACCTCGTTTTTAAATACCAGATACATATGCATTTTTGGTATTTTAGTTATCCCGTCGACCAAAAATATATCGCCAAATTATAAGATTAAATGCCAATAATGATTGATCGTAAATGTCACATTCAGTTGACTTTTAGCAAGTTACACCTGTTTACGTCATCAAGTGATTTTTATTTCGACGTTTTATTTTTATATTTATTAATGTTATACTAATTTATTTGTTCTTTAGTTATTTAAAATAAAAATTTTGTCAATCTGTACAATTTGGCGAGTGGTTTGGCGATTTATATAATTTGCGAAATTGGGTGACCGAATAACAACTACATTGTACCGTAATTTTTAATTATTTTCTATTATTTCCAAAAGGAAATAGCAAAAAAAAATAATTAATTACTATAGAACAAAATAATTTATATAAATTTAAAAAAAGAAATTAAAGTAAATATACATTTATTATTAAATAAACAACAATAGCCGGGTTACCATGTCTATCAAAATAATGTATATCAAGAAGTGAAAGCCATCAATTTAAATGTTTCATTTTTTAATGAAAGTTTGGTATTTAATAAAATGATAACGAAATGCAAAAAAAGCATTGTTCTTAGCATAGATTTAAAGGAAGCCAAAGTGTCGCCAAATTAATTTAAAATAGTAACCTTTTCTGAATTATGAAAAAAAAAAATTCTGTTACGATTAAAATTTGAGTTGCCATCATTAGAAAAATGTATTTAAAATTAGAAAAAAATTAATATTTCGAAAACTAATTCGAATTTAAAAATTCTAATACCAGTTTTGAGATCTGTGGATCAACACAGATTTTTGGTGTTGATTTCATCGCAAAGTATTCCATATTTTAGGAGAAATCGCCGTGAAAGAAAGTCAGTTGTTTAATCAGTCGATTCAAAGAATCGATACATTTCAGGCGTTTCATATATTCGTTTCATAAATTCGTTTCATTAGGATTTTATATATACTAGGGGATCGTACCCGGGCTTCCCGGGTTAAAGAATGTAGGTGAAAACCATTTTTTTAATTGAAAAGTAATATTTTTTTACATGCAATATATTATTTAGATTGCCCACAAAAATAAAAAAGTATTTTTCATATGAAAATAAGAATTATACAATCAAATAAACTTTTGAAACTTATCAGAAGCGATTTATTCGTATGAGCCGCATACTAAGAGTTATTCGCCCAAGATTTTGCTGCTTACAGCATTTGTGTTATAAAGTATTGTTTTATCTAAGAAAATCATCGTTTTCTTTTAAATATGACGTCATTTTATCTTACTTAACCATTTCACCTAGTGTCTGAAACTTAGTACGCATAAAGAAGGGAAAAAATATGAAAACTTTATGAGGAAAATGCGTGTTTTCAAAAGCAGTACGTAATTTTCCATTCAAAGTATTATGTCCCTAATGCGAGTTTTCGCCATTAAACGCTATACGACAATTTTTATCAACAATCTTTAGTTTTTATCAGATAATCACATGAATAAAGATAAAAAAAAAAAAACTTCATTATCTCTCTCTTCTCTGGAATAATGAAAGCGATCTCATTACCATCATTTTGAAGAAGTTTCATAAAATACTTTTAAAATTAAAATATAGTAATGGGATATCAAAAAAAAAAATAGCTAGTGCGAGCACATCTACAAATGAACAGCTTCCAGTTAAAAAATTTATTAGAAAATTTGGTTCAGCAGAAATATGAGGGCAGATGACTAAAAAACATTCTCGTGTTTTAAATATATAGATTATATAAAAGTATGAAAAATTAAATTAATCAAATTATGTTATTTTGATAAAATTATAGTAACATGTCTTAAAGAATAGCAATAAAATTTTATTAGTAGAGAGAATCCTGGACAAAAGCTTGGGGATCCTAATATTATTTTAAACCTCGAATTGTTGCCAAGATTTTATTTAATTGCTTGTCTAACTCGGCGAAGAGAATTCATCCAAGAGAGAATCATCAAATTCTGTAATATAAATCGTTATTTTTCGGACAAAGAGCATGCACACTGTATGTTACTACTTTTCCATAAAGTCACTCTAAATGTTTGTAAAACATTGCGTTTTATCAGTGTGTGATTTCGATTACGTTATTTTCAAAGATAAAGCATTTTCAGCTCTGAAAAATTTCTCAGCAGCTGGGGTGAAAATGACACACTTCTACAAAACATGTTTCAGTTTTAAGAATTAAAATACAAGCTTTTTTTTATAAAATGACGTCATTTAAGAAGCTCGGTAATACAATCTCGGGTATCTAATGATTTAAATGACTTCATTTTTTTTGTTTATTATAGCTCAATGTTTTATCATTCATTTATATTTTTTCAAAATTCGGAAAATGAAATTACACACAGATTAATAAAATTGCATTCTTTCAGGTACACAAATATTCTTTAAAATACATTTTTGTAAAGAGAAAGTATCGTTTGTAAAGTTAAATTGCAATGAACTAAAAATCATTTAATTGATAAATAAAAACGAAATAAAGTCAAAACTCACAGGGTTTTATAACAAATGCTAATCTTTACATAGCACATATTTTATTTTCGATTTTTTTTTTCAGTTTTTATGAGAAAATGGCAACATAAAGATACAGCAATATACTATTTTCATTTTCCCCGCTTTAGTTTAAACAGAAATGGAGTACTTCAGTTGCCACAATTACAAAAAAAGTAGTAAAAACTACAAAAAATTAATATCTTAAAAGTAAATTGAGATACAGCTTTCAAATAAACTGCATTTAAAAGAGCATTTTTTTCTTTATACGATGGCGTAAAAATTTAAAATATGCGATGTTTAGAAGTTTAAAAATTTGCAGTAGAGAAAATTGCAAAACCAAAATTTTATTTCAAATTTCAAAGTGTTGCCATTCGCAAAATGACGTATGCGTTACGCACAGATATGTTTGTCCTTTATAATATAGATAGGGTAGATTAGATTATTTTGAGTAGTTTGACTTGATATCTGTTAAATTCGTGTTTTGTTTTATTTTATTTTTGGCGTTTTAATTTCGTTTGCCAATTTAATTATTGAATATTACACGAAAACAAATACATTCTGAATTATTTACAATGTTTCTGAACAATTGAGTTAATATTTTGTAATTGGGTTGAAAGCATATTTAAAAAATATGCATACTTGAAAATTTCTTTTAAATCCATAAAATATCTGTAAATTTAGATAAACGTTACAAACAAATATTAGTGAAAGTACTTTTGTTTTCTATAAGACTTTGGAACATTCGAATGTGCGATGTTTAGAGTTTTAAATTGCAGTAAAAGGGAAATTTATTACTGTATTAGGTTGTTTCCACCAAAAATTTGATACCAGCGTTACTCATAGAAATGGCTTTTCTTTATACTATTTCATTAAGAATAAATAGGTTCATCTTTCGTTATCGGGTTGCACGCACCTTTAAAAATATCCATGCTAGAAAATGACTTTAAAATCCATTAAAATAAGAAAATTGAGATAAAATTTTCAAACAAATTTTATTTGAAAGAAGTTTTTTCTATTCGACATTGTAAAAAATGAAACTGGGTGATGTTTAGAAGTTAGAAAAATTGCAGTAAAAACACAATTTATGGGGCTCAATTTATGCCCACTGACATAGTGTTTTTTTTTTTCTTTATAATGTAGAATTTATACTATACAAACGAGAATTTACCTATATTCTGCACGATTAGGTGGATTTTTGTTTTTCGTATTGTCAGGAAAATCACATATTTTTCTCTTACACCCGCCAAAGATAACGCGCATTCTGTTATTAAAGATCAGGTATTTTACTATGGTTGCTGGACAATAACGTCATGTTTTCTGATTGTCTTTTTAACGATTTGTGGATGGGAATGCACAAATTTCAGGTATTGTGATTTGTGTATTATTTTGTTTTAATTTATTTTTCCAGGAAGGCTCTTTATAATTGAGGCGGGCGAAGCCGGGTAGTTCTGCTAGTTAGAAAATACGTTTATACTTCACTGTTAAAAATTTGCTTCAAACTGGCCAGCCATTCGACCGCTTCTACCGAAAATAGTTACGTAACAGTAATAAAATTCTCTTCTGAACATAATATGGGTTATAATATGGTTAAAATACAGTTAAATTATACTTATGTAACCCTTTTCTATAAAAGCGGTCGAATAACTGCACAGTTTGTTGGGCTTGTTTAACAGTGTTTTCAATTAAAATAAACTATTCACATTTAAAAAAATCCCTGCCGGCTCGGGCCTACAGGCAGAGGTAGATTTCGAAGTTAAGTACTAAATTCACCAACAAAACTTAAATCAAGATTAGAGATAAACCCAATTCCTTCCCTAAGAATGAGCTCTAGGGAGCTAAACATTTTGTGAAAATTCTAATATACACGAATGCACACACGCATGTATATGGAATAGGTTTAAAAAATAGCTAAAGCAAATTCAGAGAAACTCAAAGTGTTAAAATTAGTTAATATTTCCATAGTCGGGTTTTTATCATGTTTTAATACGTTTCTTCAAACTCACATGATGTTACATATTCACCTGCTGAGGTCCATTTTATTTCCAATATGACGCAATATATATATATATATATATATATATATATATATATATTTAATTCGTCAAACTATTTATTTCATTTTGAGATTTCATACGAAAATCTTGCTCTAGAAAACTTATGACGTAATATTCAATTTGTTTTCAATCCGTCAAACTATTTATTTTATTTAATTTTTCACGTGAAACTTTGCAATAGAAAAGCAATTGTTGTGGTGAGAATTTTATTGCTTTTTTTAAATTGTTGGCAACTGCTATAACGAAAAATATTTATTTTTTCCTGTCATTGCTGTGTAAGAGCTGGTTCTATCAGAATCAAGTTAAGACGGTATTCAAAATTTTAACCCTCCCCATTTCCATTCCATTTGGCCGATTTTGCCCATTTTCAATCCCCGCCGAGATATTAGCCCTCTCAAAGTTGTTGGCGAGTTTGAAGACGATCCGCGCATAATTGCGGCTTTTATCGTGCGGACAAAATTCAGTACATACATTCATATATATATATATATATATATACTTTTTAGGTGAGGGTGGTTTTGGGTTCCTGGGGTCTTATAATGAAAAGTTATGAAGGAATTTTTCAAAAGTCGCACCATGGTAACGACTGCAATAGGTAGTATTTCTTACGAAATCTACCTAAAAACTAGTCGGATGTGCCAATCCCAAAACCTTCTTCTATCTCATACATGTTAATTCTTAAAAATTCTCTAACACTGCACTGTCTCTAACACTGTTAAAAATTTGCAGCATTCTGTCCACTCATTTGACCGTTTTTATCGAAAACGGTTACACAACTGTAATTTAACACTGTTCTGACCATATTATTGGCCATTTTATTGTCAGAATATAATTAAATTACGGCTATGAAACCGTTTTTTCAAAAAACGGTCGAATGACTGGACAGAATGTGAACTTTATAAATTAATTATTAATGAATATAAATAAATTTAGTTTGAATTAATAAATATGTAAACATAATTACATAAGTATACATATAAAAGTATCGAATCAACATTATAAACAGTATTAAACAAACTAAAGTATAAATCAAATGCCCCTTTTATTTTTTTTCAAATTAAACCATTTCGTATTATCCAGACAACTCCACCCTCCTCCGTACTCTAACATCTACCCACCCATCCGTCCAATTATAATTTTTTATTATTATTTTGCATTTTTAATTTTTAATTTATATATGAACTAATTTTATATTAGCACGTTCACGCCGGCGCGGTGGGTCACACTCGACTGTCTCAGAGCTGCCAAGACTCCGGCTTTTTGGATACCAGCATTTTAATACAGAAATTATTGTTTTATTTAAATAGAACAATTGGGCGATTTAAAAGAACAACATTTTCTCTAAAAAAAACAGTGATGGGCAAAAAGCCGGAGACTTGACAACTCTGAGACAATCTAGTGTAACCCACCTCGCCGGGGAGAACGTGTTAAAGAAAATATGGATTTTTTAGGAAAACCATGATTTAATGCATCATAAATTATTTTTTTAATATTGTTGTTAATTAGATGAGAAGATCATAAAAACTTTATTCTATATAAATGATTGAAGAGTATATTACGATATACAAAATTATAAAGACAAGATTTAAAATTAGTAAATATAATTAAATTACGGCTATGAAACCGTTTTTTCAAAAAACGGTCGAATGACTGGACAGAATGCTGCAAATTTTTAGCAGTGTAAGTTAAAGAGAGCGCCCACAAAATTTGTTCACAGTTTCACAAAATTTGTGCAAAATTGACTCAAAGACTCGCAGACTGACTTTTTTCAAAAAATTAACTATTAAAATACAAGGTGTCCGGAAACTCCTGGACGTAATTTAAAATTTAACATAAAATCAAGTAGCTGCCATACACTGTTAAAAATTTGCAGCATTCTGGCAGGTCATTTGACAGTTTTTTTTTCCGAAAACGGTTACACAACCCTGAATTTAACACTATTCTGATCATATTATTGGCCATTTTATGGTCAGAATATAGTTAAATTATGGTTATGAAACCGTTTTTTTTTTTCAAAAAAAAACGGTCGAATGACCTGCCAGAATGCTGCAAAATTTTTAACAGTGTACACTGTTAAGCAATATAAAAACGGATTAACTAAAATAATGCTATAAAGTGATAAAATATCATTTATTAAGATTGACGATCGTTTCGTCGCACCGACGGCGACATTTTTGTAATCATACACGATAGAAAATATTTTCAAATAATTTAAAAATAGTAAACATAGTAAATAATGTCACGAGACATGATGCATAATGAAATATTGCAAACATAAAATAAATTAAAATTAAATTAGTTATTTGTGAACGTGGATTAGTTTTCATATAATTTAACAAAATAATAACATGTTAAATAATGTCACGAGACAACATGCATAATGAAAAATATTGCAAAACATAAAACAAAATATAAAATTATCTTGGCTACTTGCGAGCGTGGATTAATTTTTACTATTGGCACTAAAATTACATAGCATCTCTTTCCAAATTTTAGGTAAATCTAGGGACACTGAATCATTGCAAATATTCTTGTTGCGTAAAAATATCTCTATTGATTCTCGGATTATGGATGGTAAATAAAATCTTGATGTGTAAATTAACTTGATATTTTTAAAATCGATCCGTAACGGTTCTTCGTTGCATAATCTGGCCAAAGCTGTGGTTCTTCTGTTGTATTTGATGTCTGCTATATGTTCTTTATTCTGGTTTTAAGTTTTCTACTTGTCATACCTATATAAAACTGCTTTCTTCCATCTTCTTTGGTGAAAGGTATTTCGTATACTCCTGATAAATTTATTTTATGTTTGCAATATTTCATTATGCATCATGTCTCGTGACATTATTTACTATGTTTACTATTATTTTTAAAATTATGTGAAAATATTTTCTATCGTGTATGATTACAAAAATGTCGCCGTTGGAGCGACGAAACGATCGTAAATCTTAATAAATGATATTTTATCACTTTATAGCATTATTTTACTTAATCTGTTTATAAGTGATCGTTATACATATTTTTTAATATAAAAACGGTCGAGTGACTGGACAGAATGCTGCAAATTTTTAACAGTGTACAGGAACGAAGCAATCGGTAAGCCACGCTAATGACGCGAGAGGAGAGTGGCTTCATGAGAATGAATCCCATACCTGGTAACGTAGAGTTTTGAGGAAAAAGTCATGCATCCAAAAAGCACGGGAAACTAGATTCGCGGAATTAAGATCAGAAATAAAAATAACAAAATCGATTTTTAAAACATTCGAAAATAAAATCTAGCTTCTCTCAGAATATTACAAATTGAATAGTTGATAAAAGTTTATGAAGGGACTAAAAGATTTAGATTAAGATTTTTAATAAGATAATTATTAATATACGCAGCTTGAATTTAAAGGGAATTAGATAGGAGTAAGTAATAGATATTATTAAGAAATAGGAAAATAATTAATATTTCGGAAACGTAGAATAATTTAAATGAATATCGCGAAGTAAAATTTTTATATAACACACACACACAAACAGTATATATATATGTATGTATATATATATATATATATATATGTGTGTGTGTGTGTGTGTGTGTGTATACGACCATTAAAAAAACATTACAAATCATTACCAATTACCATCGAACATAATAAATAAATAAATAAATAAAATTAGCAGAAAAATAAAAATGGATATTTGTAGAAATTAGACAGAATCTTCAGTTCCCAAATGCCTAAAGTTCCAGAAAAAAGTGTGTGGTTTCATCTTCATATTAGACATTAAAAAACTAAAGAATATGAATTTGGGACTACCATCACACAAAAAATAGAATATAAATTGTGTAAAACAAATAACTTAAAAATAAAACATGATTACGAGGAATAAGAAATAAAATACACATTACATATTGAAAGAATTGCTGTCTTAGAAAGAGGCAAGATGAAATACAAGTAAAGGAGATTATGTGCACCTGTTGCCAAAAAAACTTTTTTTAAATGTTGATTTACCAATGAGTAATAATGTACAATATGGTCATGCATATTCCTCAATATATGTGACCAGCGCTCTCAATAGGTAATTTAAAAATGAATTTCACCATATATTTCCAATCAATTAGTAAAGTGCTGCAAACGTCTATGATAATAAAATAATAATTAAAAATATGTTAATAAATTTATTCTATTATATTAGAAGAAATAAGAAATAATATATTAAATAAAATTAATATGTAAATCGATGATATTGATCCATTAATTAATGTTTCAAATAAATAAATGTGTCTAGCAAAAACATATCACTATTTAAATTCCTTTGACTACAGTGCATCAAGACTTAAATAGATATATAATAGATATGTAGAGTGTAGGTTAAACAATAAAATTTATAGCTAAAACAGGCCCTTTATTCATATTTAATATAATATACAATGTATTAGGAATTATTATGATATAGTCCTCATTGGGCTAAAAATTTGAATACAAGTTAAACTTTAACTTTATAAATTAATGATTAATGAATATAAATTTATGTGGAGGAGTATTGGATTCCCAGATTAATGAATGAATGAAAAAAAAACTCCAACACGAAAGTTTAGATGTCTTACTTCTTTATTATGAAACTTTTAAAAGGAGGGCCATGAGAGTACAGTGGGACGGGGAGAAGTCAAACACAAGACTGCCAGACGGGGCGGCCCCGAAGGGCAGAGAGCTGAGGTCCTTCACGTTCAAGATCAGAGGGAGTAGTGGTAAAATATTCATTACAATCACTCACTCATTGGCGAGATGAATAGGAACATGTGTACTGTATTGGCGATGAATATTGGTGGCGTGGACAAAGGAATCAGAAACATCCCGAAGTATTACATAGAACACAAACTTACGCCATGGCGGGCTATATGGTTACACGTATGTTAACATTCCTGCGGTAAGGGAAAGTGGCTAAAGAAATAGCTAACACGTGATATTACATGCTCGTTATAGATTTAACGACAGCTGAATTAGTCAGCAAGGGGCATATGGCTTTTATCCGACAAACATAAGGGTGAGAATTGAATAGTAATGCAAGCCCAGAGGCTGGGAAAATATGCATTAGATATCGTCGGCTGCAAAGCGAAAAGACATTCATTTGTATTTTATTCTTTTACTTTATTTCAATGGAAAATAGCTGCGGTTAAGATCTTTTTCTATCGTGTGAATTTGAAAGACAGAAAAAGGAACCGAGATAAATTATGTCTGCATTTGAAAAGAACTTTAAAAAGTAAAAGCGAAATTTACAGTAGTGAGAGGGGGGTGGGGGAATGAATAAAGACATATGAAATTAACTCTAAAATGTCAAATTTAAACTAAATATTTTATTTGAAGGGGGGCGGGGGGAGAATAATGACAATTTATAATAAACCAGTAAGGTTAAAAGTTGATTTTTTTTTAGGGGAGAGGAGGAATAGTGAATATATAACGGTAAAGCCGTTATATATATCACCCATTACCACCAGAAAAAAAAAGCTGTGAACCTTGTAGAACAGTTTTTTTTTATATTTGAAGATTACTTTGTCCACCCCATACGTATAAGTATTTAAAACAGATATAACATAATAACAAAAGTAAGCCTTCATATATATATATATAACATATAACTGTGTGCTTGCAATTCTTTAAATGTTTGCATAAAGCAAAACTTTTCAGGTCATGATAAATGGCGCCTTTTTATTTTTATTCATTTCTTGGTATTCATTAGTCTTTGCAGTCACCAAGAAAGTGCAAATAATAATTTTTTTTATTTAACAGGATCCTTTTAAAATATTTTTTTAGTATTTGATTAAGAGGCTGGTACCAGCATTTTTCATGACCAAAATAAGAGAAGTAAATATTTTTTTAGTAACTTGTTATAATATCTTCTCAAAATAAAAATAATATAATATAAGTACAAGCGACAAAAGACACAGATACTACTTTAAAATGAAATAGAAAATAAATGACATATGCATGTCTGTGAATAAAAGCTAAATGAAGTAATATAAAAAAATATAAAAAGGTAGAAAATTGGTTTTCGTGCACACCGCACAGGACTACAAAAGAGCAGGATGCATATAGCATGCCTATGAATGGGTGTAGCCCTTATTCTTGTTAAGAAACAAGTGTGATGGCGTCAGTTTAGAACATCAGCCCTAGGGGGGGGAGGGAGTTATGAGACCCAGACACCAAGTGATACCTAGGTCCCTGCTCCCCAAAGATCACATTGATCTTCAAAGGAGCATGCGTCAATGTATCATATAAAAAAAGTTATGTTTATTGAATTGAAACAACAATTCAAGGATTTTGTCTCTCTACACAATGAAGTTTGGACCCTTAGGGCAAAAATTTTGAACGGGAACAAAACTTAAGAGGGGATAAATTAAAAATAATAAAAACTGAGATAATATCTCACATATCAAAGGTAAAAGGTCAATCCGAGGTGTGGAGAGACTGGTGACATGATCGGGTAAGTATAACAACCACAATTTTTTTTAAAGTAAATTCTAACTTTGTATTCCTTACAATGTATCGAGCAGGATATGAACTGTCTGTGTATTGTATAACCTTAGATAATGTTTGAAACATTTAGTGTAACTGCACTAGGTTACTAATGCTACAAACGAAAAAAAAACTTTTTTTTGTTATTGTGAAATTATGTTATTACAAGAACGACATAATATCTTAGACGTGTTTATTGTCTAAGTGAAGCTTAACCAGATATTTTATTTAATCTCCAAATTTAAAAGAAAACGTGTTATTATGTCCATGTAGAAAACCAAAACAAATGTGATGAAAACAATAAAAACATCATAAGTTTGAAATTTAAAGAAAATGCATGTGAAGGGGTAGCATCCTGTAAACTGGGCATTCTTTGTTGTGAAACAAAGTGATGGTGACATGAAATGTCATGGCATAAAAGAAATATAATAATAAAGGAAAAATCAAGAATCTGTTAAAACTTAACTTTTTAATAACTGTTTAAATTTGTGCATATCATGTGAGGTAAAAAGTAGTTCCTGGTATAATGAGAACAAAAAAGAAATATCCTAATGTGTAACGTTGAAACCTAGAAACAAAATATTTTCAATTGTGTATAATGTTTTTTTTTTTTTTTTTTTTTTTTTTTTTTTTTTTTTTTACCAAACAAAAAATATCAATGAACTAAATTGTAAGTGTATCTCTATGAACCAAAGAAAAAATGTGTATTTCAATGAACGAAGCAACGAAAAAGTATTTCACAATGAACTACAACAGTGTATGTCAGTGAAAAAAAGGGAAAATTTCAACGACTTAGATGTATGTTTGTGAACACAGCAATCTAAGTACCTCAATGAACAAAGTATGAGCAAGTATTTCACTGACTTAAAGTGTAAAAGTAATACGATGAACTCAAATGTGTGTAAAAAAAAATAATGAAACATACTATGAACTCATGTGTCTAACAAAAAAAATATTCCAATGAACTAAAGTGTGTACCAAATCAAAAATTGGTATGAACTAATCTGCAAAACAAATCACGAGAAAGAAAACAAACTATGAACTAATATGTGTAAGGAAAAATTCTATGAACTAAGTATTGTCATGAAAGAAAAATGATAGTGCAATTGGTCCCTGAAGTACATAAAGAATTGAAAATGCTATGAACTCGTGTAAAGTGTTTTTCTATGAACTTAATGAACTATGAACTCAGTTGTGTAAACTATGAACTCAGTTGTATGAACTATGAACACAAACTCATTGTGTACATATGGAACCAAGAGCATTGTATCACAAGTACAAAAATGCTTCGCCTAAAGTTAAAACAAACAAACCAAAAATTGTGCTTTTAAGTAAAGGAAAGTGAAAAAGGATAAAATGTAACCAGGAAATGCTACTTGTGTGATGAAATGTAACTAAATAAACTTAACAAGTGAAATTATATCCAAATTTCTAAAAAATAAATCTAAAACAAAAGTAACTAGTGTAATGATGAATGTTTAAAGTTGAATGAATGTGTACTCTTTCAGTAACATCTACCTCAAATGTGAAAATCCCAATGTCTGATGACCCGCATCAGAAAAATTTTCACTAATGTTCCATTTCGAGATTCATTTAACTATTTGCCGGCTAAATAATCAAATGAAAAAGCAACTCCCAGTACACTTGTGTTTATAAAAAAATCTTAAAAAAATAAGCTAACTTCAAACTTCAAATCAGTATGAATAATGCTGTCGAAAACTGACATATATATGTAAATGTATCGGGAAATAAAAAAAAAACTTTAAAAGGAATGCTGTAGGTAGTAACTCATTCACAGTAATGTGTGTTAAATAAAAACGAAAAATGTAAAATGTATGTTACATTGTTTTTTTTGTTGTTGTTGTTTCCTAAAAGGAAGCTGTATGAGATGTTTATGGGAATGTATTGCAGTTGTATACTTTTTCTCGCATTTGCTTGATGAATTTTTTTTAATGATGGACAATAAGGTGCAAAAGCACTGTGGAAAATGTCAAAGTTGGTGTTATTGCTATCATTATTTCTAATGCAATTAATGCATTTTGGAGGATTTCTACACTGAGGGTCAATGTGTGGCAAGGCACACACAGAGCATCTAATGTCATTAGAACACGAAATTGCAAGATGATCATTGTATACTTGACACTTAAAACAACGTCTAACATTTATATATGGTTTAACAGGGTACGGTTTTGATTGTATGATAATTTCCATATGCATTAATAATTGCCTAGCATCCTGTGGTGCAAGCTCAAAGATCCAATTAAAGGACTTGATATGTAGGAGTTTGTACTTTTTAACAAAGTGTAAATCAGGTTCAGGTATATGGATTAAATCTGAGATACCAAACACGATATCAGGAATATTTAAATTTTCAGGGAGGTTACAAATAATGACACGAATAGGCTTAGGTACATTAAGTTTAGCAGGGGATAAGGACTTTAGAGAGGAATCGCTGATATCTGTAAATTTTTCATTGTGCTTACCTTGAGTGAGCAGGTTGGGGCTAAGATATGTGTTCTTTTTTATCATTTTCCAGTTGTGGTAACTTTTCTTGTTTACACATATAAGAGGGGGCAGTTTGAGTTTATTTATCTAGGGCAGATGGAGGGAGTTTGTTGTTGACATCTACCACCTGATCACCCATAGTCTTACTACATTTAGTACGCTTCGCCTTACATTTCTGTTGGCCTGTGATTTCATGTAATCTCTCTATAAGTTTCTGATTTACAAGAAATAAATTATCTTTATCCTGTTTTAATTTGGAATAATCATCCTTTAGAACATTAAAGTTTAGTTTAAGCACATGAAAATTAAATTTAATGATCTGAAGGAAATCTATAATATTTTCAGACAAGCATGCAGCATTTTCGGGCTTAAGTGAATTTTGAATAGATGTGGCTTCCATATTAATGGAATCCGAATATCTTAATAATATCTCCTCGAAATAATCTACCCATGGAGATACAGAAATGGGGTGATTAAAGTCACTAACAGAATTTTCATCATTTGCTGCCGTTTTGTAAAAATAAACTGGTGCAGTGTGTGTTATCTCCAAAACCTTTTTTTTATCTCGCTTTATTTAATTTCTGTTGTTTACTTTTTTTTTGACAGCCAAAATGGAAAAAAATGAGTTTTTTTTTTTTTTTTTTTTTTTTGAGAAAGCAACACAAATAACGCAAAATAAATAATACGAGTATTTCAAAAAGGTGTAAGTTTGCAAAAACTCTAGTTATCAGAAATGAAATGCATGCACATAAAATAAAACACAATAAGTTGCATAAATAAATTATACACAAAAGGAACAAAATGAAGGGGGGGGGGAGTGAAAAAAAATGAGTGTATCAATCACAAGATTTCTGAAAGTTAAATTTCTGTCTACATCAAGTTGGATTAAAGTGTGCGAAATTCAATAAAATAAAAAAAAAAACAGGTAACTAAATTGTAATTCTGGTTTAGAACACAGAAAAAAAGCTAACAAGGTTAGAGTGTAGCAACATATTCTGAGAATAATTCTGCAAATGTCACACACAAGTGAAAATGTGGAAACGTTGTGAGCGAAATATGCACATATTTATATAAAAATATCAAATACTGCAAAACTTGGAGCAGAGAACTTTTTTGTTGCCTATCGGCAGAATAAGTGTACTTTCAAAGTATGCCAGTGGGGCTAAAGGGTTAAACTCAAGATTTTTGAATGTATAAAAATCATTTTTACGAAAAAAAGAAACATAGCATGTTTATGTAAATTCACGGAAGAAAAAAATATGAGAAGTATGTCATGATTTAACCATAAAAACATCATAAGTGAAATATTAATAAAAGTATAATAATTTTATCATTTTAACTGCAAAAAGTACTTAAACAAACAAACAAACAAACGCAGCTTGGAAGGAGATAATAAGGAACAAATATGCTATCACTGTTAAAAATATTATAAAAAAAATTAGTTCAGAAGTGATTTCTCCGTTCAAGCTGACAAATCAACAAACTTATGAAAATACAAATGGTAAAATTACAAGTATGAATAGGGAACCATAACATGAATAGAAACTGATAATTTACTGAGATTGAAAAGAAAGAAAAAAAAGCTATAACAATTTATAGTAAATAATTTAATATAAAAGCATTCCCTGTTCATACTTACATGCAAAGTGTTTGTGGCTTTATGAATTCTTTTTGTTTTTGAAATAACGTGACAAAATTTTCTCTTTCACTGTAAACTTAATAAAATCCATAATGTCACATTTTGTAGATAGCATACAGCTTTATCTTTGAGCATGAAAACAGAGCGAACCGAAAAATCAACACTTTTTGTTTGAAAAATAGAATTAATATGGTTTCAGTGACAAATTGAAACGGAAAGAAAAAAAAAATTGAAAACAAGGGAAAATATAAATAAGGTTCTGTTTTCGTACTCCATAAGTTCTGTTAAAAAGGTATGATAGAGAATTGCTCACATCAATTAACTTTTTTTGAAGAATTATGTGGTTATTTTTGAAGAATAAGAATTCACTTTCAAATGTATCGTATCTCTGCAGTTCACTGAGATATATATAAATTTTTTTTTATCTTGTCTTCATGAACTACCAACAAATTAACTGAAAGACTGCACATTTTATTCATCGCGCACACAGCGCACCGAAGGCATTTGAAGATTTTTTTTGAAATTTTGAAGATTTCTGTATGTTTCGTAAAAATTGAAGCACCTTATAACTCAACTTGGGAACGGCATACAATAAATCTCACGCAGAAAATTTCACAAACTTATCTATAAAGAAGATTTCTGGCTTATTTAAAAAGAAATTTTTTTTAGAAAATATCTGGAGCAGGTGAACGTTCCGATGACACTTTTTAAAACGACTTAAAATCAGAGTGTAGAGCACACACAGTCACAACACACTTTTTACAAGTGCTGGTGGAGCAGATGATTCCTTCTGAGAGATGATCGAACAAAAATTTATGTCACAAACAGAACAGGCCTTGATCGGAAACACAATTTTACACTAAGCGGTCACACGGAATGGAAGAGTAGAGCTACATTTTGGATGGATCAACACTGTTTTTCATCAGAAGATGTGAGCACAGATGGGGGGAGGCAGTCATCATCGAAGGAAATCCTATCTGAGAGAAAAAGAATCACCATGAGATGAGGTATCGGCGACAACGCAGGCACAATAGTCCATCAGGGCATCGAGAGCAGGGATGTCCAAGCAAAATTAGAGCAAACCGCTACTTTTGATGACCGGCACACCGAGAGTTCAGCGTTGAATCAGGAGGGTGGAGACAGCGAGACAGCAAAGTAGACGCAGTGTCGAAGTCCATAGGGGCGGCGAGTGCATAGAAGGGAAAGTCCCGTAAAGTTGACGCCGGAGAATGAGTACCGAGTAGGAGCAGGAACCTCAAGTCCAGTGGGAAAAAAGGTCTGTCATAGGTCGTTCACGTCGCTGATAAAAAGAGTGAAACGGAATGAAACTTCTCCCCGTATTTTTTTTTATTATTATGTTGGAGAAAAACTGGGCAACGGCGCCAATTTATGTGGAGGAGTATTGGATTCCCAGATTCATGAATGAATGAAAAAAAAACTCCAACACGAAAGTTTAGAGGTCTTACTTCTTTATTATGAAACTTTTAAAAGGAGGGCCATGAGAGTACAGTGGGACGGAGAGAAGTCAAACACAAGACTGCCCGACGGGGTGGCCCCGAAGGGCAGAGAGCTGAGGTCCTTCACGTTCAAGATCAGAGGGAGTAGTGGTAAAATATTCATTACAATCACTCACTCATTGGCGAGATGAATAGGAACATATGTACTGTATTGGCGATGAATATTGGTGGCGTGGACAAAGGAATCAGAAACATCCCGAAGTATTACATAGAACACAAACTTACGCCATGGCGGGCTATATGGTTACACGTATGTTAATATTCCTGCGGTAAGGGAAAGTGGCTAAAGAAATAGCTAACACGTGATATTACATGCTCGTTATAGATTTAACGACAGCTGAATTAGTCAGCAAGGGGCATATGGCTTTTATCCGGCAAACAGAAGGGTGAGAATTGAATAGTAATGCAAGCCCAGAGGCCGGGAAAATATGCAATAGATATCGTCGGCTGCAAAGCGAAAAGACATTCATTTGTATTTTATTCTTTTACTTTATTTCAATGGAAAATAGCTGCGGTTAAGATCTTTTTCTATCGTGTGAATTTGAAAGACAGAAAAAGGAACCGAGATAAATTATGTCTGCATTTGAAAAGAACTTTAAAAAGTAAAAGCGAAATTTACAGTAGTGAGAGTGGGGGGGGGGGGAGAGAAGGAATAAAGACATATGAAATTAACTCTAAAATGTCAAATTTAAACTAAATATTTTATTTGAAGGGGGCGGGGGGAGAGAATAATGACAATTTATAATAAACCAGTAAGGTTAAAAGTTGATTTTTTTTAGGGGAGAGGAGGAATAGTGAATATATAACGGTAAAGCCGTTATAATAAATTTATTTTGAATTAGTAAATATGTAAACATAATTACATAAGTATACATATAAAAGTATCGAATCAATATTATAAACAGTATTAAACAAACGAAATTATAAATCAAATGCCCCCTTTGTTTTTGTTTTTTTAAATTAAACCATTTCGTATTATCCAGACAACTCCACCCTCTTCCGTACTCTAACATCTACCCACCCATCCGTCCTATTATAATTTTTTATTATTATTTTGCATTTTTAATTTTTAATTTTTAATTTATATATGTACTAATTTTATATTAGCGCGTTCACGCCTTCGCGGTGGGTCACACTCGACTGTCTCAGAGCTGCCAAGACTCCGGCTTTTTGGATACCAGTATTTTAATACAGAAATTGTTGTTTTATTTAAATAGAACAATTGGGCGATTTAAAAGAACAACATTTTCTCTAAGAAAAACAGTGATGTGCAAAAAGCCGGAGATTTGACAACTCTGAGACAATCTAGTGTGACCCACCGTGCCGAGGTGAGCCTGTTAAAGAAAATATGGATTTTTTAGGAAAACCATGATTTAATGCATCATAAATTATTTTTTTAATATTGTTGTTAATTAGATGAGAAGAACATAAAAACTTTATTCTATATAAATGATTGAAGGGTATATTACGATATACAAAATTATAAAGACAAGATTTAAAATTAGTAAATGTATTATCTATTAATTTAAATTCTTTATGTTTGTCATATAGATCAGTTATTCTTTTGTTGTCTTTGAGTGTAATTTTAAGGTGTAAAAAGTTAATGGTATTGTTAGATAAGAGGTTTTTCGTTAATTCTAAATTAGTAGGATATTCTGTTGAAAATTGAGAAATATTAGTCTGATTAGTAGCTATTAAAATTATGTCATCAATGTAACGATATAAATTTACATTACTATTAATAAAAGTATGTTCATATTGATATAAGTCTGATAATAAACTGGAAGTACATCCACCTTGTGGTGTACCGATTGTCTGCAGATATAATGTGTTATCTTGCAAAATATAATTATTATAGATAATGAAATTTGTTAGAGTTTTAAAATACACTCTATCAATAGTCAGTGGTAAATTTGATTTATGATGATAGTTTTTACATAATGTATTTATTATATTATGTAGATCTAATAAATCTATATTATTAAAAAGATCTTTGAAATCATATGTCGTTATATTGTTTACATATTTAAGATGTTTCATAATATTGTCCTGTTGTTAGCTGTTTTTTATACAATGTGTATTATCAGTGGATGTTGTAATTGTATGTATTTGATTGAGAATTTTTATTAGAAATTTATTGCCTACATTATTATATGTATTGCATCCAATAGTTACAGTTCTAAATTTAATGGGTTTCTTATGAAATTTGGGTATAAGAACTAAATAAGGATAATCAAATTTAATAGATGAAATAAATATATAATAGCTTATAATAACATTGAATTTTACGATTGTTTGCAATTACGTTTTCATTTGTTTTTTCAAAAGATTTATTGAAAGAAACACAGCATGTAAGAAGTCAGTGACAATGAGATTTACATATGATTGCATAGTTATTAGGAGATTTGTCTACATATGTAATGACATAGTTTTATTGTAATTTAGTAATTTGCTGGAAAAGATGTTTTGTATTGATAGTAAATAAATCCAAAATATTATATTTTAAAGCCTTAGTTATTTTTTCAATAAGTACTATTTTTCATTGATTAAAATATTTAATAAGTTTATTGTATGAGATTGCAATTTTATGAATAGAAATATCTATATCATATGAAAACTGCTTTAAAATAGAATTTGCGTTAAATGTAGATGGAAGTCTATATTTAGTACATAACCCACAGGTTATTTTCAGTTTCATCAGTCATTTCAGTTTCAAACCATTTACAATATTAAGATTTCCAGTTATTATATGACCATGATTATTATTAATGCATTTTTTTTAGAGAGGGGTCATTGCATTTATATGGAAAAGTACTTGCTTAAGATGTATTTCTTGAAAATGAATTATAGTTTAAAATCTTTCTTTCGATAGTAATCGGATATTTAAGAATTTTTGATATTTGAAGATTATTTATAGGAAAATAACAGTTTTATCATTAATTATAGTATTAATATTAATTTTATTAAATGTTTGATTCGAAAAAGATATTATCGTTCGAGTATTCGTGCTTTGAATTTTATGTTTTTTTTTTTTTTTTTTTTTTTTTTTTTTTTTTTTTTGTAAATTAATGATGAAAAGATCAGCTCTTGTCATAATTAGATAAAAAAAAAAATCAGAGAAATGTTCAGAGGAAGATTTACTGAGAAATACATTTAAATATTATACAATCTATTTTTTTATTAGAAAATATGTATTTTCGAAATAATAACCAGTTATATGTCTTTATATAGTTACTTTGAAGATTATTTATTTGTTTAGTAATATATTTTTTGGAAACTACAACTGCTAAAAAACACTTTCCTCGCTTTTTTCGCGTTGTTTTGCGATTTAAATTATGATTTAGAGTAGGTTTAATTAGAGAATAATCATTAGTGTTATTTATAGATGAAAAGACTTTAACAGATCTGTTAAATATTTCACCATTAAGTCCATATAGATAAATGGTGTTGTAATATTTCATATATCTCCATATAAAGATGTTCTGATTTATTTTTTAGAATTTGTGTGATTTCAATAGCGTATTTTTAATTTTTTTTTTAATGAAAATGCTGAATTTCATGAGTAGACTGTATACATATACATTTTTTTTGCTTTGAGAGATTAGAGTATGAACGATGTTGATTGATTCGGTTGTATATTGCACCTCATGCTTGACCTATATATTTCAAATTGCGTAAGTTACACTTTATAAATTAAACTATATTAAAGGCTTTACAGAAATTAGAAAAATTAGGATCTGAGACAATTTGTGACTGAAAAGCATATGAACAAGTGCTGCATCTAGTCATCTGAACATTTCCGAAAATATAACGGTAGATGAGGGGAGCATAAATGGTAAGTGGATAATGATCCAGGAGGAACCCATTTATTGTTCCTGTACCGGACACTACATTGCATCGATGCATAGTGTATCTTGCCAGGATCGAGATTTTTGCTTAGAACAGCCATTATCTATAATTTTTTGAAACATAGAAAATGCAATGATTGCAAAATTAATTAAAGAGAAAGTAAAATAAATAAATTAATAAAAATAGTTATCAATAATATAAGATATTTAGTAATCTTGATTAATGTAATTAAAGGAATAATATTAAAATGTCTTGAATATTAAATGTAAATGAAAATACATACAACATGTACAACTAAGATAAGCAGTTCTATAAAACCTCCATTAATAAATCCATAACGATAATAATAATAGCGCGCGGTACAAAAACTGCCATAGCAAGGAACCAATATACTTTTTACTAGAAAAAGATCATTAATAACCATATCAATAATCCAGAATCAGTAATGACAATAACATTGCAAAGACTCCCATAGCATTACCCCAATTCACTTCTCAGTACAATGTTAATATAAATTATAACATATTACTAAAGCATAATAGACATTTAAACTATCGTATTACAAAATTATTTCTTCCCACTATTGATATCTAAATAAAGAATACCTCTACAAGAAAATTTATGAAAGCAGTCTTCGAATACAAAATTAAAACTATTGAATACATAAAAATATAGGACAATATCCTACAATAGCATCAAGAGAATAAATTTAACAGATAAAATTATTAATATATTAGCAGATATAACGTTATTTGTATGATTTATTAAGTGAAACATTAATGGTTGGAAATTGCGGGTGACAACCCTTGCTGCAATATAGGATCTACTTTAGGTCGGCGTCCCTGCCATCTTGCGGTTGCATTTTAAAAAACGTTCTAAATTGTGATTTATGTGATACTGAAGGGGCTAGCAACTTGAAATTTGGCATGATAATTACTTATGAGATGTAAATGCTCTCTGAGAAGAGTTCCTTAAAAATTTGAAATTTAAATGGGGTGAAAATAAACGAAAAGCGTTCTAAAAATGTCCTAAATAGCGATTTCTACGCAATCTCACGAAATATAAACCGATTTCAGAAGCAATGGTTTCAAATTGATGGTGACAGTCCCAACATAGCCAATATTTTATGTTGTTGTCACTACCACCTGGGGGTTACAGGAGCAAAAAATGTTCTAAATGGCGTTTTTGTGTTAAAGATGGGTGTCTAACGTTTTAAATTTGGAATGGTAATTACTTCAAAGATGCAAATGCTTTCTAAGAATTGTCGAAAAATAATTCCAAATTTAAAAGGATGAAGTGAGCGAAAAGTGTTCTATAAGCGTTCTAAATTACGATTTTTATGCAATCGTATGAAATACGAAACCGATTTCAAACATAATGGTTACAAATTGATGGTGATAGAACCTGCTTAAACATAAGCTGTATTTTATGTCTGTGCCACAACTCCTAGAGGGTTGCAGGAGCAAAAAACTTTCTAAATTGCGATTTCTGTGGTACTAAAAGCATAGAAACTTTAAATATAGCACGGTAATTACAATATACACGGTAGTTAAAATATAAATGTCCTCTGAGAACAGTCGAAATTAAATTCGAAATTTAAAAGGGGTGAAGCGAAGAGAAGGAGCGAGAATCCAAAAGAGTCCTAAATTACGATTTCTATGGAATCTCTGGTAGTAATAAACCGATTACATAAGTTATTGGCTGCAAATCAAGTGTAATAGACCCTGATCCTATACGGGCTATATTTTATGCCGGTGTCACTACCACCTGGTGGGCAGAAACAAGAAGAAAGCCTTCAAAAAACATCTAAATTCCGTTTTGTATAGTATATTAGGAAATACCAACCGATTTAAAGGTTAATGTTGGCAAATTAATGGTTACTGTCTCTGTTTCAACATTTTTCGAGATATTCTAACTCTGTTTTGGCATTTTATGTTGGAGCCACTAACACCAGAAAGGTGGTAGCCTGTTAGACAAGAAGCTTGGAATTTGACATGATGGTTAATTTTAAGATGTAAATGTGTTTAGATGGTTTCTAAAAAATTCAAAACTTCGAATGAATACTGAAATGAGCGTATGAAATGAGCAAAATACTTTCTAAATTATCATTTATTTGGAATTAGTTTTAGATCTTCTTTATATTAAAATATCATTTCTGTCTATTGCATTTTTATAATGAAGTTTAGTCAAACTGTGGCTTACATTGTAATTTTTTAATTATTCCAAAATGTGTTCTTCTAATAAAAAATAGTCATGCAAATATCACTTAGCTTATTTCAACTATTACGCGAGCAAAGCCGCGGGGTTTGCTAGTCTATACTAATCTATACTATCTATACTTCTATACTAATATTATAAAGAGGTAAAAATTGTTTATTTGTAGGAGGTAAGCTCTGGAGCTACCAAACCGATTCCAAAAGTTATGGTATCAAAACGATGGTGTTAGTCCACATTCGAACATAGGCTGTATCTTAAGTCGATGCCACTAAGCAATAGGGGGTGTAGGGGCAAAAATCTTTCTAAAAATGCGATTTTTGTGTTACTGAAGGGCCTAGAAATGTGAAATTTGAAATATTAGTTACTTATTAGACATAAAGGATTTCTAAGAACGCTTCCTAAATAATTTAAAATTTAAAAGGGGTGAAAATGCGCAAAAAGCGTTTTAATAAACGTTCTAAATGATGGTTTCTACGCTATTTTAGGAAATATCAAATCGATTTGAAAAGTAATGGTTGTAAATTGATGGTGACAGCCCTTACTCTAATATAGTCTCTATTTTATGTTTGTGTCCATACCACCTGGGGCTTGCAGGAGCACGAAACGTTTTAATTTGCGGTTTTTGTGTTATTGAAGGGTATATAATCATATAATCTGGAATGGTAGTTACTTATATCATATCAATGATAGCTAAGAACATTTTCTAATCAAATCTAATTTTAAAAGGGTTGAAAATGCGCGAAAAGAGTTCTTAAAAACGTTCTAAATTGCGATTTCTACGCAATCTCAGGAAGTACTGAGCCGATTTCAAACATAATGGTGTAAAAATGATTGTGACAGCTCTTTTTTCAGGATAGGCTATATTTTATGTCTGTTTGCACTGCCCCAAAGGGGGTACAGGAGCAAAAAACATTCTAAAATTGCGATTTTTGTGTTATGGAAAGACCTAGATTCATGAAATTTGGCATGGTATATACTTATTAGATATGAATGATCTCTAAGAACATTTATTTAAAAATTTGAAATTTAAAAGTAGTGAAAATGCGCGAAAAATGTTTTAAAGACGTTCTAAATGCCGATTTGTGAGCAATCTCAGGAGGAATCAAACTGATTTCAAAAGTAATGGTAGGAAATTGATGCTGACAGCCTCTGCTTTAACATAGACGCTATTTCGTTTCGGTGTCAGTACCACCTGGATGCTTCAGAAGAAAAAAATGTTCTAAATTGCGATTTTTGTTATCGGTAGGGGCTAGCAACTTGAAATTAGGCATGGTGCATATTTATAGATACAAATGATCGTTAAGGAATTTTCGAAAAAAATGGAAATTTAAAAGTGGTGAAAATAGCGAAAAGCGATAAACAAATATCCCGACTTCCGATTCTTCCGACTTGAAATTAGGTCTGGTGCATATTTATTAGATACAAATGATCGTTAAGGAAGTTTCGAAAAAATTGGAAATTTAAAAGGGGTGAAAATGCGCGAAAAGTGTTCGAAAAATGTTCCAACTTGCGATTTCTACACAATCTCAAGTAATATCAAACCGATATCAAAAGTAATGGTTGCAAATTGATGGTGACAGTCCAATATAATGATGATCCAACGTAAGTTATATTTTATGCTGCTGTCACTTTTTAAATGGAATGATTACGTTTTAAAGGAAATGATTGCAATATGAATTTGATATCGGAAATTTTTTTGGCCATTTATCACCGGCGTTCAGTCAACATAAAAGTATCAATATTGCCTTTGGGGCACAGATGTCATATACACACCCTATTGGCGTGTTATTTTAACGCCTTTTTTGCGAAAACCACATTTTCGAATACCAGTTACATATATATTTTTTGAAAAGGGAGTAACAATAAATAAAAAAGTTTAATTAATAACTAAGGAACAAAAAAGTTATATAATTTTAGAAAATAAAATAAAAGTAAATAAATAATTTATTAATAAATAAACAACAACATCCAGGTTATCATGTCAAGCAAAATAACGTCACTTTTGTGCCAGTTAAGTACCCCGGTGCGTATATGACATCTGTGAAGAAATGGTTTCATGGTATGCGAAATGAAACGAATATGTTATAGCCACACTTCGTACAAGAAAAATGGCCAATAATCAAGGCAAGGGTGCCGTCAAACAAGAATAATACTAACAACAACACTGTTATAACTCTATGAGAATTATAATAGTGATATAAAATTGGCTTTGAGCAAACAACCACAGAAGGAGTATTTTACATATGTTTCGAATGAAGCTCGATCATCAAGGTACTAATTAATTATACAAGCAACAGATATAAAAGCAAAAGTTTAAATTCAAATGTAAATATTTGCAACCTCCTCCCCTTCCCCTTCCAAAAAAAATAATCACAATGAAATTAACTTGGCGTTAAGCGACGCTTTTTAAAATACGACATTGGTTGCAAACCAGATTAAGGTACATTTCTATAATATTTGAAGTAATCACGGTACTTTATTTTTAGCCTGGTTAAAATTTAGACAAGAGCATTTTTTTTTTGTCAAAAGTAACTTTTTTTTCGCATGAGTAATTTAGAAACAATTCTTTGATGTTGAAAGAAAATGTTTTGACTTATTATCTCGTATTATTATTTTTACTTATTTGTATTTTCAAAGAAATGTGTCAAAGTCGCGTTTTTTAAATGTATTTTATTTAAGTATTTCAAATGAAAAGAATACATTACGAAAGTTAACGATTTATCTCCTGTATCCGGCTAAGTGCCTTATTACCATGTGTCTAATACCCTTCACGATACTTCGTTGTTATATGGGCCTTGACGGTTTTTTAAAATGTTTGACCCAATTTGGGTTTTTAAAAGTGGGATGTTTTTGCCAAATGATATAAACGACAATGAAAATAAAATTGCAGAAATATTAAACTGGTTTATGTATTTATTTTAATAAATACATCTGCTAACACGTATTAAAAATTTTATTTATGTTTTTATATAATAAAAGTTAAACGGCTCCTTTATCTACGTGTATGCTAATATCATAAAGTAGTGACATTTGTGTGTTTGTGGAATTTGATCTCATAAACTACCAAGTGGATTTAATAAATAATGGTTTGAAAATGCTGGTGACCATCTCTGCTCCAATAAAGACTATATTTTATGTCGGTACAACAACCTCCATGGGTGCAGGACCAGAAAATGTCTAAAATTGCGTATTCTGAGATATTGTTTGGGCTAGAAATTTGAAATTTTTACGGTGGTTACTTTTAAGATGTAAATACTCGTTATGAACTCTTTCTACAAGGTTCGAAAATTTAAAGTTAGAAGTGAACGTAAAACGTTATAGAAAGTTTCTAAATCACGATTTATTTGGAATTGTTAGAGAAAGAAATTTTGAAATTTCACATGGCTATTACATTTAAGTCGTTAATACCGGTCAGTTAAAAAAAAAAAAAAGTAACAGGTTGCACCATAAGAAAAGGTCTAATCTGAAATTTCTGTGATACTATTGGGTCTAGAATATTAAAATTTGGCATGGTAGTAACTTATAAGGTCTAAATGATCGTTATAGAAAGAATTCAAACTGCAATGCACGCATTAAAACGAATTTAAAAAAAATAGAAATTAAGAAGACAAAATAAAGCGGACAGAGTTCTAAAGATGATCTAAATAACGAAGTACATGGAATCACTAGGAATATAAAGATGAAAATTTGCACGAATGTTGCTTTTAAGGCGTAAATACTCGCAATAGAACAATTTCTAAAAATTTCGCTATGTAAAATGATGCAGGAACGAAAAATTTTCGATTTTTTTTTTCTGTGCTACTGCTGACCTAAAAACTTTTTATCGGGTTGAAATTTTTGGACGGGATAATTTTAAGATGTAAATACTGTCTAAGAATGCCTTCTAAAAAATGCAAAATTTAAAAAGATGAAATGAACGGAAAACGTTCTAAATTACCATTCATTCGCATTTTTAGGTATAGAAACTTTATATATTTAATAAAACTACACCCCCTAAAAACAAAAAAAACAACAACAACAACATGTAACAAAATGGGTAACTACTTATCTAACATTGAATAAGCTGAGATAACATTCAATAAATGTCGGTATGAAACAGTGAATAGTTTGCACGAAAGTACTTGTCAAAATTTTACTTCTCTGGGCAAAAGTATCGAAAAGTGTCTGTTTAAATTTCATATGCTATTTTTTCCCAGCTTCACTTATCTAGATATTTAATCCTAAGGTCATTTTCTCAATTGTCATTAGACGATTTTTTATATAGTAACTTATTCGGGTAATTTTTTTTATCGGTTAATATTGACGCATTTTAGCTTGCATGATTTGTTGGAAAAATAAGTAGGGCATACCGGGGCAAGATGACTATGTTAACAATTTTTGTTGTTTATTAATTTATTTTTAACTACATTAAAATCAATTTTACATGAACTGTAGAGTATTATTTTGTAGTATTAAATATATTACCATTTAATTTTTCAAATGTAAAAATAAAGAATAATTTTATTTTTTCATAACATTAACAAATCGTCATCTTGTCCCTGTACTGGGGCAAGATGACAGCACTGAATAAGGTTGAGCATATTTTCTCTTTTGAATATGATACATGGTTTAACAAATGATAAATGTGTTTTTACATCTTACAAAGTATCAAACTAAGCATAATGCATTGTAACGTAATGTTGAAGTGTTTAGTTGTGCATCTAACAATAGTCACAAATAAAAATGCCATTTTCATAATTGGAACATTCCTCATGCCACCACTCTTGGCATTTACAGCACTGGATCCATTCTTCTGTTGGTGAGTCACAATATTCCTCGTCACAATCTTTACATCTGAAATCACCATCCTTTGAAGTTGATGCAACTGGACTGTTTGGCCTGGATTTAATAGACGAACCCCGGCAAAGGTACTCCCGTGGTACCGAGCAGATGCTAGGAATCGGAGATACGGACCCTGATAGGGTTTTTCTTTCGAGGGGGATAGGAGGGATAGGAGGCTTAACGGATGGCAAAAATGTCTTACTCTGGTCGCCCCTTTCGAACGACACCTCCTCCGATCCGATGCGCCCCTTAGCCCCAGAGGAGATAGTAGCGCAAGTTCGCGCGGTCAAACACACAGACAAACAAGCGTTTACAGGATTTAAATAGAATGGACAACGTAGTTAGTTTAATAAATTCCGAAACACAGGGCAATATGACGAGTTTGTCATCTTGCCCCGGACCGCCTGTTTAAAAATATTCGTTTTCATTGCCATGAAGGAAGGCGATTAATTGACATTTATTCATGGTAATAGGTATTATTTAAGCTAAGTTACTCTTAAATATTGAAGAGAAACGATATATCTTACCTGTGTCTGTAGCAGAGCTTATTTACACATAAAAAATTATAAAGTGGCAGAGGCAAACAATCAAAGCTTCACAACTAACACAAAATGGCGATTTCAGCGTCTCTATTCTACTGTTTAACGAACGGCAGATAGGAGAGCCAGTAGTGTCCGTTTGATGCCGCCTCCTAGTGGAAAACGAAAAAATTAAGACATTCGTCATCTTGCCCCGGTCTCCCCTACGGATTTGTGAATTACTCAAAATGACATTTTTCGCAGCTCAAAGGTTATGCAGACGAGTTATTTCAGATCTCGAGTCATAACGTACGCTGCAGGCAATGCCGATTTGTTTGTGTCGAGGCGCAAGGGGCCTACCTCGAAATCCATAAGGGTCCCAATCCTGTCCGGTAACTTATGTATTTTTTTCGGACAAAGATTGAATATTTTTCAGACAGGCCACGTATTGTCAAATAAATATAGCATCTCATTTTCGATTCTTGTCAGGAGTTATTATTAAATCTATGTTCTCACTAGCATCGCTCAGACTAATCTTTATGAGAGAATTCCTAGTGTACAGTATGTTCAAGCATATTCCTCAATATATGTGACCAGCGCCAATTTAAAAATTAATTTCACCATGTATTTATTTCCAATGAATTAGAGAAGTGCTGCAAACTTATATGATGATAAAATAATAATTAAAAATTTGTTAATAAATTTATCATATTATATATTTATAACTGTTAATATTTTGTAAAAATAAAAACATTTATGCTCCTTATTCAGTGCACTTTTAATTAAATTTCTTTTAACTGCAAATATATCTACATTGTTGAGCACAAATATTAATACTGCTAAAAAAAGAGCAAAAATTTAAAAATAAATATTATTTAAACATTGGTTTTTTTTAAATACAAATTACGTGTATTCCAATTTCATATCTTCAATTTAACTTGCAAATATAATTTAATCTTTTTAATTAAGAAGAATAAGAGAATTTCATTAATTTTATGTCTTTTATTTGAATAAGTCTGCTCCGAAAGATATCATTATTTCTTATATAAATATTATATTTTAAAAGTTACTTTTTGTTGAAAAGAAATTATAGGAAAAAATTAATAAGGAACTTTTGTGTCTTCTCCTGTTGAAATTTTTTTACGGTAAGAAAAGAAGTAATTTAATTATAAAATATGTACCTTTTCAAATTATAGGCTCCAAGTAATTAGAAAGTGATTGTTTAAAAGCTGTCTACTTTTTTTTTAATAACGGTAAAGAAGTATTGTGTTTGGATGTCTTTCTTTATGGGCAATGGAAACTATTTTAATTTTGCTCTAAATAATGGTGAATACCCAAACCTGTAACCAATTTATTAAACCATCGGTAGACAAAAGATAACTTAAATGTCAACTTCTATAAAACTTCTAATAACTTCTTGCGTATGAAAATTTTTCATTGCACTGGGATATAAGAGGGACTTTTGTTAAGCATCATATAATATTGATCATAATACTATAAGACGGATGCCTCCAAGGAGGACATTTAACACCCAAATTTTCGTACAATGAAAACCATGAACGGCCTCCTCGCCAAAACTGCCCTGGTTTTGAACACGGGAAGATAGGCACAATCGGCATTGTATTCTAAGCAATGGGATGATTGGTTCCTTTTTTATTTTGGTATTTTGAATTGAATTCAGATACTGGTGGCACAGAAGATCCAAGACATTTTATCTAAAATTTTAATTTTGATATAAATATAGAATTTTAAAAATATATTTTAAATTATATACAGAATTCAATAGTAGAAGAATGACGATAAAAATCTGTAATCGAACTGAACTCCAAACGCTTTCACTTCAATATATCATCGAGCCCCACCAGTGGCTGAGAAGTTCTGCTCTCGAAGCTGGTAGACGGGAGGTGCTGGGTTCAATCCCAATCGCGCCCGTCGGCCGAATCGTTCGGAGTTTTCGTGGTTTTTTTCGAACCTTGGATTTCCAAGCGTTAATACGGGTTAGGTTCCCTTAGAAAGACCCCCACGAAGGGCACTCCCCCCCTGGCCTATATCCCTCGTGCAGATAACTGGCCGCCATAAATACAACCAACCAACCAATCAATATATCATCGATGCTAATATACTATCGTCAGACGATAGATGTTGTTTGTTCAAAAATGACTAAAACTAGTTGAATGTGCTAATGCTAAAACTTTTTTTTAATACATATTCATATTTCAAAATGTAGTTACGAATGTCAATACTTTAATATTATTAGTTCGAAACTATACCAACTTTGCTTTCATCTTAAATATCAGATTCATCCCATTAATCTCAATAAAAATGAGTTAACCTTTATCATTGTATTTCCTAAAATCAATAGTTTTCCGCTACTCTGTTGTACAGTGGTAAAATAAAAAGTAAACACCCCCTACTAACTACTCAACAAATTATCGTAGAAGAAAGCTCCTAGTACCGAAAGATTCAAAATAAAGTCTACTTTTAAATGATGTATATAAAATATTCTTAGAGGGTCATCTACATATTAAAACGAACACAAACTTCCTTTTTTTAATGGAATTTATTCTTTGGCAAACAAGTTATTTCAAATCTTCTGTTCAAACTATGGCTAGACACTAAATTTCAAGTCATTTGAATGTCAAGTTTTTGAATTATAAACATTCAAAATTTAGTACTTCTAACATTAAATTACATTTTCACATTTTCATTGATATATCCTGGAATTATACTCCTAATGGGCTATTTTTTGTGTAGCAATAATACTAAAATACCCAAACATAAATACGCTGAATTTGCAATTTTTATATTTTTATGATATCAATTATGAATTATGAAATTAAAATTTTAAACAATTATGAATTGCAAACACAATTTTTTTGATGGATTTAGATTTATTATGTCCTGTTCTAAGGAGATTCAAAATTTCATATTTTTCTTCTAAATACTAGTTTTCAATTTATGCTTTTAAATACGACAAAATGATGGTTTAATAGATAGAAGTGACTAAATATTTTGAAATTTCTTATGCTATCTTTTAATCTACCAGTCTTCAATGACTGCTAGAGTGGCGCTTAAGATGCCTTGAACAAGAGGTCTCTTAGTCAACAATCGAGTACCGAACTTCAATTTGGAGAAAGCCCCTAAAATACGCTCGTTTTAAAACAGTTAATTTCTCGAAAACTTATCGTACCAATTGCATAAAAATTTCTTTTTAGGGCAATTCAAGGGTGTAGAGTACATTTATGCTGTCAGAATTGCGCACTGCTATTGAAAAAAAAAGTAGACTTTATTAACAATCGTGTGGTACCAGCAACTTTCTCCTACGATAATTTTTTGCAGATTTATTAAGGGGTGTTTACATGTTTTTCCACGAATGTACATCGGCTGTTCACGAATAGCCGGCTTATCATGATGCGACGTTACCGTCGCTTTATGAGCCGCCGGTGTACAGTACAACTACGAAAAATCAAGAAAATTATACAAGAATCGCTACTACAGAGCTTTCTTTCAGCTTACTATTTCCAAATTCAAGGAGGACCTGCTTGGAATAGCCAAAATCATACACAAAAGAATTAGATCAATTCTATGTATAACTTCATTCACTTTTCGATGATACAATAATGAAAATGGTACAAAAAACGCTATTGCAGCGACCAGTTTTTCCAAATTAACAGAGAACCTTCTTGTCATGGCCAAAAACATACACAAAACGTTTGGTTCAATTCTATACATAACTTCATTCACTTTTTGATGGCACAGTCGTGGAAAAAAAGTAAACACCCCCTACTAGCTCCTCAACAAATTATCGTAGCAGAAGGTTACTGGCAACGAACGATTGGAAATAAAATCGACTTTTAAATGATGTATATAAAATTTGCTTAGGGGGTCATCTACACATTTAAACGAGCCCAAACTTCATTTTTTTCAAAGGCAATAACCAATTTTAAGAAGATATTTCAAATCTTCAGTTCAAACTATGCCTAGACACCAAATTTCATTTGAATTATAAGTTTCTGAATTATAAACATTCAAAATTTAGAGCTTTTAATGTTAAATTAAATTTTCCTATTTTTATTAATATCTCCTGAAATTATACTCCTAATGTACTAATTTTTTGTGTAGCAATAATACTAAAATACCCAAACATAAATACGTTGAATTTGCAATTTTTATAATTTTATTATATAAATTATGCATTATGAATTGCAACCTACCAGTTTTTAATGGGTTTAGATTTATTAAGTCCTGCTTTAAGGAAATCCAAAATTTCACATTTTTCTTCGAAGTAGTTTTCAAATTATGCTTAAAAACGGCAAAATGATGTTTTAAGGGCCGTCTATGATAGAAGTGACTAGATATTTTGAAATTTCTTATGCTATCCTGTAGTCTAGCAGTCTTCAATGACTGCTTCAGTGACGCTAAGTTACCTTGTCAAGAATCTTTCGATCAACAATCGAGTACAAAACTTCAATTTAGATCCAGCCCCTAAAATACACTCGTTTTAAAATAAGTATTTTCTCGGAAACTTATCGTACGAATTGCATAATTTGTTTTTAGGCTAATTGAAGGGTGCAGAGTTCATTTATGCTGTCAGATTTGAGTACTGCTATTGAAAAAAATAAAGTTATGGTTTGTTATAATATGTAGATGGACACCTAAGCCAATTTTACATGCATCATTTAAAAGTAGACTTTATTACCAATCGTTTGGTACCAGTAACCTTTTTCTACGATAATTTTTTTGCAGATTTAGTAAGGGGTGTTTACTTTTTTTTTTCTCCACGACTGTACAATAATGAAAATGGCACAAAAATCGCTATTACAGCGCCCCCTTCCATCGGAATTTTTCCAAATTAAGTGAGAAACTGATTTTCATAGCCAAACACTCCAAAAAAAAAAATTGGTTCAATTGTATGCATAAATTCATATACTTTTTGATGGTACAATGGCGACATACGGACACACGGACAGACAGACATTTTCTGTAAACATGTTTTTGGTATCTCTGACCCCTAAAACGCGTAAATCCGTCGAAAATCGGGAGTAAAATAATTTCGATTGCAATACGTTCTTCTATTGAAGATAGAAGAGAGTAATGAACAATTAAATTTAAAAAATCAAAAACCCCGACTGCGTTAAAAGCGAACTAATTTATTATTTCTCGTCAATGTGAAACTTTTTTTTTTTCAATTCCTACTATTAGCTCACACTCTCGCTATATATACCTTGTTCTTATTTTCAATCGTTAATAAAACACTTATTATTCATCCAATCAAGCTGAAATATTTTTGTTAAAAACTTGTAGTGGATGACACTTGATGTTAATCCAGTTTTTTTCAAATATTAATTCATTAATTAAATTAAATTAATTAATTTTCCATAATCGAGAGAGCCCTCTTCTTGATCAAGGCATTTTAAGCGCTGCTCAAGGAAAGAAAATTGGGAGAAAAAAAATTCTCTTATTGACCTAAGTAGGAACTGACTTAAAATATTTTTTCTATATTACTTCTTTATATTACTTACCTATTTTTTATTTCTTTGTATTGATGACTTTTAAGTTGTGCTTAATTGTTAGTTCCTATCTATAAATACACTGTTTGGATGAGGTCTACACTGTAAAAAAAAATTTGTATGGTTACTAAGAATTTTGTAGGAAACTGGGATTCCTAGAACTTTTTATGTAATCACAACATAAGATAATCATGTAAAATTACAGAAGTGTCTTCAGTAACTGTTACTAAATATTGCTTAGTAAACGTACTAGTGATTTTTTAGGGAGTTTCCCCAAAACACTCTTGTAAATTTACCAAATATTGTTTAGTGAGGTTACTAATGCTTGTTTAGGGAATTTACTAAATAAGTTTTAGTAAATTTATCGGTGAATATGTTGTAAACGTACTATCCATTTTTAGGGCGTTTTCTAAAAATTTTTTTGTAAATTTACTAAATATTGTTCTGTAAATTTCTAACGGTTTTTCAAGGGAGTTTCTCTAATTAGTTTTTGTAAATTTACTAAATGTTTCTTAGTAAACTTACTAGCGATGTTTTAGGGAGTTTACTAAAGCATTTGTGGTAATTTTTCCAAAGATAGTTTAGTAAACGTACTAAGGATATTTTAGAGAGTTTTCCAAAGAATTCCTTGTAAGTTTACTAAATATTGTTCAGTAAACTTACTAACGATTTTTTAGGGAGTTTACTAAAGAATTTTTCGTAAATTTACTTAGGATTATTTAGTCAAGGTACTAACGACTTTTTTCGGTAGTTTCCTAAAGAATACTTTGTGAATTTTCTAATGATTTTTTAGTACACTTACAAAGGAATTTTTAGTACATTGACTATGAAATTTTTTTGTAAATTTGCGAAGGATTTCATAGTACATTTACTATGAATTTTTTTAGTATTGCACCCAAAACTTTACATATACTTCAGCAAAAAATGTTTGGTAACTTTATTAAAGTAATGTCAGAAAAATTACCAATGATTGTTTAGTGTTGTATCTAAAACAGTTTTTGTATTCTCGCCAGAAAGTTTTTTGTAATCGTGCAAGAGATTTGCCGTAAAGTCAAAATTCTTCGATCAAAATAAGTAATATGACCTGACGTGGTTTTCAGTATTACCACAGCAATTGCCACAAATATTTGTATGTTATGCATTAAAAAACTGACTGAAGCTTCACTGTAGATATTCAAATAGGTACAAAATATTAAATTACATAAGTTCCATATTAAATTAGCATTATAACAACAGCAGTAAATAAGCAGATAAGCAGAATCAGATCTTACGGTTATTAGTTAAATTAAAAAAGCGAATAGAAACAATAATGAATGTAAAGTATCATTACTAAGTTTATAAAGTATGCCTAATTTTTTTTTTTAAATGTTATCGATACACTGTTAAAAATAAAGTGTGATGTTTCACCAAGAAAATGGTGAAAAGTCGCTGAAATTTAACTGCAACCAAGATATTGGCGATAAGTTTTACCAGTTTATTGGTGCTTTCTCAAATACCATTATATTAGTGAAATGTTAAACAATGATTCAGGTTTTTTATAAATCCAATTTTCTGGTGAAAGGTTGAACCATAAATCAGGATTTTTTTAAAATCCAATTTTCTGATAAAAGGTTTAACCATAAATCAAGTTTTTCTTTTTAAATCCAATTTTCTGGTAACAGTTTGAACCATAATTTAGTTTTTTTTAATCAATTTTTCTGGTAAAAGGTTGACGAGGAAAAGGTGACCACGAAACAGGATTGTTTTTAAATCCAATTTTCTGGTGAAAGGTTAAATCATAATTCAAGGTTTTCTCTATTCCAATTTTTTGCTAAAAGTTTGAATCACGATTCAGGATTTTCTCTCATCTTTATGTGGAATGGTTACACCGGATTGTAGCTTTCTTTCCCCCCCCCCCCCCTCACTTTGGGTTTTCAATTTATCATTTTATGGTGTAATAAACCAAATTTCAGATTATGCGAGATTATCTTGCAGTAGGAAAGCTTACTTTTTTTTTTTTTTTCATTAAACCGAAAATTATTTAAGTTTTAATTATTGATTCTATTGTCTTTGAAATATATTTAAAAAACAAATGTAAACCAATTTGATCCAATTTCACAAAATAATTGCATTATTTTCACCACAAATATTACCTTTCTGTCCTTTTACATTTTGGAATATTTCTTCGCACTCAGTTACACTTATAGTCCATTTAGTGTTTGCTTATTCACAAAGAAAATATAAAAAAAAATTTCTTTAGATTTAAATATATACCCTGTTTTTATTATTGTTTTAATTTAAACAATGGCTGAATAAATTTCTTCAACCAGTATTAATTTTTGCACGAGTTTGAAAAGGTTTTTTGCATAATGCACTTAGCTGCTACTTTCATGATCTGTTTTTTTTTTCTTTAATTCTTGTGAATCTATAGATGCTGAAATTTTCATATTATACAGTTTTCAAATTTTTACCTTCTTTTCACAAAACAAAAAATAAAATAGAAATATTTTTAAAATTTATATTGCAACACAGCTCCTCAATTATGCAAAATTAATTGATTTGAATATAAATCAACAACAAAAAAAGTTTAGTATTTGTTTCTGTTTATCATTCAATAATGAATATAACACATTTGAATAAATAAAGCACAAACATAACGAATACATAATCAAAGTATATGCGTAAATACTGAAATAATCAGCATTAAAAAGGCAGCTATAAGTAGCAGAATCCATTTAACCTCTAATATCAGCTAATACAAAATATTACTTTAAACTTCAAAGCTTTTTTAAAATACACAATGTATTTCTATAGTATATTAAATACTTACTTTGAAAGGTTAATTTAATAACAGCAGTGTCCCCACCAAGCGACTAATTATTCTTGCATATAAGTATTTTTTCAGTATTCCTAATTGATAATCTATGACGACGATTTATTTATTTTTTAACAGTACTCGTAAAAAAGGAAAATATTCACCAGTAGCAGCCTTGCAATAGCTGAAAAAGAAATGGTTACAGACACTATTAAATAGCAACACATTTAAGTTGGTTTGCGGTATGCCGCTCCATTTATTGAAAATACAAATTATATAATCATTAAATTATATGTATAGTATGTCAGACTAATATTTACTGTAATATAATATCATTTCACATAGAGTTTCTCTCAGACAGTTTTAGGAGGGTGCTGCACCCTCTCTGACTATTCAGGTCATCAAATATAAAGAATTCTTGAAGCTTAGCATGTTCTGAATCAGGATTTCAAGTCAGGAATAGATCCAAGCATCAGGTTAATTTATCCACCTATTTTAAATGAAAGAGTAAATATTTTAAGACATAAAATATTTCTTGTGCAGACATAACAATAATCAAATTTCACACAGGGGAATTAATCAAAAAATTAAACAGTATATCAATTCAAATCTCTTTTACAAGGAAATCTTCAGCATTTAAAAAATCAGTGTTCGAAATCATTGGTGGTCCGCTGGTCCGAGAACAACAAAAATTCATTCGGACCACTAATTTGAAAATTTTAGTGGTCAGCAGGAACAGTAACTCCCCCCTACCCCTCTCTTACAGGGTCACAGGTAAACTTAAATTTTCCCGTCTCAGAGAAAACGGCAACCAAACACAAATCACAGAATTTTATTTATTTTAAAAAATAAATAAAACTGCATTGAACTTTAGTCAATTGAAATATTGGAATTAAAATATCTAAATAATTTTATAGTTTTTCTTTATGTGCTGTTTATTTAATTTTTAGTTATAATTTTATATTTTATTAGGCTGAAAATTTTGGATAACTGCAAAGAAAGTTTGTAAGAAAAAGCTGCAAAATTCTCCATTTGTTAGGTAGAAGGAAAATATTGTGAAATTCTTAAATCAAATGTGGAAAAATATTTCAAAAAGCGTCAATTGGTTGTTGAGGGAAAAAAATCGTCAATCAATCGTGATTAACAAAAACTAATGCTTGCCATTTGGCTGCAATAGGGTGTTAACGATTTTAATCAACGATTAAATCATGATTTTTTTTTAGAAAATTTGTGATTTTCATCGATGATTTTTATGGTCTATTTCAATGGCCTGTAGGGAAAAATCATTTGTAGTATATTGGAATGATATTACACTATTTCAAACATATGGAAATTGATACACATCACTGAAATGTACAAAAAGATGCTTACTATAGAACATGATGAGCATAGCATTAATTTAATCGTTTATTTATGTGGGGGGGGGGGGGACAAAAGGATTCGCTTAAAGTACTGTAATTAGATTCAATTACTCTTAAAAAATTGTTTTATTTGATTCTAGATTTTACGCGTATAACCACTATTTTTCAGCATAATTAATATTCTTGAGTACTACATCTAATTCTTTCCTTTCCTGATAATATTTAAAAATTTTTACTGATCTTTTGCTTATAGAATTAAGAGTAGTGACGCCATATTTTAAACTCTGTCATGTTGGGGTAAAACCGGGTACTTAAGAGTGGGTCAAAACTGGGTATTCCCGATTTTGTCCGACACTCATAGAATGTTTTCTAGTACAGTTAATAAATTAGCATGGAATTTTAAATTGCATTCTTAATGCTGTAAAGTTATAATACAATTCTAAATATATCTAGTTATAATGAAAAAAACTAATTTTGATTTTGTTTTATATTAAAAAGTGGGTCTAATTTTTAACTTACATTTATGAAATTAAATAATTTGCAGTTATTAATGAACAAAATAATGGTACTAATTAAGCATAATTTTATATTATGCCTATTACATTTTAATAAATAACTTTCTAATCTGAGGTGTAATAACTTGCGTTATAGGTCCACTTAAAATGCAAAAATATTTCGTGACTTGTTTCTCTAAATAAAATAATCTGCCCAAATTGACAAATAATCCATAAAATCTCAATCCTATATAACTAGGCTATATAATCTATAACAGGATTTTTTTTTAATCAAATATTAAACAGGCAAGAAAAAAACCTCTTGATGAATGAAACTTTCCCAGACTCATTTGCTGTATATAATAGGAGTGGATGGATTACGAAATTAGGTCTTTATTTTATTTGGTTAAAAGATTTTTCCAATCCTTGTCCTGAAAAGCCCGTTCTTTAAATCCTTAACAGGTGTTCAATTCATATAAAATAATCCTGTTAATCTAGTAAGAGAAAGCAATGTATTTATATATGATTCTTTCCTTACGCAACGCATCGATTTCAACCCCTTGATGTGTCATTCATGCATCTCTAAGCTCATACTAAGAACAAGAGGTGAAGAAGTGGTTATTTTTCAACTCTGCGCGATCTGTAACAATTTACCAAATTAGAAAATTATTTAAAACTGCATTTTCGAGAGCAGCAATTGTAAAGGTTCGAGAAAACAGGGAGTTTTCCCAACAACAATGTTTTTCCAGACC
Source organism: Maratus speciosus (assembly GCA_963932465.1). Taxonomy (NCBI): domain Eukaryota; kingdom Metazoa; phylum Arthropoda; class Arachnida; order Araneae; family Salticidae; genus Maratus; species Maratus speciosus. The sequence goes on from OZ010792.1 coordinate 178,540,596, forward strand.
ATCTTTTTGCTCCTTCGGAAGTGAGAGAGAAACCCATGAAAGTCATGATAACACACCTAGGTCTATGCAACCCCAGGTTTGCATAGCTACAGAAATAAATATTTCTGAAACATCACAGGATAATGGAGCTCAACCTTCCGAACATAAACGAGTTGACAACATCCAGCGTCTTTCACGTCGAGCTGCTTCCAGATGCAGCAGTTAACATCACAGTCACAGACGTCATCACTCATTCAAAATTTTACATCTACAGAATACATTAGTAAAATTATCCACTCGACATCTTCAGACTATATAGCCTAGCAATCTGTATTTCCAATTTCGCCTAAAAAGTTATTATCCCCTTCTAAGGAAGGCTTTAGAATGGAGTAAAGAAAGGGAAAAACTTATTTTGATTTCTTCTCCCTATAAATTACAGGTCGAAACAGATATTAAGGAGAAAAAAGCCAAACAAACTGCAAGACGGAAAAAGAAGTTTCTTTAAAAAAAAAAGATTGCGGAAACATCTTCAGAAGAAGAGGACAATGAAACCTGTATGTTTTGCTATGAACTTTACTCAAATTCTAAATCCAAATACGATGTTTGAAATGCCACGGATAGGCACACGAAGCATGTAGTATATCAGAAGAATATGATGATAAATTCATCTGTGATTTTTGAAGCTAAAAGAACTCTTAAACGTACAGTGTAAAGTAAGCAGGCCTATACAACGTAGAAAATTTTCCAACGAATTATTTTTTTTTACACATGGAAGAACACATGTGCAATTTCGTTTTGTTAAAAATAATAAAAATGTATTTTTTACTATATTAAGCAAGACCTTTTTGACCAAAATGAGTTTTCCAGTAGTTTTAAATGGATACCCAGTTTTACCCAACCAGCGAGGTAAAATCTGATTTTTGCATACGTTTGAAAAAAGCTATTTTTTTATATAAACAATTATATATATATATTGTTTGAAAAGAATGTTTTATTATAGCCAAGGATTCATTTTACATTAAAAACAGTGTTCAAAGTTTGTTTTCCCATTTCACAGCATTTGAGACTAACAAACTTATATGGTACCCAATTTTGCCCCACCTTCCCCTATATATATTTATTTATTTAAAGGATGCTGTAGAAGAAAATAGCATGAAACATTTATTAGCTCTTTTCTACATCTGTTTCTACTAAAATTTTTGGTAACATGCCTTTTATCTTTTAAAATAAGCAATTTTTCTATTCGCATACACATTACGGTAGTTATCGCGATATATCACCAATATTAACACGTTGATACATTCCGATATTAAATTTACGATATTCTCCCCACCTAGCAGTTAAACTTTTGAAAAAAAAGATGAAAAAAGGTTTTCCGAAAACTTGTAGCAATTTATTGCAGGATGATATTTTAGAAGTATCGGCAAATATATATATATATTATATATATATATATATGCTCTAAAAGTTAAAATCTTCTAACTGAGAGTTTTAACTCTTTCAAATACATTGGTGAGCGTAGGTCACTTCGCGCCTCACAAAGATTATATTTTTCTACCATAAAACTAACTAAACGTCCGTATTTTAACACAATCTTTTTTAGAGCAACTCACCAGGCCAGATTTACATTTACTTACGAAAATTTCGAAACATTCGGACAAATATAAATATTTTTTACTAAATAAAATGTGCAAAAACTTCGTCAAAATTAGCAAAAACCTCAGTTACATCGTGGTAAAAATCTTACCAGCCTTTTTCCCACTAAATATTAATATTTTTTCCCTCGGGCTACGAAAACATTATGTTTTTAACATCTAAAAATTTCAAAGAGTTTGGATGATAACGGCAAACTTTAAGAATTTAAAATTCTGGAAGAACCTTGTCCCTCCCCCACCTCCCTTTCCAAGCATATTTCAAAATTACACCTAAGACTCCAAAAATCAAATTATGCAAAATATTAATACCAAATAATAACAATACCAAAAAGCATATACATTCAATTCTGTTTGAAATACTGCAATACATTTAAAAAAAATACAAAAATAATCTTTAAAAAAAAATCATTGTCCGAAGTCACTTTTCTGTTTTTCTGCGCATTTTACTGTACGACTCACATTACGTATATATTATTTTAAAATACACGATGTTATACAGTAGCTTTGAAATGATCGAGTATTCATTTGATTCAGATATAAATGGATTTAAGGGTGAAAAAAATTAGTTTGAAAAGAAAAAAACCCCACCAAGATTTTGATATGAAAATAAAATCTATATCTATATTATAAAAAACAAATATATCTGTGCGTAACGCTGACGTCATTTTGCAAATGGCAGCACTTTGAAATCTGGAATGAAATTTAGGTTTTGCAATTTCCGTGTTCAGCTCGTCGTCAGCTTAAAATTCCGAGTAAAATGAGAACTACATTTAACAATTTTGTTGAACATTGTCACAATTCTATTTCAAAGACCCGTGATCGGGGGATGTAACTCGCAATTAAGTGGGTGGGAAACTGGAAATTGTTTTAATCCCTTCCGTTTAGGTCTAAAATGAAAGTACTAAGTTTTATCCCACGTACTAGGCGAACATTAGAAAATATGTACATATTTATAGTCAAAAAACACTTTTTTAAAATTATCTTAACAATATCTCAGAACAATTCTTTTGAAAAACATTGTTAATACAAATGTCGTTGAATTTGAAATTCTGAATAAAATGAGTACCCATATTAATAATTTTGCTGAACATTAGGGTCGCAATTCTATTTCTAAATTTTGTCTTAACCGCGCTAATCAAGAGGGAGACAGAGTTATCAATCCGCCCTGCCTCCGTTTATTACATACATGCATTTTCTTTAAGTTGTTGAGGCCCTCGCGATGTTTCTGTAATTATATTAATGCTTTATTTTGTATATTTTGAGGATTATAATTTAGTAGTTATCAGGAAAGAGGTACATAATTGACAGCCGTTTTACATGCCATTTCTCAACTGATATCGTCAACCTTAAACCTTAGTTAAAAAAAAAAAATAAAATAAAAAAAAGTAAAGCTTATAATACTTTTTTTCAATATTCCTTAGGTTTTAAAATTTTATGAATTTAACTTAAGATGCTCGTATACTAGTCGAAAATAATTTTTATTAAAACCATCTTAGTCCTTTTCGTTAAATATCGCAGTTTAAAATCGTGCTATTGGTTGACCTATAATTCCTCTAGCGACAATAATCCTGCACACTCATTTGTTCCCTCGCTCCTCCCCACTATTTTCGACCTCCTTAAATGTGATGCATACGCACTGTTATTCGCTATATATGTCAAATTAAATACGACGCATAATTGAAATACAATCAGAGATCATAGACAATATTTCCCATCATTTACAAATCATTTTTGAAATATGCTAAAAATCTTGAAATAATGCACTTTAAGTTATCTATTTGTTTGTAGCGACAAAGTCGCACCTAGTAGGGCGGGAAAACTTAGTACGTTTATTTTTGACCTATGTCGAAGGGATTAAAACAATTTCCAGCTTTCCCGTATTTAATTCCGAATTCGGCCTTTTTTTTTCATTTCCTACCACTGGGCTATAATCCGTAATCAAGAGTTTAAGCCATAACTCTGAAAATATCCAAAATAAACCCTAAAATAATTAAAATCCTCAAATAGTACCTCAATAAATTAAAATGTATATAGGGGAGTTGGGGGCACATGTGAACAGTTCGCATAAATATAGCTTTTTCTCATGACAGGACTAATTTCTATAAACCAAACCTACTCAATACAGTAAATAGAACTTTCTTTTATACATGGTATTTTTTTAAAAATAACCTGTATAATTCTTACATTTTTTAATAGTTTTAAAAATTCGAAAAATTGTTCACATGTGCCCCATCAGCGGGGTAGTTGTGAACACACGTGGGGTACATGTGAACACAAGGAAAAATATCCTTTGACATGCTTTTTATTCTGTTATTCATTTGTCATCGTAATGATTAGTTAATTACCTGTGAAATTCGCCATAAAAAAGTATATATATATATATATATATATACACACATTTCTCTAGTTTCTGGGTGATATGTTTAAGCAAAAGATTATAAAATGAAAATAAGTAGATTTTGGGGGTGGAAGCTTAGATGATTCATTAAGTATTGCTGAAATAAAAAAAAAAAAGAAGCAATTTTAAAAAAGAAATTAAAACAAATTTTGCTTAGGGGTTTTTGTTTGGGAAAATTTTTGGGGAGGGGGCGTTTACATACTATTTATCTCAAATCTGCCGAAATACGAAAGATTCCCACTGCTGTATTTGCCTTATTTACTTGTAAATTATAGATAAAGAAGGGGTTTTTAATGATTTTAAAAAAATCTCGACTATAACCCCCCCCCCCCTCCCCTAACTTCTTTTCCTTTTGAAAGAGAGAGGGGTTACAATAGGGATTTTACGGTAGTTATCAGTTTAAAAATTTTACTTTCTTAAAATATTACTCATATGTATCTCCATTCAAAGCGTCATATACATAACTGTTTTAGATATGGAAGTAAGCCATCATTGCAAGTTTAGAATAAATGTAATACAAAAATTTGCAAAGTTGTTCAGGGTAATACTTTTGTATTAACAATGCATAAAAAATATTGTTGTAAACTGTTTAGTAAAATAATATATTACACTTACTGGATTTTAGAAAACATTGAATATATTTAAAGTACAATTGAATGTAAACGAGCTTGTTGCTCTTTATGTATTTGCTGAAAGATGTATTTGATGAAGTTTCAATGCAAAATCAACTTTGTGTGAGGAAAATGTCTTCTATTTCAGGAAAATTATAGGTAATGGAACGGACATTATTTATCATTAAGTTAACTGAAAAGAACAGAATCACAGAATGATTATTGGGGCACTTAAGTAGGGGAGACCGGGGGAATGGCGACACCTTAAGGGAATTTAAATTTTTTCACCTCGAAAAAATGTTTATTTTTTAATAGTAAAAATTCTAAAGCTGAATCATGATCTTTAGTACCTGTATAAATTTAACCGTAATCATAACTGTAAAGCAAGCATATATAAAAAATATTTTTTAAACCTCTGCACAGTGGCGGGATTACCCAGGACACTGGGGTAATTCCGCCACTGTACCGGGGTAATGCCGCCACTCTTTAATGACCTAGTACATGCATCAAATGGATACTAGGAAACACACAACCTACTGAAAATAGTTAGAAAGTAATGTAATTGAGCAGAATAATGGTTAAGCTTACAATTTACTTCCTATTGCAAAAGTCACTCTGCTGAATCGGCTCCACTACATTGAAATGAGGCCATTTCTCACCCGATTTGCATGGCGGCGGCGGCCCCGAGAGGACAATATGGCGGAAATCCCCAAGCAAAGCCGAAACAAGAACCGAACTTGTTCAACACATTGCATCAAAATGTCGGCGAATGCATGTAGATTACGGGTCATATTATCTTAAATACCTAATGTTACAATAAAAGGTGCTTATCTCTACTCATTTGAAGCTCCAAAATAATAAGCAACTAGATGAAAACTACATTTTTCACCAGAACAGACGAACGACGTACAGCAAAGTCACTCCCACTTTAGGCACTGTTTATATTGTTGGCCGCTATAGTGCAGGCACATTTACTTTATCAAACTGCCTTTAGTTTTTAAACTAGGTGGGGTGGCGGCATAACCCGGGTTGGCGACATTCCCCCGGTCTCCCCTACTGTTCATATCTGCCCAAACTTGTCTGTCCACAAGTGCCCCACATTGCTGCTTCTGTTAAATTGATAAATTATTAACATTTCTCAAATTTAGAAGAAAAAGAACTGTATTAAAAATATTTATTAATATTCATAGTGCATGTTAAAACACTCAAATTCAAATAAATGAATAAATAAATAAATTTAAACGCTTATGAACTCGGAACAAAGATTTGACTTTTGAGATCTAAAAACAGTGTTTTGGCTACAGAGGACAAACAAAAGGTCAAAAAGCTTCAAAAAATTTTTACCGTATGTCTACAGGTATTGTCATCTTTAGTAGTTTTTTTCAAATAAAAAAACTTACAATAACCATTGAAAAATTGCGATGTTCACATCTGCCCCCTGTTCACATGTGCCCCCATCTCCCCTATAAATTAGAAACAGGGTAAACTGATAACCACGTCTGTTCTGGCTTCAATCACTTGATTAACGAATTAGGCAAAACTTTGCAATATAATTGTAAAAATTCAACAAAAATATTAAGTACACATTTCAATCAGAATTTTAACCTCTACAACATCTGTATTGACAATGTTTTTAATAGAGTTAGTTTTTTTTTTGATATTGTTATGGTAATTAATAAAAATGTGTTTTTTGACTATAAATCTGTACATTTCTTCAACCACTCACCTAGTAAGAGGGGGAAAACTTAGTACATTCATTCTAGACTTAAAGTAAAGGTATTAAAACAATTTCCAGCTTTCCCCTAATTAATTCCGAATGCGGCCCTTTTTTCCTCCCCTACCATTGGTCTATAAAGAGTTTTAAAGACTTTAAAATTCTATGCGCTCTAAGTTTTTTTTAAGGGGGGGGGATGCCAATTTCGAGTGGGAAGAAAAATTTTGATTATTTATTGTGACAATAAAATGACACAGAACATACATATATATATATATATATATTAATTTAAGCAGTTTTAAAGAGTTTTGAATCTTTAAGTATTATTACTGTGACAGGTGAAGAAAACGGGGAAACGAAATTTTGAAGGTGAAATTCAGATAAAATTTTAATGAAATGGATATGATGGAATGAATAGTTAATGAAATTCAGGACTGATTATTTATTCACTTAAAGTAACAAATACAGTAGAGCAATTTTTTTTAAACCTGTAACTGATGTCAAAGAAATTATCACATAACTAGTGTGAAGCGGTCTGTGAGACCGCTCCAACGAAAGATGAATAAAAGCCGCGATAAACTCATAGGATGTTTTTGTACTAAACTTTTTGCACAGGAGTGTTATAATTAAAATTCACCTATTCAAAAGTCTCTGGTGTTAGTACTAAAGTTTCAAACGAAACAAAATTTCAGTAGTGTTTGTAGATAAACTGAAATTTGCAAGTTAAACTATGAAAATGGAAAAAAGCAGTGGTCTGTGAGACCGGTAACATCAGTTAAAGGATAAAAAAAAGTTTTAAACAGTTTAAACTTTGGTATTGTGGAGAAGGGAGTAAAAAGGGGAGGTGAAATTTCAGAAGAAAGGTTAGCTATGGAGGTTTTATCTTTATTTTTTAAATAAGAAATGAAAAGAAATGCAGAAGAGTTCCACCACAGATTAAGAAATAATATGACAGTAAAGCACTTTTAAGGACTTAAAAAAAAATTTGTATGAAAATAAGCACTTTCAAGCACAAAAAAAATCCTTTTTGAAAAATGCAAGTACTTTTAAGGACCGTACGAATCCTGATATATGGAAAATTTCCCGACTACAGAGTAGTCCTGCACGGGTCAAGTTGCAAAAGACACAAAACCGAATATTATACTTAAGTCAACCCGCAACTCGACACGAACACTCCAAAAATATTTCCTCGATCCGCAACCTGACCAGAATCAGCCAAAATAATTTTCGGCAACCTGCAACTCAACCCAGACTTATTTCAACCAGAACCCGAAATAAAAGGAAAGGAAATCGTGTTTTATTGATATTATGAAATGTAATATACAATTACATCTCTAATAACAATTTATGTTTTATGTAGGAAAATGGACAAATGTAAATACTTTAATATTCAAACATATGTGGGTATCATGCCCACAAGTATTTGAAGTGAGGACAGCTTGTTAAAAAGCGCCATCGATATTCACCATCATGGTTGATTTCAATGGCGCTTGGTGACAAGTTGTCCACATGGCACACAATCGCATGACACACCTAAGTGATGTACGATAGGTGGGGGCTAAAGTTACGCACTTATCATTAATTTTGATTTTTAATGAACACATTGATCTAAACTTATGTGACGACTGATTAAAATGTTGTATTAAAACCTTAGGCACGTTCCACTATCTAACGACATTCTGTCAAGTTATAATTCCGTGAGAAATTGTAATTTTTAAAAAAACATTGCTCTGAGCATCTTTGCCCCAATGGTTGGGCTGAAAGTACGCAGTGATGTGGCAAAGATACACAGTGCGCATTTTTGCCCCATTACGGCCGGATTTTGCCCCATTTTCACTAAAATGAATGAGTAATGTAAAAGCATTAGTAAATTTCGATAGTATTTAAACAGAAAATTCTAAACTAGACCATGAAAAAAATAGCGGTCTGCGAGATCGCAAATAGCAGTTAACCTCTAACTGTTGTGATAAAAATTGTTTCATAAATACTGTAAACGGTTTCCGAGACCGCTTAATCGTTGATTGAATAAAATGGTTGACTGACTCATAAGAGGCGGTTTCTGCGCTAAACTTTATGCAAAGGGCTATTATAGTAAAATTTCCCGCATTCAGAAGTCTTCAGCTATACTTCTAATTTACCAAACGAATCAAAATTAAACTAACATAACTACTTAAATTGAAAGTTACAAGTTAAACTGTGAAAACTGAATATTACAGCGGTCGGTGAGACCGTTAACAGGAGTTAAGGATTAAGGTTTAAAACAAAAGCGATTCATGAAATAAGAATATTGATTTTTAAAAGGAGGTAGGTAGGTACATACGTTCTATATTTAAAAACTTCTAGAAAAAGGGAAATGTAGTTTACTAACTTATATTAGTTAAGTAGCTATTATATTTTATATAATACAAATTTAGAAATTGTGGAAAGCTTTGCATCTAGCTAAAACGATAGGGCAAAGTCCCGTATCTTAAACATGTGCGTATCTTTGTCCCAAGGATGATGCGTACTTTTATCCTATTCTGCAGTATTTTGCTTAACCGGCTACGCATAAGTATAAACAAATGTGATCGAGGTAAACTGCGGCATTTAGAAGCTAAAAATCTTTCGATCTCCACTAAAATTTTGGATTTGTAAAAATTCCAGGTACTGTTAGCTAAAGAATAAAGTGAAATTTTAAAAATATTAGATCAAAATTCGAAAATTTGAACTCCTCATTTTCTTAGCACAAATTGCTACTTTTATCAAAGATTTAAACAAATGACTAGTACACTTGAAACAAAACTGCCACCTATTGGCCAAGAGAGCAGAAATGTTACTTCATATGAAATCAGCCGGTGCGTATTTTTGCTCCACTCGTATCTTTACCCCTACATACCCTGTATCTCTCTTTGCATGAGAAAGTAAAAACTCGGCATTTTATCGCTCAGAAACTCACGTAAAATGCAAATGTTTATATTTAGGTTTTTTCAAAGTCTAAGATTTTCACAAAAAATTTGAGCAGAACAATTTTTCAGATAAAATAAATACATATTTCAATATGAATGAGTTATTAAATTTACTCCTTAACCTTTAACTGATGTCACAGAAATTGTCACAACTAGTGTGAAGACAACTAGTGTGAAGTTGTCTGTGAGACCGCTTTATTGAAAGATGAATAAAAGGCACGATTAACTCATAGGATGGTGTTTTTGTACTAAACTTTTTGTACAGGACTGTTATAATTAAAATTCACCTATTCAAAAGTGTCTGGTGATGGTACTAAGTTCACAACGGAACAAAATTTCGGTAGTGTTTGTAGTTAAACTGAAAATTGCAAGTATATAAAAAATTGCAAAACTATAAAAATTAAAAAAAAGGTGCGGTCTGAGAGACCGGTAACATCAGTTAAAGGTTAAGAAATAAAAAGTATATAAATAATGTGATAAATTATTTTTATTTAAAGCACAGTTAAGAACGATTTTTTCTTCTCTAGGAATAGGAAAAATATTACCAACATTTCATTTTTCATATACACGCAAACACATGTATAATATTTCTGATAGTTTTAAAACAAATACCCATAATACGTGTGTATAGATAGAGAAATACCCAATATTCAGAGTTAAAAGCATAGGAGAGAGTATGGAGGAATGGGACACCTTTTACAAAAATAAGAAAAAGAACTTTGACACAAAAACAATATTGCAATTTATAGAATACAAAATGAAATACTTTCTATTGTCCTTGAACAATGTAGAAACATAATTTTCAGAAACAATTTTATAATTAAAGGAATGGAAATATAACAAAATTTAACTCATAAAGTAGAAATATTTACTTGCGTCCTAATTTGAAATCATAATCAAGATGGATGCCTTGAACATCTCTGTGGCTGCGTGAATAGTCATTACGTCATCATTGAAGTCCTTTTTCATTGGCTGACAGTTGACACTAAGATATTTCATGTATTTTTACTATGCGAGTGGTAAATATTATACCCGGTTACAGATAAAATTCTAGTAAACATGCAGATTTCTGTAGTTTTACAAAAACTAGTTTTGTAGGATTACAGATTTTTTTTTACAGTGTATAGATGTCTATGATAGTTAGAGTTGCAGTAAAGCTAGAGATCCACAATACATACACAAATTCCAGGTTGTATAATATTTTAACGGAGCTTCTGACTGTAAAATAGTCAATGAAACATCGTCTTCATTTTGAAAGACTTATCCAATGATATGCCACTCAATAGGGTGCGTAATTTTTTTCGTCTTTACCGCCATTTTTTATTTTACGACCGTTATTTTGAATTTATAAAAACAAAAACTAGCCTATAACCATCGGGATATTAAGACGAATCGATAGAGACCTTATTCATTAAAATCCATCCAGCCGTTGGGTTGTTTCGAGTGTATAAAGAAATCCACATACACAGATACGCGTGAAACACATAACCCTTCTTTTCAGTCGGGTAAAAAGGCAATTATATGTGTCAAATATAACGAAGTCTAAAGTATACGTATTTCAGTTCCCAAAATATATCGGACATTCTTGATTATGGATTCTGGCAATTAAAATCTCTCGAAATTGTATTTGTCATCTTCATAAGCATATGAATTTTCAATGATAAAATGATTATTTTAGCATATATTAGATAAAGAAGAATATTGCAAGTTCTAAAACATTACGACGCGTTTAGCGTTTTATAATTACCTGCTTGATTTATTTTGCATCTTATCACACCTTCCACGATTTTATTTACATATTTTATGTGCGTGAGTATCAGGTTTTTGCATAGCTACTGTGGTAAAAACTGCTGATTGGACTTTTTATATTTTAAAAATAGCCTTTTGAAAACATTTCACAGTACAAGGAATACTTCATATTCATGAGAACTCTATAAAAGATTCTACAATTATTGAAATATATCAGATTAATTACGTCATGTCATGGTTTTTACCAGCCCTGTCGTTGTAAAAAATCTAAAGGCATGATATAGGTAGAATGTATACACATGCATTATGAGCGATATCTTTTTTGGAGACAGAGAGTATACGGAGTTTTTTTAAATACTCAAATGGTATACGGTGAATAGCATCCTATATCCTCAACTACATGCCTATTCTGTACCACTGGTTGAAGCTTTTCGATATAAAATAGTTGACCAGATGGAGAAGTCAAAATCCTGGGTAAAGAGTCTGTTCTGAAAGTAATGAGACTGATTCCATAAAATTTGTTTATTTGAAGATAATTTTACAGACACTTAATATTCTTCAAAATTGCCTCCTCCTACATTAATACACAGTTGCCAACGACTCTGGCACGCATGTATGCCCGCCTGGAATACTTCAACTGGAAAGCTGTTGAGAACGCGCGTTGTGTTTTTCTGCTAGTTCTCCAGATTGTCGAAACGATGACGTTATAAGCTGGATTTTAACTAAAGGAAGAGAAAAAATCCGGCGGTGTTAGAGCGGGGCTGTACAGTAGTTGGGCTAGCACTGCGAATCTCTGTTTTTACAAGAAAATGAGTCACTTTAAAGGATTAGTTGGAACCAGCTTGGCGGAAAATTTACGCAGTTGAAGTTTTTCCGTGACGATTTGATGCACAATCGATTTTGTAAGTAAAACGTCTCCGCAATCATTCAGACTCTCATCCGACGATGATAAGAGTCCAAAAACGCTTTAATTTCAGCCACATTGTCTGACGTTCGAGAACTTGATGGACGCCCAGCGCGTTTTTCGTCATCGATGTCCACTCTGCCATCTTTGAAGCCTTGAGCCACCTAAACACTTGAGCCTTGGACAAAGAAACCGTCCCGTAGTCTTCTTGTAACATGGCAAGCATCTCAGTAGGTGACATGTTTAGTTTTACATAAAACTTTATGACGTATCGCTGCTCAACACTCCGGTGCATTCTGAAAGCCTAACGCCACTTTCAAACACGTGTCTGCTTCACGAGCGATCCGTTCGCTGCAAAGGCTCAAGGCCAACTGACTTTCGCCGACTCTGTAGTTGTAAAGCCCCACCACGCGAACCTTCCGCAAACTCCGTCCCTTTGTCAAGCTGCTTGTTGCGAAAAAATTCAGTCTCATTACTTCCTGGACAGACTGTATATATGTAAATTAGGAAGTTTCGCATGACGTTATTATTTAATGGAAGATGTTTTATCGTGCCAAAATACTTTTGATTCATATTCCAACATTCCATGTGGAGGACTTTTCATGCAAGATATTTAAATTGTGGAGATACAATCTGTCTCAAAAGTTTAGGTACAGTAAGAAAAATCGATTTGTTAAATAACAATGCGAAATTGAACAAAAACATATTATTTACCTATTACATTCTGTAAAATGTATTGAAATAAATCATAACTGAAAGAAAAAAATGTTAATAACATCATAATTTAGCAAAAATCATAAAAGTTTGCTTTTAGACAGTGTGACAGATGTTTAGGAACAAAGGAAAAAAAATACATAATTTAGATCTTTTACATAATTTTATTTATTCATAGTATTTTCCTAGTTTAAGATAACTTCAACTAATCTTGATTCCATTGAATTAATTAGTTTTTGGAGCATCATTGGTTCAGAGGATACCCTAATTTTAATGGTCACTCTTAGTTTTTTTAGTGCAGACGTATTGCTTTCCACTTTTGTATATTTCACAGGTTAATATACCATAAATGTTCTCAATGTTTAAGTGCGATCGTAAAACTGTCTAATCTGAAACAATAACTTTTCGGACGGAAAATCACTTATACGTACTTAGTTTTTCGTAGATTGAAGCATTGTCGTGCTAATATTGCCACTCAGACCTCCTAACATGTCATTAAATGGAAGGAAATGTTGCTGTAGTAGCTCTTGATACTTTGAAAATTTTTGTTTCCCTTCGTGAAATGCCAGGTAGATTTGACCATTAAAGACTATCGAACATAATTTTTTAAACAATTTAATTAATTAATTTTTTTCAGTTAAAATTTTCTGAAACGTTCTACGTTCCGAGTTTTAGATTTTCAAAACATAAAGTCTATATCAATAAAAAATCGCTTACATATACTGAAATGAGAATATCGTTTTGTGACAGCGAGTACGATGGAAAAAAGTTAAATGATTACAATAGACTTAGAATTATTTTTATAGCTATAAAAACAGCAAACAGTAAAAATAATCTTTGTCTAATAATATCTAGAAATTCCATATTCATGCTGGAAATAAAATGGTAAAGTGAACAATAATTTCAGCAAGGAACGATTCAATACTTAATCATTTATTTATTTTTATTGCAAAATAACACACAGTGCAGAAAATAAATTTAAAATAGAATTAAAAGGAATCTGAAATATACAGGAGTGGGATTTTAATCATTAATTTTTATTTATTGGCTCAAAACTTAAAAAGTAAAGAAGAAAATAGTTGAAAGGTATTTAATATTTAAGATTGGACTTTACACTGTATGATAACTATATGAAAAATATTAATATATTTGGTAAACAGTGTACAATGGGTGCCTATTGTACAACAAACAATAAACAGTAAAAAGAACTTTGTCTAACAATATCTAGAAATTCCATATTCATGCTGGGGATAAAAGGGTAAAGTGAACAATAATTTTAGGAAGGAACGATTCAATATTTAATCATTTATTTATTTTTACTGCAAAATAACACACAATGCAGAAAATATGCAGCACTGTCCATTGTACACTGTTTCGCAAACATATTAATATTTTTCAAATAATGTTTTAAAGAATTTTAAATATCTAAAAATATTGTATGCGGGTTTGAGGTGTGAAAATGTGACGAAATGTGTATTTCGCTGGAGAAGAGAGTTACAGAACTTAACCATAAAAAAAAATACAGATATTTTTAATTAAGAGTTTTGCAGTTTTTACATCGATTGGTATTGTCCCACTTTTTAATCTGAAAGAAAGATAGGTAAGACAGTAAAATACCAGAAACTGCCTCGAAACTAAATTTTTATGAAAAATTCACGTGTTTGTATAATTTATTGCTAACTTAAAAATACATTTTCTACAAGTATATGAAATATATTACAATAATTTATTGGAATTATACATAATAATACATATTATTCCTTAGCATATTTTTATACAAGAACAAAAGAAATCGTGTCTTTGCTCTTCTCGAAGTCCACTACACGCTTAACAAACTTTAATCTTTGTATTTTTTACTTCTTAATTTATTAATTTCTTATGTTTTGAAAATTAATTATTTGTTTAACGTTTTACTGATAATGATGAACGCAAAACAATATTTAGCAATACGTAGTACATGCTAACACATATATATATTAATCTACATAAGATTTTTCTATTGATTTTGAACTTTCCTCTGTAAAAAAATCTAAATTTTATCGGAATGTAACAAATTGTACGGATTTTCTAGCACAATGGTTGCTGCATCTTTTCACTGGGTATTTAAAATGTGAATTAAAGAAAAACTACATCGAAAATTATACAATAAATTAAAAATTGTTCACTCTTAAACATAAAATTCCATCAATTTTAAATAATCGAACGAATCGAATATTGCCTATTAAATGACTTTTTTGAAGTTTCATACGACAATTATAAATTACATCTCTATGAGACTAATCTATATTTTTGAAACTAATTTTTGAAACTAATTTTTGAAACTTCTGCATAAGATTTTTACAGTTTAGCTAATAAACAAACCGTTTACCGCATAATTCTATTGATCTTTGTTTTTGAGATATTTAATTTTGAAATCAGGGTCTTATTCGCTGGACACCCTGTATGTGACTTTTGTCTTGCTTAAATGTTGTATTCAAACTCTGAACGCAATTATCCATGTCGGGCATTACCGCTCAATAGATGGTTATTTAAATAAAACGATTAAAAAAATTCCTAAAACTTTTATGGAAATTAGTTGATTGCAAACTGTTCCTTATGCTTTGAAGTTATACTTCGTTAATAAAATATTTTTTTTTTTTTTTGTCTAAATTTGACTAGCTATTCATGTTTTTCCTTAAGTGAGTTCCATTCCCCTATTTATTTTAATACCAATTTTATACTAGCAAACAAATCGTACATCAAGCATAGATTTTGAAAAAAAATCTAACATTTCCAAAATATTTTAAGGGAGCCTTCTACATTAGGAGACCAAAAAAACCTCACTTTTTAAAGATTTTTTGTAAGAAAACTGCATGATGGATCTTTTTGAAATTTTAACAGTTTATTGTACATATTTTAAGGAATATACAAATATTTTTTTTTTAGATTTTGTTGCTTCTACTCCAAGTATAAAAAAATATGTTCAACTGCTTTGGGAAATTTCGTCTGGACGGTGGGCATGATAGCGCCTTGTAGAATTATCTGAAACACAAAAATACATTTTTTTCGTAAACTTCGTGAGTATAGCTTCTAGTTAAATTAAAGGAACCCATAAATTTATTAAAAAAGAAAACCCCTTTTTTTAATTCGTTCTTATTTATTAATATTTTTTTTATATAATTTTATTAAATGCTTTCATTCATATCGAAGGCAATTAAATAAGCTTTAATTTAAAAAAAATCAAGATGATGCATTGAATAGTTTTTTTTTTTAATCTTCCCCACCGTGTCAACCACATTTTTTGACACGTGGGCAAGATAAAAAAAATTCTACTATATGGATCATCTCCCTTTTTTTTTAATTAAAGCTTACTTAATTGTCTTCGATATGAATTAAAGCTTTTACTAAAATTATATAAAAAAGTTATTAACAAATAAGAACGAATTTTTTTGACAAAAAATTGTTTTTTTTAATCAGCCATTACATAACTTTTTTAATAAATTTATCGGTTCCTTTAATTTAACTAGAAGCTATACTCACGAAGTTTACGAAAAAAAAAATTGTGTTTCAGATAATTCAACAAGGCGCTATCTTGCCCATCGTCCAGACGAAATTTTCCAAAGCAGTTGAACATATTTTTTTATAACTTAGAGTAGAAGCAACAAAATCTAATAAAAAAAATATTGTATATACCTTAAGATATGTAAAATAAACTGTTAAAATTTCAAAAATATCCATCATGCAGTTTTCTTACAAAAAATCATAAAAAGTTTTTTTTTTTTTTTTGTCTTCTATTGTAGAAAGTCCCTTTAACAAAACTCCACAGTTTAGAAAGGTAACGCACAAACCTAAGTATCAATTTAGAAAACGTATTTAGAAAATTCATTTCAACACCAAATTTATAGAATTAGCATAGGTAGTCCTAAAAGCAGTCGAATGCACTTGTAAAACATCATCAATATTCTATAGGTTTGAATATATTCCAAATAGTATGTTAAAATTTAGTTCTTTTAAAACTAATGTTAGAACTTATAGCATTGTTGAAAGTTCAAATTTAGCAGCTTTTGTTAATGTACATAAATGTCTTGAATTATTTTGTACTCTGTATATTATCTACATAATTTTATACACGCCACTTATTATACTAAAATTACGTTCAATCAAAAAAGGTTCAAATCTACTGAAATAAATTTTCCAGAAATTGCCATCCATACACGGCAATCTATCCAGTTCTTTGCATAACCCTGTATATGAATTTATTTATATTCTACAAACATCTCTTGGTATAAAAAATATAGTTCCGCATGAAAATGCATAACTCAGTCAAAACAAAAACTTTAAGTAATTCACGCTTACAGGTAATGCTTACGATTTCTTTTTGTAGACTTCTAAATGATCTATAGAATTTTTGTGCGCCAGGTACATGACAAAATTTAATTAAAATTAAAACATATACCATAACTGGAAATGCACTTCCAGCAATTACTGCCTATTGGCTTCGGATATAGCACTATATCTTATTTCTTTTGTGCGTCCCCGTAAATGAACGACAAAAGCTATGCATATTATATTCGACAGCAAATATCTTCTCGTATACCCCAGTAATACATATCAATTGTATTGTGTTTGAAATAGTGTAACATAATTAAAATGAACTGCAAACTTTTTTTTTCCTTCGGATATTATGTAAAGCAGTTCTTTTGTGATATTCTGTAAATGATTGATAAATGTTTTGCGCTGAATATGTACAGAAATCATATTTTAATGCACGTTAGAAAATCGTATCAATTTATTAGGTTTTTAGGAGTTTAACATCAGTATAATATTCGATTTCCACCGGATGTGAAACTAACCAAGTGGTTATTGTGTCAGTTATCCCCAGAAAGACATATACAATGGTGTGCAAAAATTAGAACGAAAAGAAGAAATTAACATACCAGAGGCACAAAAAGGCAAATCGGATTTGTATCCTTTTTAGGAAATTCTTTTCTATTTTCCCATATCCTTATATCTGGAGGAAATTACGGTACAATTTGAATCGATTTGCAGAACTTCTGTACGGCGTTAAAAAAAAGTCTCGTCCTTAATTTTTGCACACCAGTGTGTATGTCTATTATAGCAGGGAGGGGGGAGTAAAGAGGGAAATTTTTTATTGAATATTAACTTACTCTTCCACTAGATTTTTTTTTTTTAAAACAGGGATAAGAATTTTTAACTTTTGATTCTGATGAATACTTACTCTTTTTAACGAAAAAAAAAAAATCATTTAATTCCGCCTCCCCAGAAATTTTCATTCCTCGCTTCCCTCCCCCTTTCATCAAAATTTTCAAGCACACAGTTTAAAATTTTCAAAAAATTGTATCCTCTTTTTAATGTCACTGCAAAGAACAATAAAGGATATGAGTAATCAATAAAAATAAATAAACAATCAATAAGCTTAACACCCCCCCCACCCCCCCCACACACACACATGTGAAATGTATCCTTCTTTGATATGCCCATCTTTAAAACAGAATGTAAAAACTTTAATTTTTTTTTTCATTTTTATTTACAATAAATTAGTAATAAATCATCTAATTTATTAATTAGGTTATTTACAAAAATTTTTATACCCCTCCCCCAAGTCATATAATGTCTTTAAATCTCTAAAAGTTTTAATTTTTTTACTTAAAAAATCTGCTTTGTTTGTTATTTTTTAGTTATAATTAATAAATAACAATAAAATATGGGGATTCAACACACATTTACAAAATTTCTGTCCCGCAACAGGATTTGTTTTGAACAATTGTTGAAAAAAATGTTTTTAAAAACCTGTCGCCAACCTTTTGTTAAAAAGCAATATTCTCTTTTTTACTCAGTAGTTTCAATAAATCAATAAAAAACAGTAATCTGATTTTTTTCTCACTTCAATGAAATTTTCACTCTCTACTTCCACCCCCCTTGCATACAAATTCTAAAATCTTCAAAAAAATTAATTAAAATTCTGCTGTGTTTCTTACTTTCATTTAAAATGAATGAATAGTACTCAGTCATCTAAATTCTATTACGAAAATGTCGCTGCTCAGTTTGTCTCCTAATAAAAGGGGCAATTTCATAACTTTTTATCGAATAATATAATAAGATCATTTTTTTAAATAGATAATCCACCAGGAAGGAAATACACATTTAAAACAAGCGTGAAATTTCATCCCAAGAGAGCATTAAAAATTTCACTTTTTTTTTACCTTCTCTTATTATAAAAAAAACAAATATGTTTTTAAAGCTTGAAGTTATTACTTATCCATATTTAAAATCAATAATTATTAGAAATTGCAAATAATTGCTTGCACTGATAACTACAGATGTAATTACTAAATTAAATATAATTTAATGCAACGCTTGTAAACATCATAAAATAATGAAAATGTTACTCATCAAATCATAAAATTACATTTGTACAACATCTATAGCTATGTATCTGAAGCATCAAATGATCCTTTCATTGCTAACTCTCTCGTCAATTAATTCATCGCTTATAGCTGCATTTTCCCACAAATTTCCACTCAATTTATTTGAAAATAGTATTGCTAGTAAATCTTTTTTAATTTCTGGAGCAGGCTTGTGCATGCTTTGTGTATTCAATTTTTTATAATGCTTTTTAATAAGTTTTATTTTACGAATGTTTTTTCTATTTTAATAAAAAAAGTTAAATATGTATAAAAACCATATAAGTAAATATGCATTAAAGTATCAGTTTAAATTATGTAAATAAATTAATGCATCTATATAGTTCTTGGAAATTTTTCTGTAGAAAATTTCACACGTCTTTTCTGTAGAAAGAGCTGGTGACGACGTTCTACTAACGGAACCACTTGGAACGATACCCAGCCTGCCACTTCTCACTATCATATGTTGGCATGGATACAACCGCAGTACAAGATGAAATATTTTTCCGTGAGCCACCGACCCCGGGGAAAACACGAAACTAAAGAGAATCCAGCATCGATTATATTGAACAAATCTATATAATTCTTGGAAAATATTCTGCATAAAATTTTGCACGTCTTGCATTCAATAATATCTCAAATTTTAATTGCTTAAAAGGCGTACAGCCAACAGAGTGAAAAAGATTTATTCAATTTCATCGATGCTGGTTTCTCTTTAGGTTCGTGTTTGCTCCAGGGTCGATGGCTTAAAGAAAAATATTCCATCTTGTTCTGCGGTTGTAGCCTTGCAAACATATGATAGTGAGAAGTGTCAGGTTGGGTATCGTTTCAACTGGTTCAGTTGGCAGAATATCGGTGCGTTACATCGATGTCCCAGGTTCGAATCTCGGCTTGAACAGTTTTACACTCTGTCGGCCTCACGCCAAATACGTTTAAGCAATATGTACGTATAGACCATTAAAATTTGAAATATTATTCAGTTAATATTAATGCAGTTAAATGTAACTCTAACAGCCCCCCATCCCCACCCCCGATAACAAAAAAGTTATTAATCAGTAATCTTACAGTAAACAGGATGATATGTGAAAACTAAAAGAAAAATATTTATTCAAATTTGTGTGCAAATAAATAAAAAATATTTTTCAAAAAAAATCAGGAAATATGAAAAATTGAATGATGTTTTGAAGTTGATTAAAGTTTTCCTTCCTCCCTATTGGAACAATTTAGTAAAAAAAAGCACAAATGAATTTTCAATATGTATTTTAAATAAGGCTAATCTTCAATATTAGTTTTAAATAAAGAAAAGCATTGGGAAATGAAAACACTGATAAAAAATACCTAAATAAAAACTTGTCACCAGATCTTAAGCCACCCCTCAAAATTAAATATAATTTAAATTGACAGTGTTATGTTAATTAGAAAGTTCAAATCAAGTTCAAAGAAACAATCAATTTTTGGTCAGTGCGAAAACTGGAAACCTCTTAAATCCGACTAAATGTTTGTGGACTAATATCGGCTATATCCAATATCCACCTTCAAACTACTGTTTCTCACAGAATCGCAAAAAATTGGAATATATCACTTGGTACAAGGTTTTAAAAGTTTCATTCTGCATTTTGTGCTATGAAAGTCTGAAAAACTCTGATAAACTTATTTTATAAATCACATTTTATGAACAAAAAACCTTTAAAACTGTGTATTTAAAAAAAATCAGCATGTTAATTAGCGGGTAAATATTGCAAATTTGCCTGAAATTTGCGCCATAACCAGAATCGTTCAAATTTTCCATCTTCATGGAAGCAATTTGAATATAGGTATACTTATAAAACCAAAATATTTACCATTATAAATCTTCAGATATTTCTACTTAGCATAAAATGCCTTTCATTTCGAAATACACAACATCGATTTTCTGATTTTTTGGGCACACGATCGCGATTTGGAACCACTGTGCGATTTATCATACTGTCAATTAAGTTGTCGCATACTGAAATGGGATGCGAGGACCAGACACGGAGTAAACTTTTTTCAAGCTCATACAAGGAATTTGCAGTTGGGCTTAAAGCAACAACGTGCCTGTCAAGATAATTCCAAACATGTTCTATCGTATTAAGGTCAGAAGATCGAGTTCCATTCACTCCCAACCACGAACTGCAAGATAATCTTCAAAAAAGAAGAGATTTTTAAGGTCACGCATTATCCTCCATTAGAATGAAATCGTTACCAATAGTTGTGTCACATGGCGGACATATTTATCAAGGATCTCGTCCCACCATCTCACACCATTCAGAGTTCCTCCACGGAAAACATGTAGGTCAGTGGGACAACCGAGAGCGATTCCTGCAGAAACCATTATTCCACCAACTATGTAACTGTGTCGTTTAGCAATGTCTAATTGGTTACATCTGGTGCGTTGTTCTCTTTAGATCAGCAGACACCCGGAATCTCTCTCTAATGTGAACCTTAACTCATCTGTGAAGAGTATAGAAGACCAGTTTTGTCTGATCCATGAAACATTTTATCTTGCCCAACAGAAACGGGCATTCTCTGTCGTCGGTTTAGTTGGACTCAAACATCTGAACATCTTGTACAGAGATATAGAGTCCAGAATATATAGTGTTGAAATCGGCTATCTTAGTGATTCTTTAAAAAATGCTAAAATATTGGATCCCTAAAATCTCCGCAGCGACATGTGCAGGAGATTTCCCAGAACTCTAAAACTGTTTTGTCAAAACGCTGTAATAATACAATTTTTACATTGAAATTTCAAAATACACCGCAGATGTCGCTGCGTTTTATTTTTATTATTTTTTTTTTATTTCAGCATAATTGCAAATTTAAGGGACACAAATTTTTTGCACTGTTTGTATTGCAGATTTCCATACTAGTTATTCTAGGCTCTGTAATAGAGTCCGGAATCATGAAACCGTCTTTGCGCCGTAGTAACGGATATTTTTGTCACTGATTCAAAAAAAATGATCAGAAACAAGCTGCGCACAGTAGTGTGTGTGTGTGTGTGTGTGTGTATTTTTCGAGCCGAAAAAACTAGAAGAAAGTCTCCCGGAGGTGTTGTAATTCGTGATCGTCCTGAAACAGGTATTCTAGACACAGAATCTACTGATGTAATCTTATTTCACAGTCGTTGGGACGCAGTACGAGACACATTTAGACGTCTAGCAGCATCGGCTTGTGACAATTCGGTTTCTACCCATCCGGTCACCCCCGCTTTCCTGAATCGGGTTAACGACTTCCCCGAGACATTGCAAGACTCTCCTCGGTTTTGCCAACGAAAATGCTAACAACAACTCAAAATAAACAAGGATACACAATACTTGTTTACCAAAGTCAGGTAAATTTGTCAACAAAGCCAGGTAACTTTGATTTTTCCATATTTTCTCTTACTCCTACATAAGTATAAAATTCGTGACTAAGGTTTATTTTTTTACATATATTTGCTTAAAGTTTGATATTATCATACACATGCATAATGAATTTTATTGTTACAGTATACTCTTTTACGTACAAGTAAGTAATTTGGAGTTCCTCGCGGTACAATAATAACAAAGAGGTCTTCAAATGGCACGCCAGTTTTGAAAAATCGAGAAAAGTTAATAAAACGTAAACAAAGTTACCAACAAGAGACTAAAATGTAAAACAAATAGAATTATAAATAAAAAAGAAATTACATTTAACATGACTGAATAGTTTTTCGTCTTTCTTCTTAAGAAAAGAGGACATTCTTTTATTTTACAAGATTTTGGATACACAATTTTATAAATACTGCCGTATGGAAATTTTTTTACAAGAAATCTCTAGGGGTGAATTTCACTACTTTTAAAATGGGCAGGTTATATTTTGCAGATTTTGAATTGGGTGGTGTGTTGAACCCTTGAAAATAGTCCTAGAGGGAACACTGGTATATGACGCTTCGGATCTTGATTCAAATCATGATCTGTATGAAGATGCAAAAAATCGTACACTGAAATAAAATGTCACATTCAGCTAAAGATAAAATATTATTATACAGTGTACTTTGACAAGAAGATTTACCCTGGTCGTATCAATAAAATTGAGAAAGAATGCTGTACAATAAACTTTCTACAAGAAGTAAAGGAAAATGATATGCATGGCCATAAGAAAACAGATAATGTTCTAGTAAAAAACTGGTACGTATTTTTATGGGTCTGTGACTCAAATAAGTAATTCTCCTTTTTCTCATAATATCGCTTTAATTAGGAAGATAAAGACAGACTATCTAATGCAATATAATAATAATAAAATATAAATCATTATATATCTAATATAATAATTTATATTTTTCCTTCAATAAAATTTCAATATAGACATTGTGCTTGCAAAAAAGAAAAAGATTAATTTTCTAAGGGTACAGATTTTAAAATAAAACTATATTAAATAATGGCAAATGTTTATGTATCTTTTTTATTAAAGTGAAAGTAAAACACATAAGAATTATAAGTTGCTGTCCCTTTTAAAATTTAAATCCCAATTTTTATAATAAAGATTAAAGTGTTTTGTTTTTATAATTATATTTTTTATAATAGAATCTTTAAGATGTCAGTTACTGGGGGTTTCACCCTAATAGATTTAAGCATTTTTTTTCATCTAATATCAAATTCTAGTTTTTAAAAATTTTTTTTCTTACTTTTCGGGGGTATTAAAGAATTATCCTTTGTCGATTGGCACTAATTGGATAAAATAAAGAGCTTAAGTTATTAAAAGAATAATGTGTGTCTAAAATTCTTTTCCGTGAGAAAGAAAAAAAGGAGACGGGCATATTAAATTAAAGTTGTAAAAAAGGCACTTGAATAATAACTTCATTTACGTCACAATTTCTTCCCTGTATTGAAAATTTTTTAACTATCTTTAGATAAAAAAATTTAATTTTTTTTTTTTTTTTTTTTTACTCGATTGTCACTTAGAATTTGTATACTAAAATTTTGATTTGTGTTATGAAAAATGCATTTTTTAACCACAAAAAACCTGAGAATATCATTTTCAATTACTTTTATGATATATTACATGTTATATATATATATATTTTAATAATTTGTTACTAAAATGAAACGTTTAGTTGAAACAACACTATGTTTGACCATTTTTAGCTATTTATATTTCAAATTAACGTTACATACAGATGAAAATTTAAGATGAAAATTAATATTTAGAAAATGTTTTATTTAAATTGAATTTTATGTGCACCAGTTCTGTTGTGGTAGACACCGCTTTCTAACGCTTCTTAAAAGATACAAAACTTTAAATAATTTGTTAAGTAAGGGTAACTTCCTTTTATATATTCCCATTAAAGAAAATCATTTCAAACACATAAGTGTTATAAACAGTATTTGCGTTATATTTTATTATGTGTATTTTTATGCAATGTAAAATAAAATTACGCATGCATAGTGTAATTATAAACAGCTCTTAATTATTATAAAGGGTGGTCTTAAAGTCACTGACACATTTAAAAATGTAGTATAAAATCAAGTAATTGTCGTATAGAAGTGCAATTTGTAAAGAAATGTTTCTCAGGATGAAAAGTTTTTTTGAAAGGATTACAAAGAATATTTCCAAACTTCCTTTCCCAGCTTACCTCAAATTGGTAAAAAGAAGTATAAAAGCTCAAGACAATCTTTTACAGAGCATTTATTTTGTTAGCTCTAACAAAATAAATGCTCTGTAAGCAGTTACAGAGCATTATTGCACCCGACTTGCAAAGGGCGTACACATTGAAATATTGTAAACGATTGCATAAAATAAACGCTTTGTAATTACTTATGAAAAAATGAATGATGTGTAACTGATTGTCTGAGTTTTTTATGCTTATTTTATATAAAAATACCTCGAATTACGTCAGCAATTCGCTCCAGGACTAGCGACGTATGCCGAAAACGACGTAAGTTGAGGTATATTTAGATGAGCAAAAAAGGCTAAGTAATCATCAAAATATAATAACATATTCTATTGTATTTAGGGATTATTTTACATAACTTACAATTTATTGTTTTTCTAGCTACCCCGTTCAAGACTTTGAACATGCAAAAAAATCTTGCAGTGACGTTTGAACCTGTTTGTAACAGCAGAAGGAATTTTCTAAGCGTTTTCTAGACATTGCTTCACTTTACTCGTCTCAATCAATATTTTCAAGAACTGTCATACCAACTTCAATAAAGTATAGACCTTCGGTTAATTCTGCAACCGTCATAAATACCCCTTTGCCCCCTGAGCTCAAAATCTTCATCTATTTCTTCGACAGCACATTGTTTCTTTAATTCGATAAGTTCATCGATGGTTAATTCTGGATCAGGGGAATCCATGAGTGCAACATTATCTTCAGCATCAATATCAAATATCAGTTCTCTTCCATTTTCGACGATTTCGACAATTAAGATAAATATAGAATCAGAATTTTCATATGTTTCTTAGTCTTTACCAAAAAAGGACACATTCTTTTCAAAGTATCTATCGTTTTTTGCCGAACTTCACCACCTTTAACCACCATTGTGACTGCGTCTAAGATATTGAATTTCTTCCAAAAGTCTTCAAAAAAGTTCAAAATGCGTCTAAATTAAAGATTTTTTTTTCAAGGCCAGACGACGTAAAGGGGGGTGACGTAAGTCGGGGTACTACTGTGATTAAAGGTACAGCGTAATCTATGGGAGAAGTTTGGAACCAAGTTTTTCAATTTGTTTTAAGGAAAATTTCCACCGTGAGAAGAATTTTAGTCCAAAACGCACTCCCGTATGATAATTACGAAATTTTAAATTAAATTTTAAAATGTGCCAGTGTGAGTTATCTACTCGAGAGATATTGGCTCGGTGGGGCAGTGCCCTCCGCGGGGGTCTTTTTAAGGGAACCTAACCCGTATTTACGCATGGAAAACCAAGGTTCGAAGAAAGCCACGAAAACTCCGAAAGATTTGGCCGATGGGCACGATCGGGTTTGAACCCAGCAACTCCCGTCTTCCAGCTTCGAGAGCAGAACCTCTCGGCCACTGGCGGAGCTAAAATGTGCCAGTGACTTTTCGACCACGCTGTATAATAATAGAATCTGTTCTTATATTCACACAAGATTTCATTTTTTTATACATTTTGAAAGTTTTCTAGAAACACTTTGTCTTCCCCTATAAAAATCAGCTGTTAGTATGATATTTTTTTTCCACTACGGAAAAGTCCCTTTCTTTTGGCATGTTTGGCTTCAAATTAAAAATGTATAGATGGCAGCACCACAGTTTTCTTTCCTCCCACATGTCATTATCAGAGAATTCTTCTCTAGCTTTGTGTCATATGACCAACATTTGTAAGTAATGTTTTTGTTTTGTGAAATGCCCAAGTAAATGCTAATATGTTTAAGATGCTTCCTCGTCAATTAATAGTTGTGTTAATTTTTATTAATTACTTACTAAAATTATAAAAAGTGGTGACGAGCGAAAATAATGTATAATTTAACCGGGAAAAGTTTAACAAAAATGATAATCGTGCTGGTGTCTGTACTTTCTGTAATGGCTGTACTTTCGTTTTCAAAGTTCTACGCTTCTTTGCAATAAATACTTTAATGTGATATTATTAAATCATCATCTTTACGGCGATGGTAAGTGATACTTCATTTTTTTCTCTTTTCTGCCTTCAATGAAGTAAAATGTTTACCCATTTTAAAGAGTGCGATGTAAATGTAGAATCTTTCACAACTTACGTGAAAAGATTAGAAGAAAATTTCGTTCTGCATGACATAACAGAACAGAAAAAAATTCCTGCTCTTTTATCGTTATTAGGACCGAAATTATATAGTTTACTTGCTGATTCATGTGTACCTAATGATTGTGAAAGCTTAACATATAGTGAAATTGATGATATTCTGCTTAACACTTAAGCCCCGCCCCCAATAAATTCATTGAGCGCGTTAAATTTAGAAAATGTTTTAAAAATGAAACTGAATCAATTCAAGATTTTGCTGCTAGATTAAAAAAGGGTACGACCTTTGGTTCATTTACTGGGGATAATCTAAGTGAAATTTTACTGGAACAGTTTCTGCGCGGTCTGTAAAATGAAAGCATTCAGAAAAAATTGATTACGCAAGTTGATGATTTAAATTTCGAAAAAGCTGTTGAGAAAGCTTTAGCTTTAGGGGAGACTAGGGAGGTTTGACCCACTTTTTACAAAATGACTTTTTTTTTTTTTTTTATATTGAACGTAGGATAAAGTTTTATATATCAGTTTATTCGTTATACAATCAGTTATCAAAATAAAATTACTACATAAGTGTAATATATAAGAATTTTGGAAATTCATCGATTTTAAACATGAGAAAATAATGGGTCAAGGCTCCCCACATATGGGAGGGTTGACCCACTATATGAGAGGCTTGACCCACTTTGTTTTATCTATTTTATACTAATATTATAATGAGGTAAAAATTGTTTATTTGTAGGAGGTAAGCTCTGGAACTACCGAACCGATTCCAAAAGTAATGGTATCAAAATGATGGTGTTAGTCCAACTTAGAACATATGCTATATTTTATGTCGGTGCCACTACCTCAAAGAGGGTGCAGGAGCAAAAAATTCTAAAAATGCTATTTTTACGTTACTGAAGGACCTAGCAATATGAAATTTGGAATATTAGTTACTTATAAGATATAAAGGATTTCTAAGAACAGTTCTTAAGCAATTCGAAATTCAATAGGGGTTAAAATGTACAAAAAGCGTTCTAAAAAACGTTCTAAACGGTAGTTTCTACACAATCTCAGGAAATACCAAACCGATTTACAAAATAATGGTGTCAAAATGACGGTGATTGACGGTGATTGACGGTGATAATGAACCCTTGCTCCAACATAGACATGTTTTATGTCGGTACCACTACTCGAAAGGGGGTGCAGGAGCAAAAAACGTTCTAAAAATGCGATTTTTGCGTTACTGAAGGGACTAGAAATAAGAAATTTCAAATATTAGCTACTTAGCTATAAAGGGTTTCTAAGTACAGTTCTTCAACAATTCAAAATTTAAAAGGGGTGAAAATGCGCCAAAAGCGTTCTAAAAAACGTTCTACATGGTGGTTTCTACACAATCTCAGGATATACCAAACGGATATAAAAAATAATAATATCTTCAAAATAATGGTGACAACCCTTTCTCCAACATAGGCCATGTTTTATGTCGGTGCCACTACACCAAAGAGGGGGTGCAGAGAAAAACGTTCTAAATTGCGTTTTTTGCGTTACGGAAGGGCATAGAATCGTAAAATTTGGAATGGTAGTTAGTTAAAAGATATCAATGATCTCTAAGGACATTTCCTAGAAAAAAAACCAAATTTAAAAGGAGGTCAAAATGCGCAAAAAGCGTTGTAAAAAAGTTCTAAATTGCGATTTCTAAGCAATCTCAGGAAGTACTGAACCGATTTCAAATATAATGGTGTAAAAATGATGGTGACAGATCTTTCTCCAAGATAGGCTATATTTTATATCTGTTTCTATTACCCCAGAGGATATGCAGGAGCAAAATGCGCGAAAAGCGTTCTAAAAATGTTCTAAATGCCGAGTTGTCAGCAATATCTCAGGAAGAATCAAACTGATTTCAAACGTAATGGTAGGAAATTGATGCTTACAGCCTTTGCTCTAACATAGACGCTATTTTATGTCGGTATCACTATCACCTAGACGTTTTAGGAGCAAAAAAGCGTTCTAAATTTCGAGTTTTGTGATCGGTAGGGTCTAGCAACTTAAAATTAGGCAAGGTACATATTTATTAGATATAAATGATCTTTAAGAACAATTTCGAAAAAATTGGAAATTTAAAGATGGGTGAAAATGCGCGAAAAACGTTCTAAAAACGTTCTAAATTGCGATTTCTACTCAGTCTCAGAAAATACCAAACTATTTCAAAAGTAATGGTTGGAAATCAGTGATGACAGTCCCTGCTATAACATAGGTTATATTTTATGTTGCTGTCACTACTATCTGAGGGTTGCAAAAGCAAAACATGTTCTAATTTGCGTTTTTTGCACAACTGAGGGGTCTAACACTTTGAAGTATGGCATGGTATTTACTTACAAGATGCAACTTCTTTCTAAGAACAATTGAAAGAAATTTAAAAAGATGAAGTGGGCCAAAAGCGTTATAAAATTACAATTTTTAAGCAAACTTATAAAATACCAAACCGATTAAAAAAGTAATGATGACAAATTTTTGGTGATACAACCTGCTCAAACATAAGCTATATATTATGCTCAAACATAATATGCTTTATATGCTAAAACATAAGCTATATTTGTCTGTGCCACTACTACCAGAGGGTTGCAGGAGCTAAAACCTTCTAAATTGCGATTTCTGTAATACTGAAAAGTCTAGAAACTTCAAATATTGCATGGTAGTTACTTATAAAATATAAATGTCCTCGAGGACTGTCGAAAATAAATTCGAGTTAAAAAAGGGTGAAGCGAAAGAAAGGTGCGAAAAGCATTCTAAAAAGGCCTAAATTACGATTTCTATGCAATTTCAGGGAATATAAACCGATTATAAAAGTAATAGTTGCGAATCAATGGTAACAGTCTCTGATCCTACACAGGCTATATTTTATGCGGATGATTCTACCACCTGGGGTTCACAGGAACAACAAACGTTCTAAAAAAGGCCTTTAAAAGTTTTCTAAAATACGTTTCTGTGGAATATTAGGAAATAACAAACCGATTTCAAAATTAATGTTGGCAAATTAATGGTGACAGTTCCTATTTCAACATAGCCCTTTATGTTGAGAGAGGTGGTAGCACTTGGAATTTGACATGATGGTTAATTTTAAGATGTAAGAAGAGGGTTTCTAAAAAAATCAAAACTTCGAATGAATACTAAAATGAGCGTATTAATTGAGAATAAAAGTTTCAAAATATTTTCTAAATTATCATTTATTTAGTTTTATTTCTTTTAATTAATTTAAGTGTCATTTCTGCCTAATGCAGTATAATAATGAAGTTTAGTCAAACTGTGTTTTAAATAGTAATTTTTGAATTATTCCTAAAAGTAAAAAGTACCTTTTAATAAAAAGAACCTTTTAATAAAATAAAATATTACCATTTAATAAAATAAAATATTACCATTTAATAAAATAAAAATTTAGCTAGTACCTTTTAATGAAAATTAGACACATAAATATCACTTGGCATATTTCAAATATTACGTGAGCAAAGCCGCGGCGTTTGCTAGTATTGAAATATTTGTGAAGAGAAATAAAATCTGTTTAAAAAAGGCAATATTACTTTATGCTACATGCTTTAATTACTATAAAAAATTTTTTAAATATGATGCTTAACCAAACATGTTTATTAGATGTAAATTTCCAACTGGGCGAAAAATGTCCGGACCAGGATTCGAACCCGGGACCTCTTGGCTGAAGCCGCCAGTGCTCTGCCATCTGAGCTATCCCGGACGATTCTGGTCGAACTTTTTCACCCAGCTAACCTTGAAGATTACAGCATCTGGTCTGAACCCTGGTTCAGCTCAACAGAATAAATCTCAGGTAATGGAACTCCAGAAATCGCTGGATACGAAATTACACTATATTAATTTTCACACAATTATTCTAATTGGTAAACAAATGATATTAGATGTAAATTTCCAACTGGGCGAAAAATGTCCGGACCAGGATTCGAACCCGGGACCTCCTGGCTGAAGCCGCCAGTGCTCTGCCATCTGAGCTATCCCGGACGATTCTGGTCAAACTTTTTCACCCAGCTAACCTTGAAGATTACAGCATCTGGTCTGAAACCTGGTTCAGCTCAACAGAATGAATTAATTTATTCAGCAATGAATTATTTAATTCAGCTCAACAGAATGAATTAATTTATTCTGTTGAGCTGAACCAGGTTTCAGACCAGATGCTGTAATCTTCAAGGTTAGCTGGGTGAAAAAGTTCGACCAGAATCGTCCGGGATAGCTCAGATGGCAGAGCACTGGCGGCTTCAGCCAGGAGGTCCCGGGTTCGAATCCTGGTCCGGACATTTTTCGCCCAGTTGGAAATTTACATCTAATATCATTTGTTTACCAATTAGAATAATTGTGTGAAAATTAATATAGTGCAAACCTGTTTAGTCGCAATTGAAAATCAGAGGAGAAATATTTTGTTTTAAATGGAATTTAGTTCGAGCAGGTATAATTGTACAGCAGGGAAAATGAAATTTTAACAGTTAAGACAGTATTCCGTTAGAGACAGGTTTCGTTTTCATAGGGATTCTGTATTATTATGCCCGGAATTCATAGCCATTGTCCCGCTTTTTTTTCTCACTTTTTCCTACTTTTTGTGACCTCGACCTGACAGCTTTAATTTTCACATAGTTTGGCTTCATCTCAGTGTATTCATGCTGATGAAATTTGTCTACGTACCTTCCAAAAATTTTTCGATCAATGTTATGTTCTTTTGCAGCCGCATGTGCGCTTAACTGATCATTATCTTCTTTATCCCTTTCAGTGGCAAAGTACTTTCAGTACTAAAATGTTGAAATAAATGACTGGCACCGGAATTTACAAACAAATTTATTTGGAAATAAGAAAAAAGGATATAGTTCGCCTACATATTAAATGGAAAAGATTTTAGCAAAATTCTGGTGCCGTTGTGGCGTTTGGGAATTAAAATTAAGTGGTTTCATAAGCACACCGCTGCCCCTGAAGGAGTGAGTTAAAACTGGTGCTTTCATACTCTTAGCCCTTTCTAGTCTTTTACACTGTTTCTGTTTACCTATTGCAGTAATATTTAAATGAAAAAGTTCCTATCAACTTTCCCATTTATATTCTTTAAATAGTTTCTTGCAGTGGATAATATAGTAATTTTTTACACCTTCCTTTAATCTAAGCATTTTCTTTTCCATCACCCTATTTTACCGTGACTTTACAGAAAAAATTTACATTATTACCATAAATTACCATTCAAGTTTTATTATGGATAGTGTACAATAAAAAGATTTCATCTGGTCAACCCCCATCACATGGACTGCGTCAAGCCTCCCCACATAGCCCTTTTCTAAAGAATAGCACATTGTTATGTTAAGCCTAACTTACCGTACAATCTTTATGCCTGTAATGAAAGCTCGATATTTCTGCATTACTTAAAACCAACTTACTTAAATTTCTATGATATAGTTTATCTGAAAAAAGCTTACAAAATATTTTTAAAATACACAACTTTTAGGTTGAAAACGCCTCACACCTGATTTTTTCCACACCTATCTTGATTATCTCTATGAAACAAAGACTGTTTTTGGAGAATTCCAGTAACTTTAGTTGACACATAATGATAAATCTCAGAAATTCTTTTAAATATGAAAACTGATGGGTGGGTTAAGCCTCCAGTATGGTCAACCCTCACTAGTCTCTCCTATATAATGTAGATATTGAAATTGCTGAAATTAAGCAGAAAAATTTCAATGTAAATAAAATTTACAATACGAAAATTGTACAAAATAAAAAATTACAAAATTGTTTTAAAAAACAAAATGTCAACAATCATGTAAATAATACAAATTCTGACGTGAATAAAAATAAGTTAAAACGCTTTCGGTGTGGAAATGCCTCACATTTAGCAAATTCATGTCGATTTATTAACGTTATTTTCAACCTTTCTTGGAAAAAGGGCCATTTAAGCAAGGTATGCAAAAGTACAAATTCACAAAAACACGTAAATTCTTTAAATACTGTAAATGTTTTAACTATAAAGTATGTATAGGTTCAAATCCAATTAAGTTGTCTTTTTCCATTGAAAACAAAGTTAGAGTTGACATGGAATTAGATACTTAAAATGGAATTTCTGCTGTACCTTTAAAAAGATTTCTCAGAATTTTTCTTGATTATAATTTTTTTCCCTCCAGATGTTCAGTTAAGAACTGCAACTGGTGAAATTTTCAAACCTTAGTTTATGTTGAAGTAAATGTTACTTATGAAAATAAAATTAAAAAGTTAAAGTTGTATTTTATAAAAGAAGATAATTTTCCATTATTATATGGTTGAGATTGGGTATCTGAATTTATATTTTCCCACATAATTTAAAATCAATATATGTAAATGAAGTTGTAAATTATTCTGATAAATTACAAGGTTTGTGACAGGAATTTCCTGATTTATTTACTGATAAGGCTGGGGAGATTAAAGGTTTACACGCAGAACTTTATCTTGAAAAAGATGCTACACCCATATTTTGCAAAACTAGGATTTGTCACTTATTCACTACGTGCAGCAGTCAATGAAGAATTGCAAAATTTACAAGACAAAGGTATTATTAAACCAGTTACAAACAGCAGGTGGGCAACTCCTATAGTTCTAGTGGTTAAACCTAATGGGAAAATTCGTTTATGTGGTGATTTTAAAGTAACATCAAATAAATTTCTGAAAGTTGAAAAATATCCTTTACCTAAAATAGAAGATATGTTAGCTAGATTAGGTGGTGTTTTACATTTTACAAAAATTGATTTAAATCAAGCTTATATTCAGTTACCTGTAGGTGAAAAATCACAAAAATTATTGACCATTAATACACCAAAGGGATTATACCAATACCTTAAGCTACCCATGGGTCTTTCTAGTTCTCCTTCTATATGGCAAAGAAAAATTGAGCACATTTTAAGAGGAATTGAGGGAGTTACAATTTTTATAGATGATATTAGAGTTACAGGTGAAACAGATGAAATTCATTTACAAAGATTAAAGCAAGTATTGGAAAGATTAAAGGATTATAGCATTAGAATAAATAAAGAAAAATCATTCTTAATGGCAGATGAGATTACTTATTGTGTTTATAAAGTTGTTAAACATGTATTCGTAAAACACAAGATAAAATTTAAGCTATTTTAAATGCTCCAAGACCAGTAAACGTATCTCAGGCCAATACTTTTCTAGGCTTAGTTACATATTATGCTAAATTTATACCAAACTTATCTACTTTTGCAAATCCTTTAAATAATTTGCTTAAGAAGGATCTTAAATTTAATTGGTCTTATATGTGTGAATAAGCATTTAAAAGTATAAACAAAGAAATTACTTCTGACAGGGTTCTTACTCACTTTAATCGTAAGTTACCTTTACTTTTAGCTACTGTAGCTTCTCCTTATGGTGTCCCTGCAGTTCTTTCGCATATGATGCCGTATAACAATGAAAAGCCTACTGGGTTTGTGTCTAGAACTTTGGATAATGCAGAAAAATGGTATAGTGAAGTTGATAAAGAGGCATTAGCTATTATATTTGGTGTGAAGAATTTTTTTCAATATTTGTATGACAACAACTTTACCTTATTTACAGACAGTAAACCTTTAGTGTCTATTTTTTCTCCTTCTAAAAGTATTCCTGTTTTATCGGCGGCTAGAATGCAAAGATACGCAATTTATTTACAAACGTTTCAATATGATATCTGTTCTAAAAAAACTACTGATCATGGAAATGTTGATGCTCTTCAACGACTTCTTTTACGTAGTAAAGTGATTTACCTCAACAATTTAATTCAAATGTTGCAATTGATGAATCTGAAATTCTTCAAATTAATCAACTCTCTATCTTGCCATTAACTTCTAAATCTATTGCTTCAGCAACAAATTCTGATTCCCTGTTACGTCAAATTTTTCATCACCTCATTTTTGTTTCTGAAATTTCTAAAAATTTATTTGTTGGTGGTAAACGTGAAGAATTCACTCTTCAGCATAGTTGTATTTTAAAAGAATGTAGGGTAGTTATCCCTGAAATTCATAGAAACCAAATCTTAAAAGAATTACACGTTGGTCATTTTGGTATAGTTAAAATGAAGTCTTTAGCCCGTAGTTTTGTTTGGTGGCCTGGGATAGACCAAGGTATTGAAGATCTTGCACGAAATTGCACTACTTGTGTAAATTTGAAAAATAATCCTCCCAAAATTGATACACATCATTGGGAATGTCTTACATCTCCATGGCAAAGAATTCGTATTGATTATTGTGTCCTGTTATGTGAAAAATGCTTCATTTAGTGGTTGATGTCCATAGCAAATGACCAGAAGTTTTTATTGTTCCTAGTACAACTTCAGAAAATACAATTACTTGTCTCTCTTCACTTTTTGCACGATACGGTTTTCCAATTTCTTTAGTATCAGATAATGCTAAACAGTTTACATCTGAAGAATTTGAAACATTTTTGAAAAATCATGGTGTAAAACATAAATTCAGTGCTCCATACCATCCAGTTACAAATGGAGAGGCAGAGAGATATGTGCAAATTCTCAAACGTGGGTTAAAAGTCTTAGCTTCCGAACCTGGTACTTTACAAATGAAATTAAATAGCTTCCTTTTACAATATAGGAAGATGCCTCATGTTAAACGGGGAGAGTCCTGCCTCTCTATTTCTAAAACGTCATATAAGAAAAAAAATAGATTTGATAGTGCCAAATGTTACAAATTTCGTTCATAATAAACAAGATGCAAAAAAGTCCAAAATTAATCAGAAAGTAGCTGTAAGAAATTTTACTTCAGAAGTCAAGTGAAAAATTGGTCGAATAATAGCAAGAGAAGGAAAATTACATTATAGAGTTCAAGTTGGTTCGAATATTTGGAAAAGGCGTTTGATCAAATAACAAATGTATGTTCAGAGATTTCTTTAGTTAATGATCCAAATTCTGAAGAAAGTGATACAGGAAATTTCAGAAGTGACTATGCAAATGTGAAACAAGATGATTCTCCACCAGTAAAGCCTAGTATCACAGATCTGCAACCAGTTGATTCTCATGAGCCAAATACTCCAGGTCCTACACAAACTGACTTCCATCCTGATTCTTCAAGTCGTAAATCAACTGACTCTGAGTCAATAGTTCAATAGTTTCCACTAGTTCAATAGTTGATGCTGCTGAGCTTGTATAATCTAATTCTGCTTCTTCTCCACATGTACTGAGAAGATCCAGTAGGTACAGAAGAGATCCTGAAAGAGTAAAATATTAAGTGGGGGAGGGCTGTCATGTTTGTACTTCAATTTAAAATGTATAGATGGCAGCACCATAATTTTCTTTCCTCCCATTTGTCATTATCAGAGAGTTGATAATGATTGATTGGGTCAATCATTATCAGCTTTAGGTCAATCATTATCAGCACAAAGCTTCTCCAGCTTTGTGCCATGTGGCCGACGTTTGTAAGTGATGTTCTTGTATTGTGAAATGTTCAAGTAAATGTCTATATGTTTACGATGCTTACTCGTCAATTAATAGTTGTGTTAATTATTATTAATTACTTACTAAAAATATAAAACTTTTTAAAATACGTTCGCTAATTGTTGATATGTAATTTAATTATTATAACTACTTCTGATCACACAATTGTTTTAAATTTCTTAATAGCTTTTTTCTAAAAACAGTTATCATGGACTCTCTATGTGATTTTCCGATCAAATTTTTGGATCATGTTAACTTGTTTTATACCTCGCAAAATAAAATTAGCCCAAAATATTTTTTCCACCCAAATTATTTGACCACTGAAAGGCATTCTGTACATTTCTTCCCTACTAAATATATTTCTGTGTCAAGAATAGGAACATGATTAACGCAAACAATTTCGCTGAGATGTTAGAAATGTATATACAGGGTGCAATATGTTATCTATCGCCGACCTTTAATTTATCAACCGTTGGTCGTAGACATATAGTTCCAATTACAAAAACAGAAAGCCTATCAGCGGCCATCAACCAAATCAATCATTTATACAGGGTGCAATATGTTATCTATCGCCTATTCGGTCAACAGGTCCTTGGATATGGTGGTCCAGTAGAGTGGCAACCGCGTTCGCCGGACTTGACACCGATGGACTTCTACCTTTAAGGTCACATCAAGGCATAGGTCTATGAGACTGACACCACTTCTCTGGTTTATCTGAAGCAGCGCATCACCCTTGATTGTCGAACAGTTTACACACCTGCTGAGCTGTAACGTGTCCAGGACTCAGTACAGTCACGCATTCAATTGTGCATTGTCAATAATGGAGAACACTATGAGA
Source organism: Maratus speciosus (assembly GCA_963932465.1). Classification (NCBI taxonomy): domain Eukaryota; kingdom Metazoa; phylum Arthropoda; class Arachnida; order Araneae; family Salticidae; genus Maratus; species Maratus speciosus. The sequence continues at coordinate 178,577,658 of OZ010792.1, forward strand.
AGCATCTCTAGTAGATTCCGTTTTGACATATTCATTTTTTATAGTAGACCGTTTTCTGATATTATAATAAATTGATATTTATTTTTCAGTTTAATTTCAATATTTCATTCTTCGCTTTGTATACGACCCCTAAAAGTCAGCTCAAATTTTTAACTGAAATAATCCTCTTTGGTGATACGCCAATTTGGCAATACCGGCTAAAGGTAGTTTCGCCGTAAAAAGGACATTGCACCCTGATTTCGATCTCGAATTACTTTAATTAATCTTTTAACTGATCCCCCATTGAAAGACAAAATAATGCGAAAAAATCTCAAACTTTGAAATTTATTAACTCTGTCAATTTTTGTAGTACAGATGTCAATCTTTTTGTTATATCTGTTATGATATGTGTAAACTTTTACTAAATATAACTATAGGGACTGGGGGAACGTATAAAAAGTTAGATTTCGTAATTTTTGTAAAATTGATTTTTTATTTTAAATAATGCCACAACATAAATATTTACCTCATTTGAAACGTTTTGTAAATGGAACTATATGTCTACGACCAATGGTTGAGAAATTAAAGGTCGGCGATAGATAACATATTGCACCCTGTATAAATGATTGATTTGGTTGATGGCCGCTGATAGGCTTTCTGTATTTTTCTTCATTTTAAAATATACTTTTTGTGTCCAGAATATGAATAATGGAAATAACAGTAAACGTCATAAATGTTCAATAAGAAGCTAAGGATACACTAATTAATATATAAACTATTAAAAATGAGATATTATAAACTCTCAAATAACGTATTGCCCATGTTCGCATGACAAAAAATGGGACTATATTAGTTACAGGTTACAGTTAGACATTTCAAACGTGCATAAAATATAAACATTAGATGTACTCACTGGATAGCGCCACTGCATTTTTTTCAATCATGCAATTGGTCAAGACTCAACAAATTGTCTCACACAAAGAAAGCTTTCTTCTCGAGACTTTTAATCATATTAACATTACTTTTAATCATATTAACATTATATTTTGTCCCGAGGACGAGTGCAGAAGCAGAACGAAACATAGATTTTATCATTAAATTTAATTAATAAAAAGGTTCTTGTTTATGTGTACCATTGGGAAAGTTTATGTGATTTTAACGAACACATTTTTATTTATTATGACAATTCGTTAAAATCTCTCAAAAAATTATCATCTTCAGTAAAATCGCAGCTATCACTTTTTTCAAAAATCTACAAATCTTCTTGAAATATCAAGTCTTCGATCTTTATATTTCTTTGGCCGAATATACGATATTTATTTCTTATGTAGTCATACCATCTACTTCGTTTACTACAATATACGAACGATGTTGAATACATACTTGAAGTATACCATGTTTCCAAGTCTCTTTCGCTTTCTGTAAATGAGACTTTTGTATTATTATCCGTTTCTGTCAAAACAGTCAATTGCTTTTTAGCATACTTATTTTGATATTTATGTCTGTTCTTTTAAACTGCTCGTGCATCGTCAAATTAGTTTTAGATAACTGCTCTGGACGTGATGGTTGGAAGAATCTCCAATTTCGATGCATTAATAATTCAAATTATGATGTCACATTATTTGCTCGTTAAATTCTGTTGTCCTGCAATATGACATCTTTATCTTCGCCTTTTGTTTAAAAAAATGAATTTTTTATTAGCTGCATAGTTCAGTCACTTTGTAATTTGCTCTTGGAAAGTGAGGAATGTAATATGATGCATAATGTCCTATGCATAGAAAAAATTTAAAATGAAATCAGGATTAAAGCTAGTCCTCAACTGCGTATAAGCAAGTCTAATATTACATGTGTCGCATACATAGACCTCATTACTATAATGACAGCTTGCTCTATTACATGGTTAACTAGCTTCACTCCATCATATCTAAATTATTAATCTGGCATAAATATATCTTGTATTTTATTTAAAAGAAATCTCATGCACTTTTTTTCATGGTATATCAGGAATATCTGTATTCTTTATAATTTGTTCAAGGAATTTGCCAAATTGATTAGCTTTTTCTGGCTTTCTCTTTTGTATTTTTAACAAACATGCATCTTGATACATATTTTTAAACTTCTCTAATTTATATGTGAATAATGAGTTAAAAGATCTCAGAAATTTGTAACATATATATGCTATATCTGTATATCATGGGAAATAAAATATACACGACATTTAACCCATTCGCGGTTAAGCTGTGTCCATTTTTTTGGTTCGGAGATGGTTTCACAGGGAGAAGCTTTGTGTGTTTATAAATGGTTAAAGATTTAGTTTTCAAAACGTTTAGCAATGTATCTGCGAAAACTGCTTTCCCCCTCCAGTATTTCCTAGCAAACAATAACCTACTGAAAGCCTTTGTGTGTACTTCCAAAGGACAGGCCTTCCCACATTCATGATTGATTACCACCCCTACCCCTGAACTAATCCCTTTTCAAAGAACGAATTCTGCTAAAGAGGTAAGTTTCTGTTAGCAGTGAAATAAGCAAAGGAAATATTTTTCTGAGACGATTTTTAAAAGTTTAACGATTTTTAAAAGTTTTTTTTTTCGGGGTGCGCGGGGGGGGGGGGGAGAGAGGGGCGAATATCCCGCATACTCCTACCCCCTTAGCGAGGGTCCTGGATGTATGGAATATACTTCCTCCTGCATTTTACTGGAGTAAAATTGTGAAAATTGAATTAATAAATTAAAATTCAATTGAATTATAATTGATATAAAATTCAATTAGAAAATGCCTGTTTTAAAATCTCATTTTTCTCCCTCATATCAAGAAAATATATACATGTAATTCCAAACCGGTCGGGGTGGGGAGATTAGAACACACTACACACACACACATTTTGTTGCGCTTATGCATATAGTGCTAGGAGCACGACCGCGGGAGGGATACATATTTAAGTTTCTGTGCAATGATGTAAAGGTATTTCTGTGGGAAAAAAAGCCGCATGATTATTTGTACGCTATACTTCAGTTTTAAAATTATAACTCAATATACACTGGTGTCCAAAATTAAGGACCAGTCACAAAATGCTAATTTTTAAGTAAGCGAATACTCAAAAAGAAATAATATAATTTAAATAATTACTATCTCTACAGCACAACTAGTCCATATAGCATCTCATTCATGTCACACATGATCACAAATGTCACAGTCACTACGGTGAAACAAAAAATACGAAATTCCACAAGTCTCATTATGAGTTTCAAATGATCCCTATATGTGACTTCACTGAGACGTCAATGTGACTGCTGCTTTGTGACGAGTCACCAGGTGACTTTACAATGTAGTTACATTGTGACTCTGATGTGACTGTCATTTTTAGACTTAATTTCAAAGTCATCATGAACGTGGCATTATGATAAGTCACCAAATAATATCACATTATAGTCACATGGGGACTTTTCACAAAAGAGCAGAATGGTGACTTCACAGTAGTCTCTCTGTCACCTGAAAGTCATCATGTGACTTTAATGTGACATTATTTGGATACTTATCACAACGTAGCTTTCTCGATTACTTTGAAATTGTGTCTGCAGATGACAGTCACATGAGAATCACAATGTAACTACATTGTAAAGTCACATCGTGACTCGTCACAAAGCAGCAGTCACAGTGACGTCTCAGTGGAGTGACATATAGTGATCATTTGAGACTCATAATGAGATGTACGGAATTTCATATTTTTCTGCTTCACCGTAGTGACTGGGACACTTGTGACCATGTGTGACTTGAATGAAATGTTATATGGACTAGCTGTGCTGTAGAGATAGTAATTATTCGAATTATATTATTTCCATTTGGGTATTCGCGTATTTGTAATTGGTCCTTAATTTTGGACACCAGTGTATTCTTACACGTTTGTATAAATATAAATTATGAATCTAGAAAGAAGTCGCCATTAAAAGCTATTTCTATAATTCAGCATTTTCGCCATATATATTATTAAATTTTGATTTGTTAAAAATTGATGAATTTGTTAAATCATGGATCAAATGTTATAATTTGCCATTTTGACGAATACAGATAAAAATGCCGAAGGTCAAAAAGTCAATGGTAAAAAGGCAGCAGAAAAAATAGTTGTAATATTTATAAACGAGTGCAATCGGAATTATTTAAAAGATAAATACGTTAAGATCGAAAGAACTCTTTAAAACACCATTTCGTTAGTCTTGCTGCTGTTTTCAAAGTAGTTCTCTGCGCCTGATGAAGAAAGACTAGTTCGTTCGAAGAACTTTGCGCTTCTATTAAAATATTTATGGTGTTTTAAAAAATTGTTTTTATCTTATCATTAGACACCAACGTATTTAATTATTTAATAAATACATTACTCCACAGTTTTAAGTAAAGCATGTGCTAAGCACATTGAAAGTAACATGTACATATCATTATACTAAAGCATACAAATAAATAGGTATTGTGTATTGAAGATGTATTCGCTCATTGGACATGTCCGCTATTTGTTAGGGAGTCCCTGCAAGTTATGAGTGGGGTTGGTTGGTTGGTTGTATTTTTCAATTATCTGCACGAGGGATATAGGCCCAGGGGGGAGTGCCCTTCGTGGGGGCCTAAGGGAACCTAACCCGCATTAACGCTTGGAAATCCAAGGTTCGAAGAAAACCACGAAAACTCCGAACGATTAGGCTGACGAGCGCGATTGGGCTCGAACCCAGCACCTCCCGTCTACCAGCTTCGAGAGCAGAACCTCTCAGCCACTGGTGGGGCTATGATTGGGGAAGGTGAGGGGGGCTTCAGTTTTCAAAAGAAAATACAAACTGTAGATTCTTCCAACTCGCTACATCTATCGCTAATGTATAAGGACAGCAACTTACATGTATTTATAGAAACTTTGACCAATAGTTGCTTGAGGGGAATGAGAAGATGTGATACATGAAATTAACAAAAGCAAAATTTTACATACAGATCTTTTGAAGAAGCTGAAAAAAAAATCAAATTTGAAATGTTCGCATTATTTACAAAGTACGGGTTGAGGGAGGGGGTGGGGGAGCAGAGTTAAGGCGGTTAACAGAAAATGTGCCTCAGTTTTTTTTAAAGATTTGGTACAAGAAAACATAATTTAAGCAACGCGCAGTCAGTGCTCGAAATATTCCGGAGCAAACCGGAATGATATTCTGATTCGTGGAATTATGACAAATATTGTTCCGGTTCGTGATTGATATTTCCGCTCCAACGTTCATCCGAAAAAAAAAATGGGTGGAATGTTCGGCGATACACTTAACATCACTGTGATAAACACCACACACCACCCATACCACGGCCATGAAGCTATTGTGATAGTTCCTCACCAAATGAACGGCTCACGACACAAATGAGTATTAAATTTTAGTGACCAAATAAATGTGATAGACCACACATCTAAGCTTTTTAAATGTCATCTTTAACGAAGATGGAAGCAGATAAAATTTAGGCCGTACTGGAAACAGTATCGTAGCAATTTAAAAATCATATGGGGGAGGGGGGGGTGCTCAAATAGTTTTTAACTCAGTATGCTCAAAATAACTAAGAAACTGAGAAAACCAATTAATGATAAAGCACCTTATTAATAAGTAATTATATAGATTAATTAATTATTTAATTTCATTCACAATTAAAAATGTGTATGCGAAATATTTCAAAGTAAACATTATGGAATAAATTAAATTTTACAATTCTGTGAAATATGACAGTAGAGTTCGAAAGAAATATTTCTATAAAAAAGAAACAAAATGCACTTGCAAATTTTGCCATCATAACACAAAGTAGTGCGCTTCGCTGACTGTGTTCAAAATAGATTCGGCATCTACTTGTATTTCTCCGCAATTGTTTTTTCCGCGATTCTTTGTGAAAATTCGTGTTTTTCGCGATCCTTTGACGAAATTTGCGTTTTTTCAATCATCTGACGAAATTCGCGTTTTTTAGAAATCCTTTGACGAAGTATGCGTGTTTTCGCAATTCTTTAACGAAATTAGAGATTTTTTTTCGTTATTCTTTGACGAAATTGGGGATTTTTTTCTGCGAACGATTGACAAAATTCATTTTTTTTCTTCGACCACTTGTCGAAATTTGCGATATATTTTATGTCTAAATTTTCGGACTAATGGCCGATTTTTTTAAATTTTCGGAACCGAAAGCCTTAAATTGTCGGAAAATTCGGAACAGAACTCCTGACTTTATTTCAAATGGAGGAGGGGGGGGGGGCTTGAGCCCCCTGAGCCCGCCCCTTTCCTACGCCACTGCCGGAGACAATATGTAGCTTATTGCGTTATCTGTAACTTTTTTTCTTTATTATTTAGAATCTTGAATGCATTTTAAAAATTGCCTTTGCATGGTTAGAATTGAAATTGTCTATGCTTTCAAAAAAAGAAAAAAAAAATTAGAAAACAGGAATTTTGCTTTTTCAGGGTATAGTGTTGGACCCGATGAAAAAAATAATATATTTATATAAATAAAGATACAATAGAGTCCCGCTTACCGAGTTAATATGGCCTAAGCTAACCTCGGATAAGCAAAAAACTCGGATTAACCGGATTTACACAAATCGTCAGCCACTAAAGAGATGAAATGTAAAATTTCACTTAATTCATTAATTAGTTCTAGTTTTTTTCAATCGAACTTATACCTTTGGAATAGATAATTTTCGAATTGAATATTTCCAACTGAGCGAAAAATGCCCAGGCCGGGAATCGAACCCAGATCCTTGGCTTACAAGGCCAATGCTTTTCCGTTTAAGCTAACTGGGCCGACAACCAGCCAGCATATTTCGCTCAGATAACCTTATTGGTAGGAACATCTGGTCTGTCATGTAGACAGCTCAACAGAATAAACCGCTTTACCAGTCAGTTTGACTGTGTTAAAATAATAGATAATTTTCGTCTGATGGACAGATGGCTTCCATTGTTATGAAATAACTATTATAAATGAAGTGTTAGGTGAAGATGAAAGAGCAGTCGTAAAAACTCTGATTTTCTGGCCAGAATGGAGAAAAAATGGTAAAAAAAATTATGGACATTTTTTTTTCCTATTCTGATCAGAAAATCAGAGTTCTAACTTTTTATGGCTGCACTTTCATCTTTACCTAACACTTCATTTATAATAGCTGTTTTGTAATAACGAAAACCATCAGTCCATCAGAACAAAATAACTCGGTTAAAGCGAAAACCCGGTTAAGCGGAACTCTACTGTAGTACAAAACATATTTCAGTTGTAAGACTTAAAACACACGCTTTTATTTTATATAAAAGGACGTCATTCGCATCCTCTGAAGAATTCTTCATTTACCATGTTAACAACTTCTATAGAAAAGTATTCATATGACGTCACTAACGCTAAATAATACACACCCCACCCCCCAAAAAAACAGAAACTTGACCAAAAAAAAAATCGGCTATCTAATGATTCACATGGCTTCATTTGTTTGTAATATAGATAATTAAATTAAATTTAGTTTATAATAGCTCCATGTTTTATCAGAAATCATTCATTTTTTTTTTCAAATTACACTTATTTTAATCATTTTTTTTTTCAGTTTTTATGAGAAAATGGCAACAAAAAGATATAATTGCTATTTTTCCACTATTATTCCTTGATTTTCGACAGAAATGGAATACTTGAGTTGCCAAAATTAAACAAATGGTGGAAAAAACCTAAAAAAAAATTAATAATTTAAAAATAAATGGGGATGCAGTTTTCAAACAAATTGCAATACAATGTACATTTTTTTCGAATACGACGGTATAAAAAGTGAAAATGTGCGATGCTTAGAAATTTAAAAAATGCAGTAGTGTATTTAACAGTACAATGATACATCTGCTTTGTTTTACGGCTAGCTTATACAACGCAACATTATTTTTTGGAGACGACATAAAATAAACTGAGAGGAAGAAATAGCATTCCGGGGCTAAAAATAAGCCAACAATAATTTTGAAATGGTGTTCCTTTTCGTGAAATTTTCCGGTCCTGCATGAAGCAAAAATAAAAATGTTTTTCCAAAGGTGCTTTGATATAAAATTTGGAATCTAAAACTTATTGGTTAGAATTGTTTGGGGTAAGAAAATGTGGATGTTCAGCAAAGCAATGGAAAATTTCCAGATAAAATTAAAGGGTAATTTGTAAATATAAAAGCATGACACTTGCAGGGATGACCATATATATAATTTAAAATCAAGTAGATTTTTGTTTTTTCTATTTTTCAAGATATGAATTACATTTTAAGTTATAAGTGGTCGTTTTCCTATTATGACTTTTGTTGGGCTGTCGAGTACAAAAAATCGATTTTAATCGCCAATTTTGACAGCATTTTCTAAAAATTATTTATCGAAAAATAGAAAAAAATGTTCAACTTAATTCTTTCTGAATAAGAGCACCTGCCAATTTCATGTGTTTACGAAAAGACATGAATTCAGGAATATGTCAAAAAATAGTCACTTTAGATTCCAACATGATTGAAAAGATTGAGAAGTGCGATTTCTGTCTGGGCAAATGGGTCATTTGCCCAAACAACCATAATTTAAGGTCCCAAACTTAGAAGCAGTTACAGTTTTAATAGGTATACTTTTTTCTTTTTTACTTTATTCAAAAGTATACTTAAGAACCATATCTTAAAAAAAAAATCATATCTCCATTATTAAATTTGTTTTAATTATACTGTTGTGTGTTGGGGGGGGGGGGGGGGGTGTAAATTAATAGTTAATTTTTCGTGGTTAAACTATTGATTTTTCCAGAATTTGAACATTAAAAAAAAGGGTTTTGATTAATCACTGTTAGAAGTTCTGTGGTTATCCTCCCCTCCCCCCCCCCGGCCAAGTCTGCATTGATAATGTAGACTTTTATCCCAGGTTTTCCGGCAAAACAAAATTTTGGTGGAGGTACTACTTCAGCTGTTTTGCCAATCTTACACCAGTTTCTTACATCCTCTATATCAGGGATGGCGAACCTATGGCACGCGTGCCAAACTTGGCATGCGATACAATATTTTCGGCACAGCGGTGAAATCCTAAAACGAAATAGAATTAAGTTAAACAAAATACGCAAACTTTTACGATCTGGGCTTTCCTTTCTTTTTATTATATTAGAAAGCAACTAATTGAATTTATAAATTATTTCAGTGTCGGCTCAATAAGTTATCAAATTTAGAGAAGGTTTGTAGCATATCAAAATAAAAATATCACGCATTAGAAGCAAAATTCCTAGTCATGAAACTAAAGCGACTTGGTATAAAATATATAATCTTCACAATTGTTCGCTCTATTTATTCCTGAGGGTCATTATTTTAGGAAATGATACGAAAATCTTAAATACTAGAAACCCAAACCACTTGTTAGATAACCCGAATTCAGCTAGCATCCTATTAAAAGTGAGTAGGTTGAACACCGTATTAATATTTGGCATAACCGACATCGCATTCTGCCTTTTATTACTTTAAGATATATGTTAGTCTAGATATTAGATGTATATTGCTCCATATTTTTAAATCCCAATGAATAAAAATCTAGAAATTTTTATCTACTAAATTACTTTTTGGTGCTTGGCACGTCATGGTCATGTAAAACCTTTTTTGAAAGAAAATGGGCACGGGGATGTAAAAAGGTTCGCCGACCCTGCTCTATATCATCCTCACCCTCAGAATCCGATGAAGGGGATAAAAATGCTTCATCTGAAGAGTCAATCAAACTTTCTTCTTCTGAATCAGAATGCATTTTATAGCGATATCACGATATTATTATTATTATTTCTTTAGTTAAGAGAAAAAAGATTTTTTCCAACGTTATAGCTGGAAACAATTTTGTGCATTCATAAACCGTGTAAAAACTGAACTATTGTGAAAGTAATACTGACTCGTTTTTTTCTCAATAATTTCTCTTCAGTGCAATAGCTAATCTGAAAAAAGGCATTCTTAGAAGATCTCTTCCCTGTTTACCTCCCTTATTTATTTTGTCACGGATGGGGCCTCCTGAGAAGTTTATTGCTTTGCGGTATAGTACCTTTCAAAATGTCAGTTCTATGGAACAAAGTGTCACTATGTTTTAAACACTACCCCCACTTTTGTTTTTTGAGGGTGGTTTTTTAGTCAGATGCAGGTTATTTTATGAAAGAATTACCGCTTTCCTACTAAAAGAGCTACCCTAGATTGGTATTTTAGTATTGTTTGGTATATAGTATCATTTGACTATTTGATCGTTGCAATTTCAATCTGTGTTAATACCATGATTTTAAAATTTTCTCCCACAGGTGAATTATAGTAATAACACCATTTTAATCACTTTATATGTGAATTTCTCTAAAAAAACATGTACCGTAAAGTACCGAAAGTAAGCCCCCTTTAGCAGACAAGATATTTTAATGATTATAGGAGGGGCTTATAATTGGAACTGTAGAAATTGAAAGAATGGGGGAAAAGGCAGGCCAGGGGCGGGGGGGTGCGGTATATTTGGAATTTATGAAATTTCACTGGATCTTTACAATTTTCAAAATAAAATCAGATCAAATTAATATTGTTTGGTTTTAATATCCTCTCCCGTAGGAGCTAAATAGTTTCCATTAATAAAAATAATAAATTAATAAAACAAACTCGTATAAAATAATTAAATTAGATATCAAAGAAATATGAACAGAAATTATAAAACTTAAACTCTATATAAATATTATTTATTAAATCTTAGTGCATAAAAATGAAGGAAAAGATTAATAGTACACTTCGAAAAAAATATTCTTTTCAAAGGTATTGTAGCGTGCATAGCGAAGTATGCCATTCAATGATATTTCATAAGATATATTCATTAGGGAGATATGGAAACAAAAAACTTAAAGAATTTCCAGTAAAAAACTTGAAGATGAGGTCTTATAAATGGCACTTTTTCAAAAAAGGAATAATTAACATATATGAGGAGGGCCGTTTTCGGACTTTCGGTATTTCGGCCGCTTACTTTCGGTACTTTACGATATATATACACGGTATAGTTTTAAAGTTACACTAAAATTTGAATAAAATTTGAGCAGCAATTATAAATTAGAAAATATTTTTAAAGTGTAATATTAATTTGGGTTTTTGATATTTTAATTATTATTACACAGCAAAAGTGATGCAAGTAAGAAAAAAGAAATTAAAAAAACGCTTTTAAGTATTCAGTATTATAGTTAAATGAAAAAACATTGAAATACTTTTTAAAAAGAAAAGAAAACAAAAAAATAAATAAATAAAAAGAAAAGAACGCATGTATTCATTTAAACAATAAATGCAACATTGCAAATTTTTTGAAATACTAATAATTATTATAATGGAATATAATCTTATGGCAAAGAATGATAAAATAAAATAAGTAAACACTGATATTCTATGAATTTTTCTAATTCCACACAAAAAACTATAACTCTTGTACTGTATATATTCTATGAATTCACCATAGTATCTGTTTTGAAATATAATGCTATTCTTATCCATTTACAGAAAACGTAATTCTCTAAGGCATTTTTCAACCAAATCTCTAAAAGCATTCGACTACAATAAACTACTTGACAAATAGTCCACGCCTATTATGTAGTGGAAAGAAGGAGTGGTTGATAAACGCCTTCTTTAACTCCCAGTCTCCAACAATGGGGGGGAAGCACAAACGCGTATACGCGACGGTGACCATTTAGAGATAACAAATGCCGACCGTCTATACGCGTTCATAACGCTTTTAAAGCAGATATTTCTGGGCGCGTATAAGCGGCCGTAACCCTTTAGAAGCACTTTATTTTGACCGCGGATACGCGTCTGTGACCACCGAAGGGTTAAAAATATATATGCCATTTAAAATTTAAAAACGGTGTTAAAAACTTCTCGACGGATTCGGACAAAACAACTTGGTTATTCTGATGGGATTTCAAGAATAAACAGTCCAGGGCTCGAATTCCAACTTGATGAAAATGGAGGGGAAACATGAAAGTGAAATAAGGACAAAAGAAAGAAGCACGGGGAAATTCTAACCACTGATGCCATTTGTGGAATAAGAGGAAGAAAAGGAGGGGGCCGAAAAATGAAAACCATAACAATAATTAAACTGAAAAATATGAGGAGGATGTTCAATAGGCTTCAATATATTTAACTAAATAATGGGAATGCTAAAAGACACGTTATCATTGCAGAAGTCATTCTGTCACGTGATTATCTTAAGCGACTCTCTAACTAATAAATATGCAGATCAGGAGCCTCAACGTCAGCTCTGAGAGTCATTGTTTTTAAACACAATTTGGTAATATTCAATTTCCTGCAAACCGCAATTTGAAGTTTTGAAATTACTTAATTATTTATAAGAATAAAAAAATACGAAGTTTTCAGATATTACAAGCGTTAAATTAAAAACGTTGCTATGTAAGGATATTTTGAAATTTTCATGAGCAACTAATTCTGGTATTTTTTTAGATAATAAAGTAGATATCTTCGGGAGGGCGGAGCCCCCCTGAGCCCCCCATGGTCTCATTAAATTTACATATATAAATTTTTATTGATTGCGCTAATGGTTATTGTAAATTTTAGATTTCTTTTACACTTCCTAGCCTTATTTTTCAATACCTGTGGACAGAAAATGATTTACACTGAGCCAGTTATATTAAAAGTTTAGGTTTTATGAACGAAAATGAAATTTACTTTTAAAAATAAATTAATTTTCATTCATATTTTCTGAAATGAGGCGTCATTAAGAAGTAACGCTCGTCAAAAAATATTTTTTCAGACAATCTATTTAATGCTTGGTTTTTAAGAAAGAAAATATTTATTTCCGGATACAATGACGTCATTTTTGACAGAGATAATTTTGCGATGCATAATTTTGACATTTACTATCTATTTGCTTTTCAAAAGTTTTTTTTTTTTTTTTCTCATTGAAATTTTCGATTAAAAATTAAACATTTTTGTTAGCCGTGTGCAGACGATAAAACGTGGTAATTATTTTTTAATAATAAGAATTAATATCAAAACACAAGGCCCTTTTATTTCAACCTCAAAGCGCATTTATTTTATTTTTTATATATGAGGTCAAATTCACCTTCTTTTCGTATTTTTGTTTTATTTCCAATATGAAGACGTATTCATGTCTAATTTTTATTTCATTTTCCTCTACCACATGAAAATCTTTCAAATCAAAATTAACTGTTTGGGATAAATTATTGACTGACTAATAACTGATTTTCTTGGCAACGGTTAAAAAAAAAAAAAAAAAAAAAAAAAAAAAAAAAAAAAAAGATTTCTAAATTTCATAGCAAAATGCCTATTTATGGGGTCTCTGTGGCTGAATGGTCAAAGCACTACTCTGCTAATCGGTTGCGAGCGTAAGAGTTTGTGGGTTCGATTCCCGCTGGTTCCATTTCACACAGTCTTTGTGTGGAATTCCCAGGGTGTATTTCTCTTGTGCAGTAATATTTCCTTGTGCTATCTTGTCTCCGACTTATAAGCGGGCTCTCATGTCAAGCACACAAGTCGTATGTTTGTTATTCAATAAATAAATAAATAAATGTCAATTTATTCCTTATGAAAATAATGAACTTTTTGAAAGAAAAATATTTGAACAAAATAAATCGAACACAACCTTTCTTTATTTCTGGAGTAAATTCCATCTATATGTAAAGACGCAAAAGGCATTAATTCATCCCTTTTGACGTTGATTTGACTCCAAACAATTATACATACTTTCACATTTATGATATTTTTAGGTGTAGATCCGTTGCTAGGTAAGAGTTAAAGAAAATTAAAACAATGAAGTATGTGCATTTAAAAAACGAAAATTTGTAAAAGAAAATATTTGATATTATTGGAATATCTGTATTCATTATAATTTGTTCAAGGAATTTACCGAATTGATTTGCTTTTTCTGGCTTTCTCTTTTGTATTTTTAACAAACATGCATCTTGATACACATTTTTAAACTTCTCTATTTTATATGTGAATAAGGAGTTAAAAGAACTCAGAAATTTGTAACATATATATGCTATATCTGTATATCATGGGAAATAAAATATACATGACATTTAAAAATATATATGCCATTTAAAATTTAAAAACGGTGTTAAAAACTTCCCGACAGATTCGGATAAAGCACTTGGTTATTCTGATGGGATTTCAAGAATGAACAGTTCAGGGCTCGAATTCCAACTTGATGAAAATGGAGGGGAAACATGAAAGAGAAATAAGTACAAAAGACATATATAAAATCCCTCCATAAGTTATACACCGAATTTAAAAACTCTGACAAATGTATATACAAAATTTCAAACTAATATGAATAATGCATGGTTCTAATGAGGAACTTTCATTATCCATAATTTCCATTTAAATCCTTGAATCATATGAGCAATTTCCTTTCAACAAATAAAAATGAAAAAATCGTCTAAATTACTATAAAAAAGCATTATTGCGCAAAATAAAATATTCTATATTTTCCGAACGAATGAACCAAATATAGCAAAAAACTATACATCTAACTCCGGGTACTTCACCTACATACCCACTTAATTTCAAGCTTATCGGATGCTTTTTGCGGCAGTTATCGGGGAACAGACAGACAGAGAGCTTCGAAATGGCTATGAAGGCGGGCGATAATTCTGGGATTGCTGAAATCAATCCTAATAATGTTGTTATATCCTAGGTGTTGTATGTCTATTAAATTTAATGTCGCTTTGATAAACTTTTAACCTCTCGAAAAGTCTTCTTTTCGCCAAACCTATATAGTGAATTTTCGATTTATGGTTTAAGATGTGAGGAATCTCATAGACTTTCGAAAACTGGCCAAGTGGGACTATGTACAATTTAGCAGAAAGTGAAATGAGAAAGTTGTGATGGGGAGAAGCAATAAGATTGAATTTTAACAGTGACCCCTTTAAAAGAAGTCCATGAGATCCGTCTCATCTTTTGATTTTTTTTTTTTTTTTTTTTTTTTTTTGGAATTCTGATATATACTGTAACTGCGATAACTTGACTGCTCCGACTACTCGACATTTATTACCTATCTAGTTTTAACTTCAACAAGGAAGGAACTCGCTTCGGAACACATTTTGGCAGAAACCCGCATAATAGAATCAAAACACTGTTTCAAGCACTAGCGTCGTGAAGGAAATTTTCATCTTGTTATTAATAAACTTTATAATATACTTATTACTTAAAAGGTGACAAAAACATATAAAAATATTATTTAATGTAACCCGAGATCTTTTGAACATACACTCGTTAATTTTCAAAGGGATAAAAGATGATTGACTGAATAGAAATACATGTTAAAAACAAAAAGAAAAATAGTACGCATGCGCAAGCGGAGTTCAGTTCATTTCTTTGTAGAGGGGTGAAAAGATCAGTTCATATTATCAGGAGGTCGTGAAATATTTAGGATATTGTACCAAATTGCGGGAATATTATAGGAAAGGACGTCGTTACAAACATTATCTCTTCTAAGTAAAATTTCAATGGATTCACGGATTATTGATGAGTAGTGGTTAGACATTGAAATGATAATTTTAGCTTTCTCGAAGTTTATCTTAATATTTTCTGTTTGGTGCAATCTGGATAAAGCTGTATTTGGTTTGTTAAACTTGATATCAGAAATGTGCTCTTTTAATCTTTCCTTAAATTTTCGACATGTCATAGCAATATAAAATAAATTCTTATAAGTATCTTATAAGATCCTTTTAAGTAGTTATAAATATATTATAAAGTTTACCCGCATAATAACTTTAAACTACTTATCACAAATATTGTTTAAAAATTGTTTCGTTAATTGATGAAGACTATAATTAAAACTCGTTATTTGTTTCAATAATCCAGCTAAACTTTCTATGCTACTCAAAATCACTTATTTTGTAATCAAGAAACACCTTCCTATCTTATTTTTTATAAGTTATTACGTGTCTCTACATCTAGTAATAAATCAGATTATTTAAAAAGTCTTTCAATGTCTTTACATTTCTAATATTTAATATATATCTCATAATGCATCAACTTTACTTATTATACATATTTTAAAATCCTATTATAACAAATGACTTTTTAAATAAAGTATGGAAAATTGCAAATCTGTACATTCACTTAAATCCATGTGCATTTATACCGTGCGTTATCAAATAACCGTAGTTCTATTCATAGCACTACTTAAAAAATAGTCTTTGTAGTAAATTTCTCTTCCTATCTTTCTATAAGTGTTCGGCAAAGATGTTTCTTTTATAAGTGGTACAGAGATAATAAATATTAGTTTTCAATGATAGCCCTGCATATATATTTAAGAGTAGCATTATTTAAAGATACCCTATCGTATTAATTTAACTGCATATATGCCTTTACTATATATTGTACCTATTAAAATCAATGCTTCTTAATATAATATATTGAATAATAAATCGAAAGTATAACATAACTATGGTCTAAAAAATGCTATTGACTTGTCATGTCAACTTTTTTATTTACAAACTTTATACTTAAATAGATATATATTTTTCTTCTCCTTCAAAATAGTGAGAATAGCAGTTTTACTTTCAAATTTACTAATATGCATGTACTAAAACACACGGTTTATTCCAAAGTAAATTAAAAATCTGAAATGCAATTAAAATTTGACATTGCCTAGAGCGAAATAAATGAATTCTATTAAAGGATAATTGAGTTCCGTTTTCGCATACATGGATTGAATATCTATTGTAAATTACAAGAAGAGAATCTGTTTTTGATACAAATTTAAATTAAACGTGTTGGATCGGTGAAATAATTAAACATCTGTGAATGATAATTGTAAATGTCTAAAATAAGGTGACTTTCACTGTTTTCTTTGGACATTTTTTTTATTTCATAGTTTTAAATTACAAATTAAATTTACCGTTATGCGTTATAAGAATATAAATTTGCTTATGGAAGAAGAAATTGAAACTGAAAGTATTAATTAAAGCTAAATCGTAAACTTGGATTACTTTTTATTAGAGAGATTTTAAATATTCTATTAAGAGATATTTCTCTTTATATACAAAAATAATCTCCATAGACTGAGGATAGTACTGTCATATTTGTTTATGGAAATAAGTACATGCAACCAGGATCCATTCTTCGAAAGAATAATCGTTACTACCCATTGTAGGTTTAAATTAAAACTGATTTTTTTTTTAATTTTCTGCATCACATATACTGTTAGAATTCATAGTACTCACCGACCAATGGGAGAATAAATAAGCCATGTAATATTAATAATTTATATGTTACATCCCGTGAGTAAACGATATAGTTAGTTAATCATTTCATGCGTTGATCTTCAAATATATGATTAATCTTATTTCATAAATCAGGAAAATAGGCATCAGCTATCGCTATTGTGGTGAATACAGCGACCAAATCACATCCACTACAGTCGCAGAAGCTGACAGTTTGGACATATCACGTGTGTACGAAGTCGATAGATTATTATTCTGATTGCTTACTGTTTCATATTTAATTAATAGTTTCGTGTAAGCAGATTAACACATATTGTAGGTAGATGCAAAGACACGTACGTGACAAAAAAATACGTACCGGCTGGTTTAATACGAACGCAACTTTTTTTTTCAATTTTAAACATTAATCGACAGTTAGGCTTCAAACGAACCAGTTGTGTGTTGATAACATGCGAAGAAAGTTGTATTCCGTGCTGAAAAATTTAGGTAAGTTTAAATTTTTCATTTTTGATATAATATTTTAAATTTTCATTTGATCGTTGAGATGATATACTGAAAATGTCTACAAATCGAAAAATTCAGCGAAGAACGGTGACTCTTTAGCTTCTAAATGCCTTGTAATCCGCCTCGATTGTATTTCTTAAACTTTCAGTTGGCCGGTTGAACTTAACGGGTGCTTCACTGCGAATTTTTACTCCAATCAATGGGGCAAAGACACACGCAGAGCAATGCTTTTAAAAAATTCCAGTTTCTTGCGAAAGTGTAATTTCACAGCATAAAATTGGTGGTGATACTGAGTGAAGTTCTAATATAATATTTTATTCTTCCACCAAAAAAATTTAGAGCAATGTATTCGTTCAAAATCAAAATTTATGCAAAGTGCATGGCTTTGCGCCCGCCTACTCTATATGATCAGCATATTATAAATTTTTTTATGCATGCTTATCTTCAGATATAGAATTGATCTTATTTACACTGCAAATAGAGGCGTCTTAAATTCAGACACATATGTGGTTGAAAAAGTAATTAAGACACTTAAGTGTCTGAATATGAAATTTCAGACATCACAGATGTCTGAAATTAAGACAAAGTGTCTTACTATATAATCATGGCATAAACACTGCAAACTGGAATGTCTTAAAACGGAGAAGACATTTTCAGACATTTTAAAGTGTCTTAATTTTTAAGACGCGTGTATGCATCTGAATTTAAGACATTTCAAACGTCGGAATCGCAGACATATTTGATCAACAGCCATTTTTTTAAAGCATTATTGCACTTTAAAAAAATATCTGTTAAAATATGGAAATTATACTGCTACTGTACGTATTTTTAGGTAAATCTTCTTGGTTAAATTCCAGAAATCCTCCCCCTTTATTTATTTATGTATATTTAGTATTTACAATTTTCCCTTTAAAAAAAATAAAATATAATCAATCTTTCAAGGAATAATTCACACATTTCAACTACCATCCAAAGTCACATACATTACATGATGTATTTATTTAAATTAAACCAGGACCAAAATAAGAGGGAGGGCAGAGGTGGCGTCTGCCCGGGCGCCATAATGAAAAACGAAGAGGGCGCAAAATGAAAATTTTGTTTATTATTTGCTTCAAAAAATGCCATTAACTACCTTCTATTAGATAGATAATGTTCAGCCTCTAGATAATGTTTTATACAGGGTCGAATCTAGGGGGGGGGGGGGGCAGAGGGGGCATGTGCACCGGGAGACAGAACGAAGGAGCGCCAAATGAAGATTTTTTTTGTCGATTTTTCTCACGTCTATGTTTAGCACGGTATTGTTAAATTCATCCTGTCTGGGATATGCCAAAACATAGCAGAATCTAAGGATGATATGACATAAGGATCCTGTATAAAGCAGAATTTTTTTCGATTCCATTTTCAAGATTTCATTGAATCAATATTTGACAAAATATATTACATAGATATTAGATTATAAAACATTAGATATTTTATGATTACATATTTTAAATTTTAAAATAAGCCGGCTATTAGAAAATTAGTAAAATCCTCTTTGTAAATATATTTTGTGGAGGAGTGGGGGCACAAAAATCCATGTTTGCCCTGATTGCAAAAAAGGATAGTTTCGGCCCTGATTTTATAGTTAAAATGATAATGTATTATTTGTCGATAGCAGAATCCTGTCTTAAATGAAAAATTAATATATTTATACAACACTGATTAACCATTGTGTCTTAAAAAAGGACACCTAATTTTAATTCCAAAACTGACAAACGGCAACAAGAATATTTAACTAAAATTTTCCTATTATAATGTACATGAAAATAAGCAAAAAAATAAAAGGATGTTCAGGCCATAACTCGCTTTAAAATAAATTTAAAAATGCTAAAAGTATGAGAAAGTAAAAAAAAATCTATGTAAAAAAAAAAAAAAAAAAAAGTTTAAACAAATTAAAATAACATAAAAAAGAAACTTACCAGCAGAACGTAGAATTCCAACGTGACTCATTTATTACGCCATTTGTAAACAAAATAGTTACTGTTGCCAAAATCCAAAAGCTGAATGCTGTTTTTTTATTCATACATTACTATGCCAAGCTGGATTTAGATTGCTACAATGAAGTTTAATGCAATAGAAGGCGAAAGCAAAACATCCATTTAAATGGATACCAGGTCTCAGGAGGATATACTGTACAGTCCTGGAAAAAAAGTAAACACTCCCTACTAACAAATTATCGTAGAAGAAAGTTACTGGTACCGAACGATTGGAAATAAAGTCTACTTTTAAATGATGTATATAAAATTTACTTAAGGGGCCATCTACATATTAAAACAAACCCAAACTTTATTTTTTTTCAATGGCAATACCCAATTTTAAGATATTTCAAATCTTTGGTTCAAACTAGCCTAGACACCAAATTTCAAGTCATTTGAATGATAAGTTTTTTAATTATAAACATTCCAAATTTAGTGCTTTTAATGTTAAATTACATTTCCATATTTTTATTAATAGCTCCTGAAATTATACTCCGAATGTACTAATTTTTTGTGTAGCAATAATACTAAAATACCCAAACATAGATACGTTGAATTTGCAATTTTTATAATTTTATGATAAGAATTATGAATTATGAAATTAATATTAAAAAAAATTATGAATTGCAGCCTACAATTTTTTTTATAGTTTTAGATTTATTATTTCCGGCTTTATGGAAATCCAAAATTTCACATTTTTATTCCAAGTAGTTTTCAAATAATGCTTTAAAAAAGGCAGAATGATGGCTTAAGGGAAAGTCTATTATAGAAGTGATTAGATATTTTGAAATTTCGCATGCTATCCCGTAATCTAACAGTCTTCATTATATGCTTTAGTGGCGCTTTAGGTGCCTTGATCAAGAACGGGGCTCTCTCGGTCAACAATCGAGTACCGAATTTCAATTTAGATCCAGCCCCTAAAATAAGCTCGTTTTAAAATAATTAATTTCTTGGAAACTTATCGTACGAATTGCACAAAAAAAAATTCTAGATTAATTCAAGGGTGTAGAGTTCATTTATGCTGTCAGAATTGTGTACTGCGATTGAAAAAAAATAAAGTTATAATTCGTTTTAGTGTGTAAATGGCCCCCTAAGCAAATTTCATATGTAGACTTTATTACCAATCGTGTGGTACCAGTAACTGTCTTCTACGATAATTTTGTGCAGAGTTAGTAAGGGGTGTTTACTTTTTTTTTTCAACGACTGTACTTTTTCTAAAATGTTACCATATCTTTTACTCTTGTATAATAAAAGAAGGCGGTTTTCAATGAAAAAATTATAAACTTAGCATTTTAAATAATCGTGAGTATAGAAGAAATCTATGTTGTGAAATTAACATATCAGATATTTTGAAAACCAAAATCCCAAATTGAAAGAAAAGTAAATATGTATATGTTACAAAATACGTACATTAAATTGGATTCGGTTATATCTTTGCATTTTGAAATATGAATGTCAGAAAAAAACCATCTGTGAGTTAGGATATGATATCGAATCCATTTTTAATAAATCCTTAGAGTTACAAGATTTAATATAGAAGTTTGAGATGTTATTTCTTTTTCTATTTGAAATATGCCTAACACATAAGACAATCGACATTTTTGAAATAGTTTCGTATGTTTATTAAAAGAGGTTTCATAAAATTATTTTAAAATAATAAATAAAAATATTAATATGCTCATTTTATTTTTCTTCAATTTTATAGATTTTTAAACCTGGAAAACTCGCATTTTCTTTTCCTTCTTGTTTAACAAAATGTATTAAATGAAATATTAATTTCGTAAAATATTGTTAACTATTTAAAAAAAAATAATTAAAAAGTGTTTAATCACGCAAATTTTGACTTTTATAAAGCAATAAATGATATTTAATATGCATAGGAAAAACTTATATTAGGAAACGAAAAATGTGTCAAAACATATTTTTGTACAAATATCTAAAGTTGTAAATAAATATTACCTCTGATACTTTTTTTTAAGAATTGAAACATGTTGCCTATTAAATTGAATTGCATAATACATTAAACTTATATTTAAGTTAAGGATTAGGCTATAGTTACAGTCAAAATGTTTTCAAAATAGAAATGCGAAACAGACTACAATTTCACGGTTTACAGCAAACTCGGTTTTACGCTGGTCTAAAGTGAGAAAAAGAAGGTGGTAAAAAAGGGGGGGTAGCATTTAAAATAAGTAATCAAACGACGGAAATTTTTGAATAGGATGAAAGCATTTACTTAAAGCCTAAATTACGACGGAAAAACATTTTTCGCTCTTGTGATTAACGTTGTCTGAAACTGTTTTCAGCTTTACATCAAACGTAAAGCTTTATCGCAAATGTTGCAAATGCTAACGTAACGCGTAAATGTTTGACTTTTGGTAGAATTTAGAAAAATGCTGGTTATTTTAATTAATTCTCCCTGAAAGTACCTAATAGTAAAATATCTTGATGATCATGGAATTAACAATTTAATGTCCACTAATTATCACAAATTTAAGTTCTTTTAAAACTCCCCAAGTTTTCAGTAGAAAACAACTATTTTTTAAAGAGAATTACATAAGTATAATGGAAAAGACACCATTTGTCATATGTTATAAACCTTTTATACTAGTACTCCTCTAAAAGTACCAAATAGTAAGATATCTAGAGATCACGGAATTTAACAATTTCATGGCTCCTAAACTTTACAAACTTTAGCTTTTCGAGAATTTTTGCATCTACCAGTAAAAGCAAGTTTTTTTTTTATAAGTGATTAGAGTAGTATACTGTAAAAGAAATTGTTTACTATGTATTAGCAGAAGCCTAAATTAGTACTCCCATAACAGTACCAAATTGAAAGTTTTCTCGAGGATCATACAGTTCATCAGTTTAATGGCTCCTGCAATTTACAATCGTATTAAGATTTTTCAAAGCACCAGTAAACATAACTTTTTATAAAGATTTTTAGATTACTATTATGGAATGAAAACACTTTGTTGTGAATTTTGGGGGTTTTATGTATTCTCTTATGATTAGAGTTTTTTTTTTTTTTTTTTTTTTTTTTTTTTTAATCTGTGAATATAAGATTACAGGAGAGTATTTCCCGAAATTGGGAAAATAATATGTAATAAAAAATGTATATTTTCTGCATTACAGTTAATGAAATATAATGCAATTGTTTTTACAAGAACTTACACAACTCACAAGAACTTTACAAGAACTCACAGTTACATTATTTTATATGCTTGCCCCTACTCTAAGAAAAATGCAGCATACATATAAAAATAAAGAATTTATTTTAAAAACCTGTCTAAACAACAAAGGATGTTTGATGATTTAATGTTTTTTATAAAGAATGAATGCTTCAAGTAACTCATTTTAAAGTACAGATGTTTGTTTAGACATTACTTTTGATAAATAAAAGTAAAAAAAGTGTAGTTTAATTCCATGAATGTTTTACAATTAGCCAATTACAATAGACGCTTCATTATTTTCTTGTTTATAACTATAATTTTGTGCTATTTATTCTAAATTTTTAATACGTATGTATTGTTTAATATTAGGATAGAACGACTATACAAGTAAGTAACACTACAAGTACCCCGGCAATTAGAAAGTTCAGCAATAACTTTCCCGTTTTGAGAGAGTGGGTGTTTTAGCAGAAACAATAATTATTTTTAAAATATATTTTTTTAAGAGTTTAAGGAATGGAGAGGCTGGTTTAAGAAAAGTAAGGTAAATAAAAGGTAATATTGGCAAGAGAATATTGTGAGAACTGGATAAGCTGTAAATTTAAATAGAGTAATATGTATAATAGAAGGGTTCTATCCTCTCTCTTAAAACGAATGAGTGGATTTGGTTGCTCAAAAATGAGTTCTAATTTATTGGATCGTGAATGAGTTGATTTTTAAATGTTTAGCTCAACTTGATTTCAGCTGTTATTTTTCTATTGTGCTCAAGGAGAGCTAAAATTAAACAACTCAACTTGATAAAAATTCACTCATTACCGAGCCGTTCTTTGCGATTCGTTCGTCTCGTCTCGTCTCGCCGTCGCGTATGTCCTCACAAGATGGCGAATGTAAACACGAAGTTAAAGAAGTTTACTTAATGATGAAACATTGAGGAAGAGGATGGACCTGTTTTACTCGGTAAGTTTTATAAAAGCATTTAATTTATACTTAGTTTTTAGTGGAATTGTATGTACTGATTTTATTTTAATCTTGAAGCACGTGGTAACGGATTTCGTATACACACTAACTTAATTTACACACATACTGTGCCTCCCTAGCATATAAAGCTTTAAAATTTTGAAAAAATTCTCCTGCATTTCTTAATTTGCTGTAAAAATAAATAACTAAAGATTCCTGCATATGCTCAGCGTCACTGCCGGCAGCTTATTTTAGAAATGCTTCTATATTTTAAAATTGTTCTGCCCTTTTATTTTTTACTTATTTATTTTCGTTTAAAATGTCCTGTTTATTACTTTGTTGATAAATAAATAAATAAGCTGATCATAGCGTCATGTAAAACCAAGGGGGGATGAGGGGAGGTGAAAATAATAAAAGTTTTCTTTTTCGATTGACAAACTTTATGTCAGATATAACAGTACTAAGTATTTTGTGAAAGTAATTTTTCAGATGAATCATATCAACCAAAAATATGTTTTATAATTTGTAGTAAATAATTTTGTGAAAAATTACAAGAATTTCGAAAGAATTGTTTCCATCTCTATAATAGGTAGATGTGCCAGTAATGGACAGCCCTTGATGTTTTAGGTTAAAAAAAAAAAAAAAAAAAAAAAAAAAAGATAAATATTTATCTTTAATTATTTATTTTATAATCCCCCCTTGCACTGGGTTATTGTTGACACTTTTAATCAAACCCATCAAGAAGCAGAAAATGTTTTAAAGTTTCGCTGTTTTTCTGTGAAAATCTTAATGAAGAGGTTAAGAAATGGCTTTGTTTAATTAATTTATATATTTTTTATTTTCTTGCAATATTTGAATGTTTTTGTTTGAGTAGCAATAGAAAACTTAGAATTTTATGTACTAACGGCCATTTACAAAATTTCATTTATTTTTAAGATTTTAAGACCTGTCTGTGTTCATTACTGGAACACTTAATTAGTCAATTTCCAGTAAAGGACACCCCATGTAAGCATTGCTAAAAATGCAATTTCAGTAACATTCATAATGCATTTAAAATCCTTTGACTTAACTGAAAACTTAAGTAATCAATTTTTAATTTTTAAATTGCACTTACCAGAATGTAATAACACTAAAATTTTTATAAATAACTGCTTTTAAGTTATTTTATTGATTGATAAAATTTTAATATTTTATGCTTTTTTTATATATACCTTGCATATTTTATAATCTGGCAATCAAATCAGCCAGGAAGCAGAAAATATTGTTTAAGAGCACAGTCAAAGAGGGGCTCATAGGGCTTAATCCCTCTCCGTTTAAATAAAAACAATTAAGTTACAGAAGCTATTAAAAATCTATTTTCTGTCTTAAATGTTTCCTTGTTCACCTCTGAGCCCCCCGCCACACACACACACACAAAGTAATACTATTAATGAAAGTTATAGATAATATTCATGAAACAAGTAAATCTGCAGATCAGTGGCCTCAAACATCAGTTCTACAGTTTTATTTTGAAATTATTTTATTTAGTGTTTAAAATATTCAACTCAAATTATCATTTCTTTCATATTTGTAATATTAATTATTATAAATGATACATCAAGTAGTCTCCGGAAGAATAATTGCTAAAAATAGTGAGACTAAACACTAATATTCCAAAACTTTTTTTTAATTATACCTTTTAAATTCCCGTTTCAATAATTTGATAGCTGTAATTGCCTGATATTTAGTATTTTAAGCTATCCATCTAAAATAATTAAAACATCGATCTTCTTATAATTACAATAACTGATGGAAACAGTAAATGATTATCACAAATATTTTATTAATAACTGGTATCCTAATTGTTAAATTTATTTGAAAATAACTATTTTGTTTCATTCTATGTATTCATTAAATTCTGTTTCTAAGTACAGTCATAAAAACAATTATATTTATTACTTTTTATGGGTTGTCCTGTCCATTACTGGGCCAGAGGTTGTCCACTGTCTTTTGGGTGTTTTGATACATTTCTGTTATTTAAAATTAAATTTTGGTTCATATTGGGAAATGAGACTGTCAGAAGGGTTATTTAAACTTGGTAAAAACAAACTAGCTAGATATATACTGGGCTTAGCAGTCATTTTGTTTTTCAGAAAGTAGAACAAAGTGTTTTTAGTGAATGAAAACCTCTTTCCAGAAAAATATACTACAGGAAGAATTTGTTATGTATTGTGAAAGTGATTCGGAATTGAACTGTATTTACCATTTTGTGATCAATAAATTAGCTGTTGAGTTATAAGCATTTTTGATCTTAAAAAATAAACTGTTTGGATTTTAAAGAAGGATTTTTCTAATAGAAAACTCAAAAAATGAGTAAATTTATTTATTCAAAAAAATTTTATAGCATTTCTTGTCACATGGGGTAAAATAGGTATAAGAATATCTTTTTCACTATGTTGGCCTTTGCGCCTTTTAAGCAATTACTTTGAAATTTGATTTTCATTTGAAGTATATGTATAAGCCATCTTTTTTATGCTAGTTGAGGTCAAGATATGAATGTATGAAAATTGATCAAAATTGAAAGACTTTTGAGAGCAAATTGTTATTGATCCTGTGTTTAAAACTGAAATTGTGCTTTGTTATATGAAATTAGGCTATAAATTAGTTGCGAACATCTGTTAATCCGCACTTCGCTTTAGAATGCGCTTGTAACCATTAAAAGCGTTATAAATCAAGCGAATGTAAACATTAAAAATCGCTGGTAACCGACAATTTTTGAAAAATCACATTAAATCAAAGTACCATATTTCCGGCCATAAATTAAATTAAAACATATGTTCTAACTTTATTAAACTGGGTGGATTAAGGGTGTATTCGAAAAAATATTTTTCCACCCTCAACAGCTCAAAATTTTCTGGGACATTTTCAGACTCATTTTTAAAAGTAACAACATGGAACTTGCTGGGGTGATTTTTGAAGAGATGCATAAGAGGCCGTGTGATTTCATTTTTCGCTCAATTCATTAGAATTTGATTTTTAAACAATTATTTTCTCTGTATGACCATTTTTTTCATTCCCAGA
The DNA here is from genome assembly GCA_963932465.1 of Maratus speciosus. Taxonomy (NCBI): domain Eukaryota; kingdom Metazoa; phylum Arthropoda; class Arachnida; order Araneae; family Salticidae; genus Maratus; species Maratus speciosus. The sequence continues at coordinate 178,604,533 of OZ010792.1, forward strand.
TCTCCCGCTTCCGAAAATTCGGTTCAAAACGCCCACTTTGACAATATTTTCTGCATTTATCAAAAAATCGAAAAGCACGGCGCATTATGTAGTTTCTAAATAAGAGAATTTCCCAGTTTGAGGCGTTTGAAAGCAAAAATGAATCAGAAAAACAGCAGTTTGGATCTGAATACACCCTTATAACAGGATAAACAGTAAAAAGAGTCGAAGCAATCCAAGGAAGTTAAACCTTTAAAGTATATAACTTTTCATTTTTGCTTTTGGCGGCAATACAGCACTCGGGAGGAGCACGGCGTTTTTTGCAGACAGTTTTACATTTTATCTAAGTCTGCTGATGTGGAGGCATCCCAAATTGTCAGGAAGTCTATCTCAACCAAGCTGTACCAGTCGTTGCCATATACATATTTTGTACATAAATTTTCTTTCACTTATAGCTAGTTAACTTTATAAATTGCTTTTGATTTAAAATATTTTTCAGTTAACTTAATTTCTCATTTTTTCCTACAGATACTCATGCTGATATCTATCTGCTTTTGAGCTGCATTAAATTAAAAAAAAAAACAACTTTTAAAATGAAACACTGTTAGAAACATGATTCAGAGCATGGACGTAAATTGATGTGGGGAAAATTAAGAACAGTTTGGGGGGGGGGGGGGATAGGATTTGTGTGTACTTGTATCTTATTTCTATTAGTTTCATAAGAGATTTTATTTGTCAAGAAAAAAATGTAAACAAAGTGAAAGAGACAGTTTTTTGTCTTCCCTCCTCGCCCCAGTTTACATATGATTCAGAGGATGAAGGTACAAAACTTTTAAATGGTCTATACATTAATTATAATGTAATTCAACTTTAACCAGCATATACCCATTTTACCCCGAACTCAGATAAAATGGGTAATTATGTTGAATTTAGACCTAAAGTACATAATGTAAAAAATATTGAACAAAAACATGATAATATTTCATAATGTTTCTGCTATGAAACATTAAAATAAAAAAAAAGCTTTTTTTATACCCATTTTACCCCGGGTGACCCTAACTAAAGTTCCACTTTCCTAATGTCCCCAATAGCAGAATTTTCGATGTCCATCTGCAGCAAACCAAAATTTATCTGCAACCTAACAATACTGAAACAAGCTACTATCTTAAATACTTATAGTGACCCATAAAATAAACAGAAATTGCATTTCACATAGAAAATTAATAAGAAATACAAAAACTCTTAAAGTAAATTTTTGGTGAATTTTTTTAAGCACAATATTGTTTTTAAGCTGGTAGATTAATCTGCAAGGTCTAAAATAACCTGCATCGCTGCTGCCGTGCTGCACAGTTTCTGCTACGGAGCTAACACCTAACTTCGAGTTGTCAGATTAAGCAGCATACACCGAGGAGGAGGGAGAAATTACATCCATCCTAACTCAATTTTAGTTCTTGCATATAAACCCCACCCACCTCACTCCTTTGGAAGCATGACATTGTCATGACAAAAGTTTTTTGGAGGTACCTCATAAAAACATCAAAAAATTTCTGTGTCCCCAACACTAAACCACCCAGAAGTGAAAAACTTGTCATGTGATCAAAAACCCTTATAACTCAACAGGTAATTTATTGATCACAAAATGGTAAATACAGTTCAATTCTGAATCTCTTCCATAGTCGAGCTTTCCAATTTTATATCTTTCTGTTAAAAAATGAATTTGAAAATGTGTCAATGTTTTGTACTTGTTGAGTAGTGATGTAGAGATGGACCACACTCGAGTGCTATTCCTATGAGGAGGTTTTTGGCTGATCTCATTTGCATTTTTTTTCTTTTTTTGTGGCATTGTATAGCTGATTTGATCTTCAGTGCCCCTTGTTTACTTTAATTTTAATCGCAGGTTTTTTTTTTTTAAGACAATACTTTTACTTTTGGAACAGATTCTAAAAGTAAAAGTAATTTCTCTAAAAAAAAAAAAAAAAAAATTCTGCAATCAAAATTGAAAAAGTAAACGAGTGCCATGAGGATCAAGCTCAGATGTCCACCCCCCCCCCCCAAAAAAAAAAAAAAAAATTATATGTATACATACATATATATATATATATTCAAAATGCAAATAAGAATAGCATTAACCCGCGAGTATCTTCACATAATGGGGTAGGGAAAAAAAATACAAAGTTTGTCAAAAGTTAAAAAGCACTAATTTCATTAAAACGCGAATATTGCCAGAGAATTATAAAAAAAAAAAAAACTCAAATTTCACTAAAGAATCATGAAAAAAATATGAATTTTGTCAAAGAATCTTGTGGTTGGGGGGGGGGGGAGGGGATAATGTTTTTGCAGTAAAAAGTCTTTTTATTCTAGTCAATACTGTGTTCGCTAAAATTTCTGGTATTTTTTATGATGTACCCCCTCCCCCGACTGATCAATTTAGCCATAATTTCACATAATCTAAAAAAAAATTAATAAATGAAAATGATTTGAGAAATATATCATACAGCAGTAAAATTTTAAAACATTTTACTTTTTCATATCATCAGGCAGAAACTAATTTCATTAAGTGGCAGGAACTAATAATTCACACATGTATTTGATATGTAAACAATTCAGTTAAAAATTAAAACTGAAGATTATGAGTGTTGTTCAAAGTAGCAAGTTAGGTTTAATGATGTACCGAATAGTGATTTGGCCAAATACTGAATATTCAGCTAGCCGAATAGTAACTGTTTGGCCAAATACCTTTTTATATTTCAAAGTTTAAAGGTATTAAAATGTCATTTTTTAAAACAACTTTACATAATATTTAATAAAACCAATTACATATACATAGTAAATTTCATATTGGGAAAAAAACTTGCTTTGTGTTTATTTAAAGGATGACCTTTTTTTTAATTAATAAAATTTTAAATTTAATGGTTTCTTCTATGAATTAACATTTGTTAAAACAATCGATAATTATTTTTGTTGTAGGTTGAGTAAACTCTGTTTTTGGTTCAGGTTGATTTGAGGCTGAGTTTGAATTCCTGCAAGTTGGGTTCGGGTTAAACCCAAAATTTCAAAAGTTAGTTTGGTATATTTTTTAAGTTTAAAAACTATCCCTGTTATAATAAACATAGATATTTGTGTACGTGCTGTTTTCTAAAGAGACTTCCATTTTTTATGTAACCCTTTGGAAAAATTTGTGTTTTTTCTGCAACCAGACTTCTATAAAACCAAAAACTTTCTGTGCACATAAATATTGGGTCAAAAACTATCTGCAAATTAATTTAATGTTTAATAACGTAAAATACCGTGTTATGTTATTTTAACGATATGGATTAGAAACAGTAGTTTTAAAGTAATTACCATTTATATTTAAAAATAAAAATATTAATCAAAGAATAATTATTTTGGTTAAAAAAAAAATAAAGCTAAAAATCCATGATAAGCAGGGCAGAAATAATGTGACATTGCTACTGAAACAACTAAATCACATTTTGTAGGGAGAGGTCCATTCATGGGTATCATCATTAAAGAGACCGGTGAGTTTTTACCGTGGCCCTTTGACAAAAATCATTTTTTTCTGTGGCCGTTTGACGAAATTCTTTTTTTTTTTTTTTTTTTTTTTTTTTTTTTTCTGTGATCATTTTACGAAATTCACATTTTATCTGCGATCCTTTCATGAAATCAGTTTTTTCCCGCAATCCTTTGACGAAATTCGCATTTTCCTATGATCTTTTGACAAATTTCGCACTTTTTACGCAGCGCTTTGACGAAATTTGCATTTTTTTCACGATTCTTTGAAGTAATTAGTTTTTTAGGCGTTCTTTTACGAAATTTGCATTTTTTTCACAATTTTGACAAAATTCGGGCTTTTTTCCATTATGCGTTTAAGAAATTAGTTTTTTTTCGTGCACGCTTTTGATGAAATTTGCTCTCTTTTTTGCAGTCCTTTGACGAAATTCGCGTTTTTTTCTGCGATCTTTTTACGAAATTCGTGTTTTTCTTGCGTTTTTTATGGAATTCACACCTTTTTCTATGGCCCTTTGACAAATTTCTTTTTTTTTTTTTTTTTTTTTTTTTTTTCCCGATCAATTGATGATAATTTTTCCGCGATTCTTTTACGAAATTTGCTCTTTTTTTTTTAAAAAATCCTTTGACAGAATTTAGGCTTTTTCCGCGCTATTCTTTTACGAAATTCGTTTTTTCCTGCACTCCTTTTATGAAATTCTTTTTTTTTTTTTTTACGATCCTTTCACGAAATTTGCATTTTTACGGCAACCATTTGTTGAAATTCACAGTGGTATCTTTTTATGTCTGAATTTTTGGACTGATGGCTGATTTTTTTAAATTTTCAAAACCAAATGCCTTAAATTTTCTGAAAATTTGGAACAGAATCACGTCTGTCAAACAATAACAGGGGTCAATGCAGACAAAATTTGGGGCCTATTTAGGGCCCTTTCACAAAATTCCATTTAATAAAATAGGCCCCTTCATAAAAATAAATTTAATAAAATGGGCCCCTTCACAAAAATGAACTTAATAAAACAGGCCCCTTCACAAAATTCCTTTTAATAAAATAAGGCCCCCTACGTAACATTCTTTTTCATAAAAACTGCTTTAAAATGTGTAATTTGTAAATAAAACTAGGTTACGAAACTTTAGCAAGGGGATGTAAAAAATGATTTTGTTCATAAATTCTTGGTTCAAATTTGAGTAACTGGATTTCAACTTTCGTTTAAAAAATGTTATTTTTCACAAAAATATAATAAAATTAATAAAAATAACTTCTACTTTTCGCAAAATGGGCCCCAAGAATAAAAACCTGCATCGACCCCTGAATAATAATCTGTCTGGCAAATAAATCGTACATAAAATTGGAGAATATTTTTAATTTTTCGGTATTAAAAAAAAAAATTTACAAGGACAAAAATTAAGTTTTTTTTTTTTCTAAAAAATTTTTCGCAAAGTTCCGAATTTTTGGAAAATTTGCACATGCATCTATATTATACAACTGTGTCTGCAACACTTTGGCAAAATTTATTTCATTTTTTTGCAACCCTTTGGCATTTTTTTTTTCTGCAACGCTTTAGCAAAATTTATTTATTTATTTATTTCAGCGACCTTTTGATGAATTTCGCAAGGGGGGGGGGGGGGGTCCTGCGACATTATGACTAATTCCACATTTTTCGCGTGATCCATTGGCGAAATTTATTTATTTATTTATTTTTTGTGGGTGGGGGGGTCCCTTGTCAAAACGTTTTTTCTGCTATCTTTTGACGAAACATGCATTTTCTTTCCGGATTCTTTTACAAAATATGCTTTTTTTTTTTCCATAATCCTTTGAAGGAGTTGCCATTTTCTTTTCCCTGCTATCTTCTAACGATACATGCATTTGTTCCCCATCTTTTGACGAAATTTTCATTTTATTTGCAATCCTTAGACAAAACTTATTTCATTCGTGATCTTTTTAATTACGGGTGCACAACTTTTTTAAGATAAGGGCTTTTTAGAAAAAGTCTGTTTTGTCGAGGTCCACACGTGAGAGAATTCTATTTCGAGTAGCCGATCGACGAAATTTGATTTTTCTGCACATTATCGACAAAAATTGTGATATTTTCATTTCAGACCAATGAAATTCTTGATTTTTCTGAGACTGATCGACAATTCGCTATTTTCCATGCATTATGGACAAAATAACATATTTTCGTGTCTGACCAACGGAATTAGTGATTATCAATCAACAAAATTTGCAATTTTTCTGACTCATCATGAAATTCATGATTCTGCATTATCTCTGATGAAATTAAAAAAAAATTTCAGGCAATAAATTGACAAATTTGAGATTTCTTTTTCTCTCTATAAACTGATGAAAATCATGATTGGTTCTGCAGTCGATCAACAGAATTCTCAATTTCTTCGTGCATCGAGAAAATTCGCTATTTTACCATAACGAAATTCTCAATGTTCCTGTACACAATCGACAAAACACACAATTTTTCCATGCCCGATCAATGAAATTCACGATTCTTAAACTGACTGATGAAATTTTCAATTTTTTTTGTGGCAAATTGACGAAATTCATTGCAGGCCACAGGTTTTGGCATCCCTACTTTTAACAAAATTGGTGTTTTTATTTTAGCTAATGTTTGACGAAATTGATTTTTTCGGTGACAATTTCTCGAAATATGAGACATATTTTTTTATGTCCAAATTTCCAGACTGATGAATGATTTTTCATAATTTTTGGAACAGAATCGCCCCTCAATTTGCAATCAGTCACAGAAATTAACGAGAAACTTGTCAATCTCGGGGGGGGGGGGGGGGGGGAAATCTCAAAATTTGTCTCTCGGTTGCAGGACCAAAATATGAATTTCAACAATCTTTCGCCGCGATATGTATCAACCTGTCATCCGAAAATATCACAAGGTTCGCAGGATTTGTTTTAAAATGAAACACTTCTTTGAAAACAAATTTTTTAGATGGAAGCCTCCTGCTCATGATGTGTTTTTGGGTGGGATTTCAAAATTTTGGTGATGAATCCCACCCTGAAATTAAAGTCCTGTACTGTGTTCTACAGTAGTCTTTAAAATGAAGAAATCATGTGTTAAGCATTGATTATGTGACTGTCCAACTCTTCCCGAGAAAGTAATAAGTAACTATTTTCCCATTGGGTGTAATGTAAAAAAATACTTTTGATTGTGTCTGGGTGAATGTAACTCTGGCAATAATGGGTCATTTGCCTGGATGTAAAATGCAGGGGTTTTTTTTTCAATTATTGAAAGTTTTCCTAAAAATTAGCCTTTAAAAATTTCTTTAGCTGTAAAATACTTTTTTTTTTCTGTGGTGCTTTCAAATTGTTGCCGTCAAGTTTTGGCGGATTCCATCTAGTTTATTTTTAAACATGGCATCATGGCGTTGTCTTTGGTTTATTAAATTTATCTTGTATTCTATAAATAACTTCGTCCTTTATTAAAATTGATTGAATTAGTTTTCAAAATTTCGTTGTCATTCAAACATTAAAAAAAAAAAAAAAAAAAAAAAATCTTTGTTTACATTCAAAAAATTTATCATGAATTATAGGTCAGTGAATTAAGTGCTCTACTGTATATATATTTTTTAGAGGAGGCGTGGATTGGTTATAATTTCTCAAAATTAAATTCAGCCAATTACAAATACCACAACAGTGCCAATTGTTAGTTTAGTCTATTTTGAATGATTTTTGAGCTTCAGTACGATTTTTTCAGATTACGATTTCAGATTTTTTTGTCAAATCTGAAAGGGTAGAAATTTAAATTTTGGTATAAGGCAGAATTGATACCAATTCATAACAATATGTGCATATATAGGTAGTGAAGGAAGTGATTTAGATTTTTCAAAAATAACCTTTTTTTTATTTAAAACAAAATCTAAATTTTTTGACAGTTTGAGAAAACAATTCTTCTAAGCATCTAATAAAAAAGAAATTAATTATAAATATGAATTTTGTGATGAGATATTCCAAGAATTGTGGGGCATTTCAAAGGCCATTGAATAACACAGGAAAGTGAAAAAGCAACTTATCTCTGAGAAGGTGCTTTAATCTGATTATTCTAATAAATTTTAATTGCAACAAAGGGATAGCTTAATGCAGTGAGTAGCCAGTTATCCAAAAACACGTGAACCCAACAATTCCAGATAATTTACTTTATACTGTATATATTTTTAATTATGCAACAGTCCCATCGGTCCAATTTATTGCTTGGGTAAATTGGAAGGAAATGAATTTCCTTTTTTGTATGTTTCAGGCACTTTCGTATAAACTCATCATTACGTCTGTGTTTTGAAATTTTAAGTTAAAACCATTGAAACATTTTAAATCGATAACATTGTTTTTGCACATTTTCATTTTAGGAACAATACTTTGATCCTATCGCTCAAGCTGGTATGGTTGAATGGAGGTTTAAAACAATGAAGTTAAATTTAACACCATCCCAAAAGAAGTACCAACAAAGAGGACTATCAAAGAGGCATGTGATAATCCTGAGGAGGTGTATTATCAGCAAGAAATAGAAGACAGGGTATAAATTTACATATTAATCTTAAATATATTTTTTAAGTTTTTTGTCATTGGAATTTCTTTTTTGTGTGTGTGTGTGTGTGTTTTGTAATTGTTTTGTGACCTTACAGATACATATGTGAAAAAAAAAATTGTTTTCATATTAGTAAACTTCATACCTAGCATCTTACACTATATTGCCATTAATGATCGGCAACTTTCAATTTTAGACATTTTGTTAAATATTTAGAAATATGCTTGACATATTCATCTGGAATTTCAGGATTGAAATGAACAGGTATGATCTCATATTTAACAATGTCGATTTAATAAGGGGATCAATTAGGGGGGGCAACAAAAAATCAAAGAAAAAATATATATACTTGGGATCACCCTGTAAAATAAAATGCACGAAATGATCTACTGCTACCGAATATAAATAGACATTGTGCAATATGTGTATTTTTTGTGTAAGACTAGCACGTATATTAATAGAGATATAGCGATTTATTTAAAAAAATTAAATTCTTGCATGATTTTTGCTTATAACACGCAGAATTTTCAAGCCAATTTAACGCTGGTTTCAGAAAAATTGACAAAATATAATAGAAACAATATAGTGCAATTGGAATATAAATATATTAAATATTTTAGGTAATATGAGCAGTTGTATGAAATAATTTTTATCTGTGCATGCGTGAACGATAACAAGGATCATTTTACATAATTTAATAGTCAACTCTATGGAGCAACTTATTTTTAAAAAATCTAGTCAAATGTCGTAAAAATTCAGAAAGATATCGGCGTTAAAGTGAGCAAATTTTTAGTTGTTCTTTAAAAGCAGCTGAATGATAAGAGATTTTCCACAAATTGTCATTTTTAATTTTTTTTTTTAATTTCCATTTTTTATTGATGCTTTAGTTATTGGATAACCACCAGAACGAGCCTATACCATGGTCAAAAGAAGTATAAAAATTGAAGCATTTTTTCCAAATCTACTCGTTGATACTTACTAAATACTTTTTTCTGAAAGTCAGTTAATAAAAATTGACAATTTGTGGAAAATCCCTTATCATTCAGTTACTTTTAGAGAAAAACTAAAAATTTGCTCACTTTAATGCCGATATCCTTCTGAATTTTTACGATATTTGACTAGTAGATTTTTTTTAATAAGTTGCTCTATAGAATATTAAATTATGTAAAATGATCCTTGTTATCGTTTGCGCATGCACAGATAAAAATTATTTCATACAACTGCTCATATTTCCTAAAATATTTAATATAGCTATATTCCAATTGCACTATATTGTTTCTATTATATTGTCAATTTTTCTGAAACTGGCGTTAAATTGGGTTGAAAACCCTGCATGTTATAAGCAAAAAATATGCAAGAATTTTATTTTTTTAAATAAATCGCTATATTTCTATTAATATACGTGCTAGTCTTACACAAAAAATTACACATATTGCACAATGTCTGTTTATTTATATTCGGTAGTGGTAGATAATTTCGTGCATTTTACAGGGTGATCCCAAGTATTATTTTTTTCTTTGATTTTTTTGTTGGCCCCTAATTGCCCCCACCCTGTTAACAAATCGACATTGTTAAATACAAGATCATACCCAGGGATATGTTTAGGAAAATTTTAGGTCTTTTAAAGGACCCTTCACAAAATAATTTATCTTAAAACAGGACCCTTCACAAAATTTTTTATCCCCAAACAGGACCCTTCACAAAACATTTTATCCCAAAACAGGACCCTTCACAAAATTATTTGTCTCTTAAATAGACCTTTCACAGAATATTTTCACCTTCAAATTGAATTTTTCACAAATTTAGTCATTTAAAAATAAAATCTGGTCTGTAAGTAAACAGTTGAACTCACCAAAGAGCATATTACTTAGCTTTTTTTATATGAAGGATAGAACATGAAGACATCGATAATTTAAAATTCACAAAATTATGACTAGAATTTTCACAAAAATAAGAAAAACTTCACAATTTCACAAAAACAGGACCCTGTGAGAAAAGTGTGGACAAACCCCTGATACCTGTTTTTTTTTTTTTTTTAATACTGAAATTTCAGAAGAATCTGTCAAGTATATTTCTAAATATTCGACAAAATGTCTAAAATTGAAAATTGCCGGTCATTAATGGCCATATAGTGTATCTTTCCTATGTGTTTAGAATGCAGTGCTATCCAGTTTCAGTTCATTTATTTAGTATCATCTATCAATCAGATACATTTGCCCAATAATGCACATTTTCTTCCAAGATTAGATAGAAATCCGTGACATGTGTTAGATTTGGAAGTTTTTCTTTTTAATGATAGGTAATTTTTAAAATAGAAGAGAGTAATGTTGGCGGTATAGAAATAGCATATAAAATTTAATTTTGTCATAACATTATGCAGTTTAGAAAAACAAGTCTGTATTTCTGAAATAGATATTCCTAACATGTATTTAATATGAAAAACATTTTTGTTAAAAATAGTTCCAAAAAAAAAAAAAAAAGGAAGCAAATTGCAATTGGATTTTCAAAATTCACTGTTTATTGAAAAAGTTTTGACAAATTTCAATGAAAAATCAATGAAAATCAATGAAAGTAAGCCTTTCGATATTATTTTTTCCTTACATAATTATCACTTTGTTATTAATTAAATTATGATTAAAGGTACTGTTAAGAACATTGAAAGTTTCGATTATCTTTGTGAAATCTAGAATTTTTATAAATCTAGTCTTAGTCTTGATTTTCGAGGTTATACTGTATTAAATTAGACATGTATGTCTCAGACACATGCATTTGACTGTTGGAAGAAAACTGCCGTTTGGCTGCTTAGTTAGATTTTATGGGGTAAGGTTAAACATCATTGTTGTAATAAAACATTTCATATTTAGAATGAATTTAAATGTAGTTTCTTCCCCCCCCCCCAAATTTAAATGATATTTTCGAAAGTATCAAAAATGTCCGATATTTTGATATATATCTGATATTTTTGATATATATCCGATATTTTCAAAATAGTCACCTTATTGCTGATAATAAATATATTCAAGCATAATATAAATTAGAAACTAAAACATATTCCACTTAACATGAAAACTTAAACAATACATTAAAAGTGCAGTTTTCTTTTTCTTTCTTTTTTTTTTTACACTTAGAACAAAATTTAAAATCAACTAATTGAAAACAGAAACAATTTGCTTTATACGCTTACATCAGATTCTTTTATAGTGAAGCTGTATATATAACTGAGTATCTAAATTAGACAGTTTATGTTTCAGTGTCTGTTCTGAATTATGTCCCTCATAATAATCTACAGTTAAAAGTAAAAAATTCAAACATAAAGTTTGAAAAAGATATTTGTTTTCTTCAGCTATAAAATTAACTATCAGAGACATAAATTCCTTATTTACAGAACAACACAGTCCATAACAGTTGGAAATTTCATTTGCACTTGTTTTGACTGAAAATATCAAAAACATCTTATACAGTGATATTTTGAAAATAAATAGCAAACATAGAAAAATATTGAAAATATCATGCATCTTGATATTTTGAAAATAAATATCAGGTAATATGAAAATATCAAAAATCTTGATATTTTGAAAATAAATATTGGATATATATTGATTGATATATATCAACGAACCCCAGTGATCGCACAGAGGGTTTCATTTATTCATTTTCCATTTTATTCACAATTGGCTGAATTTACAGTGGTGTAACTTTTTATATAAAGCTAAAAGTTTTAGTGTATGGTTTTTTATTTCATTTTTTCTTTTCTTTTCTTTCAGAATATGCATGGGGAGGCGATTGTTTGTGTGTGTTTTGTTTGTTTGTTTTTATTCTTGGGGCCGATTTTGTGAAAAGTACAAGTTATTTTTGTGAAAAATAATATTTTGTAGCAAAAATTGAAATCCAGTTACTCAAACTTAAATGAAGAATTTGACAAAACTCCTTTAAATCCCCTTGCTAAAGTTTGTTTTCAGTGAGCTGGTTTTATTTACAATTTACACATTTTAAAACAGTTTGTATGAAAAAGAATGTTACGAAGGGGCCCATTTTATTAAATTTATTTTTGTGAAGGGGCTTATTTTATTAAATAGATTTTTGTGAAGGGCCCTAAATTTTTCTTGGAATGACCCCTGTATATGTATTTTCATATTTAGAATAAATTTAATATGAAATGTAGTTTCATTTTTTCCCCCAAATTTAAATTATTGTTTAAAAAGATATGTTTGTATACATTTTGAAAATGGTAACAAAGGTGAATTTTCAACAATATTTTAAGAACTTGCTTAAGACTTTAAGAATTTATTTATATTTACTTTAATCTAAAAACTAAAATGTTTTAAAAGGTTCATAATCACTCCTTTACATTACAATTTTTGCTATTTAACTTAATTTCAATATTTTCTTTTAACACAGGAGAATAGTGACCTCATGGAGAAATGCAATTCCACTGCGAGGAATGTAATTCAACAGCCCTATCGAATCTCTGAAGGATCTTCAGCAGAGAAGAATACATATTTTCTTGTCTTGACGAGAAAATTGTTAATGAAAACACTGCATCTGTTGTTAAAATTGCTATCAATGCACTGCATCTGTTGTTAAAATTGCTATCATTGCTAAGTTTGTTTTTTCTTTTTGTTAAATAAAATGGTTAGTAAATAATGTTGTTGTTTTTTCCCCCCACAATATTTTGAATTGCACATTTGGCTCCTGCTTTTGACATAAAAAGCTACAATCTTATGCCATTTTAAAGTTTTATATTTCACAACAAGATTAAGAAGGAATAACTGCAAGAGAGTACCTAATGGGTTGGTGTTTATCCATTCAAGACATTGTTCCTTCTAATCCAGAAGCTAAATTCTAAAAATTATTATTGAACATAATTTAGTTTCAACAAATGATATAAAGAATTAAGTTGCACGTTGTTTGAGTCAATAAGCTCAATTTTCAGTTATTTATGCATTTGACTTTTATACTACAATATTTAGTGGAAGGTTCTTCATATACAAAAAAAAAAAAAAAAAAATTGTATCATGAACAAAATTCTAGCTATAAGTTTTAGGATACTTGAATCCAAATCAAATGAAAGTACACATAGTGCATGAAAAATGGATAAAATTCCTAACATTTGCATATCGAGACAGATTTGTAAGTCTATTGGGCAGTAAAAGGCCATTTTAGATTTTCATTTGCATTAAAAGATCTTTTCAAATGTTAAATAGTGAACCCAAACCTTATTTTTCAATATTCTACAGTTATTTTGGTGCATAATTTATTTGTAAATGTATCAACTGCATTAAATTGACATTTATCACTCAGTGCTAATTAGCATAAAAAAAGGCTTAACAATAAATATTTCTTTAAAAGTTAGTCTATTAAGAAGTAGTGTGAATTAAATCAAGGGATAGTTACAACAAAGTATATAATAGGTGGGTGTTTATCTTTTTTGAAATATTTTCAATTTTACTTATTAAGGCCTAACACTAGCCATGTGACAAGACCTGTGATAATGTTAATTCCATGGGGAAGTTATTTTCAAATATCTTGCTTGGATTTTTAATATTTGTACATGATTCTTTTTGCATATGGTAGCTGAAGACAATATGTATTGTGGCTAGTCTTTACTTTTTTAATTTAGGTTTTATATTTTATTGTAAATACTTTCATTTTTGGAACAGATTCTAAAATTTATATCTTAATACAGTAGACGCTCGATTTTACGAACTCAGTGGGATTCATATAATGTGTTCGTAAATGGGAGTAACATCAGTTCGTAAAATTGGACATCTACTGTATAAGAGAAACTAACCAAAATTAAAAATTAGCCTGCATAAAGATCCTATATCCCCCCCCTCCAAAATATATATATATATATATATTTTTTTTTAAATCCAAACAATGTATTTGAAAATAACTTCTCCATAAGATTAACACAAGCATCCAGATCTTTTTTAGCGACTAGTGTAGGATCTTAAGGCTGTTCTTAACTGGTCTGCTCAACAAGCACAAAGCGTTTTGATGCATTTACAAATTAATTTTTTTAACGGAAAGCCTTGTTATGGAAGCAATTTGGAATTGAACTGGATTTTCCATTTTTTGATCAATAAGTTATCTGTTGAGTTATAAGCGATTTTGATTATGTGACAAACGTTTTCGCCCACTCTGGTATGTTTTTTCTCCTTTCGCGTGGAAATTCAGTTCAAAACTTCCACTTTGACACTATTTTCTGAAAAATCTATTGTGCTTAAAAAAAAAAAAAAATGGAAAAAGCAGCTCGATTACATAGTTTTAGAACAACACCACCAGCTGGTTTCATGCATTTTCGATCAAAAATAAATTCAAGCTTATGTCAGAAAGCTGCCCTTTTGAATTTGAGAACACCCTTAAGGGGAGCAGTCATCTTTTAAAAGTTGTCATTGGGATTTTTCCTTCCCTAGGCGATTTCAAGTTTTGTTTTTTTTTTAGTTGTAATTTTTATTTAATTATAAATCAGTTATTTTTTCAATCAAAAAATAGTCATTTACTATTAAATAAGAATTAGTTATATAAACCAATATGAAGGAGTATAAAATTAGTTATTTTAATTTGAAAATGTGGCAAGAATTCTGCGTTATTTTGAATTACGTTGATAAAAATCAATCACAGGTTACTGAATTTCATTTAAAATGACATGATTTTATTTAATCAGTTAATTAGAAATCGCTCAAGGGTTTTTTTTGGTAATTTTGGCGAGTTCTCATATGAATGAGTTTATTAGAAATCACTCAAGGGATTTTGGATGAACTCTTAAATGAGTTGATTTAATCCATGTATGAATTGTTACAAATCGCTCAAGAACTACTGGATTAAATCTGAAATGACCTCATTTCACTCAAGTTTGAATTAATTACAAAACGCTCAAGGGGTACTGGATTTAGGCTTAAATTATTTCATTTCACTCAAGTATGACTTGGTTACAAATAGCTCAAGTGCTACTGGATTTAGTCTTAAATGACTCAATTTCACTCAAGTATGAGTTGGTTACAAATCACTCAAGTACTACTGGATTTTACCTTCATTGATTTGATTTCACTCAAGTATGAGTAAAATAGAGACCACTCAATCATGAGTTGCCTAAAAACAACTCATTCACTCGAGTTGTTTCAACTCTTTATGAGAAGCTGACTTTCAAATCATGAGATGAGTGGATTTCGGCTCAACGTGAGTTATTTTGGCTCTTTCGTTTTAAGAGTGCTCTGTCAACAGCAACGTCTTCAATATATTGACATTATAAATATATCTAGTAAATCTGCAGATCAGGAGCATCAACGTCAGTACTAAAATATTATTTTTTTATTATCTCTCTTTGTATCATATTCAATATCCTACAATTCCCAATGTAATTTATTTAAATTACATAAATATTCATTAGTGTATAAATTCTTGGAACGTTCCGGAAATTAGAAGGCTTAAATTAAACATGGTGTTATTTCACTATATTAATATTAACACAATTATTAATATAGTGTAATTTCGTATCCAGCGATTTCTGGAGTTCCTTTATCTGAGATTTATTCTGTTGAGCTGAAGCAGGTTTCAGACCAGATGCTGTAATCATCAAGGTTAGCTGGGTGAAAAGGTTCGACCAGAATCGTCCGGGATAGCTCAGATGGCAGAGCACTGGCGGCTTCAGCCAGGAGGTCCCGGGTTCGAATCCTGGTCCGGACATTTTTCACCCAGTTGGTAATTTACATCTAATACGGTGTTATTTAATGATATTTTGATATTCTGATAAACTGAATATTCATATAATATTTTTATAAAAAAGTGCATTTTTTTAGGAGGGCTACCCTCCTGAACCCACCGTTTTTCAATAAATTTACATTCGTAAATTCCTTTTGATTGTGCATATGACCGATATTAGTACATATACGATTTCGTTTTACACTGTGGTTTTATTTTAATATGAATAAATCATTAAAGAATAATTGTATGTTAATAAAACACATATACTACAATATATATTAAAACACGAATACACACATAAATTAAGCCTGCATTCAACTGTTAAAGATATATGTAAGTATTATACATACATACAATAGATACAATAAACCTAACTGGAGTGAAAAATTAGCCAGAGTGAGAAATCGAACACGCTACGCTGTGGTCCCAGTTTCGTTTTCTAGCTCTGGCTAATTTTTCACTCCTGTTGGGTTTATTTATTTATTGTATGTATGTCTGTATAATATTTCTATATATACATTTAATTGTACGTTATATTAATATCCAAATAAAAATATATGCTTACCTGTCAACCACGACCCACCTGCATCTGAATAAATTAAATAAAATGACATGTACAAATGCATCATATGGGAATGTAAACCGAATCCACTATATTTCATTTATACCTAATTTATAAATTTAAAGTTTTTACAATTTTAGTTTCAAAAAACAGTTTTCATGGTCATCCTATAATATTTAAATTTAAGATGCCTTATCTAAATGTATCCTAATCTACTGAGTACCAATAGCTAAAATCACTCAAATATAGGCATATTAGAAAAATTAAAAACCTATTCGGTAGTCATTCATAATTGTATCTACTGCCAATTGACGAAATAGCAACCCTGATCTGGAGCTAAAAAGAATTTTTTGTGATAGCCTTTTAATAGTATCAACATTCAATTTAATCCGTAATGTTACAAACATCATTTATATTAGACGCTTGCATTTGTTACAGACAACACTACCGAGGATTGACTAAACTCTTAGTCCCTCAGGAAGTCTTTCTGCTTAATATTTCGTTATCAGAAATATTTGAATGTCTTTTTATAGCCTACGAAATACAGTTGTTAGGTAACTAATAATATAAAAATGAAAATATAAAATACGTACATGTTAAATAAGAAGATTTATATAAAAAATGTTTTATATTATTCGAACCAATGTTTAAAATTCCATTAAAAATCGTATGCATTTAACTAAAAAAAAATCTCGCAAAAATATTGACAAAATTTTAAATTAATCGGAATAATTTAAGACACTCATTGAAAATTTTACTATCCATAACATACCGTTTAAATACATTGATCAAATCCGCCATTTTCTTTTCAATAAGTCGAAAATTTTAAATTTATAAAGGAAAGCATTATGACACAAAAGAGATATTCAAAAATGTTTTAATGAATGAACCAAATTTAACCAAAACTACACAGCTAAATATGAATATCTCGCCAACATACATACCTAATATCAAACTGATCGAAAGTTTTTTGCGGCAATTATCGCTGAACTTATAAACAGACTAACCGAATAAGTGACAAACAAATCAAAACTAATCAACCATAAGCTTCACTGATATTTCGGTAAAAATCTATATTATATATATTACGCTAACGTACGTAGCAAAGATATCGCGATTATTTGTTATTGTTTAATGACAACGCCCGAGAAACGCGTCTCATTGGTTATTGTGTAAAAGTCATTTGGCAGGATTTAGGCGGAGGTAAATCCGATTTATTTACTTACGTTTCGTGTTTATTTATTAACGTTCTCTATTTATTTACGGAACTTCACACTATCGTTAGAAATGCCCGTAAAAGATCACGGCGAATGCTTGAAAGCGAACAAGAAGCAATATTAAGAAGAGGGAATTGAGATAGATTGGATCGAGAACGGCGTCAAACACAGATCACAAGCGATCGCCAAAATACGCTTAATAACCATCGAATGGGCGAACCCGTTGCTTTTGAAATCCAAATAACTGATTTAAACGTTCCGGAGCATGACTGTGGATATATATATGACATCTGTGCCAAATAAGTATTATTCAGTGTTTTTTTTTTTTTTTTTTTTTTTTTTTTATTTATTTTTTTTTTATGAAGTCCACTCCAGTGTTATAGTTTTCAATGCGAGTACCGGCACAGTTTCTGCCCGGGCAACGCTTGACGGGTCAGCTAGTATCTTATATATTAAAGTGGAAACGTCGAAATTTCAGTTAAGACAGCGTTCTTGAGCCGTATGCGCATGCGCCAACTCTTCCGGGTGGGCTCATTCTGTTAAGGCATTCACCCATCACAGAAATCGCAAAACGCAATCTCTTCTGCTTTTACCTCTTTCGATCAGCTCGGGGCAAACAGCGCTTGCGCAGACTCTATAAGCGCCAATGGGAATTTAAAGACATTCCTGTCTAGAGACACGCGGATAGACCAACTGTGTTATTCTACGAGAAAAACATTTCCAAGTCTGTAGTTTAAAAACAAAAGAAGGTATTTATTCTATTTTATTTATTTATCATAAGTTGTCAAAGCTTTATTATTTTAATGTTTGCAGTGTTCTAACGAATGATATTTGCTTTGTTTATTTAAAATGCTTCTAGTCAGAAGATCAGACTTGATACTCGCGTAATGTAGTTGTTGATATTTAGAGTTTGTATATTGAAATTTTTTAATAGCTACATTCAGGACTTGGGAATTTTCAGAAAACTTTACCAGCCGAAGATTTATTTTAGCAACCATCTAGACGCAACGTACTGTTTACTACTGTTATGACAAAATGTACGTGATTTATAGAGTTTAGTACCATGTTTACATCCCGGTAAATATGAAAAGTTGAAAAATATAGCTAGCTATTAAAAATATATGTATTTCTTTATCGTTGGCTATATACTTATGTGATTTTCTTCATAATGCTGAAAGTTATTTTTTTAAATATTGTTTTTAATCCCTTGGGGACGAGCGACACGTATACGTGCCACATGAAGCGCTCAGAATCCTTGTTTTTCCTCACCAGTAAAATTTTACTGAAAAATTTGCCTTATTTAATCAGCGCATTTTCTCGATTCAAGAAGACACAAATTTCTGTTTTTAAAAAACGATGACCAAAGATTAAAAATTTCATAAAAGGCTCCCGTCCCAAAGGGGTTAAAAAGTTTTAATGGCTATATTCAGGTTTTTTTATTGTACGTAACCATTCAGTCTTCACACCTTTTCAAAGCGAAATTATAGGTCTATCTGTTTTATTCCTAAGCTTATGGCTGTATTAAAAGTACACAAAATGACTATATTTTTTAGATTCTAGTAAAAGAAATTTATTATTAAAATTTTATATTTTTCATATATTTTTTTTTACTATTTTTAATTTCAAAAGCCTAAAAGTAATTCCATTATTTTTGTTATATCAACATTATTCCAAAATGTATGTTAAAGTGCATTTTTTTTTCGACTCTGGCCATGCAAAATATCTTTATTCTAAACTATACCAAACATTTTGAATCGTTATTTATCTCAGTCATTTTTAAAAATGATTCATTTATAATCACACAGAAAATCTTGATTTGTTATTTTTCGAATATTTTTTTTTATTAAGTTGTATTTCATATTTTTGTGCTGATGCTGATACACAAATTTCTACTTTATAACAGGGCTCGAAAAATTTGAACATTTTTACATGCCCGTTCGGGCATGTGGTAGAAAAAAATTGATGCCCGAATAAAGAAATTTACATGCCCGACATGACTAATCATCTCGAATGCCACCAAAAGTACATGCCCGATCGGGCATGTTGATAAGAATAATACATGCCCGATTGGAAATTCTACATGCTCCGGGTATGTCGAAAAATAGATATTTCGAGCCCTGCTTTATAATGAGGAATCTGCCATAAAACTGTTTACGTCAATTTGGAGGGGCAGAGTTTCATCAATTTTAAATAACTTTATGCACCCTGCAGCTTTTTTTTTCTTTTTTACTATTTTATGCACGCAACAGCCCATTTTAATTGTTTTAGTATTATAATTGCTTGGGCTTTAAAGAATTTGAAAAATTGCGCATAGAACAATAAAAACAAATGAACTTTTCAAAATATGAAGAAAAACACATTAGGATGTAGCTTTTATAAGAATTTAAACATACAAACTCCAATTATTAACTTATTTTGCGCTTACATTACGCGAATGATGATCTTCTGACTGACAGCATTTTAAATAAGCACATTGTCTAGAATATCATGATTTTGCAAACATCAAAATAATGAGGATAACTTATAATATACTTATAACAAATAAAATAGAATAAATATACTAAGTTTCCACATGAGTCTTTTAGGTAGCTTTCATTACAAAAAGCTACCTATTGCAGCCGTTCGGAGGAAAGCGATTTCAAAAAATTTTGGTATATTTTCATCGATCATGACCCCCAGACCCCGAAACCACCCTCCGTTCAAAAGTTGATATATATATATATATATATATATATATATATATATATATATATATATCCATATATATATATATATATCTGACCTTTGTCATACTGTAACTCTCGAATTTATGAACCGATTTGGATGTAATTCGGTATGTACATAGTACATACCAATGTCTCGACCGAGTTCGTTGGCCAGCTTCATCCGCCATTTTGTTTCAAAATGGCGGCCATTTAAAATTTTCTTAAAAATTTTAAATTTGAAATGTGGTACCAAAGAATTGAAAATGGAAAAATATTTTTTTCTAATGTACTTGACCTTTATACAAAGATTCCGGAGCAGTTTTTGTTTCGTCTATATCTTAAAAAATGGCTGAGTTATAGCATTTTGAATTTCTAGCGTGGCTGACATTTTGAAACGTCCTGAATTTTGTCACGCAATAAAAGGCGTATTTATGAACCGATTTGGATGTAACTTCATTTGTACATAGTACATACCAATGTCTAGACCGAGTTCGTTGGCCAGCTTCATCCGCCATCTTGTTTAAAAATGGCAGCCATTTAAATTTTTAAGAAAAATTTAAATTTGAAATGTGGTACCAAAAAATTGAAAATTGAAAAAATATTTTTTTTATGTATTTGACCTTGATACAAAGATTCGGGAGCAATTTTTGTTTCGTCTATATCTCAAAAAATGGCTGAGTTATAGCATTTTGAGTTTCTAGCGTGGCTGACATTTTGAAACGTCCTGATATTTGTCACGTGATAACAGGCGTATTTATGAACCGATTTGGATGTACTTTGGTGTGTACATAGTACATACAAATATCTCGACCGAGTTCGTTGGCCAGCTTCATCCGCCATCTTGTTTCAAAATGGCGGCCATTTAAAATTTTTTTAAAAATTTTAAATTTAAAATAAGATACCAAAACATTAGAAAATGAAAAAGATTTTTTTGTATGTGTTTGACCTTAATACAAAGATCCCGGAACCGGTTTTGTTTTGTCTATATCTAAAAAAATGGCTGAGTTATAGAGTTTTGAATTTCTATTGTGGCTGACATTTTAAAACGACCTGATTTTTGTCACGCGATAACAAGCGTATTTATGAACCGATTTGGATGTTCCTTGGTCTGTACATACTACATACCAATGTCTCGACCGAGTTCGTTGGCCAGCTTTATTCGCCATCTTGTTTCAAAAGGGTTGCCATTTAAAAAAAATTAAATTTAAAATTTAAAATGAGGTATTAAAAAATTGGAAAATGAAAAAGTTTTTTTTATGTGTTTGGCCTTCATACAAAGATTCCGGAGCAGATTTTGTTTCTGAAAATTTGTTCTTTTGTTTATATCTTAAAAAATGGTTGAATTATAGCACTTTGAATTTCTAGTATGGCTAACATTTTGAAACGATCTTGTATTTGTCACGCGATAACACACGTATTCGCCTATTTCCATGTGAGAAAGCATGTGGATAGTATACATCAACATCTCAGCCAAATATAAGTTACTTTAAATAAAAGCAGCTTGGATAAAGCTGACTAATTTCGCGAAATTTTCATTCATAATGATTTAGTATTGATAAAAATTAGTATTGAATCTCCTATATTCGGTTTCCACTAAATTGAGCTTCGTGTGTTTGAATAATATAAGTTGGCTTTTTTAAAATAAGGTATTTGAAAGCTACCTCTTCCTCCCGGCACTGGCCGGAAGGACTTTTTTTACTACTTGCAAGCTTATCCTTCTTTAACCCTTTCAGAGGCAGAAGAATTTTGTTCGTAAAATGATGAAATAATTGACCGACACCAGAATATTCAAACGAATTTCTTAGAAAATAAAAAGCCGGTATTTTTTTCTTTCATTACAAAAACAAATTTTTATTAAAATAGTCTTGATGCGATTTGTCAGTTTTGGAATTAAAATTAGGTCTGCTAGACTTTTAATTGGAATGTTATTTGTCAGTGTAACATAAATCGGTGTTGAAATCAGATATTTCCTTCTAGAAGTGATATTTTCAGCTCTGAACGAGGAGGGATTTCACTTCTAAGCCAATAATAAGCACTGTCTTAAATTTTATAGAAGGATTTCGATGTACAGGGCAAGGTGGGGGGGGGGGTATTCACATTAAGCCACCTTCTGAATTCATCACTGGCATACAATATCAAGGTAAGCTGAAATCGTCATATATTTTTAAGAATCTCTTAAAATAATCCCCATTGCACTTTGAAAAGTGTTAAACGGGAACACTGCTTTATTTTTTTTAAAGATATATTTACTGTAATGAATCACGATTTTATGCATGCTGTTCAAATTTAATTTTATTTTATCATTTAATTTCAATTTTTTTTAAATTTTAAACACACATATATATATATATATTTTTTTGATTCAGTAAAATGATTCATAAAAATTTATAATTTTCAAATGATCATTTTCAAAACGTTTTTTTTTCAAAGTTTTCATGGGAATGCTTGATTTTTGGACTCACCACCACCACCACTACCACCACCACCACCTCTACCAAACTGGTTTATTTTTACTTGGTAGGCACTACATTAATTATTATTTACCACCTTATCTCATAGAGTTTATAAGGCAACAAAATGTCTTAATTAAAAAAAAAAATTACATTTTTTTTTAGATATTCTTAATCCCATTTGTCAGTTTTTGAATTAAACTTGAGTCGGCTAGACTTCTAATTGGATTGTTATTTGTCAGTGTAACATAAATCGGTGTTGAAATCAGATATTTTCTTCTAGAAGTGATATTTTCAGATCTGAAGGAGGTGGGATTTCACTTCTAAACCATTAATAAGCATTTTTTTTTTTAATTTTATAGAAGGATTTCAATGTACAGGGCAAAGAGGGGGGGGGGGATATTCCCATTAAGCTACCTTCTGAATTCATCACTGGCATACATTATCAAAGTAAGCTGAAATCGTCATATATTTTAAGAATCTCTTAAAATAATCCCATTTTACTTTGAAAAGTGTTAAACGGGAACACTACTTTATTTTTAAAAAATGATATTTTTACTAGAATGAATGACAATTTTATGCATGCTGTTCAAATTAAATTTTATTTTATCATTTAATTTCATTGTTTTTTATTTTAAACACGTATTTGTTTTGATTCAGTAAAATAATTCATGAAAATCTATAATTTTCAAATGATCATTTTCAAAACTTTTTTTTTCAAAGTTTTCATGAGAATGCTTGATTTTTGGACACCCCCCCCCCTCCCACCATCACCACCTCTAAACAGGCTTATTTTTACTTGGTAGACACTACATTAATTATCATATACCACCTTATCTCATACAGTTTATAAGGCAACAAAATGTCTTAATTTTTAAAAAAAATTACATGTTTACCGCAATGCTTAGAGGCATTTATAATTTCTTGCATGGTGTTTAAATTGTTTTATTTTATGGTATACTTTTATTTAAACATATAAGTGAAACTCGTCTAAAATACGAATTATCTTCGGTCCCTTGAAAAATGCCTATTAAACGTGCATAAAATTACCCGCTTAATATACGTACACATAAGATACGATCCCGCTTAATATACGTAGGAAATCTATTCCTTGATGTAAAAAAACCCGCTTAATATACGAAATGGTGCTTATTCCGTTTATCAAGTGTCTTTAGGACAGAATATGTAAAAAGATCAACTGCGTTGTGCTCAAGTCTCTCTCGCCACCTTTCCCCCCTCACGTTTCTTCTTCCCCTTTCATTCGTACGAACGCGGTACCGGTAGTTCGGAATCCCTACAGAAGATTCGGGAAAGTTCTCCTTTACGTCACAATAATGTGACGTGACGCAACCCCATACCGTGCCTTCGAAACATCAGTACCGGAAAAGCTATCGAAAGGACATTGCGTAAATCTAGTCTTTGGTAGGAGTAATAATGGATGAGTAACTTAAAGTAAAGAGAAAAGCACTTTCTGTGACTAAAAAATTGGATGTCTTAACCCCTTGAGGGGCGGTGGGATAAAATATATCCCACCTATTTTAAACAAGATTCTCACCAGAAAATTTTTACTAAAATTTATATTTTTAACTTTGGAGGAAAATCGCTGAAAAACTGCTTTTCTTTATTTAAAAATAAAATTGTTCGATTATTCCGGTGAGAATTCAATATTTAGAGTCATTTTTGCTTGCCCCTCAAAGGGTTAAGGAAATACGATGCCGAGAATGTGATAAGCATAACAGTGATCTGTGGAAATACACGCCTCAACATTTCAAGCTTTGTTAAAAAATAGACAGAAACTGTAAAACAGTACATCAGTTGGAGGCTTTGTTTGAAAGAAAATAATTATGGCAAAATTCGAAGAATTGAAGATTTTACTTGAGTGGTTCACCCAAACCCGATCGACGAACATCTCAGCTAAGAGATCATTCATTAAGAGCCATTATTTTGAAAATCAGACAAAGTGCGATAGTTGTCATTTTTGTTTTGCTTGATTTTTTTTAACGCTGAAGTAGATTATATTTAATGAATAATATGCAATTTTGAAGCTCTAAAAAAATTCCTGTATTCTGTAGAAAATATCAATGTCAAGACCATGAATACCATTTTTCATGAAAATTGAAATGACAGTATGTTTCGTTTGCCATATCTCTGGAAACAACAACATCCCAAAATTCTTTTGTCATAAACTGTTAGTATAACGCTACATGCTTAGCAAAATTTATTTCGTGTCATGGGGAATTGTTAATTTTCATTGTTATGTTGCCACAAAATGCAATAAAAATGACGTGTTTGTCAGTTTTCTGCACTTATTATCTTGGTTAAGCAATAGTACCCCAAAATTGTTCTTACAGAATATGAAAATTTACTATTGGGAAAAGCTAAGTAATATAAAACTTTACCGAGATACCGATGCTGTTAGCAGATATAATCTGTTAAATATCCAAAATTTTCAAAATCTGGAACTTTTGAATTAGTCCTATCTCAAAACAGCATCACAGTTGAATAAAACAAAATATATCAGGTAGTAGTTGAACATATGTACAAAAACATGGAAACGAAAAATAAGTGGAGTCCCATGCTATTTAAAGAAGAAGAAAAAATAACAAACGTTACAAAAAGGCAGTGCAATAATCAAGCTTTTCTCCTAGAAGGAGAAAGAGAAAAGGGATGTTCCATTTCCTCATAGGGGAAAAACATAGGAAAGGGAAAGAGAAACGGGATAAATCATTTTCTTATAGGGAAAAAGCCTGATATTGACACTGCCTTTTTGTAACGTTTGTCATTTTTTTCTGAAAATAGCATGAGACCCCACTTATTTTTCGTTTCCATGTTTTTGTACATATTCTCAACGACTACCTGATATATTTTGTTTTATTAAAATGTGATGATGTTTTGAGATAGGACTAATTCATAAGTTGCAGATTTTGAAACTTTTGAATATTTAACAGATTATATCTGCTAACAGCATCGATATCCCGATAAAGTTCTATATTACTTAGATTGTCCTAATAGTAAACTTTCACATTATATAAGAAAAATGTTGGGGTACTATAGCTTAACCAAGATAATAAGTGCAGAAAATGGACAAACACGTCATTTTGATTGCTTTTTGGGGCATCATGACAATGAAAATTAACAATGCCCCAAGGGACCAAGTAAATTTACTAAGCATGTAGTATTATACTAACAGTTTACGACAAAGGAATTTTGGGATGTTGTTGCTTTCCAGAGATATAGCAATCCAAACATACTGGTATTTCAATTTTCATGAAAAAAGAGATTCATGATCTTGAACTTTGACAAATTCTAGTGGAAACAGGAAATTTTTTCAAGGCCTCAAAATTGCCCTGACAATTTGCCCTGACAAAATTGCCCTGAAAATTGCCCTGAAAATTGCACAATATTCATTAGCTACTTCAACATAAAAAAATAAAGCCAATTAAAAAATACAGCTATCAAAATAACACTTTTTTGTCTGAATTTCAAAATAATGGCTCTTGAGGAAAAGGCTTGTGTAATTGCTACACGTCTTGGAGTGAATTTCATGTTTAGCAACGGTTGGCTAGATTGCTTCAGACAAAGAAGTACAGCATAGTTTATAGGAAGGTATGCGGAGAGTTGACATCTGTTGCATTCACAGCTGTCAACTCTCAACAATTGACAACAAAATTGTTGTCAACTTGCTATCAACAATTGACAACAAATTTGTTGTCAACTCTCAACAATTGACAACAAATGATGTCAAATGTTGGGAAAATAATGTGCTCGCGCAGCTATTGAAAAAGTACTCAAGATGCAATATTTACAATGTAGACGAGATGGGCCGCTTTAAAAAAAATTAATGCCTGATAAAACAATGGCGTTTAAGGGTGAAAAATGTTCAGGAGGCAAACTGAGCAAAGAACGTATCACTGTTCTCGTTGGATCAAATAATAGAGGAAAGGATAAATTAAAACCCCTCGTCATCGGGAAGTCGCGGAATCCTCGACGCTTTAAAAATGCTAGAAATCTGCCCTGTGATTATGAAAGTCAAGCCAAAGCATATGGATGAAAAGCGATATATTCGTTAAGTGGATTCGCAAATTCGATGGACGAATTAAAAAGGAGTCCAGGAATGTATTGTGTCTCGCCGAGGTTTGTCACGCCCATCCCAAGGACCCCAGCTTACAAAACATCGAACTTTTTTTTTTACCACCCAATGCGACTAGGTAGTTCAACCCATGGATCAGTGCATAAATCATATTTTGAAAATGAAATAAAAAAGTCGTGTCGTTGAACGTCATATGCACCAAATTGATCATGAGGAAAAGGATATGTCCTTCCCAATTTGCAAGCTTTTTAATCTCTTGTATGCCATGCATTTCCCGAGTGCGCCCTGGGAAGACGAAACATCGACCACCATTGAGAACTGCTTCTGTAAGGCCTTTGATGTCGACGGCAAAAACGGTTGCAAAACGTTGACATCGCAGAAGAGGAGCAGAATCAAGAAGGATGCAAAGATTAGGACTCATTTGTCAAAACTGACGATCAGGATGTAACAAATGGAGTTCGCTCTATCGCAGATATAATCTCGGACGTCAAAAGTTCCGATGAAACTAGGACTTCAGAAGAAGCAGAAGACGACGCGGATGAAGAAACGGATATATCAGCAACACCATCATTCTCATCTGTAATGAGCTCGTTTAGCTTACTTCGACTGTACGCTTCGGCTGCACGACATGGATGCATGTCCCTCCGCCGAATATTTTTTCTACCACATCAAGAAGGCAGAAAACTTCCTGACAAAATCTTGCCCTGGGTTGCACCAAACCAAGGCAAGCGACTTTTATTCAACAAACTAAAACTACTTTACGCACTTTAATTTTGATAATGTATCAAATAATTATTGTTCATTGCATACATTTAGTTTGTGTTTCTAAAAATAATTACGATTTTTTTTTTCTCTTTAAGTATGTAGTGTATTTTAGTTTCTCTTTTCTAAAGATTAACAAAAATTTCGTTTTATTGCCTTCTTTTAATTTGGCAGAGAATATTGCATAAAGGCATTTTAATTTTATTATTGTACAAACGGTGACTCAATAAAATTTTGGAGAAAAATAAAGTTATTCTTTATTTCAAAATCTGAAACTCAAATTTTCTAGAATATCCGAAAAATGTTAGAAATGGGTAGAATGAGAGTTGTAAATGGCTAAAATATGTTGATAACAATATGCACTGGCTTTATATGCAACATTATTCGAGAATCTGTGAAATCCGGATAAGATACGAACCCGCTTAAGATACGAAATGCTCTCGGTCCCTTGATTCGTATCTTAAACGAGTTTCACTGTATTTGTATTGGTTTAATGAAAGATTTCATAAAAGTATGATTTTTGAATGATCGTTTTAGCGACAATATTAATTTTTATCAAGTGGCTTATTTAATTCCAACTGTTATGATTGGCGGCAATTGTGTGGATAAGTTTAAAGTACCCCCCCCCCCCTTCTGCATGTGGGCATGTGGGAGTGTTTGATTTCTTTTTTTTTTCAGAATGGGTTTATTTCCATTTAGAAAAGTTGGAATTTGATTTTTTAAATGATTTATTTAAATTTTTGTTATAGCTAGATTCTGGTATTTTATCAATTTTTTTATTAGTTGTATATTTTTGAATATGTGTGTTGTTATATATACTTTTTATGAGTATAAATTACAGATGCACCGAGTACTTCGTATTCAGCCAAATGAGAGCTGTAATTTTTCTAAATATGAATTACAGTTGTACAGTGTACTCAGTGTTTAGCCAAATTTTGACTGTATACTCAGTAATAAAAATATTTAATTATATTTATCATTGAATCAATTCATGTCAAGAAATGATCAAAGAAATTTATTAAAACCATGTGCATGATTTATTAACTCCCTAACCTGTTAAAGCTTGAACTTCAAGCAACATTTATGGTACCATAGGAGCATTATTGTACTTTTCTGTTTTACCAATACCATTCTCGCTAAATGTAATAATTTGCACCAGTTGAAAAAAAAAATGTTCCAAAAGTGTTAATTTGAAAATTATAGGTTTTTAATAACTTTTATCAAATCAGTACAAAAAAAATGTTTAAAATAAAATAAAAAAACAATTTCTAATAAAAAACAATTTAACAAATTACAACGGCCATTTGGAAAATGATTTTTTCAAAGACTAAAATTTAAGACATAAAAAATCGCACGGAGTTGATCATACATTACGTACGCCATGAATTGAACAGTAATAGTGTTATTACACGTAAAAATTGCAAGCGACAAAAATCGCCTGCGACTCGTCAGATTCCCTGAAGCTTACGTATTATCCACCTCAAACTTAAGTATTATCCAAGCCTTTCATTGGCTGTTCGGGAAAAGGCTTTTCCATCGTGGAAATTTGACGACCCATTTTAAATGAAATTTCATTCTTAAACTTCTAAACATCCCACAATATTACTTTTTACACCATCGTATAGAGAAAAAAAATGTACTTTTAAATGCAATTTGTTTGAAAGCTGTATCTCAATTTGTTTCTGAGTTAATATTTTTTTTTGTAGTTTTTATTACTTTTTTGTCATAGTGGCAACAAAAGTATCCATCTCTGTTGAAAGTAAAGGAAAATACAGATTACTGACCAATCAGAAAACGAATAAAATGCGGATTCAGCCAATAAAACGCCTCAGACATGTTTTTGATTTCCTTCCCTGACAGAGAATAATAACCATTTTTCCAAATGGTTAATAAAATAAAATTTAAACTGCATAAAATAAAATTTAAACAATCTATTTATATAAAATCCAAGTCTCTGTGTGTCCCTCACGATTCCGGTAGGACCACCTCATTGAAATGAGTAATTGTTGAAAAATACTAATGCATGGTTACCACAGTAGCGCCAAATGCTGGCCAACTTGGCGATAGCTGGCTGATTTGGCGAAATTCCCATTTAAAACCATTAATCTTTCATAAAGGAGGTCACCAAAATTTAATTTAAACTCCGCTCTTTTAAGATAGTTTTTCAAAATCTATGGGTGAGAATTTAAAGTACATCTTTACATCTTCCTCCCGATGCTACTAATAAAATAACCGCCAATAAAAATAAAATAACCGCCAATAGACGACGCTGTACTGTATGAGCTCCTAACTGCGCGATTTTAATGTGCTTTAGGTACTTTTCCAGTATAGGTGCCTTGGCGAAAAAGGAAATTTGGCAACATATTTTCCGGGAACCTATCCACTGTTTCATTTTATATACACACGCATTTTTTTTTCGATATTTATACGATTTATTTAACATAAAAAAGCCGTTTCTCTAATTTTATACAGAAACAGATGTAATTTGTACATAAAAACATGAATAATATACATATAAAATAAACATATATAAAAAAAAACTCTCATCAAGTTTGTTTTCATAGCTGTTTATATGATTTGACAACAAATCTCAATATTTTTCCGTTGTACGGACACCATGCCAAAATGTATGCTATGCGCCAATTATTCCAAAATGCTAAAAGATATTTGTAATTTTATGCTAGCAGTTTAATATGAGTTTTATTTTATTGCTTTATTTTATAACAGTCGTTTGTTCAATTATTTTAAGTATATATTTGTGATTTAATGAAATAGTTCGTAAAAGTCTGGAATTTTCAAATGTTATATTTTTTAAATGCTCACTTTAGTATCGACAATATTTTTTCTTTTATTTTTCAAATGCCTCAATTCACGTGATTTTCATTTTGCGCCTACTATTACGCTTGGTGACAATGGTATCCGTATAACGGAAAAGTACCCAAAGCTCACTTTCTGATGCCCAAATTACACCAAGCTTTTTTTAAAAAACGCCAAAGCCCCTACAGTGGAAAAGTATCAAACTGTCTATTATTTTGCGCTATCTGTGTTATAGTTTATACTATATGCAAGGTGAGTGGAGCGAAGAGTTTAAACATTAAAGTTTCGGCACAGATGTCATATACGCCCCATGTTGGCGCTATTTTTTCTGACGCCAATGTCATATACACAACGGGTACTTAACTGTCGCCAAAGTGTCGTTATTTTGCTTGATATGGTAACCCGGATATTGTTGTTTATGCTGTTGATATTTTCGCCAAATTGGCGTCGGAAAAAAATAGCTCCAATATGGGGTATATGTGACAACTCTGCCAAAGTTTCTTTAAAGCAGTATAAGGCTAAAAAATTAAGAATAAAATAAATGCAAAATAAGACTAAAGAAGAAAGAAAAATCATGCGTTAAGCATAGAATATGAAACACTTTCCAACACATCCTGAATAAGGTAAATAAGATAACTAAGTAAACATTTTAGAAAACACATAAAAAATTTTAAAAATTGATTTCAGCAGTTACCGTCCATAGCCAATAGTACCGTTATTACATGCCACTATTTAGCTAAAATTTAATTTAAACTACTCTTAAAGCTACTGAAATCGCATTTCCAGATATTATAATAATACATACATGGATGCATAACCGTCTATGGATGATAATCGGTTTATGTATAGACGGTTATGTATCCAATTCTTTGCGTGGCCCTGTATACCATTTTGGCACAGATGTCATACATGCCCCATAAAGGCGCTATTTTTTTCTGACGCCAATGTCAGAAACATTGCAATACGCAACAATACTTAACTGACGCCAAAGTGTCGTTATTTTGCTTGATATGGTAACCTGGAAGTTGTTGTTAATGCTGTTTATGTTTTCGCCAAATTACCATCGGTAAAAAAATCTCGCCAATATGGGGCGTATATGACATCTGTACCACCATTTTATCTATATTCTACAAACATTTCTTAGTAAACTAAATGCAGTTCAGCGTAAAACTGCATAACTCCTTTAAAAACTACCTTTAAACAATTTATTCTCATACTCAGTAACCCTTACGAATTCTTTTGTGTAGCCCTGCATATGAACCGTAGCATTTATACACACGGTATAGTATGCATAAATGTAGTGAAACATAAAAGCGCATATCATAATTAAAAATGCATTTCTAGCAATCATTGCTTATGTACAATACTTCGGAGAAAAGTTTCTTGGCGAGAAAGAAGTTTGCCAACGTATTTTCTGACAACCTATTTACTGCTTCATACTCACAAGCCATTTTTTGCATATGTATACAATTTATTTAATGTAAAAAAAAGCTATTTACCCATTTTTATAAAGAAACAGAAGTAATTTTTGCACAGATGTCATATACGCATCGGGGTTGGCGTGATTTTTCTCTGACGCCAATTCGGCAGAAATCTCGCTTTCGAATACCAGTTAAATTATTTGCTATCATTTTGAAAAGGAAATAACTATAAATAAATAAAAGTTTGAATAATAACTATAAAACAAAACAGTTTATATAATTTAAAAACAGAAAATAAAAGTAAATAAACAATTTATTAATAAATAAAAAACAATAGCCGGGTTACCGTAGCAGGCAAAATAACACCATTTTAGCGCCAGTTAGGTATCCCGGTTCATATCTGAAATCTGTGCCGTAATTTGTATATAAAAAAATATTATATATATTTAGAAACGATTTTTTTATGTATATAAGTGCATATATAAACAAAAATAAAAATTCATTAGATTTGTTTTCATAGCCGTTTATATATTTTGGCAACATATCTCACTTTTTGATGCCCGAATTACGCCAAGCTTTTTTTAAAAATGCGCTATAATGGAAAAGTACCTAAATAAATAATTAACAGAAATAACCAATTGTACAAACTAAAACTTTTTATTTCGGGATCAAAGCATTGTTTTTAATTTCGATTAAAAATACATATATCCTTGGATAACTTTAGTTGAAATTAAGTTCACGGCTTAATATCTCATTCCATAAACCTACACAAACACAAGTGATTCATTCATCGTGAACCGTAAAAAATATTAAATCATTGAGGTAATCATTCACAAAGTAAGTTCTCCAACAATCAATGGACAATATTCTAATGGCGTCATAGTAGGTAAAATGGTGACGGTATCATTTGTTTATGGTTTGAAATCACAAAGATTTAATTTTGCAATGTCTCTTAGTTACATTATTTTATTGTCATATTTATGAGCTCAGAACAAAAGCATATTTTTTCATTATTTAGTTATTAAAGACGGAAAAAAATTATAAATGTGCATGATTTGAAAAATTTAAATAATTTTCTTTCTTAATACTAAAAAATAACATCGGGAAGTAACAGCGAGTTTAAGTTAAATAAGTTTAGCTGTTTAATTCTGTTGTAATATTCAAAATAACTGTATTTATTAGATTTCAGTAAACAACATCAGGGCCCGATTAAACTTTGAAGTTAGAGGATTTAAAATGTCAATTCAGGACCTTTCTTTTGGAGAAGCTTTTCTAAATCCCACATATACATGGAAACTCTTCAGTGTTAGAAATATTATTCCTAGGACTGGCATAACATGAGAACGGCCTGCAATTTTACATAAGTTTTTGAAAACTACTTTATGTCAGAAATTTTTTAAAAACTGGTTACTTTTTTGTTATAGAGGCCAACACTATTAGAATTATGACAAGTTGCAGCCAATTTCGCCAAAGTCGTAACCAAGATCGTGAAGCACACACATATAATACCACATAATACCATTTCATGAAATCGTATACGATAATTTAATAGTTTTTACCTTACTTCAAGTGTGTAATTTATTTATTTTTAAGGCTTAACAATCTAAATTGTCCAATATATGAATTAAAAAAAATGTAAACAAAGATTGAAAAGACATGACCGCAAAGAGCCTCAAATTTGCATAACACTTGGAACCAAACTGCGCATATTAGTGGTCTTCTACTGTACATAGTTTTTCATAAATGTGTTTCGTTCTTAAAATGTTTTATTTTCATCTATCACTGCGGAACAAACGAGAAAACTCATATTCTTGCACATGAGTTGTATATATCTTTATATCTAAATTTCCGTCATTTTTGACGGGCTACCTTTCTAGTTGTTATATAAAATTGTGCTGTATATTAATTCTGCATTTATTATTTTTTTAATGAAAAACTAAAGGTACTGCGTTGTCATATAAATTTTGAGATAGGGGGTGAATAATGACTAATAGTGCAATGTTGTCTTATTATTATATAAAAATGTGCTGCATATTAATTCTGCATTTATTATTTTTTTAATGATGTGTAAAGCAAAAATAAACCGAAATTTTAAAACTGTATTGGTAAACTAGGTATTGAAAGAGTAGAGAGTCAAAATATACTAAGGGTATATATCAATGGATATATATCTTGATATATATCTGATATATATTTTTTTAATGTCATGGAGTTTGATATTTTGGATATTTTTATACATTTCATATTTATTTTCGAAGTCTTATGTATGATATTTTTGACATTTTCAATCAAAACATAAGTAAATGAATTTTTAACTGCTTCTGTTTTCACTTTTTGCTCCATCAGATTCCCCCCCCCCCGAAATATATAGCTACGTGTGTCTGTAGTGTAACAGCAAATTGCTTCTGTTTTCAATTAGTTGAGGAAAAAAGAACGGAAAAGGAAAATTTAAATTTAGAATATTGCTTTAGTGAGTTTCAAAGCTAAATGTGATATCGCACTAAAGCTTTAGTTTAATTTTAGTTAAATTTTAATGTTGAATGTAAACTCAACTGTAATTTAAATTCTGATATGTACCTAATTTAAACAAACTTTTTTTAACTGTAAATTTTCAAATTATGAACCCAGAAGGCACTCTGACTATCATTAATTCCATGTCAAAAATATTTAAAACATATTAAGCTATAGCTTGATTACTTATTTTATAAAATAAATAATGCTTTAATTGAAAACTGCAAATAATGATTTTTTGTACATTAGCTTAAATAACAAATGGAATTTTTTTAATAAGCTTATGGCTTGTTAAAATAAATGAAAAATAACAAAATAATGAGCGTTCAAAATTGACGCCACTATAAATTATAATCTATACTCCTATTATAAAGAGGAAAAAATTGTTTATTTGTCGGAGGTAAGCTCTGAAACTACCGAATCGATTCCAAAAGTAATGGTATCAAAATGATGGTGTCAATCCAACTTAGAACATAGGCTATATCTTATATCGGTGCCACTACCCCAAAGGGGGTGTAGGAGCAAAAAACGTTCTAAAAATGCGATTTTAGCGTTACTGAAGGGCCTAGAAATATGAAATTTTGAATATTAGTTACTTATAAGATATAAATGATGTCTAAGAACAGTTCTTAAACAATTCGAAATTTAAAAGGGGTGAAAATGCACAAAAAGCGTTCTAAAAAACGTTCTAAATAGTAGTTTCTACACAATCTCAGGAAATACCAAACAGATTTAAAAAATATTGGTGTCAAAATGATGGTGACAACGCTTGTTCCAAGATAGGCTATGTTTTATGCCGGTGTCACGACCCCAAAGAGGGTGCAGGAGCAAAAAACGTTCTAAAAATGCGATTTATGTGTTACTAAAGGGCCTAGAAATATGAAATTTGAAATATTAGCCATTTATTAGATATAAAGGATTTCTAAGAACAGTTCTTAAAGAATTCGAATTTTGAAAGGGGTGAAAAGGCGCGAAAATCGTTCTAAAAAAACGTTCTAAATGGTGGTTTCTACACAATCTCAGGAAATACCAAACTGATTTTAAAAAAAATAACGGTGTAAAAATAAGGGTGTCAAAATGACGGTGACAACCCTTGCTTCAACATAGGCTATGTTTTATGTCGGTGCCACTACCCGAAACGGGGTGCAGGAGCAAAAAACATTCTAAAAATGCGATTTTTGAGTTACCGAAGGGCCTAGAAATATGAAATTTGAAGTATTAGACATAAAGGATTTCTAAAAACAGTTCTTAAACAATTCGAAATTTAAAATGGGTGAAAAAGTGCGAAAAGCGTTCTAAAAAACGCTCTAATGGTGGTTTCTACACAATCTCAGGAAATACCAAACTGATCTAAAAAGAAGTCCTTCCGGCCAGTGCCGGGAGGAAGAGGTAGCTTTCATAATCCTTATTTAAAAAAAGCCAACTTATATCATGCAAACACATGAAGCTCAATTTAGTGGAAACCGAATATAGGAGATTCAATACTAATTTTTATCAATATAATGAATGAGAATTTCGCGAAATTAGTCAGCTTTATCCAAGCTGCTTTTCTTTAAAGTAACTTATATTTGGCTGCCAAATTCGGCAATTTCTTAAAGTGCCTGTCATTTTAAGACAACATGGTGAATGAGGCTAAGCAGTGAACTTGGTCGAGACCTTAGTAATTGCTGTGCACATGCTCACTCACATCGGAATCGGTTAATATATAGGAGTGCTGTCGCATGCAAAAAATCAGATTTTTCAAAATGTCACCCACAATAGAAATTGAAACTGCTATATCTGAGCCATTTTTTAAGGTAAAGACAAACAAAAAATGCTCCTCAATCCTTATATCAAGATCAAATACTTAAGAAAGAAACCTTTTTCAATTTCTATTTTTTTTTTGCCCCTCACTTTAAATATATATATATATTTTAATTTAATGGCCGCCATTTTGAAACAAGATGGCTGATGAATCTGGCCAGCGAACTTGGTCGAGGTGTTGATGTATACTATCCACATGCCTTCTTACATCGAAATAGGCGAATACGTGTGTTATCGCGTGACAAATACAAGATCGTTTCAAAATGTTAGCCATGCTAGAAATTCAAAGTGCTATAAATCAACCATTTTTTAAGATATCAACAAAAGAACAAATTTTCAGAAACAAAAACTGCTCCGGAATCTTTGTATCAAGGCCAAACACATAAAAAAAATCTTTTTCAATTTCCAATTTTTTAATACCTCATTTTGAATTTTAAATTTAATTTTTTTTAAATGGCAACCCTTTTGAAACAAGATGGCGAATGAAGCTGTCCAACGAACTCGGTCGAGACATTGGTATGTACTATGTACAGACCAAGTTACATCCAAATAGGTTCATAAATACGCCTGTTATCGCGTGACAAAAATCAGGTCGTTTAAATATGTCAGCCACAAGAGAAATTCAAAATGCTATTACTCAGCCATTTTTTTTTAGATATAGACGAAAGAAAAACTGTTCCGGAATCTTTGTATTAAGGTCAAAATCATAGAAAAAAATTCTTTTTCATTTTCCAATTTTTTGGCATCTCATTTAAATTTTTTTATTTTTTAATTTTTTTAAATGGCCGCCATTTTGAAACAAGATGGCGGATGAAGCTGGCCAACGAACTCGGTCGAGATATTTGTATGTACTATGTACACATCAAGGTACAACCAAGTTGGTTCATAAATACGCCTGTTATTACGTGAGAAAAATCAGGACGTTTCAAAATGTCAGCCACACTAGAAATTCAAAATGCTATAACTCAGCCATTTCTTAAGATATAGACGAAACAAAAACTGCTCCCGAATCTTTTTGTCAAGGTCAAACACATAAGAAGGAAATATTTTTTCAATTTTCAATTTTTGGTACCACATTTCAAATTTAAATTTTTCTTAAAAATTTAAATGGCCGCCATTTTTAAACAAAATGGCGGGTGAAGCTGTCCAACGAACCCGGTCGAGACATTGGTATGTACTATGTATAAACGAAGTTACATCCAAATCTGTTCAAAAATACGTCTTTTATCGTGTGACAAAATTCAGGACGTTTCAAAATGTCAGCCACGCTAGAAATTCAAAATGCTATAACTCAGCCATTTTTTAAGATATAGACGAAACAAAAACTGCTCCGAAATCTTTGTATAAAGGTCAAATACATAAGAAAAAAATATTTTTCCATTTTCAATTTTTTGGTACCACATTTCAAATTTTAAATTTTTAAAAAAATTTTAAATGGCCGCCATTTTGAAACAAAATGGCGGATGAAGCTGACCAACGAACTCGGTCGAGAGATTGGTATGTACTATGTACACACCGAATTACATCCAAATCGGTTCATAAATACGCCTTTTATCGCGTGACAAAATTCAGGACGTTTCAAAATGTCAGCCACGCTAGAAATTCAAAATGCTATAACTCAGTCATTTTTTAAGATATAGACGAAACAAAAACTGCTCCGGAATCTTTGTATAAAGGTCAAATACATAAGAAAAAAATATTTTTCCATTTTTAATTTTTTGGTACCACATTTCAAGTTTTAAATTTTTTTAAAAATTTTAAATGGCCGCCATTTTGAAACAAAACGGCGGATGAAGCTGGCCAACGAACTCGGTCGAGACATTGGTATGTACTATGTACACACCGAATTACATCGAAATCGGTTCATAATTACGGGAGTTACAGTGTGACATAGGTCAGATATATATATATATATATATATATATATATATATATATATCAATTTTGAACGGAGGGTGGTTTCGGGGTCTGGGGGTCATGATCGATGAAAATATACCAAAATTTTTTTAAATCGCTTTCCTCCGAACGGCTGCAATAGGTAGCTTTTTTGTAAAGAAAGCTACCTAATAATGGCTTCAAAATGATGGTGACAACCCTTGCTCCAACATAGACGATGCTTTATGCCGGTGCTACTACCCTAAAGGGCGTGCAGGAGAAAAACATTCTAAATTGCGGCTTTTGCGTTACGGAAGGGCCTAGAATCGTGAAATTTCGAATAGTAGTTAGTTATAAGATATCAATGATCTCTAAGGACATTTTCTAAAAAAATCGAAATTTAAAAGGGGGTCAAAATGCTCAAAAAGCATTGTAAAAAACTTTCTAAATTGCAATTTCTGTGCAATCTCACGAATTACTGAACCGATTTCAAATATAATGGTGTAAAAATGA
Source organism: Maratus speciosus (assembly GCA_963932465.1). Taxonomy (NCBI): domain Eukaryota; kingdom Metazoa; phylum Arthropoda; class Arachnida; order Araneae; family Salticidae; genus Maratus; species Maratus speciosus. The sequence goes on from OZ010792.1 coordinate 178,642,993, forward strand.
TTGTGACAGATCTTGCTCCAAGATAGGCTATATTTTATATCTGTTTCCACTACCCCAGAGGAGATGCAGGAGCAAAATGCGCGAAAAGCGTTCTAAAAACGTTCTAAATGCCGATTTGTCGGCAATATCTCAGGAAGAATGAATCTGATTTCAAACGTAATGGTAGGAAATTGATGCTGACAGCCCCTGCTCTAACATAGACGCTATTTTATGTCGGTATCACTATCACCAAGACGTTGCAGCAGCAAAAAAGCGTTCTAAATTTCGACTTTTGCGATCGGTAGGGGCTAGCAACTTAAAATTAGGCAAGGTGCATATTTATTAGATATAAATGATCTTTAAGAACAGTTTCGAAAAAATTGGAAATTTAAAAAGGGGTGAAAATGCGCGAAAAGCGTCCTAAAAACGTTCTAAATTGCGATTTCTACTCAATCTAAGGAAATACCAAAGCTATTTCAAAAGTAATGATTGCAAATCAATGTTGACAGTCCCTGCTATAACATAGGTTATATTTTATGTTGCTGTCACTACCACCTGAGGGTTGAAAAAGCAAAACATGTTCTAATTTGCGTTTTTTGCACAACTGAGGGGATCTAACACTTTGAAGTATGGCATGGTTTTTACTTACAAGATGCAACTGCTTCTAAGAACAGTCGAAAGAAAATTCCAAATTAAAAAAAATGAAGTGAGTGAAAAGCGTTATAAATTACAATTCTTAAGCAAACTTATAAATTACCAAACCGATTAAAAAAATAATGATGAAAAATTTTGGTGATAGAACCTGCTCAAACATAAGCTATATTTATGTCTGTTCCACTACCACCAGAGGGTTGCAGGAGCTAAAAACTTTCTAAATTCCGAATTCTGTGATACTGAAAAGGCTAGAAACTTTAAATATGACATGGTAGTTATTTATAAAATATAAATGCCCTCGAAGGAACATCGAAAATAAATTCGAATTAAAAAGGGGTGAAGCGAAGGGGAGGTGCGAAAAGCATTCTAAAAGATTCTAAATTACGATTCTATGCAATTTCAGGGAATATAAACCTATTATAAAAGTAATAGTTGCGAATCAATGGTAACAGTCTCTGATCCTGCACAGGCTATATTTTATGCAGGTGATTCTACCACCTGGGGTTCACAGGAACAACAAACGTTCTAAAAAAGGGCTTTAAAAGCTTTTTAAATTACGTTTCTGTGTAATATTAGGAAATAACAAACCGATTTCAAAATTAATGTTGGCAAATTAATGGTGACAGTTCCTGTTTCAACATAGCCCTTTATGTTGAGAGAGGTGGTAGGACTTGGAATTTGACATGATGGTAAATTTTAAGATGTAAGAAGATGGTTTCTAAAAAATTCAAAACTTCAAATGAATACTGAAATGAGCGTATTAATTGAGCATAAAAGTTTCAAAATATTTTCTAAATTATCATTTATTTAGTTTTGTTTCATTTTATTAATTTAAGTCTCATTTCTGCCTAATGCAGTGCAATAATGATGTTTAATCAAACTGTGTTTTAAATAGTAATTTTTGAATTATTCCTAAAAGGAATAAGTACCTTTTAATAAAAAAAACCTTTTAATAAAATAAAATATTACCTTTTAATAAAATAAAAATTTAGTTAGTACCTTTTAATAAAAATTAGACATATAAATATCACTTGGCATATTTCAAATATTACGCGAGCAAAGCCGCGGGGTTTGCTAGTAATTTAATAAATACTTTTTTCTTTTCAAAGCAATAGCTACACTTTACTTTCCACTTAATATGCTTACCAGACATCACTATGAATAAGAGGCATTTAAGAATTATTGCTTCATATGTGGGGGGAAAATTATATTTATTTATTTGAATGTAACATAAAAGAAGGTAATTTTAGTACGTGCATTCATGCATGTAGAGTGACTTGCCTGGTGCATATCTGCATGTACTTCAATTCGAAGAATTTAAAATCAATATTTTGTTTAATAACACAGCAAAGGAAAATCATGCACAATTTTTGGTATGTGATTTAAGTACATGCAAAATTGCATTCATATAAACTATGTTCTGTTTCACCTAACGAATCGATGATGTTATTGGCAAGCATAACTGCTCAGATTTTTACATTCGCACTTAGAACAATTTCTAATTGTTTTTTTGCTATGAATTATTATATAAAAAATTTAAATATTTTAAGCTGTCATGAACTTATTTTATATGATACTACCAAGTTATTTGTTGTCCAGTTTGGACGGGTTCCATCTAGTATCGTATATTACTAGTATATTTAATTTTTCTCTCATATTTCTATTGTATATAATTGAATTGTTCGGCCTATATTTCGAAAAGACACTTTTTATTTTTTTGTAAAGGTGATCGGTTTTTCTGGTACAACAAGATCTTTACAAAACCGTGCATGCATGTATCTTAACATGTAACTGAAATATAATTAAGTACAAAATGTGGCTTATAGATTTTTGATATAATTGCAGATTTTCAGGATTATGGCTTATATTATTTTGAACTGTTTAAATCACTTCTTAATCAATGAAAATAAGGGAAATACAGAAATTGACCGAGGTTTTTTTAGATAAAAAATCTGATAACAAATGTGAACACTCATATAACTTTCGCTTTTATCCTCTGTGGAAATTAAACTATAGCGGTAAAACTCTTATTCGAATGCTTTTATTATAAAGTTTCACAAAAAAGAGCAAAGAAAAAAATATGAAGACGAAATATCTAATTACGTTTACTCACACTGTTGACTAAGTATTCAATGCTTCGAAATTTATAGATCATGAAGGTAAAAAAAAGTATATATTATATATCTATTTTTATTGCAGTAAACTTTAAAAAAGACCGAAGGATAAAATTCTTGTTATTACATTGTTTTAATTTAATTGTTTAAAATGGTATGCTAATTAAATTTTTCTTAATGAATTTAACATTTTGAGAGATTCTTTAATTAAAACTATTAAAAACGAAGAAAAGTAATTCCAGAGAATGTTTTTTTTTTTTCCAAGTCTCGTTTTTAATGAGTTTATTTATAATTTTTGAAGGGAAGATAAAAATTTACTTCCAGCTTTGTTTATGCAGAATAATGAGCATTATTTCAAAGTAAATGAAGCATTTTTTCCTTAACAAAATATTTTTATTTGCTTGTTAAATAAACTGAGTTAATTTTAATATTAGATACAAAATGTTAATTTAGAAACTGCCATTAAATTAGTTAAAATTTTCTTTACTTCATTTTTAAACACTTCATTTTTACTTTCTTCTACCTTCAACAGAAGAAAGTATTGTAATCGAAATTTTTTTCGACTTCCGGTTTTTGACGGACTTACACGTTTTGGGGTCAGAGATCACAAAAAACATGTTCATACAAAATGTCTGTCTGTAAGTCAGTGTGTCCGTATGTCCGTGTGTCGCCATTGTACCATAAAAAATTGTATGAAGTTATGCATAGAATTGTATAGAAAATTTTGGCTGTGGCAAACAGGTCCTCCATTAATTTGGAAAAAAATCCGCGGTAAGGGGCGCTGTAATAGCGATTTTTGTGCATTTTGAATATTGTACCACCGAAAAGTGTATGAAGTTATGCATATGATAAATTGAACCAAATTTTTGTGTATATTTTTGGCCATGTCAAGAAGGTCCTCACTGAATTTGGAAAAAATCCGCTTGTAGGGGGCGCTGTAATAACGATTTTTATGTATTTTGAATATTTTACCATCGAAAAGTGTATGAAATTATGCATAGAATTGAACCAAATTTTTGTGTATGTTTTTGGCCATGGCAAGAAGGTCCTTCCTGAATTTGGAAAAATTATGCCCAATGGGAGCTCTGTAATAGCGATTTTTGTGCAATTTTTAGTATTGTACTGTCGAAAAGTTTATGAAGTTATGCTTAATTCTAATAAAAATACTAATTAAACTAATTAAAATGAAATATTGACATGAGATAGAAGAAAGTTTTGGGATTGGCACATCTAACTACACTGCTCAAAACAATTAGGGGTGCACGTGGTTTTAACGAATTTACCCAAATATTTACACCGATAAGTAACGTAAAATAAAACATCCATAATTTAAAGTGCTGTAGAAAACAGATAAAGAAAACTTCACACGTAAATTAAAGTTTATGTCGTCAAAAACTGGAAAAAGGTGATAAGTGCAGAAATCAGGATTTTGCAGAAACGTCTGTTTCACTGCCCAGCAGTTGTAAAATTCACTTGCTCAGCTTGTGTTTTGAGAAAAGGTGGCTTGAAAATGTCACAACAACATGATTTACCTCAATCCATGGCTTGGCGTGTTATCGGAACAGTTGAATTTGGGGGAAACACAACGAAGTGTAGTGGACGCTGTTGGAGTCGCAAGAAGCGTCCATGAAAAACTGTGGAATCGATTCCAAGACACATGGAATGGTAGTGATCGACAAGTGCAAGGTTGAAAATGTGCTAACACAGAAACTGATGACCGATATATCCTGTTAACAGCCTGTCGAGACGGAACGGGCAATGCTACTCAGCTGCAAATACAGTTTTTCTAGGCCAAAGGACGAAGTATCTCCAGCCAAACAGTCCGAAGTAGGCTTCATCAGGGTGGTCTCTATGCACGTAAGCTAATGGACTGTATTCCGCTGACCTCAAGCCACTGTGTTGTCCAAAGAAGTTAGGGAACTGAACATCGAGTTTAGAGGCAACGTTGTTGGAGTGAAATTCTGTTTACAGATGAGTCCCAATTCAGTCTGGATGTGACATCTGATGTGTTTTGGTATGGAGAGAAAGAGGTACTCAAAATAATCCCACACTCGTTCGTGAAAGATCCCATTACAGACGAGGTGGGTTGATGCTCTTGGCTGGAATCAGAATAGGTGGACGTACGGGCCTGCATATCAATCGGAATGTCACTTTGACGATCCGGAGTAATACAGACGAGATACCGAGACCTCATGTCGTATTTTATGTTGCAGTAATTAGTGATATCTTTTTTTCCATGCATGATAATGCCAGACTTTATACAGTTCGTCTTGTGGAAAACATGATTGAAGTTAAAACAATGCAGCGTATGGAATGACCAGCATGCTCTCCTGACCTAAATCCGATTGAGCATGCTTGGGAAATACTCAGACAACGCATTGCTGCGAGACCGAGGCCTCCTTTTACTGTCCGGGACATGGAGATTGCAATTTTTGAACAGTGGAACAGTATTCCCCAAGTCTTATCGATAACCTCATCGCATCCATGGAAAACCGGTGTGCAGCAGTCTTAGCTGTTCGGGAGACCACACGCCATATTAAAAATCTTGCATCATTTCTAAACAATACTTTTTTCATGATTTACATGAAACCAAATTGTTGCCCTAAACCATTTTTTTATGTTATTTTCATCTTTTCAAAAAATAAAGCTCCCTTACCATTTTTTGCATCTTTTTTATGTATTGTACATTGCTACACGTGTACTATCCATTTTATGCCCATACATTGCTGTTTGCACTGTTCTCTTCACTTTTTTTATCGCTCCCCTAATTTGCTTGAGCAGTGTAGTTTAAATAGGGAAAATACGCCGGACAAAAACAATAGATACTGAAAATTTAAACTAATTGGAAACTGCAAAATATAGAGAGAGGAAATTCGCAAAAATATATTATTCGTATAGATCTTCTATTTAGTTGATGAATTATTTTATGAATTATTTTATTTTATTTTATTTTTTTTATTGCGTGTACAATAATACAGATTACATGAACACGAAATATTTTTTTCACACAGACAACGGACTATAAACATAAAAAAGTAAATGATTTTTTTTATAAAAGTTAAAAATTGATAATTGTAATTCTTTTTTTAATTTTTACGATGATTCAGTTACATTTCCAAGATCGTAAATTTACTTCTCCAGCTATCGTATATTAATGCAGGTGTGATAAATAATAATTTTTTGTATAATATTAATTGATAAATTTCTACAAGCACATTTTATAATGAAAGAAATTTCATTATTAATATTTTTTTAATTACAATATGAATAATGTTTTCAATGCTTCTTATATTTACAAAGACTTCTAAGCAACGAGTGTTAATTAAAAAAAATCATATTCAAGTACTTATATGTCATTTATTCAAAACAAAATTTTAATAATTTGCATTAAGATATTCAAACGACGACTCATTATCAGATTTATAAAGCTGACACCGAGCTGGCACACTTTTTGTGTGTTTATGACTGCAAATTTTAAATGATAATATATTCGAAGGAATGTTTTTCAACGCTTTCTTTTTAATGTAGAATTCAGTAAATGCTTTTAATATTTGGCATGGACATCAAATAGAAATTTCCCTAATGAGGTTAACATTGTCAAAGTGCAATGTAATATCCACTTCAGATAGAGACGTAATGTATGATGAGAATGAAATTTTATCTATGAAACGTTCATTAAATTGTGAATGTTTAAATACGTTTAATAACTGAAAGAATCGAAGCGAAAACTTCTACTTGTCGCAAAAATTTACAATAAAAAAACAAAGGATGCGTTTGCGCTTCGTGATACCTTTGCGCTGTTGCTCATGTAGATTCAATTGGGCTGAGCTTGAGGCTAAATTAGAACCTATTTCTAACTGATTCTTACTAACTGATTTCAGGATATTTAAAGGGACAATTAAACCATATTCTTTCATGGAATGCCCTGATTATTTTGATAAAAATCGTGAAATATTTATTAATAGAAATTCTGATAGAGGCATATATAGGAAAGCCGCAAAAAATTCTTAAATTTCTAAATAAAGGTGAAAAAGGTTCTTTTTGCTAAACAAATCAGTATTTGATTTAAAGCAGATAAGTAGTTTTTGGAACACTATATTAAATGAAATTTTAAATTGCATCGGAAGAAACCAAACTAAAGCTGATCCCTCCATTTACTACACTAAAATGAAAATGGATTGATATTTATAGTGATTTCTGTCGATGATATTTTATTTATGTCGCAAAATAAAGATAACATTGAAAAATATTAAATTCACCTTAGTAAAGAGTTAGAGGTTAAATAGTTGCCGAAGCGTCAGTGAAGGCTTACTGTGGAGACACGAAAAGTTTTGGTTTCCGTTAGTCTGTCTGTCTGTTAGTCTGTCTGTCTGTTCCGCGATAACTGCCGCAAAAAGCATCCGATCGGCTTGAAATTCCCTGGGCATGTTGATGAGCTCCCCGGATTTAGCTGTATAGTTTTGAGTTAAATTTGGTTCATTCGTTCGGAATATACAGAACATTTTATTTTGTGATATAATGCTTTTCTATGGGAAGTCAGACGATTTTCAAATTTTCATTTGTTGAAAGAAATCGCTCATATGAATAATAGATTTAAATGGTAAATTTTGGATGCTGAAATTTTTAAAAAGAGTATTAAATTATTCTTATTAGTTTGCAATTTTGTCAAAACATTTGTCAGAGCTTTTAAATTAGGTGTATAACTTATGATAGAATTTTATACATGTGTTCGAATAATATAAAACATTTTATTTTATGAATTTACTTATATTTCATTTTTTCTTTTAACCGTTGCGTAGCAACAGCATCTCATCTAAAAATATCATAAATGTGAAAGTATGTATGGTTTTTTGAAGTCAAATCAAAGCAAAAGGAATGAATTAATGAATGCCTTTGTATAGATATTTGCATATAGATTTATTTAAACGCAGAAATGAAAATAGTATTTATATACTATACAGAATAATATTTTCATTTATTTATTCAACTATTTGATTATAAATGAAAAAGTTCGTTATTTTCATACAGAATAAACTGACATTATTCTGTTAAATTTTATAAACTTTATTGTTGCCAAAAAAAAAATGAATAACAATTTCTCCCAAAGAGTTAATTTTAATTTGTAAGATTTTCACGTGCAAAAGAAAAATGGAATAAGCAAATAAAAAATAAAAAAAAGGATATATAGGACAGGAATGAATACATATAAACATTTCACACCAAATACCACCTAAAATAGTTTTTGTAGCAGTATTTTCCCAGCACTACGAAGAAAGATTCCTCGATTTACACGATTTTACTTGGCCTTCCTTTTCTCATTCTTTGCGATTTCATTTTCGCAATTGCGTGCATTAATTGGCACAAAATTTTACATTTTTATGACTGAGATATATGTAAGGCCATACAAATAAGAAATTCCGTATTGTCTCCTATAAAATGTGATAAAGTGTTGGTTAATCATATATGTTTTTATTAAGATGAACAGAGTTGCCAAGCCTCCGGCGTTCTGGATACCAGTATTTTAATACAGAAAATGTTACTTTATTTAATTGAAACATTTGCGCGATTTAAAAGAACATTTTCTCTAAGATAATAGTGATGTGCAAAAAGCTTGAGACTTGGTATGTCTGGTGGGGAGTGAAATGTTTTACTTAATGCATTTATCTCTATTTTAATGCTACGTGAACAACGTCCGTGTAACAGCTTGTAGAGTGTAAAATAAATTAAATTATTAAAATAATCCTTATTACGAAAAATGAAACAGAAAGTCCGGCTAAGGGAAATGAAATGTTAGTTAACCTTTCGTAATTTGACCTGAACATAGGTTTGCGTCAAATTTCAACGGTATTTGTAACATCACGATTTTAAATTAAATGTAGATACTATTAAAAGAAAATCACAAAAAATACTTAAAGGCGCCAAATCATGCTTATCTATTTAACGATGATGAATTATTAACTGTTAGGTTTAGAAGCCCCCCTACTTTAGGGTGATTTTAGTAAGTTAATGCTATCGAGTACATTTTTTGATATTTAGATTAGATCTTAGATATAAATATTGCAGAATGGTAATCAAAATTATTTTTTTATAAACAAAATTTATAAAGGTATTAGATTTCTAAATTAGATGTTTCAGTTTACATTTCCAAAAGTTCTTTATCCATTAGATACAGGTATTTGTGGTTAGCAGGCAAGTAAATACTGCTGTATGGATATTAGGATAACGTAAAATGCTTGACCGAATTATAGCTTATCCTTATAAATCGCAGTGTAAAAAGAAATCTAAGATATAGGGTAATCATTAACTCAATCAGTAGAAAATTACAAATGCAAAATAAATTACACAACGGGGGGTTCAGGGGGGCAGAGCCCCCCTGAAGAAATTTGCTTTATTATATAAAAATTACTAGAATAAGTAGCTCGTGAGAATTTCAGAATATCCTTACATAACAACGTGTTTAATTTAACGCTTTTAATGTCTGAAACCATCGAAATATTTTTTTCCTTTTATAAATGTTTGTGTAATTTAAATAGTTTAAATTTTGTTTTTGTAGAAAGATTAATATTACGCAAAGTTTGATAAAACAATGAGTTGCAGAGATGACGTTGAGGCTCTTGATCTGCAGATTTACTAGTTATGTTTAGTTTTAGTAGTTATATGTAGATTTGTCTTGTAACAAACTTTCAAATGAAAAATTGATGTACATTAATGATTAACCAAACTTACTTTGGGAAACTGTTAGACTGTTTTGATGTCAAGAAGTTAAACCCGTATCTTGCCTTATGGATGCAAACATTCGTTTATAAAAGACTGAAAACAGGAATGAGGACGATGTTTTTCCCTATCACAAATAGGTCGAAAGTTTAATGTATCTTAAAACTATCGTAAGACTCGGCATTGAGGATATAGAAAGCCAGTAAGTTATTTTTTTAAACTGTTACGAAAAAACTCATTAGAATACAGCTAAGCGTGTTCTAAACTATTTAATGAAAGCAACTAATATTGGACTAAGATTTAGGAACACTAATAACACAATATTTCCATTTACTGACGCTAATTGCGGAAATTGGTGTAATGATCGTATGTCATATACCGGTTATTGCATTATTCTGAGTAGTAATACCATTACGTTGTAAGTTCGCAAACAGTGTACTTTGACGCAGGTAATGTAACTCCAGCAAAAACGCTGGATACGTATTTACACGCGTTACCGAGCGTTTTTTTTTAGTTATGTTACCGGCGTTTAATGCATATAAATACTTGTCCAACGTTTCTTGGAGCTTCCATAACCTGTTATTTATTCTGCGTAGCTGATTCACATATCAGGCCAAACGTCATAGTCATTAGGTTTCTGAGTGAATTTCCTACTTTGTATCTGTCAGAGTTGTCCGAGATAGCTCAGTTGAGAAAGCATTGGCGGCATCAGAGAAAGGTCCCTGGTTCGAATCCTGGCAGCCATACTTCTTCGCCCAGTTTATAAAAATTACAACTTTAATTATACAAGAGCAATGTGGCTCTTTTCACCGAGCGACCTACCGGATGGTTAGTAGTAATTTTAAAGATTGCTTAGGAAGATTTCCTGATTGAGTTTCACCTTTTCCCTATAACGTTTCCTGTCTCAAATGTGATCAAATAATCAAAATTTTATTTGCAATTACAGTAAACTCTCTGTAAGACGGACTCTGTATAAGACGGATATTTGTATAACTTGGAAAGATTTTCACGTCCATGCGAATCGATCGACATAGAGTAAAATTTGTCTAAGGCAAAATATTATCTACTTCGAAATATTTTCTTGGTCTCGATCGATTACGCCTTAGACAGAGTTTACTGCAATAATAATTTATCTAATTCTAATATAGAATCACGTTTAAATATTCATGGTTCTATTGTGACGACATTAACAACAGTAATTCATTTGTTAACGCTCGTGATTTCTGTTTCAAATCAACTTATAAAGGTCCTCACCTTTTCTCTAATTACAATAGTTAATCTGCATTATTCTCTATGTTTGTATATTCTTATTTCAAAATATCATAAATCCTATTTCACAGCTTTCACCCAATGTTATTCAAATAATCGTCATGGTAGTACAGAAAAATATCATAATTGTTGATTGAACTCAATTAAAATTACGTGCATATTATGGCGTTCTGGGTGATTTAACTCTCTTCCGATCTATTATCAGCTGTAAACGTGTGTATAGGCACATCGTACTAATTGAACCAACTTAAGTACTAGTTGGTGATTGTTAATTCGGGAGAATTTCGTATTATCAATGTGTTCGTAATAGATTGATTTTAACATTCAAAAGTTTACTAAACTTCTTGAATTAATGCTATCCATAACATTTGTCATGCAACATTTAAAAAGAAAGTAAAATATAAAAGTTTATACAAAAGTGAAAAAAATGTATAAAGAGTAGACAAACAAATATGTATATATCAGAAAATGTTATAAACCGAAATCTTTCAAAAAATTTGAGTATTCAGGTTGCACAGCTTCCAATATTAATTAAGGGGTCTCAGGAGTCTTACTTTTACCCGGCAGTGCAATTTAACAACATGTAACATTTAATTTTTTTCTCAGTTTCTATAAAACATTAATGCATAAAATTTTTAATATAGACAACCTAATATCTCTTCTATTTAAAATAATTTTTTTTAGTATTCCATATTAAACTTTTATTGTATTTTTTAGGTTTAATTTTGATAAAAAAAATTTAAATTGTTTTTTGACTTGCATGCACTGCGCGCAGCATTTTTCACAAACTAATAAAGTAATTTGCATGAAACTTGTTAAATATCTTCATTTTAAGGTAAAGAATAACTTATACTTATAAATTTAGTATTATAATTGCATTGATTATTTAAAATTGGCAATTTTTCAATAAAATGATGATTTTTTTTCAAAGTTTTATAATTTAAATTTAAATTTCAAACAAAATAAATAAATAAATTGCTTAAAAAGGAAGTATACGTTCAAGCTACATTAGTTTTACATCATTATCAATATTTTCGGGGACTCTTGAAAAAATAGTTTTGCTACAGTCTTGCGCGCAGTGCATGCAACTCAAAAAACAATTTTAATTTTTTTAATCAAAATTAAATATAAAAAAATAAAATAAAATTTCAATATAGAATACTGAAAAAATTATTTTATATAAAAGAGATATTAGGTTGTATATATTAACATTTTTATGCATTTATGTTTTATAGAGACTGAGAAAAAAAAAAAAAAAATGTGACATGTTGCGAGATTGCACCGTCAGGTAAAAAGTAAGACTCCTGAGACCCCTTAATAGGCAATCTAGTTATTCAATTATTCACACAAACTTCAGTTAACCTGTGGACCTTTGTTTCTGACCAGACTTTATATAAAAATAAATACTTAATTAAATTTGGTGTCACGTAAAACTCCTTGAAACACACATGCAATGCCACGTACTAAATTTCATTTAGTTATGAGGAGGAAATAATTAAAAATTAAGTTATGTTTAATGGACAGCAAAGGACAAGTTGTTGAGAATAATAGGAGCGCTTTTCTAGAATTCATTATACAGACAATTAAAACATTATAACTTGTTACCAAGTTAAAGTAGCAAAATTATTGTGTATTACAAAATATTATTGATGGAATCAGTAACATTAGTTATTTGTTATGCATAAATACATTTGTGTTTACAAAAAAAAAAATATTTTCACTAAATTAATAAAAAGTACTTAAGTTTATATTTATAAACCACAAAATAAGAGTTAACTAATTCGGTCAGTATTAAGGATATTATCTTTCACTCTAAAGGTATCGTGTATAAGTTAGATTAAATTTTAAATGTAATATTTTTCTCCTTCTTTTATTTCAGGACAGTAATTATACACATATGTGAACTCTAATAGAAGTTATCTTTTACTTGTAATTACTACCACGGCAAGCTCCATTTGCATGAATTCTATATGTTTTTTAATAAGGTGTATGATAGAAAAAAATTCTGAGGAACGTAAAACGTTCATATATCACTCTGTAAAAATTGTAATAAAGCCTGTGACAAGAAACTAAATTATATGTAGAAGATTGTTTAAGATCCTGTCTTTCTATTGGACAATCTTCAAAGTTTCCACAACTTCTTCCTATTTAATTGCGCTCATGACATCTTGAAAAATATGAAGATATCCAAGTAATTTAAGGAGTCTCGGGACTCTTAAAATTGGAAAAAAGCAAACAAAGGACCATTTTTAACATTAAATAGCTTAAAATGTATATGATTTAAGAACACAATTTTAATTGGGTTGAAAGATGCAAGTATGATCTTTTATTTCATGTATTTAAAAAATTGCAGGATGCGGAATTAGTATTTATAGGGTGCTCCAAACTGTCAGACAATTGTCGAGCATAAAATTGGTATGACAGCTTACGCACAGGACTACAAAATAGATTTTGGAACTAAAATGACATTTTTTGTGCCTAGTTATAGTCCAGACTATAACAATTACCCTGATCTTAAATTAATCTGTATTTAAAGAATTTTTATATTTTTAATACAAAAATGTATTTAGCTAATACAAAACTTTGGAAATTTCAACAGTATAATCACATAAAAAATATTTTTTGAACAATAAAAATGAAATTTTGGGTTCAGTTTAAACAGACTAACATGAAACATATGTTTTGAAAATTTCATGAAAAAATTTCAGAAGATTTTGAGATTTCCTGCCGTTATGCCCAAAAACGTTATTTGGAGAAAGTTCGACTTCAAAGTTTCGGAAATGCTGCTTCAGCTATTGCATAGGTATAATTCTAAAATCTATAACTTCTGTTCTAATGGAAATTTCAAGGAAATAATTATAATATGTTCAGAAAACATAGCACTTTAACATATAAAAAAATAAATCAATCGAAATTTTGAAGCTTTAAGAGTACCGAGACCTCTTACAGCTGATGAAAAATAATCTACGAATCTATAATGTTAACAAAGATGTAAAGTTATATCCCTTGAACGCACCGTCGACCGCATTTAAATTTACAAACCAAAATCTCGAATGATAAATCATAAGAGGAAATGACAAAAAAATTTTAAATATAAAATTGAAATTAAGAAAGAAGGAGAAAAAAATCGTTAAAGAATTTCCGACGTTTCAAACAAAAGCCACTGTCATTACCAAGGTTAAAAAAAAAAAAAAAAAAAAAAAAAGTAGAGACTAGTTGGCATCGAACTGAAAACGTTATCTTTTCTGGATTTGATGTCGCTTTTATTATTCAACTTCTTGACGTAAATTAATTGAATACTAACGAACCTATTGTATGCGTGCCCTGTGTGGTAGATACGGCAAATTCTCTGTCACACGAACATTTTGATGAGAAACAATAAATTTTATTTTGTTGGTTATGCTAATAAAAGAAAGATGTTTGTGTGTACCTGAGTATTTTTGTCTGTTCTTCGGCGATGACTAACAAAGAAATATACAACACATAGGATTCCGAAAATTTAGTGCAACATATAGTGCAAGACAGGTTCTAATGAACGTGAGGCTCAGATCTGTCATTTTCTTTATAATTATCTGAGTTATTAATTAAAAACAAATTTTCATGAAAAAATCATTCTTTTTCGAGCGCATTTCAAGGAAAGTCGTTTCCGCATACCCCCAGCAGAAAATAAAATGCGGCTTTTTTTTACGTCCCTTATTTTCTAAACGCATGAACCGTTCTAAATAAAGACAAATTAAAATTGTTATTTTAAAATTCGTAGTTTTTACTTTCGAGCTGCGCAAACAGCATAAAAAATACATTATTTAATCCTTTAAAATTTTTTTGAAAAACGTTCGATTTCATGGAGATTTGTTTTTATTTTTTACGGAGCTCGCATTGGGCTCAATTTTAAAGATATGGAAAAAGAAAAATATCCATTTAATTCGGGTATTCTTTTCTCTAAGACATATTAATTCGTTTTCAAAAATAAGATATTAACTCTTTTAAAAAAATTCGCGACTGGATGTCATTTCGCGTGTCCCATACACTCCTTCTCTCTCTACACGAATAGTAAGAAAATGTCGGTATTTTAAAACGATCTCTTCACGCGTTCTTTGAACACTCGTTTTAATTCACATATAAAATCTTGAAATATTCGGACTATTAGAAGTATTTGTTAAAAATAAAATTTACAAAATTTTTGCTAACTGAGTGAATACGAGGATGACTTTCGCTCATATTTTTACAACTAAACATCCATATTGTTGAACGAAAATTATATAAATGCATCTGAAGCATTATATCCATAAATCACAAAGATTTCAAAGATTTCTGAAAATAAGAACTATTTTGTTTATAAAATTAAAGGGCCAGACTAAAAAATAAATAAATTGATAAGAAAACACAGATTTTTACAAGTAATTATGAATATTTTTTCAAAATGTCTTTTACACAGCTTCAGAATTATAATATTTGTAACTGACAGAAATTTCAAAAATTATGGACTTTTAACTGAGTCAATGTAGAAAAATTTTTCTTGCAAGTACTTTTACCTCTAATAGCAATATGTTTTCACTAATGTTTAATGCTTGCTTCGAAACCATTATATTTATGACTTATAAATAATTTAAAGACTGTGGGAAATGATTACTATTTTTTTTTTATTAATTCATTCGATGTGAAAAAGAAATTCCGCACACTTTAAAATTATGAATCTATTATTGCGGAAATTATTACGAAATAGGGAAATCCTATAACAGTCTCTTAAAGACCGTACATTATTCTTTTAAAATGACGTATTTGGTTAAAAAAAAATAATAAATACTGCAGGCCGCCGATACGAAACTTATTTGGAAAAATTTTCGATTAAAATAACAAATTCTTTCAAAATCGTGTTAAAGATACAACGTCAGGCAATTTTGCGACTTATTTGAGTTTATTATCACAGGTCTATACAACACCGAACGGGCCAGCTAATAATGCAGAAAATTTTGTTGACCACCAACAAACATGAGGAATAATTCAATTAAGTTTGCATTAATTCATTAGAAAAGTTTGTTTTTCTGTAAGTACTATGCATTGATATGTAACACATATAACTTTCTCTGTGAATTTTTAAAGGTTTATTATTCAAATGAGTTTTCATCAGACAATCATTCCAATAAAATTACAGATATACCGAATTTTACTGTGCATATTGTTAAAAAGATCAAAATATGAACCTAAGGGGCTGTGCATATATAACGTTATCAACTTTTTGGAAATTTTGGATCCCCTTCCCCCCCTTATCATAACATACGTTATCATCCCGCAACCCCCCCCCCCCCATAATGATATCGTTATCAATGTCTAAAAGTTTTTTGATTTTTTTTCTTTTGTTTGGAGTGATATATAAATTTGGTTACATTTATTTTTCGCACACATTATTGGTTCAAGAGAAGTCAATAAAATATAACTTTGAAATAACTTTACATCAAATAACACTCAGAAGAAAAAGTTGCTATTTAAAAGTATTTAATAATATATGTTTTTTTTTTTTTTTTTTTTTTTTTTTTTTTCTACATAATGCATTCAACAGTAATAATATATTATTGCACTTGCCTCCGCAATTGGGGGGGGGGGGGGGGGTGCAGACAGAACTTCTTATCAACAAAAGAGGTGGAAAACATTCTTTCTATTTTATTTACTAGTAAACACAAGTATCATTTCAAACATAATTCGCATATGGTTTCTCAAACAGCGTATTATATATGCATACACATATGACAGAATAGGAATGCTAAATGTTGGGTTTTTTCCATATTTTCGAATTATATACTTTTATAGTCATTTAATGATTTTTATAATATTTTTGTATTTTCATAAAAATAGATAACATACTATTTTGATTTAAAAAAGTAACAAATAAAAAGAGAAAATTTTGGTTGAATCAAAAATGATAACGATATCAAAAGACAACCTCCCTTTCCCCCTAGAGACTACATACATACTTACAATATCATTTGCCAGATCCCTCCTCCCCCCTAAAATGATAACGTTATATATGCACAGCCCCTAGTGTAAAATAAAATACTCTGCATCGAACGTACAGTATTAAAAATGGCATAAATATATAAAATGTTTTATGCAAATAAGGTTATTATAATTTAAGTGTTGCATTAATGATAAGTCAAATATTACTAAAATAAAAATTTGTCCTTTTTATTTTAGGTAGCTTTCTTTACAAAAAAGCTACCTATTGCAGCCGTTCGGAGGAAAGCGATTTCAAAAAATTTTGGTATATTTTCATCGATCATGACCCCCAGACCCCGAAACCACCCTCCGTTCAAAATTTATATATATATATATATATATATATATATATATATCTGACCTATGTCACACTGTAACTCCCGTAATTATGAACCGATTTCGATGTAATTCGGTGTGTACATAGTACATACCAATGTCTCGACCGAGTTCGTTGGCCAGCTTCATCCGACATTTTGTTTCAAAATGGCGGCCATTTAAAATTTTTAAAAAAATTTAAAACTTGAAATGTGGTACCAAAAAATTAAAAATGGAAAAATATTTTTTTCTTATGTATTTGACCTTTATACAAAGATTCCGGAGCAGTTTTTGTTTCGTCTATATCTTAAAAAATGGCTGAGTTATAGTATTTTGAATTTCTAGCGTGGCTGACATTTTGAAACGTCCTGAATTTTGTCACGCGATAAAAGGCGTATTTATGAACCGATTTGGATGTAATTCGGTGTGTACATAGTACATACCAATCTCTCGACCGAGTTCGTTGGCCAGCTTCATCCGCCATTTTGTTTCAAAATGGCGGCCATTTAAAAATTTTTTAAAAATTTAAAATTTGAAATGTGGTACCAAAAAATTGAAAATGGAAAAATATTTTTTTCTTATGTATTTGACCTTTATACAAAGATTTCGGAGCAGTTTTCGTTTCGTCTATATCTTAAAAAATGGCTGAGTTATAGCATTTTGAATTTCTAGCGTGGCTGACATTTTGAAACGTCCTGAATTTTGTCACGCGATAAAAGGCGTATTTATGAACCGATTTGGATGTAACTTCGTTTATACATAGTACATACCAATGTCTCGGCCGGGTTCGTTGGCCAGCTTCACCCGCCATCTTGTTTAAAAATGGCGGCCATTTAAATTTCTAAGAAAAATTTAAATTTGAAATGTGGTACCAAAAATTGAAAATTGAAAAATATTTTCTTCTGATGTGTTTGACTTTGATAAAAAGATTCGGGAGCAGTTTTTGTTTCGTCTATATCTTAAGAAATGGCTGAGTTATAGCATTTTGAATTTCTAGCGTGGTTGACATTTTGAAACGTCCTGATTTTTCTCACGTAATAACAGGCGTATTTATGAACCTATTTGGATGTAACTTGGTCTGTACATAGTACATACCAATGTCTCGACCGAGTTCGTTGGCCAGCTTCATTCGCCATCTTGTTTCAAAAGGGTTGCCATTAAAAAAAAATTAAATTTAAAATTCAAAATGAGGTATTAAAAAATTGGAAAATGAAAAAGATTTTTTTTATGTGTTTGGCCTTGATACAAAGATTCTGGAGCAGTTTTTGTTTCTGAAAATTTGTTCTTTTGTTGATATCTTAAAAAATGGTTGATTTATAGCACTTTGAATTTCTAGCATGGCTAACATTTTGAAACGATCTTGTATTTGTCAAGCGATAACACACGTATTCGCCTATTTCGATGGAAGAAGGCATGTGGATAGTATACATCAATATCTCGACCAAGTTCGCTGGCCACCTTCATCAGCCATCTTGTTTCAAAATGGCGGCCATTAAATTAAAAAATATATATATATATTTAAAGTGAGATGCAAAAAAATTAGAAATTGAAAAAGGTTTCTTTCTTAAGTATTTGATCTTGATATAAGGATTCAGGAGCATTTTTTGTTTGTCTTTACCTTAAAAAATGGCTCAGATATAGCAGTTTCAATTTCTATTGTGGGTGACATTTTGAAATTTTGCATGCGACAGCACTCCTTTATATTTACCGATTCCGATGTGAGTGAGCATGTGCACAGCAATTACTAAGGTCTCGACCAAGTTCACTGCTTAGCCTCATCCACCATGTTGTCTTAAAATGACAGGCACTTTAAGAAATTGCCGAATTTGGCAGCCAAATATAAGTTACTTTAAAGAAAAGCAGCTTGGATAAAGCTGTCTAACTTCGCGAAATTCTCATTCATTATATTGATAAAAATTAGTATTGAATCTCCTATATTCGGTTTCCCCTAAATTGAGCTTCGTGTGTTTGCATGATATAAGTTGGCTTTTTTTAAATAAGGATTATGAAAGCTACCTCTTCCTCCCGGCACTGGCCGGAAGGACTTTTTATTGTATAGTACGCGCCTCTTAAATCAATAAAATTTTGGAATTGAAATTTCCTTAAATTAATGAATGACTCACATATGTAGGAAAATCCTATTTCGATTTTTCCTTCGTAGATATTTAACCCGGGAGAACTCGCTGATGCAAAAATAGCCGAGAGGAGAATCAAAAAGCATCACGAGACAAGAAAATATCTTGAAAAATAACATAAACTGTCAAGTGCAGTATTACTCGCGCTCAGAGGGTTCCGTACAATAAATATATGAAATATTAACTAAATTATTAAAAAGATCCCTGCAGTCTCGGCCTACAGGCGGGGGTAGGTTTTGGTGTTAAGTACTAATTTTACAGAAAAAAAAAAAAAAAAAAAAAAACTAAATCAAGCACAGTTTAATAGTTTTATCTGGCCGCTTTTGAAGAATTTTTAATTTCATTTTTCTGTAAGAGGACGTTTTATCAAAATTAAGTCGGTATTAAAAAATATATTTTTCCCCGCTCAACAACTCGAAATTTTCTGTCTTATGATCAGACCCATTTTTTAAAAGTAAAAACATGAAACTTGCTGAAGTGATTTTTTGAGAAATTTATAAGCGGCTCGTGTTTTTATTTTTCGTTCAATTAATTAGAACTTGATTTACAATTATTTTCTCAGTACGACCATTTTTATTTCGTTTCCAGCATTATCGCTTCGGGAAATTTGGTTTTCTCTTCGGTTCGAAAACACTTTAACAGCATTTTTTGAAATATATTCCGCCTTTTTCAAAAACTCTACCTATACCGCACATTATATAGTTTCTGAATAAGACAACCTGCTAATTGGATGCGTTTGAGTGCGGAAATGAATTTAAAAATGAGTCAGAAAATAAGCAATTTGGATTTGAGTACACTCTTAATGCGATAATTTTTTTCGTCAACACCTTTTTTATTGTGTAAGAGATCCTATCAAAAACTTGTCAATGTGAAAGTTGTAGATAATATTTATAAGATGTATAATAAATTTAAACGGATTGATATCTTGTGAATTGACGGAGTTATGAATTTTTTTATTTTTCAACACTCACCCCCCCCCCCCATTTTTTTCGTTTTTAGTTTTATTTTGCAGTAAGAGTTGGTCCTATCAAAACCTTGTCAATATAAAAGTTGTACATAATATTAAGAAGATTTATAATAAGTTTAAGTGAATTTGATATCTGAAGAATTTACGAAGTTATGATTTTTTTTCTCCCTAAAACCCTATTTTTGGCGCCCCTTGAGCTCATTTTTAATTTTATCAAAAATTTGTGATACATAATATTTTAGCCTTTTGCCTAGAAGTAATAATAACTTTAAACTGATTTGATATCTATAAACATTAAGAAATTATGGGATTTTTCAATTTTAACAAAACTCATCCTTATTTCAAACCCATTGGACCTATTTTGCCCATTAACGAACTTGACCAAGATTTTCTACCCTTTGATTTTATGTATCAGTTTGGAAGAGATTTGCGCAGAATTACAGAAGTTATCGTGTCCATAAAAATGTGGTATACAAATATTATATATATATATATAATATATATATATATATATATAGAGAGAGAGAGAGAGAAATATTAAATGGGGGTGATTTTAGGTTCTACTTGTCATGATCGGCGTAGATCTGCAAAAAAATTCCAGAAATTCCAACATAGCGGATATCGCAATAGGTAGTATTTCTTATGAAATCTATCGAAAATCGTTACTAAAAGAAAAATAAAACTTTATAAAAAATGTGTTTGATATAGTTGTACATATACTAGAAAAGTATGAATGGGTATGCCGTAAAAGTTCAAAGAGATATGAAGCCTAAATAATATCAAATATTACTATTATGTATAACTCTTACATCTTATCCTAATCTGTTTATGGTTAACTTAATTAGGCGCTGACAATAAAAGTGGTGAATATTTAAACTTCATTTGACATTTGGTAAAAATAAATTTAGCATCGTAATAATCTTTTCTTTTTACAGTGTCGCTAAAACAAAACCCTTGTTCAAAGTTTAAACTTGGAATTTTGCTAAGCGCACTTCGAAAGGAGGTCGCAAAGTAGCAACGCCGCCTTCGTCCCTGCAGCGTTTTTCCATATAGGTATTTAATTAACTTGTAAAGACAAGGGAGGCATATTGAGAGATCTACTAAATGCAAACTAGTCGGGAATGCAATGTGATTAATTCTAATTAAATTAGTCTGTTTTTAACAATTTGACGTTTATTGCTTTTATATTGCTACTAGACATTATATTACACAAGTGTATGATTAACAGTGTTTATCTAGGCTTTAAACGACGATGGTACATAGAGTACGTCGCCCCTGTCATTATGCATGTCCAAACCGTCAGTACCTTAAGGGTTATTATTTCGGCTAATTACCGACGAATTATTTTATCAAAATTCATTATCAACAATCTTTTATACTTTTGCTACGATACGTACCTTCAGTGCTCCTCAACACGATTGCCTAATGCCCGCAAATCAAAATTTGTGTGTAACAAAAAAAAAAAAAAAATGCGCTTTTCTCAAAAACTATGTGAGCTAGGGTATTCGTTATAATATTCCTGCAATGTTTAAATTACCGCCTACCCCAAATAATTTTTTCATAATTTTAGTTTCAGTACTTTCGGAAATGGATAGCGGTAATATATTTTTGACGATATCTCTGAAAATATAATACCTAAAATTAAAAGAAATGTATTTTTGAGTTCAGCATTACGAAATCTTTTACACGATACCCCAAACGATATACAAAAAAAAAAAAGATTTTATCTTGTTTAAGTAACTTAATTAGCCTCTCTACATTTTCCTAAATATATTTGTGAATTTTTAATAATATGTAAATATGTGGGTCGATGGTCTTTATTACTTCCCCCAATTTGAATTTTCCACGTTCTATAGTTTACGAATAAAATGACTGTAACAGACGGACAGACACAGGAGTGATCCTATAATTATTCCGATTTTGGTTTTTAAGTACGGAACCCTAAAAAACATGTTTAAACAATGATTTTATAGTTCTGCTACGATAGGTACCTGCAGCGCTCCTCAATACCTTTGCTGAATGCCCGCAAATCGAAGTTTGTACAGACAAATGCGCTTTTCTCAAAATCTATGTGACCTAGGGTCGCTATAATTTTCCTGCAAGGGTAAAATTAACGTCTACTACTTCTAATTTTTCATAATTTTAGTTTCAGTAGATTCGTAAATGGATAGGGGGGGGGGATATATTTTTGTACTACATTTTCGACGATATCGCTAAACATGTAATACCTAAAATTAAAAGAAATGCATTTTTGAGTTCAATATTGTGAAAGCTTTCATACGATACCCCACACGATATACAAAGGAAAGATTTTTTTTTCAAGTAACTTAATTAAGTCCTCTACTTTTTCCTTAATATGGTAGTCAATGGTTAATAATATAGAAATGTGTGACTCAATAGCCTTTATTACTTCAGGCAATTTGAACATTCCACGTTCCATAATTTACGAGTAAAGTGGCTGTGACAGACAGACAGACACAGGAATAATCTTATAAAGGTTCCGTTTTTACATTTTAAGTACGGAAACCTAAAAATGCATAAATAATAATAAAAAATGTTTTGTAAATGTATTTATCAGAACAATATTTCAAACGTTCTTACACGAAAACGTGTTTTTACAAACGTTTAATTGCAAAAACGTATTAGACTCTACCCCCCAACCCCCCGAAAAAAAGTCTCTCGCTGAAACCTACTTACTCGACCCGTTTCAAGACTCTACCTTTAAATATTTTTTTTTTCAAGAATAATTAATGATAACTTAAAAGTAAGAGGATCACAACCACACCTATAGAAAAAGCAAGAAACAATCCGACCCGGGGAAAAATCGACTTTTTTGGCTCGATGCTATTCGTTTCACAAAATTCACGTTTTTTTTCTCATGATCTTTTGACGAAATTCAATTATTTTCCGATTTTTTTTTGTTTTTATTTATTTATTTATTTATTTATTTTTTTTTTTGGAGAAATTACTTTTTTTTTTCGTTTTTCTTGAGATTGATTGACGAAATTCATTTTTTCATTGGTAAACTGACAAAATTTGCTATTTGAAGAAATTCACGATATCTTCCCTTGATCGTTTATCGAAATTTGTAATTTTTTTCAGCACCGGATTGACAAAACTGGCGATTTTTTTTTTTGGATTATTACATTATTTTACTTTTTTTAAATATATACCTGGCTTTGCCGGACCATTTTTGAATTATAATCGTATTATAGTTAAGTGGTAATTTCTGCACAAAAATCTTCCGCATATTGTTGCCAATTTTATATATAATTTTTTTAGGGATGACTATTTAAATGCTCCGTTTTGAGTCCACCGTATTGAAGAGATAAGAACTATATATTTATGTCGTATAGCAGGTTTTTAGCTCACAGGATATTACCTGAGGGATTTCACAGAACACAGTCGAATAAAAAGAACTTCGAATCAGAAATATTTCACATCAATTCAAATAAATGATATGCGGAACAATTTTATCTATTCATGATAAAACAACAGAACGATTTTTACTCATTGGAAGTAAATCAGCACTCAAATAATTAAAACCTCGAAGAACTGAATATTAATATATTTATTATCACCAGGCAGTCCTGGTTCAGATCTCATATAGCGGAGATCGCTCGCTTCAGAATTTAAATTACATCTACCTTAATAAACAAACTGAAAAATAGTAAAGTAAAAAATAGGGTTACCATAATTCTTGGCGGTGATTAATTTTCGCCAAGTCAAACAGAAAGAAAGGGGGGTTTTAACACACTGCCCCCGGATGAACAATTACTATTGTTCATCATTCAAACTAAATTTTTATCAAAGATTTCAAATTACATCAATAAG
This sequence comes from Maratus speciosus, assembly GCA_963932465.1. Lineage (NCBI taxonomy): Eukaryota > Metazoa > Arthropoda > Arachnida > Araneae > Salticidae > Maratus > Maratus speciosus. The sequence goes on from OZ010792.1 coordinate 178,666,965, forward strand.
ACAATTAAAAGTTAGAACATACTTACAATAATGAGACATACAATTAATTCTATTTTCACAGAAACAACTACTGAAACTAAAATATACAAAATACTAGATTAGAAAAAGTTAAAAAATGAAAATGTAAACAAAATGTTCGTAAAAGTGAAATGTTCAATGTTAGTCCATAATGTCAAGTTCAAGTTTATGTAGCAGTCGAACTGGTCTCTTTATTACACCAGATTCAGTTTGTATAGCACAAGACCTAACTTTCGAATCTCTTCCTAAAAAGAGCTTTGTAATTCTGCCGCATTTCCACATGTGCTTTGGAGTTTTATCTTCATCAATTAACACAACGTCACCAATTTTGAATTTAGTCGGAGCTTTGACAGGAAATGAAAAATTGGCAGAACGCAGTTCTAGCAAATATTCCTGCCTCCAACGTTTCCAGAAATGGTTTAAAACTTGCTCTCGATATTTCAATATTTTTTTTAACGTTATTCTATTCGATTTAGGTTCAGTAACACAATGAAAATCTGGTAGGGAATTTATTCGTTTGCCGATCAGGAAATGTGAAGGAGTAAGTGGAAGCGGTTCACTGTTTTCTTCATAAACATAAGTTAAAGGGCGACCATTAATCATTGCTTCGATTTCAGTTAAAGTGGTTTGTATTTCTTCATATGAGAGACAAGATCTTCCGAGAACCTTCTTCAAAGGAGTTTTCACCGAACGTACCATGCGTTCCCAAAAACTGCCCCACCAACTGGCTCTTGGAATAATGAATTTCCATATGATTCTATTTTTATTAAAATATCGTAAAACTTCCTCTTTTGATATTCGGCTCCAAACTTCTCTAAGAAGATTATCAGCTTTGATAAATGTTTTCGCATTATCACTGTAGATTGTTCGACAAATTCCTCTACGAGAGATAAATCTTTTAAATGATAAAAGGAAAGTTTCCGTCGTTAAATTGGTACATAATTCGAGGTGCACAGCTCTAGTGACTGCGCACGTGAAAAGAACTATATAGGCCTTTTTTTTGGCCAGTTTTTGCTTTGACATAAATAGGTCCTGCAAAATCTACAGCACAGGTATAGAAGAGTGGTGATTCAGTAATACGATCTCTAGGTAATGGTGCAATTTCTTGCTTCCCAGGAGAAGCTTTAAATTTTGTGCAAATAAGACAGTTTTTCAGTACAGATTTTATCATTTTTCGTCCTCTAATTATAAAATAATCTTCTCGTAGGTGTGCTAAAGTTGTTGCAATTCCATAATGGAAAACCTTTTCATGGGCGTTTCGAATCAACAATTTGGTGTAAGCACTCCCATATGGAAGTATAAAAGGGTGCTTTTCCCTGTGAGATAATTCTGAAAATTGTAATCTTCCAGATAAAATTAACAAATCATTCTCATCCAATTTTGGATTCAGACTATACAAGGTTGAATCTTTATCGATGGGCTTTCCCTTTTTTAGTAACTCAATTTCACGATTGAAGACAGATAACTGGGTTTGTTTTAACCAATAAAATTCTGCTTTTTCAATTTCTTGAGCTGTGAGCTCACCTGAAATTTTAGGTTTCAATTTATTGATATTATTTATAAATCTCAAGATCCAGGCTGTGATATTAAGTAATTTGGAAAGAGAACTAAAATTTTCTAATTTTAACAAAGACTCTGGAGGTACAACACCTACTGTACAAGATAATTGAGCAGAACTCAAATTTGTTGATTTTCTTTCGTTCAAAATATTTTCATTAAAAGTTATCTTTTCAGGTTTCGGCCAACTGTCCTTTGGTAATGACAACCTTTCAGGACCGTAATACCATAATTTATTTTCTATGAGGTTATGTAAATTTTCGCCTCGAGTAAGAAGATCACTAGGATTATCCTTACCCGGGATATATTTCCATATTCTAGGATCAGTCAAAGATTGTATTTCTACAACCCTATTAGCCACAAAGGGTTTCCAATCCATGGCTGATCCCTTGATCCAATGTAACGTAATTGTGGAATCTGACCAGATATGAATTTCCAAATTTTGAAAATTAAATGCACTTTTCAGATATTTAGACATCCTTGCAGCTATTAATGCCCCCATTAATTCAAGCCGAGGAATTGTCAAACATTTAATCGGGGCGACTCGGCATTTTGCCCAAATAAAACTAGTCGTAATTTTATTATCACTTGTGGTACATCGAAAATAAGCTACGGCTCCATAAGCCTTAGGACTAGCATCTGAAAAAATATGAATTTCGATTGGGTCCGAAAAGTCTAAACCCTGTGGAAAATATTTGCGGGGTACCTCAAATTTATGTAAATGTTCGATTTCTGCACACCAATTTTCCCATTCAATTTTTAAATCATCAGGGAATTTTTCATCCCATTCCAAACCCCTCTTCCATGTTTCCTGTAGCAAACTTTTCATGCGAACAGAAAATGGTGCAATGAATCCAATAGGATCAAAGAATTTTAACATAGCTTTAAGAGTAACACGTTTCGATGGATTAAATTTCCAATCATCAGGAAAGGATTGAACGTCAAAACGTAAAATATCCCAATTAGTATCCCATAATAATCCCAAAATTTTTAGAGAATTATTCAAATTTTCTTCTGAGTCACATAATTTATTTTCCTTCCATAATTTTCTAAGTTTGACAGAATTAGTATTGAATTTTCGCAAATTCATGCTAGCTTCTTTAAAAATATGCGAAGCTGTTGAAGATAGATAATAAGCGTCTTCATCAGATTTTGACCCCGTAATCAAATCATCTACATAAAAAGAAGTGTCCAAAATCTTAACAACTTCAGGATGATCAACATATTTACGTATATGGGATTTAATCGTTGCGGCCAAAAGAAAGGGACTGCAAGTTACCCCAAAAGCAGCTCGTGTAAATCTCAAAAATTTTAAATCCTCCTTTTCGTCACCAAACCACAAAAATTTTAAATAATCCCGATCTTCCACTGTTATCCCAATTTGCAAAAACGCTTTCTCTAAGTCAGCGCTAAATGCAACATTAAATTTTCTGAAATTAAATATTACATTAAGAATGTTCGGGTTAAGATTCGGACCTGGATACAAGCAGTCATTTAGAGAATTTAAATGCTTTTCTTTAGAAGAAGCATCGAAAACCATTCTTACCTTAGTAGTTAATTTATCATTTCTTAAAACCGGCCTGTGCGGCATAAAATAACCACTTTCTGTTATTTTATCAGGACATTCTTCTACAATTCCAGCAGTTAATTGTTCTAATATCAGTAAATTGTTCTAATCTTTATAATTTTTACATAGGTCATTATCCTTCTCGAGTTTACGATTTAATTCCTCAAAGCGACTTCTAGCTATTCTAAAATTATTCCCGACTTTATTTTTCTCATATTTCCACAATAAACCCGTTTCATATCTATTATTTACGAATTTTAAGTTATTCTCAAACTTATTCACAATTTCCTTATCTGCATCAGAAATATTATCATTTGATTGCGTAATACCCAAAGATTCGATTTCCCATAAAAAATTCAAATCTTCCCCAACTGGAGTTGAAACACACAGATTTAAAATAGAAGCGCTTTCCATTTTTTTTCTTTTTTCATCTTCATAAAAACCACAAAGTGAATATCCAAATAAACTATCACATAAAAAGAGAGATTTAGTAATTTTTTTTTTCTCTATCATAACAGATTTGATAAAAATAATCCGCTCCAATAAGAACATTTACATTAGAATGGGATGATGCAACAGCATTTGTTAATTTAAAAGGTGCCAGTTTATTTTTTATCTGTCTGGAGAGAAGGGGGGGGGGGGAATACTAACGTTTGAAATTACATCTGTGACTAAAGCCTCGATAAATATGAAACGCGATTTGTTTTCAACATGGCATAATTTTAATTGCACAACATCAAATGTTTTTATTTGTGGTTTAACAACTGCAAAAGTATAAATTTGAAGTTTTTCTTGACGAATAATTCGGGGATTTAATTTTGATACTAATTGCTCAATGACGAATGACCTTTGACTCCCCAAATCATACAAGCATAATGCAAGCTCAGAGCCTTTATCAGATTCCACATTTACGCAAGATGTTTGTAATATAACCTCTTTAAAAGAATTTTCATTTTCATTTTTACAATGAGAAATCGAACTAATAATTGTGTCAGCTGATTCGATTTCTTTTGGAATTGTCGGTTGAGATTTTTTTAAACAAATCGAATAATGATGAAAATTTCCATTACAAAATTTACATGGCTCTAAATTCGATTTACATTTAGCCGAGACGTGGAATTTCTTGAAACAAGTGAAACAGCGTCCTTGCATACGTAATTTATCCCGTTTTTGAGGAATAGTACACACTTTACACAATTTTGCAACATGTTCATTGTCACAAAATAAACAAACATTTTTTACGTTAGTAGCCAATGCAGAGGCTGAAGGAATGTCGCGTTTATAGTTGCTATAATGTTTATAACTGTTATTGTATTTATTCTTTTCTTTTTTAGCACTAAAACTATTTTCAGAGCTCTGGAGTGCCATAGTAGATTCTCGCGATTGTACTTCGTTTTTAATGAAAGAAAGAAGCTCTTCGACTTCCATTTTTTTACCATCGGTTCTTTTTCGATTAAAATCTAACGCCATTTCAGCACGTATCAACTTTAATAAAATAGGGCATAGGAGATGACCATAACTTCCTGCTGTAACTCCGAGAGAATTTAAATTTCTAATTTGTATTTCACAACTGTCATACAGTTCCCGAAGTTCTCTAACATTAGATGCATTCTTTACCTGTCTTAAATTTAATAATTTATTCATATGTGCGTTGATGACTAGGTCGTCACGACCGTAGCGAGTCTTTAATAATTCAACTGCAGATTTAAAGTTTTCCTCGGAAAGCGAAAATCCTGCAACAGCGTTATATGCACTACCTCCAAGAAGAGATTTCAAATAGACAAATTTGTCAATAGGAGTTAAATTGGAATTGTTTTCAATTGCGTTAGAATATTGCCCCCAAAATTCTAACCAGGAACTGCTGTCACCAAAAAATTTATTTATAGTGAGCTTCGGCAATTTCATAGATCGCTCTAAATTTCCGTTTTGAGAACCGGATTCATTTTTCATAAAATTTTGAAAAGTGTTATTCTGATTTTGGGAGTTATGTTCATTTAAGTACTTCGTTATTTTATAACGAGATTCGATTATTTTCTCACTATAGGTTTCGGAATTTTCGATTTCTTTCTCAAAATCGTCATCGGCGATAATATCCTGGATATCAGAGTATAATTTTTTTAATAATTCATATTTGTCATTTAACTGGTCCTTACAAATGTTTAATAAAACCAGCTTATTTTCTAATGTCAGTGAATCGTCTTCAAGAGTTGTGCTTATTTTTGTACACAATTTTGTAGTTTGTGTACGTAATCCAGTTCTTTTCTTTTTTAAAGTATCAATATTAACAGTAGTTGACATATTTACTTTCAATTAATCAACAATAAAAAAATAGTTTACCTCAAGCTTTCAGAATCAGAAGAAAATAATATTCATTCGTCAGTCCAGACATCCTGACGCGGTTAGCCAACATGAGGGATTTCACAGAACACAGTCGAATAAAAAGAACTTCGAATCAGAAATATTTCACATCAATTCAAATAAATGATATGCGGAACAATTTTATCTATTCATGATAAAACAACAGAACGATTTTTACTCATTGGAAGTAAATCAGCACTCAAATAATTAAAACCTCGAAGAACTGAATATTAATATATTTATTATCACCAGGCAGTCCTGGTTCAGATCTCATATAGCGGAGATCGCTCGCTTCAGAATTTAAATTACATCTACCTTAATAAACAAACTGAAAAATAGTAAAGTAAAAAATAGGGTTACCATAATTCTTGGCGGTGATTAATTTTCGCCAAGTCAAACAGAAAGAAAGGGGGGTTTTAACATTACGCACTACAGATTCTGTGTGTACGTATGTATGTACGTACATACGTACGTATGTAGGTACATACATTTCGATATCTCTTGATAGAAATATCCGATCGCCTTCAAATTGTATTAATTGTGTGACTTATTGAAAAAGTGTTCCCTAATTAGTTTCGGGGGCTGATAGGTTGTAAATAAGGGAAGAAATCAGGAAATTAAAGATGTCTGGAGTAAACGCAGAAATATTTAAAAGGTTGCAAGTAATACTGGAAGTCATAACAAGTGGGCATCGCATTGACGAAAAAAAGTTCCAAACATGTGCTGATGAAACAGCAAAACCTTTACAATTGGCACCCTGTGATTCCAACATGCACAAAGTTTTGATTCATGGTACCCTATAATTAAGAAAGCAGTCGTACCCATTGGCTTATGCAACGATCAGAAGAAGCTGCCCATGCCAGAAACAAACACATTAGACATTCCCGTAAAAAGTACTCAAAAAAGAGCAATAGAGAAGTTTGCAACAGAGATGTCTTAAATTGGTTTCTTTTAAGGAGACAGTGGACGTTATTTTTTTTTCATCATGGAAATATAAAATTTTGTGCATATATATCTTTCATCATAAGTATATAAAACACCTTAAAAGAAATTTCCAATCTTATTATAATTTTAACATTATAAAAAGTTAAAATTTTAAAATGCTCCGGGTGTCATAATTTTTCAGAAACGTCTTTGCTTTTGCATTTTAATCACTTAAGACTCTATCTCAAACAAATCTAAGCATCTATTTTTAAAGTTCTTGTTTAGTTAGTTTTTTAGAATTTTTTTTCTGAATTTCATATCGATTTTCATCAACATTTTGCCTTTTTATATGTTAAAAATATAATTTAATTATCTTAATGAAGTCAAATTTCAAAATGCATGGTAAAGCAAAATCAAGATTCTTCCTTATCAATTTCATGAATTTTCGTCTAAAATTCTGACGCCTGGAGCATTTCAAAAATCTAAAAACGTTGAGAAATCTGTTTTGAGAAAAACGGATTTAAAGCATATTAAATGGCCGAGAAATTATTTGAATACAAATTTCAAATGCTTGTAACTTTGTGAAAAATAATCGCATCTGCATGCAGTTTTTCGCAAATGGCTCAGAACAAACCAGAGAATAAAATAAGATGCACAAAAATAATTTTCGATTTTTAGGTGCATTTCTGCTCAAATAAAGGTCCACGGTCCCCTTAAGCTGTGATCATTTTATAATCTGCTCTATACAAAGACCAAGGAAAAAGAGCAAATCATACAGTAGCGATACCCTACATCTTCTTCTTCCAGCTAGGTCTGATGGTAGTCCTGATAAAGGCCAAGAAGAGAGTGATGAATAAGCTGAAAAACTGAGTTCTGAAGAATCATATTGAAGCTGGGAATCTGTTAAATACATTGTAAAACTAGCATCTATATACTGTAGGATTCCACATTACTAAACGTATTATTAAATGTAACTTTATCAAATGTGAATAATCTTTATTAAATGTAATATAAATATAATAATTTTTATTAAAGTAAGTTAAATGTAAACAATAAATTTTATATATAGTAAAATTAAATACATTTAATTAAACATTACTTGTAAATAAAACAATCTATCAATTACTTTTCTCTAATAAACAGAGTAAAATAATATTTTAAATTTTTTTTGTGCTCTTCTTAAATGATGTTTTTTTTTTTTTTTTTTTTTTTTTTTTTTTTTTTTTTTTTTTGTCAAAATATTTATAAAATGTATACTTATTATTATGTGCAGTGTTAAAATCTTACTTCGTCAGCTTTTAAGATATAAAATATTAAAATAAGCTATGGATTTGTATGCATACTACATAGAAAGCTAAAAGTTAGTTCAGTGAAACGCATAGCAGAGTTAAAAATTTCCATTCAGCTATTTCCGTGAATAAACGGAAATGTACTTGAGAACTTTTGTGCAGCCCTATATATCATCTATAGAATGTATCCACACCAAGTAATGTTTAAAAAAAAATAGTTAAATTTAAAAACGCATATCACAACTACTTTACAACGCACTTCCAGCAATTATTGGTCATAGACTTCAATTGTGAAATTTATTCTTCAGCCAAATTCTTTTGTGTGTCCCTGTAGATGAATGATATATTGTACGCACACCTTATTCTAAATAAGTGACATAGTAGACCTCAGTGATTTTTATAAATTTCAGTACGTTTAAAGTAGTGTGATATCATTAAAACACAGAGCAAACTATTTTTTCTCATAGTCCATAATGTAAGGGAATTCTTTTGAGTGTGTCTGTAAATGAACTGTAAATGCTATAGACTTCATTTACAATACCAAACATGCCATGATTCCCAATAACATCTAATAATTTCAAGTCAATCGGACTATATTATCATAGAAAAATATTTTTGGCCAGGATTTCGTGTCAAATACTCCACTGTTCGGCGCCGCGCCGCGCTAAATATGCCTAGTTTATTTTCTACAGATACACCATCCGTTATTTAATAAACTCAAAACATACGAAATCATTTTAGATGATTTCTTTATTAGGGGTCTTCCGTCTTCCACTAATGATGTCACGCTTGTAGGGGGGGGGAGGGGGTTCATGAAAATGTGACAGTTTGTGACAAGCGGGTGGGAGGGAGTAAGAAGAAATGTGACGTCACACATTTTGGTTAAAATAAAAGCATTAAAATCCGCAGATTAAATTTTGAAGTTATTTTGAAATTAAAGTATTTTGTGTTTATAAAGTAGATTTAAAGCGAAATATATTAAATTCCATTTCAAATTCGAAAATACGACTGCTTTCAACTGCTCTTTCGTATTAATATTTTATTACTCTTGTATATTAATTATGTTTTTGTTATAAACCTTAATCTTATTTCATACAAAATAAGTACATGAATCATTTTTATTATTATGCTCACAAATGTCGTTAAAACACATAGTTAAGTTTAAAAATAATATTTGAAATATGATCTATAACGTAGTGCTTTGTTTCTGAACTGCAAGTATATGTTTATGTAAAATAGCGTGACATGTGACAATGTGGGGAGGGGTATGATGAAGTGTGAGACTTTGTGACAAAGGGGGGGAGGGGTGTCAAAAATATTGAAAAAAAGTGTGACATCATTTATGTGCCGCCCCTTAAGTAAAATTTCAAAAGTATCGCAGACAATAAAGAAATAAGTAAAATGAAAATAAAACACTTGATAGTAACGGCTTCTTGCTTATAACAGGTGTCGGTAAATCTTTAACAATTTTTTTTTCACTGAGAAAAAACAAAAAAAAAAAACAAAAAAACATTAAAACTTGTTTGTACTTATGCAGAGTGATTTTTTTTATCTTTAACTGAATGAAAATATTAATATAACAGAATATTATTAATAATAATATTAAAGTTACCAAGAGTCATCAAAGAAAACTTATTATGACACAATCCCACTATATCCATGGACATAAATAAAAAAAGGTAAGAATTTTAAAACAATAAGATTAAATAGAACAAAATGTAACTGTAACTCCCAAAAACTTAATTCATAAACAGTACTAATTCGAAGTAATATTTAGTGTGTTACAAATAATTTACTTCAAATACCTCAGGTCTGTAGACATTATCACAAACACTGGATAAATGAAATTTTAGAAAAAATATTTTTCACGAACAGGGAAAATACTGCAGTGATATTAAATAAGCTAAAAACGAATATAAAAATCCATTTGTTGCTTAATGGTAATTTTTGTTCTGAAATTGTACTTTCATAAAAACAAAAATGAAATCTCCTCATCATAACTCTGCCGCAAAACATCGTACATCACATTCAAATTACTAAAGCAATCATCGAATGTCAGTTGGTAAAGCAAATTAATCGCAATCACTTTCAAATATTATTAGAATTCTTCTCAGTCTTTAGAATTCCTCACTCCTCTCAGAATTTCTCCACACTCAGTAGATGGTGAGACAGTACTGATTTTGTATGTATTTCTTTGTAACGTTTCAGCAAACAGGTATATGATATGATAATGCTTGGATTTCTGAGTAGCCATGTTATAGAACACTTTAAGTGCTCAGAAACAGAATAAACGAGGAACTGGAAATTGTAGATTCTATGTGGTGGTAACGTGGGAATAGTTTCCCTCTATCTATGGTGTCCCATCATGAACATAAAAGCATATTAAAGTAGCATATAATGCATATCATTCGTTATAGATTAATTACAGTTGTAACTTACTCAGTTTTGCTGTTTTCACTGTGTACCAGTGTTCCAGTTCTGACTGTGTACAATTCGATTTGTTGGAAAAAAAATGAAGGTTACGTAAATCTTCCATCCGGCTTTTCCCAGTTATGTCCGCGATATTCATAGGAAAAATAGTGCAACATATTAATGATACACAAACCCAAATAATTTATATATAATTAGATTTAAATCTGGTACACAGTTTAATCACTTACTTTCATGTACGAAAAATTGTTTTAATTTCAAAACTTCCCTACGACAAAACATCCATGCGTGAAATGCGGACTGTGAATGCCGAAAACAAAGGACCTCTGATCCCCTGAACTGCCTTGCATCAAGAGATACAGACATGAACTTCTTTATAAATACTTCATTGTTTTACTCTGTACGATTCTATTTTATATGACATTTTTGGCGATGAAAAGACTTACTTTCAGAAATTAACCAATCGTCTACGTAGGTCAGAAATCAGCTGCATCGCTGGTAAGAACTCTGGTACACTCGTTGCATTGCATAAAAAATTATATTATCTCGTAGGTTAAGAACTGAGTTATATTTGCTGAGCTTAATTATATCAAATCAGTTACAAGGTATACAGGATTTTGAATTTATGATTGTAGTTTAAGTAACAAAAATTGTAGAAACAAATTATGCATAATCTTAATAAACTGTCTACTTCAAAATAATGCTACTACTAATATGTTCGTTTAATAAGACGGAGTTTAATATAAAATACGTCATTAAAAACAATGTTTTTCATTCATTTAATTTCAAAAGGCATTATTCTTCTTTGTTTGGCACTAAAACAGGAAGTAAACATTCTATTGTATTTCTAATTAAGATGTTTTCATGTAACTCTATTAATTAAGATATATCAAAAGCTGCAGTGATTTCCTGATATAAAATGACGAACTGCTGTAAATAACATGATAATAAATATTCGACCCTATTATTTACTTGATAATCCACGTCGTATATTTGAATTTTATCTCAAATAAAAGACTTTGTTTTCCTGTTTTAGTAGCCATTATTACAGAGATTATTGAATTGAAATTAAGTTACAAAGGCATACAAATGAATAAGTAATTTTTCTATTTGCGGCTATTGTTAGTTGATAAATAGTGAGTCTAAAGCTTTTTTTTTTTTTTTAATGTGCATTTGTAGGTAAGGTAATGTAAAAGAAATTTAAAATATAATTAGTGTTATTAATTATATTTCTTATTCTAAATTTACAAAATGATTAATATTTAATTTAAATGCGTTAGCACATTAATATTGTATATTTAAGTTACATATATACAGTGTGTCCACGTATAACCTGACCGACCTTTATTTTCGCAACCGTTGGTCCTAGATGCATACTTCCAATAACAAAAATTGTTTAAATAAGGTAAATAATTATTTTTAAAGCGATTTGGGTCAAGAAAAACATTTATTAAAAAATTACGAAATTTAAATTTTTATAAGGTCCCCCAGTCCTATAAGTGATATTTAGTAAAAATTTACTGTGACACTAACAAGTAAGACAAAAAAAGTCCTATTCATGTAACATTAAAATTGACCGAGTTATGAAACTTTGAAATTCATTCACTTTTTTGCATATCAAAGCAGATGATTTCAGCCATGCTTTCAGGGGTCGTATATGAAGTACTTAAACTCATTTCAAGGTATCTAAGCTTTCAAAGAAATCGTACAACTATTACGATTGAGTTAGCTTAAATTTCAGATTAGTTAAATTAATTGTATTTTAACATATGTTTTATTTTGTAAGGATTTGAGGCTATGATTTCTTTTAACAAAAGTTATGTAATTTTCAAAAGGTTTTATTTAATTTGCAACGATCGTCTTTCCAGTTTAAAATCTGTACTCTAAATTTAATTCAAGTTAAAATGTCCGATAGAATTTAAATTTTGCATACTAACTTAAATCAGATGACAATGTAATATTATTATGATTTTCGACGCTTACCATCTTATACATATTTATATTAGAGGATAACACAAAAAAAATTCGGATAGATTACCGTCAACAAGTTTAAGAAAGAGTTTTAGATTAGATAACATAAACCGGCGATGGTTGTGTTTTTTAACTTTTATAATAACGTTTTATGTATTTTTTAACGCTGAATAAAAAAAATTACCTTCACTTTTAACCATTATGTCAGGACTTTTCGCAAATCGTAAATATCAAGGCTAAAAAATTGCGAAAAATCTGATACTATAAAATAGATGAAAGATTTTTTATTCAGTTTAATTTTATTTAATTCAATGATTTATTCAATTTTTTGGCTTATACTGGGTTTCTTACAGCTAAACAGCTCAGGGATCCGATGAGGTTGTGAGGGGAGGAGGGATCAGTTTTAACTTTTAGCTTTTTAACTTTGAAATTTGCCATTTGAGAAAATTCCTGACGTAATAGTTTAAAATGAAGGTCATTTTCGGATTCAGTGCTAAGTATCAATTTTGAAAAGCTAAAAAACATGCCACAACCCAAAATTTGAAAGACAGTGTAATCTAACGGCATTTTAAAATATGTATCATTTTGTAAATAATTGAGGCTGTTGTTTTTCATCCTATTATTTAACAAAAAATCTGTTATTTTTATCCTCTTATAATGTTCAGTACAAATTGTACCAGTTTTGCAGTAATATGTCAGAATGATTAAAGATTTCAAATTTATATTGCAATGCTAATTTTACTCTCAAAAATTTCTTTAATATATCTGACGAAATTATATTTCTACTAAATTTGTCAATGACCTCTAATATGCAGTAAAAAATATACTCCAACTTTAAACAGCTATTACTCGGTCAATTTTAATCGTAGAATAACGGGACTTTTTTTTTGCCTTACTTGCCAGCGTAACAGGGAAATTTTACTTAATATAACTTATAGGACCGGGGGACCTTATAAAAATTTAGTTTCTGTAATTCTTCACTAAATTGTTTTTTCGCTTCTAACATTTTTTATCTTAATCCTGCACCTTATCTTGACCATTCTTGTAATTGGAACTACCCTCATAGCATGCATGGTCACAGTGACGTCATTGTGACGTCACTGTAAGTCACTGTGGTCACGTCACAACTGTGACCAAAATGCCACCACTCAGCGATCTTCTCAGAAAACTTTAAAAAATTACAAAAATTCTTCCAAACATGTTATTTACTGTAAAAAATATTTTTCTGGCAATTAAAAAAATTTTGTGCCGTCACTGTTATGTCACTACATGTAACGTACGTCTCATTATGTGCAAAAAAACCCCACCATATTGTAAACTCACAGTGTGACTAAACATATGTTAGGATTAAAACGTTTCCACTTCAATATACAATATAAATACAATAAAAATAATTCAATGTTTGTTTCCGGCTAATATTTCACAACGAAATTAAAAACTTCATCAAAAAATGTACATAAATAAAACACAAATTTAATAGACCTGTAATCGAACTGCTCGCTTAGACTACTAAAACTATTTTAATTAAAAAAACCTGCTGTAAGTAGTAAAATATTTTGGCGATTTTTTTTACTATTAACTCTTGGAATGTTGCTAATATGAAAGTATCGCTATTGAATTTTAAAACTTTAGTTGAATACAGAATTGATATTTTTCATATGAAAATGTTTTTTGGTGTTATTAATGGTCAATCTAGAAAAATGTAATAACTGTAAATATATATTAGAGATTTTAAAAATAAGAAAATGTTTTCCTCCTGTATTCTATAATCCGGGAAGTTGGTTTGTTATTTATAAATTATTGTTATCAGCGGAAATGGCAGAAAATAATATACAGGTGGAGAAAGCAAAGATTTGTTTGTGTGTGGGCATGGGGAGGGACGGAGTTTTGTAATAAAACAATGCTTTATTATAATAAATAAAAACACTTGCATATTTTCAGTAATAAATGTTTCGGCTAGTGTTTAATTATTTTATAATTCAACTAAAAAAAAATCGCTACTTGTGTCACGCTTTTTAAATGAATTTAACTTTTTTCCGAATATCAAATAAAATATACAAAATGTATGCAAAACGCATGGCGTAATTAATTATTCATATATATATATAAATATATAATATTTCTAGAAATTTATTTTGAAAAATACTGTTATTTTACAAGCTGTTTTACTATACAGGAAATTAAAATAGAAAAAAAAAATGAGAATTGCCTGATCCCACCCCCCACTTCCGCACAAAAAAGATTATTTCGCTAGTTATTTTATTTCTTTTTTACGAACATATTTACATTTACTACGTATAATATAAACTTGACATTTCTATTTTCAAAAGATCTTGGATTATTGCATATTACAATTAATTTTAAATGCTCTAAAAATTCAAACTTTGATTAATTTGTTATACTCCCAGTATGAGTATAATTATTGTCATATTTGACAAAAAATAGCTTTACAAAACTTAAAACTTGAACTATTTTGAAACATATCGAAAAAAAGTTAAATGCAACAAAAAATTTTAATTAGAACCATGTTTATAAACATATTACGTCATATAAATGTATAAGAACGGAAAAGACACCTGCTCCGGTTCTGTGCCTTGATAAACAAAAGAGCGCGAAAAAACCGCAGACGATAAAAACTATTAGAGACAACATACAGGTATTGCGTCTTTGGAACAGGCTGAGAGAGTTTTTTTGCTGGACAATAGGTAATGTTGTGAACGTGCAGTCTGTCAAATATAAATATTTAACCTAAAAAATTCATAGGAATAATCATTCCAAGATATCACTTTAGACCAGTGGTTCCCAAACTTTTTGACTGGCGGAGCCCTTTTTGGAATAAATTTCTATGGCGGAGCCCCTGAAGCCTACCGTACCCTATGTTACAGGGTAACGTTTTTTAGGAGATTGCTACTGAGCACAGAAAGAGGGAATGAACAGTAATCTAAACAATTGTGCATTTTCTCAGAAATATATTACATTTTGAAACTGTTACTGTAATACTGAATTTATTTTCAATTATCATCAATACAGATGGAACTGTCAAAATTTTACAAACTTACAGTTAAGATCCTCCAAAACTCATGAAATCGTAACATTTGCTTTACAATAAATTTTACATTACTAGAGGGACGAACAATAACGCATAAACGCTTAATATGATTGGATTGCTTTTCACAAATGTCTGAATTCAGGTACAGTTGATAGTAATTGCTGGCGAATGTTTTGTTATGCATTTAAAAGAATTCTGTATATCGATTTGCTTTTAAAGTAAGATCTTTAACACTACTACATATACCAGGAATTTTACTCAAGTTTTATAAAATATTTCAGACCAATATTTTTTTATTTAAAACTATCTAACTTTTTTATTTAACTTATTTCTGTTTGATTTGTATTTATTTATTTTATGAAAAATATCTCGTTCAAATCGAAATAATTTCATTTGGTAGCACCAAATAAACGATTGTTGTTGGTATATTTAGTGTAACTTGCTATGAGGAGTCAAACCAATGAGGACTTCTGTGTTTCACTAAGTTATGTTAAGCTGGATGGGGTTTTTTTTGTTTTTGTTTTTTTGATAACGCAAAACACATTTAAAGTCATCCAAAGCCTTTATATTCAGATGTTGAAAAATGTTGTTTGAAAGAGTTTTGCAAAACTGTAGGATGCCCCTGAATATTTATTTGTATACTTTTTTCATCTGGTGTTGTTTGCATTCCTTTTTAACAAGAAGGACGTAATCGATATCATCGTTTGATTCAGAATCCGACCAATGCATGTTTCATCTTAAAGGAAAAAAGTTTGGTAAATGAATCGGAAATTGTGACAGATTTTTATTGCAATGATAGATACATTTATTTCATTTTGATAAACATAGCGGAAAAATATGCAATTAAAATTTTCAATCTTCATTAGTTAAAAGTTTTGCCAGTTTAGTGTTATGGTTCTTCTAATATCACCACTACAGTTGCAACAATCGTCTAAACACTCTTCATACACAATACTGTCTTAATCCGGTATGTAAGTAAGAGGGACGGATGCTGGCCTCCAATAACTTCATACATATGCTTAAAAAGTTTGCTTTTAAGAGTTCGTGATTTTATATAGTTTATTATTTTAATGGCATCATTTAACCTTTTCATAAGTTCAGAAGGCATTTTCCCGGGAATAGCGTGTATCTATAAAGAACGCATTTGATGGTGCTACGGTGCTTTATCATCTTTTTAATCTTTGGAATGGCATTGTGACCAATCTTTGCTTTCGCATCATCAGTGCATTCGTGTTCATATGAGTTTTCCTATGTAATAAATCTATAATATTTCGTCCCTTAGTGCGTTGGTTTGTTGTGATCTTCAAAAAATATGATCCTGATAGCATCGTGAAACCTCTTTCAGACTGGCGTTAGTAAAGCGCTTAATTTTAATCAATCAAACACCGTAATAGTAGAAAAGCCAAGTTAAATTCCGGGTGCACGTTTCAAAAAAGTCAATTAAGACTCTTAATTTCCCTGGCCTAAATGGGATATTAGTATATGTAACTGAAAAATACTAACAAAACTGCTAATCGAGTGACTTCAGTAGATTCATTTATTTGTAGTGCAAATTTTATACATCTGAAGAGGCTGTTAAGTTTTCTTTTTCGTCACCTGTTATAGAGTTAATTTTTTAAAAATGATCTATTTGATAAGAAAATATTGACACTAAATTAACAACTTTTTCATAAAGCAATTTCATGACAATATCAATTTTACGAGGTTTATTAAGAGTTTTGCAATTATATGATCTTCACAAACTCAAGCGACTCTTTAAAATACCAGGTAAGCGCCATGGGGTCATAAGAGCCGACTTAAACCTCTCGCTGCGTAAATTGTTTTATCAAAATAGCTTCAAAAATTGCGTATTTATAGAAATTTTATTCTTTTGTCACAGGTTTTTCAAAACAAAAATTTTTATCTAATTTAATCGGGAAAATGCTCTGATTAAATAAGGCAAAATTTGCAATACAAAAATAACTGGTAGGAATAATTAAAGAGGGTTAATTAGAAAGAAAAAATGCATCCCCGATAAAATCGCGGGTTGCGCAGCGAGAGGGTTAATGGAGGTGATGGGGTCTAGCAAGTCAAACTTCTATCACTAATTATAGAACATTATTTTTGTCCTAATTAATCACAGTGATTAAACAGGACAAAAATTTTTTGTAGAAGTATTTCGTATTGCCTATTTTGTACCCTTGAAGTCTGCACCTATGCCCAGGGCATTTCATATTTGTTTTAACAAGTGTTGTGATATTTTCTTTTGAAGTATGCATACATTACTTTATCCTGCATATAGAAAAAAAAATCAGGCGGTTTATCTTTCAAATCATGATTTCTCTCGTTATGTGACGTAGTTGAACATGAAACGTGGAGTCATTGGATAATACTTCACCTCAAGTCACACTGAGAGGAGGAGTTGGAAAATTCAAATATCCAAATTTTTCTTCAGAATACAATTTCTGGCATTCTTATAGTAAATATATGTTTGTTTCTCCACTTATCGCATTTTTTGATCGGAAAACATAAAAATAGAACGCAAATTAATAGTCGAACCGGAAATTTAAAAAAAAATAATATTTAGTTAATTAAAAAGAGTTCAGATTGGTGATGCGATAGCTATTATCAAAGCATAAATACTATAACTAAAGAATATGTTCCCATTTAAAAAAAATAAAAAAAGAAGAAAAGAAAAGCAACTTAATGTGTTGATGACATAAATGTGTTGGTTTCGTTCAAATTTTCATTATGTTTCTAAAGCGAGGCGGAGCCCCTAGGGCTCCGCGGAGCACACTTTGGGAACCTCTGCTTTAGACGAAAGTATTTGTCCGAGATAATTACACTAGCTTTGGTGTGGTTTAAAATGATTCCCATCATTGCTATGGTATTTATTGTTGGCCATATTTTGTACTTCAAAAATTTTCTCTTTCTAAAACATGGATTACATCAGAATATAAAGAACAACGTTAAGGGGAAAAAAAGGTATGAAAAAATATTTTATTCCAGAGTTTGCTTTTCTTTTAATTATAAAGGTTTTAGTATTTTCTTATAAACATTTCATTAACCTAATAAAGTTTAGTAGATTTATTATTTAATTTATTGAAATAAATAACTGCCTATCAACAATTTTAATCAGATGATTAAAATCAATTATATATTTTTTTTAAATCAGATTTGTTTTCTTTTAAAATATTATAGGTTAAAATCACATGTTTTCTCAAACGTTAAAATGACGTAGAAAAATATTATAATCGAAGTTTAACATAATTAGCAAATATTTAAATGTATTTAACGTACTAAATAAAAAGGCCTTTTTATAGAATAAAATTTTTTGATGGTCTGAAACAATTTGCGTTGTACATTTTTATTTAAAAATTAATATCTGTTCAGAATATATATTTAGAAAAAATAAGTTTTTTTTTTTTTTTTTACATAATGTAGAAGTACTATTTAAAGGATATCATGCATATGTAGCATTAAGGGGAAAAATCAGTGTCAATAAGTATTATTCGATGTGAGAGAAGTTATAAAAAATTATAAAGAGATATCCTTAGCTGGTAAGAACTTTTCTGTTAAACATTATGAAAGAAAAGTTTTCAAAGTAAACCGGTGTTTCAATTTGTTGACAAATACAGAAATTGTGCGACTCAGTGCAAATACGACGAATTTCGTCTAAGAATCGCAGGAAAAACGTGAATTTCGACAAAGGATGGAGAAAAACGCAAAACTTTTTCCATAAATCTCGCAAATGTGAATTTCATCAAAGGGTCGCGAAAAAGGCAAATTTCGTCAAAAGATTGTGGAAAAAAGCGAATTTCATCTAAGAATAGCAAATTTTGTTAAAAAAAATTATAGAAAAAACGCGAATTTCGTCAATGGACCGTAAAAAAGGTGAAATTTTGTCAATAAATCGCTCAAATAAGGAGAATTTTGTCAAATGATCGCGAAAAAAATCTAAATTTCTTTAAAAGATCGTGGGAAAAAAAACGTAAATTTCATTTAAGTATCGCAATTTCGTCAAAAGATTGAAGAAAAAACGTGAATTTCATCAAAGGATCGCGAAAAAAAAGCGAATTTCGTCAAAGGATCGCGAAAAAAGCGAATTTCGTCAAAGGATAGCGAAGAAACGTGGAATTTCAATAAATCGTGAAATGTCAATAAATCGTGCAAATAAGACTAATTTCGCTAAAGGATCGCGAATAAAAAACCCGCAAATTTCGACAAAGTATCGTGAAAAATACATTTTTCTGTGAACTTCAGAATTTTCTTTTACTCATAATCACTCCTGCTTCCATTATCTAGGTTCATTGATTGGACTCGAATAGCAATTCCATTTTTCATTAAATGTCTTGCATCTTGACGCTGTCACAACTTTGTCATTGTAGCCACATGTTTGTCAAAAAGTAAATGACAAAATCGTCACAAATCACACAATTTTCACAAAATTGTCACAATGTGAATTCACAACAATGTCACTGTCGTCACAGAATCATCACAGTGTTAATGACAATTTCGTCACAAATGACACATATTTCACAAAATGGTCACTCCGTGACTTCACAAATTGGTCACAATGTGACGTCACAAACGAGCTCTAAAACGGCCATAACGACTTCACATTCTAGTCACTGTGACTTCACATCGACGTCACGTGACGTCACATCGACGGTTACAAAGTCACAGTGTGACTTCACAACGACGTCGCCGTAACGTCACCATGCCTTACGGGTATACATCTAGGACCAACGGTTGCGAAAATAAAGGTCGGTCAGGTTATACGTGGACACACTGTATATATATATATATATATATATTTCTATTTTTGCTATAGCTTTACATAATTCTGTAGAGATAATCATTTTATATATACATTAATTTGGTAGCAATAATTATTCCTATTCATAGATTTAATGCTAATTTGCTTTAGTTTAAATTCATTTTAATTTGATCTGAGTAGTTAGTTGGGTATGCGTTTTGGTTGTCTTTGCATGGTTATAGTTGTTCTAGGATTTGGATGTTATGCGGATCTTTTTTGACTTATTTGTTATAAAATAGTTTAGTGGTTTCTTGCTATTATTAGTCTACGATATTTGGGTTTTCATAATTTGGTTATGGATAATTTGAAGATTGTTTCTGCGTTCTGCGTCTATTATTGTAAATATTGTATATATTTTTTCTTACTCAAGTTTTATTATTTAATCAAGGCTAATTTAATTAAATTATTAAAATTTCTTATTTTTATGGCAATTATTGCATTTTCCATACATAATTTTTATATGGCAGTTCTTAGTAAACACCTCGATACTGGCAAGATACACTTAGCATCTATGCAGTGTAGTGCCCGGTACAGGAATAATAATTGGGTTGTTCCTGGATCGTCATCCAGCGACCATTTATACTCTCCCCCTCGTCCTTTATTTTTTCGTAAGTGCTATGATTCTCGGTGCAAGACATGTCCATACGCTGCTCAGACACAAATTGTCTCAGATCCTAATTATTCAAGTTTTTGTAAAGCATTTAATGTTATTTATAGTATAAAATGCAACTTATGTAATATGAAATATATTGGTGAAACATCAGGTCCAATTCATAAACGAATCAATCATCATCGTTCAGACTCTAATAACAACAAAGCAAAAAATATACAATCTACAGCTGAAATTCAACATTTCCATAAACATCTATTTAAAAATACGACAATTGAAATCCTTCAAATTCTAAAAAATAAATCAGAACGTCTTTATATGGAATCATCATATATGAAATATTATAACACAATTTATCCTTATGGACTTAATAGTGAAGTATTTAACAGACCTGTCAAAGTCTTCACATCTATAAATAACAATATTGATTATTCTCCAATTTATCCTACTCTTAATCATAATTTAAATGCTAAAACAACACGTAATAAACGCGGAAAGGGTTCATCATCAGTTGTAGTTTCCAAAAAATCTATCACAAAACAAATTAATGATCTTCAACGAAATTACTTAAAGAATTATAACTGGTTGTTAATTCGAAAAAACATCTTTGCTATTAAAAAGAAACAGCTTGTACAACATTTAAATGTCTTTCTAAGTAAATCTTTCTCTAAACATTTCTCTGATATTTACTTTGACCTTATTATGAGGAGGGTTAATCTTTTAAATATTAATTTACAAAAAAAACACAAAATTCAGAACATGAATACTCAAATGATAATTACTTTTTCAAATCACATATTTAATAAAATTAATATCAATTCTATAATTAATGATACACATTGTTTTTTTCCTATCAATAATCTTCATATATCAAAAACCTTTAAATATCCGAATACAATTGGGAGAAAGATTTTTAACTACAATACATTTTCAAAAAATACATCTGCTGCAAGTAATTTTCCGTGTAACTGCAAAGACCCCACTCTAAAAAAATACATAAACAATGATCATGGGCATATAATCACTGGAAATCTTGATATTGTTCATGATTTTAAATTGAAACAACTAATGGGTTATGGTACTAAATACAGACTTCCATCTAAATTTAATGTTAAATCTATTATCAAACAGTTTACATATGATATTGATATTTTTATTTATAAAATTTCTATCTCTTATAATAAGCCTATTGAATATTTTAATCAATGGAAGATATTAGTAATTGAAAAATTAACTATGGCTTTAAAAAATAATATTGCTGATTTGGTTTCTATTAATACAAAGCATTATTTCCAACAAATTACTAAATTACAAAAAAACTACGTTATTACATATGTAGACAAATCTCCTAATAATTATGCTATTATATGTAAATCATATTATCACCAACTTCTTACAAATTCTATTTCTTCTAATAAGTCATTTCAAAAAACTAATGAAACTGTAATTGTAAATAATCGTAAAATTCGAAGTTATTATAAACTATTAAATATTTTATCTACTAATTTTAATTATCCATATTTAGTTCTTATTCCCAAATTTCATAAAACTCCTATTAAATTTAGGACTGTTACTATTGGTTGTAATACATATAATAATAAAGCCAATACACTTCTCTTAAAAATTCTTAATCAATTATATGTACTTACTACAAATAATGATAATACACATTGTATAAAAAATAGCTATCAACTTGTTAATATTTTAAAAAATCTTCATTGTGTTTATAATATAACGACATATGATTTCAAAGATCTTTTTAATAATATAGACCTATTAGATTTACATAAAATTATAAATGCATTATTTAAAAAATATTATAAAAAACTGGAATTACCATCTAATATAGATATTGCATATTTTAAATCTTTAACTAACTTCATTATCTATAATAATTATATATTGCAAGACAATACTTTATATTTACAGCATGTCGGTATACCACAAGGCGGTTGTACTTCCAGTTTACTCTCTGACTTATACTTATATCATTATGAACGTAATTTTACTAATAATAATCTACATTTATATCGTTATATTGATGACATCATTTTAATTGATACTGATCAATCTGCAATTACTCGATTTCCAGTTGATTATCTCACTAATTTGGAATTAACGGAAAACCTTTTATCTAACAATACAATTAACTTCTTAGATCTTAAAATTACAATTAAAGACAATAAAACAATCACAGATTTATATGACAAACGTAACGAATTTAAATTCAAAGTTAATACATTTACAAATTTTAAATCTTGTCTACATCATTCTGTATTTCGGAATATAATACTTAATCATTTATATAGAATAAAATGTTTATGTTCTTCTCCTCTAATTAACAATAATATTAAAAAACTAATTTATGATGCATTAAATCATGGTTTTCCAAAAAAATTCATATATTCATTAATATACAATTAGTACTTTTCTTACATGATCTATTAAAACAAATTAACACATGCGTAAACAAAATTACAAAAAAATTATAAAATAAAAAAATCTATAAAAAATTAAAAATTGTAAAATAATATAAAAAAAAATATTATAGGTTGGTTGGGTGGGTAGATGTTAGAGTACGGAGGAGGGTGGTGTTGTCTGGATAATACGCAATGGTTAATTATATATATATATATAAAAAATGCTGGCTCTTGTATTATTACTATATTTCTGTTACGTATTTTATATGGATGTTGATTTGATATTTTATATGTAATTGGAGAATTTCATTAATATTATAATAAGCCTAATTATTGATTAATCTAATTTACAATTATTTGTTATTAAATTTTAAATTTACTAAGGACAATATCATATTAATTACTAATAGTATGCCATTATTATAGTGAATAATATACATATAAGTATGTATAATATAAATATAGTTATACTGTATGCATTAAAATTGGGTAATTATTTTTATTATTATTACTCTAATCTTTTTAATATTTATTATCGGTTTAATGTTTTTGAATGTCCCACATTCATACTTTATGGTTTTTTATGGATGTCTGAAGATAATCCACACTCTATATTTGTGCTTTTTAAGTAATGGGTATTTAAGTATCATTTACCTTCTATTTACTTCCACATGTTTTTTATTTCCTGTTCATTTTATAAATATCTGATATATAATTCATAAAAAATAATTTTTATATTTAATAATTATTTATATTAATTATTACTGAATTTTATTTTGTTTTATAGCATATAGCTATATGCTATATATTATCAATGTTCTAGAATTATTTATTTCTTAGTTTAGTTTAAATAAGTTAGCTAATAGAATATATTGTATGCTTTTAAATTTTATTTACAATAGTTTTTAAATACATTGTGTGGTTTATATTCGGTTTATAATTCTCTATATATAAGGATATGTTTGGTTTTGCTGTTTATACAGTTATTTACATTCAAATTTTTACAATTATTTATACAGTTATTTACATTCAAATGCTTACAAATATTTATCTTGCGTTAGTTGTTTAATAGAAGTAATACTAGATGGCAGCACTAAATTTGTCTCTTTAAGATAGCTCTAATTGTTAATTTTTCTAGCTCCATTTCAGTTATAATTTAATACACCAGGGGGTATTTTTAGTTAAATTTTGACGATATTGTTAAACTGTTATTAATTAATTTAATAGTGCATTTTAAATAATGTAATTAATATCTATTTATTTTATATTAGATTAAATGTGTTTAACAAGGTATTTCAAATTTTATTTCAAAATGTATTAACTGCATCCTTTGGTATCATTTACTGTGATTTCTTAACTGTTTTATTCACCTTATTCTTTTTGATATACTGGCAGCCATGTGCGCGTGGATTTTTGTAAAATACTGAAATATTAATCGGTATGGTGTTTATTATTTATATTTTATATCCTATAAATATTTAAATACGTTTTATTGATTCTTCCATTTTATATTATTTGTTTCTATTCTGCTTTCATTTTTAATCAATTCACTTGATTTTATGGTTGTTTGGGCACAGGGGAAATAACTTTTAGCTTTAGCTTATTTTTCCCACAGAAAACAACCATTTTGCTTATATCATTGAATTCTGTGCCCTTGATAACGTAATTCAATGTATAAGCTTTTCAATTTTTGTCGGTGTCCACTTTTTTCTTTTTCTTCCATAATAATTCTTATATATATATAATTTTTTTTTTTTTAATACTTACAGCTTTAATTCATAATATTTGACGGTGGAAGGTTATGTTTAATTAATGGTTATATATATATATATATATATATATATATATATATATATATATATATATATATATATATATATATATACATATTACTTCTGTAAATTTGCTCCTTAACTGATTAAGCTGCTAAAGATATCATTTAAAGATTTCATATCGTTTAAAATATATTTTATCTTTATATTTTATCGCTAATATGCCGAACCCATGTAATTGAAAATTTATTTAAACTGGTGTAAATGGTGAAAAATTCAAATATATGAATGAGATTTCTCTTAAATTTAAATTTTAGCTTTTACACAGCTGTATTTAAATATTGAAGAAAAAGTAATTTTGTTCTCACTCATAAATATTATACCCAAAAATGTTAAATAATATAATTCATCGCACACGTGTTACAGTCATTTGGTGTCTAATCCGTATTTAACTTATGCTATATAGATTTCATAGTTCGTATTGACATACCGAAGTATTTTAGATAATTATTTAAATAATATGTTATAAAAAATCCAAAAATATTTTACCGTTTATTATTAACATAAAATTGGAAGAACATATTGTTGATATCAGTAACAATACACAACATATATCTTGGTATTGATAAATGATATACCAAATTCCGGCGTTTTTTTTTTCTTTATTTTTAAATAAAAAAATTTTTTAACCAGAAATTTTTTCAAGAATTCAAACTCAGTGGATTTTGAAGGGCTTCGAATTTATTTTCATTTAATTTATTACTTATAGTAAAAAAAAAAAAAAAAAAAAAAAAAAAAAAAAAAACAGCTGTTCCGCTGTAAAGAAAAAAAAATATATATATATGCATATTCTGATACTCTGTAACAAAAAGTAAAATAAAATAGCTTCGAAACGTTCCTTATTAACACGTAATTTATTACTTCTAGTTAAAGAAAACTGTATACTGTTCCACTGTAACAAAGTAATAAATATATATATACTGTTACTTACTCTGTATCAAAAAGTAAAATAAAATAAAATTGAATTGCTTTGAAAAGGGCCTTATTAATTAGTAATTTATTACTTCTTGTTAAAGAAAACAGCATACTGTTCTACTGTAACAATGTAATAAATATATATATACTGTTACTTATTCTGCAACAAAAAGTAAAATAAAATAAAATTGAATTGCTTTGAAAAGTGCCTTATTAATTAGTAATTTATTACTTCTTTTTAAAGAAAACAGTATACTGATCCCCTGTAACAAAGTAATAAATAAATAAATAAATATATATATATATATATATATATATATATACTGTTACACTGTAACCAAAAGTAAAATAAAATAAAATAAAGTAGCCTCGAAAAGTTCTTTATTAATAAGTAATTTATTACTTCTAGTTAAAGAAAACAGTATACTGTTTCACTACAACAAAGCAATAAATATATATTTATACTGTTAACCTCTGTAACAAAAAAGTAAAATAAAATAAAATAAAATTGTTTTGAAACGTGCCTTATTAATGAGTAATTTATTACTTCTAGTTAAAGAAAACAGTATACTGTTCCACTGCAACAAAGTAATAAATATATATATACTGTTACTTCTCTGTAACAAGAAGTAAGATAAAATAAAACAAAACTGTTTGAAAAGTGCATTATTAATAAGTAATTTATTACTTCTAGTTAAAGCAGACAATACTGTTCCACTGTAACAACGTAATAAATATATATACACTACTACTCTGTAACAAAAAGTATAGTAAAATAAAATAAAATTGCTCTGAAAATTGCCTTATTAATAGGTAATTTATTATTTCTAGTTAAATAAAAGAGTATACTGTTCCACTGTAACAAAGTAATGAATATATATATACTGTTACTTACAATGTAACAAAAGTAAAATAAAATGAATTGCTTTAAAAAGTGATTTATTAATAAGTAATTTATTACATCTAGTTAAAGAAAACAGTATACTGTTGCACTATAACAAAGCAATATATATATATATATATATATATATATTGTTTTACATACTGGTTTTATATGTTCATTTCTAAATCATCTTTAGAACTTTATCAATTTCTTCATATATTTGTGATTTCAAATTTATTATATATATATATATATATATATATACTGTTACTCTGTAACAAAAGGCAAAAAAATAAATAAATAAAATAGCTTCGAAAAGTTCTTTATTAATAAGTAATTTATTACTTCTAGTTAAATAAAACAGTATACTGTTTCACTACAACAAAGTAATAAATATATATTTATACTGTTACTCCGTAACAAAAATAAAATAAAATAAAATAAAATTGCTTTGAAAAGTGCTTTATTAATAAGTAATTTATTACTTCTAGTTAAAGAAAACAGTATACTGTTCCACTGTAACAAAGTAATAAATATGTATATACTGTTGCTTACTCTGTAACAAAAAGTAAAATAAAATAAAATAAAGCTGTTTGAAAAGTGCCTTATTAATAAGCATTTTATTACTTCTAGTTAAAGAAAACAGTATACTGTCCCACTGTAACAAAGTAATAACAACAATGCGAGAGATTGGAGTATTATATCCTCATTTTACTGATGAGTTAATGCTACGCTGGATCTCAGGCTTCAACCCTTTCAGCGTCCAACGGACGGGTACAAGCTTGACTTTGAGAGTAAATGAAAATCTGTATTTTCTTCTTCCATATTTGCAATTATAAAATCACCTTGATTATTGATGTATTTCGTAGTTATTATTTAATATAGATAATTACAAGTAGGTGACATTTCACGGCACGCTCACCGGGGCTTACGCCCAACGGTAAAAAATCCTGATTCGAAAATAGGTCTGGAGTCTTCCGACTAAAAACAACGAACTGACTCTTTTTTGAAACGCCTGCCGAAATCGGGAGAACGATCTCGGCAAAACTAGCCAAAGAGAATGCTCCAAAAGACGATCCATCGAATCCAAGAGCCGATCTATCGAACGTGAACAGGGGGAAATTGTTTTTAGCGCGAGATTATCACCGTGGAATGGCAACATTCGAACGGGCGGGAATGAAAGAAATGCCTGCATCTTGTGACGTAGAATAGAATTTCCGGCATTTCGAGATAAGAACATTTTCTGAGCTAAAAATACTGCTTTTTTGAGACACGGTGTGAATAGAAAGCCATTAAAAATAAATAGAAGTCCAGGAATTATAATCTCGTTTCTCTGGCAAACTATTTTAGCAATTATTCTGAAATTTTACCAGAGGAATATGAAAAAAATAATAGAATACAAAAAAATTAATTTCAAATTAAAAATATTTAAGGATAAAGATTTAGAATTTAATATTTAAAAACTTTGTAAAATTTGCTGTCAAATTGAAAGATGGTAATTTGAAGTAGTTTCTTAAAATAAGTAAAATAAACAAATTTAAATTTATGTAAATTTTAAGTGAGGAATGTTATGTAAAGCTTTTACAACATTACATAATGATTAATTTCTGAAGTGTTATTTATATATTATGTAAACTTCCATTATTAAAGCAGATGAATTAACGTCGGAATTCATTAAAAGCACACCTTTAAAGAACGATTTAACCCCTTAACCTACAATGATGGGCATAGCCCGCGTACGATGATCGAGCCAAATGTAAATTCTTCTTACCACTAAAATTTCATAGTAAATATAGTTTAATTTAATAGTCGAAATTCCATGATTAAACAAGGAGAAAATCTCTATTAAATTTTAGTGGTAGCTATGGATTTGCCAAACCGTGCAGCTGTTGAGACGTAAATCGTAGGTTAAGGGGTTAATGTCAGACTTTAACATAATAGAACAAACACAAGACGAGCGAAAAATTAGCCGGAGCCAAGAATAGAACCTGTGCCTACAGCGTACCGTGCTGTTGTTCTAACCAGTAAGCTACCCAGGCCGATACCCGAACTCGGGAATTTCTCAGTTTTAAACCATGTTGGGGTACGTCACTTGCCAACAACCAGGCGGCACTGGATGACGGGACAATGGTGAATAAACTAATATTCATATGGATTGGATAATAATCTACACATCGTTTTCCTGTCATCTAGTGCTGTCTGATTGTTTTCTGCTGCCGTTCACCAACATGGTTTGAAAATGGGGAATTTCTGAGCTAAGATCTCGGACAGGGAAGCTTATTGGTTAGATCAACAGCGTGGTACTCTGTAGTCCCAGGTCTGATTCCTGGTCATGGCTAGTTGTTCCCATATAATAGTTTTATTATATTAATTGCGTTTAAGTCTGAAATATATTATTATTTAAGTGTGTAAACTACATTTAGACTTATTATCTCTCCCAATGGTTCATTAATGATAAAACATTAACTGAAGACTAGGCGTAATGTTGCTGACAACTAGGGAACACCTCAAGATCTTTACATTTTTAAGCACTGTAAACATACCGGGTGTCCTAAAAAGGACTAACTGATTTTAAAATTCAATAACCTGCAAACGGTGTCAGATATTTAAAAAATTATTGCAGGAGGGTTATGCATAAGGTCAAAAAATTTTTATAGTGATTTTCGATTTTATTTCAAATTACAAACAATAGACGGCGCTGTAAGCAATATGCGCTAAATACAGGCTCGATTTTTTTTACCTTTCTCTTCTTCCATGCGGAAAAAGGAGTTTAAAATTTATTGAGTGGGTCCCGAAGTACTAAAAGTTGAGCCTGAATTTAGCGTCTATTGATTTCAGCGTCATCTATTGTTTGTAATTCGAACTAAAATAATTACTGCAAAAAAACTTTTGATTTTATGCATAACCCTTCTGCAAGAATTTTTTAAATATCTGTTATCGTTTGCAAGTTATTGAATTTTAAAATCAGTCAGTCCTTTTTAGGACACCCGGTTGAAGCAATACAAATTCAATTGGATAAATATTTGCTGGTTCACACTATAGCGTGGGAGGAACGTTTGTGAATCGTGCACTTTGTGCCAAGTCTTTGAAATTTGGTATAATCTTTGATATTGTTTTAAGATTTAAGGAAACCATCGCAAACAACTTGTGCGTGCCCTCTGGTGGCCTGTTTGGCAGAAATCCAATATGGCCGCCATCTGTATTGGTATTTTAATTTGATGGGCTTCTATTAGTCACAAAAACTTGCGTAACATCACTTTTTATAGGTTCTAGAATACGAGGAATATTTTATAGGTTCTAGAATACATTGCTCAGGTCTAATTTATGTTTAGAAATCAATTTCAAGGTTATGACGTATCTGATTAGACAGTAAAACTCAAGGTAAAGAAGCAATTTTTTTTTATTAATTCGATGTAATTTACTAATTACAAAATATAAAGAAACATGAATGGTTGACACAAATATTATAGAATTTGACGTAAGTTACAGCTTTGTAACATAATATATACTTGTTACTTCATGCATTATGCGAGTTATTTGTACAACCTTCTTGACACTTGCATAATGGGCTGCAACGAATACCAGCTCGATAACATTTACATCTGCTTGTGCATGAGACCAAACAACCACAATTCAGTAGCAATGAGCATCCGTGGATTGCATCTGGAAGATCAGTCTAGTTGGGTACCCATTCTTTGGGTCTATCATTCCATTCCGAAACCCATTTACTGTAATCAGGAATATCAGGTGATTTGGAAAGCGACATCTTCCAAATGAATGCGGTAATGAGCAGTGATCGCTTTGTATGCTGAAATAAAGCACATTGTGATGCTGGTATAGATTCAAGGGACTTTAGGCTTTGGTTAAACATCCATTTCCTTACATCATTGACTGAATCTACACCACAGATTTTGCTCTACAATGCAAACGGATTCAAAGCAACAGATTTCTCTTTACCCTCAGCAATGTGGCTTAAAACTGACCCTATACCATAGTCAGAAGCATCACAGTTTAAAACTATATCTTTGTTAACATCATATAATTCTAAAACAGGA
Organism: Maratus speciosus; assembly: GCA_963932465.1. NCBI lineage: Eukaryota > Metazoa > Arthropoda > Arachnida > Araneae > Salticidae > Maratus > Maratus speciosus. The sequence goes on from OZ010792.1 coordinate 178,697,641, forward strand.
GATGTGCATAATAATTGTTTAACTTTTTGAAACGCCTTTTCATGCTTTTCTGACCATGTCCACTTTACATTATTAACTAATAATCCATGTAAAGGTTCTAAAACATCTGAAATATTAGCCAGGAAGTTTCTATAGTAAGAAATTAAACCTAAAAATGAACGCAATTACGACACATTATTTGGAATAAGAGCATAATAGCATTAACTTTCTCTGGAATAGGTCTAATTCCTTCCTGAGTATTTTACGTCCTAAATAAGAAACTTCCGAAACCATAAATTTTAATTTTAGCTTATTTATTATTATTTCCTTCTTATACCATGCTCAGAAAAGCATTTAAGAACATTTTCAACTCTTTCAGAATGTTCTGATTCGTTTCTAGCACTTATGATTACATCATCTAAAAATACACCAACATATTCATACTTTTTAAAAATATGTTCAATTTTTCTTTGGAACATTCCAGGAGCACATTTTACCCTAAATGCTCATCGTAACACATTAAATAAACTTTTATGTGTATTTATAGTCAAAATTTTACTACTTTCGTTATCTATAGGTTGTTGTAAATACGCATCTTTTAAATCAAAAGCAGTAAAGAATTTTCCACCTGCTAATTTAGAAAATAAATTTTCCATCCTAGAAGAGGATATTTATCATTTTCAGTATTAGCATGAACTGTTGCTCTATAATCACCACATATACTAACAGAACCGTTAGGCTTAGGAACATTTACTATAGGACTAGCCCATTCTGAATGATCAACAGTTTTCCAAATACCCTCATTTGTTAATCGTTCCAATTCTAAATCAGTAGCTTTTTTAAAGCAAAAGGAACAGGTCGAGACTTAAGAAAAACTAGTTTTTCATCTTTTTCCAAATTTATTGACATGGGAGTACCCTTGATTGTCCCGATCTAGTCAGCAAAAACATTCGGAAAATTGCTAATTAAATCATCTTTCGAAATGCTTTTAATCATATTTACATTAGGCCAAAATTATTTTGATGCTTTTAACCAAATTTTTCCATGTAGACTCGGACCCTCCTCTTTAATTACTAATATTCTTAAATCAGGAATACAATATTCATCAACAACAGCATTTACTTTCAATTCCCCCGAAACAGTTAAAGAATCTTTAGTATAAGTTTGTAACTTTATTTTAGAGTTAATTAAAGGCAGCTTACCTGAGAACAATTTGTATGCAACACTTTTACTTACAGTAGTATGAGCCGCACCTGTGTCAATTTCAAATTTTATATTTACTCCATTTATTTTAACCGATTTTACCCACGACACATTATTGGAGTTGTAGTCTATGAAGTTTAAAGAATATTCTTCCTAAACAGTTTTAATGTTTCTGCTCTTATACTGTTTCTCATTTGTCATTCCAAATTTTCGATTTCGACAACAAATTTTTATGTAACCTAATCGATGTCAAAAATGGCATTCTGCAGATTTAAAAAGGCAAAACTTGAGATTGTGGTTTTTAGAACATCTGTAAGACGGTTTCTCAGGCGCGAATGTATCTTCATTAGGCTTAGGTGCATAAGCGAACTTCTCTAGTTTCGGTTTTTCTTTCTCCACTTTCCAAACACGCACTTGATTGACAGTCCTATTTCCTCCAATATGTAGGGATTTTACACCAGTCACAGCTGATTCAAACGACTCAACTATTTCCACCGCTGTTTGGAACGTTAAGTCTTTAGACTCCTGTAATTTCTGTTGTATCTTCTCATCCTGGATCGAAATACCAATTGATCACGCAGGCGGTCATTAAGAGTATTTCCGAAGCTGCAATATTCGGATAACCGACACAAATCTCTTATGAAATCTGCTACATTTTCTCCTTGCTTCCTTAGTCGTTTCTGGAACTTAAATCATTCTACTATTTCACTAGGGCGTGGTAAAAATGCTCCTTTGCTTTCTTTAAAAGATCTTCGTAACTAATCTCTTTCAGAGTGGGACTATAATATCTCGTAAAATGCAAACGTTGATGTTCCAACCGAACTTAGCAAAATACTTTTCTTCATCTCATCACTTTTGATTCTATTCGCTGAGAAATAAAAGTCAATTTTTTCGACGTGAATAGTCCAAGGAACATTTGAATTATATTCTTCTAAGCGTCCCAGAGAAATTATTTCTCTATCGGCCATTTTTCGTTCTCTTTTTCTTTTTTTTTCCAAAATTTTTCACTTCCTTTCTAATTTGGGTTAAATCACACAACGTCGCCACTTTTACATCGCCGCGCTCTTATTATTACTATTTACTAAGCAAGGACGCATAACTATAAGATTACTTATAGTTTATTTACATATTTACAAGATCTGTCAAAGTGCAGCTATTCAAAACAAGTCATTTCTTACAACTATATCGATTTCACTGGTTGCATGCAAAACCTTACAATCTCAGACTCTCTGTGTGTGGTGCTGCCATCTATTAACATAGATCACTACTATTATTCGGATTCTTGTTGGATTGGTATATGACAGATAATCTTTGAATAAACCTATGATAATAAATCATTTGTTAGATAGTCTTTTCTAGTTCCGCATCTGAATTTTAATTGAATGTTCTTATTAATCTTCTTATCTGTTGTTTTGAACAGTTTTACAATATATTAGTGCTTTTATTATGCACAGCAAATAGAAAAAAATTATGTATTTTCTTTAATAATGTATTTATTGAGTGAAACATCTTTTTCACTCAATAAATACATTATTTTACTTTTTAAATATAAAAATAAATATTTTAGTCGGAATGTTTCTTATCTTTATTTTTTTTAATTATTTCCAACAATTTAAATGGATTTTCTCATTAAAGAAAAATAATAATTCTTCTGAAGTAATTTATTTTTAAGATTCAAATTTATTGGTTCGATTCTGCGGACTAAAAATTGTAAAGTTTTTTCATTTAAGACCTTGATAAATGTGGTTTTGTGTGTGTGTGTGGGGGGGGGGGGATCATCTATGCTCTTCATACGTGGTTTTCATGTATGAGCAAGTCTAGAAATGCGGTCGCGAGCGCATTTCATATGGGACTTAGCAAATATGTGAGCATACATGTTATGTACAATATAAGGTACTTGTACCAAATATCGACAGTGCTCTCAATATGGACACCCCTAATATCTTTAAAAGTAACAATTTGATAGAGAGATGGCGCTACATGTCCCTGAAGAAAAGCAGTCGAAAAGATAATTTAACCTGGAAAGTGCAAAAAAGCGCGCTGTTCGCCATTTGGAAGGAAACTTGTTGTTTCGGGGTGTGCTGATCGTTATTACAGGTAAGTTTAAATTCTTATTAGATATGGTAAAATTACTTAAAATATTGAAAAATAGAGTGTTTTAGAAAGCTGATAAAACATATTTTCGATTGCTATTGCATATATTGCTTAAAAATATTTTCTTTTTTTATTTATTACAAGATTTATTAAAACTATGCCCGATTCCCAATATGGACACCTTATGTCCACATTGGAAATACTGCAAGTGAATCTTCAGATTCACAAATTTGTAAAATATCTGTTTAATGTCATCTGAACAATCCTCCAAAAAACCTCCTTTAAGAAAAAAAATCCTTCAAAAAGCCCTTGCAGAAAAATCAAAAGAAGCCTCCCCTCAGTAGGGTATCTGGTGGCGAAATCGGAGGTACCAACGATATGACTCCCTCAACAAAGGAGAGCTGGTACTGCTTCTTATGCGGTATTCATTCTGTTGCTAGCATGCGGCAGATATGTCCATGAGGACTGTTCGGGACTTACCGCCCATGATGAAGAAGATTTTATTTGTCCATCCTGTGAGGACTGAGTAATAACAGATGTAAATTCTGCAGGCAGATGCAGTCAAGCTAAGCAAAACCAACTATATTATTTCATAATATTCTGTGGTAACTGAGGTGCTTTGCATGGGTCTTCGAAGAGCCACAACCGAAAATGATCCCCTCCCCTAATTCTAAAGTGCCTGTTCTGGAGATATTTACTGTTCCCCTCCTCCCCCGCAATATTTTAATATATATTTCTTTTATCCCCTCCCCTCTAAAATCCCTTGGAAGAGTGGCTCTTCCGTACACCCTGTGTAGTAGGTCAATAAGAAGCCACCTGTCCCTAATATAGACATGCATGTCCATAATAGGGACAGGTGGTTCTTTATATGGACACTTGTAATTATTTTTGTTTTTATCATTAAAATTAAACCAGAATAATTACAAGGTCGCTACTTTTAATAATGATAGCCAACAGTCCAGGGCAAAGCGTTATAAGTAAGCATACAATGTCAATAATGGAATCTGGAGTATATTTACACAACAGCGCCATCTGGTGGACGGGGTGAATAATACAAATGCGCTGGTTTTCAGTATGACATCATATATGACAGAATATCTACTATCTGCGCATCTCTTGCGCATATTTTCTGAATCTTTACTCACTTATGGAAGGTGAATCTTGTTTACCAGGTTTATTGCAAAATATTTTTATTACAGTTTGTTTTGACAAAAAATATGTACATTTAAAAAAAAAATAGTTGCAATATCATTTTAATTTAGCGAGAAAAGCACTAATGCTACGAATGCATTACTGCCTTTTGCCTTTAAACTAAAATGATATTGCGATTTTTTAAATACACATATTTTTAGCAAAACAAGCTGTAACAAAAATATTTTGCAATAAATCCTACAAACAAGATTCATCTTCTATGAGTAAGTAACAATCTGAAATTCGTAATTGAATTTTTAACAGGAATTCTCAAAATGGCTTTGTCTGTTTCAAAAAAAAAAAAAAAAAAAAAAAAAAAAAATCTGGCAATATTAGAAAAATTACTTAAATTATTGCCTAGACTCGCACAATATTTTAACAAATAAATGAACAACACTTTCTCCTTTAATAGTACAACATTTAATGCATGCATTTTAAATGAAAGTGATTTCGAATATAAAATGAAGTGAATTTTAAATTAAATGGATGAAATATTTGTAAGTTAAATAAGATGAGTGGAATGCGATTAAGAGAATATTGGAAATTTATCGTTTGCGCACGATAAGCGAACAATAGGACTTAAAATTAAATATTTTATTAATATTTATTAATATTTATTAATATACTTATAATAATACTTATTAATATATATAAGTATTATATAATATATAATATATTATATAATAATACTTATTAATATTTATAGATATTCTAAACTTTCTTAAACATTGAATTCTCATTGGGAATACAACCGTGTATATCATTTTTTATAGCTTTAGCACATCAAGAATTGAGTAAAAAATAAGACTACAAAATTCAATCTTTACACATTAACTACTTACTAATTTTTATGTGTCATTTTTCATTTCATTAAAAGAAAATAATTAAAATTGAGCGTATTTAAATCAACAACATTCGATAATATATATTAAATGACATTTTATCTTTTTTAATAAATTAAAGTTAATATACGTAACTAACTTGTTTTACTCTTTGGAAAAGGACAGATATGAATTCTACAAGAAAAAGAATTTTTTTACAATTTCGAAAACTACAGTTATTCGATGGTCAACATTTTGCCATTTTAACAAATAATATTAGTTCTAAAAATAACTGTTTTTATTTAAATAATTAACTATAATTAATAAGTCAAAAACATGATTAAAAATTAAATAATGTTCTATTACTGTCAGAATATAAATGCTACAAACAAATAAAATCACGACGTTTGCGCTTGCGCAGTTATTTCATAGATGTGCAATTAATAGATTATCCATGAAGAAGAAAACAATTAGACATCTTTCCGTAGTTCACCCCGTCCGCTACGTGGCGTGCTACCTTGATTGATGTGACCTCGCCTTTAATCTTGCGGTTGCCTCTCCCATTTAAGATAGGACGCTTACTTATATCGCTTTGGTCCAGGGATAGTGATCATATATTTTTTGGAGTCCTGTGTTCACGGGGGTGAAAAAAATCAATTTTTCTTAGGGTGCCCATATTGGGTACAGGTACCTTATACTATACTGTATACAATATATGGGGCCTTTTCACAATCTTTTGACTTTTGGGGAAAAAATCTGGCGAAATTAAACTTGCTAAAATAACATTTTAATCTGATAGTCGAATGCTTTAATGATTCAAAATAAAGGAAAAATGGTCAGCAGCGAAATTTCTTTTATTTAACTCCGGTTTATATTAAACTTATGTTATGGAAAGTTAAACTTTGCGAGTTTAATTTTCCTTACCATTTTACCACTAAAACTTTTTATTTTCTTCGAAATTTTTACTTATAATGAATTTGCATAGCACCCACAAGACATTCAATTAAGAAATAATAACAATATAGCATTTTTAGTACAAAATTTTGGTATAACATTGTCTTAAAGGGGTATTAAAGAAGGAACGGTAAGGTTAAAAAAAGGGGGTGGTATTGGAAAAAAGGGACGGTAAGGATTGAACGGTAAGGAAAATTACCACCTATTTTAGGCAAATCATGTTAAGACTATGTGAGAGCCACAATGTTCATTGATTTTTAGAAACAGTTGTTAATATTGGATTAAATTATTACTATTATTTTTTATTTACCTCGAAAAGTGCAGGAATAAACCTTGGGGACGGTAAGACTACCAATAAAACCACGATCTTGTAATTAATATTTAAATACTGATTTAAATTCTGCAGTAAATTTTCTGTAAAAGAATTTTAGACATTCTTTCTCTAGCGTACTGCATGAGAAAAAACTTGAAAAAAATTCTGAGGCTGCATCTGAAGTTATTTTCTGTATAAGTTTAGCAAGAGGGATGGTAAGGATGAAAAACCAGGGATAGAGTTCAAAAAATAATATCAACCGTAAAAATGTGTGCAGGTTAATTTTTTGCTACATATTTATATAAAATAATTGTCCCAGTTTCGAAAAAAATTACATTGAATTATTTTTATTGAAACAATTTTATACAGACAGCTCCAAACTTAAAAATCAGCATCAGGCACACGGACGGTACACTGTAAATAAAAGGACTAAAAAACGGAAATACTACTGGCAATCTAGACGCCAGTACTATTTCCGTTTTTTTACTGAAATTTGTACCCATAAATTACAGAAAAATTTCAGTTTTTAATCAGAAAAACGGAAAAATTTCTGTAATTTATGGGTAAAAATTCCCGTAAAAAAAAAAAAAAATAACGAAAATAGTACAGGCGTCTAGATTGCCAGTAGTATTTCCCTTTTTTAGTCCCTTTTTTTACAGTGTATAGGAGTTTTCCTGCTATTTGAACCCCCAACATCGTCCAGACCTTATTTATCTCGTTAATATTGTTATGCAATCATGCAATGGGATGTTCTCCAGTATATGAAATTTAAAAAAAAAAAAACCAAAAAAGTGTATTAAAATAAAAATTATTATTCAGGGACATGAAAGTCAAAAGACTGTGATAATGCCCCATATACGCCATACATATTGTATGCAATATACATATGTGTATTATATATTGCCATGCGTCTAAATTAACATCAAAAATGAACTTTATTCCTAATTCTAGAAAGTACTTCCATGAAAATTTTCAATGCTGATTAAAATTTTCTTTTCAGATGTCATAAAAGTTTAATCAAACGTAAAAATAATTGAAATACAAGTTGTTAGTTTATTTTTATTTTTTACTATGTAAAATTTTACTGAATTTAATTGTCTATTAAAAACCTGAACGGAGAGTAACTGCAGTTTTAGAAAACAAAACGAACTCAGTAGCTTTATTCCACATAAAATATATTTGTTGGATTTTTCGTGCATATACAATTTAAGGTACAGATACAAAATTCAAAGAAGGAAAATATGTTTTTAAAAAAGCTCCTTATAAAATACCTATGGTGAAAATGTTCGTTCTCAAAAACAGCAAAAGAATTTTTGCTGTTATAAATTACTTTTGTATCTTTTAAATATTTTTGTCAAAAGTATAAATAAAAAACAGTAAATAATATAAAGTAGACTCAATTAATGAAATCCTGTTTTTAAATACTTTCTAATTTCAAGTCTGAAAAATATTACACAATTCATTAATTATTTAGTAATGTCATGAACAGAGATTCCCTTTCATTGTCGAATTTTAAAATACTGAAACAGAACCACATAATCTTTTCTAAATAAAATATATTTGTTGTTTAACTTGCCTCAGAAAAAAAGGAGAAATTGAATAGGAATTCAAATATATCTAGAACATTCACGACAGACAAATATTTTTCCTATATGTTTAAACCATTCTTGTTAAAATGCTTGTTTATCTTCAATAGGTAAAGGTATTCTTCCTGAATAACTACTTTAAATGTATTACTTTGTAAAAACTTACAAAAATTCACAAACAAAACGCTTCTCACAGTAAATCGGAAGCTAAAAGTAAAAAAAGCCACAAGGGAAATTCTGAAAAAGTTTTCTTAAGTTCTAAATAAGAATAAAAGCCGGTGTAGTAAACAGAATGTCAGGAAGCGACAGGAATTCTTTGGAAAGTATTTTAGATAAGCAGTAGCTGGAATTTAAAGAATTGTTTGATGCGATTAAAAAAAAAAAAATGTTTCGAAATGCATGGATACATTTTGAAATGCAATTGTAATACTATGCATTTTCCAAAATGTATAATAACAATGGTTTCATTATTTCAAATATTCAATGAAATTGAATTGTAAAGCGTTTACTTATGTTGGAAACTGGTGATGTTTCACTGTCCGGGAGGTCTTACCAACTGCCTTTATTTTATTTAGAATGTTTCTGGCTGATAAGCAAAGGATGAAAGCATATTCAACCTATTTACTGCAAATTGTTTCTCGAACATCTGTAGCGCAAAAAAAAAAAAAAAAAAAAAAAAAAAAAAAGTGAAATTTACAATTTCACCACCAAAGAGAAGCTTTCTCTTTGTTAATCGTAAACTTGTCTACTAGAAATACCTTAAGTTAATAAAGATATATTTTCTTACAATACTTAATTATTTAAAAGTTATGATACAACATCATTAAAAAAATTCATTTAATCATGGTGAGTATACCGGTTTCCAGAATATTGCATTTGAGACTCATGATGGATTCTGGCGTTCCAAAACCCACATTTCAAACGAAAATAAAATTTTAAAAATAGTCGAGAATCTTGCTTTGATTAAGTGGTTTTTATTCATTAGTTTAAATTTCAAATTAATAGTTTAAAATATATACTTGATTTTTTTGAGGTTGTAGTTACGTATAAAATATACCAACTTCTTTTAAATCCTTTATTTATATATTTGTAGTTTATCTCATTTTTTATTTTATCAGAAACTTACTAATAATATTATAACATACAGTTTGAAAAAAAAAGACATAGCGAAAAAAAAAAAAAACCTCATAGAAATTATACAATTGTAACTACCAAACTGCGCAAGAGAAAACCGGAAATGTCATTTTGACTAGAAATTATCTCTTTCTTTAAAATTATACTAAATAAATAAACTTAAGTGTCACCAGCGTACGGAAATTGTACCAAACTCTGAAATTATACGAACATTTGCTTTTGACATTATGTTTCGCGTTCTCGATACATTTTACAATAGGATATCAAACAAGAAATCTTTTGGTGAAGTAGCAGTTAAGTAATTTAAGTTTAAAAGTTTCAATCACCCAATGTTAAGTTTATTTGTAATCGTTGCAAAACAAATTGTAATTCAAGTAGTTTTTAAACCTAACGCAAAACCTGTTTGGCGGAATATGTTTTAGTATTGGATTCGTATATTTGAACCTGCTAGAAATCGATTTTTGATGAAAAAACATTATAGGTAACAATTCATAATTTATTCGAAAATTTTTGCCTAAATATGTATATATTTTTTTAATTTATTTTTGAAAACAAAATATGAACTAACAGTTTACTGCGTCGGATTAAGCGTCTAATTTCAAATTAAAATATATCTTTGAACTGAAATCTGATTGAAATACAGTGTCATGAGAAATCGAAGTGTGTGGAAATTATGATTACAAATATATCAGCAACACATTATCCGATCGACTTCATTGTTTATGCAAAATTTATACTTTTTTATTGTCTTTTATATTCAGTCCTTAAAATAAACAATTTCGAATATTTTTAAATACCTTTTATCAGGACGAATATTTCGAGAGTCTGAGAAAAATACTTCGGATAATAGAGGTTACTGAAATTCAATAGCCTTCTTCTCATTATTACATATTAAATACACACCAAATTTCAAGTCTCTATCTCAGTTTCTTCGAGCGATAGAGCGTTTACAGATACACAGACAGACAGGCGATCGGCATTTTTTTTTCTGAAAATATATTTTTCGAAATATAATCCGTGAAAAAAAATTTCGATTTTTAAAACAATTACAAGATTTACCCTATACTACGTATGATGGGTAAGTAAAACAGTTTATATTTAGAAGCTTCAGATACGCGAATCAAAAATTACAACTTATTTTACGAAGTTGGACTTGTGTTATGCTTAAAAATTACCCACATTGCAACCATTTTTCATTTTCATCAACCATTTTTCAACCACATTGCAACCATTTGTGCAAAGATTATGAATGAATTTCTCATTAGGAGATTGAAACTTTATACTTACTACCCTTTTGATATGATAAGGTGAAATTTACCGAAATTGACAAATATGATATGAAATTAGCAATTAATATTGAAAATTGCAGTGACTGGTACAATTTAAGTCTGAAGATGACCCCGTACGCTTTTGTTTTTAACATAAATTGAAAAAAGTTTCATTTAGTTCATAAAAGTTTCTAATTAACATAAGTTTCAGTCGAATGGCTATTTTCGATTTTTTCTTTTTTCTGGAGATTGGATTTATCGGGTGTTTTTCTTTCTTTCTTTCTTTTTCTTTTTATTTATTTATTTAATTTTTTTTGACCAACTGTACATGTTAGTAATTGTATAAGTTTATTTCATCGTACATACTCGTATAAAAGTCTTTTAATGTTTTTTTTTTTTTTTCAATACATAATTTTTTTTTTGTATTATGCCTGTACAAATATAGTTTTCTTTTCTTTAATTCAAATTGTAATTAAAAAAAATATATTTTATGAGATTTATACACAGAAAAAAAATCATTTCAACAGAAAATAATTAAATTGGTCGAGTAATCTTAAAACAATATTGCAGTTTAACTTTGTTTTTAAACAATTCCCTCTATAAAAATTAGTTTCGCTCTATATTATTATTATTTTTAAATATATTTTTTTTTCAATTTCAATTTCCATCTGAAGATAAATGGGAATATTCAGATTACAAAGCATCCAATTTTTATTTCAATGAGGTTGGGGGGGGGGGGGGGTATGTTTTTCTGAATATATTTGATATTCTAAGTAAATTGACAGAAAAGGATTTTGATTAATTTGCTTTACATCTTATATTTAAAAAGAAGAAATAATCTGTCTTTTTTGATCATACAAATTTAAATTTGTAATCAAATATTTTTTCCTATAGGTTATTTAACGCATTCATATAAAAAAGAAACCACTTCAGTAATATAAAATATTATCAGTTGAAAAATATAAACATGAATATCGCATGCATTGATGCAAGTAATTAAAATAGTTCCTTATCGGCTAGATTGCTTTATAGTCTGAAATTCATGATAAACGTTTTCTATATTTACTATCTAAAACATCTCAAATTTTTATGATAAATTTTAATATAAATTTAATAGCGTGAATAACCATTTTTTTACTTAAAACAATAGTCGTTAAAAGCATTTAAAATATACAATATTCTTATTTCAGTATAAACCAATCGTAGTATATTTAGTTTTGTTAAATATTAATCATAATTTTGTTAAATAAATTGTAATTTTGTTAAAGATGCTAATGTAAGATTGCTAAAATAAATGTTTTAATTAAACAGTGAAACATTTATTATTTAATTTAATTTAAATTATTTATAAACTATCTTAATATATATTCTATTCAAAGCTGGAGTAGCACAGTTGAAGTTTATTCCGACAGAGCGAAAAATGTCCAGACCAGGGATCGAACCTGGATACTTGGCGTGCCGTGCCATTGCCTTACCTGTTAGGCTATCCGGACCGATACCTGGCTGACATAGTCTAACATAGTCCGGATAGCCTAACAGGTAAGGCATTGGCACGGCACGCCAAGTATCCAGGTTCGATCCCTGGTCTGGACATTTTTCGCTCTGTTGGAATAAACTTCAACTGTGCTACTCCAGCTTTGAATCTGATATAATCCAGTTGAAAAAATATTCTTTCCCTTCATTATATCTTAATACATTTTAATAAGAAGAGTGGTACACAAATATTCAAATCAATCTATCGAGTATTAGGTTTGTCTAAAATTATTCAAAAACCACATAATATAAATGCATTTAGGATCAAAATATCTGTCAAGAGAATATATGGAAAAAATAATTCTTTTGAATTTTTCACATGCAAATTTTAAAACACAAACAGCTTTTCAAAATATAGGGGAGACTAGGGAGGGTTGACCATACGGGAGGCTTAACCCACCCATCAGTTTTCATATTTAAAAGAATTTCAGAGTTTTATCAATAGGTATCAACCAAAGCTACTGGAATGCTCAAAAAACAGTCTTTGTTTCATAGAGCTAATCAAAATAGGTGTGGAAAAATCAACTGTGAAGCGTTTTCAACCTAAAAGTTGCGCATTTTAGAAATATTTTGCAAGCTTTTTTTCAGATAAAATATATCATAGAAATTCAAGTAAGTAGGTTTTAAGTAATGCAGAAATATCGAGCTTTCATTCCAGGCATAAAGATTGTACAGTAAGTTAGGCTTAACATAACAATGTGCTTTTCTTTAGAAAACGGTTATGTGGGGAGACTTGACCAAGTCAATGTGAGGGAGGGTTGACCAGATGCTCAAGGCTCCCTTAATTAAGTGGTTTGGGAAATCTTTTTATTATACCCTGTGCATAATGAAAGGTTAATGGTTATTTATAAAAATTAATGTAAATTTATTCTGTAAAGCAACCATAAAATGGGGTGATGGAAATGAAAATGTTTAAAACTGCTTAGAGAAAGATGGGGAAAATTGTGATAGTATCCACTGCAAGAAAAAAAAATGAAATATAATTATGAAAGTTGATAGGAACTTTTCTCCATCTAAATATTAATTACAATAAGTAAATAGAAACAGTAGAAAAGACTAGAAAGGACTAGAAAGAATGAAAGCAGCAGTCTTAACCCTTTCAGGGGCAGTGGCATATGTTTATGAATCTACTTAACTTTAACTCCCAAAACACAACAATAGCACCAGAATTCTGCTAAAATCTTTTCCATTTAATATGTATGTGAAATATAGCCTTTTTCTTATTCCCAGATAATGCCATGCGGTGCTCATATCAGCAATGCCTGCTCGGTTGAAAGTTGACACTGGTATTTACAATATATTTTTCTGGTATAAAATTTTAAATAATTTGAAATACTTATGAAAGCGATTGCTATGTCACACAGGCAAGAATAATCCATTCGTTGTCTATCTCCATATTAAGGGGTCTCGGGACTCTTAAAATTGGAAAAAAAGAAAAAAAAAAAAAGACTATTTTTAACATTTAATTTCTCAAAATGTATATGATTTTAAAACATTTTTTTTTTTTTTTTTTTTTTTGGGGGGGGGGGATGGAAGATATAAGTATGTTATTTCATTTTATGTATTTAAAAAAATGCAAGATACAAAAATAACATTTACAGGAGGCTCCAAACTGTCAGACGTTTTCATACGAATTGAATATTTCCAACTGAGCGAAAAAATGCCCAGGCTGGGAATCGAACCCAGATCCTTGGCCAATGCCAAGGATCTGGGTTCGATTCCCAGCCTGGGCATTTTTTCGCTCAGTTGGAAATATTCAATTCGTATGATAACTTTACCAATCAGTTTGATTGTGTTTAATTAATAGTTGTCAGACGTTTGCCGAGCAGAAAATTCGTATAACAGCTTACGCGCAAGATTAAAAAATAAATTTTGCAACTAGTATGAAATTTTTGGTGCCTACTTATACATTAGATTATAATACTTACCCTGAATCTAAATAAATTTGTATTTAAAGAATTTTTATATTTTAAATACAAAGTTGTATTTAGCTAATGCAAAATTTTGAAATTTTCAACAGTATAATCACTTAAAAAGGTATTTTTTTGAACAATAAAAAGAAAATTTTACGTTTAGTTTATACAGACTAAGATGTAACATATATTTTGAAAATTTCAGGAAAAAATATTGAGAAGTTTTTGCGATATCGTGCGCGTTATGCCTAAAAACAGCATTTGGAGAAAAATACCTTCGAACTTTCGAAAACGCCGCTTCAGCTATTCTGCGGGCTATATGGTTCTAAAAGCCATAACTTCTGTTCTGATGGGAGTTTTAAGGAAACATTCATATCAAAATGTTCAGAAAAGTTAGTAGTTTAATATCTAAAAAAAATTAAAATTTCAAAAATTTTGAAGCTTTAAGAGTCCTCAGACCTCTTAAGAGAACATGTCTTTTCATTGAGTATTATTTTGTTCTAACAATTAGTTTTGCCCTTTTCTCCACAGTAATAATACTATCCGACTCCTGGTAATATGTAAAATGTAAAAGTCTGAAAATATTTGTCTAAGTCAACGTCAAAAGGGATGATGAAATGTCTTTGTATTCATTATACATTTATATTATATTTTTTCATTGCAGTAATAATAGGCAGAGCGATGTTAAACCTTACTAAAAATATATTTGGTGCGAAAACCAGAGTGATTCTGTTTCCGCATTTTTTTTTAAACTACTATTTCATACTAATAGTAATAATCGTCTTATAAATTTTAAGATTAAATAATGCGAAGATTACTTATTTGAAATTGTGATCACAAAAATCCAGAAAAGAGTTACCCTGAAAATCAGTATCAGTTATGTTGGTTATAGTGTTCCAATATTTGCATTAATCGCTAATGATGTTGCCAATTTAGCGGAATTCTAAGTTCAAAATATTTGCCAGACTATTGAAATAGTACTTTCCATTTTATTTAATCGTCGAAAGTCGGCAATTAAATAAAGCGAAAATTATTAATAAAAAATTCTGATATGCATTTTGAATACAAAAATATGCTTAATTTTCAACACTGATTACTATCGATGATACTTGAACAAAATAAACCCAATATTAGTAAAATTACATTGGAAACAATTGTAATGAAACGTCAATACTGAATAAATATTGCCATATACTGTGATTATCTCAAAAAAAAAACAAAAAAAAAACATCCATATTGCAAAAATATTTATTTTATATTAGAAATTTTAGAAATGAAATCGCAAAATACTTTTGATCAATGTTTAGAAGTATAAGTAGGCCCCAAAATGTTCATTCTAGTTGCAAATATATATATTTTTTACAATCCTGCGCATAAGCTGTTATATAATTTTTTGCTCGTCAAATGTCTGATAGTTTGGAGCCCCTTATGAATGCTAATTCCGAATCTTGTATTTTTTTAAATACATGAAATGAAAGAACATGCTTATATCTTTCACCTTCTCCCTCCCCCCCCCCCTAAAAAAATGTTTTCTAAAATCATATGCATTTTAAGATATTAATTGTTGTAAATTGTCTTCTTTTTTTCATATTTTTCAATTTTAAGAATCCTCAGACCCCTTAAAATACCTTTAAATATCTACTTTTTTTACATTTGGTTAAAGCACATATCTATCAATATTTATTAGATGTTTTACAAGTAACTGCTTCGTTTTTTTAATCGTGTGATTAAAAATTAGAAATTGATAGAATTTTTAAACTTTAAATAAAAAGAGATTTTGAAAAATATCGGTTAGAATTCCAAAGTATAGTTTTAATTCAAAATGGGTTTATATCATGTATTACAATCTTGCTTGTTGTAAATTTCATGTAAAAAACGGATCTAGCGATTTTGACTAAATTTTCAATCCTACCATTTTGGGATACGAGAAAATCATTGGGCTTGGTCACATGTTCAAAAAAAAAGTAGACTGGTGAATGTAAGTCATTAAACTTTTGGGGTCACTACAGGTGAATGCACTTCAATGTGAATGAAGGTTTAAATAGCTATTAAATTGTTGAACAGTTGGCAGTAAATGAAGTCGCAATGTTGGCAACACTTCGCCAAATTTGGCAATAGTAGACGAAATAATGGCGATATTCGCTAAATTTGCGAAAATCGACTTTCAAAATTACTACTGTCAAAACACAGGCTTGGCACCTAATGAAAGAATATCGCCAAATTTGGCGATATTTGGCGAAAATTTGGCATTAAGAATCTGAAGGAATTTTCAAGAAATTAATCAATAGGATCCAAGATACGTGATTCAACCAGTCAGAATTCGTAGAATGTTCTCGAAAACAGAATTCAACCAATCAAGGTACATAAAACTCTTTTGCATTTAAACCCACGCTTTATAACGATTTTCTTAGTTCAAAGTCTAAAGTATTTGAAGTTATACAATGAATCTTGCAATTAAGATTGAATATGTATAGATCGATTATGATAAAATTTTGAAAAACGTACATAGTAATATTGATACTTTCTGTAAATAATAGAGTTATAAAATAAAATTCTGTATAGCAATAATAGAACGATAATTCATTGTTATATCGAGTTAAATAAAAAGCTACTTTTTACGAGCATAAATAATAAATCTCCGCCGATTGATTTATTAAAGGAGAAATAATCGAATACAATCTTAATTTTATTTACTACTTTAAATTTAATTTAATTAAAAAAAAATTGGTGATAAATAGTTTGCAATACGTAAGATATTTTATTAGTAATAAAATCATTTTATTTTCCAGTTCAATATTTTTTATTTAAAATAATCCTCCGAAAAATTATTATTTTCACATTCTACATTTTATTTTGGTAAGTATAAAACTTTAAGCTAATGTTTATTTATTCATTAGAATATAAATTTTATGTTTCTCGTAATTTCTTTTAAAACATTTCTTTTTAAAGGATAATATTTTGATAATTTGCATAAGCCTTTCAAAGTATGGAAAAGTCTGATATTGAACAAAATTTTAATGCAACGTGACGCCATATATTACACATTTTTTGAAAAAAAAAAAAAAAAAAAAACATTTATTCACTGTTTGGAATGACGCTCGAAGAATAAATTATTGTTTTCAAAACGCAACTACTTTGAACGATTGCAAAAATATTTAAATTTTTAATGGCAAACGGAATGATTTAGTTACTGGTGATATGTCTTACAAAATATTATTATTTAAGAAACATTAAATTTCATTTTCTTAGCCTAACTATAAAAATATAAATCCTCTTTATAAATAAATATTTTCTAATTCAATATTTTAATAGATTTCCAGTTTTATAAATAGCGCAGAATTTGCAAATTTTAAGCAATCTTTTTTCCCATGACATATGTATTATTAATGCAAATCCTGTATAATTCACTATTCGTTTCTTTCTGCATTAAATGTTTTTTGACATTATTTAATCAAATAGATTCTTCATTCGCGATAAATGCTATTAATATCCTTGAGGCATTATAATAATATAAATGGCATGTTTGACAAAATGCTACCTCCTCCTTTAATGCATCGCGCGTTTCCTTTTTTGTATAATGTTTGGCATAGCGATCATTAAAAATATGCTTATGTTTAAAATTACTTGTATTACTTATTTGAACGATTTTGCAAATTGGCCATTTTCAGCATACTGATGAAAAAAAATCATATCAGAAGTTTCTAATTTTTTGTAACAAGATACTAGAAAATATACTTATTGAAAAAATATATATATAGCCTTAAAGGTTAATTTTAAGAAATTATATAATTATTGGAATTTTATTTTTTATTATTATGAGGGAATTATTGTAAATGACAATTTTGTGAAAAACTATTTTCAAATAATATTTTACAGAAAACTTAAAAAAATTAAATCCACATTCCCTACTGTCAAAAGGCTCTAGAGTTTTTTTAACAACTTCACATATTGGGTAGTCATAAATATCCTCTTTCGTACGCCACTTAAACTCTCCATTGCCTGTAGGTTCAACCGCATTTACTTTGACAGATTTGTCATCAATTTCCAAATGTTCTCCTAGATACATTTTAATTTCATTCTCCAAAATTATCCAATCCTAATGTTTTAAAGACCCTATTAAATTTAAATTTATTGAGTTCCCACTGTTTATTTGCATAATACCCTAATGGAGAAAACTTTGATGCCGATCTCTTTCGAAATGTACAATCTGAATTTTTCAGTGAATATATAAATACATTTTTCGCTGAAATATATAAACAGTAACATATAGTTTTATGTTTAAGATGACTTTATTTTCTTAATTGCTGCATATTGATAAGTTACATATCAGCTGTGTACCAGGAATATTTTCAACTGAATAATAAATTCTCGCACATATTCTTTTCATGAAATTTCTCCACGAACATTTTTTTTGTTTCCTTGTTATTTCTTGTACATAACATTTCTTGTACTTTGTACATAATAAATAACATTTTATACACAGATTTGCTTAAAAATGTGCTTTATTTTAAAACATTAAATTTAACTTTAAAAAACTTTAAAAACATTAAATTTTCAATAAAAATATCTTTTTTAGGAGTTTTAAAAATAATAGAAAAATTCTGTCCCATAAGAATCATTTCCTCACATGAGGAAAAGACTAGTGAGGGAGTGATAAAATGTACATTAACAGCTTTTAAAAGTTGTACTCATAAAGTAAATTAAAAAAAAAAAAATACATATTCTCAAATTATTCCTTCAGCACAAACTAAATTAGCTAAGTTAAAACTAAACCGCCCATTAAAACATTTTTAGAAAAATAATTATTTTTATAAATTTAAAAGAGGGAATAATAACGTCATCTTAACTTTTTCCCAAACTGTCTATTAAATCATTCCTTACACAGTGACTCCAGGATGGCTGAAAATTGTTTTACAGACAGGCAAGGCCCATATGCTCAGCAGATGTGCAGTGTTTCAGTGTACAGTATGACTGACCTATCCCATTTTGACCTACCTGTGAATTTGACCTACCTGAAATATACAGAATATTAATGAGTGGGGGAATGATCTGAAATATGAGGCGCAACGTTTTTTGCCGAATAAAAATTGCATGTGCAGACCCAAAAGAATGTAATACATATGAATAATACTTATGTGTTGATATTAAAAGGGAGAAGACAAACAAAAAAAAAATACCAATATTTCAGTAAGAAATGATATATTTCATATTTTTCGGTGGTAGTAGTTACATGTGAGTAAATGATATTATATAGGTTTGAAAATTTATTTTAAATATATGTTTTAATTAAAACTTCAGTCGTATGGGCTAATATACTAAAACCATGTCTAAACTACATGTTAAAAAATGCATTAGGTTTTTCTGTTGAAAAAATTTAAATGTCCTCCAGTTTCATCATTATGGCTTATTGGCGTAGAATCACCCATTTTATCTACATTATTGGAAAGTATTTAAGAAAATGAAAAAAAGTAATATGTTTATCTTATAACGTGATTTGTGTATTAATAATTACTAAGAACATGAAATGACATAATTATTACGGACTAGTTTTCTATAGTGTATGCCTATTTTGTTTTTTTAATTCTTGTAATTTGATTTAGAAACTTTAATAAAGTTTTCTTAATTACAACCAGTTTAGTATTTAAATTGTGAAATGTGATTTTTCAGATATTCTAATAATATTTAATCTGCTGCTGATTTTCATATCTTTTTGAAAATGTAGTTTAAAATTCGTTACAATATCATATTTGCAAATCACTATTTTTTCCCTTTTGTGTGAAAAACGTTTGGCAAACGCGTTAAAAGCATATAAAAGCAGCGTTTTATTTATTTTGTTCACTTTCTTCTCATTATTTAATTGATTTGCTTTTTTCATTATATTGGCGCAGGTTCCAAGCCCGGACAACATCAATCAAGTATGTTTGGTATTATATAAAACAAATTCAAATATTCCTGAAATAAAACTTATTTCACAATTTCAGATTGCGTTTAATTCTTAATTCAAAAATAAAAAAGTTTCAAAAGTATAACGCTCCAAATATTTCTTTAAAAGGCGTAGTCCTTTTTAACTGTCAAATCTTGAAAAAGATTTTTTCATAAATGTCTGTCATGTCTACTTTGAAAAAGAGTATTTTTGAAAAGACGTAGATATTTTGTGAAAGGTTATTATCATTTTTTCACACCAGATGTATCATCTTAAATCCAGCTTCTAATTTAAAATGAAAGCTTAGTTTCGTTATACTTTCATCTCCCTTCAAAAGAAAAAAAAACTAGTTTTCTGATTTCATCAATGTTATCTTCTACTAAATATAAATCAAACTTTATTATTTCCCATTTGGAAAGTGTTTATTCTTAAGTATTTTAAACAAATTGTTTTATTTTAAAAAATAGGTCAATAATTTAATAAATGTTTGATGATGTCGGCGAAAAGAATTTTTATAAAGCGGATATCAAATTATCATTAATCGGAAACTGTCTGATACTTTTCATAAATTAAGTCAAAATTATAAATAGGTCATAGTAATAGGAATTTCATTCACTCTTAATTTTTACAATCAACGTAATATTATAAGCGGTAAAATGAAGTGAAAATAAATGATTGTATATAAGTACAAATTTTGTGTGCAATAAATTACATAATTTATGTTTATTGAAACAAAAACAAATAGATGTTCAGTGGAAGAATCGAAGCTTTTTAGAAGCTTTAATTAACTTGCTTCATATAATATATAACGTATAAAAATACAAAATGCATTAAAATAACCTAATAACCAAATAAATAAAATGAACTCTAAAAGAACATAAAACATCTTTAAAATACAACAAGAGAAAAATTCCTCCTTCTTTCATTAAACGCCTAAAACATTGTCATTATAAATACGAAGGTGATTTAGTTTTACAGATTTATCGTGAAACGTAGTACGATAATTTTGTACAATATCCACGAGCAACTCCTAAACTTTCACTGACAATTCTTATTATTTCAATTCGTAATCATCGCATAAAGAAAACAAGAAAATCAAATCATGCGTCAAGCATAGACTATAAAACAGTTTCCAACACTTCCAGAGTACTTTAAAATATTTCGCTAATAATTAAGGTAAATATGATACTTAAATAATCGTTTCATAAAACTCAAAGCATATTTTAAATAGTCGTCCATTGCTGCGGAAAAGTACTTCATTTTTTTGTGGAATAATATTTGAATTATTTTCTACTACCCTGTATATACATACAGATTTTTATACAATAGCTAAAATTGGATTCAGTCAAAAAAAACCCCTAAAAATTACTGAAGTCACACTTTTAGAAGTTATCATCCATTAGCGTTCATACATCCAGTCCTTTGTGTAGCCCTGTATATTAGGGCGTATCGAAAAAAATCAAAATTCCTCAAATCTTTTTGCGGAAAAGTTTTGAACTTCTTTCATTAAAAAGTGTGAGGAACCTTAAAACAGTGGGTTGATATCTTCTGTCGCCTCAGTGGGCCGAAATTTCCGGAAGTTGGACAAAAAAATGATAAAAATACAAAAATTAATAAACGGTCACAGATTTCGTTGATGGATTTGAGGTAGTCCTTAAACGTTGCTATGTTTTACCAACAACAGGATATAATAAGGATATATAAGGATATATAAGGATATAATAACAGGAATAATAGGTTAATATCTTCTGCATCCTAACGGGCATCGAATCTTGGGAATTTGACGCACTTTGGTACTTTTCTGCATAACTATGTACTGCTTGTACAATGTACAATCCAGACAGACTGGGTTTGTGCTCTGCCAAAAAAACGGAAAACCCTTACTTTTAAGCCGAGAAAGAAATGGAACGACCAGTAAATCACGTGACGGCTCTCTTTCATCTGACTAAGCATAGGCAGGCTCACAAGCATATGCGAGTCGCAACAGATTTTAACTCGTTCAAAGCAGTATCATTTTAGTTTGTGTTCTGTCTTTATCGTTTCTTGCACAGCAGTCGATTTTTAAAGAACTTATCTTGTTGTTTTGTGCATTTCGGTGTTATTTTCTAATAAGAGATATTGATAAATATTTGAAATGCCAAATATATCGCAGTCAAAGTTTTCAAGTCGACAAATGTTGGAATGCCCTATTTTTGGAAAACCGACAGATGTTACACCTGAAAGTGGATCTAGTTTGGATAAATCTAATAGCATTTACGAATATGTTACAAGTGCATTACTGGATGATTTTAGCAACCTTATTGTTCTCGAGTGTGACGGCACTGTAGTGAACACGGGAGTGTCTAATGGTGTCATTCGTAGGCTTGATTTGAAACTTCAGATACCAGTCCAATGGATTATGTGCTTACTCCATTTCAATGAGTTGCCATTACGACATCTATTTTAGTCTATAGACAGCAAGTCATCTGGCCCCACATCCTACACAGGAGACATTGGACAAAATCTCAAAGAATACGAAAAGATTTCAATTGTTTCTTTTAATATTATTGAACGCGAGTTGCCAGACATTGATCCTACCAACCCCAGTTCTGATCATAAATACTTATTAGACATTTGCACTGCCATTAGTTTTGGCGTTTGTTAGCCAGATCTAGGTAACTGGAAACCTTGATCATTGAATTTGGCTCGCTAGCTAACAACTGCCAATCGAGTACTGAGGTTATACATATGTACATCAGACCCATCAAATGAATTGCTAACTTGTACTGTATTCATTCAACAATGTATTGTATTCATTCATATCAACTTCTATTGTATTCATTCTATCATGGTTCCTAATCAAGATTCATCATTCCATAAAGCACGGTGCTTAGACATCTTTTGCATTTCATCAGCTCATCTCGGTATTTGCCTAAGAAGTATCGTGACGTAATCGAACCAGCAAGGAAAATTAGGCTGTACGGATATTACGTTCGCAGATACGTTATTCCTGCTGTAAAATTTGGAGCTACAGACTATGTAGATCTCACTGACTAGCTGGTTTGTTATGTGGCATCGCCATCATTGACTGGCAAGCTTATTATGTGACATCGCATTCAATTCTCAGAGAGATCAATTCTCAAGAACTTCTGAAGATCATACAGGGTGTTATGCCAATATACTGCTGGGACTTAATTAAATTTTCTTTACACAAACAAACAGTTGAGCGAATTGTAAAACTAGTAATTGCAGCCTCCATAAAAACAATTGGGTCGCAGAACAGTGATAGATTTATTAGAGTGACACTAGAATCCGGAAAACACATGTCAAAATTTGGGATAAAAAATGAATACAAAATGCTTTTGTCATTTATATGTTCGAAAGGTAAATAAAGTTTTCGTTTGTATTAAAATGAGGTAATAGTGACTTGTATTTATATAAAAATTTACCTTCATTTTCCAAAGTTTGGTATCGAAGAAGCGACAGAAGATATTAACCTATAATTCTAAAATTTTTTGGTTGTTGAGGTTAAAACCTAGAAACGTTTAAGAACTACTGCAAACCGATCAACGAAATATATGATACTTTATTATTTTTTGTATTTTTATCATTTTTTGTCCAATTTTCGAAAATTTGAGACCGCTGAGGCAACATAAGATATCAACCCACTGTTTTAAGATTCCACACACTTTCTAATGAAGAGAATTTACAGCTTTTCCGCACTACTGAAAAAAATATTTAAGAAATTTTGATATTTTTCGATACGTCCTTCAGTATACATTTTATATTCAATACATATTTCTTTATATGCTAAATATAGTTCAGTTTGAAAATACATAACTCAATTAAAAGCCACATTAAAGCAATTCAAGTTGATATTTAATAATGCTTACGAATTCTTTTCTGTAAACCTGTATGTGATCTGTTACATTTATACATGAAAAGTAATATGCTAAATTTAGTTAAGTTTAAAAACTCGTATCATAACTGAAAACACATTTCCACCAATTATCGCTATTTGACATACATCAGATAAAGTACTGCATACAAAATCTTTTGTGGGTTCCTATAAATGCAAGATAAAAGGTATGCACATCATATTCGACAGCAAGTATTTTGATGTAGTAAACTTTAGTGGAGTAGATCAATTTCTGTACATTTGAATTAGTAAAACATAACTGAAGCACGTTGCCGTATATTATGATTACTGTTTTAGTCGGTAGACCATTATGTAATGGAATTTTTATTGCCAAGTAAATAAATAACTAGAAAACAGGAATTCTGCTTTTTCAGAATTTAGTGTCTCCCCCGATGAAAAAAAAATATATATGTATATAAATATAGATAGTTCAGTTTTAAGACGTTAAACACGCGCTTTTATTTTACATAAAATGACGTCATCCACATTCGCTAAAGAATTCCTTTTTTACGATCCAACCTTAAACAACATGCTCAGTAAAATATGCATAGAATGTGACTATCGCTGAATAATATACAAATCCAAAAAAAGAGATTTCGTCATTGAAGAAATTGGACAAAAAAAAAAAAAAATAAATAAATAAATAAATAAAAAAATAAAAAAATCGGCTATCTCATGATTCATATGCTTTCATTTGTTTGTAATATTATCTAAATTTAGTTTATAATAGTTCCATGTTTTATCAGAAATCATTCATTTATATTTTTTCAAAATAGCACGTATTTTAATTAATTATTTTTCAGTTTTTATGAGAAAATGGAAGCAAAAAGATTTAATTGCTATTTTTCAACTATCTTCCCCTTACTTTCTACAGTAATGGAGTACTTGAGTTGCCAAAATTAAAAAAATGGTGCTAAAAACTACAAAAAAGTAATATCTCAAAAATAAATGGAGATGCAGTTTTCAAACAAACTGCATTTAAAAGTACATTTTTTTCCAACACGACGGTATAAAAATTAAAAATGTGCGATGCTTAGAAGTTTCTAAAATAGCAGTAGAGATTATTTCGTACAATGATACATCTGCTTTGTTTTACGGCTGTCTTATACAACGTAACATTATTTTTTGGCGACGACATATTAATAGGTGGGAGAAATAAATAGCTTACCGGGGGCTGATAAACGCTTTGAACGCTTTAATAAATGCATGTATTAGTGTACTTCATAAATGATATCTATTTCATTATGTTTGAGCTAGTGCAACATCATTAAAATGCAATTCAAATATTTTTTTTCCGATATTGATTGTTCCCATAACGATTTTGGCCTTAATGTAGCAGAATAGTTTTATATATCCCTGTAAATGTACAATAAATACTACAGTCTTCATTTTCTAAAAGAGTCATGTTATAGTAAATGTAAATAACATGTTAAAATTACAATTTTGGTAAGAGAAATTTTAAAATAATGAATTTTTATTCTTTTTAACACTTTCCAACAAAGTTGAAAAGTGTTTATGACTTCGGTTTGTCTGTCCGTCAGGCCGTCTGCCCGTTCTTTACATGATTACGTACCTGAAAGGAGGATCCAAATGATTAAATGTTGTGGAGTGGGGGTGGGGGGGCTATATTTAGGGAAGCTTTAAATCGGAATTATCTCACATATTTTGAAGATGAACAAGAATTTTAGACTCCCCCCCCCCCTTGTATGTGGTTTGTGAATGCGTTCTTTAGTAAAATATTTTATTATATCCGAAAAATGAAGAAATAAAAAGTTTCTCTAAACCCATGTTGTTCTTTGCATGATTACGCCATGTTTAGGGAAGCTTTAAATCGAAATTATCTCGCATATTTTGAAGATAAACAACAATTGTACAGACCTTTTTTTTCCCTTTATGTGTGTGTGTGTGTAATCACTACTTGGCCGGAATGTATGCTATATACTGTGCTTCAGAATCCGTGTTCATATCTTATTTATTTTATTGACAAGACTACTTTTTTTTCTTTTTTTAAATGAATTTTTCGAGAGATGAATTACTTTTCTAATTTATCAAAAATTCTTATTATGATAAGAGAATCCTTTTCAGAATTCAACATTTTAGTGTAGTGATCACGATCAGTTTTAAACCTTAAAAAAATCGATTTTCATGTTTTCGATATATTTTTTAATTTTTGAACCTATAAAAAGAGATTGCGCGAAAATATTCAAATGAGAACCGAATCAATTTGAAATTAATTGATAACGCATACTTTAACACAGATTCAAACTGAATTTCAACTTTTCGTAGGTTTTTACTATACTTATACACACTGTAAAAAAAAAAAAAAAAAAAAAAAAAAGTTTTGAAAGATAGGTAATTTATTTTCAACTTATATGTACAAAATGATTACAGTAAAAATTCTACCTACTTTTTTGACTACTTAAAAGGCGTAAAATTTATTTGTTGCAATTAGAACGTGTTTTCTGTATGTGATACACCTTTAAAAAGCACATTCTATCCTCCCCCCCCCCCCCAAAAAAAAAAAAAAAAAAAAAAAAAAAAACGCACCATATAACTGACACAAACATTGTTAGAGTATGTATGTATACTCATTTTATATACACCTATACTCAAAAGAAATTATCTATCTGCAAAGAAAACTATTATTATTATTATTATTATTATTTCTTATTTTCAATGTATATAAGTAGCAAAAACACAGTTTTGTGGAAAGCATACCCAGAGTTATCAGTCGGAGTCTGTGTTAAAGTATTCATTTTTAATTTCAAATTGATCCGTTTGTAATTCGAATATTCTTATGCGGTTTTTATTTTGCTTGATCCATAATCACGTAATTTTTTAAAGAGTATAAAAATAATAAATCATTTTTTTAAAGATTTTAAAACTCACGACTCACCAAATATAAAATTAATATATGCTTCCTTGAAAGTAAATAACAAGACAGGGTTACAGATTTCATCTTACATAATTGCTACTTATTAGTACTACTCTGTTGGGTATATTCCAAATAATAAACATAACTATTCTAATAAAATTTCTTCTTTAAATAAATTAATTATTGTCATTATTGTCCTATACCATGGCATAATGAATTGCGCTTAATTTTTGTATCACAATGTTACATATTGAGATTGATATTTATTATAAAATTCAGATCTCAAAGATAGGATTAAATATGGATACGTTTATTTATTTTATAGTCTTTTTAAATAATATCTTAATTATTTAAGAAAAGCATGTGTAAAAGTTTATGAACGAATAATTTACGAATATTTTAAAAATTGTGTGAAAAAAAAAGGCCAAATATTTTTAACAGGTGTGGTGATGGGGGGGGGGGCGCACAAGAGAATACTCGCACGGGCACCAAAATTGTCTTGAGCCGGCCCTGGATATGCGCTTTTTTAGGGTTTCGTTCATCTGACGAAACCCTATTCGTCTCGCTCCTCTGTCTGTCTGTCTATCCGTCTGTCACAGAGCCCATTCTCAGAAACTACACAAGTTGGACACTTGAAATTTTGCATACTTATATCTGAACACCACACATCATACGACAAATCATAAAATTTTGAAAAAAAAATAGCACATTTAACCCTTTGGGCTCCCACATGTGTATTTTAAATAATTCTTTCTAAGTGAGCCCTAATTAGGTTGGAGGCGTGAAATTTTGAATACTTATAGCTGAACACCTCACATCGAATGACAAACAATAAAATTTTGAAAAATTCGTATATTTAACCCTTTGGGCTACCATATGGGTATTTTAAACAATTCTTTCTAAGTGAGCCCCTATTTAGGTTGGAGCCGTGAAATTTTGCAAACATATAGCTGAACACCTCGCATAAATAACAAACCATAAAATTTTTGGTTTGTTAAATTGTTAAACAATTCTTTCTAAGTGAGCCCCTATTTAGGTTGGAGACATGAAATTTTGCATACTTATAGCTGAACACCACATATACGACAAATCATAAAATTTTGAAAAAATCGTATATTTAACCCTTTGGGCTCCCAGATGCGTATTTTCAGCAATTCTTTCTAACTGAGCCCCTTATTAAATTCGAGATTTGATATTTTGCACACTTATGGCAGGACACCTAAGGCCAGGCGACAAATCATAAAATCTTGAAAAAGTCTTACGTTAAACCCTTTGAGCTACCACATATGTATTTTAAGCAATTCTTTCTAAGAGAGCCCCTAATTAAGTTGGAGACATGAATTTTTGAATGTGTATAGCTGAATACCTCAGACCACACGGCAAATCATAAAATTTTCAAAAAGTCTTATATTATTTACTCCTCCAGGCTCTAACTTGTGTATTTTAAGCAATTTTTCGAACCTCCGCCCTTTTCACCCGGGGAGCACTTTTCCAACCTTTGCCGACATCCCTTTTACCATTCTTTCATATTATGCATCATAGCCCTGCATATTTTAATTCCACTTTTTACCGCCAGAGGCGCCTACTTATCTCAGGTGCTATCAGCCCAATCCCCTCAACTAATACATCTACGGATAGTCTATAAAACGGAGTTTCGTTCTGATAGAGATTTGTGTAGAATAGAGTGGGATCCTGGTTGCGAAATGTGGAACTAACAGATTTTTCAAAAGGATAAAGTGTTTTGGAAGGAATATTAAACTAAACCCTCTGTCCGATCTGTGATCACACTTACCGACTTGTTCACTATATTTATGCATACTATAAAGTGTATATAAATGCTATAGTTCATATACAGAGCTACAGAAATGAATTCATAAAGGTTACTGTGTATGAACATAAATTGCTTAAAGGTGAGTTTTAAAGGAGTTAAGCATTTTTACGCTGAACTGAATTTAGTGTACTAAGAAATATTTCTAGAATATAGATAAAATGATATACAGGGCCATGCAAAGAGTTGGATACATGGCCGTCTATGGGCGTTAATTTCTGGAAATGTAATTTCAGTAGTTTTAAGCGTGTTTTAGTTTGAATTAATTTATAGCTAAATAGTGGCATGTAAAAAAAGTACTAGGTAAACTACAGGGTTGTTCAAAAGTATTCAAATGTGTTTCCATCCATTAGTATAAATTGCTGAAAGATGAATTTCAACCTGTTATGCATTTTCTTGCTAAACTAAATTTTCCCGTTTTATAGTACATATATCAACATACAGATCGAATACAGGGCTGTTCAAAAGAATTGGAATACATATTTGGCTTTAGGCGGTAACTACTGAAATCAGATTTTTAAATGTTTACTTAGTTATCTTATTTACTTTATTTCCCTAAGTAACGAAGTTTCGTTAAAGCTTTCAGGGAGTGTTAGAAGTGTTTCATAATCTATGCTGTACGCATGATTTTTCTTACTTGTTTATTATTATTTTTAACACTTTCCAGCAAAGTTGAAAAGTAAAACACACATAAATAACGCCTGCATTCAACAGTTAAAGGTATATATAAATATTTTACAGACATGCAATAAATAAAATAAACCCAAATGGAGTGAAAAATTAGCCAGAGCCAGGAATCGAACCCGGGACCACTGCATTCCAGGCAGTCGCTCTAACCACTGAGCTACTCCGGCCGATACCTGAGTCTATTACCTATTAGTGAGAAATTGCAGACTCAGGTATCGGCCGGAGTAGCTCAGTGGTTAGAGCGACTGCCTGGAATTCAGTGGTCCCGGGTTTGATTCCTGGCTCTGGCTAATTTTTCACCCCAGTTGGGTTTATTGTATTTATTGTATGTCTGTAAAATACTTATATATCTATATTATAAAGGACAAACATATCTGTGCGTAACGCATACGTCATTTTGCGAATGGCAACACTTTGAAATTTGAAATAAAATTTTGGTTTTGCAATTTTCTGTACTGCAAATTTCTAAACTTCTAAACATCGCACATTTTAAATGTTTACACCGTCGTATAAGGAAAAAATAGCTCTTTTTAATGCAATTTGTTTGAAAGCTGTATCTCAATTTATCTTTGAGATATTAATTTTTTTGTAGTTTTTAATACCATTTTTCTTATCGTGGCAACAAAAGTACCCTATTTCTGTTGAAACTAAGGGGGGGGGGGGATGAAAATAGTAGATTGCTGTATCTTTTTGTTGCCATTTTCTCATAAAAACCGAAAAAAATTTAAATTAAAATACGTGCTATGTCAAGAATATCGTCTGTTATAAAACCCAGTGAGTTTTGGCTTTATTTCGTTGTTATTTATCAATTAAATGATTTTGCCGTGCCGACTTCATTGCGAAATATTAATAAACAATTTGCACATAAAAAATGTTCAGAATTTCTCTCCCGCTAATTTTCTACAACGAAATTAAAGCATCAATAAATAAATAAAAGAATGATATATAGAAAAGCACGAATTTAACATATATGTAGTCGAACAATTTAAATTTTTAGAGCCGAATTGGGAAAAATATGTGCTTTAAAATGCAATTTGTATGAAATAGAGTTGCTAGGCAACTGTTAAAGTAAAAGAGAAAAAATAATCTATATATTGAAAACACTTTTAGACATCTTCCTTGAACTTTCTACTGTACCAATTTTGCTAATAATTCTTTTTTTAAAATGAAAGCTGTTCATTTGTAGATGTCCTCGCACTAGCTATTTTTCTAAATATTTTCATTTTTATATTTTTAAGTTAATTTGAAAAGATTTTTTGAAATTTCATCAAAATGGTAGCAATCGTATTATTTCCACTGTTGCAGAAAAAAAAAGAAATATTGGGGTTTATTTATCCTTATTGTACCATTTACTCATTATAATTGAAAATAACTTTATTTTAAGTCTGAACAGAAAATGACGTCACTATTTAAAAAACATTTCCGCTCATAAAGCTAATGTTACAATATATTTTCATTCGGCTGATACCGAATTTGAGACACTTGGCGTCATGCTTCAGTAAGTGCCATATTTAAAAGAAAACAATCCTTTTCTTTGATAAAACTATGTATTTTTACACGAATACATCTAAAAGACATCAGTTTCTGGAATTTGTACTTCCGCGGTACTGAAATTAGACCCTCAAGCCAAAAGAATACATTTTCACATGCAAAGTTTTAGCTGACAAACGGAACTTCACGTTTGAAAATCTACCTATATTATAAAGGAAAAATATGTCCGTGCGTACGGCTGACGTTATTGTGAGAATGGCAACGCTTGACGATTAAATGTCGGATATGCAATCTTTGCTACAGCAATTTTTTTAATTTCTAAACATCGCGCGTCTTCAATTTTTACACCCGTTATATAGGGAAAAAATCTACTTTGCAATCTACTTTTGCAAATCTACTGCAAATGCAATTTTCTTGAAAACTTTATCTTAATTGATTTATTTATTATGTCTTTTTAAATAATTTTCAAGAATAATGTTTTTTAATCTATATCTATTGCGTATAGGCTCCATTACGGAATAAGCCATTTGCACTTAAAATAATATAAATAATTCAGCATTTGTCCTTGACTAATTTTTTATAGCGAAATTAAAATTTCATCAGTCTATTATATTAAAAAGTGACTGTCCATTTGTATCACAGCTACTCCTCGTAATACGCATGCGTCCGAGGATGTTAAACGTGGTCGTAGAATTTTAAAATTTGTTTAGTTTTCGAGATATAAATTTTTACGTTATTTTTTATGACATTTCTGTAATGATGGAAACTGAAATTGCTCCATTTTTGTGGATAAAAGAGGGAAAAGGAAAAATGACAAGGATTATTAGGTATCATTGTTTGAAATCATTTTTGAATTGAAATTAACGTATATTTGAATAAATAGTGAGAAAATGATTGTAGTTTTCAAGAAAATTTCACGAAATACGAGCTCACACATATTCAAGCTTCAGTAATCCGTTTATTTTAGAAACACAAACTCGACTCTCGACTGGAACATTCAGATAAATTCTGTTGACATCAAAAGAAAAAAAAAACATCGTACGTTATTTTCATTTAATTTAAAGTCGTAAAGTAGATTTTCAACCATTGCCTTAAGATGGCTAATAAAACATTTCAGAAGCGGGCATTAAAAATGCGAAAAAGCGAAAAAAAAAAAAAGAGAAAAGTTTTAGCGAGAAAAAAAAATAATTCTTTAAATATTTATTTTAATTCATAAATATAAAATGCTTCTGAATAAATTCGTCCAAACAAATTCATTTTTGTATAAGTTGACCCAAATGACATCATTTCTACGAACTCCGAAATTCGAAGCAAAATCTTGGAAGAGCGAAAAGCTCTAGGTAAATAAAGTTATAGAATATGTGCATTTTTATTGGGAAAGTTTTGACTTAAATTGTAAATATAAATTATTATTTGAAATATTGTATTTAATAAAATTAATATTGCAATGGCTTTCTAAATTTACAACAAAGTTAAGATTTCATTTTTCGCAAAAAGATCGATTGTCTCATGCAATTCAAAAGCAACACAACGGGTTGCTATGCAACTAATACCTTTAAAAGTTG
The DNA here is from genome assembly GCA_963932465.1 of Maratus speciosus. NCBI lineage: Eukaryota > Metazoa > Arthropoda > Arachnida > Araneae > Salticidae > Maratus > Maratus speciosus. Next base: position 178,729,897 of record OZ010792.1, read on the forward strand.
AAAAGTGTTTATGACTTCGGTTTGTCTGGCCGTCTGTCCGCGCTCTAACTCCCGTAAATATCCTCGGATCGATCCGAAATTTTTGGATGTTAGTGATCTATCTCTACCATAGCACGAACGCTATTTCAAATGAAGTTTGTAGCATGTTTAGTTCATTTACAGGGACAGCCAAACTTTTTCCGTTACGTGACGGTCTATTGGAAAAAATCGTTTAAAATGATTTTTAATGATGTTACATGCTCTCAAACATAATAAAACTGGTATGCATTTATCAAGTGCACTAAAATATGCCTTCTGTAGAATATGCGATGCTAAGAAGAGTTATAATTAATTTACAGGATCACACAAAAGAATTCCATTACATAATGATATAGAGGTGGAGGGAATTTTTTCCACCATATTTTAATTATATTAATTTATTTCATATATAATGAAATTGATATACGTCGCTGAGGTTTACTATAACTTTTTCATGTTTAATAGTAAGTACATTGCATTTACAATGACACACATAAGATTTCAGATGCTCTAATGTATCCAAAGTACTGTACAGTAGCGATGATTGCTTGAAATGCATTTTACTTACCCATCATAGGGCAAGTCTTATAATCCTTTTGAAAATCGAAAAAAAATTTTTGACGGATTTACACGTTTCAAACACTGGAGAATCCGAAAAACATATTTTTAGAAAAAAAAATTGCCGTCCGTCTGGGAGTGTGTGTGTCTGTAAACGCTCTATCTCCCGAACAAATTGAGATAGAGACTTGAAAGTCAGTGTGTACTTAGGAAGTAATAATGGAAAGAAACCTATGGAATATCAGTAACCTGGATTATACGGAACTATTTTGTTCGGACTCTCAAAATATTCGTTCTGATAAAAGGTATACGAAACTTTTCGAAAATATTTATTTGAAGGAGTGAATATAAAAGACAATAAAAAAAACAAAAACAAATTTTGCATCATGAATGAAGTCGATCGGATAATTAGTGGCCGAGATATTTGTAATCTTATTTTTCACACTCTTCGATTTTTCATGACCCTGTATTTGATTCAATTTTCAATTCAAAGATATATTTTAATTCGAAATTAGACGCTTAATCCGACGCTGTAAACTGTTAGTTAATACGATTATAATTTTTCGAATTATAAGGATGTTTCTTTTACGCAATTCGGTACTACTCGATTATCCCGCCGACCAAAAACTATCGCCAAACTATAAGATTAAATGCTAATAATGGCTTATCATAAATGTCAAGCATTTAATGCATTTCCATACATATAAGGGGGTTACCATAGGGGGGACCCTGTTCTGTCGCCAGATGCCGCCAAGTTTGTCGCCAACTTGGCGGTATATCGCCTAATTTGGATATCCAAAATTAGTCGCCAAAAGTCACGCCAAATTGGCGGTATCTTTAATATTTCGCCAAATTCCCATAGACTTCCATTATAAACGAATAGTGTTTATTTGCTTACGGAAAATCAACAAATTGAGACATTTTAATGCAACAAAAAGTAATATTAGCTTAAGGGATTATATTAATTATATGTAAGGCAGTCCAAGTAAATTAAATTATGAATAAAAGTAATATTATACAATGCTCAGCATATACCAGATGTTTTATTTTCATATTTTCATATTATGTATATCCATGATGGGTAAGTATTACGGTGGCCTCCAACGACTAGTTTAATTATGTTATGTGCTGTTATGATTTACTATATTTATGCATTGTATATGGTGTGTATAAATGCTGTATTTTATGTACAGGGCTTTTTTTTAACCATTTGAAAAAATGGTTATTGTTCTCGTCAGGATGGGAAATTAAAAGCATATCTGAAGGTTTTCATTGGTTTAATCCGCATTTTATTCGTTTTATGATTGGTCTATACAGTAGTCTGTATTTCCCTTTAATTTCAACAACGATGGATACCTTCTGTTGCCACTATCAAAAAAATAATAAAAACTACAAAAATAAAAATAATAACTCAGAAACAAATTGAGATACAGCTTTCAAACAAATTGCATTTAAAAGTACATATTTTTCTCTATCCGACGGTGTAAAAAGTAATATTGTCGGATGTTTAGAAGTTTAAGAATGAAATTTCATTTAAAATTGGCCGTCAGATTTCCAAGAAATCTGACGATGGAAAAGTCTTTTCCCGAACAGCCAATGAAATGCTTGGATATTTACGTAAGTTTCAGGTGGATAATACTTATGTTTCATGAAATCTGACGGGTCGCAGGCGACATTTTTGTCTTGCAATTATTTCGTGTAATAACACTATTAATGTTTAATTCATGGCGTACGTAATGTATGATCAACTCCGTGCGATTTTTTATGTCTTAAATTTTAGTCTTCAAAAAAATCGTTTTCCAAATGGTCGTTGTAATTTGATAAATTGCTATTTTTTATATTATTATTATTATTATTATTTTTACCAAGCTGTTTTTGACAACAGCTTTACAGGATCGCTGATACGAACATTTTCTTAAATTAGTTTATAGTTGAAATTTTTAAAATACTTTTAGAAATGTTTTTCTAATTTTTCTGGTATAAAATTATTATATTTATATCTGGTATATTAATAAATAAAATAATTTTTTATGACATAATTGGTGCCTTCCTATTCTGAAGGAGTATCCGAAACACAAATATGCTATCACAAGAATTTTTTTTTTTCTTTTTCTCCTATAAAGGTTAGCATTAAGAAGAATTTCACTTCGATTCAATTAGTTATTATGCATTTAAATTTCTTAAATTAGGCATGAAATACATATGCTATTCTTGAAATTTTAATAAGAGCTAGTTGTATCTATATCAATGTTGAATAACAGTACACATTATAATATCTTACGTGAAATAAAAATGCTGCTTTTGTAGAGAAAATTGTGAAATAAATGTGAAACGTTTTTAATGTTAATAAATAGGACAATTTAAGCTTGTTCAATGTATAATTGTATTACCATAAAATAAGTGATAAACATAGAATTTTTTTTCAAAGCAACATTGATGCACATATACAATGTAAAAAAAAAAAAAAAAGGAATTTAGTAGATTACAACGACCATTTGAAATTTTTTCTTCACCAAATACCGTCGCATCCTCTTCAACAACAGATTGCAAAGATCAAACTTCAGACGACCGAAACGTTCATCGATAAACTCTCCAAGTCCCGTTTCGAGAAGACAAACAGTTTAGAAATCGAAAGCACTTCCACCGAATCATCCACAGATTACGACAAATTACCTAAGTTGAGCTCAATTTTTCCCGGTTAAAATCGACCGATTGTAAAACGCCGTGGCTAGTGGATTGGAGTTCCTCGAGACATGCCCTTTTACTATCAATCGATTAAAAATTAGATTGTTTCCTTTTGCGCGTTGATCTTTTATTCTGTAATCGATTTTCATGGCCTACATAATGAATTGAAGACCTCGATTTTTGCTTTGCAAGACGATTTTCATTTGGGCGTCGCTCTTTGGCTTTTGATTTTTCCATATCTGATAATTTGCGCCTACTCATTTTGTAATATTTTCAATTTTTAACGATTTTATGCCTTTCGATTACCTATTCAAACAATTTTTAACGATTTTATGGCTTTCTATAACCTATTCAAATAAAAATTCTTCTAAAAGTAAAGAGCATCGTTGAATTTCGTTAAAAATAAATAAATAAATAAATAAAATGCGAGCATCATTTAACCCCATCCTCGACCGAAAACAACAACCATTTCCAAATGGGTTAAAGAAAAAAAATGTAATTCTATAGATGTAAAATTTGTAGATGAAATCTGTAGAAATAGAAGAAATCTGTATACTTACTAAATTTTTATCCCTACACTATACAAAAAAAGATGTAAATCTACAAAACTAGTTTGTGTAAAGTTACAAAAATCGGTAGCTTTGCAAAAGAATCTACTAAAATTGCAGTAATCTTACAAAAATGTTATATGTAACTCGGTTTGAAGTTCCATAAAAAGTTCTAAGCGCCCCAGTTTCCTAAAAAATTCTTAGTAATTTTACAGATCTTTTTTAATTTACAGTGCAAAAGTGTATATGTTACATGAATTTTTGTTGTTGCCGTTCCATAAAAAATTCTAGTCATGTTTCCTAGAAATTCCTTAGTAACTTTGCAGATTTTTTTTTTTTCCAGTGTAATAACATTTTAAAATACTCATTCATAACACTAAATTTAATCCATATGTGAGTTTTAAATGAAAAATCAATTTAAAACATTGTAACATTTAAAACTTTAATCTAAAAAAGTTTCGAATAATTTAATACATTGATGTAAATGAACGTATTTTTACTTTCTTCTATCTTCAATAGAAGAATGTGTTGTAATCGAAATTTTTTTCGACTTCCGGTTTTTGACGGATTTACATGTTTTAGGGGTCAGAGATCCTAAAAAACATGTTTATAGAAAATGTCTGTCTGTCCGTGTGTCCGTATGTCGCCACATTGTATCGTCAAATTTTTATGAAGTTATGCATAGAGTTGAACCAATTTTTTTTTTTTTTTTTTTTTTTTTTTTTTGGCTATGGCAAGCAGGTCTTCCATTAATTTGGAAAAAATCCGCCGGTAGTGGGTACTGTAATAGCGATTTTTGTGCATTTTGAATATTGTATCATCGAAAAGTGTATGAAGTTATGCATAGAATTGAACCAAATTTTTTTGTGTATGTTTTTGGCCATGGCAAGAAGGTCCTTCCTGAATTTAGATAAATTCCGCCGGTAGGGAGCGCTGTAATAGTGAGTTTTGTGCGATTTTTATGCATTTGATTATTGTACCATCGAAAAGTGTAAGAAGTTATGCATAGAATTGAACCAATTTTTTTGTGTATGTTTTTGGTCATAGCAAGAAGGTCCTCCCTGAATTTGGAAAAATTCTGCCTGTGGGGGGCGCTGTAATAGCGAATTTTGTGCATTTTGAATATTGTACCATCGAAAAGTGCATAAAGTTATGCATAGAATTGAACCAAATTTTTTGTGTATGTTTTTAGCCATGGCAAGAAGGTCTTCCCTGAATTTGGAAAAATTTCAACGATAGGTGGCGCTGAAATAGCGATTTTTGTGCCATTTTCAATATTGTACCATCGAAAAGTGTATGAAGTTATGCATAACTCTAATAAAAATACTAATAAAACTAATAAAAGGAATTATTGGTATTTGTAACAACATTTTGAAATATTAATATACATGAGATAGAAGAAAGTTTTCGGATTGGCTTATCCAACTAGTTCATAATTGTTTAGGCAGATTGTTTACAACACGTCACTAGTTTTTTTAGAAAGTAGATTCTTTTACCACATGAAAAACTGTTATTCGGCGTACCTATTTTATTTTATTTCATTTTTTCTTTTGCACAATCGTTGTATAAATGGAAATTATTTAATACTTTAAAAAATAAAATTATAAAAGTCATAAATTCAAAAGTTGTTAAATGCTAGTTCGCACTTCTACTAATAACGAGTATTTCAGATTATGTTATTTAAAAATATTAATAAAATACACATATTTGTCTGAGGGAAGCGAAGGCTAATACTCAGCGACACATACAGCTACGATGGATATTAACGCCATGTCCTACTAAATAAAAAGCCTAATAAAAACCTTTCGTCAAGCATAACTCAAAAAATATTTGTCGGATTTCGTTTCTGATTGCACTAAAAGGTACCTATGAGGGTCGCCTACTGAATGCACCTACTATGAAAAATAAGTTCCAAACCATTTAAAAATTATGTAGAAAAAACTGATAAAAAAGAACAATTTATCTGCATACGTCACAGAAGTTTGGCGTGCGTCACTTTCACCGGTGGATGTTTTCGTAGTCAACTGGTTTGAATACATGGAGCAAATAAAAATAATACGCACGTAGTAATATTGAAGTGCCATAAAACATATTTAAATTTAATCAAACAGGATAAATCTGTTTGTTTTTCCATTTAAAAGTAAAAAAGGCATAAAAACTTTGATTTGAGATTTTGCGACAATCTCTCAATAGAAAATTTTAATCCCCAAAAGAATATTTTATATTTCGCGTGTGAAAATTAGAAACATTTATATGATGTGCAATAAAATACTTTGCTTTATAGCATCATTTCTTCTTATTCTTTCTTTCTTGCTTTTTTTTCTTCTTTTACTTTTACATGCTTTCATTTTACTTACAATTATATTTGTCTGTGGCACTCAGATCTTGTGATTCATTTTTCACACACTTCCTGCTGACATAGAGTTTTGAAATTTGGAATATCTATGTATTCCGGAGGGCAATATATGAATTGGACATTGATTTTTTAAAATTCGATCCCTAAGAGGGCAACGGTGAGGGGGTGAATTACTTAATGGTTACGTTTGATTTTCTATAGAGAAGTCAGCATTAGCTTCAACAATGAGTATTTGTTGAAAAGTACTAATGACAGGGTTACCACAATATCGTCAAACTTTGGCCAACGTGGCGAAATATCGCCAAATTTGGCGACAAAAGTGTTTTTATATATGAAGCCAACTTGGAGATAGCTGGCTAACTTGGCAAAATTCCCATTTAAAACCATTTATCTTCCATAATTGAACTTACCGAATTAAATTTAAACTCCGTGCATTTAAAGTTTTTTTCAAGACTTTTCTAATATTTAGTGCATTTAAAAACATATATATTTTCTAAATTTTTGAGAATTTTAATGAAAGCATTATTTAAAAAAAAACAATTTCCATTTACATTAATTTCTTTTTGTCCTTAAATATTAAATTGGTACTTTTCCTGTATAAGGGCCTTGGCGAGACAAGTAAGCTTTTTATGCGTATTTTCGTGCAACTTATTCATTGTTTCATATACTCAAGCAATTTTTTAAAGATTTATTTAATTTATTTTGTGTTAACGAGCCACTTACCTATTTTTATATACAAACAAAAGTAAATTGTATATTAAAAGCAATGATATTATGTACATAAATGTTTATATTTATGGCACACATGCCATAAACGCACCGGGTTTGGCGTGATTTTTTTATGCCAATTTGGCGAAAACGTCGTTTTCGAAACCAGTTACATATAGCAAGCTATAATAGTACATTATTTTTTATTTCAATATGAAAACAAAATAAAGTGATAAACAAAACATTTTCTATTATTTTTAAAAGGAAATAACAATCAATGAATGATATAATTATAGAACAAAACAATTTATAATAGTTATATATGGTTACATCAGTGGTGGCTCGTGACTGGCATTATGGGGACACTAAATCCATAGCTGCCAAATTTATTCTTCTTTTACAACTATTGCTTTAAAAGAAATCTTTGCCATATTTATTGGCAGAATATTCGACCATTAAACAAGGTAATCTTTTTCTTTCAAAAAATAATGGTAAGAAAAGAATAATAATGTGCCATGCGTTTAGTGCCCCAAAATATGACAGTCACGAGCCGCCACTGCTTACCATGTCAGGCCAAATAACGCCACTTTGGCGCAAATTAGGTACGTCGGTGCTTATATGACATCTGTGCCATATTTACTTGTAAATATAAGCATAACCGTTCATCAGGTTTATTTTCATAGCTATTTATATCTTTTTGCAATAAACCTCACTTTTGAGGAGAAACTGCACAAAGATTGAAAAAAACTAGAAAACAGGAAGTCTGTTTTTTCAGAATTTAGTGGCACCCTCGATCAAAATAAAATATATAAATATGTATAGTATAAAACATATTTCAGTTTTAAAACTTAAAACACACGCTTTTATTTTGTACAGAATGATGCCATCCGCTGAAGAATTCTTCATTTACGATAACGTCTTAAACAACTTCTACAGTAAAGTATGCATAGAAGGTCACTATCGCTGAATAATACACAAATCCAAAAAAAAAAAGATGTCGTCATTCAAGAAACTCTACAAAAAAAAAAAAAAATCTCATGATTCATATGCCCTCATTTTTTTTATAATATTAATATAGATACGTAAAATTAAATTTTGAAAAAGAAATCATTCATTTATATTTTTTCTAAATAGCTCGTATTTTAATTACATTTTTTTTAAGTTGTTAAGGGAAAAAGGCAACAAAAAAAGTATAATTAATATTTTCCAACCATTTCTCCCCAACTTTCTACAGAAATGGAGCACTTGAGTTGCCAAAATTAAACAAATGGCGCTAAAAACTACAAATAAATTAGTATTTCAAAAATAAATTGAGATGCAGTTTTCAAACAATTTGCACTTAAAAGTACTTTTCTCCCCAACACGACGGTATAAAAATTGAAAATTTGCGATGTTTAGAAGTTAAAAATCTTAAAATAGTAGAATAGAGAAGATTAAGTTAAACTGAAGTTAAATTACAGTACAGTATTTGGTACTACTTAGTTATCCCGTCGACCAAAAATCTATCGCTAAACTATAAGATTGAAAGCCAACAATGTTTGATCGTAAATGTCACATTCTAAGTACCTTATTACGATACATTTAATGCTTTTCATGGTACTTCGCTGTTATATGGACTTTGGCGCTTTTGTAAAAAGCACGCAATTCGGGGTTAAGAAAGTGGACTTTTTACCAAATGACTATGAAAATAAAACAGAATAAGTATTATACGGGTTTATATATATATATATATATATATATATATATATATATTTAAAATTACATCTGCTAACACGCATTAGATAAGTTATTTATGTTTGTATACTATAATCTAATATATAAAAATGAAAATTTGTCTATCAGTCTGTTTGTAATTCCATACAAATCGACAGTTTGGAATCCAAAATTGTTAAAAGATACGTACATGTGTATTAAAACACGGCCGACGCAACTAAAGTAATCTGGAATCGAAATAATTTACAGTTAATTTTTAATTAATAAAAAACCACCAATTTAACAGCAAATTCTTATCAAATTTAAACATTTTTCATTATAGCAGTTGCCAACAATTAAAATACACAATAAAATTCTTACTGCAACAATTTATTTTCTACAGAAGATTTCCACGTGAAAAATGAAAATGAAATAAATAGTTTGACCAAATTTGATAAAAGGGAATATTATGTAATATTGGAAATATAAAGGACGTGGTGAATATAGTATAACGTCATATGAGTGTGAAAAAACGTATTGAAGCATCATAAAAATCCGATTAAGGAAATAGTGGCGTATTTTAACATTATTGATCCAATTATAAATTGAAATAGATTCATTTATAGCTGTATTCTTTTGCGTCTGTTATATGCATTTATACGTCTTTATATTGTGTTTTCATTTGATTCATGCGTACAACACTTCGACTGCTTTTTTTAATGTTTGTTTTATGTTGTATGTTAAATTTTGAAATTGATTTTTTAGAACAAACATACTTCAATTTCTGGGCAACGGCGGGCCCTTTAGCTTATAACAGATAAATGGCTTTTGTATATGTATATATTATGCTAATATTATAAAGCGTTATAATATTATAAAGCGTTATAATATTATAAAGTGTACAATATTATTAATGATTGTACGTTTGTGAGGAGTTATCTCTGAAACGACATAGCCTACTTAAAAAAAAATGTTGGTGGCCATCTCTGCTCCGAAAAAAAAGACTATTTTATGTCAGTGCAACAACCTACATCGCTGCAGAAGCAAAAAAGTTCTAAAATTGCGATTTATGTGATATTGATTGGATTAGAAAGTTTACATTCGGTGTGGTGGTTATTTTTATGTTGTAAATACTCGTTATGAACGCTCTCTAAAGTGTTCGGAAATTCAATTTGACAGATAAATGTAAAAATTTCTAGAAAGGTTCTAAATTATGATTTATTTGGAATACTGAATTTTTTGGGATACTGTTGGGGTTAGAAACAAGAACTTTGGCATGGCAGTAATTTATAAGATGTAAAAGTTCGTTGTAGAACGAATTCTAAAAAATCGAAAGACTAAACAAAGCGGAAAAAGATCTAAAGATGATTTAAGTAACGAATTACATGGAATTGTTAGGAATATAAACTTGAAAATTGACATGGCTGTATTTATCATGACATAAATTCTCGCAATAGAACAATTTCCAAAAATGCCGCTATATAAAACACTGCAGAAACAAAAAAAAACTTAAAAAAATTTTCTATTTCTGTGTTACTGCTGAGCCCAAAAACTTGGAATTTTGCTTCGGGTTAGTTTTAAATTATAAAATTTTCTTTATGAATGGTTTCTAAAAAAATTAAAATTTAAAAAGATGAAATGAACGGAAAGCGATCTCAATTACCATTAATTTGGAATTATTATGTATAGTAACTTTAAATCTTTCATAATGCTGCATTTCCTCCTCAAAACATGCAATTTAAATGCAAAAAAACTGATAGATACCCACATAGCATTAAATAAATTGTGTAAATATTGAATAAAGACCTGTATGAAACAGTGAGTATGTTGCCCGAAAGTACTTGTTAAAGTGTTCCTTCTGTAGGCTTTTCTCTCTCTCGCCAAGGCCACTAACAGAGGGAAATGCCGTTTTAAATGTGATATGATTTTTTTTTTCTGATTCATTTTTCTAGACATTTTATTATAAGGTCATATTCTCAATTATCATTAGCAGACTTTTTATATATTAACTTATTCTGGTGAAATTTCATAATCGGGTTCATATTGTTGTATTTTAGCTTGCATGATTTGCTGAAAAAATATGTATGGATTTGTAAATTACTTCAAAAGACACTTTGACTGCTCAAAGGTTATGCAGACGATATATTCAGATCTCGTGTCATACTTTATTTTGCAATCATTGCCGATTTCTTTTATTTAATACATGCTAAATACAGCTCAACTTGCGCAGAATATGTTTGAAAACAAAACAATACAGTGTATGTAGTAGCTAGCATACACTCATCATTTAAATCCGAGCGAGCATATCTAAAACATATCCTAACGACGCATTGCATGCCACTGTTAATGTGTTCGGTGCTTTGATACTATATCAGATTTTGTAGAGAGAATTCCTTCTCTCTTATCGATAACCTCATAGCATCCGTGGAAAACAGATATTGTACAATATTAACTATTCCGGGGGAGCACACACCATATAAAGTATAGTCCATTCTTTTCAAACATCATATATTTGTCATTTAAAGTTACTCAAATTGGTGCGGAGCGTCTGATTATGCTCTTGACAACATTGTATAGAGTTACATTTTCGATATAAGATAATTTAGTGTTTCATTTTCTATTTTACTTTTAATATATTGTGTACTTTCAATTTTATATCCATGCATGGCTATCTTGCATGGTTTGCTTTCCCATTTCTTAAACAGTGTATACGAATTTATATGTAAGATTTTGTAATTCTACGATTCGTTTATTTTCCTCATTTCAATTTATCGCAGTATAAGGACAATTAAAGGTAATATCTCATTTTCTTTGCTTCCACATGTTATTATTAAATCTATGTTCTCAGCAATATCGCTCAGACTTATCCCTCTGACGGAAGTACTAGTACATACACATATTAATTAACAATGCACATTCGGAGCTCAATTGAAAAAGAATTAAAATCGAATTTATTTTAACTATGAAAATTCATATTATAAGTGAAGAAAGTAAGAAATAGAATAAGATTTTTTGTATTTCTTTGTAAGTTTAACGAATGGATATATTATTCACTATATTTTAAAAATGCATAAGTGATGGTGCTTTTCTACTGAAAATAAACCCTTTAAATAGAAATACACTTTGACATAATAATGATTTGTATTCAATATTATATCTCAAAACGATTTATTTGTAGGAGATCCTTCTCTCAAAGAAAATTATGTTGTTTCAAAGAAATAATTGAAATTTAATTTTTTTATGAACACATATTTATTCACCCATGAGTGATTTCTCCTGTTGCTGTAATTATAAAACTATTTAAAAGGGGCACACCAAAGAAGAGTAATTTGTATTGTAGTAAACTTTTAAGTATTAAGAATTACAGCTAAAATATTTTAATTTGCCTTATATACCTCTATTTAAAATTATTCTGAATCATTTGAAATTAAAATTATCCAAAATGAAATTTACGAAATTGTTTTTTTTTTATTATTATACAACGTAAGAAATTTTTCTATGAAAATGTAGCTATATAATAAATATTGACATTATATAATAGCGATAAGATATATCAAAATTCGGAAAATTAATTAATGCGCTTTATGTATCATAATGGCTTTAGATGGCGCCTCTCAATTTTGTGATACGTAAACAAATATCATGGGTTAGTATAATAAACCGCGATATTTGTTTTTTTTGTAGTCGTTGAAAAAAAAAGAAATATAAACACCCGTTTAAACACCCTCCACTAACGCTGTAACTAAATAAAATAGAAGAAATTTGTTGGTATCAAACGATTGGAAATAATGTCTACTTTTAAATGCTGTATATAAAATTTTATTTGGGGTCATCTTCAAATCAAAATCAGACCAAACATTGTTTTTTTTTTTCAATCGCAACTCCCAATTTTAGCAAAATAATTTAAATCTTCTGTTCGAACTATGCCCAGAAACGAAATTTCAAGTTATCTGGATGATAAATTTTTGAGTTATAAACATTCAAAATTTAGTGCTTCTAATGTTAAGTTATATTTTCATATTTTTATTAATATCTCCTGAAATTATAATCCTAATGTGCTACTTTTTTTGTGGGGTTATAATTCTAAAACATCCAAACATAAATACATTGAAGTTGTAGCTTTAAAAAATTTATAATATGAATTATGAAATTAATATTCGCAAAAAATATGAATTGCAACCAACAATTTTTTGATAGATTTATATTTATTATGTTGTGCTTTAAGCAATTTCTCAATTTAAAATTTTATTTCAAGTAGTAATCGAATTAAGATCAAACAAGAAAGAAAAATCATGCGTCAAGCATAGATTATGAAACTCTTCCCAACACATTCAGAATAATGAAGAAGACTTTATAGTTTAATAGGTTAAAATATTATGTCTAATCCAACCATATGGAAACTCATAACACCTTTGTAAACCCAATTTCAGCTGTTCCCATCCACAATCGGAAAATTATTCGAATAATTTGAGCAACACTGTATATGATTAAAACAGTTAAATTTAAAAGCGCAAGTCGAAATTGAAAACGCACTTCAGCACTTATTAGTCTAAGATAGTATTGTAACCGTTTTCTTTTGTGTGCCTCTGTAAATAAACGACAAATGACAATAACCTATTCTGTCGTAATCATCTTGTAGTGAAATTCAGTGATTTATATTAGTTTCAATACATTTGAAGCAGCGTAATGTCATTAAAATACTCTGCAAAGGATTCCCCCCCCCCTTTACCGTAATTTAATGGAATTCTTTTGGGTAGCCCTGTAAATGAAATATTAATCTCACATACTTCATATGCAATACCAAACATTGTTAGGTGACCTTAAATAAGGATTATCAATTGCATAAGAATCCGAGTATATTTACGGGAGTTAGAGCGTTGACAGACGGCCAGACGGATAGACAAACCGAATGCATAAACACTTTTGAACTTTAAAGGTATATATAAATATTTTACAGACATACATACAATAAATACAATAAACCCAACTGGAGTGAAAAATTAGCCAGAGCCAGGAATCGAACCGGGGACCACTGCATTCCAGGCAGTCGCTCTAACCACTGAGCTACTCCGACCGATGCCTGAGTATATGTGTGTATGTGTGTTTTAATATATATTGTAGTATGAGTGTTTTATTATAATTATCGTAGATCGATGTAATAGTAAAATCTATTCATCGTTGTCCTGTCATCCATGGCTTTCGTATAGATGGCTGGTGACTTCCCCAACATGGTTTATTAGTGAGAAATTGCAGACTCAGGCATCGGCCGGAGTAGATCAGTGGTTAGAACGACTTCCTGGAATGCAGTGGTCCCGGGTTCGATTCCTGGCTCTGGCTAATTTTTTACTCCAGTTGGGTTTATTGTATTTATTGTATGTATGTCTGTAAAATATTTATATATACCTTTAACTGTTGAATGCAGGCGTTATTTATGTGTGTATGTGTGTTTTAATATATATTGTAGTATGAGGGGTTTATTATAATTATCGTAGATCGATGTAATAGTAAAATCTATTCATCGTTGTCCTGTCATCCGTGGCTTTCGTATAGATGACTGGTGACTTCCCCAACATGGTTTATTAGTGAGAAATTGCAGACTCAGGCATCGGCCGGAGTACATCAGTGGTTAGAGCGACTTCCTGGAATGCAGTGGTCCCGGGTTCGATTCCTGGCTCTGGCTAATTTTTCACTCCAGTTGGGTTTATTGTATTTATTGTATGTATGTCTGTAAAATATTTATATATACCTTTAACTGTTGAATGCAGGCGTTATTTATGTGTGTATGTGTGTTTTAATATATATTGTAGTATGAGGGGTTTATTATAATTATCGTAGATCGATGTAATAGTAAAATCTATTCATCGTTGTCCTGTCATCCGTGGCTTTCGTATAGATGGCTGGTGACTTCCCCAACATGGTTTATTAGTGAGAAATTGCAGACTCAGGCATCGGCTGGAGTAGCTCAGTGGTTAGAGCGACTGCCTGTAATGCAGTGGTCCCGGGTTCGATTCCTGGCTCTGGCTAATTTTTCACTCCAGTTGGGTTTATTGTATTTATTGTATGTATGTCTGTAAAATATTTATATATACCTTTAACTGTTGAATGCAGGCGTTATTTATGTGTGTATGTGTGTTTTAATATATATTGTAGTATGAGGGGTTTATTATATTTATCGTAGATCGATGTAATAGTAAAATCTATTCATCGTTGTCCTGTCATCCGTGGCTTTCGTATAGATGGCTGGTGACTTCCCCAACATGGTTTATTAGTGAGAAATTGCAGACTCAGGCATCGGCTGGAGTAGCTCAGTGGTTAGAGCGAATGCCTGTAATGCAGTGGTCCCGGGTTCGATTCCTGGCTATGGCTAATTTTTCACTCCAGTTGGGTTTATTGTATTTATTGTATGTATGTCTGTAAAATATTTATATATACCTTTAACTGTTGAATGCAGGCGTTATTTATGTGTGTATGTGTGTTTTAATATATATTGTAGTATGAGGGGTTTATTATAATTATCGTAGATCGATGTAATAGTAAAATCTATTCATCGTTGTCCTGTCATCCGTGGCTTTCGTATAGATGGCTGGTGACTTCCCCAACATGGTTTATTAGTGAGAAATTGCAGACTCAGGCATCGGCTGGAGTAGCTCAGTGGTTAGAGCGACTGCCTGTAATGCAGTGGTCCCGGGTTCGATTCCTGGCTCTGGCTAATTTTTCACTCCAGTTGGGTTTATTGTATTTATTGTATGTATGTCTGTAAAATATTTATATATACCTTTAACTGTTGAATGCAGGCGTTATTTATGTGTGTATGTGTGTTTTAATATATATTGTAGTATGAGGGGTTTATTATAATTATCGTAGATCGATGTAATAGTAAAATCTATTCATCGTTGTCCTGTCATCCGTGGCTTTCGTATAGATGGCTGGTGACTTCCCCAACATGGTTTATTAGTGAGAAATTGCAGACTCAGGCATCGGCTGGAGTAGCTCAGTGGTTAGAGCGACTGCCTGTAATGCAGTGGTCCCGGGTTCGATTCCTGGCGCTGGCTAATTTTTCACTCCAGTTGGGTTTATTGTATTTATTGTATGTATGTCTGTAAAATATTTATATATACCTTTAACTGTTGAATGCAGGCGTTATTTATGTGTGTATGTGTGTTTTAATATATATTGTAGTATGAGGGGTTTATTATAATTATCGTAGATCGATGTAATAGTAAAATCTATTCATCGTTGTCCTGTCATCCGTGGCTTTCGTATAGATGGCTGGTGACTTCCCCAACATGGTTTATTAGTGAGAAATTGCAGACTCAGGCATCGGCTGGAGTAGCTCAGTGGTTAGAGCGACTGCCTGTAATGCAGTGGTCCCGGGTTCGATTCCTGGCTCTGGCTAATTTTTCACTCCAGTTGGGTTTATTGTATTTATTGTATGTATGTCTGTAAAATATTTATATATACCTTTAACTGTTGAATGCAGGCGTTATTTATGTGTGTATGTGTGTTTTAATATATATTGTAGTATGAGGGGTTTATTATAATTATCGTAGATCGATGTAATAGTAAAATCTATTCATCGTTGTCCTGTCATCCGTGGCTTTCGTATAGATGGCTGGTGACTTCCCCAACATGGTTTATTAGTGAGAAATTGCAGACTCAGGCATCGGCTGGAGTAGCTCAGTGGTTAGAGCGACTGCCTGTAATGCAGTGGTCCCGGGTTCGATTCCTGGCTCTGGCTAATTTTTCACTCCAGTTGGGTTTATTGTATTTATTGTATGTATGTCTGTAAAATATTTATATATACCTTTAACTGTTGAATGCAGGCGTTATTTATGTGTGTATGTGTGTTTTAATATATATTGTAGTATGAGGGGTTTATTATAATTATCGTAGATCGATGTAATAGTAAAATCTATTCATCGTTGTCCTGTCATCCGTGGCTTTCGTATAGATGGCTGGTGACTTCCCCAACATGGTTTATTAGTGAGAAATTGCAGACTCAGGCATCGGCTGGAGTAGCTCAGTGGTTAGAGCGAATGCCTGTAATGCAGTGGTCCCGGGTTCGATTCCTGGCTCTGGCTAATTTTTCACTCCAGTTGGGTTTATTGTATTTATTGTATGTATGTCTGTAAAATATTTATATATACCTTTAACTGTTGAATGCAGGCGTTATTTATGTGTGTATGTGTGTTTTAATATATATTGTAGTATGAGGGGTTTATTATAATTATCGTAGATCGATGTAATAGTAAAATCTATTCATCGTTGTCCTGTCATCCGTGGCTTTCGTATAGATGGCTGGTGACTTCCCCAACATGGTTTATTAGTGAGAAATTGCAGACCCAGGCATCGGCTGGAGTAGCTCAGTGGTTAGAGCGACTGCCTGTAATGCAGTGGTCCCGGGTTCGATTCCTGACTCTGGCTAATTTTTCACTCCAGTTGGGTTTATTGTATTTATTGTATGTATGTCTGTAAAATATTTATATATACCTTTAACTGTTGAATGCAGGCGTTATTTATGTGTGTATGTGTGTTTTAATATATATTGTAGTATGAGGGGTTTATTATAATTATCGTAGATCGATGTAATAGTAAAATCTATTCATCGTTGTCCTGTCATCCGTGGCTTTCGTATAGATGGCTGGTGACTTCCCCAACATGGTTTATTAGTGAGAAATTGCAGACTCAGGCATCGGCTGGAGTAGCTCAGTGGTTAGAGCGACTGCCTGTAATGCAGTGGTCCCGGGTTCGATTCCTGGCTCTGGCTAATTTTTCACTCCAGTTGGGTTTATTGTATTTATTGTATGTATGTCTGTAAAATATTTATATATACCTTTAACTGTTGAATGCAGGCGTTATTTATGCGTGTATGTGTGTTTTAATATATATTGTAGTATGAGGGGTTTATTATAATTATCGTAGATCGATGTAATAGTAAAATCTATTCATCGTTGTCCTGTCATCCGTGGCTTTCGTATAGATGGCTGGTGACTTCCCCAACATGGTTTATTAGTGAGAAATTGCAGACTCAGGCATCGGCTGGAGTAGCTCAGTGGTTAGAGCGACTGCCTGTAATGCAGTGGTCCCGGGTTCGATTCCTGGCTCTGGCTAATTTTTCACTCCAGTTGGGTTTATTGTATTTATTGTATGTATGTCTGTAAAATATTTATATATACCTTTAACTGTTGAATGCAGGCGTTATTTATGTGTGTATGTGTGTTTTAATATATATTGTAGTATGAGGGGTTTATTATAATTATCGTAGATCGATGTAATAGTAAAATCTATTCATCGTTGTCCTGTCATCCGTGGCTTTCGTATAGATGGCTGGTGACTTCCCCAACATGGTTTATTAGTGAGAAATTGCAGACTCAGGCATCGGCTGGAGTAGCTCAGTGGTTAGAGCGACTGCCTGTAATGCAGTGGTCCCGGGTTCGATTCCTGGCTCTGGCTAATTTTTCACTCCAGTTGGGTTTATTGTATTTATTGTATGTATGTCTGTAAAATATTTATATATACTTTTAACTGTTGAATGCACGCGTTATTTATGTGTGTATGTGTGTTTTAATATATATTGTAGTATGAGGGGTTTATTATAATTATCGTAGATCGATGTAATAGTAAAATCTATTCATCGTTGTCCTGTCATCCGTGGCTTTCGTATAGATGGCTGGTGACTTCCCCAACATGGTTTATTAGTGAGAAATTGCAGACTCAGGCATCGGCTGGAGTAGCTCAGTGGTTAGAGCGACTGCCTGTAATGCAGTGGTCCCGGGTTCGATTCCTGGCTCTGGCTAATTTTTCACTCCAGTTGGGTTTATTGTATTTATTGTATGTATGTCTGTAAAATATTTATATATACCTTTAACTGTTGAATGCAGGCGTTATTTATGTGTGTATGTGTGTTTTAATATATATTGTAGTTTGAGGGGTTTATTATAATTATCGTAGATCGATGTAATAGTAAAATCTATTCATCGTTGTCCTGTCATCCGTGGCTTTCGTATAGATGGCTGGTGACTTCCCCAACATGGTTTATTAGTGAGAAATTGCAGACTCAGGCATCGGCTGGAGTAGCTCAGTGGTTAGAGCGACTGCTTGTAATGCAGTGGTCCCGGGTTCGATTCCTGGCTCTGGCTAATTTTTCACTCCAGTTGGGTTTATTGTATTTATTGTATGTATGTCTGTAAAATATTTATATATACCTTTAACTGTTGAATGCAGGCGTTATTTATGTGTGTATGTGTGTTTTAATATATATTGTAGTATGGGGGGTTTATTATAATTATCGTAGATCGATGTAATAGTAAAATCTATTCATCGTTGTCCTGTCATCCGTGGCTTTCGTATAGATGGCTGGTGACTTCCCCAACATGGTTTATTAGTGAGAAATTGCAGACTCAGGCATCGGCTGGAGTAGCTCAGTGGTTAGAGCGACTGCCTGTAATGCAGTGGTCCCGGGTTCGATTCCTGGCTCTGGCTAATTTTTCACTCCAGTTGGGTTTATTGTATTTATTGTATGTATGTCTGTAAAATATTTATATATATCTTTAACTGTTGAATGCAGGCGTTATTTATGTGTGTATGTGTGTTTTAATATATATTGTAGTATGAGGGGTTTATTATAATTATCGTAGATCGATGTAATAGTAAAATCTATTCATCGTTGTCCTGTCATCCGTGGCTTTCGTATAGATGGCTGGTGACTTCCCCAACATGGTTTATTAGTGAGAAATTGCAGACTCAGGCATCGGCTGGAGTAGCTCAGTGGTTAGAGCGACTGCCTGTAATGCAGTGGTCCCGGGTTCGATTCCTGGCTCTGGCTAATTTTTTACTCCAGTTGGGTTTATTGTATTTATTGTATGTATGTCTGTAAAATATTTATATATACCTTTAACTGTTGAATGCTGGCGTTATTTATGTGTGTATGTGTGTTTTAAAATATATATTGTAGTATGAGTGTTTTATTATACTTTTCAACTTTGTTGGAAAGTATTAAAACCGTCAAAATGATGGTTTAAGTGACTGTCTATGATATAAAGAAAATTATAATTTAAAAAAATATATTTTACTCATTTTATTGAAACTTTTGGATTCAAAATAGTCGAAACATATTAAGTGAGTGCATTAGTACAATTGGCAAGAAATAATACATTCACAGAAGTGACGTAGTCATTCTGTATCATTTGAACCATCGAATACGGAGCTTCAGTTTGGATACAGCCCCTAAATTATACTCATTGTAAAATGATTAATTTCTCGAAAACTAATAGTGCAAATTTCATCAAAATTTGGATTTAGACTTGAGGATCGACCTGAGGGCCAATATGTCCCGTAAGAATTTAGCTCTGGGTTATTGGAATTTCGTTAGTTTTAATGAATTAATTTAATAGGCATTTATTATTATTTTAATTAATTTATTATTAATTAATAGAAAGGAATTATTTTATTAATTGAATTCCTGGTTATTCCAGTCAATCTTTTTTTTAAATGAAGTTATAATGTTGTTTACCTCCTCCCCAAATTAAATCAGCTGCTACTGTTCTACAAAAACATTTATACTTTTCATAATGATAGAAAAATCTCTGTTGGCTTGGTCTACAGGCACAGGTAGATTTCGAAGTTAAGTACTAATTTCACCAAGAATTTAACGGATTAAGGGAAATGTGATTTTTTTCTTATGCAACCTCCCCCCCCCCCTCTCACACACACACACTTTTATTTTATTTTTTTTTATTTTTTATTTTTATTATTTTTTTTTTGCTGTAAGAGATGCTCTTATCATAAACTTGTCAATACAAAAGTTGTACATAATATTAAGATGATTTATGATTTATGATTAAATTTAAGTAAATTTGATATCTTGTGAATTGACGAAGTTATAATTTTTTTTTCTGCTGAAACCCCTATTTCTGCACTCCTTGAAGCCATTTTTAATTATATCAAAAGTCTGTCATGCATATTTTTTGGCCTTTTTCCTAGAAGTTTTGAAAACTTTAAACTGATTGGATATGTTATCATGTTCATAGAAAAGTAATATATATATATAAATAGAGAGAGAGAGAAAGAGATAGATAGAGAGATAGATAGATAATGTTTTGAACTGGTGGTGGTTTTGGGCTCTAGGGGTCATGATCGGTGTAGATATGCAAAAGTTTTTCAAAAATTCCAACATATGGGAGATTGCAGTAGGTAGTATATTTTACGAAATCTACCTAAAAGTTCGGCCTCCTAGTGTTACATACTATCGCTAAAACTAACAAATATAATAATCAAAATTTACCCGACTCTGATATTTCTCAATTATTAATAAAATCCCCTTGTTCCCCCGTCCGGAAAAGAGTTTGCAACAAATAATGCTTTAATAACATCACATTTTATGAAGTGAAAACCTCTTATCTGTGTAGCTATTCGTTGAAACTAAATAATCCTTTCTGTCTTCATAATCCATAAAAATGGCAGTTTCAGGAAACAATTTTTTTAATTATCAAAAAAATATCTTTTCCTTTAAGAGACATGTTGTCCCTTCCACAGGCAGAATAGAGCTGCACTTCCTGAACCGTTAATAAAGATCCGCAGTTAAAACAAAATATATAAAAAATTATATTATCCAACGTAATTATACCAAGAACATTGCTATATCTTAACTTATTAGCTTACCTAAATCTCATTAGACCAATAATAAATCACGATGTAATGAATAACATATATATTTCGTTATAAACAAACTGGTTTTTTTCATACTTGATTAGGAAGTTTTATATAAACGAAAATTATCATTATTTCAAAAAAGCTGGCATTACCCAAAGCATTATGAAGCAATATTACATTTTACTGACAGAAATTTGAAGGGAATGGTGAGTTAGAAAACATGATAAACGAAAGAAAACAATTATTGCACTTAACAGATGTACAGAAGCCTTGATACAATTTATTTGTCTTCTGGTGTTTATAATTAATCAACTAATTAAGGATGAATGATTTCTTAAATTACTGTACTCTAAGATTTATGGTGTTTTAACACTGCATGCCTTTATTAAAATTTATTACTGTTCCGTAGTGTATTAAAGACATTTTTTATGCGAAAATAAAAGCAATTTTTGGTCGAGGTTAATAATTTGAATAACTCACAGTTTTAGTATTTAAAATTTTTATTTTAATTTATGGTTGATATGTGTTTTCGTTCGCAAGAAATAAAGATTAAGATTTGGTAAAATTTTGATCATTTCTTAAACTTCTACACAATCAGAACATTAAAAAGTGACGTGGGCCAACTTCCCCCGCAATCGGGGCAGGTTGGCCCAAGCGACTTGGTGTCAAGTTGAACTTCTAAACTAGCACTTATAGTTAATATTTTCAAGTTTTACTATTGCGATTTCTTCCTGAAAGTACACTGATAGTGGTAACATAAAAAGAGATTTAAAATATTGAATTGTAATTTTTTTTAAATTATTAGAAGAAAAAGCGGGCCAACTAAACCCGGTCTACCATTAATCACTTTAAGCATAGATAAATATTTTATTTTAATAAGTCATGAGCAAGAGATAAATAAGTCATTTATTTCTGATATAATTCTAACGTAAATATATATATATATATATATATATATATATATATATATATATATATTTCAGATTAAATTATCTGAATTTTCACTACGGAAAATGTTAAAATGAGTTATCGTCGATTTTTATATTGGATTTCAGTAATTAAAAATATAATGTAAAAAAACCCTTCATATATCATTGCTGACATTTATTTATTTATTTATTTATTTATTTATTTATTTATTTATTTATTTTTATTATCATATGCATCAACTTTGTTACTTGCAGAAATATTGTTATTTTGTTTCTGGCTATTACATGATAACTTTGAAGAACGGGTTTTTAAAATCCGCTTCAACAAATAGAGTTCAATATCGTATATTAATTGAACTGTTGTCGCATTTGACGCATGACACGTTTAAAGGCAGAGTCATGGTGACATTTTTTAAGTCACATTTTCTAAAATGTTTAAAAGCAAGGATTATCTGGATGCAGTATAACGATTTCCTATGCGGTAAAAAATACTTTCGGGTGCTATTTACACACACATTTCCCATGATATATCCGATATACTTATGTTTAAACTGATATGTCGAGATTCCATAACCTCTCTTATCTGGTTTTGCACTTCAGAAGCTACTTCAGTCACGAGAAAAGTCCAACTCGCTAATGCTAATCCAATGGGTGATTTTTTTAAAGATATCTCGTTTGCCTTTCAGTATTTTTAAATTACATTTTTTGCATTGGATATATGAGGTAGAATTGTACAATGGCCGTTTTTTGCCTTTTTCTATTTTGTTTACTGGTATTTTTTGTAAGGACACTTTCGCTTTCGGTACCGGTTTCAAAAGTAAAAGCATCCTCATAAAAAAAACCTTGAAAAGGAAATCGAAAAAGTAAAAAACGGCCTTTCTACAGATCTACCTCAGCTAAAAATATCGAAATGCAAATAAGATATCTTTAAACGATTTTTGTATTGGATTAACATTAACGAACGGGTGTTTTTTGCATGACGGAAGTAGCCTTTAATTCAATTTTTCAAAATTGACGACTTATACCATTCTAAAGTTAAACGAATCAATGTTGTTTTTCTTGAGAATTCATTGATAAATGTGCCTTATTCTGGTGGACATGTAAAAGCGCTTCAAAACTTGCATAGTAAAATTTAAACATCATCTTTAATTACGTGACATTGAAACTTCAATAATATCAGTTTACTACAAAATTCCGATTTTGTTAACACAAATACGAGTAACGACAGTAATACCCCAAGATATTTATACAGTTTTCAAAAAATAGAAAATATGTGATTGCTACGAAATGAAAGATCTGTAAAAAGTCTTTAACCTAAATATAAATATATTTATTATTAACTTGTCATTCTACGATACTTGCTAATATAAGACACCTTCCAGTATTAAGCAGTGACTGATTTAATTAGGTCATTTTCATGGCAATGGAAGATAGACGTAACATACACTTTACGCAATTTGAAAAACAATTTTAATGTTTAGATTATTTTTTAAATTATAGATACGAAACAAAAAATTATACACTGCTCAAAGCAAATAAAGGACATACAGGTTGTGGATGGATATTGCGGCTGGGGAATTGTTTAAATGATACATGATCGACAGACTTGATAGCCCATATGTAAAAAATTACATGTTTGGATATACATGATAAACATGGATACATGATAAATGAACCTTATTCTGGAGAACATGTGAAAGATCTTCAAAATTTACATAGTAAAATTTAAACATCTTCTTTAGTTACGTGACACTGAAACATTAACAATATCAGTCTATAACGAAATTCCGTTTTTGTAACACAAATACGAGTAACGACAGTAATACTTAGCGCAAACAAATACCCCAAGACATTTATACAGTTTTCAGAAGATAGAAAGTATGTGATTGCTACCAAAGGAAAGATCTATAATAAGTTTTTAACCTAAATATAGTATATTTAATATTCACTTGTCATTCTACGACACCTTGCCAATATAAGACACCTTCCAGTATTAAGCAGTGACTGATTTAATTAGGTCCTTTTCATGGCAATAGAAGATGGGCATAACACACACTTTACACAAATTGAAAAACAATTTTAATGTTTAGATTGTTTTTTAAATTGTAGATATGAAACAAAAAATTATACACCGCTCAAAACAAATAAAGGACATTCAGGTTGTGGATGGATATTACGGCTGGGGAATTGTTTAAATGATATATGATCGGCAGACGTGGTAGGCTATATGTAAAAAATTACACATGTTTGCAGAAAAAAAATGCATTGTATTGAGCATTTGAGTACAATAAGAAAAAAAATGGAAAAGAAAAACAAAATGTGTTCATATAAGAAAAAACGGATTAAAAAGGTATTTCTTTCAAAGAAAATCGCGTATAGTAGGGGTATGGTTTCCCAGTTGTCCAGAAACGTTGAACATCTTTTATCCATGGAGTCAATGGAGCTATTGATGAGCAGGTTGAGTATTCTGTCCGACTCTTCCAAAAGAGCTGTTTTCAATTCTTAGAGAGTTTGTGAGGTGGTAGGCGGCAGTTACCCGTCTGCTTACTCGCCCGAAACATGCTGCATTGGATTCGTATCCGGAGAACACGTTGGCCACGTGCCCTCCAGATGAAAATACGCCTATTATCAGTATGAACATAAAAATTCAACTCCTCAGAGAAAAGAATATTGCACCATTCATTTCTCCTCCAGGTTACATGCTCTATTGCCCTCTCTCTGCGGACGCCACGGTGTATTGCTGTTAACGTAACACATGCCGTTGGTCTGCGAGCATGCAGTCCTACAGCGAGGAGCCGCTTTCAGACAGTTTGAGTCGAAACTGTGGTGTCAGTAGCCGAGCGAAGGTCGTTGTTACATATGTACGGCCATGCTCTGATCTTCGATCTACATTTTCAGTCTCCTAAAAACGGTTCCAGATCTTGGAAATCCCACTTTGTGAAAACCCATTGGCTTCTGCTACTTCGGCTTGTGTTTTGCTTCCCTCTGACTGACAAACGACTCACCAGGCATCTGATTCAGTTAAATGACTTCGTTGAGGCATCGCACTCATAAAAACAAATCGATCACTGAATGTCGATCATTGTTTATTGCTTTCTTTTTCAGTAAGTTGAAAGCCAAATTTCATTCGCTACCGCTAAAGCGTCGTTTTTGACATCAAACTCTAAATTCGCATACTCAAGTTTAAAAATGAGAAAAATTTGCATGTCTTCTTTTCTTTTCTGCAAAAAAATTTCCCTTATACCGTAATCTTATATAAGACTTACAATATACTTTAATTGTTTTGAGAAGTATATATTGAGTTTGATAAAAGTCGATATTTCTAAAATCATAGAATATTATAAAAAGTGAAGAAAATTTACTTTTTTAAACTAAGTTCAAGACAATCGGCATTATAAATCGTACTTTTTAAACATAACTATTTAAGTATGCTGCTAAGCGACCTACCTGTCATCTATTTATCCATATGGTTAAAAGCCCGGTCACACAGAGGAATTCCCATAGAATTTTCATTTCTTGCGGAAACCTCCAAGCATTGCATTATTTTCTCGATTTATGATCGGCACACAGAGATGATTTTCCGTATAACTGTAAAACTGATTTCATGTGCATGTATATAGTATGATGGTTTTTCAAACCCGATTATCCAAACGAAGCCTTCTTATTACGATCTCGATGGTCAAATTATTCGGCCATTATAAACGAGTAAACATTTATCGAAATATCGAAATATTGAAAATATTGCAGGTGTATTTCTGAATCGTGTTTCAGACTTTTCTTCTACGATTTAATAATCTCTGTAGTGAAATGAAGATATTCTAGTTAAAACAAGCCGGAAATTGTAGGTCAAACGTGGCAAATGATGTGCATTCGTACTAAAACTAGTTTATAAATGTTCAGATCTTGGTTCAATTGTTGTTGCACTCTTATTCAAAAATGCATGAATATAAATTTATTACATCTATTAATTTCAGTAATACGGAAATAATATGACTCCATGTTAATTAGGACGTAATCACCATGGCAAGCTAGAATCATTACCTATCATGGGATATCATAGAATTACGAATTGAATATTTCCAACTGAGCGAAAAAATGCCCAGGCTGGGAATCGAACCCAGATCCTTGGCTTACAAGGCCAATGCTTTTCCGTTTAAGCTAACTGGGCCGACAACCAGCCAGTATATCTCGCTCAGATAACTTATTGGTAGTAACATCTGGTCTGTCATGTAGACAGCTCAACAGAATAAACCGCAGGTAAAGGGACTCCATATATACGATAGATACGTAGATTAAGTATTATTTTAACACAATCAAACTGATTGGTAAAGTTATCATACGAATTGAATATTTCCAACTGAGCGAAAAAATGCCCAGGCTGGGAATCGAACCCAGATCCTTGGCTTACAAGGCCAATGCTTTTCAGTTTAAGCTAATAAAAATAATATAAAATAATATAAATGTTAAAATAATAGTTAATCTACGTATCTATCGTATATATGGAGTCCCTTTACCTGCGGTTTATTCTGTTGAGCTGTCTACATGACAGACCAGATGTTACTACCAATAAGTTATCTGAGCGAGATATACTGGCTGGTTGTCGGCCCAGTTAGCTTAAACGGAAAAGCATTGGCCTTGTAAGCCAAGGATCTGGGTTCGATTCCCAGCCTGGGCATTTTTTCGCTCAGTTGGAAATATTCAATTCGTATGATAACTTTACCAATCAGTTTGATTGTGTTAAAATAATAGTTAATCTACGTATCTATCGTATATATGGAGTCCCTTTACCTGCGGTTTATTCTGTTGAGCTGTCTACATGACAGACCAGATGTTACTACCAATAAGTTATCTGAGCGAGATATACTGGCTGGTTGTCGGCCCAGTTAGCTTAAACGGAAAAGCATTGGCCTTGTAAGCCAAGGATCTGTGTTCGATTCCCAGCCTGGGCATTTTTTCGCTCAGTTGGAAATATTCAATTCGTATGATAACTTTACCAATCAGTTTGATTGTGTTAAAATAATAGTTAATCTACGTATCTATCGTATATATGGAGTCCCTTTACCTGCGGTTTATTCTGTTGAGCTGTCTACATGACAGACCAGATGTTACTACCAATAAGTTATCTGAGGGAGATATACTGGCGGGTTGTCGGCCCAGTTAGCTTAAACGGAAAAGCATTGGCCTTGTAAGCCAAGGATCTGGGTTCGATTCCCAGCCTGGGCATTTTTTCGCTCAGTTGGAAATATTCAATTCGTATGATAACTTTACCAATCAGTTTGATTGTGTTAAAATAATAGTTTATCATATAATTAATTATTATAGGAATTAAAACAATGCAGAAAACTTTTACTAATATATTTTTTTAAGTTTTGATTCGATTTTCATAAAATTTGAAACGATTCTAAAAAATTATGCAGTGAGTATATACATTAAATTTCAAACCATACGGTTAGGTAGTTTTTGCGCTGTTATATGCGGACGGACGGACGTATTATTCGACGACTATAGATGCTACGTATTAATATAGTTACGAACACACCTAAAAGTGTAGCTAAAAGTAGATTCATCAGAAAAAAAAATAATTTTGTGCGTATTAAAGAAATTGAACTACATTCAGAATACGCAAGCATTTTTTATGGCTGCACACATTATGAAAATGATCTTTATTTTATTTTTGTAGCATTGGCTTTAATCCATTTTAGATTGATTATTTTTCCACTTTGTTCTAATTTTGCTTATCATATATGAGATCTGTCTGACATTCGAAGTCATTTACTGTCGGAAGTAGAAGTACTTATATTAGATGTAAATTTCAAACTGGGCGAAAAATGTCCCGACCAGGATTCGAATCAGGGAGCTCCTGGCTGAAGCCGCCAGTGCTCTACCATCTGAGCTATCCTGGACGAGTCTGATGGAACTTTTTCACCCAGCTAACCTTAATGATTATAGCAACTGGTCTGAAACCTGGTTCAGCTCAACAGAACAAAACAGTTTCCAATCCAAGACCAGTTGCTATAATCATTACGGTTAGCTGAGTGAAAAACTTCCACCAGATTCGTCCGGGATAGTTCAGATAGTAGAACACTGGTGGCTTCAGCCAGGAGATCCATGGTTTGAATCCTGGTCGGGACATTTTCCGCCCAGTTGGAAATTTACATCTAATGTGATTTATTTACCAATTGGAATAGTTGTATTAAAATTGATCTAGTGTAGAAGTACTTATATTATAAAGGTGCTCTACGATGTTTCATGACCTTATAATATTCATATTGGACATGTTTTTGACAGTGTTTAGACATTCTGACAGGTTTTCGATACTCTGGATACATTTTTTTTAGAAACTTACTGAATTTAGCAAAAAAATGTAACTGTGAAGTGTTTGTTGTGTTTGAATTTTATAAACTTTCAGCTTCTTTAACACATTTTTAGTTATTTTTATTTTTTTATAGATGTCTTCTAATTTTACATGCATGAAAGCTTTCCGACGAGAAAGGTGTAATTTTATATAGTTTATGTAAAAATTAGTGGGCGTTGTTAGACAATTCCGTAGTATAAAAACACGAGGTGAAATGGAGGAAATTGTGTATTGATTTTTCAAATTCATGCTAGATATTGGTAAGACGTCTGTTTAGTTTATGAATAAAGACCTGTTTGGAGTTTAGCGAACTCCCTTTTTAGTAAATTAAAAAAGTTTAATATAACTAAAGGTAGATAGATAATTCTAGCCTAGTTTACTTCTGGATCGGATTCACTTGGAACTAGTTTTACTGAAGAATGTCTGGCATGACTTTTTGAGTTGAAAAATTAAGGGTGAAAAATTAGTGATTTTAAAAGAGTCTCTAATTAAATTGCAAAGCAGCATTTTTTTCTAGTGGTTACCGTACAGATTTTTGTTTTGCAATTTGTGATAAATTAATGGCTTAATTATATGTTAGTGTGGCCATCTTATCCTAAAAATCTTTACCAAATTAATTTAGCAGAAAAAACACCGAGAGATTAACAAAAGAACAGTAAAAAATATACTTATAACATTTTATCCCAACTTAATTATACAGTTAATATTTTCTTTTACATTTTAAAATCTATCTTTGTTTGCTAAATTTTTTGTGAGGATTAGGAAGCATAAGAAATGCAACAAAACAAAAATTTCCTTTTTTATGCCAAAAAAGAAATAATTTACTGAAGCCCTTTCTTATAGTTCTTTTATTGAAAAAAATTGAGATAGGCCTTTAATCTCTTCCTTTCTTCAGAAAAATAATTAAGGAGTAGTAATTTTTAAATTGTTTTAAAAATATTTTTTTAAACTTAAGAAACCAATTAAAGTTCTTGCTGTATTAAATCACATTATTTTTTGTTGTTGTTTTTAAGGAATACGAAAATTCTCTTCTGTATATAAATACTAAACAAAATTTTACAGACAAAAGAAAACCAATGGAAATAACAAAATATTTTCCAAAGGATAAATCTGGGCTGAAGTGATACAATAAAGTATTTATTATTACAATTTTCTTCATTTTATAAAATAATATATGTATAAATATATTTATTTTGCTAGACAGTAATTTATTTTCCAAACAAAGAGGAAAGAAATAGATAATTAAAAAATACAAAGAATTGCTTGAAATCTTATTTATTATTTAATGTAGCAATTTTTTTAAATATGAAAAATGCTTGTTCGCTTTACATTTTTTACCATTTTTAAATCCTTTAAAAATCCATTAAAAATGTATGATTCGGTAAGCATCTCTGGAAATAAAATTTCTTAATTGTGATATTCGTTATTGATTTTAATAATCTCGCACATGCTCCTGTTCATATCTATTTTTTCAGACGCGGCACGTTGTAAAATGTCTCATCAAGTACAATAAATAGAAATTTATATAATTAAACTTTAACTTGCATAATTATTTTGTATAAAATGAAATCACATATCTAATCGTTCTCAGAGATGCGAAACTGTAGAGAAATTCGACATCGTAATTGCCTCTGTGATGAGATGAATTTTCAGCCAATAAAACAGGTTAGCAACTACTAATAAAAACTGCTTGTGAGAACAAATAATTCTTAAAACAACAATAACACTAAACAAATTAATATTTTGTGTATACATATTTTTATTACATTTGTAGGTAAAGTAACCTGCCTTTAAAATGTACTTCTATTTTCTACGACGTACTATACATGAAAAAATACACCTTTTAGTACAATATTCTGTACGGATAAAACAGTTTTGACCAAATAGCGATTTAATTTGTCTATTTATTCAGTTAGTTAATAAATAATTTATTACGAAGTTTTTCGTCTATATTTTGGCAATAATAAGTAAAATACAAGAGACCGAAACGCACAATTATTTCCTAATTTAGAATTAAGCAACATG
The DNA here is from genome assembly GCA_963932465.1 of Maratus speciosus. NCBI lineage: Eukaryota > Metazoa > Arthropoda > Arachnida > Araneae > Salticidae > Maratus > Maratus speciosus. The sequence continues at coordinate 178,760,422 of OZ010792.1, forward strand.
CAACTAGTATTTTTAAACTGTGATTCAAAACTTACTTAATAACAGAAATATGTTTGAATAATTAAAAGGTTATTATTTAAAAATAGTGGTGGCAAAATACCGTAGTAAATGACAGCAAATCATACAGTCTACTGCGAGGATCAAATGACTATTCGTGGTAAATAAGTAAAGTTTATATGTTTATCGATAAAAACAAATGAAACAGAAATAATTATTGCAAAATACATATGTGAAATGACAATGGATAGTAATTTATGTAAGAAATATTGATATAAAACTGTGTTAATAGGTTTAGTGCTGCTGGTTAATAGGTTAAATGGATGCTGATAGATTTTTCGCAAACCAGGAACAATATTAAATTAAAATTAACTAGGGGATCGAACCAGAGCTCCTCGGGTTACAGAATGTAGGTGAAAACCATTTTTTTTTAAACTCTAGTTATTTTTTTACATGTAATATATGTTTTAGATTACCCACTAACATCAAAAAGAATTTTTATGTGAAAAATATCAATTATGTAATCAAATAAAGTTTTGAAATTTATTAAAAGCGATACTTTCACATGTCACCGCATGCCAGGAGTTATTAACCCAAGATTTTGCGACTTACGTCAGTCTTTCCGATCATTTCGGTGCATAAGCGCGTGGTTCAATCACATGTCTGTTAAATTTGTTTCTTATTTACATTAATTTATTTATTTTTCTATAGAGGAAGTTTTAATTTTGTTATGGAACATTAGACGGAAACAATTGCTGAACTTTTACATTGCTTTAAGGGCAAGCGGATTAACCTTTCGTAATCGAGATGCACGTGATAGAGATAAATTAAAAAATAATTTATGCTTGAATATCTATACATATATTATGCTATCGTACGTGGCACAGAAATCGCGATTATTTATTAATTGTTTAATGGCAACGCCTGAATGAAATGCATCTCATTGGTTATTGTGTAATATTTTTAACAAGGGAATACAATAAATAAATAAAAAGTTTAATTAATAATTATAGAACAAAACAATTTATATAATTTAAAAAAATAAAATAAAAGTAAATAAACAATTTATTAATAAATGAACAACAACATCCGGGTTACCATATCAAGCAAAATAACGACACTTTGGCGCCAGTTAAGTACCCCGGGGCGTATATGACATTGGCGTTAGAAAAAAGTCGCGCCAACGTAGTATGCGTATATGACACCTGTGCCGTCTTTTCTTCATCTAATTTAAAATACAATAAATAAATAAATAAATGAAGGTACTTTTCCAGTATAGGTACTTGGTGAAATAGAGAAAAGGTCCATGGCGAGAAAAGAAATTTTTTTCTGGCAACCGATTTAATCAAAATATTTTTTTTTCAAATAAAACTACATAAAAGTTGCCAGGATCGCAAAGAGTTCGTACTTTTATGTTAGCTGGGCGCAATTCTCGCCAATACCATTTTTTTTTAACTCGCCAGCAGCATTTTTTTAATTTTCGAGGGGTAAATTAAAACAATGCTTTGATGTTGAAATTAAATGGTTTATGGTATTATTTATTCTTTTTCTTTTTTTACAGAATTTTTTTAAGTGAAAGTCATGAATTTTAAAGGTTTCATTTTTAAATTAAAGTTATTAATTCTAAATAAAATGAGTGAAAGGATTATATTTTAATCTGAATTAACGAAATATGAAAAAAAAATGCGACGTGTACAATGTTTGGCCACTTATCACCTGTGCCCGACTAACATAAAAGTTGGGAGTTCTCGATTTCTCTAACAGAATCTTCAAATTTGGCGACGGATTGAGCAAGTAAATTAAATTGTGAATAAAAGTAACATGATACAATGCCTAGCATACATTTAACGGAGACCAAACTGGTCTCCACGGGCGGCTAGTCTATATTATAAAGGACAAACATATCTGTGCGTAACGCATACGTCATTTTGCGAATGGCAACACTTTGCAATTTGAAATAAAATTTTGGTTTTGCAATTTTCTCTACTGCAAATTTTTAAACTTCTAAACATTGCACATTTTAAATTTTTACACCGTCGTATAAGGAAAAAAATGCTCTTTTAAATGCAATTTGTTTGAAAGCTGTATCTCAATTTATTTTTGAGATATTATTTTTTTTGTAGTTTTTAATACCATTTTTCTTATCGTGGCAACAAAAGTACCCCATTTCTATTGAAGGTAAACGAAAAATAGTCGAAAATAGGAGATACTGTATATTTTTGTTGCCATTTTCTCATAAAACCTGAAAAAAAATTGAAATTAAAATATGGGCTATGTCAAGAATATTGTTTGTTATTCCGTGATAATGACGTCATATGCATACTTTTCTATAGATGAAGTTTAAGACTGCATTGTAAAAGTGGATTGATTTAGCGGATGCAAATGATGTCATTTTATAAAAAAGTGTGTACTTTAATTCGTAAACATGAATTATGTTTTGTAGAAGTGCGTCATTTTCATGACCCAGTTGCTTTGAAATTCTTCACAGGTGAAAATGCTTCACTTTTGAGAATAATGTAATCGAAATCACACACTGATAAAACGCAATGTTTTACAAAAATTTAGAGTGTCTTTATAAAAGAGAGGTGACATGCAAATAATAGCGATTTATATTACAGAAATTGATCATTCCCCCCTGGATGGATTTGCTTCGACGAGTTAGACAAGCAAACAAATAATTCGTGGTATAAAATAATATCATGTTCCTGAAGTTTTTCTCCAAAATTGTCTAGAATGATGAAATGCTATTCTTTAGGACATTCTACTATAATTTTATCAAAATAACATAATTTGCTTAATTTAATTTTTCCTAATTTTATATATCTATATATTTAAAACACAAGTGTGTTTTTTAGTCATCTGCCCTGATTTTTCTGCTGAACCAATTTTACTAATACTTTTTTTTTTTTTTTACTAAAAACTCTTTATTTGTAGATGTGACCGAACTATCTGTTTTTTTTTGTTGTTGTTTTTGTTTTTTAATATTCCCACTTTTATATTTTAATTTTAAAAGCATTTTATGAAATTTCTTCAAAATGGTGAAAATTAGAGAGCATTCATTTTTGCAGACAAGAGAGGAATAATGATGCATTTTTATTTTTATTCATGCTATTTTCTGATAAAAATGCAAAATTGTTGATAAAAACTGTTGTATAGTGTTTAGTGGTGCAAACTACCATTAGGAGCAGAATATTATATTAAGGGCACAATAACGGAAAATGACATACTGCTTTTGAAAACACGCATGTTTCCTCATAAATTTATTGTATTGTTTTTCCTTCAGCATGTGTACTGATACTAAGTTTCAGACACTAGGTGAAATGCTTATTTAAGTGAAAAGGAAGTCATATTTAAAAGAAAATGATCATTTTCTTAGACAAAACTAAACATTTTAACACAAATGCGTCTAAAAAACTTAAATTACGGAAATTTTTACTCTCCCGAAATTAGACTAGAATCTCAAGTAATGAGTGCGCGTAAAAGATTTTGCTGACAATCGTGACTTCAAGTTTTGAGTAAAAAGGATTTATAAATCATCATGCAATCATCAAAATACGAATCATAAAAATAGAAATTTTTTGAAAATCATGAATATGGATATGAGAAATGTGTATGCAAATTTTGAGAAGGTGAAAATTGCTGTTTTTCATTCCGGAATACCAAGCATAAGAGCCTCAATTGATAACCAATCCTAATAACTGATCTTTATTCTATTTTACTGATTAAGTATATATATTGTAAAGAACAGGCGTATTTGTGCGTAACGCTGACGTCATTTTGCGAATAGCAACACTTCACGATAATATTTCGGTCTTGAAATTTCCGCTACTACAATTTTTTAATTTTCTGACCATCGTACATTTTCAATTTTCGTCGCATAGGGAAAAAATTTCTTTCAAATTTCATGCTTAAAAACTGTATCTTAATTGACTGATGTATTATATTTTCTAAAATATTTTTTAAGCATGATTTTTTTAAGTTTATCACGTGCCAGCTTCAGTACATAATAATAATAAGCATTTTGCACATAAAGCAACAAACATTTTTCAGCGTTTGTTTCTGACTATTTTTGCATAACGAAATTAATACTTCCTATGCAAAGTATTATATAATATACTATATTATAATACTATTAGTATTACTATATATATACTATAATATATACTATAATATAATAATATTATATACTATAAACAAATAAAAAAATAATATTTAAAAAACCACTAATCTAACATATTTGTGAAAGACAAATTAACGAAATTAATACTTCTTTTATGAACAAATAAAAGAATAATATTGAAAAAACACAAATCTAACATATTTGTAATCGTACAATTTAAATTTTTAGATCACCAAATAGGATTTTGTTTTTCGAATAGAAATAGTTTGCAAAGTTCATCTCAGTTTACTAATTGTCTATTGTTAAAAAAAAAAAAAAATAAGCGTGAAATATTTTTTAATTTATTTTTATCACGCGGAGCTTGAGTACGAAAGATTATTTAATTTATTTTTATCGCGCGTTGCTCGAGTACGAAAGATTAATCTGTTTGCACTATAAAAACAAAATAAAGAGTTCATCATTTTCTACGGCTAATATCCATTAAAAATACTTTCCTATGAATAAATAAATAAAATAATATAAATAAAACACAAATTTAACAGACATATCAGAATATGAAAGGATGCTGTAAGTAGCAAAATCTTGGTCAAATAAGTCTTAGCATGCGGCGAATAAGAAAATATCGCTTTTGATAAATTTCAAAAATTTATTTGATTGTATGATTCGTATTTTCCATATGAAAAATGCTTTTATTAATGTAAGTGGGCAATCTAAAAAATTATTGCATATAAAAAAAAATAGTTTTCAATAAAAAAAAATGTTTTCACCTATATTCTTTAACCCGGGAAGCACGGGTACGATCCCCTAGTTATTTTAAAAACCATAATAACTCAGTCACTTAAGATACAATTTTCAAACAAATTGCATTTGAAGTAGATTTTTTTCTCTATTTGACGGTTAAAAAATTGAAAATGTGCGATATTTAGAAATTTAAAAAATCGCTGACATAGCACGTATTTTAATTAATTTTTTTTTCAGTTTTTATGAGAAAATGGCAACAAAAAGGTAGTAATATATTATTTTCTTCCCTCCGTGATTATTTTCCCTTTACCTTCAACTCTCCACGATTTTCAACAGAAATGGAGTTCTTCAGTTGCCACAATTACAAAAAATATATTAAAAGCTACAAAAAATTAATATCTCAAAATGAAATTGAGATACAGCTTTCAAACAAATTGCATTTAAAAGAGCATTTTTTTCGTTATACGACGGTGTAAAAATTTAAAATGTGCGATGTTTAGAAGTTTAAAAATTTGCAGTAGAGAAAATTGCAAAACCAAAATTTTATTTCAAATTTCAAAATGTTGCCATTCGCAGAATGACGTATGCGTTACGGACAGATATATTTGTCCTTTATAATATAGATAGTTTAACTTTATCTTTGGAACAGCGTGTTCACTTTGTGAATACATAAGTAACATTTAAACATATAAAATCAAAATTACGATTTTCTTGTTAATAAAAAGAGCTAAAAATATATAAATATACTAGGGGGTTCTACGGCCTGCAAGCTACGCTCGCCATCCCCCGTTTTGACTCCGCAGAATCTAAAAGCACGCTAATCTGATCCGTTTTATAAAGATTAGAGAAGATTGAATTATAATGAAAAAACCTATAGCGATATCGCGGTAAACTGATTTCCATTCAAATCCCTTTGATTGCAAAAATTTAAGGCCGAATCAGTTGCTGTTAAGACATCCGTTTCTTGTTTGATTGAAGAAGATCAGTTAAACATTTGAAAAGAAGCTAAAATAAAATGAATTAAGTAAACGTAATCATTACACACGGTATTTTTTCACAGCGTTATAAAACGATTGACATAATACAATTTACTACAATTTACTGCTTTAACCCCTTTAAGGGCGATTGTTCATTTTTGGACCACTTAATTTTAATTATTAAATGCTACATTGACACCAGAATATTGGAATTAAAATTTTTCTTTTATTAAGTAAGTGAACAAAAGCATTTTCATATTTCGAAATTTCTTTGTAAATTCTGGTGCCATTCACTGATTTCAACATTTTACGAATAGAAGTACCTTGCTCTGAAAGGGTTGAACGCATATAATATATTTATTATTTTAAAGTTTCCTTTCTCTTTTAATATTCACGTGTAAATACAATTTTCAAGACATAATTTTCAATATATTCTTGCTTTAATACGTACTCATTTAATAGTAATTTAATTTTTTTTCTATTTTTAATAGTCACGTGTAAATAAATTTTTAATCGTTAGGAAATATTATTCTTTGCGCTGTTCTTAGAACTGAAAACAATCTCTATAATAATAGCCTAATTCATGTGACTACCATGAACACTTCCGGGCGGATTCCTTCGCTTTTTATGTATCAGGAGGCCATTTTGGTACTTTAATAACAGCCAGGTGCAGGTAATAAGTCGCCAAATATTATTCTATCGCCATCATTTCACCTATATCATAATAATTAAAGTCATATAACTGCCATAAACAATTACGGGATACATTTCGCTTTTTATATTCAAGGTGGCCATTTTGGTACTTTAATGTCAGCCAGCCACAGGTGATAATTCGCCAATTATTAGCCTATTACCATCATTTCACGTGCATTATAATAGTCCAAGTCATGTAACTGCCATAAACAATTACGAGCTGATCCCTTCGCTTTTCATATGAAAGGTTTCCATTTTGATTAAAGAATCAAAATTATTTTTTCGAATAAAACTATATAAAAGTCACAAAGAATTCTTGGTACTTTTATGCTTGCCGGGTACAAATACGACAATAGCCTTTTTTAACATGAAAGTTAGCATTTTTTATTTTCGAAGTAGTAAATTAAAACGGTACTACTTGGTTATCCCATCGACGAAAAATCTATCGCCAAACTATAAGATTAAGTGCCAATAATGATTGATCATAAATGTCACATTCACTTGACTTTAAGGACGTGTTTACGCCATCAAGTGAATTTTATTTCTTTGTATTTTTATTAAAGTTATACTAATTTATTTGTTCTTTCCTTATTTAAAATAAAAATTATGTCAATTTTTATAATTTGACGAGCGGTTTGACGATTCATATAATTTGGCGAAATTGGTCGACGGGATAACTAAGTAGTACCATTACAGTGCTTTGAAGTTAAAATTAAATGTTATGATTTGTTGCACTATTTACTATTTAGCACAGATATCACATACGCATCGGGATTGGCATGATTTTTTTTTTTTTTTTTTACGACAATTTGACGAAAACCTCGTTTTTGAATACCAGTTACTAAAGTATTTTTAAATTATTTTCTATTATTTTTAAAATTAAATAACAATAAATAAAACAAAGTTAAATTAATAACTATAGAACAAAACAATTTATAACATTTTTTTAAATAAAAAGAAAATAAATGTCAATAAACATTTATTAATAAATGAGCAACAATAGCCGGGTTACCATATCAGGCAAAATAACACCATTTGCCGACAATTAGGTACCCCGGTGCATATATGACATCTGCGCCTAATATTTTTCTTTTCGTTTCGTTTAAAAAAAAAGAAGTGAAAGCCATTAATTTTAAATGTTTCAGTTTTAAATGAAAGTTTGTAATAAATAAAATGATAATTAAATAAAAAAAATGTGACTGGAGAATTATTTGTCGATTTATCACCTGCTTTGCGCTAACATAAAAATACCGAAGTCTTGATTTCTTTATCAGAACTTCCGATTTGGTGAAAGATCGTTCAAGTAAATTGAATTATCAATAAAAGTAACATGACACATTCCTTAGCATACATTTAAGGGAGCCCAAACTAGTCGCCAAATTAGTTTAAAATAATAACCCTTTCTAAAATATGAAAAAAATATATGTTATGATTAAAATTTCAGTTGCCATCATTAGGAAATATATTTAAAATTAGAAAAAAATTAATATATCGAAAACTAATTCGAATTTAAAAATTCTAACACCAGTTCTGAGATCTGAGGATCAATACGTATTTTTGATGTTAATTTCATTACATAATATTGCATATTTCAAGAGCAATCGCCGTGAAACATAATCAGTTGTTTAATCAGTCATTTTATGAAATCGTTTCATAAAGTCATTTCATATAATCGTTTCATAAAATCGTTTCATAAAGTCGTTTCTTAAACTCGTTTCATTAGGATTTTGTATATATAGAGTGGATAGTTTTTAAAACATAAAAACCATCGTAGATCTTAAAATGATGTTACGATGATTTTTATGTTTTAAAACCTATATTTATATATATTTTTAGCACATTTTTAGTATTAAAAAAATCATTATTTTGATTTTGTATGTAGAAATGGTAGTGGAACAACAACGCTATAGAAGAAAATCCTTCTTTTTGCGGTGAATGGGAGAGGCTCCATAACGCGAAATGCAACAATTCGTCATTTCACATTACAACATAGGTCATATTTTTCATTATATATTCCAAAAATGAATAATTCAAGTTAAGGAACACGGGTACTGGTTCTCACATGCCGCGTTGCTTTTCAAAGAACTATTCTTTATGGAGGAATATGACATTACTGATCTGAACTCTGCATTTTTTCCCTGTGAATCACGTTTCGCTTTGCCAGTTGTATTATGCATATGCAGTGTGACGATACTTAAATTTTACATCTATTTGTATTAATCAACATACAGAAAATACATGAAAACAATCAAAATGAGTTATTTGAAAGGCTATATGCATGGAATTTTTTCCATTTCTTTTTCTATCATTACATTTTTAGTAATCCTTATAATATTATAAATGTCAGTGTGTGTCCTAATGTTTGAATGAAATCAGCATCTAAATGAATGAATTAATGCTTTTGTATTTTTGGATATAGATAGATTACAACCCGGAAATGAACATAGGCTATGTTTAATTTGCTTTATTCAAATATTTTGCTTAATAATCCAAAATTTCATTATTTTTCATACAGAATGAATTGACATTTTCCCGATAAAATTTAACAATTTTCCTTTTTTTCGTTGCCAACAAATAAAAACTTAGAATAATTTAATTTCTAATTGGAACATTAAAACGGAAATTTTCAAGTATTTTTAATAATACAAGGTGCATGAATTTTGAGTGAGTGCGAAAAGAAGGCAAATGTGACGTCATATATGGAAAATATAAAACGGATAAGCTTTGATGTTGAAATAAAACGAGATTGTGTTATGGTATTAATTCTTATTATTTAAAGAAAATTATTATCAAAGTTTACGGTTTATAGTCTGCGCACGGTTAACACAAAGATTTAAATTTCAATTTAAAATTAAAATTAAAAAAAAAAAAATTTTTTGAAGAGCAAATGGATAGCAAATGTCAATAATATGCACAGTAAAATTAGCAATGTCGAAAATGACGTAATGATTAGCAGGAAATATGTATTTCCATTCTTAAAAAGTAAAAAATTAACTAGATAAAAAGAGTGCAAAAGTAAATACATTGTTGTAAACAGGTTTGTTTTTTTGTGTGGTAAAAACTTAACAATATTCCAGATGACCAATTCTTCGCCCACCTTTGATGACAAGTATGATTGTAAAACATAAAACTGTATCATCCGATAATTTTCTTGGCACAGATGCCATATACGCACTTGATTTGGCGCGATCTGTTTTTGATACCAATTCGGAGAAAATATCGTTTTCGAATACCAGTTACATGTATATTTTTAAATTATGTTCTATTACTAAAAAAAGGAAATAACAATAAATAAAGAAAAGTTTCATTAAGAACTATAGAACAAAGCAATTTATATAATTTAAAAAGAAAATTAAAGTAAATAAACTATTTATTAATAAATAAACAACAATCACTGGGTTACCATGTCAAGCAAAATAATCTATGTTGGCGACAATTAGGTACCCCGGTGCGTATATGACATCTTTGCCATTTTCTTCTTACTTCAGCGTATCCTGGTTCAGCGTATAAACATAAGTTATGTCAATGACCTTATAATAAAGAAATATCTTAAATTACTTACTAGCCGCCCTTGGAGACCAGTTTGGTCTCCCTTAAAATTTATGTTTGGGAAAGCATGCTAAGCATTGTATCCTGTTACTTTTATTCATAATTTAATGTACTTGGACTACCTTAACCCTCTCGCTGCGTAAACCTCGGGCAACGTAAAAGTAGCAAAATTTGCGCAATCCGAGATTTCCTCGGGGATTCATTTTTTCCTCTAGCGACTATTTTTTATTTCAAATCGGACCACTTTTTAAATACAAAAAAATTCATATAGACTTTAACAGCATCTACAAGAGAAATATACTGTAAAATTGATTTTCTTACAATAGTGGTGCGAGACTATAAAAATAATCTCCATTGACAGCCCTGATTTCGCCTAATTTCTAATATCATATCCCATTTAAGATCTTGAACTCTTTTACAAAAAATGTTTACATATTTAAACTCTAAGCTATATATAGATTTGAAATATATAATTTAAAAAATGCGTGATTTTTGAACCTATTTTGATTTTTAAAAAAATACACAGCGAGAGGTTTAAATATAATTAATATAATCCCTTAAGCTAATGTTAGTTTTTGTTACATTAAAGTATCTCAATTTGTTGATTTTCTGTAAGCAAGTAAACCCTATTGGTTTACAATGGAAATCTATCGGAATTTGGCGATTTATTAGAGATATCGCCAATTTCGCGTCACTTTTGGTAGCAGAATACGGTCCTCTATGGATAATCCCCTTATAGGTATAAAGATGCATTAAATGCTGTTCAATAACCAATGAGATGCGTTTCATTTGGGCGTTGCCATTAAACAATTAACAAATAATTGCGATTTATGTGCCACGTACGACAGCGTAATATATATTTATATATATAGATTGTCTCTTATAAATTGTGATAAACAATTGGTATATTACATATTTTTTTAATTATCGGAAGGGAAATGCTTTGCTTAATTCATTTCTTCTTTTTATGTTACGTGAACGACGTCACGGGTGACAGCTAGTGTTATATATTTCCAATATGGATATTATAGACACAATTAGTGAATTTTATCGAAATTATTTTTGTCTTGACTTTTGGTAAATATTGAATATTTCATTATTTTCCTTAAATTTGTAAAAATCAAAAAGAAACTGCATCAACATTATTAATTTAATAAATGAAATTTTTATTTATTAATATGTATGAAGAATCAATATTTCAGTTATTTTTTTTATTTTAAAAAGTTATGTCCAATACAATGAGAAACCGTAAATTCCAGTATGTGGTCGTAATGAATTTTTCGGAATACATCCGCAAAATTGGATTTGATAGCTGGTATCATTTTCAACAGCTTCCAGTATTTCCATGAAAGTATTTTTTTCGAGCCGTAGATCTGTGTTTTCTTGGCGCGTGTGTTAGGGTGATGTGCTTTAGATGTGGGCGAAATTTCGGAGAGTTTTGTGTTATTTCTCTCGAAAAACTCGATAATTTCATATGCGCAGAGGAAGGATAGATTTACTGCTTATTGTAACGCCTACTGAAGAACCGGCTGAGTAAATTTACATTTTTTTTAAAGTTACCTAACAATATCAACAACTATGTTTATAAGCTCCATCCTGATAACACACTCCCATCATCTGTAATAAAAGAATTCTGTTTATATCGTTGACCCTCGTACATCATACACATTGCTTAAAGATGAATACCAAATTAATTAGTTCCAAGTATTTTATGTTATATATTATGTTATATATAATTATGTTATATATTTTGTTATATATAATTATGTTATATATTATGTTATATATAATTATGTTATATATTATGTTATATATTTTATTTATATATTAACTAATGTGATAATAAAATGTACAATCATGGGGAAAAAAATAAACATCCCTACTAATTCTGCAACAAATTATTTTAGAATTCCTCCTGAAGTTATTGGAACTAAATTATGGAAAATAAAGTCTACTTTTAAATGATGTAAATGAAATTTGTTTAACACGTTCACGACGGCGCGGTGGGTCACACTCGAGTGTCTCAGAGTTGTCAAGACTTCGGCTTTTTGCACACCCAATCGAATTTAAAATCGCCCAATTGCTCTAATGAAATAAAACAACATTTTCTGTATTAAAATACTGGTATCCAAAAGCAGGAGACTTGGCAGCTTTGAGATAGTCGGATGTGACCCACCGTGCCGGCGTGAACGTGTTAAGGAGACATCTACAAATCAAAACATGTCCAATTTTGAAAATATATATTAAAGTTTCGGTTTAAATTATGCCTAGATGCGAAATTTGAAATAATTTGGATGATAAGATTTTGAATTACAAACATTCAAAATTTAGAGCTTCTAATGTTAAATTACATTTTCATATTTTTATTAATATCTCCTGAAATTATAATTCTAATCTTATAATATTTTTGTGTGGTTATAATACTAAAAATCCAAACATACATATATTGAATTTGAAATTTTTATAAATTTATAATATGAATTATGAAATTAATATTCGAAAAAAATATGAAATTTACTATGAATATGAAAACTACATTTTATTGATATATATTTATTATGTCCTGCTTTAGGCAAATCCAAACTTCCAATTTTTTCCTCAAAGTTGTTTTCATTTTACTTCATTTGTTTACTTCATTTGTTTACTTCATTTACTTCATTTGTTTACTTCATTTGTTTTCATCAAGTCATTTTACTCATTTTATGTAAACACTTGGGCTTGCAGTAGTCGAAACCTATTAAGTTAGTAAAATGGTCATATTGGCAAGAAATAATACATTAATAGAAGTGACTTAGCCATTGTGTAGCATTTCAACAATTGAGTACTGAACTTCAATTTGGATACAGCCCCTAAAATATATTCATTTTAAAATAATAAATTTCTCTGAAACTAGTCGTACGAATTTCATTAAAATTTGTATTTAGTCTAATTGAAGAAGAGTATAGAATTTATTTATTGCGTCAAATTTGGGTATTGCAATTGTAAAAAAAAACTAAGTTTGGGTTTGTTTTGATATGTAAATGCCCTTTAAACAAATTTTATATCCATTATTTAAAAGTAGACTTCTTTTCCAATCGTTTTTTACTTAGTAACTTTCTTCTGTGATAATGTGTTCCAGAGTTAGTAGGGGTTATTTATCCTTTTTTCTCCACGCCTATACATTGCCCAATTATACCATTGGTACATATAGGTTAGTTCTATTTTTTAAACCAACATATTATAGACTAATTAATTATTTCAAAAAACTTCATATTGCTCTTAGAAAGATTTTCTTTCCGTAAAATGGATAAAAAAAATTTAAATTTTAGAAATTCATTCGCGTCCCTTTTGCATAAAGACAAAACAAAAGTCATCATATGGATAATAAAAATCGTGTATATGTATTCATTAAATTACCAATTCAAATATCCATTCATGGTTTCAAAGTTTGGGAAAGTTTATTGGGAAACTTTTGAGTAAAAATGTTACGTTAAATAAAATTAAAAAATTTCCATTAATACAATAATTTAAATGCTTTTTTAATTTAAAATTGAATTAAATCTCAAACGGTATTAAATTTTTACATACTGCTTAGTAGAAAACAAGATTGTAATAACGTCGGATTTTTTAGATTACATTTTTAAAGTAAAGTTTTCACAAGAATGAAATGGATATCAATCGTTAATTGTAAAAAAATAAAATTTGTATTTGGCTGAAATTTATATTGTATATGTTGGACTGATTATGCAAATTAACTTTTGTGAATAATTATTATAAATATCTAAATTGGAGGATATTTACAGTTTTTTCTTTATATTTTTTTATGTTTTTACCAATTTTTGTATGTTTGCAGGAAATTGCATTAATTATATTTTTAAGGTAGTTCTTTAAATTTAGTTATTGATTCAACACTGTAAAAAAAAAAAACGGGCTAAAATACGGAAATACTACTGGCAATCTAGACGCCAGTACTATTTCCGTATTTTAACGGAACATTTTACCGGTAAATCACAGAAAATGTTCCGTTCTTTTAGTAATTTAACGGAATGTTTTCTGTAATTTACCGGGAAAAAGTTCCGTTAAAATACGGAAATAGTATTGGAGTCTCGATTGCCAGTAGTATTTCCGTATTTTAGTCATTTTTTTTACAGTGAAGATTATGCACGAAAACACTAGGTGTGTTTCCAATATTTGGACTAAACAAAGAAGTTTCCTGATTACGAAGTTAAAATAAAATAAAAAATGAAACCTGAATTGTAAATTCTTATTTACTTTTTATTAAATAGAAATTGATAGTTTTACTGATACATACTTTTAAAAATGAAACAATTCATTACTATGTCGTGTTAAACAATTACTAATTAATCAAAATACACAAATTCAGTCAATATTAAAAAAATACACTGAATGTAATTAACAATGTAAATCATCATTATAAAATAATATCAGTTATAATATGGCTATTTATATTAAATTGCAAGAAGCAAAACTCACATATAAAAACTAACTTCCTAATATTTAAAATATATATTTCAAATAAAAAAATGTGTAATCATTTTCCAATAATACGTTTTCTTTTTGTGATTTTTATTATTTTCGAAATAGCTCATAAAAGACAAAACTGTTTTAGAACTTTTAGAAAATTCTTAATATTTTAATCCGGATTCTTTTCTTTTAAGAGTACTGATTAACTTTTTAAAGCTGTTAAATGTTGGATATTCCACCGGAAACTGAATTGCAGATGGCTATTACTTTCATTAACAATTCTACGTGAATCCATTTGTTCTCATTAAGTGCTTAATGGAAAATCATCAAGATGTAAATAACATTTTATTCAATTTTTTATAAGCTTCGAAATAAGATAGCACAGTTTTATGGCTATAAAACAGAATTTATACAAGATTCTAAGAAATTAAATGGGAAATTTAAAAGCATACTGCACTTAATCGAGAATTACACCTATTGAGCTATCCTAAACACACATAAAAGTGTAAATTAGCATCTTAAATTTATTTTTAAGAATTAAAGTTTTTTTTTCTGGAAATGTTTTTTTTTTTTTTTTTAATGAAATGTTTTCACCCTTTAATGCTTGTTTAATTTTGTGTTTTTTAACACATTGTTTCTTACACCTCGTCAAATTACATTTTGGATCCTTCAAATTTCTCTGAATATATATATATATATATATATATATATATATATATATATATATGGGTCATTCTCTGAAAAGTGGCTGTTAAAAAAAAAATGCCGCCGAATAAAATTGCCTTAAAAATCTCAAAATTTAGCCTACAAGTACCTTATTGCTATATTTATCAAAAAATAATATGAATCAAACTGTATTTGATATATCTTCTGAAATCTTAATTGCAAAGCACTTCCATTGCTGAAATGTTCAAATAAATGATTCGCACCAGAGTTTAAGAACAAATTTATTTTTAAATATGAAATATGCTATATTTCACATACATATTAAACAGAAAAAAGTTTATAAAAAGTCTGGTGCCGTTGTGGCGCTTGGGAATTAAAATTAAGTGGCTTTATAAACATACCATCGACCTTGAAAGAGTTAAAAAAGAAAATAAATTATAATTAGAAGTGTCATACTGTCAATATATATATATATATTTTTTTTTTTACTCTATGTCAAATGAAAAAATAAAAATGAAGTATTAACATTTAGCAGAGTTAATGTTTATTTGATATAGTACAATTTTTTTTTTTTTTTTTTAACTTCTCCCAGTAAAATAATAAAAATTAAAAATGTGTTATCTTTACTTACGCTAATTTAAAGTCTTATGCGTTTCGTAATGTGTATTTTATTGCATTTGATTTTCTTATTTTACTGTTTAGTACATATATAAATGGTTGTTCTGTTCCGGAAGTATCCCGAGCTCCCCCTAGCGAGCAGTCTGTAAAAAAGGTAATTAAGCTGCTGATCGTCAAGGCATATCAAAACAATCCATTCAAAACTACGCGATGGATATTAATTATTCTTTGAAATCTATTCAAATGTATTCAAATGTATCTATTATTATATCTATGTCAAGTTTATGTTTGTGTAAGTTCCTTGTGTAGTTTTTATGTGTAAATAAAATCAATTAAAAAGAAAAATAAACGTCTACAGTACACCATTCGAACATAGTGATCCTAAAGAGCCTGAGAGCTACTATGGATAAACTAAATCGATTAAAAGGCACCGTAAAGGCTGCTATTACAAGATTAAAGCAGTTTCTAACAGATACTACTGATGTAAAAACAACAAATGTTAGCATATTAGATGTCAAATTAAAAAAGACAGAAGCTCTTCAAAATAAATTGGAGGAAATAAGAGAGCAGTATTTTGACACCCAAGAATTATCTGCGCAACAAGTGCAAGAAATAGAGGAGGGCATCGACACTCCTAATGAAAGGCTCGAACAAGTGGAGGTAAGATTAAAATTTTTATGAGCATCTTTTGAAAATAAATGTAATATTGCAACGGTTGATGATTATTCAAATGAAAACAAAACAAAGGTGCGCCTCCCAGAAATTCCATTGCCTTCATTCGGAGGTGATTACTGTGATTTTGCTAATTTTAAAACGCAATTCACTAACTTGATTGTTAATAATTCTCAATTAGATAATAGTCAGAAGCTATTTTATTTAAAAACTTCTTTAAAAAACGAAGCTCATTTAGAGTCACCTGATGATGATTTTAATACATTATTTCAAGCCCTGATACACAGATACGAAAATAAAATATTGCTAATCGATTCACATTTTTCTGCAATTTTAAGCTATGAAAAAATGCAGTATGAATCCCCTAAAGAATTGCGCAATTTTATTGATTGCATTATCAAAAACATCCGTTCACTCAAAGTGATGGGATATACGCACAATAATTTATCAGAAAGTGTGTTTATAAATATAATTCTCAAAAAATTGGATAACGAAGCTCAAAACAGTTTGAATTATCTTTTGAAAACTCAAATGTTAAGACTTTTGATTATTTAATTTCCGTTTTGGAAAAAAGATGCCTTGTACTACAGTGGCTAGAATATATAGTGTGCCGTTCGACGCTAAAAAAGTGACCGGGAAAGTAATCCTCCAATAGATGGCGCTGACTGTAGTAGAGACTGGAAATTTTCGAAAGCAGATCGGATAAATTAATGCTTTTTCGATACTTATTTTAATATTATATAAGAAGACATTTAAATATAGGAATTAATATTTAGATGAAAACAAGTCTGAAATACTTCAATAATAAATATATTATTTACAAACTGTTATTTTAGAACAGAGACATATTTTTTAAATAAAAATTATATGTGTGAAAAGTAAATAAATTCAAATGTTAAGTTCGCTTTAGCTTTATTTACAAATAACAACTGTTCACTACTTCTAAAACTGTGCAAACATACAATGAATATTTAAAAATAAACTCCCAATAGCAATATTTACTTTGTGTTATTTTCAAAACAAAGCCCCATTTGTTAAATAAATCTTTCTTACACTTGAAATCACATATTAAAATTCTTAAGAAAAAAAAATGATTTATGAATTATGTATGAAAAGTAAATAATTTCAAAAATAAATTCAAATACTAAATTCGCTTTAGCTTTATTTACAAATATCAACAACTGTTCACTACTTCTAAAATTGTGCAAACATACAATGAATATTTAAAAATACACTCCCAATAGCAATATTTACTTTGTGTTACTTTCAAAACAAAGCCCCAGTTGTTAAACAAATCTTTCTTACACTTGAAATCACACTAAAATTCTTAAGAATTTTTTTTTTCTTTAAATGAATCCATGTATGAAAAAAGTGAATAAATTCAAAGGTTAAATTTGCTTTAGCTTTATTTACAAATATGAAATATCAACAACTATTCACTACTTCTAAAACTGTGCAAACATAGAATAAACATTTAAAAGTAATCTCCCAATAGCAATATTTACTTTGTGTTATTTTCAAAACAAAGGCCCATTTGTTAAATAAATCATTTTCACATTGGAAATCACATATTAAAATTCTTAAGAGAAATTATAAACATTTGTTTCTTTATGAATTATGTATGAAAAGTAAATAATTTTTAAAATAAATTCAAAGGTTAAATTCGCTTTAGCTTTATTTACAAATACCAACAACTGTTCACTACTTCCAAAACTGTGCAAACCAATGTTGAATTCAGACACTTTTCTACGGGAGGGATTTTTGTAGCTCCGGGGGAGGGGGGGGGTGGAATTACACTTTTTGACCATTGAAAACAAAATATCAAATCTTCCGGCGGGACATCTCATTCCTCTGTGGAGGAATCTCCTTCCCCCGGGTCCAAGGTTCGTAAATATCGTGATATTTTCGAAAATATAAAAAATATCCGATATTTTCGGTATTATATCCGATATTTTCAAAATAGTCAACTTACTGCTGACAATAAATATTTTTAAGCATAATATAAATTAAAAACTAAAACATATTGCACTTATCATGAAAACTTAAACAAACAATATTCTAAAAATGCATTTTTTTTTTCTTTTTACTAAGAACAAAATTGGAGATCAACTAATTGAAAACAGATACATTTTGCTTTATACAGTTATTTAAAAAACAAATTACGACAACCAGGCGCAAAACAATACCTTTGCTGATATTTTTTGTTAGTTTTTCACTCAGATTTTGTTTCTTAAACAAACATAATTAAAACTTTATGGGAAAAACTCGCGTTTGTTTACAATATGCTTCACTGTCACGGCGCTAAAAGCTTTCAAAATTCCCAGTCGGTGATAACATGCGCGCCACCTTGCGGCGTCCTCCCTTTCACGACAAAAAAAAAAGCATTATGGTAACCAATGAACGGCACACTATCTATTCTAGCCACTGTACTTGTACTAGAATCTGTAAAACTCTCGTCTGACGCCAGTATGTCGCAATCAAATTTTTCGAAAGTTAAGAATAATTACGCAGTAAATAAATCTAGATCATTTTTTATCAGCGATAAAAATAAAAATAAATTAAAGCCATGTGTGTTATGCAATTCTCCTCACCCTCTTTTCAGATGTTCTGATTTTTTTTAACGTGAGTGTTCGTGAAAGGAAAATGAATGTAAATAAAAATAAATTTTGTTCAAATTGTTTACGATTACATTAAGGTCAATGCAATTCTAAATGTACCTGTAGGAGATGCAAATTAGTACCTTACTATGTCAAGTAAATGAAAATGATATTTCAGAAAAGGCTGAAATAAATAAAAATAATGAGTTTGTTAAAAACAAACAAACAAGCAATTTTGAATCTGAGAATAAAGAATCGCCATTAATCGGTTCTAATTTGTTCCTAGAGGACAGAAGAAACTGCGCAAGATTAAACACAGCTATAATTTTAGTAACTGGTGTGTTTGAAAAAAAAAATTAGATTAAAAACAATTCTAGACAATGGGTCGTCAATCCACGCTTTAAGTAAAAGTGCATGCAGGAAATTAAATCTAAAACCAAAACCATTCAAAGGTATTATTTCTGCAATTAATAAGTCCCAGCAAGAAATAAAGCAAATTATCAATGTAGAAATATCAAATCAACAAGGAACATTTTCTAAAACATTAGAGTTTGCAGTTCTACCAAAAATAACAAACAACATTCCGGTTGAAAGATTAGACATTTCAAACTTATGCATCCCAAACCACATAGAATTAGCAGACAATAATTTTAATATACCTGGTCAGATTGATGCATTAATTGGTAGGGAGGTATTTTTTGACTTTTTAAAGAGTGAGCAGATTCGTTTAGCAGATGCTAATTGTATATTACAGAATACAGAATTTGGATATTTAGTCACAGGTTCACTTCCACAAGTTGAAAATAAGTCATATTGTTGCCTCTTAACTGAAAATAGCTTAGACAATACTTTACAGAATTTTTTTGAAATAGAATATTTACCTGGGTATAATAAAGAAACTGTCAAAGGAGATGAAGAAATATTTTGTGAGGAACATTTTATAAGTACCTATAAACGCGATCATGCCGGTAGATTTACAGAACAGCTACCAATGAAAGAAAATGCAGAATCAGTGTTAGGAAGTTCTAGAGAAATTGCAGCTAGGAGATTAAATAATTTATGGGGTAAATTAGCTAAAAATAAAACAATGGCTAATTTATATACAGCTTTTATGGAAGAATACGAAACTTTGGGGCATATGACACAAAATAAAAATGAAACAGAAAATAAGCTTAAATCTTATTATATTCCACATCATGCTGTGTATAAACCGGAAAAAATATCCACTCCCCTGAGAGTTGTCTACAATGCAAGTTCAAATACATCTAGTGGTTATTCACTTAATTCTATTTTATTAAATGGGGGAACGGTTCAGCAAGATTTATTTTCGATTATAGCTAGATTCCGTACCCACAAATATGCATTCTGTGCAGACATTAAGGAAATGTACAGGCAGATAATGATCGACCCACTGGAAAGAAATTTGCAAAAAATTCTTTGGAAGTCTAGTAAGGACGCTCCGATAAAATATATGAACTTAACACGGTTACATATGGCACTGTTAGTGCTCGCTTTCTTTCCCCGCGAACGTTGAAAGCTCTTGCTGATGAAGAAAGAAAAGATTTTCCAAAAGCTGCAGAAGTGATTCATAACGACATGTATGTTGATGATTGTTTATCTGGTGCAGGTTCCTTACAAGACGCACAGGACTTACAATCTCAATTAATTCTAATCTTAAAAAGGGGAGGGATGGAGCTATATAAGTGTGTCTCTAATTATCCTGAATTATTACAAGACGCAGCCATGTCAGAATATGCATTTGACGAACACTCGCAGCAAATTTCTGTAAAAATTTTAGGGATGCTTTGGAAACCTTAATCAGATCATTTTACTTTTAAAATTAGTATCTAACCCAAAGTGTTTATACTAAGAGAGAAGTTTTGACACAAATTGCTAAAATTTACGATCCCTTAGGCCTAATTGGCGCTATTCTAACCAAAGCAAAAATTTTCATGCAACATTTATGGGAATTAGAAATAAATTGGAATCAAAATCTGCCTGCCAGTTCTCTTCGGGAATGGCTAAGTTTTCAGATTAAATTGACAGAAATAAATCATCATACAATTCCGCGGTATGTTTTGTCTGACAATATTGCAGGTCTAGATTTACACGGATTTTCAAATGCTTCTGGAAAGGCCAATGGAGCAGCCATCTGCATAAGATCTCTCTCCACAACTGGACAATTCAGGTCTAATCTTCTGTGCAGCAAGTCCCGTGTGGCCCTTCTGAAGCCAATGACCATCCCGCGACTAGAGTTGTGTGCAGCGCTACTTTTGTCAAAACAGATTCAAAAGATAATTCTCATCCTACAGCAATGCTTTGAAAAGGTGTGGCTATGTACTGACTCTTCAGTTGTCCTATTTTGGCTTAATACACCACCCCACAAACTTAAAACATTCATTGCCAACCGAGTCACCACGCTCCAGACTATTTCTGAGAATAATTACTGGAACCATGTATCCTCAAAATCCAATCCAGCAGATATCATCTCCAGAGGTGCAACACCCAAGGATCTGATAAATAATGATTTGTGGTGGTTTTGGACCAGAATTTCTTCAAAGGGAAATTATAGTTCCGAACCAATTTCCTACTGTCACAGGCATTGAATGCGAACAAGAACTGAAATTTGATTATACCTTACTGATTCAGTGTTGCCAGATGGGCTACTTTTTAAAAATCAGTTTCTTATTGGCACCACTTTTTTGAAATGGTAAAATGCGCCTTGTTTAATGACATATTAATTAAGGCGAAAACAAAGAGAATTTTACCGTTTCAAAAAACTGGTGCCAATCAAGAAATGTGAATTTAAAAAATTAGCCCACTGGCAACACTGTACTGACTATGAACAATAACACCGACTTTTTTAATATATTATATAACTCTTCTAATAATTTTCTCAAACTAATGAGAATATGTAGTTTTATTTTTAGGTTCATCAATAACAGCCGTCATAGAGATATAAAACGGAAGCAGCTTACCGGAATTGAATTACAAAATAGTATCCAATTTTTAGTAAAAAAGGCCCAGGAAGGTAAGTTCGCTCCTGAATTAGCAGCACTCAGAAAGGAACAAACTGTTCCTTCTTCCAGTAAGTTAAAGGGATTAGATCCCTTCATTGACATCTGTGGATTACTTCGTGTCGGTGGCAGATTAATCAATTCTGACTTACCGTTTGATGCTAAGCACCATTTAATTCTGCCCAGTGATCATAAGCTCACTAAATTAATTTTTGAGTACTTTCATAAAAAGCACATTTACACAGGTGCTCAGGGATTAGTTCATCAAGTACGGATAAAATATTGGCCTATACAGGCAAAAGCATTGCCCGAAAAACAGTGCACACTTGTGTCACATGTTTCAGGCATAACTCCAAAACACTAGATCAGTTAATGGGAGACCTCCCATCGCAACGCGTAGCACCTAACCACACGTTTCTCAATTCACGTGTAGATTTTTGTGACCCCTTTCACATCAAATACAAAAATCAGAGAAAGGGCACTTATTCCAAAAGTTATATGGCCATATTTATTTGCATGGCTACCAAGGCTATTCATCTAGAAATAGTAAGCGAGTTATCCGCTGCTGAATTCATCGCTGCGCTTAAAAGATTTTGCGCCAGGAAAGGCAAAGTAAATACGCTAACTTCAGGCAATGCCATTAATTTTAAAGGTGCGTCAACAGAATTAAATAACTTTAAGAAATTATTGAAAAATCCTAACGAGGAATTATCAAATTTCTCTGCGGTAAAATTCATAACTTGAAATATATCCCTCCGCGATCTCCTAATTTTGGCGGTCTATGGGAAGCTGGCGTTAAGTCCTTCAAACATCATTTGCTCAGGGCCGTAGGTAATAATAAAATTACTCTAGAGGATTTTGAAACTTTAGTAGTCCAAACTGAGGGGATCCTAAATTCCCGACCTTTATTTCCGCTTTCTGATGACATAAATGAATTTGAAGTGCTTACGCCAGGGCATTTTTTTAATTGGCAGACCCATTAACAGTATTCCAGAGTCTAATGTCGTGAATATTTCTGACAATAGATTAACCCATTGGCAATTACTTACCAAATATGTTCAATGCATTTGGAAACGTTGGTCTATTGACTACCTAAATCACTTGCAGCAGCGCGGTAAATGGCAATTTACAAAAGAAAGCATTAAACTAGGATATCTAGTGTTATTAAAAGAAGAAAATCTCCCTCCATGTAAGTGGGCTCTTGCCCGAAATATAGAAGTAATTCCAGGCAATAACAACAGGTTTCGTGCAGTCAAAGTCAAAACTGCATGTGATATATTTTTAAGAGGCATTTCCAAAGTATGCCTGTTACCCATTCAGTACTCTTAAATAATGTTTATGCATCATTGTATTACTTATATATTATTTTAAAGTAATTTTCCTGATTGTTTTGTATATTAAGTATTTAAGTTATTATAAGTTATCTATTGTATTATGTTTATATTAATTGCTGAAATATTTCACATTTCATCCCCGGGCAGCATGTTCCGTTCCGGAAGTATAATGAGCTCCCCCTAGCGAGCAGTCTGTAAAAAAGGTAATTAAGCTGTTGATCGTCAAAGCATCAACACGTATGTCAAAACACTCCATCCAAAACTACGCGATGGATATTATTCTTTGCAATCTATTCAAATTTGTCAGGTTTATGTTTGTGTAAGTCTCTTGTGCACTTTTTACGTGTAAATAAAATCAATTAAAAAGAAAATTAAACGTCTACAGTCCACCATTCGAACAATGGTTTTAGATCCTTCCCTCATATATTAAAGTTATGAGGGAATCATTGTGAGGTAATGATGAAATACTTCTGAAAACCATTTTATACAAAATTGATTAGTCTGATGTATATTTTCAGTTATTAAATCTTTTGAAACGCATTTCTAATAATATAACAACATAAAAAAACATTTCATTATTTTTTATTAAATTTATAATAGATGTGGGAATGATGGATAATAAAAATACTTACTTTGATCTAGCACATGAAACCACGCGCTAGTTATTCAGGAATGTTTTTGAGCAAACAACAAGATAGCTGCTTCACTTTACTCATGTACAAACTGTCCTAAACATATATAAAGCATGTGCTGCTTTCTACTAAGTAAATAGGGGCAAATTTATAGTTATGTGAGGGAATGATGACAAATACCAGGGACATCATTTAAAGTGCCCTAATTCTTTCATTATATAAAATTTAAATATAATTAAATGGCTAAATATTTATTTAAGTATGTTCAATGGATTGAGAAAAAAATAATTAGAAACATACGTGGTGTAATGGCAGAGAAAGCATTTTCTTTCCTGCATATGTGAATGGGGACATAGCGAGGGAATGATATTTGCATTAAAAAATACATTTAATTTACCATATTTCAATTAATTTCAATAAGCAACTAATTACAGTTTATATGTATAACTGAATAATATTGATAGTTTAAATCCATTTTTCTTTTTGTAATTTTAAAATGGTGTCTTCAAGAACTCTGGGACATAAAATTGCCACTTTTTAGAGAATTACTCATACATAGGTTTTTATCTTTTTACCTACTTAAGTATTCACTTGGCCTACATTTACAAATGAATTCACCTATCAGCTTTTTAATTTTACGGAGTATTTATTAATCACATGAACAAATAATATACTTAGTAGATTACGGCAATTCAACCAAATCAATAATATGATACACTTGTAAACATAAATACATAAATACACCTAGAATTCTTATTTACATCTTTTATTTGGCTATCAACAGATCTTCAGCATTCATGTTGAGTTAAAAACTATGGAACACCTGATTTAACTGCAATATAATTTTTATGTTTATGTTCTCTAACCTACTCAATCTCGTGCTCTACTACTTCACGATTTAACTCTGAAGAATTCTCAATGTTATCTATTTATTTACTACAAGGATATAAAAATATTCGGAAACTAAATTTCTTTATGGATATGATTTATGGATACCTTGTGTGACACACAAACGTTTCCAAAAGACTCCTATCTGAAACCATGCTTTTATGCTAGCGAGAAAAAAGTTGCTGAAAACATTCCAGGAAGCTTTTAAGCTGTATGGTATTCGTTGTAATTGCTGCATTTTATCATCATCAATATAGATAAACACTTAAAGCAAAAAGATTATCGTCACAGAACATATTTCTGCCCTATCATATATATGCTGCAACATGCGCAATGATTTTGTCGACGATTTATGTAAGCGCTAACATAATTTAATTACCGTGCGTTTTCCTTCAAACTCTATTTCTGCTTTAGACGAACGCTAACGACTACAATTCACTGACACGCATTGTCTGGTAAATCCCTCCACTTTGGATGTACTTCTCCCTCATATCTTGCATTAAATCTGCTTCTTCGCCACCGTAAAATAACCCTCTTCTCCTGTAATCAAATTGGAGGTATCAGTGCAATCTCTGCACTTTTCTAACATAGCAGTATAATCACTGTGCGTTATATTCCAAATAATTCCATGAATGTGACAAAAAATATGTCTAAATAGGAAATACAAAGAGAAAGAATTTCGTCGTGTTTGATGGTATAGTTAAGAAATACTGAAAGAAATACAGAAATAATACTATATAATTTTAAGATTAATAAAGTCGAAAAGAAATAATTTATTTGATATTAGAACGTAAAGTTCAATTATACTTTTAGAAACTCGATTTCAAATATTCTTTTATTACGCAGAGTGTTGGCTGTTAGATATTTATTTTTAATCGAGATTTCTTCATCGCTACCGCATTTTTGTAATAGAGATTGCATCTTATGTAATCTGTCATTAAATAAAATAAATATTACAATTCCAAAATAGTGGTAGCAATGAAAAAACATATAATTAAAAAAATGCCGAATTGTCAAGAATGGTTACGCAATACTTTTTTCTTTCTAAATTGCATAAATAAAAGTAACTTAATTGTGGTTTTTTTATACGCCTTATGAAATTAGATGCATAAGTGTTTAAAAAATCAATTTTAAAATTAACGTCTAAGAAGTATCAAAAAATTGACTTTTATTAAAACATTTTAATGAGTTTATTTTCTCTGTATACTTTTGAAGAAAAGATTACAATTTACTTCCAGCATTTTCTTACGCAGAATAATATGTAATCTTTAAATCAAAAAGAAAAAAAATCTTTTAACAAAAAACTTTTTCTTACTCAGTAGTTAAATAAACAAAGTTACTTTTAACAGTAGAGAAAAAAGTTAATTTAGAAACGCCCGTTAAATAAGTGAGAGTTATTTTTCATCTCGGAGCTTTTTTTATTTATTCTTACATTTTTTAAGAAGTTAAATATAATGCAAAAAATGTTATAAAAACTAAAAAAAATTAAATTTAAAAAATATGTATAAAAGAAACTAATTAAAAGCATCTTGTTGTTATAGAGCTTAATAAATGCTAAAGAAAACTTATCAAGTTTTTATTTCTTAGTAATACTGTAATTTTTTTTAAGATTTAAATTAAAATAATAATCAATATTAAATTGAAACATAATATACAAAGTATAAAATACAAATCTTTTTACATTAAATAATTAATAATAATTACTGATATTTAGTAATTCCTAGTCTAACTTATTGTTCATATTTATTTCATTTATACAGAGTGTCCAAAAACTTCCCGTACTGTCGACATGTGTATTTATTATTCACAAAACAGGAAACCTTAAAATGATTACTTTTATGCTAATGATAAAAATCACTTTTATCATCACGCAGAAAAAGTTACTGAACTTAACTTATAATAAAAGTTTAAAATATCCACCCCTTTATAGAAGGCAAAGTTGAACGTGTTTGCGCATGTTTGTAGAAACGCGTTTTAACATGCTGGGACTGACTTCTTGTATTGTTTGAGTAATGGCAATTTTCAGATCATCTATTGTTTGAGGATTATTTTCATAAATTTTGTTCTTTAAATATCCCCACAGAAAAAACTCCGGGACGCTCAGATCAGGGGATCGATGCGACTAAAGATTTTTTGAGATGAGTTGATCGCCAAAAAATTATGCAAGCATATCCATGGTTTCAACACTTGTATGACATTTTACATTTTCTACAACACGGGATAACCCACCATTGGCATAGGCTTCCAGATCCCGCGTTGCAAGTTTATTCAAAAAAAAAAAAAGAAAGAAAGAAAAATTACAATATTATTTAACAATAGTTTTAACAATAAGAATTAAAAGTAATAGTACAAATAATAATAATAGTAATTATAAATATAATAATAAAAGTAATAATAGAACAGATGAGCTGAGCGCTTTACAGACGAAAATGTGTATTATTTTGAACACGAATATGATTGATTAATTACGAAAAGCAGCAGATGAATAAGACGTTCTTAAGCTCTACATTTTCTCAGGTGCATTAGTTTAATAGTTATTATCATGAGTTCAAGTGTTTTGTTGTGAGGTAACTTTTAGGTTATGTATAACCTGAGTGTATGGCTGTTCTAGGTACAAGAGTTTTCTAAGTTTTATACACTTGTATGACATGCAGAAAGGCTGGTGTAACAACTTTCATCCTTCCGCTCCTGTGCTTGTGTTACACCGAACCTGTATTACGAAATCGTCGAATGAGCCGATATATAGAACCTTTACTGGTAATTACATCATTTTGATATTTATTTCGTCAAACCTCTTTTCACAAATCATACGATTTACATGCAAAAGAAGGTTTCGATCAGTGCAATTCTCTGAATGCGTGATAATCCATTCCATCTTGAAGAATAAAATAATGCAGACTTTATTCTCGCACCAATTGAGCGCGAAAAGAACAAAACAATAAAAAACTCAAGAATTTATGCAATGATAAGCAGACAATAAAATTTATTTTTTCAAACAAATTCACGGACAATGAGTTCTTTAAGTTGGAGTACGGTAACTTTTAAGACACACGGTATAAGAACTGTACATTATACTTTTCATATTGAATGATACATAGCTTAAAATGACAATTAAAGTATTTCAAAAATTTCCTTCTTTGACACATTTTAATATTTAAAATTTCTTCAAAATGTTATGTATTCTAAAGTCTAGTAAATTATTTATTTTTCATAATTTTTATTCCCAGAAATAGTGCACCATGAAACTTTAATTCAAAAATGTTTTAAATGCATATTTTATTTTTTCATTTTTTATATATAACACTTATTTGACACACTCTCAAGTTCTTCCATCAATAATTTGTATAGGACATTACTCACTTTTCAGTCGTTCACGTATTTTTAATCTTATACTATAATACGAGCAAAAATTGTGTGTATATGTGTGTGTATGTAAATTTTATCTTAAAAACGACCCTAATGATTTTGACTAAATTTTGTATTTTACTATTTTCGGGCTCAAAAAGATCATTGGGCTAGGTCATATGTTCGAGAAAATTCGATTAGTGGTCCATTTTGGGTCATAATGGGTCAGGGTCAAGCTAATTAGACCTAAAAAACGATTCTATCGATTTTGACTAAATTTTATATCCAACCGTTTTTGAACACGAGAAAAGTATTGGGCTAGGTCGCATGTTCGAGAAATTTCGATTAGTGGGTCAACTTAAATGTATCCAAAAAAAGAACCACACGATTTTGATATAATTTTGTATTATACCGTGTCTGAGCATGAGAAGACTATTGGGCTAAGTCACATGTTAGAAAAAATTCGATTTGTGGGTCATTTTTCGGTCACTGTGTGTCAAGCAGATTGTATCTAAAAAACGGCTCAAAACATTTTGACAAAATTTTCATTATATCGTTTCAGAGCATGAGAAGAATATTGCGCGAAGTCACATGTTCGAGAAAATTTGATTAATGGGTTCTTTGGGGTAATTGTGGGTCAAGATAATTGTATCTAAAAAACGACTCAAACGATTTTGACAAAAGTTTCTATTATACCTTTTCTGGGCTTGAGAAGACCATTGGATTAAGTCGCATGATCGAGAAAATTCGGTTAGTGGGTAATTTTTGGGTCACTGTGGGTCAAGTTATTTGTATCTAAAAAACGTCTCAAACGATTTTGGCATAAATTTTTATTACATCGTTTGCTAGCACGAAAAAACTATTGGGATAGGTCATGTTCGATAAATTTAGATTAGTGGATCACTTTTGGGTTACCGTTGATCAAGTTAATTCTATTTAGAAAACGACATTAAAGGTTTTGACTAAATTTTGTATTCTATCGTTTTCGGGTTCGAGAAGTATAGGGCGCATTTTCGAGAAAATTCGGTTAGTGGTCATTTTGGGTCACTATGTCTCAGGATCAGGCCAATTGTATCGAAACAGCAAGAATAATACAATGAGAATAAAATATCGAATTGAACACATGGCTAATTTTGGTCGCGTTTAGCTCCGTCACCTCTTCTAGTAAGAATTGTTGAAGTAAAAAATGTCTGATAAAATTAATGAAGGTCAATAAGAAAGGGCAATTGTGGAGTTGAACCATATTCAACGGACAACTATACAAATATTTTAGATGGTCGGGTCATTTATGACAGAATGGACAATAATAATTTATAACAAAAAAGACAACAATAATTTATGACGTCATCCAATGTCACAGTGGAGCTTTTCCTTTTACATAGCTAATCAGTGTCCCGATTTTTCCCACAACATATAGCCGAAAGCCAACCATATACGGGTACTTTCCCACAAGCATTTGGAGTCATCCCAATGCACGGGGTCCTTTAGAAGTTCTTCTAATACTTCCAAAAAACTGCTAAATATAATTATACATAATAGAAAAATTGAAATCGTGCACTCATTTATGTTTAGAAAATTTTCATGAGAGCCAATTTTTTTAAGAGGGTTATTTTTCTCAATAAACTCACGTAAAAACATCATAAATCAAAATTTGTGTTAAGCATCTAGACAATGTCATTTTAAAAGGAATAATCATTCTTTTTCAATGCACTTCTGCATATTTCTACACGTGTCTTTTTAGAGCAGTACGATGGGTGGTGTTTAACGGGTAATAACAATTTGACTGGTTGAAAATTTCGAAAATTTAGTATTAGCTTAAAATACTCTTGGTGAACTCGAAAATCATATTTCATTAGTTAGAAATCGATATCGAAATAGTTAGAGAAATGTTGGCGTTTAAAAAATAAATCGCGACAAAATAACGAAAATTATACGCTTTTTTATCGGAACAGCAAATTAAAAAATGGTGAATTCTGTAGTTCCTCCAATTTTCATTGAACCAGCATAAATACTTTCGAAAACAATCATGAAATATTTTTCTTAAGAAATACGTAAGCTATTTTCTATTTCAGTTCTTGCTTTTCTGTGTAGTTTTAAGTAACGAAATAATTGGTTGAAAGTTTCTTATTGATTTTAATCGATGCTATTTCAGTGAAAATGCATATCTATCTCTTTAAGCCTTATACCACATACCTTCAGAGCATATTTTTTTTTTTAATTATTGAAATTTTCTCTTCATGCCAATTTTTTATGATGACATTTAAGTTCAAACTTTGAAAAATACGTAACTATTTTAGAAATTACACAGAAATATTTTTTAAGCGAAAAGTAGTCAAAATTATGTGGAAAATTTGACATTCTCGAAAATACTCAAAAACAAACCAATGTATTGACAGTTGCGAATAATGGGGATAACTTTCTCTAGGACATAGACTATTCGTATTATAATAGCATGTATATCTCACATGCTGTGGCAATTGAAGTTAAGGTGATTACTCACTAACTATTTCAATAAATATATATATCTGACTCGCATCATAAATTAGGTAAATATTAAGTTTCTATTTCTTTCATCAAACAATCCACTACTCCTTTTTCCTTCTACGTATTCGAACTACAAACCTATTTAAATTCCACCTGTACACTGGAGGGTTGCCGTTACAGACTGGAGCGTTTATGGCACATTGGGCGAAAGCATTTGAAAGGTCACCACAGAGTATCCCCCAGTGAACAAGGTGAACGACAGTAACATACAGAAAAAAAAAGAAATACATATACACAAATACAGTAATATAAAAATAGAATTATATAAACAAAATTAAATAATAGTTACAAGCCTTTTGGGAAAATGTACATGACGACCACCACGCGTGACATAGTTAAGTGAATTGCTCTCATCTTTTATAGTAGAAATTGGAAGTTGAACAGAGTCAGGAATTTTATTATCATATGATTCGGATAACAGATAAGCAAGCTTAACACGGTCGATTGACACTCGCAATTTTTGTTCCTTAATCATTAGGGTAATGCTTTTATTATTGCGAGAAATAACAGGATGTGGACCAGTGTAGGGCTGAGATAATGGCGGCTGCACTCTGTCAACTTGTGAAAAGATGTGCGAGCAAGTTTGTAAAGATGGGTTAATATAATACTTGTTAGTGCAATGAGCAGATGCTGCTACTGGATTTAAAAGTCGCATATTGTTCCGAAGATTCGTAATGAAATCATCAGTACAAGGTGGGATCACTGATGTAGATAACATGTCACTAGGAAGTCGTAAAGTTTTGCCATACACTAGTTCAGCACAAGAAGCATGCAGGTCTTCTTTAACGGCTGTTCTGATATCTAGGATAACTACAGGAAGTATCTCGTACCATCTATTATTCTCGTGAGCTTTCAGAGACGATTTAAGATGTCTGTGAAACCGTTCTATATTTCCATTGGAAATTGGATGGTATGCCGTTTTACGTATTTTATTCGTGCCCAACATGTGGGTAAATTCGGCTTATGTAGCCGATCGCATTTGGGGACCTTGGTCTGATGTGATGACTGAAGAACAACCAAAGCGGGAGATCCATGTATTGGATATTGCACTGCATACAGTCGTTGCTAGCGTATCTTTCATAGAAATGGCCTCTGGCCATCTAGAAAAACGATCGATGATCGTTAAAAGATGAGTATAGCCATCAGATGGAGCTAAAGGGCCTACGAGATCTACACTGCTGGTTATCCAAAATACAACATCATGAAGGGATAAACCAAGCAGCGTAAAATTTACACCATATATACACCTCGTAGGATATGCAAATGATTACAAATTCAGAGCTCGCGCACATCGTAGGCGTCTGCAGCGCCCCTTACAATCTGTATATAAAGGGAAGAAATATTGTCGTTTTGAAGATCGTGAATGGTTTTCTCGTGCGATTTTTTGTGTGTCCAGTTACATCCTTCCACTGGAAGGGATATTGTACGCATGACACTGATGGAAAGCATTGCTACATCCGCAACCATAACACAACGAATGTCGTCTGTAACACAACCATGGGCGTCACCACGAACTGTTCGAAGTCGTTTGCAGTACAGTGGATTGTCCGCTAGGTGTCCATTGCTTCGCATACATTTGGCAATAAAACACAGGCGTTTGTGTTTACAATGGTCCGCTGAACGGCAGAGATGGACATCCGAATGGCATAGCATTGTGTTTTCGGATGAATCACGCTTCTACCTACTGTATCACGATGGCCGAATTTGAGTTTGGAGACACCATGGGGAGAGGCTGCTCAACTGCTGTATTATGCATGATCACACTGGTCCTGCACCCGGTGTGATGGTGTTAGGTAGTATCGGATTCAACTCCCGCACCCCCTAGCACGCATGGACGGTAAACTTACCAGCCAGCGCTATATCTCTGTGGTTTTGCAGCCTGTTCTTCGCCCTTACCTTCAGGGCTTGCCTGCAGCCACATTTCAACAGGATAATGCACGACCACATGTTGCACGCAATGTTCAAGCTTTCTTCTTAGCTCGCCATATCCCATTCTTACCATGGCCTGCCTGTTCTTTAGATCTATCAACCACCGACAATGTCTGGTCAATGATTGCAGAACGCCTATCCCGGAATATCGCACCCGCGAGCACACATTATGAACTTTGGCTACGTGTGGAAGCAGCGTGGGATGCCATTCCCCAATAACACATCCAAAGCCTCTTTCACGCTATGCCGCAGCGTGAAGCAGCGGTTATTGGCAGACAGGGAAGTAACAGTTTTTACTGATTTTCCCGTCTACCTCACTTCAAAGAAGGTTGTTTTTGGAATCAGTTAACAGTGATACTTTGTGTAATCTCTGAAATAAATTTGGCTTTGATATTTCTTGTCTTTCTTGGTGTTGCATTTTAGATGGCCAGCAGCGTATATGTATTTGATCGAAGCATGCATCCGGATAAGCAAATGTACCCAAAGGTGCTTTAGTGTGCCTCTGAATTTTAGAGCGCTGGCATGGTTCACAACATCGAACCCATATTTTAATTTGATGCTTCTTGCCTGACCATACATATCTGGCGCATATGAGTTTAGTAGTAGCAGCTGTACCAGGATGGGAAAGTTTGTGCAGATGATCAAAAATAAGCTTGCGAAAGGAGTTTGGAACAATTGGACGAGGATTTCCAGTTGAGAAGTCACATAGCAAATTACAGTCAAACATTTGACAAGGTGTTAGTTTAAATTTAAGAGACGAGGTGTTACTTTCAGAAAGTTATTGAATTTCAGGATCCTTTTTCTGTGCATCTGCAAAGTCATGAAAATTTAATGCTGGAGATTCTGTAATTGAATCGATTTCAATACGCGAAAGTGCATCAGCAACAATATTTTAAGAGCATTTCACTTGCCAAATATCAGTCGAATACTGTGAAATTAAATCTAGATGGCGTAATTGCCGCGGGGAGCATTTATTTGGACAAAGACATAAATTAGGAAAATTATTGGAGATAAATTGGAATAAATTATTGGAGAAAGGCATAAATTAGTGACTTTTGATCAGTGTATATGTGAAAATGCATCGAAGGCTGCAGCAGCTTGATCATTCCATTCAAGGTGTTCAGTTAGTTTGTGAATACGGGAAGGATGTTTTTTCATATTTTTATGCGCTTCTAATAATTGAACTATGCGGGAAAGTATATTGGCAGCGTTCGGAATGAAACATCTGTAAAAATTGAACATTCCTAAAAATCGACGTAAATGGGTTAAAGTGGTTGGTTGAGGAAATTTTATTATACACTACACCTAACCATAAGCCAAAAGCGGGTTCCCAGGGTGGGTGCTTACTTACTTACTTACTCTACTTTAGCAGGAAGAGGTGAATTTCCCTTTTCGGAAAGATAAAATCCCAAAAAATCAATTGTAGTTTTTCCAAATACGCATTTGAAACATTAATACAAAGTCCATATTCTTGTAATTTTTTAAATAAAAGTTTTAAATGTTCCAAATGTTCATCAGGGTTTTTAGATGCAATAAGAATATTGTCAATAAAGGCATAAACACCTGGTAAATTACGGGTGATTTCATCTATAAAACGTTGGAAAGTCGCAGATGCGTTGCACAATCCAAATTGCATTCGTGTACTTTCATATAATCCAAAGAGTGTACATATAGCAATTTTATTAATATCGTGTGGGTTGTTCGGGATTTGATGCTATGTCTTTATAAGGTCAACCTGACTGAAAATTTTTTAACCATGTAATGAACTGGTAAAATCTGCTATACGGGGATTGAGTATTAGGGATTTAAGGGATTGGGTATTTATCTTTAATTGTTTGCGAATTAAGAGCCCTCTAGTCACCAACAGGTCGCCACTCCAACGTACCCTTTTTGGGTACGATATGGAGAGGAGATGCATAGTTAATACTAGAAGGTCTCAGATGTCCTAATTGCATCATGTTTTGAAATTCTTGTTTTTCAATTTGTAAACGATCGGGAGCTAACCTTCGCGGTTTTGCGACTACAGGAGTACCTTTTCTTATTATATGAGGTACCGTATTATGTTTAATGGGTATAGTGGGATCGGGCAATTTCGTGATGGAAGGAAATTGTTGTAGGAGTTTATAATAAATAGTGGAAATTTAGTTTTCATGTCCAGAAGACATTTATTACGATGATCAGGCACCAATTCAAAATAATGGAGAAAATCAGCTCCAAAAATGGGTGTGCTGACATTGGCAATCAGAAAAGTCCATGTAAATTGTCTCCTTAATTTAAAGCCCAATGTGAGTGTTTTTTATCCATAAACGTTAATTGTTGATGAATTTGCTGCAAAGAGCTTTTGTTGGGAGGGATTTCTCTTTTGAAAATTATTAGCACATAATAATGACACGTCTGACCCACTGTCGACCAAGAAGGAAACGTTTGTCTTCTGATCTCTAATAAATAGGCGACGTGATTCTTGGGGCAAAGAATAAGTCGCCTCTATTCTTTACTGTCTGCATTTTCCGTCCATGAACAAGGTTTAACACCTTTTTCTTCCTTACACTTATTTCCAAAACGACGATGAAACCAACACACAGAAGAGTCGCGCTTATTAGAATTGCTTCTGTTACGGGGATTTTTATATCCGTGGAATAGGAATCGACCTCGAGAATTTGAAAGCTGATCAATTCTTTTATTTAATTTTTCAGTTTCGTGAAACAATTTACTTTCTAGTGACTGGTCATTTATTTTGGAAACTGTTAAATTTTCAACAGGTGATGGGGTAACTCTTTTATTATAACTCTAATATTAACCTTAATAAATAACTCTACTATTACTCTTTCTTTTAACTCTAATATTAAATTTTATCAGAAATTCCAGCTGCTTTATCTAAAGAAAGATTTGAAACAGCGGCTAAAATTGACTGTACTGAAGATGGTAAACGTTGAAGAAATAATTCCATCATTAAATTTTCGGGAACGCTAAGAGATTCGGTGCGACGTTTCATATCGCGCAATAATTCGAAGGGTTTGTGGCCTCCTAATTTCTCTCCAGATAAAAGTTTACAAATTTCCTGCTGAGAAGATTCACCTGAACGATTAATTAATTCAGTTTTCAATTTAGTATAAAGATCAGTAACATCAGGTTTTATAATAACATCGCGAACTAATGATGCAATGTCGGGCGAGAGATGGGATACTAAATAATTATATTTAGTAACCTATTCAGTAATTGGTTTTGAGGTGGAGAGAGCAAATGTGCTTTCGCACATTATAAACCATAAAGCAGGGTCAGATCTGTTATATACATGAATTTGTACGTCGTTTACTTCCGAAATTGTATGTTTATGCCTCCCAACAAAATACAAATAAAAATTTCAAAATTGAATCAAGTATAAAAAATATAATTCACAATTAATAAAAATAAAGCATGTTCACATAAAATTTTAAGGGCATAGGATAAAGAAAAAAGCTGAAAATGAAAATCGAGAACAGAATTAAAAAGAATTAGAATTTTTTTTTTTAAACTTATCTGGACATCGTTAATCCTAAGATGAAGTTGCATAATTCTCCACAATATGCAGATATAGGCACAGATGCAGCATTCAGCATTTAGCTGATTACTCCACGATTTATTTTTAATTCATAGAATATAAACACATTACGAATCACCTTGGTTTCTTTTTCGAAGGCGCGAAAATTGTAGTAAATTCTCTATAGAAAATCAGAAAATAAATATGCGTGCAAACATCGGGTCACCATTAAGGTGATTACTCAGTAACTATTTCAATATATATATATATATATATATATATATATATATATATATATATATCTGACTCGCATCATAAATTAGGTAAATATTAAGTTTTTATTTCTTTTATCAAACAATTCACTACTCGTTTTTCATTCTGCGTATTCGAACTACAAACCTATTTCAATTCCACCTGTACACTGGAGGGTTGCCGTTACAGACTGGTGCGTTTATCGCCCGTTGGCGAAAGCATTTGAAAGGTCACCACAAAGTACTGATGTAATGAAAAAATTACAAAATTCGTTACAAGTTTGTCACATATACCACTGTAAATATAAAACTAATTATATATTATCACGAGTGTACTTTATTCCCACAATAAACATTTGTAAAATACTACACAGAATTTCAAAGTATTCACATTTTTTTCCTATAGGATGTTTTGCGTATAGTAAAAATTTGAAAAATTTGTAATTAGAAAAACTAGTAATAACTTTTAAACATAATTCAAAAGCTGTAATAGCTATAACTTTAAACGACTGTAACTCTGATTCTGATTAAGATACAACAAAATTTAAGCATAATTCGACAGTTAAAAAATTCAATTTTAATAAATGTAAAAATGAAAATCGATATTTCAATCGAAAATGACGTTTCTAAGGTGTATGGATGCCTTAAAGCAAAAGTACATCCGTAAGTAATGATGGTGTGATATAGAAGGCGGCACGAATTAAAATCTATTTTGTATTTTTCGCATGTTTATTAACTTCTAACAAGCGCACAATTTCATTTTTTACAAATTCGAATAGGAAAAAAGTCCTTTTAAATGCTATTTCTCTGATCACTATCTCAATTTACAAATTTTCAGGGGTTCATGAAATATTTCCAATTATGAATGATTTTTCAAAAGTCTTTCAAGATCTCGTGCAGCCTGATTAAGGATGTTTAATCCATTTTATATTAAAACAATATAAAAAGTTCAACATTTGTTTCCATCCGGCTAAACTTTTGTAACGAAGTTTAAACTTCTGCAATAAAAAATTAAAATAATAAATAAATTTTTGCAGGTATGCGCTTAAACAGGGAAATAATAAGAATAAAAAAGGCTCTTGTGAAAAGTAAAATCTTCGTGTCGATTTCTTCGGATATTACAATCACATGGTACTATGCTAATACAAATGTATCTTTTAAAATGAATTTCAGAAATACATAATTATAATTTTCATGTAAAAATGCTTTATGGTGTTATTAGTGAGCATTTCTAAAAAATAAAATACATATTAAATATAAAAATATGTATCTTTTTTCAATTAAATATGGTTTCTATTTCCGTTCTGTATACTCAGCTGTATATTCCATACCCGTGAAACTCGAGCTAGAACTCCCGTTTTTAACTTTATGTACTGAACCAGCTTTTGAACCTAAAAAAAACTATGTTTGTTTGATAAATTTGTATTAGTTACAAAATTATCTATTACACTTCGATTGCTTTTAATGCACTCATGTTTTTTGAAAAATGCAACACCATGAAGTGATCGTCAGAATTAAAATAAATTTAATACACAAACGACCTGTACACCAGTTCCTGTACTCTCGTACTCTGTACTAAACGACGCGTACTAAACTTTCTGTACTCTCGACTGATACAAACAAATGATTACATTTTCAAAGGAAAAAAGCAATATTAAAGGTCCGAAATCAGAACTTGTTATAGCAGTCATGCGCTGCAATAAGTGCTTATATACGACGTAGCATGAAGTCCAACAGATTTTGAATGTATGCCAGGGGAAGAGCATTCGATAGTATCTGTATGCGTACCGAAAGTTCTTCTGTAGTAGCTGTAGGACGAGGATCACGAGCGAGATGCCGATCAACGAAATCCCACACATTTCAATAGGCGACATATCCGGCGAATACGCAGGCCACGGAAGAAGATTTATGTATTCTGCTGATAAGAAGTCTTGAACATTCCTTGTGGAACATGAGGCGGGCATTATCCTGTTCAAAGATAGCTCCAGCAATGCCTTAAAGGAAAGGAACGACTTCGGGCTCCAGCAGCTCACTGATGTATCTGATGATATACATATTACCCACAACTCGTAGTAGCTGCGATCGTTCATGATGTGCAATCACACCCCAGTCAATAACTCTGGGTGTTCGTCTACTGTGACATTCGATAATGCATCCCGGAAGATAACGTTCACAATATAGCGTCTAACACGAATGCGGTCACCATGGTACTATGAATTAAAGCAGGAATCGTCACAAAAAACGATTTGTTGCCAATTTGAATGTCAGTCTCTATGTTCATGAGCACATTGCAGCCGCAGGCGTCGATGGTTTTGCGTGAGGGGGATCCTCTATAAAAGAGTTCTTGTACGCAGTCCACGGTGCAGCAGACGTTGACGAATTGACGAAGCAGACAGTGATACATCTGTAGCAGTTGCCCAATGTGCTGCCAACTGCCTAGATGAAGCTATAGGGCTCGTCAGAGCCATGCGATCCACGTGTCTATCAGCGCGCGTTGACGTCACCGTTCGGGGTCCACTCTCAAATGTCGCCCTCTTTCGTCGAAGAGGTTATAGTTATATCTCACCTAAACTTTAGCACTAGCAGATACCCATAGACAAATTTCAGCGTCCCGCTACAGCCCTCTATTTATACCGTTTCAGCAGCTATCCAGAGTGTGCTGCTCAGCAGCACCCCAGGTGA
This sequence comes from Maratus speciosus, assembly GCA_963932465.1. Taxonomy (NCBI): domain Eukaryota; kingdom Metazoa; phylum Arthropoda; class Arachnida; order Araneae; family Salticidae; genus Maratus; species Maratus speciosus. The sequence goes on from OZ010792.1 coordinate 178,799,655, forward strand.
AACTGCTCAGTCATACGAGGTAACTCTGAAATTGGAATCAATTGCATATTACAACATACATTGCATTCTCTGGAAATTTCAGCTCCACTGCGTCATTCCTTCATGGTGTTAGAATTTTCACTAGCATGGTTGTATAAGAATAAGAGTAAAGCATTTTTTCTTTAGATTATTCTTTTTTCGAGATTTCTTATTTATTTTCTAGTGTTAATGTAAAACTTTCAAATTAAATACAAATGTAAACTTAAAGAAAAGTATACATTAATACGCATACGATAAAAAAAATATCAATAAGCAATGTTGTTTTTATTGTACTGATTACTGTCAGATATTAATACTGAACTAACACCGAAGTTATTTAAAGAGTAAAATTGTAATTTTCTAGAATATTTTAATATAAATCTAAAGCGTTTATTCTTATATGCGTTATAGCCTTCTAAGGATTAGTTTCTAAATTTACTGTGGTAGCATGTACTACAAGATTTTAAAAACTTTTTCACAGATATTTTTTGTAAAGAATTCTTCAAACTTCAACCTGACACATCATGTTTTGACTGCAGTGGAATACGTTATATATTTACGTATTCCCGAACTTAATATATAATGTGTTCTTTTCAATTGACGGAATACTGTTTTAACAAACTGGGTTTTGTAATCACACATGTCGATAATGAAATTGCTAGACGAAAAAGTTATAAATTTGCGTAGTTGTTTGCAAATCCACAATACCAAAAAAAAGTTATTTTCTACGAATTTCACTGAGTGAATAAAATGATTATTCAAGATAATTTTATTTTTGTCTATTCATAGTTTAAAATTTAATTGCTGCTGCGATACGAAGGAGATCCAAATAAGTTTACATTGATATTTTACTTAACCCTTTAAGCAACTGGCCTATTTTTTACTTTATGTTTAATGATTCATAAAATAATATTTATGAAAACTATTTGTATGGGGATTCGTTTGGGATTATCTTGCATTTTTAATTATCTTTTGCACTGCAAAAAAATATAATTAACATCAGCTTTGTATAAAACCCGCCCTTGATTTCAAAGATTACGTGACGGAAAACCCGGATAGGATGCTTAAAGGATTAAATTCTGGATTCTGGCGTAATAACTGATGCTACGGTTTTTTAAATATGAGTACTTTCCCTTTACTTTTATATCCGTTGAACATGATATTTCACGATACTTTTAGAATTTAAATAAAACAACTCATAAAGCCACATATTTATTTTGTCAAAATACTTAGTTTGTAAATTATTTCTATTTTCAGTGCTGGATTATTATTAACCTTTTATTATTAATGTTATACTCTTGCATTTAGATTCCCAAAAACTATCATATGCATGCTATTAAAAAGACAGTAACACATTTCACCAGTAAAATATACCTGAAATGTTTTTCCCTCAGTTTGAGATATTTCAATTACGCATCCCACAATTTCTAGCTTTTTTCTATTTAGAATAATCGCCATTAAACTATTTTGTAATTCATATGAGAAAAATCATCAGATATGGGGCATTCTCACAGTCTTTTGACTTTTGGGGGGAAAATCTGGCGAAATTAAACTTGCTAAAATAACATTTTAATCTGATAGACGAATGCCATAATGATTCAAAATAAAGAAAAAATGGTCAGCAGCGAAAATTTTTTTATTTAATTGAGGTTTAAGTTAAACTTGCGACTTTAATTTTCCTTACCATTTTACCACTAAAACTTTTTATTTTCTTCTAAATTTTTACTTAAGGTAAAGCGAGGAGATTCTGCGCACATTTCAAAAGAATAGTAATAAAAAAATCTAAATATTAATATTTTGCTAAACTATGCATGAATAATTTTGACTTTATTTGTTTTTTATGCATTTCCATTGTTATTTTGTTGTTACACTGTAATTTAATAGAACAACTGTACTAAAACCAAGAAAATTATTTTGCGCAGTCTCTCCTTACAGGGTAGGAGAGAACGCGCACATGGGTAAGAGAGATTGCGCACATAGGTAGAAGAGATTGTTATTAATAGTAACTACAATTAAATTGTTAACAATAATAATTACACTTAATCGACATTGTTGAAAGGTTTTTGTGAGTAAATATTGTTGTGTCAGGAGTGAATATTTCAACCAAATGTTTAAATAATAAATAATAGAAAGAATTTTAACAACAGTTAAAAATTTTATTTTAAGAAGATTAAAATATCAGAAAAAGCAAGCCCTATTAAGATTACAAAATAACATTAATCTAGTTGATAACATGTTCAACTTGAAAATTACTTCATTTCCATTTCCACAGTTTCATTGTATTTTGTTTGCTAACCGAAGTTGTTGTCGTCCACAATCGATGCACATATTGTTGTAAATCGTGCATCTTTCGTGCAATCACCTGCAACAAGCAATACATTGAATCCAGTCAGTTGTCGAAGTTGTCTCCTGGTACAGTTACAGACATTTAGTGCACTCATCCTCATTGACCTTCGGTTTTTTTCTTTGAGGTTTTTTATCTCACTTTTTGTGGAAGCACCTTATCTTCAGCTGTTTTTTTTTTTTTTTTTTTTTTTTTTTTTTTGTAGCGGCATCCTTCTTAAGTCTTTTTCATGTATATTTTGTGGATTAGTAACATTAGTTGCACTCTGTTTCATTTTTATTTCGATGGCATTACACTACTTGGAATGGGTGAAAGCTTTTCCAAAACATTGTATTAGAAAATTTATTTTAGTTAACAAAATTAATTTATTAGCAAATTAATTGCTCATAAATTAGAAAAAAATATATAAATATTTAATTAAATTATTAACAAATATATTATTAATTTATTAACAAAAATAATTGCATAAAATTTATTTAATATCAACTATATTATTAATTTATTAATAAAATTTTTATCTGCAAAAGTATTTTTTTGCAAATAAATTTGTTGCCAAATTTAGTTTTGATAATTATGTGTTTTTCCGAAATTATTTCAAAATCGATTCATTCATATGTTTTACACGTAATTTGCAATTCATGCAAAATTATCAATAAGCTGTGTAATTTCTCCTAGCACTTAAACTTATTGGAAAATGCGCCATCTCTCCTAAGTAGCAGATGCGCAAACTCTCCTTTTTTGGTAGGAGAGATTGCGAGGCCTTTTTTTTAAATACGGCCATTTCTAAAATGAATTTCTGGTGTTCGCATACTTAGTCCAGGTTAGTAGTTTATAAGAAATTTTTTAAGTTCAAAATATTTTGTATTATTGACGCTCTGTGAAAATTCTGCCGAACAGTTATAAAAATTCAAGTACTTACTTTGGAAAAAAAATAGCACTACTTTATCCAAGGTGCTTGAAACAATCAATATGCACATTCATATAGACACTGCACTAATGCTGCTGTACAACTACCTGGAGTCGCTGGGCGCGCACTCTACTCCTTCCCGTCGAGTCTCTTTGTGCGCAATCTCTCCTACCGCGCGAACTCTCCTCGCTTTACTATATAATGAATTTGCATAGTACCCACAGGACATTCAAATAAGAAATAATGACAATGTAGTATTTTTAGTACAAAATTTTAATATAACATTGTCTTAAAGAGGTGTTAAGGAAGGGAAGGTAATGTAAAAAAGGGGGATGGTACAGGAAAAAGCGGATGAAATGGAAAAAATGGGACGGTAAGGATGGAACCGCAAGGAAAATTACCACCTATTTTAGGCAGATCATCTTAAGACTAAGTGGTAGCCAAAATGTTCATTGATTTTTAGAAACAGTTATTTACATTGGATTAAATAAAAAAAATTAATTTACCTCGAAAAGTGCAGGAATAAACCTTGGGGACGGTGAGACTATTAATAAAGCCACGATGCTTGAAATTGATATTTAAATGCTGATTTAAATTCTACAGTAAATTTACTGCCGAAGAATTTTAGACATTATTTCTTTAGCATACTTCTGCATGAGAAAAAACTTGAAAAAAGTCTGTGACTCCATCTGAAGTGATTTTCTGTATAATTTTAGAAGAGGCATGGTAAAAAATCTTAAACCTAGGGACAGAGTTTAAAAAATATTAACAACCCTAAAAATGTGTGCTGGCTAATTTTTATTTTAATGCTTATTTATATAAAACAATAGTTCCAGTTTCAGAAAAAAATTATATCGAATTATTTTTACTGAAGCAATTGTATCCAGACAGCTCCAAACTTAAAAATCAGCATCAGGGACACGGGACGTTACAGGAGTTTTCCAGGTGTTTGGACCCCCAACATCGTCCAAAACTTACTTATCTCGTCAATACATTTGTGCAATCATGCAATGGGATGTTCCCAAGTATGTGAAATAAAAAAACACAAAAAAGTGTATTAAAATAAAAATTATTATTCAGGGACACGAAAGTCAAAAGATTGTGAGAATGCCCCATATACTAAAAAGAAATCAAAATGAAAATATGAAAAAAGGTAATTCAGAAAGGACATTCTCGAAAAAATCATGAAAATTCATTCGCATATTTATTCTGCGCCGATTTATAAATCATATTATGATTTGTCTCTAACATGATAAATCATACGTTGCTGGCAGTTTTTGTATGTTATCTCGTGACAAGTCACGAAAACATCTTAAAAGATGTCGACTATTTCGTTATCTTGTTAAATAATTGATTATGCTTTTCTAATGCAAAAAATAATGATAATGGATTTTATATATCACGCTATTAGCCTTTAGCAATACACTGTACAATAAAAATTGACAAAATTAATGTTGACAGTATAAAAGTACACAATTTTTAATGAATTCGATGTGCCGAACATTAATATGGCCATAAAAAGCTCAATTGGCCTTTTTTGGAACAGACAGCTACAGGTATACAATTAATACCTGTATTGCCTTTTAAATTGCGTGCAATAGATCATGGTTCTTTGTAGAAAAATGGAACAAAAAACAATAAATGTAAATGATCTCGTCAAGCAAAATAATTTCAAACATGATACACTTAAAATTAATTAATGTAATACTTTTTTGCATGTCTGTTAAATTTAGCATTTTCAGACATGTACAGTTCTGATAAAAAAAAAAAAAAGTGTGCTGAAAAATATCGCATAAAAAAGGCACCATTCTGCTGGAAATAATATAAAATAGTAATTGCTATATGCTTAGGGGTTTCTTTACATAGAAAAAATCTAACATATTAAAATATTATTTGATATAATTGTATAATTATCGTATCACGCAACTGTATAATTGTATAATTATTTGTTTTTAATTATTTGTAGCGCATTTCCAAAAAAGTTTGTGAAGTTTTTAAAGGTGTGATAACACTTCAATATGCGTTTGACTGCCCTGCCCTGATACACAAACAACCCTAGTTTTTCAAAGTATAATATTTAACTTTTTTAGAATCTAACAAATTTCATTAAAATAATTAGTGAAAGTAAATTTAACTTTTATTAATTAATCAGATTATTTACTAAATTCCCTGTGCTATTTTGTTAGTTTATTTATTAATTTTTCCAATATAATTCATGCTCTCTTAATTGTGTGAAAGTAAAAATAAAGCAATGTAATCCTCATTAATTTAAAACACTCCATATATTTTAAACGCATTTTTAAGAATGATAAAATTTACGATATTGGAATAATATTTAATTAAAGCGAATACTTTCAAATCTATAACATAAACCAATTTTCGATTATTTCTCTTATTTTCTGCATTTATTACATTAAAGTAATCATAAATGAATATTCCTAGAAACCTCATTTGACTTTACCAAAGTTTTCCGAATATTAAAAGATATCGATTTTCTAAATTTCACTTTAAACTATGTTACTTAGAAGCATTCTTAAAGCAATTAACATAATATTTTGAATTGCGATCTTGAATTATGATCTGTCTATAAACTTAATTGAATTAGTATATCTTAAATGTCTGTAAATCTTCTATAGAATAATTTTATTTTCTGAATAAACAAATTTAATTTAATCAATATCGGCTTCTTTAAATTCCTTTTGAATATTTCCTAGTGGGAAATTTCGAAATGCAATGAGATTGTTATAGCTTTTATTTAAATCATTCAAGATCGTGCGATGAAAATACATTTTAATGATTTCCTTTGATGTATTACGTCGATTTAAATGGAGTTGATATCCTTCATTTGACGGAAATTAACGAAAACATCAATTTTCCAAATTTTTACTTAAAATAAATTTTAAAATATTAAGTATATACTGCATAGGTTATGTAAAGACCCGATGATTATAATTAAGTAAAAATTCAATGAGTTGGAATTTTAAATCCGTTTTTTAAACTCCTCTGGTGAAAGTTTTTTTTTTTTCAAATAGTTCTGAATTTGGTCAAATTGGGTTTTAAAGTTCAGCATACGTTTAAATTATCAATAAGTTTGTTATACGACGGGGTGCTCATAAGTTCTGGGCTTTGACTAGATAGAAGATAGCTAGAAATAAGAAATTAAACATTTATTCAACATATTCTCCTATGAGACTGATGCACTTATTACATTGCTGTTGCAGATTTTTTAGCCCTCTCAAATAAAAATCCTTTGATTTGTCCCGAAACCAGCTCTCAGCAGTCCCTTTGACATCTTTAATATAAAAAAAAATGATGACCCTTATGGATTTTATTCAAGTTTGGATAAAGGTAATTGTCTGAGTGGCTAGATCTGGTGATTAGGGAGTATGATTGACAGTTGGAAACACATTTTTCTAACCTTGGTAGCCACAACGTTAGTCATAGGCGCAGGAGCATTGTCATCCAACCAAAAAAGATCCCTTTGGTCGACTTCCCTCGGCGTTTATTGTTAATTCCCTCCTTCAACTTTTTAGCAGGTTTGCATAATATTGTGCGGTTATATTATACCCCTGGGCTCGGAGTTTGCTAACAGAAGACTATGTTTGTCCCAGAAAACTGACTCCATGACCTTTTTGGCCGATTTCTGAGTGAAAATATCCTTCTTGCGGAGAACGCTGTGGGGCCATTCTTTTTACTGTTCCTTAGTTTTCTGATCATAGGTATAAATTCAGGTTTCATCCTCAGTCACTAATCTAGTCAAAAAGCCTTGCTCAGTTTCAAAAAGGGCCAAAAAGGCTTTGGATATCTGAACTCGCTCCCTCCACTGATCACTGTTCAAACATTTGGTCAGCCACTTAGCTGAAAGATTGCGCATATCTAGGATCGTAGTAATAATATACCCTACACGCTGAAGGATATGTCCAGTATCTAGGATACCTTTTGGAGAATATTCGTAAATCCTCAACAATTAACTCATGGAGAGCATTGTTCATGTTGCAGTGTGAGTTGTGGTATAAGGGTACTCACTAAGGGGTTCATTTTCAACATAGAAATGGGAACTCTTGAAACGAGATATCCAAGTTTTCACATTGATGTAGGAAATGCACTTCTATAGCATTGTTCGTGACATCTCAGTGTCAATGTGCTGCTGACTTTAACTGTAGAAAGAAAACTTTCATGATGCCTCGTAATTCCAAAGACGTGAAATTTTCATATGCCTTTACCATCTCAGTTTTCACCTCCAACAGAAATAATTATAATAGTCAGAAACACCTAATATTTTCAGAGTTACATACAAATATTTTATATTTTCAAATAAGAATAAAAGTGTTTTTATATGTCAAATATAACTACTCTAACCAGAAACTTATCAGCACTACGAAGGCGATCTTCGTGGAGTCGAGGTAGCATCTTCATTCTCAGGACGGAAGGCTACGGTACTCTTCTATCTTGTGACTTCTTTTTCTTTCATTACTTTAATATTTTTAAACACATTACAACTTTTCACAGAATCAGGAATTTTTTGCAGTTTTGTTTTTAATTTACATTGTTTCTGAAAATTTTAAAATAATATTTCTGTTGACAAAATTCCAAACTAAATTATGTGTAGATATCCCACTTTTTAAAACTTACTATTATTGTCGCCATATATACATATATATAATGAGGCATTTTAATAAAGAATGATCATATTGGCATACTTTATGGCATACAAATTTACTTTTTTGTTCGATTGTTATCTTAATGTAGAATGCATATGCGGTAATTGTTTTGTTCATTTATTTCCAGAAGTACGTCTGTGGCAGCTATGAAAGTTCAGATACTTTCAGTATCGCCTACGTGAACGATGGAAGCAACACGCAATGAGCAAGTATGCTCTTTCCTGCTGGAAATTTTGCTTTCGCCAGAAGAAATCGTCAGTCAAAGAGTTTGCTATAGGAGATTTATGGAGAGTCTGTTCTTCCCTGTAACAGAGTTAGCTGATGTTTTGAGATATTTAAGAAAGGGAGATATAAACAACTTCAAAGGAAAATGGACATGGAGTTACTGCACCTGAGATTACAGAAGTCAACATAATACCGTCACTATTATTGTCAGAGATGATCTTTAAGTATGAAAACTGTGAAAAATATTGCAGTTATAATTGCGTTCCATCCACAAGTTGGTAACAGAAAAGTGAAAGTGAAAGTGCTTGTGCGTCTTTATTGCCGAGACTCTTCATATACGAACAACAGGACGTTTGCGCGGCGGTTGTTTGAAATTGAAGGTGATATTACATTAAGATGAGATGAATTCCTTAATGTAATAATATGCTTCAGCTGACGATTACAATTTCCCGCAGGCGAGAGCATGCTGGCTCATTAGTGCTGCCTCCATTGTTCCCGTAAGCGATACTGAAAGCAACTGAACTTTTATGGCTGCCACTGAAGTACTACTGGAAATAAATGAACAAAACAATTACCCCATATTCATTAAACATTAAGCTAACAATGGAATATAAAAGTAAATTTCTGTGCAATAAAGTGCAGGGTTATTACAAATGAATCATCCGGCTTTGATACGTTAATACATGCGAACTAGGAAACGTACATGTTTCCATGACATTCGAGCGAGGGGGCGTTAACTACAGTTTCGGGCTGCGTATGTGTGATGCGCGTGTAGTTGACATGGTTGCTGCGCGAACATCATATTCAAAATGGCGACTGGACAGCAGACATTTTCCACAAAGTTGGCTGTGGAATGGAAAGTTCGCGGCTAGCGCGATTCGTTGATTTTTAGGGACTACGGATGAAACCCTCTCTATCTAAGTTCACTGTTTCTTCAGTAACACTTGGTCGGCCGGAACTTTTTCCTTTACATAAACAACCGATTTCTTTGAACTGTTGATACCAGCGCAGAATGCTTTGTTGGGTTGGCGGTGTGCATTTGTATGCCTTCCGGAATGCTCTCTAAACGGCTATAAGCGATTCATACTTGGAAAATTCTAGTGAATTTTGAAAATGACGCTCGGGCAGCAACCATGGCAACCACATGCGCATGACACATACGCAGCGCGAAACTGTAGTTAACGCCCTCTCGTTTGAGTTGTCATGGACACATATGTTTCCTAGTTCGCAAATAGAAACATATCAAAATCTGATGATTCATTTGTAATAACCTGTATATTAGTAAAAAAAAAATAGGATCATTCTTTATTAACCAACGTATGCAGTGTGATTCATAAATATCGAAACAATAGGCTATCTCCTTAAATATTGCCCCTAGGTACATAATTCTAATTGCAAAGTTTCATAAAAGGGTGCAAAATTTTATGGAATAAGTTGCAAATCCATGCGAGGACAATTTGAGAAAATGCAAAAAAAAAATAAATTTTTATACGGCCCCCGTATGATAAAATTTCCAATTAGGAATTTTTTCCTTATCCATTCCTCAATTAAACAACAACAACAAAAATCCATCTTAATATGTGCAAAACTCAGAGAGATATGTCCGTTTTAATAATTCGTGTGGTTTCAAGGAACAAGACACAAATTGAAATGCGTGTAATTCAAGAAACGATGTTACTGTAAAGTGTACGGGAAAAAATTATTTTTTTATTAATTTATAGAGTTAGAATTTTAAATTTTTTTGTGACGGTTAACCATATAATTTGTTAACAGAATCACATCATAAGACTTCTTAGAAAAAATAAATAAATCAATAAATAATAAAATTAAAAAAAAAAAATAGAAAAATCAGAGTAATTTAAAATTGTTATGACTCGAAATATTCAAATTGAATTTTTTTATTTTAATTAAACAGAAATATACAAGTTTAAATTTTGATTCAGAATTAAAAAACATTAATAAAAAAAATGCAACTGTTTTTAAACAACTCACATTTTCAAAAGGGAATATTTTTTTTCAAATTTGCCTAATTAAAATTCAAGTAAAATAGTTGATAAAGTTATATTCCAAGTTTGAACCATTTATCTTTAACGGTTATTGACTTATATCAATTTATAGATGAGAAATGTTGAAATAAAACCCATTAAGCAGAAAAAGCATTTAAAGTTGTAAACAAAGATCGTCTCCTAATAGAACGTTTAAAGAATACTACATACATATTTATAAGAACATTATATTTTACATAATATATTTTACAATATATTTTAGATTACCATGTGTTCGCAATGCAAAAGCATAGCTGACAAACCTCCCACTAATCCTTCGAAATATGTAGATTAACTTGAACCAGTTAACAACTTTAAAACAAGAAAATTTATTTAATGAAACCTTGTCTTACTTTATTTAAAGGTTTTATGTCGAATTTATTGAATTGACATTCTTAAAAGAATTTTTAGTTCGAACGTATAAACCAGGGTCACATAAGCACACTTATAACGAAAGATTAGTGGGAGCTTGGCACCTATTCAAAAAATACGCAATAGCAACGTTAATGATTATTTATACTCTTAGACTATTACATTCGAATAAAGATTTATTTTTAAAAAACAATGTCGTTTGGAATAAATGAAAAATAATTTTAAAAACATCATAACTTTTGAAGCTGTAAAACAAAAAGTAGATTTTTGAAAATATTTCTGTGTAATTTCTTAAAATATATTTCCAATGATTCTGTTAACAGAAGTTTCTCATTAACGTTATTATTACTTTTACAAAACTTATTGCCTACCCGACACGTCCTAAGAATAATAAAGACACGGCCTGGCCCGCGGGACTTTGCCGGTTACGGGCCTGGCTCCAACCTTTCGCTCGTGCAGACCACTAGCATATTTCTCAAGCAAGTTTAACGCAAAAATCTATATACTGCTATTTTATATCTAAAAGTTAAGACATTGTCTTAGTTCGACATTTAATAATGTGTAAGTTTATGGTCGATCCTTAACTTGTATTTCAAATGAACTAATATCGCGTCGCTCAGAGGTGTGCTTAAGTGTTGTAAGTCAAGAATTTTGGTTTTTAATATCTCTGTGAATTTTGCAGATGTCAAGTTGGATTTTTTTTGTTTAATTCAAGAATGGATAAGGAAAATTTTCCTAATTGTAAATTTTCTCATTGGAAGTATGCGCCTAGGGCCAATATTTAAGCAGATAGCCTATTGTTTCTTTATGTATGAATCACATTGTATATATATATGTATATACTTATCACACTTATGCAATTATATATTCTTTTACTTCCTATAAAAAATTTATTTAATTGTCTTAGAAAAAAATTATAAAATGAAATATATTACAGTCATCGGCATTTTTATCAAACTAAATATGCAAGTACTCGGATGATACCTATCCATGTATACTCGATATATAAAATAACTTAAAAATATCACTATTATTATTTTTTTTTTTTTGAATGAATGATTTTAAGAATTCTAAAAGATAGCATAAATGACGATAATAGGTTTCTTTTATATATTTCTTTTATCATAAATATATTAAAAAAATACTTTAACAGTTAAAAGACAAAAATTCTTAATTATCATTTATATGAGCGCATGCAAACACACATGTAATCTTGGATAGTTAGTATAAAATCCTTCAATACACATAATGATATTCCAAACGGCACAGTTTATAAAAAGCGATTTTTTTGCATGACCATAAAATTTTTTCATGATTATATTTTTAAAATTGTTGTAGAAAACCATAAGTGAATGAAACATACTTTTAAAAGTTGATTTGCGATACATCGCATTGTATATAGAATTAGTTCAAACCTTGTAATTATGTACATTATATAATTTGGAAAGTCTTGTAGAAAATCTAACGTTCCTACATTTTAGTAATTTTGAAATTTAAATTGCTGAATTTTTATTCAACTAGGCTAAGAAGCGTTAATGCAATAGAGTGAAAAGTGTCCAGGTGAACACGTTTCCACTCTGTTGGTTTTACTCTTCCCAAGTTGAATAAAAATTCAGCAATTAAAAATTAAAAATCAACAGACAATATTTTAAATATATATATATATATATAGTTTCATATGTATCGTAAGTTCGTGTTTACACCTGTAGAAGATTTTTGCATTTCCAGCTGACTTAATTTTTAAATATGACATCGACAGTGTTTTTACCTTTTTTTATTAAAAAAATTCAAATGTACTTTATTAAGATTAAAGATAAATGCTTGCAAAGTGCATTAAATATTTATGCAACCATTAAAGATTTACATTTGAGCATTACTACTTTAATATTTTATTACCTTCTTGTGAAAGAATGCTAAGAGAATTATCTAATCATAAATACATTTGGGAGCTTCGAAACGAAAAATAATGTTATATGTTATGTAAAAAGATAAATTTTCATTTAAAATTCCATAATCTAAGAAAAATGTCTTTCTTCAAAATTGTGCTGAAAATACCAAAATATGAAAAGGTAAATAATAATTTTTTTTTTTTTAATGTTACACATAAATTAGATCGGAATTTCGTGAACAAAAGTATTATTTTGAAAATTACAGAAAAAAATACTTTTATGAAAAAATCAAAAACAGAAATGTAACTTATTACAAAATATCAAAAAGCTCAAAGCTGCAGAAATTGATCATTCTGTTTAAAACGTGTAAGGTGTCACAAACATAAATTTCATTTAAGGGGGTTCCCCTTTGTGACGACCTGTTTTTTAAGCATTTTATTTTCTTTTTTGACAAATGAAAAAATAGAACTTTGAGTTTTTTATTATACATTTATTGCTATTTCAAGAATATGTCAAACAAATTTCAAGGAAAAATCTTTATTAGAACGTAAGTTACACCACTCTGAAGACACATGCCTCCAAAAACAGGACACTCACTTCCAGCACGATTTCGGCTGATTGGCTTATCTGAAAGAGAAACTAGTTGGATGTGCCAATCCCAAAATTTTCTTCTATCTCATGTCAATATGTCATTTCAATTAGTTTTATTAGTATTTTTATTAGAATTATGCATAACTTCATAAACTTTTCGATGGTTGAATATTAAAAATTGCACAAAAATTGTATTACATCGCCCCCTTCCTGTGGAATTTTTCCAAATTCAGGGAGGACCTTGTTTCCATGGCCAAAAACATACATAAAAAATTAGGTTCAATTCTATGCATAACTTCATGCACTTTTCGATGATACAATATTCAAAATGCAAAAAATCGCTATTACAGCGTCCCCTACCGGCAAAATTTTTCAAAATTTCTGGAGGACCTGCTTGCCATAGCCAAAAACATTTTAAAAAATTTAGTTCAATTCTATGCATAACTGCATACAATTTTTGATGGAACAATGGCGACACTCGGACATACGGACACAGGGATACACAGACAGACAGGCATTTTCTATAAAAATGTTTTTTGTGATCTCTGACCCGTAAAACGTGTAAATCCGTCGAAAACCGGAAGTCGAAAAAAATTTCGATTACAATACTTTCTTCTACTGATGATCGAAGATAGATAAAAGGAACGGCCTTTTAATCTGTAAGACTAAATGCATTGAATGAACTAGAATTATTTGAAAATGTTAAAAATTGAGTTTTTGGCAGTTTTGAAAAAAAATTCAAATTTAATGATATTTTTTTAATTTTTCGTTACTAAAAAAATAAAATTTTCGGATGATCCTAGTTCACTCCATGCGTCTACATTTTCTGAGTCTACTCTATAAATTTCAGGTGAATATATAATGTGATAAAATCGGTCAAAACGTTATCGAGATATGATGGAGAAAGTTTGAAAAACAACGTTTTGATAAAAACGCGTTTAAAGCTTCAAGTATGGTTAAAACGATGAAAATCTCAACTTACCATCAATCTGCGATGCCTGGTCTATAGAGCATTCCTTCTTCTTCCTCTTTGATGCCTTTCTTTTTTCTCTGCTCTTCCTTCAATTCTGGCATTTTTCGCAACGACAAAATAAGTGACTCTAGAAATGTCCTTCTACACCTCTGTAAACCAGTTAACTCGGGGCTCCAAACTTCTGCTTCTTCTAAATGTTATATCTTTATAACTAATTCAAATTTTAGAAAATTATTTTACCATCGTATTCTAGATATTTTAAGGAATCAATTTATGCAAAAAAAAAATCGATTTTTTGAACTCATAACACGGAGGATCTTCTTTAAAAAGTAAAAAAAAATAATCACAAGGAAGGACAGTTTTTGCGCCTTCTGCGCCATGAGTGAGTATGCTACCACGATGCCACGAAGATCATGTTCAAAGATTGAAACTAATGAGTATTTGATACGTATGCTGAAATTATTAAACATTAAAACCTTTTAATTGTTGTTCTTATACCCATTTTAGTAATAAAACGGTAAATCATTTGATATATTCATGCTTTTAATTAACATTTTAATGGGAATTTGACGTTCTTTTACATGTATATTTTCTATATATTTAATGAAAAGTTATTGTTAAGTCTCTATTACGCTTCTATCGCCTCAATATTGATCCCTTTTTAACACTTTCTAGAGCAAAGTACTTCTGTTGCTAAAATTCTGAAATGAGTGAACGGCTCCAGGATTTTAGAACAAATTTATTTTAAAATATGTAAAATCTTTTTCTCTGCACATTATAAAAGTACACTTTTAATCGAAATTTCTGATACCAGTGTGGCATTTGGGATTAACATTATGTGGGATATACAATATTCCTCTGCCTTTCAACGCTTTAATTAATAATACAGTCGGACCTCTATTTAACGAACCTCTATTTTGCGAATTTCTCTATTTTGCGAACTTTTCTTTGGAACCAAAAACATTTTGCGAATTTCTTCGTAAAATAACCTCCAAATAGCGAAGTGCATTCTCCATTTAACGAACTTTTTCTTGTGATCTAAATTTCTTTTCGCCCCATTTCTCAAAATATTTCTGGACATTTCAAACTTATTCTTTCTTTAAACGCATTTTATGATGTTCAATGGCCTTGAACTGGTTTTACCAGGCACCTTCTTTCTCAGCACTGAGAATTCGGTAAGTACGGAGGACGAAGACGATAAACCCCTTGGAGTAACTTAAAAATGTGGATACAGATGAGAAAAAAAGAAGAAATTAACCATGATGTGCTGATTAATGATTGTATTTCACTTAATTCTGCAACTGAGACCTCGGAAACACCATCCGCATTTGATATTTTCGACAGTGTGAAAAATAAAAACAATACAGCAGTGAATTGCGATGAAGACGAATATGATGATGATGGAAATGATCATGATGCAGCAATTAACAAAACTTCGTATGATGAAATGCTAAAATCATTTGAAACAATCCGACGCCAATTATAGTTAGAAGAAACTATGCATGAAGAGGTTTTTGGTGCATTGCAAAGATGCGAGACGTATTATGAGAGAAAGCACTTTTTAAAAGAAAAAAACTCAGACAAAATTAACAGAGTTTTCCAGAAAATAAATTTAAGGACGCATATGTTAATGTATGGTTAAAATTATTTGTTATAATAATAATAAATACGATAAGGTCATTAAAATTCGTTAATTTTAATGTAAAACTATTTACTTTAAACCAAAAATACAGTGTATTCTCGGACAATGTTTTGTTTTCCTTGCAGATTTCAAAGATTTAAACACATAGAAGAAATGAATTGATGATGGATATTGATGGGTAAAATAAATAAAAGAAATCGATGTAATTTATTTAAAAAATGTAATTAATTACTTTTAGTAAAAGTATTTAGTGTTTATGAATTAAAAAGCCGTTGGATGTAGTTTAAAGTATATTAAAAGGTGAATCTCTATTTAACGAATTTTCCATATACGAACTTTTTTCCGGGATTTAGCGACTTCGTTAAATAGAGGCTCGACTGTATACATAATTTACATAGTAAGAGGGACATAGGGAATTTACAGATGCTTTGGTGGGGCGTGGCCAATAAAAGGTTGGAAAACACTTGTTTAACACGTTCGCGCCGGCTGCGTGGGTCACACTCGACTATCTCAAAGCTGCCAAGTCTCCGGCTTTTGGATACCAGTATTTTAATACAGAAAATGTTGTTTTATTTCATTAGAACAATTGGGCGATTTAAAGGATCGACATTTTATCTAAAATAACAGTGGTGTGCAAAAAGCCGAAGTCTTGACAACTCTGAGACAGTCGAGTGTGACCCCCCGCGCCGGCGTGAACGCGTTAATGAATAGCCGTTTCTGAGCTTCAAGCTTGAGCAAAGCAGGGAACAATAAAGATTAAGATAAATATTGCTAACAATAAACTTTTGTCGCGAAAAATTCTGTTATCTGAAAAGCCATTCTCCCCAAAAAACACTAACTGTCGTCGAAAAGGGAAACAAGTATTATATACTAATTTGACAATGGATAATGACATGGTTAATTAATTCTGCAATTTCGAAATTGAAAAAAAAAGTTAATAAATAAAATATAAAAGTAAAAGACTAGAGAATAGAAATTCTGCTTTTTCAGAATTTATTGTCGCCCCCGACATTTCCATTACTTCATTTTCTTCTGGTGGACTGATGGGTTCCATTATTATAAAACAGTCGTTATAAATGAAGACTTAGGTGAAGATGAAAGAGCAGTCGTAAAAAGTTAGAACTCTGATTTTCTGGTCAGAATGGGGGAAAAAAATGGCCATGATTTTTTTTGTAAAAAAATTATGGCCATTTTTTGCCGACTGCGAACCGGTTGCAAACGTACTGCACCATAAAAGGGAAGAACATATAGAAAGATGAGCCTTGATAAAATGACGTAATTTTGAAGTTTTTTGACTTGCATAACCCCTTCTCCCACAGGTAAACGCAATGTCTCCCTACTGCCAGACCGTCCCCAATCGTTTTGCACCATAAAATGGAAGAACATATAGAAAAATTAGCCTTGATAAAATCAGGTGACGAAAACGTTGCTAGCTCTTAGACTATAAGGTAACGTTATTTTTTGGAGACTACACAAAATAAGCTGGGAGAAAGAAATAGCATACCGTACCGGGGGCTTATGAAAGCAAATCAGCTACGTATATTGAAAAAAAATTGCTTGTGAAAAATAATTGCTGGTATTCACAATTTAAAGGTACATTGAAATTGAATCTTGATAAAATTTAATTGGAAATTTTAGCATTTGTACAGAAATTACGCTGCATAAATTGTAAACTATGCTGTATAAGTTTTGAATTTTTTTGTGTGTTGTTGATGTTAGAGAATATTATATGAGTGTGTTGCAAAACATATCGTCTCATGCTAGAGATTTTTCCGAAATCTATTTTAATCTTAATTATATATATATTGATGCTTACGAGAGAAATTTTTAAACTAGAAAACAGGAATTCTTTTTCAGAATTTAGTGTCGTCCCCGATGACAAAAATAAATAAATATATAAATATAGATACAGTAGAGTCCCGATTATCCGAGTTGGAATGGATCATTTTCTTCTGATGGACTGATGGCTTCCATTATAATGAAACAGTCGTTATAAATGACGTGTTAGGTGAAGACGAAAGAGCAGCCGTAAAAGTTAGAACTGTGATTCTCTGCTCAGAATGGGGAAAAAAATGTCCATAATTTTGGCCATTTTTTTTTCCAATTCTGACCAGAAAATCAGAGTTCTAACTTTTTACGGCAGCTCTTTCATCTTTACCTAACACTTCATTTATAATGACTGTTTCATAATAATGGAAGTCAAAAGTCCATCAGAAGAAAATAACTCGGTGAAAGCGGAAACTCCGATAATCGGGACTCTACTGTAGTTCAGTTTTTAGACTTATAACACGCAATTTTATTTTACATAAAGTGACGTCATCCACATCCGCTGAAGAATTCACCATTTGCTATCCAGTGTTAAACAACATCTGCAGTAAAGTACGCTTAGGATGCCACTATCGCTGAATAATACGCACACAAAAAAAAGAGATTTCGTCATTCAAAAAACTCGAAAAAAAAATTGACTATCTAAAGATTCACAGGCCTTCATTTGTTTGTATTATTAATATAGTATTTAAAATTAAATTTAGTTTCTAGTAGATCCGTGTTTTATCAGAAATCCTTCATTTATATTTTTTCAAAATAGATCGTATTTTAATTTTAAAAATTTCAGTTTTTATGGGAAAATGGCAACAAAAAGATATAATTGCTATTTTTCTTTCACTTTCTACAGAAATGGAGTGTTTCGATTGCCAATATTAAGCAAACAGCTCTAAAAACTACAAAAAAATTAATATTTAAAAAATAAATGAAGATACAGTTTTCAAACAAAATGCATTTAAAAGAACTTTTTTTTTCCCAATACGACAGTATAAAATTCGAAAATGTGCGATGCTTAGAAGTTTAAAAAATTGGTATAGAGTATTTAACCCCTTAATTCTCGCTCCCCTCAATATAACGGACTGAGATGTCGTTTGTTATTTCTCGCTCCCGTCATATTTCCGGGCTAGAGATTTATTGCTGGAAAAGACTTCTGAAACCAGAAAAATGTAACTGGCATTTCGGTGTGCAGTCTTTGAATATAGCTGTTTGGGTTTGGTTTTTGAGGTCACTGTAATATTGGGCTTTGTATTGCATGTTTCGAAATGTGTAACACTCAAAAAATTATTAATAATCAAAATTTAATGTATGTATAATATTTCAAATATTATTTGTAAACATGTGTGTAATGATGATAAATAAAGATCTAAGATGTGAAAAATATAGGTTTTATTCGCATTAATTTGTACGGTGTAAAACAAACATGAAGACACAGAATTAGCGCATGATGGCTTTTCTAAATATATGAATTTGTTCTATAATATCTTTTTTTTCCGCCTTTAAAAAAAAAAAAAAAACCTAATTGCATATTTTATTTAGAAACCTTATAATTATTCAATTTCTGTAATAAAATAAATAGGTACTTTTTTATGGTTTTTCCAAATATTAAGCGACAGTGAAGGGGTTAATCGTACTGCTTTGTTTTACGGCTGGCGTCTGTAAAGTAACGTGATTTTGCGGAGACGACACAAAATAAGCGGGGAGAAAGAAATAGCATGCCATACCGGGGGGTAATACAACTGGGTGAATAATGTCACACAAGGAATATAACCTAGAACTTTATCACTCTAAGCCAGATTCGACTCCTGACATATGTATATATATATATATATATTTTACTCAGTTTCAATTCATTAAATTTTACTTCGTAAGTCTTTGCGCTGTTTAAGGTAAACTATGAATAGTGTTTTATCGTTTTCTTTGAAATTCCAAATATAAAATACCCTATCCCACAAAAATATATGTATAATTCCTATTTTTAATTTAGATTAATCTTTTAATTAATCATAAACTATATTTTATTTACAAAAATATATATTATAATATATTACGTCGTATATATAGATACATTTTTACATATCAGCGAAAATTTAAAAAAAATATTTTGAAATTTATATATTTTATTTCATGCACATACACATACGAAAACAAATTGTATAAAATATTCATTTTTATTCCAAATAAAACAATTATAAAGTAACATATTTTTTCGTACTTTAGAAACGTTGAAGAAAAGTTGATGAAAATAACTTATGAATAAGCTACGAGTTACTCGTACTTACTGCATTCATTATATTTTGCATTGTTAAAGTTCTATTCTTCAAAAAGTATCATTTATATAAATAAATTTCGATAATTTCACTAACTATTTCAAATTTAATATATTAATTAGATTTATAAAATAAACTAGTAAAATATTTCAAATTAATTTAAACCGATTTGTAATGTCAGACGTAATATCATTATGGGATATTTCAATTTAAGTTCTGGAGTCGTTAAGTTTATTCTTTTATTCAAAAGGGAATAAATTATATCCCAAACTTTTCTACAACAGACTTTGAAGAGCTAAAGGACTTTAGAATGTGATTGAAATCCAATACTTCTTATAAAGTGAGTCGTATTAAAGCAGTAATATTAAAGCAATTAACATAGATAATCGATGATTTTAAAAAGGGAAATTTTAATGATAATGGATATAGGCTTTCAATAGTGCAATTAGTTACTCTACAATTATTGCTTGAAAGAAAATCATATTATTTAAATATTTTTTTTAATTTTATAAACAATTAGTATGTTGAATTTAATTCATAAGAGAACGGCCATTTGTTTTAAATAATAAATTACACCTGGTTTGTTAATCCATCACAACTAACAACCACCTGTGATAAGAAAATTTATCACTATATCCTTTCCTCAGCTTAATTTAGATCTAATTTTCAAAATTGAATAAAATGTTAATATATTTTTTTATCGAATACAATAGCAACTTTTGAAATTCTAAAATTGAACAGCAGTTAACAATTTTCTGATCAACAAAATTTGCGATACATAAGGGGTTTTTTTAAAATCAATATGCATTATATAAGTTTATTATTGCGTTACTTGCGTTTTTCCAAAAACTATTTAAAAAATCACGCAAATTATTATTGTTATTTTTTTACGTAGATAAATATGAGTTCATCGTATAACTTTCGACATATCCTTCAAATATACAAGATGTTGCCAAATTTGACTGACAAATTCAGAGGAGTGGTAATAGACATCAAGATAATAAAAAAAAATACCATAGCACATAGATTCGCAAACCATGTTTAGTCGTGAAAATCGCAAAAACAGACGTCGTCGGCAGGACAATGAGACCCACGAAGATAATGACCAAACAACTGCGATGATTAGGGGGACCTCTGTCGAGAAGAAGAAACATTCTCGTATGCAAATCCCCCAAGCGTATTTGAAAAATAAAAGCAGGGAGCAAGTATTCATTAGTGGGCATTGCAAAATTCGCGCGATTCAAATTTCATTCGGAAACAACATGTCAGATTACACGAACGAGGACATGTGGTTTTTGACCAAGCAGGTGGCATTGAACGCTTAGTACGGAGGATATACAAAGAGCAATATCCGAGTATCATCAGCACACCGGGTTCGTTTGAAGGCGTTCGGCAATCCTTTGTCCGTCAGTGTCGGCTCTGCAATGACCTTTGCAGCCGTAACTTCGACAATTCCTGTAAAAAAATCTCTTCGTCACCTTTCTGACGTTGAACTGTAATGCATTGTAATCCTGCTTTACGTCAAGAAATATTTATATACTTATTAATGGCCATTTTTTTCCACTCGACGTCAACTACCGTATAAATATTTTCGCAAACATCTCCCAACAAACGTCATTTGTGACCCCATATTCTATGGCAATTTTTCATCCTCTTGATGTCTAATATCAACCATCTGAATTTGTCTGTAGAATTCGGCAAAACCCTGTATAAATTTGCTTTTAAGACATATATACGTATTTTTCATGAACATATTTTCTTGTAAATAAAAGTACCTCCAATTAGTGTTTATATGCGTATATATACGTAGATTGTTTAATCTACCCTATGTGTATAAAATCCTAATGAAACGAATTTATGAAACGGATATATGAAACGAATTTATGAAACGGATATATGAATCGACTGATTAAACAACTGATTATGTTTCAAGCGATTTCTCCTAAAATATGGAATACTTTGCGATGAAATTAACACCAAAAATCAGCATTGATCCTCAAATCTCAAAACTGGTATTAGAATTTTTAAATTCGAATTAGTTTTCGAAATATTAATTTTTTTCTAATTTTATATACATTTTTCTAATGATGGCAACTCAAATTTTAATCAAACAGATATATTTTTTTTTCATATTTCTGAAAAGGTAGACATGGTAACCCGGCTATTGTTGTTTATGTGATAATAAATGTTTATTTACTTTTATTTCTTTTTATAAACTATATAAAATATTTTGTTCTATAATTATTAATTATTTTTTTATATTTCCTTTAGAAATAATAGAAAATAATTAAAAAATACGGTATTACTTAGCTATTCCTTCGACCAATTTCGCCAAACTATATAAATCGCCAAAACACTCGCCAAATTATACAAATTGACATATTTTTTTTATTTTAAATAACGAAAGAACAAATAAATTAGTATAACATTAATAAATTTACAAATAAAAAGTCGAAATAAAAATCACTTGATGACGTAATCACGTGTAACTTGCTTAAAGTCAAGTGAATGTGACATTTACGATCAACCATTACTGGCATTTAATCTTATAGTTTGGCGATAGATTTTTGGTCGACGGGATAACTAATTAATACCAAAAATGCATATACAACTGGTATTTGAAAACGAGGTTTTTGCCAAATTTTCGTTAAAAAAAAAAAATAAAATAAACATGCCAAACCTGCTGTGCGTATATGACCGCTCGCCAAATATTACCACTCGAAAAAAAAAAAAAAAAAAAGCTAACTTGCGAGTTGAAAAAAAGCTATTGGCGAGATTTGCATCTGGCTAGCATAACAGTACCAAGAATTCTTTGCAACCATGGCAAATTTTATGTAGTTTTATTCTTTTTTTTTTTTTTTGACTTTGTAATCAAAATGGAAAATTTACGGTCCCATACTGGCGCGATATTTTTCTGACGCCAATGTCATATACGGAAAAGGGAACTTAACTGGCGCCAAAGTATCGTTATTTTGCTTGATATGGTGAGCCGGAGGTTGTTGTTTATGCTGTTGATGGCAAATGGATTCCCAAATTGGAGTCGTTAAAAAATCGCGCCAATATGGGACGTATATGACATCTGTTCCAAACTTTCATATGAACGGCGAAGGGATCAGACCGTATTTGTTTATGGCAGTTGATGACTTGAACTATTATAATATAGATCAAATGATGGCGATAGAATAATATTTGGTGACTTATCACCTGTCCTTGTCTAACATTAAAGTACCAAAATGGCACCTAGAGTATAAAAAGTGAAGTGGTCCGTCTGGAACTGTTGGTGATAGGCACATGACTTAGGCTATTGTTATAGAGAATGTTTTAAAATACCGGGAGACAAAGACTCTGTATGCTTAATTAATTTTTTTAGCTTCTTTTCAAATGTTTAACTGATTCTCTTTAATCAAAAACGAAAATAACCATTGGAAGTCTTAACAGCAACTGATTCGCCCTTAAATTTTTTGCAATCAAAGGGAATTGAATGGAAACCCGTTTACAGGGAGATCTGCACAGCATTTTTCAGCATAATTCAATCTTCTCTAATATTTTTAAAACCCATCAGGTTAGCGTGTTTTTAGATTCTGCGGTGTCTGAACGAGGGTTGGCGAGAGTAGCTTGCAGGGGGCGGAGCTTCCTAGCTAAAATATAATAACTTAAACAGTCTTTAACTGAACACACATTTCTTTATTGTGATTACTAGAATTTTAAACATAGATTGTGACAGGTATTATTTTCATATTGATTTAATTTATTTGTCTTTGAAAGAAAAAAAAAATAATATAAGTTATTATTTTATGCACTAGTTATTTTTTATGTTAAATGTGTCAACAATTTCCATACCAACCTAGTATCAACAGACTAAATTTATTCTGGAAATAAGTTTCATTTCGTAAATACATCTACAGTAATACTTTAGGATTAAAGTAAGATTAAAAGGATTTCGTCATTCTGAAATAAGAAACTAGATTAATCATTTTCAAAAGTACTAAGAAGTACTACAACTTACCGGTCTGACATCCTACTTATAAAACGGGTCTTTGCATTTACTTCTAGCTGACCGGTCCGGCGTTGACCGGTGTTAATACTTTAAAACATATATAAGATATTTTTCTACATGTGCTCTGAAATTTTAAAATCAATAACTTGATTAGTTTTCTTTATTTTTTTCCGATGAGCGAATCTTTCGTGAAAATTCTTAATTTTTTCGTTTTTGTTTGAAAACAGGCGCAGAAGTACAAAAGCTTCTAAGATTTTGTGAGAAAAAAAAAATCTCTTTTTTGATGAGATTTTAATTACTATCTCCGCTAATTATCGAAAAAATAAAAATCTGATTCTCATGTGTGTATCAAGGCCTGCACTGGCGTATACTCATGCAAATTCAAATTTTCAGATCTCTGTGCGTTGTAAATTTCGCTAACCATCGCCTACAGACAGGCGGACAAACAGGAAGACACACACGGAGAGCAGTCTTGTCTTCTATTAATATATTTTATCTTAAAAATTCTTTATCCTTTAATAAGATATCTGCACCGACTAATGCCACATTAAAGTTTCCGATCACAATAAACTGTGTGCTATATAAGAATTAACACTTTAAATGTTGTGGGTGTAATATTTATGCATATTTTTACATTATTAAATTCTGCATGCTGCTGTCGCTGCTATATTTCTGAAATAAATGATTTATATTTAATTAACAGATACTTTGCGGATATTACACATAAAAAGAACAAAATAAAGAGTTCTGCTTTAATACAGTATTCTTTGTATACTCCATTGCCGCGAATGACGTTTCGAATCGCAAAATCTCCTCATTCTGTTTGTTCTTCAATCTGTTGAACTCCCTTTCCCAGCGCTTAGATAGATTCCAATGTTTTTCTACAAATATTGACAATGAAAATATTTAGTTAACTGTAGTAATGATAAAATAAAGTAGTTGAAGATGCTAAAAGTCATCTTAATAATATAATATAAAATTAAATAAATGACGCATTACTTAAAAGAAGATTAAACAATTAAAAATATTTTAAAAATCGAATACTTTCGGCTAATACTTCGCCATCATCAGTATTTAAAATTTAAACAGTTGTTGCGAAAGATACTTGTCCATATCTCACTCATAAAACACCCACTTTAAATATTATATGCGAGTTTTTTGTGTCAGTTTGGATTTTTAGAATAAAAATGGAGGCCAAACGGACAACTTTGGTGTATGCATAGAATTTGTCTTAGCAGAGGTGAGTTTAACGAACTATTTTTCAAGGTAAAGCTTAGAGGATGATGATAAGTTATCTGTAAGATAAACACTCAGCAAAGAGGAAATTGCTGGCCAGCAGCAAGATAGGTGCTGGCAATGATGGAGAAGTGCTGGCTAATGGTCTACCAGTGCATGACCACTGCTGGACAGCTTCAGTCAGCTTTGCTGTTGGAAATCATCAGATAAAATTCCGGTGGGCGACTGTTTTATCTCATACGCTGGCCCACCACTAAATGGAAGTGCACGAACTTTTGCAGTATTATTGCTGGGAACCCTTATGCTAGGTGGCGTTGCGAATATCGAAGACATTGAGTATTTAAACACAAATCTGAAATGAATATCTTGAAACAATTTAAGCTGTGAAGCTAAATTTTTTTTTTGAAACTGTAAAAGATATAGCACCACTGCCACCAACAAAATAAATAAGTAAATGGATAAATAAATAAATTATTTATTTCAACGCACTTTTTTCCCCATTAAATCTAGTTTTACTAAGTTACAAAGGATTTCGGTTTTCATAATTTACACAGTTCATAATCAATAATAAAAGAAAGCGGATAAAATATATAGGATTTCCATACAATACAATAATTTCTATACCAGTTTAATGATTTGGAACGTAAATAACAAAAGAAACAAACTTGAAATAGTGTAATGAGAGCTTGAAAACTACGAGCAGTCGTAGCATACGCTGCGAATATTTGTTCATGTCCGATCACGAAAACCAAACAGCATCGAGCGCAGTTAGTACTTGGGAGGGTGACCACATGGAATCCGCTGCAAGTTCAAATGTTTCAATAGACATTTCTATAATAGACAGACACTTCTACAGATATTTCTATAGCTCTTGGTGAAACTAGCTTATAGAAAAAAGAGCCTTAATACTTCGTTTTTTATAGAATTCTATAAGAAATTTTTGTAAGAGAAAGTGCTGGGCCAGCAAAGAAATAGCAGTGGGATAAGTGCTAGCACTGCAGGAAAAGTGCCGGATTGAAGTAATGTGATGACATACCAATGCTGGCCTGCTGTTGGCCATCACTGATTGGCTAGCTGCATTTAGCGCGGACACTTTTTTACAGGTTTAAGTAATGGCACCATTGCATTTTACTGCTGATGGTTGTGCTGGCTGCCATCTTTTTTTTCCAGCTGATGGCCCACTTTTTCTTTCTTTGCTGGGCACCATAAAATCGTTCTTTTCAAACTTTCTCGCTGTCGCTGTTTCTCTCTACAGAAAATTACTTTTGGATCCAGAACAGATTAAGTATACAGGACGTATATCAGATAGTAAAATCTTTGTTCAGCAAGCAAGAGGTACCAGCTTATACGAGTATTTTCGCTGCTGTTAAACAATTACTCTTCGGGAAATAATTTACCATAAATTCTAAAAAATTCTTTAATGAGTCTTAGAACTCTTAAAATTGAAAAAAAGAAAAAAAAGACATTTTTAGACATTTAATATCTTGAAATTTATGAAATTTTAGAACACAAATTTTGTTTATATGAAAGATATAAGTATGTTCTTTCATTTCATATATTTAAAAAATTGCAAGATGTAGAGTTAGCATTTATAGTGGGCTCCAAGTTATGAC
Source organism: Maratus speciosus (assembly GCA_963932465.1). NCBI lineage: Eukaryota > Metazoa > Arthropoda > Arachnida > Araneae > Salticidae > Maratus > Maratus speciosus. The sequence goes on from OZ010792.1 coordinate 178,826,259, forward strand.
ACATTTGACGAGAAACAAATTGGTATAACAGCTTACGCGCAGAACGATTACAAAATAAATTTTCCAAATAGAATGAAAATTTTGGTGCCTAGTTATACTTCAGATTATAGTTATTACCCTGAACGTAAGTAAATTTCTATTCAAAGCATTTTTATATTTTTAATACAAAGTTGTGTTTTGCTAATGCAAAATTTTGAAAATTTCAACAGTATAATCATCTATTTTTTTTTTTTTAGGAAATTTTAGGTTATATTTATACAGACTAACATAATGTTATGCCTAAAAACATCATTTGGAGAAAGATGACTTCAAAGTTTCCGAAATGCTGCTTCAGTTATTGAGCATGTATAATTCTAACAGCCATAACTCCTGTTTTAATCGGAATTTCAAGGAAAGAATTATATCAAAATGTTCAAAAAAGATAGAAATTTTACATATAAAAAAATTAAAATTTCAAAAATTTTGAAGCTTTAAGAATCCTGAGACCCCTTAAGTCATTGGAACGTAATGGAATAATGTTACATCATTCCATGTGAATATATGATGCTAATTCCTATCTACTTAATTGGAATAGGTCGTTCTTTTGCTTTTACAACAAGGAGGATAAATGCTTCATTTTAGAAAAGGTTATAAATTTAATTTGTTCCCAATTTTCAAAACAGCGCAAAGAATAACATTTCCTTTCAATTAAAAATTTATTCATACGTGACTAATAAAAAGAGACAAAAAACTTTAAAATTAGAATGAAAAGATCGTGTTTTAAAAGCAGGAAAATGTTGAAAACTAGTATGTCATTAAAAATTGTATTTATACGTGACATACAAACTTTAAAATAATTCATTAATATATGTTAAAAAGCAGTAAATTGGGGACATTACGTCGTATTTAAAATGGCCAAACGATAATATTGCCAAACAGTTTAAATTAAAAAATATATTTATACGAGACATTCATTTCATATTTCGAGAGGATCTTTTAAAATTTTGTTGCCGATTCAAAGACATCGCAAATAATAATATTTCCTTTCTAACATCGAAAAAATTGTCACGTGAATATAAAAAAGAGAAAGGCAATTGTGGTAAAAATTAAGCCAGATTTAAACGAGTCATTTCAAATATCTTATTTAAAACAATTTTGTTATGGCGCTGTTAAAAAATACTGAGAGGAAAATACTCTGTTTTCTTAGTTCATTTTATTATAGCTTATTTTCAAATGTTTAACTAATCGTATTTAATCAAACATGAAAACACCCATTAGATATCTTAACGGCAGCTGATTTAACCTAATTCTCCAATCAAATGTAAATGGATGGAAACTCGTTTAAAGGGCGATCAACACTGGATTTAATTACAATTCAATGTTTCGTAATATTTTTAAGGCCTATCAAATTAGGGTGTTTTTAAGAGTCTACGTTGTCTGAACGGGAGTTGGCTGATACGGAGCAGAGCCCTCTTATAGAAGGAAAAATATATAAATAGCCTTATAGCTCTTCTATACTTATAATGTGTTTTCTCTTATGTTTTTCTGTATTTTTATTATTACTCAATTTGGTAATAATTATATCGTGTATTTATCTGATATTATCATTTGGTAACAATGGATATTTTGGTACTACTTTTGACGATTTATTATACTGTCAACAAAATAAAACGTACAAAAACTGCTTTTTTAATAAGCTTGTTATATGCGTATTATGCAGTTTAAGCTTCTCCCAATAAATATAATCAATAACTTTTCTTTTATTTCTGATGTTAAATCATATTTTCTTCACGTGTCATATTTTAGTTAATCCAAAATAATAGCAAAAATACAAAGAACAGAAAAGATAGAAGTTGAAAAGATTTTTTTTTTACGTTATGTTCGATTATATTGCAATTAGTTAAATTTATAAAAAACATAAAATGTTTGAAGATCATAATTTAATAGATACACAATCAAAACAATAATGCATTAAATTTAAGTATTGCGCGGCAATACTTATTCATTTCCAGTGTCACTTCTCAATGTTAATTTAACATAGAAAAGCCTATGGAGCTCAAAACTTTTTCATTTTTTCTTCCCACCTTTTTGTCCCTTATGCCACAAATTTTTAATTCTTTGCGAATTCTAATAATATTATAAATTCAAAGTGTAAAAACATTTGCCTGACGTCAGGGTTAAAACGGATCATAAAATGCCTTTGCATATAGGTGGATTATAATCCAGAGAGCAACATGGGCTAATTTTTATTTACATCATTCAAATATGTTTCTTAATAATTCCAAAATTCGCTTTTTTCATTGACAATCAACGAACATTTTCTAATAAAATTTAATATTTTTCCTTCATTGTTGTAAATAATTCAAAAGCCGTAATAATAATTTGTCTATTTTTAGTTGAATGATTTTCACGTGAAACACGAAACTGAAGAAACTGAAATATATATATATATATTTTTTTTTTTTTTTTTTTTTTTTAAGAATTAAATAGAAGATGAATATGGCGTCATAGTGGAAATAAAAATGACATTTTCAAGAAGATTTTTTAAGTTCAGATTGTAATTTATTTTACCAAAGTACAGCAACCCGTCATCACTGCACTGGTGAAACATTTTGAATTATACATAGGTAAATTGCATAACAAATTGTGATGCGATATCGCATAAATCAAAGCGTGATGATATCCCCATTAATTTTGAAATGTGTTTGTCTGAATGCAGTAGTTATTAAAAAACTTGACATATTAAACAAAAACCTAATTTGCAGAACAAGTTTAAAAAACAAAATTTATTTCCTAAGTTGTTTAAGCCCGAGAAGGGGCAGATATTAAGATATTTCATTCAATTCGTTCTACATTTAATGTTAAATTTGTGTAACAAATATGTTAAACCAATTGAACATTAAAAAATAAAAATGAAATTCATACAATATAATACTTTAAACATATATATACTTTGATTCCATTCAAATGAAATCGAAATAAATCTTAGATTTTTTCCATTTTTAAGTTGTAAATATTTGTACTGTAGATTTTGCATTATGTTTATGACGATTGTACATAATATGATAAGATACATACAAAATACAAAACTTTAAAAAAAGTCTACGATTTATTTCGATTGCATTTGAATGGAATCTAAGTATATAGATGTTTAAAGTATTATATTGTATGAATTTCATTTTTATTTTTTAATGTTAAATTGGTTTAACTTATTTGTTACAAAAATTAAACAATAAATGTAGAACGAATTGAATGAAATATCTTAATATCTGCTCCTTCTCGGGCTTAAACAATTTAGGAAATAAATTTTGTTTTTTAAAATTGTTCTGCAAATTAGGTTTTTGTTTAATATATATATATATCGAGAATACAACACATTTTTGCATTTTTAAAGGTTTCTCATTGTATACATTCAATTAATATACATCCTTAGTAACAATCCGATATTGGGAATATTGTTTATATGAAGATGCGAACCTTTTGCCAATATTATATTTAGCAGATACGCTACCAATTAAATATAAATATTGGTTACTATTTGCTTTGCATTTGAAATATTGGCCTATAAATTATTGCAAATGCAAACAAAATGCAAATATTTTCAATGAAATTTTAATATTTCAATAATGGTGATGAAATTACGAAATTTTGTTTGCTAACATTAGAGGGATAGTGATAAAATTAAAAAAATTGTTGGCGCATTATTGCCAATATTTGGTAATAAATAGCTAATACTGACAACGATATTAACTAATACAAATATTTTTTTCTCAATAAAGTTTTGCTACTTTAGATAGTATCAATTTATTATATTTGAAACTAATGTACTTTACAACAAAACATGAATTTTTGTGTTTTGAAAATTTTCACACATGTACACATGGCGAATAAAAAGCTTACTATATTCGATTCCCAAGTTTTATCGCCAGCATTTCAATAATTCTTAGCGCACAGAAGAATTGAGTTCATTAAATAGGGACACTATTTTATCTTTTTATGTTTAATATGCACATAATATAATAATATAATATGCTTCAGGTATAAACATACACTAATTAATTACTAACGGTTACATAACTTCCAGCTAATATTTTCTCAAAGTAAATTGATTAAATCTTTCGATGATGATACTATCTTCCACCTGTTGGAAATTATTTTCTTATTACTAAAAACTTATTCATGCGTTGAGTTTACGTTATTTCATATTGAACGACATAAGGAATTTATTAGTTTCGCCTGAACAAGACTTTTCAAAAAGATTTGTTAAGTAAACTGTTCAAATTATATTTCTGTTCAATAAACTTTAATTCGAAGAAACTCTTATACACATTCGATAGCATATTATGTAGTATAGCCTGTTTTATTTTGTGATTGTTAATTTGTTGTTGTCTATTATTAATTATTTTATTTTAGTTCTAAAGATTCTCTTTTTGGAATGAGTAAAATTGCATTTGTCTTTTTTTTTTCTTTTTTTTTTAATAGTTATTGCAGCTGGAAATTCCTAAAATATAATTTTTGCTTTGAATTTCTAGGCAGTTCATTGCTTCCTTTGTACTTTTTTACCACTGTTTCCTTTCTTTATATTGTTTCGCTCCCACCCGTCGAACTGCATCTCTTTGTTTTCAGCTTTCTTTGAGTTTTACTACTTCTTTCGTTGTAGCACAAAGTCTTGTTGCGACTGATGAAGAAAGGTATAGTCTTTCGAAATGCACAATACTAACTTCATTTTATAGTTTATTTAAGAAGTGTTTCAATCATGTGTTTATCAGCTATATTGATAGATATAATATTTTTTATGATATTTTTAAAATAAAATATGTTTTTCAAACAAGTGATTGTTACAGTTAGCATTAAATTCTTTCCAAATTTTAAGAAACGTAATCCATTATATTAAAATGCATATATAATCAATTCCCATTCTTACATTAAGAGGAATTCCTTTTTAAAACAAATTTTAGTTGAATATACATTTTTTTTAATTAAATGTTGTAGAAATTGAAGTTTTGTGACATATTTATCAGATTATAATAGGATAAAAACGAAAGAGACAGAGCAGGCCATAACACCATCGCTGTAACGTTAGCGTTACTGACACATATGTTTTTAACACTTTCCAACAAAGTTGAAAAGCGTTTACGCATTCGGTTTGTCTGTCCGGCTCTAACTTCCGTAAATATACTCGGATTTTCATGCAATTGATAAAGGTTATATTTAGGGTCACCAAAGCATGTTTGGTATTGTATATGAAGTATGTAGGATTAATAGTTCATTTACAGAGTCACTCAAAAGTATTCCATTATATTATGGTATATGGAGAAAAATCGTTTGCAGAATATTTTAATGACATTACGCTATTTAAAATGCATTGCAACTGATATAAATCACTGAATTTCACTACGATCTGGTTAGAACAGAGCATTCATATCATTTTTATTCATTTACAGGAACACAAAAGAAATCCGTTACAATACTAAAAGAAATCCGTTACTATACTCAAAGAAATCCTTTACTATACTGTCTTTGAGTAATAATTGCTGGAATGTAGGGTTTAAAATTCGGTATGCACTTTTAAATTTAATTATTTTTTTGCATATTATTCAGTATATATAAATTCTATACCTCATATAAGGGTTGCACAGAAGTACTTCCGTACCATTCTCCTTATTAGAGGAATTTGCTGAAGGGGAATTTTGAACTGAAATATATGTATTTCTTAAGTGAACTAAATTTTTGTATGCATACAGTTAGAAAATGGCTGTTTCATAATAACAGAAGCCTTCAGTCCATCAGATGAAAACGATCCATTCCAAAGGTATAAATTCGGGACTCTACTGTATCTATATATGTATATGTTACGGCCAAAACCCGGAGCTTGGCGAATATGCGAATTGGCCGAGATCCTTGTCAAAACCCGAAATACATGAAATGAATAGCGTATTTCGGGTTTTGGGCCGCCAATCCCCGAATTGGCCTGAAAGCCATGGCCAATATACGAAGTGTTCAGCAATGGGTATCCGCAGCCGCTAACGTGTTTGTTTTAGCTTTCATGCTGTCCTGCATAGGATCTACAAACCTGGAATTACACACAAATAAATTAAATTTTAAAAACCTATCACAGCTGGAAACGCACATCAAGCAATAATGGCTCATAGCCAATGCAATAACCAAATTATTTGATTCTGTAAATAAACGACAAATTCTACCTAATCAATGATCTATAGAAAACATGTTGTAGAACATATTAGTAATGTATAACAATTTCATTATGTTTGAAGTAGTGTAACGTCATTAAAATATCCTATAAACGATTTTTTGACATATATCACAATTCTTTATCGGAATTTTTTTGGGCGTCCCTAAAAACGAATATAATGACTACATAATCAATACATTACAAAAAAAAAAAATAATAATAATAAAACATATTGCTCCCCACATGTGTGAGGTAAGTGAATTTTATTATGTTTGAAACAGAGTGACATTTAATTGCACTAAAAATGATCTTTCACCATTAACTGCAATGTAACGAAATAATTTTGAGCGTCTCAGTGAACAAACTATAATTGCTACTTATTTCATACATTTTAGATAACAGTTTGTTGTCGATCTTAATGATACATACTATTTTTATTATAACTGAGATAATGTAACAACATTAAAATACACCTGAAAAACTTTTCTCATTGATGATATTGTAACGAAATACTTTTGTGTGTCGCTGTAAATTAACCAAAAATATTACATACTTCACTTTCAATACCGAAATTAACTTATAAACGTAAATAATATAATAATTACAAGTCAATCCGAGTCTTTACTCGAGTTAGAGCACGGACAAGCAGACGGCTAATCAAATGGAATTCCTAAACACTTTTAACTATGTTCAGAAAGGGATAAAAATTAAAAATTGGTTTCTATATACCCAATTCGCGAACTGGCCCATCGCATCTTGCTAGTTTGGGAATTGGCCAGTCAGTTTAAAGCGTTGTTGGCCTGTTTGGGTTTTGGCCGTAAAATATATATATGTATTTTTTTTTCATCGGAGGCGACACAAAATTCTGAAAAATCAGAATTCCGGTTCTCTAATTTTAAATTTTCTTTGTGATAGTGTACATCTCTTTTTTTTTTTTTTCTTGATAAATATTTGAGTTTATATTGAACTTGATCGGAAAACAACAAGCAGCAATTAAAAATCTTCAATTTTAATCAATAGTTTGCAGGCAAGCTTAGAATAAGTAAACTCGCGTATTTTGTCACTACACTGTTAAAAATCTACAGTATTTGCTCCATAGTTACATCGCCGCTTTTATAGAATATCTCTATTCTGACCAATGAGCATGCTCCATAATATAGTCAAGTGATCGTTTTCTATAAAACGGTGGAGTGATTATGCAGCAAAAGCTACAGTTTTTTAACGGTTTATACAATTATTAGAACCTCAATAATCCCATGCCGATGATATTCTGTCCCGAATTCCCCTAATTGTGATTATTTGTTGCTCTGGTTATAATAGTTTTAAAAAATCATAGTTACTTGGAATAATAAACTTAGGAATAATTTTCAGTACAACCATAAATATTTAAGAGTAAAAATTTTATGATTTTTGTGGCAAATTGTTACCCATGTAAGAAAATTTAATAACAAATACAAATAGTTTATATACATTCATTCTTTAATACAATCCTTACATATTTATTCATTTTTTATAAACAATTGCTTCAAAAAGAATATTTCACTATTGCATTACTTTATCTCGAATGCAAAAATTAGTTATTAGTTATATCCTATTTTTATGTGTTACTTTAAGATTTGTTATTTTATATATATATATATTTTAAATAGACACAAATATATTGTTTCAATGAAAATATACTAAAATGGCTTATTTTTTGTTTTATTTATTAAGACTAAGTACAAAAAGAAAACGTAGAGAAGTTATAAAAGATAAGACGGAAATTGCCATTAAATATTTATGTATCTAGAAAGATGGTTTTAAACATCGGTTAAAAGTTTTGGAGATGCTTATCCAATTTGGCAATCGTCTTTCTTGACGGAAGCAAAGTTTAGTACGTGACTAAAACAGTATAATAACTAAATTTGATTACATTCTGTTTTCTTATTCTCTTGATAGTCATTGTTTTCGGAAACCAATTCTTTTATATTGATTACATAACTCTAGAGAATATAATTAATGAACAAGGAATGTTACTTTAAGCGGTGTTTATATTTATTGTTCCACATTTTTTGCAGCTAGAGGCTTAACATCATATTCCAGTATTGATAATACAAAATAAATTTTAGAAATTATTATAAAAAACCGCTTTGTCGAACAGAAACTTGTCTGGAGGTACGGTATTTTGTGTTCCACGGTTTTTCCAATTTGAGCACACACTCTAAAAAAATGTATGCAGCATTACTTCATAGAATTTGTAGCAGGATGCTGACTCTAATGTTATGAAATAATTTAACTTATATAATGGTGTAATTTAAACTCGCATAACTGGTGTAATATTACACATTAGTGTGACTTAACGCCAGTTACATCGGCTAAATTACTCAATAAAATGGAGGCAGCTAGGCTTTCATCAGTTTTATGGAGCAACGTTACATAATTTTTTCACAGTGTAGTATTTGTATATCGCTCATTTATTTGTCAAATCACGCAACTTAAAAAAAAAGTTTAGAGGAGGGGGAGATTATTTATTTAACTTGACTTTTGTAAGTAAAGATGGAATTTTTTAATAAATTTTTCGTTCACTTACTCATATGCTTCAATTAACCCTTAAATGTCTGGTGTTGCTTTTCGGCAACATACCCAATTTAGGCTCTAAAATATTATTAGAATAATATTGAAGCTATAATGGCTAATGTTACCGATAAAAAGCAGTCTGAAAATATTATTAAATCGATTTTCAACATTTAGATGGCAACACTTGTGCTGTTTAAGAATAAAGATAAATTTATTTTTTCAAATGTTTCTACTTGTTCTTTTTGTTTTGTTTGGAAGCTTGCGAAATACACAATTTTGACTTGCAGTGAGCAAGTAAAATTTATTTCTTATTAAAGTTCTTAATATTCTTGAATGTTTAATATTATACAATTTTATCAAGGAAAATTATTTTTTCAATTAAACACCAGTATTGCCGATTAGTAACAAACTGTTTTTTAGCCGTAAACTATACTTAAAACAAAATATGATTTTTTAAAGTATTTTTTCCATGGTTTATTTAAAAAATGAAAGCCGAAAAACATTATTACAATGATATTTGAAAAATCCGGCATTTAAGGGTTAAAAAAATTACGTACACAGGTGTGTTATTGAAGACATCTAAGCAATTTAATATTTTAACGACTTAATTATAAATTAATTTTAAGACAATTGTCCGCTAACCGGCAGCATGTTAAAAATCGCAAATTATTCTTTATGGTTACGCATGTTTATTAGTTTCAAATCAATGGAGTTTATTATGCGCCTTAACCATTCTCATCAAAATAGGCCAACTGGCTGCGAAACTTGAACTGCGAAACAGTTTAAACACTAAAAAGTATAAAATATAAATAAATATTAAAAAGAGTAATAACGATTTTCAAATGCTCTTTTATTATTTAGTTGTTTAATTTTAAGTAAATCCCGATCATACATTTTGAAAAAAAATATATATAAATACTGAATAGTGTAAAAATGATTTATTTTCTCTTGTTGCCAATTTTTTTAAAAAAGCAAAAATTTTTAAATTTTTAATAAATTCAATAGTTTACACTTTTTTTCCAACACTTAGTTAATACGCAGGGTTGCCAATTTGGCCTCCAGTTTCACTAAGAAAATACGAATCCACACCAGAAATTAAAAATAGTATTTTGTGTTTAATTTAATGACGGACCTTTCTCAATTACTTAAAGTAAAAAAAATTCTTTCGAATATTCCGGTGTGAATTTGAAATTTCGAAATAAAAATGGAAGCCAAACTGGCAACCCTGTTAGAACTTTGAATTTCAACGATATGGTTTCCACGGCAAATTAACCCTTTGAGGAGCAAGCTATAATGCCTCTGTAATATTGAACTCTCACAAGAATTATTGAAAATTTTTATTGTTAAATACTGAAAATCAATTTTTCAACATTTCCCTCTTAAAGCTAAAAGTATAAAATTTAGTTAAAAATTTATGGTGCAAATCTTTGTTTAAATAAGATGTGATATAATATATCTCACCGCTTTTAAGGGATTAACGTATTGTGATTGGAAATTGTTGGAACTACATGTACAGACATGAAAGTAGGCGTCATTTTTACGATAAACATTGAAGGCGTGTAAAAAGGTGTAATTTAAAGCAATTTTTAGTATTATTTAAGTGTTAATTTATGATATTTTCAAATGTAAAAAGCTTAAATCCACGTACCTGGGAAAAAACCTTTTCATTTTGAATATAATAAAACAGTCCAGTTTTTGTCTTTTATCGATTAAACCAAACTATAACAAAAAACACGTAAAGAAGTTATATGAATGGGAAGAGGTAAATTGCCATTAACTATTTATGTATCTTTCAACATGGTCTTAAGTATCGGTTAAAAGTGTTTAAACTGCTTATCTAATTTGGCAATCGCATTATTTGACGGAAGAAAACTTTACTACGTGACTAGATAATAAGTTAATTTGATTACATTCTGCTTTTGTATTTTCTTAATAGTCTTTGTTCACCGAAAACATCTTTTATATTGATTAGAAAGCCCTAAAGAATATAATTAATGAAAAGCAAATGTTATTTTGAGTGAATTTTATATTTATTGTTGGCCGTTTGTTGCAACTAGATAATCTAATGTACAATAGTGAAAAAAAAAATAAAAAAGTAAACACGCTCTACTAACTCTACAGCTAATTATGATAGAAGAAATTTATTGGTACAAAACGAATGGAAATAAAGTCTACTTTTAAATGATAGATGTAAAATTTGCTTAGGGGGCCATCTACAAATGAAAACCAGATCAAACTTTGTTTCCTCAATGGCAGCACCGAATTTGGAAGTTATATTTTAAATCTTCGGTTCAAATTATGCCCAGAAACCAAATTTCTAGTCATTGGAATAATAAGTTTTGAATTATAAACATTCAAAATTAAGAGCTTCTAATGTTAAATTACATTTTCGTATTTTGATTAATATCTCCCTAAATTATAATCCAAATGTGATAATTTTTTTATTTGGTTATAATTCTAAAAATACAAACATAAATACATAGAATTTTTAGGTTTAAAATTTTTATAATACGAATTATGAAGTATGAAATTAAAATCCGAAAAAAAAAATATGGATTGCAACATACAATTTGTTTGATAGATTTATATTTTATTATGTCCTGCTTGATGTAAATTCTCAATTTGAAATTGTTCCTCAAGGTAGTTTTTGAATTATGAGTAAAAAAGTCAAAATGATGATTTCAGGGGCTGTTTATGATGTCCAGAAAAGCATAATTTAAAAAAATATATATTTTACTAATTTTATTGAAACATTTGGGCTGGCAGTAGTCGAAACATATTAAGCGAGTGGAATGTCCATATTGGCAAGAAATAATACATTAATAGAAGTAACATAGTCAATCTGAAGCATTTGGACATTCAAGTAGCGAACTTCAATTTGTATACGGCTCTTAAAATAGGCTCATTTTAAAATAATTAAATTCTCAGAAACTAATTATACAAATTTTATGAAAAATTGTATTTAGGCTAATTGAAGGGTGTAGAATCCATTTATGGTGTCAAAATTGGGTATTGCTATTAAAAAAACAAACAAAGTTTGGGTTATGTTTGATATGTAGATGCAGCCCCGCCCTAGGCAAATTATATATATGTACTTTAAAAGTAGACTTTATTTCCTATAGTTTGGTACCAGAAACTTTCTTCTACAATAATTTGTTGCAGAGTTAGAAGTGTTTACTTTTTTTTTTCCACGACTGTACGTAAACTAATGCTCTTTATCACAGATGATATAAAAAATGTCTTAAAATGGCGGGCAGTTTTAAACTTCACACACAAATAAATGGTGACTATGAGAGTAACAAATGGTCAGAAATTACTTTAACTATGTTTCTTTGTTTTAATTCGAAATCAGCGACAGATGCCGCCATACATTCTGAAAAAGTAATAATGTCCAAAAACCTTTTAATATTTTAAGTATAAAACGATTTTGACGTCCAAACAGCTAAACAAGATAATGAGTAAAAAATTAATAAATATAACGTATAAAAAGTTCGATCAAAGTTTATAGCTTTATCCACCTTCATAAAAAAAGGTTCAGCGTTCTAACAGTGCATCGCTATCTATCTGTATTATTTAGAAATAATCAAGGATTCGCATTAAAGAGATTACCTACTTCACAAATTAATCTTCTTCTAAAATAATTTCAATAACTCTCACCATTGATTTATTATTGATTTTTAGGTACGTTCTTAATTATATAAATACGTAGCCCCAGTAGTCATCGCCTAGTACGTCCGTCTGTTTGTCCGCGTATAACGGTGCAAAAACTGCCCAATCAAATGGTTTGAAATTTAATATAAATAATCGTTTCAGAATTTTGTCGAATCATTTCAAATTTTATGAAAATCGAATAAGAACTTAAAAATGCATTAATAATTTTCTTCATTCTATTAAATCCTATAAAATGTAGATAATTCATTGATATTCCATGGTAGGTAATGATTCTAGGTTTTCATGGTGATTACGTCATATTTAAGATGGAGTCATATTATTTCCGTATTACTGAATTTAATATATATAATCGTAATAAATTTTGTATTCATGCATTTTTGCAAGAGAGTGCAACAACTATTGCACCAAGATCAGAATATTTATAAAACTAGTCATAGTATAAATGCACCTCATTTGCCACGTTTGACGTAAAATTTCTCAATTGTTAAAAACCGCCAATCAATTCTAGGACCAAGAGTAGCCTAAAAATGTTTCAAGCTATTTGACCAAAGTCTCTTTCAAACATGATTTGAAACATTTAAACATTTTTTCGAAAGAAACATGAAATTTATAGATTATACATTGTTTTGTCACCTAATTATGCCATTTTTTGTATCCCATCCATATATATATATATATATATATATATATATATATATATATATAAGTATCTTGTGTGTTGTTAAAGACAGACTTTTCTCCATGAACAGCCCTTAGATAGCCCTTGGTCTCCTGCTGTTAGTAGGGCAGTTTGGTTGCGGTGTGTGGAAGTGGGGTATTTACAGGGACACTCAAAAGAATTCCATTACATTACGGCCTATAAGGGAAAAATCGTTTTTTAATCTTTATCTCCATATATAAAATGCCCAGCCCAAATTACTGAACCTAGAAGCATGGAAATTGGGATGAAAGAGCACTATTGACGGATTTTTGAAAATCCCCCCTACCCTAAAGGGGTTAAAAGGTGTGGGGGGGGTAATTTTTTGAGCATTTAGAGCATCTTAGCTACCGTTTTAGTTAGGAGCGTGAAACTTCAAAAAATAAATTTTCTAAAAAAATAATTAAGCACATATTTCAACGATTTTAGAAATTACTCCCAAAATGGGGTTAAAAATGGGGTCGAAAATTTTAGAATATTTGCCATAGCGCACCAGCCGTTTTAGCTAGAAGCGTGAAATTCCAAAATATAAACTTACAAAAAAATAATTAAGCACGTATTTCAGCGATTTTAGAAAATCCCCCATAAAGTTGGTTAAAAGGGGGGTCGAATGTTTTAGAACATTTACCATATCTCACCAGTTCTTTTACGTAGAAGCGTGAAATTGCAGTTAACAAATATACTAAAAAAATAGGTAAACACATTCCAACATTGCTAGAATTTCGTTTGATTTAAGGTTCTTTTAGAGAAACCGACCAGCAAAGCGGGCGAAGTCCGCTAGTTAATTAATAAAATTTGAAGTCAAATTTTATGCGTAAATTTTTGGTAACTCAAAAATATGTAGCTTCAATTAATGTGTTTTTAAAAATAATTATTCAATATAAAAATTATGAAACAATCCAGTTACAACATTATATTTATTAAACATTTTTTAAACTTTCTAAAGACTTTATAAAAATGAGTCGACGTAAATTGCCATTAAATGTTTATATATTTAGAAGATGGACTTAAGTATCAGTTAAAAGATTTGAAATTTCTTATCCAATTTTGCAATCGCATTACTTAACAGTAGCAAAGTTTACTACGTGACTAAATAGAATAAATAAATTTGATTATTTTCTGCTTTCTTATTCCCTTAATAGTCCTTGTTCTCGAAAACAAAATCTTTTATATTGATTAGAAAATTCTAGATAATAGAATTAATGAAGAGCAAATGTTATTGGGAGTAGTGTTTATATTTATTGTTCGTCATTTGTTACAGCTAGATGGTCTAATACTATTTGCGAAGAACGATATTTGAAAGTAAATTTACCAGACTATTATAAGAAAAGTATTTTGGCGGAAAGAAATTGGACATTAATAAAAGGTACATTGTTTCGTCTCCTATGTACTTTCGTAATGCAAAGAAATCCGAATTTGCTGTAAAGATTGCGAACTAGGACTTTGGTTCGAACCTTGTTTAGAAATTTATCATACTGAACTTCATTTTTAGTACAAATTTTGTATTTAGAATATTTTCATTAGTATACATGTTTTGCCTTTGTATTTCTTAAAATAAATCATAATTTATTAACCAAGATTAATTTCCCGAATTTCGCTTTTATATGATTATTTTTCAAATTCAGTTTTCTGACAGCCCTTTTTAATGATCTAATTCTATATTTTACTATTTCGGTACCGCAGCGATATATTTGTGGTATGAGGACGTTTTCCACAAGAGTGGCTGCACTATAAGCGGCGTAAGCCGCAGAAACGTGTTTTGGGGCATTCATAAAAATCTTGAGCGTAATTGACACTAAACTTTTCATTCGGACAGCGACAGTCAACGGTGTCTGATGCGGTATTTAACACGCATAAAAAAAAATCTGAAATGCTTGTTCTGCTTTGTCGTAACTTAAATCAATCCTCGGCTGAAAGCCGATTTCGACGAAATCTTATCTAACGGATCAGCGGAATGACAGACAAGGACAACACAGGCTTGGTGCGTAACATTTTGAATTCATGTCTATTTCTTTGAAGTACGTTAATTAAGACAATTAGCATTGATATATTTAATTCGTTCCAGTATAACAAAATTAAAATAAATAAAAAACTGTTAGTGTAATATAATAAATAACAAAACTGATAGTGTAACATAATAAATGACAAAACTAATAGTGTAACTTGGTGTGATAGTTTTCGAAACGCACAAGTCCACATTACATTGTTCAGACTGATACATGAATTCACGTCTCACACCACCAGCCGCACGTGCAACGCATCTTCGTTTTCGATTTTTTCTCCCCGAATGGTATATCGAAGTAATATGTCCCCTGTGAGCCTTATGGGATAATTACTTCCTGACCTGATGATGACACCGATGATATTCATGATTCTTGTGGTATTTTTGTATTATTTTTTAATCAACTGGAGGTAAAATTTCGCCATTGAGATTTTTTTGTGGTGTTTCTATATAGGTAGAAAGTGTTCTACACGCAAATGTCTAACAAGTGGAAAAAGTTTTTGCGGTACCACTTTAAAGTTTTGCGAGTTGCATCCGTAGTACTTATCATCACATCAGACTTATCGATTGACTAAGTACATTTAATTTTCAAGTATAATATTGGTATTAAGGGACAGTCCCTTAAGAATTAAAGTGGTAATTTCAATGGTTTAACCTTGATAATGAATAAAATTATATATGATGAAGTAAAATATGCTAATTAATTATCAGAAGTCTAAAATCTTGAGAACGTTTTGATTTTTATTTTGACAGAGATAACTGGTTAACATGTGTAATTAAAAATAAGCCGTACAAATATGAGGTATTAAACTATCTATTATTACAAATGAACTTAAACTAAATAATGGGTTAATGGATTGGACTTCATGTGATCCAAAAGTGTTAGATTTGAAATTTTTAATACATTTTCAAATGGTGTTTTTCTGTATAGGTTAAAAAAAACTGTATATAATTAATTTTAAACTTGGTCTCTTTCTTTCCATACATCATGAATACTACTTATTTTATTCGTGGGGTTTATTTATTGCATTAAATTAAGATTATCGCAATTCAACTAAGTCTTGCTTTTATATAACTTTTACACTCATAAAATGCTGCTTCTTCGAAAAAGCACAACTCGATAATTTACTTTAATTTAATTTAATTAGTTTAATTTCAATTTTTGTTAGTCGTATACACCCTGAGCAGACGGCATTAATATCACTTATTATTTATGCATTGATGGAATATTTAGCCTCCAGAAAAGCAAAATATCTGGGATTATGATAAAATTGGCAACTAGATTGTAATTAATGCCTATATCTTCCCCCGAAGATACAACCAAAAGTTCAACAACGAAGTTGTAGAGAATTATAGATTTAATAAGGAAAGATACGCACTATTTGATTATCCCGTCGACGAAAAAACATCGCCAAACTATAAGATCAAATGCCAATAACGGCTGATAGTAAATGTCACATTCACTTGACATTAAACACGTTACACGCGTTTGTTACGTCACCAAGTGATTTTTAATTCGATGTTTCATTTGTATTTTTCAGTATGTTTTACTAATATTATTTTTTTTCATTATTTAAAATAAAAATTACCTCAATTTGTATAATTTGAAAGTAGTTTGGCGATTTATGTAATTTGGCGAAATTGGTCGACGGAATAATCAAGTAGTACCGAAAAATATAATGTGCACACAGATATGATAAATAGTTGTCTGCGCAGACCAAAATATCTAACGCTGATGTAAGCAATTTATTTTACGGAAGCGTAATGAGAATTTTTTAAACGAAATGCAATTGCAATTTTATAAAATCAGACTGTGACCAAACACAAATACTGTCCGTTGTTTTTGCATACCTCCCTTTAAGCGCGTAAAAAAGAAAAAAAAAGAGAGGGAGAGAACATAAAAAGCTATTGACTAAAATGTATATTTTTTTCAGAACTGCAATAAACAGAAAATTATATACTTCTAATAAATATTGTCAATTATCTAATACAAAATTGTAAAGTGTACGCAGTCAACTTTGTTAAATATCTATTTTTTGACGTCTGCAGCCTGTTTAATTTTACAAAACTTACGAAGTTTCTTTCAGAACAATTTGAGGATTTACTGGTTTCTCAGGGTTTTATTTTTGCTTAAATGATGCAACACTGCTTAAAGGATAACTAAAACTTTGACATGAAAAACTAACTCAATATCTCCGTCTGCTTGAATTCTGTGAGAAATTTATATTAACTGAGGAATTGGTAAATAGCAGCAATGAATAAAATCGTCTTTTAAAGTCCGCTGTATAACTAACATTGACTTTTCGGTATGTTGCAAATACACAACAGGGAGATACAAAGGGTTAAAAATGCAAATCTAAAATTACAGCTCAGTTTAAAGATTTCCTGTGTTTTTTTTTATTCTGTTTTTTGTGCATTTTTTTCAGGGTTTTATTTTCGGCTTGCGTTATGACTATTAAAAAGAACGTGTTAATCTTCATGGTGCCCCCATAATATTCATAATGTACTCAGAACGTGTTTTTTTTTCATATTTACAATCATTTCGCTTTCTAGACTAATCTGTCAAAAACCGGAAAACCATACTGCAGGAAAATCAAATGGATTTAATGGAAATACTGTGTTTCTCATTAAATACATGTAAATTAAGATAATTAGCTATTGAAATATTACTTTTTCATTGTAACCCGTGAAAAATACAAATTTTCTGCTTTTACGACAATTTAAGTTGCTCCGAATGAAAGAAAAAGAAAGAAAAGTTTTTTTAATTATAATGTTATTAAAATTTTCAACCATTGTGTCATCACATCATACTTCGACTTTTTAAAATAAATTTAACAATCACTTACAGAAACTAAATGCATTCCCACAGGCACTTTAATAATATATTTGTAACAAGATTAATGAATACTTTTTCAGTTATAATGCATTCAGAAATGTTTAATAAATGCTGCAATGTATTGCCTATTACACCGATTTGGGATCTTGTTATTAGAAGTTAATTTAAATGTAAATTAGTTCTTTCAGGATGCAGGAGATTTGTTTCTTTTACGCTGCGGAGCTCAAGAAATGTTCATTAATCTATTTATTCCTCGAAACCATTTAAAATATAATTAATTTAACTTTCCTTTAAAATTTGGTACCGTGTGAAATATTTTCTTTCGGATTACAGACAATTACGATTAAGTCAAAATGATTAACTGACAAATTTTTGTCAAATTTTTATAAAGAATTAAATAACCTTATTTTTTAAATATTACATACTTTAGTGATGCTAACATATAAATTGAAAAATAGTTTTCGGAATTAAAAAAAAGATAGTTAACATTTTCGTTTTTGTCAACACTGAATTCAAAAACGAAGTCAGTTTTTCTCGATCACGCGTCACATTTTTCTAGGAAAAGTGTAAAATTTTCAAAGTGACTGAATCAATTGGTATATGAATTTGTACAAAATTGAATAAAGCAAATTTTCGGTACAGTACGAAGAATAGGGAACAACTACACATACATGCAGAATTTAATACGGATTATCGCACACGACCAACTCCACCTTCCGTGTAGATGACTCATTTGTTAATCAGTTGTTTCTTAGTACCCGGAGGATTATGCACTATTTATTGGTACCGTACACGTAACTCACTGCTCTTTTAAGATCTGAGATCGTTTCATTTATGTACCAAAAAGGAGTTAACAGGGTTCTTTAAATTTATATAATTTAATACGCAACATGATAGAAAATTTTTTATTACATTTTCTGTTTGAGCAATAAAAAAACTTAATGAAACACATATTAATTTATCTGTTTCGGAACTCGGTAGACCAGAATTCATTTTGTTTGGTAAATTAAAAAGAAATATACCTATTTTTGTACGAGAATCATCCTAGTATAACAAATATATATTTTCCTTATGATATAGGGAAAAGTAGGTGAATGGCGCTCACTTAAAGGAAAACATGAACAGCTAGTCAAATTTAGACAAAAAAAATCAATATTTTATTAAAGAAGTATAACTACAAAGCTTAAGGAACAGTTTGCAATCAACTAATTTGCATAAAAGTGTAAGGAATTTTTTTTATTGTTTTATTTAAATAACCATCGATTAAGCGGTAATGCCCGACATGGTAGGATAATTGCGCTCAGAGTTTGAATGCATTTAAGTAAGACAAAAGTCACATATGTAGTTGTGTGGGCTGTTCACACCACTGCAGACTTCTTGCGACCACTTTACGCATATTGTGGACACATATTGTGTTACACATATAGTGGGCTACTCTTTTTAAATTTAGGTTTTTTTATTCTCACCACTTTTTTGAAATCGTAAAATTCTCCTTGTTTAATGACATATTAATTAAGGCGAAAACAGAGGAATTTTACCATTTCAAAAAAGTGGTGTTAATCAATAAATCTGAATTTTAAAAAAGTTGTCCACTGGCAACACTTCTTGTGGAATTCCACGTGAGCGCCATTACCCGTTCTCGTCCTGTTGGGTTTTAATGCATTATAATTGGCGTAACAATGCACTACAAAAATAAATAAAAGCATGAAAGTACAGCTAAATGTATGTATTTTGTAGACATAATGAGAAAATTAATATTTGAAAAAAAAGAGTGTACACTTACCTTCAAGTTAGATGTTGTAGAATTTTATAATAAAAGCACTGCAAACTAATAACGTGAAAATATTAAAATCTTTCCTCCAGACCGTCACTATATCCTTACTAGGAACTTACGATGAAGTTCGCTATTTGCCGGTACCGATCGCACATTTTAAATTCTATTCTGTTTAGAGATATTGTGTGAGCGGAATTACCCTTCTGAGCGTCATTACCCTACTTTCCCCTATATGCGATCTCCAATCTTAAAATGAAATATATATCTATATGTATCGCATATATATCGAAGTCTACTTACTTGCGATGGAATGAAATATGAAACTGAAAAAGAATCCTAATCCAGAAACGTTTAACACTTTTCAAAATTAGAAATGGCCTTTTATAAGAGATTATTTATTAAAAGAAATAGTAAGGTGTGAAGCGATTGACCAGCAAGAAGGCTGCAGCTACAAACCCCCCAAAAGACCAAAGAATCATTAGAAATGTTACTTCCCTTGCCAAAATCAATTAAATCAAAGTACGGAGAGAGTCAAAAAACAGCTGTTTTAACACCTTCGCCATATAAAGTAAAACTTGAAATGAAAAAAAAATGAAAAAAAGACAAAAAAGACAAAAGGAAGTTCACAAAAGCAATTGGAACACCAAGCTTAAAAAATATGAGTAATCCAATTGGAAAAGAAATGATTGAATGGAAGAACTAAAGACAAAAGGTAAAGAATGTTTCTGTTTAAAAAATGTCTAATGATTCAGAATCTAAAAAGAAAATCAAGACAGTGATGACTGGTTTTGCCTAATTTGTAAGAAAAGCAAAATAGCAGAAATGATTCAGTGTTCAGATTGCCAAATATGGTTCCATGTTATGTGCCTTGGAATAAATAATGAACAAAAGAAATTTATATGTAAGCCATGCATCACTACTTATATGATACTCAAGTAACTCTCAATTAGTTTCATAATGTCTATTCTTAATTATTTATAACTTTGATTTATATTTTGAATACATTTTTATTTCAAACAATTACTCTTATTTTCAGAAATTTGATTTCAATATATTCCATTGCTATTTTATGTTTGATTGTTTCATTAACCACAAACTTTGCTTTTAATAAATTTGTTGATATCCCCTACTCATTAAAATTACCTAATATTGTATGGCTCAATTTACGAGACTGAGGGTCCAATTTAGGAGACCAGTCGCTGAATTTGGACCACTTTTATAAATTTTTGGAATTAAAATAAAATTTAAGATTTTCAAAAAGAAATTGTTCTAAAGATTTATTTAGTGAAGAGATCAATAGTTTGACCACGTGTAATGATATTCTGCAGATATTCGAAAAATTAAGTGAGTTACGCCTGAAAATAAGTGAAGTGGTCCAAATTCGGCTACTCTCCCCTAATTGCATACAACAATTTGAACAGATATTATGCTCATCACATTACATATCAAGTCTTTTAATAATTTCTGAATAGGGAAGGTATGGTGTAATGATATTAATGTTTTTACTTTTTGTGGATGTCATGTTTTATGTGAGTCAAAAGTTGATGTTACTGTGTTAAAAAAGCGAAACAAAATCTCCAGTCATTCGATTGTTTTTATAGAAAACGATGACATAGGCGTAATTTAACTGTATGCTGACAAGATTATTTCCCATATTACGGTCAGAATATAATTAAATTGCGGTTATGTAAATGTCTTCTATATAAACGGGCCCACCAGTGGCTGAAAGGTTCTGCTCTCGAAGCTGCTAGACGGGAGGTGCTGGGTTCGAACCCAATCGCGCCCGTCGGCCTAACCGTTTCGGAGTTTTCGTGGTTTTCTTCGAAACCGTGGGTTCCCATGCGTAAATACGGATTAGGTTCCCTTAGAAAGACCCCCACGAAGTGAACTCCCCCCAGGGCCTATATCCCACGTATTGATAATTGGCCGTCATAAATACAAACCAAATCAAATCTATATAAACGGTCGAATGACTGAACAGTTTGCAGCAAATTTTTAAGAGTGTAATTAGTTTTTAAAAGATAGTTTCAGAGTAAAAGTTCATTATAAGATACTGGTGAATGCACTTCTACACATATATATGTGTTTATGGACATACTGAAATGAAGTATCAATTATGCTTTCATGACTAAAAGATGAATTATTATTAAATTGAATTTAAAGTCACAATATTTTTTTTTTAGACGTCAGAGTGACGTTTTTCTTACTCTTAATTTTCCTCTCGTTGTACAAAAATCGTAGTCCATTTCTGGATGACCATTTACTACAATAATATAAAGGTAACTAATGAGAGGTTAATCAGAATTGGCAGTTGACTGCCTAGAAGAAATTCAAAAGTAAACAAAACAAATTAACTACCAAATTACAGATAACCACCTTGATGTTAAAGCCAACATCTACCAACGGCAATACAGATTTTCATTTTATGCTGAACATCGAATTAATTTAAAGTAAATTTAAGCTGGTTAAACGAAACTGTGTATTGATATATACTCCAAATTGTATTTTATGTTTTTTTTTCGGACAATCCTGAAAAAAATCAAGTCAAATTTTCCCTCCCTTTAATTAAATATGAAAAGTATATTAAAGCCACTTTTCTCCATGTTTAATGAATTTTAATATATCTCAGCACTTCAGTAAGAGAAAAGTACAATCAAAAAAGATTTGCGCTTCCAAAGGTTCCCAACTTCCAACACTATACCAATGATTAAAGGAGCAGTGAATTGCTTTTGTCCCATAAATTCACTTTATAAATTATATCTAGCTAAATGTGGTCATCAATAAGACTAAAAAAAAAAAAAAAAGGGGGGGGATCAATGTTTCATCACAGAAAACATTAATTCTTATGTTGCTCATTGCGGATATTCCAACTTTCATTAAGAATTTCACCCACAAAACGTTTACGCGTTAAATAAAAGAAGTTGAAAAAGAAGGATTTTATATTACTTGATTGTTTTGATATAGTAGAGGTTTATAAATTCAGATATAGTAATCAAGTTGCACTCTGAAAGTGAGATAATAGCTGATCAAAAACTCATAAAAGAATTAAAAAGTCAGTAATTCAGAATGTATAGACAAGAGCACAATGAGGCTTTCACAGAAATAGGCAGAAAATATGACTTTTTAATAGTGGAAAAAATGTAAGAACAGTTACTTTTAGCACCGACAGGCGGCGCTAAATTTCTGTTGATGTTTAAAATGTGTCACGTATGCTCAGTGATTCAATTTGAACACAATTGTTTAACGTCAAGTCCGTCATTCGATGGCAAACGAGTTCTTTCTCTGTTTCTTGCGTCCTCCATATTTGACTTTGTCCAATAGCAGTTCAATCAGCAGTCTCTAGCGCAAAACAGAACCAAAAATTGCGATCGTAGGATAAGGATAGGTATTTTAAATAACGACATTTAGAACTACTCCATTTTATGTAACTTCCATGGACATGTCAGATCACTGCACATTGCGTCAAAAAAGGGGTAAGAGCTGTCTCGAAACATCACACATTTTTGCTTTTTACTATGCTGCTGTTTGAAACTACCGGTGGTTCGAGCCCCGTCGATGTCATTAGCTATGATTGAGAAGCTATTAGCCATAATGTACCTGAAATTACAGTTAAACCATATTCGTAAAACACGTTCGAAAATAAAAATACAACTATAAGTAGATACAAAATACATATAGCTGGATAACTTGAATTAATATTAGGTTATCAATGTTTAACAATTAAAATGTAATAAAATAAACGGGCTTGTGCGAGTATTACTCGAGCTTTGAGGATTTCATACAATAACTATGTGAAAGATTAACTCTATTATTAAAAAAATCATTTCTAAAAGAACAATAAGACTTTATAAGAGACTATACAACGTAGGGTTGTGTATAGCTGTTTATACTAGAAAAGTATGAATGGGTATATCATAAAAGTTCAAAGAGATATGAAGACTAAATAATATCAAATATTGCTATTCCGTATAACACTTTTTTTTTAAATCTTATCCTAATCTGTTTATGATGAAATTAATTCGGTACTGACAATAGAAAGTACTGCATATTTGAACTTCATTTGGTTTTTAATAAAACGAAATTCAACGTAGTAATAATCCTTTCTTTTTACAGTGTATCTAAAACATAATCCTCGCACAAAATTGGTATTGTGCTAAGAGCCCTTCAAAAGGAGGTCTCAAAGCTGTAACGCTGCTTTGGCCCGTGCTGAGTTTTTCCAGATAGGTTTTTAATTAATTTTTATAGAGCGGGAGACGTATTGATTGATCGACCCAATGCAATCTAGTCGCGAATCCCATAGTATGTATGTGATTAATTCTTATTAATTAAGTCTGTTTTTAACAATTTGACGTTTATTGCTTTTATACTGCTACTGGACATTGCATTACACAAATGCATCATTAAACGCTGTTAACTACGCTTTAAAAGCCTATGGAACATAGAGTACGCCATCCCTGTCATTATGTATGTCCAAACCGTTCGTGTCTTTAAGGGTTTATATCTCAGCTAATTACTGACGATTTTTTTTCGAAAATCATTATCAACAAACCTATTATACTTCTGCTATGAAAGGGACCATCAGCGCTGTCCAACACTTTTGCTGAATACCCGCAAATCGAAATTTGCTTATACCGGAAAAGTGCATTGTTCTCAAAAACTATGTGACCTAGGTTAATCGCTATAATTTTCCTGCAAGGGTTAAATTAACATCTACTACCTCTATTTTTTTCATAATTTTAGTTTGCGTAGATTCGGAAATAGAAGGAGTGGGGGGGGGGGGGTAACATATTTTTTCACACAATTTTCGACGATATCTCTGAAACTATAATACCTAAAATTAAACGAAATGTATTTTTGAGTTCAATGTTACGAAAGCTTTTACACGATACCCCACACGATATACAAAGAAAAGATTTTTTTTCCAAGTAGCTTCTATAGACCTCTACATTTTCCTAAATATATTTCTGAATGTTTAATAAATCAGTAAATATGTTAGTCAATAGTATTTATTACTTTCCCCGATTTGAACTTCAACGTTCCATAGTTTACGAGAAAAATGGCTGTGACAGACGGACAGGCAGACACAGAAAGATCTTATAATGGTTCCGATTTTACTTTTTAAGTACGGAACCCTAAAAAAGTCGTTAATAGCTTTATAGTCGTTAATAGCCTGAGGAATTTTAAATAGCTTTATAAGACAATTACATAGCGTTATATATTATTATTATATACATATTTGTTTTAAATGACTTCCTTAAAAATATATATTGTTAACAAGTAAGTGTTCAAATTTCGTTGACGCATAAATAGGTTTAGAAAAATAGATCTGGACTGTTTTACTGCAACAGCTGTAGACAATTAAATGTTTTATTTAATGCAAAAAAAGTGTATTTGTCTCTTTTCTTGAAATCAAAAAGTTTTTAGAACGTACAATGTTCCACGAAAGGTTCGTCTATTTTTTTGCATGTAAACTGATTTTTTTTCTCTGTTCTAACATAATGCCATGTCCTTTTAGCGTCACTGCCGCATTTTAAAGATATTATATAATCGTTTTATGTTAAACATGAAATCATAAAATAATTTTCTCTAGCATACAATACTGCACATTGCTAATAGTAGCAGTAAATCCACTAATAATATTTTTTTCTTCCAAATGTACAGTCAGTATGAAAACAAAACTTTAGCTAACGTTGCAGCCATTTTTCGTATGAAAATGTGACGGATAAAAATCGATTAGCAATAACCTACTAATGAATTGTATACTTAATTTTTGCTTCGACGTTTGCCTACATGTAGAAATTACAACAACCTAATTTTAACATTATATTGTCATGACAAAATATATTTGACAAAAATATGCAATATATGGCTTCGAGGTTTGTCTACATGTAGAAGCTGCAACAACCTAATTTTAATATTACATTGTCAGGATATAATATACTTGACAAAAATATGCAATATTTGGATCTTTCGTAAATTTTACCTTCAGATGCAAAAAGGACGGTATACGAATAAATACCTTGCGAAATACGTAGTTCCAGTATGATTATGAACGTTAACATCATTAACCTTAATAATCGATGTATAATAATCGGGCAAAACTTTTTGCAATAATGGTAGCTACACACTGAAACATACCTCAAAATTTTATGTTTAAACAAAACTGTTTCCAAACGAACCTAGTGTTGGAGGCCCCCATGACTTTGTGAGCTTAAACCGGCATGCTATACACGTTTCGGCATGTTTTGCAACCTAACCGCAAATTTGTTAGATTTTATATTTTCATTAAACTTTATTAAAATTATGTTTTTCAACAAACATATATTTGAGACTTCCAGCGTAAAGTGGTCAGGCTGCGGTCTTTCTCGGCCTTTGGTCAGTAACTCTACCCCATGCCTCCGTTTTAATGATTGCTGGTTTAAAGTGTGATATTTACATATATTATTGATTCCATTCTTGTTAGCAATTCCGGTAGAAACATTAATAATAGAAAAAGTGGAATCTAGCTCTAAACCAGGCATGTCAAACACGTGGCCTGTGGGCCACATCTGGCCCGCCAACAACTTATCTGTGGCCCGCGAAGCCTTTGGCATTTTATCTGTTTAATGTAATTATTAGAACGTACGTGCTGAAAATATACTTTGCACGAACACACTTTTACTAACCATGGTCTTAAAGGTGGTAAACATCCGAAAGTTCTATATATTAGTTTTACCAGTTTGGAAGGCTTTTTCTAAAATTCAGAATGCTACCACTATTTTTTTAAAGGAACATTTATCTTGTTTATTTTGTCATTGAATAAGGGGGATATTTCTCTTCTAAATATGGTAGCACTCTGAATTTAAAAATCCAGTTCCTATGACAACAGTGATGTATGTATATACACATATCATTCAATTTTACACTTTAGCACAAAACAATTGTCGATGCAAAGATAACCAATCGAAATGTAAAAAAGCGAGGGATCGTATGACTGAAAATTTAAGATTCGTAAAATTTTTCCAGTTTTTTACATTTACACTCATGCCCAAAATTAAAGTCACAAACATAAAATCTGTGAAAATTGATGAACTATTCACTGTGTTGCCACGAAATTTGGCCCAGAGGTATATTACAATGGGAGAAATAATATAGCAACATAACAATATGGAAAGGATTTTAATTGTGAATTAAGAAACAGGGTATATCAAAAAGTATTAAATAATGTAACACAGATAAAGCATTTATCTCGGGAAAAGAATGTCTAATATGGAGTTTGACCACCGTGCACTACTATACAAGCCTCTCATACTATTTATGAGGGTGTCAATAGATATTTGTTGCAACAAAGCCCATTTTTCCAAAACCGTGGCTTTTATCTCCTGGCAGGTCCTGGGAGGGTGGTTATGCTGTGCAATGACCCTTCCTAGACGTCCCCAAACATGTTCAATAGGACTGAGGTACCGAGACCTCGAAGGCCAATTCATACGGCGAATATCTTCTTTTTCAAGAAAAGCATCAACAATGTGATCTCCGTGTGACTTCGCATTATCGTCCATAAACATGAAGTCCGGATCTACAGCACCCCGGAAAAATCTCACATAGGCTTCAAGGACCTCATCCCTAACTCCCGGCCTCCAGTCTTGTGTATACCTTTCACTGCATCTAACAAGAGAGCCGGTTGTTGTGGAGCAGAAGACATCAGTCTTGGACACAACAAGCATGGGGGCGTGTTCATTTCAGTGATGAGCCTAGATTCACAACCGCAGAATAATTCTTGTTGAATCTTGATCTGGAGAGAGCGCGGAGCTCGCTATCATCCCTCCTACGTAAAAGAAATCGACAGATTTGGGGGCAAAGGAATCCTTGTCTGGGGTGGCATAATGTTGGACAATCATACACACCAGCGCGTCTTTGATGCGGGTACTTTCAACGCACATCACATAGAGATGAGGTCCTAGTAGCCTATGTGAGGTTGTTCCATGGTGCTGTTGGCCCGGACTTCATGTTTACGGACAATAATGCGAAGCGACACAGAGCTCACATTGTTGATGATTTTCTTGAAGAAGAGGATATTCGTTGTATGAATTGCCCCTTGGGGTCACCGGACCTTAATCCTATTGAACATGTTTTGTATGATCTAGGAAGAGCCATTGCACAGCATAACCCCCTTCCTGGACCCTCCAGGAGTTAAAAGCCGCGCTTTTGGAAGAATGGTCATTATTGGCACAAAAATTTATTGACACCCTCATAGACAATATAAGATCTCGTTGTGAGTCTTCTATAGCAGTGCATGTTGGTCACACTCCATATTAGACGGACTTTCACCGAGATAAATGCTTCATCTTTGATTCATGATTTATAACTTTTTGATATTCCCTGTTTCTTAATTCACAATTCAAATATTTTCCATATTGTTATATTGATATTTTCTTTCTCCCATTGCAATATACCCCTCTGCCAAATTTCGTGGCAACACAGTGAATAGTTCATTAATTTTCACAGATTTTATGTTTGTGACCTCAATGTTGGACATGAGTGTAATTTTTATTTGTTTTATGTTGAGATTAATACTTTATTTTACTGTACTCTTTTATTGTACACCACTTTACGAAATAATATGCTGTATTTAATAAATGCTGGGAAATGCACTTTAAAATTAATAAAATTCGTCGCTAATTAAGAACAGTTAAAATTTTTAAAACGTCAAAATATAAAATTAAATAGCTTTCAAAGAGACTTCTTCAAAGTGACACAAATTGTCACTTTTGTGCTTGACACAAAACCCACGAATTTATCACACATGTTCTTCACTTGCGCTTTAGTCAAACATATGGATTTTGGATTTAAGCTCTTTAGTTATTTTCATTATTTAGGTTAGTACTTGTGTCATTGAATGAAACATGTGTGATCTTTCTTTCATTTTTTATTGATATACACACATTTTATTGACATACTCTCATGCATCCCAGGATTTTATTCTGTGCAATAGAAATGATAATATCTACTTTTTTATCTGGCCCGCAGCTTTGTATATAATGCTTAATTTGGTCCGTGGCGGTAAACGAGTTTGACATGCCTGCTCTATGTTATACTTTATTTATGACATTTAGATATATAACACTTTCATTTATGATTAATAGTTTGTGGGGAAAGCTAAATAAAAAATGTGGAGGTTTCCCCGGACATGAACACATTCGAAAAGCCTGGCTCTACTCATAATACATCACATTTTAAATACGACGTAAAAGAATTCCGTCCTTCATTAATATAGGGGAAACGATATTTCCCAGTGTTGATGATAGAAAGTCAAAAAAGAAAGCAATACCCTGCGTCTTGTTCCATTCAGATATTGAGAATATATTATCAATTTTCCTGGACCAAAAATTTTTCAATACGCAATTATCTTAAAACCCGAAATGATAACTTAGAAGACAAAGAGAAATAAATGTTCTGCCAAATTCGTAAAACGACTTTAATTTTTTTAATAATAAATATTAATAAGCTATATTATTAAGCTATTATATTAGATATAGTTAAAAAAGGAAAAGTTCGGCAAAGAGGTGGATATAATTTGTCTTCGTATTTTCACCCAAGGAAGTGAGAGAACATTTAAAACTGCATAAAAAACGAAAACTAACACAAATCATCCTCCAATAAATATATATTTTTTATATGAAATATTACTATTTTTTGAAACAGTAGATGTCGTTAGAATTGAAAATACAAACTGAATAAGTGGGGCTTTTGTGTATTTTGTATGTCTATCCTCGAAACCAGGATACAGTTTCAAAAAAAAGGAAGAAAGAAAAGCTTTAAAAGGAATAGCAAAACGTGAAAACCAACATGAAATTGAGCTTCAGAAAAGGTTTTTTAAAATGGTTAATATTAATAGTAAGAAAGAAAGGCAGCGTCAGAAAAGAAAAGGTCTACCCCGAATAAATAAATATTTATTTACTTTTATAACTCCATCCGGAAAAAAATGGCAGTTTAAAACTGCAGAAAAAAACAGAAACCATCGCTTCATTAAGCTCCAGCAAAAATATTTTTGATAGAATTAATGTTATTATTTTTTAAACAAAATTTACCGTCACAACCGAAAACTGGATAAGTGAATATTTGTAACTCTATGGAGGATAAGGATATTGCGATTTTAAAATGCGAAAAAATTGAAGCCCTTTCCATTGGTCTGCATCAAAAACCTAGCAAACTCCAAACAAGCGCAAACACAATATGCTGAACAATATTTTACAATTTAATTACATTTTATATTAATATATCGGCTAAATACGTCGGATTCCTGAACGAATAGAGAAAATGACTTACCTGTATATTTCTCGTTGAATGGTACCGACCTGGATCCTGTATTTCTTTAAGTACTTCTATACATTGGATAATTTGAATTTGTACTTCGTCGAACAGCGAAAAAAAATATTTCTAACTTGTTTGAAAACTGCATCTGAATTTATTGACTTGTTGTGTTTTTATTTATTTTTTATCTATCTCTATCATGTTCAGATAGATTAAGGAATATTAACCTTTTGTACTTAAAAAATTTAAACAGTTCCGAGCTGGCTTTTGACTAATATTCAATAGCAAAATTGTCACTTCATCAATAAAAAAATAAAATAACGTAAGTAAAATACAAATTTAACACATATGTAATCGAAGTACGTGCTTAAATACTTAAATAATCACAATGAAAAAAGGCTGCTGTAAGTACCAAATTCTACGGCTATTAACTTCCATTATGCGACTAATACAAATGTACGTTTTTTTTCTTTTCTTTTTTCAAAATTTTATTTGAATACATAATTAATACTTTCCACACTAAAACGTCTTTCGGAGTTATTTGTTTGCAAACTAAAAAGAGTACATATTTGAAATAAAAAATCTATTGAAGTTTTCGATAATAAAGAAAATTGTTCTCACCTGTGTTCTGTTAACCAGTAGACAATATGTTTTGTAATCCGAGAAGCCCTTGTTGGAAACTCTGATTAACATAATTAGACTTTACGGAAAAAAATTTACAAATACTTTATCTTTTGCCAAATATTTCGTTGCTTGGTAATGGAGAAACGAGTGTTTTTAATGATTATAATTCTTTTATCGATTTAGCTTGTTAAGACTGAGTGATTTTTGGTCGAAATGAAAAGTTGTGACGGTTTCCTCTAATTAATAGATCATGCTTGATTGAAAAAAAAAATATTTAAAAAAATACCCGATACCAGGTTATGCCAAGGGAGGATCCACGCAGTTAATTGTGAAGTGCTTTTAATTTGCACAAAAAGAGGAAAATGTTTTTTTTCTTTTCCTTTAGGATCACATACACAGGTGTGTAGGTCAGGTATTAAAGGGATAGAAAAAATGCATTCTTTATTATATTCTTTTAACAGGCTTTAATTTAAACTGATTATGTAAAACTTCGGAGTGAAATGTTGTGAGTCATTGAATTTAATTTTCATATTTCTTAAAAGTCAATAAATTAGAAATTTTAAAATGAAAAAATTATTTCGGAAATGAAAATCTTAATTCATGATCTATATTGAATAGAATAAATTTTTAGATAAACTATTAATGTTACCTTTCATGATACGAGAATCAACACTGAAATATCATTGTCATTGAAATTAAAGTAAAAACGTATACACTTTTAAAGTAATTAGTCTAACATTACGTCATTCAAAATATTTTATTATGCAATTCCTTTAAATTAAATAGTATGAGAGATTCAGTAAAATATTCTCTTTACTGTTTTTATTGTTTTTATTCATTATGTAAAAATATTCTATGTAAACAATAAGAAATGTATATTTTCATATATACATACTATTTCTGCGAATGCACTTATGTCAAATTTATTTGCACAATAATCAAAATTTTCGGAAACAAACTTATTAAAAAGTGAAGTTTTAGAGATTAAATTTAATGTATTTTGTAGTTATTACTATACTGGGTGTCCCAAAAGCATTTACCTCGGCTTTTATTCTTTAAATATAGGTCATAGACATATATTAGAAATTACAAAGTTGAGTAAAAAGTGGTACATAATTTTATGAAATCGATTAAAATTTTCTGGGGATTAAATTTGAAGAAATACAAAATTTAAACTTTTATATGGCCCCGTACAAAAAATTTCCCGAGAAAAATGAGCCTCATACACTAATCAGATCATGTACGATATTTCAACCTTCTATTATAAACATTCTAAGAGATCTGCCTAAACAATGTTGGTGAGAGGTTAATTATAAAATAAAATGTAAATTCATTCAATTTAATGTCAATCATTGTTTTCTTTCGTAATTTTGTAAGATCCCCGAAATGCAAACATCCTACATGATTTTTCCCTTCTGCAATCTCATATCTAGCCATCGCAAACTGTTTTAAGTCAGCATTTATGTACTCGTATTACCGTAACTCTGCGACTTTTTATGATAAAATGCTGAAATTTTGCGCACGACCTTAATTAGTGTATGGGGCATTGAAAAAAATTTTGTACGGAGTCCCTTTAAAAGTTTAAATTTTGTATTTCTTCATGTCCGTCCGTCTGTCACAGAGCCCGTTTTCAGAAACTGTATTTGTTGGAGATTTGAAATTTTGCATACTTATAGTTGAACACCTCACACCAAACGACAAACCATATGATTTTTGAAAAAGTCGTAATTAACGGACGTTATTAATTAAAAAACCCAATCACAAGATCGGAAAGGCATTCATAATTCAACAAAAGCATGAATTTTTTATCAAATGAAGAAAACGATCTCTTCGATGGTTTAAAAACAGGAATCATTTTAACGGCAGATAAGGACTGGCGATTTCTTTAAGGCGCGATTACTGTTTTTCAACGCATCCCAGAAATTCAAAATTAGTATCACAATTCGGGAAAAAAAACTAGCTTTCAGAAATTCTAAAAATTATCACGATCGTACCATAAAAACTCGAAAATTCGTTAAAAATCGATAAAAAAATCTTTTATTTTCCTTCATTTGTGAAGGTTACAGATGTCTGATGAGATTGAATTTTCGGTGAAAAACTCCAGAATATATAAAACAGGATTGAGGCCAGAAACAAACACAGAATTTTTATACAAGACCTAATTTTTTTTATATCGATTTTTGAGCTACGATTTTTACGCCATCCGACGTAAAATGTCATTCCCTTTCAGAATGTGTCTTTATTTCGACACTTGGAAGTGAAGATAATTAATTTTTTGGTAATTAATTCCAGAATTGCATTTTTTTGCGCAGCAAGCCACGTATCAGGGAAACAAAAAGAGGTATTTTTATACTAGGGTTTCATAATCGCAGTACAAAATTTTTTAACTACTGATTTTACTAATTTGGTTCTTTCGCATACGGATGTTATTCCTTACGCTGATTCATAAAAACTAAATGTAAAAAAAAATCCAACCACAACTTTCCGATTTATGAAAAAATCTATTTTTAAACTTATAAAAGAAATGCTCTTTCGCACAATTAACGTGAATTTGTTAAAATTAGGAAAACTAAAGAAACGATCGCTTTCAAAGCATTTTTCAGAACGGTGTCACTTTTTTAAAAATATAGCATAAATTTTACTCATTCAATATAAAAATGTGTTGATACCACTGTTTTCAAATAGTAACATCAGCGAATATCTTGAATTCTTGCTTAACACCATTCTTAAACTGTAGCGTTCTCTACCGTTTTGCGTGCGGATTTTTGGCGGCATAATGAGATAAATTCAATATAAAAAATTTCATAAGTGTTGATACCACTATTTTAGAATAGGAATTTAGCAAATATCTTAAATGGTGTTTAAGACCGTCACAACCTCAACTAATGTATCTATGGATAAGTTGTAGAAAGGAGTTTCGTTCAGATATACTTTTGTTAAGAATAGAGTGCGCTCCCTGGTGGTGAAATGTGGAACCGACAGACCGCAAATTAGGGAATCTAACACGGCGATTTGTTTGAAACTTTAAGATAGTTTATAACTCATAATAAAAAGTTTTCTAAAGAATGGCGCGATAAATTTCGTGGGGGGGGGGGGGTGCATTTTTTTTACCTTAGCTTTTTTACCATTTTATGTGCGGTTTTCAAAAATTTAATAATAACAAATTATATCAATTTGCCTTTATTAATTGAAGAATACAGTCGAACTCGCTTATAACGAGCCCTGATTTAACGAGAACCCGGATTTAACGAGGAAATCAGAAATTCTTAGTTGGTACAATGTGGGATCATAACTCGAATTTAACGAGCAAACCTTCTTATAGCGAGTAATATTTTCGTGATTCTTAAAATTTCTATTGACTTCCACCTCTCCAGCTCAGCTAATCGTTTCTTAGACAAATTCCTTTAACATTCCGAAGTCAACTAAAAGTTAGTAATGAGTCATAAATCTTGAGAGCGACGACGATAACGACGAATGCGAAGAATTTCAAGCTGAACCGACCCCAGCATACTCAACGGCTTTTGAGTGCGCGGAAAAAAACTTTAATTTTTTTTCGAAGCCAAGGGTACGAATGATGATATTTTTCAGGCCATGAGTCTTCTCCAAAAAACAATAACACAAGAAAGAGACACTAACGCAGTTCAAAGCAAATTAACTAACTTCTTTTGTACTGTACAGAAATAAATAAATATGTATAATAAAGTAAGTAATCATGAATTTTTATAATTTTTTTCGAACCCGTTTTTTACGAGCACCCGGTTATAACGAGCAAATATCACGTTCCCTTTACACTCACTATAAGCGAGTTCGACTGTAATGTCTTTTGAAAGGAATATTAAACGAAACCCTCTGTGCGGTCTGTGATCTCACTTACCCACTTGTTTTACGTAACTATGTAATTTATAATGTATGTCTATGATCTAAATTTAAGGTATAAAAGCCGAGGTCAGTGACTTTGGGATTTGTCAATTGTTGCATCATAAAAAATATAATGCATCATTTCCCATTCAAATTAATTTAAATAATATAATTTATTTCAATTTTACAACTTAAATTAACATTTTCAAACACCTAATTTCTAATCACAAGTTTTAAACTTATAATGTAAATTTTAATGATAAATAATTCAATATTTCCTTATTTTTCAATGTAAACATTATCTCTTATTAAGATTATTTAAGTGCAATTAGTATTTTATTATATTTCAGTAATTTAACTTTCAAATTTCTTTCAACATACATCGCGAATGTGTAAACACATCGGAATTTTCTAAGTCTAAAATATAAAAAATAGAAATCTTTTATTTATCAATATTTCCCTTTTAAATTATATTATGTGGATAGAAATATTTATTTCTAGCCGATTGCAAAATTTTCAGTGACTTGTGATAAATACTTTGGCAGAAATACGCAAAAATGTATTTTCTATCTTTTCTCATTTTTAATTTTGGCGCGCGACGCCGTGAGATCATTCTTTCCGACATTTTGAAAGTTCCAACAAGAAGGGTATTCCCCTTTGCCAAACAGACGCTTAGTTCAAAACCGGACGTCTGCTAAATCGTTTAACATTCCTTTTGGAACACGCACGTTGTGTGTGACGTCAGGCGCGGGGAGGATAGGCGTTTTTAATTGGCTGGCGTGCTCTGTAATGGCTTTTCATGTTTGAAACTCTGGGTTCTGGAAGTCATCATTTCTTCACCAGGGAGCCGTTAAAGCAAGTAACTTGTGGGGGCTGCGACGCCGTGCTTTTTTTAGCCGGCTGTTGCGGCAGAAGAGTTCGGCTAGCCAGTGAGAAGAGATCGACGTTTTGTTAGGCCTTGGCGGCCGTATATCATCTAAAGGAAATATAATCTTTTTTCTTCAAGAAGCATTTCTAAGTAAATTTCATAGAACATTAATTGGAAGCCTTGAATGGTTGTTCTACTCATCGACATTTTATTATTCTTCGATCAAATATACTTCTTTGCTATAAAAATATGAATTGATTATCTGTTTTTTTGTCGATGCAATAAATAGTAAATTGCCTTTGTAACGAACTGAAATCGTCAAAATCTGCATTTCTGAAGGAAGTTCTCGAACATCCTATTTCCAATTTTCCAAATCCGTAACTTATCATTCGGTTCAGATTCGCATTGAATAAAAAGAAATAGAATCTACATTCCTGAAGGAAGATTGTTACCAGCATGTTTCCAGTTCTCCAAATACAAGGGTCCTTCTACGATACGAGTTTGGCTTTATATTCCTGAACTTTATCCCCTAGTTTAACTTTATGTTCCTGAACTTTGTTCATTTTGGAGGCCTTAAAACTAAAAGAAATATTTCTTAAAATATCAGACTATAACATCACGATATCCGAACTTCACATTCTATCATGTTAACTTAAATAATTTTCATATTTTAACAATTTACTTCTGCTTTTTCTCAGATGACAATATATCTTCAATTATCTAAAATTATATTAAATTTTACATTCATTTTGATAATCTTTTCATAATTCATAATGTAAGAATGCATTCAAATTAGCAAATTTTATA
Organism: Maratus speciosus; assembly: GCA_963932465.1. Lineage (NCBI taxonomy): Eukaryota > Metazoa > Arthropoda > Arachnida > Araneae > Salticidae > Maratus > Maratus speciosus. Next base: position 178,862,415 of record OZ010792.1, read on the forward strand.
TATGTTTAAATAAACGTCATTTGTGAATTATCTTTCTGTGTTCAAGTACTTGGGTGAGTGTTTTATTTTCTTTCTTTATTTTTTTTTTAGCTACGATAACTAGTAAATATAATTTTATTTGATCTTAAATAATTTAAAATAATTCTTAAAAACCACATTTAGCAATGTCAACCACTTACGTCATCGGCTGTAGTGTAATTTTGAGCTTATGAATCGGAATTAATTTTGTTCAATTCAAACTTTGGATTGAATTTCACTCTCCGATTCATTAAGCCCAGCATTACAGTACATTTATGGTGCCGTTAACTTAGTGATTTCATTCTTGGAGTTATTGTTTTAAGCCTTTTTAATATTAATTTTTTCTTTTCATTCATAGGCATTAATTGATGCCATAACTTTAAAGATCGGAGATCGGGTTTCATTACTTTTTCATGATAATAGATAAAGCATATTTATTAATTAACTTATTAATTATTTAATCATTTATTTTAAAAATAATACTCACTAAACTTATATATATTTTTTTTCTCTCTATTTCATGTGCGGACCCCATATTGGTGCAATATATTTTTAAAATATACATGATTTATATTTTTATTTATTTTCCTTTTAAGATTTGATTCTATAAATATATGTAAAGAAAAGAAATTTGATTTTTCAAAGATTTATTTGCTAATATTTTTTCATAAATTGAAAAGAACGAAAACTTTATATATTACGCTTTGAATTTATAATGATTTATTGTTGCATGTTTTGATATTTGTAGTTATTGTGTTCCTTTTTTTCTATTTTGGGGGATTTGTACATTTTTGCATATATTTATTTAGTTTAACTGTATTGCACATTAATATGCATTTTTAGAAAAATTTTAAAAAAAGTAATCTTCCATTTTTTTTTATAATTTTTTTTCTTTCCTTCATCATTTTAACAAATTTTTCCATTATTATTTTTTTATTTGCTTTGCTTTAAGATAATTTATTTGTCATACATCAGTATTTTAGTATACCTTTTGATTTTTCACGTGTATACAAATTATTGCGATATGGCAAATGATTTGCAATTAAACGCGCTTATGGCAGCGATTCCCACTTTCCATGGAAAAGAAGGGGAAAATGTACATTTTTTCATTAAAAACATTAGTGATGTCTGTAACATACAGAATTGGAACGACGAGAATCGTATTCTACTCTTCCGCCTGTATTGTAGAGACAAGGCGCAGGAATATGTTGCGAGCGATCCAGAAATTAACAATATTGATAATTTTGAAAATTTTGTGCGTTTATTTAAAGCAAAATTTAGCGGAGAAGAGAATTTCCAGGAAACCTCTTATCAGTTCTCAAATATAAGACAAAAACCTAAACAGACAGTGAAGGAGTTGGCTGAGGTAGTAAAAAAATTAGTCAATCGATTGGTTCCGAACGCTGAGGATATTCCTCAAATGGTTATTCTAAAGCAAAAATTGATGTTTAATAAATTGCTCGAAGCTCTTAGACCGGATATTAAAACAGAGGTACTTAAACTTCGAAAGGAAAATTTCAATGATCTGGTTTCTAGTGCTATGGATTGCGAAAAAGCTTTGGAGCAGCAATGCGCTTTCTCAGTCAACACCATCAACGCGACGCAGGTTTCAAACAACAGCAGTCAGGACTCGTTGATTACAATTTTGTTGAAACAACAAGAAAATTCAAATAAATTATTGCAGAGTATGGCGGAGCAGTTAAAAGAATTAAAAGAAGAGCGGACTGTTTGCCATATCTGTAACAAACAGCATAATACGCGCGATTGCTGGTTTTTTCCGTCTTTGCATAATAGGGGATTTTTTTCGCCGCAGCAAAATTTTTCTGGTCAGGGTAACAGTGCTGCTAATCAAGCAAGTAATTTTTTAAGTCCTAACAGTAATTCTCCAAGTAATGATAGATATTTTGAGAATCAGGGCAGAAACTTTGCTGGAGATTTTAGAAGAGGTAGCGATAACAATGTGCAGAGATTCAATAGGGGCAGAGGTAGAAATAATTATCGACCATATCGTGGCAGAGGCAGAAGAAATAATTTAAACTTCTAGAGGGTTCTGATGATATTTTGCACAATTTTTCCCCTCAATCTCACAGAGCCCTAGATGATAAATTTTTGCACGAGGGTATGAATTATTCTGATACTGCTGTTAACATTCCCAAATCACTTATGTCATGTTTTTCTGATGATTCTCCACTTCCTTTAATTGCCGAAACGTCAGTGAAGGCTTACTGTGGAGACACGAAAAGTTTTGGTTTCCGTTAGTCTGTCTGTCTGTTCCGCTATAACTGCCGCAAAAAGCATCCGATCGGCTTGAAATTCCCTGGGCATGTTGATGAGCTCCCCGGATTTAGCTGTATAGTTTTGGGTTAAATTTGATTCATTCGTTCGGAATATACAGAACATTTTATTTTGTGATATAATGCTTTTCTATGGGAAGTCAGACGATTTTCAAATTTTCATTTGTTGAAAGAAATCGCTCATATGAATAATAGATTTAAATGGTAAATTTTGGATGCTAAAATTTTTAAATAAGAGTATTAAATTATTCTTATTAGTTTGCAATTTTGTCAAAACATTTGTCAGAGCTTTTAAATTAGGTGTATAACTTATGATAGAATTTTATACATGTGTTCGAATAATATAAAACATTTTATTTTATGAATTTACTTATATTTCATTTTTTCTTTTAACCGTTGCGTAGCAACAGCATCTCATCTAAAAATATCATAAATGTGAAAGTATGTATGGTTTTTTGAAGTCAAATCAAAGCAAAAGGAATGAATTAATGAATGCCTTTGTATAGATATTTGCATATAGATTTATTTAAACGCAGAAATGAAAATAGTATTTATATACTATATAGAATAATATTTTCATTTATTTATTCAACTATTTGATTATAAATGAAAAAGTTCGTTATTTTCATACAGAATAAACTGACATTATTCTGTTAAATTTTATAAACTTTATTGTTGCCAAAAAAAAAAAAAATGAATAACAATTTCTCCCAAAGAGTTAATTTTAATTTGCAAGATTTTCACGTGCAAAAGAAAAATAGAATAAGCAAATAAAAATTAAAAAAAAGGATATATAGGACAGGAATGAATACATATAGACATTTCACACCAAATACCACCTAAAATAGTTTTTGTAGCAGTATTTTCCCAGCACTACGAAGAAAGATTCCTCGATTTACACGATTTTACTTGGCCTTCCTTTTCTCATTCTTTGCGATTTCATTTTCGCAATTGCGTGCATTAATTGGCACAAAATTTTAAATTTTTATGACTGAGATATATGTAAGGCCATACAAATAAGAAATTCCGTATTGTCTCTTATAAAATGTGATAAAATGTTGGTTAATCATATATGTTTTTATTAAGAGGAGCAGAGCTGCCAAGCCTCCGGCGTTCTGGATACCAGTATTTTAATACAGAAAATGTTACTTTATTTAATTGAAACATTTGCGCGATTTAAAAGAACATTTTCTCTAAGATAATAGTGATGTGCAAAAAGCTTGAGACTTGGCATGTCTGGTGGGGAGTGAAATGTTTTACTTAATGCATTTATCTCTATTTTAATGCTACGTGAACAGCGTCCGTGTAACAGCTTGTAGAGTGTAAAATAAATTAAATTATTAAAATAATCCTTATTACGAAAAATGAAACAGAAAGTCCGGCTAAGGGAAATGAAATGTTAGTTAACCTTTCGTAATTTGACCTGAACATAGGTTTGCGTCAAATTTCAACGGTATTTGTAACATCACGATTTTAAATTAAATGTAGATACTATTAAAAGAAAATGACAAAAAATACTTAAAGGCGCCAAATCATGTTTATCTATTTAACGATGATGAATTATTAACTGTTAGGTTTAGAAGCCCCCCTACTTTAGGGTGATTTTAGTAAGTTAATGCTATCGAGTACATTTTTTGATATTTAGATTAGATCTTAGATATAAATATTGCAGAATGGTAATCAAAATTATTTTTTTATAAACAAAATTTATAAAGGTATTATATTTCTAAATTAGATGTTTCAGTTTACATTTCCAAAAATTCTTTATCCATTAGATACAGGTATTTGTGGTTAGCAGGCAAGTAAATACTGCTGTATGGATATTAGGATAACGTAAAATGCTTGACTGAATTATTGCTTATCCTTATAAATCGCAGTGTAAAAAGAAATCTAAGATATAGGGTAATCATTAACTCAATCAGTAGAAAATTACAAATGCAAAATAAATTACACAACGGGGGATTCAGGGGGGCGCCCCCTGAAGAAATTTGCTTTATTATATAAAAATTACTAGAATAAGTAGCTCGTGAGAATTTCAGAATATCCTTACATAACAACGTGTTTAATTTAACGCTTTTAATGTCTGAAACCATCGAAATATTTTTTTTCCTTTTATAAATGTTTGTGTAATTTAAATAGTTTAAATTTTGTTTTTGTAGAAAGATTAATATTACGCAAAGTTTGATAAAAACAATTAGTTGCAGAGCTGACGTTGAGGCTCTTGATCTGCAGATTTACTAGTTAAATTAACATTTGGAAAACATAACTTTATTGGTCTTCTGGATTCTGGGGCAAATCTTTCTCTTATACAACCTAAAACTATTAACTTACTTAAACAAAACAATAAACTTAACTTTTTATCTAGATCTGTAAACATCAAGACCATCAATAATTCCAGTGTTCCTTATTTTTCTGCTGTACAATTAAACTTTAAAATTCGTAATAAATGGTTCAGCAATGTGTTTTTCGTTACCCATGATAATTGGCACTCTAACTACCAAATTATTCTCGGTTATGATTTTTTAAACCGAAATAAAGTTTTGTTAGACTCTGCCAACTCTCAACTTATCATGGGAAACCTCACATTTCCTTTCGAAAATAAAAATCCTGATTCTACTCAAACTTCTAATTTTAACAATGAAAATGTAAGTTCCAATGACAATAATACCATTCATAATATTTCAAATTCCAATGCTGAATCATATGAAAATATTAATTCTCTCTCTAACGATATTAATCATGAAGATTCCAAAAACTTTGTCACACCAGCTAACCGTGTCATTATTCGGCCAAATCATGGCAGGATTATAAGACTTAAAGCATTACATAAAATTAACAATTCATTTAACTATTTATTTGTTCCATTAACTACCAAATTGCCACTAAACTTAGATCTTAGTCTTCATGAAGTAAATGTTAACAATTCTATTCTTCTGTATGTATTCAACAACAATAGTCAAAAAATTGTCCTCAACAAAAATACTAAATTAGGTTACTTAAAACAAATTTCTAAAGATCAAATTTCTACGCATGACAACAGTAAAACATACCAGGTAAATTCGCTAATTTGTGATGATATTTTAGAACTTCGTAAAAATGAACTAAAAGCTAATAATTTTCAAGTTGATCACTTACCTGAATCAGATAGGAAGAGAGTTCTCAAACTTCTTATGAATAATTCAGCTGTTTTTTCTTCTTCATACAGTACACTGGGATGTACAGATAAAGTTGTTCCTCAGTTTAACTTACTGCATGATTTTGCTTTACAAACAAAACCATATCCCATTCCTAGAATTGCCAAGGAGTTTGCTAGAAATGAAATCGCTGATCTTCTGAAGGCTGGCATTATAGAAAATTCAACCTCAAACTACTGTTTTCCAGTCATTTTTGTTAAAAAGAAGACGTTACCTACTGATGACCCTAACAAACTTAAATTTCGTATGGTTATCGACTATCGATTACTTAATGCAATAACTGAACCTTATAAAATTTGTTTACCAAAAATCAACGACATTATGCAAAATATATCGGGCAAAAAATTCTATACTGTTTTGGATTTAAAAGCCGCATTTTTTCAAATTCTTCTTCAACAGAAGGATAGGGCCAAACTGGCATTTGCAACGGAGTATGGGAATTATCAACCTAAACGCCTGCCATTTGGATGTGTGAACTCAACTTCTTATTTTCATACTTTAATAAATAACTGCCTTAGCTCATTAAGAGGTAAAAATGTTCAATATTTTCTAGATGACATAATTGTTGCTGCTGATTCGTTGGAGGAAATGTTAATATGGTTGCAGAAAGTTTTTGACAAATTGAGAGAATTTAACCTCACTTTAGACCCTAAAAAGCTTCAAATATGTAAAGAACAAATAACATACCTAGGTTTTAAATTACACAAAAACGGTCACTCTCCTTCTACTGATAATGTAAACAAAATCAATAGATTTCCCATTCCTACAAACCTGAAACAAGTTCAAAGTTATCTGGGTATGATAAATTATTTCCGTCATTTAATTTTCGATTTTGCAAAAATAGTACAACCTATTGTAAATTTAACGAGAAAAAAGGTAAAATTCTTCTGGAGCAATGACTGTCAAAATGCTTTTCTCAAGATTCAGGAAATTTTGCTTACTAATCCAACAGTTAAAAATTTTGATGATAGTAAGGATGTTTATTTGGTTACTGATGCATCTATGGTTGCAATTTGCGGAATTCTTATGCAAAAACACAATGACAAATTCTACCCCATTGAATTTTATTCCAAGCAATTAAATCAGGCAGAATCTAAATACCCTTCAATCAAACGTGAATTTTATGCTATCTATTCCTCTGTTAAACATTTTTCTGAATTCTTGTACGGTAGACAATTCAAAATTCTAACAGATGCTAAAGCTTTAACTTACCATTTAAACCTAGAAAAACAGGCTGAAATTATAACTAGATGGCTTTTATATTTGCAGAGTTTTAATTTTAAGGTTGAGCACATTCCTGGGCTTGTTAATCCAGCCGATTTTCTTTCTCGTGTCGTGGACCTTCCTAATAACCCTAATTTATATGTAAATGCATTAAATATTTTTATACCTACTAACGACTCACTAACTACCTAAAATATACTAAAAGAGCAGCAAAATGATGAAAAACTTAAAGAAATCCGAGAAAAAATAATTGCCAAAACATGTTCTAACACTAATTACTCAATCAATCCTAATAACGATCTTTTAATGTTTGCTAAAAAGAAATCTGGTAATGTCAATAGAGTAAAGAAAATCGTTATTCCTAAAACATTAATCAATAGTTGCATTGCCCTTGCTCACCAAGCTCATTTTGGAATGATAAAAACGGTTGAGACAATTTCCAGGAATTATTTCTGGCACGGAATGGTTCAGGATGTTCAAAATTTTGTAAATAACTGTGAAAAATGTCTTCCCTACAAAAGTAAACAAACCAACACAAAACCTTCCTTCATTTCCAAGTGTGAATTAGCTCCCGGAGAGATGCTTGCAATAGATATTGTGGGTAAACTCCCCAGGTCACATGACGGTAAATTTTTTATTCTCACCATCGTTGACCACTATTCACGCTTTCTGGAAGTTATTCCGCTTGGAGATGCTACTTCTCCATCTATAATTAAAGCTTTAAACGACTACTTTTCGAGGTTTGGTATACCAAAAATTATATTATCTGATAACGCCAAAAACTTTACCTCTGATGTCTTTCTAACCTTTCTTAAATCTCTCAATATCGAACATAGAAATTCGTCCATTTACTTCCCGAGGTCGAACGGTGTTATCGAACGTATCCATCGATCCCTGAAAGAATCAGTTGCTTCACTATCTGATCAAATAATTGAATGGTCTGATAGATTGAAATTTTTTGTGCTTCACTACAATAATTCTAAACATTCTGTAACTAATTTTAGTCCTGCAAACTTATTTTTTGGCAGAGATTTAAACTTACCTATTGATACTTTCTTACCACCTAAAGATGCTGAAGAACCTTCCCAATACTTTAAACAACAACAAGAACATATCAAAACAACCAGAGAATTAGTTAAACTTAATGAACAAAAATATTTTAAAATGAATGCAAAATTTCTTAAAGGTCGTTCTCCTCCAAAGTTGAAAATTGGCGACAAAGTTTATTTAAAGAATTTCAATCATACTAATACTTTCCATGCAAAAAATTCAGGTCCTTTTAAAATTATCCAGATATGCAATAACGATAACTATCAAATTCAACATATGACTGATCCAACAATCAGAATTATGACAGTGAATGTATCAAAACTCATCTCAACAGGATGTTAGTTTTTTTTTGTTTTCTACTCACTTAGTTTTCTTTTGTTATGGACATTTTAATTTTTTGGGGGGCACTACAATCTTCCTACAAATGTAAATCCCATTTTTTCTAATTTCCATTTTAGTGTCTTCATATGTATATATATCTCTCTGAATTACAATTTTTTTTCTAAACAATACAGTGGTAACATCTGTATCAATTCTATGAGTTTTCAATATTTTGCTGGCGAAATACTAGTGGTCACGGAATGTAAGCGCTTACGTACTGTCCATTACTGTTCACTCATACAATTGATTAAGCATACTGATTTATTGATTTCATTATTTTACAATTCTATATTTTATAATAGGTACTATCCTTCATCTAATTTTTTTTCTACCTTAATTTAAATGACGGGAATGCAATATTATGTTGCCACAGATTTTTTTTTGTATGTTCATCTTTGCTAATTTTTGAACAATATATATCCATATCATATTGAAATTGAAGGGTGATCTCAACATATAAACTTTTACTGCTTATCCATGTGATGTTTTATTTTAAATTTAATTATAGGATCCTATATAACTATTATTAAAAATTATGAGAAAATATATATAAAAAAATTAATATATTTTTGAGACAACTTTAATAAATTACAAATAAAAAATACAAATGAAAATTTATATATGTTCCACAAATTATATGAAAAATTATCAATGCTCAAATCTCCTAGCTGCAGCTCTTTGAATACTAGTGGAGATATTTTATGAGAATACGATGGAGCAACTGCTCTAAGTTATTTCTCTTTTTCTTTCAGTTCCCAACAAATTTATAGCGAGCACACACAGAAGGTAAATTCGGCATAGCTTGGGGCAAAAAATAATCACAAAATTAGTACCCTTCCGATAAATCCTTCAAGGTGCAACTATTCATAATTTAAAGGGAATAACATTTTATATTGTAAATTTCAGTGTCCAAGATCACATATGATCTATTTTAAAATTCACAGCTTAATGTCTTAAATTTTTTTAATTTAATGGACACAACTATCATTCTGAACAATGTACATTTGTTTTTTGTTCAAGAAATTGATGGTATTTTACAATGTAAACAAAATAAATACTACAAATAATGATATACAGTTGTCTCAGCTACATCACAATTGCAGTATTATCCTGTTTTAATTTTATTGGTTTGATTTTGCAATACTTGAAAACTTTATGCAGCATTTTGTTTTTTTAAAAAAATATGATTAAACATATAGTTTTATTTTTATCATAGTTGCAATATGTCTACTGTTAGGGGTTTGCACATGAAATGATTACATTTTTATAGGCCAATTGGAACCTCACCCATGCAGTGTTTTGTTTATATATAAATTTTAGTGGTTTGTTTCTACCTGTACCATGTTTGTTATTGTTTGATATTGTGTTACAATTCTATTTCTACTTGTACTGTGTATTCTTGTTTGGTTTTGTGTTTATATATTTGTTTTGTTGTATTGTGTTTATTGTTGTTTAATATTGTGTAGTTTACCTTTAAATTTGCATAGAATTATCTGCAGATGGTTCATCTTTTCGAACCTGTCAGCTAAAAATTTTTTTTTATCCTTTTTTTTCTGCTACCGGGAGATAAAATGTTGCATCATAAAAAATATAATGCATCATTTCCCATTCAAATTAATTTAAATAATATAATTTATTTCAATTTTACAACTTAAATTAACATTTTCAAACACCTAATTTCTAATCACAAGTTTTAAACTTATAATGTAAATTTTAATGATAAATAATTCAATATTTCCTTATTTTTCAATGTAAACATTATCTCTTATTAAGATTATTTAAGTGCAATTAGTATTTTATTATATTTCAGTAATTTAACTTTCAAATTTCTTTCAACATACATCGCGAATGTGTAAACACATCGGAATTTTCTAAGTCTAAAATATAAAAAATAGAAATCTTTTATTTATCAATATTTCCCTTTTAAATTATATTATGTGGATAGAAATATTTATTTCTAGCCGATTGCAAAATTTTCAGTGACTTGTGATAAATACTTTGGCAGAAATACGCAAAAATGTATTTTCTATCTTTTCTCATTTTTAATTTTGGCGCGCGACGCCGTGAGATCATTCTTTCCGACATTTTGAAAGTTCCAACAAGAAGGGTATTCCCCTTTGCCAAACAGACGCTTAGTTCAAAACCGGACGTCTGCTAAATCGTTTAACATTCCTTTTGGAACACGCACGTTGTGTGTGACGTCAGGCGCGGGGAGGATAGGCGTTTTTAATTGGCTGGCGTGCTCTGTAATGGCTTTTCATGTTTGAAACTCTGGGTTCTGGAAGTCATCATTTCTTCACCAGGGAGCCGTTAAAGCAAGTAACTTGTGGGGGCTGCGACGCCGTGCTTTTTTTAGCCGGCTGTTGCGGCAGAAGAGTTCGGCTAGCCAGTGAGAAGAGATCGACGTTTTGTTAGGCCTTGGCGGCCGTATATCATCTAAAGGAAATATAATCTTTTTTCTTCAAGAAGCATTTCTAAGTAAATTTCATAGAACATTAATTGGAAGCCTTGAATGGTTGTTCTACTCATCGACATTTTATTATTCTTCGATCAAATATACTTCTTTGCTATAAAAATATGAATTGATTATCTGTTTTTTTGTCGATGCAATAAATAGTAAATTGCCTTTGTAACGAACTGAAATCGTCAAAATCTGCATTTCTGAAGGAAGTTCTCGAACATCCTATTTCCAATTTTCCAAATCCGTAACTTATCATTCGGTTCAGATTCGCATTGAATAAAAAGAAATAGAATCTACATTCCTGAAGGAAGATTGTTACCAGCATGTTTCCAGTTCTCCAAATACAAGGGTCCTTCTACGATACGAGTTTGGCTTTATATTCCTGAACTTTATCCCCTAGTTTAACTTTATGTTCCTGAACTTTGTTCATTTTGGAGGCCTTAAAACTAAAAGAAATATTTCTTAAAATATCAGACTATAACATCACGATATCCGAACTTCACATTCTATCATGTTAACTTAAATAATTTTCATATTTTAACAATTTACTTCTGCTTTTTCTCAGATGACAATATATCTTCAATTATCTAAAATTATATTAAATTTTACATTCATTTTGATAATCTTTTCATAATTCATAATGTAAGAATGCATTCAAATTAGCAAATTTTATATATGTTTAAATAAACGTCATTTGTGAATTATCTTTCTGTGTTCAAGTACTTGGGTGAGTGTTTTATTTTCTTTCTTTATTTTTTTTTTTTTAGCTACGATAACTAGTAAATATAATTTTATTTGATCTTAAATAATTTAAAATAATTCTTAAAAACCACATTTAGCAATGTCAACCACTTACGTCATCGGCTGTAGTGTAATTTTGAGCTTATGAATCGGAATTAATTTTGTTCAATTCAAACTTTGGATTGAATTTCACTCTCCGATTCATTAAGCCCAGCATTACAGTACACCAATAATATGTAAATTATAATATTTCAAAAACTAATTAAACACAAAATAATTAGCTTCATTAGTAACTGTAGCTTATAAATTAATGTAATAAATCAGAAACTTTGTATCCTTATTATAGGAAAAAGTTTCCTTTATGTAACTTTATGTGTAATTATTAACTCAAAGATACATAAACCGCTGAAATATTTAAAAATACTAAGTCATCGAGTGAGTTATTAATTGTACTTCTTTTAGCAAATGTTTCAAGATTATTATTGAAATTTACTGAAGCATCGATAGATTGATATTCATTATTATATTAAACTGGTTATCTATCAATAATATTTTCTTTCTTCTTCTACGGTGCGAATTTTATAGTTGGCTGATTCTTTTAAAATTAAAAGATAATTAGATTTCTAAGCTTTATATTAGCAACTCCGATCAAACAGGAATAAATTGCAATATTAAATTTGATTTATTTTGGAAGTTTTACATAATAATTCTGGGAAATACATTAATATTTTAAAGAATTTTACTATTACTTGTATTAAACAAGTTGCGTTATCCTTATCCATGCGTTTTGCATAGAATTTTCACCTTATTTAATCACAGAAAAATAGTACAAATTATGCAATTTAAATATTAAATAGAAATTGCTTATCTGGAATTGTGGTGTAATATTCCTTTGAAATTCTATCAAGTGTACGTTCTTTAATTAGAGCATCTTAAAGCAAATTTTTTATACAACCATAAAGTGGATTAAGAGAGAATTAGAGAGATTAAAATGAACCTTCGTAGGTTCCTTGAATTCTTATATCCGAACTATTGACAACTAAAAATATATTTTGAAAACAAGAATAGATTTAACATGCTCAGTTTAAAGTGTGCGCAAGCTATGCAGCTGCTCCCATTTGGAAGTTTGAAATCCTTAACACTTAGAGCGATTTATTGTAGTGACCGAATCGCTGCGGTATCTAGTTAGTGTTTCACATGTTTCCGTTCTATAATAGGAAACTAAAACAAAGCCGTGAGCATGCCATTTACGTGTAAATCCGTTGTGCAAAATAGTCTTTCTCCGGTGATTATTAAGTGTCAGGGAGGAAAGAGGGGTACAATGAAGTTCTTTATTCTGTGAATTATCCGTTTATGTTAAGACGCAATTTACAAGACTTCTGGAGTTTGGGGATTATTCAGTCGGATCTCGTTATCCCGATACCCGGTTTTCACGTTACTCCGCTTATAACGACAGTTTTTAAAGTCCCGATTTTCTATGTATAATTTTAATGTAAATAAACTCCGTATTTTATGTGTTGAATAATTTTCAACACCGGATATCCCGACGGTTATGGAAAATTGTCCATTTTTCATTATCCCTCTTACAAGTAAGGAAATTAAGTGGTAAGAAAAGTCTTAGCCAAACATTTTGCAAAAGTGTCTAAAATACCCATTGAGATAAAGGTAAAACTTTATTTCAATCCTCTTTCTAAATAAACAATGGAAAATTGTCCATTTTTCATTATCCCTCTTACAAGTAAGGAAATTAAGTGGTAAGAAAAGTCTTAGCCAAACATTTTGCAAAAGTGTCTAAAATACCCATTGAGATAAAGGTAAAACTTTATTTCAATCCTCTTTCTAAATAAACAAACCCACACCTTCCCTCTTCCTGTGCGTTCTCTACCCCCTACCACCGCACGATTACTCAGCCACTGTGTTTCACACTGAGAGTGCAATACGTATTCATTTAGGGAAGGTGAAAGAGGAAAAAGAGCAGGCGTGGCTGGATATGTTTTTGTTGCGCAAAAAGGAGATGCGCATTTAAACTGTAAAACATTTTATTTCCACACTTTATTCATAGTGTTTAAAAGAGCTTACAGCAAAATGGAAAGTACACGCGGTTCATGCACGCTGGATAAAAAATTAAAAATGATAAAAGATTACGAAAATTCTGGATTAACGAAGACTGCTTTTTCTAAAACAAAAGAAATTCCCATAACGACATTTGTGACCATACTTTCAACAAAGGCTCGAAAATTCATTACGTGTTCAAGATGTAGTTAAACGGAAGAAAATGGTAAATTCAAACTACGAAGACGTAGAAGAAGAAGTTCTTAAATTGTTCATATATGCAAGATCTCAAAATGTGCTGATTTCGGGTGCGCTTTTAAAAGAAAAAGCAATAGAAATATCGAGAGAAATGGGTGTTTTCGAGTTCACAGCAAGTAATGGGTGGATCAAAATAATTTAAGGCACGAAATAAAGTTACTTTCAAGAAAATGTGTGACGAAGCAGCAGCAGTAAGCCACAGTCAAGTCTGAGATTGGAATGCTTCTTCGTTGAAAGATATATTGGAACGTTACACATCAGATGATGTTTTTAATTTAGATGAAACGGATCTCTTTTTTCGACTCTTACCGGAAAAGTATTTGTGTTTTCTGTCTGATACTTGCTCAGGAGGTAAAAAAAATAAGGCGAGGGTAATTGTTTTATTAAGAGCAAGCATGTAAGGTTCTGAATAGCTTAAGCCATTAGTTTTAGCGAAAAGCAAAAAACCGCGTTGCTTTCGAAATGTGAAGTCTTTGCCAGTGTACTACGAAAGTAACCGAAAATCGCATATGATATCCGAAATTTGGGAAAAGACTTTAAAATCTTTGGACAGAAAATTTCACTCTATGATTCGAAAAGTAGCTTTCATAGTAGACAATTGTAGAGCACACGTTGAAGTAGCAAGCCTAAACTAGATTGAAGAGATTTATTTTCCGTCGATTGCTACTGCAATTTTGCAGCCATTAGATAATAGGATGATTTTGAAGTTTACGTGGAATTTCTGCAAACTACTAGTTAACCAGACAGTAGTCTCGTCTTTTTTCAGAACGTTATTAATCGGGCTCAGTCTTTTTGCTGCCGGCCCCCACCCGCATAGAGAAAATTCAAAATAAGAATCGTTTTTCGATTAATATTCGAATATTACATTTCAATGAAGTTATAAATTTGCAGTTTACTTAAATTATACATTTTACCCATAAGGCATGGTGACGTTACGGCGACGTCGTTGTGAAGTCACACTGTGACTTTGTGACCGTCGATGTGACGTCACGTGACGTCGATGTGAAGTCACAGTGACTAGAATGTGAGGTCGTTATAGCCGTTTTAGAGCACATTTGTGACGTCACATTGTGACCAATTTGTGAAGTCACGGTGAGACCAATTTGTGAAATATGTGTCATTTGTGACGAAATTGTCATTAACACTGTGATGATTCTGTGACGACAGTGACAATGTTGTGAAGTCACATTGTGACAATTTTGTGAAAATTGTGTAATTTGTGACGATTTTGTCATTAACTTTGTGACGAATATGTGACTACAATGACAATGTTGTGACAGCGTTAAGATGCAATATATTTATTGAAAAATGAAATCGCTATTCGAGTTCAATCAATGCACCATGGCAATGAAAGCAGGAATGATTATGAGTAAAAAAAAATTCTGAAGTTCACAGAAAAATTTCAGAATGTTTTTTTCACGATACTTTATTGAAATTTACGTTTTTTTTTTTTCGAAATCCTTCGGCGAAATTCACCTTATTTGTACGATTTATTGACAAAATTTTATGTTTTTTCACTATCATTTGACGAAATTCGCTTTTTTTCACTATGCTTTGAAATTCACAAAATTCACGTTTTTCTTCAATCTCTTGACGAAATTGCGATTCTTAGATGAAATTCACGTTTTTTTCTACGACCATTTCAAGAAATTTAGGTTTTTTTTGCGATCGTTTGACAAATTGACCTTTTTTCGCGATTTATTTACAAAATTTCGCCTTTTATGTGGTCTATTGATGAAATTCGCATTTTTTGTACAATCTTTTGACAAAATTTGATAGATGAAATTCGCTTTTTTTCCTCGATCTTTTGACGAAATTTGCATTTTTTCGCGATCCTTTGACGAAACTCACGTTTTTTTTTCAATCTCTTGACGGAATTGCGATTCTAAGATGAAATTTACGTTTTTTTTCCCACCACCTTTTGAAGATATTTAGAATTTTTTTCGCGATCATTTGACAAAATTTGCCTTATTTGCGCGATTTATTTACAAAATTTCGCCTTTTATGCGGTCCATTGATGAAATTCGCGTTTTGTCTACAATCTTTTGACAAAATTTGCTATTCTTAGATGAAATTCGTTTTTTCCACGATCTTTTGACGAAATTTGCATTTTTTCGCGATCCTTTGTCGAAATTCACGTTTTTTTTCAATCTCTTGACGAAATTGCGATTCTTAGATGAAATTCACGTTTTTTTCCACGACCTTTTGAAGAAATTTAGAATTTTTTTCGCGATCGTTTGACAAAATTCACCTTATTTGCGCGATTTATTTTAAAAATTTCGCCTTTTATGCGGTCCATTGACGAAATTCGCGTGTTTTCTACAATATTTTGACAAAATTTGCTAATCTTAGATTAAATTCGCTTTTTTTCATGATCTTTTGACGAAATTTGCATTTTTTGGCGATGCTTTTACGGAATTCATCTTTAATCAATCAAGTTATTCTTTCTTTTCTATAAACATCACAGCAAGTATTAAAAACTTTTGAGAGTAAAAGAATAATTAGGTAATATTTTCTCATTCTGCTTTTGCAATAATAAATTTACAGCAAATTGGAGCTAACAACTACAGTATTTACGCGCGTAATAGTCGCACTTTTTTGCCAATTTTTCATTGTGAAAGTCTAAGTGCGACTATTATGCGGGGAAATCTACTACACAATATTGTACACTCTAATGCTAAAACATTACTGGTATAAAAAAACACATTATAATAAAATTAGTAACTTATCATATGTTTCCAAACTATATGCTGTTTATTAAATACCATTTTTCTTTTTATAGTAATATTTTCATAGACGTAAAATTTACAAATAATCTTTGTGAAAATTTTGACAAAAAATTCTCATAATAAATCACTTTCACTGAAGGTAGCAGTACCGCTATTGTAATATGAATCGGTGTATGAAGAATCTCCGTCATTGCATAAAATGTCATCTTTGCTTCCGTCCAAAGCGTCGGAGATTAATAGTAATATTCCTTTGTACAAATGCAAGATGAGCTGGAAACCATATTTGCTTGTTTTGTTGTTTGTGCCACTAATTAAGGGTATATTCGAAAAAATGTTTTTCCACCCTCAACAGCTCGAAATTTTCTGAGACATTTTCAGACTCATTTTTAAAAGTAAAAACATGAAACTTGCTAGGAGTGATTTTTGAAGACATGTTTAACGTGCCGTGTGATTTCATTTTCAGCTCAATTAATTAGAATTTGATTTTTAAACAATTATTTTCTCAGTATGACCCTTTTTTTCATTCCCAGATTGCAAGCTTCGGAAAATTCGGTTCAAAACGCTAACTTTGACAGCGTTTAATACAGTATTTTCTGCATTTATCAAAAAATTGAGAAGCACGGCACATTATGTAGTTTCTAAATAAGAGAATTTCCCAGTTTGATACTTTTAAGAGGAAAAATGAATTTTAAAATGAATTAGAAAATAAGCAGTTTGGATCGGAATACAACCTTAAATTATATTTATTTGCTGTTTTTATTAATTCTGCAATTACTTACTGTTCAATCTAGGCCATTTTTTAAAGTTGCAGTACCCTGCTCTTTTTAAAATGGGCGAAATACATCCTTTTTTTAAAAAAGTGAAATTCACCTTTAGTTGCAATCAGAAATTTCTTCTAAAAAACTACCTCATACAACAGTATTCCTAAATCAGTGTGTCCAAGACCTTGCAAAAATTATAGAACTTTATTTCTTCAGAAAATACAAGATATTGTTAAATCATGTCGTTATTTAATTGTATTTTTCAATTTGTAATTCATAAAATCCTGAAAAATTAATGTCACTTTATTTATCATATTAACAAATTATATACTTTTTCTTATAGCATTACGAAACACATTACTATATTACATTTACTCATGAAGCTCTGTCATCATGCTCTGTTTTTATGAACTAGCATCTCTTTTTAATACATTTGACTAATAACACCAAAAGCATTTTTATATGAAAAATATCAATTATTTATTCAAATAAAGTTTTGAAATTCAATAGCGATACTTTCATATAAGCAACAACCCAAGAGTTAATAGTCGAAGAAATCGCCAAAGATTTTACTACCTACAGCAGTTTTTTTAAAATTATTATTAATATTCTAATAGTTTTATTAGTTTAAACGAGCAGTTCGATTACATGTTTATTAAATTTGTGTTTTATTTATGAACAATGTTTGATGACGTTTTTAATTTGTTATAAAGGTTTTAGAATAACGTGTGGTGAAAATTTTATATATACAGTCTGTTACAAATGCAGGTAATCATATTTACTTTTATATGACACAGTAAAATAAAAAATAATGAAAATAATGTAAAATAGTTAGTCATTTTTATGTGAATAAAGTATAAAAATTCAAACCATAAGCAAAAAATAGAAGCACACATTGGTTCATTATTACTATTATTATTTTATTTACAGGATTAGATGATAATCATAAATAACAAGCCCCCTTTAATCAGTCGGTTTTCTAATAGAGTGTATAGTATAGATATTTTGAAGTTTATGCGTATAAAATCATTCAAAAAGTAAAATATTAAAAGTGTCTAGAAAAAAAAAAAAATAATGAAATATATTTTACATTTTAGTTTCATTCATTCAAGTACATGGATATGTGTTTTAAAAATTAAAATCTTTCAATATAACCTAATTTAAATTCTCACTGGGTTGCATAATTTCTATATTTGTCAACAAATTAAGACACCGGTTTACTTTCAAAGCTTTTCGTTCATAATGTCTAACTGAAAAGTTCTTACCAGCTAAGGATATCTCTTTATAATTTTTTATAACTTTTTTCACATCGAATAATACTCATTGACACTGATTTTTCACTCTTAATACTACATATGTATGATATCCTTTAAATAGTACTTCTCCATTATGTAAAAATTTCCTATTTCTTCTAAATAGAATAAACAATCTTCTTTTCTTCCGAACATATATTAATTTTTAAATAAAAATGTGCAATGTAAATTGTTTGAGACAATCAAAAAATTTTATTCTATAAAAAGGCCTTTTTATTTAGTACGTTAAATACATTTAAATATTTGCTAATTATGTTAAACTTTGATTATAATATTTTTATATGTCATTTTAAAGTTTGAGAAAACATGTGATTTTAACCTATAATATTTTAAAAGAAAACAAATCTGATTAAAATAAATTTATATAATTGATATTAATCATCTGATTAAAATTGTTGAGACAGTTACTTATTTCAATAAATTAAATAATAAATCTACTAAACTGTATTATGTTAATGAAATGTTTATAAGAAAATACTAAAAGCGTTATAATTTAAAGAAAAGCAAACTCTGGAATAAAATATTTTTTCATACCTTTTTTTTCCCCTTAACGTCATTCTTTAAATTCCGATGTAATCCATGTTTTAGGAAGAACAAATTTTGGCAGTAGAAAATATGTCAATAATACATACACTAGCAATGATGGAAATCATTTAAACCACACCAAAGCTAGTGTAAATATCTCGAACTCATATTTTCGTCTAAAGTATGACCTTGGGATGATTATTCCTATGAATTTTTTAGGTTAAATGTTTTTATCTGACAGACTGCATGTTCATAACGCTACCTATTGTCCAGCAAAAAACTCCATCTGCCTGTTCCAATGGTTAAACGCAATATGTTGTTTTTAATAGTTTTATCGTCTGCGGTTAGCACTGTTTTGTTTATCAAAGCAAGAACAGATGGCTTTTCCGTTTTTATACATTTATATGATATAATATTTTTATAAACTTACTTCCAATTAAAATTTCTTGTTTGAAGAATTTTTTGATGCATTTAACTTTTTTTTATGTGTTTCAAAATAGTTCAAGTTTTAAGTTTTGTAAAGCTATTTAAGTTTTGCAAAACAAAAAAAAATATGAATAATTAATTACGCCATGAGTTTTACATATATTTTGTATACAGTGAAACCTCCCTGTGCAACCACCTCCATTAAGCGACCACCTCCATCAACGACCATTTTGTCATAGAACGAAATTTATTCCCATAGGCTCAATACTAATTTTACCTCCATTCAGAGACCATTTAAGTTGAACTCCCTCCATGAGCGACCAATTTCTTTGAAGAAAATGAAAGAAATTCCGCTTTTTCCTAGTCGCTTGAAGAAAGTTTTATTAGAAAATTAATTCCTGAGAGCGCATTATTCATCAAACTTCTAAAGTTAGTTTAGAATTTTTTTTTTTAAATATTTTATTCCGATAACTTTTAAGTGTTTAAACACCTTTGTGCCTCTTTAGGCAATGAATTTAACTCTGATGACAAATTAAGAATAGCGGTCAATAAACTGCCGTGCACTATTCTGTCAAGAAACTCTCAAAAAAATAGATAAATTAATGAAATCGTCATTATTTGCTCCCGTCCAAAAAAAGAAAAACAAATGCATTTATTTACTGAACTTCGAAAGGACTTGGAAATAAAATCTATAAAAGATAAAACCGTAAAATCACAAAAAACGTCAATATATTCATTTTTTATACTCTGCAGTAATTAACTTATGTAATTAACTTTTGTTTTGAAACCTAAATTTTCATATTTTTTCAAAATGTGAAAAATAAATTTTAGTAACATTAATTGTTACCTTTTTTTAACAATTAAAATCTAGATTTAAACGTGACCTCTATTAAGAGACCACCTCCCGGAGCGACCAATTTTTATTTGAACGGAACGTGGTCGCTTTAAAGTGGTTTTACTGTATTTTATTTTATATTCGGGAAAAGTTAAATTTATTTAAAAAAATGTGAAACAAGTAGCCAAATTTATTTTTTAAGAATAACTTAAAATAATTAAACACTAGCAGAAAAATTTATTACTGAAAATATGCAAGTGTTTTTATTTCTTATAATAAAGCATTGCTTCATTACAAAACTCCGTCCCTTCCCATACCCACACACAATTTATACATACAATAATTTATAAATAAAAACCATTTTCCCGGATTATAGAATACAGGAAGAAAACATTTTCTTATTATTGAAATCTCTACAGTTAATACATTTTTCTAGATTGACCACTAATAACACCAAAAAACATTTTTATATGAAAAATATCAATTATGTATTCAAATAAAGTTTTAAAATTCAATAGCTATACTTTCATATTAGCAACATTCCAAGAGTTAATAGTCGTAAATATCGTAAAATATTTTACTACCTACAACAGTTTTTTTTAATTCAAAAAGTTTTAGTAGTCTAAGCGAGCAGTTTGATTACTGTCTATTAAATTTGTGTGTTTTATTTATGTACATTTTTTGGTGAAGTTTTTAATTTTGTTGTGAAATATTAGTCTGAAACAAACACTGAATTATTTTTATTGTTTGATGTGGAAACTTTTAATCTTAACATATGTTTTGTTTTATTGCGAGTTTACACTGCGAGTTACACTGTGAGTATATGGTAGGGTTTTTTTGTCATATAATGAGACGTACGTTACATGTAATGACATAACAGTGACGTCACAATTTTTTTTAATTGACAGAAAATTATCTTTTACAGT
The DNA here is from genome assembly GCA_963932465.1 of Maratus speciosus. Classification (NCBI taxonomy): domain Eukaryota; kingdom Metazoa; phylum Arthropoda; class Arachnida; order Araneae; family Salticidae; genus Maratus; species Maratus speciosus. The sequence continues at coordinate 178,883,603 of OZ010792.1, forward strand.
AAGTAACATGTTTTAAAGAATTTTTATAATTTTTAAAAGTTTTCTAAGAAGTTCACATATCAGTCACAGTGTGACATCGCTGAGTGGTGGCCTTTTGGTCACAGTTGTGACGTGACCACAGTGACTTACAGTGACGTCACAATGACGTCACTGTGACTATGCATGCTATGAGGGTATTCATGAGATTTGGAATAATGAAAAACGAAAAATAATTTGACATTATGGATCACTGTGTAGACATTTACATAAATTTCAACTTTTCTTGTAAAAATGTACTTCAATAAAAAAACAGAGATGTCTCGATACTTCACTCGGCTGGTGCAGAAACATTTAAAGACAGGTACATGGTAGTTCTCTATCCTATTTTTAAGGTGATACATGCTAGTAGAAGATAATTCATATGGGTGGCAATAAAGACCGACACTCGATTACTGCCGGGTTAAAGACTGGATAAGGCCATTGATGAAGGCCATAATTTCAAACCATCTTTTCTAGATGGCTCTAAAATGCGTTCATAAAAGTTGGGCTGATGTATCTTCTAAGACAACTGTCATAACTGTTTCAAACATGCTGGTTTCATAAAAAATAATCCGAGATCATCAGATTCCGATTGCATAGAAAGTAATGAAGAAGAGGACATCCCTTTTCCAATATTGTTTAAAGAGTTGTTAGATTGCGAAATATATATAAAGGAGGACATCCAGATGTATATTGATTTTAAAAAGGATGTAACCATATCATCAGATGCAACGATTTCTGAAATTATGAAAGAGATAAAAGAGTAAAAGACAGAAATTTCTACAGAATCGGAGAGCTAAAGCGATATGGAGCTGGGACAAAATAAGCCACAACTAAAATCGAAGCACTGCATTGCATTGAAACTATCAGAAATTACCTAACATCCATTTCTGAAACAACGGATATGGATTAAAATCCATTGTATAATATTGAAAAAAGAATTGTAGGAAGGAAGTCTAGGGATAAGCAAACTTAATTCATCAATATTTTATGTAACAATAAAAATATAAATCATCAGAAATCTGATTTTTATTCTTTTCAATTTTGTGTTTGCGTTTATTTTGATTAATAATAATGTTTTATAGCTTAAAAATGCAAGAGCAGGTATGAATTTAAAATTGTAAAAAATACAGCTTTTTATAAACACATTTTTCTCCAACTCCGGTTACCGCTGCACTCCGTTTATGACGACACTTTTTCTAGTCACGAGAGTGTCGGGGTAACGAGGTTCGACTACATGTAACAATTCTGGTATACTGGGCAAAAAGAAAATACATAGCAGGTGTACAATAAAAGAAATCATTTATTTAATCAACAAGACAAGGTGTCTCATTTAATGATGGGATCAAGATTTTCGTCATTACCTTAGCAATATTAAAGGTACTTTTGTAAGACTGTCTCTGACTTGTAAGATAAGTCTCTGAAAAGTCTATCAAACTCTTCTGTCTAATTCAGAATGTGTATTCTACAACGAAAAATATATCTTTTGTTATGCAATACTAACACTTAGATTTTGTGCCATTGTTTAAGAAACTGGATAGGATAATTAACACAATCAATATTTCATTCTTTTGCGTAGGTGCATTGGGTATTTATATGTTTTGGTTGTGTTTTCCATACAATCATATAAAGATAGAACAAATCCAAAAATTCCCCAACATTGCATTCTCCTATTACTCACTTTTAATAGAATGAATAAATTTACGGTTTAGTATTGGTATAAAACATGTAGAAGAAAAAAGAGAAAATATCAATTTGTATTAGGAAGAATTTCCAGTATTATGGTTTGATGCCGCAGGTAATAACATAATAAATAATGTTTACTTCACGTGTTAATTAGAAACAACTTTAAAAAGTTTTCCCCGAATATTAATGTAATGGTAAAATTTATTTAATTTAATTTTTGTTTTTGTTTTTGTTTTACTAAGCATAAAGTGATATTGAAAAAAAAATAATGAACGTCCATCGTTCAAGCAATTCGAATATCCAAAGTATTTATAGCTAAAAAAATTATATTTTGAAGACAGTATTTCACATGCCTAGTCAGAAGTTTATTGAAATTACTCAGCTGCTTAGTGTAGACGGCTAAAAATTTGTAAGGAGGATTTTTTGGGGAAAAGTTGAAGTGGGATTACTTGCACAGAAACTAAAAAGCATATATTCCATAAAATCAAATAAATATACTTTTTTGCTAAAAATAACATCAAAAAACGTACCAGAAAATTTGTGAAACAAATGTTAATTAAAAAAATAAAAATAAAAATAGCAGTTGGAAAATTCTTTTCGAGAAGTTGAAAATTCAAGCTCTCTTATTGTGTCAATAGGACAGTAAAAGAATATACTATATAACAAAACTATTGAGAAAAAATGCCCATTTCATAACATAGCAAATTTTGTAATTTAATTAACATTGTAACCTTGTTTATTGTTTAATTAAAAATTTCTTTAGTTATTAGTTAAAAAAAATAATATTTACCATTTAAAAAAAATTCAAACATCGATTTCGCGTTTCATTCTGCATGTTTACAAGTCAGCTTTCACTCTCCTGCTCGAAATACGGAAAATAAACAAAAACAAATACTCATTCATTTTACGTACCTTTTCAATTCCACGGATTCTTATTTGTTTAAAATATATTAATGTTTACCTTCGCAAAAATATACAGTGAAACCTCCCTGAAAGGTCTCCTCTATAAGGAGACAACTTCTCAAAAAGACCGTTTATTTGTGGTCTATAATTTTGGCTATAGGCTCAATGTTAATTTTCCTCCATTAAAGACCACTATTTCCCTTTTCAATCCCTAAAAGACCACATTTCAATTATTCAGTCGAAGAGTAGGGTTACATTCCTTTCCATGGGGGAAATCCCGAAATTCTACTTCTCTCCGGAAAACACGCACAGCTAAGTCTACTTCCTTAGTCCAAGATCATCTCTTCCCCAGCCCCCGTTTAAAAGGATAAAGCTGGTTCTCGAGCAATACCGTGTTTAATATCACTATGTCTTACGGAGGGATAGTTGGTGTTAGTGGGAGAAAGGCTATTTCTCCCTCATAGCACGGCGTCCAAAATTCTGCCGTTAGATCTGGGACTTATTCATTGTTTTAAGTTGGAGTACAAACGTTTTGTTTTACAAAATCTCATTTCGCTAATAGATGAGATCAAAAATGCGTCCGACATTATGAAATTTACCAATTTACTTGTTGCTATTCGATGGATAAGATGTGTATGGGATAACGTAAAGACAAAACAATTGCCAATTGCTTTAGTAGTTGTGGGCTGAGCAATGATTCCATAGAAATATCCATTGATAATATCAGAGCCTTAGAAGATGAAGTGATATTCAGCTATCAAACACAGCTGATTTGACGTTGATTATGACCCCAAATCACATGAATATGAGAAAGCTCTTGAGTGTTACGATGATTTATCTGAATACAGGGAAAATCTTATTATAGAAAATCTCGACAAACGTAAGACTTTAAAATTTTTATATTAAGAAATAAATTCTACAATCATTTATAAAAATGAATGGTACTACAATCGTGATTTTTCAAAATCTTTTTTAGGATCTTATTCTGATACAGACGACGAGCTTCCGCCAGTTAAAGCTTCTTTTTTATGTCAAGAAACACTTGTTGAAATTAATAGATTGATAGAAAGTTCGATACCTGTTAAGGATGATACTAAAATAAATAATTTGCTTAAAGAGATCAAATAATGTTTAGAAACAAAAATTGTTAATAAGAAATTGTTAAAATCAAAGCAATCTACAGTTAATTCTTTTTTAAAGCTGTATAGACATGAAATATAATAAATTAGTTAAATAATATATTTATGTAGTATGTATTTCATGATACTTTAATTTACCCATTACCTCTATTCAGAGACCACCTCTCTGAAAGACCGATTTGTTATGGTCTAATGGGTGATCTCCTTAGAGAGATTTCACTGTATTTTGTACGTTCCATTTGCGCATATTCCCTTTTTCTTGTTTTTTTTTTTTTCATTTTTTCAATTTATTAAAATTTTTATATATTTTTCTACTTAAAGTACTAAAAAACAAAAAGAATACCCATTTATTGTGAGTACTTTTTACGCTTTAATGATACCTTTGTCTAAAACATATTAATATTAACTATTTCACTAAATTAGTTTTTCGAAGTCCTTTGACAAATTCGCCAGATATATTTTTTTTCGCATTACCTTAAGAGATTTCAATTGTGTTGCGTCAGGAACGAGTCTTATACATAAAGGAAAGAGAAAGAAAGTCTTTTGTTTAAAAAAAATACTAATAATTACCTTTGCAAAACATATTTTGTAATTGCTTAATTTCGCAACTTTTCTTTTTCTTGTTTTTTCTTTTTTTCAATTTATTAAAATTTGCATCTGTTTTCTACTTAAGTGCTATAAAACAAAAATATAACCGTTTATTGCAATTACTCTTTGCGTTCTAATTATGTCTTTGTCTAAAAAAATATTAATATTAATTATTTAAAAAATATTTTCTGTAAGTCCTTTGATAAATTCACCAGATATTTTTTTCCTCAATATCTCCGAGATTTCAATTGTGTTGTATCATGAATGCATCGTACAACTTTACGGTATTCTCGTTTTTAAAGAGGGAAAGGGGTATACTTTTAGGTTTTCTCACGAACTTTTGGTCATTATTAAGATACATATATAAATGTCAAAATTAAATCAGCAATCACTATAACTGGACCAGATATTTCGTGTTTGTATAGATTTTAGTTTAAAAGTGTAAACGTGTGAGTGTACCCTAATTCCACTTACGTATGGACAGACTTTCTCTTAAAAATTTTAAATCATACGAATTTAATTGTGTGTGCCGTCGAAGGCATTGGTGCCCCGAACAATAGGTTCGGTTTGAAAGAATTTTTTTCCAAAATATGAAATCAAAATAAATCGAAGCGTGCGTACCACGCTCTGTGTACACTGTCCTAGGTAGTAGGTCGCTCTACTCAAGTGTCACTTACTATATAGGGTGTGAATAAAAGAATATCCGAGTTATAAATTTTAATAATGTTAACTGAAAGCACTGTAGAGTGTTGGTTCAAGGTCACAGATAAAGAGAAACAACAGCTTTAGATAAGCGCATGCGCGATTACTGCTTTATTATTTACTCGCTTGCAGTGCCACATACGCAAAATGGCGACTGCTGAGCGTAAAGCGTAATCGCTACGCTGAAGATTTAAATGCCATTAGAGCCATGCGATTCTTTTTTCTTTGGGACTTTATAAAAGATCGTGCCTACGTTCCACCGTTATCTAATAATTTGCCAGAGTTTAGACACAGAATTGAAGAGGCTGTTGCTTCAATTACTTCGGACTTGTTAACCTAAGTGTGGGGAGAATTGGATTTTAAGTTGGATGTGTGCCGTATAACTAAAGTTGCACAGATTTGACATTTGTAAGAGAAACTAGGTTAGTTTATCTTCAATGTGACGTATGATTTATTGTAAATAGTCTAAATTAAACTGTTATACTATTGAAAGTGGATCATTCTTTTATGGACACCCTGTATTTTCATTTTAAAATATTACATTTCACACATATTCAAGGGTATATGCTGCCGAAGGGATTTGGATCCACCTGTTTATGATCGTTTTTTAAATTTTGATTTACATAAAAATCGGATACATTCTTGGGTGTACAATTCCGAAGGCAGTTCCTCCCCAACATTAGATTCGGTAAGAGAACTTTTAGTTAAAAAAATATAAAATCATCTAGCAGTGATTTTTGGTACACTAAAGTTATTATTACGTGGCCGGGTAATATTAACGCCAATCGGGTTATCTAGTAAAATACCCAGCAAAGAAAGAAACAGTGGGCCATCAGCTGGAATAAAGATGGCAGCCAGCAGTGCTATCAGCGGTAAAGTGCAAGAGTGCCATTACTTAAACCTGTCGAAAAGTGTCCAAGCCGAATGCAGCTGGCCCATCAGTGATGGCCAAGAGCAGGCCACCAGTGGTATGCCATCACATTACTTCAATCCGGCACTTTTCCTGCAGTGCTAGCACCTATCCCACTGCTATTCCTCTCCTGGCCCAGCGCTTTCCCTTACAAAAATTTCTTATAGAATTCTATAAAAAACAAAGTATTATATAATTATGGCTCTTTTTTCTATAAGCTAATTTCACCAAGAGCTATAGAAACATCTGTAGAAGCGTCTATAATAGGAATGTCTATAGAAATATTTGAATTGCATGTGGTCTCCCTCCCAAGTACTGACCGCACTCTATGCTGCTTGGTTTTCGTGATCGGACATGAACAAGTGCTTTCAGCGTACGCTACGATTGCTTGTAGTTTTCAAGCCCTCATTACACTATTTCAAGTTTGTTTCTTTCGTGATTTACGTACCTAGTCATTAAACTGGTACAGAAATTATTCTATTGTATAGAAATCCTATGTATTTTATACGCTTTTTTTTATTATTGATTCTGAACTGCGTAAATTATGAAAACCGAAATCCTTTGTAACCTAGTAAAACCAGATTTAAGGAGAAAAAAAAGTGCGTTCAAGTAAAGAATTTATTTATTTATTCATTTATTTATTTATTTTGTTGGTGGCAGTGGTGCTATATTTTTTACAGTTTCAAAAAAAAAATTAGCCTCACAGCTTAAATTGTTTTAAGATATTCATTTCAGATTTGTGTTCAAATACTCAATGTCTTCGATATTCGCAGTGCCACCTAGCGTAAGGGTTCCCAGAAATAATACTGCAAAAGTTCGTGCACTTCCATGTAGTGGTGGGCCAGCGCATGAGATAAAATGGATGCCCACCAGAATTTTATCTGATAATTTCCAACCGCAAAGTTGACTGAAGCTGTCCAGCAGTGGTCATGCAAAGGTAGACCACTAGCCAGAACTTCTCCATCGTTGCCAGCACCTATCTTGCTGCTGGCCAGCAATATCCTCTTTGCTGGGTAGATATGTAACGTCCTCATTCCCATAACACATCTTAGAATCACCAATTGAAATAAATGCTTTACTAACTGCAACGTTATTTATACGTGTATATATGGTGAGAAGAGATACCTATATATGATGATGGTTAAATTAAAACCTTATTTAGTGACAGGGAAGTCATTCATTCTCATGTAAGTGTCGTCTGAACCAATCACGCGCCAGCTCTGTTATTGTGATCAGTTATAGTTTCAAGCAAGAAAAGCAAAAACATGATTTGAATGCTCATAACGAAAATAATAGTGTCTTCATTTTTAGGCTTAAATTTCAATAATTAATTGCGAATTGAAAAATGCAAATAAAATTATATAATGAGTACAAATTCTTTATAATTTAGTAAGAGCTGCAGTTTTAATCTGTTGTTAAACAGTTAAACTAGTAATTGGCGATTTTGAAAAAATCGACTATCGATAAGCATCGACATCGTTTAAAACCGCATCGATCAAAATAATAATCGATTCCCAAATTCTGGTATCGGATGTTCTAGAATCGATAATTCGATACTTACACAGATAAGTTTTAAAACAGTAATTCCAAAACTTAGGGATCAATTGGTAGGAAATTTAATCGAGAATCATGATAACAAGGATAGATCGATACTTCTGTTAATTAATTCATAGCAATATATAGTTATCTTTTTGATCGTTTTTATGTTTTTCCCTAGTCAATTAGTTGGCAATTGAAGATTGATATTATATCTATAACTCTTGGTGACCACAATTTACAATACACAAAATTTTCTACTTTTTACCACTTCAAACATTCCATCTTTGGTTCAGAGCTACGCTATTCAGGGTTCTTGTTAGTTAAGTTATATCGTTGAAGTTTGTACATTCCCTCCACCCCTTCACTCGAATCATAACATTCTTAATTATAGTCCAAATTGAATTGGATCTTATTTTACTTTCTTCCCAAGTAATTTGGTTATCAATTAAACATTGATAATATATCTGCAAGTCTTGGTAAACGCTATTTATGAGCAGCAATCAAAAGTTTTCGCTTTTTTCAGTTCAAACATACCCTCCTATATTTAGAGCCACGTTAATTGTGGTACTTGTAAGTTAAGTTGTATCTTTCAAGTTTCTCTTCCCCCTCCCTTTCTTCCTTCCCTCCAAATCATAACTTTCTAAATTTTGTCGATTTGAGTGGAACCTTTTTTGACGTTCTTCCTAAGTCATTTCTTTACCAATTAAATATTGATATTATATCTGCAACTCTTGGTGACAACTACTTATGAGCAATTAAGAAAATTTTCTACTTTTGTCCAGTTGAAACATTCTATCCTTAATTTAGAGCAACGTTACTCATGGTTCTCACACGAGAAGTTTTCTTTTTAATGAACAAAATTATGATACTATTTTGTCCATAAATTCGAATCAGCAGTTATATTGGACATGGTTGATTTAAACAGTGTTTATTCTGTTAGGGCAAATGGACGAAAATGTTGAATAAGTTCATTATAGTCAGGTGCTGAAGCTACAGTTCCGTTGAAGCATTTTATTTTACAGGGTTATCCCAAATATTATTTTTTCTTCAGTTTGTTGTCTGTCTCCTAATTACCTTTATGATCAAAATTTCAGTGTAAAATAAGACATCTAACATGTTCTTTATATTCCAAAAATCCCAGATGAATCCTTCAATTATTTCTCTAGATATTCGGCAAAATGTCTAAAATCGTTTGTCTCTTTCTAAATGTCTAAAATGCCCGGCAATTTCTGATATTATAGTGTATATACCAATGTTAGAAATATTAATTCTTTCGTTTACAAAATAACACAAGAATTAAATAATTAATATGCAATCTGTTAAAGGGGAAATAGTAAATTCACAATTACCAATATTGTCATAATTTTTGTAGATATGAAATACTTCAAGAAAGTCAAGTTCTTGTATAGAAGTGGGTTTAGAGATGATTTTGACTGAATTAAAATCAACCGAAAATCATCGATCGGTTTAATCGAATCAATTAAATTCAAATCATCTCTAAACCCACTTCTATACATGAGCTTAAATTTTTTTCTTGAAGCATTTCATATCTACAAAAATTATGACAATATTGTTAATAGTCAATTCGCTACTCCCCCTTTATCAGAATTCTGGAAATATTTCATAAAATCCTCTTTTGCTTAACCACTACCAGTATATTTCACACTTTTGGTAGCATTACCTATCCTATTCTCCTACTGGCTGGCATCCACATTTTCCTGTTTCCCTATTGGTTAAGGAACTTCTCTCTTGATCCCGCTTCTCCCCTATATTATTGAGAAAGTTTCCGTTACTCTTTGTACTAAGGACGGTACGCTAAATGCTACCGAAGCTAGTTTGCTCAACATGTGCATATTCTGGCGTTTTAAACGTTGCTTTAAATTTATATAACACAAAAGTTATTATGTTACTAGCAGACCCGCCCGGCGTAGCCCGGGGTTTGTAAATAATAACCTTAAACATAACTTAAGTTTGTATGATTTTATATCTTTGGAAATTCTTTAAAATGAACCTAATTTCGGAGGCTCCATTGACTTCCGCGGTGTGTAATGTGTTCCCATCAAACTTCTTTCCGAACGAACCTGTAATGTAGATCCCCGCTACATATGGCAGCATTTACCGGAAGTGCCCGCACGTGCCGGAGACAATAGAAAACCAAGTTGAATTCGCAAAACCTCGTAGGAATCAAGCTCACAGAAACAAAACAAAACAAAACAAAACAAAACAAAACAAAAAAAAAAAAAAAAAAAAAAAATGCACCATTAATGTTAGAAAATGTTGGTAACTAAAGTCTAAGATAAAATTTCCTAATACAGAAAGTAGCTGAATTGTAATCTAAGTTGAAGGAAGCAAATCCCGTTGAAATTGGGCCCTTAAACCCGAGGAAATAACGCGCCACCAAGTGGTGGAAGGAGCCTCCCATCTTGTAAATGTCATGAATCACTGTTAGCATTAACACAATATTTAATAAACGGATGAAATCCCCTCTTTAAAGTAACCTTTAAAATAACGCGATTTTTAATTTATGGCTGTAGTGAGTAGACGTAAGTAAAATGCTGAAAAAAGAGATTAATGTTCGAAAAAGGTGGTAGCTGAGGTATAAAGAAAGACCGGCCCTGGGGGCCAGGGTCTTAACTGGAATGTAGTTCGGTATAAAAAAAAATTTTATGGGTTTTAAAGTAGCTGGAAGACGCTAAAGCTATATTAAAGAAAATTGCAATAGAATAGGATAGTTTTTAAAGAAGCTGCAACAAAGGCCCCATGAAGACGATTAATATTCAAAATTGGTGGTAGCTGAAGTCTGCATTTTTTTTCGTTCATGTAGTAGCTGGAGAACCTAATCAGTTGTTAGGAATAAAAAGTTCGTGAATCGGACCATTTTTAAGGGAGCTATAACAGTGGTCCCAAAGAATCCCAACTGTTAGTTCGGAGCAGGGCCTTAACATGAAAACATGTTTAAATGTTTTAGTACATAGCGTTTTAGATCTTCAATTAGTCAAAATTAATCATAGGGTATGAAATAATCATTAGAATAATATTTTAAAGAAATGCGCAAAAATGGGGTAAATGCTTAAAAACGGGGCCCTAGAGCTCCAATAAAAATATGAGGGTATTGGTCTAGGGAGTCGTAATTGGTCTAGAGTCCAAGACACAATTTTAAATTGTGCAATGAGAAGGTGAAAAAATTAGGGTGTAAAAAATGCATAGCACACAAAAAGTTCAAGGGGCCCGTATCGGCCCCTAAGGACCCTAATGTGCCCCAGGATTTTAACTGGAATATAGAAACTGAAGAATAACTAAATGGAAAAATGGTTCCAAAAAGGAAGATCGGGTTAAAAGAGGCAATTTATTAACAATTTATGGTGCAAAAGCTTCAAGGGGCATTGTACTGGGCCCCAAGGGGGAAGGGACTTAAGTGGAATGTAGTTTGGTATAAATACATTTTTTAGTAGTTTTTAATGTAATCGGAGGACGCTAGAACTATGGTAAAGAAAATTGCAAGGAATTCGGATCATTTTTAAAGAAGATGCATCAAGGGCCCTAAGAAGACGATTTATATTCAAAATTGGTGGTAGTTGAAGCCTGAAATAATTTTTTTTGTCATTCATGTAATAGCTGGAGAACCTAAGATGTTGTTAGAAAAAAAGGTAGTTAATCGGTTTATTTTTAAGGGAGTTATAATAGGGGGCCCAAAAGGGACCAACTGATAGTTGAGAAAAGGCCCTAACATGAAAACATGTTACAACGTTTTAGTACTTAGCGTTTTAGATCTTCGATTAGTTTAGATTACGCATAGGGTACGAATTAACCATTAGAATATAATTTAACAGAAATGTGCAAAAAATTGGGGAAAGCCTTAAAAAAGAGCCCTAGGACCACCAATAAAAATATGCGATTGTTGGTCTAAGGAGAAGTGTTTAAGACTCAACTTTAAAATTACGCATTGCGAAGGTCAGAAAATTAGGGTGTGAAAAACGCATGGCACGCAAAAAATTTAAGGGGCCCTGGACCGGGCCCTACAGGACCCTAGACGGGCCCATGGTCTTAACTGGAATGTAGACACGGGAGTATAACTAAATCGAGAAAGAATCTCAAAAATGAGGATCGGATAAAAAGGAAGCAATTTATTAACAATTTAGTGCACTAAAAGTTCAAGGCCACCCAAAGTTTAAAAGCCCTGTACCGGGCACCTTGCAAGGGTGCCAGGGTGTTAACTGAAATTTAGAAATAAAGTAGAAACTTAAAGGAGAATTCACCCCAAAAACGAAGAAGATCGGATACAAAAGAGACATGTTATTAACAATTTTGTGCACCAAAACTTCAAAGGTCCTGTACCGGACCTCTTGCAAGCGTGCCAGGGTCTTAACTGAAATGTTGAAATGGGGCAAAACTGAAAGAAGAATTCACACCAAAAACGAAGAAGATCGAATAGAAAAGAGGCATGTTAATAAAAATTTAGTGCACTAAAACTTCAAGGGGCCCTGCACTGGGCCCCTTGCAAAGGTTCCAGGGTCTTAACTGAAATGTAGAAATGGGGCAGAAACTGAAAGAAGAATTCACACCAAAAACAAAGAAGATCGGATAGAAAAGATGCATATTATTAAAAATTTAGTGCACTAAAACTTCAAAGGGCCCTTTACCGGTCCCCTTGCAAGGGTGCCAGGGTCTTAACTGAAAAGTAGAAATGGGTCAGAAACTCAAAAGGAGAATTCACCCCAAAAGCGAAGGAGATCGGATAGAAAAGAGGCAAGTTATTAACAATTTAGTGCACTGAAACTTCAAGGGGCCCTCTACTGGGCCCCTTGCAAGGGTGCCAGGGTCTTAAGTGAAGTGTAGAAATGGGGCAGAAACTGAAAGGATAATTCACCCTAAAAACGAAGAAGATCGGATAGAAAAGAGACATGTTCAGTGCATAAAAACGTAAAGGGGGACAAGGGGCCCCGGCCCTTAAAAAAATAAAAATCCGAGCCTCAGGTGTATCAGGACCTGTCTGGGACTAATCACATCTGAATTTTCAGACTTCTACGTGCGGTAGTTTTCACTAGCCATCGCACACACAAAGACAGAGACACACACACACACACATAGAGCGATTTATTCTTTTATTAGTACGAGTTGCAACCCGTCGAAATTCGACGTACTAAAATGTTTGAAAGGAACTGTCAGATCGAAATTATAATAAACCTACAAAAATAATTGCAACAAAAAAATCATCTTACATTGGTTGTCTAACTCTTAAAACAAATAATATTTTAAACCCAAAATTACCAAAATATTGTTTCTACAAACTTCAACTGCTTAAATTATTGAAAAACTAAACTGTATTAGATTACGTAATCAAGATGAGTAATTACGATGAAGTTATCGATGAAACTCTTATGTTTGTTTTTACGGGATGAAAAATCAGTAAAAATGATTTCGCTTTGTCACATCATAAAATTTTCCCCCATAAAATCTAAACTGTACGTTATTTTTACATTCTCGTAATTTACATACGCACCACTCAAATTCACAATTTGAAAGTATTTTAACGCGCAAAAGAATAGATTATTAATGAATGCATTTCCAAAGTTAAAGTCACGTTTGTCCGATACAACTTTTCATGTGAACATTCGCACAAACCTCAAGTTCTAATCTTAGTACCCGCGAAAAAAAAATTCAGAAATTTGACTTTAGTTGTCATAGTATTCGCCATTTATAGTATTGGTCAAATATTTAGTTTTATCAAAAAAAAAAATGATCGTTTTGTTTTAAATGTATCATTTTTACTCAATGAATCATTTTGCCGAACGCCTCAAACTCATTTACCAGCGTAATGTAAAAATATTAAAATGTAGCATTTATGAAGAAGAACGCGTGTTTTATTTAATGTCTGACATCATTTTCTGTTCAAAAATTATAAAAAAGTTACTTTTATTTGTAATGTGAAAATGGCATCAATAAGGATATAATGAATAAAAATAATAAACCATGAATATTTTCCCTTTACTTTCAATATAAATGGAGTACTTCAGTTGGCACAATTACAAAATTTGTATTAAAAACTACAAAAAAATTAATATCTCAAAAACAAATTGAGATACAGCTTTCAAACAAATAGTATTTAAAAGAGACTTCTTTTCCTTATACGATGGTGTAAAAAGTTAAAATGTGTGATGCATAGAAGTTTAAAAATTTGCAGTAGAGAAAATGCAAAACCAAAATTTTATTTCAAATTTCAAAGTGTTGCCATTCGCAAAATGACGTATGCGTTACGCACAGATATGTTTGTCCTTTATAATATAGATAGATATGCATTCCTGCGGTAAACCATTCCCTCGCCCTGGTATTATGTTATCGAAATAAGCAGCAGACTAGGATGGGGAATTATTTTGATTCAAAAATGGACGTTAAGAATTTGAGTATGAAAAACAAAAGTCCTTCCGGCCTGTGCCGGGAGGAAGAGGTAGCTTTCATATGCCTTATTTTTTAAAAGCCAGCTTAGATTATTCAAACACACGGACCTCAAATTAGTGGAACCCGATCATTGAAGATTAAATACTAATTTTTGTCAATACTGAATATAAATGAGAATCTCGCGAAATTAGTCAGCGTTATCAAAGATGGTTTTATTTAAAGTGATTTATATTTGGTCGCCAAATTCGGCGATATCTTGAAGTGCCCGCCATTTTAAAACAACATAATAGGTGCAAAAAGCTAACCAATGAACTTGGTCGAGACCTTAGTAATTACTGTGTACATGCTCACTTACATTTAAATCGGTTGATATATATCAGTGCTGTCGCAGGCAAAAAATGAGATTTATCAAAATGTTACCCACATTAGAAATTCAAACGGCTATATCTCAGCTTTTTTAACACTTTCTAACAAAGTTGAAAAGTGTTTATGACTTCGGTTTGTCTCTCCGTCTCTCCTTCTGACCGTCTGGCCGTCTGTCCACGCTCTAACTCTCGTAAATATGCACGGATCGTTCTGGAATTTTTGGATATTAGTGACGTCTACCATATCACATTCCCTATTTCAAATGATATTTGTAGCATGTTTAGTTCATAAAAGTCAAATTTTTTCCGTTCCATTACGGCCAATGGGAAAAAATCGTTTCAAATGATTTTTAATGGTGTTACACTCTTTCGAACATAGTAAAATTGATATTCATTTATGAAGTCCACTAAAATATGCATTCTGTTGAATATGCGGTGCAAATAACAGTTATTGTTCATTTACAGGGCCACACAAATGAATTCCGTTCATAATGGTATAGGAGGGAGTGTTTGCGGTGTATTTAAAAAGATTCAAATACTATATTGTATCCGAAAATACTGTAGAATTGCAATGATTGCTCGAAATGCATTTTTAATTATGATCCAAGTGGTACAAAGTTTTGTAGCTGTCTGCGACAAGCTTTTTCCTAATCTGTCTGCAAATTTTGCATGTAATTTTAATAAATAAATAATACATTAAACTAGGAATATCTTTTACAATTTTATTTAAAACGTAAGCACGATGCATTCTCGTTAATTTTGCTTAAATAACTTTCCATCATCTAACTTGTAAGATTTCTAAATTGGGAACGATAAGTAGAACCACACATAGATAATAAGGATGTTTTTGTAAACCTTCGGAAGATTCAGAGCTGATTTGATCTTTCTTGGAGTTGGGAATGTTCCGTTTTTTTTAAAATAAGTTTTCCAAATTTTTAGCCCAGAGTAATTTCCAATTAATATTTGACCAGGGCGGCGTCCTTGAAAATGTGGTTTCAGTTTTTTTTTCACCATTGCACAATCACACACACCACATACAACCTTCAGACATGCTACAGGCTCAGACAAAAAAAAAATAATCATAATAATGATGGACATGCCTCACGTGCGAAAAACGCTGACATTTTTCCACAACCCTTTGATGAAATTACAGTTTTTTTTTTCAATCCTTTGACGAAAATCGGGGGGGGGGGGGGTGCGAGGGTTGCGGACTTTTGATGAAATTTTCTTTTATCCTCGATCATTTGACAAATTTTACGTCCGCTGTCTTTTGAAAAAATTAGCATTTTTTGTATAATTTTGCTGAAATTCGTGTTTTTTTGACTAAATTCGCGTTTTTACCACGGCCTTTTGACGAAATTCGCGTTTCTTTTACGGTCCTATGAAAAAATCGTATATTTCCGCGATCCTTTGACAAAATTTATGTTTTTTGCACAATCCTTTGACGTAATTTGCATTTTTCCCGCGATCTTTTGACGAAATTTGAGTTTAGACTGCGATCCTTTCACGAAATTTGCGTTTTGTCTGTGATTCTTTGAGGAAATTTGCGTTTTGTTCGCGATATTTTGACGAAAATCGCGTTTTCACGATCCTTTGATGTAATTTGCATTTTTTTCCGCGATCATTTGACGAAATTTGCGTTTTATCTGTGATTCTTTGACCAAATTTTTGTTTTGTTCGCGATTATTTGACGAAGTTCGCGTTTGTATCAAGAATCTTTCTCGAAATTCGCGTTTTCCGCGATCCTTTTTCGAAAATCGCGTTTTTTTCGCGATTATTGACGAAGATCACGGGTATTTTTCCGCGATTCTGTGACGAAAATAGCGTTTCTTTCGCGATTCTGTGACGGAAATTGCGTTTTTTTTCGCGATTGTGTGACGAAAATTGCGTTTTTTTTCGCTATTCTTTAACGAAAATCGCGTTTTTTTCACGCGATCATTTGTCGAAATTTGCGTTTTTTCCACGGGAAAAAATGTTCAAAAGTTAAATTTATTTCATTATCGCAGGCAAAATTTGTCCGCGAGACATTTTCTTTGTCCACGAATATGTCGCCGTGTCGCGGTGTTTCTGCCACTGGGATTATGATATGCGCTTTTTCACTACATTTATGCACACTATAAAGTGCATATAAATGCTATAATTCATATACAGGGCTTCAGAAATTAATTCTTAAAGGTTACTGAATATGAGCATAAATTGCTTAAAGGTGGGTTAAAGGATTTATGCATTTTTACGCTGAATTGAATTTAGCTTACGAGGAAATATTCGTAGAATATAGATAAAATGATATACTACAAGGTCACGCAAAGTATTGTATACATGGCCTCTATGGGTGATAATTTCTGGAAATGTAATTTCAGTAGTTTTAAGAGTGTTTTAGTTTGAATTAAATTTTAGCTAAATAGTGGCATGTAATAAAAGGTACTATGTAAACTACAGGGCTGTAAAAACGTATTCAAGTATGTTTCCATCTATTAGTATAAATTGCTGAAAGATGAATTTCAACCTGTTATGCATTTTTTTGATAAGCAAAATTTTCCCATTATATAGTATACTAGGGGGATCTGCCCCCTGCAAGCTACGTTCGCCAACCCCCGTTCAGATACCGCAGAATCTAAAAACACGCTAATCTGATCGGTTTAAAAAATATTATAGAAGATTGAATTATACTGAAAAAAGCTGTGCAGATATCCCTGTAAACGGGTTTCTATTCAATTTCCTTTGATTTAAAAATTTAACGACGAATCAGTTGCTGTTAAGACATCCAATGGTTGTTTTCGTGTTTGATTAAAGATGATCAGTTAAACGTTTGAAAAGAAGCTAAAAATAAAAGGAATTAAGTGTACAGAGTCTTTGTCTCCCGGTATTTTAAAACAATTTCCATGACAATAGCCTAAGTCATGTGACTATCATCAAGAGTGCCGGGCGAACCACTTCGCTTTTTATATTCCTGGTGCCATTTTGGTACTTTAATATTAGCCAGGTACAGGTGATAAGTCGCCAAATATTATTCTATCGCCATCATTTCATCTATATTATAATAGTCCAAGTCATGTAACTGCCATAAATACATTGATAAAAATTTGCAGCATTCTGGCAGGTCATTTGACCGTTTTTTCCGAAAACGGTTACACAACCGTGAATTTAACACTATTCTGAACATATTACTGGCCATTTTATGGTCAGAATATAGTTAAATTATGGTTATGGAACCGTTTTTTCAAAAAACGGTTGAATGACCTGCCAGAATGCTGCAAAAATTTTAACAGTGTAAATACGCTCTGATCCCTTCGCTTTTCATATGAAAGCTTGGCCCAGATATCATATACGGCCCCATATTGGTGCGATTTTTTTCCGACGCTAATTTGGGGAAAAGATCAACAGCATAAACAACAACATCCGGTTTATCAAATCAAGCAAAATAACGATACTATGGCGCCAGTTAAGTACCCGTAGCGTATATGACATTCGCGTCTGAAAAAAATAGCGCCAATATGGAACCGTATGTGGCATTTGTGCCGAAAGTTTTCTATTTCGATTTAAAAAAAAATCAATTTTTTTTTAAAATAATACTACATAAAAGCTTTGTCGCAAAGAATTCTTGGTACTGTTACGTTATCCGGGTGCAAATCTCGCCAATAACTATTTTTCAACTCGCCAGTTAGCAGTTTTTTTTTCGAGTGGTAAATTAAAACATTGCTTTGAAGGTGAAAGTAAATATCGTTTGTTACATCATTTAATATTTGGCCAGATGCCAGATACGCACCCGGTTTGGCGTGATTTTTTTAACGGAAATTTGGTGAAATCCTCGTTTTCGAATACCAGTTACATATGCATTTTTGGTACTACTTAGTTATCCCGTCGAACAAAAATCTATCACCAAACTATCTATATTATAAAGGACAAACATATCTGTGCGTAACGCATACGTCATTCTGCGAATGGCAACACTTTGAAATTTGAAATGAAATTTCGGTTTTGCGATTTTCGCTACTGCAAATTTTTAAACTTCTAAACATCGCACAGTTTCAATTTTTACACCGTCGTACAGGGGAAAAAAATGTACTTTTAAATGCAATTTGTTTTAAAGTTCTATCTCAATTTATTTTTGAGATATTAATTTTATTATAGTTTTGAGTACCAATTTTGTAATTGTGGCAACTGAAGTACTCCATTTCAATTAAAAGTAAAAGGAAAATAGCATGGTTTATTTATTTTTACTGATTATATCCTTATTGATGCCATTTTCCCATTACAAATAAAAGTAACTTTTTTCTA
The DNA here is from genome assembly GCA_963932465.1 of Maratus speciosus. Lineage (NCBI taxonomy): Eukaryota > Metazoa > Arthropoda > Arachnida > Araneae > Salticidae > Maratus > Maratus speciosus. The sequence continues at coordinate 178,902,127 of OZ010792.1, forward strand.
ATTTTTGTACAGAAAATGACGTCAGACATTAAAAAAAGAAACACGCATTGTTCTTCATAAATCAAAAGATTGAAGAAGATATTTCAATATTTTTGCATTACTCTGATACTGAGTTTGAGAAGATAGGCAAAATGATTCAGTGAGTAAAAATGATGTCATATTTAAAACAAAACGATGATTTTCTTTGATAAAACTAAATATTTGATCAATACTAAATGGCCAATACTAGGGCAACTAAAGGCAAGTTTCTGAATGGTAAATTTTCGTGGGTACTTGAGATTAAAACTTAAATTTTATGCGAATGTTCACATGAAAAGTTGTATCGGACAAACGTGACTTTAACTTTGGAAATACATTCATTGATAATGTATTGCGTTTAAACTACTTTTAAATTGTGAATTTGAATGGTGCGTATGTAAATTTTGAGAATGTAAAAATAACGCACAGTTCAGATTTTATGGGGGGGGGGGGGAATTTTATGATGTGACAAAGCGAAATCTTTTTTACTGATGTTTAATCCCGAAAAACAAACATAAGAGCCTCAATCGATAACTTCAACATAATTACTCATCTTGATTACGTATTCTAACACAGTTTAATTTTTCAATAATTTAAGCAGTTGAAGCTTTTGGAAATAATATTTTGGTAATTTTAGGTTAAAAACATTATTTGTTTGAAGAGTTAGACAACCAGTGCAAAATAGATTCGATCTAACAGTTCCATTCTAAATATTTTAATTCGTCGAATTTCGACGGGTTCCAACTCGTAAGATTAAATGCCAATAATGGTTGATAAATGTCACATTCACTTGACTTTAAGCAAGTTACACGTCTTTACGTCATCAAGTGATTTTTAATTCGACGTTTTATTTGTATATTTATTAATGTTATACTATTTTCTTTGTTCTTTCGTTATTTAAAATAAAAATTATGTCAATTTGTATAATTTGGCAAGTGGTTTGGCGATTTATATAATTTGGCGAAGTGTGTTGATGGAATAACTAAGTAGTACCGTATTTTTTAATTATTTTCTATTATTTTTTATTTTTAAATGAAAATAACCAAAAAAATAATTAACTATAGAACAAAACATTTTATGTAATTTTAAAAAAGGAAATAAATAAATAAACACTTATTATTAAATAAACAACAATAGCCGGGTTACCATGTCAACCAAAATATGGCCCTTTTGGCGCCAATTAGGTACCTCGGTGCGTATATGATATCTGTGCCTAATATTTTTCTTTTCATTTCGTTTAAAAAAAATAAAGAAGTGAAAGCCATTTATTTTAAATGTTTCTGTTTGTATTAAAAGAAATGATAATGAAATACAAATTGAATTATGAATAAAAGTAACATGATACATTTCTTAGCATACATTAAAGGAGGCCAAACTTCTCACCAAATTAGTTTAAAATAGTAACATTTCCTAAAATCTGAAGAAAAAAAATATCTGTTTGATTAAAATTTGAGTTGCCATCATTTGAAAAATGCATATAAAATTAGAAAAAAATTAATATTTCGAAAACTAATTCGAATTTAAAAATTCTAATACCAGTTTTGAAATTTGCGGATCAACCCCAAAAATCAATAGACCACAAAAATCAATAGATTTTTGGTGTTAATTTCATCGCAAAGTATTCCTTTTTTTAGGAGAAATCACCGTGAAACAAAATCAGTTGTTTAATCAGTCGATTCAAAGAATCGTTACATTTCAGCCGTTTCATATATTCGTTTCATAAATTTGTTTCATTAGGATTTTATATATATAGGGTAGATATATCAATCTACAGATCAAACACAGGGCTGTTCAAAAGAATTGGAATACATATTTGGCTATGGACGGTAACTACTGAAATCAGTTTTTCAAATATTTTATGAGTTTTGTAAAATTGTTACTTAGTTATCTTATTTACCTTATTTCCCTAAATAACGAAGTTTTGTTAAAGCATTCACGAAGTGTTGGAAAGGGTTTCCTAATCTATGCTTAACGCATGATTTTTCTTTCTTGTTTTAAGATTAAAACGAAACAAAAAATGCTTCGGAATCTTTGTATTAAGCTCAAACACATAAGCAAAATATATTTTTCAATTTCTAATTTTTTTGTACCTCATTTTAAATTTATTTTATTTTTTAATTTTTAAATAGCTGCCATTTTGAAACAAGATGGCGAATGAAATTGACAAACAAAGTCGGCCGAGTGATTGCTATGTACTATGCACATGCTTTGTCACATCCAAATCGGTTTATGAATACGCGTATTATCGCATGACAAAAATCGGATTGTTTCAAAATGTCAGCCGTACTAGAAATTCAAAGTGCTATAACTCAGCCATTTTTTAAGATATAGACGAAACGAAAAATGATCCGAAATCTTTGTATCAATGTCAAACGCATAAGAAAAAACCTTTTTCTATTTCTAATTTTTTTGTATCTCGTTTTAAATTGAAATTTAAAAAAAAAAATTAAAAGGCCGCAATTTTGAAACAAGATGGCGGAGGAAGTTGGCCAACGTAATCATTCGAGACATTGCTATGTACTATGCACACACCAAGTTATATCCAAATCCGTTCATAAATACGCGTGTTATTGCTTGACAAAAATCAGATCGTTTCAAAATGTCAGCCACACTAGAATTTTAAAGTGCTATAACTCAACCGTTTTTTAAGATATAGACGAAACAAAAAATGCTCGAGAATCTTTGTATCAAGATCAAACACATAAGAAAAATATTTTTTTCAATTTCTAATTTTTCTGTACATCATTTTAAATTTATAATTCTTTTTTTATTTTTAAATTGCCGCCATATTGAAACAAGATGGCGTATGAAGCTGGCAAACGAACTAGGTCGAGACATTCCTATGTACAATGCACATGCCTTGTCACATCCAGATCGGTTCATAAACACGCGTATTATCGCGTGACAAATATCACATCGTTTAAAAATGTCAGTCATGCTAGAAATTCAAAGTGCTATAACTTAGCTATTTTTTTAAGATATATACGAAACAAAAATGCTCCGGAATCTTTGTATCAAGCTCAAACACAGAAAAAATTGTTTTCTCAATTTCTAATTTTTTTGTACTATATTTTAAATTTATATATTTTTTAAATTTTTAAATGGCCGCCATTTTGAAACAAGATGGCCGTGGAAGCTGGCCAATGAACTCGGTCGAGACATTGGTATGCACTACGCACACCAAATTATATCGAAATCGGTTCATAAATACGAGAGTTATAGTATGACAAAGATCAGATATAGGGGAGACTAGGGAGGATTGACCTTAGGGTATGCTTAACCCACCCATCAGATTTCATATTTAAAAGAATTTCAGAGTTTTAACAATAAGTGTCAACTTGGATTGCTCAAACAACAGCCTTTGTTTCATACAGATAATCGAATTAGGTGTCGAAAAAATCGATTGTGAGGCGTTTTCAACTTAAAAGTTGTGTTTTTTAGAAATATTCTGTAAGCCTTTTTCAGATAAAATATATCATAGAAATTTAAGTAAGTAGGTTTTAAGTAATGCAGAAATATCGAGCTTTCATTCCAGGCATAAAGACTGTACAGTAAGTTAGGCTTAACGTAATAATGTGCTATTCTTTAGAAAAGGGCTATGTGGGGAGACTTGACCCAGTCAGTGGAAGGTAGGGTGGACCAAATGCTCAAGGCTACCTTAATTAAGTGATTTTGGAAATTGTTTTAATATACGCTGTGCATAATGGAAGGTTAATGGTTATATATAAAAAAGAATGCAAATTTATTCTGTAAATCTACAGTAAAATGGGGTGATGGAAAAGAAAATGTTTAAAATGTTGTTGGATTAAAGAAAGATGTGAAAAATTGATATAGTATCCACTGCAAGAAAAAATTTAATGAAATATAAATGGAAAAGTTGATAATAACTTTTTCTATTTAAATATTATTCACAATTGGTAAATAGAAACAGTGGAAAAGGCTAGAAAGGACTAGAAAGTGTGAAAGCAACACTCTTAACCCTGTCAGGGGCAGTGGTACGTTTATGAAACCACTTAATTTTAATTCTCAAACGCCACAATGGCACCAGAATTTTGCTAAAATCTTTTCCAGTTAATATGTAAGCGAAATATAGCCCTTTTTCTTATTTTGAAATAAATTTGTTCGTAAATCCCAGTGCCAGTCATTTATTTCAACATTCTAGTACTGAAAATACCAATTAACACCTGAAAGGGTTTAAAGATGTTAATGATAGGTTAAGTGCTCATGCGGCTGCAAAAGAACATAGCATTGATTGAAAAACTTTAGGTAGGTATGTAGACAAATTTCACCAGGATGAATACAATGAGATGAAGCCAAATATGTGACATTTAGAGTTGTCAGGTCGAGTGTCACAAAAAGTGGGACAAGGCGACAAAAAATTCGGGACAGTGGCTACTAAATCCGGACATAATAATACATGAAACCCCAGGAAAACGGTACCTATGTCCAGCAGAATACTGTCTTAAATAATTAACACAATTTACATAACTACAGACATACACACATTAAAATTTTATTAAAAACAATTAAAATATAATTAAAAAAATATATAAACGTTTCGGCTATTTTCATAGCCCTCATCAGTAAACGAGCAGAGTCACAAAACAGCAAGAGCCACAGTAAACGTAAAAACAGTTAAAATCACGGTCTAAATAGGTTAAAATAATCAGCAGGAACCTGGGTTGCTTCGTTGATTCTCGATTCAGCTAAAACAGTCCTCCAACCCTCAAGGAACGGCTAAAATGTACGGGGCAATTGGCTTCCACAATTCGTGCACTCTCAAAATCGGGCACATGATCGAACTCAAGTGCATATGCAACCAATCTTGAATTCAGAGTACCTTTATTAAAAGAATTTTTATGCTCCCCGAGTCTAACATTTAATGAGCGTCCAGTCTCACCAATGTAAATCAAGCTGCAACCTTTACAAGGAATTTCATAAACGACACCATTCAGGTCAAACTTCGAATATTTATGTTTAAAACTATTGAAAAAATTACCAATGCGGTTCAAGGGAACATGAGCTGTCCTACAATTAACATCCTTGAGTACGTCTGAAATTTTCTCCGAAATATTACTGTAATAAGGCAAAGATATAGTCCCTATTGGATTGACAGGCTGAATTTAAATATTGCTCGGAGGAAGTACTTTTTCTGTAAACAGAAGTTTTCAAAATAGGAATATTATTAACAATTTCGCTCTGGAGCAAAACATCAAGGAAAGGGAGTGACCTGTTATTTTTAAACTCTATCGTGAACTAGATTGGAGAGGAAAAGGAATTCGCTTTGTTTAAAATCTCCACAAGTTTATCTTCTTCAGCAATTATAAAAACATCATCTACATACCGCCTCCAAAACTTAATCTTATTACCCAAACTGAAAATAATATCTTCTCCAAATACTGCATAACAACCTCTGCTTCTCTCACGGACAGGGGGAAGCCCATTGCAGCTCCTTTTAACTGTTTATAAAACGTATCTTGAAGAACAAAACAATTTGATGTCAGACAAAATTCAATGAGTTTAATAGCAACGTCCATATCTAAATTAATAGCATTAGCAAACACGTGTATTGGTATACACTTGTATACCAATAAATCTAGCCTGCCTCGCTCACGTGTATACCAATAAATTATTTATTAAATGTTCGCTATTTTTTTACTTTGAAACTTACGATTTGCGATACATTCTGCGTGATGGTTAAAAATGAAGGTCATTTTCAGATTCAGTGCCGAAAAGTACATAAAAAAATTATCAAAATTAAACTAGTCGGATGTACCAATCTTAAAACTTCTATCTCATACATGTTAATACTTCAAAATTCGCTATCACACTGCCAAAATTAAATGGCAATCTATGCATCTCATGAGGATTCTAAAGATATGAAATTCCATGCATTAGTTCTTGAGATATGACTATCGCTGAAATCGTCTAAATCCAGCAAAATGCTGCCTAGCAGCGCCACCTATTGGGTGATTTATACCACATCCTAATCAGCAACAATTTATGTCAACGTCTGACTGAATCTGAAGTTTGGAGAAAATCCGTGCATTAGTTTTTGAGATAGAGCTATAGCGAAAATCGTGAAAATTCCTGCATAGCAGCGCCACCTATTGGGTGATTAACACCAAAACCTAATAAAAAACAACCTGTGTCAACATACCACTAAATCTGAAGTTAGATGAAAATTTGTCCATTAGTTCTATAGATAGAGCTATTAAGGCAATCGTGAAAAAGGCAGCACAGAAGCCCCACCTGTTGGGCGATTTACACCAACACATAATCGGTAGCAAGTCATATCAAGGACTAACTGAATCTGAAGTTTGATGAAAATTCGTGCGTTAGTTCCTAAGATAGAGCTATTGGGGAAATCGTGTAAATCCTGCAAAATTCATCATAACATCGCCACCTGTTGGGCGATTTACACCAAAACGTAATCAGCATCAATTCATATCAGGGACTAACTAAATCTGAAGTTTGATCAAAATCCGTGCTTTAGTTCGTGAGATAGAGCTATTGCGAAAATCGTGAAAAATGCAGCATACATAAAACACAACCATCTCTTCTATTTTTTAATATCAGATTTTCGCTTTTTTACTTTCTTCTATCTTTACAAGAAGAAAGTATTGGATTCATGAAAATTTTCGAATTCCGGTTTTCGACGGATTTACACGTTTTAGGGGTCAGAGATTCCAAAAAACATGTTTTTACAAAATGTCTGTCTGTGACTCTGTGAGTCTTTCTGTCTGTCTGTGTGTATGTGACACAAATTTTGTGGGCGCTCTATCTCAAGAACTAATGCACGGAATTTAATAAAAATTCATATTCAGTGAGTTCGTAATACAAATTGATGCTGATTAGTTTTTGGTGTAAATCGCTCAACAGGTGGCGCTGCTATGCTGCATTTTTCACGATTTTTGCAATAGCTCTATCTCACGAACTAATGCACGGATTTTGATCAAACTTCAAATTTAGTTAGTCCTTGATATGAATTGATGATGATTACGTTTTGGTGTAAATCGCCCAACAGGTGGCGCTGTTATGATGAATGAATTTTGCAGGATTTACACGATTTCCCCAATAGCTCTATCTTAAGAACTAACATACAGATTTTCATCAAACTTCAGATTCAGTTAGTCCTTGATATGACTTGCTACTGATTATGTGTTGGTGTAAATCGCCCAAATGGTGGCGCTTCTCTGCTGCATTTTTCACGATTGCCTCAATAGCTCTATCTATAGAACTAATGGACGAATTTCCATCTAACTTCAGATTTAGTTGTATGTTGACACAAGTTGTTGTTAATCAGGTTTTGGTGTTAATCACCCAGTAGGTGGCGCTTCTATGCAGGAATTTTTACGATTTTCGCTATAGCTCTATCTCAAAAACTAATGCACGGATTTTCTCCAAACTTCAGATTCAGTCAGACGTTGACATAAATTGTTGCTGATTAGGATTTGGTATAAATCACCCAATAGGTGGTGCTGCTAGGCAGCATTTTGCTGGATTTAGACGATTTCAGCGATAGTCATATCTCAAGAACTAATGCACGGAATTTCATATCTTTAGAATCCTCATGAGATGCATAGATTGCCATTTAATTTTGGCAGTGTGATAGCGAATTTTGAAGTATTAACATGTATGAGATAGAAGAAAGTTTTGGGATTGGTACATCCGACTAGTTTCTTTTTTACTTTGATATTTATGATCTGTTAAAAATGAAAATCATTTTCGTATTCAGCGCTAAAAAATACATAATACAAAGAAAACCGCCTAGTTAAACTGATGGCATTGAGCTCACAGCCTATTCACACTAATTGTATAGTATACTCTTATTTCAAAGAATAATGCCCCTCGAAAATTAAATTAAGAGGGAATTAGCCCTGCCCATCCCCTGTTTCACATCTTTATACTTAACCAATGAGACTCAAAATCGCCTCAGAGAAGCGCCTTATCAGAATAAACCGGTATACCATATTTTAAGCAAATCGAATAGAAAAACTCTTTTATCTAAATTAAGGGGGAGGGGGGTATTAAGCCCCCATTCTCCCATTTCTTCTTAACCAATGAACCTCCAAATCTAAACAGGAAGCGCCTTATCAGAATAAACCGGTATACCAAATTTGAAGCAAATCGAATAGCAAAACCTATTTATCTAAATTAAGGGGGGGCGTGTATTAGCTCCCCGTCCCCACTTTCTACTTAACCAATGAACCTCTAAATCTAATTAGGGAAGCGCCTTATCAGAATAAACCGGTATACCAAATTTGAAGCAAATCGGATAGAAAAACTCATTTATCTAAATTAAGGAGGTATTAGCCCCCCGTTCCCCCTTTATTCTTAAAAAATGAACTTCTAAATATAATCAGGGAAGCGCCTTATCAGAATTAACCTGTATACCAATTGTGAAGCAAATCTGATAAATCTGCATGAGAAACCCATTTATCAAAATTAAGGAGTTATTAGCCCCCCGTACTCCCCTTTATACTTAACCAATGAACTCCCAAAACTAATCAGGGAAGCGCCTTAGCAGAATGAACCTAGAAAATATTTTTAAAGCAAATCGGATATTTCTATCAAGAGTTATCGCGTTACGTACGTACATATGTACACACGTACATACAGAGCCTCCGTGCACATTAGCTCTCAGGCTTTGATAGCTTGTAAACTAAAAACAGTTATCAAAAGTTAAAAAACACAATCATCTCCTCTATTTTTTAGTATCAGATTTCCGCTATTTTTTTTTTTAATTTTACCTTCGGAATTTACGATTTGTAAAAACTCCTGACGTGATGGTTAAAAATAAAGTTCATTTTCGGATTTAGCGCTGAAAAAATGCATAATAATCAAATACTAAAAGTTAAAAAACACAACCATCGCAGGCTTGCGTTATTTAATAATATCCTTTTCAAAATCGTGTAGAAAAATCATTAATCATCTTTTGCGGGAAAAATTATTGTCCACTATTCGAAATACAGCTATTCAGAAGTAAAAACATACATATATAAAGGCTTGGGAGCGAGTATTGAAAAGTGTCTGTTGAGTAGAGTTATTTGTTATTTGGAAGTTTTCGTAATATACGTTTTAGTGTATTTTTATTTCTTTAATAAATATCGTTTTAAAATCTTAGGCATTATTAAAAACTGTTATTTGAAATAATTTTAAAACACTAAAATTAAAAAACAAATTTTACAAGTACTTTTTTTTATTTAGGCGAATAGGTTATTTTTATTTTGGCGAAATTTTCGTTGCAGCATTTGATAAGTAAGAGGCGAGTGTTTTTAATGATTAGATTTCTCTTATTGATTTCGAAAGGTGTTAATGCGTTTTTAATGATCTAATTTTAACGGACTGACTTAAACTGCTGATTTAGTGCTTCGACGGAAATGTTTTGACTCATTGAATACACTTTTTAATTCTTTTTGAAGTCAATAAAGGAGCATTTTTAAAACATTATAACTGAAGTTTAAAAAAAAATTATATTTGAGGAGATGAACTTAAAAGAATGCATTGTTAGAGAACCTATTGGTGATACCTTTTCATTATACGGGAAGAAAATTGAAATATCATTATTAATGAAAAGAGAATCAAGAGGAAACTATTTAAAAGTAATTTATACGTCACTGAAATGTTTTGCTAAATTATTTTCTTAGGGAAGGAGTAAAAGTTTGACAGCTAAAATTAAGATGTCTTGTTGGCCTCAAAATAGTTAAAATATAGATATTTTTATTAACTTAAATTATAGATCTAACCTTAAGACAGAAGTGATGCATAAGATTTCAATTCAAGCGGTTCTTTTTTACAAATGAAAAATTTAAAAAGCTTTTATACCATGTTCCTTTTTCCATCGTTTTTAAGTTTGGAAAGGATTATACTTTTTTTTATAGATAATGGTTTATAATTTTTTGTTGATGGTCTTCATTATGTGTCTAATTATGATGTGCATGGAATTAGAGACAGGATTTTTATTTTATTTTTATTTGTAAATAAAATTTTATAAACAACAGTTTTTTATTTAATATTTTTTAATGACTAAATACGAAATTAAAAAAGAAAGACAAATCTGATTGTAGAATGTTTTAGAAATCCATATAATGCCTAGTGCAATGTAATTTAATAAATGAAAAAAAAAATCAAGCCAAAATATCAATATTTATAAAAGTAGTACGAATTTTGTATATATATATATATTTAAGTACTGTTTAAAAATATTTATTTTTAAATGTGCTTTTATTTGAATTTTAAAATGTAACACAGTAATTTTTTTCTCATATTTTTTAAATTAATAAAAATATTTCAAATGTGCTGTTTCCCATAAAATGGAAGAAGACTCTGTAATCTATAGCGTAACACAAAGTATCCAATGTGTTCTGGAAGCAATACGGATATTGAAAAATCATGATAATTGAGAAAATATTCAAATTAAATTTATGATGTGATTTAAAATTCTCCATAAAATCAATCTTGTTTAAATAAAATGTAGGTTTACTACACGTTAAAAATAAAAATTGTCATTATAAACAATAAACTAAAAAATGCAGTACATCACTTACATACAATTAGATTTATTAGTTGAACATATCCAACAAAGTTTTTTCATGCACAGTTGATTTCATTAATAAAGTGAATAAATATTTTAATTTTCCACACGAGATTCTTACTTACTTCCAAATAATATTACCCAAACTCTGCTAGTTTTTGAGTGAAAACCACAGTTACATTTTTTAAAATTCAGTTGAAATATTCAGATATTCATGGAATATCAAAATATAGAAAAACATTGTCTCTGTAATTGGGCAACTAGAAATATACAATATAGCTATTGAAAACTCCCCAAAAAACTGAACATGCATTTTAACATTGATTGAAACATGAATACAATATATATATATATATAATAAAACATTTTAGAAACGATTTTAGGCCCATTTCGGGAAGTTTCTTCAATTTTCTTAATAAGAAGAAATGTTTAATTTTATAATGTTCATAATGATAATTATGATGTTACGAAACGGGTGCAGCTTACAATTATTAATTTTAAAGTTAATTAAACTTTCAGTGATTTTTTTTTTAATTCACTAACAGACCCGCCGGCGTTGCTCGGGGTCCGTAAATAATAACCTTAAATAAAACTCAAGTTTGTATGATTTATATCTTTTGAAATTCTTTTAAATGAACCTAATTTCGGAGGCTCCCATTGCCTTCTACAGCATGTTGTTTGTTCCCAACAAATTACTTTCGGAACGAGCCTGTAACCTGAGTCCCCACTACCTAAGGCAGCATGTACCGGAAGTGCTCCGCACGTCCCGGAGACAATCGAAAACCAAGTTGAGTGAGCCAAACCTCGTAGTAATCAAGCCCATAGAATAATGAAAAAAAGAACGCATTATTAACGTTAAGAAATTTTGGTAACTGAAATCTAAGATAAAATTTCATAATACAGAAAGTAGCTGAATTGTAAAATGCATGCCTCACAAAAAGTTCAAGGGGCCCCGGATCGAGCCCTATGAAACCCTAGGGTGCCCCAGTATTTTAACTGGAATAAATAGTTACTAAATAGAAAAAGGGTTCCAAATATGAAGATCGGATTAAGAGAAGGCAATTTATTATCAATTTATGGTGCAAAAACTTAGGGGCCAGAGACTTAAGAGGCATTAGTTGCGTATAAAGATACTTTTTAGTAGTTTATAAAGTAGGCAGAGGATGCTAGAAATATTCATAACAAAAGCAAGCAATTACGATCATTTTTAAAGAAGTTGCACCAAGGGTCCCAAGAAGGCGATTGATATTCAAAATTAGTAGTAGCTGAAATCTTCTTTTTTTTTTTTTTTTTTTTTTTTTTTTTTTTTTTTTGTCGTTTATGTAGTAGTTGGAGAACCTAAGAAGTTATTAGAGAAAAAAAGCTTGTGAATCGGATCATTTTTAAGGGAGCTATAATAGGGGGCCCTAAAGGGTCTAACTGATAGTTGAGAGCAGGGTCCTAAATGAAATTATGTTAAAATGTTTTAGATCTACAATTAGTCAAAATAAAGCATAGGGTATGATGTAATCATTAGAATAATATTTTAAAGAAATGCTCACAAAAGGGCCCTAGGACCCCAATTAAAATATGTGGGTGTTGGTCTAGGGAGATCAGTCCAAGACCCAACTTTAAAATTACGTGCTGAGAAGGGGGGAAAAATTAGGGGGTAAAAAATGCACTACACACAAAAAGTTCAATTGGCACTTGACCGGGCCCTTCGGGACCCTAAACGGGCCCAGAGTCTTAACTGGAATGTAAAAACGGGATAACAACTAAATGGAAAAATGATCCCATAAATGAAGATCGGATTAAAAAGAAACAATTTATTAACAATTTAGTGCACTAAAATTTCATGGGGCCCTGTACCAGGCCCCAAGAGTGCCAGGGTCTTAACTGAAATGTAGAAATGGGTAGAAACTGAATGGAGAATTTCTCCCCAAAAACGAAGAAGGTCGGATAGAAAAGAGGCATGTTATCAACAATTTAGTACATAAAAACTTAAAGAAGCCCGGCGGTTGCGGCCCTTAAAATTTAAAAATCTGATCCTCAGGTGAATAAGAACCTGTACTGGACTATTCGCACCTAAAGTTTCAGACTTCTACGTGAAGTAGATTTCGCTAGCCATCGCACACACACAAACACACAGAGAGATTTATTCTTTTATTAGTATATAGATCACCTTAACTGATTCGATAATTTACAGATATGTTTAAAAAATATTTTTTGCATTGTATAAAAGTTAAACCAATAAGAAAATAAATCAATTACGTATAAAAATATTAACAACCTTATTAGCCTTATTAAATTATAAATTCAAATAGTAATTAAAAAAGTATTTCCTTGTTTAAAGGAAATTTTCGTTTCGATAATCTTATGTTTATAGCTCACGACTTCAATATACTAGGTGACATAAGCTTCTGTAACATTCACAAAATTTAAAATACATTCACCAAGTAACTCATTAACATTTCTCTTGTTTTTATTTTGCCAGTTGTTTCAAGACTATTTTTGAAAATTCAGTTAAGCATCGTTTGATTGATGTTACTTATTACATCAACAGATTATCTACTGATAGTACTTTCCATCACTTTAAATATCCGAATTTCATAGATCGCTGATTCTTTTAAAATTAAAAGCTAATTAGATTCTATGTTTAGCCCTGGTTGCACAAATCAAGCATGAAACATATGCAATATTGAAATCGATTTATGTTGCTTAATTTTAACGATATTTGTTATAAGAATAAAGCAATTATAAAGAATATTCGTTAACAAATATAATTAATGTTATAAATTTTCATATTTCACTCACAAACTAATGCCATACAGCCCAATATTTTTTAATGGAACTTTTAAACCGATTTAATTTATTTCGCAAATAATTTTTTTATTCCGGCATGATTGCATTTAATATATATTGTTATTTATAAAACTCTTAATCGAATATTTCAGAAATTGTTTATTAAAAACAAACGTTATATAAATTTGATTTATTGAATGACTTTAAAATTAAAACTTCTAAAATCGGTTTTCGTTCCACAAGTTTATCTTAAAGTTGCTTGAGACGAAAGATAATAAAATACAAAACTCAGAACAGTGAAGTATTAAAATCAATATTATTTAGAAAAATATCTGTTTTAAAAATCAAAATACAAAAACAATTTGGATTTTATACTAAAGTGGATTGAAGTCTTCTCTTTAAGTAATCTATTTTCCAAAAGTTACTGAAAACGGGAGAAAATGTAAAACACATTTCTTATTCGGCCTTTTGGCATTATATCAATGCCAAACGCATCTTACCTATAGCATTTATTTTAATTATACCATTTATACCAGCTTATATTATTATACCAGCTTATATTATTCAAACGCATGAAGCTCAATTTAGAGGAAACCAATTATAGACGATTCAATATTAATTTTTATCAATACTAAATCATTGCGAATAAGAATTTCGCGAAATTAGTTAGCTTTATCCAAACTGCTTTTATTTAAAGTAACTTATATTTGGTTGCCAAATTCGGCGATATCTTGAAGTGCCTGCCATTTTAAACCAACATGGTGGATGAGGCTAACCAGTGAACTTGGTGGAGACCTTAGTAATTCCTGTGCACATGCTCACTCACATCGGAATCGGTTGATTTATACGAGTGCTGTTGCAGCAAAAAATCACATTTTTCAAAATGTTACCCACATTAGAAATTCAAACTGGTATATCTGAGCCATTTTTTAAGATAAAGACAAAACAAAAAATGATCCTGAATCCTTATATCATGGTCAAATACTTAAAAAAGAAACCTTTTTTCAATTTCTAATTTATTTGCACCTCATTTTAAATATAATTTTTTTTTAATTTAATGGCCGCCATTTTGAAACAAGATGACGCATGAAGCTGGCCAAAGAACTTGGATGAAACATTGCTATATACTATTCACATGCCTTCTTACATCCAAATAGGTTAATAAATATGCGTGTTATAGCGTGACAAACATCAGATCGTTTCAAAATGTCAGCCATGCTAGAAATTCAAAGTGCTATAACTCAGCCATTTTTTAAGATATAGACGAAAAAAATACTGTTCCGGAATCTTTGTATCAAGGTCAAACACATAAAAAAAATCTTTTTCATTTTCCAATTATTTGATATCTCATTTTAATTTTTAATTTTTTTAAATGGCAGTCCTTATGAAACAAGGTGGCGAATGAAGCTGGCCAACGAACTCAGTCGAGACATTGGTATGTACTATGTGCTAACCAAGTTACATCAAAATCGGATCATAAATACGCTTCTTATCGCGTGACAAAAATCAGGTCGTTTCAAAATGTCAGTCATATTAGAAATTCAAATAGAAAATCCACAATAGAAATTCAAAATGCTATAACTCAGCCATTTTTTAGGTATAAACGAAACTAAAACTGTTCTGGAATCTTTGTGTTAAGATGAAACACATAAGAAAAAATATTTTTCATTTTCCGATTTTTTGGTACCAGATTTTAAATTTAATTTTTTTTTTAATTTTTTAACCTTTTACCCGCAACGTTCCATAATTGGAACATAAACTATGTGGTGCTGTATCTTTTTAAGTATTTGCTTAATCGGTTTGAAATTTTTAATATATCTTTTTTAAGATTTGTTTTAATGGATTAATTTTTTTATATATATAATTTTTTGTGGTTTTGATTTTGAAGCTTGTTGAAATGTAACAAAAAACGTAAATCTAGTAGGCTGTGCTTTTTACTCTATCTATAACTTTAGAATTCAAATGTGAGTGCTGTGATGATTATTATTGCATTGCTTAGTGTTGTTTATTACGTTTTATGCATAAATGAATGTTTTATCTTATTTCGTTTTTGTTTTACGGTTATTTGAATGCCAATGTTCCACATGTGGAGCGTTGGCGGTTCAGAGTACAAAATTATCTTATTGTTACTTTTTTTAGTATCTTGATCATTTTTACTGGGCTCCCTCGGGCGATTATTTTTTTATTATTTTCGTACCAGTATTATGTAAGAATAAATTTTATCATATATGTCTCTTGCACCTGTTTTGAATCAATAAATGCCAATAAAATCTACAAAAGAATTGCAAAAACAAGAAAGAGCAGATTTTGATTATTACAGTTATGCAAAGTTGTTTGTGTACGATGGAGTGACAACAGTGTCGTTACTGTTACATCAAACTGGGAAGCTAACACATCGCTAACTCAAAGTGGAACGTGATATTCTTGAAAATTGAAGCGAGAAGTTTCAATCAAATATCCTCGATTGATTAGATTATATAATTAGAATATGGGTAGTGTAGAATTTTTGGATTATTTGCTTGGAACATATCGTCCAGTACTTCGATGATAAAAATGGTGATGAAATCTGTTTGCAAATGAACTAAATATGGCTGTTGTTACTTGTAATGCAATAGGCTCAAAAAAACCCTAAGCCATTTGGAGTTTTGGCGTGAAATTGCAACAGTTGCCATAAAAATTGGATTTGATGTTTGAGAAAGGGAATAGAAAGTCTTACTGCCTCAGTAAGTATGGGCATTATCACCTCATTCAGTAGCTATTGTTTTTCCTTTACTACTCAAGAACATTCTCAAATCGACAGAAAAACATGAAGAAATTGTGTGAATATTATGGAAAGCGTATGCATGAAAAATGTTTTCAGGACTTTCATAAACATTTTGCTGTTAGTGACTAGTTAACATGTTACTAAAATAGAAACATTTTTTACTTTACCTTGTTTTATTTGTTTTGTTATGTGTGCAGTGCTGGTATGATTTCGAAAGAAAAATTCGCGAAAATGTAAAAATGTTATTCGTACCGCCAACGTTCCACACGTGGAACATACCTGTAACTCCACTTCTATTTTACATAACATCCCAAAATTCGGCACGCAACCTTATAATTAATCTAAATCGTCTGAAAAAAAAATTCAAATTAATTTGACAAGTAGTTCATGGTGCGGCGGGTAAAAGGTTAAATGGCCGCCATTTTAAAACCAAATGGCGGATGAACCTAGCCAACGAACTCGGTCGAGACATCGGTATATACTACTTACACACGAAGTTACATCTAAATCGTTTCATAAATATCAGAGTTACTGTGTGACAAAGATCAGATATATATAAGGTATGTGCACGTAATATGGCCACCTTAAGGATAGAAAATTTTCACCGATAGTAGTAACTGATTTTTCAAAAAAATAAAAATTCTGTAAAAGAGTAGACTCTTTTTAGTACTGGAAAAAAATATAAAATTTAAATTAATCAAGATTTAAACCTGTAGGAATTTTTCTAAAAAAAGCGTAGTTGATGAAGGTAATATGCCCATATGCAGGTAATATGCCCATAGTAGAAATATAATGAAAATATTTATATTTAACTCATCAGAAACATCAATTATTACAAAAACAAATTTAACTTTTTAATCTCTATAAAAAATAATTAAAAATAAGCAAAAAGAAATTTTAAGGAGCAATTTTTAGCACTTTTTAGCAAAATTATAAGTAATTAAAAACATTTTAGGGTATTTTTTTTTCACTTCACGTTTGTGGCAAGCAAAAACTTCCATATCTTTCTTGGTAAGACCGATGCAATTCTCGTTCACATAATTACGACACACAATACATAATCTTATAGCCACAACTTTTTTCTTGATGCAAATACCTTAAAATCAACTGTTTTTGTCACTTTTCTTTGCTAGGAATCCTTTTCCTCTATTCATCGAAGACTGGTGTTTTTATTTGTTTAATCGCTGTTGTGATGTTTGAGTGTCTTCAATATTATTTTGGGATGCTTTAGAAAAGAGGTTTTTTTTCAAAATTAAAACGATTCTTCATTGCAGGTTTTATGACATGAGTTGTTTTACGCGTTTTCTGGCGTGATGGTTGTAATTCTTGGAATGATGAGTGATGAACACAGGCACCATTTCTGCCATTATTTTCAGATAATGAAGAATTACATCTTGAATCTGAAGAACAGCGAGGAATACTTGACGGAGGAGGTGTATGACGGCCGTGTTTATCAGAAGAGGTCCCTGGGATAGTAATTTCTTTTCTTCTTTCGGCATTATTCTTTGTTGGAGGTGGGTTTTCAGGAACAGAACATGTAGCAAAAGCTTCCTCCGCGGTTACATTTGGATTGAAAGGATAAATACCTGTCCCTTTGAAAACCACCTTATCGGTGGCAGGTGTAATAGCTTTATCCCTTTAGCTTTATAACTGTAGAAAATATTCTTTCAAATCGAGCCTTTGTAACTTTGTCGTGGTCGGTTTGTTCCAAAAACAAAAGAACTTCTTGCAGAAAATTCCTCAAACGGCCCAAATCAGGATTTATCAAAAGACTGCAACTCGGGGATTGTATGCCCTTTTGTTCAGCCTCATGCACAATTGAGTGATCAAGATGGACCTTGACTCCAGCAAAGATGAAAAGACAGCATCCTTGTGGTTTAAATTTTGAAAAATGACTGATCCATGTAACAAAATATCTGTACTCATGCTTCCTTTTGGTGTCATTTCTCATGGAGAATCGGCAGAGAAATTATCTACCCATATTGGTTTCATTCTTTTACTTTTACACAAAATCATACAACATAAACACTTTATGCAAACAAAAACTACACCCTTTGTGTTCATATTAAATATTCGTTTGTCATGATATTATTGTCAATTAGAACCTTTCGTAATTTGCTAAAAAGATTATCAATAATAAGTTTATTGAGCTTTGCTGCTCTGGAAGGATTCATTGGTTTACCTTTCCTCCTGGAAAAATTCGGATTTCTTGGTAAAAATGCTTTCATCCAGTAACGGCTAGCCATGCTTTTCCTAAATGAAAAATTGTGGGTTATTTCATTTTCACTCGAACATTTAAAAACGCAGAGATTAATGATTTTTGACGTAACAGGATAACCGCAATCAGCAAGCCTTTAAATTCTTGTGCGGAGACCTTTTCCTTAGTCTGGTGTGAGAACTGGTTTTCTACCCAATAGTGATTTTTAAGTCTTATTATTAACAATATAACGACGAACAGTTCGTCTAGAAATTCTATAACTTTTTAAAGCAGCATTTTGCGATAATTTACACTATTTTGTTGCTCTGAAACACCCATTTAGGCTTTCCTGGCTCCAAAGGCCTCTTTTCTTTTCGGGTTTCATAGTCTAAAACATAAACGAGAGAGAATTTTCGAGAACGAAATTTAGCTAAACTATATTCAAATTTACGTAACCTAATTTATTTTAACATTTTGATATTTGATTTCTATTGTGTTTACTTGGTATATATAGTATATATTTTGAAGTTTATTGATTTGTTATTTAATGCCAGTTAAAATAATTTATATATTAAATAAATTTATTTATATGAATGTAATATTGTCATACGTGTAGATAATGGCCATACCTGCAGGTAATATGCCCAATGGGCATATTTCCAACAATAATGGTTTTAAAAAAGTGTTCGTAATTCTGTCTGAACACTCAAATATTGAAAAGCATTGATAAAGTTAAAAAGACCATTAAACCAGCTAAAATATTATGCATAACAGTAAATATAAATACTTTGTTCAGATAAGAAAAATAACAAACTTAACAGAAAAAAAATTATAAAATGAAAACGCAACTAACAACAAATCAACAATGAGTGTGTTCAAGAAGCACGCGCGCTACGCGCGCGAGCTCAGGAGGCGGGAACATGGAGTGGGTCTATATCATGGATGGAATAACACATAGTGTGTTCAGGAACAGATCATGGATTTGATTAATTAAGGTGCTAATTATAAAGATATTTTGTTGCAAAAGGAACGTGTGCTAGATGGCCGAATGGATAAGGCAGTGAACTCGAGACTAGGTGTTCTGCGTTCGAATCCTTCCAGTCCCACATCGTGTCACAATTTTTTTTGTTTTGTTTATTGGTTGTTTTATATTTTTCATAATGAATAAGATATTTTTGATGAAGATATATTTTTTATTTTTATTATACAGAGGCACGTGTATTTTTATTATAATAATAAAATACTTATATAAATGTGAGAAAATGAGGTATTTCGAGCTGAAAGTTTTACATCTGAACGCCTTTTAAATATTCAAAGTTTCGTTTCTAAGTGATTATATATGTATATGTATAATGATATAAACATTAAGCAAATCCAAATGAAAAAATAATATATATTGTGCAAAAATATCCTTTTGCACGTAGGATAATTCCTTGATTTTCTTTTTTTTTTTTTTTTTTTTTGAATACTTTACGAGTGAATTTTTATCGAGACTAGGCTGGAAATCATATTTTACTTTGAACATTGTAAAAATAAAATGTAATAGCTGTAGATTATTTTAACTAAAAATATCTGTACATATATTTTTTAAAGAGATAAAATATATAGGACTGCTGTCTAGTTTTATAGTGAATAATGTATGATTAGAATGTTTATAAATTTTCTACTGAAAGTATAAGTAAGTATTTTGCTTATACTAACAGAATTTTGAATGCCATTTATTTCTCATGTTTTGTGATGTATTTTGGTCTGTTATCCACACGGTATTAAAATATGCAATCATAAAATAAGAAATATATATATTAAAACCTTCTCTGAAAAACTGTCTAACTAACAGTGCAAATTCCATTGAAATCCATCCAGTATAGTAGATTACAAACAAATCTCATATGTTGATATCACAATCTTGGTTTACTAACAGCATTCTATTTATCACAGAAGTTATAAATCAACTGATAAATCATTTTTAAATAAATAAAAAAAAATTGTTAAAAAGTTAAAATTTTTAGATCGCCAGTTGAATTCTTAAATTGTATCAACCAACCTACCAAACAAAGCACAACCAATAACACATAAGCAGAAAACGCACAATCACGTGATCAAATCGCCCACACAATTTTTTTGAGCAGCTTGAGCGGAGTTTGTGTGCGGTTGGTTAACTAATTTTAAATGCTAAATGGGCTAAAGTAGATAAAGAAGGTCACGTGATGTTTTTCCCGACTATTTTAGATTTTATCTGAGTGAACATAGGCATGTAGTCCTGTTACGAAAACCATGTTTTGTAAGGATAAAGAAATATAGTCGTTGGTTTTACCTTTTTTGAACCATAAAAATAATGAAATAATTGAATTATGTTAAAAGTCCTTTCTTCCATAAGACCTACTCCATGGCATAAACTTCTGAGCGCGCGCGCTGCGCGAAATGCACTTCTGAACACACTCTCAGTCTGCCCCCCTGTGCACATGATACAGGATTGCGGGCAACATGGTACCAAACTATGTTTTTCTGACATCCAGCGACTAGATTCAAGAGCCAGCTTTTGAGTTTCTCTGAAATTATTAACAGTGTTGCGATTAGGCCATATTACCTGCATAGGTCATATTTGCATCACTTACCTTATATATATATATATATATATGTTAGATTATTCTAACATTGGAAGGTTTTTCTCGTGATCGGAATAACTGGTTGTTATGTAACCAGTTGTGCAATGTTGAAAATAATAGAATCACAGGTAGAGTTGAATCCTCGTCGACTAATATAACGATATTACGTTATATGGTGATTCGAAAGTGTGGTTAGTTTCGATGTCATAGTAGATGAATAATCAATCTGAAAGCCGTACATTAGATTAAGCTGAAGTAGAAAGTTTCGTAGTAAATCAACATGGATGTTGGAAGGTAGTTCCAATCATCGAGTGATAGGCCAGGTAACACATTTATCCATTGTAGGTTTCTCCGTAAAAATTGAGACAGTGCGTAATTTAAACTCAGGCTTTCATTGAAAGAGCTTTCGGCGGTGCAGTTTCCACAGATTCAATTTTAAATCAAGCCATCGCTTCGTAGTATTTAATCATGGGTAAGCAATTATAGATAATAGAAAATATCAGACGGCGAACAGGGGAAGTTATCAAAGTAGAAATACAACAAGTTCTGCTGAAACACAGCGAGTATCGATTTTTTGTTCCTCCAATGTAAGGATACAAATATGATGTAGATCGCGCTCTCAACCAATGAATAATTAAGAATGTCACGTCATATAAAGAGTGAGGATAGAGCAACCGGCTGAATTTGAAGGGAAAAAGGATAACCTCAGAAATGCGCGGGAAAGTAAAAATGGAAGCTAAAACAATATTCTCGAAAGAAAAAAGCGCGGAAATGGAACATTTAATTTAAGAATGCTAACAGCGTAATATTTAAGCGATTTAGAGAAGTGAGATATTAAATTAAAGGGAATTTAACAGAGTTAACGATAGAGATTATTTAAGGATAACGATTTAGTGAATATAAGGTAGTAAATTAGAATAAGATAAGGAAATCGCAGAATTAGATCTAATAATGTAACATATATTATATATATATATATATAATGCTTTTAAAAAGGTTTAAAACAAACAATCCAGTGCATTAGGCGCAACGCAGCTTCTTATATGCACTAAGTAAATATAGCTATATCAGAAGTAAGTGAGATATGAAATCCATGAAAAAGAGGGTGCAAAACAACAATACAAATAAATGAATATTTTATAACTAAAAAACAAACAAACAACTCCTTGCTCTTCGGAATGTGAGAGGAGTTAAAAAACAGGTACCAAAAAATAGAAATTGAATCCTCACAGGTTTCGCAAGATATGGCCATCCCCCATACTCCAAAAGTGTAAAAAAATCATCAAATAAACTTAAACTTTCAAAAAATTAACGAAACAAAACTGAAAAAACATAAACAACCAACCATTTCAAAATCAATAGAACTAATTTTAAAACATAAACAACCTAAAAATTCTTTTATAACTCAATCATTAAGTAATTAAAAATATTGAACATGTGAGAAGGCCATACCTCCACCTTGACCCGTGAAGACTTGAAAAAACTTGATACCTTTAAAAGATCCACTACGCTCCACATCTCTCCAACAACAGGAGTTGCAATCAGGGTCATAATCCAAGTTAGACCAGCGTCATCCAGACTTGTCTTTCCGTTATCTTCATAAAAATAAATTTCATTCCATGTCATCTCAGTTCCAACTTGACACTCATCAAAATGTAGACGTTCTTATAAAGACTTTAATACACACCTTTCATATATTCAAGCAGTTCCATCGGCATCCATTACGGTGTTTGGCCACATGGCTGTTGCCACTTCATAAAACCCTTTTATGAAATGACTAGTTGAATACATAGCAAAAGAAGCGCAAAGCAGCTTATCATATTGCCAAAGTATATAATGCTTTTAAAAAGGTGTAAAACAAACAACCCAGTGCATAAAGCGCAACGCAGCTTCTCATATTCGGATGGGTACTAATTTTTCGAGTTTTCATGCTAATCTTTTTCTTTTTTATTATGAATTCAACTATGTTTTAAACAGTAATACGTGTTTTGCAGTTTTAAGGTATATCGATGACTTAATAGTATACGATGACAAACTTTTGGTATCGATTAACGATATCTATCCTCCATGTTTAAAGTTAAATAAAGCTTCTGTTGATAGTTTACATGTTCATTTTTTTTATTTAGATTTAATAATTAAAGATAATAATATATTAGTTAAACTTTTTCATAAACGGGATTTTTTTAATTTTGATACTCAGTCAATGCCACACTGGTTTTCAAATTTAAGTAAAAGGGTTTTCATCAACATTATTTTGGGACAATTTAATAGATTTTATAGGATTTACAGCAGCAAAGAATTTTTGAGTTCACAGATTTTTAAATTTACTCCTAATCTTTTTTACAATAATTTATTTCCCTATCAGTTTATTTTTCATTATGTAAATCAGCTTGAAAAGAGTTTTATGAAGTGGCAACAGCCAAGTGGCCAAACACCGTAATGGATGCCGATTGACGAGCCGTTAATTCCCAAATTGGCTCACCCGAGCTTAGCAATCTGATTGGCTAAAACTGATATTTATAAAGAAGAAAATTATATTTATTTTCTTATGAAATAGCGTAATGTAAAATAGAATGCAATTATAATGACTTAAATTGATTTATTTTCTTAAATTTGATCAAAATCACAATAAAGTAATCCAAAATATAAATATTAACGAACAATCAGATTGCTGAGTTCGGCTGAGCCAATTTGGGAATTAACGGCTCGTTGCCGATGGAACTGCTTGAATATATGAAAGGTGGGGATTAAAGTCTTTGTAAGAACGTCTACATTTTGATGAAAGTCAAGTTGGAACTGAGGTGACATGGAATTAAATTTATGTTTATAAAGATAGCGGAAAGACAAGTCTAGATGACGCTGGTCTAACTTGGATTATGGCCCAGCTTGCAACTCCTGCTGTTGGAGAGATGTGGAGCGTAGTGGATATTTTAAAAGTATCAAGTTTTTTCAAGTCTTAACGGGTACAGGTGGGGGTATGGCCTTCTCACATGTTCAATATTTTTAATTACTTAATGATTCAGTTATACAAGAATTTTTAATTTGTTTATGTTTTAAAATTAGTTCTATTGATTTTGAATTGGTTGGTTGTTTATGGTTTTAAAGTAGTTTTGTTTCGTTAAGTTTTTGAAAGTTTAAGTTTATTTGAGGATTTTTTTACACTTTTGGAGTATGGGGGATGGCCATATCTCGCGAAACCTGTGAGGATTCAATTTCTATTTTTTGGTACCTGTTTTTTAACTCCTCCCACTTTCCGAAGAGCAAGGAGTTGTTTGTTTGTTTTTTAGTTATAAAATATTCATTGATTTCTATTGTTGTTTTGCACCCTCTTTTCTGCTGAAACACAGAGAGTATCGAGATATATTGATATATATATATATATATATATATTATTAGATCTAATTCCGCGATTTCCTTATCTTATTCTAATTTACTACTTTATATTCACTAAATCCTTATCCTTAAATAATCTCTATCGTTAACTCTGTTAAATTCCCTTTAATTTAATGTCTCACTTGTCTAAATCGCTTAAATATTACGCTTTTAGTATTCTTAAATTAAATGTTCCACTTCCGCGATTTTTTCTTTCGAGAATATTCTTTAGCTTCAATTTTTACTTTCCCGCGCATTTCTGAGGTTATCCTTTTTCCCTTCAAATTCATCCGCTTGCTCTATCAGCACTCTTTATATGACGTGGCATTCTTAATTTTTCATTGGTTGAGAGCGTGATCTACGTCATATTTGTATCCTTACATTGAAGGAACAAAAAGTCGATACTCTCTGTGTTTCAGCAGAATTTGTCATATTTCTACTTTGATAACTTCCCCTGGTCGCCGTCTGATATTTTCTATTATCTATAATTGCTTACTCATGATTAAATACTACGAAGAGATGGCTTGATTTAAATTTGAATCGGTGGAAACTGCACCACCGAAAGCGCTTTCAATAAAAGCCTGAGTTTAAAATACGCATTGTCTCAATTATTACGGAGAGACCTACACTGGATAAATGTGTTACATGGCCTATCACTCAATGACTGCAACTACCTTCCAACCTCCATGTTGATTTACTACGAAACATTCTATTTCAGCTTAATCTAATGTACGGCTTCCAGATTGATTATTCATCTACTATGACATCAAAACTAACCGCACTTTCGAATCACCATATAACGTGATATCGTTATATTAGTCGACAGGATTCAACTGTACCTGTGATTCTATTATCTTCAACATTGCACTACTTGTAAGATAACAACCAGTTATTCCATTCACGAGAAAAACCTTCCAATGTTAGAATAATCTAACATTGAGCCGGGCAGGATTCGACAACCTGTACGCCACTCCAAGCATTTAGCCGGTCGAAATTTTGCAGCTTGAACGCCTTTCTGAGCACCTAGCCAGCATGAATTCGAAACAACATGAATGTCAACACAAAAAGTCTCAACCAACTAACGACGATCACCAGGAAGAAGCAAATTATAGATAAAACCTCTAACGTCGATATATCGTGATATCGTTATATTAGTCGACAGGATTCAACTCTAACTGTGATTCTATTATTTTCAACATTGCACTACTTGTAAGGTAACAACCAGTTATTCCATTCACGAGAAAAACCTTCCAATGTTAGAATAATCTAACATTTAGCCGGGCAGGATTCGACAACCTGTACGCCACTTCAAGCATTTAGCCGGTCGAGATTTTGCAGCTTGAACGCCTTTCCGAGCACCTAGCCAGCATGAATTCGAAACAACATGAATGTCAACACAAAAAGTCTCAACCAACTAAAGACGGTCACCAGGAAGAAGCAAATTATAGATAAAACCTCTAACGTCGATATAAAAAAGAACAACAAACATAACATGTTGTTACTTACCAAATAAAGACAGATTTCAGCATTACGTAAGTCATTTAAAAAAATGATCTCTGTTTTGTGATGAAAAAATTTTATGTTTATTCTTTGTTATTGCATAACTTAATTTATTATATTTTATTTGATTATTTGTTCGAAATGAGATGTGTTTATTTTACTGACAAAGTATATGAACATTAAAGTGACAGGTGTTTTATTTAACTTACGTAATCGGAACCAATTATATTTATTTATACATATTTCAAAAGATTACGAGTATTTAAATGATAGAATATTTTAATATTCTGAGATTTATTAATGTTGTGTTAATTTATTATTTATTATGAGATTTTTATTATTTTTTTTATATTTCTGTTAAGTGACAGAGATTTTGAGGTATATTTTGTAATGCTTTTACGATCTGTAAGTAAAGTAAGATATTCTAGTTTTATTACGTGGAAACAAAAAAGTAAAATGCCTGAAAGTAATATTGTACCTTTGGATCCCGATTTGGGAATGGAAATCCAACAATGGTTAACATACTTTGATAATTATTGCATTAAACAAAATGATACTTGGAAATTTGAAAATATTTAAAGTGAAAGGCCTTGAAAATTTATATCAATGATTGCCAAAACTGTGAAAGTTATTCTCAAATTTCAGAGATTTTAGTAGAAAAATTTATCAAAATTGAAGTACCTAGATTTTCTGATTTTTCTTCACTTAAATTAAATGATCTAAAAGATTTGGAAGATTACTTCCATAAAAAGTAGAGATTGGAAGGAAACTAAAATTATGTGAGACATTTATAGTGCAGGGTCTTACTGATGGCTTAGCACCACAGTATCAGAATGTTTTGATTGTTAGTTCCCCAAATAATGCCACAGATTGGCATAAATTAGTCAGACAACTTGTAGTCACTCCTACCTCTAATCCAAATAATACAAGAAATAACTTTTCAAATGATAGATCTTTTCAACCCAATGGCAGAACTTTTCAGCAACATGCTCGACCTAGTCAACCACGATATGATGCTCCCAGAAATTGGGTTCGTACACCAAATTTCAAGCCCCCTAATACTAACTTTAATTCCAATGCACATGGTTCTAGATTTTCGAATCATAGAATTCAGAGCAATCATTTTCAAAGAAATTATCCATCTAGACCTTTTAGAACTTGTTTGAATCAAGGAATACTTAATGCATTCCACTGGAAGAATAGTTGTGTTTTTAATGTTAACCCTTTACAATCTGATACTACTTCCACTCCCCCACCACAAAATACTGATAACGTTTGACAATTAATTGTGTCTTTTTATACGAGAAAACATCAATTACCTTGTGTTGTAGATACAGGTTCTACGATTTCAATTTTGCCACTTCATTTTGCACATTTATTGAATGCTAAACTTAAGAATATTTTTCCTATTAATGTTGGTCAAGCCAAAGGCTTTGTCCAAATTAAAAAAGCTTGTGAATTATTTATTAAAATTGGTAATATTGAACAATATGTTAATTTTCTTGTGTGTGATACCGATTTAGGGTATATAATTTTAGGATTACCAGACTGTGCAAAATTTTATTTGAAAATTAATTGTACTAGTTGTAGTGTCACTCAGGGAGATACTGTTTTAAATTCATGTATAACCAGAAACAAAATAAGATTTCTTCACTTCAATGTTAGGAATGAATATCAACATAGGCAACCCGATTATGGAAATACCATGGCTCTTCAATCCTTCGCGCCATCAAATGATAATACTAAATTAATTGGGGAAATAAATGCTATAGATAATGATAACTTAAGGGAAATGTTAAGGGATTACTTAGATATTTTTTCTAGAAACAAGTATGATGTAGGGAAGATAAATATTGAGCCACAGCGAATTTTTTTAAACTCTGACCTACCCGTATCTATGAGATCTTATCGTACATCGATAGTTGATGGAAAGGAGATTTCAGCCCAAATTCAATCTTTGTTAAATGCTGGCGTAATAAAAGAAAGTACTAGTCCTTATTCTTCTCCTGTCACCCTAGTAATGAAACGCGATGAAGTCAAAAAGACAAGATTGTGTGTAGAATACCGAAAATTTAATTCCACAATGAAAAACGATGCGGAACCCCTTCCCCGTATTGATGATAGTTTAGATAAATTGTGTAATGCCCAGTATTTTTCCACATTGGATTTAGCCTAAGGCTACTGGAATATTCCCATTCACCCTTTAGATACAGAAAATCTCGCTTTTACTACCAATTCTGGTTTATTTGAGTGGAATGTTCTCCCTTTGGTGTAAAAGTTGGGCCCTCCATATTCAATAGAGCTCTTAGAAAAATCCTTACAAAGTATAAAATTGATTTCGCATGCTATTATTATGGAGATTTAATTATTCTTTCTTCCTCCCTAACTGAACATATCCAGCATCTAAACAAAATTTTTTATTTGTGTAGGCTTGACAACATAAAACTTAAACTTTCTAAATGCAATTTTGCTCAAAATAAAATTAACTTTTTAGGATATGAAATTAAAAATGAAACCCTGACCGCCTCTAATGCCAATATTGATGTAATAAAAAATTAAAACCTCCTGCGAATGTTAAAGAACTCCAAAGATTTTTGGGATCAGTTAATGTGTACCATAAGTTTATAAACAAAAATGCCGAAATTAGGAATCCTCTTAATCAACTACTTAAGAAAAATGCTTGTGGGAATGGAGTACTGAATGTCAAAATTCTTTCAAAAAGTTGAAAGATGCACTAATAGCAAAATCCATCTTAAAAAATTATAACCCTAAATTACCACTCCATATGTTTGTTGATGCCTCACATGTAGCGGTAGGTGCCGTATTTAAACAACCGGATGATAATGGGTTTTTACATCCAATTTCTTATTACTCCAGAGGATTGAGAAGCTATGAACGAAACTACTTTATTACGGAATTAGAGTGTCTTGCCATCATTGACACTTTAGACAAATTTTACCATTATTTCCACGGTGTAAAGTTTACTATTCATACAGGCCATGCATCTCTTTTGTGGCTTAAGAATGTAAAACACCTAAGAGGAAGACTCTTTAGATGGTCTTTAAAACTGAGTATGTTTGAATATAAGATAGAGTATTTAAAGGGATCTACAAATGTCGAAGCCGACATGTTGTCCAAAAACTATATTTCTCATTTTAATCGACCACTCACGTTTTTGTTAGATGTTAAAGAGGTACTTGAAATGCAGGAAAGCGATAATGTTCGCGGAAAAAATTAATTAAATGACAATGGTTAATGATAATTAAAAGAAAGGGCTTTAGGAAAATAGTAGTCCCCATGTCATTGAGAAGAAAATTACTTGGAATTGCTCATGAAAATTTTGGTCACCTTGGAATTAAAAAAATGCAAAATCTAATTTCTCCAAATTATTATTCGCCTGATATGACTCAAGATATAACTAACTTTGTAAAACATTGCGATATTTGTCAAAAAATAAAAAGCTTAGACAGAAAAAATTTGGCTTATTACAAGCTATGCCTACCACAGATCAACCTTTTGAATGTCTTTCTCTTGATACTGTGGGAGAATTCAACTATTATAATTCAACTAAAAAATATCTTCATATTGTCATCGATCATGCAACCTGTTATGTGTGGGCATTTCCCTCGAAGAGTGTCACCACCAAAACCTATACGAATTCTTTAAAACAAAATTTTAATATTCAAACACCACAACAATTATTCTGTTTTAATCAAATTTCTAACTATAGGATACCTCAATAAATCTTAAGCGATAGGAACGCCGTCTTTACTTCTTCCAGATTCAAAACTTTTTGCGGAACCGTAATATTAAGCAGCGTTTAACCTCATCTCACCATCCTCAAACGAACGGTAAATGCGAGAGAGCCAATCAAACCATAGTAACTAAACTCTACTACCTCTAAAGTTCCTTGGACTAAACTCCTTGCTGAAGTTGTAAATGGATACAATAATACCCCCAATTCAATAACTAAATTTCTTCCTGCTTAATTACTCTTTGGCCAATTACCCTATAATTCCCCCCTTCAACAAGATTATTATCCTCCTGTTAATGAAGCACTTAAAATCGCAAAAGCGCGAACTGATGAATTCCATTTAAAAAGTAAGAAATATTATGATCAAAATTATGTTGAGCCAAAATTTGAAGTAGGCGATCTCGTTATTTATGAAGAATTTCATTACCCAAATACTAGAAAGCTTTCTCAGGTATTATCTGGACCATACCAAATTCTTCGAAGAGTATCCGATGTAAATTTTGAGATCGATAGAAAAACCCCATTTAAAGATACCGAAATCATTCATGTTTCAAAATTGCGTTTGTACCATCATCCTAAATAACTTAAAATTATCTCTTGAGCAATTTCCACAACAACAGCAGCAGAAGTTGGTTCTCTAACTTAAACTTAATTTTCTAACAATGATGAGTTTGTAATTTAATATTAAAATTTAAAGCTTAAAGAAAATTTATTATTTCAACATTGTGGATGAGTTTTTGGAAGGCGCCCCAAGAGTTTATCTGTTTGGAATTTTATTTAGATTAACCTGGTTATGCGGGCATAAATTGGTTGATTTATCTAGAGTTCTTATTAGTGTTGAATTAAAGAATTGACCCAAAAACTTAATTATTACTTAAATTATTACTTGCAATTAAAAACTTAATCTTACTTGTTATAAAAAATTAATAAAAATGTAATTGGTATTCTTTGAAATGATTTAAATATTACTCTTAAAGTAAAAGGATTATCTTAACGATTGCATTTCATCAGTTTTTACAAAAAAAAAAAAAAAAGGAGAGATAGGGAAAAATATTTCAAGATTTGATTTTCATTTCCCGACATCTTGCGAAACCATTTACTTATTCCAATTGCAAAAATTTTCGTCTGCGATATTATTTTTTCTTTCTTACCACGAAAGTCAAAAGTCATTTTTTATATTATTTTTTGTTGTTAATGATTTGATTTTATTTCTATTTTTTTATTTAAGGTAAATGTAAATTACAGACGGGAATTGAGAAACTATTTAGGATTCTTTTTCTTTCTTCAACATAAACTTTCCTTTCCCTATGTTTTTTATTTATGATTTTTTTATTTTCATTATTTGAGGAGTGTACATGTAATTCCTATGAGACAGATAAACATGAATTAAATTTAACGACTCACATACGAATGAATGATACGAGACATTTTTAGGCAAGAATTTATTATGTGATACAGGATTAACATTATATTATTATTATTTATAAAAAGAAGGAAATACTAGATTTAAGAATGTTACTGAATTTTTTATATAGAGATTTAAATAATTTTTGATGATGACTATGCTAAAACAAAAGATATAAGTTACTGAAACAGTGATGATGGTTTAACCCTTAGATGGACCTATGAGGCGATGCACCTCATGTCTTCATTCACGGTCACAAATCATTACTTTTTTCGAAAACTTATCTAAGATTAAAAATAATACGAGGAATAAAATTACGTAAGATTTAACAGTTGTTGTGACAGATACTGTTATTATACTGAGAGAATACAGATCTGTAATAATGAAAAGACCATGGCAAAAACTATCAAAGATTGTACAGCTGTATATTTACATTATAGTTGACTAAAATTTTATTTACTATTGTTTATTAATTTATTTGATATATTATTATTATACAAGGTTATTCTAATATTATTTATTTATTTATTTATTATTATTATGAGTATTTAATATTATTAATATTATTAGTGCAACATAGTCTGTGATATAAGATTTTAGCAACCATAAAACTCTTATGAACTCTACAAATCCATATTTCAGTACGGGCTAAAAATCACTAGAGGACATATAATTTAGTGAAGATACTGAATAAATATGGTATGGTTTTGAAAATTGTGTCACTGTTGCTAACTAATGAACTGATATTAATATTGCTGTATAAATTCACAGAAACCAAAACTGTTGCTAATTTTGAATATTAACCAAATATTATTATAATTGTTTTTATTATTGTACATGTACATATTACAGCAGTTCCCACTAAGATGCGAATTTTTTTTTTATTATATTTTTTTCCTTTCAAAATAAAATTAAAGCTTGGAGCAACGCTATTTGGTGACCAAGTTACGGTATCATTTTAAAGATGATTGTAAAACAAAGAAGAAAAAATTTTAAAACGAGTATCTGCTTTCACTCAATGAACTCGCAGGTCATCGGGACCTACTAGTTCATTCATTTTTTGACGGGAGGGATTTTTTGTTACATTATTAGATCTAATTCCGCGATTTCCTTATCTTATTCTAATTTACTACTTTATATTCACTAAATCCTTATCCTTAAATAATCTCTATCGTTAACTCTGTTAAATTCCCTTTAAATTAATGTCTCACTTGTCTAAATCGCTTAAATATTACGCTTTTAGTATTCTTAAATTAAATGTTCCATTTCCAAGCTTTTTTCTTTCGAGAATATTCTTTTAACTTCCATTTTTACTTTCCCCTGCATTTCTGAGGTTATCCTTTTTCCGCTCAAATTCAGCCGGTTGCTCTATCCGCACTCTTTATATGACGTGACATTCTTAATTATTCATTGGTTGAGAGCGCGATCTACGTCATATTTGTATCCTTACATTGGAGGAACGAAAAGTCGATACTCGCTGTGTTTCAGCAGAATTTTTCGTATTTTTACTTTGATAACTCCCCTTGGTCGCCGTCTGATTATTTCTATTATCTATAATTGCTTACCCATGATTAAATACTACGAAGCGATGTCTTGATTTAAATTTGAATTGGTGGAAACTGCACCGCCGAAAGCTCTTTTAATAAAAGCCTGAGTTTAAATTACGCATTGTCTCAATTATTACGGAGAAACCTACACTGGCTAAATGTGTTATCTAGCCTATCACTCGATGACTGCAACTACCTTCCAACATCCATGTTGATTTACTACGAAACATACTATTTCAGCTTAATCTAATGTACGGCTTCCAGATTGATTAATCATCTACTATGACATCGAAACTAACCACACTTTCGAATCACAATATAACGTAATATCGTTATATATATACATATATATCAACATTTGAACGGAGGGCGGTTTCGGAGTCTGGGGGTCATGAGCGGTGAAAATATACCAAAATTTTTTGAAATCGCTTTCCTCCGAAAGGCTGCAATAGGTAGCTTTTTGTAATGAAAGCTACCTAAAATAGTAGTTTAAATAAAGTTTTAAAATTTATTAAAAGCGATAGTTTTGTATTGTCCTCTCGCAGGAAATTAACAGCCGAAGAAATCAGCCTTTTTTTATTCTGATCATTTAAGTGGTTTAGATGCATAATTTATAACATATCTTAAATTTGTATTTTTTTAAATATTTTATTGTTTTATTTATTGATTAACGAATGTTTTAATTTCGTTATGTAATATAAGCTGGAAATAAATGTTGAGCTATTTAATTTAAGCACAAACCTTCTGCAGATTTATCTTATGTAATCGTCTACACGAGATAGATATAGATAAAAAAAAATTATTAAAATTGAAAAAAAAAAGAAAATTATTTAAAAAACAATAAAAATTCAGTAAAAAGCGATACATTTTTCATACAAATTGCGATACAATTTTCAAACAAATTTCTGTTGAAAGTCCATTTTCCCGTATTCGGTGGTATAAAAATTTGAAATGTGCGATATTTAGAAGTTAAAAAATAAAGTTACAGTAAAAGTTAAATTTAATCGTCTGGCGCTGTCACCGTCAAAATGACGTCAGCGTTACGCACTTACACGTTTGACAGGGGGCGATGATTTTTCCTTTATATTATAGATAGCAACCGAATGTTTTTTTAATGTTACATAAACTATATAATTGAATTTTTGATTTCAGGTTCTTACAGGCTTTCCTACCACAAAATTTAATTTTTCTTATGATTACTTCTTATATTTTCTTTAGATATTTTATTCTTACAATTACAGAAGCGTACTTATCCTCTTCAGACCCAAAGGTAAAATAACATTGCAAATATTCATTGTTTGATTTTACACAAACAAAAAGACACCATAGATGACAGAAAGAGTCCTTTTTCTGAAATTGAAACTTTAGGGGGCTGGTAATTTAGGATGATAAAAACAGATCTAAAATTACTACCACCCTTGAAATATCGATTTAACTATTGATAACCTAAATTACTCAGTAACAAAATGAAGGCTTTTAATTAATTGAATGATCGACCCATCGTCAAAAATTTTTGTTGTAAATCGTTTAAGTTAAATAATTACGATTTTTTTTTTTTTGTTTGACGCACTGTCTGGAATACATTTTGCAAACTCAAACGAAAATAACACATATTTTATGAGGAAATAAGCATCGATGCTGCCATTTATTTGGTTTGATCCAAAGCCAAAAACATTCAGCTATGTAGAAGCAAAGTAAAAATGTAAAAAGCAACAACAAATAATTTAGTTTATATTCTTCTCATTTCTGAATTATCACATGTTTTACTTCCAAACGGAGGAGGATAAACATAGGTTTTCCCTTTTTTTTATTCTGTACATGAATGAACAATTTAACATTTTTTTACGATCTATAAAGAAGTTTATTTATAATGCTATTAACTTTTCATTAATAAATTTTTGCTTATTTTTTTTAATATTGCAATTCAAATATTAATAATAAAAGTGAAATATTTTATGTATCAAACATACAATATTCTTCTTTTTTTTCAAGAAAAAATCTGTAGTGATTACACTCGACTTTTTGAACATTGTACACAAAACTGCGCGTTCAGATAAATATTAATATAAAAATTCGGATAAAATTATATCCCGATTATACAAAACCGAAATGTTTTAACTACATATCTGCCAAACTTCCATTAATCTTCCGTAATATCTGGATTAATTTGACCCAAGTTACCACTTTCGAACCAGAAAATATATTTAATGAATACTATTTATTAAATTCAAAGTTTCTACTTGGAAGATATTTAATTTCATTACTAGAAAAAATATCTGGTTTGAAACGTATTAAACCAGGGTCAAATTAATTCACGCATCACGGAAGATTAGTTTGAGGTTGGCATGTATGTAACTGGTAAAATGAACTAATATTCTAAAGTAAAATTCACTTTCTTTATAAGGCTGTAACATTTTTCTAAAATTACGACGTAATTTTCAATGAATTTTCAAACAGTCCGTGCAGAAATTAAGGTATCTAAATTAAAGTAAATAGATAAGTTGAAGTTACTTGACCATACAATTATGAGTTTTAAGCTGTTTTAAATGTAAAGATTCTGCCTTTATTCCTCAGAAGAACTGCAGGGGCTAGCAACATGAAATTTGGCATGATAGATAATTATAAAATATAAAGGATCTCTAAGAACATTTCCAAAAAATTCAAAATTTAAAATGGTGAAAATTCGAAAAAAGCGTTCTAAAAACGTCTAAATTGCGATGTTTACGCATTCTCAAGAAGTATCGAACCTATTTAAACAATAATGGCGTCAAAAGGATTGTGACAGCCCTTGCTCCAAAATAGGCTATATTTTAAGTCGATGCCACTATCCCAAACAGATGCAATAAAAAGAAACTTTCTAAAAATTCGAGTTACTGAAGACCCTTGAAACATGAAATTTGGTATGGTACTTATGGTAGTTATAAATTATAAATTATCTCTAAGAATATTATTTTAAAAACTGGAAATTTAAAAGGGGTGAAAATGGGCGAAAAGCGTTTTATAAACGTTCTCAATTGCGTAGATAGCAATCTCAGGAAGTACCAAATCAATTTCAAAAGTAATAGTTGGAAACTGATGATGACAGCCCTCGCTCTAACAATGGCTCTATATCGGTGTCACTACCATCTGCGGTTGCATGACCTAAAAACGTTCTAAATTCGGATTTTTGTGATACTGCAGGGGCTAGCTACTTGAAATTTGGCATGGTAATTTCTAATAAGATGAAAATGTTCTCTATGAAAAGTTTCTAAAAAAATTGAAATTTTAAAGGGGTGAAAGTGCCCGAAAAGAGCTCTTAAAAACTTCAATTTTCTCAATCTCAATCTTTAATTTTTTTATGCAATCTCAGGAAATATCAAAGCAATTTCAAAAGTAATGGCTGCAAATTGATGGTGACAGTATCTGCTCCAACATCGTTATATTTTATGTTTTTGTTACTACTACCTGGAGGTTGCAAAAAATGTTCTAAATTGCGTTTTTGTTGTATTGAGGGGTCTAACATTTTGAAACTTGACATGGTAATTATTTAAAAAATGCAACTCTTTTCTAGGAACCGTCTAAAGAAAATTCCAAATTTAAAAGAATGAAGTTATCGAAAAGCGTTCAAAAAACATTCAAAATTACGATTTTGATGCAATCTTATGAAATACTAAATCGATTTAAAAAATAATAGTTGCAGATCGGAGGTGAAAGAAATTTCTCAAACAAGCTATATTTTTGTCAGTACCACTACCACTAGAGGGTTGCAGGAGCAAAAAGCGTTCTACATTGCGATTTCTGTGGTAAGGAAGAGGTTAGGAACTTGAAATATGGCATGATAGTTATTTATAAAATATGAATGCTCTCAAAGCACAGTCGGAAACAAATTCGAAATTTAAAAGAGGTAAAGGGCGTTTGAAGGAATAAAAAGCGTTCTAGAAATGTCCTTAATTACGATTTCTACGCAATCTCAAAAAACAATGAACCGATTCCAAAAGTAATGGTTGCGAATCAATGGTGATAGATTCTGGTTCTACACAAGCTGTATTTTATGCCGTTGCACTATCCCATCGGGTTGCCAGGAACAAGAAACGTTCTCAAAAAGCCTTTAAAAACTTTTAAAATTTAATTTTCTATGGAATATTAGGAAATACCAAACCGATTGAAAATTAATGTTGCCAAATTAATGATGATAGACCCTGTTTCAACATTTTATGTTATTGCTAACTGCATTTTATGTTATTGCTACTACCACTAGAGAGCCAGTAAACTGTTAGACAAGAAGCTTGGAATTCGACATGATGTTACTTTTAAGAAAATGCGTACTAAGCATATGGTTTCTAAAAAATTCAAAACTTCAAATGAATACTAAAATGAGTGTATGAAATGAGTATAAATGCTTCAAAAGATTTCTAAATTAACATTTATTTAGGATTAGTTTTAATTTTTCTTATTAATTTAAGTTTCATTTTTGCCTGATGAAGTGTAACAATAAAGGTATGTATAAATATTTTACAGACATACATACAATAAATACAATAAACCCAACTGGAGTGAAAAATTAGCCAGAGACAGGAATCGAACCCGGGACCACTGCATTCCAGGCAGTCGCTCTAACCACCGAGCTACTCCGGCCGATGCCTGAGTCTGCAAATTAGTGAGAAATTGCAGACTCGGGCATCGACCGGAGTAGCTCAGTGGTTAGAGCGACTGCCTGGAATGCAGTGGTCCCGGGTTCGATTCCTGGCTCTGGCTAATTTTTCACTCCAGTTGGGTTTATTGTATTTATTGTATGTATGTCTGTAAAATATTTATATATACCTTTAACTGTTGAATGCAGGCGTTATTTATGTGTGGATGTGTGTTTTAATGTATATTGTAGTATGTGTGTTTATTATTGTAACAATAAAGTTTAATCAAATTCTGGCTTAATTAGTAATTTTTGAATTATTCCTAAAAGTATAATTTCTTTTAATAAAAATTAGATTTACGAATATCACTTGGCATATTTCAACTATTACGCGAGCAAAGTCACGATGCTTGCTAGTATTCAGTAATTAAGGACCCCAGAAGCCTAGGGGTATAAATGACAAAATTTAAAAAAAAAACGAACTAAGTGCATAGGCTACCTAGAAATAAGGGAATTTGCTAGGTGGTAAAAGTGAATATTATAAGTGATTTTCTAATTATATGCTGCATTCTAGCAATCAACAACGTATGCTCTTTATACTACTTAATTACTTAACCTCTTTAATTTCTACTTAAAATTAAAAAACTGATATTGTACTCCACTTTTCTTTCACATTTATTGAAATAAGAGTTCCAAGACCGCTGTGTAAAAAGCAACAGTTTCACATTTTCTTTTAGTCAATTATTATTGATGTTCAACTTCTCTAATTCCAAATTCTGTCTATTGTATCCCTTGGCTTCTGGGGGTTCTCAATTACGAAAAAGTTCCTTAAGGCAGTTAAAAGACAAAGTAACAGAAGCAGTACATCTTTATTCCAATTATTCGTTAACTTAAATTCGGAAATAATTTATAAATACCTGGTAGATCTCTCTTCGGTTAACAGCGAAATTGTGACGAATAAATGAATAAAATATATTTATGTATTTCAGAGATAAATAATATGAAGAAAATTTGAAACTTAGAATGGTTTTAATATTTCATATAATTTCTTTCATTGTACTTCATTTATTTCAGGTAATAAAGAAAAGAAAAAAGGAAATTTTATGTCACATATCAAGCCTTTATAGTTTTATGCAAAATTAAAATGTAAACAAAAATTTAAAAAGAATAAAACGCATTACGATCATTTGTAAATATAGTGGCATTTTCAAAAATTTATACGAAAAGTGTAACGTTTACAATTTGAGCTCTTCTATATTTCACGTATAATTTAAAAACAAATATGTCATATTTTTGATATCTTAAACAATGAAAGCTCTGGTAATGTCCTCGATGATACATGCATCGCAGAAAGTCTTGACAATATTCTCTCAAAAGGGTTTTAACTCATTGTAACAAAATATTCTGTGACAGTTTTAGTCGACATTTTTCATTGTTTCTTGAAGTATATGACAAATTACATCAATGAAATGTAATTCTTCTACAGTTTCTTTGCAGTGAAAATGTGAAGAAACGCAGTTTAGCATTTTAAGAAAATGTAAATGTGACACATTTAATATAGTTTTATATCTTTTTCCAAACCAAAGTTATTTAAAAAGATTTTTATTAAAAAATATAAACCAATAAGTAGAAAAATGAAATACACATTATTTGTTGAATCCGATTTCTCAAATTTCATTTAGATCGAAAAGAAAAAGCTTGTTTTTTGTTAAACGTAAGTGACAGTTTTATAATTGCTTGTGTTAAATAAATTATTATTTTCGACTTAATAGCAGTTTATTAAAATATTCCCACTAGGACAGATAGCTTATAAATATGTGTTAATTAAATGCAGTTTTCAGTTTTTCCAAAGAAACTTAAAGTAGAAATTCTGTTCCAAAATAAATATTTTAAAGGAAATCTCTTCAATTACAAGCTCTGCAAAGTATAGTAATCTACTATCCCATACTAGTAATCATTATATTTCTGTCCTGTATGAGATATACATGGTTTTCTAGAATAATGATTTAGTTTATCAGTTAAATAAATGCAAGCTAAATACCGTAAAGTACCGAAAGTAAGCTCCTCTCCGAAATTAAGCCAGCCCCTCATGTACGTGATTTTTTTTTTTTTGAAAAAGTGCCATTTATGAGCTCAAGTTTTATTTTTTGACGCTTTCAGTCCTTCTGTTTGTTTTTTTTTCAGGAAATTCCTCAAGTTTTTTGTTTCCATATCTCCTAAATGAATGTATCTTATGCAAAATATTTTTATCTAATCTCTTTCCTTATCACTGTATCAGAATGGCATACATCTCTATGCGCCAGCAGGCCTTACGTTCCTTTCGAAGGATACTATAAATGTTTCTATTGATTTTTATGCACTAAGATTTAATAGATATTTATACTGGATTTAAGTTTTATAATTTTTGTTCATATTTATTTGATATCTAATTTAATTATTTTATACATGTTTGTTTCATTAATTTATTATTTTTATTAATGAAAACTACTTAGCTTCTATGGAGGGGAATTTTAAAACCAAAAAATATTAATTTTATCTTATTTTATATTACAGATTGTAAAATTCCTGTTAAATTTCATAAATTCCAAATATACCCCCCCCCCCCCCCACACACACACACACACTATCCTCCCAATTTTTCTATCATTTTCACAAAAACGTTACAACTATCGGTGCTTTACGCTAACAAATACGTAGAAATGGTAGCACTATTCTCCAATTTCAATGCAAAAAATATAAAGTATTAAATAAAATATTAAATTAATATTCGAAAAACCTATGTATTTTAAACTGTAAAAATTTTAACACAAATAATGTTTTAGGGGGTTCAAATACAAGTATGCGAAACTTCATCTCATTTCGCCATGTAGTGTTTGAGTTATACCTGAAGGAGTTATATCTGCTACCATTTCAGCTTGTTTCGCAATTACTAAAAATTAATTTAAGATTAGATGTTCAAAACTTTACATCTAAATAATTTCTACATGCCTTTACCAAATGAATTACCCTTTAATGTCAGAAGATAATGTTTGTCAAATGATCTAATAATGATGTGGAAAGTAAATATTATTAACTATTATTTTAACACAGTCAAACTGATTGGTAAAGTTATCATGTGAATTGTAATTTCCAATTGCGCAAAAAATATTTACCATAAGGTTACCTGGGCGAAATCAGCTCGCCGGTTGTCAGCCCAGCTACCTTAAACGGTAGGGTATTGGCCACGTTAGCCAAGGATCTGGGTTTTATTCCCCGGGCTGGGAATGTTTTCTCTCAGTTGGAAATTTCATTTCGTATAAATAATATTCAAAATTTTAATGTCTGTCAATCTTTCTACTTGGACACGACTCTCTTCGACTCTCTTCACGACTCTTTCTGTATTTATCCAAATAGAAACACAATCTCCAGTCGAATGGTACCTGTTGCGTCTTTTGGGGATAAAATATTATATTTGATTTAGCTTTTTCCTTTATTTCGACCGACGATACATGAGTGCTACACATGCTTAAGAGTTATTAACAGATATGGAAAATAATACTTTGCAATATTTATTTGGATTTTTTAAAGGCACACTGCAATAATCATAGGCCTTAATTATTATTATTATTATTTTTTTTTTTTTTTTTGCATACTGATAAAAAACTCAGCATTTTAATTACCTAAACTCGTCTCATCTAAATAGCATCAAGTATAACCTTTAAAAATACTATAAATGTTTTATATTTTTATTTCAAATTCCTGCAAACTAAACACTGTACTTCTATGCATTATCCAAACATTTGATTCATCTGTTACTGATTTTGTTAGAAAATGCTCTTTTGTTTCAAGAACATTCCACCAGATGGCAGCATCAGAAAATCCTTTTATTTGATCTACTGTGACAGACACTCAGAATAGTTAGTGTTTTCTCCTTCCCTTATAGCAGTTGGCAGCAAAATGCTGGTGTATTAAAAATCCAATAATATTCCAAAGGAATGATAATATGTTAAAAGAACTGCAACAAACCATAGTTCAAAGTATTACTTTGTGTTTGTAAATAGTCTTATTCATCTGTTTTGTTTTATTGTGAAGTGTTGTCAGTATTGTGTCCAGCATATATATTATTCTAGTGTATTTAATCTTCAAATAAATGTTTTTGGTTCATCCTAAGAAGAATATATTTCTATTGAAATACATCAAAACATAAAGGTAAAACTTAACTTTTTATTGTTTACCAATTGAGAAATTTCGTATTCATGCCTTCCATATGGAATAACGTTCCAACAGATTTGTTGCTATCGCTGTATACAAAGTTATTTTAACAACAATGATATATGTATTTTAATACAAATTATTTCTGACTATGGAAGTTTAAAATTAGTGGACCCATGTGAAGTTACACTTCAAAATTTGAGATTATTTGCTCGTACGTTTATTCATGAATTTTCAATTAACTGCAACTTTTAATCAATCAACGTATTTTTACGAAATGTGAGTACACTCTGTCAAAACCTTGTTCAAAAATCTTTCGTATGAAATTTCATTTACGTTTGTGAATTTTGTATCCGCACAGAAAATGAGATATTAACATCGTGAGTAATGTATAAGATTATTAGTAGATTTATCTACTATCTATTATTTGACGCCAAAACACTATGATATTTAACTTTCTCTTTCAATTTTACTTTCTAGAAACCGTACATTTTTATTATAATAAAGTCTACAATTTTTTTATTGATTCATTTATGAATATGTAACTATTATTTTTTAATTAGCAATTAGATCTCTATTTGAATTGCTAGAAAGTTTTTATTTTCTCTCTGACTGACGTTTATAACATCGACATGGAGTATCATTCGATTCTACATGCAATTTTTAATATGTTGGATTCGAATTTAATAATACAATTCTGTTCATCTAAAGTTACATTTACTCCGATTTTTTCCCGTCTTATTTCATGAAAGTTTTCCTCGCACCAGCTATATCATATTTGCTCTGCTTACATTTATGAAAATTTCCCAATCGAGAGTCATGTTTAAGGCAAATGTCAGAGCATCCGCTTAAATTTTGTGGAGTAATATTTTAGAAAACTTAATGCACAGAATATTTTAAATACGACAAAGAAATGCATTAAATTGACTTTCATTTATTATTTCCCTTAAATTTCAATTTAATTTTTTTGAAGACTTCGAATCTAAATTTCACAATTTTAGTAGATCATTTTTAGCTTGAACGTCTTTATATATTTGCCCATAAAATAGAAGGGTATGTGTGGTCTGTTTAATTTTAAATAATTATTTACATATTCTATGTTTTGCAGAGAT
The DNA here is from genome assembly GCA_963932465.1 of Maratus speciosus. NCBI lineage: Eukaryota > Metazoa > Arthropoda > Arachnida > Araneae > Salticidae > Maratus > Maratus speciosus. The sequence goes on from OZ010792.1 coordinate 178,944,520, forward strand.
TCATTTATAAGTAACAAACCTGTTTCTTACAGAAATTATTTTTACACCGCTTTTTCATTTGCTGTATTCAACATATTAGAAACATGACTATGTTTTACAGTGTATGTTAGACTAAAAATGAAACATGTACTACGCCTTGTTATGTTGCATTGATTCCGAAATACGCGCTCAAAGAATAATGCATAAAAAGAATGTTTCTGTATCAAAATAAAAACAAATCATATATACACTATTGAAAATTTACATATATTAAAATGTTTAATATACAAATTGATGACAAAAGAATTTTAGAAAAATTAAAACAAACACACTCCTTCAAATCTGATAAACTATCACATAACTTACCTACAGTTTATATGTACTTTCAATTCTAAACAATCATTATAATTTTTTTAAGTAAAAGGTGCTCTTCTTTCTACGTTCAGACATTTCAGATCCTAAAAGCACGCTAATTTGATCGGATTTAAAAAGATTGAATTATCTACCCTATATATATACAGTGGTGGTCAAAATTATAAGGACAAGGCAAAAATCGCCAAAACTTGGCTACATTTGGCCTGACACCTATGCAAATTTAATGGCTGGAAACCAATGAAAAATGAAGAATATTTTTATAAGTTTTTATGGAAATATGTGGAAAATTCATATTCATAAAATATATTATGCATTTATACAGCCATCTGATATGGACAAAATTATAAGAACAACTGTATTTGTGTGTTTTAAAAAGTAAAATTTGCTTGTTTTTTGCTCTGCACACGGAACTCCTGGACGATATAAATGCTTAGTAAGCGTTTGGGATCGTCATATTCTGTTTTACAGTCATGCCGCTAGGTACAAACCTTTCGGAGTTTGAGAAAGGGAAATTGGATGCATTTAAAAGTTCAGGACTTTCTGTACGCCAAATTGCGACAAAACTTACTAGATCAAGAACGGTTATTTACAATTATCTTAAAAATCCCGATAAATATGGACGGCAAAGACATACAGGTAGGCCATCTTCTGTTTCTGTACGGGAGAAAAGAATGATAATAAGGCGAGCTTGATCCAAAAAACAAACGTCAACAGAAGTAAAACGTGAATTGAACTTAGAATGCAGTGTTCGAACTGTTTGACGTGTTTTACAAAAAGAAAAAAGGATTCGCTATGGTAAACATATGTCACGACCGCCTCTTACAAAAGTTCATAAGAGACTGAGAATGGAGTTTGCCAAAAAATGTATTACTATTGGAAAAAAGTAGGATGATGTTGTCTTTCCTGATGAAAAAAAGTTTAATTTGGGTGGAACAGACGGTTTTCGCTATTTCTGATATAATCTTGGTAGAGAAAAAGAAATATTCTCAAAACGTGCATTTGGAGGTGGCTCTCAGTAATGGTCTGGTGAGGTTTCGCAACTGGTGGAACTACTCCAATAGTTTTTGTGCAGGGTAGAATGAATTCTAGAGTTATACTGATGCATTGGGCGATAATATTTTACCGGAAGAACCGTTAATAATGAGTGGAGACTATTTTTCCCAGCAGGACAATGCCTCAGTACATGTTTCCCAAACTTCAAAATCGTGGTTTGATGCTAATTTCGTGAAACTACTTGATTGGCCGGCCAGAAGCCCTGTTCTGAATCCAATGGAAAATCTGTGGGGTATTAAGGCGCAAGAAGTATACAAAAACGGTATACAATAGCAAATCAAGCAAGTGTTCATGTCCTCCATCGAAAAAGGCCTGGTCAAAAAGTTCTAAGAACGTTCTTAAGGAACTGTCAAACTTCATGACATCAAGACTGATAAAAGTGATTGAGAAGAAGGGGGAGATTTCTGATTATTAGTGGGTTTCAGGCAGAAAACATTCATTGTCCTTATAATTGTGTCCAATTTTTACAATGACATATTTTGTTAATTATGTCAAAACATTCATATTTTGTATTTTCCAATGTTTTGCATTCTACAATGATTTCTAGCATAAAAAAGCATTTCATGTATAAATTTCACTTTATTTAGTTCAGAAATAATTTTTTTCTGCGCAATTTTCAATTGTTCTTATAATTCTGACCACCACTGTATGAGGACGTGAGTTTCAAAACTCGCTTTATCCAAAAAATCAAATTTTGGGAAATCGCGAAAAACCTGTAACTGCGACTCCGTGCATCGAATACCTCCAATTTTTTGTATACCTATAGCTAGTTGCTCTGTGATATCATTGTGTTAAGTTGGAAAATCTACTTTAATTCATTTAATTAATTAATTGAAAAAAGTTTCGGATAAGAAGAGTTTTGTTGCCAACCTATGGATAAGAAGAGTTTTGTTGCCAATCGTCTATCATTCTTGCTGAAAGAAATTAATAGTTTCTATTTTTGGTCATCGGATGACAATATTTTGAATTAAAAAATAAACCTTACGAGATCAATAAGTATGATTAAAATTTAGTATTACGTTTTATTATAAAAAAGCAAACATATCAATAATCAAATAAAACTTATCATAATTAGTTTATAATTAAAATAACTTTTTTTAAAGAATGTAATATAATATAATCTATATAACGTATAATATTATATATATACACCATCTCCTTCTGTTCTGGTACCTTAGAAATAATATTTTTATAGAAAGTAAGCACCTCCATTTCTGACCAGTTTTCACCAAAATGTTTTTTAACAATCCGTGGACACCCTTAAGTTTCTCTTGCTTCACGGGCACTCCCTCCCCTTCTTTTTAAAAAGAAAGTCCAGTCTTTAGATGTCTCTAGCACAACTTTTACACTCTGAATTTTGATATTCCAAGAATTTTCCGAAATACGCTTCCACAAATTTGAAGATGGCCATGGTTCTTAGTTTTTATATAGTACCTTAACGTAATGCTTTTAAAAGCGCACTGAGATACACTTAAAAAAGCTTTCATGGTGAAAATTTTACTTTTCTGGATGTTTCATGGAAGGAAAGAAACCTGGACGGTTTCTTGAAGGAGATGTTTGAGATGTAAACTTTAAAATAAAGTTATCTTATGCAATTTTGTCTTTGCTTGAAAAGAAAAAGCTTAGTGGAAGCGTCATACATCTCCGCCTTAGTTTTATGCCTGAGAATAAAAATTAAATCTTTTAAAACCTTCTGATAATAAGAAATATAGAAAGCGATTCTCCATTTGGAACTTGCATTTTAATCTTCTTTTGCATTCTTTACTAGACCATATGTTCGTATTTCCTTTTCTCTTCTTCCCCCTTCCCCCACAAAATGTAAGAGTTTATTCACTGTCCATTATACATAAGACATGCTGTAAAACTTATTTAATTAGCTTGTATGAATAGCACAGGTAAAAACTTTAATCGAAAATAGCAACAGGTCGCAGAGAAATGAAGGAAAATTACTGTGACAGTAGCTGATAAGCGAGTCGTCCGTTGGTCTTACGCATGCGCAGTGATAAATCTAGTTTTGTTGTCAACTCCCTAGTGGATAAGGCGAGTTTTGAAACCAAACCGATATTTTAAGAACCCAAAAATAAAGGATAAAATATTTTTTTTTTAAAAGATAATAGGGTTTTTTCTGTGCAGGTTTACCAATAGAATAGATTGGTAGAGAAAACTCGATTTTTTAAATTTTGGAAAAGGCGAGTTTTGAAATTCACGTTCTCATATAAAATCCTAAGGAATCGACTTGAAACGAATTTATGTAACGATTCTATGAAACGACTGATTAAACAACTGATTACGTTTCACGACAATTTCTCCTAAAATATGGAATACTTTGCGATGAAATTAACACCAAAAATCTGTATTGATCCACAGATCTCAAAACTGGTATTAGAATTTTAAAATTAGAATTAGTTTTCGAAATATTAATTTTTTTCTAATTTTAAATACTTTTTTCTAATGATGGCAACTCAAATTTTAATCATAACAGATATATTTTTTTTCTTCATATTTTAGAAAAGGTTATTTTAAATTAATTTGGCGGTGGGTTTGGCCTCCCTTAAATGTATGCTAAGAAATGCATCATGTTACTTTTATTGAGAATTCAATTTGTATTTCATTATCATTTTATTTAATACAAAACATTCATTTAAAATTGAAACCTTTAAAATAAATGGCTTTTACTTCATTCTTTTTTTTAACGAAACGAAAAGAAAAGTATTAGACACAGATGTCATATACGCAATTGGGTACCTAATTGGCGCCAAAATGGCGTTATTTTGCCTGACATGGTAACCCGACTATTGTTGCTTATCTATTAATAAATGTTTATTTGAATTTATTTACATTTTATTTACAAAAAATGTTATAAATTGTTTTGTTCTAAAGTTATTAATTATTTTTTTTATTTATTGTTATTTCATTTTAAAAATAATAGAAAATATTTTAAAAATACATATGTAACAGGTATTTGAAAACGAGGTTTTCGCCAAATTGTCGTAAAAAAAAATCACGCCAAACCCGGTGCGTATGTGACAATGCAACAAATCATGAGATTTAATTTCCACTTCAAAACATAGTTTTAATGTTATTACTTCTCCCGTCGACCAATTTCGCCAAATTATATAAATAGCCAAATTATACAAATTGGCATATTTTTTTTTTTTTTAAATAACAAAAGAACAAATAATTAATATAACATTAATAAAAATACAAATAAAACGTCGAAATAAAAATCACTTGATAGCGTGAACATGTGTAACTTCCTTAAAGTCAAGTGAATGTGACATTTACGATCAAACATTATTGGTATTTAATCTTATAGTTTGGCGACAGATTTTTGGTCGATGGGATAACCAAGTAGCACCGCTTTAATTTACCACTCGAAAAATAAAAAAAAAATGCTAACTGGTGTCTTAAAAAAAATCTATTGGCGAGATTTTCACCCGGCTAACATAAAAGTACCAGGAAATTTTTGTGATCATGGCAACTTTTATGCAGTTTTATTCGAAAAAATAATTTGATTCTTTCATCAAAATGGAAACCTTTCTTATGAAAAGCCAAGGAATCAGCCCGTTGTTTATGGCAGTTACATGACTTGGTCTATTATAAACGAAATAATGAGGATAGAATAATATTCGACGACTTATCACACCTGTGGCTGGCTAACATTAAAGTACCAAAATGGCAGCCTTTAATATAAAAAGCGAAGGGATCCGCCTGGAGCTGTTAATGATAGTCACATGACTTAGGCTATTATTATTGAGATTGTTTTCAATTTTAAAAACAGCGCAAAGAATAATATTTCCTAACGATTAAAAATTTATTTTCGCGTGGCTATTAAAAACAGAAAAAAAAACTTTAAAATTACTATTAAATGAGTATGTGTTAAAAGAAGAAAAATATTGAAAATTATGTCTTGAAAATTGTATTTACAAGTGGATATTAAAAGGGAAAGGAAACTTTAAAATAATAAATACATTAATATGCGTTTTACCCTTTCACGGACAAGGCACTTCTAATCCTAAAATCTTGAAATCAGTGAATGGCACCAGAATTTACTGACAAATTTTGAAATACAAAAATGCTTTTGTTCACTTACTTAATAAAAGGGAAATTTTCATCCCAATATTCTGATGCTAATGTGGCATTTAAGAATTAAAATTAAGTGGTCCAAAAATGAACCATTGAAGGGGTTAAAGCAGCAAATTTTAGTAATTATATTATGTCAATCGTTTTATAACGCTTTTAAAAAATACCCAGAGACAAAGACTCTGTTTACTTAATTCATTTTATTTTAGCTTCTTTTCAAATGTTTAACTCGTCTTCTTTAACCAAACACGAAAACAACCATTGGATGTCTTAACAGCAACTGATCCTACCTTAAATTTTTGCAATCAAAGGGAATTGAATGGAAACCCGTTTAAAGGGAGATCGCTACATGTTTTTTCAGTATAATTCAATCTCCTCTAATCTTTTTAAAACCAATCAGATTAGCGTGTTTTTAGATTCTACAGTGTCTGAACGGGGGTTGGCGAGCGTAGCTTGCAGGGGGCAGGGCCCCCTAGTATATATATATATATATATATATATATATATATATATATATATATATAACAGTGACGATCTCTCTGTAAACGTGTTTCAATTCGTTTTCCTTTGATTGGGGATTTTTAAGGCCAAATTAACTTTTGTTGTGAGATACAATGGCGGTTTTCGTCTTTGATTAAAAGAAAATTAGCTAAAAATTTGAAACTAAGCTAATGTAATATTAATTAAATAGAGTCATTATCTCTTTGTATTTTTCAACAACGCTATGAGAACGTTCTTTTAAATAAATCATTTTAAATGCATGGTTTCAAATGTATACTATCTGACGTAATTTTCACTAAAGTTTTCTCTCTCTCATTAATATTCACTCGAAAATACTTTTGTTGTTAGAAAGGTAATAGCATTTGCGCTGTCTTAGAATTCACAACAATAGTTGAAATGATTATCTCAAAATATAAAGTAATTGTCTTGAGCAAAAATATTTTTTATTTGGCCATTTGAAATATTATTTGGCCATTTGAAATATGACATAATGTTCTCCATTTACGACTTTTAACGCATCCGTCCTACAAGCTACGCTTGCCAACCCCCGTTCAGACATCTCGGATTCTAAATGCACGCTAATTTGTTCGGCTTTATAAAGATTGAATTATGATTTTAAATAAGCGAAATTTATTAATGAATTTATTATTTTGAACTATAGCTTTTAAGAAGAAATATTCGACATTTTTCTACTTTATCACGTAATAATTTATTTCTAATTTGAAGGAAGGGTTTCTGTTAATAATAGTCAATTGTAAATAATTTTTTAATTTGATAGAAATATTATTCTTTGCACAGTTTTTAAAATTTGCAACAATTTAAAATAATAGCCTTTTCTACAATATATGAAAAATATCTATCGAAATGCTGAAAATTTGAGTTTAAAATCGAAATAAATCCTTAAAAAATGAGTCAAATTAAAAACACTAAATGCAGTCTGCACACCGAGAACTTCTACGCAAAAATTATCTAAAAATGATTAAATTCCTATGTAAAATTTTTGGTCTTACACTGTAAAAAAAAAAAAAAAAAAGGACCAGATTTCTTGTAGTAATCGGAAAAATAGTTGCCCTTATTGTACCGGAAAAATTTCCGACCTAGCTCAGATTAAAATCTGTAAAATCGGAATAAAATCCGTAAACTTGGAACAAAATCCGTAAAGTACCGTTTTAATGAATGTTTCCTTTTTTTAAGGATTTTATTCCGAGCTTGGTTCGGAAAATTTTCCTGTACGATAAGGGCAACTATTTTTCCGATTCCTACAGGAATACTGTTCGGATTTTTTTACAGTGTATATAACTTTTTAATGGAACGATTTTGACCAACTTTAACATTATCTCTTAAAATAATTGTTCGATATGAAAACTGTCTACATCAGCGTGTTTATCAAACATTTCTCTATAATACCACCGATTTTCATATTTTTGTATGCAACAGTTTACTTAATATTAACGAAGAAAAAATCCCGTTCACAAATATTCATTGGCAGCGGCAGTGACAGCATTATTTACTTTTATTTCAGAAAGGGAGATAACAATTTTATCTTTAAACGTTGGATTAAAAAAAGGCTTTACGATTTGTAATCTCTTAATTTGTAAAATAATTGTTAGGATTCATGTAGGGCAGAATAAAATGGGATAAAGATAAGATATTTTCAGGACAATCAGAAAGAAAAATATGTTTTTATTTTGTTATGAATGAAAGCGTATTATAAGTATGATCAAAACAGTTGAATGAAACCTAATTTCTCTTGAAAATTCGATAACTATCTTCCATAAGGAATTGTTTTAATAATTAATGAGAAATGAAGCAAATGTAATTATTTCTTTGTCAAAAATTTGAAGATAGGGGATTAGAATTTAAACGATACAATTTGATTCCGAAAGGCGGTGGTCTTACATATTTTTTATATAAAAGACATTTATTTTGGAAAAAATTGAACAAGGATTTGAAAAAAGCAAAATATTGCATATTCTTTGATTTTTAGTATTTAAAAAAATATCATTCCTTTTTCAAATTTAGGTGTGTGGGTTTTAACGGGAAAATTACTTATTTATTTTTTGACTAAATATATAAGTTATTAAACAGCCATAAATCATGTTAAATGTGACTATAATTAGCTTCTACATGTGGACATCAGTACCATACAAATGCATGCACAAATGTTTGAATATGAAATTTTAATTCATGCATAAACGATATTCATCATTGAAAGCTATGTATGTACATGATGCGATGCTACAACATAATTAATAAATGGTTTTAAACTAATTAATGATTCTGAAATACTTAATTCCAAAGATTTAAATGTTTATCTGGAATTAATTACCGCAAACAGAGGAAAAATACACAATATTTATGTATTTCGTTATATCTTATATTTTAATAAACACCAAATGCATTAAATATTGCCTTTAAAAAAGTGCATCGAATATTTTATATTCAAAACATTATGCATTTTGAATATAAGATCAAAATACTATAGTTCTCGGATTAATTCAAAAAGGGTCACATGATTATATATAGCAAAATCGTTCATTGTAGAAAAGATAGAATTAAAACATATGAATGAAATACATAAGAAAGTGACAAGTTTTGTTTCTATACTTTATAAGTTTTCCCCAAATACCTTCCCCAGATCACTCGGGGAAATAACGCCTTTTTTTCTTGACTGACACATTATAGCTGCTGCAGACAGAGTTATTTGTAGCAGACACGGATCATGCCACTTGATACACGCGCGGGGCATCAGAGGCTAATAACATGCCTCACAATATCTGGCTCATAGTTGAGTGTGGCTACGCTACGTTGGTGTCCATGTGATCAAGTGTAGTCGTATAAAATTTAAGAAAGTACATAAACCAAACTTGAAATTCCATGTCTATTTTGCTTGGTTTTCTGCATTTCTTTTTTTAACGCCATTTACAATGATTTACATATTCTTTGTAATTTACTTTAAATGAGCTGCATCCTATTTATTATTTCCCTCGTAATTCTTAAATTATACATTTTGATTAGAATTTGATTCCTATTAAATGAAACCCATTTGAACACGAATGTTCATATATTATAAAAGAAATTAAAAACTGAAAGGCACGTTGTCTTTCATTTCAGATATTTTCCAGTTAAACCTTCACTTTATAACTTTTAAACTTCCATTTTACTCTTTTTCAAGTAAAATGAAATTTCATGTCATGCTTCGATAAAAAATATCACATACTTTTGCACAGGCTAATAGTAGAATGAAATGCTTTTGTTCAGCTGACAGGAGGAAAATTCCAGGTGTGTTCATCAATCATATATTCGATGAGATAGATTTCTGTCTGTTGTAACAAATGATGGTGGATTTCATCTGGCCTCCTATTGCAGTAATAGAAAACCAATATCCGCTCTGGTAGAGTGAAATATGGTTCTTGTATTAAAAAATACATAAAGTATATTATGAAAAAAGAAAAGAATATCATTTTGTATTAAAAATAATTTCCGTCTGGCAAAATCTATCTAATGAAAAGTAAATATACTTTGAAAAAGCCAAATTTTAGCGGGTAACTAATGGTTGATTAGATGAAGTAGTTGTATGGAAAATTATCTTCATAGAAATATATATACATAGGTGCAAACTTTTATACATTTCGATACCACTTATTTTTAAAAGAAATAGTTCTTTTATTTTAAATACTTGTTTATATTTTACATCAGCGGTTCCCAACCTGCGGGTCACCACCCACCGGTTAATCGAGGCGGGTGTTTTGATGAGTCGCGGAAAAATCTTTTAGTTCATCTGTTTAAAAAATATACAATATTTCCCGATTGGAATAATCAAGATAGCAATTAGTGTAAACTAAAACTGTGTGAGAAGACAAACTGTCCGTCGGTATTATGTCCTGACATCGTTGTGAGGTATAACAGCAGTTGTTATGGTATCCTTGGACCCACGTTAACGAGTGGAGATGTACGCGCACACTACCTGCGCTTTTACTTTTTCCCATTTGTTCCCTGATATAATACTTTCATCGGTACACACAAGTACCAGAAATCTCACTAAATGTAAAGTTGTGTTTTGATAATAATTAAATGCATTTTTCATTATCCTTGTAATATGTTTGTTATTTTAATTATTAGTAGGGACATCTGCCCCCTACGAGCTACGCTCTCCAACCCCAGTTCAGGCACATCAAAATCCAAAAATCACGCTAATTTGATCGGCTTTAAAAATATTGAATTAAAATTTGAAAAAGAAAAAACAGTAGCGATCTCTCTGTAAACGGGTTTCCATTCGTTTTCCTTGGATTGGGGATTTTTAAGACCAAATCTGCTTCTGTTAAGAGATACAATGGCTGTTTTCGTATTTAATTAAAAAAATTAGTTAAGCATTTGAAAATAAGCTAATTTAAAATAAATTAAGTAAAGAGTGCCACTGTCTCCCGGTATTTTTTAAGAGCGCTATAAGATAGTTCTTTTAAATAATTCATTTTAAATGTATCGTTTTAAATCTGACGAATTTACACCAAAGTTTTATTTCTCTTATTAATATTCAGGTGAAAATACTTTGGTTGTTGGAAGGAAATATTATTTGCGCTGTCTTCGAATTCACGATAATAGTTGAAAAGATCATCTCAAAATATCTCGCGCAAATATATTCTTTAATTTAAATTGTTTTGCCATATTTTTTGGCCATTTTAAATATGACGCAATTTCCTCCATTTACAAGTTTTAACGCATAATATATTTTTTTTTTATTTTAACATTTTGTTTCTCTTTTAAAATTCAAGTGTAAATATGGTTCTTATGACGTAATTTTTCTGCTTTTAACATGTAATCATTTAATTCCAATTTTAAAGGGGTTTTTTCTGATAATTTTTTTATTTGAAGTAAACATTATTGTTTGCGCTATTTATACAAATGGCAACAGTTTAAATCAATAACATTTTCTAAAAAATATAAAAAATATCTCTCGAAATGCTGAAAATTTGAATTTAAAATAGAAATAAAACCTCAAAAAATGAGTCAAATAAAAAAATAAATGCAATCTGCACGCCGGGAACTTATAACGTATAAAATGATTTAATTCTCATGTATAGTTTTTGCTCCAATAAAACTTTTTTAATGGAACGATTTTGTACAACTTTAGCATTAAATATCTCTTAAAATAATTCTTCGATTTGAAAACTATCTGCATCAGCGTGTTTATCAAACATTTATCTATAATACCACCGATTTTCATATTTTTGTATGCAACAGTTTTTTTTTTTTATATTAACGAAGAAAGGTCATGCTTAAGTGTTCAAATTGGATGCCGATCTACCGGGAATATCTACGCAGATTTTCATTGGTCCATTTCCAAATCAAAACTTTTTTTTATATAGAGAGGGATTCCACTTACACGTATTGGGATTACACATTCTTGCTTTGTTAATAATGTATCCTTCCTACGAATATTTGCTTTTTCGTATGACAGGATAGCTTATACCTTATATTTTGAGTACAGCAATTTCCATACTGGTATTAAATATACTCTCATATCACGACTGTCCTGATTTTTTTTCTTTTTACTTAATGGTGGGACGCGTACCAATAAAGGTTGGGAACCGCTGTATTATACACTTAAATAATTTCTATAAAGTGTTAAATAAAGCAGTAAAAATATTTTATATACAAACTGTCGACATATTTCGTTTTAACCGAAGTCTTTTTTTAGACACATGTCAATATTCTCCAAATACGTGGTATATAATGCAACTATTTAAATCTTCATTTTTCACGTATTTCACATTACCGCTCACGTTACCCTTATTTTGTTTTATTTTTACTTTTATGTTTACTTTAATACATGTAATCAGCTAGTAACTCAACCGATACTTTTGATAAGATAAATGATGCTGTATCGTATGGAATCGGTATGTAGTATATAATCATATACGTGTTATTCCTAAATTGCAATTTTAACCCTGGGTATTGCAATGTTTCCCTTGATACATTATCTTGTAAAAAATCATTACCTTTTGTAAGATGATAACTTATTCTTACCATTGTACATTATTGCACTTTGCTACAGAAGATGGTTTACGATATTGTTTATTGCTACAGGAAAGCGAAAGATTCATGACATTAGTGTCTGTGAAAAGAAAATGGCACCAAAGAAATTTGACGTCTTATCCGGTGTGTCGAGTTTTCTGTACGGAACTGTAACATGTTACATTGTATTTCATCCGAATATCAGTGACGGTCCATATTGGAATTTTCAAATGCTACACAGTTGCAAATTAGATCGTACCACTTATTTTCAAAGCAAATATTTTCGTATATAATCATATAGGTGGTATTCCTAAATTACAATTTTCCCTCTGATGATTGCAATGTTTCTCTTTTTACATCGTTTTTATAAAAAAATCAGTAGCTTTTCTACCAGATACTGTTTATTGTTATAGGAAGACGAAAGATTCAAGACATTGGTAACTTTGAAAATAGAACGGCACCAAAGAAATTTGACGACTTATCCTGTGTGACAGTTATCTGGAGGCAGCTGTAATAGTTTTTATTGTATTTCAAACAAATATTAATGACGCTCCATATTGCAATTTTCAAATGTTCACAGTTGCAAATTAAACAGTACCACTTATTTTCAAAATGAAAATTTCATTTTCTTCAAACGAAAATCCATTATGCACTTCAGAAATTCCTAAAATATGTTAAATAAAACAGTAAAAACACTTTTATATCCTAACTCTTGACATATGTCGTTTTAATTGGAGCCATTTTCAAGACAAAAAAGGAAATTCTACAAATACACGGTCAATAATGCAATTATTTCAAACGCCATCATTCGCGTGTTTTCATTTTCTATCAGATTACTCAGGTTATTTTATTTTATTTTTTCTTAGATGTTAATTTCTATACTTGTAAGCAGACAGTAGCTCAACCAATAATTTGGGTAAGATAAATGACGCTGTATCGTATGAAACGGTATGTGGTATATAATCACATACGTATTATTCCTAAATTGCAATTTTAACCCTGGGTATTGCAATGTTTCCCTTGATGCATCATTTTGTAAAACAAAAAATCACTATTTTTTCTAAGATGATAACTTATTCTTACCATTATACATGATTGCACTTTGCTAAAGAAGGTGTTTTACGATATTCTTTATTGTTACAGGAAAACGAAAGATTCGTAACATTAGTATCTGTGAAAAGAAAATGGCACCAAAGAAATTTGACGTCATACCCGGTGTGTCGAGTTTTATGTATAGAAATGTAAGATGATACATTGTATTTCATCCAAATATTAGCGACGGTCCACATTGGAATTTTCAAATGCTACACATTTGCAAATTGGATCGTACCACTTATTTTCAAAATAAATATTTTCGTATATAATCATATAGGTGGTATTCCTAAATTACAATTTCCCCTCTGATGGTTGCAATGTTTCGCTTTTTACATCATTTTTTTTTAATTAGTAGTTTTTCTACAACGATATTGTTTATTATTACAGCAGGACGAAAGATTGAAGACATTAGTAACTGTGAAAAGAAAACGGCACCAAAGAAATTTGACGTCTTACCCGGTATGTCGAGTTTTCTGTACGGAGCTGTAAGATGTTACATTGTATTTCATCCAAATATCAGTGACGGTCCAGATTGGAATTTTTAAATGCTACACAGTTGCAAATTGAATCGTACCACTTATTTTCAAAAAAAAAAAATTTCTTTTACTTTAAACGCTTATCTATTATACACTTCATTCATTCTAAGAATGTGTTAAATCAAACAGTAAAAAAACTTTTATATGCAAACTGTCGACATGTTTCGTTTTAACTGAAGCCATTTTCTAGGTTAAAAATAATATTCTACAAATACACGGTCTACAATGCAATTATTTCAATCGCCATCATTCACATTTTTTACATTCTTTTTCAGATTACTCAGGTTATTTTATTTTTTCTTTGATGTTTTCTTCTGTATTTGTAGGCTAGTGATAAATCAACCCATAATTTTGGTAAGAAAATGATACTGTATCGTACTTACACGATATGTGGAATATAATCATATACGTGTTATAACTAAATTGCAGTTTCGCACCTGATAATTGCAATGTTTCACTTGGTACATCATTTTTTTTTAAATCAATAGTTTTTTTTTATGATGATAACTTATTATATTTACAATACATTATTGCACTTTTCTAAGTATCGCGGTTTACGATACGCTTTATTGTTATAGGAAAACTAAAGATTCAAGAAATTTAGTATAAATGTAAAGAAAATGACACCAAAGAAATTTGACCTCTTATCCGATGTGTCGAGTTATCTCGAAGCATCTGTAGGAAGCTTCAATGTATTTTAACCAGATACCGATGACGCTCTATATTGAAATTTTCAAACGTTGCACAGTTACAAATTGGCACGATACCTTTGCCTAAATGAGCTATTAATTTTTTCACAAAACAATTTAATAGTCAGAATAATGAATCACTTTACTAAATAACCAGGGATGTTTGTATTTTTATAAGACACAGACTTCGTAAGAATTATATAGCATATTTTCATAGACTTCATAGAAAAATAAAAAATAAATCTTACATTTATTGATTGAAACAATTAAGTGATATATATTAGGGTGGGCCGAAAAAAACTTCTCTCCTTCCAGATCTGTTTCTGAGGGATTCTGCTGTTCGTCACCCAAATATATGACCCTTAAAGCATCGAAAAAAATAAGGAAGAGCAAGGGACATAAACAAGACAAAAGAGAGGAACATTTGAAAGATTCAAACAATACATGCAACTTTTGCTCACTTAAACGTTAAACGGCTATAAAAATCGTCTAATTTAAAATACACATAGCAATTAAATAATACATTATCAGAACTTATTTATACATTTAGAACATTAAATATGCCTTTTCAAGTAAATACGATTAAAATAAGTTTAATTTAACATTTTTAAAATTTTTGCTTAAAAAGTTCAAAAATCAGCGTTTTAGCAAAATTTCAAGCCAAAAGCGGCAAATATAGGAATTGTCCTAAAAATCTCAAATTTTTTGTGTGAACTTGGTGCCACTAGTGGCCACTTTTCCGCACTACCCATCATCGAAATTAAAAAAAAAAGTTTTTTTCGGCCCACCCTAATATATATATATATATATATATGAAAAAATACACAAAAGAAATTTTTTCATATCAAAGAAATAGTTTTATAATTTGTTGTCACATACATAATCTCTAAAGAATATACTTTTTTATACCATAGATTTATCCTGAGAAATAAATGCGAAAATATGAAAGAATCTTTCTTTTCTATCATTTTGGCAACACTTTCGTCTTCTGTAGCTTCTCCTTTCAGTTAGCGCCATCTGTCGCATTCTTTGCAAGCTCCGCTCTCTATCTTTCATTTCATTTTTGACCTTGTCCCCTTACGGATACGCGTTTACTGTAGCTGATGACGAGCTGTTAATATTTTTAGCTGGAAACGTGGCCTATGTATTGTTTTTATTTTATGGTGATTTTTTACAAAGATTTATTATTTTAATTGTTTCATATCGCCAGTCTTCGGTGCTGTTTTGCTATGAAAATATTTATTATTTGTTGTTGTTTTTTATATTTCTGCAACGTAAAGAAAAAGAGAAAATTTTCTTATATCAACGAAATCTAATATATAAAAATGAAAAATTGTCTGTCTGTAATTCTATAAAAATCCACAATTTGGAAGCCGGAGTTGTGAAATGCTACGTACAGTCGAGGGAAAAAAAATTAATCCCCCCCACTAACTCCTCAATAAATTATGGTAGAAGAAATTTACTGGTACCGAACGATTGGAAATAAAGTCTACTTTTAAATGATATAGATAAAATTTGCTTAGGGGGTCATTTACTTATTTAAACGAAACATAACTTTGTTTTTTTTCAATAGCAGTAAGCAATTCTGACAGCATAAATGAACACTACATCCTTCAATTAGCCTAAAAACAAATTTTTATGCAATTTGAACATTACGTTTCTGAGAAATTAATTATTTTTAAACGAGCGTATTTTAAGGGCTGTATCCAAATTGAAGTTCGGAAATCGATTGTTATCCGAGAGAGCCCCCATGTTGATTAAGGCACCTTAAGAAGTCAATGATGCCTGCTAGATTACCGGACAGCAGAAGAAATTTCAAAATATCTAGTCACTTCTATTATAGACGGCCCCTTAAATCATCATTTTGCCGACTTCTGAGCATAATTTGAAAACTACTTGGAAGAAAAATGTGAAATTTTGGATTTACATAAAGCAGGACTTAATAAATCTAAATCCATCAAAAAATTGTAGGTTGTAATTCAGAATGTTTTCGAATATTAATTTCATAATCCATATGATACAATTATAAAAATTGCAAATTCAGCATATTTATGTTTGGGTATATTAGTATTATTGCTACAAAAAAAAAAAAAAAGCACATTAGGAGCATAATTTCTGACGATATAAATAAAAATATGAAAATGTAATTTAACATTAGAAGCACTAAATTTTGAATGTTTATAATTCAAAAACTTATCATTCAAATGACTTGTAATTCGGTGTCTAGGCATAAATTGAACCGAAGATTTGAAATATCTTGTTACAATTGGGTATTGTATTTGAAAAAAAAAGAAGTTTGGATTCGTTTTAATATATAGGTGACCCCCTAAGCAAATTTTATATACATCATTTAAAAGTAAACTTTATTTCCAATCATTCGGTACCAGTAACTTTCTTCTACAATAATTTGTTGAGGAGTTAGTAGGGGACGTTTACTTTTTTTTTCCCACGACTGTACATGTGTATTATAACACGGCCGAGGCTGCTAAATTAATCAGGAATCGAAATAATTTAAAGTTAATTTTTAATTAATAAGAAACCATCAATTCAACAGCAATTTCCTATCAAATTTAAACATTTTTCGTTATAGCATTTGCCAATAATTAAAAATCCACAATAAAATTCTTACCACAACAATTACTTTTCTATTGAAGATATCCACGTGAAAAATGAAAATGACATAAATAGCTTACCGGATTTTAAAAAATGTTAATATTACGTCATAACTTTTCTACTGGAAGGTTTCCGTGTGAAACATGAAAATGAAATAAATATATATATAAAAGTTTTTTTTTTTTTTTTTTTTTTTTTTTAAGTCTGTCTCTATACATGTGTACCTTTCATAAAATAAATAGTTAAATAAAAAAAGCTGAATATTACGTCCTATTGGAAGTACAATGGACGTCAGCAGGTGAAAATATAACGTCGTATGAGTTTGAAAAACTGTATAAAAACATCATAAAAATTCGATTGCAGAAATATTGGCATATTTTAACATTTTGAGGTTTTCTGAATTAGTTTTCATCATTTTAAAATCTATTTCATATACATACGTGTGCGTTTGCGTGTATTTAGAATTCCCACAAAGGTTTAGGTCCCTAGAGCTCATTCTTAATGAAGAACTGAAATAAAGATTTCAGATTTTTTAAAATAAAATTCATAGAATTTTTGTACTTGCCATTTTTTTTTAATCATGAAAAAAATATTTAAATAACAAAATACTCGGAAACAACTTTTCATCAAACGGTTTTAATCTCGGTCTCTATCCAGATCACAGATCCAGCAGAACGGTCGTTCTGCTCAGCCAAGCTATAAAAAAATGCTAACCCCGCCAAACAAACAAACGCCAAGAAACAAAAGCCAGAACAGCGTAACTGCTTATTATACTGAAGACAACTTGTCCATGTTAAATCGACCAAACGTGGCATTTTAAAATTTCAGATATTTAAGAAAGCAAGTATCGCACAGAAATAAAATTAAGACTAGAAGAATCTACCGAAGAAAAGCTTCAATTTGACATCAAACTCGTCTCTATAAAATAATTATAAACAGAGATACAGGATTTTTTAAAAAACGTCGAGATACTGAAAATGATCAAAAAATCCTTCGTCAAACATATATTAATTCAATTAAGCTACATACTTAAATAATGGACAGAAAAAAGTATGGAATGCATTTTCGGACTGGTAATTACTCGATCTACGTGCTTTTATAAAATTTAGTTTCAAAAAAAATAAAATTTCTATCCTTAATATGCAAAAAACTGTTAATTCATTCTAAAATTATCAAATTGTGCCAAACAGTGATAAACCCGCCAACGAGCGCGTACTATCCTCATTATAATAGCCCAAATCCACTTCAACTTCAATCTGGTAGATGAATATTTTCCATCAAGATTATTTTTTCGAATAAAACTGCATAAAAGTTAATGTTTAGAAAGATTTTTAAAATAAAAATGATTTTATAGAGAAATGGTAAATTTTAAGAAGTATGCATTCAAAGTTAACGGCATTTTAGGTTTCATTCCTAATGTAAACAAAACTTTTGAAAATGAATTGAGTTGAATATGAAAAGGTTTTCAGGTAAAAAAACAAACAAACACAGAGGTCATATACGCATATTGGCGCGATTTGTTTCTGACGCTAATGTCATATACGCAACGGGTACTTAAATGGCGCCAAAGTGTTGTTATTTTGCTTGATATGGTAACCCGGATGTTGTTGTTTATTATGTTGATGTTTTCGCCAAATTGGCGTTGGGAAAAATTGCGACAATATGGGGTGTATATGACATCTGTGCCAAATCTCCCTATTATTGAACTTATTTCAACATATGAGCAAACGGAGGCAAAGACTATGTCTCAGACGCATTGGGGTATCCTTTTAGTGCCAAAATGGCAATTTTATTCCATAGCAACCCAGAATTTTGATGATATTATCCTTCATATGACAATCCAATAGAAGAGATTGGGTGTGTTTTACATTAAATCAAACTTTGTGCATTTTATAATAAAATAATTTGTGTGTGTTTCTAATAAAAGTTTTGGCACAGATGTCATATACGCCCCATAATGGCGCGATCTTTTTCTGACGCCAATGTCATGTACGCAACGGGAACTCAATTGGCGCCAAAGTGTCGTTATTTTTCTTGATATGGTAACCCGGATGTTGTTGTTTATGCTGTTAATGTTTTCGCCAAATTGGCGTCAGAAAAAAATGGTACTTATGCAAAAAATGGTACCAATGGTCGCAACGGAATATTGGCAACGGAAGTACTTCATTTCTGTAGAAAGTAAATGAAAAATAGTTTTAAAATCGCAATTATATATTTTTGTTGCCATTTTCTCGTAACAACCAAAAGAAAATGTAATTAAAATACGTGCTATTTTGAAAAAAAATATATAAACGAATGATTTCTGTTAAAACAATGGAGCTATTATATACTATATTTAATTGTAAGTATCTATGAATCATTAGAAAGCCGGGTTTTTTTTTCGATTTTCTTAAATGACAGAATCTTTTTGCTGCATTTGTGCATTATTTCGCGATAATGCTGTGCTATGCATGCTTTACTGTAGATGTTTAAGAGTAGATCGTAAAAGTAAAATTCTTAAGCGGATGCGAATGACGTCATTTTACATAAAATAAAACGTGTGCTTTAAGTCTTAAAATTGAAATTTGTTTTGTACTGCAGTAGAGACCCGCTTAACCGAGTTATTTTCTTCTGATGGACTGGTGGCTTCTATTATTATGAAACAGCCATTATAAATGAAGTGTTAGGTGAAGATGAAAGAGCAGCCGTAAAAAAACTTATGGCCATCCCCCCCCCCCCCATTCTGACCAGAAAATCAGAGTTCTAACTTTTTACGGCTGCTCTTTCATCTTCACCTAACACTTCATTTGTAATGGCTGCTTCATAATAATAGAAGCCATCAGTCCGTCAGAAGAAAATGCAGTAATGGAAATGCCGGGGGCGACACTAAATTCTGAAAAAGCAGAATTCCTGTTCTCTAGTTTTTTTCTTTTCTTTTCCTTTTTTTAAAAATTAAAGAATGAAAGGCACGTATCTTAAACGTTTGTATTTTAAATTAAAGTTATTTTATGTAAAATAAGTGAAAGGATTAAAGTTTAAGTAAAATTAAGGCAATACGAATGCATGAGAATGAAACAATAATAAGCGATTTATCACCTGCGCCCGCTAGCATAAAAGTAACGAGTTCATGATTTCTCTATCAGAATCTTCTTACTTGGCGAAGGATTGAGATAGTTAATTAAATTATGAATAAAAGTAACATGATGTAATGCTTAGCATGCATTTAACGGGGATCAAACTGCTAGACAGAGGCGAAAATAATCTATTAAATTCGAAATTGAAAAGAATAGAAAAGAAAAGAATTTAATAAAATTGAAATTTCTGTGATACCGTTCGGAATAGAAACCGACAATTTGGCACATAGTGGTTATTTTAAATACTCGATAAGAATAATTTCTAAAAAAGGTAGAAATTAAAAGTTCGAAACGACATAAAAGCGTTCTATGAACGTTCTAAATTATGATTTATTTGCAATTGTTAGTCTGCAACAATTACTGAATATGCAAATTGTTAGAAACATGAAATTTGACGTGCTTTTTACTTATAAGGCGTAAATGATCTCACAGAAAAGTTCCTAAAATATTCGAAATTTGAATGGATGCAGGCGTAAAAAAAAAAGTTCTAAAATTGCAATTTCTGTAATATCGTTCGGGATAGTGGTCTGAATTTCGGCATGGCGATTTGTTTAAACATGTAAATGCACGCTAAGAACTGTTAGTAAAAAATCGAAATCTTAAGAGATAAACCGAGCGGAAAACGTTTTAAGAACGGTTTGCATTATGATTTTAATAAGATTGTTTGGGCTAGGAACATAAAATTTGACACAGATGTCATTTTCTAAGCCGTAAATGCTTTGCGTATCCTAATACATTAGAAATTTATAAGTGTACAAGAGCAAAAAAATTCTTGTATTTTTGAATCTGTGATACTGTTCGGTATAGAATCCTTGAACCTGGCATGGTGGTCACTTACAAGATGTAAATGCTCATTAAAAACTGTTTCAAAATAAATCGAATTTTAAAAGGTTGAAATGAGTGGAAACCCTTTTAAAAACTTTCTAAATTTTGGTTTGAATGGAATTGCTAGAGCATGAACTTGAAATTTAACATGATTACGGCTACTAAAACGAAAATGCTCGTCCTAAGCAATTTCTAAAAAATTCGAAATTTAAGAGGTTGCAAGAGCAAAAGTCATTCATAAATTAAGATTTCTATGAAACTGTTGAGGGGAGAAACTTAAAATTTGATATGGTGATTACTTTTAAGATGTAAGTGCTCGCTAAATGCTATTTCTAAAAAAATCGAAATTTAAAAGGGTGAAACGAGTAAAAAAGCTTTCTAAAAATGTTCTAAATTATGATTTATTTGGAATTCTTAGCCTTAAGGAAATCGAAATTTGACATAGTTGTAACGTTTAAGACGTAAATATTCACCATGAACAGTTCCTAAAAAAATCGAAATTTTTAACGGCGCAGGAGCAAAAAAGTTCTAAAATTGGGTTTATCTTGATATCCTCAAAGATTGAAACCTGAATTTCGGCAAGCTGTTAATTTTAAGATCTAAGTGCTCGTTAACCCTCTCGATCCGCAGCCTGAGCTATGCTCGGGCATGCATTTTCCCGTCAAATTAATACTATTTGGTTATGCCCGCTAGTTACCTTTTAAAGAAAACTTTGTCCGATTTAATCAGAACATTTTCCCCGATTACGATAGTCAAAAATTTCTGCTTTAAAGAGCCGGTGATAAACGATTAAAAATTTTGTAAAAGACGCTCATCGCGAAGAATTACTTACACAGCGAGAGTGTTAAGAACTGTTTCGAAAAATGAAGTCTATCTTTAAAGAGATTAAACAAGCAGAAAACGTTCTAAATAACGATTTAAATAGAATTGTCAGAGCACGACCTTGAAATTTAACATGGTTGTAACTTTTGAAACATTAATGCTCTCAGAAATAATTTCCTAATAAGTTCAAAGTTTAAAAGGGTTCAAAAACAAAAAAAAAAGTTCTAAAATTCCAATTTTTGTGATACCGTTCGGGGTAGAAGCCTGAATTTGGCATACTAATTATCTAAAATATGTAAAGGTTCATTAAGAATCGTTTCTAAAAATACCTGGACTGTTTTGTATGTCGTCCTTCATTCTCGGATTAGCCGTAGATATTTGCAAAGGTAAAACAATTTTGCAAAAAATAAAATAAAAAGTTATCTTTAAACAAATATCTGACTAACTATCTAACAATAAACAAATATCTAACTAAAAGACCAACTATTATATCTATATGTTATTTCGACTCTATCATTTTTTTTACAAAATTTTCATTCTTCATAAAAATTAAAATACCATATAAATTGAAGAAGATTGATACTTTGAGAATAGAAGTTAGCTTTCCTTGCTTTTAAATCCTTAATTACTCTAAGAAATGAATGATATGTAAACAAAATGTACACATATTGGGTTTCCTTTCTACTTACAAAGGTTCTAATAAAACTCATTTTAATTTAAGTGAGTAGATTATTTAAATTATATATAATTTGTTTAAAAAAAAAGAAATGATATCTACTAAAAAACAACTTTTCAAAAGTAAAAAAAAAAAAAAAAAAAAAAAAAAAGATGAAACTTGTGGCTAAAAAATGGTGTGATATCATATTTCCAAGCTTATATTATGGTACTTTTTTAACATTTTCCACTAAAACATTTACCATTTTGTAAGTCGAGTGACTTCGTATATGTTGATAGAAATCCTCTTCTCCTGTACTAAATACATCATAACATGTTTCTGAAAATTCAAATGTTTTAAAATTATGCATCATGGGCTTTGCGGCCATCTTTCCATATTTTACACAAATTTCTATGTACCCTAATCCATAGTTAAAATCCGAAATTCAAAATTATTACTTAAGCAGACATTTTAAGCTTTTCCGTTACGGACTTGTATTCGGAGAACTTTGTGTCTTAACCCGGGAGAACTCGCTGCATGAGATTTTCTCTCACAGTCGTACTTTTTAAAGACCCTTATTTAAATCATTTTTCATTTTAATTAAAATTTCAAAATGTTTTACAATTATTTTACCTCTTTTGTGAATAAAAGTACAAAGCCAACCAAAAAGAGATGATATTATACTAATGTAAAGTAAAAAAAAAAAGCAATTGGGCATTCTCACTAGTGAGTTCTCCCGGGTTAAAATAATAGTGACTTATCTAAAGGATTCATCTAGTGATTTATTTCATAAAGTAATTAATCATTTAAAGGCAATAAAAATATATTTCTTTTCTCAAAATATTAGTCTTTTTCAATTTATAGGATGTTTGCAGTTGAAAACCAAAGTTCGACATTGTTACCACTGCACACATTTTATGCCTTTCCTTCACGGAGTTGTGTGCTTAGAAATTTGTGTGTTAAGGTAATGGTGACATATCTTCGCTATTCCTTTTATGATTACTTTTTTAGAGTAATTAAGCATTTAACAGCAGTAACAATGAACTTTTTTTCTCAAAATAAAAGTCTTTTTAAATTTATTTGTCCGTAGTTAAAATCAGAAGTTCTAAATTGTTATTAATGCAAACTTATTACCCTTTACAAACTTGGGTGCTTAGAAATTTGTGTAAAATATGGAAAGATGGCCGCCAAGCCCATGATGCATAATTTTAAAACATTTGAATTTTCAGAAACACGTTATGATGTATTTAGTACAGGAGAAGAGGATTTCTATCAACATATACGAAGTCACTCGACTTACAAATGGTAAATGTTTTAGTGGAAAATGTTAAAAAAGTACCATAATATAAGCTTGGAAGTATGATATCACACCATTTTTTAGCCACAAGTTTTTTTTTTTTTTTTTTTTTTTTACTTTTGAAAAGTTGTTTTTTAGTAGATTACATTTACTAAGCAAACGGATAATCTGCTGTCCGGATTAAATGAAAAAAGAGTGAAAATTACCTGAATTAACACGCAATCGATGATTTTTCAAAATAAGCATTCTTAAAATTCCGGGCAACGCCGAGTACTTCAGCTAGGATAATATAAATGCGTTTATAAAGTATACTGAGTTTTCCACGATTCTACCGACAAATTAAGAGGAGTGATCAGTGTATTACTAAATGTGACACTGTGACACTGTGACAAATTAAGAGGAGGCATCAAGTGAATAAAAAATGACCTTGGAACATGGGGTCGCTAACGACGTACTTAATCGAAAATACAGGTTGTTCTGCCTTCATTCAATTTGTGTTGGCGGCAATAACTTTCAGAATACTGAAGTATATTATAATAAAACTTTTAACAGACATCCTCACCTTTGCTGTAAATGTGATGATATCGATAAAAGTGGCAGAAGTTTTCATTATGTGCGCCAGCAGTATGCACTTCAGATTCACATTATGGACTGCGATTACCAGTTCATATGGGATCATCCATTGCTTGAGCACTGTGTTTATGCTGTACTTTTCGTGATGATATAACATTTCACACAAAATAATGTACATATTGTTGCATTTTCACTGTAACATTTTGATTTTTCTGAAAACTATTACCGTCAGCCCTAAGTGCAGTTAAAATGAAACAACCTATATTATGACTAAATATGTGGATTGCGATTCCATGTTCTATGGTAGATTTCATCCACTTGACGCCTTCTATCACCCCTCTTAACTCATCGGTCGAATTCTGGAACACCCTGTATAATAAAATCTTCATCGTTATCCATGATTCCAAAAAGTACTTTTTAACTATTAAAAAACAGTATATTTTCGAGATTTAAAGAAGAACTTATAAATGCAAAATTTCTGTGTATATCATTAATTTTCGAATACGGCCCTGAGTAGTTTTAACCCTAGATCTACCGGGAATTTTATTCAAGTTTTAATAAAACGTTCTACACCAGAATTTTTATTTAAAACTATTTAACTTATTTATTTACCTTATTTTTGTCTGGTTTATATACTTAGTTTATTTTAAAGAAATTTCTGGTTTGAATGAATAATTTGTATGTACCTGTCGGGTCCAATGGACCCGTCTGGTAGACGGAGGGTTAAATGTGCATTAATCAGTTTTCCGAAACCATAATATCAGTTTTTTAGGATGCGATCAATTCTCAAGTAAGCATTTTTAGCTCAGTAAATGAATTTATGCATGCAAGAGTAACAAACCAAAATTAATTTTAATGTTCTTGTTAATGCCGTTAATTTATCTTGTTTGTCCATAAAACATGTTCGTTGAACATGAAAATCTCTACTTTAGAATTAGTAGCATTCGAAATAAGAACATTTAGTAATACACTGTGGAGAATTATGTTTTAACGCCAATTGAGCGATAAATGGATGTAGGTGGTTCTATTATTTATGAAGGGTTGCTCGCCGCCTGCACTCTCTGATGTATGAATAGGTGTGTTTCGGTAGAATGTTTTGAGAACATGTTTCCGCTTTTTAAGAGCCATTATTTTGAAAATCAGACAAGTGCGATTGTTGTATTTTTTGTTTTGCTTGATTTTTTTTTATGTTGAAGTAGATCATATTTAATGAATAATGTGAAATGTTGAAACTCTGAAAACATTTTCTCTATCCTGTAGAAAATGTCAAAGTTCAAGACCACGAATCCCATTTTTCATGAAAATTGAAATGCCTTATGTTTGGATTGCTATATCTCTGGAAAGCAACAACATCCCAAATTCTTTTGTCATAAACTGTTAGTATAACATTACATGCTTAGTAAAATTTACTTGT
This sequence comes from Maratus speciosus, assembly GCA_963932465.1. Classification (NCBI taxonomy): domain Eukaryota; kingdom Metazoa; phylum Arthropoda; class Arachnida; order Araneae; family Salticidae; genus Maratus; species Maratus speciosus. Next base: position 178,970,158 of record OZ010792.1, read on the forward strand.
TTCCATGGGGCATTGTTAATTTTCATTGTTATGTTGCCACAAAATGCAAACAAAATGATGTTTTTGTCCGTTTTCTGCGCTTATTATCTTAATTAGGCATTAGTACCCCAAAATTTTTCCTATGGAGTATGAAAGTTTACTATTAGGACAAGCTAAGTAATATAGAACTTTACCGGGATATCGATAGATTTAATCTGTTAAATATTTAAAAATTTCAAAATCTGCAACTTTTGAATTAGCCCTATCTCAAAACAGCATCACAGTTGAATAAAACAAAATATATCAGGTAGTAATTGAACATATGTACAAAAACATGGAAACGAAAAATAAGTGGGGCCTCATGCTATTTTTAGAAGAAAAAAAATGACAAACCTTACAAAAAGGCAATGCAATAATCAGGCTTTTCCCCTACAAAGAGAAAGAGAAAAGGGGTGTTCCATTTCCTCATAGGGAGAAAACATACGAAAGGGTGAGAGAAACGGGATAAATCATTTTCTGATTGGGAAGAAGCCTGATATTGACACTGCCTTTTTGCAAGTTTTGTCAGTTTTTTTTGAAAATAGCATGAAACTCCACTTATTTTTCGATTCCATGTTTTTGTATATATATTCAACTACTACCTGATATATTTTGTTTCATTCAACTGTTTTGCGACAGGACTAATTGAAAAGTTGCAGATTTTGAAACATTGGACTGTATAACAGATTATATCTGCTAACAGCATCGATATCCCGATAAAGTTTTATATTACTTAGCCTGTCCTAATAGTAAACTTTCATATTCTATAAGAAACATTTTGGGGTACTATTGCTTAACTAAGACAATAAGTGCAGAAAACGGACAAAAACGTCATTTTGATTGCATTTTGTGGCAACATAACAATGAAAATTAACAATGCCCATGGAACCAAGTAAATTTTACTAAGTATGTAGTGTTATATTAATAGTTTATGACAAAATAATTTTGGGATGTTGTTGCTTTCCAGAGATATAGCAATTCAAACAGACTGGCATTTCAAGTTTCATGAAAAAAGGGATTCATGATCTTGAATTTTGACATTTTCTACAGAAAACAGGAAACTTTTTCAAGGCTTCAAAATTTCACAATATTCAATAATATCATCCACTTCAACATAAAAAAAAATCAGGCAAAAAAAAAAATAAAATAAAATAAAATAAAAACAACTATCGCACTTATCTGATTTTTAAAATAATGGCTCTTAATGTAAATAGATGTAGTATAGTGTATTATAGTTATAAATATGTCTTCCAATAAAAGGGAAGTGAAAAAATGATATCCCGTCGAATTAATTGAGAAAGTGCCAATTGATTTAAATTAAGATTGCATTAGATAATTAAGAAATCCATGGAGCCATAGAACCGGTAGCAGCACTGGTGCATCGGCCAGGAACAGAAATTGATGACAGCTCTAAGTATTGACATTTCATTTAAACGGGTAAGTTATTTATTATTTCTCTTAAATTTACGATATATTGGACGACATATAATTTGAATAGATGGATCAAGCTGAAATTCTAAAATGAAATATATCTAAACGTGGATCAATTAGAACCACAGTAATGAAATTGATTAACAAAATTGATAGCGAAATTAAAAAAGAAGTTGATTCTAAACCGGAAATAGTTGAGGATTCTTTAGCGGCTCTACTTCAACATAAATTATCATTAGAAAAATTAGATGAGTCAATTGAATTGGAAATTAAAACCGATAATTTGGAAACAGAAATAGAAACTTCGATAGAGTATAAAGAAGCTATGGTAACTTGCAAATCAAGAGCCAGTAGATATTTGAAAATTTTAAATATAAATTCTACTATCACGAGTGAACCAAAAGCCCTCCATATCAGACAGTAAATTAAAGTCGAATACGAACAGCTGCGAATTTCTTTAAATAAATTTAAAGGCGACATTTGCGAATTTCAAGAATTTTGGCCTCAGTTTAAAATCGCTATTCACGAAAATGAAGCTCTTCAGGAAATTGAAAAATTTACTTATTTAAAATCTTTAATTCCTGATTCAACAGCTGCCGCTATTAGTGGGCATCCATTAACAAATGAAAATTATGTAACGGTAATGAATATATTAAAGGATCGTTTTGAAAAAAAAGAGGTTTTGATTTCCGCACACAGTAACAAATTATTAAATTTTGAAGCAGTACGAAGGTCAAATGACATACATTCTTTGAGAAAATTATATGATGAAATAGCGGTACAAATACGAAGTCTCGAACCGCTTGATATAAAGTCAGACCAATATGGTTGCTTATTTTTGCTCATTATTTATAAATGCATAGCGAATGATCATGTATTACAATTTCACAGAGAACAGTGCGATGAAAAGGATGTTTGTGTAAATGATTTATTCTTGTTCTTTAAACGTTAAACAGAAGCGCGAGAAAAGGCTATTAATGTTACTTCTATCAGTTTTGAACTTACTAAATCCCATAAAAATAAATTTAAACAAAATTCTCCCAATCATTTTCACCAAGGAAAAATTAAAAATTCCTCAGCATTTCATTAAATACAATTGCAGAAAATCTTTGCCCCTTTTGCTCTCAAAAACATGAAGCAAATTTTTGTAATTTAAATTTGGAACAACGGAAAGAATCTTTATTAAAACAAGCGAAATGTTTCAAATATTTAAAAAAACGACAAAAAACAATATTGCAGAAATTTTAAGATTCGTTGAGCGATTTTCTTTTCGGAAGCTCAGTAAAATTCGCTTTGTTGCAAACAACAAACAGAACGATCATCGAATGAAAATAAAATTGGCCTCCTTTCGACTAAGAGTTAACCGGGAGGAACGGAAAATAAGCAATATGAAAGAATAATTGTTTCGTCACTTTGTTGTAAACCAGATGAATATATTTATTTTCAAACGTTGAAAGGAATAACGATTGGGAAAAGACAAAATATTAATGTTCGTATATATTAGATAGTGCCTCTCAACGAACATTTTTTGGGTAGAATTTGTCAAATCATTTAAATTTAGAGGTAACAGGGCAGGAATCATTAAAAATTAAAACTTATGCTGGAACGAAACCTATTGTTGAGAATCATAATAGAATAAAGATTTTCCTAAAAGACAGTAATCCTGACAATATAATATGTCTGGAAACGTTAGAAACGGAGAAAATCTGTTTCGATATAATACGCGCACCAAGTTCTGAGTTATATGAAAAAATAAAAAATAAGGGTATACGGTTATCAGATGTTTCGGATGACTTAAATAATGGTGAGAATGAAATAGATTTATTGATTGATAGCGATTACTATTGGTCAATTATGACTCGGAAATAGGAACGCATTTCACTCTTGTTCTGACTGAAACTAAATTAGGTTGGACACTTCACGGCAAATTCTCAGAAGAAATTAATGGAAATAATTTAGTTAGCGCTATGTACATATGTATTTGGAATAATAAAAATATGATAAAACTTCAGTTCAACTTGAAACTGTAGACGGGTTGGGGATTCGAGAAGATCATACGAACAACGAAATTTGTGAGATAAACAAATATTTGAACAATTCTAAAATTCCATTAAATTTAAGAACAACAGATTTGAAGTTAAACTACCTATGAAATTTGATAATCTTGATTCTCTTAATAATTATATTATTGCCAAAAAGAGATCTGAAATTTTAATTAGGTGATTTGTAAATAATCCTGCATTATTTAAATAATATAAAGATATCACTAATGGATATAAGGTTTTGGGAATACTAGATATTGTTGAACCCCAGGAAATAAATTCGACCAATGGTAATTTGACATACTACTTACCCCACCATCCTGTATTTGAAAGGACAAACAAACTTTAACAATCCGATTGGTGAAATTGTCCCGGTAGTTCAAATCCTGCTGACCTACTTACAAGAAGACTCTCACTTCTCGACCTCGAAAGTGATGATCTATCTTGGTCAGGCACTCCATGGTTAATTAAATATTCAAATTTATGGCCCAAGGAAGACCAAGAAGAAGATGAAGATATGAAACATCTAGAAGCTAAAGGAATAGTAATTTTCCAAAACGTTTGTTCATCAGAACACCAGAAACCACTTCTAGAGATCGATCGCTTTAGTTCTTTCTTGAAGGCAATTAGAACAGTAGAAAGAATTAAAAGATTTGTCTTCCATCTAAGAAGTCCAATTAAACGTAAAGGTTTTTTACGAATAAGAAGCAGATTTAATGAAGGCTCCTTTAATTCAAATGAAACGAATCCAGTCATATTGCCAAATAATGACAAATTTACCGAGTTGCTAATTACGCAAGAACACTGAAAGTTGTTGTATAGTCGAGTTTCTTTTACACTTGCACAAATCCGAAGAAAAAATTGGATTCCTCAAGAAAGACAATTAATTAGAAAAATTGTCTGAAAATGTTTAATTTGTAAAAAAATATAATGCAAAAGCAGTTAACCAACTAATTGGCCAATTTCCGAAGGAAAGAATATCAGAATCTCCTCCATTTACCGTTATAGGATTGGATTTTTCAGACCCGATAATCATAAAACAGAGAATAAAGAAACTTCAAAGTCATATATTGTATTGTTCACCTGTGCCAGAACAAGAGCCGTACATTTGGAAGCAGCCAGGGATATGACTACAAAATCTTTTATTTTGTGTTTTCGTCGATTTATTTCAAGACGCGTAATCTATAAAATATTTTTTCTCTTAATGCATTGAGTTTTAAGGCTGCTGATAAAGAACCACAGCAATTTGAAAAAAAACATTAAAGATCAAGAGCTTCAGGATTTTATATCAAATAAGCGTATTATATGGAAATTTATCGCCGAGCGTGCCTCATGGTAGGGAGAGTTTTACGTTTGACTCGTTAAATGCGTAAAGGAACCCCTAAGAAAATTTTGGAAGGAGCTCTCGTCACCTTTGAAGAATTGGCAACAATCTTGACAGAAATAGAAGCCATAATAAGTATGAGGCCACTAACCTATACAACAAGTCATTTCGGAGAGCCAGAGTCATTTACATCGGCTCATTTCCTTCAACTAGAAAGAGAATACATTAGTTTTCCTCTACATTTTGCCGAATTAGAAAATAAAATTTCTACGAAAGAAACGTTGTTAATGAGAAAGCGATATAACATTAAGTTGTTGAAACATCTGTCGATTAAGTGGAAGGAACAATACTTATTGAATTTAAGTTTAATTCATTAATTTAAAACTCACGAAAGACACAAAAACTTAAAAATTGGAGATGATATCTTAGTAGATGGTACTGCTAAATCTAAACTTTTGTGGGACCCAGGAACATTTAAGAAAGTCATTCCTGGCAGAGATAAACTTATCCGCGCTTGAATAACAAAAATTGCTAAAGGACTGCTCAGAAAACCAGTACAACTTTTGTATCCTTTTGAAACAGTATTTGATTTGAATTTTTTTTCTACTACTGATGTTTGAATATCAAAATGTGTTTATTTTATAAATTCATAGTTGCAAATTTTTTTTCGTGTGTGTGTGTGTTTTGCAATTTGTTCTTTATCCGTTTAGTAAAAATGTTTTATTTTATGCATAATTGTACCTTATTTCAAATTGAAAAGATTATTGAATTAATAATCGTATTTAATTTGTTTATATTATGTATATATATATATATTCAGTTAATGTTATTCAGGTAAAATATCTAGCCAGATATGTTCATGTAGCTACATGTTATAAGAGTGTCATTTTTAAAAAATCCATATTGATCATGACTTTATTATTTTATATTTAATTCTTTATACTTCAACACCTGTAGATGAAAAATTTTCTATTTTATCATTTGAGTTGGGAATTAAGGTTATGTTTATTATAAGAATGTGTTTATGTTTATTTATCATTATGTACCCTCAAGAGTCGAGGTGAGGAGTGTGCTGAGATTTATGTTTTAATGCCAATTGAGCGATAAGTGGATGGCGGTGGTTTTATTTTTTACGAGGGGTTGCTTGCCTCCTGCTCTCTCTGTCTGTATGAGTAGGTGTGTGTTAATAGATTGTTTAAAGAACATGTTTTCGCTTTTTACTGTAAGTAGATGTAGTACAGTGTATTATAGCTATAAATATGTATTCCAATAAAAGGGAAGCGAAATAATGATATCCCATCGAATTAATTGAATAAGTGCCAATTGATTTAAATTAAGATAGCGTTAGTTAATTAAGAAATCCACTAAACCATAGAACCGGTCACAGCACTGGTGCATCGGCCGGGAATAGAAATTGATGACAGCTCTAAGTATTGGTATTTCATTTAAACGGGTAAGTTATTTATTATTTCTCTTAAATTTACGATACATTGGAAGACATATAATTTGAATAAATGCATCAAGCTGAAATTCTAAAAAGAAATATATCTAAACGTGGATCAATTAGATCCACTGTAATGAAATTGATTAAAAAAATTGATAGCGAAATTAAAAAAAGAAGTTGATTCTAAACCGGAAATAGTTGAGGATTCATTAGCGACACTACTTTAACATAAATTATCCTTAGAAAAATTAAATGAGTCAATTGAATCGGAAATTGAAATCGATAATTTAGAAACAGAAATACAAACTTCGATAGAGTATAAGGAAGCTATGGTAACTTAAAATTCGAGAGCCGGTAGATATTTGAAAAAAATTAAGATAAATTCTACTATCACGAGTGAACCAAAAGCAACTACGCCCTCCATATTAGACAGTAAATTAAAGTCGAATACGAAGCGTAATCCCGAACGTAATAAGCATGAACTAATCATATTCAAAGGACATTAACGAGATACTTCACTCACGCGAACATCTCACACCTACTCGCTAATATTAATCCTAGGAGAGAATTATTTTTCAATTATCTCTGCATTTCATTATTTTTAAGTGTAATATTTTTGCATTGGATTGTTGATGTCGATCTCTACACCGGTTTTTACTTTTTCAATTTTGTTTGCAAGTGTCTTTATGGGGATACTTTTACTTTACCGATTCCGAAATTGAAAGTAACCTAACAAAAAAATCTGTAAACAAAGTCGAAAAAGTTAAAAATAGCCTTTGTAGAGTTCGACATAAGCTATCCAAGTCAAAACATCATTTAAAATTATTGAAATACAAACGAGATAATTGAAAAGAAATTCCCGTATAGAATTAAAATTAGCATGCGGGTGTTTTCGCATGAGTGAAGTGGGCTCTTACCGCAAAATAAATGCAACTTTTATTTCCTTGTTTAGGACAGCATATTAAGAAATTTCGCCAGTGTATATTTGCATTTTATATGCATAGGAAGTAATTTTACGCCTGAAAGTATTTATTACGAAATTAAAATAAAATCATTAAATTAAAATAAAGTCATTAATGCTTTTTATAAGTTTATTTTATCAGAATCTCCATTAAAATAGTGAGAAAACTATGTATAATAAAAATTTACGGTGTTTTCAGACTATTTCCAATGTAAAAAATTGCTAATATCTGTTTATACCATTTTTATATCATCATATTGAACACTGGTAGTTTTCCAATTTTTTTAATTACTAGGGGGGAGGGGGGGGAGGCTCTGGGCTACTCTCACCAATCCCCGTTCAGTCACCGCAGATTCTAAAACACACTAATTTGATCGGCTTTAAAAAAGATTACTGAAGATTGAATTATAATTAAAAGTCCAGTGGCGATGTCTTGTAAACAGATTTCCATTCATTTCCCCTTTAGTGATGGATTTTAAAGCCGAATCAGCTGTTGTATAAGACATATGCTGTCTGTTTTCGTGTTTGAATAAATACGATCAGTTAAACATTTGAAAATCAGCTAATATAAAGAGAATTAACTTTGTTTCAATTAACATATTTTAAATGCACAGTTTCAAATCTGATGTAATTTTTACCAAAGTATTCTTATGTATCGCTTCAAATCTGACATAATCTTCATCAAAGTTTTCTTTCTTATTGTAACATATTCACGTAAAAGTATTGTTTTCACTTGAAAGGAGATATTATTATTTGCGTTGTCCTAGAATTGTCAACAATAGTTAAAATGATCATCTGGAAATAAGAAATAAATGTCTCATGTAAATTTACTTTTAAATTTAAACTGTTTGAAAATGTTATTACTTGGTTAATTTAAATATGACATAATTTTCTCCATTTGCTTCTCTTAACGCATATTAAGGAATTCTTTATTTTAAAGTTATCTTTCTTTTTTAATAGTCATGTGTAAATACAATTTTTTTGGTGGTATTTTCAATATTTTCCTTCTTTAATCACGTAATTATTTAATTCTAATTTGAAATTTATTTTTCTGTTTCAATAGTCACATGTAAATAAATTTTAACTGAATGTAAATATTATTCTTTGCGAAGTTTTTTCCAATTGGCAACATGTTAAAATAATAACCTTATCTAAAATATGAAAGAAATCTCTCTTGAAATGTTGAAAATTGGAATTGATAATTTAATAAAACCCTCAAAAAATTTGTCAAATTAAAAAAAATAATTAGTCTGCGCATCGCGACCTTGTAATGAAATCCTTATAAAAATGATTAAATTCCTAACCGTTTTGCTTCTGTAAAACTTTTTAATGGAACGTTTTTGGACAAATTTAACCCTTAAATGCCTGGTGTTGCTTTTCGGCAACATACCCAATTTAGCCTTCTAAAATACTATTAGAATAATATTGAAGTCCTAATGGCTAATGTTGCCAATAAAATACATATAGAAAATATTATTAAATCAATTTTCAACATGCCGATGGCAGCACTAGTGTTGTTTAAGAATAAATATAGATTTATTTTTTCAATTGTTGCTACATGATCTTTTAGTTTTGTTTGGAAGCTTGTGAAATGCATTATTTTCTTCTGTGGTGATCAAATAAAATTTATTACATGGAAAAGTAAGGTATGTATCCCGTATTTATGATTACTTTTGGATATTTAACTGTAATATATTTGTTGTAAGCAGATTTTTGAATGTGTTGCCAATTGGCAACAACAGGCATTAAGTGTTCCACTAAGCCTGGAGAACAATGAGCAGTTGTAGTTTTACTTTCTTCTATATTCAATAGAAGTAGTTTATTTTTCTAGTTGTTTAAAATTGTAGTTCACCTTTTTTTAAATGTATGCAAGATATTTTTCTACATTTTATTTTCTGCAAATTTTACTCTATCATTTTTAGAATGCCTCCAAAAAAAGTATTTGACTCAAAAACAAAATAGAAGAATTGGTTCATAATTACTCTCATAATGATATTGAAATGGCTGTTCCGAAATGCAGTAAAGAGATTTCAAAGTAATGTAAACTGCCAAACAGGTAGATTGTTGGAAAAAAGAGAACATAAAGGTAAATGAAAACAAGATAAAGTTTAGTGGAAATGAAATTATTCACCAAACGTGAATGAGTTGGATACACCACTAGCTTTTTTCAAATATTTCTCTTCAGATAAGGTTATAGAAAAAATTGTCAGTGAATGCAATTAAATATACCTGCCAAAAAGATCGTTACAAACCTACGAATTTCACATCACAAGATTTAAGGCAATTTATGGGAATAATATTATACATGTCTTTAGGGCATTTGCCCCGTTTTCGATCGTCTTGGAGTCATGAACTTCGTTTTCCTTTAACTCAGGACACAATGAGCAGAGATCAGTTTGAAAAAGACCAAAAATTTATTCATTTCAATGACAACCAAAAACATCTAACTCGAGATGATACGAAACATGATAGATTAACACAAATTTTGGCCTATCATTGATATTTTAAACAATCATTTTGCTTCTAACCCGTTTAACCAAAATCTCTCAATTGCTGAGCAAAGGTGCAATATGAAAGTTCGACATTAAATGAAACAATATATGTCAAATAAAACTTATAGATGGGGATTTAAACTTTTTGTACTTGCTGGTATTTCTGGGAATGCCTGTAACTTAGAAGTATATTTAGGTCAAGAAAATATGCTAACGGGACCAATTACTGAACCCGACTTTGGCCCTTCATGCAATGTATTCAAAAGACTGTGAAGAAGAATACCAAGATTAGTAAACCATAAGTTGCATTTTGACAACTATTATACGACTTTGCCGCTGATTGTACATTTGGCAAACACTGGCATCCATACATTGGGTATACAGTCAGAAGAAATAGAATTCCTTGATGCAAACTACCCGATGAAAAACACTTAAAAGTTTTAGATCGGGGTTCTTGATTCGAATATACTACAACTGTGGATGGCATCGACATTTCATCACTAGTCTGGAAAGACAATGAATTTGTCACGACGCTGTATCTTCATTCGCCGGAACAAATCCGGTAAACAAAAGTCAGTCGTGTTGACAGGAGTCAAAAGAAGATCATTAAAATAGATAGTCCATACGTAATTAAGGAATAAAAGCGACATATTGGAGGAGTTGACCGATTTGGATAACTTAACGGCCCACTATAAAATTAATAATCGTAGTCGCAAATAATATCTACGAATATTTTCCTATTTGCATGAATTTACTACAGTAAAAGCATGGCTTCTCTACAAAAGAATTTTGAATGCTAATGATCATCAATCGGAGATAATGCCTCAATCAAAGATCAGAGCAGAATTTGCAAGACCATAATGCATGGTGTGAAGTAAATACATCTCTAAGTGTGGAAGACACTCATCAATGGTTGAAGAAGAAATTCGGGAAAAAAAGTCATAGAGGTCCATCACAGTACTCACATAAAGATGTCGATTCGACCAAACAGGACATATGCCTCTATTTGCAGAGAAAAAGATGAGATGCAAATTCCCAAACTGCAAAGGATACATTGTAACAAAATAGAAAAAATGGGGTGTTTGACAGTGCTTTAATAGAAATAATAATTATTTCAAAAATTCCCATGCAATTATCTAACTAAATAATTTGTACATTTTATTATCAAGTATCATAAAATAAACAATTTATTTTGCATACCACATTGATTTTTATAATGTTTTACCTTAATTTTTTGTATTTGTAATAAGAATTAATTACTTTTATAAAGCACTTTGTGAAAATTCCTTATCATAGTTCTTAAAATGCATGTGTGTTTAATATTAGAATTTTATCAAGGAGAATTATTTATTCAATTAAAGCCGAGTGTTGCCGACTGGCAACAAACCGTTTTTTAGCCATAAACCATACTTAAAACAAAATACGATTTTTTTAAGTATTTTTCCCATGATTTATTTAAGAAATGAAAGCTGAAAAACATTTTTAAATTGATTTTTAAACAGTCAGGCATTTAAGGGTTAACATTAAATAGCTCCTAAAGTAATTATTCGATAACAAAATGGTCAACTTAGGTGTATTGTTAAAACATGAATACATTAAAATGATTCTCAGTTTTTATTTCTAAAATAGGTGCTAAAAATACAATTAACAGGTTTTAAAACATTAAAACCAATAATCAGATGGTAAAAAACTTCCCGAGCGCTTTCGACCAAGCCCTGGTCATCATCAATGGGGTGAAAAATGAGAATAAGACCTTCAGAATGCATACCGGTACAAATAACGCTGGGCGATTCCGAAAACTGTTAAAAAGGGGGGGGAGGGAGGGGGAACGGATGAGTTCATGCAGCTACATTGATCATTCCAAATCAAAGATTCCATTGACACCAAGTAGACCAAACCAAATGCACGGTATATGACAGGACAATGTATCATTACAAGTGTTTCTGCCCCTGGTTAAAATTTCAATAGACTCTCTCAAAATACATGTGTTAAATTGATTTGTATGTGTGATGATCTTTGCTTTACTAAAATAAAGACTTTTTAACTGAGAAGATTTTTTTTTTTTGATTTTTTGAAGATTAATTTAGAAATAAAAACTGAGAATCATTTTTATGTATTCATGTTTTAACTTAAAGTAATAAGGTGAATGTGTCGTTTCTCTTACATATAGTTTTCTATATATATTTAATTAGGTGTATTGTTCAAACATTTCTGTATAATACAACCCAATTTTATATTTTTGTATGCAGTAGTTTTCTCAAAATTAGCGAAGAAAAACATCCGGTCACAAAAAACTCATTTACTGCGGCTATGACAGCATCAGGCACAAGCGTGGAAAAAAAAGTAAACATCCCCTACTAACTCCTCAACAAATTATCATAGAAGAAAGTTACTTGTACCGAACGATTGGAAATAAAGTCTACTTTTAAATGAGTTACATAAAATTTAAATGAGGGCCCTCTACATATTAAAACGAGCCACAACTTTGTTCTTTTTTCAATAACAGTACACAATTCTGACAGCATAAATGAACTCTACACACTTCAATTAGCCTAAAAACAAATTTTTATGCAATCCGTACGATACGTTTCAGAGAAATTAATTATTATAAACCGAGCGTATTTTAGGGGCTGTATCCAAATTGTAGTTCGGTACTGGATTGTTGACCGAGAGATCCCCCTTCTTGATCAAGGCATCTTAAGTGCTACTCAAGCAGTCATTGAAGACTGCTAGATTACTGGATAGCATAAGAATTTTCAAAATATCTAGTCACTTCTATTATCATAGTTGGTCATTAAACCATCATTTTGCCGTTTTTTAAGCATAATTTGAAAACTACTTGGAGGAAAAATGTGAAATTTTTGATTGCCATAAAGCAGGACTTAATAAATCTAAATCCATCAAAAAAAATTGTAGGTTGCAATTCATAGTTTTTTCGAGTATTAATTTCATAATTCATAATTCATATCATAAAATTATAAAAATTGCAAATTCAGATTCAAATTCAAATTGAGTATATTAGTAGTAGTATTATAGTAGTAGTATTAGTAGTAAGATCAGAGCAGAATTTGCAAGACCATAATGCATGGTGTGAAGTAAATACATCTCTAAGTGTGGAAGACACTCATCAATGGTTGAAGAAGAAATTCGGGAAAAAAAGTCATAGAGGTCCATCACAGTACTCACATAAAGATGTCGATTCGACCAAACAGGACATATGCCTCTATTTGCAGAGAAAAAGATGAGATGCAAATTCCCAAACTGCAAAGGATACATTGTAACAAAATAGAAAAAATGGGGTGTTTGACAGTGCTTTAATAGAAATAATAATTATTTCAAAAATTCCCATGCAATTATCTAACTAAATAATTTGTACATTTTATTATCAAGTATCATAAAATAAACAATTTATTTTGCATACCACATTGATTTTTATAATGTTTTACCTTAATTTTTTGTATTTGTAATAAGAATTAATTACTTTTATAAAGCACTTTGTGAAAATTCCTTATCATAGTTCTTAAAATGCATGTGTGTTTAATATTAGAATTTTATCAAGGAGAATTATTTATTCAATTAAAGCCGAGTGTTGCCGACTAGCAACAAACCGTTTTTTAGCCATAAACCATACTTAATACAAAATACGATTTTTTTAAGTATTTTTCCCATGATTTATTTAAGAAATGAAAGCTGAAAAACATTTTTAAATTGATTTTTAAAGAGTCAGGCATTTAAGGGTTAACATTAAATAGCTCCTAAAATAATTATTCGATAACAAAATGGTCAACTTAGGTGTATTGTTAAAACATGAATACATTAAAATGATTCTCAGTTTTTATTTCTAAAATAGGTGCTAAAAATACAATTAACAGGTTTTAAAACATTAAAACCAATAATCAGATGGTAAAAAACTTCCCGAGCGCTTTCGACCAAGCCCTGGTCATCATCAATGGGGTGAAAAATGAGAATAAGACCTTCAGAATGCCTACCGGTATAAATAACGCTGGGCGATTCCAAAAACTGTTAAAAGGGGGGGGGGGAGGGAGGGGGGGGCGGATGAGTTCATGCAGCTACATTGATCATTCCAAATCAAAGATTCCATTGACACCAAGTAGACCAAACCAAATGCTCGGTATATGACAGGACAATGTATCATTACAAGTGTTTCTGCCCCTGGTTAAAATTTCAATAGACTCTCTCAAAATACATGTGTTAAATTGATTTGTATGTGTGATGATCTTTGCTTTACTAAAATAAAGACTTTTTAACTGAGAAGATTTTTTTTTTCATTTTTTGAAGATTAATTTAGAAATAAAAACTGAGGATCATTTTAATGTATTCATGTTTTAACTTAAAGTAATAAGGTGAATGTGTCGTTTCTCTTACATATAGTTTTCTATATATATTTAATTAGGTGTATTGTTCAAACATTTCTGTATAATACAACCCAATTTTATATTTTTGTATGCAGTAGTTTTCTCAAAATTAGCGAAGAAAAACATCCGGTCACAAAAAATTCATTTACTGCGGCTATGACAGCATCAGGCACAAGCGTGGAAAAAAAAGTAAACATCCCCTACTAACTCCTCAACAAATTATCATAGAAGAAAATTACTTGTACCGAACGATTGGAAATAAAGTCTACTTTTAAATGAGTTACATAAAATTTAAATGAGGGCCCTCTACATATTAAAACGAGCCACAACTTTGTTCTTTTTTCAATAACAGTACACAATTCTGACAGCATAAATGAACTCTACACACTTCAATTAGCCTAAAAACAAATTTTTATGCAATCCGTACGATACGTTTCAGAGAATTTTATTATTATAAACCGAGCGTATTTTAGGGGCTGTATCCAAATTGTAGTTCGGTACTTGATTGTTGACCGAGAGATCCCCCTTCTTGATCAAGGCATCTTAAGTGCTACTCAAGCAGTCATTGAAGACTGCTAGATTACTGGATAGCATAAGAATTTTCAAAATATCTAGTCACTTCTATTATCATAGTTGGTCATTAAACCATCATTTTGCCGTTTTTTAAGCATAATTTGAAAACTACTTGGATGAAAAATGTGAAATTTTTGATTGCCATAAAGCAGGACTTAATAAATCTAAATCCATCAAAAAAAATTGTAGGTTGCAATTCATAGTTTTTTCGAGTATTAATTTCATAATTCATAATTCATATCATAAAATTATAAAAATTGCAAATTCAGATTCAAATTCAAATTGAGTATATTAGTAGTAGTATTATAGTAGTAGTATTAGTAGTAAGATCAGAGCAGAATTTGCAAGACCATAATGCATGGTGTGAAGTAAATACATCTCTAAGTGTGGAAGACACTCATCAATGGTTGAAGAAGAAATTCGGGAAAAAAAGTCATAGAGGTCCATCACAGTACTCACATAAAGATGTCGATTCGACCAAACAGGACATATGCCTCTATTTGCAGAGAAAAAGATGAGATGCAAATTCCCAAACTGCAAAGGATACATTGTAACAAAATAGAAAAAATGGGGTGTTTGACAGTGCTTTAATAGAAATAATAATTATTTCAAAAATTCGCATGCAATTATCTAACTAAATAACTTGTACATTTTATTATCAAGTATCATAAAATAAACAATTTATTTTGCATACCACATTGATTTTTATAATGTTTTACCTTAATTTTTTGTATTTGTAATAAGAATTAATTACTTTTATAAAGCACTTTGTGAAAATTCCTTATCATAGTTCTTAAAATGCATGTGTGTTTAATATTAGAATTTTATCAAGGAGAATTATTTATTCAATTAAAGCCGAGTGTTGCCGACTGGCAACAAACCGTTTTTTAGCCATAAACCATACTTAAAACAAAATACGATTTTTTTAAGTATTTTTCCCATGATTTATTTCAGAAATGAAAGCTGAAAAACATTTTTAAATTGATTTTTAAAGAGTCAGGCATTTAAGGGCTAACATTAAATAGCTCCTAAAATAATTATTCGATAACAAAATGGTCAACTTAGGTGTATTGTTAAAACATGAATACATTAAAATGATTCTCAGTTTTTATTTCTAAAATAGGTGCTAAAAATACAATTAACAGGTTTTAAAACATTAAAACCAATAATCAGATGGTAAAAAACTTCCCGAGCGCTTTCGACCAAGCCCTGGTCATCATCAATGGGGTGAAAAATGAGAATAAGACCTTCAGAATGCATACCGGTATAAATAACGCTGGGCGATTCCAAAAACTGTTAAAAGGGGGGGGGGAGGGAGGGGGTGAACGGATGAGTTCATGCAGCTACATTGATCATTCCAAATCAAAGATTCCATTGACACCAAGTAGACGAAACCAAATGCTCGGTATATGACAGGACAATGTATCATTACAAGTGTTTCTGCCCCTGGTTAAAATTTCAATAGACTCTCTCAAAATACATGTGTTAAATTGATTTGTATGTGTGATGATCTTTGCTTTACTAAAATAAGGACTTTTTAATTCAGAAGATTTTTTTTTTGATTTTTTGAAGATTAATTTAGAAATAAAAACTGAGAATCATTTTAATGTATTCATGTTTTAACTTAAAGTAATAAGGTGAATGAGTCGTTTCTCTTACATATAGTTTTCTATATATATTTAATTAGGTGTATTGTTCAAACATTTCTGTATAATACAACCCAATTTTATATTTTTGTATGCAGTAGTTTTCTCAATATTAGCGAAGAAAAACATCCGGTCACAAAAAATTCATTTACTGCGGCTATGACAGCATCAGGCACAAGCGTGGAAAAAAAAGTAAACATCCCCTACTAACTCCTCAACAAATTATCATAGAAGAAAGTTACTTGTACCGAACGATTGGAAATAAAGTCTACTTTTAAATGAGTTATATAAAATTTAAATGAGGGCCCTCTACATATTAAAACGAGCCACAACTTTGTTCTTTTTTCAATAACAGTACACAATTCTGACAGCATAAATGAACTCTACACACTTCAATTAGCCTAAAAACAAATTTTTATGCAATCCGTACGATACGTTTCAGAGAAATTAATTATTATAAACCGAGCGTATTTTAGGGGCTGTATCCAAATTGTAGTTCGGTACTGGATTGTTGACCGAGAGATCCTCCTTCTTGATCAAGGCATCTTAAGTGCTACTCAAGCAGTCATTGAAGACTGCTAGATTACTGGATAGCATAAGAATTTTCAAAATATCTAGTCACTTCTATCATAGTTGGTCATTAAACCATCATTTTGCCGTTTTTTAAGCATAATTTGAAAACTACTTGGAGGAAAAATGTGAAATTTTTGATTGCCATAAAGCAGGACTTAATAAATCTAAATCCATCAAAAAAAAATTGTAGGTTGTAATTCATAGTTTTTTCGAGTATTAATTTCAAAATTCATAATTCATATCATAAAATTATAAAAATTGCAAATTCAGATTCAAATTCAAATTGAGTATATTAGTAGTATTGCTATACAAAAAATTAACATATTAGGAGTATAATTTCAGGAGATATAAATAAAAATATGAAAATGTAATTTAACATTAGAATCACTAAATTTTGAATGTTTATAATTCAAAACTTATCATTCAAATGACTTGAAATTTGGTGTCTAGGCATAGTTTAAACCGAAGATTTAAAATATCTCGTTAAAATTGTGTATTGACATTGAAAAAAAATTAAGTTCGTGTTCGTTTTAATATGTATATGATCCCCTAAGCAAATTTTATAAATATCATTTAAAAGTAGACTTTATTTCCAATCTTTCTGTACCAGTAACTTTCTTCTACGATAATTTGTTGAAGAGTTAGTTCGGGGTGTTTACTGTTTTTTCCTCCACTACTGTACTTTATTTTAGAATAGAAAGATTCCACTTATTTTTCTACATAAATTAAACAATAGTTTATTTCCTTGTTATTCCATGCATAGATTAAAATTTAAATCGAAAAAATCATACATTGTTCCATATTTGTTATTTAAGTTTTTCAAATAGGCTTAGGCTGCATACTCTAGTCTACTGCTCTCAGTTCTCGGGTGTTGCGGCTAAAACCAATCTTCAAAAGATCCAGGTGTTTCAGAATAAAAACCTTCGTCGTATTACTCATGCTCCATGGTATCGTAGAAATACTGCTATTCATCGTGATCTCAAAATTCCTCCTATTCGTTCGGCCATTAAAAACCACGCCAATAAATTTTTTGATAATATTCATAATATCCCTAATCCTGCTATTCAAAATTTAAGTACCTTATGATGAGAATGTCCATTGACGTATACCAATGGCAACACTCCGTCTCCCAGAAAACATTGACCCAGGATAATTCCCTAGTTATATTTTCTTTGATAGGGCTTTGCCTTCCTGAACGTTTATATTCTTTTGTAAATTTTGTATATATTCTTGTAAATATTATTTTCTTTTATTTTTCATCGTATTAAATTTCCCACTACCTTTTAATCATTCATTCTGTTATTGTAACTGTTTCTATGTACTTAAAATGTATGTCGCCTGTAAAGGCCTTTTATATATACTTTGCCGGCTTTTCCCTTTCCACGTTCCTGGTGTTTTGCTTACCAGACTTTGGCTATGACATTAAATTGCTCCACATCTCATTGCTCTATTAGAGGTATGGAGAGGCTCCAGTCACTTTGTTCCAGTTTCTAGTCAAAATCCAAGTCAAGGTTTACATTGTATATGCGCCATTCTCACAATCTTTTAACTTTCATGTCCCTGAATAATAATTTTTATTTTAATACACTTTTTTGTATTTTTTTATTTCATATACTGGGGAACATCCCATTGCATGATTGCATAACAATATTAACGAGATAAATAAGTTTGGACGATGTTGGGGGTCCAAATACCAGGAAAACTCCTATACCGTCCCGTGTCCCTGATACTGATTTTTAAGTTTGGAGCTGACTGTATAAAATTGTTTCAATAAAAGTAATTCGATGTAATTTTTTTCCAAAACTGGGACAATTGTTTTATATAAATATGTAGCAAAAAAATAATCTGCACACATTTTTACTGTTTATATTATTTTTTGAACTCTGCCCCTTTTTTTTCATCCTTACCGTCCCTCTTTCTAAATTTATACAGAAAATCACTTCAGATGCAGCCACAGAATTTTTTTCAAGTTTTTTCTCATGCAGAAGTACGCTAGAGAAAGAATGTCTAAAATGCTTTGACAGGAAATTTACTGCTGAAGTTAAATCAGCATTTAAATATCAATTTCAAGGTCATGGCTTTATTGGTATTCTTACCGTCCCCAAGGTTTATTCCGGCACTTTTCGAGATAAATTTAAAAAAAAATAATAATTTAATCCAATGTTAACAACTGTTTCTAAAATCAAGGAACATTGTGGCTATCACTTAGACTTAGCACGATTTATTTAAAATAGGTGGTAATTTCCCTTACCGTTTCATCCTTACCGTCCCTTTTATTCCATTTCGTCCCATGTTTCCTATACCGTCCCCTTTTTTTTACCTTACCGTCCCTTTTTTAATACGTCTTTAAGACAATGTTATACCGAAATTTTGTACTAAAGATACTACATTGTTATTATTTCTTATTTGAATGTCCTGTGGATACTATGTAAGTTCATTATAAGTAAAAACTTCGAAGAAAATAAAAAGTTTTAAAGGTAAAATGGTAAGCAAAATTAAACTCGCTAAGTTTAATTTTCCATAAGATAAGTTTAACCTAAGCCTCAGTTAAACAAAAAATTTTTCGCTGCTGACCATTTTTTCTTTATTTTGAATCATTAAGGCATTCGTCTATCAGATTAAAATGTTATTTTAGCAAATTTAATTTCGCCAGATTTTTTGCACGAAAAGTCAAAAGATTGTGAGAATGCCCCATATAGACTTATAGGAAGAATGCCGTTACATATAAAATTTATTTAATGTTTTAGAACAATTTAATGGTTTAGAACAATGTTTAGAAGTGTATAAGAATAAGAAAGGTATTCTAAAAAATAAGACAAGTACAAGATTTTGAAAATATTTTTATCTATAAATTTTTTTAAATAAAAATAAAGTTCTTCTTTATGGTGGGTATTTTGCTATCAGATTAGTATAAAAGAAGTAATTATTAATTTTTTTATGTTTTAAAATTTTGCAAATGCTATGCAGAGTATATTTTTTTTATACTTTTGTCTGTTTATAAGGTTAAACAATTATGTTCCAGATACGATAAAATGTCTTATGCATATATCTTTATAAGAATAAAATATTTAGCAGAGCTCCACTTAAAAAAAAATTCTATATGCGTAACTTATTTTTTCAATTGAATATGACGTGTTATTCTTTTTAAAGACATAAAATCAAAAAATCTTCTACAACATTACAAACACTTGAAAATTTATTACTAAAATTTGTTTATTGTATTTTTACGTGATATGGAGAAAATTGGTGGTTTTCCAAAAAATATTATTATTGGATATTTTTCTCTGTGTTAAACCAAAAATAGCTTATTTTCTTATTCAGAAAAAATCATAAAAGTTATTTAAAATCTTCCCCCTAACAAAAAAGTTTAACTTTAAAAATTGCAGTTTCATATGTGTATTTCGTTTCCATATGCATTTTGGATTTATTCCTTGAAATCGTATATTTAGATCCGAAAAGGAAAACTAAAAATATGTTTTCAACTTTGAGAAATACGTTTTATATAATATCTACGGAAAAAATGTATAAAGCTTAAGAAAGATTTTTTCCGACTATTTAAGATTTCTGTTAGTTATAAGCTTTCTTATGGTGATGTTTAAAATTCTCTTTTAAAAGTTTATTTTACTTAAATATTGAAATATAAAATATTTTAACTTTGTTGTAAATTAAATTAAAAAAAAAAACAATATATATATGTGTGTGTCTGCGTTCGTATAAAATTAGATGATCATTATTCATAATGTTTCAAAATTTAAATTTTTTCATCAAGGTTACAATTATTCTATATAAATTTCCGTTTTTCATAATATTCCATATAGTCTACCGGCTTATTAAGTTAAAACCCTAGTCTATTAATATTCATAACATCTAATCCATCTAATTATATTTACTCTAAAGTGCGTAAATCTAAAAATGACTCTAACTCTTTATATTTCTTTAATAAAACCTTTTATTATTTAAATTCCTATTAAAATTCGAGGTTAAAAACCGGTATGTAAAATCCTCCTAAATTCTTTATTTAATTGTTAAAATATTATAACTAATAATTTATCCCGTCTAAAAAACCTACTTATTTATTTTCATTCTTCTATCAAAAAATATCCAGATGTCTTCTAAAATATTTTAATGCTTTAAAACTTACGCAAAATAATTTTTTTTCTTTTTTATCGTCTGACGGGGAAAAAATTATTTTGAGAGGCAGTATTGACGACCGAGACTAAATTTTGTTTATAACTTGTGCGTCTGGTTTCCGAGCTTTAGAATATTCATGAACAATCTTTGGCGTCAGGAAACTGGTTCACCTCAAAAGTAATCCGAGCGTAAGTATAAATAAACTGTCCAATAAGTAGATATGATTGGAGGAGAAATATCAGCTTATTTGATTGTAACTTTGCGCTGATGAAGATTAAGATAATTTTGAATGCGGCAGCCTGATAAGGGGCTAAGTTGTGAAATGAAGTGCCGATAGGCTGAGAGCTGGAGAAAATACGACGAAGTGCAGCGAGAAAATGCAGATACGTGTGCCATGCAGAACAGCGGCCATTACTATGTGTGGCGTGCAGACAGTGTACAGGTATCGACGTACGTAAAAGCTGTAGTGTAAAGAGAATAAATGTGGGATGTCCGAATTCAGATGGAATGTTTTGTAAGAGTTCGAAAGTGGACGTGAAGTTCCTTTTCTCTTCACAACGATTTTCGAATTTTTTCGGGGGGACCCCCGAAAAAGTTGCCAATTGACTAGAAACTGAGATTGGCTAAGTTTCAGCTCATTTGGATAATATTAACCCGTGCCTCATTGAGGTTTAAGTTTGAAAAAAATGTGATGTTTCGCAAAAAAATGCTGTTTTTCCTTCATGAAATGAATACAATTGAACCTAGAAACATAATGCAGGTCTCATTTTATAAAAAAAAGTTTTGCTTTGAAGAACCACACACCATTTGTTTTCTAAAAATGTATAGATTTAAAAATATGCACATATTTCAGGACCAGACTTCACCTGAATCCTAAAAATTGACTTTTTATGAAAAAGCGAAAACAAAATTTGTAACATTCCATTTCATCTGCTTTCCACCTTTTGTTTTTCTTTTTTACGTTTTGTGAAGTCCAATAAAGTGTTTGATTAAAAAAAATTCCAAAGAAAAGGGAAAAAATCGAATTTTAAACTGAAAGAATTTTCTAAAAAAAGGGAGGGCAAAGGAAGTATAGAAATGAGAGCAAATAATGCTCAATTGCATTTTATTTTTAAAGTTGTGTTACAAGAAAGGAGGCATAATAAAGAAAATAAATTATTTTCCCTTACAACTGTCACGTTAACCCTTTCCGGCACAGAAAAATTCTGTTCGTAAAAGGATGAAATGATTGTCTACCCCGGAATTTACAAACGACATTTTTAGAAATTAAAATCACATTACTTTAACCTTTCATTGTAAAAGCAAAATTTTATTAAAATATTCTTCGTGCCGTTTGTAAGTTTGGAATTAAAATTAGGTGGTCCCGGCGTGGGACACTGCGCCGGAAAGGATTGAAGTGGTAATGGTTTAGATAAGGTGGCTTATGTTGACTTTTTTTACCAAAGTATTATCTAAAAATGAAAATGCAACTTGATCCGAGTTAAGATACCAAAGGCGGTTTGTCATTTTAGCAAGTGATTTGTCTGTAACCTATTTATCAAATTTTCTGTAGTGAACAAGTGATTTCATTATTTGCAGGTCTTGAATTGGGGGCTAAAGTGGCAGTGGAAGTATTGAAGCACGCTTTTGCATAAATATTGATTAAAAATAAGAAAAGATCTCTTATACCTTATTTTTCTAAATTTGTTATTGAATGATGATCCCTGAAACAAATGGCCTGTGCCTCCATCCATCTGACATGATTAAAAGTACCAGGTGCTTTGAAAAAACGTCTTTTGTAGGAAGGAGTTCCATAAAAATTAAACAAAGTTGGATAAACTCTTTATAATCATCCCTGAGCTGTTAATTTTTAAGAGTTCCTGTAAGAAAATTTGAAATTTCTTCTGAATCAACTATTTATACCTAGTATTTCATCTTCAGTAACATTTGTATACTTACTCTGGCTTAATTTAGACCACCCACACTGCAAATAGAGGCGTCTTAAATTAAGACACATATGTGACTGAAAAAGAATTTCAGACACTTAAGTGTCTGAATCTGAAAATTCAGTCACAATAGATGTCTTAATTTAAAACACCTAAGTGTCTTACTATGATCATAGTGTACACGAACAGATAAAAGTGTATAAAAAATCTGCAAGTGTCTAATTTTAAGACACTTTGTAACTCCGCTCCGCATTCACCAGGGGGCACTCTCAGTTGCGCATGCGTCTTCCTTTCGAACTCGATGTTCGTTTGTAATTCAAACTGAATGTTTGTTTCCATGTACGCGTACATTTTAATTAATAATTTATTTTGACTTGATTGTTTTTTGCGGAATGTGAAGTTCCGGGATTTAATTTCTATCGACATAGTGGTACTCCGTATTAATATTTATCTATAACATTAATATAGTGTTCTTCATCTCGTCAAATTTGTAAAGAGAACTGTTGTCTGGCGGGCTATGTTTTCAGTATGGAAATTTTCCATTCTTTTAACAGAGCTAGCCGGATGTGCAAGGGAATTTTATTTTTTAAATATCAAAGTCTGCCTAACTAACGGATACTAACGTAGCCTCCAATCCGGACGTCCTCTGGGCGAATGTGCTTTTGGAATAATCAGACCTTTTCCCAGGTAAGTGGGGTCTTAACTATGTATTTAAAACTCTCTGTGAATGTTTTCTCTTTAAATGGAGACCTCACACCAGTCTATAGCTTTATTAGTTCCTGAGTTATCCCAAAATATGTTCAAAGCATTTTGCCTATGGTATTTCCATGTTAAAATTTTATTTTGCTAATATTTAAATTTCTACTCTTCAAATCATCTGCAATCATATTTCTGTATTATTTTCTATCCAATGTTATCTTTAAAATAAATTTTGGTGTGTCTGTATGGTGTATATTAGCGGTTACTGAATTTATTAATTTTAAACCTTCCTAAGCCTTTTCTTATGTAGCCATTACTTTAAAAATCGCAGTGACATTGCCTGTTGATTGGCTCATACTTCTTAATTACCATCAAGACTACCTTAATAGTATTTTTTTTGGTGTAATTATTACTCTGAAGTACCCTTTTTAATTATTTATTTGTGTATACAACATTTTTATAAGCATTTAATGCGGCAGCATTTGTAATGTCTACATCGATTTTTACATTTCTGATAGATTTATTATGTGTTATGTACTGGAATTCAAAAGCATTTATAGTAAACATTCCTATTAATAGCTGCTTTTATTTATTATTTATGCTTTTCTTGTCTAATGAAGTTTTCTTCTGCCTCATAGTGTGTACATCATAAAATTTAAAAAAAGAATATAGTTCGAACATCCTTCCATTCATTGATTCCCCCCCCCCCCATACATTTAATACAGCGAATTACTTGTGTTCATTTATTTATTTTAAAATGTTTTGACTGATAAAACTCATTAAATCCGGTCATTCTAATTAAAGGATTTCCCTTTGCTATAATTTTAGTGTTTCCGAGTATTTTAGAAATATCCCATTTGCCATACTGAAAATAGTCAACATTTAATCTTTTTTTTAATTTTCAACATCAATGATTCAAAAGTCAAAACCACAGCTTCACGATTTGATTGTTTGAACGGAAATTGACGTCACTTATGTAGACGTTGAAGCAGAAAAAAAATTGTTGATGTCAACAAATCTTACTTAACGATTTAGAAAAAGGATCTCGCCTTATCTCTACTCATTTTGTTAAATTTTAATGATTATTTTTAGATTCTTAAATTCATGTAACCATGTACCGTTACCGTAATTGTAAGAATGCGGTAAAAATATACAGATATATTTTATTTGAAATAATTATATAATATTGATTTTTTGATTATTTTTAGTAAAAAAGTAATTTGAAATTAAAAATGAATACAAAGTAAAGAGGTAGAATTTTTAAAATATTTATTTGCATATAGCTAGATTTTGCACTTAAAACTGACACGTACATTTATCGAATCATAATACAGGGTTGGACTTTTTCCAGAAGGAGGGCCTGATTAAAGCATGGGCAGACCCCCCCCCCCCCCTACGATTTTACGTGCTCCAAATTCGATATGGATTTTTTTAAAGCTTATATTTTAAATGTGTTTCAACTTTGTATTGATTATAATCAGCATTTTGAACTTTAAAAGTAGAATTAGATTAAAAACTAAATAAAAAAATAAATACAGTAAAAACTCTCAATCGCGGCCACCTCGCGAATTGCACGCGTTTTGGAACGTTGAATTTGCCTTTGAACAGCTTTCTAAATTATGCTGGCGGCATGGTAAATACAGAAGACTTTTCCTTTAACAATTGCTATAGAAAAATGCAGGTTAACTCAGAGGCGACCTGTGTTTACTGCAGTTGTATCAAAAAAATTTGCCCGGATTTTACTAACTTCCTCCCACTCTTCAACTGCTGAAAATACAGCTTTCGCTTGAATTATTCCGATACTATTTTCAAGTTGAGGAACTCGTAGTAACTGTTCTTCATCCCCACAACTAATTAAAACTTTTATCCACTCTACATTTTCTTTATTCAAAAAATGGTGAAGCAGTTTTCCACCCCAGTGAACAACAGTTCTCTCGGGAATTTTAAAATCTGTATTGATGAGCTCAGTTTTTTGTTTACGAAACAGTTATTTGCAGAGTCGATGTCTGTGGTTAGCTAGTGGATGCATTCTAAGTCTAGCAGCTTCTCTGGCGTTCAGTTCATTTTGCGAATATTATAAAATAAAATACATAAAACATGACAATTACTTAGCTGCTTACTGTCGATGATTTGATGAGACATGTGGCCAATTTAAAAAATCTTGCATTTCTGCCATCATATCAAGAGGGGGAAGTGGTTTTACGGAATGTTTCGTCAATTCTAAAAATAGATAACCATAACAGATAACAAAACCAGCCTTGAAATAAAAAGAGAAATTCAGAGGTTCAACTGCAACACAAATCGAGAAGCTCTTTCTTACTAGACACAGAACTAGATAACTAATAATCAATTATAATTCGTGAAATATTTTTAAAGTTACAAAAATTGTTCACTTATTTTTGCCTATTAATAAAAATGATACAAAAAAATTATCAAAAGTAATAAAATTTTTAATTTGTCATTTTTTACCTATGTTTCAAAAATGCAGAGTTTGAGGGTATGGTTCACTAGATGTCCTGAAAAATACTAAATGTTCATTAAATATAAGTTTTCATGAGAGTAAAAGTTCAAGGCAACAACAGTTTCTATGAAATAAAACAAGAATCAGGTTTCTAAGACAAATATTTTTCACGTAAGGAAAGAAAAACGACAATTTTTTGCCAAAAATTGCAAATTTTCAAGAATTCAACCTTGATGAGGCACGGGTTAATATTATTTATTTGAGCTGAAACTTTGCCAATCTCATTTTCTAACTAATTGGCAACTTTTAGGAGGGTCCCCCCGAAGAAAACGTTTAAAAAAAATTTCCCCATGTTGCTTGTGACCACCCTACTGTCCATATATATATTTATAGATACAAATATATAATACACATATATATGCATATATATATTATAAAGAAAAACAATTTCCTTGAGTAACACTGATGTCACATTGGCAGTGTCATTGACCCGAACAATCAATTTCGTTTTTATGCGAATTTTCTAACTTATAAGAAACGCACAGCGGAGAATAGAAAAAAAATGTACTTTCAAATGTAAGTTTATTCAAAACTGTATCTGAATTTACGTTTTCAAAATAGTTTTTCAAGTATGAAATATTTTTAAAGCTATCTCAAAACTAAACGTGCAACCTGATTGCGGAAGATTAATCGGTTAGAACAGCGAATTGTATAACTAATTCAGCAGTTGTTAGTTTCTGTGCAATATTCCATAATTTAAATGCTAAATGAAACTAAAACATCATAAATAAATATATAAATCACAAATTTATCAGACATGCAATCAACTACGAGCTTAAACAATTAAGATTGAAAAAGTTGCTATAAATATAAAAATCTTTCGAGATTAACCACTGGCACACGTCTGATATCAAAGTACCAAAACTGGATTTTGGTGTAGTTGGCGGGCAATCTAAGGTAAATATACTAAATGTAAAACGTACTTTTCAGTTTCCATTTCAAAATGATTTTTATTTAAGCACTATATACACCTGTCAGTATATCAGTCATCTTGAGTCTGGTAACCCAGATTGGATCGCCTAGTTTACATGCAAATATATTTACGTAATAATACAGGTAATATAAACAAAAAAATGAGAAAAATAAAACAACTGGTGGCTTTTCACAAAAAAAATGGGAAAAACGTTGTTTTGGATAGAAATGAAAAACCAATGAGTTGCCAAAAAATAAAATTTCTTTACCGTGTTTTGAGGAGGCAAAAGGGACAATTCTAACTCATGTGGGGAGAATTTACCTTTTTAACACTTTCCAACAAAATTGAAAAGTGTTTATGCATTCGGTTTGTCTGTCCGTCTGTCCGTCTGTACCTGCTCTAACTCCCGTAAATATACTCAGATCGTTCTGAAATTTTTGGATGTTAGTAATCTCTACCATAGCACGAACCCTATTGCAAATGAAGTTTGTAGCATGTTTAATTCATTTACAGGGACAGTCAAAAGTTTTCCGTTACTTTACGGCGTATGGGAAAAAATCGTTTAAAATGATTTTAAATGATGTTACATGCTTTCAAACATAATAAAATTGATATTAATTTACCAAGTGCACTAAAACATGCATTCCGTAGAATATGCGGTGCAAAGAATAAATACTATTCATTTACAGGGCCACACAAATGAATTCCGTTACATAATGATATACGGGTGGAGGGAATTTTTTCCGGCATATTTAAATTATGTCAAATTATTTCATGTATAATAAAATTGATATACGTCAGTGAGGTTTACTATAACTTATTTCATGTGTAATACGAAGTGCATAGCATCTACAGGGACACACAAAAGATTTCAGATACTATATTGTATCCGAAGTACTGTACGGTAGCGATGATTGCTGGAAATGCATTTTTAATTATGTTATGCGCTTTTATGTTTCACTATATTTATGCATTGTATATGGTGTGTATAAATGCTTTAATTCATAAACAGGGCTACACAAAAGAATTCGTAATGGTTATTGGGTATGATTGTAAATTGCTTAAAGGTGGTTTTTAAATGAGTTATACACTTTTACGCTGAACTGCATTTTTTTTACTAAGTTATGTTTGTATAACATAAATAAAATGATATACAGGGTCACGCAAAGAATCGGATACATGGCCGTCTATAAATTATAATTTCTGGAAATGTGATTCCAGTAGTTTTAAGAGTTTTACATTGAATTAAACTTTGGCTAAATCCTGGCGGGTAACAACGGTACTAGGTTAACTACAGGGTTGTACAAAAGTATATAAGTATGTTTCCATCTATTAGTATAAATTTCTGAAAGAGAAATTTCAACCTGTTGTTCGTTTTCTAGCTAAATTAAATTTCCCCATTATATAGCAAATATATCAACCTACAGATCAAATACAGAGCTGTTCAAAATAATTTGAATACCTATTTGCTATGGATGGTAACTGCTGAAATCAGTTTTTCAAATGTTTTATGCGTTTTCTGAAATGGTTACTTAGTTCAGAGATATAGCTTATTTCCCTAAATAACGAAGTTTTGTTAAAGAATTCAGGAAGTGTTGGAAAGTGTTTCATAATCTATGCTTAACGTATGATTTTTCTTACTTGTTTTCTATATATCAAGTGAGATTTAGTTTATTCGGAATTTTTTAATTATGAATTGAATACCACGGTTCGCAAGTCGATACGATCGTTTGTTACAAAATTATGGTAATTTGTATGAATACAAAGTCGAAAATTATACTTTATTGCAGGTAAAATAGGTTTTTACACCAAAAACTGATCGTCATTCACAAAAATTTGATAATTTCGCTTCGTTGCTAGAAATAAGGATCCGAAGAGCACACCCAAAATAAACTTGTTCTACTATCTTTAGATGTAATAAAACTATGTTCTCTCTAAAAGTTTAATTTTCGACTTTGTATTCGTAAAACTTGTTGTAACCTGGTAACCAATAATCATGTCTACTTGCGGATGATGTCATTCGATTCAAAAATTAATGATGCATAATAAACCAATATAAATAATAATGTTAAATTAAAAAAATATGAGTCATCTGCGATTAATTAAAATGCCCCCTTCCCCCCCCCCCCCCCAAAAAAAAACACGGTAAAATAACTTTATTTTTCGGAGGAATTCTTCATTTCTAGTGCCAAAACTAAGTTCTTCCCAAATTTTCGTGAATGGCCATCCGTTGTTGTAGTAAAAACCAATGTTACCTGCACTAAAGTTTTCACCTTTGTATTAATAAAACCTAACGTAACTTTTTATGAAATGATCATATCGAGTTTTCAGATGGGTTATTAGATTCAAGATTAAAAATTCCTTCCGGCCAATGCCGGGTATATTATTAAAACACACGAAGTTCAAATTAGTAGAACTCCATTATATAAGATACGATGCTATTTTTTTGTCAATACTGAATATTAATGAAAATTTCACGACATTAGTTTTTATTTATCCAAGCTGGTTTTATTTAAAGTGATTTATATTTGATCGCCAAATTCGGCGATATCTTGAAGTGCCCGCCATTTTAAAATAATATGATGGGTGAAGCTAACCAATGAACTTGGTCGAGACCTTAGTAATTTCTGTTCACAAGCTTACTCACATCGAAATCGGTTGGTATATCCGAGTGCTGTCGCAGGCAACTATCAGATTTTTCAAAATGTCACGCACATTAAAAATTCAAACTGCTATATCTCAGTCGTGGTTTAAGATAAAGAAAAAACAAAAAATGTTCCGGAATCCTTATATCAAGGCCGAACACTTATGAAAGGAACATTTTTCAATTTCTAATGTTTTAGTACCTCATTTTATAATATATATATATATGTATATATATATTTACTTTTAAATGGCCTTTATTTTGAAACAAGATGTCAGATGAAGCTGGCCAACGAACTTGATCCAGGCATTGCTATATACTATGCACATACCTTATCACATACAAATCGATTAATAAATACGCGTTTTATTGCGTGACAAAAACAGATCGTTTCAAAATATCAGCCACACTAGAAATTCAAAGTGCTATAACCCAGTCATTTTTTATTAGGTTCCAATGGACTGATCGCCATGTGCGCATTCACGTATCAAGGTGGCATACAAAGGAAAATGAACCTGTTAAGTGATCAAAGCCAACTCAAAGGGTCACAAATTAAAGACCACAAGAAGTCAACCCATCAGCGGCAAGTTCGCAAAGTGACAAAACCTGAAATTTAGACATCCACCATTAATAGAGTCATAAAGAAAAACAACCTATGATAGAGACAAGCATCTCACGGTATGTGAGAAGCATATATCTAATCAAGGAAAAAGAAAAGTCCCACAAGAATATGTCAAAATATTAAAAAGACAATCACCACGACAGTGACCAAATACCAAGACAAGGAAACCTCCTCAGAAGAACAAATCCACTGGGTGAGATAAGTATATTATACTAGACAAATATAATGAATTATTAAATTAAATGTTAATTTAGGTCAAACCCAACCCCCCCCCCCCCCCCAATAGTTTATGTCTAAGTTACAACCTCAAGCAGCTAGCTCAATTAGAAATTAGTATATTAATCTCACAAGGTCAGCTCGTTAATCTCCTATCAATTCCCTCCTAGGCATGTAATAGTATGCCAATTCATAGTTAACTTGCCATAATATAATATAAAAATAATAATAATAATTAATAAATAAAATCCTGATTCTAAT
This sequence comes from Maratus speciosus, assembly GCA_963932465.1. Classification (NCBI taxonomy): domain Eukaryota; kingdom Metazoa; phylum Arthropoda; class Arachnida; order Araneae; family Salticidae; genus Maratus; species Maratus speciosus. Next base: position 179,000,970 of record OZ010792.1, read on the forward strand.
ATTAGAAATGATTAAAATATAAATTCATTTTAAATAGCCAGGCATTATTTAAGTAATCTAAAGTAAATTACGCTAATTAGTTTAATGTCACCTACTGCTATAGGATAATATTAAAACAATATATATAATAAATGATAGTTAAGTAAATAGCTATAAGTAAGTTTTAAGTGTAATAACATGTACACACTAACCTCTTTCCCTTTAATGTTTTTAGGTAGATTTCGTATGAAATACTACCTATTGATATCGTTCCTATGTTGTAATTTCTTAAAAAGTTTTGCAGATCTACACCGATCATGACTCCTAGAACCCAAAACCACCCTCAGTAAAAAACTTTATATATATATATATATATATATATATATATCACTTTCTTCTGGACACGATAACTTTCGTAATTCTGCACCAATCTTTTCCAAACTGATACATAAAATCAAAGGGCATAAAATCTCGGTCAAGTTCGTTAATGGGCAAAATCGGACCAAGGGGATGGAAATAGGGAGGGGTGTTGTGAAAACCGAAAACCCCCCATAACTTCTTAATTTTTGTACATATCAAATCAGTTTAAAGACTTTATTACTTCTAAAAATAGGGCCAAAATTTTATGTATCACAGATTTTTGATAAAGTTAAAAATGGGCTTAAGGGGGCGCAAAAAATAGGGTTTTTGGGAGAAAAAAATTCATAACTTCGTCAATTCTCAAGATATCAATTCCAATTAATTTTATTATAAATCTCCTTAATATTATCTACAACTTTCATATTCACAAGTTTTTGATAGGACAAATTCGTACCGCAAAAAAAAATTAAAAACGAAAACAAAAACAAAAAGGGGGTTTGAAGAAGTAAAAAATCCATAACTCCGTCAATTCAAAAGATATAAAATCCCCATGAATTTATCATATATCTTCTTAATATTGTCTACAACATCTATATAGACAAGTTTTGGATAGGACCAATTCTTTTAGCAAAAACAAATTAAAAATACATAGCTGTTGAACAAAAAAATCATCTAAGTAAGGGTGTATTCAAATCTAAACTGCGTATTTTCTGACTCGTTTTACAATTCATTTTTGCTCTCAAAGGCTTCCAATTGGTACGTTTTCTTACTCAGAAACTATATAATGTACGGTAATGGTCGAATTTTTGATAGAGGCAGAATATACTTTAAAAAAATGCTGTTAAAGTGGGCATTTTGAACCGAATTTCCCGAAGCGGATTGTGTTGGAAAAATCATTGCATTAAGGATGCACTCAAATCCAAACTGCTTATTTTCTGACTCATTTTTAAATTCATTTTTGCTCTCAAACGCATTTAATTGGTATATTCGCTTATTCAGAAACTATATAATGTACCGCAATGATCGATTTTTTGATAGAGGCAGAATATATTTCAAAAAATTATGTCAAAGTGGGCATTTTGAACGGAATTTCCCGAAGCAATTGTGTTATCACTTTCTTCTGGACACGATAACTTCCGCAATTCTGCACAAATCTCTTCCAAACTGATACATAAAATCAAGGGATATAAAATCTCGGTCAAGTTCGTTAATGGGCAAAAGCGGACAAAGGGGATGGAAATAGGGAGGGGTTTTGTGAAAACCGAAAAAACCCCATAACTTCTTAATTTTTGTACATATCAAATCAGTTTAAAGTTTTTATTACTTCTAAAAATAGGACCAAAAATTTATGTATCACAGATTTTTGATAAAATTAAAAATGGACTCAAGGGGCGCAAAAAATAGGGTTTTTGTTGAGAAAAAAATTCCTAACTTCGTCAGTTCTCAATATATCAAATCCAATTAATTTTATTATACATCTCCTTAATAATATCTACAACTTTTATATTCACAAGTTTTTGATAGGACCAATTCGTACTGCAAGAAAAAAAAAAACGAAAACAAAAAAGGGGAGTTGAAGAAGAAAATTTTTCATAATTCCGTCAATTCACAAGATATATCGCCTTAACATGATTCTCATAAAACCAGCTATTTTATAAAAAGGAAATAAAAACTCGTCAAAAGCAGACAGATAAAACTGTTAAAGTGGATTTATATCTAATCATGATTTAGTTATACTTAACTTCGAAATCTACCTCTGCCTGTAGGCCGGGCCGGCAGGGATTTTCTTTCTTTTTGACTACCGCCTCGTTATTATTCGTAGTTGCACATAGGCTATAGCCTGCACAAGCTACCGCACCCTCTCCGGTGGGAAGTCTATGGAATCAGTTTCTACGCGGTAGGGTACGGTAGATAGGCGGAGTCTCATCCCCCTTCATCGTTATGTTTGCCTAGCATTTCGGCCCAAAATTAACTTTCGGTGCAACTTGTCTATCTGCGGCGATCCATTTTTTTTTCTTTTTGCTTCCCCACCCCCCTCCAAAATCCATTTTCTTACGACAAGTCTACACCAACAATTCGGCTTCTAAACCCCAGGTCATTCAGTAGTAGTTAGGGCAGCGGTGGCCCAGTTGGCAGAGCATCGAATCCGCAGCTAAGGCCGCGGGATCGAGGCCTACTGCTGTCTATAATCCGCCATGTACGCTAATGGCGCCTGGTGCATGTAAAATCCGTCGTGGGTGCAAAATCCTCCAAGTTACCTGTGAATTATACCTCTGGAGGTGCCTTGCCAGGTGAAGGTCTCGTAATCTGATCAAGGTTCTAAATTACGAGACCAACATAAGTAGCAATGTGCAGGTACCAAACATCAGGATATAAAGTTAAGTAACCGGCAAAACAAAGTATACACAAACGAGCAGTAGGCACTGCAGTTAGGATGACGATCAAGGCAATGATGTCAGGTTTATTGCCGCTTCGCGCCGATTAGTCGGTCTTTCGCCCTGATGCCAGGTACTAAACCCGTTAAGCTGGGGCAACCCGGCAGGTAGGGGCCTGGTCATCGGTTAGAAAGAAAGAAAGATATATACAAAACAAAAAACGCTCCAAAATCTTTGTGTCAAGGTCAAACACATAAAAAATAACTTTTTCAACTTCTAATATTTTTGCGCATAATTTTAAATTAAAAAAAATTAAATGGCCGCCAATTTCAAAAAGAAGATGGCGGATGAAGTTGGCCAACGAATTCGGTCGAGACATTGGTATGTACTATGTACACATCAAGTTACATCCAAATCGGTTCATAAATACGAAAGTTACAGCATAAGAAAGAGCAGATAAATGTAGAGTAATTTCGGTTTCTGGGGCTCATGATCGATGAAAATATACCAAAATATTTCGGAATCGCTTTCCTCCGAATTGCTGCAATAAGTAGCTTTTGTAAGGAAAAAATAAATCATAAAAATAAATCATAAGCAATACTCTACTTGACAAACTTAATTTTTTTATCTACCACCTCATTGAGTTAGAATGCTCCCCCCCCCCCCCCCTCTGAAAAAAACATGAAAAAACAAATTTATTTTTATCGACTCATCGATTAAGTCATCTTATCTTTATTTCCAGTGCCAAAATTAAGTTATTTCCAAATTTTGGCGAATGGCCAGCAGTTGTCTCTAAAAATTCCTATTTTGCCTGTACCATAATATCAAGGAATAAAATATATATAAATAGTGACAAGAAAAAAAATTATTTTATTTCCAATTTATATTAAGACTTTTAAATTTTTTTTTTCTATTATGTATTTTATGTTTAGCGTTGTGAATTGTGAAATAATTACTGTGTCATGATATAAATATTATGTATAATATTAATGTTAAAATTAATATGAAAGTTTCAGGCGCCACTTTTACAGTCTTATCGAATCTAGTACTTTTCCCTAATGATGTAAACTTTTCTTTTGTAGAAAAGCAAATTCAAGATAACTTTAAAAGTAGCTGTTATTACTAGTTTCCGAATTTCGAAATTTATTTTCTTCAGAAATGCTTAGACTAGAAACGTTTTTCCAAAGAAATGCCTGAAAAATGCACCCTTTGTTCAAAATAAATGGATTTGGACTCGTTTCAAATTGAAAATATTTTTAAAGCTTGATTGGCATATTTGAAAATCTTTCTCTGAAGAACTTTACGGACAATTTACTTTATCTTTTAAGTCAGAGACATATTTGAATAATGCCACTTTTATCCGTTGTTGACAAATTCGACTCTCATAAAGAAAACAATAATGAATGCATTAATTTATTAACATTTATGCCATTATTTTTTAACATTTTATAAAAAAGTCATCAAAATTTTTTAGTTTCATTATTATTATTATTTCACTTCTTTTATTTTATTTTATATTGTATTATGATAATATTAACAAGTTTTTATAGAATTTTTCGCTGGAATGAAACATTGTTTTAAATAGCGCTGATTTTAAAATTATACATTTTGCTATACAATTACTAGCAAAACGATTGGTACTTTTCCAATACAGAGCCAGTAGCGTTTTTTTTTTTAAAAAGCTTGCAGCAATTCGGCCTTCTGAAAGTGAGTAGCCAAATGATATAAACAAATATTGAAATAAACACGTATTTTTATGCTTGTTTAAACACTATAATGTACAAACATTTTATTCATGTATATTGTTATTATTGTTTTTATATACAATTTACTTTTGTTATTTTATAAAAATAGATAAAACTTTCTAATATTAAATAAAATGTATAACTATTGTAACAATTGCTTGTGCATATGAAACTTAGCTTTTGAGTAAAATGAATTATCTACTTTTGTACGGTATTGACACAAGTTTGGTGTAAGATGCTTTTTACGGATATGTACCTCATTGTCAAATAGGTTAACAGTGTCAGATTCTTAACAGGGACATAAGCAAAAATTTATATAATCGAAAAAATTACTAGAATCTATTCTAACTAGTTGAAGTACATCACAAAGTATCATAAAAAGCGATTTCTGACTGTTTTGACCAAAAAATAAAAATTCACTTTTTTCAAAAACTAGACGTGATAGAAGAAAACAGATATTAGATTTGAAATCAGCGCAAAAAACCTGTTTAGAAACATATTAGCATATTCGTGTGTTAGGAATATTTGTACGTGAAGAAACATTATTAGAAAACATTAAAAAGTATGTAAATTAGGCACAATATTTCATGGTCACATGTCAGTATAATATCAAAATTAACGTTTTTGTAAAATAAAATTGATAGTAATCATAACATAAAACAAAAAAGCCAGTCTTATAATTATTTATGCCTTAAAGTTTCATATAACTATACAAAAATTACTGAAGTTGCATAAATCGAAATATGCAAATATCTGAAAAACAAGACCTGCTCGAGTAAATCTAAAACTAAATTCGGAATCAGCACAAACAACAACTAATTTCGGTTTTGTGATAGAGCAAAAGTTCAAATTTGCTGACCAGTGTAAACTCATCACGCCGTGGCAAGAATTATCAAGAAATTCAAAAGGAAAGTTTCTCTTGCTGACGCAAGCAAATCTGGAAGACCTAAGACACTGAAATAGATGAAGATAGGCCAACACAGGTGCTGGCAACGATACATCTTAACACAATTATCGTTTCATCAGGTTAAAAAAATATATTTTTAGTGCATAAAATATAACTATATTTATATTGAATTTATTTAGAATTATTATTATTATTATTATTATTATTATTTATATGTGTTTGAATCTGTATAATAAAAAAATATGTGACTCCATATATATATTCATGTAAGCAAGATATAGTGTTTACGAAGAAGGTACAGACAGATGAAGTTATCTCAAAAGGGGATATTTTACCCAGCGCCAGAATGTCTATAGTTTAACAATACGTTTGACACTACAGTCAAAATGATATTTACAACAGTCTCATGGATATTTTATGAGGAGTTATAAAATTGGCTACCCATGGTATGGGGGTAGGGATTTCTTCCTCTCCGTGCGCCCCTGGCCAAGGGCGGGGTGAGTCCCATCCCATATGGTCCAAGTACGAATCAGGCTGTACTTGGGGGTTGCTGCTGTCCACGGATTGAACGAGAGGTTTCAGTTCCGGCCCCTCATTGTGACAACTGTGTCACTTACGTAAGAGAGAAATAGATATTGTATCATTATTCCTTCAGTTTTCATGGAGTGAACTTCTGCTTCTAGAGTTCGTAATGTAAGCATCTTTGCTTCTTGAGCTCTCATGTAATAATGACTTCTCCTAGAGCTCTCGCGAGTATCACTACTTCTTCTTAAGCTCTCGAGATGGTGAGCTCTCCTAGTACTATAAAATGTTTATGTCTCTCTCTAAGTCTTTACGGACTGAAGTATGAATTGGAGCGCTGCTTACAGACAGCTCATATTATGCTCCCATATAGTTATCGTAATCTGGTTTTCACCGGATTTCATTTACCCGTGTTAGGGTACTTAATTCAACGACAATCTTAGAGACTTGTTACTGCCTAAAGGATTTAAGTGCTCGTACATCCTGACGTATTCATCTGTGTATGTTCTAGAGTCATGTCAGCGATTTTTGATGAAAGAGGTATGAGTTATTATTATACATGTTCCCATATTTTTATTGTGAATTTTATGATGAGGATATATATTGTATCAATTGGTACTCAAGAATTTAAGTATTTAAATACTGAATAAGTTTAAATTAAAAGAAAATTAATATGATGGGTTTTGTTTTATTATCTAAATCATGTGTGTCGTATGACACAATATTCTTAACTTGTAAATATTTTTGTGTAAATAAAAATACTGTTAATTGTTAAGCTTTGGTGTATATCTTTCATACACCATGAGTCTGTTAATTCAATTAAATATTAGCTTTTGTTTCAGGTTTAATTCGAAACTTAATGTTCATTAGATGCGTGATTTTTATAAATGTAATTGGGTTAATTACTGGGTCTAAACGCTACTTATTTCACGAAAAAATACACAACGCAATTGGGGATGTTTTGGAGATATGTTTTCTCCCCTTCCTTTGGATAATTATGTATCAATTATCACATAAGTAAGCCAGGACCGTTTTAAACGATCACAGATTTTTAGTTTGATTTTTTTTTTCAATGAACACTATGGATTTCTTCAGGTTGAGTAATTAAGGGGTGATAGCCTTATTACTTCGGGGTTTTCGGAATTGGGTATTTGTTGAGTCTCCCCATCTCTTCTTATGTTTGTATTATTAGTTTCATTTTTGTACCTGTATGTGTTAAGGAATACTAATTATTTTCCCCAATTAATAATCCCAATTACCCCCCTGCACCAAATCTTTATGTTGGGGTTCTTAAAGCTGGTTACCGTTATATGGACCTAGTTCTCTCCAACAGCAGGCGCTAATGGCGACGGCTTTGAGTCCGACAGAAGGAACCCAAGTATCTCTGCACAAATGGCAATCAGCTAGAGCAGTGTCATGCACATTTTCCGGGATAACAAGTCACAGCCATACAAGCCATGATACCATTTGTGCGAATAAGATAGAACTTATAACAAAAAACAACGTTTATAACACCAAACACATTATTTCTTTTTGCAAACTATTTTCAGTAGCCATAGCGTACCATCATCAGTGCGAAATATGATTGCTCAGAAAAGAAAATTGCTGAAATATATGTAGGAGAAACGGATTCAATGATAAAGTTTATTAGCCAAAAAAATTACAGGAAACAGCCAATGAAAGAGAAGTGGATTCAAAGATAAAGTTTATTAGCCAATAGAATTACGATAAGAAATTTTAGGAAACGGGCCATGTGAGCAGATTCAAGGACCAAGTTTATTGACCAATAGAATTTCCATTTATTGACCAATAGTTTAGAAAACAACCAATAAGATATATAATAAATGTAATGTGACAACATGCAAATGAAATTTATGAACAAGAGGTTTTTATATAATTTTTCCAGCATCATTGAATCCGCTTCTCCTACATGTATTTCAGCAATTTTCTTTTCTGAACACAAAACATTTTGCACTGTACCCTATGGCTACTGAAACTAGTTTGCAACAAGAAATAAACTGTTTTGGTGCTTTTAACTTTGTTTTTATTAATATTGTACTACGCCAAGTAATTTCTTATCGTAACATAAATATTGTCTCTGCTTTCACCATTTGAATGCAGACTTATGACTAGAATGTATTATTTAATTAAAAGAAACAGAAATAAAGTATCATACATATTTCTGTTGTAAGGTACTAGGGGGCTCTGCCTCCTACGAGCTACGCTCACCAACCCCCGTTCAGGCGCACCAAAATCCAAAAAGCACGCTAATTTGATCGGCTTTAAAAATATTGAATTAAAATTAAAATAAATAAATAAATAAATAATAAAAATCAGTAGCGATCTGTCTGTAAACGGGTTTTTATTCGTTTTCCTTGGATTGGGGATTTTTAAGACCAAATCTGTTGCAGTTAAGACATACAGTGGCTGTTTTCGTATTTAATTAAAAAATTAGTTAAACATTTGAAAATAAGCGAATGTAAAATGAATTAAGTAAACTGTGTCATTGTTTTCCGGTATTTTTTAACAGCGCTATAAGATAGTTCTTTTAAATAATTCATTTTAAATGCGTCGTTTTAAAGCTGACGTATTTTACACCAAAGTTTTGTTTCTCTTATTAATATTCAGGTGAAAATACTTTTGTTGTTAGAAGTAAATATTATTTGCACTGTCTTCGAATTCACGATAATAGATGAAAAGATTATCTCGAAATATCTCGCGCAAATATATTTTTTAATTTAAATTGTTTTGCCATATTTTTTGGCCATTTGGCCATTCCTCCATTTACAAGTTTTAACGCATAATAATTTTTTTATTTTAACATTTTATTTCTCTTTTAAAATTCAAGTGTAAATATGGTTGTTATGACGTAATTTTCCTGCTTTTAACATGTAATCATTTAATTCTAATTTTAAAGTTTTTTTCTGTTTATAATAGTCACGTGTAAATAAATTTTTAATTTGAAGTAAACATTATTGTTTCCGCTGTCTATACAATTGGCAACAGTTTAAATGAATAACATCTTCTAAAATATCTAAAAAATATTTCTCGAAATGCTGAAAATTTGAATTTAAAATAGAAATAAAATATCAAAAAATGAGTCAAATAAAAAAAATAAATGTAATCTGTACACCGGGAACTTATAACGTATAAAATGATGTAAAAATGATTAAATTCTCATGTATAGTTTTTGCTTCAATAAAACTTTTTTAATGGAACTATTTTGTCTAAATTTATCATTAAATATCTCTTAAAATAATTTTTCGATTTGAAAGCTGTCTGAATCAGCGTGTTTATCAAACATTTCTCTATAGTACCACAGATTTTCATATTTTTGTATGTAACGGTTTATTCAATATTAACGAAGAAAGGCCATGCTTAAGCATTCAAATTGGATTCCGATCTACCGGGAATATCTACGCAGATTTTCATTGTTCCATTTCCAAATCAAAATTTTTTTATATATATAGAAGGATTTTTATTCCTTTTACTCGTCATGGCACACGTTTAAAAAAATTCTACATTAAAATTTAGATGGAAGAAAACGAATATTATAATTTTTATAGTTCTAGAGTTTTCCTTACGAGCTACGCTACCCAATCTCCGGTCAGAGGGACTAAATGGCCAAAATCCACAATTTAGTCAAAATTAATATATACATATATATATACACACATATATATAGATACATATATATTGTATGTATGACTCAAAGAAGTAGTTGAATATATTCTATACATTCCAGTGTTTATGAGAAATCAATTAATCAGACAAAAATACATTTACCGTCAGTAATCGTGTACAGTTTATGGAATTTTGCACAAGTTTGAAGTTTTCCCAAAATGTTTAGTTGGAGATAACAGTCAGTTTCTGTTGTTCTACGTTACCAGGTTTATTTATAAAATCTTGATTTTCTCCATTTTGTTATAGAAATTACGAAACTCTAACTTCAGATTTGCACTTACATAAAATATCAAACTACATATAAACGCATACATTTTGCAATATTTTAAATTACTAGGGGGCTCTGCCCCCTACGAGTTACGCTCGTCAACCCCCGTTCAGACACCGCAGACTCTAACAGCACGCTAATTTGATCGGCTTTAAAAAGATTTTGGAAGATTGAATTATAATTTGCATCTGACAATTATAATCTGACGTAATTTTCACCAAACTTTTCTTTCTCTTTTTAATATTCACGTAAAAATACTTTTGTTAGAAATGTAATATTATGATAATCTTAAAATATCAAATAAATGTCTCGCGCAATTTTTTAATTTAAACTGTTTTGCAATATTCTTTTTTGTTCATTTTACGTAATAAGTGTAATGTGACGTAAATGTGACGTAAATTCTCCTATTTAAGACTTCTAACGCATGTTAATGAATTTATTATTTTACAATTTTCTTTCTCTTTTAAAATCACGTGTAAGTATAGTTTTTATGATGTAATTTTCAATGAGTTCCTGCTTTTTACATTTTCTGTTTATAATAGTCACGTGTTAAGTAAATTTTTAATTTGAAACAAACGTTATGGTTTGCGCTGTTTATACAGTTGGCAACCGTTTAAATTAATACAATTTTCTACATTTTGCAAAACATATCTTTCGAAATGCTGAAAATTTGAATTTAAAATAGAAATAAAACCTCAAACAATCAGTCAAATTAAAATACTAAATGCAGTCTGCACACAGGGATATTCTGACGCATAATATTATCTAAAAATGATTAAATTCCTATGTACAGTTTTTGCTCCTATAAAACTTTTTTAATGGAACGATTTTGTCCAACTTTGTCATTAAATCTCTCTTAAAATAATTGTTCGATTTGAAAACTGTCTGCATCAACGTGTTTATCAAACATTTCTCTATAATACTACTGATCTTCATACTTTTGTATGCAACAGTTTTTTTTTTAAATATTAACGAAGAAAGTCCATGATTAAGCATTCAAATTGGATGCCGATCTGCCGGGAATATATACGCAGATTTTCATTGGTCCTTTTCCAAATCAAAACTTTTTTTTTACATACACTAGGGGGCCCGGCCCCCTACGAGCTACACTTGCCAACACCCGTTCAGTCACCGCAGTTTCTAAAAGCACGCTAATTTGATCGGCTATAAAAAGATTTTGAAAGAATTGATTTATAATTTAAAAAACAGTGGCTATCTCCCTATAAACGGGTTTCTATTCATTTCTCTTTGATTGGGGAATTTTAAGGAAAAATCAGCTGCTGTTAAAAGTTACAATGTCTATTTTCCACTTTGCTTACATTAAATCAGTTAAACATTTCAAAAATCACTCATATAAAATTAATTAAATAAACAGTCTTTGTTTCATGGTATTTTTTAACAAAGCGAAAAGAAAGTTCTTTTAAATAAGACATTTTAAGCGGGCGCTCATGTCAAGCACACAAGTCGTATGTTTGTTGGTCGATAAATAAATAAATAAATAAAATACATTTTAAATGTATTGTTTTTATTCTCACGTAATTTGCACCAAACTTTTTTTTCTCTTTTTAATATTCACGTGAAAATACTGTTGTTAGAAATGAAATATTATTTGCGCTGTCCCAACAAAAATATTTGAAAAGATCATCTCGAAATATCAAATAAATGTCTTGCGCAGTTTTTAAATTTAAACTGTTTTGCAATATTATTTTTTGTTCATTTTACGTAATAAGTGTACTGTGACGTAAATGTGATGTAATTTCTCCTATTTAAGACTTCTAACGCATGTTAATGAATTTATTATTTTACAATATCCCTTCTCTGTTAAAATTCACGTGTAATTATAGATGAAGTAATTTTCAATAAGTTCCTGCTTTTTATACGTAATTATTTAATTCTAATTTGAAAGTTTTTTTTTCTGTTTATAATAGTCACGTGTAAATATTTTTTTTTAATTTGAAGCAAACATTATTGTTTGCGCTATTTATAAAGTTGGCAACAGGTTAAATTAGTACAATTTTCTAAAATAAGTAAAAAATATCTCTCGAAATGCCGAAAATTTGAATTTAAAATAGAAATAAAAGCTCAAAAGATGAGTAAAAACTAAATGCAATCTGCACACTGGGAAATTATAACGTATAAAATGATCTAAAAATGATTAAATTCCGATGTATAGTTTTTGCTCCTATAAACCTTTTTAGTGGAACGATTTTGTCTAACTTTAGCATTAAATAGCTCTTAAAATAATTCTTCGATTTAAAAACTGTCTGCATCAGCGTGTTTATCAAACATTTCTCTATAATACCACTGATTTTCATATTTTTGTATGCAATATTTTTCTTATTATTAACGGAAAAAAACCTCCGGTCACAAAAAACTCAAAACAGCGGTAGTTACTTTTTTTAGAATAGAGCGATAGAAGGAAGTAGAATTATTGACATTTCCATCACGTAAAAAATGTTCAAAAGACAAGTGTCCGTGTGGCATTTAAAAAAGAAAAACAAAAATAAAGGCAAAAACAAAAATGAAACCAATTATTTTAATAATTTCACTGTTCTCGCGTTTTCACCTTTATAACACTTTCCAACAAAGTTGAAAGTGTTTATACATTCGGTTTCTCTGTCCGTCTGTCCGCCTATCCGTCTGTCCACGCTCTAACTCCCGTAAATATAGTAGGATTTTGATGCAATTGATAAAGCTTATTTAGGGTCACCATAGCATGTTTGGTGTTGTATATGAAGTATGTAGAATTAATAGTTCATTTAAAAGGGCCTCAAAAGAATTCCATTTCATTATTTTATATGGGGAAAAATCGTTTGCAGAGTATTCTAATGACATTACGCTATTTCAAATGTATTGAAACTGATATAAATCACTGAATTTCACTACGACCACGTTAGAACAGAAATTCATAGCTTTTTTTTATTCATTTACATGGACACACAAAAGAAATCGGTTACAGTATGGTCTTTGAGTAACAATTCCTGTAATGTACGTTTTAAAATTCGGTATGCGCTTTTAAATTTAATTAATATTTTCATGTTACTCGTTATATATAACTTCCATACCTCATATACTAGGCTGCACAAAAGTATTCACGTACCATCCTCCTTATTAGAGGAAATTTCTGAAGGGGAATTTTCAACTGAAGTATATGTATTTCTTAAGGGAACTAAATGTTGTCAGGCATGCAGTTTATACATACAAATCTATATATCCTATACAAGGCTGCTGAAAAAATTTGGATATTTTTTCGATTGTTGATGAGAACAGCTGAAATTGGGTTTTGAAATGTGCTATGCGTTTCCATAGGCTTGAATTAGACGTAATATTTTAATTTTTTAAACAGTACAGTTTTGTTACATTATTCTGAATGTGTCGGAAAGTGTTTCATAATCTATGCTTGACGCATGAATTTTTCTTTCTTGTTATACATGAAATGCGTTTTGACCGAAGACAAAAAAAAAAAGAAAAAATAAATAATTTTTAATTTTTTTTTCCAATGTTTTTATTTGTGAACTTTGTGAAAACTATGCAAAATTCGATAATAAAGCTTCGAATTTTTTACCAATATCCTCCTGAGACCAAAGGAAAATATAATGCACATTTTTTTTTAAATAAGAGTTTTTTTTTCAACAAATAGGCATAAACAATGATGTTTTTAAAGAAATTAATAAATTTCGATTTTTTAATTTTGTCTTAGAGCGCATCCATCTAAATGGATGTTCAGGCCATAACTCGATTTAAAATAATTTTTAAAATGCTAAAAGTATAAGAAACAATAGAATTTATTGTAAAGAATAAAAGGCAAGTATTAACTTCTGCTATTAAAATTGCAAAAAAAAAATATTTTAAACAAATTAAAATAACATAAAAACGAAACTTACCAGAAGAACGTAGAATTCGAACTTGACTCATTTATTACGCCATTTTGTAAACAAAGTAGTTACTCTTGCCAAAATCCAAAAGCTGAATGTTGATTTTTGATTCATACATTACCATGCCAAACTGGTTTTAGATTGCTACAATGAAATTTAACGCAATAGAAGGCGAAAGCAAAACATCCATTTAAATGGATGCCAGGTCTCTGGAGGATATAAACAACAAGGCTAAAACAAGAAACAATATTGAACTGTAACACATTGTTCGACAATGTCGACATCAGCATAAATCACCAACTTTTGGAATAAGATAAAAGAACAAAAATGTGCTGTTTCAAAGGATGCTGTTTTCAATTATGAAAAGTTCAATTTCATTCAGTAATTTCATTTGGAAACGAAATGTAATTCGTCCAGATTAATTACAAATCTCGGTGTTGTGGCTAAAGGTTAATTTCTCATATGCAGCAGAGCGAAAAGTAACGTGCAGCATTTAGATCTACAATTAATTTGGTTGAAATCTGCCGAATAATAATTGGCATTCCCATGAGTACTGCAATTCTATAGTAGGAATATTTCATAGGCATCGCTGTGTTCTCCGGAAGGAATATTTGCGAAACCCAGGGAGTAAATTATGTATAGAATGTAATCAAAGATATCTTCGAAAGCAGATTTAACCCCTTGGGGACGCGCCACCGGTATTCCTGCTGCTTAAGGTGCTCAGAATCTGGTATTATTCTCACCAGTAATTTTTTATTGTAAATTTTGCCTTATTTAATCCGAGCATTTTTCCGATTCATTTAGACAAAAATTTCTGTTTTAAAATCAAGATTAAAAATTTTGTAAAAGACTCTCGTCCCGAAAGTGTAAAACTAAATATCTCCGTTTCGATTCATGCGGTAAGTTTTTTTTTATGCTGTTACTTGACAAAGAAATATCAACCTTTAATCTCAAACATTATAAAAGCAAACTACATATTTGTAATTTGAAACTTTTTTATCAAAGCTAAATAAAATTATTTGATAAACAATCTAGCTACATAAAAATGGAAGAAGAAAGTAAACAGAAAACAATTTCGAATAAGCTTAACTCAAAAACTGATATATCATTTTCAAAAAGTATCTTTTTTTATTTGTAAAGAAAGTATTCAAATGAACTATGTTCAAAATATAAACGACGGACTGAAAGAAAAAACCCATTTTTTTACACACAACCACAAAATGTTTAGGCTATTTGTCTTCTAAAACACAGGAGAATATTGTTTGAGAAATGAACAAAATTTATTGTTCAATCATTTAACTACTCTGAAAATTGGGTTAGAAATTCAGTACGAAAACAAGAATTAAATGAATTAACTACTATGAGTGAAATGTCTTATTTTTAAAAATTTGAAGTTTTCTTTCTAACGGTATCATCCAAAATTATTGAGGGTATAAAAGAAAGATTACTTAATAGATTTTTATCACTTCATCAACTAAATTGAAACACCCGATTTATCTTATATGTAAGGAAATTTCTTTTTTTTTCTCATAAATAGTCTATGTACCTAAATAGAAAAATAATAACGACTTGCATTTATAAACCTCCTTACACAAAATCTTTTGCTGAACAATTATAATTTGTAGGCTCTTTTTTTTCACTAAAAAATATGCTTACATGAAAGACATAAAAATTGGGCGTTGACCACTAGAGCATTCATTATATCTAATGAAGAAATCGTTCGAGCAGAAATAATGTTACATCGAAATTTATTACTTCTCATACCTAATTTGACAGTGTCAGTAATATTCTTATCTTAAAAATAATTAATTGATCATGATTATCAACGCGGAAGGTTAAAAGGTTTATATAATAATGCTGATTATAGGAAAATAGATTATCGTATTTGAACATCTGCCGACTTAATGACTAGTCATGCAACTTTTTATGTAGACAAGTTTTTTGCAGAATAATTATTTTCGCATACATTTTTTCACCTATTGAAGAACAGGTGAGAGAATATTGAGGAATAGATTAAGAATATTTTAGGGTTTTTATAGTAATCAATGGGTATCACTAGAATATTATCCGCGAAATTTAGTGTTTAGTTAGATATATCAAATAAATATGAGACAATTCAGAGCTTTATACATTTTATATTTCACTATGGGGCTGTGCCCAGTACGCGCTATGCCCGCCGAAGCCAATTCAGGTTTCACAGCCTCTAAAAACATTATAATGTGGTCTCTATAAAAAAATATTATCACGTTACGGAAGATTGGCAGATATTATCCGATAACAGCGGCTATCTTCTGTTATCGGATTACCATGCATTTCCGTTTGAATGGGTGTATCTTTCGGTTACCTTTTATTCGATCATCGCTGCCGTAATAACTGATGGCTGTTTTCAGGATTGATAAGTAAGACCAATTACACATTTTTAAATCAGCTTGTATAAAATGGTTAGGTTAAAAATGTCATTATTTTCTGACTTTTATAACAATGCTATAGACAATATCCTTCCTTTAGTTTCGACGTTAAAATACTCCGTCTGCTTGGGAATGTTTCCACTAAAAAGAATAAATCATTATCACGGCTTTTGAAAGTTTTGCAACAATGAAGAAAAAAATGTTGCATTTTCTATGAAAAATGTCCGTTGATTCTCAATGAAAAAAGAAAAATTTAGAATTATTAAGAAAAATATTTGATTAATGCAAAAAAAAAAAAAAATGGCCCATGTTTCTCTCTGGGTTATAATTCATTCATATGCAAAGGCATTTTACCATTCGTTTTGACCCTGACGCACCTGACCCTGACGTACACTTTACATTTATAATATCATTAGAATTAGTAAAGAATATAAAAAGTGAGGGGCATCAGAGACAAAAAGGTAGGAAGAAAAAATGAAAAAGTTATGATCTCCATAGGCTTTTCTGTGTTAAATTAACATCGAGAACTGACACTGGAAATAAATAAGTATTGCGCTGCCGCGCAATACTTAAATAATGAATTCATAGACTTTTGTTTTTATAAATTTGATTTTTGAGTTCATAAATATGACAATGAAGTAACGTGTAGCGATCTCATCTCACTTGATCAGTATAAAGCGAGTTACTAGCTTAGAGTAACTAGCTTGGCCTTTTACTCGACGATAACGTTCTCGCCTCCTGATCATGAGAACATTGGTTCGTAACCCATCGGCGCCACTCTCTCTAAAGTGGTGACCCGGACACAACCGCAACATCAACCTTCAGCAACAATCATCGCCTCTCATAACCAACAGATGGCAGCACTAAATAAATAATCCCCTACAACCAAAGCCTGTCCTCACACGCATCACATATGCGTACGACAGCATCCTCCACGAGTGCATATCGCTCGTCAGACGTCAGCAATGCGTCTTTCTCACTGGGGATGGAGTGTGTAGCGATCTCATCTCACTTGATCAGTATAAAGGGAGTTACTAGCTTAGGGTAACTGGCTTGGCCTTTTGCTTGACGCTAACGTGCTCGCCTCCTTATCACGAGAACCGTGGTTCGTATCCCATCGGCGGTCTAAAAACGTAACTAAGAAAAATAGCAAATTAAAACCCTCGTGAATGCAAACCGTAAACAATCGTAAGTGCCGCCAATTTACCTACTATGACGTCATAAGACTATTGTCCATTCATTGTTAGAGATCCTGCTTTGCGAATGATTACCTTCATGGTTTAATATTTTCTACCGTTAACGATGAATGAATCTCTTGCGTTTGTTTACTTTATGAAGAGAGATAGTAAGCAGTCAACCTAATTTAAATTGAAGTTATCTTAGAATATATATTTATTTGAATGTAAATTGGAAGCAATAGTTTGATGTTAAAATGAAATATTGTAGGTTATGTCATTGTTATTATTACGATTAATTATTTATTTAAGTACTTTTCCGCTACAAGGGCCTTGGCATTTTTGTTAAAGCTTGGCAAAATTCGGTCTTCAGAAAGTGAAATACGTTGACAAAATATATAAATGGCAATAAAAACAAAAATGGTGAACTTTTATTCTTGTTTATATGTATTTATTTGCATATAAACATTATATTTCTACATATATATGCAATATTTGCGTACTTCTTAGTTATCCTGTCGACCAGTTTTGCCAAATTATATAAATTGACATTTTTATTTTAAATAACAAAAGAAAATATAAATTAGTATATCATTAATACAAATACAAATAAAACGACGAAATAAAATTTACTTGATGACGTAAACCCATGTAAGTTGCTTAAAATCAAGTGAATGTGACATTTACAATCAACCATTATTGGCATTTAATCTTATAGTTTGGCGATAGCTTTTTGGTCGACGGGATAACTAAGTAGTGTTGTGGCTTAAATTTATTTAGTTTTGTTGAGTTAGCAACAGCTCAAATGTTTCAGTTTTTGTTTTGTAAAAATAAAAGATGTTCGACGAAAAAATAAGTGGGAGTGTGAATCATTTTAAATATGTTTAATCGTAAAATTTATAATATCTGAAAATTAGAATATAGTTTAAACATTGATATAAAAGCAGTGACCCCAACAAACTGGTCACCCGTCAAGATCAAAAATGTCTAAAAGTGAATCGTCGAACAATAATGATACTTCTGTGAAAGAAACGCCGGAACTCAACAAGCTGAGCATAATTATTCCTGCATTTTGGACTGATAGACCAGAAATATGGTTTTTTCAAGTTGAAGCACAATTTAAAATTAAAGAAATTAGTAATTATTTAGTTGCTCAACTTGAACTTAAATACATAGAGAATATATGGGACATTATAAGCAGTGATAGTTTAGCTAAATATTCCGATTCCAAAGCTAGGTTACTAAATTAATTCAGAGAAAGCGAAAACGTAACGTACGAATTAAGCGACTGAGAACCGGAATCGAACTCGGAAATATGAAACCTAGTCAGCTCCTTCAAAAGCTAAGAACTGTAGCTACTTCTGACGTTTCTGAAAACCTCATTAAAACACTTTGGCTTGAAAAATTGTCCGACGGCATAAAAAATATATTGTTTGTTAGCGAAGAAAAATTAGAAAAATTAGCTGTAATGGCAGATAAAATATGTGATATGAATTCAAAACCTGAAATTTTTTCTACAAATAATAAATCTGATATTAATGATAATGCGGTATCTCACGTTAATAATGACGTTAATCGAATTGCTTCTCTGGAACAGCAAATTTCTCAACTGTGCGTTTCACGAAAATCCAGAGATAATTCTCGAAATAATTATAACCGTTCTGGCTCGCGAAGCAGATCTCGTAAGCGCTACAATCCTAGTGGCAAACTGTGTTATTTTTCATTTCCGTTTCGGCAATCGTTGTTTTCCTGATAAATGCACCCAGCCTTGTGCCTGGAATAAAAAGGTCGATTCTAAAAAGGAAAACTAAGATCTGCAGTAGATGTAGCGACAGATTCCACCGCAGATAGATTTTCGGATTGTCGCAAATTTCGCTTATTTGTTAGAAATAAAAAATCGAAAGTGCGTTTCATGGTGGACAGCGGTGCAGATGTTAGTATTTTACCAGCTTTTCCTCAAGATAAACAATCCGTTGATTACAAACTATATGCTGCAAATTGCACAGAAATTGAAACATATGGTATAAAGATGGTAACACTTGATTTAGGACTTAGGCGAAAATTTCAATTTCCTTTTATTGTTGCTAAGATAAACAAAGGCATTTTGGGCGCTGATTTTCTAAACAAATTTAACATGTTAATTGATTTACATAACAAGAACTAATTGATGGAGTAACCCAACTAAGTATTAATGGCGAAGTTACCTCCATCAGTGAAGATTGCAATGTCAGCACAATAAGTAATCCCACTAAATTTTATACACTGTTAAGGCATTATCCTGAAATAACTAAACCAAATTTATTCTTAGCAAGTGTAAAACATAATGTTCAACACCATATTATAACAAAAGATCAACCTGTCCATTCTAAAGCAAGACAGTTAAATCATCAACGATTTGCAATAGCGAAACAAGAATTCCAATTTATGCTCAATAATAATATAATCAGGCCTTCTAGTTCTCAATGGTCGAGCCCTCTTCATATAGTTCCGAAAAAAGACAGCACTTTTCGCCCATGTGGAGATTACAGACAATTAAATGCCAAAATTATTCCTGCTAGATATACTATTCCGCAAATCGTAGATTTTCATCACATTTTGAAATATACAACTATCTATTCTAAAATTGATTTATTTAAAGCCTACGATCAAGTTCCCATTGCCGAAGAAGATAGGTGTAAAACTGCAATCATTACGCCATTCGGCTTGTATGAATTTAATGTGGTGAGTTACTGCTTGAAGAACGCACCAGCAACGTTCCAAAGATTTGTAAATGAAGTTTTTTCAGGTCTAGATTTTGTTTTCACCTATTTAGATGATATTCTTATTGCATCTACTAGTGAAGAAGAGCACAAAAATCACCTCAAGTTAGTGTTTGAAAGATTAAATGATTACGGTCTTCGTATAAACGTTTCCAAATCAATCATGGGAATACAAGAAATAGAATTTTTAGGATACTTAATTACTCCTCAAGGCTCACGTCCTTTACCTGACAAGGTTCAAGCCATTCTTAACTATCAATTTCCATCAACTATTCATGAACTTAGAACATTCCTAGGCATGATTAATTTTTATCGTCGATATATAAAAGATGCATCTAAAAACCAATCTCTTTTCCATGATTACCTCAAAGGAGCAAGAAAGAAAGATAGAAGAAAAATTCCTTGGACTGATGAAGCTAAAAAACAGTTCCAACAAAGCAAAGACGATTTAGCCAATACTGCACTCTTATCATTTCCGAATTCTGAACTACCTCTGTCACTATGTACAGACGCTTCAGATTCAGCAATTGGAGCAGTACTTCAACAATATGGAGATAAAGGATGGAAACCTATCGCATTTTATTCTAAGAAGCTAAACGATGCACAAAAGAACTACAGTACTTACGATAGAGAATTACTTGGTATTTATCTCTCTATCAAATATTTCAAGCATTTATTAGAAGGAAGAAAATTCACGATATACACAGACCACAAACCCATAACCTTTTTCATTCCTACAAAAGCCTGAGAAAGCATCTCCTCGCCAACTTCTTCACTTACACTACATTACATTTCACAATTTTCAACTGATATAAACATATTAAAGGTCAAGAAAATATCATTGCTAATACACTATCTACAGTTGAAGTAATTTCTTTGATCGATTATGATAAAATAGCTGATGAGCAAGATCAAGATGAAGAATTCCGAGACTAGAAGACATCCAAAACTTCCCTGAATTTCAAACTGTATCCGCTACCTTCTGAAAAGTCTTTGTGGTGTGAAACTTCAACAAGTAATATAAGACCATATATTCCTAAATCTTATCGCATGAGAATATTTCATCAAAATCGATGGAATGTCTCATCCTGGGGTTAAATCACGTGTGAAACTCCTGACATCAAAATTTATCTGATCAAGTATCCAAAAAGATGTACAAATATGGACCCGGTCCTGCATGGTCTGCCAAAAGAGCAATATCAATCGACATACCAAATCAAGCTTCTGTGAATTTCAACCTCCATCGGAAAGGTTCAGTGATATTCATATTGACCTGGTAGGGCCATTCCCACCATCAAACGGTAATATCTACTGCCTGACCTGCATAGATCGGTATACTAGCTGGATGGAAGTGATTCCGCTGAACAACATTTCAGCCGACACAGTTGCCAAAGCATTTTATAGCAATTGGATTTCAAGATTTGGAACTCCATGTCGACTCGTCACGGATCGGGGTTCACAAATTGGATCAGAGCTTTTAAACATCCTGACAAAAATGTGTGGGATAAAATTGCAGCACACGACTGCCTACCACCCGTAAGACATGGTGACGTCACGGCGACGTCGTTGCGAAGTCACACTGTGATTTTGTGACCGTCGATTTGACGTCACGTGACGTCGATGTGACGTCATAGTGACTAGAATGCGAGGCCTTTAGGCCGTTTTAGAGGTCGTTTGTGACGTCACATTGTGACCACTCTGTGAAGTCACGGTGTGACAAATTTGTGAAAAGTGTGTCATTTGTGACTATTTTGGCATTAACTTTGTGACGAAAGTGACAATGTTTTGAAGTCACACTATGACCAATTTGTGAAATATGTGTCATTTGTGACGTACTTGTCATAAACTCTGTGATGATTTCAAATGAAAATCAAATTTCAAATTAATTGCTTAAAAGGCGCAAAGGCGAACTAGTGAAAAAGATTCCATGCTGGAACTCGAACCCGAGCCATCAGTATAGCGCACTGACATTCTACCGACTAAACCACATGGAACGATACCCAGCCTGGAAAATTTCTCACTATTACATGTTGGCAAGGCTAAAAACGCAGCACAAGATGCAATATTTATCGTGAGCCACCGACATGGCGCAAACACGAAACTTAATTAAATCCAGCATCGATTGAAACTATATTAATACTTGGAAATTTTTTCAGAGGGAATCATTCGCCTTGCATACAATATTTCAAATGAAAATCAAATTTCAAATTAATAGCTTAAAAGGCAATTTTAATTTGAAATTTGATTTTCATTTGAAATACTGTATGCATACTGTATAATAATCTATCAAACAGAAACAAAAAATTTAAATTAAATAAGACATACCTTTTAAGTTCCATAAATATTTTAATAATATCCGTATTTTATCCTAAATTGTCAGGCATATTTCTGTTAGCTTAAAAAAACTAACTTTCCGCGTCAGACGTTCTCTGATCCTTATTTTATTCTGCGGTTTAATCGAGCGCAGACGATATTGAACAAGCAGGTGCTCCTACTTTATTATTATAAATTTTTTTTGTACACAACAGATTTAGAGTTTAAATGCGTAGTAATTTTACCTTTATGAGAGTATCTGTAATGAAAATTTTCTATTTGAATGAAACACCTGCCTTTTTTCTTTCTTTTTTTTAAAGTACAGTTTGTTTTACACGTAATAAATAAATACGTATCTTCTTAATAAATGAAAAGAGAGTATACAGGATAAAAAAATTTTCTTTGTCAATCTGTCATTTTTTTTCATATTCATTTTCTGTAGAATAAAACAATTTGTAAAATAACTTTTTTTAAAGTCATATCTCTAAAACACGAATTTGAAATACGAATAATTATATCATGGGTTTTGCATACATATTTTTTCGGAAAATACTAATTTTATTTAAAAAGTCTGAAAGAAGTAGATTTTTTAAAAAAATAGTTATTTAAAATAGTTAAACACTAACAGGAAAAAATATGACTTGAATGCAAATTCTAAAGTAAGAAATGCATATATGACTAAACTCTGAGTATTCTTTCTACGTGCTCAATAAAAGCTACAGACTTAACTGTAATAGAAAATTTTAGTTTGAAACCACAGAAGGGTTTAGAATACCACTGGTCGACAAAAAATAAAATAAAATAAAATAAAATAAAATAAAATAAATAAAACAACTTCCTCCCTGAAAACTAAATATGCAAAGTGTACAGATTTAATATTCCTAATTCTAAATATGTTATCCAAATTACTCCAATACGTACCATTTTTCCGAGAAAGACTTTTATAATAATAACAATCGGTGAAGGATGCAATGGTAGATAAAATTGAAATCATAAAAAAGTATACTTTCACTGTCTTAAATAACAAATTGATAAAATATAGCATGAAAATCTAGTTTGTTCATACTTCTACCATGCATTTTCCTTTTTCTGCCCCCCCCCTCTTTTCGTGTCCGAATTTACTATTTCCTATCCACTAATATATTTTCATTCCTTATGTCGCTGTAACTCGGGCATGTAATATTTCTATTCATTTTCAAAGATTTTTGATGTTCATATTTTTGTCACACTGTGACTTATGAGATTTTTTTCGTCACATATGTGACGTGACGTACGTTACATGCAGCGCCATAACGTTGACGTCACAATTTTTTTTAATTGCCAGAAAATATAATTTTACATAAATAACATGTTTTGAATATTTTTTGTAATTTTTTAAAGTTTTCTAAGAAGTTCACATCTCAGTCACAATGTGACATCCCTGAGTGGTGGCATTTTGGTCACAGATGTGACGTGACCACAGTGACTCACAGTGACGTCACAACGACGTCACCGTGACCATGCATGCTATGAGGGCACCCCCAAGCGAATGGAGAAGTCAAACGATTGAACAGAACTCTAAAGACCGCACTAATGGCACACAATAACCTGGACTGGAGTGAAACACTGCCAACTGTTCTTCTTGGTCTACGCACTGCCATGCAGGAAGATTCTACACATACTATAGCCCAGATGGTCTATTGACAAAACATACGTTTACCTGGAGAATTTTTCCATGAAAGTACAACTCCTACACCACCTGATAATTTTGCCAAACAACTTCAAAAAGTGATGGAAGAAGTCGGGCCAAGAACTGTGTCAAAAAAGTATGTACAAAAAATATTTGTTCCTAAAGATTTAAAAACCGCGTCACATGTGTTTGTTCGCAAAGACAGAGTTAAAAAGCAATTGGAACCCCCCATACGAAGGTCCATTTCTAGTTGTTGATAGAAACGAAAAATATTTCACTCTCAAAATCAAAGACAAAACTGTAACTGTCTCTATTGATTGGTTAAATCCGGCATACTTCTTGCAAACACCAAACTTTGCTAAAAAACAACCAACA
Organism: Maratus speciosus; assembly: GCA_963932465.1. NCBI lineage: Eukaryota > Metazoa > Arthropoda > Arachnida > Araneae > Salticidae > Maratus > Maratus speciosus. The sequence goes on from OZ010792.1 coordinate 179,025,384, forward strand.
CAGAACATACAACCACCAAAATCACCACAGGACTCACACTCATATATTCAAGACCAAAAACTTCCTGAGAAACAGCGACGTTCGAGACGAACGATTAAACTTCCTGTGCGATTACGATATTAGTACATATATATTTATTTTTAAGTAAATTTTAAATTTTAGTGCATTTTTATTTTTGTAATTAACATTTTTTTTGTATATATTGTAACGTAACTTCATTACTGGGAGGAGAGTACTGTTGTGGCTTAAATTTATTTAGTTTTGTTGAGTTGGCAACAGCTCAAAAGTTTCATTTTTTGTTTTGTAAAAATAAAAGATATTCGACGAAAAAATAAGTGGGAGTTGTGAAACATTTTAAATATGTTTAATCGTAAAATTTATAATATCTGAAAATTAGAATATAATTTAAACACTGATATAAAAGCAGTGCCCCCCAACAGTAGTACCAATATTTGATTATATACAAATTACTCTCTTTTCTATATAAAAGTAGATTATTGCCTTCTTTAGATGAAATAAATTGTATACATATGAAAAAAATTGCTCATGTGTATGAAATAGGATATAGATTGCCGGAAAATACGATGCCAATTTTTTTTCTCGCCAAGGAGAAATACCTTTATTTATTCCTTTATTTATTTATTGTATTTTAAGTGAGGTGAATAAAAGATGTGTATTTTAAATGTATCCGAGAAATGTATTTAAATTCACGTGTTTTAAACGAAATGAGTGATAGGTTTATATTTTAAATGAAATGATGAGGATGGAACCCTATTTGGCGATTTAATCGTCTACGCCCGGCTAACAGAAAAGTACCGAATTGACCGCTTGGCATATAAAAAGTGAAGCGGGTAGCCCGGAACTGTTGATGACAGTCACATGACTTAGGCTTTTATTATATAGATTAGTGTGAATAGCCTGTGAGCTCAATGCCATCAGTTTAACTGGGCAATTTTCTTTTTTATTAACAGTTTGACGTTTATCATATACATTAAACGAGCAAGCAATTTTCCCGATTATGCATGATATCGTACGCGACTGAACCGATTTTCACAAAACTTGTGTCCTATACTAAATAGAGCACGAGAAAAAGATCTAGCTAGGTCTCGAAAAAAAATCGTTTTTACAGGGTAAAACAAAATCAGAGGTGAAAATTCTGCTTGCTGTAAATCGAATAATGCTCATGCAATTTACACGAAACGTATTTTCTATTCTAATTCGAGTACGAGAAACACACCTAGCTAGGTTTTGAATTTGAGAAAATTTGTTTTTATCGATTAAAACAAACTCAGCAATGAAAATGTTGCTATATATTGAAAATGGGTCAAAACATTTTCATAAAACTTTGTATAGAATATTTAAGGATTAATTTGAATAACTCGAATTTAAATTAAGGAAAAGAAATATGAATAATCTGACAAAAGAATATGACTTAACAGAATTCAATTCACGATTCGATTTTAAAACAAAAACTGCGAGTTGTCCTTATTAGAATTTAGAATTAAGTTTAATTTTGTGTTACTTACATTTTCCCCGTTCGAATTCCGAATGTTTTGTTTTTAGAGATTGTACCTGAAAAGGCTGACGTCCCGCTCTTACGTCAGTTGCTCGGTTGCCAAGGTAACAAGTTTTTTCCCTCGACAATCGTACTGATCGTGCATAACCTCCGGGGGGCCGGCGTGGACTTCAGGTAAAGCAGCAATCTGCTGAATCGGACGCTTGACTGTGCCTTCACCGGTACGGATAGTCACAACTCTGACAACACCATCAGCACCAGGATGGATGTTTTCGACCATGGCTAACTTCCAATGAGTTGGGTGAATTGAAGATTCTTTTACCAAAACTAGTTGACCAATCGTGATAATATGATTGCCCTTTCTCCATTTATGTGTTAAGGACAATGTTTGGAGATACTCTTTAGTCCAGCGTTGCCAAAAATTATCTCGAATCTTGATACACAGTTTCCATCTGGAAGAGAGACTAATACATGGATTATTATGAGATGACATGTCAGGTAAAGCAAGTAATGGATCACCAATAAGGAAATGTCCTGGAGTTAAAACGAATAAGTCATTCGGGTCTGTTGATAAAGGAATAAGTGGACGAGAATTTATACATGCTTCAATAAGGCATAGGGTTGCGGATAGTTCCTCAAAAGTGATAAGAGTACCTTGGCATGCTTTGGTTAGATGACGTTTGGCTAGCTTTATGGAAGACTCCCATAGTCCTCCAAAGTTTGGACCATAAGGAGGTATGAAATGCCAAATAATTTGGCGTTGTGCGCAAAAGTGTTGGACTTTTGATTCTTTGAGAATTAGGAACAGTTTTTTAAGATATGAGGCTGCACATACGAATGTTTTACCGTTATCTGAATAAATGTCTGTTGGATGTACTCGGCGTGATATGAAACGTTGTAAAATGCATATAAGTGCTTCGGTGGTAAGTTCTGAAACTAATTCAATGTGAACTGCTTTGGTACACATGCATATAAAAAGACAGATATAGGATGTAAAAATAGTAGACTTCCGTTTATGTTCGCATTTTGTATTGATTGGTCCTGCATAATCAATCCCTGTGCTCTGGAACGCTCTGCAAGGATTAATTCGTGACGAGGGCAAGCCACCCATGATTTGAGTAAGCGGTTGGGCAGATATTCGAATGCAACGGATACACTTTCTTAATTCTTTCTTAACTGTTGATCTGCCATCCGGAATCCAAAATTTTTGACGAATTAAGGAAAGAACTTGAGAAAACTCATTTTCTACTGCTGAAACAAACTCATTACTCAAAATGGTAGTGCCAATCGAAAACAATTCCGATGATTTTTATGAAATATGGTTTATTCGATTGTGAGAAAACCATCCAACTAAGTCTTGACTGTGCAAAAAAAATGTTGGTAGGTTTAAAACATTTTTTAAATATTTAATCATCCGTAATCGAAATTCCCTCCAATACTAATGTTCATTTATCAGCAACATATTCAAAGGATGATCTCGAAGGCGGCACTAACTGGTTGCCTTCTATATCAAATCGAGCGCTAGATGACGGTCTATGTAGGGCAAAAATACAGCAACATTCCATTTAACTTAGTAGGAAAGATAAAATTAATTGATTTTACCAAATATTGATTTCGTGAACTTAAGTATTTTCATAAATATAATTCTAAATATGCTGATAACTGTGATAGATAACTTCGCTTATACTTTTGCTAAGTTTAAATCTACTAAAATATTGTTTGAAATATCGCTGTAGTTTGATGCCATGGTGATACACCTTGAGGCAAAATTAGCAACATTTTTAAAGCCAAGACAATTTTTCTGCCAAACGTACCACATAATTCCCGGAATGTCTCATTTTTGTCGCCAACCATTGATTTGGACAACGATTTTTGAAGAATAATCATTTAAACTTTTACAAAACAGGGGGAATAGCAGTCAGAATATGCCGGAGTGTGATATTATATATTTGTGTGGCAACATTATATTTACTCATGTAAAGTGGCAATAGCATAATATATTCATATTCTATACTTACATTGCTATTGCTTTAACATGCTTATTCTTAGTTAATAAAAGCTTTTATAAGCTCTTAATTTTGCTAATCTGTTTCAATTTTATTAACTAAAAAATATATTTTAAAATCAAAGCCCATTTTCCCCATTATAATGGAACAATTACTAAAACCGGAAAGGCTTGATGTTGATCCCACTTGCGTGGATGCTGAAGCGAAATGGAAGCATTGGAACCGGACTTAGTCAAACTTTATTACTTAAGTTAAAGACATGACTGACGAGAATAAACTGCAACTTTTGTATCAGCAAGAGTGTATCAACTGATGTGAAAATTACAATAATACAATCGCTATTCTAGACTCGCTGTACGTGACTAAAAGAAACGAAATTTTCGCCAGACACTGCTTGGCATCGAGAGTCCAACTAGCAGACGAGTCCGTAAATGAATATTTGCAAATTCTGAAACGAATGAGTAAAGACTGCAACCTCAAGTGTGTAACTGCTGAACAGAATAAAAATGAATACACCAGGGATGCCTTCATTTGAGGTTTAAGAAACTCGTGTATCCGTGAGCGTCTATTGGAAAATACTACTATTACTCTAGAGAAGGCATTCGATCAAGCTAGAACTTTAGAATTGGCAGACCTTCACTCTTCCTTGTACTTAACGCCACCAGATTCAACAACCGTAGTTTCTGTTGAACATCCAAGTAGCATAGGGGATTCTCAATTAGCAGCAATTGCCCCTGTTTGTTCAGGAAAATGTTTCTTTTGCGGGGGTGGGCGCCACTTACGAAGTCTTTGCCCAGCTAAGGATGCCCTATGTCAGGGATGTGGGAAGAAAGGACATTATCAGCATGTATGTAAGTCCAGACCTCAGCGCAACCGTAAAAATTTTACTGCATCAACCTTAACTTTAGCCTCAGGTTCTGTTTTTCCGCACTATCTTCAGAAATCAATAAGAGAAATTCTAATAAATGGGACTCAACTAAATGCACTCGTAGATGCTGGCAGTTCATTCAGTTTTATAAATGAATGTTTTGTAAAAAAAAAAACACCATATTCAAGTGAAACCATACTTTGGAAAAATAACAATGGCAATCTCTTCTCTTAGTTTGGGCATTACAGGTTGTTGTACAGTGACAGTTAAACTGCAAAATCACACATATGTTAATGTAGAAGTGCTGATTATGAAAAATCTCTGCGCAGATTTTTATTAAATGGTCATGACTTACTGAGTGTACTGAGTGTACTGACTTCTTATGTCGAGATTAATTTCAATGGTGACAGACCACCTCTTCAAGTTTCTTCCGTGGCAGTGGTTTCTGTAACCCTTGTCTCGCTCTTCTCCAACTTAACACCTGACTCTAGATCGATCATTACAAAATCAAGACGCCAGACTGACGAAGATAAACAGTTCATTGCTACAGAGGTAACTAAACTACTGAAAGAAGGAGTAATTGAACCCAATAACTCGCGTTGGCGTGCACAGGCATGTGTTGTGAAAGGAGATCACTACAGGCACATAATGGTTATAGATTACTCACAAACAATAAAAAAATTTACTTTGCTCGATACTTACCCACTTCCCAAAATTGAAGAAATGACCTCAGAAGTATCCAAATATGATATTTTCAGCACGATCGACCTCAGAAGTGCTTATCATCAAGTTCCAATCAAGGATTCTAAAAATCATTGCACAGCTTTTGAGGCTAATGGTAAACTTTATCAGTTTTTACGTATTTCCTTTGGTGTTACAGATGGAGTTGCCAGTTTTCAGAGAACAATTGATAAAATTATTGAAAATGAAATGTTAGAAGGTACTTTTCATATATTGATGACGTTACTATATGTGGAAAAACTCAAGTTGAGCATGACTGTAACTTGAATAGATTCTTAGCTGAACCTCAGAAATATAACTTAACACTGAATGAAGAAAAGTGCCGTTATTCAATCGCATCCATTAAATTATTGGGTTACAATATAACTAACAAAGTAATAAAACCTGTTCCTGACAGACTTTCACCATTGATGTATCTATCTCTTCCCAATGATGCTTCATCTTTACAACGAGAATTAGGCATGTTTGCCCACTACTGCCACTGGATTCCCAGCTTCTCTGACAAAATCCACCCTCTCTTGACTAAAGGACCTTTTCCACTTACGGACGAGGCTGTAAAGACATTTAACTCTCTTAAAGCTGATATTGCCAATGTTTCTTTAGCTGCCATTGAAGACAACATTCCATTTAGAGTTAAAACTGATGCCTCTGAGTTTGCGATAGGAGCTACTCTTAGGCTGAGCGCCGTATAGCTTTCCTTTCGAGAACACTAAATGCATCTGAAAGGAAACATGCCTCTATTGAAAAAGAAGTCTATGCAATCGTTGAATCTCTGAGACACTGTATACACTACTTAATCGGTAGACACTATGAAGTTTTTACAGATCAAAAATCAGTTGCATTCATGTTTGATCAACATCACAGCAGCAAAATAAAATATGAAAAGATCATGCGTTGGGGGTTAGAGCTTGCATGCTTTAAATATGATACCATTTATTGACCAGGCAATAGAAATTCAACAGCTGATGCCCTCTCAAGGATTAATGCAGCCATAAAACCACAAATAAATTTAAGTGAATTTCATGATTCTTTGTGCCATCCTGGAATTACTCGAATGTACCATTGAATTACAGCAAAAAACTTACCACTCTCTATAGAAGATATTAAAAGGGTGATAAACTCGAGTAATTGTTGCAATGAAGTAAAACCACGTTTTTGGAGAAATGAAAGAAAATTAATCAAAGCTACTGCCCCTTTTGAGAGGTTAAATCCAGATTTCAAAGACCTTTATCAGCAGCTTCCAGAAATCGTTTTTTGATTACTATCGTTGATGAGTTTTCAAGGTTTCCCTTTGCGATCGCATGTCCTTATACCTCTGCTGCCACTGTCATTGCTCAACTGCAGAATCTATTTTTAGTTTTTGGAATACCAGCATATGTACATTCTGATAGGGGATCTTTTATGTCCCGTGAATTAAAAATCTTCCTAACTTCACTTGGTGTAGCAACAAGCAGTATAACTGGATACAACCCTCAAGGGAATGGCCAAGTGGAAAGATACAACTGCATCGTATGGAAAACTATCCAACTTACCTTAAAATAAAAAAATGGCAATTGAACGTTGGGAAGAATTTTTAGAACCTGCTCTACATTCCATCCGCTCCCTCTTATGTACAGCAACCAATGCTACACCACATGAAAGACTTTTCAGCCATGCTAGGAAATCCTACAATGGTCGCTCATTGCCTACTTGGTTGTCCCACCCTGGTCCTGTACTCATGAGGAACCATGTACGTGCCAATAAGTATGAACCAATTGTCCAGGAAGTAGAGTTCATTGAAGCAAATCCAGATTATGCTCACGTAAGATTCCCAGATGGTCGCAAAACTAGTGTCACTATAAGACACTTAGCACCAAAAGGAGAAACTATGGAATCACCTAGACATGGTGATTTGTGATAACAGAATGCCCGTATCTTCCTTCGACTATTAGAATGCCAAGTTGGATGGTGAACTTCCCGAATCATCAACATAGCAGAATCCTCAAGAAAATGCCACTTCATTGCCTGTTAGTACAGAGTTGCATACGAAGATCCTCAGAAGATCTATTGTTGAAAGTTTAAATGGCGAAGGTGTCCTCCGTCCGATTAGGAAAAGACGTCAGCTTTCCTGTTTGACAGAATATGTGACAGATTAAATTAATAAACTCTTTAGGGAGGGGTGAATGTGATATTATATATTTGTGTGGCAACACTATATTTATTTCTGTAAAGTGGCGATAGCATAATTTATTCATATTCTATACTCGCAATGGTATTGGTTTAATCTATGCTTATTTTTAGTTAAAAGCTTTTATAAGCTCTTAATGTTGCTAATCTTTTTCACGGAGGTAATCGCATTCAAATAAAACTCCTTTATTTTTATAAATGGCAATCTAAATTTTCTTCTATATACATTTCTTACAAAATTGTTTACAATAAAAAAATTAAATTCTACTGCCCCCCCCCCCAATTGACATAAAAATAAAACAAGCTTTTTTATATTATATCTGAATCATGCCATTACTTTTGCATCACTGTGACATCATTTTCACTGACTTTTTGCTTTCGACTGTGCTAAGAATACGGGCCGTAGATTTAAATATATAATCCATGACTTATTGGTGTTTTCCAATTAGTAACATTTACTTTATGATGTTTTTAGAAAAATAAGTATAAAAGTAAAAATAGATTTTTAAACACTTTTTAGGTGCGTTCGTAATTATATAAATACGTAGCACCTATAGTCGTCGTTCAGTCCGTCTGTCCGTCTGTCCGTCCGTCCGTCCATCCACATATAACAGAGCAAAAACTACCCAACCGAATGGTCTGAAATTTTAAATATATGATTGTTGCAAAATTTTGTCGAGCCATTTCAAATTTTATGAAAATCGGATGTATTGTTTAATTACAGGGACATTCAAAATTTTTCGTTACATTACGGCCAATGGGAAAAATTATTGCAAGTGAATTTTAATGATGTTACAGTCTTCTGAATGGTCTGAAATTTTAAATATATAATTGTTGCAAAATTTTGTCGAGCCATTTCCAATTTTATGAAAATCGGATGTATAGTTTAATTACAGGGACAGTCAAAAGTTTTCCGTTATATTACGGGGAATGGGAAAAAAATATTGCAATTGCATTTTAATGATGTTACAGACTATGCAGTATGAAGCGCAAAAAAATATACATCCAGTACAATATGGGGTGCAAAAAATAATTATAAAACTAGTTATAGTATGAACGCACCTAATTTGCCACGTTTGACGAGCAATTTCCTACTTTTTTATAAACATCCAATGTACATCTGCAAAATCACGACTTAATTATTTTTACGGCACAAATGTCATATACGCGCCACGTGCGTTGCGTTCGTGCGATTTTTTTCTGACGCCAATTTGCCGCTGAAATTGCAACAATGAAACATTTTAAGGGTTAAGGAGTAAAAAATAAATTATAAATCAAAAATAAAGAGTGTAATATTTAAAAAGAGAGTATGCTTTTTACAATTAATAGTTAACAACTTAATTAATTTACGATTATGCATTGACCAATCACTTTAGAAATCCTAAAAGGATAGTTTAAATAATGTTGAACGTTTTTTCATTTCCATTTCCATATCTTGAAAAAGGAACATAGCAAAAATTATGTAGTTTTTAATACATTTATGTAGTTTTGAATAAATTCATTTGCTTGCGTTTTCAGGAATGCGCAGAAAATCCGTGAATTTTTCATAATCGAGTTCAGTGCCCCCGCCAAATGAATGTATTCTAAAGGAAATTTTTGAAAAAAAAAAAACCATGAATTGCAGTCAAACAAACAGACGAACATTCAAGATGAACATTGAATGCTTACAAAATAGCGTTTTTTTTGTTTGTTTTTTTTTACTAATTTTGATTTTATACTTATTAGTATTGTTTTATTTATAATTTATTTTATTTATAATTTATTTTCTATTTTTTAGCCCTAAAATGTATTATTGTTGCAGTTTACTGCAACCAGTTGGGATATTTTGGCGTGCATTTGTTGGCACATAATTAAATCCATTGTTGTTTCAACTCCTATACAACTGTGGACGTTATAGATAATATTTGGCGATTTATCACCTGTGGCGGGGTGATCGAAAAATGCCTAAAAATTCATGTATTAATTTATAATTAAGTTCTAAAAATAATAAAAAGTTGTGGTGTCTTCGGGAAAACGCCAGTGAATGTAATCTTTATAATTCTAGCCTATGAAAAAATGAAAAAGAGGGTTAAAAATTGATTATAAAATTCCATCTTTACAAAAAAAAAAAAAAAAAAGAGGTTGTTTAAAAAGCTATCGAGCGAGGCTAGGTCTGCCAAATAATTGCTTTTATACTACTACTGGGCATTGCATTACATGAATATATCATTAAAACTTGTTATCTACGCTTTAAAAGCCAATAGCGCGTAGTGTACGCCACCCTTGTCTTTATGTATCTCCAAACCGTCAGTGTCTTTAAGGGATAACAACTCGGCTAATTAATCGACAATTTTTTTCGAAAATCATTATTAACGATCCTTTTTTAATATTGCGACGAAAAGTACCACCAGCGCTTCACAACCCCTTTGCTGAACGCCCGCAATTCGAAATTTGTGTGTAATGGAAAAATGCGATTTTCTCAAAGTATGTGACCTAGGGTAATCGCTATAATTTTCCTGCAAAGTTAAATTAATTTCTACTAACTTTATTTTTCTTACAATTTTAGCTTTAGTAGATTCGGAAATAGAGGGGAGCTTATTTTTGCATTGCATTTTCGACGCTATTTCTGAAAATTCAATACTTAAAAGAAGTTCATTTTTGAATTCCGCGTTACGAAAGCTTTCACACGATACCCCACATGATGTGCAAATAAAAGATTTTTTTCAAGTAACATAATTAGCCCCTCTACATTTTTTTGTGGTTATATTTGTGAATGACTAAAAATCTATAAATATGTGAGTCAATGGCCCTTATTACTTCAGACAATTTTGACTTTCCACCTTCCATAGTTTACGAATTAATTGACTGTGGCAGACGGACAGACTGACCCAGAAGTGATCTTATAATGGTTCCGTTTTTGCTTTTTAAGTTTGGAACTCTAAAAACAATGTCAATTCAAAGCAAAATTAATAAAGGCATTCTGTTAAAGAAATACTATGTCAAAAAATCATGAGTATTTGCCTTAAAGTTAGGGTGATGAATATGGTTTTTCTGAATTTATGTGTTTGTTACCGTCTGTATTAAAATAATCTTTTACATTAAATATTTACTATATGTTTGTATTTCACAACTTCTCCTCCTGAATATGAAATGCTCGATGAAATTAACAACAGTTATGCCATGGATCCAAGAATATCATATAAGCTCTCAGAATTTAAAACTTTTACTTAGTTTCTAAGATATTAATTTTTTTGTAACTGTTAAGAAAGTTTTTTTTAAACATGGCAAGTAAATTGCTTAATTTTTCTGAAAGGAAGACGTAAATAATAGGATATTCTCTACTATCCAAAATGGTGAATATATGCATCTTTATTTGCGTTTTGTTTTAATGAATAGGTTTAATGATTTATTATTTTTCTTTTTTTACATTCCATTTAAAAATATGTAATTCAAAGAATATTCACATACTTCACATTTACTAAAATTATTATAAAAAACGAAACTTTTTAATATTATTGATACGTATAAAATATTTTTCGAATTTGTTTAAAATGAAAAAAAAAATGGATTGTGATAGAATATGGAGTTTTGCGTGGTTAAGTTCCAAATTTTCGTCCAAATCATAGGAATCCACCAAACAGAAATTTACAATAATCGTCTGGACGAAGTGGCTTAGTCGGGTTAGATATGTATGCAAATATTAACTTGGAAATAATGGCAAGTTAACCAGTCATATCCATATTACACAATATTATTTGGACTAATGGAATTTTACTACCTGTGAGTCGCCTTTCTTATCATACCATTCTACTATAATTGCATCAAAATTACGTACCTTGCAGAATGCTATTTTCGAAATTTTCAAGTCATCAACACTGCAATCATGATTTTTTTGGAGTTTAATTTTTAATTTAAATATAATTTTATATCATTAGTATAATATTTTTTGTAAATTTATAATTCAATTATTTTTTCCTCAAAGTAGAATGATCTTAGGCACTGAATTCAGTTGCTTCGCCAGGTAGTAAAGTATATTTTATAAATGTGAATATTATCTTTTAGCAATCTCGAAAAAAAAATCTTATTTATTTTCTAACTCTGAGACTTTCCATAATTAACTCTAAAAATAAGTTTGTTTCCTTATTAATGTCTAACAGAAAAAACATGAAAAAGAGAGTTTTCATCAATAACGGATTAGTCACTAAACGGTATAAACTTTTTAAATAAATGAAAGTGAATATTTGAATTTATTAAAATTTCTACTTTCATTTCAAATAGAAATGGATTAGTCTAAGTTTTAAAAAAAATTTTTCCTTCAAAATAATGTTTATATTTTCAAGCTATAAAACTTATCTTCTACTTCCATGTGTGTCAATGTCTTTATTTTCCATATTTTGAGATGCTTTCAAATTTACTCACAATTTTTAGGATTTTGATCAAATAAGCCTTCATTTCAAATAAGCTACATGCATATTTGATGAGGATGTCTTGGCCGTCAAATAAATTTAATAAATTTTCAAATTCTGCTTAGAATTGCAAACTGTAAAAATGAATTTTTGAATATGGTCTAAAAGAAAATTATGAAAACTGGCATTTTTAAAAAAATTAATACTAATTTCAAAAGGAAGAATATTTCTTGCTAGGAGTTGCGCTTCGGCTCATTTTATGTCTTAAGGGATCCGGGACACATTTTAAAATAATTTTTATTTATTGAGTTAAAATTTTGAATTTTTTTGTTATGTTTAACCATATCATTTGTAAACAAAATCGCATGATGAAACTTCTCATATATATATTTTTTTTTTAAATTTAAAATTTATTACAAAAGTGTGGTAATTTAAAATCGGTATAACTCGAATTACTATTTGTTGAATTTCAATTTTTTTAAATAAATAGAAATACATAAGTTGTAATTCTGATTCAGCATTTTTAAAAATATAAATGTAAATAAATATTTAAAACATTTAAAGAAAAATTTTAAAAAAGAAATATGTAACTTTTTATTTAAGTATCATATTTTCAAAAGTAAATATTTTTTTCAATTTTGCTAGACCAAAATTAAAGTAGAACAATTGAAAAAGACATGTTCCAAGTTTAAACACTTTATCTTTAACGGCTCTTGACTTCTAATAATTTTAATAGAAGGTATGGTGAAAAAACCCATCATGAAGAAAAACGCATTTTCGCAAGAAGTCATATTCATGACAACCATTGCTTGAAAGCTAGATTTTGAAAACAAAAATTAATATTTCCTATTCCAATTAAGATAGAAACGTGATTTAAACGTCGTTTTAAGCAAAAAAAAAAAAAAAAAAAAAAAAAAAAAAACAGAGAAATGCTTAATGTAATAATTTTATTTTAGAAATTTTGAAGATCTTTGTGTCCAAAACGCCCTTACACTATTAATACTGAATTCCATATCTCTTGAACATATTTTGATGTGGCTTGATATATTGTGTACATTGCTATAATAAAACTTGAACTGAGGTAGAAGATATGGATTAGTTCCACATTGAAATGCGCAGGTTGCAGTGAAATGAAGAAAAGAAAATTAGAAGTCTGTATAAGACGAATCACAACCAGGTGTTATAAAAAAATGTACACATAACTAATATAAAGTATTTTATTCTTTGTAGTTGAAGGTTAAGTCGTCTGGGTAGTTTCGTGGTTAGAACACTGGCGAGTATAGCCAAAGTCCTATGTTCGATTCCAGACCTAGATATTTTTCAATATGTTGGAGAAAAATTAATCAACTTCCACCTCCAACTACAACGAATGTAATATTCAGGTTGAAATTTCGTGTTTATATATAATATAACATAAACTGTTTTTACTCTGCTCTAAAAGTATATAATTCGCATTCATTTGTATCCAGTCTCCTCCTCGAAAAATAGGTAATACGATTGAAACACATAAACACATTTTATAGAAGTTCGAATTTCTGGAGTCTGGAGAACTGACACCAATTCTTAACTTTCATAAAATCGTTATTTAAATTTTTTGCAATCTTATTAATGAGAAACTTTAATATGTATAAAGGAAGAAAAAATTGAGATAAAAATCAAGTTTAGTGTTTTGGAAATACTTTTTGTTAAATATTTCTGCGTCCGCATTCCTTACTTATCTAGAAATAACACATTCTACTTAATAGATATGGCCAAATTTATTAAAATTCTGATAAACGTATAGAATCATTAATTTTATAAAGTTCCATATATTAATAAATAGTATATATTATATATTTATAATCTAAAGTGTAATTGCTGCATTGCTCATTCTCATTAAAAGAGTATTAAGTTTTTGAAAAAATTATGAAATAGGAAAATCTTTAAAAAAAGTTATGATTATGAGTCCACTGCTTTTAAATTCCAAAAGGTAGAAGTTAAATTTAAAAAAAAATGTAATCACCTGTGTTTTGGACACTTTTAGCCGTACGTTTCGACATGCTTGGAACAGGTTATGATATTGATATAGCTGCCTAATTATGATATGGATTTCGCTGCATAATTATGATATGATTATAGCTGCACATAGATTGCAAATAGTTTCCTCAACACCTGTAATGCATGCAAATTGCATATAAATTACATAACAAAGTTTACTATTGCTCTTCATTTATTTTTTATGATGTCCCTATATCAGGCGATCAAGGTGAGAAACCGAATAATAGAATATTGTTATCTTTGAAGCACTAAATTTAAGCTGCTTAAGTATGAATTTTACTCCACCTAAATATTTGTTTCTAAAGCACAGGTGAACACTTTATATTTTATTTTAATTTTCAAAATAATAATAAATTGATTAGTCTTATTTTAAATTGGCACAACATCCCAAATCATGACTGATACTCTTTTACTTTGACGGTTCCACAAAACGTTTCTGTTCCACTAAATATCATGCAAGTACTAACATAACTTTACATCTATCACGATCAAACCGTTTTTCATCGACCTGAAGTTATACATTATTACAGGCAAAATTCCTATAATAAAATCTTGTCAAATTTTGTTACAAGCATGTCGAATACCATGGCTGAGTGCCCCCCAAAATAAAGGTGGTTATATTTCTTTTTAAAATTCTATCTATTCGAACTTATCAACAACGTCCTTAACATTATAAATATTATAATATTTTTTTCTTATTTAATATTTTAAAAAAATGTATTATTTTTTTTTAAATAACAATGATCAAGGCACTATATAAATACATATTATGCAATGTTATTAGAATGTCATAATTACATAATGTTAAAATATAACGTTATATCTATACTAATATTATAAAGTAAAAATTGTGTGTTTGTTAGAGGTAATCTCTGGAGCTAACGAACCGATTTCAAAAGTAATGGTATCAAAATGATGGTGTTAGTCTAACTTAGAACGTAGGCTATATTTTATGTCGGTGCCACTATACCAAAGGGGGTGCAGGAGCAAAAAAGTTCTAAAAATACAATCTTTGTGTTACTGAAGGGCCTAGAAATATGAAATTTGAAATATTAGTTGCTGTTTAGATATAAAGGATTTCTAAGAACAGTTCTTAAACAATTCGAAATGTAAAAGGAGTGAAAATGTGTCAAAAGCGTTCTAAAAAACGTTCTAAATGGTGTTTTCTACACAATCTCAGGAAATACGATTAAAAAAATAATGGTGTCAAAACGATTGGGACAACACTTGCTCTAATATAGGCTATATTTTATGTCGGTACCACTTCCCCAAAGGGGGTGCAGGAGCAAAAAACGTTCTAAAAATGCGATTTTTGCGTTACTGAAGGGCCTAGAAATATGAAATTTGAAATATTAGTTAGGGGAGGTAGGGCAGTTTTGATACGTAGGGAGGGTTGATACAATGACGATTTTTCTCAACAAATGGCATTAAAAGCCATTCTAACACATGTGAAGTCTTTTTTTATTTGCTGAAGACATCATTAGCTGTACTAATCAGTGAAGAACTGACAACTTTTCTTTTCTTTTAATTTTGAAGGTTTTTGGAATGTCAATGTAAATTTTTTAATTGACTGATTTTCTTTCATAACTCTTATTATTGTGAAGATAATATCTTGTTACTTTTTTTTATTTATAAGGCACATTGTTAGGATTAGTTTTACTAGAAAGTAGATTATCATTTTGCAACTGCATTTGTACAAAGTGGTTGAAAATCCCATAAGGCATAATAGGGAGAAATGATACATTAGTACTGGGGAGAAATGATACACTTGTATATTTGAAATTTAATAGTTCTTTTAAGTTTGCAAACTAATATAGGGCTGTAATATTCATTATTGTTTTACAGCAAGAGCTACTGAAATTGGTAAGGGAGAACAAAGAGACTATTCATAGACATTATGTAAGTTACATAGAAAAGCAGTGCGATGATAGATGGTTAGTTCGCTTTGCTCGTCATGTAGAAGGGAAAAAGTTTAAATAGCCTGAACGGGAAAATCTTTCTATAACTTACAAAGGGAAAATTGAAAAAAAAAAAAAAAAAAAAAAAAAAAAAAACGTTAAATCTACCCGAATTTACTTATCAAAATGATAGAGTTATTAGTTTTTCTTTTAACCATTTCAGGGGTGGTGGTATGTTTATGAAACCACTTAATTTTAATTCCCAAACGCCACATGGGCACCAGCATTTTGGTAAAATATTTTGAATTTGTATGAAAGTGAAATATAACCCTTTCTCTTATTTCTAATTAAATCTGTTGGTAAATTCCGGTGCCATTCATTTATTCAACACTTTACCATTGAAAATGCTTTGCTCCTGAAAGGGTTAAAGGAATCATAAATGTGCTAAATTTATGTTAAATTGTGTGGGTTGGGTTGGGTTGATTTTTGACGGCCAATTATCTACACGAGGGATATAGGCCCGGGGGGAGTGCCCTCCGTGGGGGTCTTTCTAAGGGAACCTAATCCGTATTAACGCATGGAAGATCCACGGCTCGAAGAAAACCACGAAAACTTCGAACGATTAGGCCGACGGGCGCGATTGGGATCGAACCCAACACCTCCCGTCTACCAGCTTCGAGAGCAGAACCTCTCGGCCACTGGTGAGGCGTTAAATTGTTTGAAAATCAGCAATGTTCATATCATTTTTCCCTGCAGCTAGATTTCTAGGGTTTTTTTCATTATTTATTTTTTTTAAAAATGTGTTAATAGGATTGTTTATATATTTTTGTAAAAAAACATTTCTAAAACAAAAATATATCACTGTCATTTCATTTCAAATTTCACATAAATATTTCAAGATTTATTATAAAAAATTGTGTGACACATAAATTGAATTTTCTACATTTTTTTTTCAATTTACATAACCTCCCTTGCTAGTGTATCAATCCTCCCCAGTAACGGGGGGATTTGATACAGTAGTAACCATTCAAATTAATTGGGATATATTTTTTGAATGACTATTTTTTAAATTCACAATATTTTTAATAAATGAATAAAAGGTCAATTTATAAGAAAAAACGAAAAATTTGTTTATAAATAGCTTTCTAAGGGTTGTAAAAAATTAGTAAGAAAAAGTGTATCACACCTCCCCTACCTCCCCTACTTATTAGATATAAAGTATTTCTAAAAACAGTTCCTAAACAATTCGAAATTTAAATAGGGTGATAATGCGCGAAAAGGGTTCTAAAAAACATTCTAAATGGCAATTTCTACTCAATTTTGGGAAGTATCAAATCGATTTCAAAAGTGATGGTTATAAAGGGATGGTGACAGACCTTGCACTAACATAGGCTATGTTATATGTTTGTATCACTACCACCTGGGGGTTTCAGGAGAAAGAAAACGTTCTAAATTGCGGTTTTTGTGTTATGGAAGGATCTATAATTATGAAATTTGGAATGGTAGTTACTTATAAGATATCAATGATCTCTAAGAACATTTCCTAAAAAAAAATCGAAATTTTAAAAGGGGTGGAAATGCGCGAAAAGCGTTCTAAAAAACGTTCTAAATTGCAATTTCTATGCAATCTCAGGAAGTAGTGAACCGACATAAAATTTAATGATGTAAAAATGATGGTGACAACTCTTGCTCCAAGATAGGCTATATTTTATGTCTGTTTCCACTACCACATAGAGAAGATGCATGAGTAAAAAACTTTCTAAAAATTCGATTTTTGAATTATGTAAGGAGCTAGATTGATGAAATTTTGCATGGTATATATTTATTAGATATAAATGATCTCTAAGAACATTTCTTTAAAAATTTGAAGTTTAAAAGGTGTGAAAATATGCGAAAAGCGGTCTAAAAGCGGTCTAGAAACCGATTTGTGAGCAGGAAGAATTGTATTCAGTATGAAGTTGTATTCAGGAAGAATCAAACTGATTTCAAAAGTAATGGTAGGAAATTCATGCTTACAGCCTCTCCTCTAACATAGACGCTGTTTCATGTCTGTGTCACTATCACCTGGAGGTTGCAGGAGCAAAAAAAAACGTTCTAAATTTCGATTTTTGTGACCGGCAGGGGCTAAAAACTTGAAATTAGGCAACGTACACATTTATTAGATATAAATGGTCTTTAAGAATAGTTTTGAAAAAAATTGGAAATTTAAAAGGGGTGATAATGCGCGAAAAGCGTTCTAAAAACGTTCTAAATTGCTATTTCTACTCAATCTTAGGAAATACCAAATCTATTTCAAAAGTAATGGTTGCAAATTGATGGTGACAGTCCCTGCTCCAAAATAGGCAATATTTTATGTTGCTAGTACTACCATCTGGTGGTTGCAAGAGCAAAACATGTTCTAATTTGCGTTTTTTGCACAACTGAGGGGTCTAACATTTTGAAATATGGCATGGTATTTACTTACAAGATTGCAACTTACTTACTTACAAGATTGCAACTGCTTTCTAAGAACAGTCGAAAGAAAATTCCAAATTTAAAAGGATGAAGTGAGCGAAAAGCATTCTAAAAACGTTCTAAATTAGAATTTTTATGCAATCTTATCCAATACCAAACTGATTTAAAAAATAATGGTGACAAATTGTTGGTGATAGAACCTGCTCAAACATAAGCTATATTTTTGTCTGTACCACTACCAGAAGACGGTTGCAGAAGCAAAAAACTTTCTAAATTGCGATTTCTGTGATACTGAAGAGGCTAGAAACTTTAAATATGGCATGGTAGTTTCTTATAAAATATTACTGCCCTCAAAGCACTGTCAAAAATATATTCGAATTAAAAAGGGGTGAAGCTAATGGGTATAATGAATGTAATGAAATAATTCTAAAAAAGTCCTAAATTGCGATTTTTATGCAATTTCAGAGAATATAAACCGATTACAAAAGTTATAGTTGCGAATCAATGGTAACAATCTCTGATCCTACACAGGCTGTATTTTATATCGATATTCCACTACCTGGGGCTCACAGGAACGACAAACGCTCTAAAAAAGACCTTTAAAGGCTTTCTAAATTACGTTTCTGTGGAATATTAGGAAATAACAAACCTATTTCAAAATTAATGTTGGCAAATTAATGGTGACAGTTCCCATTTCAACATATCCCTTTATGTTGAGAGAGGTAGTAGGACTTGGAATCTGACATGATTGTTAATTTTAAGATGTAAGAAGAGGGTTTCTAAAAAAAAAAATCAAAACTTCAAATAAATACTAAAATGAGCGTATTAATTGAGCTTAAAAATTTCAAATAATTTTCTAAATTATCATTTATTTAGTTTTATTTCTTTTTATTAATTTAAGTGTCATTTCTGCCTAATGCAGTGTAATAATGAAGTTTGGTCAAACTGTGTTTTAAATAGTAATTTTTGAATTATTCCTGAAAGTATAATTTCTTTTAATAAAAATTAGACATATGAATATCACTTGGCATGTTTCAAATATTACGCGAGCAATGCCGCGGGGTTTGCTAGTTCATTATACATGCGTTACAATATAATGGATTTTTTATACAGATTATACGGGGTGTTTCTAAATGAATATAGGTATTTTATAAATATCACTTGGCATGTTTCAAATATTACGCGAGCAATGCCGCGGGGTTTGTTAGTTCATTATACATGCGTTACAATATAATGGATTTTTTATACATATTATACGGGGTGTTTCTAAATGAATATAGGTATTTTAACGCTTGGTAGTATTTATTACATAAAACTTAAAATTATAATTCATACGTAAAATAAAAGAGCAACACAAGCAGTTTACCTACAAACTTACAAGTATTCAATGTGAGCAACTTTCGTCACACGGCACTCATCAAGTCGATAGCTCAGTTCTTCCCAAACGTTGATTAGCAAAGAAGTTCTGTTCAGACGCTCACCCGATCTGACGCTATGTGATTTCTACCTGCGGGGGTTCATGCGATTGTGTGTATGTACAGGGTGTGGTAGATAAGTAATGAGACTCAGTCTAGAAAAACAAATTTATTGATCCTATTTGTACAAAACGTTAATAATCTTCAAAGTACTCGCCTTGGGCGTCGACACAACGTTGCCAGCGCGTTTTCCAAGCTTCATAGGCCCCACTGTAGTCCGTTTGAGTTATCCCAGTTAGTGCCTTCGTGACAGCACGTTGGATGTTCGGAATATCGTCGAAACGATGACCCTTCAGGCATCTTTTGACCTTCGGAAATAGGAAGAAATCAGGAGGACTCAAGTCAGGGCTGTATGGTGGCTGTGGCAGAACTTCAACTCCAATTCGGGTCAAGTAGGAGGTCACGAGGAACGCTGTCTGCGCCGGAGTGTTGTCGTGGTGGAGACGCCAGCGTTGAGCAAGGTCCTGTCGCTTCCGTTTGACAGCTCTGTGCAATCGCTGAAGGACTTCTTTGTAGAATTCGGCATTGACAGTCTTCCCCTGAGGGACAAACTCTTTGTGAATTAACCCCCGCTTGTCGAAAAACACAATCAGCATTGTCTTGATGCGGGACTTTGACATTCTTGCTTTCTTCGGCCGCGGGGATGCCGGTGTGTGCCACTCCGAGCTCTGGGCTTTCGTCTCCGGGTCGTACTGGAATGTCCACGATTCGTCGCCTGTTCCTACGTTGTCTAAAAAGTCTGGATTATTTTCCAATTCATTCAACATCTCACGGCAAACGTCCACTCGTCGTTGCTTTTGTTCGGCGGTGAGCACTCGGGGAACCAATTTTGCGCAAACTTTCCTCATCATCAAATCTTGCGTAACAATTTGGTGAACCGTAAATTTATTCACGGAGACCTCATCGGCGATCATTTTGAGACTTAAACGACGGCCGGAGTCCAGGAGTTCTTTCACTTTGGTCACCGTTTCATCCACACGACTTGTTGAAGGGCGTCCAGATCCTTCCATGTCTTCAACGGATTCCCTCCCGTTTTTAAATTCATTAAACCACCGGAACACTTGAGCTCTTGATAGAGAGTCTTCTTTGTAGGCCTCCGTAATCATAGCAAAAGTTTCCGAAGCAGTTTTGCCCAAGCGAAAGCAAAAATTGATTGCATACCGCTGTTCTATCGAGCGATCCATCTTCAGCGTTTTCACAAGTGTCACGGGCACACAAACAACGTAATACGAGAAGCTCGACCCTCACTGCACCAGAGCTCCGACGCGAGTGCCAACCGGTTCTATTGTTAGCTCAGATCCCCCACCACGTGACGTACAGGTGGAGACCGCCCTGCGAGCGACTGGGGCGCCGCGCGGCGGCCAGTCTCATTACTTATCTACCACACCCTGTACATCCACTACCAGCTGACCATAGCTGCTGTTTCAACAATGACCCCACAAACACTAATCAACGTTTGGGAAGAACAGATCTATCGACTTGATGTGTGCCGTGTGACGAAATGTACTCACATTGTACACTTGTAAGCTTGTAGGCAAAACTGTTTGAGTTGCTTTTTCATTTTATGTATTAATTATAATTTTATGTTTTACGTAATAAAAACTACCAAGCGTTGAAACCCCCATATTCATTTAGAAAAACCTCGTATATAGATTCTTAATAGTTATATTTGTATAAAATGTTTGCTTTACATTTTTTAATTGCCTGATGTCTTGAACTAGGGATGCAATCTTATCAAATACGCATAGGAAAATAGAAAACTGAGCAATTAAACTTCAATTTCTAGTCCACCTTCGGACACTTATATAAGTTAAAGGAGTTTATATATGGCTGAATCTACAGAGTGTCTCTCTACCAGAACGACAAACTTGCATGAGGTGCAGTGGGAATAGAGACGAATCGGAATCACATAGCAATGCAGGGTTGGAAATGCAAGCCTAACAGATAGCTGGGGTTGTTAGGGCTGAATCATAGTGATAGAAAATTGACATTTAAAGACCCATAAGCTTAAAAGAAGTCATGACTTTCCTGACAATTATGTTGTCCGATGTTTCGTAATGTGTAAATGAAACATTCGTAACTTGGAATCTCGGATGTTTTGAAATACGACGGGTGTGTTTCGGACATTTGCGGTAGCAACGAAGATGCGCCATTTCAACACGCCTACTACCTCAACTACCTCAAACGTGCAAAACCGTAGATGGTAAGAACAAAGCACTTCGGCAAAAAACTTTGGGGAACTTCATTATCAGAAAAGTCATGACTTTAGTATTTTAAGCTTATGGTCTTTAGATGTCAATGTGCTGTCACTATAATTCAGTCCCTACAAACCCACTGTCTCGTTAGGATTGCATTTCCGACCCTGCATTGCTATGTGACCCCGAGTCGTCTCTGTGCACTTTACACTTCCTGCAAGTTTGTCGGTCTGCTAGTGAAATACCTTGTATACTTTATGTGTTTTTTATTTATTGCTTTCAATATCAATATTTTTTTTTTTATTTCGAAAAATTTTTCAAATTTTTCAAATTCGAAAAATTTGATTTTTCAATATTCATGAAAAATCAAAATATCATTTCAATATTAAATATTCCCATGCAATATAAGAGACATCAGTGTTAACCACTTGTACATCAACGTGCAGCGGATGTCAAGATGTTTGTGTGAATTAGATGCATATCTGCCAAGTTTTGTAACTCTATTTTTTAAACTAATCTTCGCCTTATTTAAACAAAAAAATTTCTATCATCAAATAGCATGAAGGATACTAATAAATAAACAATTAAATTAAAAAAATCAAAAACCCAACTGCGTAAAAAGCGAACTAATTAATTATTTCTCATCAATGTGAAACTATTTTTTTTTTCAATTTCTACTATTAGCTCACACTCTCGCTATATATATATCTTGTTCAAATTTTCAATCATTAATAAAATACTTATTATTCATCCAATCAAGCTCATATAAATTTTTTTTAACTTGTAGTGGATTACACATGACGTTAATCCAGTTTTTTTCAAATATTAATTCATTAATTAATTTTCAATAATCGAGAGAGATTTTCAATGATCGAGAATTGTCAATAATTGATCAAGGTATTTCAAGACCGAGAGAGCCCTCTTCTTGATCAAGGCATTTTAAGCGCCACTCAAGGGGAAAGAAGAATGGATTAAAAAAATTCTTATTGACCTAAGTAGGAATCGACTTAAAATATTTTTTTATATTACTTGTTTATATTACTTACCTATTTTTTTTTATTTACTTGCATTGATGACTTTTAGGTTGTGTTTAATTGTTAGTTCTTATCTATAAACATTATTTTGATGAGGTCTATAGATGTCTATGATGGTTAGAGTTGCAGTAAAGCTAGAGATCCTACATACACAACTTCCAGGTTGTATAATATTTTAACGGAGCTTCTAACTGTAAAATAGTCAATGAAACAGCGTCTTCATTTTGAAAGACCTATCCAATCATATGCCACTCAATAGGGTGCGAAATTTTTTTCGTCTCTACCGCCATTTTGAATTTATAAAAACAAAACCTAGACTATAACCATCGGGCCGTTAAGGCAAATTGATAGAGACCTGATTCCTTAAAATCCATCCAGCCGTTGGGATGTTTCGAGGGTATAAAGAAATCCACATACACAGATACGGGTGAAACACATAACCTTTCTTTTCAGTCGGGTAAATACAATGTTGAGAAATATGTAAAATATCCAAGTAATTCAAAAATACATTTTGACATGAATGGAACGTTTTAAAGTGAAAGTGGTTAATATATAATTGGAACTATATAACAAATTTCATTCCATAGGTGTAAAATAAACTTTTTTATGTATCCGTCATGAATTTTTAATTAATAAAGAGATTTATAAAATGTAAAATAGAAACTGTAGTGTACAATTTTCGATAAGAAATATTATTATTGCAGATAATAAAATCCCTTTCATTTATATCGACATTAAAATACAGAATTAAGCAATTTTTTGAATATAATATATATAATGTTAGCTTTAAAAAGTTCACTGTCTTACTTAAAAGGCGACTAAAATAATGAAAAAAAATGTTACAAGTTAAAATATACATTTTATTTAAAACTTCTCAGTACTTTCAAGCCTTCCAAGCTCATCATCAGAGAATATTTTAATGACTAATTGTTGTTTATTTATAGAAATACGTAAGCAAAGTGACGTATTAAAATTTAAGTTACGGCCCTTATTTTCTTCTACCCATGAAAAGTGACGTATGAGAACAGAGTGATATCATAAAAAATAAATAGAACTGCAGTTAATAATAGTATATATTTTTTATTATTAAATTTAATCCAAGAAACTGCTACTTCTGCTTTCAACTCTAATAATTATTTGCTCTCTCATGTTCGAAACAATGTGACGTATTTCTATAAATAAACAACATTTAGTTATTAAAATATTCTCTGGCGATGATCTTGGAAAACTTGAAAATACTAAGAAGTTTTAAGTAAAATGTATATTTTTAACTTGTAACATATTTTTCATTATTTTAGTCACTTTTTAAGTGAGGCAGTGAACTTGTTGAAGTTCATATTATATATTTTATGTTTGAATCAAGGTGAAAATTTGCATTTCGTCTTATGATTTTATAATTTTTTGAATATTTTGTTAGGGAAATGTATATGATATAATTAAATGTTCCGTATCTAATTTTGCGTGTTACTCTGACAATAATCTTGATTGGAATGTTCTAATTATATTCCACTCGCGTTTAACTATTTCGACACATACTTCTCTATGATTACTTACCAATTAAGCTTAATAGCTGACTTATTGCTGATCATAATATCCTGTTGATTTGAATTTAGAGGAAGCTGATAGTATGATAAATATGAGTTTAGTGAATTACAGCATACATAATTTTATTTCAAACTAAAAATGTCACAATATTAAAATTAGAGAACCTAATAATTTTGCAAGAATAAGCTATTTAATAACCAATAAGTTCATAATAAAAAGCATTTTCATAATTTAATTTTACTTTAAAAAACCAGTGGAAAAAGAGGTAAAATATTTCACAGAGAATTTATTCATTTTAAAATTTCCCACTTAAAAAAAAAATATTTTAATATTCTTTTTTCAAAATATGACACGAACCATTAATTGTCCGCTACAACACATTTACCATGCTGTAGGGGAGACTGGGACTAGTAGGTTCAGTTTTTAGTTATTGATTTTTATTCATTTTTTGTTTAAGGTTTAAAAAAAAATTTCACTGTACTTTTAAAGCAGAGACATTTGGCTATAAATACCCGGAGTTCTATGTTTGTATCTTTTGTAGTTTATGTTTAGATGAAGCCTCAAGTAAGCGAAAAAATGTGTGTCAATCTACCCAGCTGCGGGGCAAGTTGCCTATACCTATGAGATAAATTGGCTCAGTCTTCATAAAAAGTTCATTTAAGCTCAAATAAAACACGAAGTAAAAAGAAATCAATTTTAATATTGCCAGCAAATTTAAACAAATGAATTAACCCCGTACAATGTAGATTCTAAATTATACAAACATAAAAATAATGAATAAAACATTAACATTGATTAACTTCTATCGTACTTGATATAATCATCAGAATTACGGTTATCATGAAATTTAAAATCAAGTGTCTCCGTTTGTGCAGGCCACATGTGCTTAAACACTGCATCGCACACACTTTTGTCGGTGTTTGGTGTTTTTGAAGTATCATCACATCACACACCAGATATTAACCTTCCTCGTCATCTGTGATATTATCCAGATTCGTACTTTTCTCAATAACAAGTTCCCTTTTATTATATGCAAAGTTTCTGAAACAAAGTTTTTCTTATTATCTGTTTGCCTTTGGCCAACTTTTCTGTTGCCTTGCCTTTATTTTCTCCTTTTTTTCATCTTCTTTCATCTCTAAAGCTTACTTTTCCTCTATCAATGACTTCAGATTCGGTGAATCTGTCAATATTCATGTAGCTGTCTTTTACCTATGCCTATTTTGCACTAGTATGTTTTATTCTGTTTTTTTTTTTATTGGTCTAATATCCTCAGAATATAATTATCCAAAATCCTAAGCCGAAATCACAGGAGTTCCAGTGACTGCTGGAGGTAAAACCAAAAAGGTGATACTGAATCTTTTGAAGATCCAGCTTTTGCCCTGTCATAGCTGAGTTATGAACATCATCACTCGTTTAAGGGGACTCAGGGCTTGATCTATACCGAAAAACATGTAAACAGAGCTCCCGCTTCGAGTACGTATAAAAACATAAGTATTCAATGTAACTAATTTAAACTTTCTGATATTTTTAAGGTATATTTGTAGTCTTATAAAATTGTAAAATGAAGTACTTCAATGCAATAAAACAAACAAAATAGCAAAATTTGTATAACACAATTTTTGGAAAATAAATTAGGTGTCATATCATAATCCGCAAGATATCTTAACGTTAAATTGACATAAGAACTTAATTTTTGCTTTACAATGATCAGGAAACTTTACTCTATAGAATGAATTAAGGATATAACTATCACTCAAAGGAAACCTTATTAAAAAAACCCTCTCTAACTTCAAAATGTAAAAAACCCTAAAAAGTGTACCTTTTTGTCATCAAAAATACTCAAAATATTAAACTATCTAAAATATATTGATTCATTCTATAGTTAATGATGTTATATGCATGCAAATAAAAATTTAAGCCATTCCAACAAATGGTTTTTTTTTTATCTTACGGATAGTCGTCAAAAATCAAGTTTTGAGAAAACGCGACTTAAAGTTGCAATTAAATGAGTGCGGCTTTGTAACGATTGTTACATAAATGCTCAGAACTCCATTTAAAAATGCAAATATTTTCATGCGGTTTTTTGTAATGTGTTCAAAGTTAATTAAATAATCAAAATAGATACTGAAAGAAAAATCGATTTTTTAAAAATTTTCAAGCCCTCAGCCCCCTTAAACTTCATTCTTGATAATTTTGAAATATAGGACCAGACTTCTCCAAGGAATATTAAAAGAGCTTTAACAGTCTGTCTAATAGATTGCCGTTAATTATTAGGACTTCCACATCACTTCTTATAATATTCTTCGGTGTGTAACCTGTTCGTTCATTTTTTCTTGGGTAATTACGCATGTTTTTTGTAAAAGAGTAATTAATTTATCAAACGAGATAAAATAGCAGAAAATATTATGAAACAGTGTAACTGGGTTAGTTGGTGCCCCGAGCCAACCTGTAGCCTACTATACCCATGTAGCCAACTAGCCCCTGTCTCCCTTATAAAGGAATTCTAAAAGAAATCAAAGAGATTATGTATGGAATTCAAATTGCTGATTAGAGTAAAATGAAACAGTGAAATAATGAATGACATATGTACAGTGGAAGTCATTTTAAATTTCAATAATTAATTTATTGCAACAAAATTACCATCAATTAATTCACTGTCTCTTTTTCCTGCTCATTTGTGGTCTAACTTTCATAAATATGCTTGGATTTGACAAGAAATACATATAATTTTTAAATTTTACGTCAAAATACTTCCCATTGAAATCGTAGTATTTTACAATTATAAGGTCTGTCGGGACATACGCCAGAAATAAAATTAAAAAAAGTTATAGGCGAAATTAACTAAGACGTATTTTTTCGATGTTATTTTAAGTCAAACATAAAAAAAAATTATGTATGTTATCGATATGGTGTGTTACATTGTCTCTTTTGAAAATGGTGTGAATGTCATTTATTTCTCGTTAAAAGGAACAAATAAAACAATTTGGACATTTATTTCATGCTATTTTTTGGAAACCTAATGATATCATACTGTCTTAATCCTTGCAAAGAAAATACACGACATTTGTTTTTAACAAAAGTAGATTTGATTATGCTGTGTGATACTGTTTAGTAAGCATAAAATCTATAAAAAAGGGTAGATAAAAAAAAAAGCCAAAACAATTGCTTCATTTGGCATTTATTGCTTACAGTACGTCGCCGTGATATTAGACGTTTTTAAATTTAACAAAATTTTATTTTCGATACAAAATGCTTAAAGTGGGTTTTTAGCATACTTACTACTGTTGCTGTAAAATATTTTTTCAGGCATCTACCAGCAATTCTTTACTAATAATTAATATTGAGAAAATATCTAATTTATTAATATGTGTATTACAAATATATTTTTTCTATAAAATAATTAATATTTTGTACTTATGGTGTTGTCATCTACAATTGGCTTTATTGCGTAAGTTCTATTTTTATATATTTTTTCAAACGAATTAAAAAAATGTCTTTAAGGAAAGCCTTACCCGTGGAGAAAAGTACGGAATCATGAAATGTTTGGAATTATTTTTTTTTTGTTTATAGAAACTTTTATGTGTGTTGATCAGTTTATTGTAACATAATGATCATGCACAGTTCCATTTCATCTGGATTTAAAAGCATTAGGCCTTTTTTATTTTGCCAATTTTAAACAAGCGTGTGAAATAGACCCTGTAAGATAGCTTGACATGCAAACTAGAGAGAGAAAAGTTAAGTAACTAATGTAAGGGAAATAGAGTGATTTAAAAAGATATTCTAATGCTCAAAATCTACTGCTTTGTAAATTTCCAGAAAATTAATAGAACTCCAAAGCATGAAAAACTGCCTCCGTTCAAGTAGACTATAAGCTACTGCAGCACATCAAGTTGGCACTTTCAAGAAAATATGCAAGAATAATGAGATGAGCAGCATTTAATAATATAACTACTGGATGGAAAAAAACATCCAAGACCTAGGTATTAAACAGAACGTTTCACAACAGATTAAACCAAATTGTTTCATTAGCTCAAAGCGAAGAAGGCGCCGGCCCTTATCTGTTGATGATTCTTGTATAGCATACATGTCACTATCTCTAAACTATTCGGGAGTCTGGTCCAAGACAGACGTGTTTTTTTTATCGGAAACTTTATTTAATCAACAAAATTTTAATGAAATCCAATAACCAAAGAAAAAAGACATATTTCCTTATTCGTACCTGTAAAATAGGCGTTTTCTGAGACAACTAATGGCCATTCCTCAAAAATTTGAAAGAAGTTCGTTTTGCCAGTAGAAATTGTGATGCGAAGAGCCCCCAAAAAATAAAGTTGCTGTACCATGATTTGAAGGACTAAAAGGGGTGAATTTCAAGCCAGGTAGGGGAAATCAAATCTTTTTAAGTAGATCAAAAGGGGTGTCCTTTATTTAGTACTTTTTAATTCTGGATCGAATGACACTATCCGCAATTCGATACGATCATTTGTTACAAAGTTACAACATGTTTTATGAATACAAGGTCGAAAGTTATACTTCAGTTCAGGTAAAATAGGTTTTTACAGCAACAACCCATTCAAGAAAATTTTCGAAGAAGATTTTTTGTAAAAACTTATCTTACCTACACTGAGGTATAACTTTCGACTTTGTATTAATAAAATTGGCATAATTTTGTAACAAATGATTGTGTCGACATGCGAGTGGTGTCATTCTATTCAGAATTAAAAATACATAATGAACAATCCCACACTTGATTTATTTAAAAAAAAAATATTTTTCCCCTTTTCTGAGTTAAAATTCACACCTTTTACCGTCTCCCTCTCTAAAAAAAAAACATACTAAAATAACTTTATTATTTTTGCTCACCAGATCTTTATTTCTAGTGACGAAACGAAATTCTTCCAAAAATTTCGTGCGTGGCCTTCAGATGTCTTATTTTACTCATTTTTTGGTCTATTTTTAAAATTAAGAGATGTTGGTATCTATAGTGCATAGTAGTGCTTAACTTTAAATTAAAATTTCATATTGTGAAGGGGTGGGGGGGTTGTGAAGATGACGAAAATTCATTTGGAGGTTTTAAAATGAAAGACAGACAGTGAAAAATATTAAATTTTTCAACTGAGCTTTCCAGATTCAATCTAAAATTGTTGCTGCATGCGTTCAAATGGACCTGGAGACCGTGTTTAGCAATTGGGAATGAGAAATTAGAGAGTTATTACAGTGAAACTTGGATGATTCAAACTTGTTTAATTTAAAATTCTGGATAATTCGAATTTTTAGTTCAGTCCCTAGTATTCTGTATCACAATAATCTAAAAAAATCGTGGAATTTCGAATTGCATTTTAAATAATTCAAATTTTTGTACGATTGCCTTTAAAAGTTTGCGGTAAAAATTGTTCCTGAGACTTTTTTCAACTAAGGGGCGAAATATTTTAAAAGTTTGCACTTTTACAGTTCGTTGGTTGAAAGCATCCTCATCAGAGATTCTGAGATTAAGATGCTCCATTCTTCATGTTTCACGAATGCGTAGGTAGGCTTGAGACAAGGTCAGTGAGAGAATGATTACGAAATGCATTCATAAGGTGTCATTCGTAAAAAATGAAATGGAAGGAGTAAATGCAGTGGAAAAGTTTGATGAAATTGATCCTGAACAGTCTGTCGATAATTTGAAAGATGTAAAATCTGATCCATCAATCTTGTAGGAGGACTATGCCAACGAGGAACAAAATATGGTTGTGTGTGGAGAGGTAACTGATGCGGGCATTACTGCTGCACTGGCTGAGAACAACCAAGCTGAGAACGGACTATCTGGGGATGAAGAGAACAATGATATACAAGAAAATCCCCTAACTAGTTCGTCAGAAGCTATGGTGCCTATGCATGTATCTCGACGCATTTTTAAGATCGGTGTAATGCATAAAATTCTATTTTTGTATCAATTGATAGGTTGGAAACATATGCTAGGTCTCAAGTATTACATTCAAAGACGCAATAAAAAATATCTGACTTTTTCTTAAAAGTGATGAATAACTAAGCTAGTAAAAAAAGGTTTGATTTAATGGGGAAAATGTACCAGTATTCTTAGATAAAGTTTATGTGTTAAATATTTCATTGCGTGTGGAGTTAATTATTTTATTTATCTCTTCTTTTTAAGAGAATATACCTAATTTGACTTTTTGGATATTTCAAACTTTTCTCTGGTCCTTTCAACTTAGGATTATCGAAGTTTAACTGTACTATCTAATAAAAGTTGATATTTTCAGTAAATCAATTGAAATTTCGATGAAATGTTTGCATCACTTATAGGTAACTTAAACACTACTTAAAGATATAAATGAGAAATTTTATAATATTTATTATAATATTAATAATTTACTAAAGGATATTAAAAATTGACACTGAAAGAGATCCAAATTTAAATTATTTATTATGTGCACTTAACTTAAATTATATATTATTATGTTGAATTTAATGATAATGCCACTTTTGAAAGAATTTAGTTAGATACTTCTTAGCTTATTAACTATACTGAAACAAGCTAAGACTATTCAAAGAAAGTACAATTATGTGAAGCATTAAATTGCCTCTTCTAATCATTAACGAAGTTAAATGATTAAGTTCTGAAAAGTTATTACAAAATGATTTTAGAAAAATATCATGTTTATGCTAATGAAGTGCATGTGATAGGGAACCTTGCAATTGTTCATTAAATGATCATTGTCTGAATCACTGAAATAGAAATAAATGATATTTTAATAAGTAGGTTTAATAAGTTTTCAATAATTAATAAATAAATTAACACTTTCTTATTAAGTGTTAAAATAATAAAGTTTAAAATGGAATATTTTTTTTTAGATCTTTGCAATATTAGTAAGTATCTTTGCAATTGCTTTGCTATAGTATCACATAGTTAAATTTGAGCAATTCTTTGATTGCGTTTAATTTTAATATATTTTATTGTTACTTTACAGTAAATGATTGCCCAAAATAGACTATCGTACTTAAAAAATAAATTTTATATGTATAGCCAATTTATATGTTTATATATAAACCTTATTTTTAAATATATATTATATTTCTAGTTATACCTTTAGATATGCAGCCATTGAAGTAGGCATGTCCTCCATACTTCCATGCTTCTTAATTGTAACCTTAAGAAATTGATAGGTTTCCACCGATTTTTGAACTGCCATGTGATAAAGGTAAGCTGGAAGGTATCTGAGATCGGTAAAATGCCGCCGCCTGTCCCCTTTTTTGTTGTCTTTTGATATAATTTTAAGAATATGTATATCATATATATATAGTATATCATATATATATAAATATGTGTATCATATATTTTATGGAATAGCATATAAATGCTATATCTATTTAGAAAAAATATATATTTAATTATCATATCTTATGCTAAAACTAGCTATAACGTATGATAATAGGTTTATTTATTATAAACCTTGTTATTAATGAATGCCCGAATGATACATCACTGACTATATAATTATGATAACACGTACATAATCATAGATTTTAAAAATTTAAAAAATTGTTTCTGGTCAAATGGTTGTAAAAATATTGTAAAATTAAACAATTGGATGTCAGACCAGCAATTCCAAGCTTATTTTTAAGTTATATTGAACTGATATAAATCTTGTAAAGCTGAATCTCATAAATGTATTCATTTTATAGCCTAGGGTTGGAAGATTGTGCTAAATGTTAAGTTATCAGTAATAAATTCAGAACAGTAAAAAGCCGTTTTTGGAAAGCAAAATATAATGTATTTATAATTTATTCTTAATAATTGTTCTCTATCGCAAAATTTACAATTTTAAAAACAACACCGATTAAAAATGTATATATTCTTAGTCATTCAATATCATAATATTGATTACTATTTTTTTATGATCACCTGCTTTATGCTCAAGTCTTACTTACATTTAATATTATTACAAATTCGTATCTTCATAAGTGATCTGAAAAATCTTGACATTGACCTCTTTACTTGGTATTTACAGGTCTTTTTTCATATTTTTCTATTCAAGAGATTTGAAACAGCGTAATGAAATTTTGAAAGAAGAACTATTGCTTATTTTTCATTGATTGAGAATATGTACTTTTTTTTCTAGTCTTAATAATGGAATAAGTAAAGTAAAACTAAACTCCGCAATCCATGAAAGACAATTTTTCGACAGTGCCCAGCTCTGTTTTCTTGATCGAAGGCCCTGCTGTGGACCACGCGGTATCTTTCCTTATCGTTGGTCAACAGCTAAATCCTAAACCATTAGTTTTAGAGATACAGATGCAATAGCAAAAATGTTTCAATAGTGAGAATATGAAAATTCATTCATGTCAAAGTAGCTATTTTAAAAACTTATTTCAAGAATTATTTTCGTTTACAAAGTGGAAAAATAGTAAGTTTAACAAGGGCACTTATAAACTAGATTTCGAAACAGGCTGTTTATTACATTTAAACTTGCAGTTTAAACATTTTTCAAAACTGCATTATTTGAATACACATTTAATATATTTCATATAAAAAAGTTTTGATATAATTCTCAGGCAAAAAAAAAACAAAAAACAAAAAAAAAACAAAACAAAAAAAAAAAAAAACATTAAATGTAAAAGAAATCCAATAGATATTTCGATTAGGAACTATTTTAATCCATTTTCTGCACACCAATCATTATTTTTTAACCTTGTAGATAGAGTTGAATACTCTAGTATCTTTAATTGATTGTATATTATCTTTATGGTATTATTTTACTCTGAAATACTCGGAAATTCAAATATGATTTCTTTGTTCCCCTTTAGATATTTATTTAAAATATATGTTAATTATTGATCAGTTTAAAGGTATTTAAAGGTTTAAAGAAAACTTATGTTCTATAATATCAACAATAAAAAAATTTCGTTATATTTCCCTGGCAACATCACTGATTATTTTTTGAACTCGAACTTATTGATATGCACTGTAAAAGTGTTAACTTTTAGTTTTGATTTAAAATGTAAAGACCTTCGGTTGTTCAATCCTCTTTTAAATAATTGATTTCTTGAAACATTCTTTAAATTTTTTATAGTCTTTTAGTAAAATACACAGTAAATTTGATTAGTAACTAAACACCATTCACCGATAATTTTAAAGGGAAACCGTTAAAGGGAAAGGAATTTACTTGTCTATCGTTTACAACTTTTCTTCGAAGAGCCTACTTCCATCAGCTGTAAAGCTGACATTTATTAATATATCAACGAAACAAAAATATGGTTGCCTATGTTAATCAATGCATAATAAATTAGTATAACAAAATTTTATAAACACTTCGTAGTTCTTTTTAAAAGTACCCGAAACTGACACTGAATTTTAAAGTGTCAAAATCGTGTTACTACTTAAACCTATTTCAAAATGTTTAAAAGATATTTGTTTTAAATTAAATATAAATTGACATAATTTCGGAAGCCTGATTAATATATTTAACTGGAATATAATACAATATAGAAATATCAGTTCTTACAGACTGAAATTTCTAAAATATAATAGTTATGAACTTATGTGATCTTATGTTGAAAAAAAAATCATTCAAATGTTTTAAAACACTGGCTTATCATTCTAATATAAAATGCATGGAAACATTGTAACTATATTTTTCTAAGACTATTTAAATAAAATGAAAAGCCTCCAGTTAAACGGAATTCCTCCGGTGAAAATAAAATTTCTGTGATAACATCAATTCCAATACATAATATATCACCGTAGGATCTTTTTTATCTAACTCCTGAAAGAAGCAAATACTTGAAATATAAGATAGCTATCTAAACCATACTTTATCTGAAAGCAATATAGTATTCTTGCATTGTAGTTACATATATTTTCGTTAGGGAAATATTTGAGAAGAGTGATGGAATCTTCAAAAATGCATTCAAATTACATATACATTTTCTTATTTTTTTAACCCATATGTTACTATCGACTTTTATATATAAAGGAGCTCAAATAAGTAATATCGCTTTTTAATTTCTGCTTCATTTTTCTTAGATTTTTCAATTCTCCTAATTTTTACAATTTTATAAGCATAACTCTTTTTTATTAATTATGTAATATAAATGCAAAAATTCTCTTAATGACATGACATCTCTGTTTTTCTGAGTAAATCTGAAGATTGCTGAATAATTGCAAAGCAGGTGTACACAATTTACGGTAGTGGATTATACCATAGTCCTATATAAAGGACAGTTTGTAAAATGGGCACCAATAAGGTTGTTGTAATTTTTTCATTCTTTGTATTTGTAGTCAGCAATGTGAAAATATTCATTTTTTATATGTAGTAAAAGGTGAGCAGATTATGGGTTAAAAGGATGAACGTCTACTGTAAGGCAAAGAAAAGCACTTTTGTTAAAACACGAAAAGAAAATGTACAGTTTTCTATGCAAATTATTTACAGTGATACTCTCATTATTACTTAAAATTGTAAAGTCCAAACGATGGTTTGCAGGGATCCCCAGTTGAGAATCAACTCTACGCTTTGTCAATAGTAGAGAAAAACTTTTAAAAAAAAGGTTAAAAAATCAAGTAGTAGGAATGATACGCACTACAATAATTAAGAGCATGCATTTTTAAGGTATAGGGTAGACCGGGGCACGTTTACGCGGGGTTTTTTCAGTGAATTTTCTAATTATTATGCTTTATCTTAGAAAATTTTAGACATTGTGGTTTTATAAAGCAGTTAATAAAGTCAAAATTTGCGTTTTCACTTGTCTCCCTATTTCTGTTTTTAACCGTAAAAAATTTTTTTTAGCTCCAAGTCTCTTGCGTAAACTTGCTCCGTTTCCGAAGCAAGTTTACGCATCAAGTGGGGCACATTTTTGCATATTATAGGTGATACCAAGGAGTGAAAATATTTAATAAGTAGCGGAATAAATATTTAATCAAATTGAAATGTTTTATTTATAACTTAAAACAGTGTTTAAAAAAATAAAAAGAATTAATTAAAGAAAATTGTATAGGCTAAACTGAAAACATAGGGCTTATCGCTAATTGAAAACAGAAACTATTTAGTCATCTTTGTCATCACTGTTACAGATTTAAAAAATATAAAAAATAAATAAAGTATTTCCTTTTTCACACTTGTCATGGGACAACCTTTTGCATCTAAGACATTGAAACCAGTCTTGTCCTTTTTTGGATTGGTTGTATAATTTCAAACAATAAATACACACACAGATTTCATCTTCGTCATAAGATTAATTCACTATTTTCTTTTATCCAGAGTGTACCAACTTCTTCCATTTTGCAGTTTTAGGTAGATTTCGCATGAAATACTACCTATTGCGATCGCTTCTATGTTCGAATTTCTGAAAACATTTTGCAGATCTACACCTATCATGAACCCTAGAACCCAAAACCATCCCGAGTAAAAAAACTTTATCTCTCTGTATATATATATTTATATATATCACTTTTTTATGGACACGATAACTTCCGTAATTTTGAACAAATCTCTTCGAAACTGATACATAAAATCAACTGGTACAAAATATCGGTCAAGTTCGTTAACGGGCAAAATCGGACCAAAGGGGTGGGAAAAGGAGGAGTTTTGTGAAAAACGAAAAAACCCCATAACTTCTAAATTTTTATACATATCAAATCAGTTTAAAGTTATTAATACTTCTAGTAAAATGGCTAAAAATTTATGTATCACAGATTTTTATAAAATTAAAAATTGTTTCAAGGGGCGCAAAAATTAGGGTTTAGGTATAAAAAAATTCATAATTTCGTCAATTCTTAAGATATCAAATTCACTTAAACATATTATATATCTTAATTAATATTATCTACAACTTTCATTTTGACAAGTTTTTGATAGGACTTACTACAAGCACAAAAAATAAAAAATCCCTGCAGGGCCGGCCTACAGGCGGAAGTAGATTTCGAAGTTAAGTATACTAATTTCACCAACTAAAACTAAATCATGATTAGAGATAAATCCACAAAAAACAACTAAAAAACAAGCAAAACAAACAAAAAAAACAACAACTGAAGTACTTTATCCATATAGAACAAAAAATATCTTTTAGACTTTTATTCATCATATGAGCAATAACAACGAGTTTGCAAATTATCTAAGAATGTTCTAGCAGATAAAATATCTTTTTGCACCATCATTTGAAAAATCGCTATGTATTTTAAACATACGTGTGTATTCCCATAAGAATAGAGAGTAGTCGAAATAAAATTAATAGGACCGATTACCACTTAAAATTATTTGTGCCGCAGTTGGATAGAGGCATAAGAGATTATCTTCGGTAATCGATAAAGATGGTGGTCGATTCGAGTAAAATTATTTCCCGGTAAACTTTCATCTCTGATGTTCATCATATCATATATTTATCATTTTATATTTTATACTTGTAAAATAAAAGGGCTGAATATTTGTAAAAATATTTAGTAACTACCCTGTACATACTATGTAAAATTGTTGTCAATTTTAATGCTTTAATTTAACCACATTCTAATAAAGAAAGAAAATAATAAAACAATCTAAATTCGAACAAAAATTTTATAACATTTAAAGGAAAAGCAAAATCACCATTTCTTCTGTAATGACAAAACATTTTATTAATAAAAAGATTCATTGTTACATTCAAGAAGTATTTCTACCTATAATGAAACTTCATATGCATATATTGAGATAAAAGTTTAAAAATGTGAATAATTTGAAAGTATTGATGAAAATTTAAAAATAAAAACAATACGTTAATTAAAAAAAAAATTAATATTCATTTTATATTCAACGCTCTATTTGTATTGTTACATAGATAACAAGCATACGTAGAGACAAAACAATGCGTAGACACAAAATGCCCACAAAGTATACTCTTGTATCAGCATAATAATATAGAAGACGAAGAGAGAAAAAAACCAAACAAACCACTCTAAGATTTATTCAAATGCATGATTCAGCCTGAGAGAAGTCAGTGTCTTCAAGGTTTTATTCAGATATATTTTCGTTACATGAAAATACCTCTATTGGATTCGTTGGTAACTATATCGCTTTCTTTGCTAAGGAAAATATATACTAGCTTTTTGTTATATTACGAGACACAAGACAAAAAAATTCGATATAGAAAAGAGCATTTACAAACAAAGAAAGATTATAATCCGAAGGTAAGAAAAATTACATTTCTCTCCAGAACGTTAGTTTATATGCAAATGACATTTAAAAAATAAAACTTACACACACACACACACACACACGCACACACACACATATATATATATATATGTCATCAAAAATTAAAAATGCAAAAACTCCATAACTCCGAAAAGAAGGCATGCATCAGCAATATTTAACTATAAAAACCCCAAAACTTTAAAAAATATAGGTAAAAAGCAAAACACAGGCAAAAAGCTGTCTGTTCTTCATCAGTGGGAGGACAGACAGACCTAACTCCACCCGCACTGTTTAATGCTTGCAGGTTTCTGAACACACGTCCATCCTGCACTCAATACAGAAAAAACTATTGTCATTTTATAAATAAAATTTAAAAAGCTAAATAAACCAAATTTAAACAAAAAAGTAACGTAAAATAAACTGTTTTACATTATAAGCATAATTATGTAAAAGCATAATTAAATAATAAAACATTTTTTTTTTAAATAAAAGTCTTTTAGAAAGCTACTTTAAAATTTCAATTTAAATACAAACAAATAAAATTAACTTAACATGTATGAATGCAGAACAACGTGCACCCTCCAAAACCTACAAGAAAAATACAAAAACATGAAACAGAAGTACATGTACAATGTCCTTCACCTGTCAAAAATAGCAAATTGTTCATTTTCCCTCCGAGTCCATTATCAAAAATATTTAAATCCAAATCTGCAAACCTCCATCGATTCAAAACATCCATGTCAACTCGTTCTTTATACATGACTTTAGAGTTCACACATAGTATGGAATGTTCAGGAAGGATGCTACCATATGTTGCTCATCCCGCCAATTCACAATGCTGCCACTCATTTTTTAAAACAATCTTTAAATAATACTTCAAAAAAATTATAGGATAATTATTATTGTAAAAAAGTTTAGCCAAAAAACATAAAATTCTGTCTATAAAAATTACTTTCACTGCCACAAATCTTGTTAAAACGAATTAATTGATTAATTATAATATTATGTAAATTTTTTTTATGTAAATTAGAAAACCAATGCGGCATACTTCTTGTAAAAAATTGAAAACTATTTATTTTATCATACAAATCCAAAGTTAATTTATTATCAAAAATATTAAAAGAAATATCCAAAAATTCTGCATTATAATCATCACAGTTTGCCCTATTCAACTTTAAACAATTTGGATATATGATGTCATACTCATTAGTAAAATCAAAATTGAAAATCAAAATATCATCAATATACCTAAAGACTTATAAAGATTTATTATATTTCATTGTATACTTAAATTTATAATAAAACAAAAATAAATTAGCTGCTGTACTAGAATAATTTGTCCCCATCCCAATTCCACAGATCTGATTAAAAGTATTATTGCTGGAAATTACATAATTATTATCAAAACAAAAATGACATAACCTTAAATAAATCTCTATTAATATTTAATTCTTCATTTAAACCAAATAAATCAAAAATATTCATTAAAACATTATAAAGACAATCAATAGGTATATTCGTGAGCAGATTCTCAAAGTCGAAAACCTGCATTTTCCGAGGAGTCAATGGCAGTTTGTCCAAAATTTCGATACTCTTATCAATCAACCAAAAATAACTATACTTCTTAAATTTACATTTTTAAAAACCATATATCTTTTTTAATAAATTTTGTAAACCAATATTAAAAATTCTATACTGCAAATAAACCTAAATTTAACCAGATTTGTGAAACTTGGGGATTAAAAAAATAAATGGCAAACAGTGATGATTAGAAACTTCAAAATTGTAAGAAAACATATTTCGAACGCATTTTTTATATGCAAAACCATTTTTAACAACAGGATCCTTATCAATATTAAACCTTGCATAAAAATTTGTATTACCTAATTCACCTTCTATTTTTTCAAAGTAAAATTTCCGACAAATTATTGTATAATTGTTAGAGGCTTTGTCCACAGGGACAATAACAAAACTGTTATGTAATTTTTTTTTATAAATTCTACATCTTCATGATTAAAAATTTGATATTCATAAGTATCTGAATTTAAATAATCTTTCAAAAAATTTCTGAAAAATTGCATTGAAAAAAATAGAAGGTGAATTAGATAATACAGATTTTTATACAAGGGTTAATATTGATAAGAATCCTGTTGTTAAAAAAATTGCATATGAAAAGAAAGTTAGAAATATGTTTTTTTTACAATTTTGAAGTTTCTAATCATCAATTCTTGCCATTTATATTTTTAACACATAAGTTTCATAAAAAACCGATTAAATTTAGAATTATTTGCAGTACTTCTAAAAGTGTTAAAAGAAATTTTAATATTGGTTTACAAAATTTATTAAAAAAGATATATGGTTTTTTAAAATGTAAATTTAAGAAGTATAGTTATTTTTGGTCGATTGATAATAGTATCGAAATTTTGGACAAGCTGCCATTGACTCTAAAACGTATTCATAATTAAAAACTATCGAGAAATATCTTTCGTAGTAATAAAATTATTTCGAGAAAAAAAAACATATTTCGTTGTAATCATAGGTGATTCCTTTTAAATAATTAATCTTGATGTTCTTTTCATTTTTTATTGTTACAGCACAAAACGACAACATTTAGAACACTTAATATTTAACATTTAAATAACATCATAAATTCCGAGAATACGATAAATACGCATCTCAGTCAAGCATAAATATATTCTGATCCTTCAAGAAAATATAATCAAGCATCGCTTCTCTACGTTAAATCACACTTGTTAATATAAATATTTACAATTCTGAGGAAACATTTTTTCCCCGACCAAACAAAAGTCAAGTTTTTTTTTACTTATAAAAAAGAATTCTAGCATCAATCTGACAGTTTATTCGCGGGCTCTTTCTACATGTTCTGAGCCACGTGATCTCGGCTATTTTTAGATTTCTCCCCAACGCAAGGCAGATGCGATTTCGTTACAGACTCCTCGAAAATGCAGGTTTTCGACTTTGAGAATCTGTTCACCAATATACCTATTGATTGTATTTATAATGTTTTAATCAATATTTTTGATTTATTTTGTTTAAATGAAGAATTAAATATTAATAGAGATTTTTAGGTTTATGTCATTTTTGTTTTATAATAATTATCTAAATTTCAACAATAATACTTTTAATCAGATCTGTGGAATTGGGATGGGGACAAATTATTCTAGTACAGCAGATAATTTATTTTTGTTTTATTATGAATTTAAGCAAACAATGAAATATAATAAATCTTTAAAAGTCTTTAGGTATATTGATGATATTTTGATTTTACTAATGAGTATGACATCATATATCCAAATTATTTAAAGTTGAATAGGGCAAACTGTGATTATTATAATGCAGAATTTTTGGATATTTCTTTTTATATTTTTGATAATAAATTAACTTTGGATTTGAATGATAAAAGAAATAGTTTTCAATTTTTTACAAGAAGTATGCCGCATTGGTTTTCCACTTTACATAAATAAAATTTACATAAATATTATAATTAATTAATTAATTCTATTTAACAAAATTTGCGACAAAGATAGTAAGTTTTATAGACAGATTTTTAAGTTTTTGGCTAATGTTTTTTACAATAATAATTATCCTATATTTTTTTTTTGAAATTTTATTTAAAGATTATTTTAAAAAATGAAGTAGCAACATTGTGGATTGGTGGGTTGAGCAACATAAGGTAGATCCTTCCTGAACATTCCATATGAAGTGTGAATTCTAAAGTCTTGTATAAAGAACGAGTTGACATGGATGTTTTGAATCGATAGTGGTTTGCAGATTTGGATTTAAAGATTTTTGATAATGGACTCGGAGGGATAATTAACAGTTTGCTATTATTGACAGGTGAAGGACATTATATAGGTACTTCTGTTTCATGTTTTTGTATTTTTCTTGTAGGTTTGGGTGGGTGCACGTTGTTCTGCATTCATACAGGTTAAGCTAATTTTATTTGTTTATATTTAAATTGCAATTTTAAAGTAATTTTCTAAAAAAAAACTTTATTTAAAAAAATTTTTGTTTTATTATTTAATTATGCTTTGTTTTACACTACTTTTTTGTTTAAATTTGGTTTATTTAGCTTTTTAAATTTTATTTCTAAAATGACAATAGTTTTTTCTGTATTGAGTGCAGGATGGACGTGTGCTCAGAAACCTGCAAGCTTTTAACATTAGGAGTGGAGTTAGGTCTGTCAGTCTTCCTTCTGATGAAGAACAGACAGTTTTTTGCCTGTGTTTTGTTTTTACCTGTATTTTTTAAGTTTTTGGTTTTTTTATATTTAAATATTGCTGATATACGCCTTCTTTCCGGAGTTATGGTGTTTTTACATTTTTAATTATTGATGAAATACATTTTGTTGCATTTGATATGAGCTGTTTTGGCGCCAGTTATGCAATAATTTTTCATTAATTATATATAATATATATACATATATATATATATATATATATATATATATATATATATTGAAAAACAAAAGTCATTTAACAATACCTATCTAGTGTTAAGATAGCAGAGGGTTGATTTATATATAGAATGCCCAATGTGAAATTTAAAAAAATGATATATTCGAACAACAAAGTGGCCGAAACTCTAAATTTATAGATGTCAATTAATAATCAACTGAGCTGTCGCAGGAAAATTACAAAACAACAGTTTAAATATTTCCACATACATATATATATATATATATATATATATATATATATATATATATATATATAAACATACATACATGCATAT
The DNA here is from genome assembly GCA_963932465.1 of Maratus speciosus. NCBI lineage: Eukaryota > Metazoa > Arthropoda > Arachnida > Araneae > Salticidae > Maratus > Maratus speciosus. Next base: position 179,067,616 of record OZ010792.1, read on the forward strand.
ATACATATATATATGTATACAGGGTGTATCAGTAAAGCGGTTACAATCTTTCTGGACAGATAGAGTACGTCCAGATGATGCGGAATCACATAAAAATGCATGGTCGGAAGCGCTTTCCTGGAGCGTCAGTGACGACACAAAACACACGAAAGACAGGACACGAATAAGCTGAGAAAACATGTTTATTATACTTAGTGCAGCAAAAAACTACGAAAAAAGAACATTAAAGAGCCACCGATGCTTATCAAATTAGGTGTTCGAAATTGCGACACCAGTCCGTGATGCATGGAAACGCATCTCTGGCTCATGGAAGATCTAATGTTCTCGAAAATACCGGGAGTGTCCCGGATTTTCCCAGAAGCTACCAAGATGCGTGTAAAGCCGCTATCAGATTCACCAACTTTTCGAACAATTTTTGAGCCAACTCTTGATTTCCTCCAACTTTTCGCGAAATGTTGTCTCGACACCCAGTGTGATAGCAAACAGCAATATCCCCAACTTTTTATCCGCATCTCAAAAAAGTCTGTCCTAGCCGCAACTTTTCCTCCCACCTTTCAACATTTCAGCGAATCAGAGATAAGCGATTGATACGAAAATGCGATAAATATTGACGGCTGGTACTAGTAGTACGGGTTTTTCCGGGTTTTCCACCAACTTTAGCAAAGACAATTGTAACCTTTTTCTCCCTTTCAACTGGAAAAAGTTGGGGTTAAAATCGGCTGTAATGTTGGTTGCTCGAAAAGTCGGTGAATGTGATAGCGGCTTAACAAGTTCCTCAGTACTTTCCAGCACTCTCCCGGCATTTTTGCAGCACTAAAAATAATAAACATGTTTCCTCTCTCTGTTCGTGTCCTTCCGTTTTTGTGTTTTGTGTCATCATTACCGTGCCAGGAAAGCGTTTCAGACCATGCAATAAAACAGTAAAAAAATAAATTTAGCCACAACTAGCCTTTGCCCTCACCAAACAAAAAAAAAAAACACGAGATATAGCAATTTAAAAAGTGAATAATTATAACAATAAAACATAGAAAATTAACCGAAAGTCAGGCCACGTCTGTTATGTATTCCTCAAGTGTTTAACATTTTGATTTTGCTACTCAGCTTTGTGGTCGAAATGCACTAACACTAATACATATTATATTTTTAATATTAAATTTTTTATGCTTGGCTGCTTTTTAATTATATCCCACAGCTGACCAGGCTGAAGCATGATTTTCAATTGATTTACTATGTTTAATTGTTATAATCTTTCCCTTTTTAAATTAATATATTTCGTGTTTTCGTATTTGGTGACGGGAGAGGGCTAGTTCAGGCCAATGTATTATTTTACTGATTTACACAGATATAGGGCCATTTGATCGTAACTGACATTGGATCATCGAATTTTGTTTTCAAAAATATGTACACTATTTACTAATAAAGTTAGAAAAATTTTTTACAATTTAAAATATTTCTTACTAAGGACTTAATATCCAAATACCTGCAGATTATTTCAATTTCTCTTTTAGTCCAAAAATTGCAATTCAAAATTCTGTAACTGACGTAACATAAAATATGCAAAAGTTTTTTCTGCCTTCATTAAAGTATACACATTATCAAAACTGCACCGTTAAAAAAGTGATATTTTGTTCTCAACAATACTACGTAATGACAAATTTTAACAGTAATTGTGTCATTTATTTCTGAATAATAAAAAAGAAAAAAAATGGCATTTACATGCTTAACTGACGCAACTTCCATTGCGTAACTGAGGTACTATTATGACTTTACAAAGACAATAAGGGTGCTTAAATTATTTTGTAAACAGTAATTTACAATGTCTTTTTATTAGAATTTTACTATATAACTAGTGGGATTTGCCCTCTGCAAGCTACGTTCGCCAACCCTCGTTCAGACACCGTAGAATCTAAAAGCACGTCAATCTGAGCGCGTTTTAAAAGGTTAGAGAAGATTGAATTATAATGAAAAATCTGTAGCGATCCTCCATGATAGATCTCCATGTAAACGGGTTCCCATTGTATTCCCTTTGTTTGCAAAAATTTAAGGCCGAATCAGTTACTGTTAACATATCCAATGATTAAAGGTATATATACATATTTTACAGACATACATACAATAAATACAATAAACCCAACTGGAGTGAAAAATTAGCCAGAGCCAGGAATCGAACCCGGGACCACAGTATACAAGACTGCTGCTCTAACCACTGAGCTACTCCGGCCGATGCGTGAGCCTGCAATTTCTCACTAATAAACCATGTTGGGTGAGTCACCAGCCATCTATACGACAGCCTTGGATGACCGGACAACGATGAATAGATTTTACAAGTGATCCAATGATTGTTTTATTGTTTGATTCATTGTTTTATTGTTTTATTGTTTGGTCAACATTTTTTGCGATCATTCAAATTATGCAAGTAAAAAATTATTAATTGTATGTTCTCTTTGTTCCGGATTGCGCTTTTAAAAAATTCACCTTGTATGTACATGTATATAAATGACTGCAAATGAAATAAAAGTTTCACCATTATTATGTTCACGCTATGTGGTTTGGTTTGGTTTGTGTTTATGACGGCCGATTATCAACACGTGGGATATAGGCCCAGGGGGGAGTGCCCTTCGTGGGGGTCTTTCTAAGGGAACCTAACCCGTATTTACGCATGGAAATCCACGGCTTCGAAGAAAACCACGAAAACTCCGAAACGGTTAGGCCGACGGGCGCGATTGGGTTTGAACCCAGCACCTCCCGTCTACCAGCTTCGAGAGCAGAACCTCTCAGCCACTGGTGGGGCTGTTCACGCTATGTGAGAAAGTACCTTTGTGATCAATAGGTACAATGATCATTGCACAATTGATCACTGATCAAAGCAGTCAACTGATCATTGAAATGCTGAAACTTTTTACCAAATTTCTATCCATATTTTAAAGAACAAATGTGTCTGTTCGTAATGCTGACTTAATTTTGCGAATGGCAACAGCAGGCGATCAAATTTCAATTTTACTGCAATTTTTATTTTTTTTAAACATCTAAGCATCATTTTAAATTTTTACACCGTCGAATAGGGGAAAAAAATAATTTCAAATGCAATTAGTTTGAAAATATATCAAAATTTGTTTGAAAACTGTATCGCCTTTTTTCCATTTTTATTGTTTTAAAAATGATTTTCAAGCATGAATTTTTTTCAAATCTGTATCCAGACGATTGTGAAATATAAATCCTATTGCACTTAAGTTAATATAAATAGCCCATAATTTATTTTCAGCTTATATTCTATACCGAAATTAAAGCGGCCATTAATAAATAAGTAAAACGATAAAATATAAATAAAACACAAATTTAAGACATGTAATCGGTCTTAAACCACTGAAATGAACCAAATAAACAAGGCTGGTTGTAATAGTGATCGTTGGCGATTTCTTCGGTTATTAAATCCTGACGCGAAAACAATAGAAATATATCGCTTTTAATACATTTGAATACTTTATTTGAATGCATTTCTGTTGTATTTCATATAAATATGAGTTTTAGTATTGTTAAAGGGACATTGTGAAAAATATATTAAATATAAAAAATCTATTAGAGTTATCAATTTAAAAAAAGCAGTCGATTCATGTGAAGCTTTCATACCACAATGATTGAGATTATTTGTTTATACCTTTTGTCGTTGACAGCAATTTTTTTAATCAAACAACGTGTTTTAACGACATATAAATACATTATATAAGCAAAACCCGCGGCTTTGTTCGCGTAATAAAGTGAAATAGGACAAGTGATATTTGTATGTCTAATTTTTATGAGAAGAAATTAAAATTTTAGGAATAATTCAAAAATTACTAACTAAGCTCCGTTTACTAAACTTCATTATTACACTGCATTACCCTCATAGCATGCATGGTCACAGTGACGTCATTGTGACGTCACTGTAAGTCACTGTGGTCACGTCACATCTGTGACCAAAATGCCACCACTCAGTGATGTCACATTGTGACTGAGATGTGAACTTCTTAGAAAATTTTAAAAAATTACAAAAATTATTAAATCATGTTATTTACTGTAAAAAATATTTTTCTGCCGGATTTAAATTTTTTTTAAACCGTGGTCCAAGTTGCCTCTGTGCCTCTAACCAAAACTTTTTATTTTCATATAACATAAAATGTAATTAATTCATCAGCGACACAAAAATATTTCCTAATTATGCGAATTTCATATTATTAAAAAAATGGTTTAGGTAAACAGACCCCGACTTATCTTTTATAAAGATTTTTGTAAATGATCATCTGTTATAGCAGAAGTTTCTCAAAGAGTAGTCGAAACATTTCTGTGGTTTCAAACTAAAAACTTTCTATTACAGTTAAGTCTGCAGCTTTTAATGATCACGCAGAAAGCGTCTTCAAAGTTTAGTCATATATGCATTTCTTGCTTTATAATTTGCATTCAAGTCATTTTTTTTCCTCTTAGTGTTTCACTATTTTAAGTAACTTTTTTTTTTAATTCTACTTCTTTCAGACATTTAAAATAAAATTGACATTTTCCGAATATAAAATTAATGTACAAAATTTAGGCAAAACCCGTGACATAATTAATTATTCATATTTTATTTTTTGTTTCCAAAATATATCTTTAAAAATTATTTTACAAGATGTTTTATTCTACAGAAAATTAATATTAAGATAATGACAGATTGGCAAAGAAAAACTCATCTCTTCTCGATAATCTTGTTGGATTTTTTAAGAAGATATTTTGTATATATTACCTGTGATATAAATTTTACTTTTAAAAAAAGGAGGGGGTCATCATTATTACCATTAAATTAATTTATACACATTTTGAAAAATTAAGCAATATTTTATCTAGTAAACTCTAATTATGGATAATATTATTATTATAATTTACGTAAATGAAACTTTACAATTCAATAAAACTGATAAAAATAAAAGGTGAAATACAATAAAACATTTTCAAACAGGAAATTGAATTAGAGACAATTTGATAAAATTATTACGCATTTAATTTCCTTCCGAAAGTGTTGTATAGAAAAACAAATAAAACCGAAAACACATCTGCTTCGAACTTCGAAACTTAAAAATCGTCTGCATCTGCACTATTTCAGTTGTTACGACTCACCGCAGAATAACGGATAAAAGTAACAGTGAAGCTTTTTAGAATAAACGCGGGAAGTTATGTGGACACTGGACAGCATAGACGTGTTGACACGGATTTAAAAAGTGAAACAAGAATGTTCTCAGGATCCAAGTTAGTTCAGCTAACAAAATATAAACCCGAGAAAATTACGGTAGCTTTGACTTGTTGAAGATGATTCAAGTCATTGCTATGGTACTTATTATCGGATTTAATTGGTTCCCCAAAATCAAAGTATCACGTACAACGTCAATGAAATTAGGTAAGTAAAAATATTATTTTCCCTGTTTGCTTTTTTTTAACCGCAACAATTTTAGTTAGCTTCTCATAAACATGCTGTAGAACATAAATATTTCACTACATTTATTTTTTATTTTGTTGAAATATCTAAAATAATATTTTCCCTGTTTGCTTTTTTTTTTAATTACAATGATTTTAGTTATCTTCTAATAAATATGTTATAGAACACAAATATTTCATTACATTTATTTTTTATTTTGTTAAAATATCTAACTTCCTTTTCAACAGCTTTGATCAGATTATTAAAATTGGTGATTTAAATTGCATTTTAATCTGGTTTATATTCTTATTTAAATATTTGGTTAAAACCACATAGTGTCCTAAATATGAAAGTATATGGATAAGTATTATAATCAGTCATTAATATAATTAATAAACATTTAAAGATAATTAAGTTATTTTTAAAAAAAGTCTTTTTATGGAATAAAATTATTGGCAAACATAATTTTTTAATTTTGTATTAAGTGATGGTCTTAAACAATTTGAATTGCATGTTTTTATTTTTAAAAAATTGCATCTGCTCAGAAGAGGAATTTATAAGAAATAAGACACAACGGAAACGTATACTATTAAAAGAGATCGAAGATATGTAATGTTAAGGAAAAAAAATGATTATTTAATGTATTATTCAACCTGAGAAATGTTTTAAAATCTATAAAGAAATAGTCATAGCAGGTGAAAGCTTTTCAGTTGTTAAACATTCTTACTGAAATGTTTTCAAAGTGAACTAGAAGTCTGTTGGCAAATGAAAATATAGAAGTTACGCAATCAGTAAGTGTTTAAATATGATTTCACTTTAAAAATAACGCAAATACTTGAACGGTATGAATCTAAAATGTAATAATCATCTTTTATTATTTACTTTTTTTTCTGGATAATTTTATCATTTTATCTCCTGAATGATTTTATCGAGATAAATTTCAAAGTATCGATATTATACACTCTTTATAAACAGCGTGATTAAAATGGATTTCTTATTTATAATTACCATAATCTTGTAAATAAAATATTAATAATAATAATGAACCTATGTGTGGCTCTATTTTGTGTTTATGGCCTCAATTTTTATACTTTATTTACATTAAAAAGTAGTTAACCATTTGATACTGAGTTCATTATATTGTTTTATTGTGTCATATAAAAATAAATATGATTATTTGTAATTCTAATACAATATATACAGTAGAACGCCAATTGTCCGAACAAGTCGGGACCGACCATAGTTCGGATAAACAAAAGTTCGGATAAATTTGCAGACAGTTTAAGGGATGTTCCTGACTATTCTAAAACCTTCACACTTTATCTAGGTTTAGGACTGACAGCACCAGTTAGTACTGGAGTGCTTAAAAATTGTTTTGTTTTTTTTAATTGTTTTTTGTTTACTTATTATTTAATTTTTTTTTCTCTTATCATTTTCTAAACTTCAGAGATTATAATTTAAGCAAAAAATAAATTGGAAGTTAGGTGTTTTTTTTCTTTTTTAGAGAGACAAATATTTGGATAATCGAAAATTCGGTTAAAAAGAATTCTTTGAGAGAAATATGCTGTTCGGATAATTGGAAGTTCGGTTAATTGGAGTTCCAATAATCGGCGTTCTACTGTATTTATAAAACTTTCACCAGACTTTATTCTAAAAATTTCGTTGTAGATTCTAATCTGTTTGTACTATTTATGACACTATCAGAGTTATAGATGTCATGGCAACATATATCCAGCCAGATAGATCTTTGGCAAAACATAAAAACTTTCACATTAGACGCAAAATAGAGTAGCTGCGGTGCTGTGTTTTATAAACAATAAGGTATTATTGTTTTAAAAAATCCTAGATAGTAAGAGTTATTTTTATAATATATAATTTCATAAATAAAAATGTAATTTTGGCAATCAATTATTAAAGTTATTTTTTAATAATCAAAAAGTTGTTTTATATATGGATTTTACTCCAAGCAAACCCTGATGTAAAATAAATTAACCCTTTGTATCACCGTTCTATGCATACCTAAAAGTTTTATTTACTTTTACAGTGAGCATAAAAATACGATTTTATTTATTGCTGCTATCTTCCAACATAACGATTATTGCCGAATTTGTTCTTAGAATTCTCAACATAATGATACTGGTGATACTCAGTTAATTTTCTATACCAAAGCTGTATTTTTCATTTGAGTAGTTTCAAATGGTTATTGCTAAAATGTACTTAGGAAATTTTGTAATGCATGTATGGGGCATAAAAGACGTAAACAATACATATATAATGACTATATGGCACATGATGAGCGTTTCGAGTGTATATATATATATGTGTGTATATAACGCATGCATAAACTTCACAATGATCTTAGCAATGTCGTTACTGCAATTTTTGCATAATCAAATTTATAGGGGCCTCTATAACAAAGAAGTTTCCTATTTTCTCAGCCCCAACTTGTTTGAATTACAATCATATAGATATATATTTTATGGTAATCAATATCATAAAACATATAAAATTTAATTACTTAATATCGGTATTTCTTTTTATCTTTCATTTTTTTTTAATTATAAATTTTGTGTAATCGAAAAAAAATCAACCTAACCAGTAACTTCGAGTTTGTAATGCGTATTAAATGAAATAAATTAATTTCATTCAGTATTTTCTATAGTTTAAAGAATATAAAAAGTACTGTATATATTATAAAATATTATATTTTCAACACAAATTTTATCTTGATAAAGATTTGGTAATTTTAATGCTTTTAACAAATAGCTAATTTTGAAAAAAAAAAAAATGTGATAGATCGATCATTCAGTTGTCTTCAATATTCTCATTTATTGCAATAGGAAAGAAAGGTGCAACAAAAATTGAAGTCTGCGGGGCATTGCATTTTGATTCAATAAAATTCTTTTGGTATACCCTTGTTATATCGGCCTCCAAGTTTTAATTGCGATGTATCGCCGAAGTATATTAACGTTATAGATGTAAATGATTTTACAACATGCATAATTATGACTATGTGTGACATGCATACGTGTTTACAACTGTAGAAGTATGTCATAGTGTGACTTCACAACATTGCCGCTAGTCACATATTCGTCACAACGTTAATGACAAAATTGTCACAAATCAGGCAATTTTCACAAAATTGTCACAATGTGACTTCAAAGCAGTGTCGCTGTCGTCACAGAATCATCACAGTGTTAAAGACAATTTCGTCAAAAATGACACATATTTCACAAATTGATCTCAATGTGACTTTAAAGCATTGTCACATTCGTCACAAATTCGTCACAAAGTTAATACCAAAATAGTCACAAATGACACACTCTTCACAAATTTGTCACACCGTGACTTCACAAAGTCGTCACAATGTGACGTCACAAAAGAGCTCTAAAACGGCCATAACGACCTCACATTCTAGTCACAGTGACTTCACATCGACGTCACGTGACGTCACATCGACGGTCACAATGTCACAGCGTGACGTCACAACGACGTCGACGTGACGTCACCATGCCTTACGGGTAGTCAGATATGACACTAAAAATTAATAAGAAGATCTAAAACTAATTATAAATTAATTAATTTTTCAGAAGCCATCTTCTTTGTACGCATTAAATCTCAAAAATAACAATCATGTTAAATTTCTAGCTTCTTTTCTAACTGTCTACCACTTATCCGGTGGTTGTGGCAATGCATATGTTGTAGGAGACAATGTCACTATTAATTTGACAACATTAATTTTGAACTCGGTTTGATATTTCATAATATTCCATAGAAAACGTAATTTAGAAAGTTTTAAAGGCTTTTTTAGAATGTTTATTTTTCCTGCCAACCCTAGGTGGTGCAGGCACCGGCATAAAATTTATCCTGTATAAGATCAGATACTGTCACCATTGATTCGCAACAATTACTTTTGTAATCAGTTTGTTATTTACTGAAACATCGTAATTTAGGACTACAGCAAAACCCCGATAATTCGGATTAATTGGGAACAGACCCAATCCGAATTATCGAAAATCCGGATTATCCAGAGAATGAGAAAAAATGAAATAAAATAAAACTATAAGTGAGGCGTAACCTTCAATATTTTCTGCTTCTAACCAATTGCTAATGTCGCGGATATCAACTCTGAGCAACCAATTTTTTTTTAAACATGCTCACAAAAACTTCAGGTGTAATTTCATTTCCAATCTCGCTTTCCTCCTTCTGATTCAAGCTTATTATTCGAGAAATCACAATTTTCAGGCCATAAATTCTTCCACGACTTTCGGAGAGTACTCTCAAGCACCATGATCCCAAGATTCAGCAATCATATAGATTACTTTCTTGATATTGATTGATTTGAGAATCTCTACCACACCATGTTCTCCATCATCTTCTAAGAGTTCATTCAGCATTTGTCGTTTACAAAATTTCTTAATGCTCTGAAGAACCCCTTGATCCATTGGCTGTACCAACGCTGTCACATTAAGTGGTAAAAACTTCACCGTTATGTTTCCTTTTGTCAGTTGACTTTCTTCGAGGTGTGTCGGAGCATTATCAATTAGGAGGACAGCTTTGCTGGGTACGCTGCACGATTTTAAATATTTTGTAACACCCGGAACCATAATACTGCGAAATTTAAAGTGATACATTGTTGTTTCTTTGAAGGATAACATCAAAGAGATTAAATAAGAATGCTTAAGGTATTCTTCTAAAGATTTCAGAAAAGACTTTTTTATTCAGAATACGTGGTTGAAATAAATGAATGTTACGGAAATTTGCCGATCGCGTCTCAAACTTAAAAAAAAAATCGACCAGACCAATCCGGATTATCCTGAGATCCGAATTAACGGGTCCGAATTAGCGAGGTTCCACTGTATTTTAGAACGCTTCCCTTGACTTTACCCTTTTTAAATTTTGAATTTATTTTCGACTGTTCTCAGAGGGCATTTATATTTTATAAGTAACTACCATGCCATATATAAAGTCTCTAGGCTCCTTAGTATCACAGAAATCGCAAGTTAGAAAATTTTTTGCTCCTGTAATCCTCTGGCGATAGTGGTGTCGACATAAAATATAGCTTATGTTTGAGCAGGTTCTGTCACCAGCAACTTGCAACCACTATTTTTTAAATCGGTTTGGTACCAGTTCATAAAAATCGTAATTTAGAATGTTTTTAGAGCGCTTTACGCTCACTTCATCCCTTTAATTTTGTAATTTTCTTTCGACGGTTCTTGGAAAGCATTTGTAACTTTTAACTATACACAATGTTAGACCCTTCAGTATCACAAAAAACGCAATTTAGAATATATTTTGTCCTACAACCCCCATGTGGTAGTGACAACAACATAAAATGTAGCCTATGTTCGAGCAGGGACTGTCACCATCAAGTTGCAAGAAATACTTTTGTAATCGGTTTGATTTTTCCTGAGATTGCGTAGAAATCGCAATGTCGAACGCTTTTAGAGCGCTTTTTGCGCATTTTCAACCCTTTTAAATTTTGATTATTTTAGGAAATGTTCATAGAGATCATTTATATCTTATAAGTAACTAATATGCCAAATTTCAAGTTTCCAGCCCCTTCATTAACACAAAAATTGCATTTTTAGAAACTTTTTTACCCCTGCACCCCTTTTCAGTATTGACACCAACATAAAATATAGCACATTCTAAAGCAAGTGCTGGCACCATCATTCTGACACCATTATTTTTTAAGTCGGTTCGGTACTTCCTGAGATTGCCTAGAAATCGCCATTTACAATGTTTTTTAGAACATTTTTTGCGCATTTTCAGCGCCCTTAAAATTTTTTCTTGACCCTTCAGTAACTCAAAAATCGCATTTTTAGAATGTTTTTTTTTCTCTCCTGCGCCCCTTTTGGGGTAGTGACATGGACATAGGATAAGTTGGAACAGGGACTAACACCATCATTTTGATACCTTTATTTTTTTAATCGGTTAGGTAGTTCCAGAGATTACCTCCTACAAATATACAAACAAGCAATCAAACTTTACACTTTATAATATTAGTATAGATTAAAAGCCTCTTTTAAAAGCTTTCGAAAAATACCTATTTATCACTGTGTTTTTAGTATGTGCAGAGAAAAAATGATATTCAGGACATTGAGGCCAGGATATCAGAAATAATTTATATGATGAATAATAAGAAATGATATAATATTTAATATAATATATAGAAATAATATAATATAACTATATTTTGTTATCCGGGTAGCCCGGGTGTCCCCCAGTTATAATAATGGAATATAAATATGCCAATTTATTCAGTTTCATTTTTTTTCTATTTGAGGAACGTACAAAAGTATTTTTAACAGCTTATTGCATTTTAAAATTATAATAAGTTTTTAATGAAAAAGAAGAGAATGAAACAATATGAATGCAAAATAATATATATTTTATTTAAACTAAAATATTTTACACATCAATAAAAAGTAATTTTTCAGAAAGTTATTTATAAGTTTTATTATATGCTAATTCCATGCGTACTTGTAGTGTAAATCGCATAGGTGCAAATTGCTATAACGTTTCGCTACCAATATTTTAGAACGGAAAATGTGACTTATTTTATTGGATGTATCTCATTAATTGAATAACGCGAAGAAAACTTTTTAAAAATAACGGAGACCAGAAAGCATAGCAGTTATCATCTATGTGATACTACAAAGACCCATGGAACTAGCCATATGAAAAAATTATCTATATTACTCCAGTCTATTTCTTTTATTCTTTCCAAAGTCACATAGAAACAAAAGCAATAGACTAAACAAAATATACTGAAAGTGCATTTGTATCCGTATAATAATCCACAACAAGACGAAGAGAAAAGAACAAATCAAAAACAGGTTGATTTTTCTGAATATATGATTTAGCCTAAGAGAAAACATTGACTTGAAGGTTTCTTTATATATATTTTCCTTATATGAAGACATAAATATTTGATTCGTACGTGTAATATATGAAAAGAAAATAATGCTTCATATTTAAATGCTCGTATTTGAAACATGGCATAAAATTTAAGTGTTTACTAAATTGTATGAATTCGATAATAGATTTCTTATTTAAACAAAATTTTAACTAATAAGGGAGAAATGAAATAAATGGAATATAATCACAAATTTTATTTTATCTATATGTCCTCTTACATATTTTACAAATATATATATATATATATATTTCAGATTATATGTAAACTACATTCAGAATTCTTGCTGCCGCTCGCCAGTGCGCGACAAAATGCTCCATTTGGCGAGTAAAAGAACAATCACATTCGTTAAATTGCGAGTGCTCAATTTTATATGATTTTGTGTGTGTGTGTGTGTGTGCCAATACAGTCGAAATTCTTATGCGCATTGCTGAACGATTGATTTCGCTTTACATGTTCAGTCGCAGCGTGCCATTTGCATTGCTCTATTTATAGAGTTACTGGCTGAATCTAAATTCAATTACACAACAACCACAGACACAGAAAGAATTATTATTATTTCTCTATTGTCAGTTAACCACCATTTATACGCTGGCTTCGAGCTGGTAAAAACGCAAACAAAATTACTCGCATCAAACGCCAAATGGTGAAAAGTTTTGCTGAAATGCGGTGTTGAAAGTAGCCATTTACAACATTATTTATTATCTGCATGTAAAGTATCATTGTCCGGATAACATTGTCCGGATCAGTTAAGAGTCGAAATCTCATAGCAATTTTTAATGCACTGTAAATCAAATATAGCTGTTTTTAGTTTTTATTTAGACTGCTAAAAGAATGCCTGAAAGATATACACATTTAGGATACATTTAGAATGTACTTACATTTAGTAGTTTCGGTAGGGGATATTCGAATTTCTATTTTATAAGCAATTACGAACAATTAAGTTATTTTAGAACATTTTGAAAAAAGGGGAAACAATAAGGGGTTAAAGACTGATTTTTTACTGTTGCATACCAAATTTATTTTACTAACATTTCTTTTCATTTGGCTAATATTTTTCATTTCTTATTCGCCAAATCGCTAATGTTGGTCAAAAGCTAGCGAAAACCCTGACTTCAATCAGATGCAAAGAATTATAAATTTTATGTAACATTATATTCTATTTTTTTACATAAAAATCTCATGTATAAACAATAAGTAGATACGCTGAAGCCGTATTTATCCCTTGGGGGGGGGGGGCTGTTCTAGGTATGCACGTCAGAACCGCTAAGTGAGTCTGACATGAAAAGAACCTATACGTGAGGTTTTGCATTGTCTTCATGCCGTGATTTACTGTTGCCCACAGTCTCCCGCATGCAATATATCTTCATTAGTGAACGCAAATACTTGACAATTTTAATATTTGTTGATTTTATTTTTTGTTTTTGTCGTTTGTGAGGACGCATTTGTTTATCTCGTTGCTTTCCTTTTCTTTTGTTTTATGTTGTCATTTCTATTGTTTAAGCTAGTTTTTAAGCACTGATCATGATCTTTCACAGTAAAGAATATATTTCGATTAAAAAAAGAAATAGGTATTGCCATTTAAATTTTTTTACAATTTGTTACAGTAACCGTAACTGTGAGGGAACGCTTTTCTTTTTACTCCATTCTCGAGCACATGCCTTGAAATACCTATATACCAATGGCATCCCGGTTTCTTGAACGGTATACGGCTGCCAGGGTCTCATATACAGACAACGTTTTTTTTTATGACCGATCTGTATATGATGGATTCATACAGTTACTATATCGCTTCGAGTGAAAGTTATGGTTCAGACTTAAGGGGTCTCAGGACTCTTAAAGCATTAAAATTTCCGAAATTTTAATATTTTGTAGATGTTATACTCCTATCCTTTCTAAACATTTCGACATAAATGTGTTCCTGAAATTCCTATTAGAACAGACGTTATCGCTTTTAGAATTATACCCGCTTAATAGCTGAAGTGGCGTTTCCGAAACTTTGAAATCATTTTTCTCCAAATCGCGTTTTTGGGCATAACGCGCACGATATTTCAAAAACTTCTGAATATTTTCTCTTGAAATGTTCAAAACATATGTTTCATGTTAGCTTATATAAACGGAATCTAAAATTTCCTTTTTGTTGTTTAAAAAAACTTTTTAGATGATAATACTGTTGGAATTCCAGAAATTTTGCATTAGCCAAATACAACTTTACATTAAAAATATAAAAATTCTTTAAATACAAATTTATTTAGGTTTAGTTATTATTATAATGCGAAGTATACGGCACCAAAATTATTATTCTAGTTTCAAAATTTATTTTGAAATGTCTGACAGCTTCGAGCGCCCTGTAAATGCTAATTCTGCATATCCTCTTTATAGAAATTATAGCATTTTGCCCTTTATTATAAAAAAAATATTCACATGATATTTGCCCTTTGTCTGTTAAGTGTATATAATTACCTTATGTATGTTTGATTGAATCAGCTAAGATATAAGCATTGATCATTTTATATTCAGTTTCTTATACTAACTAAGATGTAAGTCTGCTCATGAATAGAAATATTTTACCTTTACCCTTTTCAGTAGTGCATTATAATTAAGGTAATCCTTCTCTTAAATTCTCTTCTATAGAATTTTGCATCCAGTTTCCCATAGAAACATTTCTATCAAAGGTCATTCTATAGAAATCTTTGGTTTGAAGAGTCACATTCATTATAAGATTCTGAGGTAACATAGCATGAAGTTTATATATGTTGACATCATTTCAATCCATAGTAAGAAACGGAGTATGTCAAGTAAATATTAAGTCGTTTAATAATTCCTATCAGAAAGATAGAAAGTAATTAAAAGCGGGCTTGTAAAGAGTCTTTCAGTCTTGATGGTTAACATTATGAAACTCATATGAATATTCCAAACTATATTCTACTCACTAAAATAGTAACACAATATCAGAAATGAAACGTATAAAGAGAGTTTCAGTCATGAAACTTATGCAACTGATTTGAATACTCAAAAGTGTATTCTGTGCAATAAATGTGTAACGTAAAACTAAAAATAATGTTTCAGTGGTAGTGAAGATATAACCAAAAATATAATTATTTTACTCCGTTTCAGTTTTGTGTTTAATGTTTGCTATAATATATAATGCAATATACTTTTTTATAAGTTTTTTCCTGATTACTAATTTTACTTACTTTAAATTTGAAAGACGCTTTTGTCCGCGGTTTATTAATAATCTGATTGCTTAATTCATTCTAATCGTTAAAAGAGAAAAAATTCGATATTATCGATCAATGTTTCAAAAAATGTTTTGGTCAATGTTAAAAATTTTTTATAATCGATGCGAAAAAAATCAATGGACGGTTTAAGGTTTAACATTTAAAAAGTAGAAGACTTTTCGTAATGATTATTAGAAATTTGTAGGGCTGAAAGAGCACATCTAGTCAAGCATGCATCACTATACAATGTAGTATGGTCACAAAGTAAGCACTTAAGCGCTATGGCAGTTTTCATTTTTTTACATGGTAAAAGATGGACTTATGTCATCAATTTTAGAAAATTTTGGCTGAACTTCTTTTATGGAATAAGTATAAAAGTAATTTAAACCAAAACGGCAGCAAAAATCAGTCTAACTCTGATCTAAATTTCATTCAGTAAAATGCATATTCAGAAAGATAGAGCGATATAGTGCGATATAGCTGCTTTCTAAAAGCAGATTTATTATAAGATATTTTCCACAATTTGGCAACCAGCGCACTGTATATGTTTGATTTTTAGCAATATTTGATTGAACCTTTTATATGAGTTACCCTAAATAACTGACGAGCAAATGATGAAATAAAACTTTTGCGTTCTTTCACACATGCGCAGTTAAAACTTATTTCTTACAAATGCTCATATCTCATGAAATATTCAATATATTCATATTTTAATTTCAGTTAACGTTCTCTACTGTTCTTTTTCAAATTTTCGGAAAGTGGTGCTACATTTGGTTGAAAACTCTTTATTCTATGAACAAAATACATTTAAAATTTTCACAGAAACGTTAAAACTATCACGAATATGCGTGCTGTGGTTACACAAATACACACGACCGTTAAACAGGACGCAAATAGTCCTTTTCTACAGTGACAGGCCATTTTGAGAATTTTGTATTTGATGTATGATCACAAACATTGTTTCATTATTAAATTTTTCATTTACCCCCTAATTGTTCTCGCGACTAAATCTTCACTGCAAAATATGAAGTCAAACATGTTCTTTACATCCTCGAAGTTCAAGGGCATTTTGCCCAGAGTTTTGTTAGATAACCTACAAACCGCGTACAACCGAAAGCATGTGGTCACTGTTGGATTTCAGTGTACTTCTCTCGCCACCTTAATCGCAGTTTATCATGAATTAAAGTAAAGTTATTTTGCAATGGCCAAAGTTCATGTTTTATAAACCATACCAACATTCAAATTGGCAGAAATATCATTATAGGTGCAAATCTATGATTTTTTTAATTGCCATTATTTTCTAAAAGAAATATGCGCATTAGTTAGCGACAGTAAGATTGCTATAATACAGGACGAATATTACTATTCAAAACTTGTTATTATAAAAAATGGAAGAATTCGGCAACTATGTATCATGTACATTAAAATTTACCAATCATTTATTCGATATTTCTTAAAAACAGATATTTTTAACATAGAATTGCGTTCTCGGAAATACCTACATCACTTAACAGTTTCAGGGCAACTAATCGTTTTCCTGTATGTTGAATTCAGACTGGAATCTTCGAAAAAAATATTTTAAAATAAGGTAAAGCAGTTATTCCAACTTGAAACTTGGAAGAGCAACTTTAGCAGTACCTGGGACCAAAGGCCCCATTTTTCAGTAAGAAATATTGAATTTACACTGTAAAAAAAAATCTGTAAAGTTACTAAAGTTTTTCTAGGAAACTGGGATTCCAAGAAATTTTTATGTAACGGCAACAAGAAAAATTCCTGTAACAGACGCTGTTACAAGAATTTTTGTTGTTGCCGTTACATAAAAAGTTCAAGGAATCCCAGTTTCCTAGAAAAACTTTAGTAACTTTACAGATTTTTTTTTACAATGTAGAAGCAATCAGTTCATAATGTAGCAAGGTTCAAAAAAGGTAAACAGATCCTGCCCTCTAAACCAATAAAATATCCATTTCAGGCACCATACAATAGAAAAATGAGAAGAGTTTAAAATATCTGCATAAAGTTCATTAATTAGTAGCAAAGTTCTTTTAAAAATCAATAATATCTTCAAAATTTCTGTAAAAGTTCGATGAAGAACTGTAAAAAGCAGTAGAACTCAATTGCAAACATAAGCAGCCGTAAATAGCCGTAAAGCAGACGACCAAAATCTTTTTCCACCAAAGGCTGTAAAAGTGAAAATTAAGTTTCTCGTGTGATTCTTTATTTAAAATTAGGTGGGATATAATACACTGCTCAAAACAATTAAAGGATATTTGAAGTTTTATATAAAATAAAGATATAAACGAATTTTTTTTGCCGAAAATAGAAGAAGAGAATCACAAATGCAAATTTTTCTGGTTTTCAAACTGTGGAGTATGCAAATTTTGAGTTCGACGTCAAAAACGTCGCTTCAGCGGCAGCGAATGAAATTTGACTTTCAACTGGATAAAAGAGAATGAAGACAAGGAAGATCGGCATTCAGTGATTGCTTTGTTTCGATGAGTACGATGTCTCAGCGAAGTGATTTGACAGATTCAGAAGCTTTGAGAATTGTTGGTAGGTTAGAAGGGGGCCAAACTCAAGCCGAAGTAGCGCAAGCCACTGGAGTGTCACAAAGTGTCATTTCCAGGATCTGGAACCGTTTTTTGGAGAGTGGACGTGCAGGCCGAAGACCAGGGCAAGGTCGTAGACGGGCAACAATGCCCAATGAAGATCGGTATTTAGCGTTAACAGCTCGGAGACACCGAACCATGAACGCTACTCTTCTCCAACAACATCGCTCGGCTACAGGCACCACGATTTCAACTCAGACTGTCCGAAACCGGTTCCATGCTCTAGGTCTGTATGCTCGCCGACCGATGGTATGTGTTAGATTAACATAAAGGCATCGTCGCGACCGCAGGGAGTGGGCAACCGAGCATGTCAACTGGAGGAGAAATGAATGGAGCAATATTCTGTTTTCTGACGAGTCCCGTTTTTCTGTGCATCCGGATAATAGGCGTATTTTCATCTGGAGGGACCGTGGCAGTAGGAATAATCCTGCGTTCGTGCACGAAAGTGTCAGATTTGGCGGTGGAGGTGTGTTGGTGTATGGTGGCATCTCCATTGACGGCGCACTGACCTGTACATCATTCGAGATGGAGCTCTGACTGGTCGCCGATAAAGGGATGAGATCCTCAGACCTATTGTAGTCCCTTACGCTGCAGCAATCGGAGATAACTTCATTTTAATGGACGATAACTGCAGGCCACATCGTGCAAACCTGGTGGAGGATTTCCTTTTCGAGGAAGGAATCGCTCGAATGGAATGGCCAGCGTGTTCTCCAGACATGAATCCAATCGAGCACGTTTGGGACGCTCTAGGAAGATGAGTTTCTGGCCGTCAACAACCCCCACAAACTCTCCAAGAACTGGAAAGAGCTCTTCTGGAAGAGTGGGGCAGAATACCCCAACTCGTCATTAATAGCCTCATTGAGTCCATGCCTCAAAAGTGTTCAACGTTGCTGGCCGCCCGTGGAAGCCATACCCCCTACTGAAAATGATTTTCTTTGAAGAAAACACCTTTTCTTATTCTTTTTTTCTCATATGCACAAATTGTGTTTTTTTTCCTTTAATACACAAATGCGCAATAAAATGCATTTTTTTCTGCCAAACATGTGTAATTTATTCTCATATAACCTACTATGTCTGTCGACCATGTATCAATCAGCTAAACAGTTTACCAGATACAAAATCCACCTAAAACTGCAATATCCTTTAATTGTTTTGAGAAGTGTATATCCTACCACCTGTAAGGGGTTAAGTTATGTGCTAATATGCTAATTTCTGCTACTAATATGCTAATTTCTGCTTGTCTAAGCGTGTAATCACTCCCAAATATTTGTACTAATAGTTTTGTATCATTTTGTATAATGAAAACTAAAATTCATCCGGAATATATGCATTATGAAAATCCCGAATTATATCAAAATATGCATAAATATTATTAAAAATTTGTCATTCTATGTATCGAAAAAGCAGATATATTCGTAAATAGATATATGTCCTCAAAAATAATTTCATCAGTTAAGTTGTGTAACATAATAATTTGTGCTCGTCTAAGTGTGTTTGATCACTCCCAAATATCTGTACTAATAATTGTGTGTCCTTAACTATAGCAACAATTAGAATTCGGTATATATGGATTATAAAAATCGCGAATCGTGCACAAAATTATGTATTAAGTTTATTAAAAATAGCCACATTAATTTGCGTTTACATTTCAATGTATTTAGTGTATAGTAGGTGTAAAAAATGATATTAATCAACCAACACTGCCACAAATCATCGTATAAAAAGCGACCGGTACCATTTCATTAGAAATCACCTACTAATTAATGTTATAAATAAATTTTGTTTAAAGAATGGTCATCATATAGAATTTGTAACAACCTGTAAATTATTCAATAATAACACTTAATTTTGACATCATTGTGACGAACTATAAATCTTTCAATAATAACACTTGATTTTGACATCATATTTAGATTGTTAGAGAAAATTTACCTTCAGAATTTGAACGACAAGCCACTTCATCAATTAATTTAGGAATTATGAAGGTTTAAAACTCTTAATGTTAAAATTCATTTGCAATACTAGTAAAACAGATTGAAGCGATGGCAGTTTCTTTAGCAAACCTCAAAACCTATTCGGCAGAATAAGCTGTTATTTTAGATTCAGACATTTAAAACTTTTAAAAATCAATATTGGTTGCAAAAAAATCAGAGGTTTTTACTAATTTTTCTTTTCGAAAAATCTTTTTAAAATATAACATTTTTCGAATATAATTTTCTAAAAAAAAAAAAAAAAAAAAAAAAAAAAGGCTCATTATTATTAAGAGGTAATTAATACAAGTTATTACTAATCTAATGACACCAGCGACATTTCTAATGAGCATTTTGTAATAACAGTTTTGCCTATCTCTGTCCCAAACAGGAACCGTTAGGCAGCTTGACTGAAAGACTTCGCATTTCGCAACGCACATTTGTTTATCATTTATTTCTTCATTAAATATTTCTTTTGAATTTTTCTGGTGTTAACTGTTCATATATTTTTCGAGTAGAAATATATAAAATTGATTGCTTTTGCACTCTCTTTTAACATAGCTTGGTGCATGTATGTAAAGATGGAATTTTGAAATCGATTTTTCACTCAATTTATAATACGCTAGAGGTATAAAAAATTTGTAAACAAATACAGTAAGTCGGAAAAGTTTATGCACAACCTAAATGTTTTTATAAAATGAAAAATATACACCATAATGCTTTGAAATTTTTACTGTACTCGAACAACTGGATTATAAATTAATGTTTCGAATTCGGAAACAAATCACTGTAAGGAAAATAATAAATTATAAAAAATCAAAATTGTGATATCGCAAAAGTTTATGCACAAAAACGAAATATTTACATTTCACAAAGCTCAAATGGCCTTTTGTAGTCTATGGTGTTTCCATTGCACCTTATAAGATGGAATACGCGATTTTCCATTGGCAAGATGAGAGTATGGAACGTCTTGTTGTTAACCTTTAAATGCCGGGTGTTGCTTTTCGGCAACATACCCAATTTAGGCTCTAAAATACTATTAGAATAATATTGAAGCTATAATGCCTAATGTTGCCAATAAAATACATTCTGAAAACATTATTAAATCGATTTTCAACATGTAGATGGTAACACTTGTGCTGCTTAAGAATAAAGATAGATTTATTTTTTCAATTGTTGCTACTTGCTCTTTTTGTTTTGTTTGGAAGATTGCGAAATACCCTATTTTGTTCTGCAGTGATCAAGTCAAATTTATTTCTTATTATAGTTCCTAAAATTCTTGTGTGTGTTTAATATGATAGAATTTTATCAAGGGAAAATATTTTTCTCAATTAAAGACCAGTATTGTCGATTAGTAACAAACTGTTTTTTAGCCGTAAACCATACTTAAACAAAATATGATTTTTTTAAGTATTTTTACCATGATTTATTTAAAAAAAATGAAAGCCGAAAAACACTATTACAATGATTTTTGAAAAATCAAGTATTTAAGGGTTAAATTAACGTACTATAACGATATTTTTTTAAAACAACCTTCATCTTAGATATGAAATTAAATGTGATGTTTAAAATAAATATTTAATGCTTATAAAAGAGGTTTTTTAAACTATTTTTTTATACTTATTTTGTTTTAGATTTACTGACATGGATTTTTAAGTTCTATGTAACAAATCAACACAGTTTCAATCAAGTCAGTCAATCAACCCTTCTGCTTTCCACCCTGATCAGCTGCATACCTTGCGCTAATCTCTTACTCAGAATATCATATCCGTTGCATCCTGTAGAATAATTATTCTTTACCTATCTGGGTTAAGGATATTGAAAACGCTTGAACCGATAAAAAGCCTATTTTAACCTATACTGTAACAGTACTGTCTTTACAATAATATGTAACATCTATACATTAAAAACACATAACTTGCTCAATGGCATACATAAAAAAGAACTTATCTATGATCTTGTACAAATAAAATTAATAATAAAGCATAATATAGACGTTTCGAACTGCTTCTGCAGTCGTCTCTAGGATGAATATGATGTTGAAATATTTAAAAGGTATGACAAAACTCAAGTTATCTGAAAGAATTAAAAACCATCATATATATATATATATATTATGAAATTTAAACGGAATACAGATCTTTCTCGTTTCTATTTGGATAACTAAGCCTTGTATATTAATTTTGAGGAGGCGAAATTCAGAGTTCCTGGTAATAACCCATTTGAAAGCATGAACAGAGATTCAGTCGAAATCATTGCATGTGAGCATAATGCCTGTAACGATAATTTATCTTATAATATACCAAAAATCTGGATTTAATTTTACAAAAAAAGTCTTATTTCTTTACAGCTTGCAATATTTCAATTTTTCCCTCTTTTAACATGACCTTCTTTGAATGTAATCGGTTCCAGTGACACTCCATGGTATTCAAGCGAACTTTCAATTCATCTCTACTTATTTAATTTTTAAATTTTCTGATGCACTCACTGCAGTTTTCCATTCATTTAACTGATCACGACTCTACATGAAGCTCCCGTCTCCAGACTAATAAACATTTCAACATCATATTTATCCTGAAAGCGACTGCTTAAGCAGTTCGAAACGCGATATTATGCTTTACCATTAAATTTACTTGTACAGGTTCATATAAAAGTTCGTCTTTATGTGTACCACTGAGCAAGTTTATGCGTTTTTAATAGTATATACATCTTATTTATTGTATTTTTTTGGAGCAGTTGTCCTATATATCGCTCACCCGCAAGAAAAGTAACACATCTCGACAAAAGTAAATTTCCCATTACAGGGAAAGGAAAATTTGCATGATTTTACTGTGACATGAAATAATAGCACTTATCTCTGCATACAGGAACAAAGAAGTACATAAAAGAGTAAAACCCCTGAGAATGAAGACGTAGGATGAGGTTTGGAGGGTTGGGAAATTTTACCTCCCCACATAATCCACCCTTCTTCTGTGGTCACAAATGGACATGTAGCGTAATGAAGTTATTTTCCGTATAACTACACCTATTAAACTGTTTGTGTAGCAAGAAGCACATATGATAGGCCTAGTAGGGAATTAAAACGCAAAATGAACTTTTGCGATGCGTGTCACTTTTCATGCGTGTGAGCGATATGTTAATAGACTGTCTTTATTCCTCATCATTACTGCCATCGTTACATAATATTATTTTGTAGACGATGACAAATTTTTAATGGGGTTTCTTTATTTACTTTCCAATTAAAAATTCTCACTTAGGTTTTACCTTAATTTAGGAATTATACAAATAATGCATAAATTTTAATTAAACAGCTATCCCACCTTTCCTCTCCCCCTTTTTCCTCTTCTCCTCCCCTCTTTCCAACTTTCCTCCTTCCTATACTTGGTACCAAAAATAGAACATAGATTTAGTATATACATACATTTGAACTTTTAAAAAGAAAAATCATAGTTATGTACTTTTAAAGAATTAGCAGAACATATAGACAAAAACAGAAATTGCATATGCACATATGCAATTCAATGTATGCCGTGCTCTACTGGTAACGGATTAGGGAGTCCCAAAAAATATTTTGTTTAATATTTGGACTCTCGCCCACTAAAAAGTTTATTTTGGGGTACTTAACCCATTAACCGCTGGTGTTGCGTGGTCGCAATGGTCTAAATAAATGCGCATAAAAAATTAGCTATCAGATGAATTTTACATTAACAGTAATTTTTAAGTAGGGAATATTATAGTTAATATTTGAATAGAAAAATATTTTCTTTCATCAGTTTTTTTATATTTAATAACGAGTTCCAAACTTGAAGCATTTCTAAACGAAAATATTCACTAAGCTTTAGAAGCAATCTATTTTTAGACAAGGTCAAATTAGGTAAAATATTCCACGAATCAGCTGTTTTTGTTTCAGTGGGGGAGGAAGAGAAAACAGGTGTTGCGTTTGCGCAACGTCAGCGGGAAACGGGTAGTTCATATATTCAGCCGTGTCATTCGATTCTTTGGGATTTTTTTCTCATTTTGTGCCTAAGCCGTTAGAGAAGGCTCTTCAAGGAATTTTTTATGAAGATACAGATAAAGACGATTGGAACGAAACTGATATTATTGTAATATTTCTCAAGAAATAGCAGAAATTATTGATGAAGAGGCAATTATAATATATCAAAATAAGACAATGATATTTCACCATGCGATATTGCTGGCGAAATTGAAATGAGCATAAAAAGAGACGTTTGTGCCCTCTAAAATTTGTACAAGTCATACATTTAAAGGAAAACAGAAGACTTGAAGGGGATAAAGAAGGAAACATTGGCTTGGACTCACACAAAAAATGAAAAAAAAATATTGACAAATGCGGGAAGAAATCAATATTATGTTCGAAAATAAAACGTAACTTAGATTTCAGACGTGGAGTTACATTGCAAAGGGTGCTTGCAAAAACAAACACCGTTTGAAAGTAAAGGGTTATATAGAAACAAATCAGCAACATGAAGGCCTAGTAAGTTCAGTATCCAAAAGCTTTTACAGGCAGAAAGAGGACATTCAATTGTCAAGTCAGATAGCATCAAAAGTCTGCATTGTAAACAATGTCATAACCAGAATGATTATCGCTGCAGTAAATTTGGGATGTTGCTTTATTACGTAGCAGTAGCGAATATTTTGACGCTTGAAACTGTTTTCTGGATATATTCAGTAATTTGTAAAGAAAAAAATTAATTAAAATTCAATCAAAAATTAGTTAACTTTAAAGTGATTGTTTGCTTTGTAAATTGTAACAACTCTAAAAAAATATTCCAGTGCCCAAATATAAGAAAACCCTGTAGATGTCCAGTTGAACTCACTGAGCATCAATACTCTTATTCCGCTGACGTTGCGTGAGCGCAACAGTCAATTTTTCGTAAGCTAAGGCAAGTTTTGTTATTTTCATTCTAAATTAATGTTATGTATGTTCAAATGAATAAACAATATCATTTGTATAAATTTTTTTAACCACTTATAGTTTTGGCGGTTAATGGGTTAAGATCTTCCTGCAAAATTTCTCCTACAAAAATATTTAGAGACCTCTCAAGTTCGCCAAAAAGTTTAAAAAATAGTTTTAATTCCATGATATTTTAATGTTACTTATAAAACTATTTTTTAATATATATATATATATATATATATTAAAGTATATATATATATCCCTCATAGCATGCATGGTCACGGTGACGTCACTGTGACGTCACTGCAAGTCACTGTGGTCACGTCACATCTGTGACCGAAATGCCACCACTCAGTGATGTCACATTGTGACTGAAATGTGAACTTCTTAGAAAACTTTAAAAACTTACGAAAATTCTTCAAAACATGTTACTTTTTGTAAAATTATATTTTTCTGGCAATTAAAAAAAATTGTGACGTCTCTGTTATGTCACTGCTATGTAACGTACGCCACGTCACATATGTGACAAAAAAACCAGCATATTGTAAGTCACAGTGTGACAAAAAATATGAACTTCAAAAATCTTTGAAAATGAAGAGAAATATTTTAAACAGCCACGAGTTACAGCGGCATAAGGAATGAAAATATATTAGTGGATAGCAAATGGTAAATTCCGTCACTAAAGGGGAGGGGGGGGGCATAATAAATAAAGTGCACGATACAAGCATTAATAAACTAAATTTTTAGGCTATATTTTATCAATTTGATATCTAAGACAGTGAATGTATACTTTTTCATGATTTCAATTTTATCTAGCATTTGGATAATATATTTACAATTACGAATATTAAATTTATACACTTTACATATTTAGTTTGCTGGGAGGAAATTTCACTTTTTCTTTCTTTTTTTACCGACCAGAATTATTCGAAACACTTCTGTGGTTTCAAACAAAAAATTTTCTATTACAGTTAAATCTGCACCTTTTAATGAGCATGTAGAAAGAGTCTTCAGAGTTTAGTCATCTATGCATTTCTTGCTTTAGAATATTTTTATAATTTGTATTCAAGTCATAAATTCTACTTCTTTCAGACTTTTAAAATAAAATTAGCATTTTCCGAAAATAAAGGAAAACAAACTTTACTTTAAAAAAATAGAAAAAAAAGGGGGGGGGGGGTGTCGTTAATACATTAAGTTTATTTTTACACCTTTTAAAAATTTAAACAATGTTTTATCTAATAAACTCTAATTATGAATATTATTATTATAATTATTTAGAAAAAAGGAACTTTACAATACATTTTAACTTGAATTATTTGGTACGGATAAAAAGAAAAGATTAAATACATTGGACATTTCTTCAAATACAAAATTTTAATGAATGATACTTTCAGAAAATTTCTGCGTGTTCAAATTCCATATTTTTTGTATACAAAAACAAACAATCTGTAACAAACCATCTGCTCGAAAATCGTCTGCCCACAGAAAAATAAATATGAGAATACGCGGGAAATAGTTCACTTGTTTTAGAACAACACGTCTACAATACTTTAAGATAAGGAAATGACCATTTTAGGATACACGGATATTAATGGAACGTGCATGTAAGTTTTATTTAATTTAAATATTTTATTCCTGGTTGTATATTATGAGTTAAATAGTTATATTTGTAAGAGACTGATCTTTAACTGTCAGAAGCGTTATTTTCCAATTTGATAACTGTGAAGAAAAATATTTTAATCTGCCATCGCTTGGGGAAAAAAAAAAAAAACTGCGCAGAGACATTCATGCCTACATTCATACTGGAATTAATATAAACATTAATTTACTCTTACTTGAGATTAAAAATGTATGGAATGACAATGATTTGGAATTATTTTATCGGCTTCTTACTATTTTTTGATTACTAACATTTATAGTTATTATTATTTTGGGGTTAAATATGATGTTCGATTATCATGAGATTACGAAACTGTTTCAGATTAGAAATTAACATTATACTGGGAAAATGTATTTTTAACATATTACAGTAGTGAAACATTTGAAAGAATTTTATTTTAGTGCTAATAATATTTTAAATTATCTTTTAAAATCCCAAATCTTCAAACCAATGTTTTCAGATTTAACATTTGCCAAAATTATAAAATAATAGGAATTCCTTATACCATATGGAAATATTTTTGAGATATTGTTAAATCTAATAATGCATTTAATTTATCTATTGTAGTTTGCTGTTGTTTAACAGTACAATTATAAATACTAATTATTATTTTTAGTGTTTTTCAAATTGGTATATTTATTTTTTTTAATTGTATGTAAGCATTTTTTCTGTTTGTGATTTTAATCAAACATTTAATTATAGACATTCTGAATGGGTTATTAAATTTTCTTCTATTGTAAATTAATTTTCTACGTGTATGATTCGGGTAATTATTGGCACTAAAAAGTAAAATACGATATTTAAGCATTGAAATAAAGTATTTTTCATGCCTGATAGGAAGTTATAGATTAAACTGCTTTAGTATATATATTTTTTAAGTTCATATAATACAGGATACATAATGTAGGACACAAGTTGAAAAGTGCTTATGACTCCGGTTTGTCTCTCCGTCTGTCCGTCTAGTTGTCTGTGCGCACTCTAACTCTCGAAAATATACTCGGATTGCCCTGAAATTTTTGGATGGTATTGACGTTTACCATCGCACGGTACCTATTTGTAATGAAGTTTGTAGCATGTTTTGTTCATTTACAGGGACAGCCAAAAGTTTTCCGTTACATTACGGCCTATGGGAAAAAGTCGTTTCAAATGATTTTTTATGATTTTACGCACGCTTTCAAACAGAATAAAATTTATATGCATTTATGAAGTGCACTAAAATATGCATTCTGTTGACTATGCGATGCAAAGAATAGTTATTGTTCATTTACAGGACTAAAAAAGGAATTCAAATACATAATGATATAGAGGTGGAGGAAATTGTTTGCGGCATACTTTAATTATGTTAATCTATTTCATATATAATGAAATTGATGTATGTCGCTGAGGTTTACATACTATAAATTATTTCATGTATAATAAGAATAATACGTATATAGCATTTACAGGGACACACAAAATCTTTCAGATACCATATTGTATCCGAAGTACTGTTCATTAGCGATGATTGCTGGAAATATATTTTTAATTATGATATGCACTTTTATGATTCACTATATTTATGCATAGTGTATGGTGTATATAAATGCTATAATTCCTATACAAGGCTACACAAAAGTATTCGTAAGGATTACTGGGTATGGGCGCAAATTGCTTAAAGGTGGTTTTTAAATGAGTTATGCTTTTTTTCGCTGAACTGCATTTAATTTACCAAGAAATATTTGTAGAATATAGATAAAATGATATACAGGGTCACGTAAAGAATTGGATACATGGCCGTCTATATATTATAATTTCTGGAAATGTGATTTCAGCAGTTTTAAGAGTGTCTTAGTTTGAATTAAATTTTAACTAAGTAGTGGCGTGTAATAAAAATTTTAGGTAAACTACAGGGTTGTACAAAGGTATTCAAGTATGTTTCCATACATTAGTATAAATTGCTGAAAATGAATTTCAACCTGTTAGGCGTTTTCTTGCTAAACTAAATTTTCCCATTATATAGTATATATACACTTAAAAAAATGGGTACTCAAAATTGAGTAAAAAGTACTCAATTTTAAATGCGTCACATGCACAAAATAGCTCCGATCCAAATGTACTCAAAGTTGAGAAACACGTGTACTTATTTTTTATTCCATGGCTTTGATCAAATATGAATCGTTATGTACTGCCCCCCCACCCCCCCCCCTAAAATGTAAAGTAAAAATGTACTGACATTTATTTCCCGTCCAAAGTTCTTAACAAGAAATGTTTAATTGATTATTTATCAAGAAAAATAGCAAAATTCTTAACAAGATACTCAAATCGAATATTTTTATGACAAGAACATTATTTCCAAGCAATTATTTTTAAAATGCTGTGCATAATTTAATATTTACATTAATAAACATCATTTATGCCGCCATAAATGAAATGAACCATTACAGGGTACAAAACTATTTGTTTGTTTGGGTTTGATAACATGTGATGCTTCAAAATAGAGAAAGCATAGGTTCATTTTTGATCCAAAAATATTCAATTCAATATGAGTACGTCGGTTTGCTCATTTTTGAGTACTTCATTTTTTTCAGTGTATCAACCTACAGATCAAATAAGGGCTGTTTAAAAGAATTGGAAAACATATTTGGCTATGGGCGGTAACTGCTGAAATCAGTTTTTCAAATGTTTTATGCGTTTTCCAAAATGTTTACTTAGTTATCTTATTTACGTCATTTCCCTAAATTACGATGTCTTGTTAAAGCATTCAGAAAGTGTTGGAAAAGTATATTTTAATCTATGCTTAACGCATGATTTTTCTTACTCGTTTTTTTTTTTTTTTTTTCTATTTCCCAGATCAGTCTTTTCCTATAAAACATACCAAATCTATTTAGCTCATATTCACAAAGTACAATATACACGGGAATAAAAAATTTAAATAAATATCGCTTATCATGCCGCTCTATAAATAATAGTTGTATTAATATCCATTAATTTCCATGTTCGTATTTAATAAAGCAATGACAAATCAAAACAAATTAAAAAACTTACACATTCTAAATATCAAGCATAGAACTTAATAAAAAAATATGTCAGTTGATAAGCATTGATTTTTAAGTGGAAAAATGTAAAATGTTTTAGAAGAATAGGATTCCAAAGTAGCGATATTTTGCTAAAAAGTACGGTAAAAAGATAAGATTTTATATTTACAGCAAAATTTTATTTTAAAATTCATCGCTGTATTAATACTTAGAAATTTTTCCAGAGAGAATCATTCGCCTTATATACAATATTTCAAATGAAAATCAAATGTCAAAATAATTGCTTAAAAGGCGCAAAGGCCAACATTGTGAAAAAGATTCCATGCCGGGACCCGAACCCGGGCCATCAGTGTAGCACACTGACATTATACCGACTAAACCACATGGAACGACGCCCAGCCCGTAAAATTTTTCACTATTACATGTTCGCAAGGCTACAAACGCAGCATAAGATGGAATATTTATCGTGAGCCACCGACATGGGGTAAACACGAAACTTAATTAAATCCAGCATCGATTGAAACTATATTAATAATTGGAAATTTTTCCAGGGAGAAACATTCGCCCTGCATACAACATTTCAAATTAAAATTGCCTTTTAAGCAATTAATTTGAAATTTGACTTTCATTTGAAATATTGTATGCAAGGCGAATGGTTCTCTCTGGAAAAATTTCCAAGTATTAATATAATTTCAATCAATGCTGGATTTAATTAAGTTTCGTGTTTGCATCATGTGGGTGGTTCACGCTAAATATTCCATCTTTTGCTGCGTTTGTAGCCTTGCCAACATGTAATAATGAGAAATTTTCCAGCCTGGGTATCGTTCCATGTGATTTAGTCGGTAGAATGTCAGTCTGCTGTACTGATGGCCCGGGTTCGAGTCCCAGCATGGAATCTTTTTCACTATTTGCGTCTTTTAAGCAATTAATTTGAAATTTGATTTTCATTTGAAATCACAGTGTTTATGACAAGTTCGTCACAAATGACACATATTTCACAAATTGGTCACAATGTGACTTCAAAGCATTCTCGCTTTCGTCACAGGTTCGTCACAAAGTTAATGCCAAAATAGTCACAAATGACACACTTTTCACAAATTTGTCACACCGTGACTTCACAGAGTGGTCACAATGTGACGTCACAAACGTCCTCTAAAACGGCCATAACGACCTCGCATTCTAGTCACTGTGACGTCACATCGACGGTCACAAAATCACAGTGTGACTTCACAACGACGTCGCCGTGACGTCACCATGCCTTACGGGATATATATTAAAGTTACATGCATTTATTATGTCGTTTCTAAACAAATTTACCCTATCCGTAATATTTAGTGAAGAAAATATAAGAAAATAACTGAAAACGATTTTATTCAAAATTGCAAAATGCGATATAAAAAAAGCATTTTACAGCAAAATTAACCTGTCAAATTTAACAAGATAATAAAGAATAAAATATTGCATAACATTATATAAATAACATAATTAATCAGTTTTACATATCATATCGTGAAGATCTTTACGGTTGCACGTATCGAATTCTTTTTACGTATTTCAACTACCTGTAATAAATGCTGTTTTAATTCATTTTTTCTTGTATTATTAAATCTTTCGATTAATGCTATGCCTCACTCAGCACAGTTATTAACACACAGCAAATGTTTAACAATTTCTTCAGCTTCTTTAAAAGATTGTGTTTCTGTCCATTTCTTAACAGACATGCTTAGAAAGCAGTCATCTATTTTTGTTGTAGGAATGAAGCTGTGAGAGATATTTAAGTCATCACATTTTAAGAGAAGTTTCTTTAATAAGTGCAAATTCTTTTTTTCACTAATTTTACTAAATATACACATTTCTCCCTGGTACTAAGAAGTTTTGAAAACAAACAAAGAGTGGCAATTTCTTCACTTAAATATTAGAAGTGACATAGAATCATCTTCAATCCTCTTTTGCATCATAATATATCATGTGTATCTTGTGTATCATAATATTTCTTGCAATATTTGTATCAGTAAAATGTCATTCACTGGTGTATCTACAATAGACTGACCTGTGTACCTATCATGATTGAATGTATACACATAAAACAAACTGATTGATCCTTTGAAGGTCTTGAAATTGTTGAGGTGTCAGTTGCGTTATACACTGGTGAAAACAATTAAACGGACAAACGGTTTAAAAAAAAATAAGTTATTCCTATACGCAAATAAGGTATCAGATGATAGTTAAGTTCGTCGCAGACACACCTGCTCCGCAGTGGTCTGTGTCGTCATAAGGCAGTGGCGCTGTGATCGCGTTTGTGCGGAGGTGCCTCATTTGACCGCCGTAGCTTGTAGCGTAAGGACGTTTTGAAACATCGTAGCATAACCCAATCCTTGTTTTTTTAATTTCTTTGTTTATCCATCGTTAGTATGGCTAGTCATATTATGTCTAGATGATGCCACAAGAGGGCGGATTGTTGTAAGACTCGAGGCCGGCCAATCACACGCTACCTGTTGTAAGGACCTAGGGATTCCGTGAAATGTGGTGTTCACTCTGTGGAAACAGTTCACAGAGACAGGAATAGTGGTCCCCCGACCCGGTCAAGGACATAAAAGAGCAACGACGCCGGCTAAAGACCGTTATTTGACATTTCTAGCCAAAAGGGATAGGTCCGCGACAGAAACACAACTGTCTCGTCACCTGTATAATGTTACAGAAGCATCCATTTCACGGATAACAGTCACCCAGAGACTTAATGCAGGTTTCCTGTATGCCAGGCGCCCTGTAGTCTGCATCCCTTTGACTGTAAACCACAAAAAGTTCCATCTAGCATGGTGCCGATAACACCTGTCTTGGACAGAGGATAGTTTGGAGCTGGTTCTCTACAGTGATGAGTCGCGATTCAGCCTGGTCAGCGACTAGAGACGTGCTCTCATCTGGAGAGAACCCGAGAGTCCATATCGGCACCCTAACATTGTCGAAAATGATCACTATGCTGGAGGTGGTCTGCTGGTCTGGCAGGCATCATGGCAGACGGGCGTACCGACCTTCCTGTGTTTGAATGAGTTACTATGACAGCCAGCGGTACGTGGACGAGATCCTTGCACCCTATGTGAGACTTTTCCGCGGAGCATATGCACCAAATTTCGTCTTTATGGACGATAACGCTCGTCCACATAGGGCTCGGTTGGTGGACGATTACCTCGAATTCTAGGATTTTCAACGGATGGAGTGACCTGCGATGTCCCCTGACCTTAATCCTATCGAACACATATTGGACGTCTTTGGACGATCAATTGCAGCTCGAAGACCAGCTCCAACGACCATCGATGAGCTCAAGAGTGCCTTGGTGCAAGAGTGGGTGCAGTTGCCACCGAGATTGATAAGGTCCCTGGTAAACACTATGAAACGCCGATGCGAGAGTTGTGTAGCTGTTACAGGCGATCATACACTCTATTACATGTTTTTTTTCTGACTGACGGGGTGTCAGTTAGCAGCTGTGCTGGACACGTGACCAGTTTCCTTATTTAGGGTGCAGGTTGTGCCCATTTTTGTTTTTCCATATATTAGTCTTATATCGAATGGAATGACATTTTGGCCAAGTTTGGTTTTATTTACTTTGTTAGTTTTTTTTTAATTGCAAAAAAAAATTTGTCCCTTTAATTGTTGTCACCAGTGTAGATTCATTTCCATCAAACAGTAGTTCACTTTTTAATATATAAATGGCTTTTTCTTCCATCGAGCTAGCACCTGGTTTCCAAACAATATTGTTCACATTTATTCCAATCATAAGAGCGGAAATATTTAATAGTTCTCTGTAATCATCTCTAGGAGAGTGTTTAGCAGCTTTCTGAAGTTGATTCATAATAAATGTTTTCAAAGTGCCATATGCTGTTATCAATGCTACCTTTCTTCTTTAATTTAATTATAAATCAAGCAATAACTTTCCATCCCAATGAACTACTGATTTTGAATCATTAAACTCTGTTTTTATCTGCTGTGTAGTTTCATTATGTAAGTGTTGATATTCACAATGAACAGTAGTATTTTAACAGTCTGCTTCACTTTCAACACCACCAGCTATGTTCAATACAGGCAAGTAACATTGTTGACTTTCTTGTACTTATATTATTTCTGTCAAAAGGAGCAGCAACTTTTGTTATTATGACAGACCTTCGTCTTCGTTCATCTTTACCTGTATGCTTCTAATGTAATTTTTTTTTCTGGTGTAATTTCTGCAGCATATTAATCATCAAATTCCTCTTTAGAGTTTTTCCTTTCAGTCTCAGTCATTGCTGATGTAAAAGATGCAGTTGATAAAGAAAATGAATTTTGAGATGAAGCAGCTTCTTTTAATGGCTTCGCAATTTTTTTTCGTCATTAACCAGACTTTTCTCACATGTACAAAGCTTTCTATACAGAGATCCAATACAAGCTTTCCAAGTTTTCTCTTTGTAATCTGATAAACTGGTAATCTTCATTTTAATAAGCCATTCCGAATTAGCGTGACTTATGTCAAATAAAATATCCAGATTTTTGCTCTTTGATTATCTTGGTCTTAAGCATTATTTCTTCTTTGATTTCTGATTAAGCCTACTTTTTCGGCATATAAGTATTTAACCTTTTTCTAGATATGTTTGCCTTATTGGAAAACTTAATTTTTCTCAAAATGGTGCAATGTTAGTGTATACAAGAATAACAATATCACGGACCGAAAGCTACTTAGCAGGTACGGTGAAAGTATAAAAAATTAGAAGGTGCCGCTTTTAATTGGATTTTCACTATACATTCTTTGATTCTCTTGATGTTTTGCATTATTCCTTCTTCAATTTCTCATTAAGAGTACTTGTTTGCCGTATAAATCTTTAATCTTTTTTTAGATATGTTGCTTATGTCTTATTGGCAAACTTGATTTTTCCCAAAATTATACAATGATATTGTATACAAGAATAACCAATCACTGATCGAAAGCTTCTTGGTAGGTACGATGAAACTATATAAAATTAGCAGGTTTCAGCTTTTAATTATATTTTTATATTTAATTATGCTTTTTATTATATATTTTTTGTTATAATAGATACTAAAATTTTATTAATATTAAAAATACAATGTAAAATTGATCATCATTTATGCTTTTGATGAAAATTCTGTATTTTTACAAAAATCCGTGAAATTGTGTGACCATGAGGGACCGCTTAATCTTTTCCAAATGAGCTTTAACTTCATATATTTTAATAAAGGGAGTAGATGAAACATTTTAGAGGGTGAGACACACGTTTAAAAAAATTACATTGAATTTTGGGACACCCTACTAAGTATAACAATGTGAAAATTACTAGAGTTTTGAGTCTATTATATTATTTTATAGAATGTAACATTATCATGAAACTAATACTTAAATATTTGTTTTAAAGTAGTCCTGCGGCATACCAAGAACAATTGTTAAAGTTTTCACCGTTATGTATTCCATATTAAATGTTTATATCCAATTTCATGAGGTAATTTAACGTATTTATAATAACATATTGAGATTTAACGAGCAATAAAAAGCTAGTTTAAGATAAACGAGTAATAAATCTGTTTTGGATTGTTATAATGATCCAGTCTGTACTACACATACATTTTATAACTTTATTTTTTATTAAAGATTAGTTGTTTATTTTTGCTATTTATATAAAAACAAGGAAAGAATGTAATTTCCTGGATTACTTTTAATCTAAACATCCAATTTTTTTCTATACAAAATAAAAAATAAAAGGTTTTATGGTAAAAGCTTCTTACGTGGTAGAGGCTTTACAACTTCTTTCAGGATAAAACTTTAGAATAATCTCCCGCAGCATTTTTAAAATGAAAACCGATATAGCAGAAATAAAGAATTACGACAAAGTAAGCCTCAAGAAACTCCGAAATTTACATTCCTTCAGAAGTTCAAAGTCTTATTTAAGATTACTGTAATGTTTGTCAGAATGATGGTGTTTATTCTTTTAGATTATTCTACGATGTATAGTTCCTCATGTAAGATGGTTTAACTGGTAACAACACTTTGACCTGTTCATCAATTTTTAACCCATTCCTCTTTGACCTGTTCTGAGCTTTTAATAACGAGAATAAAACGTTTACAGAAGAACTGAGAATGCGCCAAATTCGTACGACCAACAGTTGTGCAGCGCAAAACCTTCTGTATCGATTGCTGCCTCTAAATTGGCTATATTCTAATTAGTCTGGTCGTTACCTTAATTTTTTTCCGGACCCTACTTTAGTATTTTGCGGTAAAATGTTGAGTGTTTCAAAAGAGCAACGAATTAGTGTGAAATTTCTTTTAAACTTGGAAAATTCGCTACTGAAACTCATCATTTGCTAAGACAAGTATACGACAATTAATGTTTATCACGTGCGCCGCTTTTTAGTGGTTCAAGCGTTTTCCAAGATGACCGAGAAGACATAGAAGATGATGCTCCGCGGGTTGCCCTTCCACCTCAACAACGGAGAAAATTTTCGATTTTCATGGGATTGCTAGCCTTCATTGGGTTCCTGGACGTCAAACTATTAATCAACATCCCTACCTTGAGGTTCTTATTCAACTCCGTGAAAAAATGCGAAAACTAATTACCCAAATTGTGAAAAAACAAGTCATGGGTGCTTCATCAGGACAACGCACCGGTTCACACTGCATTGTCTGTCAAGGCATTTCTAGCCAAATATAACATACCTCTTTTGGACATCCGCCTTCTTCGCCTGATCTTATACAATGTGACTTTTATCTGTTCTCCAAGGTCAAATCTGCATTAAAGGGAAACAGATTTTAGACCATTGAAGCTGTGAAAGTACGCGTCTCACAGAGGAAGACTTGTAGAGCACAAACAATGAAAATTTCGCATGGATGTTTTTGAGATAAAGGAGGTATATATATTGAAGGGGTCAATAACTAAATATGTGTAAATTTAAAATAAATATTTTACAGCATTAGTCTCGTTATTTAATAGCCACGCCTCGTACATCAATCTCGTCATAATCCAAGTATATTTACAAATTAAGAGTGCGGATAAATAGATATACATACAGATAACCTGAGATACAATGAGAAGACGTAAATACTTATCTGCTTCGTGGCGATATTTTCAAAAACTTCATTTTCTAAAAAATGTGATATATATATATTTTCGAAACTAAGTAATTTAAATTATTCATGTTGGAAATGTTAGTGAAATAGCCTATAGTTGTATACTTAAAGATCTTTTTTAAAAAGAGAAAGTTATTAATATAATACTGATTCAGCAGTAGCTGGAACGAAATCAAGTTCCTTTTCGCTAATGAATACTTTTTATTTACTGATATTTGATTAATATAGTTTTGAGTTTTAAAATTTACGTTACATTTATTTAAATAAATTAAAATTGATGAGAGTTATGATTTTCATATTTAATGATTGAATTTTTTCTTCTCCAAAAATTAAAAATATATTTCGAGCTATCCTTTATTTATAATTCGAGCTATCCTTTATTTATAATTCGAGCTATCATTTATTTATATTTCGAGCTATCATTTATTGACATTTTAAGTATTAATTTCAAACGCATTTTACAGTTTAAAAATGTAATCTGAGTAAAATATATTTTGCTTTGTTTTTATACAAAAACAAAAAGTATGTATTTTTCCAAGACTCTTTATTTTTTCTGAATAAGATATCAGCGAAAGCCACATTTTGTGTTCAAAACTTCTTAAGTAAAATATACTTTTGACAAGTTAAAAACTTCAGCTTAATCTTTTGCCGCTTTTTATAAGTGAAAACCACTATCTTGAATATGAAGAAATATCATGCAGTTAAAGCTCTCAAGAAACAAATAATTTTAGAATTTTATCAAATATTCAAAGGCTTATTTATAAAAATTGTTTATCTTAAAATGAATATATGTATATATATATATATATATATATATATATGTTACGTTCAGTTTGCTAAATTCGGTTATTATTAATAATAACCGGTTATATTAATAATGTCCGGTTAATTAATAATTATAACCCAGTCTTTTGGTGAATTTGATAAATACTGCGTATTAATCATAGTTACCGGTTATTAAAATAGTTACTAATGAAATTATGTGAATATGATTAATTAAGCCTAGCAACGATTATGTCCTTTAGTGGAATATTTACTATCATAATTCTATGAAACTAATAACAAAAATACTTCTTATAGGACAATAATGCTTAATCAAAATACGTGTGCTATTAATAGGATGTCAGGACCGAAGAAGTTAAATATCATTATTTTTATAATAAATGAATCCATTAATGGACATTTTAAACTCTGAAATAATGAAAGAATAACTAATACAGTTTTAAAATGCACACTTCTAGCAAAGGATATTATGAAAAATGTAGCATAAGTAGAAAGTTTTTAATTTAGACGTCTATTAAATTATTGTTAACACGTAGCAAATACATTAAGTGAAGCTACAGTCGGAATGAGACAATTCTTACACCGATCTAATAGGATAAAAATGAAGAAAAAGATGTAGGTCATATGTCCCTCACCCGCACAGAACTGCAAAATTAAACCGCCATCGTACAGTCGAAGAAAGGATATTTTGTCAATACGAAAGATGGGCTGAGGGTTCAAAATAAAATATTATTTTTTTTATCAAACAACAAATCGCTAACAGATTACAATAGAAATTTAGTATTATTACATTTCTAAGAAATTATTTATTTTGGCAGGTAGGGATAAGGTGACCTTTAAAATTACAAAGGGTTTTTGATTTTTTATTACTTTTTTAACAAATTGTTTATTTTTGCAGGGATATGTATTGTGACATTTGGAGTTACAAAAGATTTTTGATTTTTTACATTTACAGCAACTTGGGTTACAATTATAATATTGAATTCCTTGACCATCAGATTGGAATTCTTATGAGCACATTCTCTTAAATTTATTTCATTCACTGAAACTTTATTTACTAAAATTAAAGCTTCATCGCAGACAGTAAAATCGTTGCTTGTGTACAGTTGATTTGCAAAGTCACGATTTGCACTAAGTTTATATAAGTTTACACTTTCTTCAGAAATTAGAACAGCTGTAATATTTAGGCTTAGGTGAGACATTATAAGTCTCACCTATATCTCCCTCCGGTATTCTTATTCGAACGGTTTTTCTTACAGATGCATTTAAAATTTTTAATTTCGAAAGCCGTAACATTTTTTTTACATTTGCTTATTTTATTTAGTGACTGTTTAGAATAGCGTCGAGCTTCTTGAATATTTTTCGAGGCTTCGTCTAGTAATAAGGAAGAGTGTTCCTCGTTTTCTTGAAAATTTTCCATTTCAACGTTACCGAAACTTATTTTCCTCTTTGTCATTTCAGAATTATGTTGCTCCCCTTCGATTTAGCAAACAATTTTATTGCCGCTTTTGACTGAACCTGGAACAGTCACTTCCAAGTCTTAATTAGAATTATCCAGTTTCACGTCCATATTACCATTATCCATTCATTGCACCTATATCCTTATCCTCGGTTAGGATATCTGTCTGAAGTTGGATGTCATTAGTAGACTGATTTCTTATAAAACAAGATCTTCTTTACTTGTAATTCTTGACAAAGTATCGATTGGCAAATAGGTTGTTAAAGTACAGTCGCTTTATATCCAAATAAAGCTTAATATGGACAGCAATCTATTCCAGAATAATGTGAACTAATGTTTCATATATTGAATGCATTTTATTCCTTCTGACCACTTTGTTGCATTGTTAGTTTCAAGCCAAGAGCATAACATCTTTTCAATGTCTGGGTTATCTCTTCCAACTGAGCCTTGCGATTGCCTGTGTCTTGGTTTTCCATGAAACTTTTTGAGTAGATTCCACATTTCACAAACTTCTTCAATGATTTTATTACCAAATTCTCGGTGATTGTCACTTTGCTAGTTGCACCGTGCTCAAAATATTATGAACACATCCAAAAGGTGATAAACAACTTCGTTTACCTGTCTTGTTTTTAAAGCTCTTACTTGAATAAATTTCGAACTCACAACAAATATAACATTAAATTTACACTACTTGGTGCGCAAAACAATCGAAATTGGCGAAAAATAAATATTAGTGCACGTCCTAAATTATGCATAAAAAATAAACCATGAACTGATGTCGTCAAGTTGTTGCCAAGAGATAAAAACTAACTTGCACGCTCACAAAAGCTGTTATACGGTTGCACAATAGTGCAACGACGACACGGAATGAATATACTAATACGTAATGAAAATCTCAAGCTAAATGACTAAAAATTTATTATCAAACCGAAATTGATTGGTAATTATTAATAATGACCGGTTAATTTGATAAATTCTCACATTCATATTAACCGGTTTATTTGGATGTTACTTTGAAATGTTATTTTGGATGTTATTTTTTTCTAATTTTAAATACTTTTCTCTAATGATGGCAATATAACTTTTAATCATAACAGATATTTTTTTCATATTTTAGAAAAGGTTATTATTTAAACTAATTTGGCGACCAGTCTCGCCTCCTTTAAATGCATGCTATGAAATGCATCATGTTACTTTTATTCATAATTAAATTTGTATTTGATTATTATTTTATTTAACACAAAACTTTCATTTAAAACTGAAACACTTAAAATAAATGACTCACTTCGTTCTTTTTTTTTAAACGAAACGAAAAGAAAAATATTAGGCAGAGAAACCATATACGCAACGGGGTACCTAATTGGCGCCAAAATGGCGTTATTTTGCCTGACATGGTAACACGGCTACTGTTGCTTATTTATTAATAACTTTTTATTTTAATTTATTTTCTTTTTATTTACAAAAAAAATGTTATAAATTATTTTATTCTAAAGTTATTAATTATTTTTTTATTTATTTTTATTTCATTTTAAAAATAATAGAAAATAATTTAAAAATACCTAATGTAACTGGTATTCGAAACTGATGTTTTCACCAAATTGTTGTAAAAAATGACGCGAAACCCGGTGCGTATATGACAATGCAACAAATCATGACATTTAATTTCCACTTCAAAGCAATGTTTTAATGATACTACTTCTCCCTTCAACCAATTTCGCCAAATTATATAAATCGCCAAACCACTCCCCAAATTATACAAATTGACATAATTTTCTATTTTAAATAACGAAAGAACAAATAAATTAGTATAACATTAATAAAAATACAAATAAAACGTAGAAAAAACAATCACTTGATGGCGCAAACGCGAGTAACTTCTTTAAAGTCAAGTGAATGTGACATTTACGATCAACCATTATTAGCATTTAATCTTATAGTTTGGCGACAGATTTTTGATCGATGGGATGACAAAGTAGCACCATTTTAATTTACCACTCGAAAAAAAAAAAAAAAAAATGCTAACTGGCGAGTTAAAAAAAGCTGTTGGCAGTATTTGCATCTGGCTAACATAAAAGAACCAGGAATTCTTTGCGATTATGACAACTTTTATGTAGTTTTATTCGAAAATTAATTTTGAATCTTTAACCAAAATGGAAACCCTTCTTATGAAAAGCAAGGATCAGCCCGTAATTGTTTATGGCATTTGCATGACTAGAATAATATTTAGTGACTTATCACACCTATGGCTGGCTAACATTAAAGTACCAAAACGGCCGCCTGGAATAAAGCGAAGGGATCCACCCGGAACTGTTGATGATAGTCATATGACTTAGGCTACTATTATAGAGACTGTTTTCAATACTAAAACAGCGAAAAGAATAATATTTCCTGACGATTAAAAAATTATTTTCACGTGATTATTAAAAACAGAAAACAAACCATAAAATTACTATTAAATGAGTACTTGTTAAAAGCAGGAAAATATTGAAAATTATGTCTTGAAAATTGTATTTACACGTGAATATAAAAAGAGAAAGGAAACTTTAAAATAATAAATACATTAATATGCGTTTAACCCTTTCAGGGGCAAGGTACTTCTATTCGTAAAATCTTGGATTCAGTGAATGGCACTAGAAGTTACAAACTAATTTCTAAATACAAAAATACTTTTGTTCACTAACTTGAAGGAGTTCAATCAGCTAGCCGGGACGCCAACATGTTAAGGCTTGTGGACCCATGTTCCGGCAGTAAAACCCCTCAACTACCTAGAGAAGCCAAGCAGGTCTTGGTAACAGCGACAAATAATACAAAATAAAATACAGCAAGGTCTCATTCAGACTATATACAAGCAAAATTGGCACATGCCAATGCACAGCACATGCTGCTTAACTAAAATAATAAAAAAAAAACTTACCAAAATAAAACAATTTTATGGAAACCAAGCTAAATTAAAACTAGAATAAAAGCACAAATCACAAACAGTTGGAGAAGCATTAAATAATATTTTACATAATAGAAGACAACAGAATAAAATCGATAAAAGTCTGTCCTCATTCAAACAGTCTCTATTAATAATTCAAGCCAAATGTCATTTCCTCTCAGACAAGATATCAAATATTGTGATGACTGTTCTGAAAAGTCTATAAAATAAAGTAGTATGCATGTAAGTTCAAGAAATCCGAAATACTCAGCGACAAAGATTACTGATCTCAGGAAGAATGGCATGATAATACGACATGATGAGCAAGAACATAATGAATAATTAGCATAGTTAACCACCAAGTATGGCCAAGGGTTAAAATAGTTTCTAAGAAATTATCTAAAAATGTCATTCAAGAAGATCACTAAAAGGTTTTTCAGCAACCACTTAATAACAATATGTTTACTTGCTTCAGAAATAAACAGACATCAAAGATAACAATAGCAAACGTCAGAAAGCAATCAGACACCAAGGAATAAAGGTGGTCTACATGCCCAGCCATGTGATTGAATCCATAGTTAAAATAGTTGTTAATAAGTTTATAAGAAAGTTCGGCGAGAGAGACATTAAAATAGTTTCTAAAAAAGCCAGGGTCCAACTAGTCACAGTATACTATCAATGATTGTTACTAAATCAGGAAACCAATGGCAAGATTCAATGATGTAACTCAAATCACTTCAGATGAAGAAGCGATTCTCATAAATCTGTATATGCATGCGTAGATGAGTAACCAAAATAGATCTGTATAAGGATGCATATGCTAAGTCAGTCATTCACAAAAATATATACTTAAAATGAGTTAACAAACTCGAGTCAAGGTAATGAAATAAAATACAGGATAAATCTCCCGCCTATAATAAAAGCAATGATACCAGTATGAAACTATCATGACCAGCCTGATCATGCACAAAATAACTTTCTAAAACTTATATTTTATAAATGAATATAGACTATTCAAAAGGATTATTTCCATCAAAAAGAACCTATTTAAAATTCTGTCTTACTGTAAGCTTAGAGTTGAATCTAAACCAGCTCTTCATCAGAACACAATTACCAAATATATAATGCATAACGTTTCCAGTTTAACCGCAGTTACACTTAGCGTTAGCTCTTTTCCCAATTTTGAACAACAAAGATGGGAAGCTACCATGACCCCTGAGGTAATAAATTAAAATTTGAGAGCTGCACAAAAAATCAGTGTCCACACTGTTCAAGACCACATATGTGGCTTTACCTTTAGTGGAGTCCGACCAATAATTCTGCCAGTGCTCTATTGAAGCTTTTCTAAAATACTTCTTTGCCACTGAGACTGAAAAACCAATATTTTCTATAATATCCGCGTCATTTCTAGCCAGAGCACCCTTAGCCAGTTCATCGGCTAGTTCGTTACCTCTCAGACCTACGTGAGCTTTAATCCAACCTATCATTAAAATTTTATTCGAATTGCTGATTAACTTCTTGTAAATATCATCCACTATATTATTTCCCGGAATAAAATTCTGGAGTGCCTGGACTGATGAATTACTATCTGTATAGAGAAAACCCATCTGATATCTGGATTCAATTAGCCAAGTCAAAGCACAATTAATTGCGGTCAACTCCGCCTGGAAGCTAGAATTCAGTTTGTGAAGTCTTGCCGAATAATCGTAAATAAATTTTTCTTCATAATAAACTGTAAAGCCAATAGCTGTACCACTATCCATTTTGGAACCGTCCGTATATATTATAGGGTCAGGTGACACTTGTTCTCTATCTACAACTGAATTAACAAAATATAAATTATTTAAATCAAGATATAATATATGATTAGATGATGATCCCATAATATTTGTCGCATTTATACATGTATCTTCAATTGTGACTTGAGAAGTTCCATGAGTAACCCCAATGCACTCTAGTTTATGTTTAAAATCAATATATATAGGAAGGACACCCGCCAGTGCACAGATAGCATCTGTCGAAGTGGTTTTGTATAATCTAATAAAAGTTAACAACGCTAATCTTTGACAGGAACTTAATCTTGTATGACCATGTGTATTCAAGTCCTTAAACCACACTTCAAAACCGTAAGTTATTTTCTTGCATAATGCAGTGTGGTACCAGTATTTCAATAATGAGGCTCTGATGCCCTTGTCTCTACAGCCTGTACGCTTGATCTTAACAGCAAATCCTCTGAGATCCTCTCGTACAATATTCAGATGTTCAAGCCAGTTAAATCTAGCACCAATTATAAAACCAAAATATCTGACCGTTTCCTTGAATTGACATTCGATCATATTTAAAAATAGTTTTTTTTTTGGGGGGGGGGCAATGTTTCTTTACCTAGCAACATTCATGTGCATTTGGCTATACTGATTCTTAATTCCAATTCTTCACTAATTTCTGAAAAGATAGATACTGCAGCATTTACATTATTTTCTAGCTCAACTCTTGTGTTCCCACCCTCCATCAGACCAAAGTCATCTGCATATGAAATGATATATCACCTTCTCAACTTGTATTCTCTTAGCAATTGATTAGCCACTATTGTCAAGATGAAGGGTCCAAGATAGGAGCCCTGCGTGCATCCTCTGTACAATAAGAACTAGACAAGACATCTGGTTAATGCAATACCTATTTCTCTGTTTGAAATATAATCCTTCCGGGAAGATGCCAAGTAATCTTCTATAGGTAAATTATCAATTATTTTCATAATAACTGGCCATGATACATAGTCAAAAGCAACTTCGATATCCGTGGAAATGAATGCGCAATATTTCCCTTCCAATAATATATTAATTGCTATGTTCTTAAAAGCAGCGAATTCTGTCACTGTGCTCTTACCTTTTCTGAAGCCATGTTGGGCTGCGTTCAGATAGCCAACTCTCTCCAAAGCAAGCATTAGACGCTCATTCAAAATCCATTAAAGAATCTTTGCCAAAACCGGTA
Organism: Maratus speciosus; assembly: GCA_963932465.1. Lineage (NCBI taxonomy): Eukaryota > Metazoa > Arthropoda > Arachnida > Araneae > Salticidae > Maratus > Maratus speciosus. The sequence goes on from OZ010792.1 coordinate 179,112,598, forward strand.
TAAGCGTTATAGGTCTGTAACCCCTTGCCGATCTCTCTGACTTATTTCTTTTCCTCAAAAAAAAGAAAAAGGCCCTTTTTCCACATAACTGGAAAGGGCCCTAAAGATAGACATTTGTTGAATTGTTTGAAATTTATTGCCTTGATCAATTCCGGGAATTTTGTTGCATAGATATCTAACAATTGTCGGATGCATATTGTCATATCCTAGGGCCTTATTACTAGCCTGATGGCCAACTGCCTATTTCAACTCTCTTGTTGTTATGTACCTAAATCCCTGATCATTAAAATACGTTCTGTCCGAGACAAATTCAGTTATATCGGGTGGTGTCAAATTGACGCCAAAATGTTCTTCCATTTTTTCATTGGCAATGTCGTCATAGGTCGAAAAAGGAGCCGAGTGCTTCAGGTAAGTAACTATGAAATCTGAATGTCTTAACTGTTTACCAACAGTAAATCTATATAAGTTTCCATGGACTTCAGATGTCTTTTCGCAGTATTTCAGCCATGCATTACGTTTTGTGTCCTTAACTGCATTCTTAAACTCTTTTCTAAATGTATTTTAATCATCGTGATAATCATCCCTATTAGGATTTCGGACAGCTCTTTTATAAAGTGCTGATAACCTGTTTCTTACTATTCTTATCTCCTCAGTGAACCACACAAAGGTAGGTTTATGAGAGAATTTCTTAAGCCTAAAACCTCTCCTCGTTATAACACTCATCTGTGTTTGAAAAATCTGAATCCAGTCGTCTAATGCATTCTGATTCTTAATTTCAATTAAAGAGTTTAACCGGCCATATTTATGCAACGTGATTTCCTTAGGAAATCCACTAAAGCCAACATTTTTTTGTTCTGTATCTCTCCCTTTTCTTAATCAGAGGAACCAAATCTAGAGCAAATACAATATAGCGGTGATCACTAAAGATATGCCACTTAGAATCCACCACCCAGGACATTAAATTTTGGCAAATATTCAGTCCGTCGATTGTCAAATCCGTCCACCTTTTGAATCTCCCTGAATGAAAGTATGGTCAGCGTCAGGATCATTTAATATTGTCAATGAATAGTTCGTAATATGATCAAGAAGCACCTCCGTCCTTGCATTTTCTCTGGTGTCTCCCATAGACCTCATTGGAATATTAAAGTCACCACCGGTAATTAAATCATCAAAATCTCTGAATATATGTGTTCATTCATGTAAATCATTTTCAATGTCTCCCGATTACGAATACTGTAAACCTACAAAAATAGTTCCACTAGCCGTTTGCAAGGAAATAAAGACACTATTACCCAGTTTCAGAGTTTCCATAACATGGTAGTCAGTATTAGGATTAAAGATAGCCGCTGTTTTATTGTCAGAATAGAAAAAAGGCCAGGAAGGAGGAAAAGCAGTTGCCAAATCCAAATCTATGCCTCTATCATTGACATACTTAATCAGTTCGTGAGTTGCATCTTTACAATGATGTAGATTAATCTAAATAAAACTAATACAAGCAGGACCCCCAAACGGCGGCCTTAGCTACGATCCGGCAATAAAGTAACGCAATATTTCTTATAAATTGGGCAATCGGCACTGTCTGGACTGTGGGAACAATCTCCAGTTGCGTCCTAGAAATAACAGTTACAGCAAATGATTTTAGTTTCATTGCAATCCTTTAGATTATGTGCTCCTGAATACTTTGGACAGTGCAAATCCTCCTTACAAGAACCAGCATAGTTTCCGAATGCTTGACATTTAAAACACCGAGTGATGGACACGAAGTCCACCATCCGATACCTGTCAAAGTCAATGTATATTCTTCTTCGCTGAATCAAATGATCTCTACCATTTTTGTCAACATCAATAAGCCAGTTAAACTTGCCATTCCTAGTCTTAATGTTCACTTACTTAATAAAAGGAAAATTTTCTTCCGAATATTCTGGTGCCAATGTGACATGTCCAAAAATAAACCACCGCCCTTGAAGGGGTTAAAGTAGTAAATTTTAGTTATTGTAGTAAACTCTATTATGTCAATTGTTTTATAACACTGTTAAAGTACCTGGAGGCAAATACTCTGTTTACTTAATTCATTTTTTTTAGCTTCGTTTCAAATGTTTAACAAATCTTCTTTAACCAAACACGAAAACAACCAATGGATGTCTTAACAGATACTGATTCTGCCTTAACTTTTTGCAACCAAAAGGTATTGAAAGGAAACCCGTTTACAGAGAGATTACTACAGGTTTTTTCAGTGTAATTCAATCTTCTCTAATCTTTTTAAAACCGATCAGATTAGCGTGGTTTTAGACTCTGCAGTGTCTGAACGGGGGTTGGCGAGCGTAGCTTGCAGGGGGCAGAGCCCCCTAGTATATATATATATATATATATACATATATATAACCATTAAAACCCATTACATATTACCAACAAAAATTGTGAAATTAGAAATAAAAAAGAAATTTATTGATCTAATATACATATATATTAATTAACGTGAGGTGTTCAGAGCCCTCTAGCGAGTAAAGTATTGGACGAAACATAACCAAATTTGATGAGCATGCATAATATACAATGGGATTTCGAATTCTAAAAAAAATCACCACCAGGGGCAATTTTGGCGCTGTTTACCGGCTTAAATGCATTAATTTGCATAAAATCCGTTCTGTGTAGCGATAGTGAGCATAAAAGGAAAGGCTGTGAGACTTCTTATCATTCTGCGACCAAGTGCTTTTCGATGGCTCTTACCTTATGGGACCATGTTTTGCTAGTCAAGCTGTATTATCAACGGAATGAGAATTTCAATGCTGCTCTTCATAAACTTCGCTGATTAAAGAAGTTGCGAAAAGGACCGATGAGCATAACAAATTTACGAAAGATGATTCAACGGTTTGAAACTACAAGGAATCTAGCACTGCAACCAGGTCAAGGACGCAAAGTGACTAGTCAGCAACAAGTTGACGAAGTTGCAACTGCTATTGTTGAACAGGAGATGGAAAATGTGCAGGGTACCAGCAGCGCTCGGGCAGTATCTCGGCACACGCAGATCCCATACTCAACGGTGAGGAAGATCCTGCATCAGATGTTACAGTTTTATCCGTACAAAATCTCTCCTGTTCAAGAATTGCTCCCTGGCGATGCGGTTCCCGACTGGATATTTCATTGATATTTTTAGCACAAATATAAGTTGATACTACATGGATGGCTACTTTTATGGTGTGATGAAGCGCACTTTCATTTCAACGGTGGCATTAACACCCGCAACTGCCGCATTTGGGCTGCGAATAATACGCACGCTTCTGAACAAGAGCTTCTCTACTCGCTAAATTCACAGTGTGGTGTGGCTTTACAACATCCTTTATCATCAGTCCTTAATTTTATGAGGAAAATGGCGCAAGTGGACTAGTGACATGTACCGTTACTATTGCTAGGTATGCAGGTATGCTACAGAACTTCACGATTCCACAACTAAAGCAGCGAAAATATCTCGATTCGGCCATATTTATGCAGAATGCTGCACCACCCTACATTGGACTTAGGGTACAGCGTGTGTTACGACAACATTTTTCTGACAGAAAAATCATTAGTCGTGCATTTCCTACGGCGCGGCGTGGTCACCGATCTCAATCCTTGTGATTTTTGGTTTTGGGTTTTTTTTTAAAGGTGTTGTTTAGCGAGGACATTTCTCCGATATCGCAACGTCGAAAGATCGCATCACGTTACAAGTGAGGCAAATCAACTCTGATATGCTGCGAGCGGCAGTAGTCGTGGCATCGTATGCATTTCTTGGAATATACCAATGCTGCTCATATTGAACCTAATTTGTAAGTAAAAAAAAAATATTTTTTGCAAATAAAATTGATGTGCACTGTATTGTTTGGGATTTAATCATTCAATATTTACACTAATACACTTTTGCAGCGCGAAAATTGACACTAGTGGCGAATTTTGGAATTTTTCTTTTTTAGAATTCGAAATCCCATGGTCTTCTATGCATGCTCATGAAATTTAAGATATGTTTCGTCCAATACTTTACTCGCTAAAGGGCTCTGAACACCTCACATTAATTAATAACCACCCTTTATAAATAGGAAAATTTGTCTGTCTGTCATTCTATACAAATCCACACTTTCGAAGACAGAATTGTGAAATGTTATGTACATGTGTATTTAAACACGGCCGAGGCAACTAAAGTAATCCGGATTCGGAATAACTTATAGTTAATTTTTAATTAATAAAAAAACCACAAATTTAACAGCAAATTCCAATCATATTTAAACATTTCTCGTTTTAGCTGTTGCCCACAATTAAAAAGCCACAATAAAATTCTTACAACAACAATTACCTTTCTATTGCAAGATTTCCACATAAAAAAAAAAATAAATAAATAAATGTTTTGGCGAATTTAAAAAAAGGGAACATTACATCATAACTTTTCTACAGCAAGATTTCGACGTGAAAAATGAAAATAAAATAAATAGTTTGACGAATTAAAAACAAAAGTGAATGTTGCGTCATATTTTTCTGTTTTATGATTTCCCTGTGAAAAAGTATAATTATTTAATTAATTTCATGAACTAACAAAATGGAATATTACGTCACATTGGAAATATAAAGAACTTGGTGAATACATAACGTCATATAAGTGGAAAAAATGTATTGAAGCATGATAAAAACTCAATTAGGGAAATATTTGCGTATTTTAACATTATTGCTCCAAAGATGAATGAAAATAAGTTCATTTATAGCTGTATTATTTTGAGTCTGTTTTATAAATTTATAAATTTTTATATTGGGTTTTCATTTGATTCATGCGTACAACACTCCGACTGCCTTTTTTTGTTGTTGTTGTTATTGTTTTATGCTGTATGTTAAATTTTACAATTGTTTTTTCAAATCAAACGTTCTTAAAATTCCGGGCAACGCCGGGTTACTTTAGCGTGTTGACAATAAAAATGTTCCCCGTAACATTTTCAATACGGATTTTAAAAACATAGTAAAAATAGGAATAATGGAAATTTGTAGATCCAAGACAGATGCATCAAGTCCTAAATACCTTGATTTCCACTAAATAAAGTGTGTGGTTTCACCTTCGTATTAACCATAAAAAAGCTAAAGAATACGAATTTAGGCCTCCACACCCAATTTATAGAGAAATAAAATATTGAAAAAAAGTTTAAAATAAAACATGATTAAAAAGGATTGAGAAATAAAAAACATATTTCCAATTTTAAATCCTTTCTATACTAGAATGATGCAGCAAAAAAGTGTAAAAGATTATATGCTGATGTTACCAAAAATATTTTTAAATGATGATGCACATGGATTAATAATGTACAGTATAGTCATGTTCAAACCTCAATATGTGTGACCAGAGCTCTCTATAGAATATTTAAAAATGAATTCTCTTATGTTATCTAAAGAATCAATAAAGTGCTGCCATCTGTAGAATTTATTCTTAGTAAAACATTGTTTTGGAATAGAAACTAATATATAATTTAAAAATATTTGTATGTTTAATTGGATTTAGCTTTAAAGCATATAGTGTCCATTTCTATTTATCTATCTATCTATCTATCTATCTATCTATATATATATATATATATATATATATATATATATATATATATATATATGTATGTATATATGTATGCAAAATTCTTATTGTATATAAATTAATTTACGATATCTTGTTTTCATGTCGTTAAACTAATTAAGTTTTTGAAAATGCTTATTATAGGTTTGTACTAGATAATGATGCTTCTGCTAGATTCGACGATAAGTCATCGATTCTAGTAACCTGCATTAAATGAAAACTCTCAGTGCTTAATTAAATGAATCCAGAATAAGCAAATAAAATACATAATGGAATATTAAAAACTATATATGTTTAGTGAATCAACATTCTTCCCCCTTGACAAGAAAAATATTCAAACTACTTTATTTTATTAAATCAAGCATGTGAAACTCTCAGAAGACAATGCGTCACATGAATTCTAATGAATAATTCTGCGGACCATATTAATGAAAAGAAATAATTATCAATAATATAAAACATATAAGTCAGAACTTGTACATTAATAAGTAATTATTAATGCTTCTCAAACAAAATTTGTATATTAAAAAAAATAAAATCTTTATTTAAAAAAAAAAAAAAATTGATTTTTTTTTGTTTACATTATTTAAATGTAGCTATACTATTATTTTTTTAATGTTAACATTGCCATTTCAATTTTTAATTAAAATAAGGTTTTTCAATAACAAAATTTTAAAAGTAAACTTAAATTTGTTTCACTGTAGGGGATCCCGGGGCAGAATGGTGTACCAGGTTGAAAATATGATTTAAAAATACAAAATGCTTAATTAAGAGAGCTGCAAAATTTTCTATGATCAGATTATAATGTAATAATCACAAAAATTTAATAATATTGTAAAAAAAAACCCAGAACATTACATATTTTTTTAGAAACAGAACATTATGTCATTTGCCTCGTTCTGCCCTGGGTATGGGGTAGAACGGGGTGGTAACGACAAGTAACTATAAAAATATATAAAACTAGTGGAAATGCAAAAAATAAATGTTTGCTCTATACTTAGTTAATTTTAAGTGACTTTAAAAAATTTAACTACAGTTTTCATTAATTATGTCCTTTTCCTAAGCATATTGACAAAATTCACACACTAGGTCAGTCTCATTATCTTCGCCATCCGACCCTATCTTTAACTGACTTTGAGTAAAATTCCCGGTAATAAGAACATTCACAGTTAGAACCATTTAGTTAACTCTTTCAGGTATGCATTTTTCTTTACAGGAGGAAAAATCAGAATTTCTGGAATTAAGGTTATTTTTAGCTAAGATAAACATAAATATGATTAAAAAAAATTGTTTAACATATTTTAATAGTTTTTTTAAACGATGCCATTTGGCGTCATTGGGACCAAACAGGAATTGCACACGGAATGCTCGAGATGCCATTTGGTATTATTGGAATCAAAATTAAAGAAAACATACATTCGATTTTTAATGTGCATTCAGTTTTTCATGTCCATTTCATCTATAATTGTATTTACTGGAGTTCCAGGCTTTTGACAAGAATAGAGAATTGTTTGATGCCCGAAGGTGGTGTTGGTGTTGGTGTTGTTCATGATGGCTGATTATCTACAAGCGAGATATATACTCGAGGGAGCGGAGCCGTCAGTGTGGTTCTTTCTAAGGAAACCTACACAATTATACCCAAGTTTCGATTAAAACCACGGTAAACTCCGAACAGATAGACCGACAAGCGCGATTGGTTCCGAACCAGCACTTCCCGTCTACGAGCTTGGCTAGTGGAACCTTTCAGCCACTCTATGCACTAAGTTATCAGTGATTTATTCATCACAAAATAATTTAAAGTACTCATAAGGACCAAAATTTCATCAGGGGGCAGTGTAGAAGTTTCTCTAAATGTCGTGCCAAATGGTTCAATATTCTTATCTTTTAACTGATCTACGTTTTCAATTTCAACTTCTAGCACTTATTACCTACAGAAATAGTAACAGGACCGACTGAATCATTTGTATCCAAATCAAGAATATTGACAATTGAATTGGACAACCACGAATACTCCGAACATTTAGGCCGAAGAGGATGACAATTGAATTGAGCAAGCATACAATCAGTTGTCGCAATAGTGCACGCAATCATCTGCATTGGATAGATTGCGTGAACTTTCACTGTCCTCTTCGTCAGACTTTTCAATTTCTGTATCAGAAAGATCATCATTCCGTAGTAAATGAATGGATCTTCCTAATGACACAAACTCCTTTTTTCGCTTTGCCATGGTAAATAGTAAAGGTTTTTTTTTCTTGTCAAAAAAATTACCAAATTACATAAGAAATCAAAATAGAGAGTTTAGTTGTAAGCATACATCTAGTCCCAGTGATGCCATTTGGAATCGTTTATATTTACTATGCATTGATGCTCAAATAAAAATACAAATGTTGAATTATAAATACATAAACATGTACTTTATACATATTACTACTTATATTTAAAAAAATTGTAATTAAATAAAAAAGGAAAAATCGGAATAACATTTTTGTCACAGTCATGTTTTCATTTCACGTTTCAAAAGTTTATCAAGCAATGTTTTCAGTTTTTGGAACCTCTGCTACCATCTATTGAAGAAATAAAAAAAAATACTACTGAAAAGACAGAAAAAGTGTCTTTTGAATGACACCAAAAATAATCTCCGAGATTCAATTTTTAACTATAAAGCAAATTCGTCAAAGTCATTATGCCACTTGGCATCACTGGTCCCGAAAGGTTAAAAACATTTTGGAGCAGAATGGGGAACTTCCCCATTCCTTCCCAGGGACATGATTTACATTAGGAAGGTAAGGTCACTTGAGAAAGATACATAAACAAATGTTTAACTACACGAAACTAAAGACAATTAAAATTACTTCGAGCATGAACTAACTGTAGCTGTAATTTAAACAAGTATGCATGTATTACCTTGGTTACGAAATCAGAAATTACAATACAGGAGCAAAAAATCCAACAACAAAAAATTCACGCACCAACGCTCGAAATAACAAGACTAACATGTCTGCCGAAGTTGAATGGTACCAGGTTTCGTACTTCTGTTTATTGCCGCCCGCTGGCAACACATGCTTGACACCTAAAAACGTCCTTCATTCCGCCCCAGTAGCCTGTTGTACCCCGGGTTCCGCTAGCTGATTTTAAAGTTCATAGGGTATTTTAATCTGTTAATTATAATCCTTCTGCAAGTTTACATTTTTAATTAAAAATACAGTCATTCTTAGTTTTTAGCAAAAGTCATTATTTCTAATGAAACTTTGAGTACGTAGACCCGTATCAAATTATGTCGTGCCAATTCGTTTATGATTTATTGGTTTCGAAGGAAATGTAACAGAAAAACATTTATATCCTATCCGAACAAACAATAAAAAAAGTTTCGAAGTAACTGGACAACAAATACCAATAAAAGAAAATAGCATACTTTATTGTTTGCAAAGAAAGAAAATGCTAAAATGGTTGGACTGATCGCGTCTGAAGTGCACTTAGATTAATGATGAATACCATCTAACAAGGGAAACACTTTTGGTGATGCTCGCACCTAGCAACAAGATCTGGTGCATTTTGTAGATCTATGCGTAAAAGTTAGAGAAATGATAAAAATTCTCTGTTAAAATTATATTTTATATATGTTTTTATTCTTTTAATTTTCTATTATTGGAATTTTATTTATTTCACGCCAAAAGTGAGTTAATTCGACAAATATGGTGATACATACAGATAATATAACAGATGTTTCGCTCGCCTTATCCGGGACTATACGTACAGTACGCAATAATTAAATCAGATTGATATTTTTTTTATAATTGATAGCATAAGAAACAAGAATTAGATTTCTTTTCTATACAGACGATAAATGTATAAAAAGTCATTTTTTTCTGTTAAAAGCTTTCAAGATCATTGAAAATTATTTCTTTAGTGAAATACAAAATAAGCAATCTAATTTTCCTTTGAAGCCGGATGGAAAAATTATTCGAATGTTTAAAATGAGATGCTGTTGTAATAAATGTTGTGTCTTTTGGTAAAAGCAATTATAAATTAAATTAATAATTTTGTGCAGCTTAGAAAATATCCTGTGCTTAATTAGGTCAGACACTACAATTTCTACCGAATTCCAAACCACTGTTCACTTCACACATGACAAGCAGCTATGACATTCGGCTAGAGTGGCCGAATAACACTTATTTTCAAAAAACGCCAACTTTTTACTTACCAAAAATGTGAATATAATGTTGTAATTTTTCAAAATCAAGTTCGTAGGTTTTTGAAGGAATTTTTTAAATATTTTTCAATGTGTTATATTTATTATTGACTAATTTATATTTTTAAATGCTTTTCTTTTAAAAATTCTATGTTAATAGTCCGACAAGTGGCCTGGAAAATAGCATTTTCAGAATCTTATGCTGGTGTAAAACCAAAAAATATTATTTTAAGAGAAAAATTTTTATCGATACTCAAACTTCATAATATAGAGCTTTAAAATTCACCAGGTATCAATACTAGGTGCGAGCAGCATCAAAAGTGGTTTCCTTGTAAATATTCTACCAAGGTTTTAAGGCACGTTCTTAACTTACATAAACTGGAAAAAAATTATATAAATTTTATTCGTGTTTTTTTTTAAATGCAGTTATAACGAAAAAAATAGTATGATTATTTTGGAGTAGAAATAACGTTTCAGATATTAAAAATAAAATGTACATAAAAATTATTTAAAAAAAATTCTGACACTTTGTCCAATGCAAAAAAAAAAAAAAAAAAAAAAAAAAAAAAAAAAGTAATAATAATAAAAAAAGTTATGTGGAATTGAAAACAATCGAAAACTTCACAAATTCCTTAGACGTACTAATGAATGATTTACTCTTTAAATGACCATAAGAAATAAGTCATGTAATTGTTGTAATATGACAAATTAAAGTAAGTCGAACATGGTTTGCAAATGCATTCAAGAATCATAATGATACATGCCAAAAGAACGTGCTGGTGGAAATTTGGTTATAAAAATTGTGTTAGTTGTAAATGTAGTTTTAACTGTTGGTTATTGATACTATTTAAAGTCAGTGGTTGAGAAAAAAGTCAGTGTGTAGGGTAAACTTTAGAGTGCTGTCGATCGTATAAAATTTAAATTTTGTACGATTCGTCATTTGAAAGCTTTCGAATTTTCGTATTTAATAATTAATATATATATATGTTTATAATATATATATATACATATTGATACATATATATATAATCAATATATGTTTGAAAGTCAAATTACATTCTATCTTTAACTATAGTGAGCTCGTTGCATAGTTTCACATGGTTATACTGTGTCTAACATAATTTGATAATTATGATTTGATTTGTTAAGAGTTTAAATTAATATGATATCTCTGACTACGATATTTAAAAAAATTTAAGCAATAAGTAGTTTTGGGCAGCATATATTTTTATATAGTAGAGGCTATTATTTGAATTAGAGTGGTTAACTTTGGTGGTCAATATTTCCTGATTTTTATTAACATAAAATAATTTTACATTTAAAATTTAGAAAAAATATTAGAACTGTATTCTTATATGAATTCTTCATCAGATGAGGTTGATGTCTCAGATGCAAAATCTATATTTCCTGATACGTCAAGGGTATGACATTTAAATGTTTTTTTTTTTTTTTCCCATGACAGTCATTTCAAAGATACACATAAGAAACAGTTTTAAATAAAATAAAAAGTTGTTTTTTATATTTTCAAGAAAGTTTAACATCTTTATTAAACACTTAAAACTTCAATAATGAAGTGATGGAACAGTGGTGCAGCAATTGAGCGATTGCCACAACTAAATTTTTATAGTATTCTTCGCCTTCAAAAATTTCAAAAAAATTAAATTAAAAATACTAATAAAATTTTGCGGCGTCAATTGATTCTCTGCTGTTACACTGTCCCATCACTGATAATGTAACAAAAAAATATTCTTGTTGACACCGAACAACTTTTTATAATTTATAATAAACTTTAACGCACATTTTTGTACACTTGTTTATGATAAACCATTAATAATATAATTACAGAAAAATATGAAATAAGGTGTTACTGATATTTAAATAAAATACTTGAAAAGTGAAAATATAGATATAAAAAATTCGTATTATAGTACCTTAATAAAGCCTATTGCAATACCATTTTTACAGAATGCAGAATCAAATAGGCGGGTGAAAACCTTTACCAATAGAAATAATACAACAGGAAATAAGATCATACAGTATTCTCTAATGGTGAGAAAATTTTCGGCACAGATGTCATATACGCACCATATTGGCGCATTTTTTTTCTGACGCCAGTGTCACGTACGCACCACGGTACTTAACTGGCGCCAAAGTGTCGATATTTTGCTTGATATGGTAAACTGGGTGTTGTTTATTTATTAATAAATTCTTTATTTACATTTTTTGTATAAATTGTTTTGCTCTATAGTTTCTAATTAACTTTTTTTAATTTATTGTTATTCCGTTTTTAAAAATATATATGTAACTGGCATTCGAAGACGAGATTTTTGCGAAATTGCCGTCAGAAAAAAATCGCACCAATATTGTGCGTCTATAGCATCGGTGCAAAGTTTTCTTCCGAATTAATTAACATAATTTCCCTAATTGCATCATTAGCGACCATTTCAGAAATTTATTTTTTAATTAGAAATTCCGAATTGTACCAGAAACTTTCAGTACTAATTTTCGCTTTATTTAAGGACTGAACGAAGTTTTTCTCATTCTAAAAAGTAAAAAAAATCGTTTTTTAAAATTTCCGGTATGGAATGAGAATTTATTAATTAAAAAGTAATTCTTGAAATAATGTACTGATCATGAGGAGATGAGCTAATAATGATAGCTTTTAGTGACTTGAAGCAGAAATCTGCTAGTGCAACTGCGTATACACGGGTTAGATACCTGACTTTTATTTCGGCGTTTCGCTTTCCATTAAAGTTATACTTTACCATCAAAGTTATACTTAATATATATATATATATATATATACTGATGCGTTTAAACGAAGTTGTCTGTCAATAACTAGCATACAACATTTTTTGAAACTCTCCGTAATATTTCATAAATCGCTTAAACCATTTTTAATAAATATGATGTAAAAGTGAAGAAAATATTTTGCTCGAGAAAGAATGTGTAATTAATTTATAAAAAGCATTTTGATTTTTAAATTCAATTCGTTGGAGCATTCTGAGAGGCTCATTTTCAATTCTTGTAGGTGAAACAAGAATTTCGGATTCAGTCTTTTTCTTTTTCTAAATATACCCGCTCACATATAAATATAGACATGCACAAGCTCTCTCTATCTCTCCCACATACACACATATGCATCTTTTCGAAATATGTGTGATTAAAATCTCTAAAATTTGTCAGGGGAAAAAGGCTGTAAAAATATTAAATTCTATATGGTGGAGTAAGGAGATCTCTAGGAAAAGAAAGTATAATATATATAACTCTATTGTAAAGAGCACATTGTTATATGGAGCAGAAGGATGGAGAATTATGGAGACAGAAAGAAAGAAATTAGCGGCAGTAGAAATGGACGCCATAAGCAGATCATGCAGGATATCAAGAATAGAAAGAGTAAGAAATTACAGAATCAAGAAAATGGTGAAAATAAAGGGAACCATACTAGATGATATTCAAAAAATGCAATTAATCTGGTATGGTCATGTCAAAAGAATGAATAATGAAAGACTACCCAAAATAACATTCAACTATGAAACAAACAAAAAAAGGAAACGGGGAAGACCACGAAAGACCTGGATGAATGATATCTCAAAGGCAATGAGGGATAGAGGTCTGGAAGAGGAATGGACCCTTGACCGGAAGAAATAGAAAAAGACACTTGGGGATTCATCGGATGGCGGCATCTGACGCCATAAACCGAGTTTAATGGACTTCATAGACGATATATTCCACTTAATGGAATATAGCGTCTTTGATTTACCATTCGGTAATCTGTTGAGCATTTATTTTAACTCAGGAAGATGTCATCTGGAAAAAGCGAGAGAAAAAAAGTGAAGGGAAAAAATTATATTCGATTGGCACTAAACTTGGCAGCTAAAACTGCACAAAGTTTCTGCTTGAAATAAAATAAGAACAGTTAAGAATGAAATGCTTATTGCTGTTAAACTTACTTTTAATCATTATGATTGCATTTCTCAAACAATTGGATAATAAACTAAACTAATAAATAGTGAAATTATTTTAAAATAGGTTACGCTTTAGATTTAAAACAAAATCAATTTAAAAAGAACAAATTAAATATTTTATACAAATTCCAAAACCGATATTGAAATAATGCACTTTGAAATATATTAATAATTCAATCTTCAATATTTTTAAACTAGGCAAAATACACTGCTCAAAACAATTAAAGGATATTTGAAGTTTTATATAAAATAAAGATATAAACGAAATTTTTTTTGCCGAAAATAGAAGAAGAGAATCACAAATGCAAATTTTTCTGGTTTTCAAACTGTGGAGTATGCAAATTTTGAGTTCGACGTCAAAAACGTCGCTTCAGCGGCAGCGAATGAAATTTGACTTTCAACTGGATAAAAGAGAATGAAGACAAGGATGATCGGCATTCAGTAATTGCTTTGTTTCGATGAGTACGATGTCTCAGCGAAGTGATTTGACAGATTCAGAAGCTTTGAGAATTGTTGGTAGGTTAGAAGGGGGCCAAACACAAGCCGAAGTAGCGCAAGCCATTGGAATGTCACAAAGTGTCATTTCCAGGATCTGGAACCGTTTTTTGGAGAGTGGATGTGCAGGCCGAAGACAAGGGCAAGGTCGTAGACGGGCAACAACGCCCAATGAAGATCGGTATTTAGCGTTAACAGCTCGGAGACACCGAATCATGAACGCTACTCTTCTCCAACAACACCTTCGCTCGGCTACAGCATAGGCGTAACCAGGGGGGGGGGGTGCCCTGGGTGCCCGGGCACCCCCCCCCCACCCCGCTTGCGCAGACTCAAGCACAATTATTTAAAAAAATCGAAGTGTACAAAAGAAAAAAAAGTGAAAGCAGAGTTCAATTAGTTTAGCAAATTAGTTTAGGTCAGATAACTAACCGCCTAAGTTTTGAACTGTGATAAAAAAAACAAAATCCACGTTCTTTTTGTTTTATTATGTTATTTATCTTTTTTTAAAACTAGAATATTTACAAGAATCTGTATTAGTCGTAGTAAGCCAAAAAGCAGATTTTATAATCCCACTTTGACTTCTTTTTTTTTTTTCGTTTTTTTTTTCTTTTTTTGTGGGAGATTTTCTTAACACCGTTCTTTTTATTGCATATTTCTGCAATTTCATGAGAAATTAACGCAAGTTCTTGACAAGGATAGAAACAGAAATTATTTGTCTCTTTGATTTCGCAGTCTAAAGTCTAGAACAGGGACGGCGAACCCATGGCACGCGTGCCACAGTTGGCACGCGGGAGATTATTTTGGGCACGGCATAGATTCAGGTTCTAAATCAAGATATTGAAGGGCTGAGCTGTTAAACAAGGCAAATAACAAAATCCAAGTTTCGATACATTCAAGATCCAAGTTTCTTAAAGAATAGTAAAATCAAAATGATTGCAATTGCTTCCTCTGAAACAGCTCATTTCTTATGACTGCACCAGTAATCAATTTATGTAAACAAAATTTTTTGTCTGATAGCTTTTACTTTATTGGAGTTATGCGCAAAAAGTTTTCTTTGTGAAAATTCATATGTAAATTTTATCCTTTATTATTATGGCACATATTGTGTAAAACTTTATACTTTTAAAAGTATATCAGGATGCAGCCAAAAGATTTTAATGAAAATCAATCAGAAAAAATTAAATTATCTTTTAGTTTCTTTAATTTTCTCAAAAAATGTCAGTTGCCATGTGTTACATCTGAGCCCTCCTTATAGTGAAACAAGAACACATAGTGAGATAGAACATTTAGACTAGTGTAGAATTTCTGGATTCTATTTGTTGTCATTGTCATACAGATTGGAGAAATTGAAATGAAACTTAATGAATCCCAATCTGGCTCAAAAAATCCCAGATTAAGACAAAACAAGGAGAGTATCGGGAAATAAAGATCGTACGTGAAAATTCCGATGGTAAAATTATGACAGCATGGAATTTCAGACAAGAAGTACTATTTAATGAATTCATAGAATTTTCTTTATTCTTTGGAAATGAATACTATTAAAAGCTTAAGTAGAAACCTCTTGTTCTCAGAAAACATTCAGATCATTCAGCAAGCGGAATCAAACATTCTTGTCAGATTCAGTTTGCATTTTTTAAAAACCTAAGTACGAAGCTGACATGAATTATTTAACATCTAAGATGCAACAAGAGATATAGTATATTTTCAATTACTTAAGTATAACATGAAATGTTACCCATATATTTCTAACCCTGCACTGCACGAATTTTTCTTTTGTAAGTACTTTTTTTTTTATACTGCTTAGGTTTAGATACAGCAAATTTTAAAGAGTAACTCTTCCCCTTATTTAAAAGGAGACTTCAGGGATTACATAAGACGATTTTTTCTATTTGGATAGGGTGGCAGCAAGTAATTTAATTTAATTTAATTTTTTTCATGTATGGTATCACTGCTCAGTGCAGGGATATTCCTAAAAACAGAATTTTAATTAATTCTTATTCATCATTATTTGATCAACTAAATTTTTTGGTTGTTGGCACACCATGATCAAGAAAAATATTTTTTTTGAAAAATTTGGCACGCGGATTTGAAAAGGTTCGCCGACCCTGGTCTAGAATGAAGCAAAAAAATTTGAAAGGGAATGCAGATGCGAAACAGTAATTGTAAAAGGCGATTAGCCGGGGGAAAGGTGGGGGTGCACAGACCCTGCCTCCTTTGAAAACGAGAAATAATAACACAGAAAATTAAAATTAATCTGAAGTTGGTTCGTTGGTTGAATTTCGTGTTTCTCGACCATATTTTGACATTCGTAAAAGGAATATGGTTGCAGTCTTTCAAGTCAATACAGTAATTTTTTTCCTCTGAAAATTTTAACGCGATTTTTGGAGTTTCTTCTCGTTTCGCGGAGTTCTTTTGAAACTAGGAAAAGGACCCGGTTTCAATGTTTTAGCCCAGTGCTTTAAATTTTGATGAAAGTCGCGACTTTATTCTGCGATCATTACATGATATTTACAATTTTTCCCAAAATCATTTGACGAAATTCACGTCTTTCTACGCGATTTTTTGTCGAAATCCGCACTTTTCAACACTAACATTTGACAAAATTCGTGTTTTTCACCGCGATCCTTTGATGAAAATCGCATTTTTTACCGCGATATTTTGACGAAATTGGGATGTCTTTAGCACGATCCTTAGATGAAATTCGTGTTTTCTTTACGCGATCTTTTGGCAATATTCGCTTTTTCTTTCCGTGATCTTTTGACGAAATTCGCATTTTCTTTCTGTGATCCTTCGACGAAATTTCTTTTTTTGCGGCCTATTCACGAAATTAATTTTTTTTACAGGGATCATTTGTCGAAATTCGCGATAGTTTTGCGCTACCGATCGAGAAAATTCTCGATATCTTTCCGTACCAATTAACAAAATTCTCTGCTCTTTTCCGCGACTTTTTGAGGAAGTTTGCAACATTTTCTCGTCAATCATTTATCGAAATTCTTGATTATTTTGCGCAATCTGTGACGAAATTCGCGATTTCTTTCTGCACTCTTTTATCGAAATTCACGATATTTTTCACGCTCGTTTGAAGAAATTCTTAAATTTTTCCGGGATCGAGTCACGAATTGATTTTAAGAAGTTCCACAAAAGAAATAAAAATCGCGGACTTAAATTTTTTTTTAAATACTCACTGAAGAATCACAGATCTGTGAAAGAATTTTAAGGGCGGAAATACTGCACAGCATTTTTTATTATACGGATCTTTCCTTTTCTGTGTACAAATCCCGCAATACCGCACGTTATTTCAAACTCTGCCCCTCAAAGAAATCTTCATTACTATTGGAGTTTCGTTGGTTGCTTTTTTTTTAAACGAACATAGAATTAAAGAAATCTAGGATTGGGTGGGGGGGACTGCATTTGGCACAGTACCCCCGACCAAGCTACGACCACTTCCGTCTCGAAACAAACGAATCCTGAATTATCGCGATTTTTTTTTGCGAGCCAAATTAAATTTTCGGCTTTCTTATGAGAATTGATTTGACATTCTTTCAATTTGAATTTAATCACGGCAATTGCAAAAATTACCGGAGAGTTTTTTATGTTTCAAGAAAAGTCAAAAACTCGCCTCAAAATGCAAAAAGACCCGTTATAAATCGCATTAAAAATTCAGAAAAGATTAAAGGACAGCAGGGAACGAAATTAATTAATTGGGTAAAATATTTAAACCGGATTTCTTTTAGGAACTCGAAAAAAACCCTCTAAAAATAACATTAAAAAATCGTTACAAATTGAAAAATCACTCTAAGAATCTCGAAAAATATTGAAAAGAAGACAAAGTTTACTGGATAAAATATATAAATCGGATTATTTTTTACTAATCTGAAAAAATTCGCATGAAAAATTAATTGAAAAATTCCAGAAATTGTCTTCGATATGCATGACTTCAGGCAAACAGGTACTTTCCTGTCAAATCTTGCGGCTGTGAGGACTGCATTGTTTTTTCATAGTTCAGCGCTCGCGCGTATACACACACACGAAGACAGACAAGCACCTATCTTTATTATTACAGCTGC
Organism: Maratus speciosus; assembly: GCA_963932465.1. Lineage (NCBI taxonomy): Eukaryota > Metazoa > Arthropoda > Arachnida > Araneae > Salticidae > Maratus > Maratus speciosus. The sequence goes on from OZ010792.1 coordinate 179,130,892, forward strand.
ATCATGATAATATAATTTTTATCATCTTGACAAAATTTAGTGTATAGCTTTACCTAATACATTGGACACATTCTGAGGTAAAAACATGAATTATTTATAATATTATAATAATTATTTATATGCACTTTCCTCCAAAATTTCTTGGTTCTCCCCCGGTGATCCCTAAGAAGTCATAGAGTCACATTCTGAAAAACTTTCGTGGGTATGTACTTATGTACAGCATGTATTATCTGATATTTATCATCCGACAAAATTTCATCTTCCAGACTTTGACACAGATAATGCTAGGTTTACGTCTCATGCAATGCCCATGTGCCTATAAAATTTTCCAGCAAGATTAAAGGCGTTTTTTAATCTTTGTAAGAAGTTAGGGTGCCAAAAAGTTTTACACTTTTGACCTGACTTAGTCGCTGTCTTATTTCACTGCTGCAAGGAGATTTACATATCTTTTTTTTTAAACATTAGATTTAGTTTTGATGTTTTGAACCCCTTCTCACACCTCCTCACGCAAACAAAAATCGCGTTTGAGCCCTTTTTAAAAGAAATAACACACAATTATGAATTCTAAGAGGAAAAACCTGTCTAAAACGGAAATTCGGCCGGTTTAATGGGGTTCCGTTTTAGCAGGTTTTACTGTATAAGATATTGTTTGTATCCAACATATTCTGGTTAAAAAGTCTGGGCACCCCCCCCCCCCCGTTCAAAAGGCTGGTTACGCCTATGTACAGGCACCACGATTTCAACTCAGACTGTCCGAAACCGGCTCCATACTGTAGGTCTGTATGCTCGCCGACTGATGGTATGTATTAGATTAACATCAAGGCATCGTCGCGACCGCAGGGAGTGGGCAACCGAGCATGTCAACTGGAGGAGAAATGAATGGAGCAATATTATGTTTTCTGACGAGTCCCGTTTTTCTGTGCATCCGGATAATAGGCGTATTTTCATCTCGAGAGACCGTGGCAGTAGGAATAATCCTGCGTTCGTGCACGAAAGTGTCAGATTTGGCGGTGGAGGAGTGTTGGTGTATGGTGGCATCTCCATTGACGGGCGCACTGACCTCTACATCATTCGAGATGGAGCTCTGACTGGTCGCCGATATAGGGATGAGATCGTCAGACCTATTGTAGTCCCTTACGCTGCAGCAATCGGAGATAACTTCATTTTAATGGACGATAACTGCAGGCCACATCGTGCAAACCTGGTGGAGGATTTCCTTTTCGAGGAAGGAATCGTTCGAATGGAATGGCCAGTGTGTTCTCCAGACATGAATCCAATCGAGCACGTTTGGGACGCTCTAGGAAGACGAGTTTCTGGCCGCCAACAACGCCCACAAACTCTCCAAGAACTGGAAAGAGCTCTTCTGGAAGAGTGGGGCAGAATACCCCAACTCGTCATTAATAGCCTCATTGAGTCCATGCCTCAAAGGTGTTCAACGTTGCTGGCCGCCCGTGGAAACCATACCCCCTACTGAAAATGATTTTCTTTGAAGAAAACACCCTTTATTATTCTTTTTTTCTCATATGCACAAATTGTGTTTTTTTCCTTTAGTACACAAATGCGCAATAAAATGCATTTTTTTCTGCCAAACATGTGTAATTTATTCTCATATAACCTACTATGTCTGTCAACCATGTATCAATCAGCTAAACAGTTTACCAGATACAAAATCCACCTAAAACTGCAATATCCTTTAATTGTTTTGAACAGTGTACTATCTGGCAAATACCATCAAGACTTTTTTTAACAAATTATTTTCCAGAAAAATAAAATAAAGGGAGAGTGAAGCAGTTTTAAATTATTTTAAGGGTTTGTTAAAAAGAAGGAAAAAAAATTTTAATTTTGATTTTAGAACATATTGAAAATTTAAGCAGCTTTTAGAGACATTAACAAAACACTTTTTAATAACAACAACAACATATAAAAGTTTGTTAAATGCATAAATCGTTTAGTTTTTTACTAAATTTAACTAGTTACAGTATTAAGATAGGTATTTAACTTTATATTAAATTTTCGGTTGGATATTCTTATAAGACAGGATTTTAAATGACATTTTTTTCTTTGCTTTATTAAATATTATTGGAAATTTAGTTTAAGTAAAAACTAAACATATTAAATAAAAATTTAAAATTTTTCTAAGTAATTGAAACCATTTTCGCTCTGAATATTTTTATGGAAAATTTTCTTTCTTTGTATTTTTGTTTTGAAAATATCAAACAACACTTAAACGCATTTACACAAGTTTTCCTTTAACTGAAATAATTTTAACGCATTTTTTACAGAATACAGTGAGGCTAGTGGATACTTAGTTGAACAACTACAGAATGAAGGGACACTGAATTGTCATGGAAAACCAGGATTCGAACCAGGATTCGAACCCGGGACCTCCTGGCTGAAGCCGCCAGTGCTCTGCCATTTTTCGCCGAGTTGGAAATTTACATCTAATATGATTTGTTTACCAATTAGAATAATTGTGTTAATATTAATCTAGTGTAATTTCGTATCCAGCGATTTCTGGAGTTCCATTACCTGAGATTTATTCTGTTGAGCTGATCCAGGTTTCAGACCAGATGCTGTAATCATCAAGGTTAGCTGGGTGAAAGAGTTCGACTAGAATCGTCCGGGATAGCTCAGATGGCAGAGCACTGGCGGCTTCAGCCAGGAGGTCCCGGGTTCGAATCCTGGTCCGGGCATTTTTCGCCCAGTTGGAAATTTACATCTAATATGATTTGTTTACCAATTAGAATAATTGTGTTAATATTAATCTAGTGTAATTTCGTATCCAGCGATTTCTGGAGTTCCATTACCTGAGATTTATTCTGTTGAGCTGAACCAGGTTTCAGACCAGATGCTGTAATCATCAAGGTTAGCTGGGTGAAAGAGTTCGACCAGAATCGTCCGGGAAAGCTCAGATGGCAGAGCACTGACGGCTTCAGCCAGGAGGTCCCGGGTTCGAATCCTGGTCCGGACATTTTTCGCCCAGTTGGAAATTTACATCTAATAAGATATGAGTTAGTCTGTAGGAAATTACAATATTTATTACTTCTAAAAATTTCAATACAGTTTATAAAGTGGTTATTAACAACCCACTACAAACGGTTCAAAATCGCGAATCTATAAATATCTCAGTCACCACGTCGACGAGGGGGGAAAAATTCTGAAGATAATTTACGAAATCAAACTACTGAAAGGAAAAAGAAATTTTTATCATCTGAATTACATACTTTTTCCATTTTAGAAAATAATTTTATAATGACTGGCAAACGAGCTGATGTTCGAGATTTTTTGAGATAACTTCTACAAGTAGACCTACAGTACACGTTTTCATTTTATATTCCTGCTCATATGTGTTGTAGTTTTACATTATTGAGTATTTGCTTTATTCTATTCAAGCTGTTTAAAGAAGAAAAACATGCTTTACTGTCTATTTTTGTTTAATTCTGACTTCTGCTCGTTTTTCCCGACACTCATCCTGTGATCCGGAAAATTTCGTAATCCGGCATACTTCAAGCCCAGTAATTTTTTAAAATAAAATTTCGAAAATAATTTTGAAGAATAAAATTGGTTCGGCTTAACCGGAATTTTGGATTAGCGGGGTTCAGACTAGCAGGGTTCTACTGTATACCATTTTTTTTAAATAAAAAATACATCCTATTAAAATACATGTATTTATAAATTTATTTTGAAAGAAAAATGTGACATTTGTGTTATTTACACCAAAAAATATTAATGCGGTTTTTGAAAAGGTGTAAGTCTTATTGTCTTTTTAAAAAAATTCGGTATCTTTCGAACTATTTTTTTAATTGAATATTTTATAGTATTTTTCTGACATATTACTAAATGATTAAAAAGCAGTAAACCAACGTTTAAAATGCACAAATAATGGATGAAAAGGCAGCAAACAGCTGTTACGAATCTACAGCGAATCTACTGCCTTTTCATCCATTATTTGTGCATTTTAAACGTTGGTTTACTGCTTTTTAATATTCCTGCACAAAGGTTATAATTGCTATTTTAATATTACTAAATGGTTTCATGGAGGAAAAACTCCTTTCCATACTACGAACAAATGCAATCCTCATGGTAAAATTAAAAAAAGAAATTAAAACAAATATTAAGAAAATTTAAAACAACACTTTTTATTAAGTTTTTAACTTTTTGAAACATTTTTTACAACATTTTTCAATATCTGTAAGAATCTGAAATTTAAAAAGTTAATTAGTTTAAGAAACAACACATAAAATTTCACGACATATGCAAAAATACAATAAAAATGATTATTTACGTCATATTTTTATTTATTAAAATGTAAGTAAAAAACATTAATCTAATACAAAAAATAAAAATTTGTCTGCCTGTAATTCTATACAAATCCACAGTTTGGAAGCCATGATTGTGAAATGTTACGCACATGCTTATTAAAACATGGCCGAGGCAGCTTAAATAATCCGGAATCGAAATAATTTATATTTAATTTTTAATTAATAAAAAACCACAAATTTAACAGCAATTTCCTATCAAATTTAAACATTTTTTATAGTAGTTGCCAGCAATTAAATGTTCACAATAAAATTCTTACCACAACAATTACTTATCTATTGCAAGATTTCCATGTGAAAAATTTAATGAAATAAATTGCTGGACAAATATAAAAAAGGGGAATATTACACTGTAAAAAAAAATGGTAACGTTCCATGTAAAATCCAGGAACGTTTCGCCTTTTCTCAGGTTTTCAGAATAATTTAGCTCTTTCCTGTGAAATTCTGGTTTTCTTATCTGAAACGTTCCTGAACCAAAAGTTGGAAACAGCAAAACGCTGCGGCCGCCATTTATTATTCTTTTTGCTATAATCCGTTGCTCGCGCGCGAGTGTCGAAAAAGAATTCCTTAAATGAATGTAAAAAAATCAATATGGAATGCAAATAAATCAATAGACGACATAATCTTTTACGTCTCTATTGTCAAGATAATTCAGATGAAAATACAATAACTCTGTGACATCACTAAGAGATTATCTCTCGTACTTGTCTGTGAAATCTTTAACGAGCAGACTGTGTAAAAAAAAAAAAAAATACACCTATTATTTGGATCTGCATTAACCAGGGGACAATCAAATATGATTCTCACCTATTTTGATTAATTTAAATTATGTTTTAGAGTTCTTATCTCTAATTATTCTTGTGAAAGGATTTCTTCAAATGGGCCTTAGATTTTCAGAAATTAGATGCCGAGTTTTAGCATACGTTTCAAATACCCATTAGTTTGCAGCTCTCAACGTGTCTTTCCTGTTGTGGACGCAGAAAGCTTGCACGCCACCCGTACGGCCCGGGTTCGATGCTACCTCTTGACTTTTTTTTTTTCTTTTTTAATTAATTTTATATTTTAACACTTTATTACAATTTGATTTAAATTTGACATATATTTGACACTTTGAATTGCTGCAAATTTGAATTTTTTTTTTTTTCGGAAAAAATATACAATTACGTTTAGGTTTTTTTTTTTCATGAAAATTTATATGTATTTTATCTAACTTGTAAACTAACATAATCACTGACGAAAATCCAAAATATTTTATGTCTAGATTTTTTTTCTAATTATTATTTACATTTATATATTTTTATATTTTAAGCAAAGTTCAGAAACAATATATCACATATATATTTACTTTATTGAATTTTAACTGAAATTTTATTTTTTCGTGTAAATTATAAATAATAATTTTGACGTCAATTTCAAAATATTTTTTCATTCTAACAAATAATGATAATAAAGCGAAAATTGTCAACTGGAAATGTAAAAATCGTCTGCGGATCCCGCATGCTGTGAAATATCAGTAATGTCATAATGAAGGGAACGAACATCCAGAGTGAATTATGTCAGCCAGGTATCGGTCCGGATAGCCTAACAGGTAAGGCATTGGCACGGCACGCCAAGTATCCAGGTTCGATCCCTGGTCTGGACATTTTTCGCTCTTGTGCTACTCCAGCCTTGAATATGTCAGTAATGTTTTGCTGTCAACAGAAATATTCCTGGTATTTCGCAGGAAACTTACTGGCATTTCTGTAGAAAGTTTTTAACATATACAGTAAAGTTCCAGTCATTTTCAAGAAATGTTTCTTGGAAATAATGGGCAACTCAGCTGCCCATTTTTTCCCAGGAACGTTGCGGAATTTTTTTTACAGTGTACATCATAACTTTTCGATTGCAAGATTTCTACATGAAAAATGAAAATAAAATAAATAGTTTCACTAATAAAAGAAAAGACAGAACATTACGTCCTATTCGTAATATAATGGACAACAGCAGGTTAACATATAACGCCATATGAGTTAGAAAAAACGTATTGAAAAATGATAAAATCCAGATTATGGAAATATTGGCATATTTTAACATTTTGATGTTCTCTGAATTTGTTTTCTCTATTTTTAAATCTATTCCCTATATATAAGTGTGTTTATGAGTGTATAATAGAATTTCCACAAAGGTATGTGTCTCTAGAGCTTATTCTTAGTGAAGAACTGAAATAAAGATTTCACATTTTTTTCAAATAAAATTCATAGAATTTTTGTACTTGCAGTTTTTTTTTAATCATGAAAAAAATTTTAAATATCAAAATACTCGGAAACAACTTTTCATTAAAGGTTTTAATCTCGCTCTTAATCCAGATCATGTATTATATTTTCTAAGTACGTAGGCAATCTGTCGTCCATATTAAAAAAAAAAAAAAAAAAACGTGAAAATTACGTAAATTAACACGTAATCATTGATTTTTCAAAACAAACATTGTTAAAATTCCGGGCAATGCCGGGTACTTTAGCTAGTAAATCATATTACTGAATATACGGTTTTTAATTCTATAAAATGCTCCTTAAGGATCATCCATTAAAAATGGCTAGTCAGTTGAAAAGTATAAGTTGGATTTTTAGCATTTTGATCATAGTGATACACTGAAAAAACACAAACTGAAAAAAGAATAATTCAAAGATTGCGACTCTGAAATATCTTAAGTTAAATGCATGCAGATTTTCCTTAAAATTAAGATTTTCTTCAAAAATATTCAGACGTTTTTGAGATATCGTGCGCGTTATGCACGAAAACGTCATTTGGAGAACAAAAGACTTCAAAGTTTCCGAAACGCCGCTTCAGCTGCTGAGCAGGTATAATTCTAAAAGCCAGAACTTTTGTTATGATGGAAATTTCAAGGAAACAATTACATCAAAATGTTTAAAAAAGATAGGAGTTTAACATCTAAAAAAATTAAAATTTCGAATATTTTGAAGCTTTAACAGTCCTATTAAGGGACTTTTTGATCCCTTAATTTTATCTGTATATACCGTAATTTCCGGCGTATAATCCGCGGATCAAACAATTCTGTTTAGTCACAGAAATTTTATTTAGTAATTGAAGTGATATGTTTACAGCGATCTAAAAAGTTACATTTTATTTTTAAAAAATTCTGGGTCGAAAAATGATTGTTTGATCCGCAGATTATGCGCCGGAAATTACGGTAAATCGGTTACACAATAAGCAGATATTATTTTTAGGAATGCTCGTATAAAAAGAGTATAAATGAATTTTTCTTTATTGATTACTTCTAGTGGAATTAAAGCAACAGTGAGTAAAGAAACTCATTTCCATTATGTCCATAACAAAACAATATTTCTGTATGAAACCGTAAATATACGAAACGGAATCAAAAGTGGATGATGGAGCCTAAAGAAATCCGATCTTGCATGCTTTTCTTTACCTTTTATGTGGAAGAACCCGTATAGGATTTTTGTATTTTATATTTTCCTTCTTATTTTGAAAAAAAAGAAAAATATATATAGAAACAGCTTGTTATATTCTTGACTGTGTAAGGTAAAGCCAGGGGAGATCGCGCATAAAGAGATTCGACGGGAAGGAGTAGTGTGCGCGCAGCGACTCCAGGTAGTTGTACAGCAGTATTAGTGCAGTGTCTACATGAATGTGCACATTGATTGTTTCAAGCGTATTGGATAAATCATTGCTATTTTGTTTTGGTTTTCCAAAGTAAGTGCTTGAATTTTCATTACTATTCGTCAGAATTTTTATAGAATATCATTAGTACTAAATATTTTAAACTTAAACGATTTCTTATAAACTACTAACCTAGACTAAGTATATATACACCAACAATTCATTTTAGAAGTGGCCATATTTAAATAAAAGGCCGCGCAATCTGCTACTTAGGAGAGATGACGCATTTCCCAATAAGTTTCAGTGCTAGGAGAGATTACGCAGCTTGTTGATAAATTTACATGAATTTCAAATTACATGAAAAACATATAAATGAATCAATTTTCAATAATTTCTGAAAAATGATTAATTATCGAAACTAAATTTGGCAATAAATTAATTTGCAAAGAAATACTTTTGCCGGTAAAAATTTCATTAATAAATTAATAATATAGTTGCTTTTAAATTAATTTTATGCAAATATTTTTGTTAATAAATTAATAATATATTTTTTAATAAATTAATTAAATATTTATATATTTCTTTTAATTTATGAACAATTAATTTGCTACTAAATTAATTTTGTTAACTAAAATAAATTTTCTAATAACACATACAATGTTTTGTAAAAGTTTTACCCATTCCAAGTAGTTTAATACCATCGAAATCAAAAGGAAACAGAGTGCAACTAATGTTACCGATCCACAAAATATACATTAAAAAAGACTTTAAAAGAAAACTGCAACAAAAGAAAAAACAGCTGAATATAAGGTGCTTCCAGAAAAAAGTGGAATAAAAACGAAGGTAAATGAGGACGAGTGCATTGGATGTCTGGAACTGTACCAGGAGACAACTTCGACCACTGACTGGATTCAATGTATTGCTCAGGTGATTGTACGAAAGCTGCATGATTCACAACAATAAGTGCATCGATTGAGGACGACGACAACTTCGGTTAGCAAACAAAATACATTGAAACTGTAGGAATGAAAATGATGTAATTTTCAAATTAAACATGTTATCAAGTAGATTAATGTTATTTTGTATTCTTAGTAGAGCTTGCTTTTACAGATATTTGAATTTTCTTCATAAATTAAAAAATTTTAACTGTTGTTATAATTCTTTCTTTTTTTTATTATTTAAACATTAAGTTGAAATATTCACCCCTAATACAATAATATTTACTTACAAAAACTTTACAACAATGTCATTTAAGTGTAATTATTATTGTAAATAACTTAATTGTAGTTTTTATTAATAACAATCTCTTCTACCCATGTGTGCAATCTCTCCTACCCATGAGCGCAACCTCTCTTATCCTGTAAGGAAAGATTGCGCAAAATAGTTTTCTTGGTTTTATTACTGCTGTTCTATTAAATTACAGCATAACAACAAAACAATGGAAATGCATACAAAACAAATGAAGTCAAAATTATTCAAGCATAGTTTAGCAAAAAATTAACATTTAGATTTTTTATTATTATTCTTTTAAAATGTGCGCAGACTCTCCTAGCTTTACCTTATACTTATACGAAACAAAATCGTGTATGTTTATAAAAGAAATGTTTTGATCGACAGTTAAAAAAAAAAAAATACTAACAACTAAACTAGGTAAAACCAGTTTTTTCAATAAAGCAAATTTTAATTGTCTAACACTTTAAGACATGACCTACATAATCGTGTAGGTGATCCTAAGGAAAAAGGAAACACAATTTCCTCTTTTTCTGTGATCTACACCCGAGCTCGCACGGCACAAGTGTCTGGATCCTCCCTTGACGTAATCTGAGATCGAAATTTTTTCCAATTATTTTATTTCAATAAAATATGATCCTATTAATTTGGGTTAAAAACTAAGACTTTTAATTGCGACGGAAACTCTTCAGGTCTTAAAGGGCTAAGAAAATCATACCCCTCTAAATATTGAAATAGTTTGATTACATCATAAAAATGGAATTTTTGTGATTTTCTTTTGATTTGTTGTCATTCAATTTGAAGTAAATGAAGTAATAACTTATGTCATTATTTTGCAGTCGCGATATTTAATTTCTAATCAATTGTTTCTTCTTTTTTCATCCTTCACTCCTAATCCACTTTTAAAATGCTGTTTTACTTAGAAAGTCTGGCAATTTAAACAATACAATTATTTAACTTTATTCACTTTTATTAAAGAAAATTCTTAATTTAAGAAATTATCTTCACACGAAATATGATAGGGGGTACATGTTCGGTTTCTTGTAAAATAAATCAAAATTCCAACACATTCCAAATAATAAATACCTCTTTTAAAATACATATTTAATTCTAAAAATACCATTGTAAGTTTGTTATTATGAGCAGAATACATTCTTCCTATTTTGCTAGTATAAAAAGAGTATAAATGAATATTTCTTTATTAATTACTTCTAATGTAATCAAAGTAACAGTGAGTAACAGAAATTCATTTTTGCAATGTCCGTAACAAAACAATATTTCTGTATGAAACCGTAAATATACGAAATGGATACAAAAGTGGATGTTGGAGCCTAAAGAAATCCAATCTTACATGTTTTTCTTTATCTTTTATGGGGAAGAACTCATATAGGGTTTTTGTATTTCATATCTTACTTCTTATTTTGAAAAAAAAGAAACAGCTTGTTATATTCTTTACTGTATTTAGTAAAGCGAGGAGAGTTCGCGCGGTAGGAGAGATTGCGCACAAAGAGATTCGACGAGAAGGAGTAGAGTGCACGCCCAGCGACTCCAGGTAGTTCTAAAGCAGCATTAGTGCAGTGTCTAAATGAATGTGCATATTGATTGTTCCAAGTGTCTTGGATACAGCAGTGTTATTTTGTTTTGTTTTTCCAAAGTAAGTGCTTGAATTTTCATAACTGTTCGTCAGAAATTTTATAGAACGTCAGTAATACAAAATATTATGAACTTAAACAATTTCTTATAAACTGCTAAACTGGACTAAGTATGCGAACACGAAAAGTTATTTTAGAAGTGGCCATATTTAAATAAAAGGCCGCGCAATCTCTCCTACCAAAACAGGAGAGTTTGTGCATCTGCTGCTTAGGAGAGATGGCGCATTTCCCCATAAGTTTAAATGCTACGAGAGGTTACACAGCTTATTGATAAATTTGTATTAATTGCAAATTACGTGTAAAACATATGAATGATTGAAAGTTTGAAATTTTGACGAAATTTTGAAATAATTTCGGAAAAACACATAATTATCAAAATTAATTTGCCAGCAAATTAATTTGCAAAAAAATACTTTTGCAGATAAAATTTTACTAATAAATTAATAATACAGTTGTTATTAAATAAATTTTATTTACTTATTTTTGTTAATAAATTCATAATATATTTCTTAATAATTTAATTAAATATTTATATATTTTTTTTAATTTATGAGCAATTAGTTTGCTAATAAATTAATTTTGTTAACTAAAATAAATTTTCTAATACAATGTTTTGGAAAAGCTTTCACCCATTCCAAGTAGTGTAATGCCATCGAAATCAAAAGGAAACAGAGTGCAACTTATGTTACTGATCCACAAACACACATGATACACATGATATACATGAAAAAAGACTTAAAAAGGATGCCGCTACAAAAAAAAAAAAAAAAAAAAAAAAAAAAAAAAAAAAAAGGCTAAAGATAAGGAGCTTCCACAAAAAGTGGGATAAAAAAACTCAAGGAAAAAACTCGAAGGTCAATGAGGATGAATGCACTGAATGTCTGAATCTGTCCCAGGAGACAACTTCGAGAACTGACTGGATTCAATGTATTGCTTTTTGCAGGTGATTGCACGAAAGATGCACGATTTACAACAATAAGTGCATCGATTGTGAACGACGACAACTTCGGTTAGCAAACAAAATACAATGAAACTGTGGAACTGGAAATGAAGTAATTTTCAAGTTAAACATGTTATCAAATAGATTAATGTTATTTTGTAATCTTAGTAGGGTAGGCTTTTCTGATATTTTAATCTTCTTAAATTAAAATTTTTAACTTTTGTTAAAATTCTTTGTTTTATTTATTATTTAAACATTTGGTTGAAATATTCACTCCTAATACAATAATATTTACTCACAAAAACCTTTCAACAATGTCGATTAAGTATAATTATTATCGTTAACAATTTAATTGTAGTTATTATTAATAACAATCTCTTCTACCTATGTGCGCAATCTCTCCTACCCATGTGCGCGTTCTGTCCTACTCTAAGGAGAGATTGCGCAAAACAGTTTTATTGTTTTTAGTACTGCTGTTCTATTAAATTACAGTATAACAACAACATAACAATGGAAATGAATAAAAAACAAATGAAGTTAAAATTATTCATGCATAGTTTAGCAAAATATTAATAGTTAGATTTTTTATTATTATTCTTTTGAAATGTGCGCAGACTCCCCTCGCTTCACGTTATACTTATACAAAACAAATTCAAGTGTGTTTATATGAGAAATGTTTTGATCGACGGTATATATATATATATATATATATATATATATATATATAAATCTACTACTAACAACTACAATAGGTAAAACCATTTTTTTCAATAAAACAAATTTTAATTATCTAAGAAGTTATATGGCACTAAAAATTGAAATAATTTGATTATATCATAAAAGTGAAATTTTTGTGTTTTTCGATTGTTTTTTTGTAGTTCAATTTGAAGTAAATGAAATAATATCTCATGTCATTTTTTTGCAGTCGATTTTTTAAAATTACAATGAATTGTTTCTTCTTTTTTCACTCCTTCTCTCCTAATTCCCTTTAAAAATGCTGTTTTACTTAGAAAGTTTCGCAATTTAAACAATACAATTATTTAACTTTAATCACTTTTATTAAAGAAAATACTTAATTTAAGAAATTAGATTCACATCAAATATGGTAGGGGATACACTTTCGGTTTCTTGTAAAATAAATATAAATTCCAACATACTACATTTTTTTAACGCCAGATAATAAATAACTCTTTAAAAATACATATTTAATACTAAAAATGCCATTGTAAGTTTGTTAGTATTATGAGCAGAATACATTTTTGCTATTTTGATAGCATAAAAAGATTATAAATGAATCTTTATGCATTACATCTAATGAAATGAAAGCAGCAGTGTGTAAAAGAAATTCATTTCTATTATGTCCATAACAGAACAATATTTCTGTACGAAACCGTAAATAAAAGAAACGGATACAAAATTGGATGATAGAGCTTAAAGAAATCCGATCTTACATAGTTTGTTTTGTCTTTTATGCGGAAGAACTCGTACAGATTTTTTTTTTTTTTTTTTTTTTTTTTTTGTATCTTCCTCCTTATTTTGAAAAAAAATAAACAAAGAAAAAGGAAAGAAACAGCTTGTTATATTCTTGACAGTATATACTTAAATGAAACAAAATCGAGTGTGTTTATGTAACAAATGTTTTGATCGACAGTAAAAGAAAAAAATATTTTTTTATCTACTACCAACTAAAATAGGTAAAACAAGATTTCTTTTTCAATAAAAGATTTTTTAATTGTCTACGAAAATCATACGGCTCTAAATATTGGAATAGTTTGATTATATCATAAAAGTGGAATCTTTGTTATTTTCTTTTGCTTTGTTGTCATTCAATTTGAAGTAAATGAAGTAATATGTCATTTTTTTCAGTCGAGTGTTTTTATTACTAATGACTTGCTTCTTCTTTTTTTCACTGATTCTCTCCTAATGCACTTCGAGAATGCTGTTTTACAGTCTGACAATTTAAATGATGCAATTATTTAGCTTTAATCCATTTTATTAAAGATAAGTCTTGCTTTAAGATATTATCTTCACCTCAAATATGGTAGGGGATTCCTGTTCGGTTTATTGTAAAATAAATAATTTTACCTGAACCTATGTCATATGTATAAAGTAAGCTGTAATATTTTTGTTTCATTTATTATGGATGCGCATCATTTCAGTGTTTCATGCAAAAATGATAACTACGGATCTAAAATCGTTTGTTGGCACGGCGAAATTCTTGGTCCCGCTCGCTATTCTGAAGATCCCTCGCGGAAACGAACTCAATGAATTTGAAGGAGAAAATTATGGAATTTACAAGGAAGAGGTATGTCGTTCAAAATATTTTTATATCTATTAAGGGAACTACAGGTGCTGTAGAAAATACTATGAAACGAGACTTTAGTGGTTCTGTGAAAAAAAGAACCGAGTGAAACCGGATCTGCCCAAAGGTATCGGGTACACAGTATACGCGTGGCAACTTTAAAACAAGTGTTTGCTAAAGAATGCTTTAAACAAGAAAGTTTCATTCTGAACTGTTAAACGTCTTTTGAATAAATGCAACATCACACAGCACATAAAAAGGAACAACAAACCGCCTTTATAAGAAACGGCATCAAACCAAAGCTGTACTCAGCTGGATGAAAGGTAACTCTAAAGGGTAAAATGTGATATTTTCCAATGAGCAAAAATTTAATTTAGATAAACCTGGTGAATGAAATAGCACAGGCAGAATCTGCAGAAATGAAAGACGTCAGGTGGAGTGGTCGCTTTAAGGGAGATTCATTGATGTTTTGCGGAGTTAGTGGAAAGAATGATCTAGTCACCATCTCAAAGATGACGGACTCCTATATCTCTGTTCGGATGTTAGATGAACATTTAAAATTTTACAACAGAATCTGTTTGCCCTCAAAGGGTTTGTGTACGTTCTTTCACTCGAGACAATGGAAGAAAAGTACTTACTATCAGATCTTATTTACACTCAAAAGTGTCGACGGTGAATATTGAAGGATTAGAGGAGAGGAGGAGTTAATATTCACAAACTAGTTAATCACCATTCTTTCCATTACGTGCTTGTATTACATCGCCGCACTTTCATTATTACAGTTTACTAAGCAAGGAGGCATAACTATAAGATTACTTATAGATTATTTGCATATTGACAAGAGCCGCTAAAGTGCAGCTATTCTGAACAAGTCATTTCTTACAACTGCATCGATCTCCCTGGTTGCATGCAAAACCTTACAGTCTCAGACTCTCTGTGTATGGTGCTGCCATCTATTAGCATAGATCGCTGCTATTATTCATATTCTTCTTGGTGGGATATGACACCCCTACCCTAATAGTTCAAACGAAATACAGGCAATCTTGCTCTTTGACTTCTTCGAACTGGATCTCTTTCCTTAGGGTCCCCGTCATTAGTTTTAGTCAAATTGTATGTCACAGATTTATCTGTTGTATTATCATTTTTATTACTCACAAATGTGTCTGTTACAATATCATGCGAAGGCTGAGATTGGCTTAGTTCTGTAGTATTATCATTATTAAGCTGTTCTTTTATTTTTCCATTAATTCCAGAAAAACGGTTTTGGTTAACCCTTTCATGCCTATCATAATCACTGTAATTTTTACCACTATGTCCCATATTTTCAAATTTGTCTGACGTTAGTTTATAATTTCGATTCATCTCTACATCTCTCTTTGGTATTTCATAACTTATGTCTTTATTACGTCTCAACTGCTCAACGTGACACTTACACATTATTCCGTCAAATCTATTTACTAAAACCCATCTACTCCCCAATAATTTCATAATTTTTCTTTTTACCCATTTCTCGCTTTTTCTAAAATTTTTAACGAAAACTAAATCAGGAAGTTTATATTTGTGAAGGGGTTGCTGTATTTTAGGTTTTGATGGTAATACCAAGTGAAGGGCTGTTCGAACTTTTCTTCCAAACATTAATTCAGCAGGAGTTGTACCAGTCACCGTATGAGGAGTGGAATGATTTTCTAACAAAAATCGTGAAATTGAGAATGTTATGTCACTTCTATCTAGCTTTTTAAGGCAATTTTTCACAGTTTACACATATCTTTCCGCTTGTCCGTTCGAAGACGGATGGTATGATGGAATAGGCGTATGCTTAATTCCATTATTTTTAAGAAATTCCTCAAATTCATCACTTGTGAACGCGGGGCCATTATCACTGAGCAATTCAACAGATAATCCAAATGTAGCAAAAATTCTCCTTAATACCTTAATTGTAGTTTTACTATCATACCTGGGTACTACCTCTACTTCCAACCACTTAGTATAAGAATCGAGTACCATTAAAAATATTTTACCTTCGAAAGGACCGCCATGATCTATATGGATCCTTTCCAAGGGTAGTTCAGATTTCCATTTCAAGGGTTCCATTTTGTGACAATCAATCGCAAACATCTGACATCTATTACAAGAATTTACCATTTGTTCAATTTCTTTATCCATATTTGGCCACCAAACTACCACCCTAGCTTTCGTTTTCATGCTCAATATACCCTGATGAACAGAATGCAGTAATTTTAATATAGGGTAATTCCGGGATTTATGCCGCACATTTTTTTGAATTTGTGTATAAAGCCCCATGGTGGACATAAAATAAAAAAAATCATGCTGTGCTATTTAATGTTAAATATACAATGCATGTAGTGCGACAAAAAATTCAAAACAAATTATTAATATTTTTTAACGATTTTTTTCTAAAACATTACACTGCGGCGCGTCACCTGTACATTCAGGATGAGACGCCGCACTTGAGAGGTAATAATGCCCCGCTTGAAATAAGAACAGAATGAAATTATAAATAAAAATATTCATATCTGGACTATAATTAACGATGTAATAACAAAATGAAACTAAATGAGTACAATGAAACGTATTAGAAGATTCAAATTAATAATTGTTGCGTACTTTCACTATTAAAATTATCGACTTATTTTTTTATATTAAATTTCAATTGTTATTTCAGCAACAACGTAACATCAATGTATTAGAAAGGGAAAAGAAAAGGAAGTAAAATTGTGTTTACATAATTTATTTGTTAACCCTTTCGGGATCGGTAACATTTACAAACATTTTATTCCGTTGGTATCACATTTTTAAAAGAAGTTACGTTTACTTAATCATGAAAATGCTGTAATTAAACAAAGAAAATAATACTTTTCTTTTTTACTGGTGCCAGAAACAAATTATGTAAGCTTTATAAAGGTGCTTATATGCACCTATGGTCCCGAATGGGTTAAAAGACCTGTTTTTTTTACTGCAATTTACAGAAAAAGTGTCGAAAAAGTACAGTTTTTATGTAACTATATTTAAACACATGATGCAACAAAGCCAATTACACTTCATCTTTTTTAGAGTAGTTTAAAAGAACGTCAGCGTTACGCGTAATCCAATTTTTTGTTATTATCATCTTGCCCTTCTTACTTTTTATTTGCCCCTTTTTCTCCTTCGGTTTTAGTAAACTTAAAAACATGCCTAACATGGTTAGTATGTGTAAAAAGAAAAGGAAAAGTTTATAACACTTAATCATCCCGTACAAAAGAAACTGCGGCATATATACCGGAATAGCAGTGCGGCATGTATCTCATTTTGCATGGTGCAGACGTCGGCCATCACAGTTACCTGCCATCGCTAAGGGGAATGGTGTAACCATACACACAGTACTTTATGCAAATGCTACACTTTGTTTTGACTTCGAAATCATGCATGCATTTATTAATTAGTGTATGAAAAGTATTTAAACATAACTTTTTTAAAAGTTTGGACAGTCTCAAATCACCCACTTACGTCAAATTAAGGATTGTACTTCTACAAGTAAAAATCAAAATGGGATTCACGCTATACACTGGTTAAAATAATCTCATTGCGCACTTATACTGTGCGTTTGACGACCATCTACCGATAATTACAAGAAATACAAGGGGTGTGGCATCTATCCCGTATGCGGCTACTCTCCCGGAGTTATCCTATATTCACGGCCCTCCTCTGGTACGATCACTCTATGTCCCCACAATAGACAATTTTCTAGACAGGAAATTTCCTCCCGTCTACGAAAATATGGTTGATATTCTTCTTGTTTAACCTTTTTCGGCAACCCATGTAACACCCACTCTAAAATTTGTTTAGTTACAGGATTTTCAGTTGTCCACTTTGCAATCGTTTTAGAAGTAACCGGCCAATTACCATTATTTGAAACGAACATTATTTCCGCAAGATTACTTACTATATTTACAGTTTCTGGGAGAGGTAATCTACTTAATGGGTCCGTATTTTTATTATTTTTACCTTCGCGATACTCAATTGTATAATCATACCCAGCTAACATTAACGACCATTTCAGCATTCTAGGTGTTAATGTATCAGGTACCTTTTTAACAGGATCAAACAACCTAATTAATGTCTTATGATCTGTTATAATTTTAAACTGTTTCAAAGCTAAATATTGGTGAAATTTAGTGACACCAAACATTACAGATAAAGCTTCTTTATCTATCATTGCATAATTTCTTTCAGTTTTATTTAAAGTTCTAGAAGCATAAGCAATAGGTTTCTTTTTACCATCAACAATGTGGCTTAAAACTGACCCTATACCATATTAAGAAGCATAACAATTTAAAACTATATCTTTGTTAACACCATATAATTCTAAAACAGGAGATGTACATAATACTTGTTTAACTTTTTTAAACGCTTTTTCATGCTTTTCTGACCGTGTCCACTTTACATCATTATCTAATAATCTATGCAAAGGTTCTAAAACTTCTGAAATATTAGACAAGAAGTTTCTAAAATAAGAAATTAAGCCTAAAAATGAACGCAATTGTGACACATTATTTGGAATAGGAGCATTCAAAATAGCATTAACATTTTCTGGAACAGGTCGAATTCCTTCCTGAGATATTACATGTCCTAAATAAGAAATTTCCGAAACCATAAATTTTAATTTTTCCTTAATTTAATTTTATACCATGCTCAGAAAAGGATTTCAGATCACTTTCAACTCTTTCAGAATGTTCTGATTCGTTACTACCCGTATTATTACATCATCTAAAAATACACCAACATATTCACACTTATTTAAAATATGTTCAATTTTTCTTTGGAACATTCCAGGAGCACATTTTACCCACAACGCATTTTACATTCACAAATGCTAATCGTAACACATTAAATAAACCTTTATGTGTATTTATAGTCAAAATTTTACTACTTTCGTTATCTACAGGTTGTTGTAAATACGCATCTTTTAAATCAAAAACAGTAAAAATTTTCCACCTGATAATTTAGAAAATAATTCTTCCATTCTAGGAAGAGGATAATTACCATTTTTAGCATTGGCATTAACTGTTGCTCTATAATCACCACGTATTCTAACAGAACAGTTAGGCTTAGTAACAATTACTATAGGACTAACCCATTCTGAATGATCAACAGGTTTCAAAATACCCTTATTTGTTAATCGTTCCATTTCTAAATCAGGAGCTTTTCTTAAAGCAAAAGGAACAGGTGGAGACTTAAGAAAAACTGGTTTTGCATGTTTTTCAAATTTATTGACACGAGAGGACCCTTGATTTTCCCTGTCCTATCAGCAAAAACATTAGGAAAATCCCTAATTAAATCATCTTTCGAAATGCTTTTCATCATATTTGCATTAGGCCAAAATAATTTTAAAGATTTTAACAAAGTTTTTCCAATTAGACTCGGTCCCTCCTCTTTAATTACTAATATTCTTAAATCAGGAATACAATATTCATCAACAACACCATTTACTTTTAATCCCCCCAAAACAGTTAAAGAATCTTTAGTATAAGATTGTAACTTTATTTTAGATTTAATTAAAGACAGCTTACCTGAGAACAATTTGTTTGCAACACTTTTATTTACAATAGTATGAGCCGCACCAGTGTCTATTTCACATTTTATTTTTACACCATTTATTTTAACAGATTTTACCCACGACACGTTACTGGAGTTGTCGTCCATCAAGTTTAAAGAACATTCTTCCTGAACAGTTTTAATTTTTCTGTTCTTATACTGTTTCTCATTTTTCATTCCAAATTTTCAATTTCGACAACAAATTTTTAGTGACCTAATCGATGGCAGAAATGGCATTCTGTAGATTTAAAAGGGCAAAACTTGGGATTATGATTTTTAGAACATCTGTAATACGGTTTCTCAGGCGCGAATTTATATTCTTTAGGCTTAGGTGCATGAGCGAACTTCTCTAATTTCGGTTTCTCCATTTTCGAAACACGCACTTGATTGACAGTTGTACTTTCTCGGATATGTAGGGATTTTACTCCAGCCTCGGCTGATTCAAACGACTCAGCTATTTCCATCGCTGTTTGGAACGTTAAGTCTTTAGAATCCAGTAATTTATGCTGTATCTTCTCATCCTGGTTCCCAAACACCAAATGATCATGCGGGTGGTCATTAAGGGTATTTCCGAAGTTGCAATTTTCGGATAACCGACGAAAATCTCGTATGAAATCTGCTATATTCTCTCCTTGCTTCCTTAGTCGTTTCTGGAAGCTAATTCGCACTACTATTTCACTAGGGCGTGGTGAAAATGATCCTTTGCTTTCTTTAAAAGATCTTCATAACTGATCTCTTTCAGAGTATTCGGAACAATAATATATCGTAAAATGGCAAACGTTGAGGTTCCAACAGAACTTAGCAAAATATTTTTCTTCATCTCATCATTTTTTATGCTATTCGCTGAGAAATAAAAGTCAATTTTTTCGACATAAATAATCCAAGGAACGTTTGCATTATATTCTTCTAAGCGTCCAAGAGAAATTATTTCTTTATCGGCCCTTTTTCGTTCTCTTTCTTTATTTAAAAAAAAAATATTTTCACAATATTTTAATTTGGGTTAAATCCCATAACGTCGCCGCTTTTACATCGCCACTCTTTTATTATTACTGTTTACTCAGCAAGGAGGTATAACTATAAGATTACTTATAATTTATTTACATATTTACAAGAGCCGCTAAAGTGCAGCTATTCTAAACATGTCATTTCTTACAACTGCATTCATATCCCTGGTTGCATGCAAATCATTACAATCTCAGATTCTCTGTGTATGGTGCTGCCATCTATTAACATAGATCGCTACTATTATTCGTATTCTTCTTGGGTTGGGATCAGAGTGGGTATTCATAGTTCTACTCATATGTACATTGATAAAACTGTGTTATTGAAAGAAATATCTTCAGTATTCCTTCGATCCAACGTTAACAAACAATAATGCATGCCTGTCGAGCTTACATACGGTATTGTCACCGAGAATTTCGTTATAGAATATATTTAACTTCTAGTTCTGAATTTCGGCAAGAGGGGTATAGTTAGAAAGGTTTTGCTAGGGTTAAGAAAAGCATGGTAACTACTCTCACAAATCCAACCATTTACAAGATATAAATCTGCTTCTACCGTGGCTTCCTACATAAAGAAAAAAAAAGATCCGATTTTCTCAAGAGTGGCATTATTGGGAAGTACCCGCCATGAAAATAAAAAGAACTATGTTGATTACCCATATGAAACCAAACTTTCAGGAGATACGAGCCAATATAGTGTGTAACATTCATACATAAATAAATAAAAAAGAAACCCGCTTTCGTTAAAAGTTATATCGTTGGGAAGTTTTGTCATGCGTATTAATAATTAACTGACTAATGACACCCTAGCTTCATTTAAAGTTTATCCTAGGAAGATTTAAATAAAGTCATAACTTCTTATTTATCACCCTCTTACTTTTTTTCTTTTTTATGTATGACATTATGTAAAAAATTAGCCCGTATCTAGTGAACGGCTGAATTCTGGCAGGCAGTTCCTATTTCTTTTTCGACCTCATGGCAAGACTGTTTTAATGATACGTAAAAAAGCATACCTGGTTGCGTTTCAATCCATTAATGATCAGGACATTGCGTACCCAACTCTGTTTTCTAGACCCTGGGCTTTGAGGTACTATACAGCATATGTCCTGGTCATGTAGTCAGTCTAACGCAGAACTCTCAGTGTTAAGTTCTCAGCAAGTTTAGTACTCATTTTATTGACCCCGATATGATGAAAGGTTGTATGAACCATGCTCGGCCAGGAACAAACTTTGAAACTGTCGCGTGGTAGCGAAACGCGTTGACCACAACGCCACTGGGCTTCTTTTCAATGATACGAATCTTGACAAAAATCAGAAATAACAGTTTAATATTATTCATAGAAAAAATTGACTAACATCTTTTTTCTCCTCCTAATCCCTCAATTACATTTAAATTTGTGAAAAATACTTTATATTCTTAAGTATACATTCAGATTGTCTTCATAAGTAAATTTAATTTTAGAAAAGATAGACTATTTTGAATTACCAAATTTTTCAAAATAATATGCATAGAAAATATTTTCAACTGTATTCAAGTTTGTCAACTGTATCAAAATTACTGTTTCTCTATAATATACAAAATATGCATTTCATACATTTATGTTTCTCTTTTTTAATATGTCAAAAAGTCGAAACCTTTTTTTTTTTTTTTTTTTTTTTTTTTAACTTTGTAAGCGCTATCGAATAGAAACAGAATTACCATTTATTTCAAATGTTTTGCAAATCCCTTTTCCATTCTACAAACAAAGATAGTATAATTTGTTACTAATTAACAGGATTCACCGATGAAATACGAAAAGTAATTATAATAATATCTGGACACATTTGTAAATATACATCATTGAAATCTATAGAACAGGAAATGAAAGAAATTTCTTTTCAAATAATCCTTTTCTGTAGAATAAAATGTCAAAATATTAGAAAATTTTCAACTTAAGTCGGAAACGGTATATTTCTTTATCCTCTTTAACACTGAGACAGCATTAATGACAGAAAGCTTATTTTATTTATGGTATATATAAATTAGGAATGCTTTGAAAATAATATCACTAATTGAAAAGGGATTCTTAATGATTAAATCTTTCAAATCTTTAAGAAACTATTAATATCTGTAATAACGGATGTTAGAATACATTAGATATTTGAGTTATTAAGTCTTTAAAATCTTTCAATTTATTTGTAAATGCGTAATTACGCGTAAAAGATAGTTTTAAATTGAAAAGAATATAAACATATACAGTGTGTCCACGTATAACCTGACCGACCTTTAGTTTCGCAACCGTTGGTCCTATATGCATACTTTCAAATACAAAAATGGTTTAAATAAGGTAAAGAATTATTTTTAAAGCGATTCGGGTGAAGAAAAACATTTCTTAAAATATTACGAAATTAAAATTTTTGTACGGTCCCCTGGCCTAAGTTATATTTAGTAAAATTTTCCTGTTACACTGACAAGTAAGACAAAAAAAAGGCCCGTTAATATAACACTAAAATCGACCGAGTTGTGAAACTTTAAGTAAGCATGACTTTTAGCATTTTACTGCATCTGAACACAGATGAGTTCCGCCAACCTTTGAGGGTCATATACCAAATGCTTAAAGTATTCGAAGAACTTATTTCACGTGTATCTGCGCTTTGAAAAAAATCGTACAAGCATTACGATTGAGTTCACTTTTATTAAGTTTCAGATTGACTAAAGTGATTGTATTTTAACAAATGTTTTATTTTGTAAGGATATGAGACTGTTTCTTTTCATGATTTCTTTTAACAAAAATTATATTATTTTTATAAGTTTTTATTTAACTTCAACGATCGCATGTATGTTTTTCCAGTTCAAAATTTGTACTCGAACTTTAACTCACTTTCAAATATCCGATCGAGATTAAATTTTACATACTGACATAAATCCGATGACAATCTAATATATTATGATTTTCGGTGGTTACCATATATACTTATTTTACAGGATAACATAAAAAATTTCGGATAGATTACCGCCAAGAAGTTTAAGAAAAAGTTTTAGATTAGATAACACAAGACTGCAATGGTTGATTTTTTTTTACTTTTATGTACTTTTTAGCGCTGAATCCGTAAATTTCCTTAATTTTTAACCATCATGTCAGGTTTTTTCGCAAACCATAATTTGTCAAAGCTAAAAAAATACAAAAAATCGGATACTTTGAAATAGAGGAGATGACTGTGATTTTTAACTTTTGATAATTGATTTTTATGGACCGTTTAGCACTGAATCTGAAAATTACCTTCATTTTTAACAATCACATTAGAAATTTTTTGCAAATCGTAAATGCCAAAGTTAAAATATAGCGCAAATCTGATGCTATAAAGCTTTTTTTATTTTATTTTATTTTATTTTATTTTATTTTATTTTATTTTATGCAATAATTTATTCATTTTTTGGCTTATACCGGGATTCTTATGGCTAAACAGCTGAGGGGTCCGATCAGATGGTGGAGGAAGTTCTATTGTAACTTTGAATTTTTTAACTTTGAAATATACAATTTGCAAAAAATCCTGACGGGATGGTTTAAAATGAAGGTCATTTACGGATTCAACGATAAAAATTACTTTCAAATAAATTATTAAAAGTTAAATACACAATGATGTCATCTATTTTAAAGTATATCAAATTTTCGCTATATTTCCTTTTTTTAACTTTAAAATTTACGATTTGTAAAAAATCTGTACGTGATGGCAAAAAATGAAGGTTAGTTTCGGATTCAGCAATACAGAATACATAAGAATCAATTATCAAAAGCTAAAACTGTTAATTTTCATCTTTTATTTAACAAAAATTCTGCGTTTTTTTTTTTTTTAATTCTTATATGTTTATTACAAATTATATATTTTGCATTAATATGTCAGAATGATTAAAGATTTCAAATTTATATTGCATTGTTAATTTTACTCTTAGCTATTTTTTTTATATATCTGACGAAATTATATTTCTACCAAATTTCTGAATGACTCCTAATTCGCAGCAAAAAATGTGCTCCAACATTAAGCAGTTATTACTCGGTCAATTTTAATTGTAGAATAACGGGATTTTTTTGTCTTACTTGACAGTGTAACCGGTAAATTTGACTAAATATAACTTATAGGACCGGGGGACCGTATAAACATTTAAATTTCGTAATTTTTAATACATTTTTTTCTTGACCCAAATCGCTTTAAAAATAGTTCTTTATCATATTTAAACCATATTTGTAATTGGAAGTACGCACCTAGAACCAACAGTTGCGAAAATAGAGGTCGGTCAGGTTATACGGTGTCACATTGTATAACATAAAGTTACAGACATAAAGTTATCTTTTATATTGTCCGTTCATACTTTTTTCAGACTGAGTAATTTAAAGAAAAAATTAAGACATTGATGGAAAATTTCACTTACATACAATGACGTTGTGTCAAATTTAAAATTTATAACAAATATTTTATATCATTCATATAGTCCTGCCATAAATTAAAAAAATAAAAATCTGTTTAAAAATATAATATAGAAGTGATTATCTACTTATTATCTGATTTTTTTTAAAGATCGGTTCATTTTCTATGCGTAAAAAATAAATTTAATTAAATATATACTGGCAAGAATGACCGAACTAAGCTCGGTCAAAATTGGCTTTGTGTTTACCTCGATATATTATTCCCACCGAATCATTCTTGCTGTTTTAGTTACAATTAGCTTGACCCTGAGTCATAGAGACCCAAAATGACACACTAATCGAATTTTTTTTTCGAACATGCGACCTAATCCAATGCTCTTCTCAAGCCTTAAAACGATAGAATACAAAATTTAGTGAAAATCGTTAGCCATTTTCTAGATAAAATCAGCTTAACCCAAGTTGATCCAAAAATGACCCACTAATCGAAGTTTATCGAACATGTGACCTATTCCAATGGTCTTCACGTACTGGGAAACGGTATAATACAAAAATTGGCCAAAATCGTTTGAAAATTTTTGAGATACAGTTAGCTTGACCCTGACCCATTATGATCAAAATGACCCATTAATAGAATTTTATTGAGCATGCGACATAGTCCAATGGTTTTCTCGTGCCCAGAAACGATATAATACAAAATATTGTCAAAATTGTTTGAGCCGTTTTTTTAGATACAGCTAACTAGATTCTGATCCATTAGGACACAAAATGACCCACTGATTGAATTTTCTTGAGCATGCGACATAGCCCCATGGTCTTATGCCCGGAAACGATATAATACAAAGTTTTGTCAAAATGTTTTGAACTATTTTGTAGATACAATTAGCTTGAACCTGACCCATTGTGACTCAAAATGACCCACTTATCGAATTTTCTTCAACATATGACCCAGCACCGTGCGAAAGGGGAGGGGTGAAGAGGGGGCTGTCGCCCCGGGTGCAGAAATAGTGGGGGCTATCAGCCGTTGTTTCATTTATTTATTTTGGCCGACGATGATTTTCGATAAATTGTTTTGCTCTCCTCGTCAAATTTTTTTGCAAAAATAATATAAAAATACATATTGCAATGTTTTTTTTCTAATGAAAGTGCGTACACATTTTTTTTAAAAAGTTATTGCATCGTCCCCTACCCCACACCCCAAAGATATTTTGGACTAAGGACTACTTCATTTTTAAAACTTGTTTTACGTCTTTGCAAGCCTCTTTTGCTGACCTTAATTTCTCAGAATCTGAATTTTCTTTCTGTGTTTATGAGAAAAACATATACTCCCAAAATTGCATGTGGTTTCCTTCCTGGAATCCAAAAGGATTGCAAACTCTATAATTGTGTTGTTACATACTTTTTACCATACTCATTTCCTGGAACCCCTTTGTTAAAATATTGTGGGAAGGGACGCCTGCCCGAATCCCCATAGGCTGTGACGTCCATACACATAGTGGTGGACGACCATTTACTGATCTATTTATCTACTGTCAGAGAAATTTTCATAATAGTATTGCTGTTTGTTTAGGAATTGTAACCTATATTGATTTTTCTTTATTCGATATTATATTTTCCGCGCCGTCGAATACTATATACATCGCGCAGAAAATCGACCGTAACCGAACACAAAACAACCAATCAAACATGAAAATAAATAAGAAAACATCAAGGGAAATACGTGGCAAAGAACGCCAAACTATCCCCTTTCCTGTAAGATGTTTAAGGATGAAACTCAAACTTTCAGTGGCCAATAGGGAACGGAAGTATCCTATGTAAAATAGCCTTGTTTATGTTTTAGTATTTTTAGTCGCAAGATGTACATTTTCTCTACTGTCTGGTAACAGTATGTGGCAGAGAATTATTGGTTGACTGATATCGCTATTCAAATCGTACAAACACGAAGAGTTTTCCCTCTTACTTCACATTCAAGTTTTACTTGATTTCAATGTATAACTGTGACTTTCCTAGCAGAACGTTCTAATTCATTTATAAGAATCATTTTCTTATTGGATCTACAACTTTCCTTGGATTATATTAGTAAATTCACATTTATTTTTTATTAAGTTCTTTAGATTTGGTGATTTTATAATATACTTTTGAAACAATTCAATGGTAGTTAGATTTAGCTGGTTAATGTGAAATTCAATAAATCACCATATTTAGCAAGTTTTAAGATTTGAAAAATAATTTAATTTCTTAATCTAGTTTTGTAATCTCTCTAAATTATCCTATCTATTTTTTGCTTTAGTGATCGCATACTTAAGTTATAGTAAGTACCCATAAAAGTAGCACGGCAAAAAAATCTGGGGGTTGTCTTTGTAAATTAAGAAAACGACGAGAAGAAGGAAGACAACTTTTCGCAAAAGCTTGCCAAAAATGTATAAATAACACCCCAAACTCAAATCCCAGATATACATCTCCAATTCAAAAGAAAAAAAAAGAAACAAATCTTACTCTCTGAGATTGAAATTATAGTGTCTAAAACTGAAAGAAATGTTCAGTAACAGGAAAATGATAATGCATTAGAAATTGCCAAAGAAGAGTGATTACTTAAACCAAATATTTCTGCAGCTGCCACAAAAAATACCACTGATATTCTGAGAGATCAGCGGAGTGAAAGCAAAGACAAGATACAAACCTACTCTAATCCAGTTACATGGGTATCTCCTTATAGTCATTCGGTCATTACTTTGCTTGTGCAAAAAAAGTCCAGCAGTGAGAAAAATAAATGGTGAAATGCATTAGAAATAGCAATAAACGTTATTCATCATTGTGCTGAGAACAATTTGGTATTAAGAGGCACGTCAAATGAGATAAATAAAAGAAATTGCGGAATTTTTTTGCAGACTATTAAATTAATTTTTTAAAATGACAAAGAAATTCGCGTCGAGCCCGCAACACCGCCAGAAAAACACATATCTTACTTTTCGAATAATATCCAGAATGAAGTTACTAACTTTCTCGCCAATGAATTAAGAAGAATGATTGTAGAAGAATTCCATAAAGCAAAGTATTTTTTTAATTTCATTCGATTGCACTCCAGGTACATCCAAAAGAACAAATGATTCAAATTATAAATGGATATAATACGTGGATATAACCGAAAGTGAAAATCATTCAATCGAGGGAAGGTTTCTTGATTTCATTGAGTCAAAACAAAAAAACAAGTGAAGGATTAGTGCAACAAATTTTAGATAAACTAATCATCAACAATTCGACATTCACAACTGTAGAACTCAGTGCTATGATATGGTTTAAATATTTCTTCCAAATAAAAGGCAAGTGCAAGCTCGAATCATCGAAATAAATAAATTCGTTTATTTTTCACCATCTTCTGCACACTCTCTAAACTTAGTTGGAGTTCGTGTTTCTGGTTTATGTCCGAAAATGATGACATTTTCAGAACTGTACAAAATTTATTTGCTTTTTCTCCTCGTCCCTTGCAAGATGGTATTTACTTATGTCACATTTAACAGTTCAATTTTGTGACACCTGTCACAAAATGAAGGAGGGGTGTGGCGCCAAATTTAAACTTTGCCCCGGGTGCAGTTTTCTCTTCGCACGGCCCTGATGTGACCTAGCCCATTGGTCGTCTCGAGCCTGAAAACAACAGAATACAAAAATTAGTCAAAATCGTTGCACCCGTTTACTAGATAAAATTATCTTGACTCACAGTGAACCAAAAATGACCCATAGAATTTTCTCGAATATGTGACTTAATCGAAATGTCTTCTCGTAATCCAAAACTGCGGAATATAGAGTACAGTAAAAATCGTTACAGCCGTTTTTTAGATAAAATTAGCATGACTCGCAGTAACCCCAAAATGACCTATTAATTGAAATTTCTCGAGCATGTGAGCTAGCCCAATAGTCTTCTCGCACCCTAAAACGGTTGGATACAAAATTTAGACAAAATCGATTGAACCGTTTTCTAGATAAAATTAGCTTGACCCACAGTGACACAAAAAAGACCCACTAATCGAATTTTCTCGAACATGTGACTTAGCCCAATTGTCTGCTCATGCCCAGAAACGGTATAATACAATGTTTTGTCAAAATGGTTTGAACATATTTTTATACATAATTAGCTTGACCCTGACCCATTGTGACCCAAAATGAACCAGTAATCGAATTTTCTAGAACATGTGACTTAGCCCAATGGACACCTCATGCTCAGAAATGGTATATTACTAAGTTTTGTGAAAATGTTTTGAGCCTATTTTTAGTTTCAATTAGCTTAACGCTGACCCATTGTGACCCAAAATGACACGCTAATTGAATTTTCTTGAAGGTGTGACCTAGCCCAATGGTATTCTCGTGCCCGAAAACGATAGATTACAAAATATCGTCAAAATCTTTCGAACCGTTTTCTAGATAAACTTAGCTTGACTCACAGTGACCCAAAAATGACCCCCTAATTGAATTTTCTCGAACATGTGACTTACCCCAATGCTCTTCTCGTAATCAAAAATTGAAGAATATAGAGCTTAGTGAAAATCGTTGGAGCCGTTTTTTACATAAAAAGAGCGTGACCCAAAAATGACCCACTAATCGAAATTTCTCGAATATGTGATCTATTCCAATAGTGTTTTCGTAACCGAAAACGGTTGAATACAAATTTTAGTCGAAATTGATTGAGCCGTTTTTTAGATATAATTAGCTTTACCCTGATCCATAATGACCCATAATGACCAACTAATCCAATTTTCTCGAAAATGTGACCTAGCCCAATGATCTTCTCGTGCATGAAAATGGTAAAATTCAAAATTTTGTCAAAATCGTTAGAGCTGTTTTTAAGATAAAATTTACACACACACACACAATTTTTGCTCGTATTATAAGATATTTCTTTAACATTCAAAATATTAGTTGCGTTCCAAAATTTCTAGACTCAAAAAATTATTATTTTAAAAATAATTTAGTTAAATTTACAATCTTTTATTTTTAAGTACATACTTTCTTTGAAAATAAATACTAAAATTTATAAATGCTTTTAAACACACCATCGGAATAGTAACTAGTGAATTCTACAAATCAACATCAATTTTAGAAAGCATTTTAATTTTCAACGCACTTCTCGCATTCATCCTGAAATCAGCAATTTTATAACCTTAGATTTTATGTATAAAGCAAATTAAATTTCTTAAAATTACAGAAAATCTAACTTTTTAGGACTGTTATATTAAACACATTTCAATTCAATTATGTTATTCAACTAATTATAGTTCGAAATCTTCAGAATTTGCTAATCTTCAGGAGTATTTATTATATATTTCATTTAACCTTTTCCCCCCAAAATCTTTCGTAATTGGGAATGTCACAATGAATGAATTATTTTTTTATTTAATTTTCTGACATGTTATATATTAGAGTTGCAAGGCGAATGATAAAGTAAAAGAGATAATTATTTTGATATTTAAAATCTGAAATTTTAAAGTTCAAATGTTTTACAGTTTTCGGACAGATGCACAAAATTCCTTTAAAAATACATAGATAATTTAGAAATTCTGACACACCTATTAATAAAATTTCAAAGTAATCGGAGTAATTTAAGACCCCCGTTAAGAAATGTTAACATTCATAATTTAATATTTACACAAATTATTCAAATGCCTTATTTTCTTTTCTAGGAATGAAAACAGTTAAATATAATATGAATTCCCACAGAAAAGCAATATTACATAAAATATATAATTCTGTAGTTTCCAAACGAATGATCAAATTTAATCAAAAACTATATTTCGATACCTCAGCAACACATTTCTGATGACAACAAATTTCTTTGAAATTTCCTTAATTTACAGACTAATCGGATATTATTTCCGGCAGTAATACCAAGACATGTAAACACAAACACCAAAAGCTTCTTGGATCTCCGTAGTAAACCTCAACTGACTTTTAGGCGATTAACAATGTATTATTATTGTTACTTAAGGAAAGTACAATCGTCTGCTATAAAAATGTTTTTTAAAGAATATTTATGTTACCTATTTTCTCCGAATTTACTTAATTCCTGTCAAAAAACTGAAAGAAAGTAAATTTTTTTAATCCGTTTATAATACCATTTTCCGAATTTTCAAAAAATACAAATGAATGAATTCTGAGAAGATATAGAGCTATTATAAACTATATTTAATTTCCAGTATCCCTTTTAATGTTACAAACAAATGAAGACATATGAATCATTAGATACCCTTTTCTTGGTCGAGGTTCTTGAATAACAACATCATTTTTTCCTGGGTTTGTGTATTATTCCGCGATAGATACGTCATATGCATATTTTTTTATAGATGTTGTTTAAGACTGGATCTTAAATGTGGAATTCTTTAGCGAATGCAAATGACATTATTTTATATAAAATAAAAGCGTATATTTTAAGTCTAAAAACTGAAAAATGTTTTGCTCTGTCTATATATATATTCGGAGGTGACAGTAAATTCTGAAAAAAGCAGAATTCGTGCTTCATGCATGTCTTTCCTGTTTTCTTTGACAATTTGGGGATTAAAATATTCAGGAAGTTTTTCTTTCTGTTTCTTTTCTTTTTTCGTTTACTTGTATTTTTAAATGAAATTAATTTTCGGAACAACTCAGATTTATCTTAAGATTTATAAGAGAAGAAATGTTTGTAGCGAGAAGAGGGCACAAGCGTAATTAGAACTTATGCAGCCTATGCTATTAGTGCAATGTGAAACTAAATTCAGTCGATATTGTAATCTACCATTTTTTGTTATTAAAAAAGTTTTAAAAAACATACATGTATACAATATATTACTTAAAAACAAAATCGGTACATTATTGAACAAAGTGAGTAATTTTAGTTTCTTTTTTCTTTTTTTTTTTTTTTCATTGTGTATAGTGTATGCTTGTGTAGTGTACATATTAGCTATTTGTTTAAAAAGGTGGAAAATTTCCGGGTGATATTCAGCTGTATAGTTCAACAGGTCTTGAATCCCTTGTTTATATTGCTTGAAGGTAATCGTACTTCATGTTTCATCGGTCTCTTCTGGTTTCGCTTCTTCTTCACTATTCCCTTCATCTTCAACGATGTTGTTGTCGCAAACTGTAAGGCTTACGTCGGCTTCGAGATAAGCTCCAGGTTCAATTCCAGTATGGACCATTTGGAGAGTTGACCCAAAGTCACTCACAGCTGTTGCTTCTTATTCCTCTATTCTTAATTGCTCATTCTCACATTAGAATCCAGCTTTTGAAGGCGTAGGGGATTACTTCATTCCAAACTGTTGATAACCAATGCGCATCATCCATGACGTTGACCTTCGTCGATAGTTTGGTTGCTTCAGAAAATGGATTTGGCAGTGAGCTTCAAAGGTCTTGATTACTCCTTTATACAGTGATTTGATTATAGAATTACGGTTCGGTAGTCAGGAACTTCAGGCTCGTGTTTCTTAGCTGCATGTTTATGTGTGATCTGGCATTATCCACAAAAGAAGAATTTTTTTTTATTTCTTTTTTCATCATCTCGTTAATGCCTTCCAATCATTGTGAGAAAATTTTGAGTGTCATCGTGGCTCTTCGATTTGATGTATAGTACACAGGCATGATGTGATTTTCACATTTTAGAAGCATTGTGGTTTCTCACGTTTTCCGATCACAAGTGGTTTGAGCTTCTCACAAGTAAAACTGGCACAGAGCATGACGACAAGTCTTTCTTTTGACATGTTTCCGCCCACTTCTTTCTCGCTTGTTTCTGTCAGGTTCTTATTCGGAAGTACTGTAAAAAAAATAGGCGGGTTTCGTCGGCATTGAAAACGTCAGTGACGTCAAAATCCTTCGTTATATCCTGAAGATTTCTTTCCATTCCTTCACAGTACCGATAATTACGTTTGCAGCTTCACCTGATTATTCAGTGACTTCAGTGATTATTTTGAATTCGATGTTATGCAAGCTTTCCAAGTGAGTCAACCGTCCTTCTTATACCTTGCATTCCGTAATTTTCTTCTTTTCTGTAAAATTCAGAGCAATCTTCCTTAGCAGGAGTCTAGTACAAGATGATTCTTCGTTCTCATTTGGCAAAAAACTTCCAGACGTTGTTTATGTTCTTGTTTCCCGTTTTCTTTTCGAAAATTCTACAGTTTCAGGAAAGTTCATTTGATTCGTTGAAAAGTGATTAAATTTTCTTTATCTTTCTTGCCCATGGCGTTGACTTGGTCTACTGAAATTCTAAACTCACATTCAAATTTCCTTTGACTTGCGTTTGATTTTAATTTTTGAACAACTTCGTATTTTTCCAGAAGCTTCAGCTCTTTTCATTTTTCTACTTATTTCTAACATAGTTGCGTAATGCTTCTTTCCCTGAAACTGTAGAGAAACGGCGAACAAAAATTACCATTGCCGAGCAAAAGGAAGAAAGAAACAGAAGCGATAATCGTGCCCAACCAGGTGTGCGGAAAAGAAAACATAATCCTTTTTTAGCCACTACCTCTAATACCTTTTGACTCTTATCTGTCACTGGGGGCGGGGCTTTTCTGTTAAATAATCTTTCTATTTTTATCTCAGCTCGGAACAGGGGGTTCCCGTGATATGGTTTTTACATTATTTTTTCTTGTATCCCTTTGCATAAAAATTAAATGCTTTGTTCATTTCATTTATTTGATTAACTTGATTTACTTTTATGAAATGACAACAGTTTTATATTTGGACTTTTTTGTTTATTAAAAATATAAGAACGTTCTAGTTAGTTTCGATGCAGACACATAAGATTTAGAACACATAAAGACGTACCTTTTTGAAAAACATTCTTTCAATTTCTTTTTTTTTTTTTTTTTTTTTTTTTTGTCATAACATACGTCTTGTTAACAGAAGACTTTATCTCAATTATTCAAACAAATTGCAGCATAGAATACATGCTTAAAATCTAGCAGGGATTTTGTCTGCTCATTTTTAAATTGAGTTTATTGAATTTTTTTATTCTTCTGCAACAATTTCTCGAATTTCCATGATGGGGGAATTCCCCGAATTCTGTTTGCAAACACACGTTCAGTTTACAGAGAGACGGAGTAGAATAGGGATCAAAAGTAGCGTTCATAATACCGGGGTGTGCACATTAGAGAGTGTTCATTTAGAGATCCACTGTATTTAATAACTAAAAAAAACAAGAAAATAATATATTTAAAAGAAAATTAGTTTTAAAAGTCCTGATGAATAATTTGTTGTACGTTGAACTTTTAGAATGCAAATTTCGATATGTGTAGCAAGTTTCCCGCAATAATTCTAACAATGCTTGCAGTGTATTTTTGGAATTTTAAATTTTTTTATGTTATTATATGTTGACAGTGTTCTGCAAACATTCACATATGACTTTATTAAAATAATAATACTTTATTGACTACAGTTTCATGCGCAACAAAAATTTCTATGATAATTATTTCTACTTCAAAATATATATTTTTTCAATTTTCAATTTTTTTGCTGTTGTGTTATTGTAATTTTTTTAAGTAATTAATAAAAGCTAGAAAATTTAGAAATTCAGTTTCAGAGTACAAATATAAACTAAATAATTTAAGAAAAAATTATTTGACAATATTTATGAAATAATAAATACACTTCGAAAATCTTTAAAATGTGTAAATATAGTTTATTCATGTTTCTAGATAAATGTAATTTATGTTAATATAGTTGTCTTGAAAGTATTTTGTATTACCACTATTAAAATACATTTGTTATGTAACTACGATTTCTGGAGAAATAAAAATAGCAATGATCAATGTACCAAAAAAGTATGAGTTTTTTTGAAAAAATGATATTTTTGCAATTGTTGTTTTTAAATTTCATTTAGAATTTCAGTTTAAATAAATATGCTCTGTATAACTTTTTCATTTATATTTAAGTCAAAGAACTGTATGGGAATGAAAAGTGTAAAATGATCTTTTTGTTAAAAAAAAAAAAAAAAAAAAAAAAAAAAAAAAAAAAACTCATAAGAAACATGTATAAACATTTGCTGTACTCTAACGTGTCAGATAGTGAGGAAATTATCATATGAGTTAACTTTAATTGATATTCTTTGTATTGTGTGGGCATTCCTTATTTAAAATCATGTATGGAATTTTCAATGCCTAAAGTTTTATTTTAGTTGGTTTCTTTTAAATTTAAAACATCATCAATAACAAAGTTTTAATTATTTAACGACACGTTCAATTTGACGAGAATAATTTTTGCAGATCATAATACATCGCTGATAATCGCGACAATATGATTTTTAAACAAGAGACACCGTTTTGTTATCGAACAATTAATAATTCGCAATTAAATTAGCAATGTCATTAGTCTTTGTCAAACATTACTTTACCGTATCACAAACATTGAGTAATCACTCATATTCATTTAAGTTGCGACAGCTAATATATACAAAGTTATAAATCAACGTAAACTGTTCTTGTAAACAACTAAACTGTATTCAACTAAAACTGTTCTTGTTTGATCTCATCAAAAAAGAAAAAAAAATACAAAACTGATTTACAACAATTAGAGGTTTTGTATCCATGAGTTAACATTTTAGAATATATTATAGTATACATATTGTATTTGTAAAACAACTCTTTACTAGTAAAAATGTGTACAATTCTTGTGTATTAATTATAATAAAAATGTAGTTTATAATTGTAACATTCAGTAATTTTTCAGGCGACTCTGCGTTCCTGGAAGAAAAGAGAAAAAGGTATACAACAAACCATATAAACTATTCTTTAAATTTCTATTTTCAACCTGTTTCAAAATTGCTGTTGTAATTTGTTTATATTTCTTTTAGATGCAATTTGTTTAGTTAAAAAAGGACTAGGGATCGTTCAAACTACAAAATTGATTTCTTGCAATGATGAACATCAAACTTTCTTCTAATTTTTTTTATTTAGAAGTTTTTTGATTTTTTTATTATATCTATTTAATATTATGTAGAATTTAGGCTCACTGCAATCTCTAAATAAATCCTTCTGATTCACAATCGTGGCTGGTTTTGGTACATTTTTATTATTACCTTTTTATTTAATTATGACTGGACAGATTAGATTTTGGGCATTTGGTCGAATATCTACAGAACTGTTTGACGAATCTTTGTACTTCGGTGATATAAAGGACGTCCTTGACCTCATACTAGTCGGTGAAAATTTAGTCACAAGTACAATTGTAAAAAAATGACCATGTCGTAACGTTTTTGCCCTATACAATGGTTATTTGTGTGAGCACGAAGATAAATTTGTCATAAACATTTCAAATGTTTTTTGTCTAATGTATGCAGAGTTTTTAGCCAAATTTAACGCCATTTTTCGAAAACTCGACAAAAAGCTGTAGGAAAATAAACAACAATTTAATGCTGAAATAGAATATTTGTTTAATATGAGGATGTGTATAAAATCATTTTTAACCGCGCATGCGCGAACAATACAATTTGTTCTTTTTCATTTTCATAATTTGGTAGTCAGCTAAATAGAACAACTTCTATAAAAGGACCAATGGAACGTCTCTAAAATTCAGAAAAATATTGGTGATATATTGAACTGGATTCAGTTGTTTACTAATAGTATATGAAAGATAAGGGATTTTCCGCAAATTGTCAAACAATTAACTGTATAGCGATATCATTTTTGAATTTTCAGGATATTTTACTAGCATTCCTGTACATTAAGTTGTCCTACAGAGTTTATTATCAAATTATGAAATAAAAAGAGAAAGGCACAGTTAAAGCGATGGCAGGCTATTCACACTAATTGTATATTATTCTCATCTTTACGCCTATTATTCAAAAAATAGAACTCACTATTTTTGAGAAAAACAGTAAATAATGAAATCGCCTTAGAATAAACCGGTATACCAAATTTGAAGCAAATCGGATAATTCTGAATGAAAATCCCATTTATCTAAATTAAGGAGGGATTAGCCCCCTCCCCTTTATACTTAACCAATGAACCTCTAAATCTAATCAAGGAAGAACCTTATCAGAATAAACAAATTTGAAGCAAATCGGATAATGGGAACTAAAAAATGTTTTCGGTGTGTTTTGCGCATGAGCATAAAAAATATTTCACACAAATGCTGATATCTCAACAAAAATTCAAACATTCATTTTATAATTACACGGAATAAAATAAGACTGAAAACGGGTAGAAAAATCCCCGAATTGGGTAGAAATATTCTTAGGAATGAGGTTACCCAATTTGGGTTCATATACCTGCTTTGGTTATCACTGTGTACACATTTTGGGCATTGTTAAAAACGCATTTTGGATTTTTTTAAAATGGGTATTTAACAGTGCCCAAAATGGATACACGGTTGTAACCAAAACAGGCATATGGACAGAAACTGGGGAACCTCATACCTAAGAATCTCTCTACCTAATTTGAGCATTTTTCTACCCGTTATACGTCTTTATTTTTCTGTGTACACTATAATATGTACACTTTAATTTTACCACAGCAGTTCTTCTGCGCTTTGTCAAACTTTCGGAATGTGCCATTACATTTGGGTTGAAAGTTCTGGATACTATAAACAAACAAACAAAAAAAAAACAATTCTTTGCATAAACATTTTTTTCGTTAGAAGTAAACTTGCCATTCTCCTCAAATACATACAAGCGTTACAGAACCTACTTAGTCATTTGTTACTGTGAGAGAACATTTTGAAAATTTTCTTCTACATGGTGATGACAAATTTTATTTATTGGCCCACTAATTATCCCTGCGACTTAATCTTTATTAAAAACAAAGAGGTTAACAAGTTCTTTAAATCTTTGGAGTTGAAGGTCGATTCATGAATAATTTCTTCACAAAAAGACATTCCGCAAAACGCCTAAAATCGAAATCGTCCGGTCATTATACTTCATTTATGAGTCTGAGTGTATATATGTATATATTTCATTTTATGCATTCATTATACAGGGTGTCCGGTCTCAAAGGTGTCCAATGTCTTGCTTCCGCAAAAGAGTCGGAGTACAGTAGAAGAATAAAGGGTTGCGGACGAAGATGGGCCGCTCGCCGCGGCGGTTGGACTCCCCGCCCGCCCCCAACCACCGCCTACATTTGGTTGAAAGTTCTGGATACTATAAACTAAAAAAAAAAAAAAAAATTCTTTGCATAAACATTTTTTTCGTTAGAAGTAAACTTGCCATTCTCCTCAAATACATACAAGCGTTACAGAACATACTTAGTCATTTGTTACTGTGAGAGAACATTTTGAAAATTTTCTTCTACATGGTGGTGACAAATTTTATTTATTGGCCCACTAATTATCCCCGCGACTTAATCTTTATTAAAAACAAAGAGGTTAACAAGTTCTTTAAATCTCCCGAGGTGAAGGTCGATTCATGAATAATTTTTTCACAAAAAGACATTCCGCAAAACGCCTAAAATCGAAATCGTCCGGTCATTATACTTCATTTATGAGTCTGAGTGTATATATGTATATATTTCATTTTATGCATTCATTATACAGGGTGTCCGGTCTCAACGGTGTCCAATGTCTTGCTTCCGCAAAAGAGTCGGAGTAGAGTAGAAGAATAAAGGGTTGCGGACGAAGATGGGCCGCTCGCCGCGGCGGTTGGCCTCCCCGCCCACCCCCAACCACCGCCTACATTTGGGTTGAAAGTTCTGGATACTATAAACTAAAAAAAAAAAAAAATTCTTTGCATAAACATTTTTTTCGTTAGAAGTAAACTTGCCATTCTCCTCAAATACATACAAGCGTTACAGAACCTACTTAGTCATTTGTTACTGTGAGAGAACATTTTGAAAATTTTCTTCTACATGGTGATGACAAATTTTATTTATTGGCCCACTAATTATCCCCGCGACTTAATCTTTATTAAAAACAAAGAGGTTAACAAGTTCTTTAAATCTCCGGAGTTGAAGGTCGATTCATGAATAATTTCTTCCCAAAAAGACATTCCGCAAAACGCCTAAAATCGAAATCGTCCGGTCATTATACTTCATTTATGAGTCTGAGTGTATATATGTATATGTCGTAGGCTAATTGAGAAATCCGGCTCTTTGCAAACAGCCTAGGCTCTCTGCAAAGAGCCGGGCTAATTGGAGAATACAACTCCCTTTTTCCAATTAGCCTGATATTTTTCAGGCTTATTGCAAAGAGCCTAGAAAGCGATAGGCTAATTGAAAAATGACCACTTATTATCCGATCAGGGTGATATTTTTAGCTCACAGGCTATCAAAACCAGACAGCTTATGCTCCCGAAGATTCTGTATGTACGTGTGTACGTACGCACGTACGTATGTACGTAAAGCGAAAACTCTAGATAGAAATATCCGATTTGCTTCAAATTTTTTTTTCTTGGTTCATTCTGATAATGTGCTTCGTTTTTTTTTTTTTTTTTTTTTTTTTTTTTTTTTTTTTTTTTTTTGGGGGGGGGGGTAATAGTTAAGGATAAAGGGGGAAAAGGGGGGTAGCCCTCCCCCCCCTTAATTTATATAAATGGGTTTTTCATGCAGAAATATTCGATTTGCTCCAAATTTGGTATACCGGTTTATTGTGTTAAGGAGCTTCCTTTATTAGATTTAAAAGCTCATTATTTAAGTATAAAGTAGGGAAAGGAGGGGCTACCCCCCTTAATTTAGATGCATCGGTTTTCATGATGAATTATTCGATTTGCTCCAAATTTGGTATAGCGGTTTATTAAGTTAAGAAGCTGCCTTGATTAGATTTGAAGGTTCATTAGTTACATATAAAGGGAGGAAAGGGGGGCTATCCCCCCCCCCGTAATTTAGATAAATGGGTTTTTCATGCAGAAATATGCGATTTGCAATAAATTTGGTATACCGGTTAATTGTGTTAAGCAGCTTCCCTGATTACACTTGGAAGATCATTATTATGTATAAAGGGGGGAAAGGGGGGCAATTGCCTCTCCCCTTAATTTAGATAAATGCGTTTTTCATGTAGAATTATTCGATTAGCTCAAATTAGGTATACTGGTTTATTATGTTAAGGAGATGGCTTGATTAGATTTGGAGGTTTATTAGTTAAGTATAAAGGGAGGAAGGGGGGGCACCCCCCCTTAATTTAGGTAAATGGGTTTTTAATGCAAAATTATTCGATTTGCTCCAAATTAGGTATACAGGTGTATCATAAGGAGCTTCTCTGGTTAGATTTGGAAGTTCATTAGTTAAGTATAAAGAGAGAAAGGGAGGCTACCCCCCCCCCCCCTTAATTTAGGTAAATGGGTTTTTAATGCAAAATTATTCGATTTGCTCCAAATTTCGTATACCGGATTATTATGTTAAGGAGCTTCCCTGATTAGATTTGGAGGTTCATTAGTTAAGTATAAAGGGAGGAAAAGAGGGCTAGACCCCCCCCCCCTTAATTTAGATAGATGGGTTTTTCATGCAGAGTTATTCGATTTGCTCCAAATTTCGTATACCGGTTTATTATGTTAAGGAGTTGCCTTGATTAGATTTCGAGATTTATTGACTAAGTATAAAGGAGGGATAAGGGCTAGTGTCCCCTTAATTTAGATAAATGGGTTTTTCATACAGAATTATCCGATTTGCTTCAAATTTGATATACCAGTTTATTACGATATGGCTTCCTTCATTTGATTTGGGGGTTCATTGGTTAAGTATAAAAGGGGGGGGGGGCAATTGCCCCTCCCCTTAATTTAGATAAATGGGTTATCATGCAGAATTATCTAATTTAGTTTAATTTTTTTTCAACCGGATCCGAACTTGGAGGTTCCATTTGAAGTCAACCCGAAAACCGACCACAACCAAGTTTCGGATTGAGTTCAATTAGAACTTTCAGGTTCCGATCGAGTTGCCGGTGGAGATTATTTTGTCTGGCTTGCATCGGGTTATAGTTCTTTGGAATATTTTTGTCGGTTAAGATTTGGTTCGGGACGGGTTTCAGGTTGACTTCGAATGGAATTTTTAGGTTCTCGTAGCGTTGCGTGTAAACGGAAACTAATTTGTCATGTTCGGATCCGGTTATGGATCTTTGGAATATTTTTGTCGGTTATCAGATTTGGTTCGGAATTTCGGGTTTTTTCAAATGGAAATCTCAGGCTCGCGTCGGATTGCATGTAGATTGAAATTATCTTGTCTTGCTCGGATTGGGGTACGGTCTGTTGTAATTTATTTTTCGGGTTTGGGTAGGGTTATGCGTTAATAAACCTAATAAAAAGAAAATTACCCAGTTAAACTGATGGCATTGAGTTCACAGGCTATTCACACTAATTGTATATTATAATCTTATTTCAAAGAATAATGCCCCTCGAAAAATAAATGAAGGGATTAGTCCCCGTTGCCCCCCTTTCTATTTAACCAAAGAACCTCCAAATCTAATCAGGGAAGCTACTTAACATAATAAACTGGTATACCAAATTTGAAGCAAATCAGATAATTCTGCATGAAAAAACCATTTCACTAAATTAAGGGGGGGGGGGTATTAGCTCCCCAATTTCTCCCTTTATGCTGAACCCATGAACTTTCAAATCCAATCAGAAAATCTCCTTATTAGAATGAACCTAGAAAAAAAAATTAAACAAAATTAGATAATTCTGCATAAAAACCCATTTATCTAAATTAAGGGGAGGGGCAATTGTCCCCCTTTTCCCCCTTTTATACTTAACCAATGAACCTCCAAATCAAATGAAGGAAGCCATATCGTAATAAACTGGTATAACAAATTTGAAGCAAATCGAATAATTCTGTATGAAAAACTCATTTATCTAAATTAAGAGGACACTAGCCCCTGTCCCTCCTTTATACTTAACCAATAAATCTCCAAATGTAATCAATTCAGCTACTTAACATAATAAACCGGTATACGAAACTTGGAGCAAATCGAATAACTCTGCATGAAAAACCCATTTATCTAAATTAAGAGCGGGGTCTAGCCCCCCCTTTCCTCCCTTTATACTTAACTAATGAACCTCCAAATCTAATCAGGGAAGCTACTTAACATAATAAACCGGTATACGAAATTTGGTACAAATCGAATAATTCTGCATGAAAAACCAATTTATCTAAATTAAGTGGGGGAGGTCTACCCCCTTTTCCCCCCTTTATACTTAACTAATGAACCTCCAAATCTAATCAGGGAAGCTCCTTAACATAATAAACTGGTATACCAAATTTGGAGCAAATCGAATAATTTTGCATTAAAAACCCATTTACCTAAACTAGGGGGGGGGAATTAACCCCCTTTCTCCCTTTATACTTAACTAATGAACCTCGAAATCTAATCAAGCCATCTCCTTAACATAATAAACCAGTATACCAAATTTGAGCTAATCGAATAATTCTACATGAAAAACGCTTTTATCTAAATTAAGGGGGGAGGCAATTGCCCCCCTTTCCCCCCTTTTATACTTAATAATGATCTTTCAAATGTAATCAGGGAAGCTGCTTAACATAATTAACCGGTATAATAAATTTATAGCAAATCGCATATTTCTGCATGAAAAACCCATTTATATAAATTAAGGGGGGGGGACTAGCCCCCTTTTCCCCCTTTATCCTTAACCAATGAACCCCAAAAACTAATCAGGGAAGCACCTTATCAGAATGAACCTAGAAAAAGAAATTGAAGCAAATCGGATATTTCTATCAAGAGTTATCGTGTTACGTACATACGTACGTACGTACGTACACACGTACATACAGAATCGGCGGGCACATAAGCTCTCAGGCTTTGATAGCCTGTGAGCTAAAAATATCACCCTGATCGGATAATAAGTGGTCATTTTTCAATTAGCCTAACGCTCTCTAGGCTCTTTGCAATAAGCCTGAAAAATATCAGGCTGATTGGAAAAAGGGAGATGGATTCTCCAATTAGCCCGGTTCTTTGCAAAGAGCCTAGGCTGTTTGCAAAGAGCCGGATTTCTCAATTAGCCTACGACATATATATTTCATTTTGCATATGGCCCCCCCGCCCAACCCAACCTCCGCAGCGGCGGGCGGTTGGACCCCCCGCCCACCCCCACTAATAATAAGCTAGAGGCAGCATAAGTCTTGTCGGTAGCTTCATCGCCCCGAGCCCTACCTTCCCGCTTTTCGGTGTCTTTAATTTGTGTAATTTCCCTTTTAAATTTGTTCGGTTTCAATTTTTGATTTTTTTTTTTTTTTTTCAATCTGGCTTTCGCTAGAGAGTCTTTCATTCGGGACGTGGCTGGGCACCTGGGAATCTTGCTTCCGCAAAAGAGTCGGAGTAGAGTAGAAGAATAAAGGGTTGCGGACGAAGATGGGCCGCTCGCCGCGGCGGTTGACCTCCCCGCCCACCCCCAACCACCGCCGAGACTAATAATAATTAATACATTATTCCTAAACCGTTAGTCATAGACATATAGTTCAAATTACAAAAATGTTTTAAATCAGGTAAAGAAATATTTTAAAAGCGATTTGGGTCAATAAAAACATTTCTTAAGAAATTACGAAATTTAAATTTTTA
This sequence comes from Maratus speciosus, assembly GCA_963932465.1. Lineage (NCBI taxonomy): Eukaryota > Metazoa > Arthropoda > Arachnida > Araneae > Salticidae > Maratus > Maratus speciosus. The sequence goes on from OZ010792.1 coordinate 179,174,386, forward strand.
TACGGTCCCCCGGTCCTATAAGTTATATTTAGTGAAATTTTCCTTTTACACTGACAAGTAATACAAAGAAAGTCCCGTTATTCTACGATTAAAATTGACCGAGTAATATCTGTTTAAAGTTGGAGCATATTTTTTGCTGCAAATTGGGGGTCATTCACAAATTTAGTCGAAATATAATTTCGTCAGATATAAAAAAAAATGTTTGGGAGTAAAATTAACATTGCAATATAAATTTGAAATCTTTAATCATTCTGGCATATTAATGGAAAATATACAATTTGTAATAAACATTTAAGAAGAAAGAAAAAACAGAATTTTTGTTAAATAAAATGATTCTAAATTAACAGCCTCAATTCTTTACAAAATGATACGTATTTTAAAATATTATTAGATTGCACAAGCCTGCAAAAGTTATATCATGTTTTTTAGCTTTTGATAATTGACTCTTATATATTCTGTACCGCTGAATCCGAAATTGACCTTCATTTTTAACTATCATATCAGGATTTTTCGCAAATTGCAAATTTCAAAGTTAAGAAGTTCAACGTTAAAATTGAATTTCCTCCCCCATCTCATCGGACCACTCAGCTGTTTAGTTGTAAGAATCCCAGGATAAGCAAAAATATCGAATAAATTTTTTAATAAAATAAAAAAAATGTTTTACATATGTTTTATAGTATGAGATTTTCACTATATTTTAACTTACACATTTGCGATTTGCAAAAAAATTCTAACGTGATGGTTAAAAATGAAAGTCATTTTCAGATTCAGTGCTAAAAAAGTACGTAAAAATCAATTATCAAAAGTTAAAAAAACACAACCATCTCCTCTACTTTATAGTATTCGATTTTTGTTATTCTTTAAACTTGAAAATTTATGATTTGCAAAATATCCTGACATGATGGTTAAAAATTAAGGTAATTTTCGGATTCAGTGCTAAAAAATACATAAAAATTAAAACCCCAACAATCGCAGTCTTGTATTATCTAATGTAAAACTTTTTCTTAAACTCCTTGGCAGAAATCTATCCGAAATTTTTTGTGTTATGATGTAAAATAAGCATAAATGGTAACCACCGAAAATCTTAATAATATTAGATTGTTATCGGATTTGCGCCAGTATGTAAAATGCAATCTCGATCGGATATTTAAAAGTGGGTTAAAGTTCGAGTACAAATTTTGAACTGGAAAAACATACATACGATTGTTGAAGTAACATAAAAACTTATAAAAAACATAATTTTTGTTAAAAGAAATCATAAGAGAAACATTCTCAAATCCTGACAAAATAAAACATATGTTATTTTAGCCAATTTGAGACTTAATCATAATACTTGTAGGATTTTTTTTCAAAGCGCAGATACACATGAAGTAAGATGTTCGAATACTTTAAACACTTGGTATATGATCCCTCAAAGCCAAGCCGAACTCATTTGTTTTCAGAGTAGAAAAGTGGCATAAGTCATGCATTTTTAAAATTTCATAACTCGCTCAATTTTAGCGTTATATGGATGAGACTTTTTTTGTCTTACTTGTCAGTGTAATAGGAAAAAAATACTAAATATAACTTGTAGGACCGGGGGACCGTATAAAAATTTAAATTTCGTAATTTTTTAAGAAATGTTTTTATTGACCCAAATCGCTTTTAAAATGTTTCTTTACCTGATTTATAACATTTTTGTAATTGGAACTATATGTCTATGACTAACGGTTTAGGAATTAGCCATTGGACACCGTTGAGACCGTACACCCTGTATATTCAACTTTTCTTTCAAATATAGACGATAGAAAAATAGTCTTTAAAATATACAATATAATGTAATCATCAGTCAGTGCATGAAAAAATTTTAACAATAACAAAAGCAAAATAAATAATAATAGTAAAAAAAAAAAAGAAACAAGAAATAAATATCACAAGTTCACTGACCGTGATCAGCCTTTAACTCTTCAATAGGGGAAATGGCAATGCGGACTCCAACAGTTTTTTAAAAGTACAAAAGGACTATCGGCTGGTTTCATAAGGCGAACAGTTATTACATTAAAAAAAAATATCTATATCTCAAAAGTACTTACTGAATAAATTCTTTATTAATTATTATCCTTTGGACTCCTATGTCTCTTACAGATATTTTATTCGAACAGCACCACTTAAAAAAAAAAAAAAAAGTTTCCTTCAAGTACACAATTTCAAAAATGCTTTAACAATGTTATATAGATCAATATTATATCAAATTATATAACATAAGTTTTATTTCTCTTTATTACTGGTGCCAAAAACAAATTTTGTAAAAAAGAAGATGTCTCCGCACAGGTAAGAACGGAGTGCCAAGGGTTAATACAAATCAAAAGCTGTCACAAAATAACATAATATTTAAGATTAAACTATTTAATCAAAATAAAACAATAAAAAAACTGTGTGGAAATTTAAATATGCACAATAAATTAAAAATTAACAATCACTTTCTTTTTAAAAAAAATAAATAAAATTCAACGCAGGGTGGATAATTTCCACCCATACCTGCAATGAGGCATTATGAAATAGTGGCCTCTTACTAATTGATTTTCAGCGACATTCATTCAACTCGTAACTGATAAAACTTTCATTATTTCTTCCTCCTGTATCCCAAGGCTAGCCATATGAAAATCCAAATAACTCTTCTTTCACTTTACTATATCATCCACCATTATCCGGTCTATAAAAAAAACCTTTACGGTAGTCGTTTTATTTATTGAACTCCAGAAACTACAGTCATATCAGAACACGCCTACAGTCAGTACTGTTGCTAATTCTTCTTAAAAAGTAATTTAATGTAATGGTGTAAAAAATTTCATGGATATTTATTGTTATAAAATAAATTTTCAAAAAACGTATATATCTGCTTATTAAAATTAAAATTGTTATCACAAATTTTACTTAATCTGATAATTTGATTTATTAATATATTTATATTTATTTCTTTACGTAAACTAGAAATCCGTTGATATAAACTTCTTGTAACAAATTAAAAAAAAAAAAAAACATCCTTTTATCATAAAATTCTAAACCAATGCTATTTCTTGATATATGAAAAGAAATATCTAGAAAATCTGCATTGCCATCATTAATATTAGCTTTATTTAATGTTAAAAAATCTGGATAAATTTTATTATGCTCAATTTAGTACGAAAACCAAAATAGCATTCATATATCTCTAAGTATGCAAATTTCTACTGAATTGAACTATTTAATTGTATGCAAAATGAAAAAGAAATAAATTCGCTAGAGTACGAACAGTTTGTAGACTTTCCGATGACACATAACTGATTAAATGTGCTATTATTAAATGTGACGTAGTTTTTTTGAAAACCAAAATGACACAAACTTGGGAAAAAATCGCTATTAATATTTTATTTTTCTTTAATATAGATTAATCAAAAGTATCTTTTAAAACATTATAAAGTGAACCTATAGGAATATAGAAAAGTTTGAAATGTTTTAGAAATCCAAAAATTATCTTACATGAGGAATGAAGCACATTTTCTACAACACCTCAAAACTATTATCAACACACCAAAAAAGGCTATTGTTTTTTAACTTGAATTTTAAAATACCATATTTCTTTTATAACAGATTGTGAAGGACAATATTGAAGTTGTTGATGATGCCTTTGGAAGTACAAGTAATAAATATGATTTTCACAGGTGTTTTCTGTTATAGTCATAAAAATAAAAGGTAATTTATAATGATTCGATAGATTAAAATTATAAGAAAATGATTTGCACTGATGTTTATAAGCTACAAACATTTTAGGAATTGGAACTAAATCTTTATTTATTTTAATATATAATTTTTCATTTTTTAAGTCATTATTTATTTTTTCAATGTAGAATTTTTTTTATCTTAAAATAGCATAAATATTCGCTGCTTTATAAACGTTAACGATAATAAAGTTAGGTTGCAAATCCTTCATATGATTCAAATCGAGTTCCTGATATTCATAACCATTACTATTTATAAAAATATTTAAAAATTTTGAAAAAGTTTTGAAATATCTTATAAGAAATTTTCACTAAAAAGAAAACTTCTAAAAGTGAACTATTAGTATAATTTTCTTTTTTAATAAAATCATCAATAAACATTACTAAAGTCATTTTTAAAACTAACTTTCTCATTCATTCTACATTTCCCAAAAATTCATTAAAAATTTTTTACTACTGATTATATGCAAAAGTCACCTCTGTATATGTCTGTACATGTGTGTGTGTGTTAGAAGAATAAAGGATAAAAGGATATATATTAAAATAAAATTCCTGCTTTGGTTTATTATATTTTGATTTATATTATATATATACAGTGACCTCTCACTTATACGACTCTCAGTTATACGACTCTCTCAGTTATACGCCGAATTCTCTCGGCCCCGTCCACGCTTTATGGGAAATAATGCTAAACTTCTCTCAGTTATACGACTGCTTCTCTCACTTATACGACGCTTTAAACGGTTCAGGCGATTTTACATTTCTCCCTCTAGAATTAATTTTTATAATCTTTAAAGTACAAATCATTCACGTTTTCTTACATTTATCCTTTCATTATTGTTAAAGTGTTTATGAATAATGAATAACATTTCTTATCTACCTTCGTTTGTTATTAACGATGAAATCTATGGCGGAGGGTGATTGTATGGAATTCTCTTGTGTCTGCCATTTAACAAAAGCCAAATGACTACCTGCTGATCATGTCTCTGTATGGTACTGGTCGATTCAAAGAGATCTAGGATACAATGTGGCAGATTTAAAAAATTGACGTCAGCATTAATCGCGTGGTTTAACCAAATGCGAGTTTCGAATTTACCGATAGATTTTAAAAGAAAAGGCTCGCACTCTTACTGAGAAGTATGGAATCGAGAATTTTTCAGCGTCTTGCTGTGATTCCAGAAGCTAAAAAAAGACATCGTCGCATCACAGGAGAAAGCGCATGTGTTAATGGAAATGATGTTAGACAATGGTTTCAAAATCTACTTATGTTAATTAAGGACTATTGGACCTAGAGACATTTTTAACTGTGATGAAACGGACTGTTTTTCAAGCTGATGACAGATAAGACATTATCATACAAAGAAGAACCATGTCAAGGGGCAGAAAAAGTAAAGAAAGATTAACTATCCTTTTTTGCACAAATTGTGATGATTCAGAAAAAACAGAACCTTTAGTAATAGGAAAATCAAGAAAATCTCGATACTTTAAGAATAAAAAATAATTACCATATGGCTACAGAAATTTAAAAAAAGCATGGGTGACATCAGAGATTCCCAATGATTTTTTAAAAGAGATGGATGACAAATTTCAAAAACAACAAAGAAAGGTTTTACTTCTAATGGATCAATGTCCATCACATCCCGATGTAAAAGATCTGCCGTTTCTGCAGCAAATTAAATTTTAAAATTTGTTTTAGGAAATTCAGTTTTCCCACAAGACCAAACTGCTAGTTGAACGAATGAACCTGATATTGAGAGCGTATGGAATCCTTTAATAACGAAGACTCGAATAAAATGTTTATGGACGAAGGTATTATTTTCAAAGATTATGTAGAATGTGATGATAAACGTCTTCTGTCAGAACTGAGAACTGCTGAAGAAATCTTTGAGGATATTAATAATGAAGACGTGAGCAAGGAGGATGACCAAGATGAGAGCAATGTTCCTGCTGTTGTAAATTTTTCAAAAGCAAGTACCGCTTTAAATAAATTACAGAATTATGTCCATCAAAATGATTATTCCCAAACTAGCTTAAAAGCTTTATTAGACTTAGAGAAAGACATTTTCTATTTCCATCTACGACAGAAACAAACTAATATCACTTCATTTTTTTGAGAAAATCTGATCTGTAAATTTTTAAAATAAACATAGTGGTAAATGAACAATTTTGTGAACTTTTTAAACATATTTTATGTTTAATTTTTTAATACATTTTACAAATTTTGTTAAAATATGTTCTTAGTACTCAAAACTTATCGTTTTTAGTATGGGTAAAATAATTAATGCCTATAAAGTTTGAAACTTGTATAATAAGGCGGTCTCTCACTTATACGACTCTCTCAGTTATACGACTTTTTTCCACGGTCCCTTGAAAGTCGTATAAGTGAGAGGTCACTGTATATATATATATATATATATATATATATTTATTTATTTATTTATTTATCTCTCTCTATATATAATATAGTTTCGCATGTTTATATAAAATTATGCTTCTGAAATTATAAATAAATAAATTAAATTTTTATGCTATTGTAAGTAAATAAATAAATTCTTCCATTGAATTATTATTGAAATTTCAATTTTCAATGAAAATGTTTAAAAGCATATCATTTAAAAAATATATTTTAAAATTCAGTTTTTTTCTTTATCCCTTTTTAAGAAGATTGACATAGAATGCACAAGCCGTTTTCTCATTTTACTTACTAAACCTTAGTTTTTTTTAAATATTTTTAGATTATTTAAAAAATGTTCCACATTTCAATTTATAGAAAAAATTATGTGAAAAGATTTTTCTGTTTCAGAAAAAATTCTTAAATAATAAAAAAAAATTTAAATCAATGTTTAGAAATATAAAACTGTTATTAGACAAAGGTATTTTCTGGACAAAGCAACAAAAGAAATTTTCAATTTTTAAAATATACAGAGAATTATCACGCCGTGGTGCAGTAATTACTTGAAAGAATTTCACAGTTCTTTGTGATTCACTTTTGCGTTCCATTTTTCTTTGTTTAAAAGTAATTAATGAATGCTGTTGAAATTCTCTGAAATAGTTTGCACGCTTGCTTAAACTCTTCACGGATTTCAAATCTTTACTTATGTAACGCATCATTTTAAAGCATTCCAACCCGTCTGCTTTAAATTTTAAGAAAAACTTTGTATTATTGTAAGTATCTTATTCTAAGTTCTGAAGGCTTTTATTATGAAATAATATAATGAGTCTCTACTACTTTTAAACAGGGAAAATAAACAATACCACAAATGTTTAAACATGCTTCAATTCAATGTTTATAACTCATTATTCTGTTATTTATACGAGTTGCAATTTGTGAGAAAATAGGAACAGATGTGTATGTGGTCCGCAGAAAAAAGCAAAAATTGACCTGCGAAAAAAGGCAAAATTTTGGCGATAAAGTGGGTAATTAACATTTATGGCAACCACAGATTGCTGTATTGTTTCAGGAGGGTTATAAATATATTTAAATCTCGTTTTGTATTTGTTCTTTTTTTACATTTTGTATATAGATTGTTTACATTTGTTCACTTAAAATCAGAATTATTCCCTTTTCTTTTTTTCTAAAATCTGGTTCTCATAACTTAATTAAAAAATTTGTCTGCGAATTTTTTTGTATTCGTTGTTATTAACTGAATTTTGTGATATGAATTTGTATATTTAGATGCTAAATTTTTTTAAATGTAAGCTTACTTTTTTTAATTTTTAGTATTTCATACACTTTAATTTATTTTTGTATTATAATGTGTTGAAAGCGTCGTTATTTAAATTGATAGTAATTACGAAACTACGAGGAAATATTGTTTTCAAGTATGGCGATCACTTTGAAAACTTTAAAACATTAACTTTTGTTTTGAAAATAACTCCCATATTGCATGACAGAGCATAAATATCTAATTTATAAATTATCTATACGGATTCAGTTTAGCATAAAGGAACATCCGTGAAAGTTTCTAATTTATTATTCAACACCCAAACTAAGAAATAGCATATAAGTGGTAAGGGGGATTTCGTCTTCAAAAAATGCAGTTATATTTTCAATTTTTTGCATTATCTGAATAACTGCACTGTCAGAAATAAAACTCTCACTTTTGACGATTCAGCAATCCTTGAGCTTTGACGACCATTTCCTATCAACATCACGTGACTTTTAACGAAATGTAAACTCTCAAATATTTGACGAAAGTTTTGCCTCAATCACGGTCAGACTCAATGCATTTTAAGGAAACAGTTGCTGTACCTCCTCAAATCCTGCGATTTTAGCAAGCAGATATTTGCTTGTTTACGTTATTCCTGTCACATTTAATTTTAAAACAGCACTTTTTAGTGTTTTTCAGAAAATAGTGAAATATAGGTGGTTATCGTTTCTTCATTAGTTATTTTTTTAGCTGTTAAAATATTTTAGGAATGTTTAATACTATTTTTATTTATTTATTTATATGTTGTTGTTCGTTTTGTTTTAATTTGATAAGAATAAATTTTCTGTGTTCTTCAAAACCATTCAAAAAGAAAATTTGGTTAATAAAATTTCAAACTTGCAGGATATCTTTTTTTAAAAAAATATTTAAGAAGTATATGGGAACGTCCACGGCAGAAAAAAATTTTCGCTGATTTTTTTTAAAACGGAAATATGTGTGATACATCAATTTAAAGCTAAAGAGTTGAAGTATATGAATTTGTAAGTTTTAATTTGATAAGTGCAAGTGTTTACTGGAAATGAGCTGGATACTAACATTATAAAACTACATTTACATTTGAGCTTAAAATACAACTTATTGAAATGTATGATTTTCTTACTTTTTAGAATTCAATAAAATTACTATGGGTTCAAATCAAGAAACAATTATCATATCTTTAAGATCTACATAGATAAAATCTTTTAGATAATGTCTTTAAGATATTTTTGACTGTATTTAAACGTTAACACTTAAATGTCACAAGAGTAATGGAAAACATACAAAAGTTTTTATTAAAAAAAACTACTTAAAATTTTTACCCAAAACTTCTAATTCTCAGATTTCGAGGTACTGACCTTAACATGATTCTGATAAAACCAGCTCTTATATAAAAATGAAATTAAAAACTCGTCAAAAGCGGCCAAATAAAATTGTTATAAAGGGTTTATCTCAATTCATGATTTAGTTTTTATTGGTGAAATTAGTACTTAGTTTCGAAATCTACCTGCGCCTGTAGGCCGAGCCGATTCAAGTTTTTCAACTTGAAAGATTTTTTTTCTGTTATATTTGGTAAAGTTTAAGAAACATATATATTCGCCAGTTAAACTAGAATATCGTTGAAGTTGTCTTAATGAGTACGTAGCGTCATTTTTCTGGAACTTGCAGCAAAGATCTTAGAAACGAGTATGTCGTAAATTTGTTATATTGAAAATTTTGTTGATTGTTTAGTAAATATGCTGGTTGTACAATAAAATATAAAAACAGTTGTTTCCTCCGTGTATCATAATTGATAGTGAGAGAGCGCTGCAAGCGTTCTGGACTAAAAGGGGCGCGGGCGAGAATTCTCCGCCAGATGATGATATGTGTTTTTAGACGTAAGTGCAGTGCTTCAACCGCTGTCCGCCCCTTTTGAATATTTATGTAAATAATAAATGTTTTTGTTAAGTTTTGGAAATCTGGATAATCCATCGAGTACAAAACACAAATCATTTAGTATTTTTAAGTATTTTATACAGTCCACACTAAAGCTATCGCGGACAAAATTTTTGGCCCTCGAGCCACAGCGCTCATTTAGAACACTGTTTGAAGAACCAACGCCTATGGATATTGTCGAATAATCTACTTATAGAATTTATAGACATATAATGTCTGTTACTACTCCAGTGATTTCAGGAACTGTGCTCCTGAATCGAAAACGAGGAAATACACGCGGCCAGAGGTTACAAGTATATCATATGCAATGAAATCGAAACTCGACCCTAAAGAACTGGATTTGAAATTAAATTATCTTCAACTGTTAAAAAAGAAGACTGGTGAATTGCGAAACGAAGCATATTCCATAATATCTGATGAGAATTTAGGAGATTTTGAAATTTCCTTGATCGAAATCGAAGACCATCGAAGTAAGTCTTCTTGATTTAATAAACCCTAGTATCTCTAATGTTGAAAGACAAAATAATAGTAATGATAGAGGCAGTTCTAATGAGGCAAAAATCAAATTGCCGTCAATTAATCTACTCCAGTTTTCGGGTCGTTACACAGAGTGGATGAATTTTAAATTACAATTCACCACTTTAATTGATAATAACGTTGAGCTAAATGAAGCGCAAAAGCTGCATTATTTACAATCAGTCTTAACTGGTCCTGTGAATCAATTACAAAATATTGATGATTCTTATACTTCCTTATTCGAAGCTTTAAAAAACGATTTGAAAACAAAAGGTTATAGGTGAATAGTCATATTTCAGAGTTATTGAGTAATAACAAAATAAAATTTGAAAACGCGAAAGAAATACGCAATCTGGTAGGTAATTTATTGAGCCATATCAGAGCTTTGAAACAGTTAGGACTGGAACATAGCAATTTATCGGAATCCATTCTAATGAATTTTGTTTTACAAAGAATTGACGATGAGTCAAGAAAAGCCTTTCAGTGTCTCTTAATTGTAATGAATTGCCTGAATGGAATATTTTTATTAATTTTTTACTGAAAAGAGCTCAAGCTTTAGAAAATGTACAAAAAAAAAAACAACATCGTTACGAAACCTAGGTTTGAAATTACCCCTAAGCAAAAAAGTTTCGTTTTACAGAATGACAAACTTAACTGCGCATTTTGTAAACAACTTCATTTGATTTTTCGATGTCAAAAATATTTAGATTTACCGGTTCAAGAAAGATTGAATCAAATACGAAAATTACAGTTATGTTATAATTGTTTATCATATACATATCACAATCATAACGTTAAACGGTGTAATAAATTAAACAATAAATGCAATTTTTTTTCTGTAATCACCATATCTCGCTTCATGGGGCTAATTTTTCCAAATCTTGTTATGAGAATAAACCAGGTAATTATATTATGAATCAATCTCAGTTGATGAATGAAGGTAACATAAATACTAATTCTTTGGAAATTATTTCAAATGCGAAGACCTTGAGCTGTCAAATAATTATGATCAGAATCTGACTGTGTCTGGCGCCAGCTATATTGCCCTAATTTCGACAGCTGTGGTTTATTTGAGGGGAAGTAATGATTCTTTTTTTCCCTTTTATATCGATATTAGATACAGCCAGTAACATATCTTTAATAACTTTTTCCGCAGCAGACATGCTGGGATTAGAGAAATATAAAGTAAAGTCAGTGATTTCCGGATTTAATGTTGCGATCTGTAAAATTAAAAACTGAATACATGTCGAAATTTCAAACAAAGATAGAACATTTAAAAGACCCTGTAACATGTTTTTAGTTCCTAAAATAACAGCTTTAACCCCTATGAGTACCGTAGATAATTCTAGTCTGCACCTACTACAGAATTTAATGTATGCGAACCCAAGATGTTTTGAACCTCAGCGAATTCAGGTATTATTGGGGGCAGAGGTATATTATGAATTGTTATTAGCTGTTCAAATAAACATTACTGACACTTCTATAATTTTACAAAACTCTCACTTAGAATGGATTGCAGGTGGAGTTATACATGATAAAAATGAAACTAAATATAATTGCCATTTATTAGAAAATCAACATGAATTAGATTTGAAGGCCTTTTGGGTTTTAGAGACACTAGGAATTAGGGATGACCCAGATAATGTAAAAAATGAAGATATTCTAGAGGGAGTTCGGGAAAAGGTGCGATTTATATATAACAGATATGAAATTTGTCTCCGATGGAAACGGAATTGGGAACAACTAGACAATAATTACAAGATAGCTGAAACACGGCTCGCTACTCTTGTAAAAAAAATTAAACGCGATACAAGTTTGTATGGCAATTATCGTAAAATTTTAGATGAATACTTAGAAATGAAAATTATTGAAATTGATCCTGAGTCAGGTGAAAATTCTAACAAACCGATTTTTTATTTATCCCACCATACGGTATTTAAACAAGACAGTGTATACACGAAATGTCGCATTGTTTTTGATGCGAGTTCCCATGAAGCGGGACAGTTATCACTAAATGACTGCTTGGATGAAGGCAGTAACCTAAATCCGAACATTTTCCATTTATGGAAGTTTTTTAGATTAAATAAAATTGCTGTTTTGGCCGATATAGATAAGGCCTTTTTACAAATTTCGATCAACAAAAAAGACAGGGACGTTTTAAGATTCCTGTTTATAGATGACAATCCTATCAACGGTGATGAGTTTAAAGTTATTATGTACAGATTCTTACGTCTAACTTTTGGTTTGAACTCAAGCCAGTTTTTACTATCAGCCACCATCAAACAACATCTTAGTAAATTTAAGAAGGAATATCAGGTAGCAACTGAAATATTCAACAATTTTATTTACGTGGACGATCTGATAACTGGTACCGACACTGTACAAGATGCACTGAACATTTCACTACAGTCACACAGAGTTATGAAGGAAGCTGATATAACGTTCCGAAAATGGATATCGAACAACTAATTAATAATGGAATCGTGGGAGAAGAACGGGTTTAGTACTTTACCTCAGGCTTTTGAGGAAAATAAAGCACATAAGGTATTAGGACTCTTGTGGCAACCTAAACAGGATATGTAGATGATGAAGATTGATAATTTATTAGAATTTTTGTGCAAGGCAAAAAATACGAAGAGGTTCGTTCTGCAAGTAGCAGGCAGAATTTCTGAGCCCTTGGGTCTCATATCGCCATTTACTATATTAAACGGTTGTTTCAAGAACTATGGCGTAGAAATTTAACATGGGATGAAGAACTGCCACCGATATTTCACGGCTGTGGGAACAATGGTGTTCCGAGTTACCCCAGTTAGCTCAGCTAAAGAGTCCTAGAAATGTATTTCAGTTCCCTGAAGACTCTGAATATAAATTAATACTGCACACCTTTCCCGATGCCAGTCCCAGCAGCGCGTTTAACTTGATAAGTGAAGAAGGTGCTAGATCGCAAGGAACCATCTTCTATGTTTCTATGGACAGACTCGAAAATTGCCCTTTATTGGATCAAGGGGTCTGCAAATAGGTGGAAATCAATCGTGTCCAACGGTGTAAAAGAGATCCAATCGCTGACAGATCCATCCAGGTGGTTTCACTGTGGAGGGTCCGAGAATCCTGCAGACCTGTTGACAAGAGGTATAAAATCTGAAAGTCTTATTCAGAATCACAAATGGTGGACTGGTCCAGAGTTTCTGAAGGACTCATTAGACATGTGTAACAACGAACAATCACTAGTAGTTCCAGATCAGGAGATCTATTTAAATGAACTAAAAAGAGACTCCGTGAACAATATTTATGCCTTTACCACTTTATCTATTACCAATAAAAATTCTATAATTGAAAACATTTTTTTATTAACTAATAATTTTATGAAATTAATACGCATAATTAGTTTTATTTTTAGATTTCATAATTTTCGCAATCCCCAGAAAAAAAGAAGTGGAGCATTAAGCCTTGACGAGGTGAGGCAAGCCGAATTATTTTTGATTCGATCAGCACAAAAAGATGAGTTTCGGGATGAAATAAAATGTCTCGAAAAAGGTAAGCCTGTTCAACACAAAAGGATATTATCTTCTTTAAATGTATTCGTAGGAAATTAAGGGTTAATTAGAGTTGGCGGCCATTTATCGCATGCCGATTTGCCGCTTAACTCTAAATTTCCAATTGTGTTGCTTACCAATCATAAGTTAACGGATATTATCTTAAACTATTTCCATTTGAAGTATATTCATTTAGGCTCATAAGCCTTGCTTTTCCATGTTAGACAGAAGTTTTGGCCACTTAATGACAAGAATAATTGCCGGAAAATTGCCCACAAATGTGTAACATGTTTCAAAAAGAAGCCTGTTGTCAGCTCCCAGTTGATGGCCGATCTGCCAACGGAACGTGTGACACCAAATTTTGTATTTTCGGTGACAGGCCTGGATTACTGTGGGCTCTTTTCTATTAAATTTAAAAATCAAAGGAAGGGCGTATTGATTAAGGTTTATGTAGTAGTGTATATATGTTTATGCACCAAAGCAATACTCATGGACTTTGTTTCAGATCTCACAACTTAGGCGCCCCACCAGTGGCCGAGAGGTTCTGCTCTCGAAGCTGGTAGACGGGAGGTGCTGGGTTCGATCCCAATCGCGCCCGTCGGCCTAATCGTTCGGAGTTTTCGTGGTTTTCTTCGAGCCGTGGATTTTCCATGCGTTAATACGGATTAGGTTCCCTTAGAAAGACCCCCACGGAGGGCACTCCCCCCGGGCCTATATCCCTCGTGTAGATAATTGGCCGTCAAAAATCAACCCAACCCAACCCACAACTTAGGCTTTTATAGCTAGTCTAAAACGTTTCTTTGGCAGAAGAGGGAAATACGCAAAAATCCTATCGGATAATGCAAAAACGTTCATCGGAGCTGACATCGAGTTGAAAAAATTGCATAAACTGGTTAGTTTCCCAGATGAGGAATTGTGTAACTTTTTAACCGAGGAAGGTTATGGAATGGGAATTTATTCCCCCAAATCTACGAATTTTGGTGGCATCTGGGAGGCAGCAGTAAAATCATTCAAGTTTCATTTAAAAAGGGCAATAGGTGATCAAAAATTAACTTTAGAAGAATTTCTAACCATACACTGTTAAAAATTTGCAGCATTCTGGCAGGTCATCTGACCGCTTTTTCCGAAAACGGTTACACAACCGTAATTTCAAGACTATTCTGACCATATTATTGGCCATTTTATGGTCAGAATATAGTTAAATTATGGTTATGAAACCGTTTTTTCAAAAAATGGTTGAATGACCTGCCAGAATGCTGCAAAATTTTTAACAGTGTACTAGTGGAAATTGAGGGAGTTTTGAAATCCCGCCCCCTTACCCCACTATTACCAGATTTTGAAAATTTTGAAACCTTGACCCCCATCACATTTTCTTATCGGTAGACCAATCACTTCGATCTCCGAACCTCAACTAGATGAGATTAATGAAAATCGATTAGCAAAATGGCAGAGAATCACCAATTTTAGCCAGCAAATTTGGAAACTTTGGAAGCGCGACTATTTGAATAATCTCCAACAGAGGAGGAAATGGAAGTTTAAAAAGGATGATGTACAGAAAGGAACTTTGGTACTAATAAAGCAGGAAAATTTAGTTTCCACCAAATGGTTGGTTGGTAGAATAGTTGAAGTTTTTAAGGGAAGGGATAATATATATTATCCCTAATATGTATTATACACGGAGGAAACACTCACCCGGGGATTGAAATGCAATTTTCAATATACATTAACATATAAATTTGCAAAAATTATCATACAAGAATTTTTTTAAAGATGTAAACAACTTACATACACAATAATAATACAAGAATAAATTTACTATAACACTAGATTAAATACAGAAATAATATATTTTAGAGTTTGCTTAAGGAAAGAAAGGAAATCTGTTACTCAACTGGTAATATACAAACATCTCTGACGTTTCTTTTAAAAATTCGAACATCTGGCAAGCATAAATTCACCGTTCGAATTATATAATCGAATTATATAATATGCAATCACTTGAGATTGAAAATGTGTTGAGACAGTGATTTGGATTTTTTCGGTTGCTTACTGTTTTTTGATTACTAAAACTTATAGTATTTATCGTCATTATGATTTTGGAGTTAAATATGATTTTCGATTATTATGATATACGAAACGGTTTAAGATAAGAAATTAGTATTATACTGGGAAAATGACATTTTACGTATTACAGTAGTAAAACTTTTGAAAGATTTTTTTCATTGCTAATAATATTTTAAATTATTATTTAAAATTCTAAATCTTCATACCAGTGTTTTCAGATTTAACATTTGAGAACATTATAACAAAATAGGAATTCCTTATAGCGTGTGGAAAGATTTTTGAGAAATTGTTAAATCTAATAATGCATTAAATTCATCTATTGTAGTTTGCTGTTGTTTAATAGTACAATTATAAAATACTACTTATTATTTTTAGTGTTTTTCAAATAGATATATTTGCTTTTTTATTGTATGTAAGCATTTTCTGCTGTTTGTGATTTTAATCAAACATTTAATTATACACCTTCTGAATCAGTTATTAAATTCCCATCTATTGTAAACGCATTTTCTACGTTTTGATACACGTAATTATTGGCACTAAAAAATAAAATATGATATTTAAGCATTGAAACAAAGCGTTTTTTTATGCCTGATGTTTATAGATAAAACTGCGTTAGTATATTTTTTTAAAAGTTCATGGTATCTCTCATACGATATGTACATATGTAGTCCTTTCTTTTCTTTTTATATTTCCTTCTTTCTACTATTTCCCAGATACCTTATTCTATAAAACATACCAAATCTATTTAGCTCATATTCTCAAAATATAATATATAAGGGAATGAAAAATTTAAATAAATATGGCTTATCATGTAGTTCTATAAATAAGCGTTGTATTAATCTCCGTTTTTCAGCAAAGGGGGAAGAAAATTCTAAATCATGATCAAGTTAAGGAATATGTTTTAAAGAAAAATATATACATATTCCAGAGAATATAAAATTCAAGACTCCATGTTGATATTTAATAAATCAATGGCAAATCATAACACATAAAAAAACTTACACATTATTGATATCTAGAGCAAGCTTAGAAATTAAAACAAGTGTGAGTTGATAAGCATTTTTTAAGTGGAAAAATTAAACATGTTTTGAAGAATAGGACTTCAAAATAGCGATATTTTACTAAAAAGGCGGTAAAAAGATAAGATTTTATATTTAAAACAAAACTTAAAATGAAATCGCACGTTGTTAATCATATAACCTTCACCAGTTACTGCAGTTCATACAGTTATTAATAAATCTTACAATAACGTTTGATTAGATTTAAATTAAATAGCAATAAATACTGAGAACTAAATATTTCAAATCTGAATTACACATGAAAAATAAAGAACATAATTAACTTATATCACGGGAATTATTGAAATACTAAATGGGTGTTTGAAAAGAAAAAATAATATTAAGGGGTCTTGCACTTTTTAAACGCGACGAAATTTAACGAAAAAATTCAAAGTCTGAATTAGTCCATCTTCAAAACCTTTTTATGTATTGTATAAACGTGAAATTTTGGATATTGATTAAACAGATTGTGCTTTGTAAAATGCTGTCATTAGAAATTTATTAGCCTTTTACAGAATTTGTGTATTGTTGAAATCAAAATAGCTTCTTTTTTTTTTTTACTCCAGAAGTCATTGCGCGCCTGATATCTTGAGAAAGTATGTATCGAATGCCATGAAATTAGGTAAAGATACTAAACCTATATGTGTGTTTAAAATGAACTACTCTTAGGCCAAAATTATTTCATTAACTATACAAAAAATATTTTTGTAAAATAATATTTTTTTTTATTTTTAATGAATAAAAATAGTCATAAGTAAAAATAGTGTCATTGTAAATACTTCCCGTAAGGCATGGTGACGTCACGGTTACGTCGTTGTGAAGTCACACTGTGATTTTGTGACCGTCGATGTGACGTCACGTGACGTCGATATGACGTCATAGTGACTAGAATGCTAGGTCGTTATGGCTGTTTTAGAGGTCGATTGTGACGTCACATTGTGATCACTCTGTGAAGTCACGGTGTGACAAATTTGTGAAAAGTGTGTCATTTGTGACTATTTTGGCATTAACTTTGTCACGAACCTGTGACGAAAGTGACAGAGCTTTGAAGTCACACTGTGACCAATTTGTGAAATATGTGTCATTTGTGACGAACTTGTCATAAACACTGTAAAATGAAAATCAAATTTCAAATTAATTGCTTAAAAGGCGCAAAGGCGAACATAGTGAAAAAGATTCCATGCTGGGACTCGAACCCGGGCCATCAGTATAGCGCACTGACATTCTACCGACTAAACAACATGGAACAATACCCAGATTGGAAAATTTCTCACTATTACATGTTGGCAAGGCTACAAACGCAGCACAATATGGAATATTTATCGTGAGCCACCGACATGGTGCAAACACGAAACTTAATTAAATCCAGCATCGATTGAAACTATATTAATACTTGGAAATTTTTCCAGAGAGAACCATTCGCCTTGCATACAATATTTCAAAAGGAAAATTAAATTTCAAATTAATTGCTTAAAAGGCAATTTTAATTTGAAATTTGATTTTCATTTGAATTGTTTGAAATATAAAATCTTATCTTTTTACCGTACTTTTTAGCAAGATATCACTATTTTGTAGTCTTATTCTTCTAAAATATTTTTAATTTTCCATTTAAAAAACAATGTTTATCAACTGACATCTTTTTTTATTAAGTTCTAAGCTTATTCAAGCTTAATATTAAGAATGTGTATGCTTTTTAATGTGATTTGTCATTGCTTTATTAAATACGAACATGGAGTCTAACGGACATTAATACAACTGTTATTTATGGAACGACATGATAAGCCCTATTTATTCAAATTTTTTACTCCCGTATATATTGTATTTTGTGAATATGAGCTAAATAGATTTGGTATGTTTTATAGGAAAAGACTGATCTGGGAAATAGAAAAAACAAGTAAGATATATCCTGCGTTACGCATAGATTATAAAACACTTTCCAACTCTTCCTGATGGTTTTAACAAGACATCGGGGGAAATAACGTAAATAAGATAACTAAGTAAACATGAAAACGCATAAAACATTTTAAAACTGATTTCAGCAGTTACCATCCATAGCCAAATATGTTTTCCAATTCTCTTAAACAGTCCTGTATTTGGTCTGTAGATTGATACATATACTATATAATGGAAAAATTTAGTTAATCAAGGAAACGCATAAAAGGTTGAAATTCTCTTTCAGTAATTTATACTAATATATGGAAACATACTTAAATAATTTTGTACAACCTTGTAGTTTACCTAGAACCTTTATTACACGCCTCTATTTAGTTAAAATTTAATTCAAACTAAAACACTCTTAAAATTGCTGAAATCACTTTTCCAGAAATTATAATTTATAGACGGCAACGTATCCAATTCTTGCGTGACCCTGTATATCATTTTATCTATATTCTACAAACATTTCTTAGTAAATTAAATACAGTGCAGCGTAAAAATGCATAACTTATATAAAAACCACCTTTAATCAATACCGAGTAACCCTTACGAATACTTTTGTATAGTCATGTATATGAATTATAGCATATATATATACACCATATACTATGCATAAATGTAGTGAATCATAAAAGCGCATATCATAATTAAAAATGCATTTCCAGCAATCATCGCTAATGAACAGTACTTCGGATACAATATAGTATCTGAAATATTTTGTGTGTCCCTGTAAATGCTATATACACTTCGTATTATACATGAAATAATTAATAGTATGTAAACCTCAACGACATGTATCAATTTCATTACATATCAAATAGATTAACATAAATAATGTACGCCGCAAACAATTCACTCCACCCCTATATCATTATGTATTGGAATTCCTTTTTTAGCCCTGTAAGTGAACAATAGCTATTTTTGCTTTGCATATTCTACGGAATGCACATTTTAGTGCGCTTCATAAATGCATATCAATTTTATTCTGTTTTAAAGCGCTTAAAATCATTAAAAATAATTTGAAACGATTTTTTTCACACAGGTCGTAATGTAATGGAATACTTTTGACTGTCCCTGTAAATGAACTAAACATGCTACAAACTTCATTACAAATAGGGACCTTGCTATGGTAAACGTCAATGACATCCAAAAATTCCAGGTCAATCCGAGTATATTTACGCGAGTTAGAGCGCGGACATACGGACAGACAAACCGAAGTCATAAACACTTTTCAATTTTATCGGGCATGAAAAACATTTTATTTCAATGCTTAAATATTATATTTTATTTTTAATGTCAATAAAATAAATGTATCGAAAACGTAGAAAATGAGTTTACAATCAAAGAAAATCTAATAACTGATTCTGAATGTCTACAATTAAATGTTTGATTAAAATCACAAATAGCAAAAAAAAAAAAGCTTAAATACAATTAAAAAAAATAAATATATCAATTTGAAAAACACTAAATAATTAGTATTTATAATTGTACTATTAAACAACAACAAACTACAATAGATGAATTAAATGCATTTAACAATTTCTCAAAAATCTTTCCATATGTTATAAGGAATTCCTATTATTTTATAATTTTGGCAAATACTAAATCTAAAAACATTCGTATGAAGATTTAGGATTTTAAATACTAATTTAAAATATTATTAGCAATGAAAAAAAATCTTTCAAAAGTTTCACTGCTCTAATAAGTAAAAAGACATTTTCCCAGTATAATGTTAAATTCAAAATTGAAACAGTTTCGTAATATTATTATAATCGAATGTCACCCTCCGACTGTCTTGGAAAAGGGCAAAATTGTAATGTTGTTTTTTCTGCATTTTGTTTTAAATGCTTAAAGAAAAGATTCTTTGAACATTTTATAAAAAATACTTAACAACGAATATATATGCAATCCTTAGTAGTATTAATCATTGTTCAATGTATTAAAAATGCATTAAACCAATTGAATTATATTACTTTAAATACTGCTTGTATTGCCGTGAAACCTGGAGCTTAGTGAACGTATTAACACGGGCTTGTCAGTGAGGGGGTTAACTCCAAAATATTAATGACGATAAATACTGTGTTAGTATCAGTCTCTGCACCAGCTTTGTTTTTTTCAGCTTTGTTTTTTTTTTTCTAGCAATGGCAGTTTAAGATATTTTACAGCATGGAATCGGAAAATATCGCTTCTGAAAAGAATTCTAGATCAGTCTCATTGCATATAACATACAACTATTTAACTCGTGATAGTAATCTATCAAACAGGAATAAAAAATTTAAATTAAATAAGACATACCTTTTAAGTTCCATAAATATTTTAATAATATCCGTGTTTTATCCTAAATTGTCAGACATATTTCTGTTAGCTTAAAAAGACTGATTTCCCGCGTCAAAGTTCTCTGATCCTTATTTTATTCTGCGGTTTAATCGAGCGCAGACGATATTGAGCAAGCAGGTGCTTGCACTGTATTATTATATATATATTTTTTATATGTACAACAGATTTAGAGTTTAAATGCGCAATTATTTTATCTTTATGAGAGTGTCTATGAAAATTTTCTATTTGAATGAAACACCTGCCTTCTTTCTTTCTTTTTTTTTTTTAAGTAAAGTTTGTTTTACACGTAATAAATAACAAAATACGTATCTTCTTAATAAATGAAAAGAGAGTATACAGGATAAAAAAAAATTTCTTTGTCAATCTGTCATTTTTTCCATATTCATTTTCTGTAGAATAAAACAATTTGTAAAATAATTTTTTTTACAGTCATATCTCTAAAACACGAATTTGAAATACGAATAATTATATCATGGGTTTTCTATAAAATTTGTATACATATTTTTTTCGGAAAATACTAATTTTATTTAAAAAGTCTGAAAGAAGTAGAATTAAAAAAAAAATAGTTATTTAAAATAGTTAAACAATAACAGGAAAAAATATGACTTGAATGCAAATTCTAAAGCAAGAAATGCATATATGACTAAACTCTGAATCCTCTTTCTACGTGCTCATTAAAAGCTACAGACTTAACTGTAATAGAAAATTTTAGTTTGAAACCACAGAAGTGTTTTAAATACCATTGGTCGAAAAAAAGAAAAAAAAAAAAAAAAAAAAAAAAAAGAAAAAAAAAACTTCCTCCCTGCAAACTAAATATGTAAAGTGTACAGATTTAATATTCCTAATTCTAAATATGTTATCCAAATTGCTCCAGTACGTACCATTTTTCCGAGAACACTTTTATAATAACAACAATCAGTGAAGGATTAAATTGCAATGGTAGATAAAATTGAAATCATAAAATGTATACATTCACTGTCTTAGATAACAAATTGATAAAATATAGCATGAAAATCTAGTTTGCTGATACTTGTACCGTGCATTTTCCTTTTTATGGCCCCCGCCTCTTTTCAATCCGAATTTACTATTTCCTATCCACTAATATATTTTCATCCCTTATGTAGCTGTAACTCGGGCATGTTTAAAATATTTCTGTTAATTGTCAAAGATTTTTTATGTTCATATTTTTGTCACACTGTGATTTACAATATGGTGGGGTTTTTCGTCACATATGTGACGTGACGTACGTTACATGCAGTGACATAACAGTGACGTCACATTTTTTTTTAATTGCCAGAAAATATAATTTTACATAAATAACATGTTTTGAATATTTTTTGTAATTTTTAAAAGTTTTCTAAGAAGTTCACATCTCAGTCACAATGTGACATCACTGAGTGGTGGCATTTTGGTCACAGATGTGACGTGACCACAGTGACTCACAGTGACGTCACAACGACGTCACCGTGACCATGCATGCTATGAGGGTTAAAATTAGTTCATTTTAAACACACATATTTATTTAGTATCTTTACCAAATTTCATGACAATCCATACATACTTTCTCAAGATATCATGCGCGCAATGGCTTCTGGAGTAAAAAAAAAGCTATTTTGATTTCAACAATACACAAATTCTGTAGAATGCTATAAAATTTCTAATGATAGAATATTACAAAGTACAATCTGTTTAATCAATATCCAAAATTTCATGTTTATACATAAGAAGATTTTGAAGATAGACTAATTCAAACTTTGAAGTTTTTTGTTAATTTTAGACGCATTTAAAAGGTACAAGACCCCTTAACTGATTAGGATTTCGATTAAATACATGCTCTTATGGTCATTTTAAAAGTATCATATATTTATAGGGCATGCAATGAAAGCAAACACAAGGGATAAGCTTGTAATAAAATATTTTAGTTATTTTCTGTCAGTAGTCTAATTTAATTCATATGTAACTTTAATTCAGTTTTTCCTTAAAAGTTCAATTAATGTTATAAAATATGATTTAAATAAATATTCCCAATAAAGTAATTTATTCCAATCTTTACTACGCTTGTATTTATTTTCATTGCATTCTCTAAAAGATGTGATTATTTTAAAATGTCCATAAAACTACATAAAAAAAGAATTCACTGCATAAAAATTGAACATTCACTCCTATGAAAGAGTTACTATTCACTCCTACCTGGAGTGAACAAACGCAGTCCTTTAGCAATAGTGAATAGTCACTCCTAAAAAGAGTGATTATTCACCCCTGTTTAGAGTGACTATTCACTTCCCAGGAGTGGGTATTCCCTCTTTCAGATAGTCAAAAACTCCACTTTTGCTCAGAGCGAATAGTCACTTTAAAGAAGTTGGGCATATTTTGACTCTGTGATAGAATGAGTATTCACTCCCCTGGTGTGAATGGTCACTCCTTTTTCTTTAATAAAAATTATAAAAATCCATATGTTAGTAAAATTCTAGAGTCCCTCACACTTATTTAACATGGGTGGTATGCCTGCAACGATAATTTATCATTTAACATTCATAAAATCTGGCATAATTTGTAATAATCAATTAATAAAGTCTGTTCTTTTGTCTTCCGCACCCCTTTTTTTTACTGTTGTGCTTTGCTCCATTACGTAACCATGGAAAATTGGGGACATTTACGTACTCTCCTCAGGAATTCTTCTTTACTCTTATACGTTTATAGCAATCTTGAATTTTTAGAATAGTGTGTAACATCATTTTATCCTGAGACGATCGCAGAAGCGATTAGAAACGTAGGTTATTACTGTGTTTGTGAAATCACTGTTTTGTTGTATGTATCATGTAGTATTTTTGATTTGATTTTTTGATTTGACTACAAAATTTTTTAAGAAATCACAAACAGCTTAGCCTGTCAGAGAGATATTGCAGACGTATGAAAACCTAGCAGCCGTTCCGTTCAATCAACCGAAATAAAATGTGAGATATAATTATTTGAAGGTATGCACTCGCGATTATGGTGAACAAGAACGATAGAAACTGCATAGTTACGGTTAGAATGAAAAAAATTCGAAATTATCTAATGACAAAATCCACTCTTTTCTATCCCAAAATGATCAGCGCATTGAACACCACAAACGGTGTTGAAATGTTATATGTAGCATGTAGCGAAAACGTGTGGTGTAGGACACATGCAAAGAACAGTATTCTAAACAACCAATAACATCAGAAAGACGAGCCGTAGAAGCACCAATCATAAAACACAATGCGCAAATTATCGCTTGTAGAAAACCTTTAAAAAGTAGTGTGGCAAAACTTATTATCTCTGTAAAACGTTTCTCTTTTCCCCTCATCCCTGCTGCTATTGTTTTTTTTTTTTTTCAATGCTGTTCTTTCCATATTTCCTATGTTGCCATTTTTTGTGCAGCGTGTACCTTTCCAATGCCACTTATTGTTTTCGATGCGTTTGCCATTTTGGGATGGGAAAAAGTGCATGAGGTAATTCGGGGATGTCAAAATATTTTCATTATAACGTAACCGCGCATGGCTCCATTGTTTATCTTCATCACAAACTGGAGCCTACACCTTTAAATAACGATATTTCACATTTCATTTCTGTCGGTTAAACGGTGTGGTCTCTGTGGATTCACATATTAGTTTCTTTATGACCACCCTTTATATATATGTGTGTGTTTGTGAGCGCGCGCGCGCGTGTGTGTGTGTTATTTTTAGATAAGTAATTGGATATTTTTTTATATGTTTCTTATTGTAAAAGATAAAACAAATTTCTGTACAAAAAAAATAAATAAATAAATGCAACTTAAGTTTTCTTCGGCAAAATGAAGAATGAATACATTTGGGAATTTTTCTTTTTCTTATACAATGCATTGAAAGTAAATTATTATTGACTACGTGTTCCTCGCTTTCTTTATAGTATATCGAAGAAATAAATATCTATTTGACTGTTTTTGAACTTAAAAAACTCGCAAAAAAACTTTTTCAATGTAATTTAAAATTTTCTTATTTAAAGCTTCTCTCTATTCTAAAAAAAAGTAACTCCCGCTGTCACCGCCGCCGCCGCCGCCGGTTTTGAATTTTTTGTGACCGGAGGTCTTTCTTCGTTAATATTAAGAAAAATAATGCATACAAAAATACGAAAATTGGTAGTATTATACAGAAATGTTTGATAAACACGCTGATGTAGACAGTTTTCAAATCGAAGAATTATTTTAAGAGATATTTAATGCTAAAGTTGGACAAAATCGTTCCATTAAAAAAGTTTTATAGGAGCAAAAACTATACATCGGAATTTAATACTTTTTAGATCATTTTATACGTTATAATTTCCCGGTGTGCAGAATTAATTTATTATTTTAATTTGACTCATTTTTCGAGGTTTCATTTCTATTTTAAATTCAAATTTTCAGCATTTCGAGAGATATTTTTTTACTTATTTCAGAAAATTGTACTAATTTAACCTGTTGCCAAACTGTATAAACAACGGAAACAATAATGTTTGCTTCAAATTAAAAATTTATTTACACGTGACTATTATAAACAGAAAAGAAAAACTTTCAAATTAGAATTAAATAATTACGTATAAAAAGCAGGTACTTATTGAAAATTACTTCATCTATAATTACACGTGAATTTTAACAGAGAAAGGATATTGTAAAATAATAAATTCATTAACATGCGTTAGAAGTCTTAAATAGGAGAAATTACATCACATTTACGTCACATTACACTTATTACGTAAAATGAACAAAAAATAATATTGCAAAATAGTAGTTTAAATTTAAAAATAGCGCGAGACATTTACTTGATATTTTGAGATGAACTTTTCAACTATTTTTTTTTTTTTTTTTGGACAGCGCAAATAATATTTCATTTCTAATAAAAGCATTTTCACGTGAATATTAAAAAGGGAAAGAAAAGTTTGGTGAAAATTACGTCAGATTAAAACGATATATTTAAAATGTTTTATTTAAAAGGACTTTCTTTTCGCTTTGTTAAAAAATACCGGGAGACAAAGACTCTGTTTACTTAATTCCTTTTATATTAGATGATTTTGAAATGCCATTGTATCTTTTAACAGCAGCTGATTTTTCCGTAAAATTTCCCAATTAAAGAGAAATGAATAGAAACCCGTTTATAGGGAGATCGCCTTTGTTTTTTTAATTATAATTCAATCTTCCAAAAAAATTCAATTAAAGCCGATCAAATTAGCGTGCTTTTAGAGACTGCAGTGTCTGATCGGGGGGTTGGCGAGCGTAGCTCGTAGGGGGCCGAGCCCCCTAGTATTTTAAAAAATACTACTGCAATTAAAAAAATCGACATTTTCAGCTGAATTTTTTTTCTCATCATACAATATTATAAATTTTTACTGCGTTTATTTAAATGACTTATTTCAATTCAGCATTAAAAAAAAATACTGAGTAGGTGAATAATTGCTGATTAATTCAGTGTACAAGAACGATGTGACTTGCTAACAATTTAAAAGAAAAATATCGTTTTATTTAAGTGTGAACTTCCGAGTTTTGATAATTAAAATCTTTGCTTTTAAAGAATGTTTCTGAAAATCTTTAAACTACATTCAAAAGAGACACATTTTTAAAAACTTAATTATTTTTCTAGTAGTATTTTAATATTATAAAAGAAGGGAAAAAATATTGCTAAAAATAAGAATATCATATAAACATTTAATGATGTACATAACTCATTTAAAATTGTTTTCTTTTAACAAAGTCATTTTTAATTCAGTTAAGAAAATATTTATTGATAAACTTTCGTAAAGTTTTACTGCATTCATTTAAATGATTTTTTTTTCCAGTCCAGCATCAAAAGATACTAAGTAAGTCGCAATTTTCCGGAAAACAAAATATGAAAGGAAGATCTTTACTTTTAAAATAATTAAAATTTAATTTTATAAAAGGTTCTAACTTCTTTATAAAAATAATTTTTTTTCTTTACGTTGATCCTTGGGCTTGATAATTAAATACATAACCTTCGATAATTACTTATTAAACTCTTTAAAATACATTAGAAAAGATTATAATATAAATAAGACTTATAATTATTCTTTGTATTTGTATTCAAATACAGTAAAACAAAAAAAAATAATAATACATTTATTGTATATAAAACATTATAAATTACTTTCTTTTTATAAAGTAGGGGGCTCCGCCCCCTACGAGCTACGCTCGCCCATCCCCGTTCAGACACCGCAGTCTCTAAAAGCACGCTAATTTTTTTAAAAAGATTTTGGAAGATTGAATTATAATTTAAAATACAGTAGCGATCTCCCTATAAACGGGTTTCTATTTATTTCTCTTTGATTGGGGAATTTTAAGGAAAAATCAGCTGCTGTTAAAAGATACAATGACTGTTTTCGACTTTGATTAAATAAAATCAGTTAAACATTTCAAAATAAGCTAATATAGAATGAATTAAGTACACAGAGTCTTTGTCTCTCGGTATTTTTCAACAAAGCGAATAGAGAGTTTTTTTAAATAAGACATTTTAAATGTATCGTTTTTAATCTGACGTAATTTTTACAGAATTTTTCTTTCTCTTTTTAATATTCACGTGAAAATACTTTTGACAGAAATGAAATACTATTTGCTCTGTCCTAACAAAAATAGTTGAAAAGATCATCTGAAAATTTTCAAATAAATGTCTCGCGCCATTTTTAAATTTAAACTGTTTTGCAATATTATATTTTGTTCATTTTACGTAAAAAGTGCAATGTGACGTAATTTCTCCTATTTAAGATTTCTAACGCATGTTAATGAATTTATTATTTTACAATATCCTTTTTCTTTTAAAATTCACGTGTAAATATAGTTTTTATGAAGTAATTTCCAATATGTTCCTGCTTCTTATACGTAATTATTTAATTCGAATTTGAAAGTTTTTTTTTCTGTTTATAATAGTCACGTGTAAATATTTTTTTAATTTGAAGCAAACATTATTGTTTGCGCTATTTATACAGTTGGCAACAGTTTAAATTAATACGATTTTCTAAAATAAGTAAAAAATATCTCTCGAAATGCTGAAAATTTGAATTTAAAATAGAAATAAAACCTCAGAAAAAGAGTCAAATTAAAAAAATTAATGCAGTCTGCACACCGGGAAATTCTAACGTATAAAATGATCTAAAAATGAATGAATTCCCATGTATCGTTTTTGCTCCTATAAAACTTTTTTAATGGAACGATTTTGTCCAACTTTAGCATTAACTATTTCTTTAAATAATTCTTCGATTTGAAAACTGTCTGCATCAGCGTGTTTATCAAATATTTCTCTGTAATACCGCCGACTTACATATTTTTGTATGCAATATTTTTCTTAATATTAACGGAGAAAGACCTCCGGTCACAAAAAAATCAAAACCGGCGACGATGACAACGTAAGTTACTTTTTTTAGAATAGAGAGATAATTTTTTATTGAATCAATGTAGTAGTATATCTGTATCAATAAAAACAAAAGAAAGAAAGAAAACATAAAATAAATTTTAATAAAAAATAAAACATTTCCAGACACGCCAATATATTGAGAAATGTATTTAATGTCCTAAGACTGTAAACTGTGAAAGGAAATGTTTGTCAAATATTATTTTTCCACAAATTCTGTTTAAGGACGATCTCTATTTAAGGACGGTTTTCCGAGGTTTCTTGAAAGTCGTTAAACATCAGAGAGCTAACTGTATTTCATTGAAACAATAATACACTCGAAAACGTATTTTTACCTTTTTTTTATTGCATAGGGCTATGAAGAACAACAGTATTAATGTTTTTGAAGTCTAAACTAATCGTTAAAAAATTATTCTAGTTTATTTAACTTCTCAATTCTAATAAGTTTGTACTTAAATAAAATACTAATAATACAATTTACAGGAAGTATGTCCATTCCCTGCCGTGCAATTTTCACCTGTGAACTTCTTTGAAGTTTTTCTGTGTTCATTGAATTTACATCTTTCAGTTTAACATGAAAAAATGCTCATTAGCCCGTTACTTGGAAATTCACTCGCTGCTTAATTCTTTATATATATATATATATATATTAAAAAAAAAAAAAAAAAAAAACATTGTCAGCTGCTAACTACTTAAAACATTCTTTATGCTAGATCAGACTTGAT
The DNA here is from genome assembly GCA_963932465.1 of Maratus speciosus. NCBI lineage: Eukaryota > Metazoa > Arthropoda > Arachnida > Araneae > Salticidae > Maratus > Maratus speciosus. The sequence continues at coordinate 179,203,303 of OZ010792.1, forward strand.
AATTAAAAATATACCCTTTGATAATTGCTATTAAACTTACTTTCTTTGAAATACATTCTAAAGCGACATATAATTGATGCATTTACTATTTTTAAACTCATTTAAATACAGTAAAAAAATAAAATAAAAATTGTAACTTAATTGTACATGACTCATTAAAAAAACTTTTATTTATCATTTCGTTGAAGCAATACTACTCAATACATTTGATCTCGTTATTCTTTATATTGAACAATGAACGACAGTATTTGTTTAAATGTCTTTGATGGTTGATACAATTTGAAAAATAAAACTTTTCGAGTGAAATTAAAAATTGCATTATTCTTTTAAGTTTGTATTTTTTAAAGGAATTTTTGTTAATTTCCAGCAACGAAATCGTATTGGTAAACTTTCGTAAAGTTTTACAGCGTTCTATTAAATAACATTATTCATGTCAGAATGAAAAGGTACTAATTTTGCAAACATTTGCTGATTAATTCTTCATAAAAAGACAATGTGATTTGCTTAAAAAAAAATTCTTAAAGTTAGATGATTCGACGTGGTGCTGAAGGGAATGGTACTCGTTCACTTTAAGAATTTTCTTTTTTTAATATAAGTTAATACTGACATTAAAAAAAAAAAAAAATTCTCATGTATAAGACAAATGTTTTGAAGCATGTCCATATTATGTTTTGAAATAAAATATGTAACGTTTCTGAACGAAAAACAAATCATTAAAGATAATAATGTATAAGAAATTCCTATTTAATAACTCTACTATTTCTATTTAATAACTGATTTTTGTAAATAATGCAAAACAAATGAAGAGCTCAGATGATAAAAGTGGTATGTGACAAAAAAAAATGAGTTAATCACATGATTGAAGATAATCAATGGTTCTGTACCGTCTCATAAAACCTAATACTCTCAAATATTTTAATTGGTGAAACAGGCACTTTACAATAAACGGAAATTAGATATTTGGAACTTTACAGCGATCACCCTTCTCTCAAAATGTTGATAGTGTAACTTATCACCTTTATTATCTGATGTCTTCAAATAATTATTTTAATACAGGCCAGCTTCTAAATATATACAAAACTATACACCCATTCCGATATACAATAAATATTACTAAAATTACAGAGGTACCTTTACGCATATTGGCCAAGAGTTTTCGATTTTTGATCTGAATATTGATTTGGTGGTCCTAAATTTGGTAATTAATATATTTTTTAAACGGATATCGATTTATTGGAAAATTCAGACCAGTTTAGTAATATGAAAGTAATTAGAGTAAAATTGTTTAGCCAGGGACATTTTAAGCGTTAGTTATAGATGAGATTTTAACACTCAGTAAAATTAATTGAAATATTGATTTTATTGCAGTTGCACTCGGATTGATTTATTATGAAATAATTAATTTTTCAAATTAAATTTAAAATCAATCACTTTTTAATTAATTGAATTATCTATTTTTAATATATCGATCATTTTCAAAGTTCATCATCCCCTTAAGAGCAAAACCTTACATATTTGCTTCTAACGATCGTTAAAATTCATACAAAAGAAAAAATATACATAAAATATATGTCATATAGTTATTTTTTCAATTTGTAATTAATTATTAAAAAAAAGAATTAACGAAAACCCTTCAATCGTACATGACATGTTTAAAATGATTTCTTTAAATAAATTGTTTTAATTCATTGAAGCAAAACTAGCCTCGACAATAAATTCCTGTGCTTTTTCTTTAAAGTGAGAAATGAATAAGAACATTTATATTAAAACACCAAATAAAATAAACTAAGACAGACTTGAGCACAGTTAAAAAATAAAATTTATAAAGACAATAAAAAAACAATTAAAAATACAATATGTAAACGTTTCGCCAAACGACAAGCAAGGCATCATCAGTACAAAAAATATCCATTGCATTTCAAACGTCAGAACAAATCAAGAACAGTTACAGTTAGCTACTTTAAAAACAAACAATATTCGCTAGGGACAGAACGAGCATCATTCAAAGCATGCGACCGCAATTCAGTGAACCAACCCTCAAGGAGCAATCTACCATGGTATTTGTCGCAACCAGATTTCAAAATACTGGCGTTCGCAATGAGCGGAATGTGATTCGTTTGAAGTGAATGCTGTACAATTACCCGGTGTTGTTTATATTATTCCTTGTAAAGATTGCAATAGTGTTTATATTGGTGAAACTGGTAGATCATTGGAAATTCGCCTAAAAGAACATACTGGTGCTTTGAAAAAGAGTAATTTGAATTCAAAAATTGTCCAGCATTCACTTCAAACGAATCACATTCCGCTCATTGCGAACGCCAGTATTTTGAAATCTGGTTGCAACAACTACCATGGTAGATTGCTCCTTGAGGCTTGGTTCACTGAATTGCGGTCGCATGCTTTGAATGATGCTCGTTCTGTCCCTAGCGAATATTCTTTGTTTTTAAAATAGCTAACTGTAACTGTTCTTGATTTGTTCTGACGTTTGAAATGCAATATATATTTTTTGTACTGATGATGCCTTGCGTGTCGCTTGGCGAAACGTTTACATATTGTATTTTTAATTGTTTTTTATTGTCTTTATAAATTTTATTTTTTAACTGTGCTCAAGTCTGTCTTAGTTTATTTTATTTGGTGTTTTAATGGTTTTTAAATTCAGACGTTAAATGTATATGTACTGTAAACATTTATATTATTTATTTTCAAGTTTAAACGTATCATAAAATAAATTTTTTTGAATAAAATTATAATTTTTTTTTACCATTTATTATAAATTTGTTATTTAAAATGTCTGAATAAAAGAAAAATTACTAATACAAAGTAAAGTTTGCAAATTTCCTGCTGTATAATTTTTAATAAGGAAATTTTCTTAAAGATTTGCTGCATACATTAAAATTACTTCTTTCAGTTTAGCATGAAAAATGCTAATTAGTCGACTACACTCAGATTCTTTCTTGATAAAGAAGCAGAAGTGATTTGCAAACTACTTTAAGCAGAGGAAATTTTTCATTTAAGTGAGTTATTTATGCTTTTTTAATTAAAAATATATTCTCTTATAAAAATGTTTTGTCAAATGATTACATTATGTACAAAAATACATCATAATTTATTAAATAAAAATAATTACATATTAAAATAAAATTACGTATTAAACTAAATAATTAAGTTCATTTTTTTGTTATTTTCTTCAGTTCAAAGTATTTTTAATTTAAGTCAGCAGTAATTGAATAATTAAATATCTGACATTTCAATGTTTGTACATTTTGTAGTTTTGTGAGTTATTTTTTTCTTATATTTAGAAGAAGTGAAACTTTCTTGAATTTAAAACCCTTTTCCTTGTTCACAAAAAATCCTAATTAGACTTGATTTTTTGTTGGAAGTTGTGTATAAGTTAATAAATCTTAACGACTTTAATTAAAGCCTTGTCCTCTAACTTAAATAAGGGGAAAAATGTTCAGATAGAGAAAATGAAAATACTCTTTGAAAAAAAGTATTGCAATTTGAAATGTTTAACACGCTGACTATGTTTAAATGTTGTAAAAATAAGCCATTTAAAAATAATTTTTATTATATCCAAAAGGATTTTGTACTTTATTTGATAGTGTTAGAAATGAAGTGAGAAACAAATAATTGTAATTTAATACGAGTTTTAAATTACTTTTATAAAAAATAAAGATGTATAATATAGCTGAAGAATTTAAATAAATCGTATCAATGTAAAACAATCAATGAATTTGGCGGTTTATTTCCTGAGAAATTATTTCATTGTTTTTTCCTACCTATGTTGTTTTTAAAACATAGCCAGAAAACATAATTTCCTGCAAAGATTTATTGCAAATGACTTTTTTTAATTACCAATATTTTAACGTTGTATTATTAAGATTCACAATTTAAATACGGTGAAAACTATGGAAACGGAATCTCTTTATAACCGAAATGTGTACTGAGCAGAACATTGTATGGCTCCTTCGAGAAAAAACCAATCGAACTGCTTCAGACTATGTAGATGGTAAAACAGAAACCTTACTGAAAAAAATCCCTGCCGGCCCGGCCTACAGGCGGAGGTAGATTTTGAAATTAAGTAAACTAATTTCACCAAAAAAAACTAAATCATGATTAGAGATTTCTCCACCTCAACAATTTTATCTGGTCGCTTTTAACGAGTTTACGAGTTTTTATTTCATTTTAATATAATAGCTGGTTTTATCAGAATCTTGTTAAGGATATATTCAAAAAAGTGCTTTTCCATGCTCAACAACTCGAAATTTTCTGGCACATTTTCAGATTCATTTTTAATAGAAAAAATATGAAACTTGTTGACGTAATTTTTGAAGAGATTAATACGCGACCTGTGTTTTTATTTTTCGTTCAATTAATTAAAACTTGATTTATGAACAATTAGTTTCTCAGTAGGGCAATATTTTGCGTTTCTAACACAATCGCTTCTAGAAATTCTGTTCAAAATGCCCACTTTGACATCATTTTTTGAAATATATTCTACCTCTATCAAAAAATCGATCATTACGGTACATTATATAGTTTCTGAATAAGAGAATCTACCAATGGGATGCGTTTGAGAGCAAAAATGAATTTAAAAATGAGTAAGAAAATAAGCAGTTTGGATTTGAATACACCCTTAATAAGATGATTATTTTTCTGCAACCGCTATGTATTTTTAATTTGTTTTTGCTGTAAGAATTGGTCATAACAAAAACTTGTCTATATAAATGTTGTAGATAATATTAAGAAGATATATGATAAATTCAAGGGGATTGTATATCTTGTGAATTGACGGAGTTATGGATTTTTTTCTTCTTCAAACCCCTCCCCTTTTTGTTTTCGTTTTTATTTTTTTTGCGTTACGAATTGGTCCCACCAAAAACTTGTGAATATAAAAGTTGTAGATAATATTAAGGAGATTTATAATAAAATTAATTTGATTTGATATCTTGAGAATTGACAAAGTTATGAATTTTTTTCTCCCAAAACACTATTTTTTGCGCCCCTTGACCCCATTTTAAAGTTGATCAAAAATCTGTCATACATAAATTTTTGGCCCTATTTTTAGAAGTAATAAAAACTTCAAACTGATTTGAAATGTACAAAAATTAAGAAGTTATCGGGGTTTCTCTGTTTTCACAAAATCCCTCCCTATTTCCGTCCCCTTGGTTCGATTTTGCCAATTAACGAACTTGACCGAGATTTTATGCCCCTTGATTTTATGTATCAGTTTGGAAGAGATTTGTGCAGAATTGTGGAAGTTATCGTGTCCAGAAGAAAGTGATATATATAGATAGATAAATACACACACACACACACACACACACACACACATATATATATATATATATATATATATATATATAGTTTTTTACTGAGGGTGGTTTTGGGTTCTAGGGGTCATGATTGGTGTAGAACTGATAAAAATTTTCAGAAATTCCAACATAGTGTAGAATGTAATAGGTAGTATTTCATACGAAATCTACCTAATATATATATTGTTTTTCGTTTCCGAATGTTTTAAAAAAATAAGAATGATTTTAAAAATTCTATATTATATTAAATTTCCAGGCAAGTTAATCATCAAATTATTATATTAGTTTATCTTACGGGTTAACTTTGTTTTCTAAAATGATTTCATTTTAGATTTAATCTAAAAATTCCATTCAAAATTCCAATTAATTTTGAATATTTCGTTCATTTAAACAACATAGATAATATACGAAAAACTTCAACAGTGCAAGGGTGCAAGAAACATCGTTATCATTTTACAGTATTTAAAAAGCGGCTTTTGACAGACTTATTTGATTTTTCTTTGTTTGTATTTATAAGCATAAAAAATTTTCTTCATATTTTTAAAAACATAGTCGTATATATTCATCTGTAATCAGAGTGTTCGCCCATTTATCATACGCCAGGTAGTTCACGCAGTTCAATTTTAAAAAAAAATTGATAATTTACAAAAAAAAAAGCTTGAATAAAGATAAAGCTTTAAAAAAATCTGAAAAACAATTTAAAAAAAGAAAAATAAGAAAAATAAGAAAGCACATAGTATATACTTTATGTTTGAAACATGTTTAAAATAGTCCAATTAGTATAATAAAAATTAAATGAAATAAACTTGAAGGTCAAATCAATTATTGTTAACGCATATTAAATATTTATATTAAATATATATATTATTATTAAATATTATAGTCTGTCTCAAAAGTTTAAGCACAAGCATAAAATGTTGATTTTTAATGAATAATAAAATGTTATAATAAATAAATTTTTTTCATTTATAGATTTCGCAACTTCGTTTAAATAAATGAATGATATCAAAAGTAAAAAGTAAATTAATTAAATATTTGTGCAAAATATAATTTAAAATGTGTTAAAACAAAACTGTCTCAAAAGTTTATGCACAATGGCAAAAACAACTACGTTTATCACTTTTACAAAAAGTTACATACAAATTATTTTTCCGTGAATACGGATTAGTTTAAATAAAAGCGCGTTCATCGAGTTTTTGTAAGGTTTCTGGTGGCAAAGAGTATCATGCTTTCTCTATAGCCCCTTTGAATTTTTCAAGAGATTCATAGTATTTTCCATTGCTGTAAACCTGACGGGTTAAAATGCCATAGACATTTTCAACCGGGTTTATGACAGGACTTAAAGTAGGCGAGTCAAGAATAAAAAAAAAAATTCCGTAAAAGCCACGATTATGTAGTATGTAATACGTAGTTTGAGGTATTACCTTGTTCAAAGATCTATTCAGGACCTCCCCCCCCCCCCCCCAAAAAAAAAGGTCACCGAACGGAAGGAAATGTTGGTTCAGTGTCTCTTGATATTTGTGGGAATTTAGTCTTCTTTTTAGAAAATCCAGAAAAGTCAGTCTGTTGAAGCAAATACCCCCCAAACCATTACAGGCTTACCGTCTTTAAGGCTGTCGAAAAAATTACTTGGTTCCTTTCGTACATTATGCCAATACATGTTTCAGGCATCAGGGCCATCTAAATTCCATTTTTTCTGATCACTGAATAAAACAGTAAGACCCTTGTCCAACGCTAGACATTTGTATTTTAGCCCAGTTCATTCTTGCTTGTTAGTGATGTAGTTTGAGATATGGTTTGAAAGCTATTTTCTTTAATATGATGTAATCACATTCTTTAATACGTCTATGTACAGTAGGACATCTGTACACCGAGATTATTTTTAATTAGCTGTATGTGAATATTTTATGGAAACACGAATCTCCGTATTCCTGCGATCCGTCTCAACAAACGTCATTCGTGGCCGTCCACATCTTGGTTTCCGGTTGAAATTGTCATTTCTAGAGAGTACTTCATATAGATACATCGCTTTGAACAATTTAAAATTTTTGCAACTTGAGAAACAGTTTAATTTTGTGATTTCAATTAAAAAACTTTTAAAATCTCGCCTTTTTAAAATTCTTTACCCTTCGGCCTTTTAAAACGCGTGGAAATGATTTTTTCCCTTTTATATTTTTATGAAACTGGAAAACGACGTCATAAAACCTCATTAAACCCGTCCAATCCCGTGTTTCTAAAAAAATTGCGTAAAGTGCTTAAACTTTTAAGACAGGTTTTTTCAAGAAAAAAGTAAATTAAACAGAAATTAATGTAAATTTTATTTTAACCAACAAAAACTGCTTTTTTTATTTGATTTTGATTAAATGTCGAGTATTTATTGTAAATTGGTTTCATATATTTTCTTCTTCAATTATTTTTTATCAATATTTGAAAAGTGCATAAATTTTGAGACGGAGTATAGTACATAATACCGTAAACTTTCGATTATCCTTGACTTTATATACCAACCCTTTTTTTTATCAGAAAGGAACATTGACGTAATATTGCTTACAATTTGCTTATGCCCCTAGCAATGTCAAACGTACTATGTTTAAAAAAAAATTTCTGCGGTTGAAATCACAGACTGGCTTTATTTTGACAACAATGATCTTAGTTAACAATAAAATAAACTTTTAAAAAATATATATTAACCGACTTCAAAAAAAGCACCAAAAAGAATTAAATAATTTTTAGAATTCTATAATGACGAAACGTTATCCAATAACCACCCTTCGGATATCATGTATCGGCATAAAAACGTTAAATTTAATATGTAGAATTTAATATCCACCAAACATGGATTTTCATTAAAATATTTTTAACAAGAGATTAATTTACATATTTATGATTTAATTTACGAATATATACACATAAAAAGCAATCAATTACTTTTTGAAGTTGGTGCCAATCTATCTTAAGTATAGTGAAATAGTGAATATATTTTACCTATTACGATTAATAAAGTGATGATAGAAAATATCACAGAAAGTAAAAAAAAAAATGCTCTTTTTCTTCAGTAAATTATTTGTTTAATCATTATCGATTGTGAATGTTTGGCACCCACTTCAAAAAGTAATTAATTGCTTTTTAAATGTATATATTCGTAAATTAAATAATAAATATGTAAATTAATCTCTTGTAAAAAATATACCCTAGAAAACCCATGTTTGGTGGATATGAAATTCTACATATTAAATTTAACGTTTTTATGCCGATGCATGACATCCAATGTGTGGTTATTGGATAACGTTTCGTCATTAGAAAATTTTGAAGAATTATTTAATTCTTTTTAGTGCTTTTTTTTGAAGTCGGTTAATATTTTTTTGAAAAGTTTATTTTATTTCCTACTTTTTAGTTATTCATACCGTAATACATAATTATCCTTATTTCAATATCTGCTGAATAAATAATTAATTTGTCATAGAAATTATAATTTACAAAAATTATTTATTAAATAAATAGTTTTTAATGAATTCGTTGCAATTTCATTTGAAGTATTGATTTTACTAGCATGTAATTCTTATGATAGTTTTGTTTGTTTGTTTGTTTTATTGGACACATGCATCAGACTTGTATGCTTGACAACAAGGCCCAGTTATAAGTCATCGTTGATATACAGGGAAGAGATAGCACAATGAAATTTACAACACAGAGAATTTTTACATCCGGGAGCTCCACAAAGAGTGTGCAATGGAGCCAGCGGGAGTTGAAAACGACAAGCCTCCTATGCTCTAAAGCGATTAGCAGCATGGTGTCTTAATCACTCGGCCACGGAGGCCCCCTGATAGTTTTTTAAACAAGTACATTGTATTCAAAAACAGTCTACATTAAATAATCATTTTATGTAGGACCCAATTGTGAAGAAGCAAAATGCAGACTATGTATCAAAATTTGTATTGACTCTTCACGTACATTAGACAGAATCCAGATAGAATTTTTGCTGTTGGAGAAATGAGATCGACTAATCAGAATCCTGCATTTGTGCGAACTTTTCGCTGTTTACCAAATACCGGCCAAATGCAGGCAACTGATTGGTCAATATCGTCTCGCTAACAGCGAAAAATCTATCTGGATCCCGACCTAAATTGCTGATTCGCCAAGCCTCTGGCTTTTTGGATGCCTGTATTTTTTTTATAGAGTATGTCCTTTTAAATTGCAAGAATTCTTCTATCAAATATAACAAATTTTCTGTACTAAAATACTGGCATCCTACAGGCTGTAGACTTTTCAGATTTGAAAATGTGGTCCAGAATCCTACATCATTATTTTCTGATAATCTCCATCAATGGAGGATATTCCATCTACGTCACGATAACGTGGTCAAGGTAAAAACTTCTAGCGTAAAGAAGGGAGATCTCCGTAGGCGCAATGTAATGGTGTTATTACACGAGGACTCAAAGACGCTTGGATTCCCAGGCGTCTAGCGAGAACAGCCGCCTCACGGTCTGTCTTTTCCAAGCATTTCATTGGTTGTTCGGGAAAAGTCTTTTCTATTATCAGATTTCCAAGCATTTGATTGGCTGTTACTGGCGAGTCGCTTCGTTTCGGGCGTCAAAGATGCTCCGACAGAAAAAAGACGCTCGCTCTCCAAGCGACTCCCCTGGAGCTATATGAATACATGGAGACGCCTGGAATCTGAAGCGTCTTTGACCCCTCGTGTAATAACACCATTAATCTCAGATAGCTAGTGAAACAGATCATGGGGAAAGCAGTTGTAGCCGTATATTAATCTATGGTAGTAGCTTTCCTTCGTATCAGTTAGAAGTTCTTTGGATAAATTACCGGTATCACGTGACTTTTTTCAGCCTCGAACCCAGATATGGAATATAGTTCATTGTTTCCTTATGTAAGGTGCCTTTATATGAGAGTGGTGACATAAAATGCTCAGACTCTGTTTATACATACGTGTTTGTCTAGGGGCCTCCGTGGCCGAGTGGTTAAGACACCACGCTGCTAATCGCTTTAGAGCGTAGGAGGCTTGTCGGGTTCGACTCCCGCTGGCTCCATTGCACACTCTTTGTGGAGCTCACGGATGTAAAAATTCTCTGTGTTGTAAATTTCTTTGCGCTATCTCGTCCCTGTATATCGACGATGACTTATAAGCGGGCCTTGTTGTCAAGCACACAAGTCTGATGTATGTGTCAATAAAACAAACAAACAAACAAACGTGTTTGTCTAAACTATGGCAAAACTAGGCATTGTTTCTTCCAGAATTTGGCGATACACTCTTGGACAAATTTGATTATACGGATGGTGGACAATTTAACACTAGAATGACGGAAGGGGCCAATTTGGCCCCTATCGCTGTTTGCGACTTTGTATTTTCTATACTAATGAACTGTATATTTTGATATTTCACGACTTTTATTTATTTGGCTTACTGTTACTATATTTGAAATAAATTCACCCCAACTTCAATAGAATAACCAATTTCAAACAATATACCAAGATTGACGGGAAGGGCCAAATTCGCCCCTCTTAACATTCCCCTCTTCTAGCATTCGCATCTCACTGTTTCATTCTCGGAATGACCTTGTAAATAGCATTCCCTGTAGTTCAAGTTCATTTTCTCCCTTCACATCCTGTTTACATTCCCCCTTCCTTCATAAAAGGGGTTTAACAGGCAGATGGACTGGACTGAGTGTCGCACCTGAAGACCCACGTGACCAATAGAATGAGGACATATTGTCAGTCACTCAAGTACAGCGCCTAGAAGATACAGTGTGGAAAACGGCTACAAAATAGTGCTAAAAAATTGAGTCCCATAAATGTACAACGATGCTGAATAACAAGATGTCGATCGTAGCGCCATCGTAGTGATTTAAAAACGATAGTCATTCTAAAAGAGACTCTGTAACCTATTTCACGTCATTCCTTAACTGAATTAGCTTATAACAGACCAAAATAGCTTATATTTATTGTTTCAGATATTTAACATTCTATAATTTTTGAAAACACAGTGTTTATATTGAAAAGAGTTACCAGATAGCGCTCGTATCAGCATATTGCCGCTCAGCATTGTTGGAGATTTATGGGATATAAGCTTTTAGCGCTTTTTAAAGCATTATAGGGATAGCCGTTTTCCACACTGTATCTTCTAGGCGCTGTAACTGAAGTGACAAAGAATATGAAAGGTGTCTCGTAAACGTGGTCTCACTCACGAAGAGATTTTGAAGGAATTGAGAAGATTATATGGAATGGAGTCAGGTGACAGTGATGAGAGGAGTTTAGATGGAGATAAAGAGTATATTCCTCCAAAAAAAGACCCGGAAAGTAGTAGTTCCATTGATAATGAAATTAAAAAAATTTCTCAAAATACTGTTTCTGTGCAAAGTTCGCAAGACTGCAGAAATAAGATTACGATAGAAGAAACGAGTAAAAAATACAAAAGAAAAAAAATCCGCATGTCTGATAATTTTTAATCATCTAAATTACAGTCACCAGAAAGCAAAGTTATTTATGAAAGTGATTCTGATGGTGATTTTACTAAAAATACTTTGCAGCCAACTACATCTACGGCACGAGGACGATTTCAATCTCAAACGCGTGGTCAAAACCTTCCTCGGAAACATCTATTGGTCTTTCTGTCCAACCTTTAATTGAACACGACGAAACTGCCATCGACGCGACAATTTGGAAATTGAACTACTAAACCTTCTGCTACTAAAGCACGTCGCGCAACACAGAACGAATTGCGGGAATCTCGATGGCTGATCTTAGATGCAAAAAGGAATATAAATGAAGATAATGTAATTAGTGCGTGGCGTCTATTGTTCAGTCATAAATTGGTGAACCATATAAAGCAATGTACCGAATCAGAAGCTCGCCGTCAACTTGGAAATGACACGTGGACAGCGATATTGGACGCTGTTTTTTCCATCATGTATGCAAGAGGAGTATACGGAGCAAAGAACTTTCCAGAAAATACATTATAGTCATCAGTTTGGGTAACGCCATCACCCCCCCCCCCACAAAAAAAAAAAAAAAATGCCAAGAGATCGTTGCAAAGGTATCATTAGATTTTTTTCCGTTTCGATTTGAAAACAGAAAGATAGGAGAGATTGAAAACAGATAAGTTCGTATTGGCATCTACACTGTGGGATTCATTCATTGAAAACAGTTCAGCATGCTACAAACAAGGAGAAAATCTCACGGTTGATAAACAATTGCTGCCATCAAAAGCCAGGTGTCCTTTTACTCCGTATATATTCTAAATAAACTGGACAAGCCTGATGTAAAATTTTAGCTACTTCTCTGTGTAAATTCGAAATATATCCTCAACAGATTTCCGTATAAAGGCCAGAATATCAATAGGCCTACTGATCAAACTGTTCATGAACATGTAGTGATGGGGCTCACTCAAGGATATTTAGGGACAGGTAGAAATATAACTACTGAGAGAACTCAATAAGCTTAGTTGATATCGCGAAGGAGTGCCACCAATGGTCAAGATAGGGAAACAAGAATTGTACTCTACAACTTTATTTAAAAAGGACCATAATACTATCACGTCGTATCAGGAAAAGAAGAAGAAACATGTTATGTTACTAAGTTCCCTCCAACCCAATATTACCACTGACAATAATGAAAAAACGACATCCGAGACAGTCCAGGTTTATAACCAGACAAGTATGGAGTGGACGTGGCGAAAAAAATGTTACGCCTGTATACCACTAAATCTGGAACACGTCGTTGGCCTATACACATCTTTTATAATGTTTTAGATATGTAAGCACTAAATGCTTGGATTTTATATAAAAAGTGACCGAAAAGGAGAAACTCAGTCGGAGAAATTTTTTCTGCAATTGTGTGAAGAGCTGCGAGCTCCATATACAGCATCCCGATGCGGTACAATATCTAAAGTGACTCTAACAAATGACAAAAAAGACAGCAGAGGAATGAAAGATCCAAATGCAAAGTAAAAACAAGCTGCAAAGAAATTCGTACAAGAAACACTTGCCTCGAGTGAAAAGACCAGTTTGCGGCAAATGTGGATCTACAGAAGTTCGATGTACTGATTGCTTTAAGAATGTATAAAGTGTAAAGTTTTAAGAAATAAAGACCAGTATAAAGTTTATTTGCCTCTTTCTTTAATTTTACTCATTTTGTTCTTATTACTTAGCTTTTACCTACTCAAGAGATCAAGAAACATCGAGGGGCCAAATTGGCCTCTTCCGTCTTTCTAGGTATAAGGCAAGTTGCCGTCTTTCTAGTGTTAACAAGCATTAGTTTGGCAATAATCGAAGTTCGTCAAGATTCATGGCGATAGCTTTTGTCTAGAATCTATCAATCAATAATTTTTTTTTCGTATGTCGCCATTCTCATGCCAATACTCCCTATCCTTAGGCAGTAAAGACATCAGAAATGAGCGGCAGTGATTGGATGTTTAGTCCGAATCTGATAATCTAAGACAATGCTGCTACACATAAGAAGGCACTTTTCTGTGCACAGACATATAGATGCACTTTTATGTATACTTAGATATGGAGGCACTTTACAGTGCACCGACTAAGGAAGACACATTGCTGAACTCTAATGTATATGGTCATTGCGATTTGCTTTGTTCCAGAATCATCTCATCTAATCAAATACTATACTCCAAATGTCGTCACTTTCATATCGAGGAATCTTACCTGAAAAAAAATCTGAAGTCATTCTGACAACCGAATCTGGATCTAAAGACAGTGGCCGGGATCCAAATACATTTTTCGTTGTTAGCGAAACGAGATTGACTATTCAAAAGCCTGCATATTTGCAAACAGTGAAAAGTTCGCAAAAATGCAGGCTTCTGATTGGTCAATCTCGTCTCGCTAACAGCAAAAAATCCATCTCTATCTCGGCCACTGTCGCTACTCATGGTAATGCACTTCACTGTGCTCTGACATGTGGAGGCACCTTTTTGTCTCCGGCACAATAGGCACCTTCGTACACAGACACTAGTGCTCTGATATTTGAAGGTATTTTACTGATGCATTTTTAGCTTTTCGACATCTACTTGCGATGCCGGTGGTATCGATGTGGGGCTTCCAGTTTGGTTGATGCGAGAACTTGTCCAGTTAAGATTTCGCACTTTGGAAAGATCAAGCAAATCGGAAAGTTACCACTCCCAGCAAAACTTAAAGTCCACGTCGATACACTGTTAAAAATCTCTAGCTTTTGGTGTATAGCCACTGCGACGCTTTTATAGAAAACGATTACTTAACGATATTATGGAGCATTCTCGTTGGTCAGAGTAGAGATATTCTATAAAAGCGGTGGAGTGACTATGTAGCAAAAGTTGCAGATTTTTTAACAATTTAGGTACCTTACGGACATCGGAATTGTTTGTTGAAATGCTGACAATCCATCACTAAAATGCCCTTACACATCAGAGCGATGCTACGTTCTTGCATGAGTCAGAGCACAGCAAAGTGACTAGATATGCCACACTGTTAAAAATATCGTGAAAAATTACCTCTGTTTTTAAAGGCTATCTATTTTCTGACCAATGAGAGCACTACATAAATACCTATGGAGCATTCTCATTGGTCAGAAAATAGATAGCCTTTAAAAACAGAGGTAATTTTTCATGATATTTTTAACAGTGCAGTGGACGTTACTTTCTTATGTGTAGTCAAAAGTACTCCCCTTCAGTCAAAAAACTAAAAAGAAAAATGCTAGCAAAAACCGCACCATGCTTCAGTAAATAAACTGCAGCTATCTAATAACTATAAAAGAAGTAATGGCATCGGAAATGAGTGGTGATTTATGGATGTTGAGACCGAATCTAGAAACCTGAACCTGACTGCCTCTATGTGAGAGTGGCATAATATTCGATGCTCAGATTGTGCTTTAACAGATGCTTTTGTCCAAACTATAGCAATACTGGGCATTTTCTATTCCAGAACATGATTGCCTGAATGAGTTTGGTCATACGAATGGGGAAATTTAACAAGCTTGACGGCAATGGCAGGCTCACTAATATGCTTCGTGGTGACAAAAAAACTGATTTTGATGACGAAAAAATAAAATGAAAAATGCTTCATGATGCGAAAAAAAAACAAAAATTAAAAATCGCATTTGTCTAGATTCGTCTCAACCAATCAAATATCTCCGTATGACGCCACTTTCCCATAGAGGAATCCTACCTGAAGAAAATCTGAAATCATTCTGATATCTAATTCGATAACCGAATCTGAATCTAAAAACAGTGTTGCTACACATAGCAATACACTCTACAGCGTATTGACACACGAAGGCACTTTGTGACTTCAACACAACAGGCACACTCATACTCAGGCACTTTTGCTCTGATACATGAGGAAACTTGTTGATTTTAAACTTTTCGACACCTACTTCCGATATCGGTTAGTATCTATGTGGGTCTTCCGGTTTGGTGGATGACAGAAATCCAGATAGATTTTCCGCTCTTAACGAAACGAGATCGACCAATCAGAAGCCTGCATTTTTGCAAACAGCGAAAAGTTCGCAAAAATACAGGTTTCAGATTGGCCAATCTCGTTTCGCTCACAGCCCAAAATCTATCTGTATCTCGGCCCTTGTTCAACTAAGTTTTCGCACTTTGAAAAGAACTCGTATTTCTGTAAATGTAACAGCATGAAAGATGAACGCTTAGAATTAGGCGACTGCTTCAAAAAGGATTTCAATTTTAAAGTTTTTATTAAAAAATTGTCATAATCATCAGATTTTGATAAAATTGGAATGGTACCACATGGGTGACTTAGACTTTCAAACAAAAAAAGAATTATCAAAATCGGTTCATATTTGCGGAAGTTATGCGTGAACAGGATCAAAACATACATACAGGTCGAATTGATAACTCCTTCTTTTTGAAGTCGGTTAAAAATTAACGGATGGCGAAATTATTCAAAATGTTTTGAATCTCGAGAAACTTGAAGCTGATGAATATGATGAATCAGGGAATGATGATCCTGGAGTCAGTCATGTAGAATTGGAGACTATGATCTCTAAGTGCATTATTTTGTTTGAGATGCAAAAGGCAGCCTATGAAACCCAGGTTTTTATTACGTAAAATTTTAAATCTTGTTGTAGTTATAGAACAATCGAAACGCAAACAAAAATGTATAATGAAGTGCTTTGGATGAAACGAGATTACTGTATGTTTATTCTATAAAATTCTAAATTTGTATCCTTAATTCTTTTTATCAATTATGCTTTTTATTAAAGAAAGTACACAACAGGTATCAAAAATACGTTTAAAAGTCTTTCTTATAATTTGTATATATATGTAATTTTTGGTTTTGCACTGTCTTTCGATTATTCTTCTATTTCGATTATTCGCCATGACGTCGGCCCAGTGAGTGACTGGTAATCGGAAGTTTACTGTATGCAGTTTATACCTCATTCATTTATAAATTCGAATGACGGTAATTGTACATTTTTAATTTAAATACAATTTCAGGTACACTCTGATTCAACTATACTTTAACGAATTGAACTTAACCTAATATAAATTTGGTTTTCAGCATAAAAGAAAAATCTGCCTTTTCCACTGACAGATTTTAGTTCAGTGCCAAAAGGCTACATCTTATGATAATCTTTTTTTAGACCCCGATATTCTATTTCTTTCTGGCAACAATTAAAATGCCGTCACTAAAAAAGTACGTTACTCACCTAACCATAAGTCTGCTGTGAAGCAAATCAAGAGTATCTTTGCACAGTTAAATATTGATAATCTACTGCAATTTTTTTTAATTCTAAACATCGCACATTATCTATTTTAACACCGTCGAATAGGGAAAAAAGAACTTTTAAATGCATTTTGTTTGAAAACTGCATCTCAAATAATTTTTGAAATATTAATTTTTTGATAGTTTTAAATGTCATTTCTATAATTGTGGCAAATGAAGCACTTCATTTCTGAAAAAAGTAAAGGGAAATATTACTATATCCTTTTCTTGCCATTATCTCATAACAACTAAAAAAAATTAAATTAAAATATGTGCTATTTTCGGAATTTTGGAAAAATATAAATGAATGGATTCAGATAAAATATGGAGCTATATTTCATTTTCAGTATCCATATTAATGCTGCAAACAAATTTAGGCATATGAATCATTAGATAGCCGTTGTATTTTCTATCGAGTTTCTTTAATCTATATAGATTTTTGCTGAGTTTGTGCAATATTCCGCGATATTGACGTCATATACATACTTTTCTATAGATGTTGTTTAAAAATGGATCGTAAATCTGGAATTCTTCAGCGTATGCAAATTACACCATTTTATATCAAATAACAGCGTCTATTCTAAGTCTTAAAACTGAAATATGTTTTGTATTATCTAAATTTACAATTTTTTTTTCATCTGGGGCGGCACTAAGTTATGAAAAAGCAGAAGTCATACTTCCTGTTGGTTGTTTTCATTTTCGTGTACTCTGTGCAGTCAATTTCTCATTATGTTCATAGATATTCTACGCTACGCAAAAGTAGCAAACAAATGTTCCTCATGCCAACAGAATAAAAAAAAAATCATTTTCAAAATTATTTAAAAAGTCTAAATTGAGATAGTTTTCAAACATATTACATTCGGAAATATACCATTTTCCCTCTTCTATGATATCAACATTGGAATTATGCAATATTTAGAAATGGTGTATTAATGAAAAATAAAGAGCTACATGTTTTTTGCCGGCATCAAAAAATTGGCCTATACGTTTCTGACGACGTTAAAATTTCGCATAATGAAAGAAAGAGGACTTTGTCGCTAAAAAATGTTGTACTCAAATTAAAAATTTTTATAACTTTAAGTATAAAATTTCGTGACATTAAATATACAACGAACGCAGGGTAGAAAGCTTTTTGGCTTTCCCCTCTCATCAGTTGAATAAAAAGGACGAAAATCATGAACTGCCTGTGAATTGTTTCGGCTTTTTTAAGCCCCGTTGATGAAATCACACATATATGTCTGTAAAATAAATGAAATGCATGTAACACACACGTAGAGGCAGGCACACACGCACACATAGATACGAATATTATATATATAATACTGCTAAATGTAGAACAGTTCCGGAGTAAATTCATCCGGACTCCGATAATTGCGCTCATCGTCGGAAACAAATATCGCCGTCCTGTTAAGCTTAAGCATTCCGATCCCGTGAATAAGGTAATTGTTCGACTTATAATAATCCACGTTGTATCACATCTATTCTTCTTCATTTTCTCTAAAATCTTCAAAAAGTATTCAATTATAATTATTTAAGTTCCAATTTAAAAATACCCAGCTACCAACAATAGATTACCGAATAAACAAACGAATACCGTTGAAATTCATAAACACAAATTCCAAATCTAAAATAAATGAATGTTTGATCGTTTCATTAAAAAAAAATACCGTTTAACATCCGATTCTGCTCTTAAAATATTTGTAAAAGCATATTGAAGCCTATAAATATTTTGAAATGCGTTTTCCACTTTTACATACCGACTTATGTTTTGTGAAAAAACGGAGTTCATTATTTTATAGAAACAAGACAGCAGCCATGTATGAGCTACGCTTTACTTCAATGTTGTTTTGGCGCCATTTCTCGGCAATCAATATAAATGATGGAACGTTTGACTGAAATCATATTGTTATGTTGTAAAAGCTTTACATAACATTCCCCCTTCTTAAATTTACGTAAATTTAATTTTGTATATTTTGTTAATTTTAATAATCTACTTCCATTTACAATCTTTCAACTTTGACAGCAAATTTTACTAAGTTTTAAATATTAAATCCTAAATCTTTATTCTTAATTATTTCATTTAAAATTACATTTATTATATTCTATTATCTTTTTCCATTTCTCTGATAGACTTTCATAACAATTGCTGAAATCGTTTGCCAGAGAAACGAAATTATAACTCCTACACTTTCCCTTATTTTTATTGCCTTGTATTTACTTGGTACCCCAAAAAGAAGCAACTTTTAAGAAAGATTTCTCTCTTATCTCAAAACAGACAGGAAATTCCTTTTGACGTCACTGGAACTCTCACTTAGCGAACATTCCTTCTTTTCCCGCTCGTTAAGAGTGTTGCAATTCCACGGTGATTATTCCGCCGCTAAAACATTTTCCCCCTGTTCACGTTCGATAGATCGTCCTCTTCGATTCGATGGATCGTCTTTTGGAGCATTCTTATTGGCTGTTTTCTCTGAAAGCATACTCCAATTTTCCGCAGGCTTTTCAAAAAATGATTGAGTTCGTTATTTTCGTCCGAAGAGAAAACACGGATTTGGTTTTTTGGCTTTTTTTTTTAGCCGTTGCCGTTGGGCCTTGGGCCCAACGGCCGTTTACTTTTCCATGGATGATGACTCTTCCATTCATTATTTAAGTCAGCATTAATTGCCTGTTATACTTCATCAACCTCAACCAAGATATATCTGATATGATAGCATCCTGCTCATGCCTTCTCGTCAATTTCCGCTAAGTTACTTTATCCCATTTTGCTCAGTTTGAAAAAGATGTTTTCCGTTCTGCTTGAATCCGAAGATGTGATGGAGGCCTTTCAGATTTTGTCCTTTGGCTAGCACATTTTAATTCATTTCAAATGTCACTTCCATTCCTCCAGTCGAATTTGAGCTATGCCTCCTACAGTGTCCGTGTTCCAAGGGAAGATGTTAGATTTCGTGTTCTCCTCGATGCTTCCTCAACTATATTATCTTATCAGTTGGCGTAATCAATGTTGAAATAATACAACTGTTCATCAATTTAAAACTCGTAAGAAACTGGTTGCCTATTCTCACTCTACTATCGTAAAATCCTGAATTTATATATTCTCGAAAAGTGTATTAATGGATTAAAACATAATTAGAACTATTCTTATATATCCCAACTTTCCAACATAGTGGTATGATATGAAGACTGTGCATCCATATAAGTAAGTATTGGAATTAACACCTGTTACAATAAGATAATATTTATTTAAGTAATTTGAAATAATATTCTCTAATCCATAGTACCCGTATCTAATGTACCCGGATCCGGTTTATCAATATCTGTTATCATATAATAAATGATTTTTGTGCAATATCTGTCAGAATCATTTCAAGGGTGATTTTATTATTTATATGAGTTTCTACCAAAGAGGGGTGAGTAATTATTTTGTTTCTCCTTTCAGATTTATTTTAATTAATTACGATGCGTACTACTTAACCACTATACGTACGGCAATAGTGTGATTTCGGGGAATGTGAATTGAATTTGTTTCGATCAAATTTTCTTTTCGAATTTTTGTTTCAATTTACATATCCCGGAATCTCACTTAACACATATTTTTTTTTATTTAAGAAAAAATACAGGTCGTTATGATGAAATTCGAGGTCATTTTTTAAATGTTTTAGTTATGTAATTTTAAAATTTCGTTCAATATAAATAATTTTTTTTTTGTTATAATACCTTTTGATATAATTTAAATTTTGTTTTATTAAGTCTTTAAGAAGTTAAGATTTATCCGCTTTTTTAAGAATTTTGTTTACATTCTAAATAAAATGAGTAGTTTTTTCCCCACAGGTGTTATGAAATATAAGATGTTATAATGATTGCATTAGTACGATGAAATTATTTTTCCACATTCTCTTATTAAATTACAATTTTGTTTTCACTCCCAGGTTATGTTCAAATTTTACAATGTTAAAAATCAAAATTTTATCTGCATTGATGCATTTAATATATGTAGTACATGGCATTGTATATTCCTTACATATTAATTACATTTCATAAGAAATATAAATTTTATTTTCAATGCAAGCAAATTTCAAATGGACATAAGACACTCTTAAACACTAGCCGCCCTTGGCGACCAGTTTGGTCTCCCTTAAACATATGCTAAGCATTGTATCACGTTACTTTTATACATAATTTAATTTACTTGTTCAATCCTCATCCAAATCCGAAGATTCTGATACAAAAATCCTGAACTCGGCATTTTTATGTTATCCGGGCGCAGGTGATAAATCGCCAAACATTGTTCCCGTCGTATTTTTTCGTATTTCATTAATTTCGTTTAAAATATAGTACTTTCACTCATTTTATTTAAAATGCATAACTTTAAAACTGAAATATTTAAAGTTTATGACTCTCAATTATTGCGTTAAAAAAAGTAATAAATAATACCATAAACCATGGCATTTAATTTGAACATCAAAGCTTTGTTTTAATTTTTCAAGCAAAAAATTGTTTATGACAGTCGCATGAAATGGACTATTATATTACTGATGACATGATATTTACAATATTTGGCGATTTATCACGTGCTCCCGGCTAATATTAAATTACCAAATTGTCCGCTTTGCATACAAAAAGTGAAGCGGTCAACTCGGAACTATTGATGACAGTCACATGACTTAGGCTTTTATTATATAGATTGATAAAATTAAATTAAAATTTTACGAAAGAAATAATAATAATAATTTTGATTTTGTCATTTTCTACAATACAAACCCTTTACTAATAAAATCTTCATACTGTTTGTTTGTTTAAATCTTATGAAAAAGAAACGCAGATCAACATCCCGTCATTTTTGACGGGTGTTACATACTAGTATAAGTAAGGGAAATAAAATTGTATGTGTATAATAAAAAATGAGGCGTAAAAAAATAAAAACAGAAAAGTAAAAACTCAAAAGTAAGAAACTAAGAATGTGGCAATGTAAATGAATGTGAAAAAGAAAATATATGCTTCGTGTAATCCTTGGAATAAATCACTCATTTTTTGTTCATATCGTTTTTTATTGTCGGCCAAAGTGGACTTTTTGTCAGGCATCTAAAAAAGTTAAATTAGTTGAATTTTGAAATTTAAAAATTAATCGTACTTTTGGAAAAATAACTCAGTGCTGAACAGTGGAGCAGCATAGAGGGGTTTCCTAGTTCTAGCTAACGTCACGCCTTGTTATTATGTGAGCCATTGGGCAAAATTATAAATGTATTTTAAAATACTGCTTAAACTTTTAATTTTGTTTAATAGTTTTCAGCCCCCGGTATTTCTTTCTCCATATTTTTCTGCTATTTTTTTTTTCTTCATAAAAATTATGGCTATTTTTCTCCCCATTCTGACCAGAAAACCAGAGTTCTAAATTTTTACGACTGCTCGTTCATCTTCACCTAACATTTAATTTATAATGGCTGTTTCATAATAATAGAAGTTATTAGTCCATCAGAAGAAATGATCCATTCCAAAGGTATAAGTTCAATTAACTCGGATAATCGGGACTCTACTGTATTTATTTTTATATACATATTTTTTTTTCATCGGGGCGACACTCAATTCTGAAAAAGCAGAATTCCTGATCTCTAGTTTTTATGTATTGCAGTTTATAATAGTTTTTTTTTAACTTTCAGTCTTAGATTAATCTCTGAAAAGCCTATAAAATAGAAAATAAGTTATCTGAATTTAATCGAATAGCTTAATACAAATGCAATGGATGGGCATACTGTTCATTCTTTAAAGCTATTACTGCATGCAGTTATTATAAATTTAAAGTCGTTATTAAATATATATATTGAATATACAAGACATTGTATTTAAATATTCACGAAAAATTAAAATTTATAAAAAAAACGTTCAGTCTTAAATTAATCTCTGTAAACTTTTAAAATAAAAAATAATTTATCTGAATTTAATAGAATAACTTATAAATGCAATGGATGGACATACAGTTCATTCTTTAAAGCTATTACCGCAGGCAATTATTAAAAATTTAAAGCCGTTAATAAATATATATTTTGAATATACAAGACATTGCACTTAAATATTCACGAAAATGTTCTACTGCGATTTTCAATAACATAAAAATTGTCGAAAGATATAAGATATTTATATTCGAACCATTTCATATGTTTCATTTCCGTTACATCAAATATTTCTTTCTGCCTTGCATTTTTTTCTAATATTTTGAATAATTTATTGTGAAGCAGTTTTGATTTTCTATAAGTACTTCTAAAACTAAGCCTCTATAAAAATTTATTTCCGTGCTGTAGAATGGTTTAAATTGAAATCGCGATATTGCGTGATGCGGCTTTTAGAGATTTAAAAGACTATTAAATTCCACATTAAAATTTTCAAAAAAAAAGTTATAAATGAATAGTTTGGGAATGAAATTGTTTTATCCATTTCGAAATGAAATTACAGATTATAAATTTGTTTTGATTCCGAGTAAAATGTTTTGGAGAAATTAGAAAAAAAAAAACATTGAAATAGGAAGTAAAGTTTAACTTTTGTTATTTATTTTGCTCAAGTAATAATAATGGAACAGCGAATACGTAATGTGTATTTAAAATGCAACCTTCTGAACATAAACGTATTTATAAAATATTTCTATAATTATTTATGGATTTCCATATTTTTTTGCAGCAGAATGATTCATTTTTAGTGAGTAAAAAATTGTTGAGACACAATATTATTTATATCGATATAGCTTAATATTTTTCTTCTTTATAATCATAGTTAAAGGTTCTTTTTTACTTAATTAAAAATGTAAGAGAATAAAGAAATTAAAAAAAATGTGATGGTACATATACACTGCTCAAAACAATTAAAGGATATTGCAGTTTTAGGTGGATTTTGTATCTGGTAAACTGTTTAGCTGATTAATACATGGTCGACAGACATAGTAGGTTATATGAGAATAAATTACACATGTCTGGCAGAAAAAAATGCATTTTATTGCGCATTTGTGTACTAAAGGAAAAAAACACAATTTGTGCATATGAGAAAAAAAGAATAAGAAAAGGTGTTTTCTTCAAAAAAAATCATTTTCAGTAGGGGTTATAGTTTCCAAGGGCGGCCAGCAACGTTGAACACCTTTGAGGCATGGACTCAATGAGGCTATTAATGACGAGTTGGGGTATTCTGCCCCACTCTTCCAGAAGAGCTCTTTCCAGTTCTTGGAGAGATTGTGGGGGTTGTTGGCGGCCAGAAACTCGTCTTCCTAGAGCGTCCCAAACGTGCTCGATTGGATTCATGTCTGGAGAACACGCTGGCCATTCCATTCGAACGATTCCTTCCTCGAAAAGGAAATCCTCCACCAGGTTTGCACGATGTGGCCTGCAGTTATCGTCCATTAAAATGAAGTTATCTCCGATTGCTGCAGCGTAAGGGACTACAATAGGTCTGAGGATCTCATCCCTATATCGGCGACCAGTCAGAGCTCCATCTCGAATGATGTAGAGGTCAGTGCGCCCGTCAATGGAGATGCCACCATACACCAACACTCCTCCACCTCCAAATCTGACACTTTCGTGCACGAACGCAGGATTATTCCTACTGCCACGGTCCCTCCAGATGAAAATACGCCTATTATCCGGATGCACAGAAAAACGGGACTCGCCAGAAAACAGAATATTGCTCCATTCATTTCTCCTCCAGTTGACATGCTCGGTTGCCCACTCCCTGCGGTCGCGACGATGCCTTGATGTTAATCTAACACATACCATCGGTCGGCGAGCATACAGACCTACAGCATGGAGCCGGTTTCGGACAGTCTGAGTTGAAATCGTGGTGCCTGTAGCCGAGCGAAGGTGTTGATGGAGAAGAGTAGCGTTCATGGTTCGGTGTCTCCGAGCTGTTAACGCTAAATACCGATCTTCATTGGGCGTTGTTGCCCGTCTACGACCTTGCCCTGGTCTTCGGCCTGCAGATCCACTCTCCAAAAAACGGTTCCAGATCCTGGAAATGACACTTTATGACACTCCAATGGCTTGCGCTACTTCGGCTTGAGTTTGGCCCCCTTTTAACCTACCAACAATTCTCAAAGCTTCTGAATCTGTCAAATGACTTCGCTGAGACATCGTACTCATCGAAACAAAGCAATCACTGAATGCCGATCATCCTTGTCTTCATTCTCTTTTATCCAGTTGAAAGTCAAATTTCATTCGCTGCCGCTGAAGCGACGTTTTTGACGTCGAACTCAAAATTTGCATACTCCACAGTTTGAAAACCAGAAAAATTTGCATTTGTGATTCTCTTCTTCTATTTTCGGCAAAAAAAATTCGTTTATATCTTTATTTTATATAAAACTTCAAATATCCTTTAATTGTTTTCAGCAGTGTACAATATACACGCTCAAAAAGATACATGAAATGAACAATTTTTTCTGTCGATTGTATACTGTGAAAACACAAGAATATCCACTTTGATTTGCCTGTTTCACACAAAATAGAGAAAATTATTCAATATAACATCAAAATTACATGAATGCTTCACATCCAGGGCTGCATTTTCATCCAATCACAGGGGTGTTCCGACAACTGTGCTGTGTAGGGAAAGTAGCCGAATTTGGACCACTTCATATATTTTCAGGTGTAGCTCACTTAATTTTTGGAATATCTGCAAAACATCAGTACAGGGGGTCAATCTATTCATCTAATAACTAAATAAATCTTTAGAGCAATTTCTTTTTGAAAATCTTAAATTTTATTTTAATTTGAAAAAATTGTCAAAAGAGGTCAAAATTCAGCAACTTGTCGCCAAAGTTGGACTCCTATTCTCCTAAATCGGACCAAATAATATCAGGTTGTTTTAATGACAAGGGAATATAACTAATTTTATTAACAGCAAAGTTGGCGATTAATGAAACAATCAAACAAAATAACAGCGATGAAATATAATGAAATCGAATATCTGATAATTAGAATATAAATCACAATTTTCAGTAATTAATACTAGAAATTATGGAACTAATTGTCAGTTACTTGAATATCATGTAAGAAGTGATGCAAAGCTTACACATGAATTTCATTTACTGATTTTTTTCCCAGCGCACAGAATATGGAACCGTATTTAGCAATCTGAACACTGAATCATTTATGTTGTTATATTTTTCTTACAAATTAGGCAAAACCACTCATCACTGTCCACATTTTTCTTTTTATATTCTGAATAATTGGGCACTTTTTTGCAACAGAAGTTTTCTTTACATTATGTTTATAGTTCTTCCCTTCCATCATTTTCTTGCTAGTTGCATTACGCTTATTTTTTAAAACTTGATGTTCCAATTGTTTTTGTGCTGTGAGAGCTTCCTTTTTATCGTTTTTTTTTTTCATTTCAAAGCTAATTTATATGGCGAAGATGTTAACACAGCTGTTTTTTGGCTCCCTCTGTACGTTGATTTAACTGAATTTAGCAAGGGAGATAACATTTCTAATGGTTTTTTGGCTTTTCTGGAAGATTTGTTGAAGCAGCCTTCCTGCAGGTCAATTTCTTCACAACTTACTCTCTCTTTTTTGTTTTTTCTATCTTTAACAGTTTTTGCTGTCATGGGTGTTTTTCTTCCAGGCAGTTTGTCTGTGTCTTTTTAAACATTTTCAACATTATATTAAAAAAAAGTACTTTAAAAATATCCTCTATTGAAAAATACGCTACGATTAATCAAACGCAAACATTATATATTCAAACAGTGTTCAATTCACCCCCCACACACACACACACACCCGGAAAGTATGAGATTTTATGCGTTTTAATGACAAAAAAGTGTAATTCCACCCTCCAGAACAGTAAAAAGTCTGCCATCGCAAATATCCCCCAGGAGGAAAATGTTTGAATTCAACTCTGTAAACCAAATACGCCGTAGGAATAAGGAATTCAAAGAAAATAAATACAAATACATACAAGATAAAAGAAACTGAAAACAAAATTTATTGCATAAATATGTAAAAATATGTTTAGGTTTATGTAAGACTAAACTGTATAAAAAAAGTAATCCAGATATACAAAAGAAAAAAAAACTTGCATGGAGATAGTAATCCATTATAAATTATTAAAAAATTAAAAAAAAAATACTGTACAAAGCGTACCGTCTTCGAAATTCATTACTTACTTTTCAAAGTTATGATCGCATATCTGGTCCAATTTAAGCAACACACATACATTTAAGCAACACAGCCACATAATGTTAAGACTGTTAGACAAAATGTTAGACAAAAACGAAATCAAACAAATCCGGGTGAAAAATACATGCAATAAACAGATGAATTCCTGTATATATATATGAAAACATAACAACTTACCTCAGTCTCAAAGTATTCACTTACTCTTAGTAGGAAAAAATTAGATCAAAACAGCAAACTTTACGTTTTTAAAATTGTCTGAAAAAAGCACGTGGTAGGCGGTTGCTTCTTCTAATCATGGGTGACGTCATTCTAATGAATATGACTTCAGCGGTAGATGGCGTCTCTTCCTGTAAGTAACATCAGAATGGTAACGGTCCAATTAAAGCGGCGGTCAAAATATGGCTAATCTTCCCTATTACGTTTTTGTAACGGAAATAAAATTTCTACGTATGTCCTTTCCCGTCAAAACAAAACAAAAAGATATTGCAAACCTGATATCAAAATGTCCTAAAATTCTCCAGTCGAAAGACGGAACATTCGTCAAATAGCAGAAAAATCCCTTCCAGTCAAATGTGTTCCGATAACTTGTAGCCTACGTAATTTTTTCGTTTTTTTGGCGAAATTAGTTTTGAGAATGTATATTTATGTTCATTCTCAAAAAAATATTTTTCCCCGCTTCTTAACGTGAAACTTTCTAACAGATTTTCTTCTTAATTTGTAATCGTTAAAAGCAGGATACTTGGAGACATGATTATTGAAGGGATTTTTAATTGAATAGTTTTTGTTTCATTTTCCAATAAATGAATTACATACTGAGTTATAAGCGATTATTGTCTCAGGAAGGTAGTTTTTTACCCTGCATTGTAGCGCGCAGAAATTTGGTGCTAAACGCCAACGTTGACATCATTTTCTGAAAAAACTTCTAATTGTAGTAAAAAAAAAAAGAAACAGTTTAATTACATAGCATCTGAATACATTCTGGCACCTGCCGATTTGAGATGTTTGCGAACAAAAGTGAATTAAAAAAATGTGTCAGAAAAGAGCCAGTTTGAATTTGATCTGATTGACCTTACAGAAAAAGGTCAAAGTAATAAAATAAAGACAATAGAAAGTAATTATTAAAATATACAACTTTTAAAATTTCATCACACTTTTCGCGAAATTTGTTATTGTAACTGAAAAACTACAAAACCAGGGAAAAAAAATATTTGTTAAAATAGGGTTTAAAAAAATTTATGCTTGGAAATAAAAAAAAAAATCACTAAATAGAGGTACAGTTTTCAAAATAATTTCATTCGAAAATACTTATTTTTACCTGCTCGATGATGGAAAAATCGAAATTATGTTACATTTAGAAATGATGTAAAAGCGATAGCAATCATTTTTTTTATATTTGTCCAAAAGTAGCCTACATATTTCTAATGGCGGCAACGAGTTCGCATTGAAAGAAAGAAGACTGATCGCTAACAGTTTAACCAAATATTCGATTTTCAAAGTAAACTCTTTAGCTTAATATTTACCAAAAACGTTTAATTTATTGCTTCACATTTATCCCAATGTTTCTAAAAAAATGTATACCTTAATCTTAAATAGTACATATGTTCAATCCTGCTTATTTTACACACATTTGAAGCCGCCGAAACAAATTAATTGAAAGTTTAACCTCACCGTTACAAATTTTTACAGTAAATGTTCGACACATACATAAAATATAATTTAATCTAATGGAGAAACTGAAGGGAAATTTAATAATATTCACATCTGGCTACGAGATTAGTTACAATCTGAAACAGCTTGAGAACCATGCTGTGAAAAAAGTGAAAATTTACGTCATACTCCAAAAAAAATGAGAACCTGATTAAGATTCTATGCTCGGTATTTGATTGTTTCAAAATTTACCAAAACATTTATCTGAAATAACAAAAAATAAAAAAGTATTACACTAATAAAAAAAAGTTTTTTTTCATAATAAATATAATTCCTATTTACAAAATTATTCGAACTTTTTTTAATTAAATTCTTTTTTGAAGTCGTCAAAACAAATTATTTCAAAGCAATTTCATTTAATTCAGAAAATTTGGCTCATATAAAAAACGTAATTTAATTTGTATAATATAGAATAAATTTTAGGAAAATAAAATATAGTCTCATAGTTTTTTTTATTAACAACTCTGTAAAAATTATATAAAAAGATTAATACTGAATCCCCTGAATACGAAATTTCCTGAATACTGTAAAAATAATAAAAATAATAGTAATCAAATAATAACTTCTATGCTCTGAAAATAATCTTCTATAATGTTGCCAAACCACTCGTTTAAATTCACAATACAAAATTAGATATAGAATAATTTAGACAAAAGTTAAGTTTTTGACTTAAAAGGATGTTGCTGCTACAGTGCCTCAAAAAACTTTAAGGACAGCAAAAAATTGTAACAATTTTGATAAATTGAAAATGCGACAAGTGAAATGGTAATTTAATGTTGATCATAGAGTGGAAATACTAATATAAAAGTCAGCAGAATGTATCGGTGTCCTTTTTATTGCAAAATATCATAATTATGCAAAAAATGCTATTTTTGACTGTGTAAAAACTTTACGGACACCAGTATTTTTTTATAGAAATGTTATATATAATTATTATTAAGGATAGACCGAAACAGGTTTTTTAAGGCCGAAAACGAAAATAAGAATGTCCAAAAAACTTCTCTAAAGTAAATAAATTGTATGTATTAAAGTAATTAAACAAAAACATAATTTGAAGAACAAATTAAAAAAACTAAATATATTTCCTACATTGTTTAAGCCCGAGAAGGGACAGACATTAAGATATTTCATTCAATTAGTTTTACATTTAATGTTAAATTTTTGTAACAAATTAGTTAAACTAATTGAAGATTAAAAAATAAAAATAAAAATCATACGATATGATACTTAAAACACCCTAAAAAATTAGATTCCGTTCAAATGAAATCGAAATAAATCTTAGACTTCTTCCATTTTTAATTGAAAATATTTGTATTGCAGATTTTGCATTATGTTTATGACAATTGTGCATAAAATGATAAGATGCATGCAAAATACAAAACTTTAAAAAAGTCTAAGATTTATTTCGATTTCATTTGAACGGAATCTAATTTTTTAGGGTGTTTTTAGTATCATATTGTATGAATTTTATTTTTATTTTTTAATCTTCAATTGGCTTAACTAATTTGTTACAAAAATTTAACATTAAATGTAAAACTAATTGAATGAAATATCTTAATATCTGTCCCTTCTCGGGCTTAAACAATGTAGGAAATAAATTTAGTTTTTTTAATTTGTTCTTCAAATTGTGTTTTTGTTTAATATGTTAAGTTTTTAATAACTACTGCACTTAGACAAACGCATTTCAAAATTAATGGAGAGTATCATCATCAGGCGTTGATGTATGCGGTATTGCATCACGATGTGGGATGCACTTTACCAATGTGTAATTCAAAATGTTTCACTATTATAGTAATGCAGGTTGCGGTAGTTTGGACAAAAACTTTCAATCTGAACATAAAAAATCTATAATCAAAACGTAAAAAATTAACTTAATTTAAATTTAGATACCCTATTTCCCACTCAGGAACGCTATGAATGTAAAAGTAAATTGTGATGAATCCTTACTGCTAATATTTAACAATATTATAGCTGTGATATAGTAAAAAATAAAAAATAAAAGTTTTACTTAAATTTTTAAACCCTATTCTCTCCCAAGGGGTGATGTAAACACATCAGAAAATTATTACCTAAGTTTAACTTGGGGTAAAATTGTTCTCATCTCGGAAAAAAAATACATTTTAAAATTTAAGTTATGTAATTCCCCACTAAATTCGCTACCTTGCGCAAAAATAGCTATTCATTAGAAACTTTTTACTGAAATATAAACTTGACTAAAGCAAAAACTTATTCTGAAAACATCCTTTTTATTTCCACTATGACGCCATATTCACCTTTTTAATTTTTGAAAAAAAAAAAAAACAACTAGCTCAATTTAATATTTCACGTGAAAATTTTTCAACTAAAAAGAAATAAATAATTATTACGGCTTTTGAAATTTTTGCAACAATGAAGTAAAAATGTTGCATTATGAAAAATGTCCGTTGATTTTCAATGAAAAAAGCGAAAATTGGAATTATTAAGAAAAAAATTTGAATAATGTAAAAATAAATTGGCCCATGTTTCTCTCTGGGTTATGATTCACCCATATGCAAAGGCATTTTACCATTCGTTTTGACACTGACGTCAGGCAATCGTTTTTTACACTTTAAATTTATAATATCATTAAAATTAGTAAAGAATAAAAAATGAGTGGCATCAGGGACAAAAAGTTGGGAAGAAAAAATGAAAAAGTTATGATCTCCATAGGCTTTTCCATGTTAAATTAACATTGAGAAGTGACACTGGAAATAAATAAGTATTGCGCTGAAGCGCAATACTTAAATTAATGCGTACATAAATATATTATTAATTTACGTACTTATTAAATACGCATAATAGTTCATTAATTATGCGAATTTATTAAATATACATAATTATTAATTAATTATACGTGTGGCCCAAATTGTCTCTCTGTGCCTTAGATCCAAAACCTTTTTTTTCTTATAAAATAAAACGTAATTAATTCATCAACGACACAGAAAGATTTTCTAATTATACGAATTTCATTTAATTAAAAAACATTTTAGTTTTATATCTAGACACCTCGATTTATCTTTTATAATGATTTCTGTAAAAGATCACCTGTTGTACTAGAACTTTCTCAAAGGTATTCGAGACTCCTCTGATGGTTTCCAACTGAAGATTTTCAATTACTGTTATGCCTGCAAATTTTAATGAGAACGTGAAAAAGTTTAGTTATGTATGCATTGCTTACTTTATAATTTTCATTCACGTCTTGAGTCAGTCATGACTGATAATTAGAAACAACGAAGTTCGTAGCAATAAATAGTCTTATTTGAGCCGGCCGATAAAGCTCAAATCGATGAGAAATGTTGCAAATTTCCCATGGAAGAAACAAGATTTTTGGAATACTGACAGTTTCGTTTTCGTATTCGGTCGAAAATCTGAGTTTCGCCGAAAATTCGTTTTCCGATTTTGGACCGAAACTCGACTGAAACTATCAGTATTCCAAAAATCTCGTTTCTTCCTTCGGAAATTTTCACCATTTCTCTTCTATTTGAGCTTTATCGGTCGGTTTAAATGAGACTATTTATTGCTACGAATTTGGTTGTTTGAAATTATCAGTCATGACTGACTCAAGACGTGAATGCAAATTATAAAGCAAGCAATGCATATATAACTAAACTTTTTCACGTGCTCATTAAAAGCTGCAGATATAACAGTAATAGAAACTTTTTAGTTTGAAACCGCAGAAGAATTTCGAATACTCTTTGAGAAAGTTCTAGTTGAACAGACGATCATTTACAGATATCATTATAAAAGATAAATCGAGGTGTGTATACATAAAACTAAAATATTTTTTAATTAAATTAAATTCGTATAATTAGAAAACCTTTCTGTATCGTTGATGAATTAATTACGTTTTATTTTATATGAAAATTTTTTTTTGATCTAAGGCACAGAGAGATAATTTGGGCCACGCGTATAATTAATTAATAATTATGTATATTTAATAAATTCGCATAAATAATTAATTATTATGCGTATTTAATAAATACGTATAATTAATTAATAATATATTTATGTATGTATTAATTGCTTTAATACATACAATTTATTTACTTTAAAAAAGTTTTTGGACATTTTCGTTTTCGTTTCCAGCCGAAAATAGGAAGGACGCCAAAAATCGCTTTCGGTTTAGGTTTCGGCCTTAAAAAACCTGTTTCGGTCTATCCTTAATAATAATTATATACAAAGTTTCTATAAAAAATTACTGCTGTCCTTAAAGTTTTTACACAGTCAAAAATAGCGTTTATATTTTTTTTTGTATAATTATGATTCTTTTGCAATAAAGAGGACACAGATACATTCTGTTGACTTTTATATTAGTATTTCCACTTTATTATCAACATTAAATTAACACTTCACTTGTCGCATTTTCAATTTATCAAAATTTTTACAATTTTTTGCTGTCCTTAAAATTTTTACATGCACTGTAACTATACGTAATCGAAGCAATTTTAGTACGTTTTATTCGGCCTTTATACGAATTTTAATGATACGAAACCGTTTCAACGACTGTTTACTTATTAGTACCTTATCGTAAATTCCTCAGTCAAGTTTTCAATCCCTTTGGTATTTAAATGTTGGTATTTTAAAATTTCATTATTCCATTAACTTCTGAACTCGTGAAAACAAATTATTTAAAAATAGATATCTCATTTATTTCAGGAAATTTAAACCCTGCAAGAAATTTCATTTGATGTCAAGGACAATTGAAACGAAAATAAATTACATTAATGTTACTTGATTAATAGCTACTTGATTTGTTGTAGAATCTGAGACAGAAAACCTGATGCAAAATAGAAAAAAAAACACTGCATCCAGTGAAGATGAGAAGAATGCTGTAATCTCAATAAAGTATTTATGCTCTGCAAATAATGGCTGAACAGTTAGCCAAAGAAGTTCTTTAAAGTAATAATGTGGAAATAATTG
This sequence comes from Maratus speciosus, assembly GCA_963932465.1. Classification (NCBI taxonomy): domain Eukaryota; kingdom Metazoa; phylum Arthropoda; class Arachnida; order Araneae; family Salticidae; genus Maratus; species Maratus speciosus. Next base: position 179,237,131 of record OZ010792.1, read on the forward strand.
GAATGCAATTTAACCTAAAATTCAATTATCAACATAATTTGCTTTGTCTTCTACATTTAAGAAAATATTCAATGCATGATTTGTTGCTATTAATTTATAGTACGTTTTTTAAGCAAGTAGAAAGTCTCTTAATTTTAACAAATAAATATTTTTTAAAGCATCTATGTTCATATTTATTTTTGAAATAAAAGAAATTATATAAAAAAAATATGTTTTGTTGCAGAAAAGTTAAATCAAGTGAAAAACGTTGTTTGGTAATGTGGAAAAATGAACGAAAATAAATTTTACTCCCGTCTAGCTACTTGATTTGTTTGACAACTGAAACAGTTTAAAAATAATCTTAAAAAAGAAAGAAAATCCTTGCATACCGTGAAAATAAGACTAGTTGTACTCTTTTTAAAGTTTCCACACTCGAGAAATAATCATTTTAAAGTCTACCCAGGAAAGAAAATATTATCGATTTGATCTGTCATTTTTTAAAAAAATTCGATTATTTAAATTATTAATGAGATAATTTAACCTACAATTAATTTTTGAGTATAAACGGTCTATTCAAGATAATGTTAATAGAAGATTAATTATAAAATATTTAAATATCGTGATTCTATCAAATAAGGATACTAGTTTTACCTAATATTCCACATTACGCAACCATAAAAACGAATGTTATCTGTTTTTAGGAAGAGTAATATGTAGAAATTCGACAAACAGGGAAAAAGGTGAAAAATAAAAGTAATTTCTCTATATTATACTATATTATATAATGAAATTAGTTGAAAAAGTATTTAAAGCTGTATGAAGAATATTAAAAACATGTTCATTACAAGTGAATATAATTGGAACTTTTTAATGAAAAGCCTCTGAATGTTAAATGTAAATAAGTTCTACGAATTGCATGTAAAATTATCTTGTTTCCGTTATAACTTTGAAATTGTATAATTAAAAATAATAATAATTGAGAAATGCACAAATAAAAGATTTAAGGCACTTAGGAAGAAAATACTAAAAATTAATTATTTAATATGCGAATATTATCTTGTTTTTAAAGAGGAAAATTCAGCAAGAGAGCATTTTGAAAAGGCGTTCTTATTAGTACCTACGCCAACTAAAGAAGTAAATTTAGTATTTTTTTTTCTTTTTAAGGCTATCTCAAAAGAACTGAATAATTAAAATGAACGAAGTTTTTATTCTAGATTGAGCAAACCACGCAATTTAAGTAAAAACATAATTTTTTGGTCTTTTTAATAAATGTTTTGATGGTTAAATTAAATACCGTATTCTCCCGCATTAGCCGGCATGCCGTAAATTTCGAGGGAGACCATGCTTTTGAATATTACTCTCAGGTCTTTCCCTGCATGCCGGAAAAAGCGGGGATCTTCGAAAAACAGAAAGGAATAAGGTTAATTAGCTGTATTCAGTAGCAGCGATTGGTGTTGGGGAGGAGAGGTGCAATATAGAGTTTGTAACCCACTTTTCTAATTACTTAGTTCACCTTTTTTACATATTCAAGAGAATAAAAACGTATTTCATGTGTCTCATACCATTTCACACAAAGCTCTCTCCCTAGCACCCATCCTATATTTACAATATAGAAATAGATTATCTCATAAATTATGACATGAAGACATACACATATTCTTATGATATATCAAATAAGAAAAATATAATAATTATCTAAATATATGAATATATGAGAGATATACACTGGTGGACAAAACTCAAGGACGAGTCACAAAATGCCAATTTTCATTTACGGAAATACTCAAAAGGAAGTAATATAATTCGAATAATTACTATCCCTGCAGAACAGCTAGTCCATATAACATCTCATTCAGGTCACACATGGTCACAAGAGTCACAGTCACTACGGCGAAACAAAAAATAGGAAATTCCATACGTCTCTTTTATGAGTCTCAAATGACTACAAAATGTGACTCCACGGACAGATCACTGTGACTGATGCTTTGCGCGAGTCACCAGGTGACTTCACAATGTCGTTTCATTGAGACTCTCGTGTGATTCTCACCTGGAGACTCAATTTCAAAGTCATTGTGAAAGTTGCATTAAGATAAATCACCAAATATTGTCACATTAAAGTCACATGACTTTGCAAATGGTGACAGAGACCCTACTGTGAAGTCACCACTGTGAAAAGTGGTGAAAAGTCACCATGTGACATTACTGTGACATTATTTGGTGATTTATCATAATTCAACGTTCACAATGACTTTGAAATTGAGTCTCCAGATGAGAGTCACACGAGAGTCTTAATGAAACGACATTGTAAAGTCACCTGGTGACTCGCCACAAAGCAGCAGTCACAGTGATCTGTCAGTGAAGTCACATATAGTTGTCATTTGAGACTCATAATAGAGACATATGGAATTTCCTATTTTTTTTATTCGCCGTAGTGACTGTGACTCTTCTGACCATGTGTGACCTGAATGAGATGTTATATGGACTAGCTGTTCTCCAGGGATAGTAATTATTCGAATTATTATTACTTCCTTTTGAGTATTCGCGTGAATGAAAATTGGCATTTTGTGACTCGTCCTTAAGTTTTGTCCACCAGTGTATGTATTTACCTTATATCAAAAAAGTAATTTTATGTAATGTAAAAAACTAAAATTTAACTGAAATTGAAGATTTTATTTAATAAGAAAGAATTATAAATACGAAATTTGCTCTATATTTTATCATTCATTATCACTATACCCGCTTTCTTCTTCTGTTAAACCAAAAGTCTCATCTTTGGCATCAGAATCAATAATAGCATTTTTTTTTAATAAATTATTTCAAACTTTTGTGTAAAAAGTCTATGTTTCTTTTCGTAGCTTAACCACATTCTATAGAAGACCGTTTAATTCAATCTTTGGAAACTTTTTTCAAGCTCCCTTTATCCTGAGAGCTATCGTAAGATACGAAGCAGATCGATGTTTACCAGATTTCGTAAATTCCTTTTGTCCATTTCTTAGCCAAATACTCTGTAAACGCCTTATTTTAGCTTTGAAAGTCTTATTCCAATGCATATCCGCGGGCTGTAACAATGTGGTTACACCTCCAGGAATTATTACAAATTGTGTTTTATAATGTTGTTTAAAACTGGATTTAAACGTCGTCTTTAGATGGGGTTTTGCATTGTACATAACTCAGGCGGATTTTGATTTAAAAAACAATTAGGGCGAGTACGCCAAACTTTTTGATTGTATATATTCATCAAGTCACTAACACATAGATCCTTTCATGGACACAGTACTACAATATCTTTTGGTAAATCTGACTTTGGAATATTTTTTAAGCCTTTAAAAATTATTATTGGTTTCAATTTTGTTCCATCGACCATTGCGCTCAATACAACTGTGCATCGTAATTTTTTCTTACCAATCGTTCAGCATAATACGGATTTTACGCTTTTATAGTTATACGTTTTCTGCTTCAGCAGATCAAACCACGTAGGTGTTTAGTCCATATTGCTAATGCAACTTATATTCACATCATTAGCAGTATCTTCAAAATACTATTAAAAAAAATCACACTATTTCTGTGCATCGTCTGGAATTTCCATACTTGTTACTGATTTGCTCACAATGTTGTGCTTATTAAGGAAGCTTTCAAGCCAGCACTCCGATGCTTTAAAATCAACGTGCTCATCATTTCCAAAGTTTCTCAGAATGTTTTCTGCCTGTGATATTATTTGGAAAGATGTAACTGTTCGACCTATTTTTCTTTCTTCTTGAATCCAGTTAATAAGTTGCTTTCCATGTCTGGGAATTTTGCCCTTTTCTTCAAAAATTCTTTATCTGATGAAACATAACGCATTTTGCGTATTTCCGCATCTCGTTCCGTAATACTCATCAGTTTTTCCTTTTGTTTATTCCAGTCTTGAACACAAGAGCAGGGAATGCAGAAAAAATTAGAAGTTGCACTAATATTGCCATTTAGTTCATCTAATTTTACAAAAGCTTCCAATTTAAAAGCGATTGTTACTTCACTCCATTTCGAACGTTAAAATAGGAAAAATATATTACTTGAGAAAACATCGACATATTTTTACAAAATAAAGATATCTCAGAGACACTTGGCTTTTTTCACCTCCCTTAGAGAGAAGGAATAATGCTAACCTTGAACCGGCTAATCAAAATATAGCATTTGTGTCAGTTTGACACTTTATTAGCCCCCGGCATGGTATGCTATTTCTTTCTCCCAGCTTATTTTGAGTCGCCTCCAAAAAATAACGTTACCTTACAGAAGCCACCCGTAGAACAAAGCAGTACGATTAAATACTCTATAGCAATTTTTTAAACTTCTAAGCATCGCACAATTTTTATACCGTCGTATTGGGAAAAAAAAGTACTTTTAAATGCAATTTGTTTGAAAATCGCATCTTCATTTATTTTTTAAATATTAATTGTTTTGTAGTTTTTGGAGCCATTTGCTTAATATTAGCAATCGAAGTACTCCATTTCTCTATAAAGTAAAGGAAAAATAGTTGTAAAATATTAATTATATCTTTTTGTTGCCATTTTTTTAAATAACAACCGAAAGAAAATGTTATTAAAATACGTGCTATTTTCAAAAAATATAAACGAAAGATTTCTGTTAAAACATGGAGCTGTTATAAACTATATTTAATTTTAAGTATCTACTTTCTTTAATGACGGCATCTTTTTGCTGCATTTGTGTATTATTTGGCGATAGTGACGTCCTATGCCTACTTTACGGTAGATGTTTAAGAGTGGATCGTAAATCTGGATTTCTTAAGTGGATGCGAATGATGTCATTTTAGATAAAATAAAAGCGTGTGATGCAAGTCTTAAAATTGAAATATGTTTTGTACTCTTTATAATATACATTTTTTTCATCGGGGGTGACACTAAATTCTGACAAAGCAGAATTCCTGTTTTCTTGTATTGCATTTCCTTTCTCTACTCCTACCCAGCAGCTACAAGGGCAGAAAAAAAAGCGACCCGTACCGGCTTCCTTGGCATGTCGTTATCCTGGTGTAGAAATGTCATCATGAAAATTTTGCATAGTAATAAGTTAATAAAATCTAATAATCTCTTAAATATAAATGAATATATATAGAGAGAGAGAGACAGAGAGAAAAAAGAAGTATGGATGTTTTTACTTAAAATGAAAAATTTTGTTAGAAAAACAAAATAAATCAGTCCCTCGTCCTCCAATAGCAAAACCTCATATTTTCCGGCATGCCGGAAAATACGAGTTTTTCCGGCATGCTTATGTACCTCGATTTCTTACGGCATGCCGGCTAATGCGGGGTAATACGGTATAAATTTATTATTTTTTTATATTGTATAAGGAAAAAAGTTCTGATATAATTTCAAAGCAAAAAAATAAATAAATATCGAAGTTAATCATTTACGATAACTCTTATACCTACGATTGTTTCTACTTTTTACTTTTGGCTGAATCCATATCAACTCAGGCAGGGGGGTTACCTTCATAGTCTCAGAAGTTTTTGAATTGAACATATGTTAAAATTTAAGAAAAAGTAAGATACTTGTATATTTTCATTTTGCTCAAAAAAATTCCTGGCCCGAGATACAGGCCGCCAAAGATGATATCCCCGGCATCCTTTCTCATTCGCGATTTTCGATAAAAATTTTAAAGTGCTCTATCTCTAGAACGGTGCAAGATATTTTGTTGCGATTTATTTTATTTTAAAGATAATATTCTTCTGTTTAAAATGATATACCGAATTTTGAAAAATGTATTCAACTTTTCTTGTGGCAGCCTTTTGAAAAGAAAAATTTTTTTCAAAAAAAAATTTTTTTTTTTGGAAATGCCAATCCCAAAAATTTTCATTTTTTTGCTGTTGATCAATACCATTGGGAACTACCTTCACTGTAAAGGAGAACTTCCACTTTTGAGTTTAACAAATTTTAGAAACATTTAAAAAATTCAGAGAAGTTTACAGGAACTGTATATATACAGTTCCCGTAAAAGCAGACCTGCCAACCTTTGAAAATGAGAAATCGTAGCACACAAAATTAAAATTATTCTGGAAGCTGGTTGGTTGGTTTTTCGTGTTTCGCAGCCATTTTTTGACACTCGTAAAATGAATAAGGTTTCTGTCTTTCAATTCAATATAGTAATTTTTTTCTCTGAAAATTTTCATATGCTTTTTAGAGTTCCTTTTCGTTTCGCAGCGTTTTTTTACCTTTGTAAAAGCAGCCTGGTTCTAATATTTTAGCCCAGTGCAGTAAATTTTAACGAAATTCGCGATTTTTTTCTCGCGATCATTTCAGGATATTCACAATTTTTTTTTTCCCACAATCGTAATTCACATTTTCCTATCATGATTCTTTGTTGGAATCTGCACTTTTTACCATGAACTTTTGATGAAATTCGCGTTTTTTACCAGGATCCCTTAACGAAATTAGTGTTTTCTTTCTGCGACCTTTCGGTGAAATTTGTGTTTTCTTACTGATCTTTCGATGAAATTTTCATTTTCTTACTGATCTTTTGACGAAATTCGCGTTTTCTTTGTGCGATATTTTGACAAATCCATGTCTTTACCACGATCCTTTGACGAAATTTAATTTCTTCTGCGACCAATTGACAAAATTGATTTTTTTAACACGGTTATTTGTCGAAATTCATGATAGTTTATCGCAAACCGTACGATTTGGCACACTATTTTAAACCTCCCCCCAGAAATTCTTAAAATGGCAACCTTGTCTGTAAGGAAGGGAATTCCTGTATAAATACTTACAGAAACACGATTCAGTCGTGGTTAATATACATAGAGTTTTATGTTAAGAAGGTTGTTTTGCAGTCCTGATTTTTTTTTTCCCATGAGCATTTTTTAATGTCCGAATTTTCGGACTAATGGCCATGTTTTTTAACTTTCAGAAATGAATACTTTGAAATTTTGGAACAGAATCACTCCTGAAAAATATGCTGCACGGGATAGAAATCGCAACTAGAAACAAAAAATGCGTTTGTGTGTTTTGCAAAAAATCGTAGTTTAAGACCGATTTTCGTAGCATCGTAGTTTATAGGTCCAAATCGCAGCAACTACGATTTTTTCGTAGCAGGTGGCAGGTCTGTAAAAGTCACTGAATTTTTGCTTATTTGTATCATATTTGTAAGGATAAGCCTACTATATATCCTAAACAAGTTAGAAATTGCAATATCAAATGTGGCAAATGAGGTGCGTGCATAGTATCAACTAGTTTTATAAATATTCAGATCTTGGTGCAATAAGTTACTCTTGGGCAAAAAGGGCATGAATACAAAATTTATTATGATCCTACATATTAAATTCAGTAATACGGAAGTAATATGAATTCATCTTAAAAGGACTTAATCGCCATGGCAACCTAGAATCATTACCTATCATGGTATATCATTGAATCAATTATGTATTATAGGATTTTTAAATAGAATGAAGAAAACTTTTATTAATGTCTCTTGTGTTTTAATTTGATTTTCATAGCATTTGAAGTGATACATACTTTATTTTCAATACCGAACATAGTAAAACAATCTCAATAACATATATCAATTACACCGCAATACAAATTATATTAATACAAGTTAGAGTTCAGACAGATGGGCAGACAAATCGAATACATAAAGACTTTCAACTATGTTGGAAATTGTTAAAAACACATAAATAGGTCGGAATTTGACTTTTAGAAATTTATGTCAATAGACGGAAGCATACTTGAATACTTTCATACAACCCTGTATTTTACCTACTATCTTTATATACCTGCCACTATTTAGCTAATATTTAATTAAGATTAAAACATCCTTAAAACCAGTGAAATCACACTTCCAGAGATTATCATCCATAGACGGCCATGTATCTAATTCTTTGCGTGGACCTGTATATCATTCATACTCAGTAAACCCTTAAGATTTCTTTTGTGTAGCCCTGTATATGATCTACAGCATTTATGCAAACAATGTAATATGGAAAAATTTAGTTAAACTTAAAAACTCAAACACAACTAAAAATGCACTTCCAGCAATACCCTTACGATTTCTTTTGTGTAGCCCTGTATATGATCTACAGCCTTTATACACACAACGTAATATGGAAATATTTAATTAAACTTAAAAACTCATATCGCAACTAAAAATGCATCTCTAGCAATCATCGCTAATGTACAGTATTTCCAATAAGGTAAAGTATCCGAAATCTTTTGTGTGTCCCTGTAAACACTATGCACTTTCTATGACACAGGAAGTAATTTTTTGTAAACCTCTGCAATAAAGTATGTATCACTTCAAATGCTATGAAAATCAAATTAAAACATAAAAGACATTAATAAAAGTTTTCTTCATTCTATTTAAAAATTCTATAATACATAATTGATTCAATGATATACCATGATAGGTAATGATTCTAGGTTGCCATGGTGTTTAAGTCTTTTTAAGATGGATTCATATTACTTCCGTATTACTGAATTTAATATATGGAATTATAGTAAATTTTGTATTCATGCCTTTTTGCCCAAGAGTGTAACACTTATTGCAGCAAGATCTGAATATTTATAAAACTAGTTGATACTATGCACGCACCTCATTTGCCACATTTGATATTACAATTTCTAACTTGTTTAGGATATATAGTAGGCTTATCCTTACAAATATGATACAAATAAGCAAAAATTCAGTGACTTTTACTGGAACTGTATACATACAGTTCCTGTAAAATTCTCTGAATTTTTTAAACGTTTCTAAAATTTGTTAAACTCAAAAGTGGAAGTTCTCCTTTACACTGAAGATAGTTCCTAATGGTATTGATCAACAGCAAAAAAATCAAAATTTTTAGGATTGGCATTTTCGAAAAAAAAATTTGTTTTTAAAAAAATTTTTTTTCTTCAAAAGGTTGCCACAAGAAAAGTTGAATACATTTTTCAAAATTGGGTATATCATTTTAAACAGAAGAATATTATCTTTAAAATAAAAAAAACCGCAACAAAATATCTTGCACCGTTCTAGAGATAGAGCACTTTAAAATTTTTATTGAAAATGGCGAATTGGAAATGGTGCCCGGGATGCCATCTTTGGCGGCCTGTATCTCGGGCCAGGAATTTTTTTGGGCAAAACCAAAATATACAAGTATCTTATTTTTTATTGAATTTTAACATATGTTGAATTCAAAAACTTCTGAGACTATGAAGGTAAGATTTTTTCTTTGGTTGCTTGAATTGACATGGATCATACCTTTTGTAGATATATACCTTAAAAATTACATCCCAATTGCTTATAGAAATATTTATTTATTTATTTATTTATTTTTGGTAAAATTGCAAAGTCTTTTTAGTGATATGCATTTGTTAAGGTTCCTGCATTCATATTCATAAATCACGAATACGAATTTTGGATAAATTGAATGTATAATAAGATTACAATTTACAATACGCTATATATGAGAAAAAAAAAATCATCTGAATTTACTTAAAACCAAGAGTAAAGATTTATTTAGAAAAATGATAAAAGGCAATAAAAAATGACTAAGAAAAACAAATGTGCACAGAATTTCTCTAGTTTTATTTCAGATTAGTTTCCGTTGCAAACGTTTTTCGCATTTTAAAAGGTTATTCCTGCAACGGATATGTTGAATAATGTTGAATAATGCACATTAAATCCTTGAAAAATTTCAATGCATATTTTACAAAACAAGTTAAGTGGGTGGGTTGACACTGAATATAAAATTTTGCTCCATAGACAAATTTGCTTATAAATTAACTATTCTGCTTCAAATTTACAAAAAATTTAATAGTACAATTTCTTATTTATTTTATTTTTATGTGCATTTTATAAAACATACAGACACCGTATAAATTTCTCAATATCTTTCAAATATTTTTTGCAGTATTGTACTATTCTAACTATTTATAATATATAACATTAGGTATTTTTTTCCTGAAAATTCTGAATTTGATTGCTTGCAAATACGAAATATTTAGAGTCGTGTAAAAAAAAAGTAAACACCCCCTACTAACTCTTCAAAAAATTATCGTAGACGGAAGTTACTGGTACCGAACGATTGGAAATAAAGTCTACTTTTAGATGATGTATATAAAGTTTGCTTAGGGGGCCATCTACTTATTAAAACGAACCCAAACCTCATTATTTCCATGGCAATACCCAATTTTAACGTGATATTTCAAATCTTCGGTTCAAACTATGCCTAGACACCAACCTTCAAGTCATTTGAATGATACGTTTTTGAATTATAAACATTCAAAATTTAGTGCTTCTAATGTTAAATTGCATTTTCGTATTTTTATTTATATCTCCGGAAATTATGCTCCTAATGTGCTAATTTTTTGTGTAGCAATAATGCTAATGTGCCCAAACATAAATACGCTGTATTTGAAATTTTTATAATTTTATAATATGAATTATGAAATTAATATTCGAAAAAATTATGAATTGCAACCTACAGTTTTTTTGATGGATTTAGCTTTATTAAGTCCTGCTTTATGAAAATCCGAAATTTCACATTTTTATTCCAAATAGTTTTCAAATTACGCTTAAAAAACGGCAAAATGATGGTTTAAGGGGCCGTCTATGATAGGAGTGAGTAGATATTTTGAAATTTCTTCTGCTGTCCTGTTACCTAACAGGCTTCATAAGGTGCCTTGATCAAGAACGGGGCTCTCTCGGTTAACAATCGAGTAACGAACTTCAATTTGGATACAGCCCTTAAAATACGCTCGTTTTAAAATAATTAATTTCTCGGAAACTTATGGTACGAATTGCATAAAAATTTGTTTTTAGGCTAATTGAAGAGTGTAGAGTTCATTTATGCTGTCAGAATTGGGTATTGCCATTGTAAAAATTAAAGTTATGGTTCCTTTTAATATGTAGATGGCCCCCTAAGCAAATTTTATATACATCATTTAAAAGTAGACTTTATTTTCAATCGTTCGGTACCATTAACTTTCTTCTACGATAATTTGTTGAGGAGTTAGTAGGGGGTGTTTACTTTTTTTTTCCACGACTGTACATGTTAATCTTCTAAATATTTTTAATTGAATAAATATTGTTAAAAAAAATAATTCACTCTTCTTTGCAAAAGAATTTCAAAGGAATGAAAAAAATGTATTACATAAATTTGTTTGATAAAAATAAAATACAATCATTTACTTGGAAACGCTATAGAAACAGTCTCATTTTAAAATTTTCGAAAATTCAGTCAAGAACATTTTTTACGGTTTCGGTAAAGACTCGTTTAATGAAAAGTGATAGTACTTCAAATATTAAAAAGCAAAAAACTAACACTTAAAAATGCACAAATAATACATGAAAAGCAGTAAATAGCTGTTTCGAATCTACTAGCGAGATTCTTCTTCAGTGCAAGACAGGGCAAGGCACAGAGTGCTAGAAAAAACAAGGCTGAGCAAAATGATAGAGACGCGTATACACGATGAGCGTAGCGAATGCGCCAAAAACAACTGATGAGAGAGAAACAGAGGAAACGTCTGAGTGGACAAGTAGCGACATCTACCGGAGAACAAGAGAAAAAGAAATAAAAAAATGGGAAATTAAATTAATGCTTTCCAAATACTTGGAAAATCGGGAGTACTAGATAAGACATTGACAAAAGAATGAGAATTTTTAATGATGTGGTAAGCTTCCCATAAATCAAGATCAATATTAGAAGAACATTTTTCAATAATGATGAAAAATTGAACCTATGTTGAAAAGACCAACAATGTTGAGCAATAGAAGGACGTTTAAGCTCCTGATTTTTAGCATAACTTTCATGCTCTTTTAAACGAAATCTAAGAGCACGTTTAGTCTGACCAATATAAGAAAGACCACACAGGCAGGAGATTTGGTAAATGACCCAGATATCTAGGTGATCAATTGGGCGTTTGAGATTTGAAAAAGTGATTTTATTAACAGGAGAAAAAATAACAATAAAATCAAACCTTCTTAAGATTTTAGCAACTTGCTGACTGATTTTAGGAAAAAATGGCAACACAACTGAAGTATTAAATTGGAATTAGAATGTTTTTCAGAATGGACGGGTTTCGTCAGTTTCTTATAAATAGAATCTATAATATTAGAGGATTAACCACGATCAACAGCAATAGCTTTGAGGTAATTAAGTTCAGCACTAAGTAGCATTTACCGCACTTACCACATTCTTAAAAATTTTCTTTCTTTAGTCAATGACTTATCTAGTACTCCTGATTTTCCAAGTATTTTGAAAGCATTAATTTAATTTTCCCCTTTCTTTATTTCTATTTCTAACGTTCTCTGGTAGATGTCGCTACTTGTCCACTCAGTCGTTTCCTCTGTTTCTCTCTCATTGGTTGTTTTTGGCACATTCGCTACCCACATAGAGTATATAAGCCGCCGAGTCTCTGACATTTTGCTCAGCCTTGCTTTTTCTAGGACGCTGTGCCTTGCCCTGTCTTGCACTGAAGAAAAATCTCGCTAGTAGATTCGAAACAGCTGTTTGCTGCTTTTCTTGCATTATTTGTGCATTTTTAAACGTTGTTTTTTTGCTTTTTAATATTATTTCACAAAGGCCTTAATTGCTATTTTTATAGTACTTCAAATAATTTTAAATTATATTTTCGTTCAGAAGAATAAAATGGGGGAGAATCTAGATTTTCCATTTCCAACTCTAACTCTCTCGTATTTACCCTCATCTCCTTCAGTATTAAATAGAAAATATAGCATAGCTCTGGTTAAAAAATATAAATAAATAAATAAACGAACAAAAGTAATAGCAAAACATGAATGAAAATTACAGGTAGTTTGAATTAATTTATCAGAGATGTTCATTTAGATATTAGACATTTTATATCGTTCGTTTTTCCATATACAAATGCGATTGAATATATTCATCGTACTAATGGAATATCATTATTCTAGAAATAAACGCAATGATTCTTTTTCAACAATTTTAAACACAACGTATTTTGTCTTTTAATATTTATTTAACTGTAATATTTTTAAATTGAAAGTTGCGAATTTATTGAATTACCAAGAAACTAATCACTGTCTTATAATTTTATAAACTTTGTACAAAAAACCCGCATAAATTTATGAAATATGACGCAATAATTTCGGAACAAAATACTATATAATACGGTCTCTCCCCAGGCGTATAAAATATCGCATTTAACAAATAAGTCACCATCTAATAGAAAACGGCAGAAAAAAGACCTGTAATACGAGAGTAAAGGGAGACACAATTGTAATGTATGCAGAATATAGCTCGCATGAAAGTATTGTCAAAGGCACTAAAAACCAAAAGTCAAAATTATTAAAACGCATATTTTAACGCAAACATTACTTAAGCACTAAAAGTTTAATTAGCACTAAAGTTATAATCTAAGCTGGAAACGATAACATTATCATCTACTACAACTTCCATTGCTTCCAATGCAATGTGTACTCCATTTTTAACTTTATCAAAAATGTGTGATACATAAATTTTTGACCCATTTCCTAGAATTAATAACTTTAAATAGATTTTATATGTATACAAATTAAGAAGTTATGGGGTTTTTTCGATTTTCACAAAACCCCTCTCTATTTCCCTCCTCTTGGTCCGATTTTGTCTGTTAACGAACTTGGCCGAGATTTTCTGCCCTTTGATTTTATGTATCAGTTTGGATGAGATTTTTTCAGAATTAGGAGCTATCATGTCCATAAAAATGTTATATAAGCTCAAAAAAGGTAAAAAAATAAAAATAAAATCCATGCGATAAGCGCTACAGCTGCAATTAACCACACAGATTATACAGGGCGAATCTAAACTCTTAGACAAAACTTTAAGGGGTGATAGTACATATCAAGACAAACAATATTAAATAGGAAACTAAGGGTACCAAACGTCTTCTGAAGGAGATAGGTGCCATTAAAGTTTATGGTCAAAATTTCAAATGATTATAGTAGTCAATTTATTAAATGATATTAGTCGATTCGTTTGCAGTTTTCTCTAAAACTATTCTTTATGTCAGTATTTTCTTGAAAACAAATTTTAAAAATAAAGTTAAAAAATTCCGATAGAGGGCGCTTTAGACTTTCGAGTAACGAACAACTATTTTTTACCGTTATTTTTTGTATCTCATTAAATGCTTTCAAAAGCTTAGATTTAAACTTAAATTTTGAGCAGCGCAAACTGAACTGTGTTCTGGAGTTGAAATTTGAACCCCGCCATGAACGGAGTTTAGTTTGTGGTACTTAACCACTCCCAACGATTCAGATTTTGAGCTCAAAATTTAAGTTTAAGTTTTTGAAAGCTTTTAATGAGATACAAAAAAATAATGGTAAAAAATAGTTGTTCGTTACTCCAAAGTGTAAAGCACCCTCTATCGGCATTTTTAAAATGTTATCTTAAAAATTTATTTTCAAGAAAATACTGACATGAAGAATAGTTTTAGCAAAAACCGCAAACGAATCGACCAATGTTTCCGCTTTTTATAATCATTTGAAATTTTGGACCCTAAACTTTAACGGCGCCTATCTCCTTCGGAAGACGTTTAGGACCCTTAATTTCCTATTTAATGTTGTCTTGATGTGTACTATCACCGCTTAAAGTTTTTCCCAAGAGTTTAGATTCACCCTGTATATAGCACAGCACATTATGTATGAAATGCACTCGGCAGATCCAGAATCTCGCACCATAATTAAACTAAGAATAAACAACAAACATCAAAGAAATTTCAACAGATATAACTTGAACAAGAAAAACAAAACCAAAAAGCTGTGGCCTCGTCAGCAGTGGGCATTTTATAAAAGCACAGCAATGTTTCATACTGAATACCATACAGAACAAATTATTATTCAGCAGTGGTGGTGGGTTTCAGTCAGAATGTTGTAAAGCATAAATCAAATTCATAAAAACAATTGAAAGCATATCACTAACACTCCTCCCACCGGACCCGATGCCACAATAAACAGCAAATCTCCCAGTCTGAAGATACAGCTGATTGAAAACATATGTGTAATATACATTGAAACAGCAGTACAAATTTTTTACCCAAACCTGAGTCACACAGTCACAAAAAACAATAACCAACATCCAGTGATCCATAATCTGTCCATGCTCGTTCCATGTCTATTGCCACGCATTTGCAGACATCCTTGTAAAACAGTACAAAAAGGCTTTAAGTGATACATATCATTAACTGTCAATCATATAGCAACCACTCAAAAATGAAGGCTGTCTGTAAAACTAGTATATCTATTAATTAACTTCAGAGATATGTTATTTTTATAATACAAAATACTAGTTAAATGAAAAAGTTCTTTAAAAAATAATTTTTTTCTCGAACAGAGTTTATAGCAGCGAAATTATCTGACCTATAATTATATTGATGTAAACGCGTTTATGCATATTTGAACTCCAGTTAACTAATTGGTTAACTTCAAAACTAAAATTATCCCGTTTATTGTAGATTGAAATAATGCCATTTGAAATGTGCATTTTCAAATCAAGATAATCAGCAGCACTATTATATTCGTTTGTTCTTTTCAAGACAAGCATATAGGATAAATGTCGGATGATATCTCCAAAAAATCGCGATCACAGTTCAAAATGATTAAAATGTCAATATATCTGAAAACCTGAAAATTAACATCATTATTAACACTACAAAATTGAAATTCATAAAAAAAAATATAAATAAGTTAGCTGCCGTTGAAGAATAGCTTGTTCCCATTCCTATCCCATTATTCTGTAAATAAATATTTGAACCTGTATAAATATAGTTGTTATATAAACAGAATTTGCATAATAATTTAAATAAATTAAAATCTGAATCAATATCAGCCCTAATTAAATGGGCATGGTTATCTAGAATTTTACAAAATGTTCGCTGAATGTATTAAACATATAGAGGTTATTATGCTTCTCAAGTAAGAAGTTTAAAATTCACTTTTGTATAAAAAAAAGCTTAGATATTTCGAGTTTGTTTGAAAAGGAATTTTTTCTTAGGAACTACTCATGATATTGTTTTTCCTTTTAGGTCATTTTCAGAGAATATTATAGCTGTATTCATTAAAAAGAAAAAAAACTTGGTTGGATTTAGTATTTCAAGTGTGAAAAATCCTGTACGCAATGCATCCAAGGATAATTCTTTCGTAAAAATTGCATTAGTGGAAAGTAGGGTACTTCCGCTCAGCGTGTAATCCCGCTCACTCAAATATCTCTAAATAGAATAGAATTGAAAACGTGTGATCGGTACCGACAGATAGCTAACTTCATTATACGTCCCAGTAAGGTTATACTAATCGTCGGAAGGAAAGTATTTTTGTGCCCTCACGTTATTAGTTTGCAGTTGTTTTTTCTATAAAATTCTACAACATCTAACTTGAAGGTAAGTGTACATTCTTATTTTGAAATGTTAATTCACTCATTATGTATGCACAATATATACATTTAGCTGTACGTTCATGCTTTTATTTATTTGTGTAGTGCGTTGCTACGTCAAATATAATGCATTAAAATGCAACATGGCTATGAAAGGTAATGACGCTCACGTGGAATTCCAGAAGCAGTTTTTCCAGTGTGCTACTTATTTTAAATACTAATTTCTTGATTGACAGCACTTTTTTAAAATGGTAAATTTCCTTTGTTTTCGCCTTAATATGTCATTAAACAAGGCGAATTTTACGATTTCAAAAAAGTGGTGACAATAAAAAAAAAACCTAAATTAAAAAAATGTAGCCCACTGGCAACACTGTCCAGAAGTGCTACAGCATGAAAACCATGAACAAATGCTTAGCTCTTCGGCTTGGTGGGTCGTGGTTTCGCTGCACACTATCTGGAAAGTGGTCGCATAAAGTCTGCTGTGGTGTGAATAGCCCACACAACTACATATGTGATTTTTCTCGTATTTAAATGTTGTATTCAAATTTTGTGCGCAATTACCATACCATGCCGGGCATTACCGCTCAATCAATGGTTAATTAAATAAAACGATAAAAAAATCCTAAAACTTTTATGCAAATCAGTTGATTGCAAGCTGTGCCTTATGCTTTGGACTTGTACTGCGTTAAAAAATATTGATCTTTTGTGTAAATTTGACTAGCTATTCACGTTTTCCCTTAAGTGAGTAGCATTACCCTACTTTCCCCTATATTTAAAAATAAATTTAAAACTTTAAATGTGTGTACTTTTTGAGAACTTTAATTGGTAAAATAAATCTTTATTAAAATGTGTTTTAAATTTTACAATTAAAAGGCAATTAGTTATAGAGTGATTGCAATTTCTATAGAGGTAACTTTTTCACGTATTGTGTTAGTTCAAAGGGTACCTGTCTCCTTAATAATACTTCAACTTTTCAAAAAGGTAAAAATAGTTTATGATTAGCTGAATTCATAAATATGTTAAGGCTATAAAAAAACTTTCATACTTAAAAAAATATTTTTTAGGATTTGTTAACTAATTTTATGACAATGTGAAATAGAAGCAGAAGCTTAAAACACCCGTTATTTTAAAAACAATTTAACAAGAACAGAATTTTACATTAAAAGAAAAACCAATTTACCTTAGAAGTCAAAAAATCACTGAAGGGAAAAATTCGCAGACATTTTTGCTGATAAAGCTGGGGCTGACAGATTTCGATTATATAGAAGTCTTATTTGGCTTAAATAGGTGACATTTTTGAATCATGTAAACTGGAGGGTATTTTGTGATAAAGTTAGTTTAATGTTATATTATTTCTTTAATATAAAAGTAGATTGGGAAAGAAACATTGTCACATATAGTTAATGCTAATATGTTTACGGAAAATATGTAACTTAATATTTATTTTAGATAAAATATCGATCAGAAGATTGCACCAAAATGCAATATTAGGTTGTATCGAAAGTATTCCGCCAAATCTCCATACTGACCTTCGCTTTATTATAAAAATGTTTTTTTTTCTTTTTACAAAATTTTCCTTTTGAAAATACTTTGCTCTTTCATCTTAGATTATTTTTCATTTAAAAAAGACGAACATATGTATACAAACATTTTTAAAGATGTTTTTTATGAGCTGGAACATATTCTATAAATTTTATAAGTTTGCACTCTGTTTTGTCGCGTACTTATTGTAAATTGATTATGGAAATTTCAGTTAATGAGTAGATTTCCAAGTGTAACCCCCTTATTCACCATATTCCTTAACTAGCTGATTAAACTCGAAAACTTAGACCTGACGCCAGGTGCACCATTTGAGGAGGGCTGGCGGCAATAACCCCCTCCCCACAAGGAATTTGATATTTCAGAAAATTTATCAACCATGAAATGTCAGACTCAAACAAAAATTTAAGAAATCCTCAAACGCTAAAATAATTCATGAGATTTGATTGCAATAAAAACATACGCATTAAATAAATACTTTATACATAAAAATTAACAATTATATAACAAAAGATCCTAAAGCTTTACTGTTCGAACTTCCTCAAGGTGAGACAAACATCGTTAATGAGTGAGTACTTTGGCTAATTAAAAAAAATTACATGCAGATTGTTTTTTAATCTGTTGTTTCTCAGCTGTGTGCAAATTGATCATAGGAAAACTCGTCCCCTCAGAGCTAGAAATTCAGGGGTGGAATTTTTTCAGTAAGTTTCTTTTTTGGAGATAGAGGGGAATATAATTCAAGTTCTTAATTATCCGACTTTTTATAGTTTTTTCGATTATTTGTGTCGCATTATAATTACACTAATCATTGCAATGTTATCAAATTATTTAATTATTTGCTTTATTAAAACATGTTACATACGCTATACTTGCAAAATTTTCCAACGCCTAGTAGTGGAATCTGTGCGCACTCGACAAAACAATTTTTTCAACCCGAAAACTGACAGACTTCCACCAAAACCCGAAGTAAAAGAAAATTACTCCATATTTTAACACATTTATAACAAAGTAGTCTATAATTTTACCACTTATGTAAAAAATGAACACATGCACATCCATTAACTGTCAAATATATAGTTTTTTCACTTGAAAAATATTCAAAACTTCCTTTTGAAAAACCAGATAATCCCTGGTGAACATGTTATTTAAACGGCTTAAACTTACATAATTTTTTTTTTTTTTTTTTTTTTTTTTTAAGAAAAAAACAGAGCCGTCTTTTATATCACAAACGCACAATATATACATTTACATAAATCGTTACGTCACATCACACATTTCCAGAAAAATTTGCATAAAGCAAGATACTGGAGATAATCAGTAACAGAAGAAAAACTCCCCGTATTCAGCCATACGTGAAGTCTTCGTAGAATGCGAAGTGACTGACTAAAAGAGCGGAAAACTGGCAATGTGTGGATGGAAACGATTTTTTGCTCGTAGCTCGGGACGAGGTATTGGCAGCAGGATTAAAAATACGTTAAGAAACTCTTAACTTGCAAAAGACGCGCATGATTGCATTTGAGAAATTCCATATTTGTTTTCGCAATCTTTTGACAAAATTCGCGCTTCTTTTTCTGATTTTTGCGATTTTTTTCTGAAACCGACTAATAATATTTGTGACTTTATGCGCGATTATTAGACGAAATTTTTGATCTTATTACGCAATCGTTTGACGAATTTCTTTTCGATTTTATTGCACGATTGTTTGACTAAATGTTCGTGACTTTTTGCGCAACCTTTTGACGAAATTCGTGATTTTTTTTCGCAATCCTTTTACGATATTCGATATTTCAGTTTGTGAAATCATTTGGTGAAATGTGTATAACTTTTCGCGATCTCTGATGAAATTAACAATATTTTCCACGGTCATTTGAAGAAATTAGCGATTTTTTAAACGACCATTTGGAGAATTTTTGTTTTCAAAATTTGTGAAAATTCGCGACCTATTAACGAATTGATTTTGCGGAATTGTAAAAAAAAATCGCGAACTTTCACGAAAAAAAAAAAAAAATGTGGAGTAATCACATGCCTGTGAAAGAAGATATGGAGACAAAATCATGAAGATCATTTTTTATTGTGAGGGATTTTCCCATTTTATGTGTGCTTTGTGCAGATCTGAAAGTTGTGCAATTTTGCACGTTCCTTGTGCCTCAAACAAAAAAATTCCTTGTCCTTCGCCCAGAAACTCTTGAAATGACGCCCCTGTAGTAAAATTCTAAAAAAGGGAGTCGAAAGGGACACGAAAAAGTTCTATTTTAGACAGGTCTCCGTCTTAATAAGTATAATTGTATGATGTTTTTTCATCGAAATTTGATTTTTTTCTCTTTCTAGAAAGAAATCTGTTATAGTCAGCTTTCATTTTCGCAATTTATAGAGTGTCCTTAGAGTGGATGGTTTAAGTCTTTGAGGATACCAGTAAAAATGGAACTAGACTATTATAGAATCCTGTCTAAAAAGAAAAAAAATTCATATCTAATATAATAAAAATTCACCTCCTATGATGTAAACCTGTTTAAATCGAAATATTTCATTGGTTCTTGAGTTTCCGTATTCGAAGTTTTTACTGTTATTGTAAGCATGAATCAGTAAACGTTTCTCATACGGCAGGGGGGAGGGTGTACACCTCTGGATCCTACCCTTAGCTATATAACTTCCCTCAAAAAATCTTTGCCCCACCCCACACCCCCAAGAAAGTTCTCAAATGACGCCCCTGCATGACGCTTAAATAGTATTCAGAGTTAACCTAATTGGGATTCGTATGACATCAGGTTAACCAGGCTAACAGAGAATATCATTTGAACATTGCGCCAATGTGTTCCAATGGAACATAGCATTAGCTCTTGAGTGTCTTCGCCGGCAGGGAAAGGACCTTAATCCCGCTGTGCATGTCGCAAGTCATGCGGCCTGTCTCCATTGGTTTAATTTCTTCTGGTTTTAGTTATTGCATATTGTTTGGGGCTTGCTGTTTTTAAAGTTTGTTGTTTTTTAAAGTTAGAAGTTTTTAAGTTGATTTAGTTGTTGTCATTTGGTTTAGTTTATTTTTATCTTTGTATCAGTTCTGTGGTTTTGAATTTTTGGTTTGATTTTAGGATATATATATATATAACTAGCAACCCCCGCGGCTTTGCTCGCGTAATATTTGAAATATGCCAAGTGATATTTATATGTCTAATTTTTATTAAAAGGTACTAACTAAATTTTTATTTTATCAAAAGGCACTTATTAATTTTAGGAATAATTAAAAAAATTACTATTTAAAACACAGTTTGATTAAACATCATTGTTACACTGCATAAGGCAGAAATGAGACTTAAATTAATAAAACGAAATAAAACTAACTAAATATTAATTTAGAAAATATTTTGAAACTTTTATGCTCAATTAATACGCTCATTTCAGTATTCATTTGAAGTTTTGAATTTTTTAGAAACCATCTTCTTACATCTTAAAATTAACCATCATGTCAAATTCGAAGTCCTACCACCTATCTCAACATAAAGGGCTATGTTGAAATAGGAACTGTCACCATTAATTTGCCAACATTAATTTTGAAATTGGTTTGTTATTTCCTAATATTCCACAGAAACGTAATTTAGAAAGCTAAAGGCCTTTTTTAGAGCGTTTGTTGTTCCTGTGAATCCCAGGTGGTAGAATCATCGGCATAAAATATATACTGTGTAGGATCAGAGACTGTTACCATTGATTTGCAACTATTACTTTTATATTTGGTTTATATTCCCTGAAATTGCGTAGAAATCGTAATTTAGGAATTTTTTAGAATGCTTTTCGTACCTCCCCTTCACTTCACCCCTTTTTAATTCGAATTTCTTTTCGATAGTCCTTCAAGGGCATTTATATTTTATAAGTAACTGCCATGCCATATTTAAAGTTTCTAGCCTTTTCAGTATCACAGAAATCGCAATTTAGAAAGTTTTTAGCTACTGCAATCCTCTGGTGGTAGTGGCACAGACATAAAATATAGCTTATGTTTGAGCAGGTTCTATCACCAACAATTTGTTATCATTATTTTTTAATCGGTTTGGTATTTGATAAGATTACATAAAAATTGTAATTTATATCGCTTTTCGCTCACTTCATCTTTTAAATTTGAAATTTTCTTTCGACAGTTCATAGAAAGCCGTTGCATCTTATAAGTAAATAACATGCCATACTTCAAAGTGTTAGACCCTTCAGTTATGCAAAAAACCCAAATTAGAACATGTTTTGCCTTTGCAACCCTCAGATGGCAGTGACAGCAACATAAAATATAACCTATGTTATAGCAGGGACTGTCACCACTGATTTGCAACCATTACTTTTGAAATAGATTTGGAATTTCCAGAGATTGAGTAGAAATCGCAATTTAGAACGTTTTTAGAACGCTTTTCGCGCATTTTCACCCCTTTTTAAATTTCCAATTTTTTCGAAACTGTTCGTAAAGATCATTTATATTTAATAAATATGTACCTTGCCTAATTTTAAGTTGCTAGCCCCTACCGATCACAAAAATCGAAATTTGGAACGCTTTTTTGCTCCTGCAACGTCTAGGTGATAGTGATACCGACTTAAAATAGTGTCTATGTTAGAGCAGAGAATGTCAGCATCAATTTCTTACCATTACTTTTGAAATCAGTTTGATTCCTCCTGACATATTGGTGACAAATCAGAATTTAGAACGTTTTTAGAACGCTTTTGGCTCATTTTGCTCCTGCATCTCCTCTGGGGTAGTGGAAACAGATATAAAATATAGCCTATCTTGGAGCAAGATCTGTCTCGATCATTTAAGCACCATTATATTTGAAATCGGTTCAGTATTTCCTGAGATTGCATAGAAACTGCAATTTAGAACGTTTTTTACAACGCTTTTTGCGCATTTTTACCCCCCCCCCTTTTAAATTTCGATTTTTTTAGGAAATGTCCTTAGAGATAATTGATATCTTATAACTAACTACCATTCTAAATTTCACGATTCAAGGCCCTTCCGTCACGCAAAAACCGCAATTTAGAACGCTTTTCTCCTGCACCCCATTTGGGGTAGTGGCACCGACATAAAACGCAGCCTATGTTGGTGCAAGGATTTTCACCATCATTTTGACGCCATTATTTTTTAAATCAGTTTGGTATTTCCTGAGATTGTGTAGAAATCACCATTTAGAACGTTTTTTAGAACGCTTTTCGCGCATTTTCACCCCTTTTTAATTTCGAATTGTTTAAGAACTGTTCTTAGAAAGCCTTTATATCTAATAAGTAGCTGATACTTCAAATTTCATATTTCTAGGCCCTTCAGTAACACATAAATCGCATTTTTAGAACGTTTTTTGCTCCTACACCCCCTTTGGGGTAGTGGAACCGAAATAAAAATTAGCCTATCTTGGAGCAAACATTGTCACTATCATTTTGACACAATATTTTTTTAATCAGTTTGGTATTTCCTGAGATTATGCAGAAACTACAATTTAGAACGTTTTTTAGAACGCTTTTTGTGCATTTTCACTCCTTTTAAATTTCGAATTGTTTAAGAACTACTCCTACACATCATTTATATCTTATAAGTAACTAATATTCCAAATTTCATATTTCTAGGCTCTTTAGTAACGCAAAAATCGCATTTTTAGAATGTTTTTTTTCTCCTGCACCCCCTTTGGGGTAGTGGCACCGACATAAAATATAGCCTATGTTCTAAGTTGGACTAACACCATCATTTTGATACCATTACTTTTGAAATCGGTTTCGTATTTCCTGAGATTATGTAAAAACTACCATTTAGAACGTTTTTTAGAACGCTTTTTGTGCATTTTCTCCCCTTTTAAATTTCGAATTGTTTAAGAACTACTCCTACACATCATTTATATCTTATAAGTAACTATTATTCCAAATTTCATATTTCTAGGCCCTTCAGTAACGCAAAATTCGCATTTTTAGAACGTTTTTGGCTCCTGCACTTCCTTTGGGGTAGTGGCACCGACATAAAATATAGCCTATGTTCTAAGTGTGACTAACACCATCATTTTGATACCATTATTTTTGGAATCGGTTCGGTATTCCCTGAGATTATGTAGAAACTACCATTTAGAACGTTTTCTAGAACGCTTTTTGTGCATTCTCACCCCTTTTAAATTTCGAATTGTTTAAGAACTGTTCTTAGACATCATTTATATCTTATAAGTAACTAATATTCCAAATTTCATATTTCTAGGTCCTTCAGTAACGCAAAAATCGTATTTTTAGAACGTTTTTTGCTCCTGCACCCCCTTTGGGGTAGTGGCACCGACATAAGATATAGCCTATGTTCTAAGTTGGGCGAACACCATCATTTTGATACCATTACTTTTGAAATCGGTTCGGTAGTTCCTGAGCTTACCTCCGACAAATAAACAATTTTTTCCTCTTTATAATATGACTAGCAAATCCCGCGGCTTTGCTCGCGTAATATTTGAAATATGCCAAGTGATATTTATATGTCTAATTTTTATTAAAAGGTACTAACTAATTTTTTATTTTATTAAAAGGTAATATTTTAGTTCATTAAAAGGTATTTATTACTTTTAGGAATAATTAAAACAATTACTATTTAAAACACAATTTGATTAAGCATCATTGTTACACTGCATAAAGCAGAAATGAGACTTAAATTAATAAAACGAAATAAAACTAAATAAATAATAATTTAGAAAATATTTTGAAACTTTTATGCTCAGTTAATACGCTCATTTCAGTATTCATTTGAAGTTTTGAATTTTCTAGAAACCATCTTCTTACATCTTAAAATTAACCATCATGTCAAATTCCAAATTCTACCACCTCTCTCAACATAAAGGGCTGTGTTGAAATAGAAACTGTCACCATTAATTTGCCAACATTAATTTTGAAATTGGTTTGTTATTTCCTAATATTCCACAGAAACTTAATTTAGAAGGCTTTTAAAGGCCTTTTTTAGAGCGTTTGTTGTTCCTGTGAACCCCAGGTGGTAGAATCATCGGCATAAAATATAGCCTGTGTAGGATCAGAGACTGCTACCATTGATTCGCAGCTATTACTTTTATATTTGGTTTATATTCCCTGAAATTGCGTAGAAATCGTAATTTAGGACTTTTTTAGAATGCTTTTCACACATCCCCTTCACTTCACCCCTTTTTAATTCGAATTTATTTTTGGCAGTCCTTCGAGGGCATTTATATTTTATAAGTAACTACCATGCCATATTTAAAGTTTCTAGCCTTTTCAGTATCACAGAATCGCAATTTAGAAAGTTTTTAGCTACTAAAACCCTCTGGTGGTAGTGGCACAGACATAAACTATAGCTTATGATTGAGCAGGTTCTATCACCAACAATTTGTCATCATTATTTTTTTAATCGGTTTGGTATTTGATAAGATTACATAAAAATTGTTATTTACAACGCTTTTCGCTCACTTCATCTTTTTAAAATTGAAATTTTCTTTCGACAGTTCTTAGAAAGCAGTTGCATCTTGTAAGTAAATACCATACCATACTCCAAAGTGTTAGACCCATCAGTTATGCAAAAAACGCAAATTAGAACATGTTTTGCTTTTGCAACCCTCAGATGGTAGTGACAGAAACATAAAATATAACCTATGTTATAGCAGTGACTGTCACCATTGATTTGCAACCATTAGTTTTGAAACAGCTTTGGAATTTCCTGAGATGGAGTAGAAATCGCAATTTAGAATGTTTTTTGAACGCTTTTCGCGCATTTTCACCCCTTTTTAAATTTCCAATTTTTTCGAAACTGTTCTTAAAGATCATTTATATGTAATACATATGTACCTTGCCTAATTTTAAGTTGCTAGCCCCTACCGACCACAAAAATCGAAATTTGGAACGCTTTTTTGCTCCTGCAACGTCTAGGTGATAGTGATACCGACTTAAAATAGCGTCTATGTTAGAACAGAGGCTGTCAGCATCAATTTCTTAACATTACTTTTCAAATCAGTTTGATTCTTCCTGAGATATTGGTGACAAATCGGCATTTAGAACGTTTTTAGAACGCTTTTCGCTCATTTTGCTCCTGCATCTCCTCTGGGTTAGTGGAAACTTATATAAAATATAGCCTATCTTGAAGCAAGATCTGTCACCATCTTTTTAACGCCATTATATTTGAAATCGGTTCATTATTTCCTGAGATTGCATAGAAATTGCAATTTAGAACGTTTTTTACAACGCTTTTTGCGCATTTTGACCCCCCTTATAAATTTCGATTTTCTTAGGAAATGTCCTTAGAGATCATTGATATCTTATAACTAACTACCATTCTAAATTTCACGATTCAAGGCCCTTCCGTCACGCAAAAACAGCAATTTAGAACGTTTTTCTCCTGTAGCCCCTTTGGGGTAGTGGCACCGACATAAAACATAGCCTATGTTGGAGCAGGGATTTTCACCATCATTTTGACGCCATTATTTTTCAAATCGGTTTGGTATTTCCTGAGATTATGTAGAAACTACCATTTAGAACGTTTTTTAGAACGCTTTTTGTGCATTTTCACCCCTTTTAAATTTCGAATTGTTTAAGAACTGTTCTTAGACACCATTTATATCTTATAAGTAACTAATATTCCAAATTTCATATTTCTAGGCCCTTCAGTAACGCAAAAATCGCATTTTTAGAACGTTTTTTGCTCCTGCACCCCCTTTGGGGTAGTGGTAATGACATAAAATATAGCCTATGTTCTAAGTTGGACTAACACCATCATTTTGACACCAATATTTTTTAAATCGGTTTGGTATTTCCTGAGATTATGTAGAAACTACCATTTAGAACGTTTTTTAGAACGCTTTTTGTGCATTTTCACCCCTTTTAAATTTCGAATTGTTTAAGAACTGTTCTTAGACACCATTTATATCTTATAAGTAACTAATATTCCAAATTTCATATTTCTAGGCCCTTCAGTAACGCAAAAATCGCATTTTTAGAATGTTTTTTGCTCCTGCACCCCCTTTGGGGTAGTGGCACCGATATAAGATATAGTCTATGTTCTAAGTTGGGCGAACACCATCATTTTGATACTATTACATTTGGAATCGGTTCGGTAGTTCCTGAGCTTATCTCCGACAAATAAACAATTTTTACCTCTTTATAATAGGAGTATGATAGCAGACCCCGCGGCTTTGCTCGCGTAATATTTGAAATATGCCAAGTGATATTTATATGTCTAATTTTTATTAAAAGGTACTAACTAAATTTTTATTTTATTAAAAGCTAATAATTTATTTTATTAAAAGGTACTTATTACCTTTAAGAATAATTAAAAAAATTACTATTTAAAAGACAGTTTGATTAAACGTCGTTGTTACACTGCATAATTCAGAAATGAGACTTAAATTAATAAAACGAAATAAAACTAAATAAATAATAATTTAGAAAATATTTTGAAACTTTTATGCTCAATTAATACGCTCATTTCAGTATTCATTTGAAGTTTTGAATTTTTTAGAAACCATCTTCTTACACCGTAAAATTAACCATCATGTCAAATTCCAAGTCCTACCACCTCTCTCAACATAAAGGGCTATGTTGAAATAGGAACTGTCACCATTAATTTGCCAACATTAATTTTGGAATTGGTTTTTTATTTCCTAATATTCCACAGAAACGTAATTTAGAAAGCTTTTAAAGGCCTTTTTTAGAGCGTTTGTTGTTTCTGTGAATCCCCGGTGGTAGAATCATCGGCATAAAATATAGCCTGTGTAGGATCAGAGACTGTTACCATTGATTCGCAACTATTACTTTTATATTTGGTTTATATTCCCTGAAGTCGCGTAGAAATCGTAATTTAGGACTTTTTTATAATGCTTTTCGCACCTCTCCTTCACTTCACCCCTTTTTAATTCGAATTTATTTTCGACAGTCCTTCGAGGGCATTTATATTTTATAAGTAACTACCATGCCATATTTAAAGTTTCTAGCCTTTTCAGTATCACAGAATTCGCAATTTAGAAAGTTTTTAGCTACTGTAACCCTCTGGTGTTAGTGGCACAGACATAAAATATAGCTTATGTTTGAGCAGGTTCTATCACCAACAATTTGTTATCATTATTTTTTTAATCGGTTTGGTATTTAATAAGATTACATATAAATTGTAATTTATAACGCTATTCGCTCACTTCATCTTTTTAAATTTGAAATTTTCTTTCGACAGTTCATAGAAAGCAGTTGCATCTTGTAAGTAAATAACATGCCATACTTCAAAGTGTTAGACCCTTCAGTTATGCAAAAAACGCAAATTAGAACATGTTTTGCTTTTGCAACTCTCAGATGGTAGTGAGCGCAACATAAATATAACCTATCTTATAGCAGGGACTGTCACCATTGATTTGCAACCATTACTTTTGAAATATCTTTTGAATTTCCTGAGATTGAGTAGAAATCGCAATTTAGAACGTTTTTAGAACGCTTTTCGCGCATTTGCACCCTATTTTAAATTCCCACTTCTTTCGAAACTGTTCTTAAAGATCATTTATATGTAATAAATATGTACCTTGCCTAATTTTAAGTTGCTAGCCCCTACCGATCACAAAAATCGAAATTTGGAACGCTTTTTTGCTCCTGCAACGTCTAGGTGATAGTGATACCGACATAAAACAGCGTCTATGTTAGAGCAGAGGCTGGCAGTATCAATTTCTTACCATTACTTTTGAAATCAGTTTGATTCTTCCTGAGATATTGGTGACAAATCGGCATTTAAAACGTTTTTAGAACGCTTTTCGCTCATTTTGCTCCTGCATCTTCTCCGGGGTAGTGTTAACAGATATAAAATATAGCCTATCTTGAGCAAGATCTGTCACTATCATTTTAACACCATTATATTTGAAATCGGTTCAGTATTTCCTGAGATTGCATAGAAATTGCAATTTAGAACGTTTTTTTGCAACGCTTTTTGCACATTTTGACCCCCCTTTTAAATTTCGATTTTTTTAGGAAATGTCCTTAGAGATCATTGATATCTTATAACTAACTACCATTTTAAATTTCACGATTCAAGGCCCTTCCGTCACGCAAAAACCGCAATTTAGAACGTTTTACTTCTGCACAACCTTTTCGCGCATTTTCACCCCTTTTAAATTTCGAATTTTTTAAGAACTGTTCTTAGAAATCCTTTATATCTAATAAGTAGCTGATACTTCAAATTTCATATTTCTAGACCCTTCAGTAACACATAAATCGCATTTTTGGAACGTTTTTTGCTCCTACACCCCATTTGGGGTAGTGGCACCGACATAAAACATAGCCTATCTTGGAGTAAACGTTGTCACTATCATTTCGACAAGAATATTTTTTAAATCGGTTTGGTATTTCCTGAGATTATGTAGAAACTACCAATTAGAAAAGTTTTTTAGAACGCGTTTTGTGCATTTTCACACCTTTTAAATTTCGAATTGTTTAAGAACAGTTCTTAGACATCATTTATATCTTATAAGTAACCAATATTCCAAATTCCATATTTCTAGGCTCTTCAGTAGCGCAAAAATCGCATTTTTAGAACGTTTTTTTGCTCCTGTACCCCTTTTGGGGTAGTGGTACAGACATAAAATATAGCCTATGTTCTAAGTTGGACTAACACCATCAATGTGATACCATTACTTTTGAAATCGGTTAGGTATTTCCTGAAATTTTGTAGAAACTACCATTTAGAACGTTTTTCGCGCATTTTCACCCCTTTTAAATTTCGAATTTTTTAAGAACTGTTCTTAGAAATCCTTTATATCTAATAAGTAGGTGATACTTGAACTTTCATATTTCTAGGCCCTTCAGCAACACATAAATCGCATTTTTAGAACGTTTTTTGCTGCTACACCCCCTTTGAGGTAGTGGCACCGACATAAAACATAGCCTATCTTGAAGCAAACGTTCTCACTATCATTTTGACACCATTACTTTTGCAATCGGTTTGGTATTTCCTGAGATTATGTAGAAACTACCATTTAGAACGTTTTTTAGAACGCTTTTTGTGCATTTTCACCCCTTTTAAATTTCGAATTGTTTAAGAACTGTCCTTAGACATCATTTATATCTTATAAGTAACTAATATTCCAAATTTCATATTTCTAGGCCCTTCAGTAATGCAAAAATCGCATTTTAGAACGTTTTTCACTCCAGCACCCCCTTTGGGGTAGTGGCACCGACATAAGATATAGCCTATGTTCTAAGTTGGGCGAGCACCATCATTTTGACACCATTACTTTTAGAATTGGTTTGGTATTTCCTGAAATTATGTAGAAACTACCATTTAGAACGTTTTTTAGAACGCTTTTTGTGTATTTTCACCCCTTTTAAATTTCGAATTGTTTAAGAACTGTTCTTAGGCATCATTTATATCTTATAAGTAACTAATATTCCAAATTTCATATTTCTAGGCCCTTCAGTAACGCAAAAATCGCATTTTTAGAACGTTTTTTTGCTCCTGCACCCCCTTTGGGGTAGCGGCACCGACATAAGATATAGCCTATGTTCTAAGTTGGGCGAACACCATTATTTTGATACCATTACTTTTGGAATCGGTTCGGTAGTTACAGAGCTTACCTCCGACAAATAAACAATTTTTTCCTCTTTATAATACGAGTATAGATGAGTATAGATATAGATATAGATTAGGTGTACTACAAGTCGCTTCCCATAGAATATGGTATGCATATCATTTTACAGGGAAACACAAAATATATTGGATACAGTGCACTGTAAAAAAAGGACTAAAAAATGGAGATTCTACTGGCAATCGAGACACCAGTACTATTTCCAATTTTTAACAGAAACTTCCCCCCATAAATTCCATAAATCCGTATTTTTACAGAAAATTTTCCCTTAAAATTACAGAAAAGTTTCCTTTTTTTCTGGAATTTATGGGGGGAAATTTTCATAAAATACGGAAATAGTACTAGCGTCCCGATTGCCAGTAGAATCTCCGTTTTTTAGTCTGTTTTTTTTACAGTGTACTGTTTATGAGCCATAATTGCTTGAAG
The DNA here is from genome assembly GCA_963932465.1 of Maratus speciosus. Classification (NCBI taxonomy): domain Eukaryota; kingdom Metazoa; phylum Arthropoda; class Arachnida; order Araneae; family Salticidae; genus Maratus; species Maratus speciosus. The sequence goes on from OZ010792.1 coordinate 179,267,971, forward strand.
AGAGTTTTCAGTTGCGGTATGTGTTTTTAAATTTAACTAATTTTTAGCTATTATTTGTTATGTATAAATTGTACCGATCATATACAGGGCTGCGCAAAAAAATTGAGTTATTTCCATTTCCGACTACACATGGTAATTGTTTAAATTGGATTTTCAGATGTGTTATATGCTTCCCAAATTGTTTATTTAGACATCGTCTGTCACATTGTTAAGCGGTGAGGTTTTGTTATAGTATTCGTATTATGTGGGAAAGTGTTGCATAATCTATGCTCAGCACATAATTTTTCGTTCTTTTTTAAAGCTTAATATTACAATTTTGCAAGTTTTATAGGTAGCATTATTTAATACATTTACAACATTTGCAACTCGAAATTATAAATTACGTTTTTCTCTTTAAACATATATTTGCATGTTGCATAACTGTATTTAAAAATCAGTGAGTCGGAGTGGCATCTGGAAACACATAAGTTTATATTTTATATTCTGAAATGTGATATTTGCACAAGCAACTCAAGATTTCGTATTATTCATCTTTTAAGGTACATTACGGTCCATTAGGAAAAACTGTTTTCGTTGTATATGTTTCGACGTGGGCTGGTGCGCCTGGCCCAATATATATATATATATATATATATATATATCCTTAATCTTATCATGCTTTTTGGATTCTATGTGCGGGAATATATTTTGAAAATCTACTGGGAATTATTCGGTATGTTTTGTAAGATTTCTATTGCTATAGATTGAATATTTAATGGGTTGTAGTTTTCTCTCATTTCATGTCATTTGATTATGTTCTGTTTTCATCTTGGGGCTATTCTTTTGTTATATTGGTTGTTTGAGTACAGGGGGAAATTTTTTTCAGCTTATAGCTTTTTTCTCACAGAAAACGACCGATTTGCTTATATCATTGAATTCTGTACTCTTGAAAACGTAATTCAATATATATGTTTTTCAATTTTTTTCGGAATCCATATTCTTCTTTTTTCTTCCATGTTAATTCTTGTAATTAGGTATAAGGTACTTGTATTTTATACATACAGTTCTTTATTGTTGGTTTGTGCGCATTTTGTTGTCAATCACTCACAATATTGCGGTTTTTGATGATGGTCGGTATTGTTTAATTAATGGTTATATATATATATATATATATATATATATATATATATATATATATATATATATATAAATTTATAAATCGCCATTATTCTACAATTAAACAATAACATTTATTCTTTTTAAAGAATGGTAGATTTCTAGACTTATTAAAATATAGCTAAATTAAAATATAGTAAAATGTGTGAAAAAGAACATGCTTATTGCGGAATCTTAAACTTAAGAAATGTGTTGATCCATGCAAAAAGAATATAATAATGCATGAGAAAAAAAATATATATAATGCTAATATACACATGTATACACATGCACATGCTAAGAAGGAAGCTTGTCTAAAACGCATTTTTTTTTTTAATTCTTTCCTTTCTCATAAGATTTTACTTATAGCATTTTTCAGATTTTTTTGTCTCCAATACACAGAATATGGATTAACATTATTAATGATAACTGAAACATTTACATACAACAATTAGAGATTTCATTAAAAAATAAATATCGCAGCCTACGGAACTTCCTAAAAGATGAAGATTATAAACATGAACAAAAGAGCTAAAATAAGTATTTTTGGTCAGAACTCCTCGTAGGAAACTAATTTTTAAACAAATCAAGGTAAAAATCAATGTCTTGTAGAAATTCATTCGACCAGGGCGGGCGCGGGCCCAGATTTCAACTTTTATTTCGGGGCGGGCCGAAATTTTAGCTGTGATACTGGGCCAGGTAAACAATTTATTCTACGGGCGTGGCTCGTGCCGAACTTCTAAATTTTATACTGGGCCAAGCCAATATTTTTTTGTACGGATCCGGGTCGGTCCGAACTTTACATTTTTGAACAGTGTTGGACCGGGCCAATTTTTTGTCTATGGGTCGGGGAGGACCCGAGACGAGGCACTTCGGCCCGTGCAGACCTCTAGTATGTGTTGCCTACATTATAATGATCGATTTGTTGAAATTTTTCGATTTTCCTTTTATTGTTTTATTTGAAGGATCAGACTTTTGCGACTACAAATCTGTGTTAATTTTATGTTTATGATTAATAGAACAGGAGTTATGTCGAAAATCAAAAACAGGTAGTAATAAGTCAAATACTGGAGGTGAGAAGAAAGACCAGGAATGTTTCAAGGCATTATTTCCTTACGTTTTTTACATAAAAACATTAATAAACCTTAATTGACACTTCTTGATTAATTTTATAGATAAGAAATCCTTAACTCGATTTCTGGAAAATCAATTTTTCCTTTATTTCCATGTACTAAAAACTTCATTACATAAAATGTTTCAAACATATTTCAGTGGAAATTTGTCAGAATGCTTTCCATATTAGTCACAATGTTCTGATTTAGGTTCAATGTCATAATGTAGTGTTTTGACGAATTGACATTGTCTTTGGCAAAAAAAAAAAAAAAAAAAAAAAAAAAAAAATCATTTTTTACTGATTTTTTTATGATATCCTTTTATAAATTTTTACTGTGTTCATTTAAATGACTTGTTTGAATTTAGAATGCAGAAAATACTAATTAAGTGAATAATTGCGAATTAATTCAGTATCTAATAAAAATTTCAGACCATTCGGAAGTCTGTAACATCATTAAAATTCACTTGCAATAATTTTCCCCACTGGCCGTAATGTAAAGAAAAACTTTTGACTGTCCCTGTAATTAAACTATACATCCGATTTTCATAAAATTGGAAATGGCTCGACCAAATTTTGCAGCAATTGTATATTAAAAATTTCAGATCATTCGGTCGGGTAGTTTTTGCTCTGTTGTATGCGGACGGACGGACAGACGGACGGACAGACAGACGGACTGAACGACGACTATAGGTGCTACGTATTTATATAATTACGAACGCACCTAAAAACGATGTGACTTTCTAACTATTTAAAAGAAAAACACAGTTTTATTTAAATGTGAACTTCCGACTTTTAATAATTGAATGCATAACTTTTTTTAAATGATCCTAAAAATCTTTAAACTACGTTCAAAAGAGACATATTGAAAAAAAATAATTATTTTTTAGGCGTATTTTAACATTGTAGAAGAAGGAAAAAACGCTGTTAAAAATACCAACATCACATGGACATTTAATGATGTACATAACGCATTTAAAATATGATTCTTTTAACAAAAATAATTTTCATTCGGTATACTGGAGCTATACTACAATTTTACAAAACATTTGCAACCATTTTTTTTATTTCAGCATTGGATATGGAAAATGTGTTTATCTAATTTAAAATTTACTTTATCCTATATCATTTTTATATAAAGAAAAGTTAAAGAATTTTCTTCATTTACTGCAGAAAATATTTAATGATAAACTTTCGTAAAGTTTTACTGCGTCCATTTAAATAATTTTTTTTCCGCCCTAACATCAAAAGATACTAATTAAGTGACGGTTTTCTGAAGAATACTTTATAAAAGGATGACATGAGTTCCAAACTTCTTTATAGGAATAAATCTTTTTTCTTTAGGTTACATCATTTGCTTGATAATTAAATGTATTACCATCGATAATCTACCCTATATATATAAAATCCTAATGAAACGACTAAATTGAAACGGATTTATGTAACGATTCTATGAAACGACTGATTAAACAATTGATTATGTTTCAAGGCGATTTCTCCAGAAATATGGAATACTTTGCGATGAAATTAACACCAAAAATCCGTATTGATTCATAGATCTCAAAACTGGTATTAGAATTTTTAAATTCAAATTAGTTTTAGAAATATTAATTTTTTTCTAACTTTAAATGCTTTTTTCTAATGATGGTAAATCAAATTTTAATCATAACAGATATTTTTTTTTCAAATTTCAGAAAAGGTTATAATTTTAAATTAATTTGGCGACCAGTTTGGCCTCCCTTAAATCTCCTAAGAAAAATGCTTTTTTTATTTCGTTATCATTTTATTTAATACAAAATATTCCTTTAAAACTGAAACATTTAAAATTAATAGCTTTCACTTATTTTTTTTTTTTATTTTTTATTTTTTTTTGAGCGAAACGAAAAGAAAAATATTAGGCTCAGATATCATGTACGCACCGGGGTACCTAATTGGCGCCAAAATGGCGTTATTTTGCCTGACATGGTAACCCGACTATTGTTGATTATTCATTAATAAATGTTTATTTACATTTATTTTCTTTTTATTTAAAAAAAAAAGTTACAAATTGCATCGTTCCATAGTTATTAATTATTTTTTTTATTTATTGTTATTTCATTTTAAAAATAATAGAAAATAATTTAAAATAAATGTAACTGGTATTCGAAAACGAGGTTTTCGCCAAATTATCGTAAAAAATATCACGCCAAACCCGGTGCTTATATGACATCTGTGTTAAATATTAAGTAATGCAAGAAATCATGACATTTAATTTCAAATTCAAAGCAAATGACCAATATTGCCAAACCACTCGCCAAATTATACAAGTTGACGAGATTTTTATTTTAAATAACGAAAGAACAAATAAATTTGTATAAAAATACAAATACAAATAAAGCGTCGAAATAAAAATCACTTGATGGCGTTAACACATGTAACTTCCTTACAGTCAAGTAAATGTGACATTTATGATCAGCCATTATTGGCATTTAATCTTATAGTCAAGCGATAGATTTTTGGTCAATGGGATAACCAAGTAGTATTGTTTTAATTTACCATTCGAAAAATAAAAAAATGCTAACTTACGAGTTAAAAGAAATGGTACTTTTCCGTTATACGGACACCATTGTCGCCAAGCGCAATAGTTGGCGCAAACTGAAAATAACGTGAAAAATAAAAGAAAAACACTGTCAATAGTAAAGTGAGCCTTTTAAAAATATAACATTTGGAAAGTACAGACTTTTACGAACTATTTTACTAAATCACAAATATATACTTAAAATAAGTGAACAAATAACTGTTATACAATAAAGTATAGCAAATAATAGCAAATCACAATGTTTCGCATGACAATAGGAATGCACAACCTGTGGCCCGCGTGCCAAAAGTGGTCCGCGATGGGTTTTCGTGTGGCCCGCGAATCTCATCAATTTATAACTGGAAAAAATTGCAATTTCTGTCCATAGGTCGCAGGAAAAGATTGTGAATTTCATCAATTTGCAGCGGAAAAAATTGAAAATTTTGTCAGCTATTTAAGAATCGCAAATTTTGTCGATCAGAGGTGGAAAAATTGCAACGTCGATAAGGCACGGAAAAATTGCAAATTCATCGATCGGGCACGGAAAAATTGCGAGTCTCGACGATCCGGCTCCAAAAAATCGCAAATTTTGTCGATCAGAAACGGAAAATCGACAATTTCGTCGTTGATGTGCGGAAAAACTGAAAATTTCGTTGATCTGCAGCGGAAAAATTGTGTTTCTTCAGTTTATCAAGAGAAAAAAAAACACGATTTTTGTGAATTTGCCGAGGAAAAAAATTGCAAATTTCGTCAGTCAGTTAATAATTGCGATTTTCGTTGATCGGGCGCAGAAAAATCACCAATTTCGTCGATCAGGCGCGAAAAAATTGCAAATTTCGTTGGTCGGGCACAGAAAAAACACAAGTTTTTACGATCGGACTCCAAATAGTAGCAGATTTTGTTGGTTGGGTACGAAAAAATCTCGAATTTTGTCGATTTAGTGCTGAAAAATAGCGAATTTTGTCGATCAGGCGCATAAATATCGCAAATTTCGCTGACCGACCGTGGAAAAATCATGAGTTTTGTAGATTGGGCTCAGAAAAATCGTGAATTTCTTTGGTCGTGTACGGAAAAATCGCGAATTTCGTCAATATGCTGCGTGAAAAAATTGCAAATTTCGTCAATTTGCTGCGTGGAAAAAAATGCAAATTTCGTCAATGCCAGTTAAGAATCGCGAATTTCGTTGATCGAGCGCTGAAAACTCGAAAATTCAACGATGAGGCACGAAAAAATGATATCTTTGTCGATCGGGCTCCAAAAAATAGAGACTTTCGTAGGTCGGACACGGAAAAAATCGCGAATTTTGTCCATCAGGAGAGTAAAAATCGCAAATTTCGTTGATTGGCAGCGAAAAAATCACGAGTTTCGTCAGTTTATCGCGAGAAAAAAACGTGAATTTTGTCCATTTGCCGCAAGAAAAAATTGCAAATTTCGTCAGAGTCAACCATGAATCGCGAATTTCGTTGGTCGGACACGAAAAATCGCGAATTTTTTCAAACAGGCGCGGAAAAATCAAAACATTTCGTCTATCGAGCGTGGAAAAAAGCAAATTTTGTCGATCGGGTGCGGAAAAAATCTTGAATTTTGTTGATGGGTGCGTAAAAATCTTGAATTTTGTCGATCAAGTGCGTAAAAATCTTGAATTTTGTCGATCGGCTGCGGAAAAATTGAAAATTTTGTCGATCAGGTGCATAAAATTTGAAAAATTTTTGATCGGGCGCGGGAAAATCATGAATTATATCGATCAGGCTTGAAAAAATCTCAAATTTTGTTGACTGGCTCCTTTTCTCCTCTTAGTTCATAAATTTCGTATTTTTTTCTGCACTAGCCACTTTCATGCTTTTGTTTGTTTTTTATCACTTATAATAATAAAAAAAAATTACTCCCCCAAATAACGACAAAGAATTCTATCACACATTGATAACAATCCTGGCTATATCTGTGTTATATATACAAACGTAAACTATTGATATATCCTTGCCAACTGAATTGATATGTTTACTGGGTAGGGGAACCTAGAGGGGGAACCCACCTCCGTCTGAAACCATATTTTTTATCTGACTGTAGGCCACAGATAACTTTTCCTTTCCGAAATAGAATTCTGTCTGTCCGTATAACTGATATGACCTCCCCCCCACCGACAACACAGACATTTTTGTTAGTGGCCCGTCTCTAAAAAAGGTTGTGCACCCCTAGTTTACAATAAAAATCCGGTACTACTTAGTTATCCCGTCGACCAATTTCGCCAAATTATATAAATCGCCAAACCACTCGCCAAATTAACAAATTGACATAATTTTTATTTTAAATAACGAAAGAACAAATAAATTAGTATAACATTAATAAAAATACAAATAAATCGTCGAAATAAAAATCACTTCATGACATAAACACGTGTAACTTGCTTAAAGTCAAGTGAACGTGACATTTACGATCAACCATTATTGGCATTTAATCTTATAGTTTGGCGATAGATTTTTGGTCGACGGGATAACAAAGTAGTACCGTTTTAATTTACCACCCGAAAAATAAAAAAAAAATGATAATTGACGAGTTAAAAAAAAAAAAAAGTATTGGCGAGATATGAACCCGGCTAACATAAAAGTACCAAGAATTCTTTGCGATCATAGCAACTTTTGCAGCAATAATTGTAGTAAATTGTATTATATCAATCGTTTTATAACGCTGTTAAAAAATACAGATCAGCAAAGACTATGTTTATTTAATTCATTTTATTTTAGCTTCTTTTCAAATGTTTAACTGATCTTCTTTAATCAAACACGAAAACAACCATTGGATGTCTTAACAGCAACTGATTCGGCCTTAAATTTTCACAATCAAAGGGAATTAGATGGAAACCCGTTTACAAGGAAATCGCTATAGGTTTTTTCATTATAATTCAATCTTCTGTAATCTTTTAAAAACCTATCAAATTCGCATGATTTTAGATTATGCGGTGTCTGAACGGGGGTTGGCGAGCGTAGCTTGCAGGTGGCAGAGCCCCCTATTTACTACTATAAATATTTAAAATACAGTAGAAAAGATTATAATATAAATAAGACATATAATTATTCTTTGTTGTTGTTTTCAAATACAGTAGAAAAAAGGGAAAACAATCTTTTTGTACATGAAGCATTAAAATACTTTCTCTTTACAAATAATTTTTTATTGAATCAATCTATTTTATTGAATCGATAATACACGTAATAACGCAATCTTTTTTTCTTTGCATTGGGCTATGAAGAACAGTATTAATGTTTTTTAAGTCTAAAATAATAATAAAAGAAATTATTCTAGTTTATTTAACTTTTCTATTCTAAAAAGTTTGTACTTAAATAAAATACTGCTAATACAATTTACAGAAAATGTGTCCATTCTCTGCCGTGGAAATGTTAAAGGTGAACTTGTCTGAAGTTTTTCTACATTCATTGAGTTTACATCTTTCAGTTCAACATGAAAAAATATTAATTAGCCGACTACTTGCAGATTCACTCGCTGGTTAATTCTTTATCAAAAGAATAATGTCAATTGCTAACAACTTAAAAAAAATTATTTACGTTAGATTATTTGGCTTGATAATTTAAAACATTCTTTCTGATAATTGCTATTATAGTTTTTTAAAATACATTCAAAAGCGAGAAGTAACTGATGAGATGATAAGGTATGCATTTATTATTTCTATTCTCAATCACGTACAGAAAAAAAAATTGTGTAACTTAATTGTACATGACCCGTTTTAAAAAACTTTTTTTTTAATTTATAATTTAAATAATTTCATTGAAGCTATACTAAATGCATTTGCACTCTTTACCAATTACAATGAGCAGAGAACGACTGCATTTGTGTAAATGCCTTTGATGCTTGAAAGAATGTAAAAAATAAAACTTTTCAAATGTGATTTAAAGTTTTATTCTTCTATTAAAAAAAATGATTTTTTTTTTCATTTCCTGCAGCGAAATAGTATTTTTAAACTTTTCAAAGCCTTAAAAGCGTACATTTAAATATCGTCTTTCATGAGAACATGAAAGATACTAATTAGGCGTACATTTGTTAATTAATTCTTCAAAAAAAAAGACAATGCGATTTGCTTAAAAAAATTCTTTAATTTAGATTACTCGACTTCATGCTGAAGGGGATAGTTGGCGTTCACAATAAGAATTTGAGAAATGAATGAGAAATGAAAAAGTCTACATCTGTATGACAAAACGTAAGTTATCAGTGAGGATTATGGAGCATCGCAGAGACATTAAATAGCGTAAACAGAATAAAGCTCTTTCTAGGTTCTACTACAGCTAATCAAGACTGCCATATCAAGTTTGATGAGGCAAAAATTATAGTTCCGAGCAATAACTCCTTTGAAAGTAAAATTAGAGAATCAGTTGAAACCTTTGGACGTGAGAATAAGCCTTGTAACGATAATTTATGCTATAATATTCCAAAAATCTGGCATAATATCATGAAGGCATAATTATGTATCTAATTACAATATTTCTGTTTAAACTTAAATCATGTTGCTAAAATATTCGATGAAAACTTTGTTGAATGAGGTTCTGGCACTCATGCGCAGATGGCGACACTCGTGATTTCTTCATTCGAACTTTTGATTAATTTGGCCTCGTTTCATTAATAAGTATTTATTTTCACTGGATGGCACCACTACATTCTCGTATTCATACCTTTAGTCAGTGTTCGACAAATTATCTCTGGCACAGGAAACCTTCATCTCTGAACTTTTTAGCCATTTAACCATCATATTTTTCCTGAAGACCGCTGTAGAAACAGTTCGAAACGTAGAATTTAACTTTTAGCTTATTAAAGTTCGTGTTTTGTGCATCATTAAGCAAAATTGTGTCTTTATTTAAGAATTTTCTCTTTTTAATTTAAATTATCACTGAACATTAAAGAAACATTTCCTATGTCTAACTGGAATGTGTTGAAGCATGTCCATAGCATGTTTTAAAATAAAATATGTACCGTTTTAGAAGGAAAATCAAATCATTAAAGAAAATAACGTATAAGAAACTTCTATTTTACATTGCTACAGTATTTTCTAAATTATGCAAATCAAAAGAAGAGCTCAAATGATAATTGTGATATGTGACAAAAAAATAGTTAATCATATGATTGAAGATAATCAATGGTTCTCTTCCACCTGTTACATTACTACTTGAAAGAAAAAACGTAATACTCAGTGATTTTAATTGATAAAGGAGGCATTTAACAACAAGCGAACTTTACAGCAACCTTCATTTTTTCTAAATGATGATTTTTAACACATATTGGAAAAGTGTTTCCAATTTTTATTCTGAATATTGAATTAAGAGACTAAAAATTCGGCAATTAATATTCGTTTTTAAAACGGATATCCATTCATATGAAAATTAAAAGCAATACGTGGTTCAGTAATATGAAAGGAACTGGAGTAAAATTGGTTAGACACAGACATTTTAACCGTCAGTTGCAGATCAAATTTTAAAACTCATTAAAGTTAATTAAAAACTTGTTTGGATTGAAACTGCACTCGGATAGATTTAAGGAGAAAATGCTTAATTTTTCAAATAAATTTAACTGTTTTTCGCTGATTTTTTTTTAATTATAATGTTTTAAAATTTTCAAAGTCCTCTATTTCTTTGAAAGCACAACCTTTGTTATTTGCTTCGAAAAATCTTTAAAATACATGCAAAAGAAACATCTAATAGATAAGTCATAAAATTATTATTTCTATTTGCATTTAATTATTAAAAAATGAATAAACAAAGGCAAAACTATAAAAAATACTCAATTGTGCATGACATGTTTAAAAAAATTTATTTTAATATTTTGATCTTAATATTAAATTCATTGAATCAAATCCGCCCTTGCCAACAAATTCCAGTGCATTTTACTTTAAACTGAAAAATGTATAAGAACTTGTATATTATTTATTTTGAAGTTTAAACACATCACAAAATAAAATCTTTCGAATACAATCATAAATTTCTTTGTCCTTAAAAGTTGCCCATTTCCTGCTGTACAATTTTTAATAATAAAATTTTCTTAAAGTTTTGCTGCATACATTAAAACTACTTCATTCAGTTAAGCATGGAAAGATGCTAATTAGCCGCCTACACTCAGTTTCTGTCTTTATAAAAAAGAAGAAAAAATTTCCAAACTACATTATGGATATGAAAATTTTCTTTTTATCGAGCTTTATATGCTTTTTTATTAAAAGTATATTTTCTTATAAATCTGTTTAGTCAAAAGATTAAATTATTAACAAAAATATTTCATAATTTATTAAATGCATATAATTAAAATTTGAAGTAAAATTATATATTAAACTAAATAATTAATTTAATTTTTGTTGTTGTTCTTTTCTACAGTTCAAAGTGTTTTTATTTTAAGTCAACATTAATTAAAAAAATTAAATATCTGACAAAGTAAAGTTAAAATTATAGTACTAAATTCACCTTGAGTTAAAATTTAAAATTCCTATGAAAAGCAGAAATGAAATGTACTGAAATTTGCTTGCCGCCGCATCTATCTATCTATCTATCTATCTATCTATCTATATATATATATATATATATATATAAAGCACATTAAAAACGCCTAATCTTTTTCAGCCAATTTGCAGGACCATCTTCAGTGGTTATTTAACCCGTAACTGGAGACATGAATTTCCTTACGCAGTTAGAGACATAGAGTCAAAATGACTTCAAAGTTATTTTTCTTTTTTGTCTTTTGTAAACAGCATTGGAATTTATTTTGGAAACGCAATATAGTCTAGAAATCATGTAATTATCAACTAGCTAAATATTAAAAACTAGCAGGCTGAGCCCGCTGCGCTGGACCATTTTTCAAATAAACCTTCAATCAAACGAAATGGAAAATCCGACCCTGTATTTTAAATTAATATGGACCTTCACCTGGAAGATCCTTCCGCATTTTCTGAATACGCATCGGACGCAATTGCGCTATTATGTTATCTGATGCGTTAGACGAAATACGGGCAATTCAGAAGCAACACTTTAGTACTTCTTGTAGAGTTTGGGAGGGAAATGCGGCCATTACGATCATATCACCACACTACTAAAAAAGAGAGAATTACAATGACAGCAGAGATTGACCTCCAGATGACCAGAGATTTAACCTGAACTTAAAGAATGTTCGGGTTATTCATTTTCGTTTGTTAGGTCTTTTACACCGGGCTTCTCAGCTTGGTACTTTGTGCTGATCTGATAACATAAAGGCAATCTCTCTCTACGTTACATTATATTTGGTAATATACGTCTTCTTTTGGTAAGTTTTCTCTACAGTTTCTTATCTTCTATTTCCAGTAGAGTAAATACAATAACAACAGTATTTAACTTTTATATTTTAAAATATGTGAATCATGTAAAAGTGGATATTTAAAGCGGAATTGTGTGAATAAAATTAAAATAATGTCATTTTAATTGCCGTTTCTTTTTACATACCAGTTTTAATCATGCAACTATTAACCTAGGAAAATAGCCTCGATTACTAATTAAATAGAAATGTAAACCTCTAGTTTTCATTCAATAAAATCTTCCCAATCATCCGTAATCGGATCCACAACCAAGTTTGATGTGAAACGTTAGAAATGTTCGTAACGGTGTGGCTAAAAATGTATCAGAGTTAGATACAAAACAGGGTTAATTACGCTCCAAACTACATTCCATTAAATAATGTCAAATTGCTGTTGATTGATTTTTTGATCTTTCACTATCAAAACTCTTTGCAGATGATAAGTAAAGTTAGTTATGCAAAATTTTTAGTAGTGATCGTTTTGGCAAACCGAATAATTTTTTCGCATTTCTCTAATGAGCGTAATAAGACGAAGAAATAAGCATGCTTTTATTTTCAAGACGTCATTATTCATCAGTTTGTTACCTAATCAAAACTAAAACCGTTAATTTGTGGCTATGATCAGCTGTTCGGGCTGTGCATCAACCAAAATTTCTTTATAATGATGGAAATTTTATTTTAATCTGAGGTACTTTTTTTTAAACCTAGTCTAAATGAATAAATATTGTTCCATTGGCCACCTTTGCATTTGAATTTTTTATTTATAAAAAGAAACGGCAGTTAAAATGATATTGTTTTAATTTTATTCACACAATTCAGCTTTAATTATCCACTTTTACATGATTCACATTTTTTTTTAAATATAAAAGTTAAATACTGTTTCGACTGTATTTATTCTACTGGAATTCGAAGATAATAAACTGTAGAAAACCTGTCAAAAGCAGACGTATATTCCAAATATAATGTAACGTAGAGAGAGATTGTTTTTATGTTATCAGATCCACACATAGCACCAAGCTGAGAAGCCCGGAGTAAAAGAACTAACAAACGAAAGTGAATAACCCGAACATTCTTTAAGTTAAATGGTCAATCTCTGCCATCATTGTAATTCTCTCTTTTTAGGTAGCTTTCTTTACAAAAAAGCTACCTATTGCAGCCGTTCGGAGGAAAGCGATTTCAAAAGATTTTGGTATATTTTCATCGATCATGACCCCCAGACCCCGAAACCACCCTCCGTTCAAAATTGATATATATATATATATATATACAGGGTGCGCCATAAATTCGTGCAAACTTTAAAAATCCATAATTAAAGAAATAATGGTCGGAAAAATTTTTGGTTTGCGCGAGTATGATCAGACGGATTTTGGATTTTTTTCCATGAATAATAAAAAATGATTCCAAGAATAACCAATAGAGGGCGCTCACATGCCATATTGAGACGTATTATGCAAATCAGTCTAGCAATAAAACACCTGGATGGAAATGGATTCGTCATTCGATTTCGGCAGCATGCTATCGTTACCAGATCGAGCGCTGCTGGTCAAAATGTTCTACAAGAATGGGGAATCCACTACTATTGCATTGAGGAAGTTTCGCACGGAGAAAGGACTAAAGGCGCAAAAAAGCCCTATTTCGTTGAATGGAATACTCAATTTAGTACGACGTTTTGAGGAAACGGGGAGTTTGGAGGATCGTCCACGTAGTGGCAGACCATCCTTGAACGCGGATCGCGTCCATGCTGTAAAAAGTGCCATGGAAGAAATGGCAGCCGAGACATCAACGGGAAGTAGCAGTGCTCGTGAAGCTGGTAGAATAACGAGAATTCCGGAATCGTCGATTCGACGTATTCTGCACGGAATCTTGGATCTGTATCCGTACAAGATACAGACACTTCACCAGTTATTACCGGCAGATACAGATAAAAGACTAAAGTTTGCTACATGGGCACTGGCACAAATGGATCGTGACCCACAATGGTTGCTGAATGTCATGTGGACGGATGAAGCACATTTTTCACTCCATGGCGACGTCAATACGCAAAACAGTCGTATCTGGGCGACGTCAAACCCTCGGGAGTATCAGACCAAGCCAATGCATTCTCCTCGTGTGACTGTTTGGTGTGGTTTCACCGCGGCTTTCATTCTGCGTCCTTTCTTTTTTGAAGAGTCTTGTCCTGAATCCGGCTGGAAAACGTGTACAGTCACTGCAGAACGGTATCTTACGCTTTTGCGTAACCAAGTTGTGCCTGCATTGCAGGAAAGACATGCGTTACCTTCCGTCACCTTCATGCAGGATGGTGCCCCGCCCCACTTTGCACGTGAAGTCAAGGCGTTCCTGTTAGACACTTTCACTGAAGACCGAGTGATAAGTCGAGGTTGTAAGTTTGAATGGCCCCCACGATCTCCAGACTTGACCCCAGCAGATTTTTGGTTGTGGGGATACTTAAAGTCTCGTGTTTATCGGTGCTCCCCAGCCACTTTGGCGGAAATGAAAGATGCCATTCGACTGACCGTCGGTGGCATCGATGCCGACATGCTACACCCAGCTGTTAGAGGCATATTGACACGCCTCACTTGCCTAATACCTTGTGGTGGTTGTCATGTTGAGCATCTTTTACTACCATAAAAGTTAATGCACAGTGTCATGTTATTATGATTTCTTTCAATGTCTGTTTGTGTTTGTCTGATTTGCATAAAACGTCTCAATATGGCATGTGAGCGCCCTCTATTGGTTATTCTTTGAATCATTTTTTATTATTCATGGGAAAAAAATCCAAAATCCGTCTGATCATACTCGCGCAAACCAAAAATTTTTCCGACCATTATTTCTTTAATTATGGATTTTTAAAGTTTGCACGAATTTATGGAGCACCCTGCATATATATATATCTGACGTATGTCACACTGTAACTCCCGTAATTATGAACCGATTTCGATGTAATTCGGTGTGCACATAGTACATATCAATGTCTCGACCAAGTTCGTTGGGCAGCTTCATCCGTCGTTTTGTTTCAAAATGGCGGCCATTTAAAATTTTAAAAAAATTTAAAACTTGAAATGCGGTACCAAAAAATTAAAAATGGAAAAATATTTTTTTCTTATGTATTTGACCTTTATACAAAGGTTCCGGAGCAGTTTTTGTTTCGTCTATATCTTAAAAAATGGCTGAGTCATAGCATTTTGAATTTCTAGCGTGGCTGACATTTTGAAACGTCCTGAAATTTGTCACGCGATAAAAGGCGTAATTATGAACCGATTTGGATGTAATTCGGTGTGTACATAGTACATACCAATCTCTTGACCGAGTCCGTTGGCCAGCTTCATCCGCCATTTGTTTCAAAATGGCGGCCGTTTAAATTTTTTTTTTTTATTTAAAATTTGAAATGTGGTACCAAAAAATTGAAAATAGAAAAACTATTTTTTTCTTATGCATTTGACCTTTATACAAAAATTTCGGAGCAGTTTTTGTTTCGTCTATATCTTAAAAAATGGCTGAGTCATAGCATTTTGAATTTCTAGCGTGGCTGACATTTTGAAACGTCCTGAATTTTGTCACGCGATAAAAGGCATATTTATGAACCGATTTGGATGTAATTTCGTTTATACATAGTACATACCAATGTCTCGACCGGGATCGTTGGCGAGCTTCACCCGCCATCTTGTTTAAAAATGGCGGCCATTTAAATTTTTAAGAAAAATTTAAATTTGAAATGTGGTACCAAAAATTGAAAATTGAAAAAATATTTTCTTCTTATGTGTTTGACCTTGATAAAAAGATTCGGGAGCAGTTTTTGTTTCGTCTATATCTTAAGAAATGGCTGAGTTATAGCATTTTGAATTTCAAGCATGGCTGACATTTTGAAACGTCCTGATTTTTCTCACGTAATAACAGGCGTATTTATGAACCGACTTGGATGTACCTTGGTGTGTACATAGTACATACAAATATCTCGACCGAGTTCGTTGGCCAGCTTCATCCGCCATCTTGTTTCAAAATGGCGGCCATTTAAAAAAATTAAAAAATTAAAAAATTTAAATGAGATACCAAAAAATTGGAAAATGAAAAAGATTTTTTTTGTATGTGTTTGACCTTAATACAAAGATTCCGGAACAGTTTTTCTTTCGTCTATATCTAAAAAAAAATGGCTGAGTAATAGCATTTTGAATTTCTCTTGTGGCTGACATTTTAAAACGACCTGATTTTTGTCACGCGATAACAGGCGTATTTATGAACCTATTTGGATGTAACTTGGTCTGTACATAGTACATACCAATATCTCGACCGAGTTCGTTGGCCAGCTTCATTCGCCATCTTGTTTCAAAAGGGTTGCCATTTCAAAAAAATTAAATTTAAAATTCAAAATGAGGTATTAAAAAATTGGAAAATGAAAAAGATTTTTTTTATGTGTTTGGCCGTGATACAAAGATTCCGGAGCAGTTTTTGTTTCTGAAAATTTGTTCTTTTGTTGATATCTTAAAAAATGGTTGATTTATAGCACTTTGAATTTCTAGCATGGCTAACATTTTGAAACGATCTTGTATTTGTCACGCGATAACACGCGTATTCGCCTATTTCGATGTAAGAAGGCATGTGGATAGTATACATCAACACCTCGACCAAGTTCGCTGGCCAGATTCATCAGCCATCTTGTTTTAAAATGGCGGCCATTAAATTAAAAAATATATATATATTTAAAGTGAGGTGCAAAAAAAAAATAGAAATTGAAAAAGGTTTCTTTCTTAAGTATTTGATCTTGATATACGGATTTAGGAGCATTTTTTGTTTGTCTTTACCTTAAAAAATGGCTCAGATATAGCAGTTTCAATTTCTATTGTGGGTGACATTTTGAAAAATCTGATATTTTGCATGCGACAGCACTCCTATATATTAACCGATTCCGATGTGAGTGAGCATGTGCACAGCAATTACTAAGGTCTCGACCAAGTTCACTGCTTAGCCTCATCCACCATGTTGTCTTAAAATGACAGGCACTTTAAGAAATTGCCGAATTTGGCAGCCAAATATAAGTTACTTTAAAGAAAAGCAGCTTGGATAAAGCTGACTAATTTCGCGAAATTCTCATTCATTATATTGATAAAAATTAGTATTGAATCTCCTATATTCGGTTTCCACTAAATTGAGCTTCGTGTGTTAGCATGATATAAGTTGGCTTTTTTTAAAATAAGGATTATGAAAGCTACCTCTTCCTCCCGGCACTAGCCGGAAGGACTTTTTAGTAGTGTAGTGATTAGAGAACACTTTAATTTCTGATGATCGTAATGGCCGCATTTCCCTCCCGAACTCTACATGATGTACTAAAAAGTTGCTTCTGAATTGCCCAAATTTCGTCTAACGCATCGGATAATATAATAGCGCAATGGCGTCCGATACGTATTCATAAAATGCGGAAGGACACATCAGGTGAAGGTCCATATTAATTTAAAATACAGTGTCTAATTCTCCATTTCGTTTGAATGAAGGTTTGTTTGGAAAATGTACCAGAGCAGCGGGCTCAGCCTGCTAGTTTAAAATAAATCACATGTGTACAATGTGAAATAAGTTGTGAAACAATTAAACACAGGAGAATGAAAATGCAAAATCAAGAAACTAAGAATGAGGTTAAGCAAAATGTACGTATTAAATGTAAATAGATATATACATATACGCTCAAGGAATAATAGCACCTTGGAATAAATCATGCATTTTTTGTTCATGTCGTCTTCCTTTACCGTCCAATGTGTACTATTAATATGACCACGTTTAACTATTTTAAATAAATTTTCGGACATTTAAAAAAAATCGTGTAATTTTAAAATTAAAAATTATTAGTACTTTTGGGAATGATGTGAACATGTAAAGCTTTGATAGGATTCCTAGTTCGAAGCAAATTAAAAATCCAACCATAGCTTTATAATGCACCATGACAAAAGTTTCATTAAACTCTTTTAATATTATTTAAATTATTTTTTTGTATATATTCTGTCATTAAAATACAATTAAAATTTTCATAATTTTTTTAAATTTAAAATAAACTCTGTAAAATAATGTATTAAAATTTAATCGAATAGCTTAAAAAATGGAACTGATGAACATTATTAAATATATATTTTGAACGTACGAGACGTTTCATTTAAATATTTACGAAAATATTCTACTATGATTTTCAATAACATAAAAATTTTAGAAAGATATAACATATTTATATTCGAAGCATTTCATATGTTTCATTTCCGTTACATCAAATATTTCTTTCTGCCTTACATTTTTTCTAATATTTTAATAATTTATATGTGTATAAGTCGTGATTTTTATAAATAAATACTTCTAAAATGGAGCTTCTATGAAATCTATTTCCAAGTTATTGAATGGTTTAAACTAAAAGTGCAATATTGCGTGATGCGGCTTTTAAAGATTTAAAGGACTATTAAATTCCGCATTAAATTTTACAAAAAAGAATTATAAATGAATATTTTGGGAATAAAACTGCTTTATCCATTTCGAAAAGGTATTATAGATTGTAAATTTGTTTTGTTTTCGAATAAAATGTCTTGGAGATCTTTAGGAAAACAAAAGCACATTAAAATAGGAAGTAAAGTTTAATCTTTAATATTTATTTTGCTCAAGTAATAATTTTTTCAAATTTTCAATTTATCTTAAGTAATAATAATGAAATAGATTATTACAGAATTGTGTATTTAAAATACAACTATCTGAATAGATATATATTTATGGACTATTTCTACAGTTATTTATAGATTTACAAATTTTTAGCCGCGGAATGATACATTTTTAGTGAGTGAAAAATCGTTGAGGCACAATATAATTTGTATATTTATATCTTAATATTTTTACTTCCTTTTAATCGCAGTTTAAGGTTCACATTTACTTGATTAAAAATGTATGATAATGAAGGAATTAAGAAAAATGTGCATTGTACGTAAATTATGTACACGCTTAAAAAGATACATGAATTGAATGGCTTTTTCCGTTGATTATACAGTAGAGCGCCGATTATCCGAACAAGTCGCACCGACCCTAGTTCGGATAATCAAAAGTTCGGATAAATGGACAGAAAATTTAATGGATGTACCTGACTATGCTAAAATCTTCACACTTTACCGACGCATTAGACTGACAGCACTAGTCAATGCTGGTATGTTTAAAAATTGATTTCTGTTATTTAATTTTTTTGTTTACTTCTTATTATCATTTTCTGGACGCCAGAGATTATAATTTAAGTAAAAAAAGCGTTCGACTGTTGCTTGCTTCAAAGAAGACATTCTTTTCCATGCTGCCATATCTCGAATTCTTCTTAAATACGTTAGTTGAATAGGATCAGCATTCTTCTGCCATTCGAGCCATTTCATAGCTGCTTCCAAACATTCAAAGGCTTCGTTATGTGATGGACCTTGATCATTTTCAGAGCATCCGTTTTCAATTTCTGTTTCGTCTTGAATATCATCCACAATATCATCATCATTTAAAATTTGATATCCAGGTGTAATAGGGTGTTTGGATAATTGGAAGTTCGGTTAATTGGAAGTTCGGTTAATTGTAGTTCGGATAATGGCCGCTCTACTATATTTTGTTAAAACAGAGAATTTCGGCTTTGATTTGGTCATTTCCCACCAAAATACGAGATAATACATCAAAGTAACATAAAAGTTACATTAAAGTTTCCGATCTAAATATGTATTTTTTCCCAATCGCAGAAGTGTTCCTTCAACTGTGTGGTTTATTTCTTTTTCTTGATGGAAATGTGATTTTCGCGTATGTACTTTTCCGTCAAAACAAGGAAAATTCGGATACCTGATATCAAATTTCCTGAAATTCTCCAGTTAAAAGACGGAAACTTCCTCAAATAGCAGAAAAATCCCTTTCAGTCACCAGATCAATGGGTGTTCCGAGCACTCACTACTATGAGCTTTTTACGTTTTTTGACGAAATTTGTTTTGAGAATGTTTATTTATGTTGGTTCTCAAAATAATTCCTCTCCCCCTTTCCTTATTTCGATATTTTCTGACTAATTTCCTTATTCATTTATAAACATTAAAAGTATGATACTTGCAGACATGATTATTGAAGAGATTAATAATTGAATAATTATTTTTTTTTCTTTTATGGTAAATGAATTACATCTTCAGTTATAGGTGATTATTGCCTCAGGAAGGCAGCCTTTTTTGTTTCTTGTGCTGTCTCTTGCAGAAATTTGGTTCAGCAGGCAAAATTTGACACAATTTGCTGAAAATTTTTCTGGCTTCTGAAAACGGAGAAAAACTGATCGATTGCATAGTTTATGAATACATCCTGGTAGCTGCCAATTTGATACGTTTGTGAACAAAAACTAATTAAAAAATGTGTTAGAAAGTAGCCAATTTGAATTTGAATTGCTCGACTTCAAAGTAATGAAATATAAAAGTGGAATGCATAATATTAAAATATACAATGTAAAATTATATCACACTTTTCGCAGCTTCTTGCCATGGAGCAAGATTTTTTATTGTAACTTGAAAACTACGAAACCAGATAGAAATGCTTTTTATGCAGCAAAGCTTTTTAAAGTAATTAATCCAACCATACCCATCTGAAGCAAACATATTTACTTCAAAGTACTTCACTACTGTGCATTTGTTGTCCAATGGTTAACGTACTCGTCTCGTAGTGTTCAGATAGGTGGTTCAATTCCTGGCCAGAAACATTTACTTTTACCACACTTTCTTCAATTCACGTATATTTTATATCTGTTAACGGAGAAGAAATAAACGGATATTCGTCAATTAACGGAAAAACCCTCGAACCAGTGCTGCCAAGATAACTTCCGTGATATGAAGAAAGTATTTCTGAAAGTGTTATTCATTTTTAAATTCGCAAATTCCTTTCTTTTTTAATTAAATTAGAAATCTTAATGCATAGAATTTTTGTTTTTTCATTTTTTAAATAAATTCGGATTTTAGTATTAATAGAGCGCATGTGCAGTAGTAGGATTGCACAGAATTTCCATGGGAGTTTTGGGAAGAATTGACGGATAAAATATGCTTTCTACGAGTATGGAAAATATTTGTTAAAAAATGAGCAATAATTTATTGTAAATTGACGAGTCTTTTGGCAGTATACTTTATGTGATTCCATAGTTGCTTTAAATAAGTCTTCTCTACAGGAATTAAAGTATATTTCATTCAAGTCGAGCATCTGTTACAATCGTAACATCTCTTTAAACTGCTTTAATATGGCATGGTATTCACTAAACAGGTAATATATCGTTACCATCTTGAGGAACGAAAGTATGAAGATTTCCTTCAGATGCATTTATTAGCATCAAAGTTTCGATTAAGTTCTATATCAAATCAATTATTTCGTTTTACGCTGACACATTGAAATTAGTTTTAATAGCTGAAAAATTATAACTATATTACCGTTTCAAATTTGACATTTTTCTTTCTTTCTAACCGATGACCAGGCCCCTACCTGCCGGGATGCCCCAGCTTAACGGGTTTAGTACCTGGGATCGGGGCGAAAGACCGCCTAACCGCCGCGAAGCGGCAATAAACCTGACATCATTGCCTCGATCGTCATCCTATTTGCAGTGCCTACTGCTCGTTTGTGTATACTATGTTTTGCCGGTTACTTAACGTTATAACCTGTTGTTCGGCACCTGCACATTGCTACTCATGTTGGTCTCGTAATTTAGAACCTTGATCAGGTGACGAGACCTTCACCTGGCCAGGCACCTCCAGAGGTATAATTCACAGGTAACTTGGAGGACTTTGCAC
This sequence comes from Maratus speciosus, assembly GCA_963932465.1. Lineage (NCBI taxonomy): Eukaryota > Metazoa > Arthropoda > Arachnida > Araneae > Salticidae > Maratus > Maratus speciosus. The sequence goes on from OZ010792.1 coordinate 179,289,854, forward strand.
CCACGACGGATTTTACATGCACCAGGCGCCATTAGCGTACATGGCGGATTATAGCCAGCAGTATGCCTCGATCCCGTGGCCTTAGCTGCGGATTCGATGCTCTGCCAACTAGGCCACCGCTGCCCGAACTACTTCTGAATGACCTGGGGTTTAGAAGCCGAATTGTTGGTGCAGACTTGTCATAAGAAAAAGGATTGGAGGGGGTGAGGAAGCAAAAAAATAAATAAATAAATAAATAAATAAAAAAGAATTAAAAAAAAAGAAATTAAAAAAAAAATGGAGCGCCGCAGATAGACAAGTTGCACCAAAAGTTAATTTTGGGCCGAAATGCTAGACAAACATAACGATGCAGGGGGATGGGACTCCGCCTATCTACCGTACCCCACCGCGTAGAAACTGACTCCGTAGACTTCCCACTGGAGAGGGTCCGGTAGCTTGTGCAGGCTATAGCCTATGTGCAACTAAGAATAATAAAGAGGCGGTAGTCAAAAAGAAAAAGAAAAAAAAACCTGAAAGGGAAAGGGGTTAGCTTGTACATGTTATTACACTTAAAACTTACTTATAGCTATTTACTTAACTATCATTTATTACATATATTGTTTTAATATTATCCTATAGCACTAGGTGATACTAAACGAACTAGAGTAATTTACTTTAGATTATTTAAATATTGCCTGGCTATTTAAAATGAATTTATATTTTAATCATTTCTAATATTAGAATCGGGATTTTATTTATTAATTATTATTATTATTTTTTTTATATTATCTTATGACAAGTTAACTATGAATTGGCATACTATTACTTAGCTAGGAGGGAATTGATAAGAGTCTAACGAACTGACCTAGTGAGATTAATATACTAATTTCTAATTGAACTAGCTGCTAGCTGTTGGGTGTTGGGTTTGACCTAAATTAACATTTAATTTAATAATTCATTATATTTGTCTAGTATAATATACTTATCTCACCCAGTGGACTTGTTCTTCTGAGGAGGTTTCCTTGTCTTGGTATTTGGTCACTGTCGTGGTGGTTGTCTTTTTAATATTTTGACATATTCTTGTGGGTCTTTTCTTTATCTTTGATTAGATATATGCTTCTCACATACCGTGAGATGCTTGTCTCTATCGTAGGTTGTTTTCCTTTATAACTATTAATGGTGGATGTCTAAATTTGAGGTTTTGTCACTTTGCGAACTTGCCGCTGATGGTTTGACGACTTGTGGTCTTTAATTGTGACCCTTTGAGTTGGCTTTGATCACTTAACAGGTTCATTTTCCTTTGTTTGTATGTTACCTTGATACGTGAATCCGCACATAGCGATCAGTCCATTGGAACCTAATGGCTGTTATCACGATTAATGCAACATTGTTGCGAGCTATTTGAAAAGGCTTGAGCACTACTGGAGTGGGGCTTGTTCCATGGCCGTTAGTCCGTCAATTTTTTTATGATGACTGTTTTCGCAAGATGTATCGTTATAATTTCTCCTTTGTTGTAGTTGGCTTGGTTTAGCATGTAGTTGGCTTCTCTGTTTCATATTTAAAACACATCTTTTCCTTATCCACTTAACTATCTTCGGATGATTCGTTGGGTTTGTGTGAGTGAGCCGTAGCTATCAGCTCATCATAAATGACTTCCACCTCTCAGAAGTGCGATAAATCGTTTTTTTTTTTTTTTTTTTTTTTGCAAGTAAAAGGTTCTTTCACCTGCGGCCGCGGTCAACTTAATAGTTAGACTCGGACCTTTTTTTTTTTTTTTTTTTTTTTAAATATATATATATATATATATATATATATTAAACCTGAAAATAAGGCAGTTAGTTAGTTTGGGGTGGCGATGTCCGCTGGGATGGTATGTGTTTAGCTTTGTTCTTTTATGTTTTATTGAGAGATGGAGTCTATGTTTTCTATTAACCATCTGATAACTGCTTTGCCCTTGTTTTGTACATGTTTATTGTTTGCTAGCTGATTATGCCAAAGTTGCTCGTTGTTTGCTGTGATTTGAATCAGATGGTGTGGTTGTGTAAGTGGGCAGGCTGTTAGAAAGTGTTTTGGGGTTCCCAATTGCCCGCATGCACAGTTTGGCTCATCTTTGCGCTTGAATCTGTGTAAGTATTCTGGGAATGCTCCATGTCCCGTGTATATCTGGCTGAGTAATTTACAACTCCTTAGTCTGTTTGTACTTACTTTTGGGAAGTATTGATATGTTGTCCTGCCCTTGTCCCCGTAATCCCACTCGAACTGCCACTGTTTAATAATTAGTTCTTTAATTGTTTTTTTAAGGTTTGTTATTGGCCTTTCTAAGTTATATGGAATTTCTTTTATTTTATTTTCTGCTGCTTGTTTGGCTAATTCGTCGGCATCCTCGTTTCCTTGGATACCCACATGTGCTTTAACCCAGCTAATTTTGAACCTATTATTTGAGAGTTTAATTGCTTCTTGTATATCATTTACTAGTTGTGTGGTGTTAAATGGTTTGCTTAATGTTTGGATGGCTGACATGCAGTCCGAGCGGATGCTGTATTCCATCCCTGTGTTGTTGCCCCAATATGCTGCTTGTAGTATGGCCAGTAGTTCGGCTTGAAAGACACTATTAAACTTCATTAAAGGTGCTGACCACGATTTAATTTTTTGTTCATTTTTGAAGGCTACGAATGCCGAACCCGTAGCTCCTGATTCTAATTTTGAGCCATCTGTGTAGATATTTATGTCTTTGACGTTGTGTCCTATTCTTGGATCGATTGTTTCTGCGGGGTGTGTGTTCCATACGTTTATTTTTTTGTATAGTCCGTGTGATTTATTGTTGTTCCATGGAGGTTTACATTTTCTCTCAGTCTTGATACTGTACCGTATGTTGCTTCGTATTTTACTTGTAGGTGTATTGGAATCAGGCCTGCAAGTACCTGAAGGGCCGCGGTAGGGGCAGTTTTATATGCCTTAACAATGGACAGCAGGAAGTGTCTCTGGCAAGAGGATAATACCTCCTTGCTCCTTGTATTCAGGTTGTGGCCCCAAATAGGGGCGGCATAAGTTAGTGTCGTTTCAACTACTGTCCTATACCAAGTTTTAATAATTTCTGGTTTTAAGCCCCAGTTCCTGGATGCCATTGCTCCCAACATGTTGAATGTGTTTCTTATTTTTGCTGCTTGTGTTTGGCAATGCGCTAGCCAGTTGAGGTTTTTGTGTATTATGACTCCTAAGTATTTTATTTGCTCTTTTCCTTCAAGTTCTTTGTCATTGAATTTTATGCCTTCTATTTTATATGTGTCCTCTGTTGGAAGATTCCTTGTGTGTGTTCTGTTTAAATACAGCAGTTCTGTTTTATCCCAGTTTAGCGTTAGTTTATTTCCTGTAATCCATTCATTGAATTCTTTGATTATTTTGTTAGCTAGTTTAACTAATTTGATTTTTGTTTTTGCTCTAAGTATTATTATAAAATCATCCGCGAATGCTTGTATTCTTACGTTAATTCCCCAATTTTTCTTGAGAGCCGTATCTGCCATGAGCAGCCACAGCAAAGGCCCGAGACAGCTGCCTTGTGGGCAGCCCCCGAATGTCTGCTTTGTTAAAATAATGCCGTTTTCTTCGATTGTGACGTACCTGTCTTTTAGGAAGCTCAATATCCAGTTTGTTAAATAAGTTGGATTGGAGGACTTGGGGGTTGGATTAAGGTTTTCAGATATAATAGGCCATCTGATATTATCGAATGCTCCCTTTATATCCATTGCTATGTGTAGTGTTTGGTAACCCTCTATTTTATCCTGTTTAATTGTTTTTATAAGATTATTAAGTGCATGTTCGCACGAGATCCCTTTTTTAAATCCGTATTGTTTATCGCTCCAATATTTGTTTACTGTTAGGTGGTGGGATATTCTGCCGTGTATTATTCTTTCTAAAATTTTACTGAATGCCGGTAATAGGCTGATTGGTCTATAATTTTTGGGGTCTTTAGGGTCTTTATCTTTCTTGTGGAACAGAACCACTGTACCTATTTTGAAAGATTTTGGAAAATAGTTAAAGTGGAGGCAAGTATTGTATAATGTTAAAAGAAGTTGTGGCGCTGCATTGTGAATTCGTTTTATTAGGTTATAATCAATATAGTTGAAACCAGGGGCTTTGTTTTGTTTAATGTTTTTAATTATCCTGTTCAGCTCTTGTCGCGTGATTGCAGGGGGGTTTTCTTCTTCTTCTCTTGGCTTTTCCGATGTTAATTTATGTTCTATTTTTGGGTCTGTTAAGTAAAGGCTATTTATGAAGTGGTTTAGTGTATTTTTAATTGTGACTTCTTTGTTGTCTGGCAGGATATTGACTAACCTTGATGGGCATGTTTTCTTACCCGACGCTATCTTGTATTGCGGTCCGTATGTATTTTTAACTTCTTCACAGTATTTGTTCCATGAATCGCGTTTAGCTTTTTGTACTATTTTTTAAGTTTTGCCCTTTCTTTTTTGTATTCTATGTGTAATTTCTGTTTTTTTTTCCCCGTCTTCTTGTTTTTGAAATTTTCTCCTAAACGCTCTGACCCTGTTTCTTGCTATCTTAACCTCTTGCGTCCACCATTGCGGCGCTGTTATGACTGGTGCTTTCCTTTGTTTATAACATTTAAACGCTATTGTTTTAATTTCGTTTTGGAGTCTTAAGGTTATTTTATCTAACTGGTCTGTGTTTGTTATTCTTTTAAGATCTTTAATATATCTGTTTCTTATTTGTTTTATTGTTTTCTCAAATTTAGCGTGTTTTCCGTATTTCGTTTCTAACCTGTGTCTTTGATAGTTAGTTTTATCGTACTGTAGTTTAAATTTAATATACTTGTGGTCGCTGCCCGATTCATCATCGCTCACTTCCCAATCTGTAATTTCAGTCCCTAGTTTTGTTGTAGCTATTGTTAAATCTGGCCATCCCTCTAGTTTCTTTTGTCCCCTTATTGTACTAAAAGACGCTGGTGCTCCTGGAGGGTTTTGGACAAAGAGCGAGTTTAGGAGTAGAAAATCTGTAAGTTTTTCACCCCTGTCATTTATATCTGCGTACCCCCATTGTTGCGAGTGTGCGTTGAAGTCCCCCGCCAGTAGAATCTCGCCCTTTGCTAATTTCAGTGTGTCTTCCACTTCCTGAAGTACTATTGCGAAATCTGCCGAGGGGGGAGCATATACGTTTATTATTGTTATAGTTTCTTTTTTATTTTCTACTTTTATTGCTGTTGTATATTCTTTTTCTACGATTGTTATTGGGTTTGTGCCTATGTTCGTTACTATGGCTGATCGATTATGTTTTGTTTTGGTTACTTTCCAGATGCTGTTTTTATCGCTAAAGGCTGTTATTTTTTCTGTTCTTTTATTTTGATAGTAGTCTTGAAGTAGTCCTATGTTAATCTTGTTTTCACTCATGTAACCCTTTAATGAGTTAGTGGCATGAAAGCTATTGTGTAGATTAATTTGTATGAATTTAATATTGTCTTTATCTTGCAAGTTTTCTTTTGTGGTGGAGCTTGCTATATGTATTTTTTTATTTTTCTGTTTTTGCATGTTTAACGCTTGGGTGCCTTTTTGGCACGCGCTATCTTTAATGTCGGCGTGGTGCATAATTGACTCTATTTAGTTCACGTACTCTTTGTTCACGTTCTCTGATTTCTGCTTGTGTACGCCTATACAATCGTGGAATACCCCCGTATGTATTTACTGTTACTAAGTCTTTTAAAACTTCCTCACCCGTGGTTAGTTTTGTTTTCCCTTTTTCTAGTTCCAACTGCCTTATTGTCAGTAGTTTACGGTAGACCCTGCACCTCCCGTCATGAGCCGTGTGGTCAACTGGTAGATGTGCTATGAGGTGATCTTTATTCCATTCATTGAAGGTTGTGCACATGACACACCGCTTCGTATCTATGGTGGCCGGCGCAAATTGGACAGTATTCTTCTTTTTGGGTACACTGGTTTGCAAGATGATCAAACCCTTGGCATCGATGACATCTTAGGATTGTGACATAGCTCTTTACTGGGCATTCCCTCAGTCCCAGGCAAACCGTTCTCTCTCTGAGCATGTGATTTGCCAAGGGCTCGGGGAGCGATACCGGTATGTGCACTTTTCCCGCTGATGCCCACAGATACCGTAGGGTTCGTATCTTTTCCAGATTATCTTTGGGGCTGATGCCTATCTTCCTGCATATCTTCGTTTTCACTGTTGTTTCATCTGTTTCCTCTGGTGCGTGGAAGATTATGATTCTCTTCATCTTCATGTTTGCTGTCTTGATATTCAAACCGCTGCTACTTTCTTCGCTTTCTGTGAGGGCATCTTTTATCCTCGTGGCTTGTGCCGCCGAATCACATACTATTTTCATACCGTTGCGTATCTTCTTGACGTTCTTCACCCCGTCTTTGTTTTGTATCTTGCTGGCTACTTGTTGCTCCACTTCTTCTGCTGTTTTGTCTTCTTTAGCTTGGATTATTACTGTAGCTGTAGCTTCTTGTACGGCTCTTGAATATGATTTTACGACCGATGTTTTCATACTTACCAGTTCTTCTTTATCAATTATTTCTTCATTGATCGTTGTTCTTAAGGCTGTTGATTGATCCATAACTTCTATACTGGCCTTGGCGTGCACAGCCCTAGTCTCGATCTCCATTAGTGAATTTATCACTATTTGGAGTGCTCGTTCTATGGCCGTGCGCGTCGAAGCGATGATTTTTGTAGATTTTGCTGCGATTGATTTAATATAGCTAATTGCCAGCATTCCTCTTTCAACTTCTAACGATCTTCTTTTATTTGCTTCTGGCAGATCACAATGACTTATTAGCTTATTCTTGATTTCATCTGTCTCTTTATTTTCCATTTTTGAGGCATTCTGTTGGCTATCTTCGTCGGAATCGACTTCTGTCTCGTCATCGTTGGTGAGATCGAAATATTCTTGTATATTCTTCAGTGTTATTACTGTCTTTTCGGGGAGCTCTTCTTTTTTAGTTGAATTCTTCAATGATTGACCAGGTAGCTCCTTTCGAGCGGAGCCGGATCCACCTGCCACTACTGGTGTCTTTTTTTGTATTTTGGGTTTTAGTGTTGTTGATTTTGAGTTGATTTTTGGTGTATTGTTACGTATGTCTGTTGGAGAGTTTATGCTACTCCTAGAGGAGGAGCGAGTGCCGGGTGGCATTTTGTTGTGTTCTATTACGCTGTTTTCACCTCTAAGTGTACTTGTTTATTTTATTTTACTTCCCAGCGGAGGGGGGGGGGAGGCAAAGATACATAAACATAAATTGATTTCACACAATAAATACTAATGGTAATTGGTTTACAAGCAGTTAAACAATTGTGTGGGGGAGAGAATGCTAGAACTTATGCTCTGTTGGGTACTAAGAATGCTAAGGTATAAGATTTAATCACTTACTAACTCCTAAAATGCAGTGAGAAAAATGAACTAGGGGGAAGGGGGGGGGGGAAACTAAGCAAATCCTTAAATAGGCTGGAAGTGGGTAGAATAAAGGTATAGAATCTGTTAAGTCTTAGAAAGACACTATTGATTTATTAGTCCTTGTTAACTTGGTTGATTAATCAAAAGTTTTAATTTGAATACTTAATTGATTAATTGCGAGTTAGTTGTTCTCTTAGTAAGCTGTAGAAACTAGGAACTGGGGAGCTGAAAAATTGAATATATAGTATTTAAAATACAATGGCTCACTAATGCTTGCTGTGGGAGCTTATCTATCTACTGTGGAAGGGGTTTGTTAAAGAAAGTTACTAGTTCTTAGTGATCTTTCAAAGAGTGGGGACTTGGGAGAGGGAGACAATGAACTGGTATGCTGAAGACGAAGGGATTATAGGTGCACGAAGGATTAGTCCGATGCGTAGGGGAGAATATCTATTGTACTGGGCAATGATTGACGCACACTAACTTCTATTGTTACTTATCTATTAGCTATGTGGTATATGGACACGGTTGGAATCTATATGCTGTGTTAAGAATGTGAACTGTAGGAGTTAAATGACTGAATATTATATTAAATTAAGTTGAATAATATGTCTAGGTTATTAGGAAAAGTAAAAGTTTTGGAGAATAAAAGTTGAAGGGGCTGATTAATTAATACAGAGAGTTATTAAAATTAAGGGGCAGTTTTATAATGAATATAATAAATAATACTGTGTTAAACGGAGCAAAAATAACAAAAAAAAGGAGCTGTAGTAATGAAGAATTTAACCTAAAGAATTTTAATTTGTAAATTACTTACGTATTGTTTTTCCCCGCCAGGACTCCTGTATCGTCTAAAGATGTTGTTTACTAAAAGATGGCGTCCTTCTTTTACCTTAAGTAGCCAGTGTTGGAGAAAATGGCGTTTGGGAGAGCTACGATCTTGATCAAGGCAAGCGCCTTACAGGGAGGGGGTTCTTTTTTCGCCGGAGATTTCCTTCTTTCGACCGGTCCTAACCTGTAGCGTCCTACCGCTGGCTGCTTGCTTCGCTCTTGGCGGCTGGCTTGTGCATGGTCCCTGCTAATTACTAATTACTTAGTAGCTAATTAACTGTGCATGATATCGTTGATTGAAAGGCAGCTTCGTGTTCCTCTGGTTTATTACCATCCGTGGGTACAAAAACAGTTGAAGTGGGCCTGGTATTTCCGTAGCTAGAAGCAAAATGGCGGAGCCCAAAAAAACGCGTTTACACAAGATGGCGACATTGTTATGGCAATTTGACATTTTGGGACATGACGTGTAGCGAGAAACCTGATTGTCATTGACAAAACTACATTTTGAGGATGAACAAAATCACAGTTTCTCTCTATAACAGGATAAATTATAGATATCAGTTGATAAGTATCTGGATGATGAATTTAATGTTTACAAGCTCCGTGCTGCATCTTTATATTATATAATTTTGAGTGTAAACATTAACAACATATGTCACTAATTATTTAAAGTTTGCTGGGGTAAATTGCATTGCAACATACTATCAAAGAATTCAGTTAGTGCTTGTGAGCAATTTTGCTTGAGACTTTATACTAGTATATCTAATATAATATCTATACTAGTATAATAATTTTTAACTGCGCATACCTTTAAGATTTCAAAATTTTTATTTCATAATTTAGCAGTGAGCTTTTTGCGCAACTTCTATAAAAAGACCAGTCAAATATTGTGAAAACTCAGAAAGATATAGTGAGCTGTTGAAAAGTTGTGGAAAATCCCTTAAAATAAAGCGATTTTTAGAAAGCAACTCGCTATATTGCCACTATTTTTGTGAATTTTCGCGGTATTTGTTGGGCTGTTTAGATAAGTTGACCTAAATAACTGACTACCAAATTATGAAATAAAAATTTTACGCATGCGCAGTTAAATATTATTTCCCATAGTGCCCATATCTCATCACATTTTCAATAAATTCGTGTTTTAATTGAAGTGTACTGTTGCTAATGTTATTTGACAGGTTTTTGGAAAGTTGTGTTAAATTTGGTTGAAAACTCTGTATGCTATAAACAAAAAACTTTTGAATTTTTCACAAAAACGTTAACATCTTTACGAATATGAGTGATATGGTTACACAAATGCACACAAACGTTGAACAGGACCCAAATAGTCATTTAACATAGTGACAAACCATTTCCAGCACTTTCGGTTACATAAGTGATCACGAATATTATTTTATTATTAAATTTATTATTATTCCCTTAATTCCCCCCCTGCCCCCGACTAAATCTCCACCTAGAATTATGAAATCAAATATGTCCTTTACATCCCAGAAGTTCAGGAACAATTTGCCAATAATGTTGGTAGATATTCGACAAAACGTGTATAATCGAAAACATCCAGTCCCTTTAACGTTTAGAGGCCAGTGTATGTATATACAAACACATACACTATCATTAATAGATGCAGATAACAACAAAAATAATTGTTAACACAGAAGAAATTCAATTTAACCATTATCGGTCCTGTGTCACTTCCCACGTGACATCTGGAGCAACATCACTTTCACAAATTTTATTCCGCTGTACCACATATATATATATATATATATTTTTTTTTAAGAATCGCTCTTACTTGGCACTTTAACTCTTGCTAATGCTAATATTGATATGATAAAAAAAAAAAATTAAAACCGCCTTCTAATGTAAAAGAACTTCAAAGATTTTGGGGATCCATTAATGTTTATCATAAATTTATAGATAATTATACAAAAAAATCTGACACCCCCTAAATAAATTGTCTAAGAAAAATACTGTATGGGAATGGAATTTAAATTGCCAAGATTCTTTTCAGAAATTAAAGGATGCTTTAATTATCAAACCTGTCTTAAGAGGTCTTCGTAAAACGTCGTCGGTGCGCTATACAGATGACCTGGGTTTGAATCTCGGCTTAGACACTTTTTCACTCTGTTAAATGTAAGCCTTTTAAGTAATTAAAATTTGAAATATTATTAAGTTTTACCCCGTAGACAGTTATGTAATCGAATTCTTTTGTGTGACCCTTTAGAAGAAAAATTAATGATTTACACTCCATATTATACAGAAAGCAAAGCATGTTTAAGTGCAGCTCAAAAAATGATATCAATTTCATTATGTTTATAATTGTGTAACGTCATTCAAAAATACCGGAAACACTTTTCTCCATAGGTCATAATATCTTTTGACTGTCCCTGCAAACGAAATATAAATGCTATATATTTTTTTCTTCAATACCGAACATGCCTTATAACAATTAATAACTAATAAAATTAAAAGTCATTATTCCGAACAGCTACATTTTTTGTACTGACGTACACCCTCTCCAAAATAAAATCTATATTTTCAATCGTTATACAATATACATAAATTCAATAAATGTTTTAATAAAACATCATCAAATAATTCTGCCACTGAGATGATTAAACGTATACTACATAAACTCCACTGCTATTCCATTTATACTGCCATATATTAAACTTTAACATGAACGATACTCTAAATTTACACAAATGTAAAAAAATACTTCGTTTGTATTGACGTAAATTATACAGAAAGCATGTTTAAGTGCAGCTCAAAAAATGATATCAATTTCATTATGTTTATAATTGTGTAACGTCATTCAAAAATACCGGAACCACTTTTCTCCATAGATCATAATATCTTTTGACTGTCCCTGCAAACGAAATATAAACTACATAATTTTTCTTCTATACCGAACATGCCTTATAAAAATCAATAACTAATAAAATCAAAAGTCATTTTTCCGAACAGCTATATTTTTTGTACTGACGTGCACATCCTCCAAAATAAAATCTATATTTTCAATCGTTATACAATATACATAAATTGAATAAATATTTTAATAAAACAACATAAAATAATTCTGCCACTGAGATGATTAAACTTACACTACATAAACTCCACTGCTATTCCATTTATGCTGCCGTATATTAAACTTTAATAAGGACAATAGTCTAAATTTACACAAATGTAAAAAAATACTTCGTTTGCGCTGACGTACAACAGTTCTCGTACAACATTTAACTCGTTTATTCACTCTTTAGCACAACACAATTAAAATTCAACCAGATAGTACCCGTCATGATTTGACAGTAAATAACTTTAATGTTCCATTAGAAAAATTCTTGAATTTTGAATTAATTGCTTTTAAATTAATTATTGAAATCGTGACAAATTTTTATATTGCATAAGTGATTCCTATTTCTCGAAGGCGAGCTAGAGGGTGCTGTCAGTTTAACCTGTTAAATCAAGTGAAAGAACTTTAGGTTACTAATTTACAACAAATTATGCTTGCTCTTAATCAGAAATTTAAACAAAAATACAGGGCAGAGCATTTATTTTTACTTACTACAATCTCTCTCTCTCTCTTTTGAAAAAATAATAATATCTATTTTTATTTTTATTTTTTTAACTACACGACCTTTAAAAGCTGCCATGAATTTTATTTATATCAGACTCATTCTCTAAAAGCCTAATTTTGAAACTTGATGCAACTAACGATTTACAATATATATTTTTTATTACTTGAATTTTGTATTTTTTTTCTTCATTTTTTAAATATTAAACCATAGATATCAATATAATTTATTTTATAGTTCTTATATGAATATTTTCCTTTCTTTCCGTGTTTTTTATTTATTTTATTTATTTATTTTTTACGGAAAAGAATGGCAAACTTTTTCTTCTGACTCACACACCTATATATTCTTTATAATGGTAAAAAAATATAAACAAAAGTTGTAGATCAGCTCAATTTATTCAATTGATAATTACATGCAAAATATTTTAGGTTAAATATTTTAAATATAAATTATTTTTTCTAAATATTTTTGAGTGTTAAATTTTATTTAATGATAAGCCATTCAAATAATAATATAATCAAAATCATATAACTTCTCCTCTTAATAAAATATCATTATCGAAATGAATTATCGCCAAAAATGGTACAGAAATCATTTTGCCGGGCGTTGGGCTCGAACCCGCGTTGTCTACAAAATTCAGAGCTTTAAACTGGGGCTTTAGACCACTCTTCTAAACAGACCCACTCTACCTTCTCTAAATGGAAGACCTAGTAAATTTAACTTCACGCATGCGCAAATGCGTGAATTTTTAAGTCTTTTCTTACAGAATCAGGTTTATGCTATAATATGTATGATACGACATCACATTAATACATTTCATAAGTTTAAAATCCAACATTTTACATATTTCCAAAGCAACATCGTTTGCTTTTCCAGCTCTACCAAAATCGCCGTATCATTGTCATTTATGGCTTACTTAAAGTTCGGCAGCAGACGAAACAGATCTGGAAGTCCAATCTAGACGATGGAGTTTTCGCTCATTGGATCAATGGCTCTTAGAAATGCTACATGTTTTTTTCCTCAATACCGAACATGCCATAGTAAAAATCAATAACATATATCAAATTCATTTTAATCCAAGTATATTTAAAGTGAATTAGAGCACTTAAAGAATGGAGACAGACGACAAGAGGCAGGCAAATGGCGGACTGCACGCAAACAAATGTTATAACAGATAAACATAAATTTACACTATGTTCAAAATATTTAAAACATGACAAAAAATAATTGAAATGATATTAAATTACTTTAATTCTTCTTAGAAATTTCAGGACATCCTTAGTCATAGAATACAAAAAACACTATTTTTAATGTCTTATTTTTCAAATTTCAAGTAGTTGGTGTCGAAAGGAGTGAAAGTGAAAGTCAATTTTTAGATACGGAAAACATTGAAAAAATAAAACATGAATATAGAGGGAAGTGGAATATTACTTGTTTTATGATTCTTTAAGTAAACTGAACCAAATTTTGTGTATGTTGTAGGATAAAACATCATTACAAACAGTACTTTTTTTAGTAATAATTTCCATTGATTCATACGTAATTAATTCATGATAATTCTTTAAGGGGCATATAATTTTTGCATCTTCGAAATTAACTTGTATATTCTGCTTCTGGTCAAGTCTTGACAGAGCTGTTGTTGGTCGGTCGTACTTCAAATCCATCAAATGTTCTTTAATACGATCTTTAAGTTTACGAGAATTCTTTTCTGTGTATTCGAGATAAATATTTTCTGTTTTCGGTGGAATTACAAATACTCCAGAAAACTTCATCTTTCGGGATCGGGTCTATTTTGGCCCTAACTAGATCTTTCAATTTTACTGCAGGGGTAGCGATTAAATTTATGCCAAAGCAAAAAAGTGCATGTCTGAGTTTTTCGAAAAGTCCTGGTACGTACTTTATTTTGCAATATTTCGTATTATTCGGTAGAGTTTTCTGTATCTTCATGTCGTTTATCTGTGAGTTGATTAGTTTATCAATAATGTGTATTGGAAAACCGTTCTCAACTGCAATGTTTCTAATGGTATTTAGTTCATTTTGAAGATGATTAATAGAGCAAACCCTAAATACTTATCTTATATAAAAGTTGAACGAAGCAAGTTTGTAGTTGAAAGGTGATGTAATTTTAAAATGAATGGTGCTGTAAGATTTATTTACTTTTCTGTAAACTGTGCGTTAAAGTGTTAAGTTTGATATATTTTTTTAAATTAACATTATGTCAAAAAATGACAACTCGTTATTCTTTTCTATTTCGATGGTAAATTTTATGTTAGGATTCATATTATTTATTCTGTTAAGAAATAAATAGAATTCAGATAACCATAATCCCATACTATGAAAATGTCGTCCATAAAACGGCACCATACTGACGGAGTTAAACCGCTGTCTTTTAAAATTCTTTCTTCCAATGGACGTAATTTGAATTCATCTAAAATACTTGAAATGGTTAGAACCCATTGGCGCTCCTTTAGTCTGCTTATAAATTTTCTTATTAAAAATGATAATATTATTTCCAATTACAGGTTAAGCCCACATTTTACAGTGGTCTTCATTTCTGAGTTTAATGATGGCTCGTTACCAATAAAGTCATTAATGAACATTTTTAATTAGTCAACGTCGATTTATGGGAAAAGTGAAATGATGTCAAATCTTCCTAAGACACTATCTATATTGAGCTTCAAATCTTTAATCCGGTTAATGAAATCAGTAGTTGAAGTTAAACTATGGTTAGGCGGCGGTATTATTTTTATGATCGCTTAGCCTCCCAAATAGTCTTGGAGTGGTGGTGGTTCTATTAACTTTCAATTTCCTTTTCATTATTGGTGGCTTTTTATTATTGGTCTGATCTTTGTTATGTAGTAGTCATTCCATTTCTGCAATGCATGTTTTTATTTTTGTGATATAATCCGTACGATTCATTATTGCGATTTTATTTATTTTGTCTGTCTGTATAATAATAATATTTTCATCTGCTTTTAGTCGATTAATTACCGTATTATTTTTATATTTATACTAAGGGGCTCAGCCCCATGTAAGCTACGCCAGCCAACCTCCATTCAGACTTCGCAGCCTCTGAAAATACAGTAATCTGTCCTGTTTGAAAAATAATAACAGGTTACTGAAGATTGAATGATATTATCACCATAGTCGCCACTATCTTCTGTAATCGGATTGTCATGCTTCTCCGTTTGAATGAGGCATTTTTATGTTATCCTGGCCTCATCCATCGTTGTCGAAACACTATTATTTAGTATATTGATGCCCCAAAAATTTTTAGATTAAACCTTTTAGCATTCAAAGGTATTTATAGCAAAATCAAAATATCAATCTGTTGTTAATTAATCTACTGGGAAATTTTTCGTGCGCAGAAATTGTAAATTCTTTTGACATAGAGAATAATTATTGTATGCAACTGAATTTAACTTGCTATCGTTAAACTCAGAATATAATTGTATTTTTTTTTTTTTTTTGATTGGTACCCTAAAATTGTTTGTAACTTTCCAGAACTATTGATTATGCTGGCCCTTGTCGGACTATTGACAGCCTGGCTTCGGCCACAGTTTGTAAATTAATTTTAACTTGAATACGTTTTTGTGTGTGTGTGTGTTTTGTAAAAGATAGGCACCATCCCTTCTGGCTGGGCTGAGTTTCTGTATGCGAGCCCATCCATGTCGGATAAACCCCCGGGTGGAGCGTAAATAAATCTAAGCTGGATCTCTGATCAGGTGATCTTGCTCCACTCAGGGCGTCAAATTGATGACTGGATTGTTGATAAGTAAAATCAATTACACATTTGAAAACCATCTTGTATAAAATGGTACGTTTAAAATGTCGCTATCTTTCTGGCTCTTATAAAGACGCTATGGACAATATTCTTCCTTTCGGTTCGATGTTCAAAAACTCCCTCTAGTTGGGAATAGCTTTCAGAACCACGTTATTATAAACCATTGTGTTTGCACTTATGTTTTGATCGAGTTTTGGATGTTTTCAGGAACAGGTCTAGCTTGTTCATGAAATCTTTTCCCTTTTTTTGATACACCATCATGCATATTTTTATATTATATTTACATTGCATATTGTTTATATTAATTAATAGGAATATCTGAATTTTCACGTATGTATTTATTGCATTTTAATTTATTGTAATTTGCGCATACATTTATCTGCATTTATACTGCGTCAAGTGATGTCATATACAAATAAATTTGCTAGTCTTATTACTTATATAGAATGCGGCGTCACATTAAAATTCTCCGGAATAAAAATCGTTTTAATGTATCATTTTAAAATATGACATAATTTACGCTTTAAATGCATTTATCATGCAATAATTATTTATTTTTAAGTTTTTTTCTCTTTTAAGATTCACGGGTACATACAATTTAAAAGCGTGTACCCTCCATGAACTTGTACAAACTCGTCATTATTTTTTTTTAAAGTTAATTTCTCTTGTTGTTATGAGAACCAACAAAATGAAAAAAATTCTTTGGAATTGATGTCTCGCATAGATATATATTTTTATTTTTAACGGTTCATCAATATTATTATTTTTCGATTACCATGTAATAACTCTCATTTCTGCTTTTAACGCATACTAATGAATTTATCATTTTAAAGTTTTCTTTCTCTTTTTAATGTTCACATGAAAATTTGTTTGTTGTTAGAAAGGAAGTTTTATTATTTGCGCTGCCTTAATACTGGCGACAAACGTTTAAAAATACATCTCGAAATATGAAATAAAAGTCTCCTAAATATATTTTTAAATATAAACTCTTTGGCAGAATTACTACCTGGCTATTTTAAATATGACGTAATTTCCCGCATTTACTGCTTTTATGGCTTATTAATGAATTTATTACTTTAAATATTTTTTTCTCTTTTATAGTGATAGTAAATACAATTTTTATGACGTAATTCTCCATATTTTCCTGCTTTTATAGTGTAATAATTTAATTCTGAAGTATGTTTTTGTCTTAAATAGTCACATGTAAATAAATTTTTAATCGTAAGGAAATATTATTCTTTGCACTGTTTCTACGACTGGCAGCAATTTGAAATAAAATCCTTTATAAAATATGCAAAAATATCGCTTGAAATGATGAAAATTTAAACTAAATAAGAAATTATTATTTATTTAATATTAATATTATTATTAACATTTAATGAATTATTTTTTCACATTTTCTTGAAAAACATAATTTAATCACAACATTCATTGAAATAAAAGATTTCAATTTAATTTGAAAATGGCGAAATTGAAGAAATCTAATAAACTCTATTCTCACTTTTTCCACAAAAATGGAGTAATTTGGTTGCCATCATTAGATAAATTTAATTCAAATTAGAAAAAATTACTATTTCAAAAAATAATCAAACTAAATCAAATTTTAAAATTCTAATACCAGTTTTCAGATCTGCGGATCAATACGAATTTTTGGTGTTAATTTCACCGCCAAACGTTCCATATTTTAGGAAAAATAGCTGTAAAACTAAATCAATCGTTTAATCAGTCGTTTCATAAAATCGTTTCATAAATTCATTTCATTAGGATTTTATATATATAAGGTAGATTTAATATTTGATTTGGTTATGAATGCTGGCACATTATTTCTCTGGGTCTATTGACAGAGTAACGTTTTCACAATCTGCGATAATGCTTTTGTTGTTTACATTATTCTTAAACATGAATTTACGTACCTTTACCAAAACTTCAGCTTCCTTTTTCGATACTTCCCTATTCGAAATATCAATATATGGCACTGGATTTCTCTCATGATTTTCCAATCTCTAAATATTTAAATTATTGAATTTCTTTTGTATGGTTGACTTCACGTTACGTTGTACAGCTCTGTAATACGTAATGCGTTGTCAAAATCTGATGCTGGTAATGAACTCGCTAATGAATTATATAGTTGGAAAGCTATCACTGTAATCTGGTCAGTTAATTTATATTTCTGTCTGATGCACAGTTTTAGGCAATTTAATTCAAATGCTATCTCGAGGGTTTCACAGAGGTGACTTGCAAAGTAGCTCTGAAACTTTTTTTCAACTCGTTTCGACAGCAACTACGTGAACTTCGAAAAATAAGTTAATAACAGTGTTTTTTGTATTCTTTGACGAAGTCTGTGTTTATAACTCAAAGTATTAAGAAAAATTAAAGTAATTTAACATATTTTTAAATATTTTTTGTCTTTTTTTAAGTATTTTGAACAGTGTAATTTTATGTTTACTTTTTAAAGATGAATTTAGCATTCTATTTATTTATTTGCCAATGTTATAATTGTTTTTAACATTGTAGGAAAGGTTTAAAATGGGTTTTAGTCAAAGATAAACTTAGTCATACCTAAATAATAGATTTCTTCTAATTTCCAAAAATAATTTTACTGTCAACTAACATGTTTTTAACACAATAATTGTATATGAGTCTATATCTTACTTATGATTGAATTAGGTTACAAATTAAGCAACCTACTCCTAATAGATCATATCCCTGTAACTGATTTTTAAGCTCAAATTTGCGAAAAATGCCATACCTAAATTTTTAGTTGATTCTTAAAAGACTTGATTTTTAAAATACGAATAGAAAGCGTAACAAGAACAGGAATAGAAAACGTGACAAGAACACAAATGCATTATGTACAATAAAAAAAAGCGACAGCAGTTACATCTATATTAATAAACATACATAATTTCATTCGTGCTCTTGTCACATTGTCTATTCGATTTTAATATATCGGCACAAAGTGAAATATTTCCATTTTAACGATATTTGATAAAACGATTGATACTGATTTAAACTTTTTCGAACTTTCGATGCATCGATTAATAAACTGTAATTAAAAAATGCAAATGAATAATTCTGAAAATAATATTGATTTAATCTACAAAATAATTTACTACAATACATGATTTCCTTTTTTAAATGTATGTACATTCTAACGGCAATTGTGTATATTTCATATGTCTATCCCATATTTTAGTTTGTATTTAGAGTATTTCGAAAGTTATTCTTCCGTTATTTATTATTATACGATGATTATTAATTATAAAGCCGAATACTAACCTCAAATGTAACACTTTTTTCTTGATATTTTAACTAGCTTGTAAACAATTTCCCTCTTTTATAATGCAAAGAAATCTTTAAAAGCTCTGCTAATTACCATTTTTTGATTCTAAAACTTAAAGAAGTAATTTTAATGAAGGCACCGAAAGTTCAGAAAAGTCTAGCATTAATAATTTTACAAAGGGAAAATAGGATTGTATTTATGAAATATTTCAAAGTTTGTTAAAAGTAAGACTTTTTATGCGTCGTAAAAGATTGAAATGTTTTTTGTTTTTTTTTTAACGATTCTTTTTGCAATGCGGAATATAAATTGAAAGATTTGCTATTTCACCGAGAAGTAATGTTTATTTTTTTTTTGTTTGATTCTAGGGGGTAGTTTCTGGAACTATCTACCGAATTTCAAAAGTCATGGATACTAAAATGCTGGTGACCATCTCTCCTCCAACATAGACTATATTTTATGTCGGCACAACAAGTTCCAGTAGGGTCCAAAAGCTAAAAACGTTCTAAAATTTCAATTTCTGTGGTGTTGTTGGGGAAAGAAATTTAAAATTTGGTATAGTGGTAACATTAACATGGCCACAGAAATCCCTCCCTGAGAAAACTGTCTGAATTCAACACTGGTGAAAAATTCTGTAGCAGCGCCACCTGTAGGGCGGTTTACACTTAAAATTAATCTGCAAGAACTTATATAACGGACTAAATGAATCTGAAGATTAGTGAAAATTCTTCATTATTTCTTGAGATATAGCTATTGCGGGTGTCATGCAAAAAGCAGCATAGCAGTGCCACCTGTTGGACGATTTACACAAAAAAGTAATCAGCATCAATCTATATACGTGACTAACTGAATCTGAAGTTTGATGAACATTTTTGCATTAGTTCTTGAGATATAGATATCGCGGGTATCATGCAAAAGACAGCTTAGCAGCGCCACCTATTGGACAATTTACACAAATGTTAATCAGCATCAATTTATATAAGTGACTAACTCGAACTGAAATTTGATGAAAATTCTTGCCCTAGTTCTTGAGCTATAGCTATTGATGAAATGGTGAAAAATTTTGCATAGCAGCGCCACCTGTCGGGTGATTTACACCAAAACGTAATCAGTCCCAATTTACATCAGGAACTAACTAAATCTAAAGCTTTATTAAATTCCGTGCATTATTTCTTGAGGTAAAGCGCCCACAACATTTGTGTCACATAGAGACAGACAGAGTCACAGAGTCACACTTTTGTGATAATAAATCAAAATTTCTATTTACCATTGTCACAAAATCACTTTTAAAAACAGCTAAAAGATAATATTAAGAAAATAATAGAGAAAAAATATACGCAACTGTCTACCATCTTTATACATAAAAGACAAGGCTGTTTTTTTTTTAGTCATTAGCCCTAAATTTTCTACTGAACCAATTTTGATATTTATTCTTTTGGTGAAAGATGTTCATTTGTAGATGTACCCGTAATAACTATTTTTTAGTTTATTTCTATTTTTCTATTTTATTATTTTATTTTAAAAGTTTTTTTGTCAAATTTCTTTAAAATGGTGGCAGTTGGATTACTTTCACTTGGCAGAGAAAAGAGAAAATGAAGTTTGTTTATTTTTATTGATTATATATCCTTATAATGACATTTTCTCATTATAATTAAAAATTACTTTACGAAATTTAAACAGAAATGACGCCATGTTTAAAAAAAACACGCATTTACCTCATAAAACTGTTACATTTAAATATTTTTTCGTTCCGTTGATACTGATGAGACGCTAAGCGAAATGCCTTGTTGAAATGCGAGAAAATGTCGTCACATTTAAAAGAAAACTAACATCTTCTTTGATAAAACTAAATATTTTTCCAAAAATGTGTCTAAAGGTATAAATTTCTGGAATTTTTACTCGTCGGTACTAAGATTAGAACCTAAAGTCAAGGGTTCGAATGTTCATATGCGCTTTAATTTTTACCTGTTGGAGATATATAGATAATGCAAATTGAAAAACTGTTCAAAATAAAATAGTAATTAAAATTAAGGATCGATCGAAAACAAAACAGGAACCGAATTTCGGTAATATTTTTATTTTCGGCCGAAAACGAAAATTTACAAAAAAAAATTTAAAGTAATTAACACATAATAAATATACATAGTTATTAATTAATTGTAGGTGTAATTATACCTGTGGTCCATGTTGGCTCTCTGTGGCTCTGACCAAAACTTTTTATTTTCATATAAAATAAAATGTACTTAGTAATTCTTCAATGACACGAAATGATTTTCTAATTATGAATTTCATCTAATTAAAATATATTTTACGTATACATACCTCGATTCATCTCTTATAATGAATTTGTAAAAGATCATCTGTTCTACTACAACTTTCTCAAAGAATATTTGAAACACTTCTGCTGTTTCAAACTAAAAAATATCTATTAAAGTTAAGTCTGCAGCTTTTCATCAGCAAGTGAAAAGCGTCTTTAAATATTAGTCATATATGCATTTCTTGTTTTTTAATTTGCACTCACATCTTGAATCAGTCGTGCCTGATAAGTATAAATAGTGAAATTCATAGCAATAAATTAAGAATGTCTCATATGAGTCAATACAGCTCAAGTCAATGAGTCATGTTGAAAATTTTCCTAAGGAAAATATGAGAATTTTGGAATACAGATAGTTTCGATCCGACCGAATTTTCAGCAGCATTTTTGCCGAAAGCGAGTTTTTGGCTGAATTCAGATGTTGAGCCGAAAATGAAACAGAATTTTCACTTGGAATCTAATTAAGATTATATTCATTAAACGTTTATATTGAGTTATAGTAAGATTATACTGAGTTCGGCCATTAATTTTTAAAAAGCTATTCTTTTAAACAATTTGTTTATGCAGTCCTGAATCCCATAAATTATTTAGTTGTCTGTTGGGGGGGTGAGGAGTTTATGTACAACAAAGAAAACAACAAAATGTCCATTCTTTTACTACCAAAACTAACCGAGTGATATACATTGAGTTTTATGAAATTTCAGAGCTTTGTAATACTAAAAAATTATCTAGCCTTTTTTAGTGCAAAACAGCTCCAAATTGTTATAAAAAAAATAACATTAATGTTAACACTAGATTAATTTTAACACAATTATTGTAATTGGTGAATAAATCATATTAGATGTAAATTTCCAACTCGGCGAAAAATGTTCGGATCAGGATTCGAGATTCAGCCAAAAGATGATAGTTGAAAAAATTCCAAGACACTTTTCTAAAATAATAACTTATAAATAAATATTACAGAAATAAAAAACAATTTTCAACATAATCGATTTAAATTCCTTTAAAAAAAATTCTTGCAAGTTTCTGTTATCTCATTATTCTATTCTTTTTTACAGTCGTCAACTCAGTCGTCTGATTTAAATCAGAATATGTAGCTCATATGAAAAATTTAATTATATTAGTACAATTTTGAATAAATAATAGAAAAATAAAAGTGGTTCTTATAGTTGATTAAAAAAAAACATTTATAGATAAAAATCTTTACAAATTGTATGAAAAGATGTAAATTCCCTGCGTACAGAGAAAGTAATAAAACTAATACTAATCTCATAATAATTTCTATGCTCTTAAAATAATACCCTATGAGATTAATAAACAACACATTTAAATTCATAATATAAGAAAAGATATAGAATAATTTAGCCAAAGTTAAGTTTTTGACTTAAACGGTTATATCTTCTTTCACATAAAAAATCTGTAAAGTTAGTAAAATTTTTCTAGGAAACTGGGATTCCTAGAGTATTTTATGTAACGGCAACATCGAAAATTCATGTAACAGATACATTTTTGCGCCATAAATCGAAATCTGTAAAGTTACTAAGAGCTTTTTAGGAAATTGGAGTGCCTAGAACTTTTTATGAAACTGCTGTCTGGGTTACAGATAAAATTTTAGTAAGATTACTGTAATTTTACTAGATAGTTTTACAAATTTAGTTTTGTAGATTTACATCGTTATATGTACAGTGTAGCGATAAAATTTTAGTAAACATGCAAATTTCTGTAATTTTACATCTGTAGAAATAGTTTTTTTTTTTTTTTTTAGTGTACCATACGAAAGCTTTCTAAAAAATATTTAATTGCTATTACCTTATTGTAAACTCTTCAATCAAGTACGCAATCCCATAATATTTAAAAGTAAGTACTTTATTATTTTATTATTCTATTCACTTCTGAACTCGTGAAAACAAATTATTTAGAAAATATCTGATTTATTACGGAAATTTGAATCATGGAAGAAATATGCTATTTGATGTAGCGGAAGCCGAAATGAAAACGAATATATTCTTGTCTAGCTACTTGGTTTGTTTTAAAACTGAGACACTCAGAAAAAATGATGCAAAATTGAAAAAAAAAATCGAGTGCATACAGTGAAAATAAGAAGAATACAGTAATCTCATTAAATTTTTCACGTTCTGCAAATAATGGCTTAAAAGTTAGACAAACAAGTTCTTTACAGTAACAATGTGGAAATAATGGCAATTCAGTTTAACCTAAAATGTAGTTACCAACATAATCGGCTTTGACTTCTATATTTAAGAAAACGTTCTATGCATGATTTGTTGCTATTAATTTACCGTAAAATCTTTAAGCATGTACATATTCTCTTAATTTTAACAAATACATATTTTTAAAAGCATTTATGCCAATATTTGATTTATTTTTGAAGTCGTCGAAACAATTAAAAGAAATCTGTTTTGTTGTGGAAAAGTTAAAACAAGTAAAAAATGTTATTTGATGAGATGTAAAAATGACAGAAAATAAATCATATTCTCGTCTAGCTACTTGATTTGTCAGACAACTGAAACAGCTTAAAAATATCGCATGAAAAGGAAGAAAATATATTGCATACTCTGAAAATAATCAGACTAGCCGTATTCTTTTGAATATTTCCATAATCAGGAAATAATCATTTAAAAGTCCCCTTAGCAATAAAAGTATTATCTACTTGACCTATCATCACCAATTAAAATATGATTATTTAAATTAATAATGAGAAAATAAGTGGAATATAATTTAATCTAAAATTCAATTTTGAATATAAACAGACTATTCCAGATAATGTTAACAGAAGATGATTGAAAAATATTTAAATATTGGATGGTTTATGATAAGGATAGTAGTTTTGCCTAATATTATTCGTTACAAAATCATTAAAATCGCATATTATGCGTTTATAGAAAAATTAATGTGTAGAAATTGGACAAACAGGGGGAGGGGGAATACAAAATGCACTTCTTTTCTTGTAAAAGAAAAATAGTTTGTCTATCTTATATAAAGAAATTAATTAAAACTAGTTAGATGTGCCAATTCCAAAACTTTCTTCTACCCATATATTTTAATATTTCAAAATGTTGTTACAAATATCAAAGTTTCATTTTTATTAGTTCAATACTATATCAACTTTGACTTCTATCTTAAAGTTCTGTTTCAGTGGATTAATCGGTGTAAAAACAAGTTAATATCGATCATGACATTTATTAAAATCAACAGTTTTTCGTTATTCTGTTTTATATCAGCTGTTCACAAATAGTCGGCTTATAAGGAGGGGAGTTCTCGTCGATTCACGAGTCGCTCGTTTACAATAGAACTACGAAAAATCAAGAAAATTACACAATAATAGCTTTATAGTGCCCCCTTTAGTCAAAATATTTCCAAATTCAGAAAGGACCTTCTTGCCATGGTCAAAAACATACACAAAAAATTTGGCTCTATTCTATGCACAACTTCATACACTTTTCAATGGTACAATATTCAAAATGGAACAAAAATGCCACAAAAATCGCTATTACAGCGTCTCCTTTTAGCGAATTGTGTTCCAAAATAAGAGAGGACCTGTTTGCCACAGTCAAAAACTTTTTAAAAAAAATTGGTTCAATTCTAGGCATATTTTCATACACTCTTTGATAGTACAATGGCAACAGACACACGGACAGATAGACCTTTTCTATAAACATGTTTTTGGGGATCTCTGACCCCTAAAACGTGTAAATCCGTCAAAAACCGGCAGTCGAAAAAAATTTCGACTACAATTCTTTCTTCCATTGAAGATAGAAGAAAGTAAAATTATTTAAAGTTGTATACAAATTATTACAAACATGGTCATTTTCAAGAAAATATACGAAATTGGAAATTTTTAATGACAACTTTCTGAATGTTAAAGGAAAAGAAGTTCAACGTTTTGCTTATTAAATTATCGTTTCTAGGGTTCCGTACTTAAAAAGTAAAAAGGGAACCATTATGAGATCACTCTTGTGTCTGTCCGTCTGTCTGTCTGTCTGCTTGTCTGTCACAGCCATTTTACTCGTAAACTGTGGAACGTGGAAAGTTCAAATTCGGGGAAGTAATAAAGAATGTTGACCCACATATTTTCAGATTATTAAACATTTATAAATACATTTGATAAAAATGTATAGGGGCAAATTCAGTTGCTTGAAAAAAAAATATTTTCTTTGTATATCGTGTGAAAGTTTTCATAACGCTGAATTCAAAAATATATTTCTTTTAATTTTAGGTATTACATTTTCAAAGATATAGTCGAAAATGTAGGCACAAAAATATGTCCCCCCCCACACTTCTAATTCCGAATCTACTGAAGCTAAAATTATGAAAAAATTAGACGGAGTAGACGTTAATTTAAACCTTGCAGGAAAATTATAGCGATTATCCTAGGTCACATATTTTTTGAGAAAATCGCATTTTTCCGTTACACACAAATTTCGATTTACGGGCATTCAGCAAAACTGTTGAGCAGCACTGGATGTGTCTATCGTAGCAGAAGTATAAAAGCATTGTTGATCATGATTTTCGAAAAAAATTGTCAGTAATTAGCCGAGATATAAACCCTTAAAAATATGGACGGTTTGGACACACATAATGACAGGAGCGACGTACTCTATGTACCATTGGCTTTTAAAGCCTAGATAACAACTTTTAATGATATATGTGTGGAATGCAATGGCCAATAACAGTATAAAAGCAAAAAACGTCAAATTGTTAAAAATAGACTAATTTAAGAGGTCTCAGGACTCTTAAAGCTTCAAAATGTTTTAGATGCTTCAAATTCTCATTAGATCAGAATATATGGCTTTTAGAATTATACCCGCTCAATAGCTTAAGCGGCCTTTTCGAAACTTTTAAGTCATTTTTCTCCAATTGACTTTTTTTGGCATAACGCGCACGATATCTCAAAAACTTTTGAATAGTTTTTCATAATATTTTCAAAACGTACGTTTTATATTAATCTGTATAAACTGAACCTAAAATTTCCTTTTTATTGTTCAAAAAAATATTTTTTACGTAATTATATTGTTCAAATTTTCAAAATTTTCTATTAGCTAAATACAACTTTGTATTAAAAATATAAAAATGCTTTAAATACAAATTTATTTAGGTTCATGGCAATTATTACAATCTGAAGTATAAGAAGGCGCCAAAATTTTTATTCTAGTTACAATATTTATTTTCTAATCGTGCGCGTAAGCTGTTATACCAATATTCTGCTTATCAAATGTCTGACTGTTTGGAGCACCCTGTAAATGCTAATTCTTCATCTTGAAATTTTTTAAATACATAAAATGAAAGAACGTACTTATCTTTCATCACAATAAAAATTGTGTTTTAAAATCATATACATTTTAAGATATTAAATGTTGAATATGGTCTCTGTTTTTCATTTTTCCAATTTTTGAGATCCTGAGACTCCTTAATTAGAATGAATTACATAAATACTATGGGATTCCGACAATTTGCATTGAATTGCTCTTTCAATACGCCTCGAGTGGCTTTAAAAGTTAATTAAAAACCTATCTGGAAAACGCGGCAAGGACCAAGGCGGCGTTGCAAATTTTTGACCTTCTTTCGAAGCGCTCTTAGCACAATGCCAAATGTGAATTTTGAACGAATGTTTTGTTTTAGCTGCACTTTAGAAAGAAAGGTTATTACTATGAGGAATTAAGTTTTATGAAATGACAAATGAAGTTTAAATATGTATTTCTTTTATTGTCAGTACCGAATTAAGTTCATTATAAAGATATTAAAATAATATTAAACTAATCGGATGTATCAATCCCAAAACTTTCTTCTATCTCATGCATGTCAATACTTCCTGATAAATGCAGCACAGCAACGCCACCGGTTAGGCGATTTATACCAAAATCTAATCAGGGACAACTTTTGTGAACTTCTAATTGAATTTGAAGTTTGGTGAAAATTCGTGCATTAGTTTTTGAGATAGTGCTATTACGGAAATCGGGAAAAGTTCTGAGTTATAGTGTCACCTCTTGGGCAATTTACACCAAAAACTTATCAGGATCAGTTCATATCAGGGACTAACTGAATCTAAAGTTTGATGAAAATTCATGCATTAGTTCTTGAGATACAGCTATTGCGGAAATCGGGAAAATTGCAGCATAGTAGCGCTACCTGTTGGGCGATTTACACCAAAAAGTAATCAGCAGCAACTTATATCAGGGACTAAATCAATCTAAAGTTTTATTAAATTCCGTTCAATAGTTCTTAAGACAGAGCGCCGACAATATTTGTGTCACACACAGATAGACAGACTCACAGACAGACATTTTGTAAAAACATGTTTTTCATTACATCTGTACCCTAAAAAGTATACATCCGTCGAAAACCTGAATTAAAAATTTTCAGGAATCCATTACTTTCTTCCTGTAAAGATAGAAGAAAGTAAAAATGAGTTATACAGAATAGCTGTATTTGATATTTTTTAGGTTCCATATCTCTTTGAACTTTCATGGTATATCCATTTACATTTTTCTAGTATATACTGTTATACCCAACCTTACTTTGCATAATGTTTTACAAAGTGTTAGTATTCTTTTAGCAACGTTTTTTTTAATAATACAATTACTAATTCATATATTTATTGTACGGAACCCTCTGTGCGCGAGTAATACTCGCACTTGACAGTTTATTAACTTATAATTATGGAATTATATAATTTAAAAATATAATCATTGAGAAATACACAAATAAAAGATTTAGGGCATTAATTAAGAAAATACTAAAATTTAATTGTCTAATATACGAAGATTATCTTACTTTTAAATATGAAAATCAAACAGAAAACCTTTTGAAATGGTGTTTTTTATTATCTTCCCAATTTGGAGAGGTAAATTTAGTGTTTTTATTTCTAATTTTTTAAGACTACCTCAAACTACCTGAATAATTTCTATATTTAGATGAATGAAGATTTTATTCTACAATTAACAGACCATGCAATTTAAGTTAAAAAATTATTTTTTGGTCTTTTCAATGAAAGTTTTGATGGTTAAATTAAATGTAGATTTTATTATATATATATATATATAAGAAAAAAGTTCTCATATAATTCCGATACACCAAATTAAATAGAAAAGGTAATCTTTTGATGATAACTAAAATATCTAAGGCATTCTCACATGATTTTTACTTTTAAGTCCCTGAATAATATTTTTTTATTTTAGTACATATTCTTGGTTTTTTTTAAGTTTCTTATGCTGGAAAACATGCCAGTGCATGACTGTATAACAATACTAACAAGATAAAGAAGTTTTGGACGATGTTGGGGGTCCAAATATACCACGAAATTCCTTAGAGTCCCGTGTCCCTGATGCTGATTTTTAAGTTTGGAGCTGTGTGTATAAAATTGTTTCAATAAAAGTAATTCGATGTAATTTGTTTCGAAACTGAGACTATTGTTTTATATAAATATGTAACAAAAAAATTAACCTGCACACATTTTTACGGTTGTAATTATTTTTTTTAACTCTGTCCCTGGATTTTACATTCCTTACCATCCCTCTTGCTAAAATTATACAGAAAATCACTTCAGATGCAGCCACATGATTATTTTGCAACTGTTTTTTTTTTTTCATGTAGATCTATGCAAGCGAAAGAATGGCTGAAATTCTGTAACAGGAAAATTACTACAGAATTTAAATCAGCATTTAAATATCAATTTTGAGCATTGTGGCATTATTGGTAGTCTTATCGTCCCCAAGGTTTATTCCTGCACTTTTCGAGGTAAATTACGTGTATATATTTTTAAAATTTAATAAAATGTAAATAACTGTTGCTAAAAATCAATAAACATTATGGCTATCATTTAGTCTTAACCCGATTTACCTAAAAATAGTTGGTAATTTTCGTTACCGACACATCCTTACCGTCCTCCCCCCCCCCCCCCTTACAGTCCCTTTTTTCCCTTGCTGTCTCCTTTTCTTCCAACGTTGTACCAAATTTTTGTACTAAAAATACATCTAAAAGTACATCGTTATTTTTTCTTATTTAAATGTTCTGTGGGTACTATGCAAATACATTATAAGTAAAACTTTTGAAGAAAATAAAAAGTTAGAGATGTAAAACGGTAAGGGAAATTAAACTCACAAGTTTAATTTAAACCTCAGTTAAATAAAAAAAACTTCGCTGCCGACCATTTTTTCTTTATATCGAATCGTTAAGACCTTCGTCTATAAGTTTAAAATGTTATTTTATTAAGTTTAATTTCACCAGATTTTTATTCCTGAAAGTTAAAATTTTGTGATAATGCCTCAACTGCGATTGTTTTCAATTTTTACATTTGTAGTAATATACCTTAAAATCTACTTCTCAATTACTTCCAAAAGTATTTTAATTAATTATTATTTTATTGGTAAAATTAAAACAGCACTCTTAAGATACGCAGTTATTAAAATGCCTATGTCCATATTCATAAATCAGTAAAACGAATTTAGGATAAATTGCATGTATAATAAAATTACAATTTCTATTAAGTTATGTATGAGAACGAGAACAAACCATATTCTGAATTTCTTTAAATCAGAGTCTTAAGGTTTATTTAGAAAAATGATGAAAGAAAAGAAAATATGACTAAGAAAAATAAATATACACAGAATTTCTTTAGCTTTATCTCAGGTTAGTTTCCGCTGCAAACTTGTTTCGCATTTTAAAAAGTTATTCATGCAATGCATAAATAATGTTGAAGAAGTGTACATTTAACTCCCGAAATCAATCTGTGCATTTTTCTCAAAATCCATTTAAGAGTGTAAGCTGACAATAAATTTAAAATTATGCTCTAAAGAAAAACCATTCTGCTGTAAATTTACAAAACATTAAACAGAACATATTTTCTTCATTTTCAATTATGTATATTTTATAAAACGTACAGACATCCTATAAATGGTATCCTACAACATGTTCCAAACATTTATTGCAGAACTATGGGTTATGCCTCCTACGAGCTACGTCCGCCAACCCCCGTTCAGACTTTAAAAACATGGTAATTTGTTTTTTCTTTAAAAAATTACGAGGTTACAGAAGAATGAATGATATTATCAAGAACAACGACTATATTCTGCAATCGGGATGCCATGCTTTTCCGTTTGAATGTGACATTTTTCGATTACTATGACTTCATCCACCGCTGTCGAGACAGCTAATAGTTGTTTTTGGTATTGATAAATATACTCAGTCACACATATGAAAATCCGCTTGTATAAAATGGTTATGTATAAAATGTCTCTGCCAGTCAGACTTTTATAACGATGCTATAGACAATATTCTTCCGTTAGATTTCAGGATAAAAATAACTCCATCTGCTTGGTAATAACATTCAAAAACACGGAAATGCATCGTGTATTGAAATTTTACGCTTAAATCTTATGTTTTGATCGCCTTTTAAATATTTTCAGTAACAGGTTTTAATTCTTTTCGCTATTTTAATGTATCATCATGCATATTTTCATTTTATTTTTAAAATTTAAATTGTTTATTTTATTTATTAAGTTATGTACGAATTTTCTAATAAGTATTTATCGAATAGTAATTTGTACAGAATAAATCAAAAATATTTTGCGCAGGAAACCTGCATTTATGCTGCATCAAGTAATATAATATTTAACCAAATTTGTTAGCCGTGCTACTTTTATACCATATGATTCCCAACGTGACGTCAAATGAATATTGTCCATAAATAAAAGGTTTTAAATGTATAGTTTTAATATATGGCGTAAGTTTCAGCTCAAATTTGTTTCGCGTGTAATAATTTAATTATTTTAAAGATTTATTTTCCTTGAGATTTAAGTGTAAATATATAATTCAATAATGTTATTGAAATATTAATTTGTTTTGAATTTTAATAGCATTTCTCTAATAGCGAGAACATTTTTTGCTGTGAATGCAAGAGAATTTTTAAGTCAATGGAATTTGCATCAACGATTAAAATCACAGACGATTTTTTGTTTTCTAAAATAAACTTATTCTGAAGATCGAATATGTGAAAATAAAATTTTTTGGTACTTTTCGGTTAGCCGGGTGTCAAAGTTATATATACATATATGTATAGATACACACACTTATATATATATATATATATATATATATATGCATATGTTCTATATATACACACATATACATACATATATATGTATATATATGCATATGTTCTATATATATACACATATACATACATATATATGTACAGTCGTGGAAAAAAAAGTAAACACCCCCTACTAGCTCCTCAGCAAATCATCGTAGAAGAAAGTTACTGATACCGAACGATTGGAAATAAAGTCTACTTTTAAATGATGTATATAAAATTTTCTTAGGGGTCATCTACATATTAAAACGAATCCAAACTTCATTTTTTTCAATAGCAATGCCCAATTTTAACGAGATATTTCAAACTTCCGTTCAAACTATGCCTAGACACCAAATTTCAAGTCATTTGAATGATAAGTTTTTGAATTATAAACATTCAAAATTTAGTGTTTCTAATGTTAAATTACATTTTCATATTTTTATTTATATCTCCCGAAATTATGCTCCTAATGTGCTAATTTTTTTTTTTTTTTGTAGTAATAATACTAATATACCCAAACATATATAAGCTGAATTTGCAATTTTTATAATTTTATGATATGAATTATGAAATTAATATTTGAAAAAATTATGAATTGCAACCTACAATTTTTTTGATGGATTTAGATTTATTAAGTCCTGCTTTATGGAAATTCAAAAATTTCACATTTTTATTCCAAGTAGTTTTCAATTTATGCTTAAAAAACGGCAAAATTATGGTTTAAGGGGCCGTCTATGATGGAAGTGAGTAGACATTTTGAAATTTATTCTGCTATACTGTAATCTAACACGCTTCATTGACTCCTTGAGTGGCGCTTAAGGTGCCTTGATCAAGGAAGGGGCTCTCTCGGTGAACAATCCAGTACGGAACTTCAATTTGGATACAGCCCTTAAAATAAGCTCGTTTTAAAATAATTAATTTCTTGGAAACGTATGGTACGAATTGCATTAAAATTCGTTTTTAGGCTAATTGAAGGGTGTAGAGTTCATTTATGCTGTCAGAAGTGGGTACTGCTATTGAAAAAAACAAAGTTATGGTTCGTTTTAATAAGTAGGTGGCCCCCTAAGCAAATTTTATATACATCATTTAAAAGTAGACTTTATTTCCAATCGTTCGGTACCAGTAACTTTCTTCTACGATAATTTGTTGAGGAGTTAGTAGGGGGTGTTTACTTTTTTTTCCACGACTGTACATACAGGGTGATTCATAAAAGATGGGCAGAACTTTAAGGGGTTATAGTACACTTAAAGACAAATAATATTAAATAGGAGACTAAGGGTCCCAGACGTATTCCCAAGGAGATAGGGGGCATTAAAGTTTAGGGTCCGAAATTTCAAATGATTATAAAACATGGAAAAATTGGTCGATTCGTTTGCGGTTTTTGCAAAAAATTTTCTTTATGCCAGTATTTTCTTGAAATAAAATTTTAAAGTTCAATTTCAAAAAATGCCGATAGGGGACGCTTTAGACTTTGGAGTAACAAACAACTATTTTTTAACGTTATTTTTTGTATTTCTTTAAATGATTTCGAAAGCTTAGACTTAAACTTAAATTTTGATCTAAAAATCTGAGTCCTAACGAGTAGTTAAGTAGCGTAAACTGAAATTTGAAATTTGAAACCCTTCTCCCCCCAGAACAAAAATCAGTTATTCCCGATCTTTGTGCCGTAGATTAGGCTCTAACTACTGCCGCGTTTTGCTAAAATTATTCTTTATGTCAGTATTTTCTTGAAAATAAATTTTAAAGAAAATTTTCAAAAAATTCCGATAGAGGGCGCTTTAGACTTTGGAGTAACGAACAACTATTTTATACCGTTATTTTTTGTGTCTCATTAAATGCTTTCTAAAGCTTAGACTTAAATTTTCAGCCCAAAATCTGAATCGTTAGACGTGGTTAAGTTTCTGGGGAGAGGGGTTTGAAATTTCTACTCCTGAGCACAGTTCAGTTTACCATGTCCACACATTGTGTGCTGTGATACGAGGTAAAAAGACACAAATTAGGATTATGTTACCAAAGCATATTTATTAACATGTAATTACAATAAATGTTCAAAATTGTGACCACCAGAGGTTATGCACGCAGAACAACGGCGAAGAATGGAACGGCGAACATTCGCAAAAACATCAGGCTTTTCGAGCACTTCCCCTACAGCGGCGGAAAGTCTGGCGACCAGTTCCTCGGGGGATTCAATGGGTGTCTCATACATAAGAGCCTTCAATCGTCCCCAAAAAAAGAAATCGAGGGGTGAAAGATCTGGCGAGCGAGCAGGCCAAGCAACAGGACCACCTCGACCAATCCATCTGTTCGGAAATGTGATGTCCAGATAGTTGCGGACGTCTCGTACGTAATGGGCTGGCGCTCCATCGTGCTGGAACCACATGACCCGCCGGATGCGTGGAGGAACAACGTTTAACAGGTCTGGCAGCACATGTTGCAGAAATGTGAGGTATGTTTTACCGTTGAGGCGTTCAGGAAGAAGGTACGGTCCGATTAGGTGGTCTCCGGGGATTCCTGCCCAAACATTGATGGAAAAGCGTCTCTGATGAGCATGTGGATACGTAGCATGTGGATTGACATCCGCCCATACATGTGCATTATGTGTGTTAAATGTACCTTCACGTGTGAAGGTACATTCATCGGTGAAAAGCACAGTTCGTCCAAAATGTGGATTTAGCGCGTTCTGCTGCAGAAACCAGCGGGCGAATTCAATACGATTTGGATAATCCCCTGGAGACAGTTTCTGGACTCGTTGCACATGAAACGGGAGCAAATGTTCATCCTTCAGTACCCTCCAAGTCATGGACTGTGAGGTATCCACCTGCCTAGCCACTGTTCGTGTACTTGTACTTGGCTGCGCCGCTACTACATCCAGAATGGCTTCTGCAACAACTACTGATTCGTCCTTTTTTGCACGACCTGCATTCGACCGGGAAGCGAGAAATGATCCCGTCTCACACAACTGTCTGTGCAAGCGCTCGAAAGTTTTGCGGTTAGGCAACCGCCTGTTGGGAAATCGCTCTCCGTACATTCGTTGTGCCTCTGCACCATTTCCATCTGCCGCTCCGTAAATTAAATGCATCTCAGCCTTTTCCTTATTCGTGAAGGGCACCATCTTCCGATTCATTACTACAGCGACTTACACTTGACTCACCGTTCAGTGGTTTTTATGCCTGAATCGTGTCGAAATTTTGCATACGTGTTCTTCTTCTTCCCCATTTGACATTTGCATACTTTCTGTTTCCTTCTTCACCCGGTGACTAGCATCAGGAATGGAACTTTAACGTTTGCATGAGCGACGTTTCCAACTGTGCCAGTGCCTTTATGAGTGAATTCCGACTATGCAGTCCTTGACGAAAGTTGTATTTTTGCCTCGTATCACAGCACAGAATCGTTGGGCATGGTTAAGTAGTGCAAACTGAACTATGTTCAGAAGTTGAAATTTGAACCCCCTCCCCTCGCTACTGAACCACGCTCAGCGATTCAGATTTTGAGCTGAAAATTTAAGTTTAAGTCTAAGCTTTAGAAAGCATTTAATGAGACACAAAAAATAACGGTATAAAATAGTTGTTCGTTACTCCAAAGTCTAAAGCGCCCTCTATCGGAATTTTTTGAAAATTTTCTTTAAAATTTATTTTCAAGAAAATACTGACATAAAGAATAATTTTAGCAAAACGCGGCAGTAGTTAGAGCCTAATCTACGACACAAAGATCGGGAATAACTGATTTTTGTTCTGGGGGGAGAAGGGTTTCAAATTTCAAATTTCAGTTTACGCTACTTAACTACTCGTTAGGACTCAGATTTTTAGATCAAAATTTAAGTTTAAGTCTAAGCTTTCGAAATCATTTAAAGAAATACAAAAAATAACGTTAAAAAATTTGTTTGTTACTCCAAAGTCTAAAGCGCCCCCTATCGGCATTTTTTGAAATTGAACTTTAAAATTGTATTTCAAGAAAATACTGGCATAAAGAAAATTTTTTGCAAAAACCGCAAACGAATCGACCAATTTTTCCATGTTTTATAATCATTTGAAATTTCGGACCCTAAACTTTAATGCCCCCTATCTCCTTGGGAATACGTCTGGGACCCTTAGTCTCCTATTTAATATTATTTGTCTTTAAGTGTACTATAACCCCTTAAAGTTCTGCCCATCTTTTATGAATCACCCTGTATATATGTATATATAACACTGCCGGCCGGCTAACCGAAAAGTACCGATTTCATTTATTCCGATATTTTTGAAAAACATAATTTAATAACAACATTGTCTTCACTATGGATTGAAATAAAAGATAATTTCAATTTCAATTTGAAAATGACGAAAAAATAAATAAATTAATAATCCCTTATAGTTACCCCCATTTTCTCCCTTTTTTCCACAAAACGGGAGCTATTTAGAAAATGCCAGAAAGTTCATTAAGAAAATGTCATTAAAGTTATATAAAAAAAATTGATATCACGAAAACTATTAAAATTTTAAAATTCTAACATCACTTTTGAAATCCGCGG
This sequence comes from Maratus speciosus, assembly GCA_963932465.1. NCBI lineage: Eukaryota > Metazoa > Arthropoda > Arachnida > Araneae > Salticidae > Maratus > Maratus speciosus. The sequence goes on from OZ010792.1 coordinate 179,325,628, forward strand.
ATCAATGAAGATAAGTGGTATTACTTTCACCAGCAAACGTTCCATATTTTAGGAGAAATAGCTGTGAAACACAATCAATCGAAGTAAAATTGCTTCATTAGGATTTTACATATATAGGGGAGATTTAACTTTATACATTTCCTGAATGCTCTGATTTTGATTCTTTGCAAAATCTAAATTTTTAAAATTTACTTTTTTAAATATTTTTAATCCAATACAAATTGTTAAAAAAATAATTCATTATTTTTAATGTCATGAATTATTCAGGGCTCGCACCGTTCCTAAAAATTTCGCACTTTGCTACCACTAAATTAAAACAATAAATCATTGCTGTACATTTCTATTATAAACATTGAAGGATTCTACCTCGTAGAATTCTTATTTAAAATACTGGTAGCAAAGCGCGAAAATTTTAGGAACGGTGCGAGCCCTAATAAAAACAATAAATAAATAAACGAACAAAAGCCATAAGAAAATATAAATGAAAACTACAAGTATTCTGCATTATTTTCATTTGTACGGCTTTTATAAAACGTACAGCCATCGTATAAATTTTACAATATGTTTCAAAATTTATTACATTTATTGCAGTGTTGAATTGTACCATCACCTTCCTTCTTTCGTATATATTTCTGGAATGTTCTGAATTTGATTCTAATATTTAAAATTAACTCTTTTAAAAATTTTAATCCAATACAAATTGTTTTTATAAAAATTCGCTATTCTTTCCCAAAGAATTTTAAGGAATTGAAAAAAAATGTGTTAGATTATTTTGTTTGTTAAAAATAAAATAAAATAATTTACTTGGAAAAGTTAAAGAAATGATCTCATTTTATAACTCTGCAAGAAAATTCAATCAAGAACATTTTTTACGGTTTCAATAAACTTTCGTTTAATGAAAAGTGATATTATTTCAGATAATTTTAAATTCTCTTTTCTTTCAGAAGAATAAGACTGGGGAGGGAAACGAAATTTTCCGTTTTCAATTCTAACTCTATCGTATTCACCCGCATCTTCTTCAGTATTAAATACAATTTATAGTATGGCTCTGGTTAAAAAAAAAAATAAAAAAAAATAAACGAACAAAAGTAATAAGAATAAATAAATGAAAACAATAGGTAGTTTGAATTATTTTATCAGAGATTTTCGTTTAGAAATTCATTTAGACAATTTATATCATTCTTGATTTTTTTTTTTTTTAATGAGTAAATGTGATTCGATATACTCATCGTACTAATGTCCTAGAATAATTCTTGAATTACAGTCAATCAGGGTAACTTTGAACCACGGGGTGTAACTTTGCACCACCTCCTATTTTTCAATATTTTTCAAGTCCTACTATTAGCTCACACTCTCCCTATATTTATTCATATATTTATATATTTATCTTGTACAAATTTTCAATCGTTAATAAAATACTCATTATTCATCCTATCAGGTTGAAATAAATTTTTTTTTAACTTGTACTGGATGACAATTGATGTTAATAAAGTTTTTTCAAATATTAATTAATTAATTAAATTTTAATTAATTAATTTTAGTTTTGCATGGGAAACAAAATGGCCGCCATTGGTTATTGTTTTTCAATGAAAGTATTTTCAATAAGGGTTACCATAGGGGGACCCCGTTCTGCCGCCAAATACCGCCAAGTTTGTCGCCAACTTGGTGATATATCGCCAAATTTGGCGGCCAAAATGAGTCGCCAAAAGTGACGCCAACTTAGCGATATCTGTAATATTTCGCCAAATTCCCATAGAGTTCCATTGTAAACCTACTTGCTTATAGAGAATCAACAAATTGAGATATTTTAATGCAACAAAAACTCATATTAGCTTGATTATATTAAATTTTTCTTTGATGGCCTAAGTAGGAATTGACTTTAAAAACAAAATTTTTATATTACTTGTTTACTCTAAAATACTAAATAAACTCCAGAACTGTGCTCTGTTGGCAAGGTTCTAAACCGGCATTTCTACTCTTTATTTTAGAAAATAAATTAGCAACATTATGCGCAATTAATTGCATCATCTAACTGTTTTTGTAAAGTACTGTTTTCAAGTTAATTTTGAATGCTGTTTTGAAGTTGTTGTAATCCAATTAAACTTTCATAGTAAGTAACAATATACTCATTTACAAGACATATTATTATCTAAATGTTGTAAATGTGTTAATATTTTTGTGATTATTCATTTATTAATAGTTAATAAAATGTAAAATAAGAAGGCACTAACATTTTACCACATTCCAGGGTTTTTGAGCCGGCTCAAAGTTATACTGATGCTTATAATTTACTAATTATAGGTGCTACTGTCAAAAATTTCTTACATTTGCAGGTATATCTTATATAAATGCCGAAAATGAACATTAGATATAACATGTAAATATTTTCACAAATATGTGTAAAATACATAAAATTCATTATAAGGCGTTTTTCGGGGCGGAGCTACTCAAATTTGACATTTCATACATTCGACATTTTTTTATTCTTATTTGAATAATACTAATATTAGTATGTATTACTGTAACTATGGATATATTATTGAGTTAAAACATTGAAAATTGTTTTCCAATGCATTTTTATGTTTTATATGAACAATAAACAGGTTTTTTTATTTTTAAATGTTCATGGTTCTCTTGTTCCACTTTTCTTATGCCTGATATTTATTGTAATATCATAAATTATGCAAATCTTGTGATGTTGGGAAATGTAAATTCGCAGTCTTTACATATCTGAAAACATTTTTTGGTGTTTAAAGTTGTCCTGACTACAATACATTTTATTATAATTAATTATTTTATAAAAAAATTTATCATATGGTGCAAAGTTGCCCTAAATGGCTGGGTAACTTTGAACCAAGCTAAAAATCCATTTTTTATTGCTTTTATCCTTATTATTCCTTAATTTTTTATAGTCAAACAATGATTTAGGATTATTTCTTCTCTTTTATGCCCCTAGTTGCGACAATATTCTCCAAATAAGAGTGTGGCATATGAAAATAGAGAAAATGCGGATCAAAGTTACCCTGATTGACTGTAAACGAGTGGATTGTTTTCCAACAGTTTTACTCACAGTGTATTTTGCCCTTTAATATTCATTGCACTGTTGTATTTTTAAATTCGAAAAGTTTCAAAGAACTGAAAAAAAGTGTTACATAATTTTGTTTGATAAAAGTAAAATAGAATCACTTACTTGGAAACTTTATAGAAACCATCTCATTTTGCAGCTCTCGGAAATTCAATTAAGAACCCCTTCACCTTAAATAGGTTAAGTAATATCACTTTTTAATGAATTCTTGTTTACTGAAAAATGATATTACTTCAGATACTTTGAAATTATCTTTTCGTTCAGAAAAATTAAATGGGGAAAACGAGATTTTCTGTACCCAATTCTATTTTTCTGGTATTCACCGACATCTTCTTCAGTACTAAATAGAAATTATAGCATAGCTCTGCTTAAAAAAAAATAAAGGAACAAAAGTAATAAGAAAACATAAATGAAAACTACAAGTATTCTGCATTATTATTTCAGACATTTTCAAGTAAATATTCATTTCAACAATTTATATTGATCTTACTTTACCATGTAATGTAGGTCTAAATGTGAATCGTACAAATGGGGTAGAACATTTCTAAGACATTTCTATTAGTATTACCCTTTGCAAAAGAATTTTAAAGCACTGAAAGAAATGTATTTGATTATTTTGTTTTATAAAAATAAAATAAAATCATATACTGAGAAACTTCATAGAAACAATCTCATTTTGCTATTCTGGAAGAAAATTCAATCAAGAACCCTTTTTTTGGTTTCAGTAAACTCTTTTTAATGAAAAGTGGTATTACTTCCGATAATTTTAAATTGTATATACGTTAAGAAGAATAAAATGGGGGAAAACGAGATTTACCGTTTCCAGTTCTAACTATCTCGTATTCACCCGAAACTTCTTCAGTACTAAATAGAAATTTTAACATAGTTCTGGTTAAAAAAGGAAAAATAAATTAACGAATGAAAGTAATAAGAAAACATAAATTCAAACTACGGGTATTCTGCATTATTTTCATTTGTATGTATTTTATAAAACGAGCAGATGTCCTAGAAATTGTACAATATGTTTCAAACATTTATTACAGTATTGAACTGTACCATCATCTTACGTTCTTTCGTATATATTTCCTGAATGTTCGGATTTTGATACTAATATTTAAAATTTACTCTTTTAAATATTTTTAATCGGTTACATTTTTTTTAAATAATTTACTATTCATCGCAAAAGAATTTTAGAGCGCTGAAAAAAATGCGTTAGATTTTTTTGATATATATATATAATAAAATAAAATCCTTTACTTGCAAACGTTATAGAAACGATCTCAGTTTGGAATGTTTGAAGAAGATTCAATCAATAACCTTTTTTACGGTTTCAGTAAAGGAGAGTTTACTGAAAAGTGATATTACTTCAGATAATTTTAAAATCTCTTTTCGTCCAGAAGAATAAAAGGGAGGAGGGGAAACGAGATTTTCCGTTCCCAATTCTCTCTCGTATTCACCCACATCTTCAGTACTAAATAGAAATTATAGCATAGCTCTGGTTAAAAATAAATAAATAAATAAACGAACAAATGTAATAAAAAAAATATAACTGAAAAAGACAGGTCGTTCGAATTATTTTAGCAGAGATTTTCATTTAGATATTCATTTAGATATTCATTAAGATATTCATTACACAATTTATATCGTTTTTGATTTTTTTAATGCATAAATGCGATTTAATATATACATCGTACTCATTGCCTAGCATTATTCCTGAATTAAACTCGTGGATTCTTTTTCAACAATTTTACTCACAATGTATTTTGCCCTTTAGTATTTATTGCACTTTTGCATTTTTAAATCCCAAAAGAATTTTAAAGTACTGAAGAGAAATGTGTTAGACTATTTTGTTTGATAAAAATAAAGTAAAATCATTTATTTGGAAACGTTATAGAAACGATCTCATCTTGCAATTCTCGAAGAAAATTCAATCAAGAATCCTCATTACGGTTTCAGTCTCTCGTCTAAAATTCTCGTCTAAGGAAAAGTGATATTACTTCAGATAATTTTAAATTCTCTTTTCGTTCAGAAGAATAAAATGGGGGGGGGGGATTAGATTTTACGTTTTCGTTTCTAATTCTCTCATATTCACCGGCATCTTCTTCAGCACTAAATAGAAATTATAGCACAGCTCTGGGTGAAAAATAAATAAATAAATAAACGAACAAAAGTAATGAGAAAATATAAATGTAAAAAACAGGTATTCGGCACTATTTTTTCAGAGATTTCAAGTAAATATTCATTTTGACAATTTATATTGATCTTACAATTTCTTTTCGATGTATAAATGTAGTTCAAAATGTGCATCGTTCAAATGGTCTAGAACCAGTATATTTCTAGATATAAACGAGTGTACTCTTTAATAATTTTACACTCAATGTATTTTACCTTTAATATTGCATTGTTGTACTTTAAAATTGGAAGTTTTGAATTTATTGAATTAAGTATAAACTAATCATTGTCTTGTGAATGGGTCATTCCATACAAAATCAGCAAATCACCTGTGGAAAACAAGTCACAGGTTTTAATGAAAATCAGTTTGTAAGTAGATCATATCTATTTATGAGTAAATGTAAAATAATAGATTTTAAGTTTGTTTATTTAAGTATATAAATTTACATTAAAAGTGGATGCAAAATCGAGGTTTTGTCTTCATGCTTGAAGTTTCAATTTCGATTATTAGCCTTAAGAATGCAAAGATTATTTTAAAAATTATTTATAATTAGGAATGAATAATAAGTAACAGATTGACGTAAGTTAGTAATTGTATTTTTATTCCGTAATGAGAAAAAAAATTATTTTTGAAAAATTTTAAGGGGGGAAAATGCAGCACTCCTATTGCTCGTTTAGAGAGACACCACTGACAATATCAAAATTGCTTGACGTTATAGCTAAAAGTATATATATTAAATATTCAAACTTTCATTCTTGCCTTTTTTATTCCTTAATGAGAAAAAAAATAAATAGTGAAAAATGTTGAGGGTAAAATGCAATATTTCTATCATTTGTTTCGACGTGAAGGAAAGCTTCTTAAAACTTTTATTTTTTTTATATTATAGATAAAAGTGTATATTTTAAATACAGAAACGTTTATACTTGCTTTCAGTTTATTTATGCCTCAAGAAGATTTTTAATTAAAGGAGAAAAAATGACTCATTTGAATGAAAAATTATATATTAACAACTAAATCCAGATACAGAAAATAGATGGCAGCACTAAATTTTTTCACCTTGAAATCGTGCAATATTAGAAACGCGCGCGAATTCAAAGAAAAATAGCTCATGGAATGCAGTTAATATTGCATTTTTGAAACATTTTTGCTGTGTTAGGGATCAAAAGGCAATGTTGAATTTGTTGAGCATATCATAGACTTACTGAACTTTATGTCTGTGCAATATTGTTAATGTCGGACCTTTCCTTTTTTATATTTTTGCTCATACATAGAAGGAAAAATTATGATTTAGTAATATTTTTACAATTTCTAAGTTTTTTTGAAGATGAAGAAAATAAATGGCAATTTTCAAACTTGGGGAATTTGATCTTCATATGTAATACTACATCACGCATCAATTTCACAAATGTTTTTTAATTCCTTTGATTTTTGTTACCAGATTATTATTACTTAATAAATAAGAAGATATTTTGTCAGAGGTTACATTATTATAAAAAAAAATTATTTCAGTTAATAGTTTTCAAGATACAGAACTTCAAACTTGCAACTTTGGACGATTGCACATATGCCATTCTTTATCACAAGTTTTTTAAATGTCCAAAACTGCTAAAATAATTTATTTTTTGGGAAGATATTTTGCAGAGCTCTTTTTGAATATGAATTGAACCTGTATATCAAATTTTATTAAAATCGATTACTATGTAACCACAATTTTTTTTTACATTTTAGCTCATTTTACGTGAAATGACCCAAATATGAAATTTGTATAAAAAGTCCGTATAAATTTACCAGATACAACGCTAAAATCTCAGACATCTTTTTGTAAAATATTATATCTCCCAAATCCCATAAGATATCGCATTTAGCAAAGAAGTTACAATCTAATGGATAACGGCAGAAAAAAGACCTGTAATGAGAAAGTAAATAAGACACAGAATTGTAATGCATGCAAAATATAACGCAAAACAAAGTGTTGGTAAAGACACGAAAAACCGAAAGTCAAAATTATGAAAAGGCATATTTTAATACAAGCACTACTTAAGCACTAAAATTTTAACTCTAATCAGTACTAAAGTTAGAGTCTATACTCGAAACAATAACATTATCATCTACCAAACTGCAGTGTAAGTTCGAATTCCTAGTATTCTATTTTTAGTAACTAATTAATAATAATTAACACAACTCTTAATAACTAGATCGCTTGAAGACATTTAAACATTTAATAAGCACTTCACAAGCAAACACATAACTGCCAGAACGTCAGTCACATGACTACAGAAGTAAACAGAAGTGAATTCTCTGGAAATGAATTGTGGGAAGAAAGAAAGCTTTGATACTTTGGTGCTGCCATCTACATGTATTAAAATGAAGCTCAAACATGACAGCTCTCCCCCACTTAATATTTTAATCGGTCAGGAGGTCTTCTGTACCTACCGGATCATCTCAGTACCTGTGGAGAAGGAGAAAAAGAATTAGATTTAAGCTCAGCAGCATCAACTATTGAACTAGTGGAAACAGAAGGTTTTGTAGAATCAGGATGTTGGTGTAGGACCTGGAATACCTGGCTCGCGAGAATCAACTGGTTAGGGATCTGCGATACTAGGCTGTATTGGTGGAAAATCACCTTGTTTCAAAATTGCATTTTCACTTCTGCAATACCCTGTATCACTTTCTTCAGAATTTGTATCATTAACTAAAGAAATCTCTGAACCTACATTTACTTATTTGATCAACATGCCTTTTCCAGATATTCGAACCAACTTGAACTCTATATTGTAATTTTCCTTCTCTTCCTATTAGTCGACCAATTTTCCACTTGGCTTCTGGAGTATAATTTCTTACAGCTACTTTCTAGTTAATTTCAAATTCTTTTATTTTAAATTCGAAAACTTGTTTTCGTTTTTAATTAAATTAGAAATCTTAATGTATAAAATTTTGAGTTCTCCATTTAAAAAATAAATTCGGATTAGAATTAATATAGTGCATGCATGCTAGGAATAAACGGGATTTCTTCCACTTTTTCAGAATTTTGACAAGAATTCACGGATAAAATATGTTTTCTAGGAGTACAGAAATTATTTGTTAAAAAAAAAGAGGAATAATTGATTGTAAATTGGCGAGTTTTTCTCATAGTGCAGGCGTGAAAACAGACTGTGATATTGATAAAATTTGCAGAACATGTTACAGTTCTTTAAAAAAAATACTTCTTCAATAAAGTTCGTAGACATAATCGTCGTCTTTTTTAAATTTAAAACAAAAATGTAACATGATACAATAAGGTTTCTTTAAAAAGGAAAATTTTGTAAAAAAAAAAAAAAACATTATCATTATAAAGCGAAGGTAAGTAAACAAATATCACTTTTTGGTACAAGTTTATAATACATATTTCAATCTTTTTTTAAAAAAAAGGCTATTTTGTTCCCATAAACATGTTAAGTTTATCTATATGCGACAATATTTCTTTCCGAATCCACTTTTATATTAAAGAAATATAACATAAAAATCCATAGACTTACTTTATGATAATATATTCTATGACAGAATATATTCCAGTTTACATGATTCAAAAATGTCATCCATTTAAGCCAAATAAACCTTCTTCATAATCAAAATCTGTCAAACCCAGTTTTATCGGCAAAAGTGTCTGGGAATTTTTCCCTTCAATGATCTTTTGACTTCTAAGGTTAAATCGATTTTTCTTTTAATAGAAAATTCTATTCTTGTTGAATTATTTTAAAAATAGCAGAATTTTAAATTTCTTCTTCCCTTCCAGAATGTCTTAAAATTAGTTAATAAATCTAAATGTATTTTTAAGTATAAAAGTTTATTTTTATAGCCTTAACATATTTATGAATTCAACTATTCACAAACTATTTTTACCTTGTGAAATGTTGACGTATTCATTAAAGTTAAATGCTAAGTAAAAGGTTTGTAGTATTTTGAAAAGCAATTCAGATTAAAACATTTTAGAGTGTGTTCTTATTATTAACTTCATTAATTTTATAGCTATATTAGGAGGTTCAGCCCCCTGCGAGCTACGCCCGCCAACCACCGTTCAGGATTCAGAGCCTCAAAAAAATATGCCCTGTTTAAAAAATATTACCAAGTTACGGAAGATAGAATGATATTATCACTATAACTACGGCTATATTCTGGTATCGGGTTGCCATATTTTTCCGTTTGAAAGAGGCATTTTTCGATTACCATGACCTCATCCATCACTGTCGTAACAACGGACGGCTGTTTTCGGTGTTGATAAGTAAGGTTAATCACACATTTGAAAATAAGCTTGTATAAAATGGTTTGGTTAAAAGTTTCGCTATCTTTCTGAATTTTATAACAAAGCTATGAACAATATTGTTTCCTTAGGTTCAAGGTTAAAAACTCCGTCTGCTTATAAAATTAGCTTTCAGAACCTCACATATTGAAAAGCATTGTGCTTGAAAATTTTGTGGTTATATTTTATGTTTTGATAGCGTTTTAGGTATTTTCAGGAACAGGTATAGGTTATTCATGAATACATTCCTCTATTTTAATATTCCATCGTGCATTTTTTCATCTTATTTTTAAAACGCATCTTGTGTATATTATTTAATAAGAATATCCGAAATTGCTGATACATATTTATCGAATAGTAATCCGTAAAAATAAATTGAAGTTATTTTGCGCATACATTTACCTCTATTTATGCTGCATCAAGTGATATAATAGCAAGAGTTCTGTATCATGTTCTGGTTAGTGCGATTGGCGAAGTAATCCAAAATGGTGCCAAAAGCCCGTTTTAGCTTCTTGCCAAAATTTTCAAGATGGCGGAAAAGGGTGGTTTTAAATTTTTATGACCATATATTTTTATTTTATAAATATTATATTTGTATTATATATATTATGTATATAATTATATGTACATATATAAATACATGTTACCCAACAAACACACGATTTCTGGCCGCATGTCGATTTCGTCGCGGTCAACGTGAGTTAAGGCCATTTGTAGCCAAACTATACCGTACCGTAAGTGACGCGCCGATAATTACGGCAGCTATTGCGGAAAAGATTACGGATCGGTGGTGAGAAAAGTGTTGCGTTTATTCTGTCCGCAAATCAATAAGGGCCGGTTTCTGGCAAGCATGTAATGGTCCATCTTCGTTTAGAAAGTAGAGGTCTAATATTACCTAACTCGAATATTTATTTAAAGAGAGGAAATGTATTTTTTTTTTCATTTTTTTCTTGCGTAAGCTTAATTATTTTAAATATGGCTTTTATTGAAAAATGTAGATACGTTATGAAATTTATATTTAAAGTAGTAAAATAGATTACTTATTTTTGCTTAGTTTTCAAATATTTAAGGAATTTATATCGATAAAAATGTAACAAACATTTACTTTTACAAAATGTAAGATAATATTTCCAAACTATGCTTCGATATCTTTACATGGATATATTATTTAGCCTCACACTGAAAACAATGATTTTATCATTTTTTCTATTTGATTATTTCTTTATTGATTTTAATAGCCAAAATAAACAGACTACAAATTCATAGGAATTACATTTGAATCGTAATAATACAAAATAATTAATTATAGTAAGATGCCTTTATTGGGAATGCATATTAAACAAAATATCTACTACAGTGTTTCATAATAAATGTGACTTTTTTTCTAAAGTTCCATGAAAAAATATTTTTCATAACAAAAGTCACTTTGATTGTTCCAACAAACACTTATTGTTGAACATGTGTTGAGCATGACAGAGGAAAAGGAAAGAAAAAAGGAAAAGGGGGGGGGGGCTCTAAGCTGAATTTTTATAATAATATTTTATACATTTATTATTCACGTGAAAGTAAAACATGATATTATATTATAAATGTTAATATAATATATACACCTTAAAATATATAAAAATGCACGCAAAAAATATTTACATAATATTTTATTGCATCTACTGAAAAATATCGTTTTAAAACGGAAAATTATAAATGAAAAAAATTAACTATCAAAATGTATGTATGCAAAATTATTACTTACCCACCAGAAGCATTCAGGTAATTATCAATTCCATTACTTTTATAGATATAAATAAAGCTAGCATACAGTAGCTTGCAAAATTAATAAACACATGGATGAAAGATTAGGCTTATCGGTAAAGTAAATAATTCCTCGCTTTATAAGGATAATAAATGTAGTTGAAAAGTGTTTATGAATTCAGTTTGTCTGGCACGTTTGTCTCTCTGTTACTTATCTAACTCACGTAAATATACTCTGATTATCAAGTAATTAATAGATGTTACTGAAATTTCCAACAGCATGTGCAGTATTGAAAATTAAGTATGTAGCATGCATAATTCCATAATTCGTTCACAGAAGCATTAAAAAGAATTCACTTAAATTACGGTCTATGAGGAAAAATTGTTTGCGGTGTATTTTAATAATATTACACTATTTTAAACATATTTAAATATATAATATATATCACTGAGATGTACTGCAAGTCGCCTCCTATAGAATACGTATGCATAGAATTTTTAGTTGATTTACAGACCCATACAAAAGATATCGGTTACAGTACAGTCAATTCGGGTAACTTTGACTCATAAGGGTAACTTTGGCCCAAAAGAGAAAAAAGATTATATCTGCTACATCCCTTGAGTTATCGGCAAAGTTTTGGTCTCAAAATAAAGGTAGCAACACTAGCGTGAGGTTGAAAGGTCATTGTAAATAATTCGCCAATGTTCTACCGTGGCAGCATGAACTAAAGTCCAGTAAATGTGGGCCAAAGTTACCCTAATTGACTGTATATGTGTTTTTATTGTCTATTTGTGTTTTCTGTGTATAAATAAATGTCATGTTCGTGTATAAAACGGAATAAGTGTCTAATTAAATGATTCATGTGCCTGCTTAATTTTAATACTAGTTAATTTAAGCATTTTCAGTTAGCGGCTTCAAAAGGAACTTGGTGTTGCAAAAACACACAGCGCAAGATGATTCAATATTTTTTATTAATGAAGATTATTGATTGAAATATTTAAGAGAGTAAAGGAATGGATCATAAATAAAGGATTAATTAATATATATATTTATAGCAGGCATAGTTCCTTTAGATACAGTCAATTAGGGTAACTTTGGCCCACATTTATTAACTTTGGTTCATGCTGTCACGGTAGAACCTTGGCGAATTATTTACAATGAGCTTCCAACCTCATGCTAGTGTTGCTACCTTTATTTTGAGACCAAAACTTTGCCGATAACTCAAGTTATGTTGCAGATATAATCTTTTTTCTCTTTTGGGCCAAAGTTACCCTTATGATCAAAGTTACCCGAATTGACTGTATTGTTTGTGAACAATAATTGCCAGAAGAGCGTTTTCAATTGTGGTATGTGTTTTTAAATTTAACTAACTGTTTGCATATTATTTGGTGTGTATAAATTCTACAGATCATATCCAGGGTTGCACAAAAAGAAAGAGAATTAATTTCTTTTTTTAGGCTATAGATAGTAATTATTTAAATTGGATTTTTAGATGTATTATCCTGTTTTCCAAATTGTTTATTTAAACATCATCTAAAATCAATCGAGTAAATCGATTATTACTCCATCAAGGATTTGTTAGAGTATTCTGAATATTTCATAATCTACTCTTAACACATGATTTTTCTCTCTTATTTAAAGATTAATTTACAGTTTTGCTATTTTTATAGCTAGCATTATTTAACAAATTTACAAAATGTGCAACTCAAAATACAAAATTCAGTTTTCCTCTTTAAACATATACACTCGCAAGTTACATAACTTAATTTAAACAAGTTGGAAATTGCTCGTCAAACGTGGCGAATGAGGTGCGTTCGTACTATAACTAGTTTTATAATTATTTTTTGCACCCCATATTGTACTGAATGTATAATTTTTTGCACTTCATAAAGCGCATAGTCTGATACATCATTAAAATGCACTTCCAATATTTTTTCCCATTCCCCGTAATGTAAAGAAAAACTTGTGACTGTCCCTGTAATTAAACTATGCATCCGATTTTCCTAAAATTTGAAAGGGCTCGACAAAATTTTGCAACAGTTATATCTTTAAAATTTCAGATCATTCGGAAGGCTCTAATATCATTAAAATGCACTTGCAATAATTTTTCCCATTGGCCGTAATGTAAGGAAAAACTTTTGACTGTCCCTGTAATTAAACTATACATCCGATTTTCCTAAAATTTGAAAGGGCTCGACAAAATTTTGCAACAGTTATATCTTTAAAATTTCAGATCATTCGGAAGGCTGTAATATCATTAAAATGCACTTGCAATAATTTTTCCCATTGGCCGTAATGTAAAGAAAAACTTTTGACTGTCCCTGTAATTAAACTATACATCCGATTTTCATAAAATTTTAAATGGCTCGACAAAATTTTGCAACAATCATATATTTGAAATTTCAGACCATTCGGTTGGGTAGTTTTTGCTCTGTTACATGCGGACAGACGGACGGACGGAACGACGACTATAGGTGCTACGTATTTATATAATTACGAACGCACCTAAAAATAGTCTGTTCGATTTTGGCATCTAAAGTACATCCGTTTATAACGTCTGTTCTGAGGAAGGATATCTGCACAGCCAACTGAAAATTTCATATTATTCTACTTTTAAGTTTGGTTAATGAAGAAAACAAACCTGTATTAAATTATGAATTTCAAGCATACAAAGTTGATGCTTGTAAAGATCAAAAGTTTATTTTATGCTTGAACGGAAAACATCTCTGTCTGCGCATAGATGATAGAAACTTAGGGTTATGCATTAATACAAGTTTATTGATAATATCATTTTGTCATATCTCAAAAGATAGTAGTCATTTGTTACCAGAGATGGCAACACAACAGAGCAAGATTATGTCTCTGGCATGGGAACAAAATAACCTATTAAAGTCTGAGGTTGTGTTTTCGAAACATTATATTCGAAACATTTTATATTTTTTAATTTCTGACTTTAATTTCTGATTTCTTCAACAAATTTCTTATCACATATTGTATACATCACTTTCATATTTAAGAGGAAAATGTATTAATTGATTCAAGATGTAAAAAATTAGAAAAATGAATGACATAGTACGGAATGTTTTGAAAACTTTTACTGGTAAAATTTGGATCATGTTCATAGATACACTATAAAGAATGAACTAAAATTTAGCAATTCAAGATACAGATATTCTCGCAGTCAAATTATAGCTATGTGTAGTAAATGTTATGTAAATATAGTAAATGCTACAAAGGTTTTCTTATGGCAAAAATCTCCTTGATTTCCACTAACGTTTGCGTTTTCACAACATATCATATCTCACATAAAAATAAAAATAAAATTGTAATATCGCTTTTTTGCACTTAATTAGTTGTTAATATGCATCAAATAAACTTTTATTCCATTTGTGTCTAGTATAAGAAGGTTCGGTCCTTAAAAAGTTAAAGAGTCTAAAAAATATTTGTAAAAATAGCGACTGCATTTTGCGGTCACACAGCTACTCCGAGGCAAACTCATAAGTTATCACGTTTAGAAATGTTTACAGCTGAAAAGCGATAACGAACACCAATCAGTGCATGACAGTAAACCAAGTCACATGAACTAAAATATAGGCATTTTACAGACGAAGTCTAATAGAAGTTGTGGTTTTAGGTAGATTTCGTATGAAATACTACTTATTGGCGTCGTTCCTATGTTGGAATTTCTGAAAACTTTTTGCAGATCTACACCGATCATGACCCCTAGAGCCCAAAACCACCCTCAGTAAAAACTTTATATATCTATATATATCTATATATATATGTATGTATGTATGTATCTATCTATATATATCATTTTCTTCTGGACACGATAACTTCCACAATTCTGCACCAATTCTCTTCCAAACTGATACATAAAATCAAGGGGCATAAAATCTCGGTCAAGTTCGTTAATGGGAAAAATCGGACCAAGGGGATGGAAATAGGGAGGGGTTTTGTGAAAACCGAAAAACCCATATAACTTCTTAAATTTTGTACATATTGAATCAGTTTAAAGTTTTTATTACTTCTAAAAATAGGGCCAAAAATTTATGTATCACAGATTTTTGATAAAGTTAAAAATGGGCTCAAGGGGCGCAAAAAATAGGGTTTTTGGGAGAAAAAAATTCATAACTTCGTCAATTCTCAAGATGTCAAATCCAATTAATTTTATTATGAATCTCCTTAACATTATCTACAACTTTTATATTCACAAGTTTTTGATAGGACCAATTCGTACAGCAAAAAAAAATTAAAAACGAAAACAAAAAGTGCGTTTGAAGAAGAAAAAAAATCCATAAATCCGTCAATTCAAAAGATATAAAATCCCTATGAATTTATCATATATCTTCTTAATATTGTCTACAACATCTATATAGACAAGTTTTGGTTAGGACCAATTCTTACAGCAAAAACAAATTAAAAATACATAGCGGTTGAAGAAAAAAAATCATCTTAGTAAGGGTGTATTCAAATACAAACTGCTTATTTTCTGACTCATTTTACAATTCATTTTTACTCTCAAAGGCTTCCAATTGGTACCTTTTCTTACTCAGAAACTATATAATGTACCGTAACGGTCAATTTTTTGACAAAAGCAGAATATATTTCAAAAAATGATGTCAAAGTGGGCATTTTGAACGGAATTTCCCGAAGCGATTGTGTTAGAAACAAAAAATATTGTCTTACTAAGAAAACAATTGTTTATGTATAAAGTTTTAATTAATTAAACGGAAATTAAAAACACAGTTCGCTTATAAATCTCTTCAAAAATCACGTCAACAAGTTTCATGTTTTTCCTATTAAAAATGAATTTGGAGTTATGCCAGAAAATTTCGAGTTGTTGAGCATGGAAATGTATTTTTTTGAATACCGCCCTAACATGATTCTGATAAAACCAGTTATTATATAAAAATTAAATAAAAACTCGTCAAAAGCGGCCAGATAAAATTGTTAAAGTCGGTTTATCTCTAATCATGATTTGGTTTTTGTTTGTGAAATTAGTATACTTAACTTCGAAATCTACCTCCGCCTGTAGGCCGGGCCGGCAGGGTTTTTTTTATTTTACTACTTTCACAGATGGATTTACGTTGTTCACATATAATTATTTTTAGAAATATATTTTATTTTACATAGTGTTATATTACTCAACCTGACTTTTGTACATAAATATAAATTTTTTTAATCGATTTTTAAAACACTTTCTGATATACTGCAGTCACAAAAATTACGTTCACAGGTGTGTTTCTATTGGCGATAAAACATTTTAATATTTTTAAAATTCAATTATAAATTACTACTTTTATTTTAACGCATTCTTTCCGTTAGACCACCCGAGCTGACAAATCGAAAAATATTCTGTATAACCCGTACAACTGTATACGGGTTAAAACAGTAGTCGATTTAATTATGCGTCGATACATGTTTGTCAAAAAAGGCTAAATGGCTGTGAAACTGCAACAATGAATTTTTTAAAAGATAAAAAATAGAAAATATATTAAAAGTGAAAAAAAAAAAAGAATTTACTAATAATTTAAAAATGTATTGTTTTCAATTAATAGTTTAATATTAATTAATTTGAAATTATACGTTAATAAATTTAGAAATCACAAGTCGATATTTTAAATAATGTTTCCTTTTACTTTTTTTGCTGTCTTTCTTGAAAAATTAAGAAGGACTAAAATTATATATATACTAGCAAAACCCGCGGCTTTGCTCGCGTAATATTTGTAATATGCCAAGTGATATTTATATGTCTAATTTTTATTAAAAGAAATTATACTTTTAGGAATAATTCAAAAATTACTATTTAAAACACAGTTTAACTAAACTTCATTATTACACTGCATTATGCAGAAATGAGACTTAAATTAATAGAAATAAATAAAACGAAATAAATGATAATTTAAAAAATATTTTGAAATTTTTATGCTCAATTAATATGTTCATCTCAGTATTCATTTGAAGTTTTGAATTTTTTAGAAAACATCTTCCTACATATTAAAATTAACAATCATGTCAAATTCCAAGTCCTACCACCTCTCTCAACATAAAGAACTATGTTGAAATAGGAACTGTCACCATTAATTTGCCAACGTTAAAGTTTAAATCGGTTTGTTATTTCCTAATATTCCACAGAAACGTAATTTAGAAAATTTTTAAAGAACTTTTTTAGAACGTTTGTTGTTCCTGTGAACCCTAGGTGGTAGAATCATCGGCATAAAATATAACCTGTCTGAGACTGTTACAATTGATTCGCAACTATTACTTTTATAATCGCTTTATATTCCCTGAAATTGCACAGAAATCGTAATTAAGGCTTTTTTAGAATGCTTTTTGCACCTCCCCTTCGTTTCATCCCTTTTTAATTCGAATTTATTTTCGAAAGTCCTTCGACAGCATTTATATTTTATAAGTAACTACCATGCCATATTTAAAGTTTCTAGCCTCTGCAGTATCACAGAAATCGCAGTTTGGAAAGCTTTTTGCTCCTGCAACTCTCTGGTGGTAGTGGCACAGACATAAAATATAGCTTATGTTTGAGCAGGTTCTATCACCAAAAATGTGTCACCATTATTTTTTAAATCGGTTTAGTATTTGATAACATTGCATAAAAATTGTAATTAAGAACGCTTTTAATACAATTTTTGCTCACTTCAACCTTTTAAAATTGGAATTTTCTTTCGAATGTTCTTAGAAAGCAGTTGCATCTTGTAAGTAAAAACCCTGCCATATTTCAAAATGTTAGACCACTCAGTTGTGCAAAAAATGCTAATTAGAACATGTTTTGCTCTTGTAACCCATAGATGGTAGTAACAGCAACATGAAATATAGCCTATGTTGGAGCAGGGACCATTAATTTCCACCATCAATTTGCAACCATTTTTTTTTTTTTAAATAGGCATGGTATTTCCTGAGATTGAGTAGAAATCGCAATTTAGAATGCTTTTAGAACATTTTACTCCTTTTAAATTTCCAACTTTTTTGAAACTGTTTTTAAAGATCATTTAAATCTAATAAATATGTACCTTGCCTAATTTCAAGTTGCTGGCCCCTACCGATCACAAAAATCGAAATTTAGAACGCTTTTTTGCTCCTGCAACGTCTAGGTGATAGTGATACAGACATAAAATAGTGTCTATGTTAGAGCAGAGGCTGTTAGCATCAATTTCCTACCATTACTATTGAAATCAGTTTGATTCTTCCTGAGATATTGCTGACAAATCGGCTTTTAGAGCGCTTTTTGCGCATTTTGCTCCTGCATCTCTTCTGGGGTAGTGGAAACAGATATAAAATATAGCCTATCTTGGAGCAAGATCTGTCAACATCATTTTTACATCATTATATTTGAAATCGGTTCAGTACTTCCTGAGATTGCATAAAAATCGCAATTTAGAACGTTTTTTACAACGCTTTTTGCGCATTTTGACACCCTTTTAAATATCGATTTTTTAGGAAATGTCCTTAGAGATCATTGATATCTTATAACTACCATTCCAAATTTCACGATTCTAGACCCTTCCGTAACGCAAAAACCGCAATTTAGAACGTTTTTCTCCTGCATCTTCTTTGGGGTAGTGGCACCGACATAAAACATAGCCTGTGTTGGAGCAAGAGTTGTCACCATCATTTTCACGCCATTATTTTTTAGATCGGTTTCGTAATTCCTGAGATTGTGTAGAAACCACCATATAGAACGTTTTTTAGAACGTTTTTCGCGCATTTTCACCCCTTTAAAATTTCGAATTGTTTAAGAACTGATCTTAGAAATCCTTTAAATCTAATAAGTAGCTAATATTTCAAATTTCTTATTTCTAGGCCCTTCAGTAACGCATAA
This sequence comes from Maratus speciosus, assembly GCA_963932465.1. Classification (NCBI taxonomy): domain Eukaryota; kingdom Metazoa; phylum Arthropoda; class Arachnida; order Araneae; family Salticidae; genus Maratus; species Maratus speciosus. The sequence continues at coordinate 179,344,749 of OZ010792.1, forward strand.
ATCGCATTTTTTTTAACGGTTTTTGCTCTTTCACCCTCTTTGAGGTAGTGGAAACGACATAAAACATAGCCTATGTTAGAGCAAGGATTGTCACCATCATTTTGACACCATTAATTTTTAAATCGGTTTGGTATTTCCTGAGATATGTAGAATCCACCATTTAGAACCATTTTTAGAACGCTTTTTTTTTTGCATTTTCACCCCTTTTAAATTTCGAATTCTATAAGAATTGTTCTTAGAAATCCTTTATATCTAATAAGTAACTAATATTTCAAATTTCATATTTTTAGGCCCTTCAGTAACACATAAATCGCATTTTTAGAACGTTTTTTGATCCTGCACCCCCTTTGGGGTAGTGGCGCCGACATAAAACAGAGCCTATGTTAAAGAGCAAGGGTTATCACTATCATTTTGACAACATTAATTTTTAAATCGGTTTAACATTTCCTGAGATTGTGTAGAAAACACCATTTAGAACATTTTTTAGAACGCTTTTCGTGCATTTTCACCCCTTTTAAATTTAGAATCCTTTAAGAACTGTTCTTAGAAATCCTTTATCTCTAATAAGTAGCTAATATTTTAAATTTCATATTTCTAGGCCCTTTAGTAACACATAAATCGCATTTTTAGAACGTTTTTTGCTCCTGCACCCGCTTTGGGGTAGTGGCACCGACATAAGACATAGCCTATCTTGGAGTATGCGTTGTCAACATCATTTTGACACAAATATTTTTAAAATCAGTTTGATATTTCCTGAGATTGTATAGAAACTATCATTTAGAACGTTTTTAGAACGCTTTTTGTGCATTTTCACACCTTTTAAATTTCGAATTGTTTAAGAACTGTTCTTAGACATCATTTATATCTTATAAGTAAATAATATTCCAAATTTAATATTTCTAGGCCCTTCAGTAACGCAAAAATCGCATTTTTAGAACGTTTTTTGCTCCTGCACCCCCTATGGGTAGTGGCACCGACATAAAATATAGCCTATTTTCTAAGTTGGACTAACACCATCATTTTGATACCATTACTTTTGAAATCGGTTCGGTATCTCCAGGGATTACCTCTAACAAACAAACAAACTTTACTTCTTTATAATATTAGCATAAACTAGGGGGCTTTGCCCCCTCCAAACTACGCTCGCCAACTCCCTTTCAGACACGGCAGAATGTAAGAGCACGCTAATCTGATCGGTTTTAAAAAGATTATAGAAGATTGAGTTAAACTGAAAAAACCTGTAGCGATCATCCTGTAAACGGGTTTTCATTCAATTCCATTTGATTGCAAAAATTTAAGGCAGAATCAGTTGCTGTTGAGAAATCCAATTTTCGATTTCGGGTTTGGTTAAAGAAGGTTAGTTAATAATTTTAAAAGAAGCTAAAGTAAAATAAATTAAATAAACAGAGTCTTTGCCTCCAGGTATGTTTTAACAGCGTTATAAAACAATTGACATAATACAACTTACTACAATTACTAAAATTTACTGATTTTTAACCCCTTCAACAGCAGTGGTTCATTTTTGGACCACTTAATTTTAATTCTTAAATGCCACAGTGACACCACAATATTGAGATAAAAATTTTCCTTTTATTAAGTAAGTAAAGAAAATCATTTTTATATTTCGAAATTTGTTTGTGAATTCTTGTGCCATTCACTCATTTCAAGATTTTGCGAATAGAAACACCTTTCCCTGAAAGGGTTAAACCCATATTAATGTGTTTATTATTTAAAAGTTCACTTTCCTTTTTAATATTCATGTGTAAATACAATTTTCATGACATAATTTTCAATATTTTCCTGCTTTTAACACGTACTCATTTAATAGTGATTTTAAAGTTCTTTTTCTGTTTTTAATAGTCACGTGTAAATACATTTTTAATCGTTTGGAAATATTATTCTTTGCGCTGTTTTTAGAATTGAAAACAATCTGTATAATAATAGATTAAATCATGTGACTATCATCGACAGTTCCGGACGGATCCCTTTGCTTTTTATATTCAAGGCGGCCATTTTTGTACTTTAATGTTAGCCAGCCACAGGTGTGGCAAGACGCCAAATATTATTCTATCGCCACTATTTCTCTTATATTATAAAAGTCCAAGTCATGTAACTGCAATAAACAATTATGGGCTGATCCATTCGCTTTTCATAAGAAAGCTTTCCATTTTGATTAAAGAGTCAAATTATTTTTTCGAATAAAACTACATAAAAGTTGCCATGATCTCAAATAATTCCTTGTACATTTATGTTAACCGTATGCAAATCTCGCCAATAGGTTTTATTTTAACTCTCCAGTTAGCATTTTTTTATTTATCGAGTGATAAATTAAAACGGTGCTACTTGGTTATCCCATCGGCCAAAAATTTGTCGCCAAACTATAAGATTAAAAGCCAATAATGGTTGATCGTAAATGTCACATTCACTTGACTTTAAGGAAGTTACACGTGTTTACGCCATCAAGTGATTTTTATTTCGAAGTTTTATTTGTATTTTTATTAATGTTATACTAAATTATTTGGTCTTTCGTTATTTAAAATAAAATATTTTGTCACTTTGTATAATTTGGCGATTTATATAATTTGGCGAAATCGATCGACGGGAGAAGAAGTACCATTAAAACATTGCTTTGAAGTTGAAATTAAATGTCATGATTTGTTGCACTTTCATATATGCACCGGATTTGGCGTGATATTTTTTATGACAATTTGGCGAAAACCTCGTTTTCGAATACCAGTTACATGTGTATTTTAAATTATTTGCTATTATTTTACAAATCAAATAACAATTAATTAAAAAAAAGTTTAATTAATAACTGTACAACAAAACAATTTATAACATTATTTGTAAGTAAAAAGAAAATAAATTCAAATAAACATCTATTAATAAATAAACAACAATAGCCGGGTTACCATGTCAGGCAAAATAACGTCTTTTTGGCGCCAATAAGGTACCCCGTTGCGTATATGACATATGTGCCTAATATTTTTCTTTTCGTTTCGTTCTAAAAAAAGAAAGAAGTGAAAGCCATTTATTTTAAATGTTTCAGCTTTAAATGAACGTTTTGTATTAAATAAAATGCTAAAAAATACAAATTGAATTACGAATAAAAGTAATAACATGATACATTTCTTAGCATACATTTTAAGGGAGGCCAAACTGGTCGCCAAATTAGTTCAAATTAATATTTTTCTAAAATATGAAAAAAAAATATCTGTTATGATTAAAATTTGAGTTGCCATCAATAGAGAAAAGTATTTAAAATTAGAAAAAAATTAATATTTGGAAAACTAATTCGAATTTAAAAATTCTAATACCAGTTTTGAGATCTGCGGATCAATACGGATTTTTGGTGTTAATTACATCACAAAATATTCCATATTTTAGTAGAAATCGCCGTGAAACATAATAAGTTGTTTATTCAGTCGTTTCATAAAACGTTTGATAAATTCATTTCATTTCACTCGTTTCATGAAATCGTTTCATAAATTCGTTTCATTAGGATTTGATATATTTAGGGTAGATACATTAATAAATTCTCTTTCCTTCGCTTTCTACCGAGTGTAAAAGAGGAAGGAAATATTTCATATTTGAGTTCGTTGCCTATGCCAAATTAATGTATAGTGACGGTAATTTTGTGGGAAAAAAATATAAATTGCATTTATGAAATTAGGTGTGAATTTCAAGATGAGCTTTGAATTTTTATAAAAGAGAGTTTTTAAAACACTGTTTTTACTTTTATTAATTAGCATTTCTTTATTTAAAAAATTAAAATTGCAAGCTATTTTTTTAAGTTATATTCTTTAGGCATTGTAAAAGTAGACAAAATTACTTTATACTTCTTATATTTTCAAATATTTCAATTTGCCTTCTTAGAAAGTTTTAAATTATCTGCCTTCAGATTCTTTAATAGAATAGTTGATAATCATTTAAGAAATTCAGCTGATCCTTTCATTTCGTTCGTATATAATTATTTTTAAAAATGTATTTTATAACCAAGAATTTATATTCATGCAATTTAATAAAATACGCAATAAAATCACATTAAAAAACACATAAAAAAAACCTGTAGACATATCGGACAAACATAAGTCTCTCATCAGTAGGGGAGACCGGGGCTAGTTGGCTACAGGTGTAAGTAGGCGCATTCCTCATAAATCGCCTATTTGTGGATAGATTGAGCAACCAGTCACAAAGTACCTTTCTTCTTGCTTTTTAAAATCCTCATTGTAGTTTTGCAGCGTTACGGACGTGCAGTGGACATTTATTACGATTTTTCTGTTTTTTGCACTCCTAAGTAATTTTTTGTTGCTTCATTCTTTTTCTAATTTCTAATACTTATCTTAATAATTGCGATTTAACTTGTGCAGTTTTTTTAGTGTATGATTAACCGCACCTACCCCATATGTGATTTACTTGGATTATTTATGCTTAGATGGTTACGTGTCACTTTTGTGAAGAAATTTATTATGGGGTTAGTACACTGTAAAAAAAAATCTGTAAAGTTACTGAAGTTTTTCTAGGAAACTGGGATTCCTAGAACTTTTTATGTAACGGCTACAACTAAAAATCATGTAACAGACACACTTTCGCGCCGAAAATCGAAAACTCTGTAAGGTTACTAAGAATTGTTTAGGAAACTGGGATGCCTAGAACCTTTCATGTAACTGCAACCCGGGTTACAGATAAAATTTTAGTAAGATTACTGTAATTTTAGCAGATTCATTTGTAAAGTTACAAATTTCTGTAGCTTTACAAAAACTAGTTTTGTAGATTTGCAGCTTTTTTTGTATAGTTACAGATGAAAGTCTAGTAAGCATGTAACTTTACGTCTGTAGAACTACAGATTTTTTTTTACAGTGTAGGCGCATTGAACACGGGGCAAGTTGCCTCGGTGTCTGGCGTGTGCTGGTAGCTTGAAAAACAGAATACACCGAGAAAAGTTGTTGCAATGCAAGATTTTTGGCATACGAGGCTTGCCCAAACAGAGACACTCGATTTTTTATTTGTGACAGCTGTAACTCAGATGATGATATCGAGTAGGATAGAAGTTACTCAATGTTAATGTTTTATTCATTATTTTTATGTCTGTATAATTTAGAATTTACATTCTAAGGCGATAACGCCTTTGTTTAAACTAATGAAATTGATTTCTCTTAACTGCGTGTCTTATTTGAGTTTCATTTAAATTTTTATAAAGCGTGTGCCAACTTACCTCATAGGTATAGGCAACTTGCCTCGCGACGGGGTAGGTTGGCCCACAATTTTCCTTTTACTTCAGGCTTCCGCTAAACATAAACTACAAAATCTACAAACTCAAAATTCCGGGTATTTATAGCCCAATGCCTGTTCTTTAAAAGTACAGTTAAAGTTTCATAAAAAAATTAAACAAAAAATTAATAAAAATCAATAACTAAAAACTGCGCCTACTAGCCTCGGTCACCCCTACAGTAAAAAAAAAACATTCAAGAAATAAAAGATGAAATTAAATACAACTTACAAAACGAACCATGTTAATACAATTAAAATCAAATTTAATTGTTTTCACATGGTTCTTTCTGTAAGTTGTTTTTTATTTCATCATTCATGACTTGAATGATTTTTACTGTACTGATGAGGGACTAATGTTTGTTCGAAAGGTCTATAGGCTTTTAAATGTGTTTTTTTTTTATGTGTATTTAATGTGATTTTGTTTAATAATCTGAATTTAAAATGTTACTTTTCATATAATTAATTTGATAAGACGTAGTAGGTTTACCTATCTCAAACGTATTTTATGTTTGTTTTATATATTTTTATATTTTAAACAGGAAAAATATATTTTGAAGTTACTATCTGAGATACCATTAAATTATTATTTTTAAATGATCATAGATATTTAAATTTTAAACAGGAAAAATATATTTTGAAGTTACTATCTGAGATACCATTAAATTATTATTTTTAAATGATCATAGATATTTAAATTTTTTTTAAAATTATCTTATATCCTTTTTATGTATCCATGTAATAGTCAGGATTAAACTGGGTAGTATATTGATATTTCTGTATTTTGGTTCTTTTAAAGAGTGTTGATTTTACTTCTACTTATGCATTTTAGACGACTTGTTATAGAAATATATATCTACTGATAAGTCTTCTCGATTGCACAAAGCTGAAATTGACAGAATATTCTGAAATGCTTCGTTAGAATTAAAAGGAGCATTTCTATGACAAATTGCGTATGCAGTTAGGGAGAGTTGGAAGAATGTATATTTAGGAAATTCTGATCTAGAACAATGTAAAGTTGAACATAAACTTATATAACTAAACTCTCTTTAATAAAATCTGTATACATCCGAGTATATCGACGAAAATATTTAAAATACTCATTCTTTGTAACGATATAATGTATGTCACAGCTTAACTCTTTATCAAAAAGTAAGGTTTCAGAAACTGTAGAGATTATTCTGAATTTAATGTCCCATTAAAATATTTCTTTTCGTTTAATTAAAAAAAATCTTACAAATTTAATCCTATGTAGATTGCATATGAAGAAAAAAGATTTTAAAAATTTATGCGTTGTATACATAAAAAATCTGTACGTCTATATATAGAAACAAAATAGTGAGAAATATTATTTAACTCGGAAAAGAATATTGATTACTAGTTTCCGAATTGTGTGAGATATAAAAATAGCAAAGTCTTATATATATTATTTCTATTTTCAACATTCCTTTTTCTCAACTAATATATGAGGGGCTGGCTCACAAACATAATAGACCAAGTCCACTTTTAAAAAAATGAGATAGTTCATGTAGAAGGTGTATTAAACTATGTTTTATCTACTGTCATAGTGCACCATGTCTGTAGTTCACATACATTCTCATAGATTACATCTATGTGCGGAGTTGGTGAAGTAATACAAAAAACCTTCATAACCATACTGAATCAAGTCCTTTCATCAGTGTACTGCTCTTACATGTGTGGCCCATTCTTGTCTAAATCTTACCTCATTGCTATCAAAAGCGTTGTAGTTTTAAAATGTAGCGATTTCGAAACTTCTGATGAAAAATAAACGTTATTGAATCATAAGATGGATAAACTATGAATAGAAAGTAATATTTTTTTAATGAGGACGCCCCACCTCTCGGTTAATAAAAGGTAAACATACCGACAGCGTTTATCTTAAAAAGTATTACAGGAATAAAAAACTCTAATCACATAGTTCGATCTTCGGCCTAGAGAGGAAGGTACGACAAAGAATAAGAGAGCCGTGAAAGAGAAATTCTATTACAAAGTCTTCAGCACAAAGTATTATTTACGCTTCAAGCCGCCAAATGCAGATACATGTAAATTATGTGATGATATATCCATCAAGATTTCGACAGAAATTATGAAAGTCTTGAAACCGAACGAAAGCTCCAATTGAGGAAAGCTAAACAGGCTAGAGAGATAATGAAAACTGATAAAAGGAAAGCCTCAAATGAACCTTACTGCTGTACATTCTACTTGCAAAAAGCACTTCCCTTTCGTAAGCTTTCAACATCCGTAGCTTATTATAAACGCAATCTATATGTTTATAACTTGAGGTACATTCCTTTAATAATAATGTGGGATACATGTACCCCTGGTAATGAAGATGAGGGAGGAAGAGGTTCTCAAGACCTTTCTAGCATTGTTGCAAGACACCTAAGAGAGAATACCTCAAAACATAAGAAAATAATTCTATATTCTGATGCCTGTTTTGGCCAAAATAGGAGCATCAAAATGTTTCTAATGCTGTTGAAACTAGTTAATAGCACAAACATAACAGCAGATTCAATTGACCACAAATTCATGGTGTCCGGCCACTCTTTCCTTCCGAATCATACAGAATTTGGTCTGATTGAAGCAACAAGAAAGAACACATCTCTGTTCCTAGAGACTGAAATGAAACTATTATGAATGCATAAAGGAAATGTCCAAAATTTGATGTCATTGCAATTAAGAATTCCGACTATGTTTCTATTATAGCTATTGAAAAAGTATCACAAACAGAAAGAAGGACACCAATGAGAGTTTGTTTTGCTTGGATGGCTATTAGATGGCTGCGAATTGTGAGAGGTTCTCCTTTCATGTTACTGATCAAAGAAACCCTCAATGAGGATCAACCTTTTCGCAAAATACATTGGGAAAAACGGCTTCGTGGGCGCAAGATATTTTCTTTATTAAATGTTATTCAAAATGCATTGTATGCGGCTAGTAGAAAAATTACTTTGACCAAAATGAAAGATATGGTGGATCTTTTGCCAAACATTCCGCGAATTCATCATGTATACTTCAAGAATCTTGCAGTAGAGGTCAATATCAGGCTACAAGCTACTTACTCTAGAGTACATCATGATGACGATGATGATGATGGTAGTATTGTGTACAGTGAATGATTTGCGATAACTAGTAATATGTTTCACTCTTTGTGTTTAATTTAGAGTAAAAAATATAATAAGAAAATACAAATCAAATTAATGAGTTTTTGTAATCATTAGAAACAAGTCTTTATTCACACACGGAATTTTCACAACCATGCTGGACCAAGTTCACATATGTTTTTGAAAACGCATAAATATACGACAGAAATATTAATTAGTCATTTGTAAAAGTAGGCTACTATAAAAGTAAACCTTAAATTGAATATTGACATAGATAATCCTTATAAATCACTTGATCTGAAGTAATTATTTATAAAGAACTTTAAAGCGTTATTATTCACAATAGAGAGAAATGGACTTGGTCTACTATAGTTGTGAGCCCTTCATATATCGTACAACGATGAATGAGGTATGATTGAATAGAAATTTTTATCCACGACTGGCATATCTTACTGAATTTAACTAATATTCAGCTTACAACGATGAATGAGGTATCATTGGAAAGGATTTTTTTTTCATGTCATTGCATATTGGATTTTCGTTATACTTTTGGGTTAATTATTCTCACACATTTTATTTCTGATCTAAACATCCCTTTTTCTATGCACATACAAGATTCACAAAGTTTAATAGGAAAACTAAATCTTTTTAAACAGGCTTTTGACATAAAACTGACACATTTCGTTGAAACAAGTTGTTTGATTTAAAAAATTTCAGTTAATTATAAATTAATGAAAAATATTTCGAAAAAAATCAGAGATTGGAGTGCAAAACCTTGCATAGTCCTATCGGTATGTGTAAATGTGCTCGAATTTTTTTAATACTTGCTGCAGAGAAAGCGATCTATCAGTACTTTATCACCACTGACAACGAAAAGCCAACGGACGTAGGATTTTAAAGACTGATAACTCCTCTTAAAAAGCAGACATTACAATCATTATTCTTCTATGATATTGAAAATTAAAAATAGTATCTGTATATTAATTTTTATAATGTGCAATTAATTTATTATACCATAGAATATTTTAATGTTTTTTTTCAATGCAATCACAATGTATAAAAGAAATGATGTAATTTTCATCTGCGTTAAGATGGCGATCCATTCTCACTAAAACGTAATGATTTTGATATTTGTATGATCCCTGATTTACAGCAGGATCGAAAGACATTCGTTTAGCAGTTCCTGACAATATGATAAGAGAGAGACGAGATCAGCTTATATCATCGCGAAGATTGTACTAGAATAACTCTGTAGTCGACAAACGATAATTTTTCCGTGCTTTTTAGAAATTTTTAAGTGAAAACATGACACTGACATTGACTTTCTATAGGTGTGGGCATATGACACATTGACACTCTGTAGTACGCGATTTGACTTATTTAAAATTTTATTCTGAAAGTTTAATCCAGATGTCACATTACAGCAGTGAGTATACTAAGTACAGCCAGATTTGTAAGGTTATTCTTTTGTTTGAAAAGGCATGATCTTAACAAAAAAAAAGTGAAACTTCAAATTACAGAATATATAAATTAGTGACGCTGTACATAGAACCAGGATTTCATATTACACTATCTCAAGAGCTGCCTGTACGCTTGACCACAGATAAAAAAAGTGATGTGCGACATCATTATTAAGGTATTGCATTCATACACTAACCAACAATTCAAGTTAGGTATTTTTACGTACAGTGTATGGCAGATAGAGTTGTATTTTTTACTTTGATTATAGATGCTCGCAGATTTCTTAATCAAAGAAATTATTAATACTAGTTGCGTGGCAACCCGCTATTTTGCTTTTGAGTTGCATGAAATCGTTCGATCTTTTGTGGAAAAATAAATCTAACTTTATTGTAAATTTAGAAAGTAATGATAGAAATAATTTTATTTAATAAATGATGTTTACAATTTAATGCAAAAGCTTTTTTAATAAAAATTCACATATTCTGTAACTTTATTTGAAAAATGAATTTCGTTCTTCCACAATTTGGCTTCGAATTTCGGAGCTGGTAGGAATGACGTCATTTAGGTACCTCTACAAAAATGATTTCGTTTTGGCAAATTTATTCAAAAGCATTTTATATTTATAAATTGAAATAAATACGTAGAGAATATAATTTTTATCGCTAAAACATTTTGTTTTCAACGTCCTTGTGAAAAGTTTTATCGGCATCGCAAGGAATTGGTTGAAAATCTGTTTTTCTACTTTAAATTGAATTACAAAAGCTACGATGGATATTTTTTTTTTATATCAATGGAATTTATCTCTATGTTCCAGTCGACAGAAAATTTTGTGTTTTATAAAATAAACCGATTCCTGAAGCTTGATTATGTGAAAATAAGTTTGTATTTCTCGAAGTATTCTAGAAAAATACAATTCATTCACAATATTATTTTTACCATCTATTGAAATAAAAGTTAAGTTCAATTTGAAAATGATGTCAAACAAAGAAATCTAAGAATTCCTGTCATTTTCACTTTTATCCACAAAAAATGGCGCAATTTAGTTGCCATCAAGAAATGTCATTTAAAATTACGACAGAAATAATAGCTCGAAAACTAATTCATTGACAAAATTCTAAGATTACTTTTGACATCTTCTGTTTTTACTAAATAACAGTGCAAAAAATTGAAAATGAGCGATAATTAGAAATTTTAACCCTTCACTGCACAGTGTGCCATATCTGGCACATACCAATAAAACCGTTCTAATTTTCTATGAATCTTAAATATAGGTTATCTGAGCTTTGTGATATACATAGAACATTTAAACAAAGAGTTTTGTACCTGTTTTTTTTTTTCACTGGAAGGCACTACTAGAAAGCTATTTATTAGATTTTCTTTTTAAAAAAAATCAGTCTTCATCGTAAACAACAGTAGAATTTGCTTCAACTTTTTCACCAAAAAATTTTAAAAGTATCGCAAGATAAAATTTCAGACATTCAAGTATATCACATATTTGTTATTTAGGCTGCTTAAAACTAAAATATTTCAGTACTTCAGCTTGGAATCTTGTTTTTGTGTTTGCGCCAGATATGGAACATAGAGCATAAAGCTCATAGTACATTCAAATGAAAAATGGCGCGTGAAGGGCTAACGCAAGATGAAATCAATGCAATATTATTTGCATCTGATACTAATGATGAATCTTTTGAACTTTCTGATGATAATTGGGAAGATTCAACTGCAGGTAAGTTTTTATATTTAATATTAAAGTAATTTTAAATGCTTCTAAAAGTACTATATGAAACTTAAAAATAACAAATAAAATTCACCAGTGTTCAGTTTCATCAGTTCAGATATTTTCCCGCAGGAGGGACATTTTTATGTGCCGAGAGTGTGTGTGTTAGTGTGTGTGTGTGTGTGGGGGGGGGGGGAATTGAATTTCTAAACGATAAAAGTTTTCAAATTATCTAGGACGTACATCTGAATGTTCCTGTCGAATATCCACCCCCGGGGTACCACTGAATTCAACGCTGAATGTATAGATTGAGAAGCATCAATTTAGAGAAAGATTGTTTTATACTTTCAGATGCTGCAGATACTCCAACTGGACCGAGTGTTGATAGAGAAAAAGTCAAAAAGGAAAGCCGAATATAAAAAAACTAATTTTGAAAAATAAAAATCTGAAAATTCCTGAAGTGCAAATAAAATATAGAGGAAGTAACTCCTTAAGTGCTGAAATTATGGCTCTGGAGACTCCCTATCAATTTTTCTCCTGTTTTTTGAACCATGAACTTTCGAATCTTTTTTCAGAAGAGATACATAGATACAGCATAAAAAGATCGTTCTCAACCTTTAAAAGTTTTCTTTACGGGAATTTGTTATATGGGAATTTGTTATCTAATGTCACTTATACATTTACCATCTGCAAGAGATTACTGGAGTGATATTTTAGGTAACCAAACAATAAAGAGAAAATGTCTGTCAAAGAATTTGAAAAAATCCGACAGTTTTTACTTTTTAATGACAACACTAAAGAAATTACTAAAGGCATGAATGGCCTTGATAGACAATTCAAAGTAAGACCTCTAATAGAGTGTATCAGAAAACGCTTTATGCAAGTTGCTATGGTAGAGTGTTTGCCAATAGATGAACAAATTTGCGCAACAAAGTCTCGAAGCATTTTGAAACAGTATTTTCCCAATAAACCACATAAATGGGGCTTTAAATTCCTCGTTCTATGTGGTATAATCGGTTTTGCCTATGATTTTAAATTATATAGTGGCCAGGAAAATGTTGACTTACGACCGCCAAATGAGCCAGATTTAGGGTCTGCATCAGATGTTGCTGTGTGTCTCAGTAGGTTAATTCCGCGAAATCAATACCAAAAGTTGTTTTTTGATAATTACTTCAATTGATTACCATTACTTGAATGTTTATTAAAAAACGGAATGCTTTCATTGGCCACAGTGAGACGCAATAGAATTCTTAATAATAGCTTCCTTTGGAATCTGAGATAAAAAATAAAATAAATAAAAAATAAAAAACTAAAGAGGATATAGTTTAGAAAAAGTAGCATGCATTAACTGTACACAAATATCATGTGTTACATGGATGAATAATAAGCCAGTTAATTTCTTGTCATCTTTTTCTGCGAGTCTCTCTATAGAAAATACTTCTGGATTCGATAAAAAGGTGAATCAAAAGACTGAGATAGCCTGTCCTTTTTGTGGTAAAACAATACAATAAACACATGGCTGGAGTAGACTCACTGGACAGCCATTTAGGAAGATATAGAAATAAAATGAGATCTAAAAAGTTTGAGTTATCTACCATCTACTGGATGTTATGATAAATTCATGGATCTTAAATAAAAAAGTGAACGAAAATAATTCCTTAACGAAAATGACTTTGGGTAAATCCAGGGAAGAGGTTGCAATCTGCCTTTGTAAAATTGGAAGCGAAACACCAAATGATAAAAGACGACGCCCAAGAATGTCTGAAGTCTAAAGAAGAATTATAGCCAAGAAACATAAAGGTCCTGTATCTGCAATGCCAGTCAAAGATATAAGATTTGATGGAGCATGCCATTGGCCGGATATATGGAATTCCAAACTGCACTCGTGTGTTCAAAATGTGGAGTAGCCTTATGTATAAATCGAGATAAAAACTGCTACTCTGTGTATTATCTGAAATGAACATTTGGAACTTTTTTCCTCTTAAAGCACTTTTTTACACTCCTTTTTCTTTTGATTTCCTTTCTGATGATACTTTATTCTATTGTAAAATAATTTTATATACATTTTTTCTTTTCATGTCTTTTTACAATCTGCATTTTGAAATTTGTAACATTAATTTTTACTTTTTTGCGCATTTTAACCTCTTGAATGGCGGTGGGATGTATTATATCGCACTAATTTTAATCAAGATTCGCAGAAAAAAACATTAATTAAATTTTATATTTCTAAATTTGGAGGAAAAGAGTTTCAAAATTGCTTTTCCTTTTTTTAAAATAATCTTTGTCGAATATTCCGGTGTGAATTCAACATTACAGAGAAACAATTGCTTGCTCCTCAAAGGGTTAAATATATGCTATAAAATTTTTATACATATTATACTCTTTATATATATATATAATACACCAAATATTGTGGATTTTGTGCCACATTTAGTACAAAACAGTAAATATCTAATTGTGTGCTTTGGGACACATATGGCACATACCACAAAAATTCATATTTTACAAAAATATATGAAGTCTGAATTTTTTTTATTATTTTTCCTGTATTTGTGACTATCTAAAGTAATAAAATTATTTTTTTCATAAAGAAAAGAAAAATCGTGCAGTGAAGGATTAAGAAATGCATTAGCAAAAATTGCAAAACCGAAATTTCATCGTCAAGTATTCACAAATAGCAAAATGACGTCACCGTTACGCACAGATACGTTTGACTTTTATAATATGAATAGTAAGATAGAAGCATATAATGTGTATTATTATGAAAATTATGAAAATAATTTACTATTTCGATTAATATTATTAATTTAAATAATTTTAGTTTATTAAATAGCATTAATTAAAAAAGCTTTAATGCAATCTTAATAAAATCCGTTTTTTTATTGTATTGGATTTCTACTGTAAATAGTTTTTGTAAATAAAACGTATTAATTATTAATTTTAAGTGTGATTGCCTTTCTGTGTATCGCATTTGTTGTTTGGAAGGTTTTATCTTTATTAAAGTAATTTGGAATTTATAATTTTATTAAGGGATTATTCATTCCTCATAAGCTAAAAAATCACAAAAAATAAATAAATAAATAAATCTTAAAACTTGGTAAATGGTTTTAAAAAATATTATGGCTTTTAACAAGAGGATATTTAATACAGAAAAACTGAATTGAATTAAAGTAATTAAGAGGATGTTTTCGAAGTTAATTTAACACATGTAGCCATGCACTGCCAGATTCTCTCTGAAAATACGCACATTTATATGCTTATATACGTATGCATACACATCTTATTTTTTTCAACACTATAATTGAAGTTTCAAAGTTCATTCCTGTGTATGTTAAAGGCAATGTAATTTCTAATAATATAACGTATACATACAGTAATGGCTAAAAATAAGAAACCTTCTGAAAAAACTTGATTTCTAAAGTTCCATGTTTTATAATTACGCTTTCATTTCCAAGTACCGCCATACAATTGTATATCAATGGAAAGATAATTTAATCCAGCTTTTGGTGCAATAATCAACAGGACGGTATTGCTATTAAACTGAAAACTGTGACAAAAAAAAAAACGAAAATCTATGTACAAAATTAGCTATACAAAAAAAAAAAAAAATTCACCCAGACCGTTAGATCTTATTTGAGTAAATCGAAACGTATATAGCAGTAATTACATACCTTCCTATGAAGTGATGTAACTTTTTAAGTTTTGTGACTGTTTTGATATGGAGGCAACGTTCAGTTATTGTTTCTGTTAATCAGGCTTAACTGCAGACTTGTTTCCGACAAACAAGTTCCTGTAGTTGTCTCCATAGGATTTCGACTGAGTTAATTTCTGGACTATTATCATAGTCCAAGAGCCGGCAGCACAAAAACCTATGTTATCAAGCACAAGAAAAAACCTTTATTTTCTGGAAGAGTAGAAGTAAGGTAATCTAATGATCCATGTCTGCCGGAAGTAAAGCTGTGCAAAAGCCAAAAATTAATACCACCAGTGGTTGATTCGTAGGTTTATCACTGTGTTTTCCTGCTCTCAGTCCTCCATGTTTTCACATCTTTGTTTGTAGGACAAACACAAAGATAAACCTACGAGTCAACAACTAGTGGTATTCATTTTTGGTTTATTCACCACTTCGCTTCCGGCAGACATGGATCATTAGATTCCCCTACTTCTACTATTCCATAAAATAAAGGTTTTTTCTTGTGCTTGATAACATAGGTTTTTGTGCTGTCGGCTCTTGGACTATCAGGTCATTCAAGTTGCGGTGTGTGATTATCTTGAAATCACTTTTTTGTGTGCAGAAGCATCATGACACGGAGTTGAATTTGGTTAAAATAGAAGTAGGGAAGATGGGGGCACATGTGAACATGGGGCAGATGTGAACATCGCAATTTTTCAATACTTATTATAAGTTTTTTCTTTGAAAAAAATCACTAAATATGATAGCACCTGTAGACATATGGTAAAAACATTTTGAAGCTCTTTGGCATTTTATTTGTCATCTGTAGCCAAAGCACTGTTTTTAGATCTCAAAAGTAAAATCTTTGTTTCAAGTTGATAAGCTAATAACTTTATTTATTCATTCATTTATTTGAGTATGGGTGTTTTAACATATACTATGAATACTAATAACTATTTTTGATAAAGTTCTTTTTTTTCTAAAATTGAGAAATGTTAATGATTTATCAATTTAACAGAAGCAGCAATATGGGGCACTTGTGAACAGACTAGTTGGGGCAGATATGAACAGTACATAAGTGCCCCAATAATCATTCTGTGATTCTGTTCATTTCAGTTAACTTCATGAGAAAAAATGTCAAATCCAATAAGTCTAATTTTCCTGAAATAGAAGACATTTCCGTCACACAAAGTTTATTTTGTATTGAAACTTCCACAAACACATCTGTCAGCAAGTACATAAAAAGCAACAAGCTTGTTTACGTTCAATTGTAATTTAAATAAATTTGATGTTTTCCAAAATGCAATAAGTGTTATGCATTACTTTACTGAACGGTTTACAACAATCTTTTTTATGCATTTTTAACACAAAAGTGTTACATTGAACAACTTTGCAAATTTTTATATTACATTTGTTCTAAACTCGCAATGATAGCTTACTTCCATCTCTAAAACAGTTATGTATATGATGCTTTGAATGAAGATAGATATCAGAAATATTTTAAGAAAGTAAATTTTTTAAACTGATAACTACCGTAAAATCCTCATGTAATCATCCCCTTCCTCTTTCAAAAGCAAAAGGAGTTAGGGGGGGGGGGAGGTTATAGTAGAGATTTTTTTAAATAATTAAAAAACCCTTCTTTATCTATAATTTACAAGTAAATAAGACAAATACAGGAGCGAGAATCTTTCGCATTTCGGCGTATTTCCGATAATAGTATGTAAATGCCCCCTCCTTAAAATTTTGCCCAAACAAAAACCCCTAAGCAAAATTTAAAAGTTTAAATTTCTTTCTTTTAATTGCTTTTTATTTTTTTAATTTTATTGCAACAATACTTAAGGAATCATCTAAGCCTCCCCCCGCCCCCCCAAAAAAAATCTACTTATTTTTGTTTTATAAACTTTTGCTTAAACATATCACCCAGAAACTAGAGAAATATATATATATATATATATATTTCTTTATGGCGAATTTAACAGGTTATATAACTAATGATTACAATGAAAAATGAATAACAGAATAAAAAGCATGTCAAAGGATATTTTTTCTTTGTGTTCACATGTGCCCCACGTGTGTTCACAACTACCCCGCTGATAGAGCACATGTGAAGAATTTTTTGAATTTATACAAGTATTTAAAAATGTACTAATAACTATACAGGTGATTAAAAAAAATATCATGTGTAAAAGAGAGTTCTGTTTACTATATTGAGTAGTTTTTGTTTATAGAAATTAATCCAGTTATGAGAAAAAGCTATATTTATGCGAACGGTTCACATGTGTCCCCATCCCCCCTACTTCATTATATTAAAAAAAAAAATCTCGTATGGCAGGCTTTATTATTGGTTCAAGTTTGTATTTCCATGTATTTTTTGGCATTTTAATTTCTATAAATCACATGAATTACACCTTTATTTTTCAATATTTTTCAACAAGAGATCATAACATTAACCGGATGTTTCACTGAAGGTATCATGCAATGAGAATTCAATTTTTTACTGATTCCCCTATTTGCATACATTATAGCAACGCTATTAAACTTGTAAAATTTAGTCTCAGAACTTCAAATAACATGGCTCCACTGTTTTACAATGTAAATGGCATGGTTTTGAGTCCAGTTTAATTTATCCAATAATTGTTTGATTGATAAAAATATTTTATTCGTGAAATTCTAGAATTTAAACGAAAATACTGCAGTCTGTACAGAACAGTGATTTGATTGAACTCCATATTGCAGTGCGCCCTTTCTTTTTGCATATTCTTAGCGGCGTTTTTTTCGTTTGATCACAGGCTTACCTGCCTCCATTTCCTTTAGTGTATCTTTTTTTTTTTTTTTTTTTGTCTTGTTCTTCACTTAACAATATTATTATTCCTCGTTTTCTTTGAGAATAACAAACTCGCCACGGCGCTTTGTTAACATTATTAACCATTTGGAAAAAATGTTATTGTCCTCCGTCAGGGTAGGGAATCAAAAACATATCTGAAGCGTTTTATTGGTTGAATCCGCATTTTATTCGTTTTCTGATTGGCCTATACAGTAATCTGTATTTTCCCTTTACTTTCAACAGAGGTGGATACTTCTATTGCACTATGACAAAAAAGTAATAAAAACTACAAAAAAATTAATAACTCAGAAACAAATTGAGATACAGCTTTTAAACAAATTGTATTTAAAAGTACAAATTTTTCTCTATACGACGGTGTAAAAAGTAATATTGTGGGATGTTTAGAAGTTTAAGAATGAAATTTCGTTTAAAATTTGTCCAGGAATATTAATGTTTAATCCATGGCGTACGTAAAGTATGACAGGCTCCGAAGAAGTTTAAAAATTTACAGTACCGAAAAATGTAATCCATGGCGTACGTAATGTATGATCAACTCCGTGCGATTTTTTATCCTTCTATATATAAAAAAAAGTTTTGATTTGGAAATGGACCAATAAAAATCTGCGTAGATCATCCGGGTATACTCCTACTAGATCGGCATCCATATTTTTTATGACCGGGGGTCTTTCTTCGTTAATATTAAGAAAACTGTTTCATACAAAAATATGAAAATCGGTGGTATTATAGAGGCATGTTTGATAAACCGGCTGATGCAGACAGTTTTTAAATCGAATAATTATTTTAAGAGATATTTAATGTTAAAGATGATCAAAATCGTTCCATCAAAACAGTTTTACAGGAGAAAAACTATACATAGGAATTTAAACATTTTTAGATCATTTTATACATTGGAATTTTCAGATATGCAGACTGCAATTATCTTTTTAATTTGACTCATTTTTTGAGGATTTATTTCCATTTTAAATTCAAATTTTCAGCATTTCGAGAGATATTTTTCACACATTTTAGAAAAGGGCAATTATTTTAAACTGTTTCCAATTTTAAAAAAAGCGCAAAGAATAAAATCTCCTTCAAATAAAAAATTTATTTACACGTGGCTATTATAACACTAGAACGCCCGCTACCATTTCCCCCCTAGAACGCCCGCGGGAGTCGCTTCGACTCCTGTCTGTTTCAAAAGAGAAAAAATAAATGAAACGCATTGAAATGAATAGAAGAGTAAATATAATATTTATATTTGAATTTAAGATTCATATATATATTTTACAATTGAAAGAACAATATTTATATACGCATTTTTAAGAAATTGGATAATATTTTTAAAGGAAATACTCACAGGATCGTTTCAATTTTTCAATCTGAAATACAGTTTTGGCAAGTGTAGTCAGTTTTGTCCAAGCATTTTCCACAAACCATTTTCTTGCATGTTATGCAATCATTGAAAGTCATGTTGCCTTTACATAATTTTACTTCGCATTTTCTTCTCTTTAGGGATTTTGTTTCAGATGATGTATCAGCGAGTCTTTTTCTTGTTGGTTTATTTTTAGCAGATGTATAATTTTGACGCACTTCATCTGCTAATAACTGAATAAATGCTTGTCTGCTTATTTTTGTTTCTCCGATAACTTCTTTATAAATGATCCAGGCATTTATTGCTGCTAAATCTAAGAGATTTTAAAAAGTATGCACAGGCCATATTCGGGAGGGCGCCTTCACTGAATATTTCCTAGCCATTTGATCAATAACGTCAACACCACACTTAGTTTCATTATAAAATCTAACAGTTTCTGGGGTTTTCTTTTCGTTGTTTTCAGTATCAATGAATGGGTGGAGAGTGCTAAGAATAATAACATTTTTCTTTCTCTTTCCTTGATACACGGTTATAGTAGTGCCGGTTTCTTCGTGTTTTAGAAATTTTGTTTCGTATAATTTATCTTTCGAATCTTTCAAAGTTTTTGGAATTTCTCTCCTAGTTTTTCTCGGAGTGCCTACTAAACTAGTACCTTTCTTTTTCAGTTGTTCAGCCAAACGCAGTGACGTGAAATAATTATCAACCGTGACTTTAATGCCTTTGTTTAGAAATGGCTGCATCAATCGCATAACTACATATTCTGATAAAGTTTGATCTGAAGGCCGATCTTCACATTTGCCTAAATAAGGGAACGCATTCAGTAAGTACTTTGTTCGAAGGTCTACTGCAAGTCAAAACTTTTGTCCGTATTTATCCGGTTTTGAAGGTATGAATTGCGTGAAAGGACAACGCGTTTTGCTTGGAAATAACTGTTCATCTATTGTTATATTTTCACCAGGCTTGAAACAGGCAATACAGTTTTCAGTGAATCTATTCCATATATCAGATATCATTCCAAATTTATCTGTTTTTAAACGTATAGATCAGGTAGATTTCAAATCGAATCTCAAAAAATTTCACAAAACCTATTTCTTCCCATAGTTTCAGTGCAAAAATTCAAACCCCATGAGTTTGACCACAAAGAATGAATATCATTTCCATTTGCACCACATGCACCTAGGGCATACAAAATTCCAATAAAGGCATACATGTAACCGGTAACTGTCCAGTTACCGGTTTCAAGAACACGTCTTGCCTCTGTTTCTGTGCATCTTTGTATTTGTTCCAGCATTTTTTTATCTACAAATAACAGCCATGCACTCAAAACGCTTTCAGATTTCACGAATTTCTTGGCATAAATAGTTGGCCCAGTTGACTGACACATGATATTTTGCTTCGGATATCTTCCAGAAATTTTCTTATTTGCACAAATTTTCCATTGTGTGCCATGTGGAGCGACATGAATTCCATCTCTTTCAGGTGCAATAATTAGCGCATCTTCTTTTGTATCGGAATCTGATGAAGAATCATTTCCAATAATAATTTCTTGAATTTCGTTTTCATTTTCTGATAACTCACCACCTTCAGATTCATTATCTGAAAGCTCTCGTAATAGAGCAGTTATTTTGTCCGGTGTTAGAAATTTTTTCCGTGACATTATGTTTTATTTCTAATAAAAAGGATAAACTGAGTTGCTTAGCTATGATGAAACACAAGACTGATAAAAATTAAAACAATTGGAATGATACAAAGAATTTCGCAAGCAGTACGCAATCATTTCAGCAGGTGCATGGAACTAACCATTTTTCTCAACAAAAGGGGTGTAGAGAGAAAAGAAACAAAAACATTTACTTTCCTGATAACAGATAAAATTATTATGAATCCCAAGGTCATGTTAAGCAAAAATAATGAAAGTATTTTACAAATCTTACTTTGGAGTCGATTCGACTCCGTTGGGCGTTCTAGGGGTAATGCCTCATTATCAATTTATTAAATGTGCAAATAATTTATAAATTTCAGAATAAATAGAGATTATAAAAATAATAAAAGTCAAGGAAGCGGGGGGTAAAAAATCAAAATTTCTCAGAGATATGGGCGTTTTAGGGGCATTTGGAGTCGAAACGACTCCATCGGGCGTTCTAGTGTTAAGCAGAAAAAACTTTCAAATTAGAATTAAGTGATTACGTGTTAAAAATCAGGAAAATATTGAAAACTACATCATAAAAACTACAGTTACACGTGAATTTTAAAAGGGAAAGAAAATTTTAAAATACTAAATTCATTATTATGCGTTAAAAGTCACAAATGAAGGAAATTACGTCATATTTAAAAAGGCCAAATAAATAAACGTTGGCCAAACACTTTAAATTAAAAAATATATTTGCACGAGACGTTTATTTCATATTTTGAGGTAATCTTTTCAACTATTATCGTGAATTCTAAGACAGCACAAATAATATTTCCTTTCTTACAACAAAAGAATTTTCATGTGAATATTAAAAAGAGAAAGAAAACTTTGGGGGAAATTACGTCAGATTTAAAACGATACATTTAAAAGAACTTTCTCATAGCGGTGTTAAAAATTACCGAGAGACAAAGACTCTGTGTACTTAATTCATTTTATATTAGCTTACTTTCAAATTTTTAACTAATTTTTAACACTTTCCAACAAAATTGAAAAGTGTTATTGATTTCGGTTTGTCTGTTCGCGCTCTAACTCTCGTAAATATACTCGGATTGCACTGAAATTTTTAGTTAGTGACGCTTAGCCTAACACGAACCCTATTTCAAATTAAGTTTGTAGCATGTTTAGTTCCTTTACAGGGACAGTCAAAAGTTTTCCGTTCCATTACGGCCAATGGGAAAAAATCATTTCAAATGAATTTTAAAGATTTTACACCCTTTCAAACATAATAAAAAATATATGCATTTACGAAGTGCACTAAAATATACAGAATATTCTGTAGCATATGCGGTGCAACGAATAGTTACTATTCATTTACAGGGCTACACAAAAAAATTCATTACAAATGGTATAGGGGGAAATTGTTTGCGGCGTATTTTAATTATACAAATTCATATATAATAAAATTGATATACGTCTGTGAGGTTTACTTAAGTTATTTCATGTATAATACGAAGTGCATAGTATTTACAGGAACATACAAAACATTTCAGACAAGTATTTTCTACCCGAATTACTGTATATTAGCGGCGATGGCAGGGAATGCATTTTTAATTATGATAGGTGCGTTTAAGTTTCACTATATTTATGCATACTATATCGTGTGCGTAAATGTTACAGTTGATATACAGGGCTACGCAAAAGAATTCGTAAAGGTTACTGAGTATGACCGTAAATTGCTAAAAGGTGGGTTTAAAATGTGTTAAGCTGAACTACATGTAGTTTTCTATGAAATGTTTGTAGAATATAGATAAAATGATATACAGGGCCACGCAAAGAATTGGATACATGGCGCCTATAGATGATAAATTCTGGAAATGCGATTTCTGTAGTTTTAAGAGTGATTTAGTTTGAATTAAAGTTTAGCTAAATAGTGGCATGTAATATAGGTTCAAGGTAAACAACAGGGCTGTACAAAAGTATTGAAGTATGTTTCCATCTATTTGTCTAAATTGCTGAAAGAGAAATTTCAACCTGTTATGCGTTTTCTTGATATACTAAATTTTCTATTATATAGTATATATATCAGCCTACAGATCAAATACACGGGTGTTCGGAAGAATTGGAATAAATATTTGGCTATGGATGGTAACTGCTGAAATCAGTTTTTTAAATGTTTAGTTAGTTATCTTATTTACCTTATTTCCCTAAATAACGAAGTTTTGTTAAAGCTTTCAGGGAGTGTTGGAAAGTGTTTCATAATATGTGCCGTACGTATGATTTTTCTTTCTTGTTTTTAATCAAAGACGAAAACAGCCATTGTATCTCTTAGCAGCGGCTGATTTCGTCTTAAAAATCTCCAATCAAAGAACAATGAATGAAAATCCGTTTACAGGGAGAACGTCACTGTTTTTTAAAATTATAATTCAAACTTTTTAAGGCCGATGAAATTAGCATGCTTTTAGAATCTGGGGTGTCTGAACGGGGGTTGGCGAGCGTAGCATATAGGGGGCAGAGCCCCCTAGTGTCTTAAATTTTAGTCTTTGAAATAAACATTTTCCAAATGGTCGTTGTAATTTGTTAAATTGCTTTTTTCTATTATTCTTTTTTACCTCAATATTCATAAGGGTGCATAAAATTTTACCAAATTTATACCATTCATAAAAAAAGGGTGAAAAAAATCTTCCTATTAGTTTCAATACATGACATCACTAGTTCAAGTTCTACCCTAAGAATAATTGACTCATTGCCGAACAACATAAAACTGTCTGTCACTCTAAACATCATATACATTGGCAAAATTTAAATGAAAGGGATTATTTTTATGTCAATCTAAGTTTTTACTGGTTTTTTTCTGATTATTTGGCTTCAACTATTAATAAAACTATTTTAATTTAACAAATTATACTGTGATATATTCTTTATTAAATTATATTTGTATGGATATATATCTTTTATAGACTATTAAGAAAAATGTAGTGGTGTGAGTCATCAAATTTGAAAAAAATCCACTATTGCATGGATGTATTTATTTGTTTAATTATAAAGAATTAGCAAGCCTGCCGCGCTGTTCCATTGTTGACCATGGTGTCTGTCTGGGGTAGCGAGGGTGCCTTTAAAGATAAATAAACAAAAATGTGATATGCTAAAAATACGGCAATCACAATAACGGAGCTCCGTATATTCGCTTACCATAAATTGTTTAAACGGCAATCAGGAAAAAGAAAGATATTTATATTTCTTTCACACAATCGTAATATAATCTCAACTTTTTAAATGAGAATACACGTTTTCTTTGGAGCATGTAGCAGTAAATTACGAGATTTCCTCGACAATACCTTGACGACAGAAATGTAAAAGTGCATCCAAATTGAGAAGTTCTTACTGAAATTATATTTCCTTTGGCTTGAAAGTAAAGATTTTACTGTATAGATTATGGGCGTTAATTTCAGTAGAGCAAGAAGCTCATCATAATTACGAAAAAAACATCATTTTTAAGCTGAAACGTATATTTTCATTCGTAAAAAATAAATGTAAAATAATGTGATGAATGATGTCATTTGCATTTTTTTTTCTATGTAAAGCGGATCATAATTTGAATGTGCATTATGTTTCTTCCATAGAAAGTGGCGACATATTTAGGATTTTTTTATTGAAATTTTTCTGCATTAAAGTAGATATTTTTGCTCCAAAAACATTTAAATAAAGGCACTACGCTATTTTAAATAGCCAGTGAATCTGAATCCTTATTGACGCTTTTTACGGTGACGCAAAAGAAAAGAAAAAATTCATTTCAAATTTTAAATGCATGCATACACATATATAAATATGTATATATATATATATATATATATATATGAGACATTAATTTAATCCTGATTTCTATCATATGAAAAATATGTTTATTTATTGAACCATATGTTTATATTAGAGAGTTCATCCTTAATCCAATTGGCTAACTGCTATTTTTGGGGAGTTTTTCTAATTATTATTTACGCTTCATTTTTAATATTCATGCGTTCTTCAGACAAACAAAAAGTTTGATAGGTGCGAGCTCTTGCACATTGAGCGTTTCTGCAAATGGAATACTGGTATGTGAGTACAAATAAACTGTATTTCTCTAGTTTTCTGTGTTTTCTCTTGTATTTTATTATTCCAATGCATTACATCGGCAGTGATAGAACTATCTTAGCAAATTTGCCTAAAGCATTTTTGAGACATGTTGTATCCTGCCGACTGACGATTAGGCATCCACTTGTTGATTTGGTTTCTTAAATTTTATCATTATCTTGTATATGTGTTCCATTTGTGGATCAATAGTATATTTTTCCTGTTATAATTTAATTATTGGAAGATTTGTTTAAATTGATTTATTGTAATTTCCCTATAACAATTCTGTGGATTATTATATGCCAAATCTAAATGTCTAGTTTTGGTGATTTTATTGTCCTAATATGTTAATTTTACTTCATATTATTTCCTTATATAAATCACATAAATGAAATATTAAAAGTAATATTAACAGTAATAAGTCAAGCTCATTTGTAACATCATCTTAACATTTTGTCAAGTAATGTTAAGAGAATTTGTTAGTTGTCTTTTGATTTTCAAAGGTATTATATCTACCCTATATATATACAATGTGTCCACGTATAACCTGACCGACCTTTATTTTTGCAACCGTTGGTCCTAGATGCATACTTCCAATTACAAAAATGGTCAAAATTAGGTGCAGGGTTAAGATAAAAAAAAGTTTGAAGTGAAAAAATAATTTAGTGAAGAATTACAGAATCTAAATTTTTATACGGTCCCCCGGTCCTATAAGTTATATTTAGTAAAATTTACCTGTTACACTGGCAAGTAAGGCAAAAAAGTGCCGTTATTCTACGATTAAAATTGACCGAGTAGTAGCTGTTTAAAGTTGGAGTATATTTTTTCCTGCATTTTAGGGGTCATTCACAAATTTAGTAGAAATATAATTTCGTCAGATATATTAAAGAAATGGCTGAGAGTAAAATTAACATTGCAATATCAATTTAAAATCTTTAATCATTCTGACATATTACTGCAAAATGTACAATTTGTACTGAACATTATAAGAGGATAAAAATAACAGATTTTTTGTTAAATAAAAGGATGAAAAACAACACCCTCAATTCTTTACAAAATGATACATATTTTAAAATGCTGTTAAATTACACTGTCTTTCAAATTTTGGTTTGTGGCATGTTTTTTAGCTTTTGTAAATTTAATCTTATATATTTTTTAGCACTGAATCTGAAAATTACCTTCATTTTAAACTATCACGTCAGGAATTTTCTCAAATCGCAAATTTCAAAGTTAAAAAGCTAAAAGTAAAAATTGATCCCCACTTCCCTCCCAACCTCATCGGACCCCCAAGCTGTTTAGCTGTAATAAACCCAGTATAAGCCAAAAACATCTAATAAATTATTGAATTAAATAAAATTAAACTGAATAAAAAAGTCTTACATCTATTTAATGGTAATCAGATTTTTTGATATTTTTTAACCTTGAAATTTACGATTTGCGGAAAATCTTGACATGATGGTTAAAAGTGAAGGTAATTTTCTGATTCAGCGTAAAAAATACATAAAATATAATTATAAAAGTTAACAAACACAATTATTGCAGGTTTATGTTATCTAATCGAAAACCATTTCTTAAACTTCTTGACGGTAATCTATACGAATTTTTTTGTGTTATCCTCTAATATAAGTATGTATAAGATGGTAAAAGTCGAAAATCATAATAATATTTCATTGTCATCGGATTTAAGTCAGTATGTAAAATTTAACTTCGATCGGACATTTGAAAGGAAGTTCGGCACAAATTTTAAAATGGAAAGATGATCATTGCAAGTTAAATAAAACCTTATGAAAATAACATAATTTTAGTTAAAAGAAATCATAGCCTCAAATCCTTACAAAATAAAACATATGTCAAAGTACAATTATTTTAACTAATCTGAAACTTAACTAATAAAAGTTAATCGTAATATTTGTACGATTTCCTTCAAAGGGCAGATACCTTGAAATAAGTTTAAGTACTTTATATAAGACCCCTGAAAGCATGGTCGAAATCATCTGTTTTGATATGCAAAAAAGTGGTATAAGTTATGCATTTCAAAGTTTTATAACTCGGTTAATTTTAATGTTAGATGAATGGGACTTTTTTTGTCTTACTTGTTAGTGTTTCAGTAAATTTTTAGTAAATATCACTTATAGGACCGGGGGACCGTATTAAAATTTAAATTTCGTAATTTTTTAATATATATTTTTTTTTACCCAAATCGCTTTAAAAATAATTCTTTACCTTATTTAAACCATTTTTGTAATTGGAAGTATGCACCTAGGACCAACGGTTGCGAAAATAAAGGTCGGTCAGGTTATACGTGGACACACTGTATAAAATCCTAATGAAACGGATTTTATGAAACGAATTTATGTAACGATTCTGTGAAACAACTAATTAAACAACTGATTAGGTTTCACGGCGATTTCTCCTAAAATACGGAATACTTTACGATGAAATTAACACCAAAAATCCGCATTGATCTGCAGATCTCAAAACTGGTATTAGAATTTTAAATTCGAATTAGTTTTCGAAATATTACTTTTTTTCTAATTTTATATACTTTTCTCCAATGATGGCAACTCAAATTTTAATCATAACAGATATTTTTTCATATTTCAGAAAAGGTTACTATTTTAAACTAATTTGGCGAGAAGTTTGGCCTTCCTTAAATGCATGCTAAGAAATGTATCATGTTACTTTTATTCATAATTCAATTTGTATTTCGGTATAATTTTATTTAATACAAACTGAAACATTTAAAATAAATGGCTTTCACTTCTTTATTTTTTAAACGAAATGAAAAGAAAAATATTAGGCACAGATGTCATATACTCACCGGGGTACCTAATTGGCGACAAAATGGCATTATTTTGGTTGACATGGTAACCCGGCTATTGTTGTTTATTTAATAATAAATGTTTATTTACTTTATTTTCTTTTTTTTTAATTACATAAATTGTTTTGTTCTATAGTTAATTATTATTTTTTTTCCTTTAAAAATAAAAAAGTAATCGAAAATAATTAAAAAATACGGTACTACTTAGTAGTTCCATCGACCCATTTTGCCAAATTATATAAATCGCCAAACCAATGGCCAAATTATACAAATTGGCATAATTATTATTTTAAATAACGAAAGAACAAGGAAAATAGTATAATATTAATAAATATACAAATAAAAAGTCGAAATAAAAATCACTTGATGACGTAAAGACGTGTAACTTGCTTAAAGTCAAGTGAATGTGACATTTACGATCAACCATTACTGGCATTTAATCTTATAGTTTGGTGATAGATTTTTGGTAGACGGGATAACTAAGTAGTACAAAAAATATATATGTAACTGGTATTCGAAAACGAGGTTTTTGCCAAATTTTCGTAAAAAAAAAAAAAAAAAAAAAAAAAAAAAAAAAAAAAAAAAAACACGCCAAACCCGGTGCGTATATGGCATCTGGCCAAATATTAAATGATGTAACAAACGATGACATTTAATTTCAACTTCAAAGCAATGTTTTAATTTACCACTCGAAAAAAAAAATGCTAACTGGCGAGTTGAAAAATAGCTATTGGCGAGATTTGCATCCGGCTAGCGTAACAGTACCAATAATTCTTTGCGACCATAGAAACTTTTATCTAGTTTTATTCGAAAAAGAAATTTTATTTTTTAATCAAAAGGGAAAACTTTCGGCACAGATGTCATATACGGACCCATATTGGCGCGATTTTTTTCTGACGCCATTGTCATATACGCAACGGGTACTTAACTGGCGCCATAGTATCGTTATTTTGCTTGATTTGATAAGCCGGATTTTGTTGTTGATGTTTTCCCCAAATTAGCATCGGGAAAATGTCGAGCCAATATGCGGCCGTATATGATATCTGGGCCAAACTTTCATATGAAAAGCGAAGGGATCAGAGCGTATTTATTTATGGTAGTTACATGACTTGGATTATTATAATATAGATGAAATGATGGCGATAGAATAATATTTGGCGACTTATCACCTGTACCTGGCTAACATTAAAGTACCAAAATGGCACCAGGAATATAAAAAGCGAAATGGGAACTGTTCGCCCGGAACTGTTGATGATAGTCACATGACTTAGGCTATTGTTATAGAAATTGTTTTAAAATACCGGAAGACAAAGACTCTGTACACTTAATTAATTTTATTTTAGCTTCTTTTCAAACGTTTAAATGATCCTCTTTAATCAAACACGAAAACACCCATTGGATGTCTTAACAGCAACTGATTCGGCCTTCAGTTTTTGAAATCAAAGGAAATTGAATGGAAACCCGTTTACAGGGAGATCTGCACAGCTTTTTTCAGTATAATTCAATCTTCTATAATATTTTATAAACCGATCAGATTAGCGTGTTTTTAGATTCTGCGGTGTCTGAACGGGGGTTGGTGAGCGTAGCTTGCACTGGGCAGAGCCCCCTAGTTTATATATATTTATATATATATATGCATATATTACGCAGGTCAGGTGGTTCATAAAAGTGGTTAAAAGTTTGTTGAGGAATTTGTAATTTATCCAGTATTTTTACCCAGTTTTTAAAACGTATGTATATAAAGTTTCGTTCAAATTAGTCAAAAATTATATATTTGTTTAAGACATACGCATGTTTTAACTTTTTTATGTATATATAATGTTTATTAGAATATAGGAAATAAAACGAGAGAAGTATTCCTTGATTATTTAATATCTATGCAATTGGTTTAACTGCAAAGAATTAAGAATTTCTTTCTTAAGTCATTAAATATTGTAAAACATGAAATCAAACGAAGAACTCAACTTTTAATTAGTCATTTCAAATAAGTTTTTTTTTCAAAAGAAGGTTTTTTTAAAGTAAAAAAATAATTTAATTTGCAGGACTTTCATTATTGCCTTATGCAATTTAATATTTAATCATAAAAGTTAGGAATTTTTTTTGTAGAAAATATCAAAATATAATGATCTCAATCTTTATATAAAAAAAATATTCTTAAAGAATTCAATCATCAAATTAATTTTAAAAATTTTGTATTAACACAAAAGATTAAAAACTAAAATAATAAAAAATATATTAAAAATTTGAAATACATAATGCTTTTATTATGTTTTTTTTTCTAAAGACTAAAAAGAATATAGTTTTATAATTTTAATAAACCAGTGTTTTAAAAGCAAACTTTATTTTATGTGTTAATTAAAAGTTACGTTTCTCAGTTGCTCTTATTTTTTTTTTTCGAACTATACTAATAATTTTTAAAAAGCGACTTTTAACTATAGGTAACTTGAACATTTATTTATATCCGACTGTTTCTTTAAAAGGCCCAGACTGTAAAATAATTTTTTTATGTCACTTTCACGTCTAGTCGAATTTTATGTTTAATTATTAAAAAAAAACTTATTTTTGTATACTATTCATGATGTTTCAGTTTGAAAAAATTTTTACAACTTTATTTACAGTTTTTATAATTTTCATTCTGTACTAATGATGTACTTTGATTATTAACACATCAAAATGCATTGTTTGGAGTACGTTCACTAGTTTCATGTACTTGTAATTTCTTATATAGTCTTGAAAAACGCTTTTTTTTTATAATTAACATTTTGTAACTGGCGTACTATAAATTTTCCGTAGCAATAAATATTGCGGAAACATCTGATAGAACAAAGGTGTTAAAAACATTTCACATGGGAATTCAGTTTTTGCTTTGTTAGTTAGAGAGCGTACAAATCTTATTCGCATGTAAGATATAGACCAAAAACTATATTTATTTAATATGCAAGAATAAAATATTTTAATACGTTTTGGAGTTTATCACTACAACCGCCGTAGCTGTCATTTTGACGGGTAAAAAATGAAAATATTTCGATTCGAACCAGAAATTTTTTTCTGAAATAAGTTAAATATGTACTACGGAAATATAAGTTAAATAAATAAGTTAAATAATTTTAAATTAAAATTCTGGTGTAAAATAGTTTTATAACACTTGAGTAAAATTTCCGTCGGTTCTAGTGTTAATGGATTGAGTCATGCATGAAACGGCATCGCTCACAAAAACCATCAGAGCAGTGTTGAACAATATGGAACTTTTTTTGTCCCAGATTGTTGATTGTCACCGCTTTTTTTAAATAGAAATATTCAATATATTTAAAAATAGATTGAAAATTCTGAAAAATAATTCGCATTATACTATTTTAAAAAAGTGGTGTCAGTCAAATAATCTGAATTAAAGAAGTCCCCAATCTGGCAACACTGCATCAGAGTTACAAAAATGTATCATTGCAACAAATTACACAAAGAATCCTTAACCCTCTGAGCGGTTTGCCCGTTCTTTTCAATTTCCCAAATACAACTTAAATCTGTTGTAGACATACATATTTAAAACAGAATTGTATTTCAATGTGTATATCAAATAAATTGGAATGAAGTGTATTTTAGAAACAAACAGGGAAAGAATATTTAAATTAAGATTATTTTATAAGCATTTTTATGAAAATTCAGGAAATCCAGTTTAAGCATTAACCCCTTAACGGTCGCATTAAATTACGGTTTAAAAATTAAAATTGCTTATTGGCACCAATTATTTGAAAATTAAAATATTCACCTTATTCAATGGCAGGTAAAATGATATCGTAATAAAGCCAATTATACTATTTTATAGAACCGGGGGAATCAAACAATGTAAATAACAGACACATCCCCTGAATATCACGGGAGCGAAAATTAAGGGATTAAAAGATCTCTATTGTTAAATATTTTGCTATACGTTAGATGTGGACTGAAAAGTTTGATTGCTACTTTCTTACGTGTACATAACAATATGGACATTACTGAGATCTTTCAGGGGAGGATTTAGGCAAAATCGTATAATTGGGGTAAGAAAACTTTGATCTCCCCATAGTTGAGCGAACGAAGTCGTCTTGTTTTGATAGAAGAGTTTAATTGGAAAATTTAAATACGAAACTTTTGGGGTGCTCTACAAAAATTTTATCTCATCAATATAGTTGATTTATGAAGTCTTTCTAGCTTTCTGGAGTGAACATATGAAGTATGGGGAGAGCTATAATAATATGCCAAATACAACAGAGCCCTCTTATAAAGACACCGCTTGATATGTTTTATTTATTATGAATTGTTTTTATTCTCGTTGACGTTTGTATACTGAAACTATGGATAAGAAACTGGATACAACAAGTGAGTTCATTGCACGTATCGGTTAAAGTAAAGCTTTGAGGCAAGCATGCAAACACAATTTCTTACACGGGTTCTCAAAAAAATGTTACCGTAGTATAAAAGCTTTTAAAGTTTGACCCATGTTAATGAATTTGTCTCTATTCTTTTCGTTCTTTTCTTAGAGTCCTTTTCGCACTTTTCTAAAAAGTCCGCGTATTGCAGTAGTAATACGAAATGTTCGAGCATTGAATTCCATAAAAAATTGTAGTAAAAATACTCACCTAAATGCGATTTCTGATTCATTGTGGTAGGGGAGGTAGATAGGTGTACACCACACAGAAAGGAAATCGCACCTCGTTGTCATTGACAACCGGAGGGAAAGGAATGTACCTGTGAAAGATGACAGTTAATGGATAAACGCCGGGACTAGAATACAAGTTGGAGATTTTATTTTGAATTTATACCGATGACTAGCAATAAGAGGGGAAAGTTGTTAAGTAATTGAACTCTAGAAAGCAGCACAAAATTTGAAAATCACTTATATTTATTTCCCTCCAATGAAATAGCCTTATTTCCATATCGACTGTGCTCTTTGCTCAATTTTTTCCAATTTTGTCACTTAAACCCCTTAGCTTGTGGGGTCTTCAATTATTAACTGTTGCTTATTTGTCAAACTTAGTTAGAATTTGATAAGAATGTTTAAATGCATTTTAAGCAAAAAATTAGAAAATAGATTTTTTCAACATTGTTTGACCAAATGAAGCAATCCCTTAAATAGATTTGGAAATGGCGACTTTTTCGAAATTGCAGATATTCGTATCACATAATCGTCACATTGTAATAATAGATGGAAATCACATAGTTGAGGTATGCACTTTTAAATTTAATTTTTTAATATATTAATTAGTGTGCATAAATTCTACAGATCCTATGCAGGGCTGCAAATAACACATAAGTACATTTCCGCTTTAAAATTGAAATTGGTAACGGGGCATTTTCAACAGTTCTATGCGTTTCCTAACTGAACTAAACTTTAACACAGGGAAACTTGAGGTGAGATGCCGTGTTGTACAAGATGCCGTATCATGTAGTTTTCATATGCACAGGCAATGTAGGGAAACTCTGCTCTGCTCAGTTCTAAGGAAGAAGGTTCCTCAGAGATACTTTAATTTCCATTTGCGTTCTTTTTTAAAATTTTTAAGTGGTACTTTTTTATGGCTATTTCGTCTCAACACTTCTGGTAAGTGTCCAAAATCTTTTATGTGGCTTCTTTATTTGCCTATATAAGTCTTCGTTTAAACACTAGAGAAATAAATCTGATGTTTTTAGAGAGTACTGGTACTTGACCTTTCTGCAAAGCATAAATGGTGGCCGGTTCCCGCTTCTTTACGCCAGTGTGGAGCACCGGCATCTTGCCAATACTTTGGGGTGAGTTGACGAAAAGTTTTGGAGATAAGATGACGGTTGTTTTCCGGTGGGGTAAGTTGACGGTTATTTTCCGTTGCGGTCAAATGCCTAGTTGTTTCTTCATTGTTTAAATTACTCTTGGCTATTAACTAACTTGTCAACAATTTTAATCAGATAATTTAAATCAGTGATTAAATCGTGATTTTAATCAGATGAATAGAAAAAATCATTGATTAAAATTATAAAATTTCTAAATGTTTAAAATGACATAAAGAAATATTAAAATATAAGGTGAACATAATTTGAAAGGTTTCTATATGTATTCTGTCTTATAACTAAATTTTATTGGCCTTATAAATAATTGTTTAATAATTATTAATCTTAATCATTGTTAAAAATTTTATGTTACATGCAGTTATAAATAATTTCATTAAATGTAAATATCGGTAGTATATAATATAGTTTTAGATAACTAGGGGTTTCTTACACCTACGAGCTATGGTCGCCAACCTCAATCCAAACACCGCAAAACCTAAAAACACGCTAATTTGATCTGTTTTGAAAAGATTATGGAAGATTAAAGAGCAATTAAACAACTAGTGGCGATCTCCTGTAATCAGGTCTTCAATCATTTCCCTTTGGCTGAGGGATTTTAAGACAGAATCAATTGCTGTCGAGACAGCTAACTTTCGTGATTGATTAAATAAGATCAACCAAACAATTTAAAAGTAGCTTGTATAAAAAGGCTAAGTAAACAATTTTATAAAGATGCTATAAGAAATTTATTTTAAATTAGACATTTTAAATGTATCGTTTTAAATACGACGTAATTTTCACCAAAGTTTTTTTTTCTCATTTTAATATTCAAATAAAAATAATTTTAAAGACCTATAAAAGTCAAACTAAATTGGTGTGACAATAGCAATTGCGAATTTCCAGGTGTCTCAAGCCTTTCTAAAAAGGAATTAGACAAGAAAACAAAGGGTAGAAAGACAGAATCTTCAATTGACGATGATACGGATGCTGTTTAAATTCCCTCCTAAGATTCAGAAGACGAGGATTTTTTAGAAGCAAATGAGAATGATTATTCAGAATGTCTATCAGAGTACAATAAAATCTCGGGAAATTGTGATGGGATGAAATGCATTCAGTGAAACTGTTGGTTATATAAAAACTACTCAAAGTTTCTAAATAAATGTGCAGTTTGTGGCAGACCTGAGATATTGTTAAAAAGAACAAAGGGACATACGAAAAACATTAACAAAAAAATCTTGACTCTAAAGCACTTTATCACAGTTGCTTTGCTGTAGTTAAACTTCTTATAATGTTTAAAAATAGGCAAACTTAAGAGCCCTAGTTCTTTTAAATGTCAAGTAGAACATAATATATTAATTAAATGTTATACAAACAAATATATTAACATAACATAAATAATTATATAACAAATAAATATTAGTTTGTTCTTTTATTATATTGCCAAAAGTTTATTACATTCATATTTTTGTAATTTCCTAATATTAAGTAAGTTAACAACTTTAGTATGTCTAAAATATTAAAGTTACTTTTATTCGTCCCATTATGTTTTAAAACGCTTCACAAAAATTATTGTTTACATTGAAACTCCATAAGGCATCTTACCCTTAGATAGTTGGTCATCTTGCCCATACTTATGGCTAAGATGGCGAAATGCAACAACAAAATTCACATGTGTTTACAAAAATAAAATGTTCGATGCTTTCTATAACATATGTAAAATAAGTTTTTAAATCATGCATAAGAGTCTAAACTTTAACCAGAAATCAATGAATAACAAATATAAACAACAGACGATTTTTAAAACAATTAAGTCAAAAACTACGGCATCTTCATCCAATCTACCCTACTATGTATTGTACGATAAATCTATGGATCATATACAGAGCAACACAAAAAATTCAGATATGTTTCTAACTATTGACGATAATTGCTCAACTTGTGTTTTGAAATATGTTATGCAAATTCTTTATTTAGACATAATTTTTCACTTTATTAAACAGTGAAGTTTTATTATAGTATTCTGAATCAGTTGGAAAATGTTGCACAATTTATGCTTGACGCATGGTTTTGCGTACTTTTTTTTTTTTTTTTCAAATGCCTGTCGAAAAAGAATTGGGTTTTTTCTCCATCTGTAAACATATTATTGCTCTTCAAGTAACGCACTATATTTTCCTTTTTTGTTACAATCACCAGGATAAGATTTATAATTAGGTAATATGAAATAAAATATCATACGACAAAATATTGTGAAAAAGGAAAAAAATCAGAAAAAAAAATAACTCACAAAAGGACAGGATGTATTTAACACAATATCTCATTTTACTTAGAATATTTTAATGTTTATCAACATGAATATTATGCTCAAAAACCTACTTTTTAAATATATTGAATTTATCCATTTTTGGCATTTCTTATCGAAACTTCTTTTAACATTAAAAAACGGCTATAAACTTATAATGCCTTACTTCGTCAACAAATATTTTATCGCTATCTACATTCGAGTTTACATGATTCCGAAAAGTCATTCTTTTAGGCCCAGCAGAATCCTTTCAGAAACGATGTCTGTCAACTCCAGCTTTATCAGCAAAAACGTCTGTGAATTTTTCACTTCAGTGATCGCGTGACTTTTAAGGTTAAATCGGTTTTTATTTTAATGGAAAATGCTATTCCTGTTGAAATCTTTAATAAATAGAAGATACATTTTATTTCGCCTTCCATATCAAACTGTTATAAAAATCGCAAATCCTTATTAAGAATGCTTTTTTGAATAAGAATTATTTTTAGCGCACAGGCTATCAAAACTTGAGAGCTAATGTGCCCGCCGGTATTGTATGTTTGTACGTAAGTACGTATGTATGTATGTATGCCCGTAACGCGATAACTCTTGATAGAATCATCCGATTTGCTTGAAAATAAATTTCTAGGTTCATTCTGATAAGGCGGTTTCCTGATTAGTTTTAGGGGTTCATCGGTTAACTATAAAAAAGGGAATGGGGGTGCTAGTCCCCTCCCCTTACTTTAGATAAATGTGTTTTTCATGCAGAATGATTCGATTTGCTCCAAATTTGGTACAGGTTTATTATGTTAAGAAGCTTCCCTGATTAAATATGAAGGTTCATTAATTAAGTATAAAGGAAGAAAGGGGGGGCTAGACTCCCTTCCCTAATTTAGATAAATGGATTTTTCATGCAGAATTTTTCGATTTGCTCCAAATTTGGTATACCGGTTTATTATGTTAAGAATCTGCTTTGATTAGATTTGGAGGTTCATTAGTTAAATATAAAGGGGTAAAGGGGGCCAGACTCCCCTCCCCTTAAATTAGATAAATTGGTTTTTCATGCAGAGTTATTCGATATGTTCCAAATTTTGTATACCGATTTATTATGTTAAGAAGCTTCCCTGATTAGTTTTGGGGGTTCATTGGTTAAGTATAAAGGGGGAAAAGGGTGGCTAGTCCCCCGCCTTAATTTAGATAAATGGGTTTTTTATGCAGATTTATTCGATTTGCTCCAAATTTTGTATATCGGTTTATTATGTTAAGGAGCTGCCTTGATTACATTTGGAGGTTTATTAGTTTAGTATAAAGGGGGGGGGGCGGGAACTAGTCCCCCCTTAATTTAGATAAATGCGTTTTTCATGTAGATTTATTTCATTTGCTTTAAATTTCTTATAACGGTTCATTCTGATATGACGCTTCCTTCATTAGATTTGGAGATTCATTGGTTAAATATAAAAGGGAGAAAGGGGGGGCAAGCCCCCTCCCCTTAGTTTAGATAAATGGATTTTCTTGGAGAATTATCCAATTTACTTTAATTTTTTTTTCTATGTTCATTCTGACAAGGAGCTTTCCTGATTAGATTTGGAGGTTCATAAGTTAAGTAGAAGGGGGGGGATATAAACCCCGCCCCCCTTAATTTAGAGACATGAGTTTTTCGTGCAGAATTATCTGATTCACTTCATATTTGGTATTCCAATTTATTATATTAAGCACCTTCCCTGATTATATTTGGAGTTTCATTGGTTAAGTATAAAGGGGGGGGGGGGGAACGGGGGCTAATTCCCCTTCATGTCTTTTTCGAGGGGTATTATTCTTTGAAATAAAAATATAATAAACAGGTTGGATAGCCTGTGAGCTTAATGCCATTAGTTTAACTGGGCACTTTTCTTTTTATTTATTGAGTTAATACATTTATGAATTTATGGAATCGTAACATTTTTTTAACATTTAAATGCATGGAAATAAATGATAGATTTCATTGATCCGTAACTTCCTTTGTATGCATTTCACTGTAATTCAATATATTTTTACTTTCTTCTATTTTTACAAGAAGAAAGTACTGGAGTCGTGAAAAATTTTGACTTTCGGTTTTCGACGGATGTACACGTTTTAGGTGTCAGAGATTCTGAAAAACATGTTTTTGCAAAATGACTGTTTGTGAGTCTGTCTATTTCTTTGTGACACAAATGTTGTAGGCACTCTATCTCCAGAACTAATGCACGGAATTAAATAAAAATATATTTTAAGTTAGTCCTTGGTATTCATTGTTACTGATTAGTTTTTGACGCAAATCGCTCAACAGGTGACGCTGCTATGCTGCATTTTTCACGATTTCCACGATGGCTCTATCTCAAGAACTAAAGCACAGATTTTTATGAAACTTCAAATTCGGTTGGTGCTGACTACTGTTTGGTGTAAATCGCCTAACAGGTGGCGCTGCTATGCTGCATTTTTCAAGATTTATGCAAAATCTCTATCTCAAGAACTAATGCACGAATTTTTATCAAACTTCAGATTCAGGTTTACCTTGATAAATATAGGTGCTGATTACGTTTTGCTGTAAATCGCGTAACAGGCGGCGCTGCTAAGCTGTATTTTTCAAGATTTCCGCAATACATCTATCTCAAAACCTAATACGCAGATTTTAATCAAACTTCAGATTCAGTTAGACTCTGACATAAGCTGTTGCTGAATAGGTTGCATTTTGCAGGATTTATACGGTTTTAGCGATAGCCGTATTACAAGAACTAATGCACGGACTTTCATGTCTTTGGAATTCTCATGATCGGCATAGGTGGCCATTTACTTTTGGCACTGTGATAACAAATTTTGAAGTACCAACATGTATGAGACAGAAGAATGTTTTGGGATCGGCACATCCGACAAGTTATTATTCAGTTAGATTTTTTTTTTTTTTTTTTTTTTCAGGGGCATTTTCTGTAATGAATGGTATAAATAAAAACAATTTTGTTAGTTAAACATATGCATAATGGAGTAAAATAAATTTATAGATTGTGATATTTTACAATTTTAGGAAATATATTTCTTAGAAAGTGCCAGGGGGCTAAAATTTTTCCAATATTCGAAATAGTCTTTAACAGCAATTCTTATGTACGTTTCAAGAAATAGCATATGTTAACACATTGACCTTGCAGACATTCTGTAGAAACGTGAGACGTTACGTGACTGTACTACATCAATCGAATATATGTTACTTTAGTTTGCTTTTCTATCGCGAAATAAATTGGTCTGGTGTTCCGTTGGAGCATTAATGGAGGAAAATACATTTCCTACAATATCTGTCTGTCTTATAAACCCTGCGCAACTTAGACTTCGTATTATACTCGGTATGAGGGGGTAAAAGTATGCATTTTCCACCAGCTACTACAGCAGCAGAGAGCTAATTTTTATCCTAAAAGATTCCCTACCAATTCGATCGTACTTGGAAAAGTTATATATCTTTTGGCTATTTATCTCTCTCACACCTGCTAGCCAACAGACCGTCCATGCCATTGACTTTATCTGCAAGTATGTGACATTATCATGGAACTTAAACAACCACTAGTGTTCCCAGGAGACCATTTCTCCACCTATTGATTCCTATTTCTGTTGCTTCACTTTGTTGTTCGGTTGAAAAACGGTGATTTTGGCATAAGTAAATAGATGCTCTCTGAAGTATATAAAAACAATAAAATTAACGTAACTTAGGTAAATATGCAATTATTACAAATACATAAAATTACAATAAATGAAATTGTATAATTAAGAATAAATTTTAAAGCATAACATTAAAAATAAACGATTTTTTTAAGTAACATAAAACTTTTCTTAATTGGCTAATAATTGCCATAAATAGATAAATACCAAGCCAAAGATAAGTATCAAGTATCAAGCCCATTGTAATTGCATAAAATGGGGTTAAAACTAAATGATAGTATACATCCATCATTTATTATTCGCGGATGATCAAATCATCTTTGCGGAAAATGAAAAAGACATGGTACAGTCGTTGAAAAAAAAAGTAAACATCCCCTACTAACTTCTCAATAAATTGCCGTAGAAGAAAGTTACTGGTACCAAACGATTGCAAATAAAGTCTAGTTTTAAATGATGTATACAGAATTTGCTTAGGGGGACATCTACCTATTAAAACGAACCCAAACTTATTTTTTTTTCAATGTCAATACCCAATTTTAACAAGATATTTCAAAACTTCTGTTCAAAATATGCCTAGACACCCAATTTCAAGTCATTTGAGTGATACGTTTTTGAATGATAAACATTAAAATTTAGTGCTTCTAATGTTAATTTACATTTTCATATTTTTATTAATATCTCCTGAAATTACACTCCTGATGTGCTAATTTTTTGTGTAGCCATAATACTAAAATACCCAAACATAAATACGATGAATTTGTAATTTCTATAATTTTATTATATGAATTATGAATTATGAAATTAATGTTCGAAAAAATTATGAATTACAACTTACAATTTTTTGGATGGATTTAGAATTATTAAATCCTGCTTTATGGAAATCCAAAATGTCACATTTTTCTTCCAAGTAGTTTTCAAAATATGCTTAAAAACGACAAAATGAGGGTTTAAGGGGCCGTCTATGATAGAAGTGACCTGATATTTAGAAATTTCTTATATTATCCAGTCATCTAGTACTCTTCAATGACTACTTGAGTGGCGCTTAAGATGCTTTCATCAAGAAGGAGGCTCTCTCGGTCAACAATCGAGTAGCGAACTTAAATTTGGATACAGCTCCTAAAATACGCTTGTTTTATATTAATTAATTTCTCGGAAATTAACTATTGCATAAAGAATGTTTTTAGGCTAATTGAAGGGTGTAGAGTTTATTTATGCTGACAAAATTGTGTACTTCTATTGAAAAAAGCAAAGTTATGATTCGTTTTAATATGTAGATGGCCCCCTAAGCAAATTTTATGTGCATCATTTAAAAGTAGACTTTATTATCAATCGTGCGATACCAGTAACTTTTTTCTACGATAATTATTTGCAGAGTCAGTAGGTGGTGTTTACTTTTTATTTTCCACGACTGTACATATTCCGACTGTTTCTGTACAGTTCCAAAAATTAAAGGACACGGTGATGAAAGCGGATTAATGATAAATATGCGCAAATTTGATGACATAACAAAGAGTGTAAAAGTGGATGCATTATTAGACGAGATAGCTAGAAAATCTGTTGATGTATTTAAATGCCTTGTATCTATAATTCGACAAGATGGATCATAACCAAAAGATGTAAAGAAGGGAATTGAAGAAAAGAAATTGTTATATTGAATTGCATTCTATGGGAAAGTAATTTTCTCCCACAAAAGAATAACTTAGAAAAATCGTCAAAGTATTACGCTATATGAAGCCGAGTAGCGTAGTGTTTACTGCATCTGTCGCTAACCACAAACAGAGCTACGTGTCCACCTCTCGCAACAGTACAGGACCACTGTTCGATTCCAGACTGCGGAGTTGGCAAGGTTCACTCAACTTTTCACCCCTCTGTGCCGGTAAAACGACTACTAAACTTACTTGGGAACTGAACACTGGAGGTCCCGTGTTAGGCTGACCATCTTGCGGCAGATATGCTGTATAGCACCTCTAAGCCCATGGTCAATAAAGCAGGACTGGGAACTAGTGGCCATGATCATTAATATACTAGAGCTGCGCAGGTCTAATATGCCGTATGGTTCCGAGGCAAGGACCTTAGATCTCTAATACAAAAGGCTCTTCTCTATCCAAATGGACTTCTGGGGAAGAACAGTGAGACATCGAAGCTTGAAAAGTTAGTAACTTAAGAATATCTGAAATCAAGGAAATAAAACATGATATCCTAAAGACGATCAAACTTAGTAGATCCAAATAGTATTGGAATCTTCACAGAGAGAATGATGAGATCCTATCATAAGTTCTTGTAGACTGGAGTCCGCCAAATAGGCGAAGGAAGGGTAGACCTAGCAATTATTTGAAGAATACTATTCAAGAGATATCAATACATTATAAATTAATGGATGGTATTACCCTGGACTGAACAGAATGGAAAATACCAACAGAAACATTTTTGCCACGATAATTCAACACTTTGTGGAAATTCCCAAAGAGAAAAAGGAATTATAACATAGATACTCGGCAAATATTTTACATCAAGCTACAAAAAAATTTGTTAATTGATAATCTTGATTCGGATAATATCATTAAAAATCTAATTGAAAATCTTCTTATGAAGAATTGTGTTTAAATAATCTTGTGCTAAAACATCATATTTTTTGTATATAGGTCATTCTCTGAAAAGTGGCTGTTTAAAAAAAATTGTGGCCCAATAAAATAGCCTCAAAAATCTCAAAATTTAGCCTACAACTACCTTATTGCTATATTTATCAAAAAATAATATGAAGCAAATTTTATCTCATAGTTCTTCTGATATTTTAATTTCAAAGCACTTCCATTGCTAAAATGTTCAAATAAATGCTTGGCACCGGAATTTAAGAACAAATTTATTTGTAAATAAGAAAAATGCTATATTTCACATACATGTTAAATAGATAAAAGTTTATAAAAAGTCTGGTGTCATTGTGGCGCTTGGGAATTAAAATTAAGTGGTCTCATAAATATACCGCCGCTTTTGAAAGGGTTAAAAAAGAAAAGAAATTATAATTAGAAGTTGTACTGTCAATAAATATATATATATATATATATATATATATTTTACTCTATGTCAATTGAAAAAATAAAGATAAAGCATTAACATTTAGAAGAGTTAATGTTTATTTGAATTAGTACAAATTTTCCATTTTATATATTTTTAACTCCTCCCTGTAAAATAATAAAAATTAAAAATATATTATCTTTACTTACGGTAATTAAAAGTCTTATGAGTTTTTTAATGTGTATTTTATTGCATTAGATTTTCTTACTTTGCTGTTTAGTACATTTATAAATGGATTCAAATCATTCCCTCACAATTTAAGTCATTCCCTCATATTAAAATTATGAGGGAATGATTGTGAGGGAATAACGAAATACTTCTGAAAGCCATGTTATACAAAAGTGGTTAGTCTTAAATATATTTTCAGTTACTAAATATCTCTGAAACACATTTCTAATAAATTAACAACTTAAAAAAGACATTTCATTAATTTTTATTAAATTTATAATAGATGAGGGAATGACGCGTAATAAAAATACATTGATCTAGTACTTCAAAACGATATACTAACTATTCAAGAACATTTTTGAGCAAACAACAAGATGGATACTTCACTTTACACTTGTACAAACTGTCCTAGACATATATAAAGCATGTGCTGCTTTCTATTAAGTAAATAATTGCAAATTTATAGTTACGTGAGGGAATGCGACAAATGATAGGGACATCATTAAAAAGTGTCCTATTTCATGCATTATATAAAATATAAATTAAATTAAATGGCTAAATATGTATTTAAGTGTGTTTAATGAATTGTGAAAAAATAATTATAAATATACGTTCTGCAGTGGCAGCTAAAGCATTTTCTTTCCTGCATATGTGAATGGGGACATAGTGAGGGAATGACATTTGCATTAAAAAATACATTAAATTTATCAAATTTCAATTTCAATAATCAAATAATTACAGTTTTATGTATAACTGATTAATATTGATAGTTTAAATCATTTTTTCTTTTTGTAATTTTTAAAATATGTCTTCAAGACCCCTGGTACATAAAATTGCCACTTTTCAGAGAATGACCCATATGCGTATCGAAACTTTCAACAACTGGTCACAATCAATGAATGGTTTCATTGTTCACAGAACTGAAAACATGAAAAAAAATCATGTCCCTCTTTATATACATCTGCACGATACATTTAAATATAACAGTAGTAGATATAAAACAGTACGATATAAGGGCTTCGTGTAAAAATAAAGTGCGAAAAGATCCTAAATAATAATATATGTAGCAATATATTTTCTCGAGAACAGGGGGTGGCAGTAAATTAATATACTTTTCGTTATGTTATCGTCTCTGGTTTTTTTTTTTAATCGGATGTGCTTATCTCATTTTTAAAAAAAGAAACAAGGTTTATGTGGATTGAAATTATTGCTATGATAGAAGGGCATAGGTTTTTAAAGACTTTGTAATAAAAATGCAGCTTAATTTTAAATGCAGCACA
Organism: Maratus speciosus; assembly: GCA_963932465.1. Lineage (NCBI taxonomy): Eukaryota > Metazoa > Arthropoda > Arachnida > Araneae > Salticidae > Maratus > Maratus speciosus. Next base: position 179,388,971 of record OZ010792.1, read on the forward strand.
TCCTGCTTATAAGAAGACCTCGGTGGAAAGTTTTTATTAGGGACACAATATATTCTACAGTTAGCTGATTTTTTTTCATTGAAAGAATACTTGAAATAATCTTGTTTAAAAATTGATAGTTATGCTACATGTACATGAGAATATTCATCTATCTGTACGCATTTAAATATATGCACATTACACGCGATTTAAAAAGTTTTTTTTTTTTTTTAATCCCATGCCATAAAACGAAAATATTAAATAAATACATAATTGTAATTAAAAAAAAACTATGCGCAGAAGCTACTAAATCATATATTATATTACAATACTATATTAATGTGTGTATATATGTTTGTTTTTATAGGTTTTTCAATGGATTCGAGATGTCAGGGGTACACTTACCATATGCTTTCCCCCTCATCACCAAAAGAAACAAAACACTGGAATTATGCATTCTCATCATTCTGAAGGCCGCTATCTTTAGAATTACGCGGAAAATCGCTTTACATCTATGAGATATACTTCACCAAATCGATTTATTCATAAAAAATATTATTTAATTTCTTCTTCTAAACGGAAAGAAATTAATACATTGTATTCCTTTTGAAACACATTTAAAAACAAATTAGATTGCAGTTTTAACTAGTTGGATGTGCCAATCCCAAAACTTTCTTCTATCTTATACATCTTAATATTTCAAAAAAAAAAAAAAAAATACACATGTTAATACTTCAATATTATTAGTTCAATACTATACCAACATTGATTTTCATCTTGAATTTCTGCTTCAGTCAATTAAACGGACTAAAAACGAGTTAATCTATATGATGATATTTGTTAAAATTAATAGTTCTTTCCTTATACTTTTGATATCAGATGCTTGTGAATAGCAGGCTTAGCAGGAAGTGAGTTCCCGCCTTTGCACGAGCTGCCGATGGACAATAGAACTACGAAAAATCAAGAAGAGTATACAAAAATCGCTATCACAGAGCCCCTTTACCGCGCAATATTTCCAAATTCAAAGAGGACCTGTTGGCCAAAGCCAAAAACATGCACAAAAAATTTGGTTCAATTGTATGCATAATTTTATTCACTTTTCGATTGTACAATAAAAAAAAATGGTACAGACATCGTAATTATAGCGCCCCCTTCAAGCGGAATTTTTCCAAATTCAGGGAGGACCTTCATGCCATGACCAAAAAGAAACACAAAAAAATTGGCTCAATTCTCTGCATAACTTCATACACTTTTCGATGGTACAATATTCAAAATGGCGCAAAAATCTCTATTACAGCGCCCCCTACCGGCGAATTTTTTCCAAATTAAGGAAGGACCTGCTTGCCATCGCCAAGAACTTAAAAAAAAAAATTGTCTAATTCTATGCATAAATTCATACACTTTTTGATAGTACAACATTCAAAATTGCACAAAAAACGCTATTACAGCACGCCCTACCGGCGAATTTTTTCAAATTCAGAGTGACCCTGCTTGCTATAGCCAAAAACTTAAAATAAAAATTTGGTTCAATTCTATGCATAACTTCATACACTTTTTGATGGTATAATATTCAAAATCGCAGAAAAAACGCTATTACAGCGCGCCCTATCGGCGAATTTTTTTCAAATTCAGAGTGGACATGCTTGCTATAGCCAAAAACTTAAAATAAAAATTTGGTTCAATTCTATGCATAACTTCATACACTTTTTGATGGTACAATATTCAAAATCACACAAAAAACGCTATTACAGCGCCCCCTACTGGCGAATTTTTCCAAATTCAGGGAGGATCTGCTTGCTATAGCGATAAACTTAAGAGAAAAATTTGGTTCAATTCTATGCAGAAATTCATACACTTTTCGATGGTACAATATTCAAAATCGCACAAAAAACGCTATTACAGCGCCCCCTAGCGGCGATTTTTTTCCAAATTCAAGGAGGACCTGCTTGCCATAGCCAAAAACTTAAAATAAAAATTTGGCTCGATTCTATGCATAACGTCATACACTTTTGGATGGTACAATATTTAAAATCGCACAAAAATCGCCTTTACAGCGCCCCCTACCGGCGAATTTTTTCCAAATTCAGGGAGGACTTACTTGCCATATCCAAAAACTTAAAATAAAAATTTGGTTCAATTCTATGTATAACTTCTTACACTTTTCGATGGTATAATATTCAAAATCGCACAAAAATTGCTATTACAGCGCCCCTACCGGCGATTTTTTTCCAAATTCAGGGAGGATCTGCTTGCCATATCCAAAAACTTAAAATAAAAATTTGGTGCAATTCTATGCATAACTTCATAAAATTTTTGATGGTACAATGGCGACAGACACACGGACAGACAGACATTTTCTATAAACACGTTTTTGGGGATCTCTGACCCCTAAACTTGTAAATCCGTCGAAAACCGGAAGTCGAAAAAAATTTCGATTACAATACTTTCTTCTATTGAAGATAGAAGAAAGTAAACATACAATTTTCATTCAAAATAGCAAAGCTAAGTTTATCTGAAGTTTTGGATTATGGTCAAAATTTCGTCCTATATGTTTGTTTCACACAGCAATATATCACTAAATATAATTTTTTTCTTCTTCGAACATGACAGTACTATTATTTGAGAAAGTATATACGCAATTTCAGATTTGGGGAATTTTCGTGCTGAATTTGGAGATATGAACTGATTGATCATTTTCTAATTTCTTGAAGAAATTTATACATTCCTGTCAATTTTATGATTTAAGGATTTGGTATTTATGTACTCAGAGTTAATAGGTTTATAATTTTTAAATATTGATTTAATATTTATCTAATGTAGGTAAAAAACTTTTGAATAAAACAATTTGAAAATTTCATATGAATTATTCAACATATGAGATCGTGAGTGTTTTTGAAAATTTAACATATAATGTAAAATAGCCAAAAAAACTAACAATATAAGTTAAAAATATATATTTCTCTAGTTCTTTAATGTAAATTATAAAACATATGTTGAATGTTAAATAAAGACAAAGAAAAAATTAAGTTCTCGTAGTAGTAATTTAAAAAGTTAAAATATATTGTTTAAAAATTTTACAAAAAAAATTATAAAATACCTCATACAAAAAATATGTTTGGAAAAGAAGGTTTATTTTATAACTATGACTAACAAAATTCTGCACATTTATATGAAAAAGAAATAGCAGTTTTATAGTAAAAATCTTGGAGGGTTTTCTTAGGGATTTCCCAAAAATGACTTATCTCTTCTTTATTTTATCTGTAAATAATCTGAAAGTAAAAATTATTGTTCGAATAAAATACTCCAACATATTTTAATACGAAAAGAAAAAAATAAAGTTGGAAAAACTAAAAAGATTTACAAATTTGATCAATCTGTATCTGACAGATACACCGTAATGTTTCAACACACTTATGCAGGTGCCAAGGTCGCCATACTACTGCACTGTTAAAAAAAATTGTAAAGTTACTAAGAACTTTCTAGGAAACTCAGATACCTAGAACTTCTTATGTAACGGCTGTAACAAAGAATCACGTAACAGATACACTTTTGTACTGTGAATAAAAAAAATTGTAAGGTTACTAAAATTTTTTTAGGAAACTGAGATGATATAACTTTTATGTGTAACACGGGTTGCAGTTACATAATAAGTTTAGTAAGATTACTGTAATTGTAGTAGATTCCTTTGTAAAGGTACAGATTTCTGTAGCTTTACAAAAACTTGTTTTGTAGATTTACATCTTTTTTTTTTGTATAGTGTACAGATAAAATGTTATTAAGTATACAGATTTCTGTAACTTTACATCTGTAGAATTGCACCTTTTTTTTTTAGAGTGTGCGATGAGAGTCCAACACGAGTCCGAAATGTATGGTGTAGGACATCCTCTTTCTCGAAGGTTTCTGAAATACGGCAGAAAAAAAGATATTGTGTATAACATGGATCGGTGTACATATCGAGTAAATCCTCTAAATTATATATAGCCTTACATCTATAAAACTAAAAATCTTCCACACTCAAAACCGAAATGTGGATTGGGATTTTAAAAACAAACATCATTTGAATAAAATCTTTAAATTCCAATAACTGTGTTATTTCTCACAATTATATTATGCTTCAGATAAGAATTTAACAGAATGCGAGTAATTTAATAAAACAAATTAGAGTTTATTATTCCTAGATGAAGACTATAAGAATCGAGGAATAAAAGAATTGATATACCGTAATTTCAGGAGCATAAACCGCGGCTCAAATTATTCTGTTTCCTAACAACATTTTTAAAAAGTAACTATAACTTATTTCTACCTAGCATTTATTTGACTTTCATTTTTAAGTAAAATTTCCGGTTTAAAGCACGAGTATACTTAACTTAGCCGCGGATTATACAGAAATTACAGTATATCAATAAAAGGACATAGTTACCTAATTTTGTCATTTTCTACAATTTAAAATTAAAAACAAAACAATGGCGAATAAGCTAATGATTGTAATTAGCAAATTGTCATATACTAATCCTTTTTAATGATTTAACATTAAGCAAATTTTCAATTTGAATAAAAGCTTTATAAAATGTTATTAAATTTAGAGCATTATATTTTCACTATGTATGTCTGTTTCTGAACGAAGTTTGCATTACTTACAGTAGATTCGTTTAACAAGAGTATGTTTAAATGTCCTCGTATGATTATCTGTAATGGATAGAGAATAATATTTAAAATATAATTAATCAATTATATAAAATTCTGAATCTATAATAATAAATAAATTGTTTATAGCTATAAAAAAAAGTCCATTATGATAAAACGTATTTAAAATAATCACGCTAATTATATTTGTGTTTTATTTCGGTCTAGAATGGTAATGTAAGTATACCCTATTATTTAAATCGTTTATCTATGCTATCGTATAAAAAGTATTATGATAATCCGATTCTACTATCGAATACATTTATTTTATAATAATAAGACTAAAAAGCATTTCAGAAGCCATAAATAATATTCGAAGATTGATTCACGTAAAAAAAATATTCTTTATTCCGAATCTTCATTGGAGGTTCTTATCCATTCATACATAATATGTAGATGTCAGAATCTTTATCGTTATTTAATACATAACATACTATTAAGTCTCCTTATCATCCTAATAGTAAAAAACTACATTCAATTACTTTCGCAGTCGATTTAGGTTTGCTCAAAATAGTCATTACTTCTGTCATTTTCTGGTAATGTTTTTTAATATAATTTACATATTATCTGAAATTCATCAGACACATAATGAAATCTCTGTGAAAGATAAAATTATTACAAATATTCTTTTTATAAACTAAATTTAAAATTAATGTATGTACGAAAAAAATTACTTCAGGTAAACCTCAAATTTATTGCACATTTACAGACAAATCATAGCGTAATAAATCAATTTTGACAGTTAAAAAAAACATAAATAAAAAAATGTTCAAACTTAATCTTCAGAAAATGATTCTATGTTTTAAAATAAAAACCTTTTAATGTATGAGGTTAATTCCTACCGTCAAATAAATTGAACTTTTGATTAATCCTATTTCACTTTTTAATAACGTAACATTATGTTCTCTATATACTACGTTCTTAAATATTAATTTAACTTGTTTAGTTATGCACTACATATTAGATCAATGAATAGGCTCAAAAGATTACAGAGATAAAAGATTTAAGCATCAAAGATCTTAAATCGGACGCTTCTTTTTCTGTCATCTTGCGACTGTTTTCGCATCGTGATTTATGGACATATCTTCAGCAGATTTCTCTGGTAATAATTCATTTCCATCTTTCTGTAGTAACGAATGGTTGAAAATATTCAGCGAAGTCTGAGATAGTTTTTTCTTTCTTTCTTTTCTTTTTTTTTTAAAGAAAGGTTTTTTTTACAGTGAAAATTTTAAATGACTTTTCCTATGATATTTTTCTTGAAATATATTTTACATGCTTTATACATGCTACAGTGCATACAATACGTGCTTGTTTTGCGTTCATATTTACTCCTTAAGGAACAATATGTTGCGGCAGATTTTGTAAGTATTTTAACTTTTCTCTTAGTGAGCGGAAATTAGATCCAAGAATTATTACTTGTTTTGCATGTCATTCCATCAATTGATTCAGAAGGAACGGAGCCAAAGATATATAATGATAATCAAATGTTCGTGGCCAAAGATGACACTCACCCTTCGTGAAAGTTTTTTATGTTATTATGGTACGGGTTTTATAAAATCCTTCCTGTCAACAGTAAAATCTTCTAGGTCTTTCTGGTCCAGCAGCAAAAGTGTACGTAAAATCCCATCGATGTTTATTTCTGGTTTTCCATTGCGCCGTGGAGCCGTTTTTTACCACTGCTTTTGAATATTATTTTGCTTATTTCTACTGTATCATGCTGTGACTGACTGCGAATAGTGTTTATCTGCCAAAGCCATTCTAAGGTAGATGAAGGGGAGGGGAGGTTGGAGACGACAGGTGCTGTCGCACAGGGTCTCACCCCTAGGGAGTCCTCGTACGTGACGAAATGGAATTTTTCTAAAAAATAAGCCTAAAGAAGTCACTATGAAACTTTCTAACACGTTTACGGATTCATTGTTAAGCATAAAAGCATGACACTTATAGACGTGACTATTGAATTGATTTGAATCCAATAGTTTTTAATTTTTGGATAAATGAATTACGTCATGAGTTTTAAGCGATTGTTATAGCTAAAAATTTCTTAATTTTTTTTTTTTTAATGTGACACAAGCGTCGTTTTAAAATTCGTTAAATTAAAAAATAATAATAAACATTTATCACAAGAATTGCCTTTTTTTCTTGGTTAAATGATACTTTAATCCATGAAATCATTTTATAATACGTTAAAAGACGGCATAAAATACTAAAATTTAAAAAAATAGTTTAAACGTTACTTAGTCACTTTAAGTCGCAGATTTTAATGTTTAAACATTAAAATTTGTGACATTATAAGTATTAAAAGTATTAAATTCATTATAAGTATTCATTATAAGCATTAAAAGTCTACACGATTCGAAAATTTCCGGGCTCATTAGACTTACATCATTTATACATCATTACATACCAATTTATTCCCAATCAGTTAAGTACAGCCATTTGTACATTATATATCTTCCGAATTCATAGAATGCGGAATTATAACATTAAAATCTCACAAGAGAATCACTTTTGGTGCTGCTCGCACCTATCATTGAGGAAGTTGCATAATCGATAGATTTTTTCCTGTTAAAATCATATATATATATATTTTTACAACAGCATAACTTTCTGAAAATGCAATTTTGAGAACCACTTGTCGAACTATTAACATACAATTTTTTTAAAGAAAAGCTTTTAAAAATACAAATTAATCAATAATAAGTATAAAATATAGAAAAAATTGTAAAAATTCCTTCAAGAACTTAAGAATTTGATTTTGAAAAATTAAAACATTATATTCACATTTTTGTCGGGGAAAAAGTTTTTGCAATAGTAGAGCTTTCCGAGAAACCTAGCCGAATATCATAGATGCTTGTCGCGTGTGTCAGTAGTTTGGACTTCACTAGAATCTGTAATGTTCAACCTAATTAGACACGCTAAATTTTATAAATTTTATAAAAATATTAATTTACTTTATGATTACTTTTAGCGAAAGACACGACATTTAATGCAACATTTTATTTTAAAAATTCGCAACTTTATTCCATTGGACATCAGAAAAAAATAGTTTGCTTATTTTGTATTTCACTAAAATATAGTTTTCAAGGATTTTGAAAGCTTTTAACAGAAATATATTTACTATTTATACATTTGCTGTCTGCATAGAAAAAAAAAACCCTAATTTTTGTTTCTTATGATATCGATTATCAAATAAATCACAATCTGATTAATTCTAATATACAGCGTACATAGGCTCCAGGGATAAAGCGGGCGAAAATCTTGTACACCATATTTGGCGACTTAACTCACTTTGACGTAAAATAAACAAATAAAAATCCAATAATAAAAAAATAAAAGTAAAAAACATACATAAAATATTATTTTAACAGAAGAATTTTATCGGTTCTCTAACTTTTACGTATAAGACTACAAAATGCACCAGGTCTCGATGCAAGGTGCGAGCAGCACCAAAAATGGTTCCCTTGTCAGTAAAAATTAATAACAGTGCAATTCAGAAGGAAAGATAAAATGTATAAAAAATTCATCATTTTCAAACCCTCAGAAGAAAATGAAAGTATTGAAAGTACTAAATGGAAGTAAATATTTATCTTTAATGTATTTTACAATGAATTTCTAAAGATTTCATTAATAAATGTCAACAACATCACTATTAGTTTTACATAAAAAAATCTGGTGACCGGTAGGTTCCGAATACAATAAAGTCTAGGTATGGCTCAGCAAGAGCCTGCAGAAAACATTGAAGTCCACTCGAGGACTGGCCTAACAGATTCAGATTCAGGTTCAGCCAGATGGGGGGGGGGGGGTTGCTACCAATTGGTTTGAGATCAACTAGCCCCATCAAGTGATGTTTATCTACAAAAAAAAAAAAAAGGTTAACAGAGAAGGGTAGCAGTGTTTAAATCGCTCTTACTATAATTTTAAAAGCCCTAATAATGTAGTATTTAATATAGTAGTTAAAGCTACAGACTTTAGAGAATAATAAAACAATTATATAGTAATAAAATAATAGTAAGTAATAAAAAGCAATTGAGATAATGAAATAAGTATAGGTAATAATAATAAATATAGGTAATAATAATAAGTACAGGTAATAATACTAAAACAGACTAGCTGACCGCTTTACAGACGCATAACACATAATTTTTCTTTAGCAATAGACTAATTCTATAACCATTTTAAAGTAAAAGTTTGTTTCATTAGTTCCATAGCTCATCATCATTATCACATAATAGGTCCTGTGGAGGCATTTGGAAAAGTCATTGATTGTTTTCAATTAGTGTTATGCAGTTTATAATTTTTTGTAATAGTGCTGGTTGTTTTCTAATTATTTTGAACCATGAAGAGAGACTTATCGTTCTGGAGATTCTAAGATGGTATATGGATGTTAGTGCGCACTCCGTTACGTAGTGCAGCGAGGTTCCTTGTTTTCCACACGTGCAGTAACCCGAGTCACCTTTTCCGAATTTACTAGATAGTCTGGAAAAGGACCGTGATTTGTAGCAAACAAGAAGAGGTTTCTGTTTGATAGTAATATCTCCTCTGAGACAATAGGTAGAAGTGAATATGTAAACCTTCCTCTATGATCAGAGTCCCAAATTCTCAGCCATTCCTGCTGTATTTCTAATTTTAGTTGTCGTTTGAGATGAGATGGTGGGAAAGGTAGAAATACTTCTGGTAATTTAGGATTTATGATTGCTTCTTTTGCCTTTTGATCCGCTGCCTCGTTTCCTGCAATCCGGAGTGTCCTTTTATCTATTTTAGTATTATCTTTTTATTTGTATTGTGTAGTAATTCAACTATGTTCTGGACCAGTCATATTTTTGTTGTGCTGTCTTCAATGGCTTGTATGCTCGAGAGGCTATATGAGTATATTATTGCACTTCCGTACTTGCTATTTTCCATCCATTCCACTGCTCGAAGTACCGCTAGTATTGCCGCCTGGAATAGGGTGTTTTCTATCCTTAATTTTGTTTGAAAAGTATGGCACAATATTGAGTTTTCGTATGCACAGAACGCTAACACCGTTCCTTCTTCCATTTTGGAGCCATCTGTGTAGATTTGTATTTACATTTGGAGATTTTCATTTGCCTAGTGAAGGTGATTTTTGTAAGGACATACTGATGAATTTTGGGATTTGCCTTGATAAAATTCTGGTCTAAATTCCTCTACTGGTGTCCCCAATTTTAGTACTTTTCCCGATGTAGCAATCTGAACTACTCTGAGATGCAATGGAGCGATTCCTGTCAAGGAACAAAGTGAAAGGGTTTCTTTTTTTCTATATGCGCCCGACACAAGAAAAGGCACTGGGCCTGTATTGAGGACGGTAATCGAAGCCCATGAGATTTTTGAAGGCGGTCGTACCAAACCGCTGCTCCATACGTATTTTTTTTTTCTAAGATTGTTATATACCAGATTTTTAAGATATTTTTATTTATTCCTTCTTTTTTAATGTAAAATTTTAGTAGATTCTTGATTATTGAATTCAGCTCTGTTCTTTTATTTTTGAGGTGAAGCAAAAATGACAATGTTTTTTATCTAGGATTAAACCAAGGTGTGCGAGCGTATTTTCAGATTTCAATCTGTAATTATTTATTTTAAAGATTGGAGATCTTTTTAGATATTTAGTTTTCTGAGGTTTAATGCCTTACATTTTTCCATATGAGATACTCATTTGGTTTAAGTCTGCTCACTCACTCACTATTTTCAAAACCTCCCTGACCATCTCTTCTAGTATTTTTCGTGTTCTTCCATATACCACCAATAATATATCGTCTGCAAACACTATCACTCGAAATCCTCATCTTCTTAATATATTTATTAACTTCTGTATAAACACTCTCCACAGGAAAGGTCCTAAAAGGGAACCCTGCGAGTAACCCTTAGAGAGACAATGTAAGATGTCTAGTAGCCAATTTGGATAAATGCCTCTCTTCGATAAATAGGATCTTATGGTGTTGGTATATGCTTCTTCTATTTATAACTCTTCTAATTGTTGTATTGTAATATCCCATGGAAAGTTGTAGAATGCATTCTTAAAGTCTATTTATAGGAGGGATATACATCTTCTTGCTTAAGTAAATAAATTTGTGAGAAAAGGTCTCTTATTGCTGTTTCAGTTGATCTATTTTCCTGGAAGCCATGCTGGGAAGTAAAGGTTTTATTTGTTGTATGCAGATAGTAATTTATTCTTTTAAGAAGTATTTTTTCGTAGACCCTTCCAAATACTGAAAGTAGTGTTTTCGGTCTATAAGATGCCGCTTCATTTGCTGGTTTGCGTGGTTTCAGAAAGAAAACAGCTTCACCCACTTTCCAATCTTCAGAAAAATAATTCAGAGTTAATAATGAGTTGTACATTTCTTGTATTAATTTTGGCTGCGTCTTGAATATATTTCTGAGTATTACGTGGTTTATTTCATCTGGACCAGGAACTTTGTTTTTGTTGAAAGTATAGATTGCTTGTTTTATTTCCTGTAATAAAAGTTTTGGTACTGTGGAGTTTTGTTTGAATACATATGGTTGGATTTCCTGTGATGGTTCAAATATTTCATTTGCTATATCTTGAAAAAATGTTTGTCTTGTTTGAATTGGATTGGTTCAGTTTGAAAATGTGTAAGTTTCCTGCCTATAGGATTCTTAGAAAAGCGATAAGAAAAGCGATCTTTTTCAACTTGCCATAAGGCTCTTTTGTGTTTCGACAAAAAATTTTCCAAGCTTCAGGTTTTGATTCTTGAATCAATTTTCTGCATTTCGCTCTTTCAGCTTTGAATTTTATGTAGTTTTCTATTTCTTCCGGAGTTTTTGTAACTTTTCTCAGAGCTCTAACATAGTTTGTTTTCTCAAATTTTCATTCCACCATGAGATCGATGGTTTGAATGAACTTTTCCTATTCTTGAAGTGAGTTTCACAATTTTCTTTTACCAATGATATGAACAATGCATATCTTTCTTCAAACTCTTCCGATGCACTTATTCCTTTGAAATTTAAGTTTCTTCCTTCTATGGTTTTCTTAATTGCATTATTAAATTTTGTTAGTGATATTCCTTTTGTTCTGTATCTACGTTGTGGTAAATCTGGTATTTGTAGGGAAAGACTCGTTGTTGCTAATCTGTGATCTCCATAATCCATACTTTCTTCAACTTTCCAACCTTTTATATATTGAAAGCGTTGAAAAGATGATATCGCTATATCCGGCCATCCTTTCAAGAGTTTAACTTCAAAAGTTCGGGGTACAGATCGGGTTATTTACAACCAGTAGACGCTGTGTACTCATTTGATTGATAATATGATGGCCTCTATCATCTTTTTTTTCCATACTCCCAAAGCTGAGTGGGCATTTTTTACGTTACCATTTTTTTACAGTGTAAATTATAAGGCAAAACTCGTTTGGATTAATAGGAGAGAGTAGCCAAATTTGGACCACTTAACATATTTTCAGGTGCAACTCACTTAATTTTTTGAATATCTGAAAAAGCTCATTACACAGGGTCATTACTATTCATCTACTAACTAAATAAATATTCAGATCAATTTCTTTTTGAAAATCTTAAATTTTATTTTAATTTGAAAAATTTGTTAAAAGTGGTCCAATTTCAGCAACTGGTCGCCTAAGTTGGACCCCCAGTCTCCTAAATTGGACCAAATAAGATCAGGTTGTTTTAATGATTAGGGAATATAACTAATTTCATTAAAAGAAAAGTTTGCGATTAATGAAACAATCAAACAAAATAACGGCAAGGAAATATAATGAAATCAAATATCTGAAAATAAGAGTATTTTTTAAAATCAAAATGTATTCAAGATATAAATCAAAGTTATCAGTAATTAAGAATAGAAATTATGGAACTAATTGTTACTTACTTGAATATCATGTAAGGAGTGATGCAAAGCTTATACATGAATTTTGTTTATTGTGTTTGCTTTCCAGCGTACACAACATGGAACCGTATATGTCAATCTGAACACTGAATCATTTCTGCTATTTTATTTTTCTTACAAATTAGGTAAAACCAATCATCACTGTCTAAATTTTTCTTTTTAGATTCTGAATTATCAGACTTTTTTTTCGCAACAAAAGTTATCTTTACATTATGTTTGTAGTTCTTCTCTTCTGTCATTTTCATGCTAATTGCATTACGTCTATTTTTTAAAACTCGATGATTCCAATTGCTTTTGTGCAGTGAAAGCTTCCCTTTTGTCTTTCTTTTCTTTTTTTCATTTCAAGGTTTAGTTTATATGGCGGTGATGTTAACACAACTGTTTTTTGGCTCCCTCTGTACTTTGATTTAACTGAATTTAGCAAGGGAAATAACATTTCTAATGGGTTTTTTTTTTTTTTGCTTTTGGGGAGGATTTGTAGCTGAAGCCTTGTTGCAGGTCAGTTTCTTCACAACTTACTGTCTGCTTTTGGTTTCCTATATCTTTAACAGCTGTTGCTGTCACGGGTGTTTTTCTTCCAGACAGTTTGTCGATGTCTTTTTCAACATTTTCATCAAGGTTTCAGATTTTATACGTTTTAATGGCAAAAAAGTATAATTCCACCTTCCAGAACATGTAAAAAGTCTTTCATCACAAATATTCATCAGGAGGAAAATGTTTGAATTCAACTCTGTAAACGAAATGTGCCGTAGGAATAAAGAATTCAAAGAAAATAAATACAATTACATACAAGATAAAAGACATTGAAAACAAAATTTATTGCATAGACATGTAAAAATATTTTTATGTTTATATTAGCCTAAACTGTATAAAAAAATTAATCCAGATATACAAAATACTTGCATGAAGATAGTAACAAATGGAGACCATTACAAAAAAAAAAAAAAAAAAAAAAAAAAAAAAAAAAAAAAATTAGTGTACAGAGCGTACCGTCATCGAAATTCAGTACCAATTTGAGCAACTTAAATTTGTCCAATTACGGCAACTTCGCCATTTTTTAAAGAAGTTAATGCCAAGACTAAGAACAGAAACGAAATCAAACAAATTCGCGTGAAAAATATGCGCAATAAACAGATGAATTCATATATGTATATGAAAACATAACAACTTACCTTAGTTTTAAAATATTCACTTACATTTAGTAGGAAAAAATTAGATCAAAACAGCTAATTTTAGGTTTTTTAAATTGTCTGAAAACAGCACGTGGTAGGCGACTGCTTCCTCTAATCATGAGTGACGTCATTGATGTCATCATTGCCATGCATTCTATAATTTAATTTCCCATATTGAAATTTAATTATGGACAATGTCATCTTTCTTTAAGGAGACTCGGCATCCATATTTATTTTTTATTATCAACTTTTTAAAAATACATATATTTGGATATTATTATGTAAATATTAAATACAAATAACTTCATCGAAAAATATTTTTCAAATTATTTTCTTTTCTCGAAATAAACAAAAAGTTCAACTTTATCCACTAAAGTTACAACGCTACTAGTATTTTTTTTTCTTTTGTGACTGTTTTTTTATAGAGCTGGTCAGTAACGATATTTTGAATATACTTATGGATCAAATTTTTTATATCAATAGTTTTGGTGAAAAAAATATAGCTAAATGCAAGTCGAAAAAAAAAAACAGATAAAATGGCTACATTTTGTGCATGTGATTTTTTAGTACTACTTTGTTATCCCGTCAACCAATTTCGCCAAATTGTATAAATCGCCAAACTACTCTCCAAATTATGCAAATTGACATAATTTTTATTTTAAATAACGGAAGAACAAATAAATTAGTATAACATTGATAAAAATACAAATAAAACGTCAAAATAAAAACCACTTGATGACGTAAATACGTGTAACTTGCTTAAAATCAAGTGAATGTGACATTGCGATCAACCACTATTGGCATTTAATTTTATAGTTTCGCAATAGATTTTTGGTAGACGGGATAACTAAGTAGTACCGATTTTTTTAAGTTATCAAAATATTAAAATATTATCCTTAAATCGCTTAAATATATGGTTTGATATTCAACGATTAAAAAAATTAAGACTTCTCATTCGCATCTAAGGAAAAAACCTTGGCATATTGAAGAACTTGAAAATCGGAAAAAAAAAACGAATGGAGATGAATGCATTTAAAGATTTTATTTGCTCATAATTTCGTTAAATTATCATTTGTTTTTTGTTGGTTATTTTATGTATACTTCATTAGCATTGTACAATAGTGCAAATTTGTTAAAAGGGTATATATATAAAGGGGATTATTACAACGGATATTCTTATTTCACTATTAATTATAGACTTTTAAGTGAGTAGAAACAATTATCACTTTTCCTTATGGAATCAATCTGTTAAATGTTTTTACTATATTACTTCCAACATTATGTTCAGCATTTAATTTTTGGTCGCAATAAATGAATGAAAAAATGCTATCAGAACACTTCACTTTTGGAATTTTGCTGTGCAGATAAAAATTTAAATACGCGCAACCCAACACAAAGAAAAATAGTCGTGCTTTTTATAATTTAATTTCACATATTGCGATTTAATTATGAACGATGCTATATTTCTTTAAGGAAAGAGAAATTACTTAAGCTTAGATCATTATGGACTCTAAAAATTAATCCTAAGTTTTTTTTATTATTATTATTTATTTCCTTTTGTAACGGTCTTTTATTTTTTTTAAATAAAATATAACAATTTAATATCTTAAACTTCAAAACCACTCAAAAAAATAAATGCAACCAGAAAATAAACATCTTGAGACTATCAAAAGAAACAGGAAATAAAATAAACATCTTTTCAATTTAAACAGCAACAATAAAGCTATTTATCATCCATGGAGGATTTATTTCAGTCAATGTATGTAGAAAAAAATACAGGAAAATGCTTTTGTGTTAGATTACCATTAGGTTAATCTCACACAAACTTATAAAGACCTTTCTTTTCATTTTCTTTTCTTTTCTTTATGAAAGTAGTAATATTTCACCTAACTGGCGTATCCTTTATTTCAATGTTTAACACAAATATAAAAATAATTTCTAAAAACAAAATAGTATTAATTTTTTATTGAAATTTTGTAGATTTTTTGCATTTTGTAGCATTTTGTAGATTTGCAAAGTATTTGTAACTTTTATTTTTGAGTTAAGCACAAAAATAACTTAATTATACTTATAATTATAATGTTAATTAAATTTATTTATCTAATTAATTATTTCTAATAATTTAAATTACATTTCTAATAATTCAAGATTTCTAATATTTTTAATTTTATCAAATAATTTGTGAAGCTTAACAAAATCATTAATTAATTCAGAGAATTTGCATTGCTGCAGTCTTTTAATTTATTTTGATATTGAAAATAAATAATCAATTTCAGCTTTAATTACATAATTTTAACTCTGAATCAGTTATAATAATTAATTACACCGTTTTAATTTAGCATACCTAAATTCAATTCATTTGTGAGTTATTACAACTTCAAACTTTCTAAATGAATTATTTTCATTCAAAGTCACAATTGATAATATTTAGTTTACTTTCATTTAAAATTTTTAGTAAATTATTTCATTTTTTAATAATTTTCTGTTTAACTTCGTGCATTTTATGAAATTTTAAGCATAGCAGAACAGACAAATATTTTATTCTTTTATTTATTTCGAGACTGCCAATACAAAATAATGGGGCGAATATGGTGTCTATTTGTATGCTTTACTTTTTCTCGTAGTCGAAACAACAAATTTAAGTTTCCTGTCAGACGATCTTCTAACAGAAATCGTCCATATTAATTTATTCAGTGCATTCAACTATATCGCTAGTGCATACAAAAATATACCGCTCACACACAAGCAACATTCCTTTTATTTGAAAACGGTTGCCATTTCAAGCGCTATAACTCAACTTTTGCTATTTCAAGCTCTGTAACTTAGAATTATATTTTCGAAAAATTATAGTTACCTAACCGTAGCTGCGATTTTCACCGCCTTTTCGCGTGAGAAATTGTACCTTTAGTACACATAATTCGATAGTAAAATAAAGAGATTATAAACAAGAGTTTATAAATATCCCCAGGCGGAGTCATTCATTGAGCTGTGTATTATATTCCAGCCTTCGATTGACTCTGCCGATTCTACTAAAAGCTGCATTTTCTCTCAAATCGCTTTAGATACTTTTGAAGCTTGCGAATAATCGATGGAACGGAAATCCATTTTTTTCCATGTCCGGATTGCCATCTTGCTGTCTTTGGAATATCTTCTCCAGGAGTATCTGAAAATCATCTATTATATTAACTTTATTTCAATGGAATATGTCAGCATGTGCCTTGCTACCACTGGTGATATAAGAGCTACTGTACAATTTATCTATGTAATTTTTTTAAAGAAAAATGACTATAAGAGACATTGAATTCTTCCTACCTTCATATTTTCGTGAGGCCAGATGACAGAAACCTTGTTATCATCGGATTTTGTCAACCATTCTGGATTTATTTCGATTTATTACAATGAACATATTTCTTTTCAAAACTTTAACAGTTCAAGATTCCTCATTCTTTGATTCGTAAAATATTTTGAATAACTCTGGACTTGAGTTCAATTTGTTGTAATTTAAACTTTTCATACAGGAGAGAGTTTATATATTAATCGAAAATTATATTTTGATATGCTGAAATATATCATAAGAAAATTTATAAAAAAATAAATAATTAATGTTCATCAGGTGTTCATCGCTGATCGTGAATATTGGTCATATCAAAATAAATTAATTTCGTATTATTTAATCTTGTGATTTATTTTATTTCTACTGAGTTGTTCGTTGTGGTCTATGCACATAAAAATGCCAGGATAGAAATTTTATTATTTTTTTTATTACATCATAATCGTAATAATTCATATAATTCTTAGAATTAATTAATATTCAAAATATGCGTAAATGATCAGAATTTAGTACTTTAAGGAATTTTTAAGTTGATTGATGTTTACGATTTTATACACGGCAAGTCCTTTACAAAGCAATTTTCTTATGTACATTTTTAAATCTCTATGCAAATTTTGTTTACATTAACGGCCATTCACGAAATATAAATGGGCTGTAAATGCTAAGTATTAAATTATATTTGTATCAATTTCTCCCTTGATTTAATTAAATGAACAATTATTTCAAAATTTAAACGTTTCTTATTAATTATTTAAAATGTAAAATCAATCCTTTTTCTTTACAGAAGCATCGATTTTCATACGTATTTTTCTTCTAAAGCATCGGAAATTTCTTAAATAAATGCATTAAAACAGTTTTAGTAAATTTGATATATTTTTAAGATGCCAAATATTCTTTTATTTCACTCGTATATAGGCATTTTGTTCTCTATTTCTAACCCCAAAACTTTCGAGTCATGTTGTTGTGTTTTTCATGTCACGTCTGGACTGATCGGAACTAATTATGTATTTTTTTTCAAATTTGAGGTCGGTTTCTGGATAAATTATTAATTTTGCAAGTCCATTTAGTTTATACAAAATATTTAAAATTAAAATGAGAATATCCTTTCATATAAGAAACTGTATATTTTAACGTGATTGAAAATACCTATTGTTTTTCTCTGTAAAACATATACTAATTGATATATACATATTATTAATATTAATATATTAATATAACAGCCCCCCTCGTCAACTTTGCAAGTCACTTGGGTTGTAATATGTTTGGGTGTATATGCTATGGGTTGTAATTATAGGTGCAGATTCCCAAAAATTTTAAGGAGCCAGTGGCTCCTAAATCCCAAAAATCCAGTGGCCACTTTGGCTCCTAACCAAAATCTAATGGCGACAATGTGAAACAAACTCATAAAACGATAGAGTTTATACGGAAAAAACTTTAAAAAAAAAGACACGAATTCAAAATGAAAAATAGTTTAATTATACACATGCACAACAAAACACAGACTAATTACAACAAATGTGTATATTTAGTTTAATCCTAAAATTCTTGAAACTTTGATATTAAAAAAGTATAATATAAATCTGGAAAAATCAGAAGATAAAGTTGGACAAGATGCAATTGAATAACAAAACATGTATAAGCTAAGCAGTAATGGGAAATATTAGGAACTTTATTTCTTATTTTGATTTTGTCATATAAAAGTATACATATAAAATAAGAAAAAAGCAACTTAACAAATTACAACGACCATTTGGAAAGTGATTTTTTCAAAGACTAAAAGTTAATACATAAAACATCTCACAGAGTTGATCATACATTACGTACGCCATGAAATAAACATTAATAGTGTTATTACACGTAAAAATGGCAAGCGACAAAAATCGCCGGCGACTCGTCAGATTTCCCGAAACTTACGTATTATTCAAGCATTTCATTGGCTGTTCGGGAAAAGGCTTTTCCATCGTAGAAATTTGATGACCCATTTTAAATGAAATTTCATTCTTAAACTTCTAAACATCCTACAATATTACTTTTTACAGCATCGTACAGAGAAAAAAATGTACTTTTAAATGCAATTTGTTTAAAAGCTGTATCTCAATTTGTTTCTGAGTTATTATTTTTTTTGTAGTTTTTATTACTTTTTTGTTATAGTGGCAACAGAAGTATCCATCTCTGTTGAAAGTAAAGGGAAATACAGATTACTGTATAGACCAACCAGAAAACGAATAAAATGCGGATTCAACCAATAAAAAGCTTCAGATATGCTTTTGATTTCCCACCCTGACGAAGACAATAACCATTTTTCCAAATGGTTAAAAAATTAGAAATATGTAAGATTATTTTGCACTATAAAAATCTCGCACTTGCAGAAAACATTTACAGAGCAAGAATATACCTCGCGTTGAGTATTTTTTCGTGCGCGTTTCTTTTTCTTTTTGTTCATTTTTCTTCAGAATTCGGAATCCTCTATCCTCGCGACTGCCTAAACTGAAGCCCTTAAATGATCTCCATCGCATCGGAAACTTTAAATTGTCTCGTGAGCAGATCTCCTGTAAAGGAGTATTTATTTCAACTCTGGATTTCGGGAGAAACCTTCGAAGAAATGCTTTCTTTTGCTGGTGTCCAAAGGAGAAGGTTTACCACTAGCGCGCTCATGTGCCGATCTTCGCAGCTGCTAAGCTTTGTAGTGGAGCGGACATGCAGAGAATTACATTCGAACATAATGCTCGGCCTGAAAGCAGTACATAACGGGGGCAGCGTTCACGACGGTAACCGAGATCGCAAAAATTCCCTGACTTTTTATCAAGGTCATACTTGATCTCGGCAAAGATCAGTGAAAAGAGCTGGTGCTTTTCTATTTGCAAAAGAAAAAATATATATATAAATTCTGCGACGGGAATTGGGAACACTGGAAATTGATCTCTGGTGACTAAGACAAAGTAAGTCGCCACAGCAAAAACTTTAGTCGCAACGTGGCGACTGTCAACCGTAAATCTGCACCTGTAGTTGTAATATGTTTTTTAAAAGTGTCGTGAGATTTGTAAAATGTTTACTTACATACCTTCCTTACCTTATTAAATGGTGAAGTTTATTTAATGTATTCTGGAAATGTAAGAAAGTTTTCCTAAGCTGTGATTTTACTTTGTTGTTTGTTTTTATTTTATTGTAACAGAACCGTACATTGCAGTGTACATTAAGTACTGAAGCAATAATTCCTTGAACATTTTCATATACAAGGCATGTAAAATATTATATTAACGATTAATCACGAAAAAATGTCAGTAAGGTTTTACAAGTCATCCAAATCACCCACTGAGGCGACGAAGAAACGGTGGCTACCAGAAATGCTCAATGAATTTTAAATCACTTTCTTTTAATGTTTACTTTATATCTTGTTTACTGCACCCCTGTTCAGAAAATGACAAAGAGATTGGATTCGACATTTAGAAAGAATTTCTGAATTCGTAAGTATTTATTTAATGTTGCGAAAATCCTTCCACCTGTATTAAAAGTCCGCTTTCAGCAATTGCTTTCTATGTGCGGCAATGCGTTCGATTTCTGTCGTGTAGATCTATGGAATTTACACACCACGTAATGCCCAAAAATCAGATAAATGTAAAATACATATTACAGCGGAAAAAGAACTTCCTGAAATTATCGATGATAGTCCTAAATTGTAAATGAACTCTTTTGTGAGTCTCTGTAAATAAACGATCTATACTACGCAGTCCATAGTCAACAGAAAATACGTTGCAGTGAGAATCAGTGCTCTTTTAAATTTCATTATGTTTGAAGTATCATAACGTCATTAATATACACTGCATTATTCTATTCTTCTAATAAAGAATGTATTATTCCACCTAAGTGATGTATATTAATCTCATTATGTTTCAAATATCATAAAATTCATAAAATGCACCGTTAAGAAATTTTCCATTTAGATCATAACTTAATGGAATTATTTCATCCGTCGCTATAAACGGGCTATAATTGATATAAAATAACACGTAAAAATTACATGGCAATATGCGTATATTTGTGGCAGTTAAAGCACGATTATCGAACCAGGAGGATATGCAAACCAAATTCATTAACGCTTTTAAACAAATACATTTTGACGTTGTTAATAAGTGTTAAAATATGATAATTTTCAAGGATTTTATAAGTTTCATGATCCCGATTGCGAACACTCGCCAATAAAATCTCAAATAGAAAAATTCCTTTTTTTTTTTTTTTTTTTGTAAGTTTTCTGCTACTGTGAAAACTATAAAAAAAATTCTAACGTTTTTATAGGTCGTCCATCGAGAATCAAAACAGCATGTGAGACAGAAAATATATTGAAAAATTATGCTTTCAAATCTCTTCAATCTTGTTTCTAATGTCAAGGGGGAAAAGTCCGCTAGAAAAATCTTTTCCCTAAGGGATTACATTTTCTCGAAATGTTACGCATAAAAAACATAGATTTTTTTTTTATTATTCGCAAGGTTAGAATATTATTACTTATATAAAAATATGTTTCCTGCACTTGAATGTATACATTTTAAAGAATCTATCGTGAAAAAGTTTATTTCATCCAAAAATACAATGTTTAAGAGCATAATCAGGCAGAGAAACTCGAAAGTTAATGTTTATCCTATGGAATGATTGTTTAACTACTTCTTGCTCGCATTTTAATATTTTTAAAAGTTTTTTTTCATTATTATTGCATTGAGTACATGATGTGGATATTTTGAACTGTGCATTTGTATTTTCTCGATTTTATTCACAGTTTCTTTTATAAGGATAGTTTCATTTTCAGAACTGGTTCTTATCGGTTCCAAAAGTTAAACTATCCTCGTATAAAAAACTGTAACTAAAATCGAAAAAGTGCAAAATCACAATAAAAGTTAACGATCTCAGCTAACCCTATGTAAAATAACCATTTAAAAATATTAAAATGCGAGCGAGAAATCTATAAACAACCCTCACATAGGATTAATATTGACTTGAGCGTTTCTTTCGTGACTAACGTTATTAAGGGTTGTTTTTCAAGTAAAGGTGTGGTATAAGAATAAACCTATGTAAAGCGACTATAAAACAAAAGTATAAATTGTTGTAAAAATGAAACATGAATTTCTCAAGAGAAACTACATTATTTGAATATTTTACTAAGGTTTGACATCGGTTAAGAAAGAATATTCCTTGTGTGAAGCTGAATAGTTCTTCATATTCAGGGCTAATAAAGTAATGGATTATCTTCATACATATGCATCCTTTAATTACATACTAGTTCACCCGCCCGGCATTGCCCAGTTCCCCTGATAACATTCTTAAATGAACCTTAATTTTTTATGATTCTATATCTTTAACACGGTTTTATCTGAAATACGTACCAGCTCACTGTGTGAAATGGGGTAGAAGCTGCTAGTTGTTGGGATTTGTTATGTAAATTTTTTTCATAATTTTTGAAAATTGCACAGGCTAGTAATCAACAAATTAAAACTTTGAAATGACCTCTACTGGTGACAAAATGAGTAAAGGGTGGAGAGTGGTTGCTTAGTAATGTACAGACCGAAAGCTTTAAAAGGATATGTAGCACGAAATATCCATTTCCACCCCCCACGGTGGGGAATGCCCCTAATAGTCTGGGTCAAAAATAGACTCCACCAATCGAAGGCCCGTGAAGAGTTTCACCTTCCGTCAAGCCTTCAAATGAGGTCGAATCTCGCTAAAACATAATTAGAAGCTGAGTTAGAAAATTGCTCCTTTGAGGAAGTCAAATTTGGATGAGAGGTGCAGAAAGGTTCATAATATGAAAGATTGGTCCGTAGGATTTCCGATGTTATATCATATGAGGATATTTAAAAAAGCTTGAAAATTGCCCCCCCCCCCCTTCCCGATATGTCCACTCTCGCGGCCCTGGAATTTACCCGCAACCCTCTTTGAAATTTTTATATTTAATAAATAATATTTATCGGAGATCTCCGTCAACAAGGATATTTATTGTAGAAAACGCTACGGTTTTAAGAAAAACGTCACGCCCGCCTCCCTCTCTCCCCCGAAATTCTACTCTCCCAGCTTCTTTAAAGTGTTTTTAAAAGTGTAATCTAATATCTCAAATATTAAAATCTATCCAAAAAAAACTAACGTAAAATAATAATTAGTGCATAAACGCTTTTGTACAAAACTGTACATTTTTAAAATGTCTTTCCATCCCCCCACTCTTCTTACTGAAATTCAACTCCGCCTTGTTCATTAAAATTGTTAAGTGCTATCAAATATCTGAAATTTTAAGATCTATCCCAAAAATCGCATTTAAAATAAAGATAATTAGTGGAGAAAGCTTAGAATTAAATAATGCTCGTTGCCAAATCTTTCTTTTTAGAAATCGATTTTTTGGTAAAATAAACTTTTGAATCAAGTTTTAAGAAAATTTGATATTCGGAAACATCATCGAAAAATATTAATACATGCATAAGTTTAAAATCTCAAAATTCTGTAATTTTAAAAATTTGATGCCCTTCAAAAGAATGTTAGTCTAAAAATTATTTGTAGTTTTTATTTCAGATCACCGGTATGCCTTTTAAAATGAGACTTTCAAAGGAATTATCCAATTAATGAAATAATAATTAGTTCCTGAGCTTCTAATTAAGTGATCATAACGAAATTTACATATTCGTAATCAGAGAAAAAATTACACACGGATGCATAAATATTAAATCTATAAATTCAATATTTAAAAAAAATTACAGGTCGTTCGTAAACGCTACTACCTACCGGCGACAGTTGTTTGCCTTTGAAACACATGCTCTTGCTATGAAGGACTTATAAAAAATCTCTTTGAAAGGAAATAAAAAGAGATTTTATGAATGGATGTTTAATGGATTTTTCAACTTTTTACAAGAGTGTAAAAATAATTTTTAGAATTTATAAAAGAGAATTATTTTTGGCGTCTGGCTGTGTAATTTTCGGCCGTTTTAGGCCCAGTAGAATTTAAGATACAGCCCTTTTTAAAAAGGCCCTTTAACATTTATCGCCCTAGCAGCCTTGTAATTCTATTAACATCTACACTTCTCTTCGAGTTTTCGAAGCAATTATCTGCGGTTTGATAAAAATGTATGAATTTTTGAATTATGAATAATTTTCAATTATTTTAATTTGGGGTTTTTAATTAATTTCTCAACTAATTCTTAAAATGTTAAAATTCTTAATCTCAGGTAAATCATGAGACCCTTTGGACTATCATCACACAACATTTCAGTTTCGTACGTGCCGTAGATTTCGCTAGCCAAAACAGATACACACATAAACAGACAGGGTGAAACTTTCTTTTATTAGTATAGATACACTTTTAGGGATGATTCAAAATAGATATCTCGGTGGTTATAGGTAACACTGCAAATGATAGAAGGATACATACATTTACAGAAAATACAGAAATCATATATGTCTTATATGGCATTTCTTTTGCAAAAATTTATCGATGCATATATAAAAAATAATGTTTTACAAGGTCCTTTTTTCCGATATTTTATATGTAGAGAAAAGTTTCCCTGCATCTAAGAGGGATATTAAAAAAGCCCCATTCTTTTACGACTAAAGCCTTGTAATAGTCCAAAAAATGATGAATTTCCATGGTTTACGTCAACAAAAGCATGTTCTTCCCACTTTATTCAGCTTCTTTTTACATGCCTGATATGTAAATTATACCTTTTATGTTATAATTACTTTTATTGTTTAAAAATCTCTAATCCTTTCCAAAATCATTGATTACGTTACATAAAAGTTTTTTCTTTACTTCATTGCTTTTCGACCAGTGATTGAGAATGGGAATTAATATGTCTATTATTCATAGTTCCTAATATAAAGCAACTGTATAAGTTTTTTTTTTTTTTGAATTGAGTTGCCTCACAAACATTACAATGAGCCTTTCTGATCTAGTTAATTTATCTTACAATACAAGCACCTTTGATACCTATTCAGCAGATTACATTATTTTTTCATGATCGATGTATAATGTATACATTAGGTTTAGCAACTTCTTTTCCAAAAACGTAAGTAACATCGACTTTCTTTCCTAATTTAAAGTCAAATTTCCACAATCCATATAAAATTAGATTTTGCATTGGTATGCTATAAACATATTTGGCACAGTTTTCTTTTGACTATTTAAAAGGTTAAGTAATTCTCTCACTAGTAAATTAAATATAATATAAATAGTCATGTTTTAATTAAATTTATAAACTATCCAAAATTATTCGAATAATCAGCACGAAAAACTTGAATTTTTCTTTTCAATTTGTATACTTTTTGAAACCTAATCAAATTTCTGACATCTATAAAAAATTATTTGTAATTTTGCTTGAAAATTTAATATACCGGGTGTCCCAAAAAGGACTGACTGATTTTAAAATTCAATAACTTGCAAACGGTGACAGATATTTAAAAAATTCTTGCAGGAGGGTTATGCATAAGGTCAAAAGTTTTTTTACAGTGATTTTCAATTTTAGTTCGAATTACAAATAATAGATGGCGCCGCGATCAATAGACGCTGAATTCAGGCTCGATTTTTGGTACTTCGTGGCCCGGATAATACATTTCCATCTCCTTTTTCAGCATGAAACAAGAGAAAGGACTAGAAATCGAGCCAGTATTTAGCGACTATTGCTTACAGCGCCATCTATTGTTTGTAATTCGAACTAAAATCGAAAATCACTGTAATAAAACTTTTGACCTTATGCATAAACCTCCTGCAAGAATTTTTTAAATATCTGTCACCGTTTGCAAGTTATTGAATTTTAAAATCAGTCAGTCCTTTTTGGGACACCCGGTATATAGCTTCTTTCGTGTTTAGAACTACTTTCGCCATATTTTATAACTCCTTTTTTACTTTTCTAGAATATTTTTATACATTTCTCTTCAAGATAATACATGTACAGTAGGGCGTGTCGAATTTTTTTTTTTTTTTAATTTTCAAACGCCTGTGGTGGGAAAAGCTCTTTATGGTGACAATAAACTCACACACAAATTTTTATCAAGATCTGAATATGGTAAGGCCTGCCTCCAGGTCATTGAACATTTCGTAATTCCTATGATGAGAAATATACGATTTTCAGTACTTTATGCCTACTTTTCTCGATTTCTGTAAGTGTTTTTGAAGTGCATGCACTTTTAGAATTTTTTTAATGACATTATTTACAAGTGGACAGTGTTTTATCTTATTTCAAAATTTCTCAGTCTTCTGAGTCGTTGAAATTTAAATTTGACCGTTTTTGGGATTTTTTCTGATTTTCTCAGTCTTTCTGAGTCTTTGAAATTTAAATTTGACCGTTTTGGGGATTTTTTCTGATTTTCTTTTGAGTTTTTAACTTTTTCTTTAAAATAGCTGACATTCAGTATCAATTTTAAACTTTTTTATATATAATTATGCAATTCAATATGTTTCAACTTTTGTAACGAAATTTTAAATACTCCCATTACTTAAAAAATAACCTAAATCCTGTATTGACGTTACTAATATTTATTATCTTAATATTGCTAATTGGACCTTACTAATACATAGTATCTTGTTTCAGACTGGGATATCGAAGAGATCTTGCTAATTCGTTGTTGAAGTGAAGGGAAAGGGGTTTTATTCACCATTGCAAAAGCAATGTCATCAAAAATTGGACAGTTATCATATGATCATGCTTTGGATTAAGCAAAGGAACTTTGTATGAATAACCTTCCTACTTGTGAGAATGTGATCGAATATTACCTATATGTTCAACAAAACTCTTTGGCCAAAGATCATACTTTTGTGGAGATATCTAGTGTGGTGGCTGAGAAAGTTAAGTCCATTTGGAAGGAGGCCTCTCTTGCAATTGTATCTTACCAACCATGTGTGTCACTGCTAAAATCATATCAGGAGAAGTTAAATAAGGTGAAAATTAATTGGAAGAAATAATTTAGCAAAACTAAGGTTCATTCTTTCCAAAAAGAGGAAAATGAAAGGTTGTTTGATATTTCTTCCTGCGAATGTAAGACCTTCACATCATGTACCTGTGAAAAATCACAAAAAGTGCCTGTTTTAGAACAGGAATTCCTTCTTGTTTAAATATCAGCCAGAAAAATGTTCATTGGTAACGTAGACATGAAGACTACAATAAAACAGAGGAAAAGTGCAAGGAGGAAACAATTAGAAGCACAACCAATTGCGAAAAGTGAATACAAAATCACAGAAACACAGTCTGGTGCATTTCAAACTGAAAGAGATAGTTCATCTGAATCTGACGGCTTTGGTGAATCAGACCCTCATGATCAAGATTCCATCCCATTGCCATCAACAATAATCAAGACACGTAGTGGAAATTCCCAATTGATACTTTCCCTGCCAACAGGGGCAAAAACTGCTGACAGAGTCAAAGTATCTGATCGAGCAGCGGCAATGAGCAGTAATGCTGTATTAGAAGAATTTGGCATCACCACACAAGACAACACATCTAAAGTTATTGATAAGACCAAGATGAGAGGTGAGAGAAAGGAGTCACGCATAGAATTGCAAACTGAACAAACTGAAAAGGCTGTCACTTTGCAAGCTTTGTACTTCGATGGGCGCAAAGACAAAACATTAACAATTG
Source organism: Maratus speciosus (assembly GCA_963932465.1). NCBI lineage: Eukaryota > Metazoa > Arthropoda > Arachnida > Araneae > Salticidae > Maratus > Maratus speciosus. The sequence goes on from OZ010792.1 coordinate 179,416,609, forward strand.
ACTACTCGTCTGGCAAATCAGTTATTTAAATTTTGGGGGAAGAACACATTGTGTTATTGCAGCCTGGCAGAAAATATATAGGCCATGTCACACCGCAAATAGAAAAGTAGAAATAATAGCATCAAGTATTACTAAATTTCTTAATAAAAATCTCCATGCTGTAGGTTGCGACGGCACAGCAGTTAATATTGGATCGAAAGGTGGTTTAATTACACTACTTGAGCAGCACATAGGTATGTTGAATAAAACCCCTTTGCTCCAACACTGAAGAGACAGGATCTCTTCTATATGCCAGTCTGAAACAAGATAATATGTATTAGTAAGGTCCAATTAGCAATATTAAGATAATAATTATTAGTAACGTCAATACAGGATTTATATTACATTTTAGATAATGGGAGTATTTAAAAATTCGTTACAAAAATTGAAAAATACTGAATTACATAATTATATATAATTTTTTTAAATGATATTGAATGTCATATATTTTCCAAAACAGTTAAAAACTCTGCTATTTACTGCTATTTACTGTAATGCATAAATTATGACACGTGGCACAGTGGATCGAACCTTAAGAAAATGCGAAAATAGGACGAAAAAAGATCATTAGATAACTAATATTTTGCAATAAATTATTTTAAAACAATGTTTACAAATACAAATATATGTTTATTTTTTAAATTATACAACATCGTATCATATAGTATAACTTGGAAAATATACCTTCAGCATCGGAATTTTTCAGTGAATTTGAGTTACTTTTAAATGTGCTCGAAAGTGGAACCTAAGTAACCTCTACTTTTAATCAATTCAAAATATCACTATTAATTTCCTAAAACACATTTTAAATCGTTAATGACTATATTGTGTTTGAATTTTACGTATTGTTTTACATTATGAACTATAGATATTGAATTAATGGCATTAATAAATTAAAAATTATATTGCTTAAATTTCATTATCATGTTAACATTCAGTAACATCAGTTTAACATTTCAGTAATATGTTAGTATGCCTGAAATTCGTAATCGTTTAATGTCGTGTCAAGGAATTTTTGCGCAAACCTGCGCATTTTATAAATAAATCGACTTTAAACCCTCTAATCGGCTGTCACAAAATTTTCCGTTTCTAGAAAACACATTTAATTGGCTGAAGAAAAGAACATTCTTTAAGGAAGATTATATTCTATGAAGTTTGTTATTTAGAGACACATTCTTTTGTTGAATCCAGTACTAAATTGCCAAATTTTTCATCATTAATTACGTCTTCAGCGTTAATTGATTTTAATGTTACATACCACCCGGCAACTGTCAATTTCTATACATCCACTAATTTTAAAGGGTTTTTGTGGAATTTTCTTCAAAAAATTTATGCAGAGGATCTTCCAATCCTATATTTCTATGTAAGTAATTTCCATAAGATTAAATTTAATATCCCATTTAACTAAAAGAAAAATAATATTTTAATAGATTATTAAATTTAGCATAACCATTATACTTTTTTTCAAACTTTGCACATTCAGTCAATACATATCTATTCGCACTTCATATCTATAGAAAGAAGAATATTTTGAAACTTGTCGTCAATAACTTTGCGATACTATATCGTTTTGATTAACATAGAATTTCATTATCTACTTGCATCTCAACACTCATTGTTCTAGACCAAAATTTCCTGATTCCTGCACTATCCAGACTTACAGATTCTATGCATATTTCTCCATAGAAATTCACCCATTAAGTATAACGAAACATTCCAGAGTTGTTTTGTCAATTTCAATTTAGTGAAATGGAGTAAATGCATCAGAAACAGATGCTGTATATTTCTAAGGTATGTCGCCTTAAATATATCGTTAGATATTAAACCAACATATCTATTAAATGATCAAGGTACAGAAAGTTATTTTTTGTGATTTCTTAGATAGAAAGTTTGAATTTTTTGAATTAGACAACAAATATTTTAGAGTAATTCTTAATATTATTTAATAGCAAATTTCTGTGACTACATAAGACGAATATTTTTATCTAAATAGTGGTTTCTGAACTAAATTAATTTATTCTAGGTTATACTTTAATTCGTTCACGCATGCATCACTAAGCAGCGTATAATTAATTATAAATGAACCAAATGAAAACATCTACAGAATTTCTAAAACAGCAATCAACACGTCTATTAAAGGAGAAAGTAAAGACAATTTAACATTTAATAGTTTTTTTTATACGGCAAATCCAAAGCATTTTGTCAGTTAATGTACTCCACAACTTTTAAATAAAAAAAAATTAAACAAATTAAGCAAAGTACAGAAAGTTATTTTTTTGTGATTTCTTAGATAGCAAGTTTGAATATTTACTTTCTTCTATCTTTACAAGAAGCAAGTATTTGGATTCGTGAAAATTTCGACGGATTCGGTTTTCAACGGATTTACACGTTTTAGGGGTCAGAGATTCTGAAAAACATGTTTTTACAAAATGTCTATCTGTGAGTCTGTGACTCTGTTTGTTTGTCTGTATGTGACACAAATTTTGTGGACACTCTATCTCAAGAACTAATGCACGGAATTTAATAAAAAAATTTATTCAATTAGTCCCTGATACAAATTGATGCTGGCACGTCTTTGGTGAAAATTGCTATGCTGCATTATTCATGATTTCCACAATAGCTATATCTAAGAAGTAACGCACGGATTTTGAGAAAACTTCATATTTAGTTAGTCCTTGATATAATTTGGTGCTGATAACGTTTTAGTATAAATTGCCAAATAGGTCGCTGCTATACTGCATTTTGCAGGCTTTACACGATTTTCGCAATAACTCTATCTCAAGAACTAATGCACGGAATTTCATCGAACTTCAGATTCAGTTAGTCCTTGATATGAATTGGTGTTGATTGCGTGTTGGTGTAAATTGCTCAACAGGTGGCACTGCTATGCTGCCTTTTACACGATTACCGCAATAGCTCTATCTCAAGAACTAATGCACGAATTTTCACCAAACTTTAGATTTAGTTAGACGTTGACACAAGTTGTTGCTGATTATATTTCGGTATTAATCGTACAATATGTGGCGCTGCTATGCTGCAATTTTCACGATTTTTGCAATAGCTCTATCTCAAAAACTAATACGCGGATTTTCTCCAAACATGAGATTCAGTCAGACGTTGACAGATGATATTGCTGATTAGGTTTTGGTATGAATTACTCACTAGGTGGCGCTGATAGGATGGATTTTGCTGGATTTACATGATTTCGGCGATAGTCATATCTCAAGAACTAACGCACGGAAGTCCATATCTTTAGAATCGTCATGAGGGAAATAGATTGCCATTTAATTTTGGCAGTGTGCTTGCGAATTTTCAAGTATTAACATGTAGGAGATAGAAGAAATTGATGGGATTGATACATCCGACTAATTTGAATTAGACACCAAATATTTTAAAGTAATTCTTGATATTATTTAATAGCAAATTTCTGTGACTACAAAAGACGAATATTTTTATCTTAATCATGGTCTCTTTTAACTAAATTAATTTATTCTAGGTTATACTTTAATTCATTCACACATGCATCACTAAGCAGTGTAAAATTAATTATAAATAAACCAAATGAAAACATCTACATAATTTTAAAACAACTATCAACAAGTCTATTAAAGAAGAAATTAAAGACAATTTAACTTTTAATAGTTTTTATATGCAAATTCAAAGCATTTTGTCAGTTAATGTACTCCACAACCTTTAAATAAAAAAAATTAACCAAATATCACAACTTTTTTTCTAATATTATTTGAAAAAACTGTAAGGGAAAGGAGGGAAGAGTACGTAGTCGGTTAAGAGTACGTAGTCGGTTAAGAGTACGCAGGGATTTTTTTTCCCTGTTGGCAACACTGCAAGCAGAAGCGAGTGTGATCATATCAACGCGTTTGTTTTCAGCTCGCTCAAGAGACCGCCATTATTATTTTCACCCTTGCTATCATTTATTTATCAAGTAAGATATGGTTTCGTTATGTTAGCATGTAATTTTTCTGTGAAGAATTCTTAATGGACTAAATAAAGGACTGATGCTTGCTTTCTGAGTAAATATCATTATGAGGTTTGTTCCCTTCCGAACAACGTGAGCACGTTAGAATTTAATTGTTGTGAATGCTACTGCCACCTATGGACGATTTAGAGAAGCAATACATCGGCGGGTAAGAGTACACACAGACCAGATATGCTTAAATCATTCCGTATTACAGGTATTGAGCCATACAACTCTGACATTATAAGTGAAGATTGCTATTCTCCTTCACTAGTAACTTTAGCTCCTTTGGATAACGATTGTACAGTTGCAGTAGCACCTAAAGAGAACGAAGTCTCACCTTCCACTTCTCATTTAGATGTCAGTATCCAGTCAATCGTGCCACTTCCTAGACATGAACAACGAGGAACTAAAAGGAAAAGAAAATCTCAAAAATCGGAAACCATGATTTCGTCTCCAGTCAAAAATGTGTTAAAGGAAACGGTAGACAGAGAGAGAGAGAATTAGAAGAAGCAAAAGCTAATCGAGCTGCTATGAAAAATAAAAATGGAGCCAAAACTAAAAAAGGACAAACTCTGAAAGCAAAGAAAAAACTTATTCTGAATTGAATCGATAACCCAGTTCCCTCAACAAGTTCAGCAAACAATGAGGCGACAATATGCCCAGGCTGCGAACAATCATATGATGAAGATTGCATCCAGTGTGGATTATGTAAGGAGTGGTGGCATGAGGACTGTTCAAGTTACGAAGGCACTGGAGCATTTGTATGTGACTACTGCTAAATTTTCTGGGTGCGTACTCTAGGTCTCACGCCCTGCGTACTCTTACCCGCCGTGTCGGGTAAGAGTACGCATTTGTCATTTTTCCCCTTGCATTCTTTAATATATATATATATATTTAAGATAAAACTTTCATTTTGTGTACCCTTCTTTCTAAGTTAATAAACTATGATTCAGTCTATTTTCGAGGTTCCCTCTTTTCAATTCTCATTTTTATACCGAAAAATCCACTAGGTGCGTACTCTTACCCTCCTTTCCCCTACAGTTATATATCCGAAACAATTCTAATTTCTTCTTAAGGACATTGAAAGTATAGCTACCACTAGAACGCTTTCAGCTCTCAAAATGGAAGTTTAACCGGAAGTAAATCCTATGTAAATGTAAATTGTTGTTTAAGAGCCTAAAGAAAGAAAATAACTTCAGATTGAAAAGGGGGCAACATAAAAATTTTGGAGAATCTAAGAATATAAGGTAGATTTTTCTAATAGATTTACAGAAATAAAACTTTAAATGCGAATTTAAAAAATCTAAAGTGAATTTTTCTGATAGATTTTCACAAATAAAATCTTCAAATGCATTTTTTGAGAAACAGGATTTCCAAGAACAATCAGTTTTCTATCTGCAAAAATTACAGTTACAATTATATAAATATTTAAGTGATGTTGTGAGTGTAGATTTGCATATATGGGAATTTTCTAAAATTTCACAACTATTTGTAAAAAACTCAGGAACAGAAAATAAATGAAAAATTATTAAAGTGATAATATGTCTATCTAATCAAGTTTTTATGTTATAGTTTAGGTTGTAGCTCATTATATTCTTAGTACGTGAACTTTCATATCTTATGAAAAATAATGAGTATACTAACATTATCTTTGCTTTGTGAACATTGTTCGTAAATGCATTGGTACTGTTGGTATTGTATTTTCCCCTTAAAATTGTAACATAAAAAATTGCATCAAAATAAACAATTTAACAAATGAAATTATCTTTAAAGCTGTTATTATTTTAATCGTTTTTGCTTAATTAAAATTATGCTTTACAAAAGCATGTGGATTATTAAATATATAAAAATATCAAGTGAAAATATGAAACGCATTATATAATTAAGTAAGGCAATAACTTATTGTCATTGAATTAAAAGTAAATAAGCTAAAAGTGATAACAGTACACTTAAAGGCTTATAAAAACCTTTTAATAAATAGATCTACTAATTACGTAGACACAATCGGCCATATTGTTAAGATCAATAATGATAAATAAACTATTTTCGCAAAATTTTGAAAAATGAGCTTGATAAACAAACCCGACGACATCCCATTTAAAATCAGAGCAGATGCTTTAATAAAAATGGTCAAATGTAAACTGAAACTTTTTTATCTTTTTTATTTATAAAGCGTCTCGCGCCACATTTTGGTAAATCAAAGGAGGCTTATTTATTGCACATGTTCTCGCTGCGCATGTAGATTTCAATTGATTCGCGGATATTGGATGGGGAATAATATCTCGATGGATAAATTATTTTACTATTAATAAAATTAACCTCTAAAGCTGAACGTTATGTAGTCAGGCTAAAACTGGTGTTCTCTTATTGTATTTGATGCCTGTTAAATTTTTTCCATCCTCTTTTTAAACTTTGTATTTGTCATTCCTATATAATATTGCAATTTCCAGTGTGCTTTGTTAATGGAACGTCGTATACACCTAATGATACATCAGGTTCCAATGCATCTATTTTCTTACAGACTATGTTTTTAATTTTATAGAATGTGTTGGATTACTCCATATATTGAATTTATTAAGTTTATATTTCGATTTTTCAATATAGAAGATACGTTCATTAAAATGTATTATTAAGACTTTAAGTTCACTGTTATCACTTTTTGCATACATATTGTTAGTTTAATAGAGTACATTTCTAAAATTAATTGAGGAACAACAACAAAAAAAAACCTTATGTTTAATAAATGAAATAGATGTTAGCACATTTATTAAGATTGCAAAAACGGTCACATATGTTCTTAGATATCACAAGAAGTATATTTTGCATAATAAATATATACTTAAACCATAAAAGTTAATTAAATATTCCATAACAATTAACAGTTGTGGGCATGTAAAAGTACTTTATTTTGCTCTGCTATTTTAAAAAGGTTATGAGAAAATATTCTTTATTTAACTAACTTTTTTCAATGCATTAATTTGCAGTAACGAAGATTTTTTATAAAATATATACTGTACTTTATAAAAAAATTCCATAAAGTAATGAACTGATCCGACAAAAACTTTTACATTTTTTACCCTCTTTTTGAACTCGGATCTATCGCAAATTGCTTCACAAAAAGATTTGCGCTAATGGAAGACATTTACAGGATTCCTCAAATATTTTTTCTCGATATAACATTTTATCCCACCGATTAGTGGGGAAAAGTTTTAAAATATTCTTTTTGCTGAAAATTCTGTGTTTTATTATAAAATGTGAGTAAGATTTATTAATTAAGATTGTATCAAAATACAATATAGCTTTTTTATGGCTTATACGAAGATGAAACCACACACTTTATTTGTAGTGCCTAGGTATTTAATCCCAGAGGATTCTACCTTGGTTCTACAAATTTTCATTATATTCATTTCATTCCATTTTTATTATGTTTCTTTGTGGTAATTTGAAATTGTTTTTAATGGTTTTATGTATATATGTATATATATATATATATATATATATATATATATATATATACTTACATATACAGGGTGTTTCAAAATTCGACCGACAAATTAAGAGGGGTGATAGAAGGCATAAAAAGGATGAAAAATTGCCATAGAATATGGCATCGCAAACCACTTATTTAGTCACTAATACAGGGTGTTTCATTCTAACTAAAGACTGAAAAAATTTGAGATAAATAAAAATATTGTAATGAAAAGGCAACGATATGTACCTTTTTTATGTGAAATGTTATATCTTTACGAAACATTCTGGGAAAACTGGGTTTTCACGCAATCTGATACCGTAGGAACTGGCAATCACAACAACCCAAACTGAGTTCGGTTAGAACACCCTGTATTTTTGATTAAATATGTGGTTTGTGACTCTATGTCCTATGGTAATTTTTTATCCTCTTGATGTCTTCTATCACGCCTCTTAATTTGTCGGTCGAATTTTGGACCACCTTGTATACACTACATATATGAACTATATAGTCGTTGATCACCGGGCACTTTCAATTTTAGACATTTTGTCGAATATTTAAAAATATACTTGTTGGATTCTTCTGGAACTTCCGGATTATAAAGAATATGTTTGACATCATGTTTATCAACGTCGATTTGACAAAGTGGAAATTTAGGGGCAACAAAAAAACCATCGAAAAATAACAACATTTGGAATCACACTGTAAAATAAAACGCACGAAAGGCTCTATCGCTATAGAATACAAATATGTTAATATTGTATAATATGTATATTCATTTGTGTAAGAATAACACATATATTCATGGCGATATAGCGCTTTTTTTAAGTTCGAAAAATCCTTGCATATTTTTAGCTTATATCATGCAGGTTTTCCAACCAAATTGAACGAACTGCAGTTTCGGAAAAGTTAGCACACTGTAGTAGAAACATTAGCATGATTAGATAATAAATGAATTAGATATTTGATGAAATACGGGCAGCTGGTAAGAAATATTTTTTATCTGTGGATACGCGAAAGAAAACAAAGATTGTTTTTCATGATATAATAATCAACTCTATGGAGCAGCTCATATAAAAAAATCCAGTGCAATATCGTAAAAATTCAGAAAGATATGATAAAGGAAGACTATCATAAAGGAAAAAAAGAAGGTATCAAACTCGAAGCATTTGTTCCTAATCTACTCGTTGACATTTATTAAATACTAACTCAGTTGCTGAAAGTCAGTTAATAAAATATCACAATTTCAGGGATCCCAAATGGTCCGCGAAATGAACACCAATATTTTTTAACAGACATTTTCATGGTAGTTTTTTACATGATTTGTGCAAGAATTCAGCTCCGAAGCTGATTTCTGGGCGCCAGCAGTTTGTGCTGTAAAAAAATGCGTCCAAATTGCCAGTACATTGTGCTGTTAATTTTATGCAACTACTGTATTTTCCATGTTAATATAGTCAGGAAAACAAAGAAAGATACAGCACATTTACTGTGATCGAGTTTGTTCTGGCAAATTTACAGTGGTTTTTTTACAGTGTACGAAATTTATGAAATACGTTATTAATATCATTATTCGTAAAATAATAATATGAATAAATTGCTCATTATATGACAATATAATGAAATAAGAGACATGTTCAAAACACTAGCGTGTTTTAGTTCTACAGACAGATGGCCCTGCACTGTCTCAAACTGCAATATGGAAATGAAATAAAGAGTGCTGCTGATAAATTCTAAAATAAAATTATTGATCATCACTAAGCAATATTGAATTTTTCATTCAGGATTAAATAATTACGAGTTTGTCAGCTTATGTATACTTTCAAATGATATTACAGAAAAATTTAGATAAATAACATCGTTTTAACACTTCCCAATTTAGTTAAAAAGTGTTTATGAAGTATGAATATTTTTTCTATCTGTCCATCTCTCCGATCTCGTACATATGATCAGATTAGCATATAATTTCAATGTGTTATTAAAGTTTACAATTAAATGTTCTGTATTGAAAATGAGGTATGCAGCATTTATAGTTCGGTAACAGACACACACAAAAGAAATCCTTTAAATTGTGAAAAAAAAATATAGTAAGACTCAGTATTATGATTTTAAAACCTTTTAAATAGTAAAGACAACTGTAAATATATTTCTGTCACAAAATATGTTGTTTAAAGAATATTCGAAGCTAAAATTTATTCACTTTCGATTTGATATAGTGATATGTAGTTATTTATTCATTCGTCAGATATTATATTAAAATATTTTTGATTCGTGATTAGAATACTCGACATATGATTTTTATTTTCAACATCATTTTCAATTCATTTTATTAATGTTACGATGTTTTACAAAAATGTGGCCCATATTCATCACTGAGCTGGACAAAAAGATCCTTTCTCATGAGTACTGAATAAGTAACATTTGTAGTTCGTTTATAGGGGTGCACAAAAGAATTCCATTTGATTAGAATCTATAGAAAGAAATGAGTTTGCGGTACATTTTAACCCTTTCAGGAGCAAACAATTGTGTTGCTTTAATGCTGAATTCCCACAGGAAATTAAAAAAAAAATAATTCAAAATAAGGAAAAGGAGTTTTTCAGCACCTTTTCACCAAAGTTTTTTTTCCAAATTTAGTTTCGATAATTACGTGTTTTTCTAAAACTATTTCAAATTGATGCAGTCATATGTTTTACACATAATTTGCAATTCATGCAAATTTACCAATAAGCTGCGTAATCTCCCCTAGCACTATAACTAAATGGAGAAATGCGCCATCTCTTCTAAGTACCAGATGCGCAAACTCTTCTATTTTGGTAGGAGAGATCACGCGGCCTTCTATTTAAACATGGTCACTTCTAAAATGAATCGTTGGTGTTCGCATCCTTAGTCTAGTACAGGGTTGGCGAACCTATGGCACGCGTGCTGGAGTTGGCACGTAAGACAATTTCTCTGGCGCGCGAAAAAATAAATTTTATAATTATTACACAGATGAAATTTAATTTCTATTATAATGAATAAAATTTTGTTTCATACGGACAGACTATCACAAATAAGGCAATTATTTTTGCATGAAAAGAATTTTCTTTTCTTGCGATGTTATGCAGCGTTTGCGACATGTATTTTGTCCTTCTGTATGATTTTTATAATGCTGTATTTTTCAAATTAATTTTTTTAGACAGTCCCTTCAGTAAGATGGCAAATGGATGCAGTTTATAAAACTATCAAAATATGAATCAGGTATAAAGCATTCTCCATCGAACATACAACATTAAAAATCTCATCAATAATTTATTGATACAATGCTTAATGCAACTTGGATAATCATAACTAGATGCATAAATAATAAGGCCAAAAATTTCTAAAATAAAATTTCGTATTTTTATTTCCTTATCATAGTGAAAATTATTACATAAATGAATCATATTTACGAATTAAAATTTTAATTTAATGGTTTATTCAAATATGCAGAGAAATAGCATCTGATTTTTTAACTAGTGTTTTGTATAAACATCGTACTTTGCAAAATTATTTTATGTCAAAATGTGGCACGTTACACCATTGATAGATATTGTTGGTGAATTTTTGGCACGCGCACGTAAAAAGGTTCGCCGATCTTGGTCTAGTATCTTATAAGAAATCGTTTAAGTTCAAAATATTTTGCACTACTGACATTCTATAAAAATTCTGACGAACAGTTATGAAAATTTAAGCACTTGCTTTGGAAAAGCAGAACAAAATAGTAATGCTTTATCCAAGACGCTCGAAACAATCAATGTGCACATTCATGTAGACACTGCACTAATGCTGCTGTTCTAATACCTGGATCTGGCGCACTTTGTTCCTTCCCGTCGAACCTCTTTGCGCGCGATCTCTCCTGGCTTTACCTTATGTGATAGATTATAATATAATCACTGTAAATTAAAGAATGTATTATTTATTTATTTTTATTTTTTTACTTGTAATGACTAATTACTATATGTGAAAAGATTTTTTTGTAATAATTGCATGTAAGTGTCCAGCATTACATTTATTGGAAATTTTAACGATTTCGTAATAGCTTTTTGCTTTCTGATATCAAATAAATGGCGAACTATTCAACCTCTCTAAGAAATATCGAGTCAAGTACAATTTAAAAAATATTCCTTCCACAGAACAAAGTAACATATTAAAATGAATGGAACGTCAATTAAATATTTTTCTCTGCAAAATTTTAATCCGAAGGACTGCTACATCAATTATGGTCCAGTTACGCATGTAACAATGAAAGTGACGTATGTGAACAAAGTGACTTATTAAAATGAATGGATCGTCAGTTAAATATTTTTCCTCAACAAAAATTTAATCTAGAGCACTACTCTTCTACTTCCGGCTAACTTAAGAATCATATACTCTCTTATTTCAAAAGAATGGACGTGTTTGAATGAATAGAATGGTAATTAAAGAAAATCCCCTGACGATGGTTGCAGGTTTTGCAGACCGAAAGTACTAGAAAATTTAAATAAAATGTATATTTTAAACTTATAACATCTGTATTATTATTACTTGTCACATTTAAAGTAAACATAGAACATTTTAAAGTTCATATTGTGTACCCAGCAAAGAAAGAAACAGTGGGCCATCAGCTGGAAAAAAGATGGCAGCCAGCAGTGCCATTAGCGGTAAAGTGCAAGGGTGCCATTACTTAAACCTGTCGAAAAGTGTCCAATCCGAATGCAGCTGGCCCATCAGTGATGGCCAACAGCAGGCCAGCATTGGTATGCCATCACATTACTTCAATCCGGCACTTTTCCTGCAGTGCTAGCACCTATCCCACTGCTATTCCTTTGCTGGCCCAGCACTTTCCCTTACTAAAATTTCTTATAGAATTCTATAAAAAAACAGAGTATTATGTAATTATGGCGCTTTTTTCACCAAGAGCTATAGAAACATCTGTAGAAGTGTCTATAATAGAAATGTCTATAGAAATATTTGAACTGCATGTGGTCACCCTCCCAAGTACTGACCGCGCTCGATGCTGCTTGGTTTTCGTGACAAGTGCTTTCAGCGTACGCTACGATTGCTCAAAGTTTTCGAGTTCTCATTATAGTATTTCAAGTTTATTTCTTTTGTGATTTACGCTCCCAATCATTTAACTGGTATAGAAATTATTGTATTGTATAGAAATCCTATATATTTTATACGCTTTTTCTTATTATTGATTCTGAACTGTGTAAATTATGAAAACCTAAATAGTAAATTAGTAAAACCAGATTTAAGGAGAAAAAAAAGTGCGTTGAAATAAATAATTTATTTATTTACCCATTTACTTATTTATTTTGTTGGTGGCAGTGGTGCTATATCTTTTACAGTTTCAAAAAAAAAAAAAAAATAGCTTCACAGATTAAATTTTTTTAAGATATTCATTTCAGATTTGTGTTCAAATACTCAATGTCTTCTATATTCGCAGCGCCACCTAACGTAAGGGTTCCCAGCAATAATACTGCAAAAGTTCGTGCACATCCATGTAGTGGTGGGCCAGCGCATGAGATAAAATGGATGCCCACCAGAATTTTATCTGATGATTTCCAAAAGCAAAATTAACTGAAGCTGTCCAGCAGTGGTCATGCAGTGGTAGACCATGAGACAGCCCTTCTCCATCATTGCCAGCACCTATCTTTCTGCTAGCCAGCAATTTCCTCTTTGCTGGGATAGACCTCAAGTAAAAAAAAAAAAAAAAAAAAAAAAAAAAAAAAAAAAAAAAAAAAATATGATCACAATAATTGTGAAAGGCAAACGAGAAATTGTAAAACATCCCTTCCATTGGTTTAAACTTAGTTTTCGGCTATTTTCGAGTTAACTTTCGTAAGCTTTAGCGGACACATTTAGATTACGACACACATTACGATATATCAATGAAATTGATTTCCAAATTGCCCTTTCTTAATCATCAACGATTTAACAAAAGAGCTTATCGTTAAGAAGCGAGCAGAAGAACAAGGACGTATTCTACATTGAATGGATTATAAAATTATAATAACTAGTACTTTGTTAGATACAAATGCGAGGATTGCAAGAAATTTTATTATTATTATTTAGAAAAATAGCATGGTTAATAAAACTTGAATGTATAATATTTTCTCGAAATTGATAATTTTCGCATTACCTGAAGATTTTAAAAATCAGCTTTTCTGCCGAATCCCTTTTTCATTTTACACATTCTCAAAATACAAAAAGAAAAAAAATGTACTCAAAGCTATCTTTAGTGAATTTCTAAATATAAAATGTAGTAAATGTTCTTTGAAAATGTAAAAGTCCTCTAAGGAATGTTAGATACTAAAAATTCAAATTCCCTTATTTCATCAAATAATCATTTGTAATGAATGACATATTAAAAATCCACCCAATCGCCGGATAGTTTCTCTTTCATATTATACTAAAAATAAATACAGAAAATACAAAACGAACATGAAAGTAATGTAAAGTAATGAAGAAAATTACTGATAATTTTCTGTTGATCAAAGCTCTATTTAATTTGTTGTTTTCATTATAAGCCACAAAGAAAAAATATTTAAAATAGAAAATAAGAAATAAATATACATGAAACGTTCTGTTTTTCCTTCTATTCAACTTTAAATTTTTTTTGTGCTTTTTTAAATCATGATATAATTTGGAAAAACAATTCGTGAATAGTTAAAGTATGAATTTCCTTGAAAGTGTCAGGACAAATTTAATGTTTCTAAAATCTTTTTTAACACAAGAATTTAGCATTTCTTTTACATTTACACTATTTTTATAAAAATTTATATTTACCAGAAGCAGAATTATAGTTGCATATAACACTTTTTGAACATAAATCTATATTCTCCACAGATTTTGATCATAAAAAATGCAAGCAACTTAAAGGATAACATTTTTTTTTTTTTTTTAATGTTTAAACTAAAGCAGTAACAATTATATAAGTCTTATTTGGAAAAAAGTAGCTTTTGACAGATAAGTTGAGAGAGTTTCGACTTTTTTTAAACACACAAGGCAAGGTTTTTTAAACATATGTATTTGTACCACATATAAAAATTATTTTATCTGAAGGCAGCATAACACGAAATATTTCATAAAATATTTTTCAATTGCTTCATGGGAATCTTTTGTTTCTTTAATTCCAAAGGTGGGGAAAACGATAAGGTGAACAAAACATAGAATTTGCTGCTTTTAAAATATGATTAATGTATAAAATATTATTTTTGAGCATCGTTATACTATATATCTATCGAAAAATATTTACTTAGAAAAGCATTTTGTGAGAGTTATAAACTGGAACCGATGATTTTTTAATAGAAATTGATTTAAGGAAGTTTTATATATGTGAATCCAAAATTACCGTTCAGTCGGCCAAGTAGTTCTTGAATTACGTTTAATAAACTACCCATATTACAATCAGTTTTATAACGATTACAAATTAACAATAAAAGTTCGAAACATTAAACCTTCACTTCTAAATATTTGTCAGAATTGCTTTCCATTTAGTATCATACAGTAAAACTTACCATAAAAGCCAAATATGATGTTAAAATTTTGTCTTTGCGTTCATAATTTTAGTGTTTGGTGCCATTTCAGTACGAAGACGACCCCCTTATGCTAATTGTTTTAGAACAGATTAAAAAAAAATAATTCCCTGTCAAATGGCCATTTCTGTTTGTCTGGAGCAATTTTGTGGTTTATTTTATTTATTTATTATTATTATTTTCTTTTCGACTACACATGCAAACTTCCAAATGATATAACAGAAAAAGTGTCATAATTAAAATCTTTTTTTTTTTTTTTTTTTTTACGTATAGTCGTAAAAGAAATTGCCGATTTTACACGTTTTGACAACTGGGAACTATTTGACTTAAAGTGACTGAAATACATTTTGTAAATTTTCTGATGTTGGGAATTCAAATCATAACAGAATCTATAATGTATTATTTTATTTATGTATTTTAAAAATCGTTTTGATAATTAATGTTCCAAAACTATTTTAAATCAAACTATGCATACGCCTAATGTTTCGGGTTTTATGAAGTATCCCATAAAATAAAAACTGATGAAATACCTAAACCATTTTCTGGCCTGTGCAGAAAAACGTACGTGGAAGAATATTTTCTTTTAAAATTAATTAAACTAGCAAAATCCATGCTTTGTTTGGATTCGCGAAGCATTATTTAATAAGAAAAATATTTGAAAGTAACAATAGTTTTTAATATTAATTTTGCATCTTTATCCCATATAGCACGAAAGCTCCCGTAAACTTCCCCAGGAGCTCCAAGTCATCCCAAATTCCTCCTGATACTAAAATGACAAAATAGGGACTTCCTGAGGAATAGACTTTTAATATCTCCTCAGGAGTGAGCTCCCAGTGACGTCCTACGGAGCACCGTCCGAGGACGTCTGTCCTGGGGAAGTACCTGGGAAGCTATTCCTGGGGAAGTACCTAGGAAGCCATTCCTGGGTAAGTACCTAGGAAGTCGTTCTTGGGGAAGTACCTGGGAAGTCATTCCTGGGGAAGTATTTAGGAAGTCTCAGTGCTGGCGCCATCTCATGGGTGATTCTGGAGTACAACTGCTTTTTATTAAACTATTTTATTAAACCATTTTATTTTTTTATACTCAATTGCTTTTTATTAAAATAAAGTGAATTCAATTTGATCGGGATCGATTTTTAGTGAGTTTGTTTCATATTATTAATTATTTGATTTATTATTTTTTAGCAAATTAGATAATTGTCAATAAATTGTACTTATTTTTAATTATTGCAACAACTTTTAATCATTTTAGTTAAATTAAAATGTTTAATTCAATATTTAAGTTAATTCATATTTTAAATAATAATTTCTATATGTCTTTTAAAGCAAATTTTGCCCATTTATCATTATTTTATTAATTTTCAATAAATAACATAATGCATTTTTCTTTTTTATAATTATTAAATTTTTATTTATTAAGGAATTAATTTATTTTTTTTAATTAACCAAATGATATGTTTCTTAATAAATACACTAAAACCTCTAAATGGAAGATCGTTCTGGACCATATATTTTTCCAGCCTTTAGAAGTAAAGGTATCTATACAAAGAAAATAATATGGCCTTACCGTGTATTTGTTTGTAAGCAGCCATCTAAAATGTTTTTGTAAAAATAGTCTAAATCGAGTCCTGATGCACCTGAGGCTGAGATTTTTCATTTTTTGAAAGTTAGCTAACATACTTATGAAAACCTGCATTAAAAAAAAAGCAGACAAAACTGTCGCGATGAGTAAATTTTTATCTCAGTATATAACACCAACTTAAAGTGAATACATTTCACGTTAAAATGGCACATTTCATTTAAAAATATATAAATATTGAGCCGCACCCCTTCCCCCCCTTCCTGATACGAGTTTTTTTTTTTTAAAGATTTTCTGTTATAAAAAAATACCTACTTACAAAATCGGTTAAAAGATATAAATTCATGTAAAATTAAGGTTTAATTCAGATTTATAGCCCGGACCTGGCAGTACCGCTAAGCTAAGCTCACCTGGTATACTTTATGCAGGTGTTGGGAATGAGAAAATGTTGACTAAATAGAAGTGTCAATTTTAAGTGTCAGTTCTGGAGGTTTAACCATATTTTGTTTTATTTTATCTTTAATTTATTTTTTAAATATAAGTTTGAATTATTAATTAATTATTTTTCTATTATCTTTTTAAAATTACTATACATAATATTGTTTTTTCCCCTCAATAATAAAAGTGAAGTCTCCATTTAAAGAACTTCAGAAATATAAATAACATTATAGATTCAGAAAATATAGATAAATATTTATCTATATTTCCTAAATAACAAATATTTCTGCAGAATTTTAAGCTGAGAGTTATTTTGAGTTATATATAGAGAGAGCGAGTTAAAAATTCCATTTGAGAAACATATTTCCTATTTAGTAAATTTTATTTTCGGATATCAATAAAAGATTATTTTTCACGGAACTTCTTTTCCCTTTTAGCCATGGAACTAACTGCATTCTTTTAGCATGCATATGTCCGACAGACTTCTCATATCTCTTCAAGTATCTTTTCTCTGAGATAATCCCTAGCTAGGTGTAAGGGAAAATATTGTAACTGGATTACCAGTTGACTCTGAATAGAGCGGATCCGCCCCCAATCACTTTTGTCAGCTGAGAATGTGAGTGCATTCTTGCTGCAAGTACATAATACCTGCGAAAGAAAGTTTTTGAAAGGACAAAAAAAAAAAAATGTTATTCCAAGAATTTGAACAAAACCCATTTCTGAAATAATTAAGCGAAAGCGTTTGTCCATATTTGTCAGAATTTTTTAAAGAGGATTTTTTAATTCAAAGGTTTCTAAAAAAAAGAAAAAAATATATTTATTTAGTTTGGGATTTATACAAAATAATTCTATTATAAAATAAAGGTCTGTAATAGTTTCTATTTTTATGTATTTCATCCTGTTTTTTCATTGTAATGATGGAATTTTGTAATCTATTTTCATCATAGATCCTGATATGACACAATTTTAAAAGTTTGTACAAAAATGTGTTTTTGATGACAATACAGCATTTTTATGTTTTTATAACGTTACTATAAAATAATAAATTGATTTTAAAGCATTTTTCAATTCGCCCGCGACAGGAGATAAATCGCCAAACATCTGCATCTCCTACAACGGTATGGGAGTTTGATAAACAATGGATTTAATGAGGCGTCTATAAATGCTAGCCAAAATGTTCCAAATCGCTGTGAAACTGCAACAATGAACTATTTTAAATAGTAAAAAGTCTAAAATAAATTATAAATAGAAATGTGAATTTTGAAATATAATTTTTAAAATATGCTTTTAACAGTTAATAGTTTCATGATTTGTAATTATACGTTGAAAAATCAGTGTAGAAATTCCAAAAAGATAGTTTAAATAATGTTTAAATCCCCCTCCCCCCCCCCCCCCCCATCTTAAAAAAGAAACAGAGCAAAATCTATATATTTTTTCATAAATTTATTTAATAAGAGGGCTTTTTACCAAGAGTAAAAAAAGTCGACTAAAGTTTCTGTATGTAAAAGAGAGAGAGAGAGAAATATTTGTTTTGAAAGGATTCTCTCAATTGGAATTTTATTGTTTGATAATCATAAAAAGAATTCATATTTTAAATCAAAGTATCCGTATTTTGCATTTTAAATCTCTGGAAATATTATTTTTATTAAATAAAATTAAATTATATTGCAAGATATCCTCAGAAACGTTTAGCGTCATTAATTGTATGAAAAATAATACAGAATGAACTTTCCAAGCACAGAATGATTTCAATTGATTTTAAATATTAAAAGCTAAAAGAATATTATTGTCATTTAAAAATATAATTTCATGTAGGAATTGGAAAATTCAAACACATTTATGTTATCTTAAATAATTATTGATGTTTTTTTTTTTTTTTTAATTTAAATTTATATTGAATATATACAAAAGGTTAGGCATTTAAATTTTCAATAAAAGTTAGATAATTCCGGCTTATGCGAAGCACAAAAAATATGAATATTTTCTAGTTTAATGTTTCAAAAGAGGGGAATAAATACATGAATACATTAGAAGCATTTTTCGTTCAACGGCTCTGCAGCATAATGGATAGAGCGCCGCTCTACTGCTCTTAGGTACCCTGGTTCAAATCCGGAAGGCAGAATGAAGGTAAGAAATTTGTTTCCAAAAGTGATTTTTCATGTGATTGCGTGTGTGTGCTTGATAAATGTATTGTCTGTTACATGTGGATCTGTCTGATAATTAGTTAAAAAAAAGAACGTATTTATTTCTGAAAAAAAAATATTTTATATTAATTACTTTAAAACATAGCTTCAAAAAATTTCGTGTCATATTAAGTGACACTGAAGTTTCCCAAAGTCCTCCAGTATCACTTCCTAAAATCTTCCCCAGAACCTCCCGAGGAGGACACTAAAGGAGGTCCTGGGGAGCTTCTCAGGATGCTATAAGACGGACATTTTCTGTTCTTGAGGACCTCCTGGTGACAATTTTCTGCATCCTCAGGGATGCCTTGGGGATGATGGTGTTTTATTGTAAATCTTCCTGGGGACGTCCCGGGGAAGTAAATGTGCTATATTGGCTTAAGAAAAAATGTTATTTTATGTTTTGGCGCATTTTAATTTTAGAAATGTAAATTCAACCAAATTACTAAGCATTTCCTTGGAATTTTTTATTTATGACATAAGACTGATATTAATAAAATATTTTCCAAGCAAAATTTTACAAAATATTTTTAAATTTTCAACTAAAAGCTCTTTTAAAGATGTTTTTACATTTTACAATAGCTTTATTTCTAAGTGTTTTCTCAAATGGTTTGAAATAGATATGTTTCCAATTTTTGTAATTCACATCAAATAACCTTTGATAGCAATCTTAGAATAATATATTCGAAGAGAACTTCAAGAAAGTTATTTCTTCAAAATCTTATTTTCTGGAAAAAAAATTTGAAATCTGCTCTCGTTTATACTAAGGATTATTAACTGTAAAACTTTTATTCTAATTTCTTCTTTTTTTTCTGTATGTCAGCATATGAGAATTTTTTATATTGTAGAATCTCTGATACGGAAATTTTCTATTGAATGCTAAACCTTGAAGGGTTTTCACTCTCGACAACACTACGTACGTTCAGCCAACTGATGTCTCTTTATCCCCAATATCTAGGACTGTTTTATCTGATGTTAAACCTTGGGATTTATCAATTGTGACTGCAAAAGCTAACTGCAGAGGAAGTTATTTTCTTGATCAATTTATATTTCCATTTTTCCAGAATTTAGTTATTGGTGGAATCGGAACGCAGCCATTCTCATAAGTTGAATGAATGTAGTTTTCAAATTTAACCATGATTATTCAGTGCATCTGGTCTGGTGGCCCGGGATTTTCTTCATAAATAATATCTGAAACATAGCCTAAAGCCCTGTTTACTAAACTTTTTTCAGTCAACAAATTAGAACGTAACATTACTTTAGACCCAATTGATAAATTAAGAAATGGTTCATTTGAAATTTGATCAAGATCAGTTGATCAAGAAATTGTAATCGGCCAACTTTGCTTCAGTACAATTATGAAGAGCTTGAATTAAGGCAACATGTTGGCGCAGTTCTTTTAATTTTTCATTATTATAATCTTTTACGTCTTTATTCGTTGAAAATAGACTAATTGCATCTTTAAATAAATGTTGTTCGCTTTTTGAAAGAGACTGAAAACTTCGATTCGTTAATATTTCATAGTCTTCAATAGTGTATTATCCATTGCTAATTCGGTCAAGTATGCTAGAAAATATTTGTTGTGTTTCATCTTGCCGGAAGGATGATGAATAAAAAAAAATATTTTTGAATAGTCGAAGAAAATAACAATTGTCCTTCCAAAAGAAAGTCACTTCCTTGATTTATGTCACTTTAAAGAAACCTGTCGTTTATTGGATGTAGTTGTTTGATATATCCAAATAGATATAAGAACATTCCACCAAAAGGTTAATCTTGTTTCGATGGCACAGCACTACGTAACCGTAAATCTATTTTTCGCAAAATACTGCATCCAATCATACTCATTTCATCAATAATTATGAATTTACAATTTCGAAACTCCTCCTAAAGTTGACCAATCAAATATGGACTAAGATCACTTAGCTTTTGATTAAAGATTAGCTCAATAAAAGTTTTGAATGAATTGTTTATCTATTTATATTGAGTGCAGCAACACCAGTTGGTGCAATCAATTGAAAAGAAGATGGACCATATGTTTCATTTAATCGAGCAGTGGAGTAATGTATTAAAGTACTTTTTCCAGAACCTGCTTTTCCTTGGACACCAATTCTTTTTATTGGCATTTCTCGCGTATGTCCTTGCAAGAAATTGAGCTGTTCTTCAAAAATATTTATTTTTTTTTCTGTTCATGGGAAAAGACGTAATTTGACAAATTAGAAGGAACAGTGACACAACCACTTTTTCACTCTCTTTCATCTTTTCATTTACAATAAAATTCTGTAATTTATTAAGCAAATCTTGACTTTGAATGGTATGCCAGTTATACTTTATATCAATGTCCCTTCTGCCAAAATCTAATTCATCCTGTGCATTATTTTGTCTTGAAGGGACATCCATCCAGTCAAATGGTTGATCTATTTCCGATAGTATTTTCTATTTTTTCAAATTCTTCCTCATCTTTTAAATTTTGCAACATATATTCCAAATCCAATCTCTTAAATTCATTATTCTCAAAATGCTGGTTATATATAACTTTCTATGAAGTATTATTTGGATTCATAACTTGAAAATCACGCCAAGAAATAAGCTACATAACTTGCTTATCTAAATCTTCATTATTTGCATTATATGGATCATATTTCAATTCGGTATAATTCTGGGGATAAATGTTTTTTCTCTGATACTGAAATTTTTACCGCGTTTAAAAACCTTTGTGAAATAATTCTGAAAGGACATATTTTCAAATCTCACTGGGCGTTGTTGGTACTTTTCAAAATATTTGAAACGGATATGCTACCATCATCCTTAATCATATCTAATTGTTTCCATTCGTTCCTTGCTAAATTAATGGTGACAAACTGACGAGATGACACACTTGTTTATTAAAATCTTCTGAATTATCTGCTGAACATTGACATCATTGCGTGATTCTTGAACTGTTTGTCTGATGAAATATTTTATCCCTTCTGACCTGGGCTGACCTTTGCAAGCATATTTAGCAATATATTTTAGAGCTGCGTGAATGGAAATGACTGCTTAGGAATCCTGTTTGCTCGCCAAATTTTAAAAATTTGTGGGCTATAGCTGTTTAAATAAGCACTATTTCTTTTTGAAATGTATTCGGGTTCATTATTAAGGAATTGAATTTTACTTTCGTGAGAACATTCTTTGGGAAATTTGAAACGGCATGTGACTTCAGAAGAATATTTTTTCTTTCTCTTATAATAAGCTTTATAGCATTTATAGATTTGTACTGCACTTATTGATTATTGTCGGCAGCTTCATCAGGCACGTCCGTAAAATGAAATTTAGATGGATGTATATCATAAACTTGATTAGGATCTGGCTGCCAAGTCGATATGAATTCCTCAAAGTATTTTACAGTTTTACGTACCTTTTCATCATCATTTGAACTAAGATTGTTTACATCAAGTGCATCTTCAAACCAAAAAATGCCATGCATGTGAGGTCTACCTCTATGTTGAAAATCAATACGAAACCAAAAGTCGTTGACTTTGAAATATTTCTTGAAAAAATGTTCCATAAAAAAATCCAACCGCTTATGAAAATAATAAGTAAACGATTATAGGCTTACGATTCAACAATTTTGATTTTCTGAGGAATTCATAATTTTGGTTACGATTAGTGTAATTATAGTCTACATGAATGAAGCGATAAATTTCAGGCCAATGTAAATCAGCTGCGCTAAGTTTGATGAAAACAGTAGGAGTTCCCAATTCCTCAACAATGTCTAACAACTCTCGTGATCTGATAAACCAATAAGAGCTCGATTATCTTAAATTAGCATTGAAAGATAAAATCGACTTGTACAATGTAGGATCTTTCTGCAACCATTCCTGGAGTTTTTCAATTGTTTCAACATCATGTAGGCGAGAATTTTTTTTAATATAAATAATTCCATTTTGTAATGCTGTCCAATGCATTATGCTATTGAAAACAAAAAATCCCAATCTTGGATCCCGTGCAAATCTCCCATCGTCATATATTATGAGAAATTTAAAGTATTCTTTTGGTGTAATTTTACGAGCTCTAGCATCTCCAAGATCACCTCTTCCTGTTGTAAATAACGTTGGAAAAGCACTACAAATATATCCATCACATGAAAATTCATTTATGGTCTTAGTATCTATCTGAGGCCAAGGAATGACACTGCATTCATCATTTCCTTCTTTAATACCTAACATACTATTTATTGCTTCTCGATTACAACTGAAAGTCACATTTGGTCTCCGGATTTATATATATTATTTGTCCATGTACATTGATCATCTACAGGATTCAAAGTTTTTTCAACTGTTGGTAAATAAATCTGCTATTGCTCATGTCAGAGTATTATTTGCTGAAAAATAAGTTCCATTTTCGGGTAAACTCTGCATATTATTTTCATCAATAGCAATGTAACGATACCAATAATTATTTTCCTTTAGATATTTTAAAACAGACTTAACGTTTTTACGATTTACTATAAAATCTTTGAATTCTTCACCATATTGTCTTCTAACAAAGATGAACTGTGATATAGTATCTATGGAATGGGGTAAAAAAGTACAAAATTCTGTAATATCTTGATCAAAATTAATAACTTGCCCACTGTATCCAATGTGACCACCTTTAATGCGATAAACAGTAATAACTGGATGAACTTGGGCCATTAATTGCTCCTACACGAAAGTTGAGTTCTTCAATATTTCTGGTTGTGGACCTGGATCCATATTATTAGCTACAAAAAAAATATTTCGTTCATTATTTACTGTACATTTATGACAAGTCTTACAAGATCCGTCAGATTGAATATGCATGTCAAACCAACGACGATGATACCCAGCAAAAAAAGAAACAGTGGGCCATCAGCTGGAAAAAAGATGGCAGCCAGCACTACCATCAGCGGTAAAGTGCAATGGTGCCATTACTTAAACCAGTCAAAAAGTGTCCGTGTGGAATGCAGTTGACCCATCAGTAATGGCCAATAGCAGGCCAGCATTGGTATGCCATCACATTACTTCAATCCGGCATTTTTCCTGCAGTGCTAGCACCTATCCCACTGCTGCTCCTTTGCTGGCTCAGCACTTTCCCTTATAAAAATTTCTTATAGAATTCTATAAAAAAACAAAGTATTATGGCTCTTTTTTCTATAAGCTAGTTTCACCAAGAGCTATAGAAACATCTGTAGAAGAGTCCATAACAGAAATGCCTATAGAAATATTTGAACTTACAGCGTTTCTATGTGGTCACCCTCCCAAGTACTAACCGCGCTCTATGCAGTTTGGTTTTCGTGATCGGACACGAACACGTACTTTCAGCTTATGCTTAGACCGCCCGTAGTATTCAAGCTCTCATTATACTATTTCAAGTTTGTTTCTTTTGTGATTTACGTTCCCAATCATTAAACTAGTATAGAAATTATTGTATTGTATAAAAATCCTATACATTTTATACCCTTTTTTTTATTATTGATTCTTAACTGCGTAAATTATGAAAACCGAAATTCTTCGTGACTTAGTAAAACCAGATTTAAGGAGAAACAAAAAGTGCGTTGAATTAAAGAATTTATTTATTTATTCATTTACTTATTTATTTTGTTGCTGGCAGTGGTGCTATATTATTTACAGTTTAAAAAAGAGTTAGCTTCACATATTAAATTGCGTTAAGATATTCATTTCATATTTATGTTTAAATACTCAATGTCTTCGGTATTCGCAACGCCACCTAGAGTAAGGGTTCCCAGCAATAATACTGCAAACGTTCGTGCACTTCCATGTAATGGTGGGCCAGCACATTAGATAAAGCGGAAGCCCACTAGAATTTTATTTGACGATTTCCAACAGCAAAGTTGACTGAAGCTGTCCAGCAGTGTTCATGCAGTGGTAGACCATTAGCCAGCATTTCTCCATCTTTGCCAGCACCTATCTTTCTGCTGGCCAGCAATTACCTCTTTGCTGGGTAAATTTTACAAAAATATAATTTAAATTTTTTTTGTGCATCTTCGAAATTTAAAGCATGTTTTCGAGCACATGCATTCTCTGTCAGAAGGTATTTGTCATGCTGTAGTTTTTTATATCGATATCTAGCCTCTTGCCTTAAAGCTAAATCATGTTCGCGTTTTTTCGTCCAGTAAGTGTACGTTTTCTTGACATTCTTTATAATAGAACTAATACATTCCATAAATTGTTTTTAAACGGCAAACATATTAAAAATTATACTAATAGTAATTACTTCTTAATAGTAATTGTTAAATTACTCGAACAGAATTTTAAATGTACATATTTTCTTCAAAATGAACATCAAAAATTTTTTGCTAGGGCATATGAATTCTAAAATTTCCATCCGGCCTATAGTGGAAGGAAAAGGTATTTTGCATATTTCTTGTTTTTTAAAATCCAGCTTATTTTACTCAAACACAAAAAGCTAAAATTAGTGAAATCCGATTATAGAAGATCCAATACCAGCTTTAGTCAATACAGAATATGAATATTAATATCACCAAATATGTGGGATATAACCTAGTTGGCTTCATTTAGATCTATTTATTTTTTGCCCTAAATTTAGGTATATCTTGAAGTGCACGTCATTTTAAAGCAACATGGTGGATAAAGCTAATCAATGAACAAGATCAAGACCTTGGTAAGTCCTGAACGCATGCAATGTCACATCGAAATCGGTTAATATACAGACAAGTGCTGTCGCATGATAAAATTCAGATTGTTTCAATATGTCAGACACCCTAGAAACTCAAACTGCTACATCGGAGTTATTTTTTAAGATAAAAAATTAAAAATGCTTAGGAATCCTTGTGCCATGGTCGATTAATTAAAAGAAAAACTTTTTCAATATCAAATTTTCTGTACTTCTCTTTAAATTAAAAAAACTAACTTTCTAAAAATAGACGCCATTTTTAAACAACATGGCGGATAAAGCTGGCTAATGAACTCGGTCGAAACCTTAGTATGTACTGTACACATGCTTAGTCAAACCCAAATCAGTTAAAAATACGTATGGTAATGGTAGACAAAAAGATCATGTTGTTTAAAAATGCCAGACATCACAGAAATTCCAGCTGCTGTATCTTAGCCGGTTTTTTAAGTAACGACGAAACAAAAAATGCTCTGAATCTTTCTATCAAGGTTAATGAAAGTTAATGAAAAAACTCTTTTTTAATTTTTAGTTTTTTTGTACCCCTTTTTAAATTTTTAATTAAAACAAATTTAAACGGATGCCATTTTGAAACAAGATGGTGGATGAAGCTGACTAACGAACTGGAGAACTTGGTATATCCTGTATATATGCTTAGCCACATCTAAATTGGTTAATAATTATGCATGACAAAAGTCTTAGTGTTTCGAAATGTGAACGAAAATAGAAATCAAAACTTCTATATCTCAGCCATTTTTTAAGATGAAGAGGAAACAAAAAAAGCTCCGAAGTCTTTGTATCAAGGCAAAACACTTAAATGGTCGCCATTTTCAAAGAAGATTGCGGACGAAGGTGGTCAAACACAAAGACATTGGTACGTAATGTGCACATACTGAGTCCAAATCGATTCATAACTACTAGAGTTATCGCGCACACATACATATCTACCCTGTATATACAAAATCCTAATGAAACGAATTTATGAAACGATTTTATGAAACGACTGATTAAGTTTTACGGCTATTTTGCTTAAAATATGAAAGGTTTTGAGGTGAATTTGAACACCAATTATCCGTATTTATCCACAGGCTTCAAAACTGGTGTCAGAATTTAAAAATTTGAATTAGTTTTCACGATATTATTTTTTTTTCTAATTTTATTAACATTTTACTATCGATGGCAACTCAATTACTCTATTTTTGTGAAGAAAGGAAAGAACAGGCAAAAACTACAGGGATTATTTGATATTTTCTTTTTCATTAATTTTAAATTGAAACTGGAATTACCTTTTATTTCAATCGATAATGAAACAATATTGTGATTAAATTAAGTTTTTCAGAAACATTTGAAAAAAAAAATAAAAATTAGATTTGTTTTTGTCGTCATTTTCAAATTAAAACCGAAAAGCAAAATTATTCAAAACTGAAAGATATTTTTAAAATAAGAATTAAATTGTCACATGTTAAATGCAGAAAAAGGTGAAATTTACGTCGCAATATTTACGCATAAATGTTAAAACGAACGAAAACTTTAAAAGAATAAAATTTTAAACACAAAAAGCATTTAAAAGTGATAATTACATCATATGTAAAAGTATGCATAGAAGAAAGAAAAAGAATGCCCGAATATTAAATATCGTCATATTTAAAGTGCCTAAAATAATAAAATTATTACGAATGAAAAACATTTCATTGTAAATATTAGATCATATTTAAAAAGCTCAGTTCTCAAACATTTTAAAATTAAATAATATGAAACCCGTGAATCTTAACATCGAAAAAACTATATAATAAACAAATTATTACATTAGGAATGCATGTAATAGATAAAATTATGTCATATATGAAAGCGATAATTTAAAACAATTTTCATTCCGTAGAATTTTAATGTGACGTCACATGGTATAAAAATAGCGTGGCTGGCAAATTTGTTTATATACTACATAACTTGATGCAGCATGAATACAGGTAAATGTAAGCGCAAAATACATTTGATTTATTTTGTACGAATTATTATTCGATAAGTACATATTAGAAACTTCGGGAAATTTTTATTAATATAAACAATATACATTGCAAAAATAAGATGAAAATATGCATGATGGTATATTAAAATAGGCAAAATGTTTTATAAATATGCTATATCTGTTCCCGAAAATAAATAAAATTTGATCAAAACATTAAATATAAGAGTAATTATTAAAAACACAATGCTTTTCAGTACCGTGGTTCAGGAAGCTATTTCCACGCAGTCGGATTTTTAACCTCGAACCTAATAAACCGGTTGGCGACTGCACAGACTATCACCGCATAGAGTTGGTGGCAGAAATTCCAGGACTAGACGGAACATGTTTAACATATTAAAATGGAATTGGTCTACCAAGCATATGTTGGTGGTAACCCACTGCTAACGCTATTTCAGTGGTTCATCGGTAGTTTTTTCACCGTATTTTCCTGCACCTAAAAGTATGAAAGGATGGATGACTGGGAGCGGGAAAACCTAATGGAAACCTATCAGTAAACCACTAAAATTGTTTTTATATGTGTTTTTTGTCAAGATATGACTTGGCAGGCCAGTTACATTTCAATATGGGAATCGAGTTTTAATTAATCCTGGAATTTCTGCGGTCTACTCGCTGTGGGGATGGTTTGTGCAGCAGCCTCCCGGGAGAGTATTGTCCATAGCGTCGTTATAAAAGTAAGAAAGATAGCGACATCTTTAGCCTAAACATTTTATACAACCTGACTTTCTAAAGTGTAATTGATCTGACTTATCAATCACGCAAACAGCTGTCATTTGTTATGACAGAGATGGATGAAGCAATCGTAATCGAAAAAAGTCCTCATTCCAACGTAAAAGCATGGCAACCCGATTACAGAGGGTAGCCGCCTTTATACTGGTAATGTCAGTCAATCTTCCGCAACCTTGTAATATTTTTTAAACAAGGCTTATTACTATATTTTTCGAGGCTGTGAATCCTGAACGGGGATTGTCGCGTATAGCTCGCAGAGGGCAGAGCTCCCTAGTATATATATATATATATATATATAGCACATTATGTTTTAAATGCGTTTGTCAGACCCAGAATCCTGCACCATAAATAAACTATGTATAATCATAAAACATCCAAGAAATTTAAACAGATATAACCTGAACAAGAAAAAACAACAAAAGGCTGTGGCCTCTTCAGCGGTGGGCATTTTAGAAAGCACAGCAATGTTTCAGATTAATTACAACAAACTATTATTCAGTAGTGGCAGTGGGTTTCGGCCAGAGTGTCGCAAAGCATAAATCAAATGCATAAAAACAATTGAAAGCATATAGCGAACACTCCCCCACCGGACCCGACGCCACAATAAACAGTGCATCTCGAAGATACAACTGATTCAGAACTTATGTGTAATTAATCTGAAACATTGCTGTGCTTTCTAAAATGCCCACCGCTGAAGAGGCCACAGCCTTTTGTTGTTTTTTCTTGTTCAGGTTATATCTGTTTAAATTTCTTGGATGTTTTATGGTTATACTTAGTTTATTTATGGTGCAGGATTCTGGGTCTGACAAACGCATTTAAAACATAATGTGCTATATATAATCTGTGTGGTTATATGCAGCTGTAGCGCTTATCGCATGGATTTTATTTTTATTTTTATTTTTATATTTTACTTTTAGTTGTACTTTTGATCTTTTTGAGCTTATATATATACATATATATATATATATATATATATATAATACTTTCAGCGGATGGTGGTTTTGGGGTCTGGGTGTCATGAGCGATGAATATATACCAAACCTTTTCAAATTACATTTTTCCGGACAGCTGCAATAGGAAGCTTTTTAATTTTTGTAATGAAAGCTACCTAAAAAGAAATTCGTTGATTATTTCGGCTTTAACCTTTTATCATTTACTTTAAGAAACGGCAGATATTTTAACATTTTACATTGTAGCATAATTTGTATTAGCTTAACTTCGAAATTAGATAATATAATCATAACCAGAATATGTTAATCTATTTTAAATGTGTTCTGAATCAGGAATTTTCAAGGGGTGAGTCTATAACATTTTTTGTAAGCTCTAATTTTAAGAATTAGTACAATCATAATTTTTTTTTCAACAATATAAATTTCTAGACATGCTGTAATGCTGAGGTTTAATCATTAAAGTTTTTTTCTTGGATGTTTAGTTAGTTATTTTAATATATTAATACAAGTTTGAGAGAAAGTGTTAAAATGTTTTCCCATCTGTAGATAAAGACAATGCGATCAGAGAAAAAAAAATGCTCTGAAAAGAGAAAAGTAAAATAGAAAATGAATAAAACTTTAAAATTTTAGATATATGCACACAAATTTTGAAAAAAAATATGTCGAACTGCCAAACTTTGCTGTTTTAAGGGAACGGCAACATTTTTTAAAACAAATGTAAACAGCTTTAATTAGATATTAAAACGCTGGCGTGGTAAAAAAGTAATCCCCCACCCCCTTTCCATAATAATTGTGACGCAAATCACCCTATAAAATATTTGCTCTGAAAGGAATAAATAATAAGACATAAAATGGAAAATAAACAAAGCTTTACAATTTTAGATATATGGCACGCAAATTTTGAAAAGTTTTTGTGCCGACCTGCCCAACTTCGGCGTTTTAAGGGAATGGCAACATTTTCGAAAATAAATATAAATAGCTTTAATTAGATCTTAAAACACTGGCGTGGATAAAAAGATATCCCCAATTCTTTCCATAACAACTGTGACGCAAATTACTCTATAAAAAACTGGCTTGTAAAAGCCGATTATTAATAATATCTACTAATGAAGATCCTACGCTCGTAACGTGCAGACACTCGCAAGTTAATGTTAAAATAAAGACACTTCTTTAAAAATTTCTCTTTTGTATTTAAAACTTCGTTTTAAAATATGTTGGCGTAGGATATCGGAATGAATGTCTTTTCATGATTTTTGTTTACTAATTTTGTAATTTAAAATTTTTTGCAAAAATATTGTATCATTTTAATTCTTGAGAATGTTGTAGTCCGATGCAATGAAACATGTCAAATGTGAATAAATAACGGTGAAATAACGAATGTGAATTTTTTGGCTTTTAAATTTATTTTAATCACTTATAGCAAATATATATTAAGTCCTAGATTAACATTAATATTAACATTATTTTGCTAGTCTTCCATGTATATATATTCAATTACGCAGTTGAAGATATTTAATTAAGGATTAACAGCATCCTAAAAACCTATATTTCGGCTTGAAAAAAATCATTTATACTACTCGGAAACGTTTCCGAAAATCAATGGCAGCAAAAGAAACTTTGATTTGTAAATACTTTCCTGTAAATCTCAAACATATATTGCTTTCTGAGGTTTCTAAACATAAAGACCGCTTTTCGAAATTGTGAGTAATTTCGAAGATATTGTTGTGTATTTTTGTACGCGGATGCATTATATTGTCTTGGATACAGAAGCATTTTTTTTACAGTGTAGCAAACTTGGCTACATAATTAATTCTTAGCAAAGTAAATACATTTTCAACAATTAAAAAATCATACACAATTTATCAACTATTACAAAATCATATTAAATTATTTTTGGAATATTTTAGCCATTTCGTGTGGGTTACTAAATGAATTAAAAAATTTATTTCTTTTGTATTATTTTTAATCACCATAATTTAAATTGATGTATTGGGGTATTGTAACTACGGGTTCAAATGTGATCGAAAGTTCTACTATGAGTTAAAATACAGCGCCTAGAATAAATAGTGGTGGAAATCTGCTATCCAAACAGTGCTAAAAAATTGTATCCCTTAAATGCGCAATGATGCTGAAATCCAAAAAGCCGATCGCGGAGACATCTGCGGGTTTTTTTTCTCAAATTTCAATGTAAACATTGTATTCTTACAGCGTCTAGATAGTCTTGGAGTTTTAGAAAATATCCTGCAGATATCGCTGCGATCGACTATTTGGATATCAGCAACGTTTGACATTTAAGGGATCCAATATTTTAGCATTTTTTTTTTAAGTATTACTAGGATAGCCGATTACCACACTATATGTTCTAGACACTATATTAAAGTATGCCTCGTCATAAAATTGATCAAAAACACTGTGCTAAATATCGAATTTGTTCGAATAGTTCGTGAAAACATAAGTGTTTTAATATGATTGATTTAAAATGAAAAATGTAGTTAGTTTTGTAGCGAAACATATAGTCGCATACGAAATAGAAATAGATATATAAATGGTTTCGGTGGCAATATTTAATAAAAGCAAAGCAAATTAATTAAAAATAATTTTATAAAGTATCATAAACCATTTATATATATCAAGCCTTTTAAAAACTGTTCTATTTATGGCTACCTCATTTTACATTCTTAAATCTGTTTTTTCTAAGCCACAAAGGGTTATTTCAATCTAATGGTAAAAGAACATCTTTAACTTTTTTTAAAAATATAATGCAGTTCAGAGAACAGTGGATTGTAAAAAAAGTATATATATTCACGATTGATTCTATTCAAACATGAAACTTTTTAAAAAATTATTCTGTATCAAGAATTCTATTTAAAAAAAAATTATTATATTGAAATTTAAATAAATGGCTACTAATTATTTTTTAAACATATAAAATTATTCATGCTTATTTGTAAAGTATTTTACCGATTTCATAAATTTATTCCTTAAAAGAGACTGAATTTTATAAAAGAAATTGCATTCATTCTTTTTAAATCGATAGCCTTTTATAAAAATATAAAAAAAAACTATACGAAATGAACTATAACGAAACTAAATTAAACTAAATTTTCATTACAAATCCACATGTTAATATACTTTATTTATAACTTGAGGACTTAATAAAACATTTCAAAGTAGATGAACAAATTAGTTTTATAGGGCGAACTAATTTTCTAATGGTTTTATATCGGGATATTTTAAAAGGTATCATGAATTTAAAATTTATAACTTTTTAAGCTTTATATTTTTTTTCTGATATTATCACTTTCTGAAAATGTAATCAGTGTTTTAAATTAATATTTAAAACACTGCCAGAACTGTATAAATTAGAATCCCCAAAATTGAGGACGTTCTACAATTTCGAGACCGTTTGATAACATTAAGAATGCATGAAGCAAGACTCTCTTATCATATAACTGATATTATGATAAGAGGGTCTTGGTATGAAAATTGTCAATATGTGTATTGTAAATCAAATATGTGTCAATGAGCAAGGTAGAAGTCAAATCAAAGGTGGAATGAACAAAACAATCAATTTCGCATTTTTCATACATTTACTAGTAGTCTAAGTGCTAGCAACGTTTCCGTCACTTAATTTTAGCAAGACTCATTTTTAGGTGGGTTCGTAATTATATAAATACGTAGCACCTATATTCGTCGTTCGGTCTGACTGTCTGTCTATCCGTCTGCATATAACAGAGCAAAAACTACCCATATGAATGGTCTGAAATTTAAAATAGATAATTGTTGCAAAATTTTGGCGAGTCATTTCCAATTTTATGAAAATCGTATGTATAGTTTAATTACAGACAGTCAAAATTTTTCCGTTACATTACGGCCAATGGGAAAAAATTATAGTAAGTGCATTTTAATGATGTTACAGCCTTACCGAGTGGTCTGAAATTTTAAATATATAATTGTTGCACAATTTTGTCGAGTCATTTCAAATTTTATGAAAATCGGATGTATAGTTTAATTACAGAGACAGTCAGAAGTTTTTCGTTACACTACGGCTAATGGGAAAAAATTATTGCAAGTGAATTTTATTGATGTCACAGCCTTCCGAACAGAATGAAATATATATGCATTTATGAAATGCACCAAATTATACATTCAGAACAATATGCGGTACAAAAAATATTTATAAAACTTGTTATAGTACGAACATATAGTACGATATATAGTACGAACATATAGTACGAACACAGTTGAAATCATTCACAGAAAAAAAATCCAGCGCAGAACAGCATAAAAAATACTATTGAAATGAGCGAAGCGAGGTAAATCTGTCCGCCACGTGATGTAACGCGTGAGCAGTTAGGAAATCTGAAGGATTAAATTATAAATAGTTAAGATTTAAATAAACAGCAGATATTAAATTGAGTTAAGCAGTGAATTCATTACTGTAAGTCCAAAAACCAAGTAGTTGAAAAAGCAGCAAAGTTGAAATTCTGAAAAGCAAATAACTAACTAACGAAATAAAAGTAAAGTGCTGAAAGAAACACAAGTAAGTTTTAAATCAAACTAACATTTATTTAAATAAGATAAAACATAAAATAAACTTTAACATATAATAAAACACAATATTTAAATATACTATTTCACTATTTCAGAATGTATTCATTAACATTAAATTCATAATCAAATAAGAAGTAAAAGATAAACTGATCCTTTACCACGTTTGACGAGAAATTTCCCATTTGTTCAATATGCTGTTCTATTTTATGGTGTAGTACCTATGCGGACGTTTCTAGCAGCAGGAGACGTTGCGTTTACCTGCGGGAGAAAAGGTTACGCAGATCAAAAACTTCAAAATTACGACATTTTAGCATGACTTTTGTTTATAACATTTTATTCTACTAACTATTTGTGATATTAATCTGTTATTGCCAGACGTTGCCAACGTTGCTAAGTCCTTTCCGGATCATGATTTACATCTAAAAAACCTGTCATCTTCACGTCACTTTAGTAATCTTAAAAATTGCAACATATTACTCTTTGGTTATCGGACCTATAATTAATTTGCCAGACACAAATTCGGTTGCAAAATTAATGCCAGACGGCTTTAAATCTGTAAGCAAAGGTGTCTGTTTGAAGAGAGGTTTATAGAGTGAAAAAAATAAATCATCTTCACTTCATTTTAGCAAGCATAAAAATTGCAATACATTACTCTTTGGCAATCAGACAACTTATAATTAATTTTCCAGACACATATTTGGTTGCAAATTTATTAGCAGACTGCGTTAAATCTGGCAACGAAAGTTCTTGTTTCAAGAGTGATTTATGAGTTTAAAAAAATAAGACAGCTTCACGTCATTTTAGCAAGCTTAAAATTTTTTCAACATATTACTCTTAGAGCTATCAGACAACATATAATTAATTTGCCAGAAACATATTCGTTTGCAAAGTTAATTATAGAATGCTTTAAATCTGGCAAAGAAAGGGCCTGTTTGCAGAGTGGTTTATAGGTTTTAAAAATTTGCAATTTTTAAGCTTTCTAAAATGACGTGAAGAGGACATATTTTTTTTAAACCTATAAACAATTCCTTAAATAGGTACTTTCGTTGCCAGATTTAAAGCCGTCTGGCATTAACTTTCCAACCGAATTTGTGTCTGGAAAATTAATAGCCAAAGAGCAATATTTTGCAATTTTTAAGCGTGTTAAAATGACGTGAAGATGACTTATTTTTGTTATTTAAAACCACTTTTAAAAGAGGCACTTTCGTCGCCAGATTTAAAGCTGTCTGGCATTAACTTTGCAACCGAAGTTTTGTCTGGAAAATTAATTTTATGTTGCCTGATAGCCAAAGATATGTTGTCATTTTTAAGTTTGCTAGAATGACTTGAAGATCACTTTTTTTAAACCTATAAACCACTCTTCAAACAAACAAACAACAAAAAAAAAAATGACGCCTATACATATACCCACATCTCCTTAAAAGAAAATTTTTACACAATTTGCATATAATGATGAACAAAATAATTGAAAAATATTTCTGTATATTAACCTATTTAATAAACTTATAGAACCTTAACTTATGCAAAAATAAAGATATTTTGTACGTTTACATAATATAAAAAAGTGTTTGAAATTTATTTTTGTATATATATACAATAAAAAATTCCACAACGTAAATATTATATGACTTATTCAATGCAAATCAAATATGTAAAACAGAATGTAATAAACTCACTAACTGGAATGCTTGCTTACTTCAGAATAAATAAGTAACTTGATTATAATCTTTATGACGTTATAAAATTTGCAAAAGTAAATTTATAATTAAATGAATTTATGCAGTATATTAGTTATTGTGAAATAAATGTCTGACAATATTTTCAACTTCAGCTAATAAAACAGTTAGCATGTTCTTTAAAATAATAATATTTAATTTACTTTTCACTTATGTTTTTCAAAGTAATTTGATTACATTTACGTTAATAAGAAAAATATTTTTCGTGGAAATATATTTATTTTTATGTCCATATAAAGAAAAATACTTTTCATGCAATTTCATACAGATGCTTAAAATTTTATATTATATTGAAAATTTGAAACGACTAGAGTATTTTTAGAACAATATGGAGAGAAATATTTTTATCATTTATAATTATTTTAGTTATAAAATGTGTACATGATTAGTAACAATCATGTGATCCCTACACTGTAAAAAATACACGACCAGTTTTCTTGTAGGAATCGGAAAAATAGTTGCCCTTATCGTACCGGAAAAATTTCCGACCCTGCTCGAAATAAAATCCATAAAATCGGAATAAAATCAGTAAAATACCGTTTTATTGACTATTTCCTTTTTTTACGGATTTTATTAAGAGCTGCGTTGGAAAATTTTCCGGTACGATAAGGGCAACTATTTTTTCGATTCCTACAGGAAAACTGGTCGGATTTTTTATTACAGTGTATTAATTAACGCTAACTAGTATTTTAAAGTGGTTTATTTCAAAAGGTTGAAAATGTTCTTTTTTAAACTTGCGTGCTATATTTCCCTTTTGACGACTTTGTATTTTACATGGATTTATAGATGACATCTATATCTTAAGACTTAATCTAATATACCTTAAGATCTTAACCTAAACGTGTGTACAGTTTACCAAAATTTAAAATTTAAAAATAATGTTCAATGTTCTGCAAAATGATTTTTCAATGTTTATATATACAAAAAAATGGTTAAACAATATTGAACCATGGTGAGCATGGTAAGCCTCGCAAAAATATTTAAGTTCAACCTTAAGGTATCGTTATCAAATTTAATCACAGGAATGAGACTTTGAGCTTCCTGTCGTGCTCTCGAGCATTTAAAGGCGTAACTTTTATTCATTTTTAGCTGCGTTCGTAATTATATAAATATGTAGCTTCTATAATTGTCTTCTAGTCTGTCCATCTTTCCGCATAAGCTCAAAAACTACCCAACCGAATGTTTTGAAATTTAATATGTATAATCGCTGCAGAATTTTGTCGAGTGTTTTCAAATTTTATGAAAATCGAATCAAATCTTAAAAATGTATTAATAATAGCTTATTTCATTCTATTAAATTCCATCATGCGTAATTAATTCAATGATATCCTATGATATGTAATGATTCTACGTTGTCATGGCGATTACGTCATACTTAAGATGGAGTCATATTATTTCCGTATTACTGAATTTAACATATGTAATCGTAATAAATTTTGTATTCATGCATTTTTTCATCAAGAGGCAACAGCTATTGCACCAAGATCGAAATATTTATAAAACTAGTTATAGAATGATGCACCTCATTTTCCACGTTTAAAGTACAATTTCCGACTTGTATTTTTTTCTAATTTGTTTTTAACCCTTTTTAATGAAGCATAAAATTTAATGAGATCTGTAGTTTTAAACTCTAAGACATGCAAATTAAAATTTTGCCTGCAAATCAAATTTAAATGTCATGTAAAATTACCAATGAAAGTTTCATAATGCCTGCCATTTTATACATTTTTTTATATAATTTTAAAAATTTTGTGAAGAATGTCAAGAAAAATTCGCTTTCCGGTATTTATAAACATAAAACATAAATTGTGTGTTTTGACACTTATTTTTAAACATAGAATACTAAACCATATTTTCATTTCACTAAAAAAATACACTTCAAGTTTTGTTATGTGAAGGCATGTAAGGAAGTCAACAGTTCATATTTCTTACGACATGACATGAAACTTTACAATTTGAATTCCATACATGTTTATTTTAAGCGAAAAACTGAAACAACAATTGTGAAGATGTAATCCCTTAGGGTTAAAACGTCATTTTAAAAAATAAACTTTCTATTTTTTGCTGAATATGAATACTGAATAGCTATGAAGGCATTGGGGATATAATTCTTTGGAATATATGTTTTTCTGCTACTGTGAGCATTCATTGAAAATAGTAAGAAAAATATATTTATCTATGCTGGAGAATATACAGAGTTTCTCAGTAGACAATTTAAATTGTAAAACTGTTAAAAATGTATAATCCTGTAAAACTGTAGGAAATAAGAATCTAATAATCAAAAAGACCTAACATTCAATTAAAAAAAATTATACTTCAGCCTGACTAAGACTGGTCAGTTTGATTTTTTTCGCTTTCGGATCAACAAAACGATTACAAAAATTGCATGTGAGGACATTGTTACTATTATCTTTAAAACTGACTCGAATATCATAAAGTTAAACTAGAGACTTATACCATTTTTTGCACCATAAAAAAGGCTATTTTGTCAATCTAAATAGAAACCTTCAGACGTTGTTCACGAGGTTTTCGAAATAAAAATTATGGTAACAAGAATGAACAAATTTGACTCATCTAATTAAATATTCATATAAACCATATTTTATATAATATCCTATATATTCTGCGTAAAATATATTTGTAGTTAAGTAAAGAAAAAGGGGAAAACCATTTTTTTTTGTTTTATTTGCTCGATATTGTTTTTCTTCTGCCTAAGTTAAAATCTAGCAAAATTTCTTATTTCAAATGTAAATTGAAAAATACCAAGAAAAATGTACAATGTTAAAACATACATTTATGCTACGTGTAAAAAAAAAAAATTCGTCAATAAAACTATCCGCCATTGAATATACATAGTTCACATAAAAAAAAGGTAAATATA
The DNA here is from genome assembly GCA_963932465.1 of Maratus speciosus. Lineage (NCBI taxonomy): Eukaryota > Metazoa > Arthropoda > Arachnida > Araneae > Salticidae > Maratus > Maratus speciosus. The sequence goes on from OZ010792.1 coordinate 179,455,351, forward strand.
AAAATAGTCTTTCATCGGCTCAAGTGTTTTCAAAATCCATCCAAAACACAAACCGTTTTTATCTATTTAATAATTATATCCACTTAGATAGATATTCCTATGTATGAAGAAATATGATACTTCATTTAACATTCCCACATCGCCAAATGAAAACATTACATTATTAATAGGAAAATCTACATGTTAAAAATCTGCAGCTTTTGCTGCGTAGTCACTCCATCGGTTTTATAGAAAACGATTACTTGACTATATTAAGGGGAATTCTCATTGGTCAGAATACAGATATTCTATAAAAGCAATGGAGTGATTATGCAGCAAAAGTTACAGATTTTTAACAGTATACTTACTCACGTACACTGATACCATAAATTAAGTGAGAAATAGAGAATGCTAATTTTCAAACGCAAAAGTTAATCACGAATGAACAAAAAAAGGTGATATAAACCACTGCGTTAGCAAATACATTACTATTCTAATAAAGCAGTCAGTCGGCATGACGTCTCTGTAACGTCATAAATGGACATAATTGTTAGAGTCAAAATAGTAAACCAAAATTTGATGTTGTTTGTTCGTTAAGGAATTTCCTTATTACTTTCATGTGACTGTAATTTCGGTGCCTGTTTCGCAATTAAAAGTACTCCCCCCCAACCTCCCCCCCCCCCCCCCCAAAAAAAAAGCCCAAAAGTAACAGATTCCGTTTAGACATTGATCGCAGATTTTATGTAAAAAAATATTTACAATATGAAAATGCAAACGAGAAATTTGTAAAGAACGATCCCACTGCTTCAGGAGCCTACACTGTGAGTATCACGCTATGATACTCAAAAACTACTCTGAAACCTATGGATGCCTTCTTTTTAATATTTCAAGCTTGCATTTCAAATTTTTAATGATTATTTTATGCACCAGATAGCTGAAAATCTCTCTGACTTGCGTCTTTTTATTTATATTTTTTTTTTAGTTGCAGATTTTTATTTTATTTTATGAGACTTATTGTTTCAGAATCTATTTCGAAAGTGAAAGTACCTTCATAAAACAAACCTGCAATCAAAACTGAAAAACTGAAAAAAGATCCTGTTAGAGATTGACCTCAGCTATCGTATTCGTATGCAAAAAAATCATTTAAAAACATTAAAATACAAAAGAATTTTTTTTTTAAATTAACATTCACTTGGGAGTATCGTCACATGTGCAGCATAGGCTTTTAATTTCTATACACTAGTGCGCAAAATAGACCAGCTTAAATAAAGTATACCAATTTTATGATAAAATAATACAAAAAACCGTACGCATTACGTTTACTGTACTTTTTATTAATATTATGTTTATGAAGGAATATGGAAACAATATCCGTATTCAGTTAATATGTGCCTCTATTTTAGAATGCATTTGTTTAGTTGCACTATTAATTATCTGTAGGCTAATATCAGACGGACGTCTTTTTGTACGCTTTTTTACTTACGTATTATCCCTACACAATGCCGCTAGCATTGTGTAGGATAATACGTAAGTAAAAAAGCGTGCAAAAAGACGTCCGTCTGACATTAGCCTTATAATCATGTATTTCAAATAAATGCATTTGGAAAAAATGAGCTTTTTTTTATTAATGGTTACACAAGATTAAATAATATTTCTTATCTGTTAAATAAAATGTTTTATCACGGCTTTGTACTCAAAAGAATGTGGTAACAAAAGCAAATATTTAAAAGTATTCTTATTCAAATGCTTTATTGTAGTTTACTATTCTGCAGTAAAATATATATATTTTTTTTTTTTTACATTTTTGTATTTTTTTACATGTCTTTCAGATTCTTTTATACCCTATCAAAGAGATCTTTTCTTCGTGGATAACAAATAATTATTTTCGTCTTAAATTCGTGTCTGAAATTCTCTGTTTTGAAATTCAAAACATTGTTTTTGTCATAGATTTTAAATGATTTGTTTTGCGAATTGTTTTTTCTGTAGTGGTTTTATGATTTGAATAGATATAACAGGAAAATTTTTTTTCACGAAAGCTAAACAACAACTAAAAATAAAATAAAATACAATGCTTTAGCCTTTAAATTAAATCCTTTTCGGTTTTGACTTCTATTTTTGGGCTAATTACACTGCTGTTATATAAGTAGAAAAAAATATTATGCAAATAAACGTTATAGCATTACTTTCTTTTCAGTAAAAAGTTTTTTTTATTCTTCCCTAAATCAAAGCCAAACAATGACCGAAACGTTTAATTGCTCTGATTTTTAAAAATGTCTTATTGAACCATAAAAACACTCTAAGGCACAATGAAATGCGTTAAAAAGTTTTTGATGGCACTTACTACTAAAGGACTAGTATCGTAAGATTATAAAAATGGCCACTGCGACATTCATATTATGTTGACGAATATCATACAATGTGAAAAATGGCAAATGTTTCTAAATTTACAAAAATACAGTCGAATTCGGATAATTCGAATGTCTTTAATTCGAAATCGAAGTTTTTTGTCAGTCCCTTAAAACTTGTATTCAGTTAATGCTTAAAAATCTTATTTATTTCGAAATCCAACTTCTTTAATTCGAAGTTTTTACCATTTCAAAAATTACAAAATCTAGTTTCAATGCAGTTTATTTGAAAAGTGGCCGGGTTATTTTCAGCCATTGTGGAAATTTCGAAGTCCAACTTCTTTAATTCAAAGTTTTTACCCTTTCAAAATTGACAAAATCTAGTTTTAATGCATTTATTTGAAAAGTGGAGGGGTTATTTGCAGCTATTGCGGAAAATTGTTTAGGGAAGAGAAGAGGGGGGGGGAGAATATGCTTACCTGTTCTAGGAAACAGAGCAGGGAAAAAGGGAGAAGGAACATAGACCACCCTTGTACAGACCACCATGTACCTGTCCTTGAATACGGGTGGTCCCCGCCCTTTCCCTTGTAAGTGACACATGGTACTCTCGCTAATGACGGCAATGCGATAAATCATAGATGTTACGCGTTGCAATTCCTTCGAAACCGGGGCTGTAGTCGCTTGAGTTTTCTTCATTGTGCTTTTAGTTTTTGTGGTGAGAGTTCAGTGCAAGCATGTCGTTGAGTAAACACCGTGTCCCGTATAAAACCTTATCTTTCGATGAAAAAAATTGCTGTGATTCGTGAGGAAGGAAAAGGTGTAAAGAAGAAATGCATCATCGCCTGGAATAGCACCTAACACTCTCGCGATTTTTGGAGAATAAAGAAAAAAATTTGAAATCCAATCCAAATCTCAAACGAGCTAGAGAACGTAATAATCCTGAAGTGGACGAGTGTGTCTTGAAGGGGTTTAAGCAAGCGCGGGACAAAAACATTCCTCTCAGATGAACTCTTGTTCATGCAAAAGCGGAAGAATTTTCTCTCAACTTAAGAAACAACAACTTCGAAGCAAGCTCCGGATGGTTAGACGGATTTAAGGAAAGAAAAGAAATTTCCTTTAAATCTGTGTGTGGTGAAAGTGTGGACCAAGATGCAGCAAATGAGTGGAGAGGTAAATTTGTTCAAATCATTGAGCACACACAGGACAGAGACATTTTTAATCTCGACGAAACTGGACTTTTTTCAAATGTGTCCCTGCAAAGACTTTGGATTTTAAGGTGAAAAATGTAGTTCGGGAAAACGCAGTAAAGACCGAATAACCCTACTTATGGGAGCAAACATCGACTGCACTGAGAAGTTACCTTTACTGATGATTAAAAAATCAAGAAATCCAAAGTATTTTAATAATGTCAAAACAAAGCCTATAGAATATCATTCTAACACGAAAGCATGGATGACGGCGAATCTTTTTGAAGAATGGCTGCTAGATCTCAATCGCATGTACCAGAGAAAAAACAGAAAAATAATCCTCTTTATTGATAACTGTACGGCTCATAAATCGATACCAGCTATGGAAAATGTCACGGTTGAATTTTTTCCGCCAAACATGACCTCAGTGATGAAACCAATGGATTAATGCGTCATTAAAAATCTGAAGCATTTCTGCAGATGTCTAGTCGTTCAACACCTCCTTACTGAATCTTCCCAAAAGCTTCCGATTACCCTCCTCGATGCATCATGAATGTGTTTAAATGTCCAAAGTGTCCAAAGGTCCAAAGTGAGCCAAAAAACAATTGCAAATTGTTTCCGGAAAGCAGGATTCATCAGGAACACTGCCCATAGCGAGCTTTTACATGAAGAAAATTTACCTCCACCAATTGCATGGAAAGACAGCATACCATTTGATGATTACGTCGACATTGATAAAAAACCTAGACATTTGTAGAGAGCTATCTGAAACAGATATTCTATCCGAAGTTCTAAACAATAAGAAGATTGCAACAGAAGACGATGAAGATATTGAAGATGAGGTAGAAGAATAGAGGCCGATTCCAAATTTCAGTGAGGCAGTCATTCATCTAGCGGAATATCGTCGTTATGTAGAAGGACAATCGAACGTGAGTGAAGCTATGTTTCGAGCTGTAGATATCCTTGAAGATTTTGTTAAAAAAATCAGGTAAGATCTTTAAAGCAATCTGAAATATCTTAATATTTTAAAAAGCTGTAGTTTTTTTTTTAATTTAAAATAAATAAACATATTTTTTTTCGCAATTTTTGCTCTGAATGATTATTTTACAAAATAAAAATAAATTGTTTTGTATAATTCGAAGTTTTGCAATGGTCCCTTGGACTTCGAATTATCCAAGTTCAACTGTATAGCAAATAACAAAAATGTACAATAACCGCTTCCAAGTTGCCAGTCATTCCCAAAACCCTTCTTTATCTTTATCTCTTATACTAGGGGGCTCTGCTCCCTGCAAGCTACGCTCGCCAATCCCCGTTCAGACACCGCAGAATCTAAAAACACGCTAATCTGATGGGTTTAAGAGATATTAGAGAAGATTGAATTATACTGAAAAAAGCTGTGCAGATCTCCCTGTAAACGGGTTTCCATTCAATTCCCTTTGATTGCAAAAAATTAAGGCCGAATCAGTTGCTGTTAAGACATACAATGTTTGTTTTCGTTTTTGATTAAAGAGGATCAGTTAAACATTTGAAAAGAAGCTAAAGTTCCAGGCGGACCACTTCGCTTTTTATACTCTAGGTGCCATTTTGGTACTTTAATGTTAGCCAGGCACCGGTGATATGTCGCCAAATATTATTCTATCGCCGTCATTTCATCTATATTATAAAAGTTCAAGTCATCAACTGCCATAAACAAATACGATCTGATCCCTTCGCCGTTCATATGAAAGTTTGGCACAGATGTCATATACGTCCCATATTGGCGCGATTTTTTAACGACGCCAATTTGGGGAACGCATCAGCAGCATAAACAACAACATCCGGCTTACCATATTAAGCAAAATAACTATACTCTGGCGCCAGTTAATATTAATAATAATTGCCCGTTGCGTATATGACATTGGCGTCAGAAAAAAATCGCGCCAATATGGGACCGTAAGTTTTCCATTTTGATTAAAAAATCAATTTTTTTTTCGAATAAAACTACATAAAATTTGCCATGGTTGCAAAGAATTCTTGGTACTGTTACGCATATCTCGCCAATAGCTTTTTTTCAACTCGCCAGTTAGCATTTTTTTTTTTCGTATGGTAATATTTGGTAAAAAAAATAAATTGTTTTGTATAATTCGAAGTTTTGCAATGGTCCCTTGGACTTCGACTCATATGTCATATACGCACAGGAGATTTGGCGTGATTTTTTTTTTTTTTTACGAAAATTTGGCAAAAATCTCGTTTTAAAATACCAGTTACATATGCATTTTTGGTATTACTTAGTTATCCCGTCGACCAAAAATCTATCGCCAAACTATAAGATAATAAGCCAATAATGATAAGTACAGTACTTGTGTGAAAATATAAATTATTTGAAAACAACGTTTAAACACACAATAAAACAAGCAGACTTGACCATACGTATACGTTTCGTGAGTACTAGGACTCACATCCTCAGTGTAAAAACTATAAAAACAATATCCCCCCAACTGCATGTACGGTGAAAAAAACCCAAATGTCAAAACATAATACCAAAAGACCATCAAGTTCTAACAGCCAATGAAATTAATGCGGAAGTGAAGTGTCGTGACACAACAAATCCATCCAGAAAGTTGAGATGTATGGTGTACTAGATAAATCATTAACCAAGGAGTCTTTAAATTTATGGATATGAATAGCCTCAAAAAAGTCTAAATCCAGAGGAGCATTTCTTGATAATCCAGCATTTCTTGATAATGGTAGCTGAGTCAAAATTAAAATTATGTCCCTCTCCCCAGCAATAAGAGGCGATAGAGGATTTCTGTAATTCTTTTTTCTTTACATAGTTTCTGTGTTCATTGATTCTGTAACGGAGTTTTCGTTTAGTTTGTCCAATGTAGGAAAAACCACATTGGCATTGAATGTTGCAAATGCCCCAATAATTATGTGGAGGAATTTGTCCTTAAGTTGCAAAAATGATAATTTATTAACCGGTTTAAAAACCACATTAAAATCATAATGTCTCAAGATATTAGCCATCCTAAAGCTAATGCTATTATAAAATGGTAAAATGATAAGGTTAGAAATGGAAACCGCAGTAACAGGAGAATCAAGATTATTAACATATTTATTAAGACTATGAAAAATTAAATTATTGATATAAGATAAACTAAAACCTCGATCAATAGCCACAGATCTAATGTAATTTAATTCTGTAATAAGTGAATTATTATCTGAACAAATTAAGCGAACTCTATTAATCAAATAATGAAAAGCCGAAGCTTTTTGGGAAGGGGGGTGACATGAATTGAAATGGGGGGGGGGGTGTGACAGCAAAAGGTTTACGGTAAACGCAAGTGTCAAAGGTGTTAGGCTGACGTGTAACCAACACATCCAGAAATGGCAATCTATTATCTATTTCAACTTCATAGGTGAATTGAATGACTGAATCTATTGAGTTTAAAATCATTAATATATTGTCAACAGAAAATAGAGAAAGGTCCAAGAGTGCAAAAGAATCGTCTACATATCTACAATAAAATGGGAAGTTGATAAGTTAAACACTTTAACCTCAAAGTAATGAATATATAAATCTGCTAAAAAAGGGCTAAGGGGATTACCCATTGCTAAACCATCCGTCATAGAATAATATTGGTTAGAAATTTGAAATGAATTTTGTTTTAAACAAGTACTGAATAACTCAATAATGTGGTTGATTTCATAATCTGTTTAATGAAATTCTTTTAATCTAGTAGTGAGACTTTGTAGTGCACTTTGAACTGGAACATGGGTGAACAGAGAAGTAACATCAAATGAAACCATGCGTAAAGAGGGGGAGGGGTGAAGTTTTTAATCCGGTTAACAAAAGAACTAGAATTCTTAATAGTGTAAATATTAGAACTTGAAAGGAATGAAAAGCGTTTCACTAAATATTTAGCAAGAGGGTATGAAGCAGAACCGATATTAGATACGATAGGCCGGATGGGGAACACCAATTTTATGAACTTTAGGCAGAACGTAAAAGCGACTGCAGTTAGCAATAGACGGAATTAATGACATTTTAATGCTGTCATCAATACAGGGAGAGGTTTTTATAAGTTTTCTGGTACTTGTTAAATCACTGTCAGAAGGATCCCATTTTAATTTAATGTATGGGCCGGATTGTAAAAGATTTTGCACTTTATCCAAATAAGCTGTTTTATCCTGTACCACTATTTGACCTCCCTTATCAGCTTTAGAGATTTAGCCCTTATCAGCTCACGAAACTTATACGTATGGTCAAGTCTGCTTGTTTTATTGTGTGTTTAAACGTTGTTTTCAAATAATTTAAGCCAATAATGGTTGATCGTAAATGTCACATTCACTTGACTTTAAGCAAGTTACACGTGTTTACGGCATAAACTGATTTTTATTTCAACTTTTTATTTGTATATTTATTAATGTACTAATTTATTTGTTCTTTCGTTACTTTAAATAAAAATTACGTCAATTTGTATAATTTGGCGATTTTTAATCTTTTTTGGCGATTTATATAATTTGGCGAAATTGGTCGACGAAATAACTAAGTAGAACCGTATTTTTTAAATATTTCCTGTTATTTTCTAAAGGAAATATAAAAAAATAATAATAATAATAATTATAGAACAAAATGATTTACATAATTTAGAAAAAGAAATAAAAGTAAATAAATATTTATTATCAAAAAAACAACAATAGCCGGTTTACCATTTAATCCTTTTCTGAAATATGAAAAAAAAAATATATCTGTTTGATTAAATTTTGAGTTGCCATCATTAGAAAAACGTATATAAAATTAGAAAAAGTTAATATTTCGAAAACTAATTCGAATTTAAAAATTCTAATACCAATTTTGAGATCTGCGGATCAATGCTGATTTTTGGTGTTAATTTCATTGCAAAGTATTCCATATTTTAGGAGAAATCGCTTGAAACATAATCAGCTGTTTAATCAGTCGATTCATATATCCGTTTCATAAATTCGTTTCATATATCCGTTTCATAAATTCGTTTCATTGGGATTTTATATATATAGGGGAATTTTTTTATATTTCAAAAAGCAATTTTGACAAGTAAAAATTAAATTTAAAAAATCAAAAAACCCGACTGCTTAAAAAGCGAACTAATTAATTATTTCTCATCAATGTGAAACGATTTTTATATTACTTACCTATTTTTTTCGTTTACTTGTATTGATGACTTTTAAGTTGTGTTTAATTGTTAGTTCCTATCTTAAACACTGTTTTGATGTGGCCTATGGAGGGCTATGAAGGTTTAACTTGCAGTGAAGCTAGAGATCCTTCCTACACAACTTCCAGGTTGAGTAATGTTTAAAACAGAGCTTCAAAGCAAAGTCAAACAACTTTGCTCGTTTGGGTAAGTTAAAATGTATTTCTGCGCGTGCGCATTAATTCTGTACCCGTGCATTCGAAAAAAATTTGCATATGAAGCAGTTTCAAGTTTGTCTTTATATTTATGAGACAGCGTAATTTTTTTTTTTTTTTTTTTAATTATTATTATTCGAGACGAAATTATTTTATTTAAATTAAAACCCTTATCAGAGATTCATTTCACTGTTCTTAATATGAGGTATAAAATTTAATTTCTTTTAATATAATTAATAAAATGTAATTTCAAAAACATATGCGTCTTTATATTTATGAGAAGGACTGTAACTCTTGTTGGCAATCGAGTAAAAATAAAACTTATTTTGCTGCCATTGATTTTGGGAATAGTTTTATAGCGGAATCGTTTATCTTAAAATAGAATATCGGTTTCTATGATACTATCAATTCTCAATTAAACATTTTTTTACTGCGTAATTGAATGTATACATACATGAGTAACATAATATCATTACTAATTTTAATAACTTTAATTTTTCATGTCTGTCTCATGTTTGTTGCACATGAAAATATATACTTGAAAACTGAAAGCATCCGAAACACCTTTGTTCATGGTAAAGGAAACTGATTAATTCTCTATAAAAACTACTCTGAAGTGTTTCCGAAAAGTATTCAGAGTAAAAGGTTCCTTTTTTTTAATAAATGCTTCTTTAAATCTGGAAAACATGTTGATTTCTGAGATCTCTAAAAGTTTATAAATTTTTAAATAAATAAAATCTTGTTTTTATAATACTTTTTTATTTTATACTTTGTAATCTGGAAATTGTTTATCTTCTTTATTTATTTTAGTTTAGTACCTAGTATTTGTACCTAGATGTGTCATTAATTTTTTATTGTTATCTCTATTCACTAAGGGTGTTTTGCTGTTCAGCAATGTTTCGTATTCAATTCATTTATAGTAGAGATCTGTTATTGCACGTTGTTTTACCTGATAGTTTGATCATTAGATCATCTAATGAGCGAAACCTGCTGAGCGTAACATCTACTTAGCCAGCGACGAGGAGCTTTGATCCTACTACACGAGTTCATAATATACTGCGTTAATTGCATCCTGTGACCATTAATGTCCATGATAATAATGTCAAGGGTAGCATTATTCGTTGAATAGTACTTGAGCTGTATTTAGTTGAAAATTACACATCAATGAACCTTATCAGATGTATGTCATCAATAAGAAAGTCAATACGGACTAATGGCATGTCCGTATATCTGACCACTGCAAAACAGTGGTCTGTTCACTTCAGTTTCAAATCCAATTTATTCATTAAGTAAACCCATGGAAAAGTCAAATCTAAGCATCATTTTTTGAACGTTCAAAGAACTGTCGTATTTCTGGCAAGCTTCCGGCTTCAGATGGTATGATACACTTCGAAGGGGTATCACCCAAGTCTCGTGTGTCATATACCAACTTCTACAATTTCTTAATGAAGAAAAGACGTCTGTGTTTAAATGTACAGTATTCGAGTAAAGCTTCATTATGTTTCTCCGCTTGTTGGAAAGATTCTCAAATCTCTGAGTATCGAAAATTTATAATTCAAATTGTGACAGTCTTTTTTCATTAGAATTCAAATTTTTTCATTAGCGTTGCACTCTCTTTTCTACAACACATTACGCATTTAAAATATCGATGGATGCCATATTATCTTTAACAAACGCTAGAGATGTATTGATAGTTGTATGACCGAATTGACAAAATACTCGGCGACCCCAGATTGGTGGAAGTTGCATTAGGTCACCAAAGAAAATTATGTTAATGCTCATCATTCAGTTTATTATTACTTTTTTTAATTATTTAAAACGTGACTCTACCAAACATAGCATCTCATACGACACCATTTGGATTTCGTGCATAAATAGAAATTTAATATCCTTTGATTGCCCATGCATTACCTTCAAATAGTTACCTATCACTACTGACAGGTTAACGATTCGTCCATCATTTTGGACTGATAAGTTTGGGATGCTGTAGAGAGTAGTAGTTTTAGAAACAAGAGGACAGCGACTCCAGTTACCGCTCCAACTTTTACGACTTGGTTAACATAACTGATTAATTCGATTATTTCTTTTGTCTGTTTTTATTTTTCCCACGAGTACAAGGATAAATAGCGGTTTTATTTTGCGCCATCCCGTAAAAGAAACATAAATGCTGCGCACATTATTTTGGATTAGGAAAATACTGTTAAGTTCCTTTAATAACCTAATATAAATTTGTTGAATTTGAATTAAAATTTCTGTCCACAGTAAAGTATCCGAATTAATTTGTGTAACCATGTGAAATAAATATGAATGTTAAGCACATTATTTTTAATTAGCTATTTCTCTCTAAAACTTATTTTTTCATATTAAGTTAGTTATTTTTGAATTAGTTTGTTTTGTGCGATTAGTTGTTTTGAACAATTTGCGACATAGTAGAAATACATAAATATATAAAAAACAACGTTTAAAGCGCTAAAACACTTTATTTCTTGTAGCAAAGTTGTTTTGGTAGCCATATAGTGTACCGTCATCACTTCAAAAATGATTGATCAGAAATGAAATTGTTGAAATATTTTATGATTATTACGATTCATTTTTGCACTGATGACGGTACGCTGTGGCTACCGAAACCAGTTTGCAACAAGAAATAAAGTGATTTAGCTATTTAAGCGCTGTTTTTATTTATTTATATTATACTGTGCCAAGTAATTTCTTATTGTAATAGTTGAAAAATGTTTATGAGTTTGGTTTATCTGGACATGCTCTAACTTGTGTAAATATACCCGGATGTGTATGTATTTTTTAAACTTAGAACTTCTTACTCTATGAGCTACTGAGGCAAGCTTCTATAATCTCTTGCAGTCAAACGATTTTTCTTGACATAAAAAAAATAATAACAAAATCAATATTTATCAAATATCATAAATTTCCAATTTCGTTACTCCCTATATATTATTGTTAATTTTTTCACTAACACTTTAAATTTTATTTTACTTATTTCTAAAAAGTACGTAAAGCGCGAAAAAATAATAACTCACATAACACAAATAATAACTGCTGTTATAAAAAGGTGCAGCAAAATTACTTCTTTACGAATTTAAATAATACTTTTTCTAGATTCTATTTATACGCTTAAAAAAATAAAAAAAAATTAAAAAACCTTTGAATCTTTCATTCAAATCTCTGTGTATTTTCCATTAATTCAATTCGTCATACTTCATTTAAACTGAATACAATTGTCTTCGTTGTATCACTCAAAAACACATTAATTAGAAATTAAAATGTGTCTGAAAATTCTGTTTATTTTGGAAGACAATTTTTGAAAATTGGGTGATATTGCAGCTAAAATAATCAAATTAGTATCCATAAAGCAAAACGTTGTATATTTTATGATATACTAATTATAATTATTAAAAGGAAAAAGGAAAAAAACCTGTTTCAGATCTTCTTCTCAAATTTATAACTTTTTCTTCTTTTTTTTAGTATAACTTTTTCTTCTTTTTTTTTACTTTCTTCTATCTTCAATAGGAAAAAGTATTGTCATCGAAATTTCTTTCAGTGATTTCCTCTCTTTTTTAGAGTTCCATACATAAAAGTAAAAACGAAACCATTACAAGATCACACCTGTGTCTGTCTGTAACAGCCATTTTACTCCTAAACTATGGAACGTGGAAAGTTCAAATTGGGGGAATTAATAAAGATTATTAACCCACATATTTACAGATTATTAAACATTTACAAATGTATTTAGGGAAAATGTAGAAGGGCTAATTATGTTACTTTGGAAAAAAAATATTTTCTTTGTATATCGTGTGGGGTATCGTGTGAATGCTTCTGTAACGCTGAATTCAAAAGAACATTTCTTTTAATTTTAGGTATTATATCTTCAGAGCTATCGTCGAAAATGTAGTGCAAAAATATGTTCTATCCACCCTCCCCCCCCCCCCCATCTATTTCCGAATCTACTGAAGCTAAAATTATGAAAAAATTAGATGTAGAAGACGTTAATTTAAACCTTGCAGGAAAATTATAGCGCTTACCGTAGGTCACATAGTTTTTAAGAAAAGTGCATTTTTCCTTTATACATAAATTTCGATTTGCGGACATTCAGCAAAGGTGTTGAAGAGCACTGGAGGTACCTATCGTAGTAGATGTATAAAAGCATTGCTGATAATGATTTTCGAAAATTATTGCCTGTAATTTACGGAGATATTAACCCTTAAACACACGGGCGGTTTGGACATACATATTGTCAGGGGCAGCGTATTATATGTGCCATCGGCTTTTAAAGCATAGATAACAGCTTTTAATGATATATTTGTGTAATGCATTGCCCAGTAAAAGTAATAACGGTAATAAACGTCAAATTGTTAAAAACAGACTAATTTAATTAGAATTAATCACATAAATACTGTGGGATTCTCAACTATTTTGCATTAAGTAGATCACTCAATACGCCCCCCGTGTCTTTAAAAGTTAATTAAAAACTCATCTGAAAAAACGCGGCACGAAATAAGGCGGCGTTAAAACCTCCTTTCGACCTCGTTTCGAAGCGCTCTTAGCACAATGCCAAGTTTAAACTTTGAACATGGGTTTTGTTTTAGCTACAGTATAAAAGGAAAATATTATTACTACATTGAATTAAGTTTTATGAAATGGCAAATACATTTTAAATATGCACCAGTTTTATTGTCAGTATCGAATTAAGTTCATAAAAAACCAGATTAGGATAAAATTAAAAAAAAAAGTGTTATACAGAATAACAATATTTGCTATTATTTAAACTACATATCTCTTTGAGTTTTTATGGTATACACATTCATACTTTTCTAGTACATAGAGCTACACTCAACCCTACGTTGTATAGTTTTTTTTTTTTTTTTTACAAAGTCTTATTATTCTTTTAGCAACGATTTTTTTAATAAAACAGTTAATAATTCATATATGTATTGTACGGAATCCTCTGGGCGTGAATAGTACTCGCACTTGGCTGTTTATTTCATTCTTAATAATGCAGCACTATTGCATTAAAAGACTAAATATACGGGACTGGTGCGCTGATGCAACGTAAAATGTACACAGTGCATCCGAGCTGCAATATTTAGTATTTTAATGCATCAGTGCTGCATTAACAATCGTTGAATCTGCAACACTGCCAAATGTGTGGAAAGAACTTGATTACAGATTAGGTGTTTGTCGTGCTACGAAAGGTTCGCACATCGAACATTTGTCACTGAAAAAATAACTTGGAATGTTTTTCTTTGTTTACATAAATCACTTATTATAATATGTGTAATACTGTTGAAAATATAAAGTTTTAAATTCTGGTTTTTTAATTATGCTAATCCTGTATAACAAAAACTGTTCATATATATCTTCTAACAATTGTTACACTAATAATTACATTAAATTTATAACAAATCAAACAACAGCCAATGAACTTTATCAAACAAGCATAATAAAAATAATTCTTTACTTAACGCAAAAGAACAACAGTGTTGAAAACATAAAGTTTTAAAATCCGGTCATTTATTTATGCTAACCCCGTATAGCAAAAAATATGTTGTGCGAAATATATGTATAACGCAAAAGAATATGATATTGAAAATAAATGCTTATGGCAGAAATTCATAATTATAATGAAAGATAAGAACTAGTGTGTCTACAAAAGCAAAAACCAGTTAATCGCGATATTTATATTGTCATTGTCCATCATATACAGTTATCAATAGGAAAAAAAATATTTAAATATCGTAAAAGAAAAAAAAAGCATGTCAATATTTCTTTCAAAAAATATAGCGAATAACACTAAATCAATGCAAAGTCTCTATTCAAATTCTATTGAATCCAAATGTATCCATTATGTTTAACAGAAAGTGATAAATTATATAAATAACTTGCAGAATATTTTTATGTTAGCCCCTCAGACTTGAAACGGCAAATACTTCAATAAGAGATAAAATAAACTCTAACTTACCTCAGGTAACTTTCCTCAGGCCATTGGTAATCAATCAAGTGTGACTGCTGACAGGTTAGCCCAAATAAATTTTCCGTGTTGTCTATGTAACAAAAGGTTACTAATACACAAACAGAATATTTTTCAGTAAATATACTTTACACATTTTCATTATATGAAAGGTTTTTGGATTATGGATCATATATATTTTTATAAAGTATTACTGAGCTCAAAAAGACATTTTTCTCCGCTCAAAAACGCAAAACTTTCTGACATATTTTTTAACTCATTTTTAAGCGTAACAGCATGACACTTGCCGGAATTATTATTGAAGTTAGTTGTAACGAAACAGTTTTTTATTCCAATAAATGAATTACAAAACGAATTATAAGCGATTGTTGTTTCAAGACGGTTGTCTGTTTCTTTTCTAGCGTAATTCAAGCATAGTTAAAGTTCTTCTCTCCTAGCGCAGTTCTAGCGTAGTTAAAGTTCTTCTCCCTTTACAAAAAAATGAGAAAATCTGCCAGATTACATAGTTTTTGGATAAGAGAATCTGCCAATTTCGTGAGTTTGAAAACAAATACGAATTAAGAAATGTGTCAGAAATTAGACAATTCGGATATGAGGACAGCCTTAATAGTCCAGTAAAATTAGCTCAAAAAAGGACCGTTTTATGCAAAAATTCGCGGAAATCTGGAAATCGTTTTAATCACTTTATTTTCATACAAATGAAGGGATTTGAAGTTTGTCCCATTTTTCCTAGTGAGCTTCAGACGTGGGACCACAAAACCTAAAAAATCTCGGACTCTTTTCAGTATTCTGCAAATAACTCAAACACTGTTCACTCTACAGAAATAGTTCTAATTTATAAATTGTAGACCATAAAATTCTGCGTTGATTGAGTACCACAGACTAAAAATTCCATTAAAAATAAACGAGATATGATAGATCAAAAGTGCATTTTTTCAATTTTTTTCAAAAAAATCTCAGAAAATTGGTTTTTTGAAGTGCTCATGTAACCTAACGAAATGTACTCAAACGTATATTTGCGCTTATGATTACAATTTTGAAACCTTATCCCAATCCTAGTGTTACATTAAACAAACACTAATAGTGTCTGAGTACAGGAGTGATTGGTGGCGATAAAATAAATTGTCATCCAGTCAAAGAGATTGGGGTTGCAAGTATAAAAAGTGTCATTGGTGGTGATTTTGACTATGTGAAATTCAAGAAATCCAGTCCAGTAACTCCAATGAAAAACTTCACGTGTGCTGTTAAAATCCATGATGAGGAGGTATCTGTCGATCCAGGGACTATTTTTCGCCGAATTTCTTTCCACAAGAAATTAGAGGAAGAACTTAGAATGTTCTTTGAGTATGAATTGGCTCCATTTTCAACTTCTCTGTTTGATAACTTTGGGATGAGGAAAACGCAAAAGTCGGTATTTTACGATTTATTCACCCCCCTTAATAATTTAGAACAAACCATAAAAACTGCGTCCATGCGATTGATGGTGGCTTCCTCCTTCATCGAGTGAGTTGGGAGCTAAAAGAAAAGTTCTCTTGAATTATTTCCAAGTACATTGGATATTTGAAAAACAACTATGGTAAAACTGCAACAATTGTTTTTGATGGTTACCCAGAAGATAGTCAGAGCATGGCACCAAGTCTGCTGACAGCTTCCGTCGAAAAAAAAATACATTGCAGCAAGTGTTGATTTTAACGAAAATACGACGCTCACAATGCAAAAAGAGCACTTCCTTGTAAATGAAGGGAATAAACGCCGTTTAATAAAAATGCTCATTGAAAAATAAGAGCAACACAATTTTACTGTAAAACAAGCTGTCGCGGATGCAGATACTAGCATCGTGATGGAAGCCATCCAACTTGATCAGCAGTCAGAACGTGTCATCATAGTTGGGGAAGATATTGATCTGCTTGTGCTTTTGACTACATTTATTCCCAACTCATCCACGATATACTTCTTGAAACCTGGGAAATGACAGCCAGGCAATGTTTTATATTCACCATTAAGTTTGAAGTACTCGCCGGTTATAGAGAAAAACATCCTATTCCTACATGCTTTTAGTGGTTGTGATTCTACATCGGCCTTCTTCAGGCAGGGCAAACTGAAATTCGTCAAGCTTTTGGAAAATCATGCTCACCTACAGGATGTTCCAACTGTCTTTAATAACAATATGCTACGCTTGAAGAAGTAAGTGATGCGGGTAAGAAATTTATTTCCACCTTATACAAACCCCAGTATGACGAATCCACAACACTGCACAAATTGCGATATAACACATTTGCAAAACATCTTATGAAGACCCAATTTAACCTCGCTTCTCTGCCGCCAACTGAAGATGCAGCCAAATAACATTCATACAGGGTTTTTCTTCAAATCAACATTTGGAATGGAAGGGTGATAGTCCAAGAGCTGTTAAACATTTTAGGGAAGGTATTTGAGGCACCCTGAAAATTTGTGCAACACTTCTTTTGTAATGGCTGAATACCAAATCAAATGTCTGGCTGAAGGATCGTGGCCCAAAAACTGTGCCAGACACGTGTCAAGTGCCATTTTTTGACTACCCCAAAAAAAGGTATTTGAGGCACGCTGAGATTGAGACAGAATAATATTTATACTTAGAAAAAAATATTTTGAAAACGACAGACACTTTAGTCGGCCCAAAAACTGTGCCAGACACGTGTCAAGTGCCATTTTTTGACTACCCAAAAAGTTATTTGAGGCACGCTGAGATTGAGGCAGAATAATATTTATGCTTAGAAAAAAATATTTTGAAAATGACAGACACTTTAGTCGGCACAAAAACTGTGCCAGACACGTGTCAAGTGCCATTTGGCACTTGACACGTGTCTGGCACAGTTTTTGGGCCACGATCCTTCAGCCAGACATTCGATTTTGTATTCAGGCATTACAAAAGAAGTGTTGCACAAATTTTCAGGGTGCCTCAAATACCAACTCAAAAATGTTCAACAGCTCTCCTACTATGATGAATCCCACTGATTGGGGTTGGAAGTCATTCAAATATAGTATACTTCCAATCACCACGAACGATATAGTTGCAACACCAGAGCTTCTAAACACGCAACAAATGTGCAAAAGGATGCGAAGGCGGTTTATGTTCTTATAGGAAGAACGGTGTTAAAGCTCAATTATATGTTACCACTGTAAAGGTGCGTCGTGCACAAATACCGCAGAAGAAAGACTCACAAACCGGATACGACGAAAAAGTAGATATGGACAAGGATGCCTTCCGTGTGCAGGAGGAAGAAGGAAGGGCAGATCAAGATATAGCAAAAAAAAAACGCTCCAATCTCGATTTCCCTGTATTTACCTCAAGTAACTTGAGTTGGTTTTATCACCTTTGCTTACATACTACTTTTATAAATAAATTACATTTTTTCGATTTTCTGCTATTATTACATTGTTTTCTAACATTTTATACATGACAACTTAAAAAAAAACAATTTTATGAGACTTTTTAGAAAAAATTGGAAAAAAAGTACTATTTTGATCTATCATATATCGCTTATTTTTGGCGCAATATTTATTCTGTGGTACTCATTCGGCGCAGAATTTCATGGTCTACAATTTATAAATTAGAACTGTTTCTGTAGAGCGAACAGTTTTTGGGTTTTTGCTAAATACTTAAAAAAGTCCGAAAATTTTGAGGGTTTTTTTTGGTACCACGTCTAAAGCTCAACAGGTAAAATGGGACAAACTTCAAATCCTTTCATTTAGATGTAAAACAAAATGATTAAAATAATTTCCAGCTTTCGCGAATTTTCGGTTAGAAAAATCCTATTTTTACTGGCCTATAAGTCGTTACATACGTTTTATCGGCTGAAAAACAAACATACTTTACGAAGTTGTTTTAAAGTCTAGGAAGAAGATGCAATTTGCTGGAATATATAATGATGGTATGAAAGAAAATCTCGGTTATATAAAAGCATTGATTGTAGAAAAACGTAGGAAATAGGATATCTAGAAACGAAACAGAATATGTAGATTTTTGCATACAGAAACACATGTTTTCAATTTTCAAGAAACGTATGTTTATTAATTTTTAAAGAAAAATTAGACTTTTAACCTCGATTACTCTTGATGTAGCTCGGCGTGAAACAGTCTACGGTTCCCAAGATTTCCCTGAATAGATTCATCTAAAACAAAGGAAATGAAAAGCGCGACGAAATATGTATATAACTAATACTAGCCGCCTTCGCCCGCTACGTTTGTCGGTTTTTCTAAAGAAATCTTGAATGAAACAAAATATATCTGAATATGATCATGCGTTTTAAAGCAATATGGACATTTACCTGGTGTATCCAACCGAATTGCTGAAAGCAATATGAATGAATGTCATTACATCTTTTTTTGAGTCATACAAAATTTAGACTGTTAAGGAACAATTTCTTTAGTTCATCTGTTAGTGTAGGATTCGGTAAAGAACAATAGATCAATATGTAGTATACTAAAAGCGTTCATAAAAATTATCAATGCAAGTCTCATTAGAATATGTTAATTAGACTTATTGAAAAGGCTGATCGTTCATAATAATTGGGTTCGCCTGATTCTAGAACTTTCATCTATAATTCTACAATCAAGCAACCAAACAACCAAGCAACAGCAAATTATATGTGCATTATACTAAAACATTCACTGAAAAATTAACTATCCGATCAAGTTGCATCGAAATCCAAAATCTTTTAAACTGGAAAGCATACTCGAAACCTTCCCTAAATATGATCTAATTAAGAGTTTAAATCCCATAAAAATTCATTAAGTGGAACCTTTAAAAAAAGCAAATCTTTCAAAATTGGGTTCATCTGATTTAGAACTTTCCCCATAATTATTTAACTAAGCAACGTAGAAAGTTATGTTTTATACTAACATCTTTCTTGAAAAATTATCTAACTAACAATGTAAGTCCCGTCAAAATCTATTCAGCAGAACTCAAGATATAAGCGACCGGAATGAAATTTCTCTTTGCATTAAATATATATTGAGATAGTTAAATATAACTTTCATAATCGCGTTAACCCGATTATAGAACTCTCTGGGAGGTAGGGGTAGGTATATACTGCATCACTTCTGAATTGATTAAGGAACCCAGCTGAACTTCCATAACTATAGCATATATACTCTCTAGTATACCCTATCTCCGTAGCGTATATATTACGATTTTATTTACTGTACCAGTGAGAATTTTTTCCGCATAGCTCCGTAACTAAACAACACAGAATGATATGATAAATATGGAAAAAATCCCTGAAATATTATCTTTAATTAGTGGGCTTGAAATCTTTCATAATCGAGTTCACCTAATTTTAGAACTCCCGTAGCAACTTAGAATGATGGTTTTGACATTAAACCATTTATAAACCAAATTTACTGTTTAACAGTGTAAGTTCTACAAAATTCTGTTCAGTAGAATCTGAGTTATAGTCATATTTACAATATTTATTGCTCATTAAACCTTTTTTCTTTACATTTGAAATAAAATCAGTAACTGTTTTGGTATTTCCCTGTTATGCCAACACCATTGCCACCAAGCGTAATAGTTGGCACAAAAATGAAATGATACATTTGAAAAATAATAATAATAATAATTTTGTTGATAAAAAAATGAGCATTTAAAAAATATAACTTTTGAAAATTACAGACTTTGACCTACCATTTTTTTAAATCAATAAAAATAATGGTACTACTTGGTTATCCCGCCGACCAAAAATCTATTGCCAAGCTATAAGATTAAATGCCAATAATGGTTGATCGTAAATGTCACATTCACTTGACTTTAAGCAAGTTACACGCATTTACTTCATCAGGTGATTTTTATTTCGACGTTTTAAATGTATTTTTATTAATGTTATACTAATTTATTTGTTCTTTCGTTATTTAAAATAAAAATTATGTCAATTTGTATAATTTGGTATATAATTTGGCGAAATTGGTCGACGGGTACCAAAATAAATACTTAATATATAAGAATAAATAAATATTTTGCAAGTAATAAAATATAGTCAATTTAAACTGCAGTCTTGAAATTATAAATGTCTTTTACTACTGAAGCATGGCGTACGTAATACGTATGTCTCACATTGCAGTAAACATTTCATTCTTTCAATGGTGATTCAAATTCATTCATGGTTTTTTGAACAAAACATTTTTATATGTATAATTCCTAACTTCTGAAATATTTTTATTGTAGCTTCCTCATCATCAGATAACTGCGAAATGGTAAAATCTATATCAGTATCAGTATTAAATATTTTCTATTCAAAAAACAACAAATTAAAAAGTTTTATGAGATTATAATGGAATAAAAAAAATTCCATCATTAAACATTTCTGCATAAAAATATTCACGTTCAATACTTAGCAAATGTTAATGTGTGGCACGGTTTGCAATAAAAATCGTTTGCACGATTAGAGTTGAAATAAATGGCGCGATACCATACATTTTGGCATGGTATTGCGACGAAAATTAGAACGAAAAAGTACCACAGTTTTTTTTTTATTATTTAGTTTTAGTTTTCCAGGCGTTTCAATTTTTTTTTTTCTAATTGACGAAGTTGTTTTTATTCAACTAAAAGGATTGGTTAAAAAATTATTCAATTTGATTTTTTTCCCTTGCTATAGTAACAGAATGAAAAGAATGAGTTTTTAGAAATTATCGCTTGAAAAATTCAGGTTTTGGCGCCAAAGATAGTGCCAAATTAGAAAAATGTGAAATATCTCTAGAACTAATTGGCTTAAAAGAATTTCGTTAGTACCATTCGATTCAGCATACAAAAATACACCAAAATATGTTATCAGTTGAAAAATAACTATAAAATCAGATTTTTAAGGAATTTTTTTAAAGTTCGTTCTCTTTTTTACCCCCTTCAGGGGTGGAATTTTGGAAAATCCTTTCTTAGCGGCACTCTATATCATAAGAAGTATTTTTACCCCGATTTTCAAGATTTTAGGTTCAGTAGTATTGGCTGCGCGTTGATTAATACAAAATCCAGACTTACTTATATATATATAGAAGATAATTATCAATTTAATAAAAAAGATGCTTAAAATTTACTTACTATTCCATTACAAATATTACTTTCTTAAAAACTTATACCAACTCATACAAACATATATACATTCTTAAAAACTTAAAACCATTGATATTAAAAACATATGTAAAGAAAGGTGTTACGTGAACCCCGAGGTCTTTTGGTGACACAAGTGATCATTTTCAAGGGATATCGTTTAATACCTTTTCAAATGTACATTTTGTCTATTAGAAATATGTATAATTGTAGCGTCATTGACGAACTGTTTTTTGAAATTTTACATTTTTTTATAAAAAGGCAAACTGTGAAATTTAATTTGTTATTTTCAACTTTTTTTTTATTATTTGCTTATACAAAACAAACGAATTAAAAATCAATAAAAGAGTAATAACAGTTTGAACAATATACACTGGCTTCCAACAGTTAAGGTACAGGGACTGGATGCTTTCGATTGCGCACGTTTTGTCGAATATCTACCAACATTATTGGCGAATTGTTCTTGAACTTCTAGGATGTAAAGAACATGTTTAATTTTATATTTCTCGATGACGATTTTTCGGGGGGGGGGGTACAATTAAGGGGCTAATAATAAATTTAATAATAATATAATATTTGCGATCACCTATGTAACAGAAAAGGCCGGAAATGGTTTGTCACTCTGGTAAATGACTATTTGGGTCCTGTTCAACGTTTGAATGCATTTGTGTAAGCATAGCACCCATATTCATGAAGATATTAACGTTTTTAAAAATCAATGAAGATTGGTTTTCGCTTTTTTTTACCTTGGAGGAACTAGCCAAAGATGGTTTCAACTGAATCAAGATTTTTGTTCAAATGCTTTATATTACATGTTACTATTTTATAGTAATAGTCTGCTCGTGCGCGAAGGGAAATAGGGTCCTGACATCGTGGTGAGTCGGCAAAGGTTAAGTTCAGCAAAGTGCTCATCTCTCTCAATTCATTTATTTCTGGAAGAGGGACGTCAGATCCAACAGAGATTTTGTCTGTTACTAATGCTTCTATTTCTAAACTTGACTTCGAAAGATGTTTTTTTTTCCAATTCAAGCTTAACAACATCATACATTTTTTGAATTGGGGTTTTACTTCCAAATGTGAATACTGAGAGTTTTTTCTATTCTCAATATTTTAAGTTGTAATTTGTCAGCAATTTCCTGAGTTAAAAAGGTTCGAATTTCAGCGGTATCCAATAATAATCGAACGACAAGTTATTTATTTTTATTTTTTATTTTCGCACTGCAAGTCTGTAAGAAAATACTACATTTTCCAATATACGAGATAGCCGAAATAATTTCGTTACATGTTTCATTTTGTGCATTCGCTGCTTTCAAATTTTTATCCGGATAATTTTTATTAGGAGATTAATTATATTGTTTACAAATAGCTCGACTATGTCTACCACCACACATACAACGTATTTTAGAAAAACAGTCACTAATTCGATGTTTTGGCATCAGGCATAAAAAACATCTACCTCGTGACTTCAAACTATTTTTTTTCTTTTCAACATGAAATACATTGCATAATTCTAACAAATGATTATTCTTACAAAAAATGCAATTTTGTTTATCTGTATTTTTTTTGTCTGAGACTGTAGTCATTAATTCATGTGCGGATGAAAAATTTAATTCTTGTTTCGGAGGTTTTGTAAATTTCTGTCTGTTTACTTCTAATTTATTTGATTTTGAAAATGAATAAGACAATTTTCGACTTTTAATTTCGGTTTGCAAGAAATGCAGTAGTTTGTTTATATCAGTGTTACAGGACGACTTAATGCTTTGTTTATTAAATTCTAAATTTAAATCTGAGGGCAGTAATTTCAAAACTACGGCTAAAAACATGGAGCTGTAAGCCTGTGGTTCGAATCCCAATGTGCTTAAAGAACTTACATTTTTTTCAATATCGTCATGAAGGTTCTGTAATTTTGAAATGTCATTTCACTTAAATACAGGAGATAAATTTAACAATTTATTGATGTGATGATTAATTATCATCTCTTTATTTCCAAACCTACTTTCAAGAATTTTAAGTGTGGTGTCATAATTTTATTCCGAAACTTCTAATCCTTCAATTGCGTTTAATGCGGAGGAGTCTATGTAACTTCATAAATAATTATACTTTTCAATTTTCATTAATGACATTATTAAAATGTACTTGAAACGATTTTTTCCCATTGGTCGGCCGTAATGTAACGGAATACTTTTGACTATCCCTGTAAATAATATGTAACTACTACAAACTTCTTTCCTTCAGTAACGTGCAGTTATTTTTGGGCAATCTGAGTATATTTACGACAGTAAGAGCGCGTAAAACGTACTGACGGCCAGAGAAACAGAAGTCATAAATACTGGTGAACTATGTTGGAAAGTGTTAAAAACATTCCAAGGTAAAACCGTATTTCATTAACTCATACGAAAATGATATCAAAGATGTTTTCTAATTGTAAGTTGATTCTCTGTACACGAACAAAGTACCTATCGTTTACCATGTTTATTTTTCATTTATTTATTTATTTATTTTACCTGAAAACACTTTCACATTGAGCTCAATTCATTTTCAAACGTTTTGTTTACATTAGGAATGAACTTTAGATGCCGATAACTTTCAATGCATACTTCTTAAAAGGTAACATTTCTCTAAAATATTATATTTATTTTAAAAATCTTTCTGAAAATGAAACTTTTATGCAGTTTTATTCGAAAAAATAATCTTGATGGAAAATACTCGTCTACCAGATTGAAGTTGAAGTGGATTTGTACTATTATAATGTGGATAGTACGCGCTCGTTGGCGGGTTTATCGCTGTTTGGCATAATTTGATAATTTTACAATTAATTAATAGTTTTTTGCTTATTAAGGACAGAAATTTCATTTTTTTAAACTGAATTTTATAAAAGCACGTAGAATGAGTAATTACCTGTCCGAAAATTCCATACATTTTCTGTACATTATTAAAGTCTCCACCTTGATTGAAATAATATATGTTTGACGAAGGTTTTATTGATTATTTTCAGTATCTTGACGTTTTTTTAAAAATCCTGTATCTCTTTTTATAATTATTTTATAAAGATGAGTTTGGTCTGAAATTGAAGCTTTTCTTCGTTAGATTCTTCTAGTCTTCGTTTTATTTCTTTGCGATGCTTGCGTTCTTAAATATCTGAAATTTTAAAATGCCACGTTTGACCGATTTAACATAAACAAGTTGTCTTCTGTATAATAAACATTTATGCGTTTCTGGTTTTTGGTTATTGGCGTTTGTTTGTTTGGCGGGGTTAGAATTTTTTTACAGCTTGGCTTGGCAGAACGACCGTCTTGCTTGATCATGTACAGGGCAATGCAAACAACTGGATACATGTCTGCCTATGGATAGTAATTTCTGGAAGTATGATTTCAGTAGTTTTAAGAAGTTTTTTCCTGAATTAAATTTTTGCTTAATATATGACGTATATAAAAAATTATAGGTAATATACAGGACTGTAGAAAGGAATTCAAGTACTATTCCGTTATTGGTGGAAATTCGTGAAAGTGAATTTTAAATTTCGTTACGCGTTTTTTAACTGAACTAAAAGCTCATTAACTAAACTGAATTTTAGCATATTTTGTAGAATATATACAAATCTATAGATCTTATTTAGAGCTCTACAAAAATCTGGAGTACCTTTCTGACTGTGTGCAGTAATTGTTGAAATCTGGTTTTTAAATGTCTTATGTGTTTTCTATAATGATTATTTAGATATCTTCATTGCCTTATCAGACAGCGAAGTTTTGTTAAAATATTCTGCCAGTGTTGGAAAGTATTGAACATTCTATGATTCACGCATGATTTTTCTTTCTTGTTTTCTGTAAAAGAGCAGTGCGCTTTTCAGGGGCGCTTTGCAGTTGCCTCGGGTGTATACTTGCCCCGGTATACCTCTCGCGAAATTTATAAATGCAGTAAAATATATGCTGCATAACATGAAATATGCAGGTTTTTTTTAAACTCTCTATTGATTAGTGGCTTCCTAATAAGAAATACACTCTAACTAAATGAAACTAAAAATAACAACAAGATCAAAGCAAAATTTAATAAGGTAGGGGAGTACACAGTGAGACATGGTACAAAGTGAGACAGCAGCCACAATGGTATATAGTTGTAACTCTTTCTTCAAGCTGGCACACACACATAACGACCTCATCTTATGCAACACGTGGATATAGTTTCGGCACTTCAGTTACTCTTCCGACAAAATAGTAAATAATTCCATATTTTATAGTGGTTAAAGTTATATAAACGTCTATTTTAGAGTTTATTTCCTTCAATAGACTATTTCTCGCAAAACGACAAACTTTTAAAGCGATGAAATTGATGTAACAGATATGACATCCATTTTATTACAACATAACGAAAGTTCACAGTGAGACACACAGTTGTGGTACACAGTGAGACGTATCTTATCGTGTACCTAGTACGTTGTTCTGATGTTTAAAAAGTTATTTATTAATAAAAGAATATTTTTTCCCTCTCTCTTTCTGTATTTCTGTGTGGGCGTGCGATGGATAGGGAAATTTACTAAACGTAAGAAGCGGAAAATTTGCATGAAGGTTGCCCAAGGTCTGCCATTATGCACCCGATGCTCATACTTTTAATATTTTGAAAATCTAGAATTATTAATTAGAAATCATAAACTGCAGAAAATTATTGATAGAGTGTAAAAATGTATGATTTATAAAAATATATACATTGTCTCACTCTGTACTACTTTTGAGACACAGTGAGACAATTTTCGATACTTCGTTATGCTGCTTCTGTGCTTTTATAAATATTTTTTTTAAACCATTTATACATTAATGATTAGCGCATTTGTGTAGCTTAAAGATGTAGCAAAAATTTTTTCAAAAGAATAAAAGTCGTCGCCATTTGTTAAGTAATAATAATTTTCGTCTCACTGTGTACTACCCTCCCCTATATATGTCTGTAATGAATCATTAATATGAATATTTAATATATATATGTCTGTAACTAACACTTAAAAAAAAACCTAGAAGTTTGGTTTCTTGATTCTTATTTTTAGTAAAATTCTATTTAATTTTACTTCTTTATGTATAAAATTTAATTTATTTAGATTCAAAATCATGGTGTAGATGCGTATTTGATTAAACTATTATGTTTGTCAACATTCTTTAAACATTCCAAATGAAGACAAAATATTTAGAAATTTTAGCTAATGCTACGTTATGATTAAAATTATAATTATGAATTTAAGTT
This sequence comes from Maratus speciosus, assembly GCA_963932465.1. NCBI lineage: Eukaryota > Metazoa > Arthropoda > Arachnida > Araneae > Salticidae > Maratus > Maratus speciosus. The sequence goes on from OZ010792.1 coordinate 179,482,517, forward strand.
TCTCCTAAATATCCTAGAGATATAGAATGTAATATGCCAATACTTTTGTCTGCATGAATGCTTCAGCTACATTTCAAATTATGTTTACAGAGCAAAGTAAATTAATAATCTTAATAAAGTAAATTAATAATCTTAATTAAAAAATGTTGTTCTACGTAGCACATTATCCATATAACTATCGACGAATGTATTAAAATAGTCGTAACGTAACAGTGGTAAAATGTAATAATAAATAGGGGAGACTAGAGAGAGTTGACCATACGGGAGGCTTGACCCACCCGTCAGTTTTCATATTTAAAAGAATTTCAGAGTTTTATCAATAGGTGTCAAGCAAAGCTACCAGAATGCTCAAACAACAGTCTTTGTTTCATACAGATAATCGAAATAGGTGTAGAAAAATCAATTGTGATGAGTTTTTACCCTAAAAGTTGTGTTTTTTAGAGATAATTTGTAAGCTTTTTTCAGATAAAATATATCATAAAAATTTAAGTAAGTAGGTTTTAAGTAATGCAGAAATATCGAGCTTGCATTCCAGGCATAAAGATTGTACAGTAAGGTAGGCTTAACATAACAATGTGCTATTCTTTAGAAAAGGGATAAGTAGGGAGGCTTGATCCGGTCAATGTGGAGGAAGGTTGACCAGATGCTCAAGTTTTCCTTAATTAGGTGGTTTGGGAAATCTTTTTATTATACACTGTGCAAAACGAAAGGTTGATGGTTATATAAAAAAAATGTACATTTATTGTGTAAAGCTACAGTACAATGGCGTGATGGAAAAAATAATGTTTAAAACTGATTAAAGAAAGATGTGAAAAATTGCTATATTATCCATGCAAAAAAAAAAAATTATGAAATTTAAAGGGGAAAGGTGATAAGAACTTTTTTTTTTATTTAAATATTACTTACAATAGGCAAATAGAAACAGTGGAAATTAGAAAATATGAAAGCAGCAGTTTTAACCCTTTCAGTGGCAGTGGTATGTTTATGAAAAAACTTAATTTTAATTCCAAAATGCCACAATGGCACCAGAATTTTGATAAAATCTTTTCCATTTAATATGCCTGTGAAACATAGTGATTTCTTATTTCCAAATCAATTTGTTCGTAAATTCCGGGACCAGTCATTTATTTCAACATTTTAATACTGAAAGCGTTAAAATATGTTAACGATAAGTTAAGTGCTCCTGTGGCTGTAGAAGAACATAGCATTGGTCGAAAAATTTTAGGAAGGTCTATAGACAATCTCACCATGATGAATATAGTGAGAAGAAGCCAAACTATGTGAAAACCAGAGTGCCACAAGAAGTAGGACAAGGAGACAAAAACTGGGGGACAGGTGCTCCTAAATCCGGTATAATAATACATGAAACCCAATGAAAACGGAATCTGTCTCTAACGGAATACAGTCTTAAATGTCAAAATTTCATTTTACCTGCTGTACAACTATATCTGCTCAGACAAAATCATGTTTGAAACAAAATTTTCTCCTCTGACTTGCAATTGCGTCTAAACAGGTTTATTTAAGCATCATATTTTCAAAAAATATATTTTTTATAATAATTAAAACATGTAGCATAAAGTTATTTTGCTTTTTTTAAACTGATTTTATTCCTCTTCACAAATATTTCAATATAAAATAAAGTGGGTCAAGGCTCCCATATAGTGGGTCAACGCTCCCATATGTGGGAAGCCTTGACCCATTATTTTCACATGATTAAAATCATTGATTTTTTCAAATTTCTTATATATTACACTTATGTAGAAATTTTATTTTGATATCTGATTGTATAACAAATAAAATGATATATAAAACTTTATTCTAGGTTCAATATTTAAAAAATAAAAAATCATTTAGTAAAAAGTGGGTCAACCCTCCCTAGTCTTCCCTATATAAAGTGTGTCTCAAGAATGACGGGTGCATTTAAAAAATTAATTAAATGAAAACGTAAAGCGATAGAAAGGCATCGTTTGCTGCATTCTATTTGGGAAAAAGGGAAAATTTCTTGTCGCACAAAACTTAAAATTCAGTTACAAAATTTGCCAATAGGTTGCGCTTCTAAGAGGGAAAACTAAATAATACTTTATAAAAATGTTGCTAAAAAAGTTATATACGATAGTTTCCATATATCCACCATGTGCAGTTCAAAATGGCGCAGTCTGAGCGCAATATTATCAGAAGTCGGTGACAACGCTACTGCCGGAATGTTCTTAAATGCAGTAGAGATGTGCAGTTCCAGCTCGACAGTAGTTGGTGCAGATTTTGGTGATATCCCTGGTGTTTCAAGTAACACCACAGAAAAAAAGGCAAACGGAGTGAAATCTGTCGAATAGGGAGGTCATTTCATGTAGCTTCCCGAAGGCTTTAAATAATCCAGTGCATTAACACGGCAAACGAAATGTTCGTAGAAGGAATTGAAGACGTGACCTGCTCCATGCCGGCGGGTGCCGTCTTGCATGAACAGCAAAGTGCTTACATGGTCCACTAAGGCGTTTTTTATCGCCACAAATTCACACAGAATGGCCAGGTAGAGCTCTGCAGTGTATTATAATGTCTGCGTGAGAAAAATGACTCAACAAGTCCTTTGAAGGATACTGCCGCTGTAACCATGACATTTTTTGGACACACGGTTGATGGTACGGCAACATGTAGGTTCTCCGTTCACCAAATGTGCCAGTTTTGCTTATTGAAGAAGCCATTCAGTTAAAAGAACGATTCATCGGAGAACCAAATGTTTCCGACATCAATTGCGCCATCATCCTGCTGCTTCAGCATAGCGTTCGCGGATGTTTCATGCGCATTAATGGTAACAGCAATAAGTTGTTGGTGGTCTGAATCTAGTATGGAAACAGGTGTAGACTGCGACGCATAACACAGTGCGCTAGCATGCGTCATATTCTATCTTAAGCTGCAAAATTGCGAACGAAACACATGAACGATCCTGTATCACTTTCGGAGCAACTCTAACATTTGCATCTGTAACTCTTGTACGTGGGCGCCCGACTTTTCCAGCAAAATCTTCGTTAACGTTACCAGTTCGTTGAAATTTTTCATACAGAGCTTTTATTACATAATGCCTTTTTGTCCTTTTGTGACATTAATTTTTTTCTGAAAATGCGTCTTGCTTTAACCCCTTGAGGGGCGGTGGGATATATTTCATCCCACCTACGATTAATGAAGTTTTGAACCATAGAAAATTTATTAAATTTTACTTTTCTAAGTTTGGTGGAAAAAAGTCGTAAAATTACTTTTCCTTATTTTGCAATAAATCTGTTTGCAGTTTCCCGTGTGAATTCAATATTGCAGAAAAATAATTGCTTGCCACTAAAGGGGTTAACAGTACTCTGGTCCAGGCGATGAAATTCTAAGACAAGAAATACCCCCTTTTCTTACAAATAAACCATTTTTGTATAGCAACTTGTGTATCTGAGCAGTTCACACCAGTATCAGGGTGACGAAGCTCAAAATGGAGATCCGACGGAGTGAGTTTATACAGAGATTTTGAAGATCATTGGTAGCGCCATCTGTTGCCAAACTTAATAACTAAAATTGAAATTTCATGTGACTAAACATTTACTGATTTCTCAATAAAATGCAGCAAAAAGTGCATTTCTATCGCTTTCCATTTCCATTTAATTAATTTATTTAATGCACTTGAACGTTTTTGGGACACCATATATATATATATATATATATATATATATATATATATATGGGATGAGACTCTATTCATAAATCACAAGGAATTTACGTAGTAATTTAATTTTATTTGTTCGTTCGTTTTTAAATGCAAGTTCCAGTTCGGCTATCTCAACTAACTTCATAATAAAATAATAATAATGAACTCACCGTTAGAATAATATCCGGCTTGAATCTGTATGATGAATAATTCTAATTAATAATATTGGTGGGTTGACTGTCACTTCTGAACACCACTTTATGGGACGAGACTCTATTCATAAATCACAACGCACTTCTAAGATGATCACTGACATTTATTGAGACAAAGACAAAACAAAAATACAGTTAAAAACACTCTTTTCAATCTATATTTAGCTTTAAAGCAGCAACTTAGGCTTCTTTTATTAACGTCGTTGAATATTTCTAGCATTTCCATACGTCGTTTAAATCTTCCATTTTGTAGCGTCTAAATTATTCTGATACTTCTACAAAACCCGCGTCGTCGAACTTTTTTCGTTCTATTTACTTTTTCTACATTTCCACTTCACGCAGCTTGCTTCGTTACCTTTTAATCTCGAAGCGGAAAATACGGAGTCGGGGACACTCAGTCTGATTCAAGTGTTGCTTGCGAAATTCCCTACATGCGACCTTCCTGACATCTGGAGCTGCCGCAGCGAAATGTGCTAAAATAGAATCTGAAAAAGAAACAAAAACAAAAAACAGTAACTGTTCTTAGGGGAAAAGAAGAAAAAAAAATTAATCTGCACGTCAGAAAGATCAGCAGTCTAGGTGAAGTGGCGTAACATCATATGGAAATTTCTTTAAAAGTATTGACTTATAAAATGTTCATAACACACAGGAAGAAAAGATTTAAAAAAATGTTTTTTTTTTTGAAGTTTCAGTTTTCGTCAGGCCAAGGTTTCATGTATTCAGCACAGGAGCTAGTATTTATCGCTCCTTCGGTTGATGAGATTTCCTCTACGTAGGTGTCATTAGACTTCACTTTAATTACTTTATACGGACCTAAGAATTTAGATTTCAACTTTAAACCTGGTCCTTGCTGGGTTCTCTTAATTACTACAAGGTCACCAAGCTTGTACTTCCGGGGTTTCTTACGTCGTAAATTATAGTGCTTGCGATTTTCTGGTTGAATTTCCAGAATATTCTTCTTGGCTTCTTTACGGACTCTTCTCTGTCTTTCATGAATTGTTCTTCGACTGCACTGTTTAAGAGGTCAATAATTTGTACATCTTCTTTCTGTTTCATTTTTGTACCAAATAATATTTCAAACGGTGTTTTCTTAATGCTTCGTTGGTAAGTTGAATTAATGACTTGTTGAACTTTAGGAACATGTTTAAACCATTTGGTCGGTTCGTCTTTGGACATTTTAGAGATTACAGAAATTATGGTGGAATTAAGTCGCTCCTCTTAACCATTGGCACGGGGAAGGCCAGTTGTAACTGTCTCGTGCTTTATATTTTAATCTTGACAATAATCAGCAAATTCTTTGCTTGTGAATTCAGGACCTTTATCGCTAATGATGGTGGAAGGATTGCCAAAAGTATAACTTTGTTGTCGTAGTTTTGATATAATTTCGGTAGCAGAAGTGGTTTTACAGGGATACAATCAGACGAATTTAGTAAATGCATCTATTAAAGACAAAATATGTTTGTAATTTTTGTTAGTTGCTTCAAGAGGGCCTAAATAATCAATATGGTAGGTTTGGAGAGGAGTCTCTTCTTTAGTAAGGGATGTAATTCACCTTCTTGTTTTCCACGTTTGCGATTATACAAAAGGCATGTTACACAATTTGCTATAATTTTATCAATTTTATTTGACATATTAGGGATGAGAAATTCTTCGTTAAGGAGTTCTTCACAGTGTTTACGGCCAAAATGTCCATTGTCATGAACGTGTTTAATGACATTTAGTTGCATTTCATCCGGCGCAACTATCAGATCGATACCTTTTTGAGTTTTATAGAGAACGTTATTTTTAAGGAAATAGTTGTCATATGGCTTTGTTTTCAAAATTTCTTTGATGGCTTGTATATGTTCGTCAGTGTTCTGTGATTGTATGATTTTGGAAGTAAAACTATCTTGAATGATCATACATATTGGATTTCTACTTAAAGCGTCGACATGGCGCATGCGTGTACCTTGTCTGTGTTCGATTGTATAGTTATAGTCAGCTAACATTAAAGCTCATCGAGCAATCTTGGTGCAAAGATCTTTTTTATTCATAGTAAGGGTGAATGCGTTGCAATCTGTGACTATCTTGAAAGGAATACCTAGAATGTAAACGCGAAATTTTTTAAGGGCTTCTATGACAGGTAAAACTTCTAATTCATAACTCGAATATTTACCTTCGGCATCTGTGGTTTTTTTTATCATAAAGTAGACAGGGTGAAATTGATTGTCAATAAAAGACTTTTAAGGAGGACTGCTCCGTAACCGTCAATAGATGCATCACAGTGAACTTCTGTTTCTTTACTAGGGTTATAAATGCTTAAAACAGGACCTGAAGAAAGGATGTGTTTCAGCTGATGAAATGCATTTCGTTGCTTGTCACCAAAGTGAAATTTAGTGTCCTTTCTAAGGAAATCTGTTAAGGGCTTAGCTATTAAAGAGTAATCTTGAATGAATTTACGAAAATATGAAGTTAGTCCGACGAATGAATGTACATCTTTTATACTTTTAGGTTCTGGGAAATTAAGGACAGCTTTAGTTTTTAAGGGAGATGGATGCAGTTGACCATTTTTAATGTGTTAACACAAAAAATCAATTTCTCGCTGTAAAAAAGTGGCATTTTTTGAGATTCAACTTTAAACCATATTCGGATGCAGTTGTAAGGACGCGTGGTAATTTCTGGAGTCCTTCGACTTCGTTTTCAGCTGGTGTTATGAAGTCATCCATATAAATAATAAGTACTTTTTCATTAATGAGGTCTCGAAAAACGTTATAAATACATCTTTGAAACACTAAGGCTGCATCGCTAAGGCCATAATTCATATATAAGAATTCAAATTGACCAGAATGTGTTAGGAAAGAAGTATATTTTCTACTATTTTCTTCTACTTCGACATGAAAAAATGCATTTTTAAGCTCAAGAGTCGTAAATACTTTTGCAGAATGCAACTGATCAATAATGTCATCAATTACTGGGAGGGGAAAAAGTTGTTTATGTGTTTTAGAATTTAACTTCCTATTGTCAACACACAATCTATATGAGCCATCTTTCTTTTTTACTAGGACAATAGGTGATGAAAAATTACTAGTGCTTTTACGTATAATTCCTTTTTCGAGCCACTCAGAAATTTGTTTTTCAACGAAGTTTTTCTATATTGGAGCCAAGCGTCTGGGAGGACAAGTGACAGGTTCTTCGTTTTCCAGATGAATTGATAATTTAACATCAGTTGTCTTTATTTTTCTAGGAGAATAATTGTGAATAAGTTCTGAAATTTTTGAACGTATTGTTTAATCGGTAATATGAGATAAATCAAGATTAAGATCGTCTAACACTTGAGCAACATTAATCAAAAAAATATTGGACATATCGTCATTTTTATCGATTTTTTGCATCGAAATATTATTTCCAGAAATTGTTAAAATACTCTGTTGAATAACATCTGTACCAATAATAAGATCAAAAGATATGGAATAATCTGGCACTACATAAACATTAGTTGTATAATTAAAATCATCTATCATAATGGCCGTAGAGAAAAAACCCAGGGGTTTGATTATAGTATTTCCTAATCCAGTTAATGTGATATTTGAATGTTCAAGGTTCGAGATTGTAGGGAGTTTGCGACAAATACTTTACTTTAGCAAACTTCTTTCACTACCTGTGTCTACCAATGATGTAACATTTACAGACGAAATAATGACTTGTTTGGTCATGAAAGTTTTCGACATAACTGTGGAAACATTGGAGGGTTCTGACTTAACTCTAGGCCTCCTTGGTTGATCACATTGAGCCGATTTATGGACAAAATTCGAGCAATTAAAACAACGAGGGCCTTTATCTTTATGTCTGCTTTGGCTACTTTTATGATTTGACAAACCACAATTAAAGCAAAAAAAGATCAGATTTTGGTCGAAAGGATTTCTCTTTCGCTGGCATTTCAGGTTTCACTTTACGAAATTTACTATTCTCAAAGTCATGTCGAATTTTGTCATAAATTTTGAGCTTTTGCTTGAATTCTACAATGGATTGGCATCCATACAACAATGATTTTCTGAAAACAGGGCTGGGTATACCGTTCATGATATATTGCATTAATGCGGAATCCTCGATGTTACCACACGAGCATATTTGTTTCATGATAAGAAAATATTCTTCTAACGATTCATTTTCTTGCAATTTTCGTTTATTTAATATATCATGTAACACGGCAAAATTATAAGTGGTACTGAATTCTGAAATTAAGAGTTGTTTAAGTTTATCATATGAATTGATATGATATTCTGTCTGTACTAATAACTGGAATTTCCTCGTAAGGATCTTTTACAAAATATGAATTTATGAAAGTCAGATAAGTTAAACATATTAGTGACATCGTCAAAATTACTAAACCATACATTTATATCACTAAAAGAACTTCCGTCAAAAGCAGGTACGACACTTTCAATATCAGTGAAATTAATAGACGATGGCACAAAACTTTGAACTGGAAATTGCTTCTGTTTGTCAAAATTTGATAATTCAGTATTGTTACTTGAAGCCATATTATTTGAAGGCAATTCGGTTTCCGAGTCAGTGTCACTTTCATTTTGTATAATATTAGTTTATGGTAAGCTAACGTCTGAAAGGTATGTAACTAATCGGGTTGCGAGATCGTTTAAAGATCTTTCATTATCAATACAAAGTAGATTGCACACTTTAATCAGATCATTTAATGAAAAATCAGTTTGAACTTTAGTTATTTTATTTTTTAACTCGATGCTGTCGGTTTGAAAACCGAAACCAGTAAAATCACGTATTCTCTTTCTATTAGATCGATCACCGTCAGCATCAAATAGGAATTTACGTAGTAATTTAATTTTATTTGTTCGTTCGTTTTTAAATGCAAGTTCCAGTTCGGGTATCTCAACTAACTTCATAATAAAATAATAATAATGAACTCACCGTTAGAATAATATCCGGCTTGAATCTCTATGATGAATATTTCTAATTAATAATATTGGTGGGTTGACTGTCACTTCTGAACACCACTTTATGGGACGAGACTCTATTCATAAATCACAACGCACTTCTAAGACGATCACTGATATTTATTGAGAGGAAGACAAAACAAAAATACAGTTAAAAACACTCTTTTCAATCTATATTTAGCTTTAAAGCAGCAACTTAGGCTTCTTTTATTAACGTCGTTGAATATTTCTAGCATTTCCATACGTCGTTTAAATCTTCCATCGTGTAGCGTCGAAATTATTCTGATACTTCTACAAAACCCGCGTCGCCGAACTTTTTTCGTTCTATTTACTTTTTCTACATTTCCACTTCACGCAGCTTGCTTCGTTACCTTTTAATCTCGAAGCGGAAAATACGGGGTCGGGGACACTCAGTTTGATTCAAGTGTTGCTTGCAAAATTTCCTACATATATACATGTATATATATGTGGGAATAGGAATGAACAGCAACGTTCATAGGAGAAATATCAAATTAAGGGCTGTGATAAATTTATGAAAGATTATGAGTTCAAATACACGAGAATGGAATCCAAGAGAATAGATTCGAGGAGTAGAAAAAAGAGATCGGTTTGTAAAAGAGGGAACGAAAGGCTTAAAATCTTACAAAATTTAACTATAGAAAAGAGAAGCAAAAGAGATCTCTTCATTTGTTGTTTCTTTAATAGGCAAAAGGGCACTATTATTCTTTTGTAATAATCTTTTTACGTATAAACTCTTATTTGTTTATTTTATGGTCCCATTAAAAGTTTGTATTTGTCTTCCATATTCGAATATGATCTATCCTGAGAAAAATTATCAACATTAATCCCCCCCCCCCCACACACACACACATATACATACACGCGCGTGTATATATACAGTATATATATGCATCTATATAAAATCTTTAACGTACATTCTTAATTTAGATGTCCTAAAATAAAGCTGTGGCCAAAGAAAAAGGATGTACACACCGAAACGCGATTTTAAAATTCTCTCATCACATTTATAACTTCTGTTCCATCTACATATGTCTGGTTGAGAATGCCTCCAAGGCGATATTTGCTAAATATGTCAGTCGTTGCCTGTGGCAACCCCCTTTTTATAGTTTTTCTGATTACTTTTCAAAGTAGATGTAAAATTTGATTTGAACCGTGACTGTCGGCTAAAATGGAACTCTCAAAATGAGAGTAATAATATTTTAATATTACTTTATGTAAATATGTATATACGTTTTTAAGAAGGAAGTTGATTTATTGAAGTTATTATGAATTTGATACTTTAGAACTGATTTATGAATAAGTTCTTATTTTTCGACGAATAATGGAATAGTTTGAAGTTTCGAAACTGCAATCTGAACTACGTAAAACGAGGAAGTATGAAACCTATTTCAAAAGTAATGGTTGAAAATTGATGGTGACAGCCTTTGCTCTTACATAGGCTCTATGTTATATTGGCGTCACCAACACCTGGAGGTTGTATGAGCATAAAACGTTCTAAATTGTGATTTTTGTTATTATGTGGTGTCTTATTTTATCGAATCAAAAGATGACGTTTCGTTATAATATTCTGTAAGTGTTGAAAAACGTTTCATGATTTGAAAGTAATATGCAATTTTTTTTCTTGTTAATCTTTCGAATACTTTTAATATCCAAACTGATAAACAGATTACGAATTCCGGCTTGTCCTCGGTGTTTTTTATTTCTAATCTTACTAAAGCTATCGTGGAAGATAGCTTTATTTCAAGAACTTAAAGAATGCAAATGGATTGAACGCAAAGCGATATAGGTAAGCGTCTTATCTTAAATGGGAGAGATAACCGCAAGATTAAAGGCGAGGTCACACAATCAAGGTCGCACGCCACGTAGCGGACGGAGTGAACAACAGAAAGATGCCTAACTGTTTTCTTCTTTATGGATAATCTATTAATTGCACATCTATGGAATAACTGTGCAAACGCCAATATCGTGTTTTCATTTGTTTGTAGCATTTATATTCTGACAGTAATATAAATGTTCTATTAATTTTTATTCGTGTTTTTGACTTATTTATTATAGTTAATTATTTAAATAAAAACAGTTCTTTTTAAGAACTAATATTATTTGTTAAAATGGCACAATGTTGGCAATCGAATAACTCTAGTTTTCGAAATTGTAAGAAAATTCTTTTTCGTATAGAATTCATATGTCCTTTTCTACAGAGCAAAACAAGTTAGTTACGTATTTTAACTATAATTTATTTTAAAAAAATATTATTTGATATATATTATAAAATGTTGTTTATTTAAATACGCTCGATTTTAATTATTTTCTTTTAATGAAATGAAAAATGACGCATAAAAATTAGTAAGTTGTTAATGTGTAAAGATTGAATTTTGTAGTCTTATTTTTTACTCAATTCTTGATGTGCTAAAGTTATAAAAATGATATACACGGTTCTATTCCAGATGAAAATAGAATGTTTATCAAAATTTAGGATATGTATAGAATTTAATAATAAATAAAATATTCAATTTTAAGTCCTTTTCTTCGTTTATCAAGCGCAGACGATACTTCAAAAACTTATTCCAAAATTCTTTTGATCGTATTGTATTCATGTTATTTAAATTACAAATAGTTCATTTATTTAATTTAAAATTCATTTTATTTTATATTCAGAATCACTTTAATTTAAAATGCATGCATTAAATGTTGTACTATTAAACGAGCAAGTATTGTTAATTTAGTATTTGTTTAAATATTTTGCGAGTCCAGACAAAAACTGCAAAAATTTTCCTAACATCGCCAGATTAGATTTTTTTTTTCTCTTGAAGCAGACAAAGCCATTTAGAGAATCCCTGTTAAAAATTCTATTACGAATTTCAGGTTGTTACTTACTCACAGAAGATGAATCTTGTTTGCCAGATATATTGCAAAATATTTTTGTTGCAGCTTGTTTTGATAAAAATATGTGTATTTAAAAAAAGTCGCAATGTCATTTTAGTTTAAGGGCTAAAGGCAGTAATGCTTTCGCAGCATTAGTGCTTTTCTCCCGAAATTGAAATTATATTGCGATTTTTTTTAATGTGCATAATTTTATCAAAACAAACTGTAATAAAAATATTTTGCAATAAAACTGGGAAACAAGATTCATCTTCCTTAAGTGAGTAATGAATCAGAAAATATGCGCAAGAGATGCGCAGATAGTAGATATTCTGTTATATATGACGTCATACTGAAAAGCTGCGTATTTGCATTATTCACTCCGTCTACTAGATGTCGCAGATGTTTCAATATACTCCAGATTCCAGTATTGACATTGTACGCTTACTTATATCGCTTTGGATCGAACGAGTTAATTTTTGCATTTTAATTTATTTTAATGTTTTCTGTTTTATTATTCTGGTTTCAATATAGTTCAAAATACACCTTAAAATATTGTCTTAGAACCTACAGTATAAATAAAACGGTAAGTAATTAAATTGTAAGATCCAATACAAAAATTAAGCGCAAAAAATTTTAATTTTTGCAACTAAAATTTCCGTTAAAACGAAATTATTTATGAAAATTGATTAAAAATTATAATTAATTATTTTTATTTTATGGATTACTTCTAAAATTAATATATTTCGTGATCAAGTTTTATTCATTTAAAAGGTTGACATTTTTCTGTAACCTCATGAAAACCATCTTTATGTTTAAAAGTTTTCGCAGCTAAGGGTTCTTCTATAAAAATATGTTCTTAGGATAGTTATCTTTAACCTAAAAAACATTATCCATAGATTCTAAAGATTAATGTTATTTAATAAAAAGTTTTTCTTAAAAAGTATCTACTGAAATATTCTGGCTTCAAAACGGAATTTTTCTCTCTGATACATACAACAAGAAAAAATTATTTTTCCACATATTTTGATACATGTTAGTTTGTAGTTACGGGGTTAAAACTTCATTTTTGTGAACCAATATTCTAAGCATGTTGTCTGTTTCTTTTACACAAATCTCAGTAGAGTACATTAAGAATATTTTGAATTTAACAATTATTCATACAGTGAAACATGGATAATTCGAACTTGTTTAATTCGACATTCTGGATAATTCAATTTTTTTGCTCGGTCCCTAGAATTCTGTATTAAATAATGTAAAAAAATCGTGGACATTTCGATATTTATTTTGGACAATTCGAATTTTTCGCACGAATGCCCTTAAAATTTTGCGGTAAAAATTATACCTGAGACTTTATTCAGCTAAGTTTCAAAATATTGTAGCAGTTTATTTTAACGGTCTTTCATAGGGAAAAAAGGCGATAGTTTGGAATGTCACTATGTGGGGATTTCCAAGAAATTTTCCGACCCAAGCAAAATCCTCCTAGACAAAATTCTGTATGAGAACCAAAATGTGGCTGTGTGTGGCGAGGCAGCTGATGCGGACATTATTGCTCTACTGGTGGAGAACAACCAAGCTGAGAACGGACTGTCTGGGGATGAAGAGAGCAAAGGAATACAAGAGAAGACCATGACTAGTTCGTCAGAAGCTATGGTGCATATACATACATGAACTTCGACGATCTTTTTTTAAATGTCAGTCTAATGTAGAAGATTCTAATTTTGTATCATTTGATAGGTTGGTATCATAAGCTATGACTCAAAGATTGCATTCAAAGTAGCAATAAAAAATATCTGATTTTCTTCTTAAAAGTGATGGTCCCACCAGTGGCCGAGAGGTTTTGCTCTCGAAGCTGGTGCTGGGTTCGATCCCAATCGCGCCCGTCGGCCCAATCGTTTTCTTCGATCCTTGGGTTTTCCAAGCGTAAATAGGGGTTAGGTTCCCTAACCCCCACGGAGGGCACTCCTCCCCTTTGGACCTATATCCCTCGTGATGATAATTGGCCGTCATAAATACAACCAACTTTAAAAGTGATGAATAAGTTAGTAAAAAAGTTAGTTAAAAAATTAAGTTAATTAAAAAATTAAGTTAGTAAAAAATGTTTGATTTAATGAAAACAAATGTGGCAAAATTCTTAGATAAAAATTATGTGTTAAATCTTTCATCTTGGTGTTAATCATTTTTTATTTATCTCTTCTTTTTGATAGAATATATGTAATTCGAATTTTTGGATATTTCGAATTTTTCCCTGGTCCCTTCAACTTCGAATTATCCAAGTTTAACTGTACTTGAAGGCTAATTAAGTGTTAAGTATGCATAACTTTCGAAAAACTGAAAAGACTTTATTTTGTTTAATGTTGATCTATGCATCTGAATCATATTAGGGTTTAATAATGTTTCATAAAATATTCAATATCTAAATTCTTCAGCTAAATATTTCAGAATAATTTGGCATTAATGTGTAATCCATAATGCAGTGTTTAATTGCGTTATTTAACTAAGTAAATTTAAATGTAGAGCATTATATTAATTCGCCATGGAAACGTTCATGCCTTAATTTTTATCTCTTTCAAATATAAAGCAGTCTTTCTACTTATTTACTGACTTTCTGTGCTTGTCAAGAATACATTTTACATTATATTATCTACAGCATGTGAATTATATAACGAAATTTTATTATTATAAAATACAGAAATAAGTCTAATAAATGTAATACAAACCCTTTTTTACTTTCTTCTATCTTTACAAGAAGAAAGTATTGGATTAATAAAAATTTTCGACTTTCGGTTTTCTACGGATTTACACATTTTAGGGGTCAGAGATTCCGAAAAACATGTTTTTACAAAATGTCTGTCTGTGAGTCTGTGACTCTGTCTATCTGTCTGTATGTCTGTATATATGCGACACAAATTTTGTGGGCGCTCTATCTCAATAACTAATGCACGGAATTAAGAAAAAAGTTATATTCAGTTAGTCCCTGATATAAATTGGTGCTGTTTAGTTTTGGTGTAAATCGCACAACAGGTGGCGCTGCTATGCAGCATTTTCACGATTTCCACAATAGCTCAATCTCCATAACTAATACACGAATTTTCATCAAACGTCAGATTCAGTTAGTCCTTGACATGAATTGACGTTCTATATATTTTGGTGTAAATCGCTCAACAGGTGGCGCTGTTATGCTGCATTTTTTGCGATTTTCGCAATAGTTGTATCTCAAGAACTAATGCTTGGAATTTCAACCAACTTCAGATTCAAGTATACCTGTATATGAGTTAGTGTAGTTTATGTTTTGGTGTAAATCGCTCAACAGGTGGCGCTGCTATGCCGCATTATTCACGATTTCCACAATAGCTCAATCTCTAGAACTAATGCACGAATTTTCATCAAACTTCAGATTCAGTTAGTCCTTGACATGATTTGATATTTTATACATTTTGGTGCAAATCGCTCAATAGCTGATATGCTGCATTTTTTGCGATTTCCGATATACCTCTATCTCAATAACTAATGCACGATTTTCCATCAAACTTCACATTCAGGTATACCTGATATCATTTAGTGCTGTTTATCTTTTGGTGTAAATCGCTCAGCAGGTGGCGCTGCTATGCTATATTTTTCAGAATTTCGGCTATAGCTGCTCTATCTCAAGAACTAATGCAGGAATTTTCATCAAACTTCAAATTCAGATGTACTTTGATATGAATTGGTGCTTAATTTCTTGTACTATTTAAAAGATTTAATTGACGTGATTTATATAGAAGAAAGTTTTGCGTTGGTCACAACATGCTAGTTACTAATGTTCTAAGTTGTGTACCGTTATTTTATATAACCACAGTTTAAAAAGTGTATCTGGGAAGGTATTTCAGTTTATTTGCACTTTGAAATCTCTTAATAAAAACGACTTTTAATATTGACGACAGAGAAAGATTTTTTTAAAAAGTAATCGTGGGCAGAGACTACAGTTGTGATCAAATCACACATAAAATACTTTTTTAATAATATCACAAGATGTTACTTTGATCAAGTGCAGACTACATTTTAAATTAAACTGAATTTTATTTTAAAAAGGATTTTGCCTTAATATGCATTTTGTCTATACAAGTAAATTTTCGGAATTTCACATATCTTTGGCAATAAAGAACAACGATAAACATCATAAATGTGCCTGAGAAAAGTTTTATTCCAGGTAGAAAGAAACGGCACTACGGTTTTTTTTTTTTTTTCCCTGTGAGACTAATATATGGAATACAAAAAGCAATGACTTCTCTATTATGCACCATAGAAGGATCGAATATATGCGATTACGAGTAAATGAAATGGTTTTATTAACCAATTTTCATTGATGTAGTGTAAAATAATTAACAAATCATCAGCAAATTCCATGCCGATTTAAAATTAATAGCAAAATAATGCCATTTTATAAAGGATAGAGTGGCCAATAATTATTGAAGTTAAGTATAAAAGTAACACTATAAATCGCAACATGGGCTATCGATTTACTTTTAATAGTGAATATTTTCGCTTCTTAATATCGAATAATTTCAATATTGTTCCACAAAAAATAGCAAAAATCGCACTTTCAAATAAATATTGAATAAAAGTGTACTTCAATTAAATTTTTTATTATTTAAAAAAAATATCTTTCAAGCACTTATTTCTTTAATCTCTCAGCACCTCACTTAAGAGTAAATATTTGTTTTGCACATTAATTTAAAGCAATATTTGCCACAACTGTCGATGGTATTTTCTTACAATCTTAGAGTGAGCACCTTCTTCTGGTTTATAAACACAAAATATTCATTCGCAGGTTATTATTTACCTCAATTCGTGCAAAAAGAGATGAAAATAATTATTTCTCGTGTTACGCCTAATTTATGAATTTTGGACAAATGTTTGAGCAGATAAAAATATGCTTTAAACTTAAATAATAGAACATTATATCACAGGCATTATTTCCAGTGCGAAATATGCTCCACTGCATAATAATAATTTATGTCAAGTACTTTCCATTTTCGAATATTTCCACATCATTAAAACACATTTCATAAAAGAAATTCTGTAAACTGTTTAAACAATAAGCATATTTAATTTTAGGTTGCCTCTTTAAAGATGTTTTATATGGGACGCACATCATTTTTATTTATTAATGATAAAATAAACCTCTATAACTTGTAGATATTTCGATAAGTTTGAAACATGGTAACACGATTAAACTGTCCTCTTTCAATTATCGCCTATAGATTGCACTAATATCGTAATTATTGTAATTTCTTTTAGTGTTCAATAAAATAACTATAAAATGTATCGTTGATTAAATTCTTCAAACAGGATATTGATTTATAAATTTATCATTTATATTTCAGACAAAGAGAAGGAGGTATTGATTTATATAGTCATAGGTCAAAATAGACCATTAACGCTATAGGTGAGATGTCTTTAAGGACTTTTGAAGGGAACGTGAAATGAATTATCATTATCGTACAATCGTGGACCAGAAAATTTTATTCAGTCACTCCGAGCGTTCAGCGATAGTTTCGAATATCTGTCCAAGATCCAAGTTTTGAAGACATCATGTTACCACCGGTCTGAGTGGACCACGCGCAGCTAAATGGATTTCGTGAATAAATGTATTATGTTTGTTTACTTAAAATTGTCTTTCAAAAGAAGTTCATATGAATTCGTCTAAAATTCTGGAAACTAAACAAATAAAGAAGCAAACCACATAAAGCTTATTCGGCACCTAAGCAAAGCTGAATTATGCATAATATCATTCACTAAATAATCGATTAAATTTAATAACATTTTGAAGTTACGAAAAGTTAATAATTCAACTGAATTTAATTTAGACTTTCATTGACTTTAGATCGTCAGAAAAGAAAAATCAAATTTATTTATAACCCCAAAAGACCTATACAAACTGCCAACAGAAATTCCATCATTTAATGGCTGTCATCTTTTGTATTAGAAAGTTATTCGCTAATGACAGCAATTAACTTAAGCGACTGCTTTAATTGAAATGAAATGTATTCAATAGCCATTAATGTAACGAGAGACGATTTCGCTATTTTATGACTTTAGTGTAACATTACAAAAGCTAATGTAATTACTTTAACATAACAATAAGAAAATAGTAACTAAAGCGGAAAAGATAAATGCCTTATAAAATATGTAATTTTTTGTTTAAAAGCTTTTCAAATACAATTTATTTTACTTTTATAATGTCTTAGTATTTATAATTTTATCTTCGATTGTGCAAAAAAATTATTCATAAAAAAAATTAATCAATATTTTACTTTGAATTAATATGATGTATAATTAGTAACTTGTTAGTTTTAAAAAAAACTTTAAATGATTAAGCATATTAAAATTTGTTATTAAATTTTGAAATATACGCTGCATTTTAAAACATGAGGTTAATGTACGTTTTCAGTCGTGGTTATATTATTTTTCTTAGATTAAGATACACTTGTTTTATTTTTCTGTGTATTTTAAAATAAATAAACAAATAGCAAATAAAACCAGTAAGAAAAAATCATGCGTTAAGCATATATTATGAAACACTTTCCAACACATTCAGAATAAAAAAACAAAACTGCACTATTTAAAAAATTAAAATATTACGTCTAATTCAACCATATGGAAACGCATAATACATTTCAAAACCCAATTTCAGCTGTTCCCATCCACAATCGAAAAATTATGCGAATTTTTTCAGCAGCCATGTATATGATTTATAGATTTGAATCTATTAGCTACATGCAAGTCAAAATTTAGGTCACTTAAGAGGTATATATACTTCAGTTGATAATTTACCTTCAGCAATTTCCCCTAATAAGGAGAACGGTACGTGAATACTTTTTTGCAGTCCCGTATTTGAGATATGGAATTTATATATAACGAGTAAGATGCAAAAAAAAATTATTAAATTTAAAAGCGTATACCGAATTTTAAACTGCAGCAATTTACTCCAGCAATTATTATTCAAAGACAGTACTGTACTGTAACCGATTTATTTTGTGTGTCCCTGTAAATGAATAAAAAAATCCTATGAATGTCCTGTTCTAAAGTGATCGTAGTGAAATTCAGTGATTTACATCAGTTTCAATACATTTGACATAGCATAATGTCATTAAAATACTCTGCAAACGATTTTCCCCCATATACCATAATGTAATGGAATACTTTTGAGTGTCCCTGTAAATGGACGATTAATCCTACATACTTCATATACAATTCCAGACATGCTTTAATGACCTTAAATAACCTTTATCAATTTCATGAAAATCCGAGTATATTTACTGGAGTTAGAGCATGGACAGACGAACAGACGGAATGGCGGACAGACAAACCGAATGCATAAACACTTTTCAACTTTGTTGGAAAGGGTTAAAAATGAGATAAATGTTAAAGAATTTCTCATTATTGTTATTATTTCAATGGATCCCGAGCCTGTTTAATCCTGCATATATGTACACTGAGCGCATTCAAAATACAAATAAAACAGTTAAAATTTGTGTATGTTAACGTCACGAAAAATGTCAATCATTTTGGAGAAAAACGTCAGTAAGTCGCAAAGAATTTTGTTGTACAGAGCTACTAACTGGTAATTAATTAAATATAACCTAAATCGAAATGCATCAATATTTTACTTAAAATGTCCAGAGGAAAATTTTGAGATAAATGCTATATTATATTAAAAAGAATCAACTAGCAGTGGAACCAAAATATAAATTCAGTTTCAATACATTGCAGAAATATAATACTTCAATTTGAAACAATTTATTTTCATAGATAAACGTATTTTAACATCGGGAAAAACTTCCTTTGGATTCGAGTTGAATTATAATTGATAAATTGTCTTTATCGAAATGCATATGAATTTAACATATGATGCTGTTTCAGTATAACATTAAAATTAATTTAATTAATAAATAATAAAAAAAACTTCGACTTTTCTTATTTTAACATTTTCAAGGACAGTGTTATATTATTTACACCTCATCATTTTATTTCCCAAAACTTCTAAATGTCACCCATACATTTTGAATAAAATTTTGCCTTTGTATTGTAGAAGAAGAACAATATTTATCAATTTTTTAAGTAAATACTAGTTGCATTTGATTATTTAAACATTTCCCTACATAATTTCTTTGCCCCTAAAAGGGTTAACACTGTTCGTATATTCCAAAATTATTAGGAATCAATACAGCAACATACTGAATATGTTCAAAGATATTACAATGGCATCTGAAAGTCAAATTTTTAACTGTCACGGGAAACGTTAAATATTTTTCAGAACAAAGTCAATAGGCAAACAGTCATTCTTTTACATATGTAAAATAGGAACAGAACAATTCAAAAATATTGGGAATTCATTGAATAATTCTAAAACATCTATTTGCAGGAATTTTAAACCAATGTATATTTTGTATATTAATCGGTTTAGAAAGTTCCTTTAAAATGATTTTATTAAAACAAAAATGCATTTATATTTGAACAAAACAGTTACGTGAATAAATGGAAAAGATCTATTTTCTATACAAAATGAGACTGTAATGTATGGTAGATCTCCGGAGGCTTATAAGAATCACATTTTTCATGAAAATTTATAAAGACTTGCATAATCATTAAAAATTCCTACGCATTCGAAAAAAAATATACAGTATAACGTCAAAAATCCGGCATCTTCGGGACAAGGACTTAGCCGGATTTCTGGAAGAATATTCAAAATATTTCCGATATTCTTAATTGAGCCTTTATTCAGAATTTAATTCATAGCCAAGTGATACTTATGTTAGTAAAAGAAAAAAATTAAATATTCCATAAAAACTTACTTTAATTGATATTTTCTGTTACAAGGAAAAAAAAAAAAAAAAAAATTCTAATAATCAGTATAGTCATTTTTTCAGTGTAATTTCCTAAACATCGTTATCAATTTTAGTTGCTTCATTTTTTTATGTTCTTTAACAAGCTTTGCTTAGGTTCTATACAAGAGAAAAATATCGATTTCGGAAGCACAGTCTTGTTTCTGTAAAGCAGATAATAAATTTCCAGTCAAATTTATGTAATCTTCCAGAGACATCTTTTTTTCTGCTGCTCCGTGCCCTCGTTCTATTCAGCTGCTACCAGCGTTATCGACAGTTCTGTTTAGCACAGCGCCAGCTATCTCGCTGTCCGCTAAGCTATTGCTTTTGATCTTAAAGTTTTTATTTCACAAGCCATTGCTATTTTTCTTTCTCTCTAGAGCTGGACGTGTAAAAAAAGGGGGAGGAAGATGATTTCGATGCCGGATTTTGAAAGTTGCCAGATTTTTGAGGTCACACTGTATATAGCCAACTGTTCATAGCACATTTACTAACACTATTAGAGTGTCTATAAGTATATAATATGGATATAAAAAAGCCAAACCGTAGCCAAAAAGTTGCATTTTCACCAGAGGACGCTACGATCGAGTCTCTTGCTGAGAATAAATAGAAATCCAGCGTGTTTTTAGATATTTGTGATGCAATTTAAACTACTGAAAACTTATTTTTGAAAGATAAATTTCGAAAAAAACAGAATTTAAAAAGATTTATGTTGTAATACGCGATACATTAGGAATAAACAAGTATGCAGACATATATTAGGTTATTAAGTATTAAACGTTTCGATTTAAAAATGGATTTTTTATTTAAAAATTCTGAATATACACAAACTTTGAATAGTACAGGGTGCTTACTAAATACTGTTACAAATATTCAGTCATTTTATTTTTCAAATATAAAATAGAAAATGATAACTACACTAACATGATGAACATAAGAGATGAAAGTTTAACCGTAAATAATTTTAATCAAATTGACCGCCATCTTTATGGATTACCGAATATAATCTCTTATACCATTGTCCGACTGCGGCACGAATCATTTTAAGAGTTAGTCCAAACTTTTGTGTTTGTTGCCATTTACTGTAGCCTCTAAAAACCCCAGATGCAATAATCTAAAGGATTTAGAGCCGGTGAAGAAGGTGGCCAATCTTCTTGCATGATAAAGTTCGGACAGGTGACAGGGAACCAAGCCTGTGTTGATTTGTCTCGGTGCGAAGACGTCAAATCTTGCAGAAATATCCAATTCTTTTTGGGATACAACCTGTCAGTATGTGGTAATAAATGTGTAGCCAATATGTCCTGTTTGTAATATTCGCATTGATTTTTATCCCTTTATTGATGAACTTTAAAGGCAATTTTCCATTGTTTGACACTGCAGCCCAAACCACAACAGAATTCTTGTTCTGAAAGCGTTTAACAATTCGAAATGTTTCAGGTATATCCTCGAGGGTTGCTAAATATACGATATTATTTTTAGCATTATAATACTGTTAAGTGCGAAATAGCTTCCCATCAGAAAATATTATTCTGTCAACACTTTTCCTACCATGCCGCTTCATCAATTTCTCCCTTCTTTGTAATTTTTTTATACTTTGTGCAGCAGTCAATCCTTGAATTTTTCTTTTGCGAAAAAGGTAATAACCCAGATCCTCATTTATAATAACTTGCATAGTTCTGCAATTCACGTTCTCTTCTGCAGCCATTTTATTTGCAGAACGTTGTGGATTTCTTCACACCTTTTCGCGAATTCTTTTGACACGCTCTATTGTGAGAACTGAGCATGGACGACCAGGCCTAGATTGATATTTACATAGCTATTAGTGTCCAATAATCGATTTATAGTCTTATATATAAATGCTCCATAAAAACCGGGGCATTTTAATTGCTTAAAGGTTTTACCTGAGGAAAACCTGCGATCAAAGAGCTGTTTAATCATCATTCTTTTGGCTTCCCTCTTTAAAGTAATTTTAAATATTCGCTTTATAACCAAATTCGTCTGCACAAATAGAAGCTTGCCAAACCCTAAAATAGAAAAATAAATTGTTTTCCCAAACGATTAAAATTTATTCGTATTTTTTAGAGTGTAACAGTATTTAGTAGCCACCCTGTAATTTTGTTTTATATTATAAGTGAAATATCTCTCAACTTGCCTCGTGCTGTCCTCCACATCCCGGAAATTATTAAACCTTCACTTCATTCTCTAGTTTCTTCCGCTAACGATTGCTAAGGCTAGGTACCTTTGTGAGCTCTTTGTGCTTATTTATTGTATTTAGCTTTTCTATATACCGTTTTTCTCTATTTGATCATCATTAATTAAATTAATTTACACTTTATTTATTTTTGGCATAAAGCGATCTTTTTTAGTTAATTTTTCTTTTTTGCTCTACTTGAGGCCTATCTAACTTTTTTCAGTGCTATTGCAGTTCTTGACTTCGGCTATGATCTTAAATCTAAGATCCACATTCCTCGTACTAGAGATACGGAGCCCATAGCTCCAGGGACTTTAAATAATTAACTCTAGCGACCAACGCAGAAAATTTGGATTCGTAGGTCGTGATGCCTCGTTAACGTCGCTTTGATGTAGTTGTATCGATGGTTGAGTGCATTGAAGAATTCAGCGTGGTGTCAACTTTGCAGAGCAAAGTTCGTTGCAGTATCATTGTTAATAATGAAGTTGTTCCAAGGAACAATGACTATGTTGAAACATAGACTATCACCGTCAATTTGCAAACATTACGTTTGAAAGTCCATAGAAATCGTAATTTACAACATTTTTAGAACGCTTTTTGCCCGCTTTAATATTTTAAATTTCGATCGTAATTAAGAACGTTTTTAGAACGCTTTACGCTCATTTCCTGCTTTTAAATTTGGAAGTTTTTAGAAACTGTCCTTAGAGCATTTACATCTTATAAGTATCTTCCATGCCACATTTCAAATTTCTATCTTAAGAATTCGATAGAAATCCTAATTTAGAAATTTTTTTAACGCTTGTCGCGCATTTTCATGCGTTTTAAATTTCGAATGTTTTAGAAACTGTTCTTAGAGAGTATTTCATATTATAACTAAATACCATGCCAAAGTTTAAGTTTCTAGTCACTTAAGAATCACAAAAAGCGCATTTTAGAACGTTTTCTGCTCCTACACCTACTGGGGGTAGTGTCACCAACAATATAGCCTATATTGGAAAAGAGATTGTTACCATCAATTTGCATTCATTACATTTGAAATCGGTTCGTTAGTTCCAGTGATTACCCCTAATAATACACAAGCAAACGTTACTTCTTTAAAATATTAATATAGACAAAGGATTATCTGATTGAAACAAACAAAAAAAATTTACTACTTAAAAAACTTTGACAATGAAACATGTAATTTCTGTAAATTGCAAAAAAGATTTAACTATGTTCTTTAATTACAATATACATGTAGAGAAAGAATTTATATTTTTCGACTGAATGTTTCTAAATAACAAATATTTCCATTTCGATCGGATTAAAATCTAATATCTTTCTTTTTAAATGAAACAACATAGATTTCTTTAATTTAAAGGTGTACGCTAATTGGATGCAAAGCCCTACAACCGTAAGCAATTCTAAATGAAGTAAATCTCTGGACTGAAATAGTATATTGAAATAATATATATTGATTGAAATAATGTATATTCAAGAATATATTCTTTTCTTATATCTTGTGTGTTATGTTGAAAAATATTTTGAAATAAAAGAAGATTTAAAGCACTAAATCTGTCGACACAGAGGATTGATAGGATTATGTCTTGTGACTTTAGTTTTATGACATTACAAATATCTGTAATAATTTTTAATTTTTAAATGCAGAAATCAGATTATCGGAGTCGAGTACCAAGAAATTAAAAGGAGAAAATTTTTCCATATAATAATAATGCCTTTTACCTATCTAGATATTGTTATTTTGGAATATATAATCATATTACAGTAAAATCTCCATAAAGGTCAGTCCCGTACAATGGACACCTTTATTTAGCGGGTACTTATTTAACGCCTAAGAATTGTTTATTTATATTTTTAGGATTTAAATCTAAAAATTGGACACATCCGTACAACGGACCAATTCCACAATCGCAAATGTACGCTATTCAGACGTTTTACACTTAAAATAATAGTACTTTATGAACATTAACCTCACCTGCTACCAGGGCTGGACTAGCTTGATTGACAGGTCGCCGTCGGCGACCAAATTATTTTATCTTGTCAGTATATTTTTTGTTCCGTCCCATCTTTTCAGCTCTTTAAAACTAATCTTTAAGTTTAAAAATCGACTTAAGCCATAAGCGCAAAGGAGAAATTTCCTCCCCTGGGCGCAGTAAGCAGTGATCTTTCTCTTTTCACATTAATGTTAACAGAAGAACAGAGCTTAATTGGCATTGTCCCTCGCATAAACGAAGAGCGCCGCAAAAACTGCCTATTTCTGTCTTTCTTAATTCCAGCCAGCCAGAATGATAGAATGTGTATGTAAGGGGGGGGGGGAGATGAGGGGTCCGTAGTGTCTGCTTTCGTATAGCGATTCATGAAATGTTCCCTTCGGAGTGATAAGTAGTGTTGTCAAGTGCAGCGTCATAAAAAGCGGGACAGCGCCTTCTCAATCGGGACATAAAAATACAGGGTGTATCTGAAATGCTTCTACAAACTTAGAGGGTGATAGTATTCATGAAGACTAACAAAAATGCAATGGAACATGAGGTCTCAAATGACTTTTAAAGGATGAAAATCGAGAAAATGCGTCTGGAAATGGACAAACTGAGACAAGAAAGAAACACTCCAGAAAATTATTTATTGCACAGAATAGGTAAAACATAGCTCGTGATGTCCGGAGAAAACAAATATTTTACAACAATTGTTCAAAGTGTCGACCGCGGAAATTATTTCAATTCCTGATCACAGATTTATGTGGTTTTCTTCCAAATTTTTGTTATCTCTTTCTGACCGGATATGCACAAAGTGAAAGGAAAACCAGCTTTGTGATACTAGCCAGTTCTGCAGAAAAGCAACATGCGACATTTCGATATTTTTATTAGTTTTGCAATTTTCACATTTTAAACATCCTTTGTGACTCCATGTTTCATTACATTTTTTATTCGTCTTGATGAGTACTATCATCCCCTTAAGTTTGTTGAAGCATTTCAGATACACCCTGTATAGTAAATCCTATGAAAACTGAGCCTTTATATAACATAATCCTTCCTTAAATCTAAACATTTCGCTGTATTTACGGTAGTAATACCATACAATTATACTTGTTAAGATGAAAGCCTGTTTTAAAACGAATTTTTCCCCTGCCACTTACAATTTCGTTTTAGTATGTTTAATTAAACTACATAAACCCAACAATCTTATACAGTAAAACCAGTGAGAGGGAAATCGCTTTGGGCTGAGACATAATTTCGTTTTAATAGGCATAATTGTATAGTTTTCCTATTATAAAGGCAATGACATTTTTTTACTTTTAAGAGATAATTCCGTTTTAAAAATGTTTCGTTTACTCAGGGATTGATGAACTAAGTATAGAAAAATTTGTGAAACAAAATTACTAGAAACCACAAAAAAATCGTTAGGTTTTAGTCTAGTGCATTTCAAAGGAAATAAATTTTTCCTATGGAAAAACTGTGAAATTTTTTTCGATATTCATATATTTTGCCATCACAGGTTTTCCTGTATGAAGTTCAACTCGACGCAGAAAAACGAATAGCATGATACTAAAAGAAATTTAAACGAAATTTTGTGTATCATGCCAAATTTGGACTTGTGGTGTCCCATATAGTGGTTACGCGGTACAGATCTGGGAGTCATTCAAAATCGGGACATCCCGCGTAAATCGGGACGACTGGCAACACTTGTGATAAGCTACTCTTGAAATGTGAGAAACATATTAAAGTATCACAAAGAGAGCGACATTTTTTCTTTTTTTTTACTCTAAAAGTCAGAGAATTATTTCAAAATTTAGCCTTATTATTGATATTGCCAAGAAAAAAATGCTGCATAAGTAGTATACATCAGCCACAATCTAATACTTAAAAAATCCCTGCTGGCCCGGCCTACAGGCAGAGGTAGATTTCGAAGTCAAATATACTAATTTCATAAACAAAAACTAAATCATGATTAGAGATAAATCCACTTTAACAATTTTATCTGGCCGCTTTTGACGAGTTTTTATTTCATTTTTATATCATAGCTGGTTTTATCAGAATCATGTTAGGGCAGTATTCAAAAAAATACTTTTCCATGCTCAACAACTCGAAATTTTCTGGCATAATTCCAGATTCATTTTTAATTTAAAAAAGATATGAAACTTGCTGACGTGATTTTTGAAGAGATTTATAAGCGACCTGTGTTTTTATTTTTTGTTCAATTAATTAAAACTTGATATATAAACAATTATTTTCTCAGAAAGACAATATTTTCAGAAGGACAACACAATCGCTTCGGGAAATTCCGTTCAAAATGCCCATTTTGATATCATTTTTTGAAATATATTCTACCTCAATCAAAAAATCGATCATTACGGTACATTATATAGTTTCTGAATAAGCGAATCTACCAATTAAATGCGTTTGAGAGCAAAAATGAATTTATAAATGAGCCAGAAAATAAGAACTTTGGATTTGAATTCACCCTTACTAAGATGATTTTATTCTTCAACCGCTATGTATTTTTAATTTTTTTTTCTGTAAGAATTGGTCCTATCCAAAACTTGTCTATGTAGATGTTGCAGACAATATTAAGAAGATATATGATAAATTCCTGGGGATTTTATATCTTTTGAATTGACGGAGTTATGTATTTTTTTCTCCCAAAAACCCCATTTTTTGCGCCCCTTGAGCCCATTTTAAATTTTATCAAAAATCTGTGATACATAATTTTTTGGCCCTATTTTTAGAAGTAATAAAAACTTTAAACTGATTTGATATGTACAAAAATTAAGAAGTTATGGGGGGTTTTCTGTTTTCACAAAACCCCTCCCTATTTCCATCCCCTTGGTCCAATTTTGCCCATTAACGAACTTGACTGAGATTTTATGCCCATTGATTTTATGTATCAGTTTGGAAATGATTGGTGCAGAATTACGAAAGTTATCGTGTCCAGAAGAAAGTGATAAATAAATATATAATAATTTCCTACACCAGGTGGATTTTTTAGCTAAATTTTGACGATATTGTTAAATAGTAATTAATTAATTTAATAGTGCATTTTAGTTATTTTAAATAATGTAATTACTTTCTATTTATTTTATTTTATTTTATATTAATTCCATTTATCATAGTATTTCAAAATGTATTAACTGCATCCTTTGGTATCAATTACTGTGATTTCTTAACTGTTTTATTCACCTTAATCTACGATATTTTGGTAGCCATGTGCGAGTGGATATATTGAAAAATACTGAAATATTAATCGGTATGTTGTGTATTATTTCTATTTTATATCCTATAAATATTTAAACAGGTTTTATTGATTTTTCCATTTCATATTATTTGTTTCTATTCTGTTTTCCTTTTTAATCTATTCACTTGATTATAATGGTTGTTCGGGCACAGAGAAAAATAATTTTTAGCTTTAGCTTATTTTTCTCACAGAAAACAACTATATTGCTTATATCATTGAATTCCGTGCCCTTGAAAACGTAATTCAATATATAAGCTTTTCCATTATTTGTCGGTGTCCACTTTCTTATTTTTTCCTCCATAATAATTCTTATAATAAATTATTTGGCACTTTTTTTATACTTACAGCTTTAATTGATAATATTACGGTTTTTGATGGTGGTAGGTTATGTTTAATTAATGGTTATATATATATATATATATATATATATATATATATAAAGTTTTCTACTGAGGGTTATTTTGTACAATCAGTACAATCTTGCTCTACGCCAGTACAATCTTGCTCTTGGGCCCCGATTCTGAATTCATTCGATATGATTTCAATGAAATGCTTTGTTGCCATGGAAACACCAAATTCTTCGATAGTGGAATACAGCGTTAAGAACTGGTTAAACAAGGCAACTTCTATTATTTGCTTTGAGGTACACTGTTAAAAATATCGTGAAAGATTACCTCTGTTTTTAAAGGCTATCTATTTTCGGACCAATGATAACGCTCGATATGTGTTTATGTAGTGTTCTCATCGGTCAGAAAATAGATAGTCTTTAAAAACAGAGGTAATTTTTCACGATATTTTTAACAGTGTAGTTACAGCATCTAGAATATATAGTGTTGAAATCGGCTATCCCAGTCAAAGACTTTTAAGATACATAGACAGGCAATTCCCATTCAAAAGCATGCGAAATCATGGCAGCCATCTGAAGTAAATTGAACACCTGAACCGCGAGGTTTTTACGTCAACTGTGGTTATTTACCATTAAATGCTATGGCTACAATTAGCTTAAAAAATAATTTTTATCAATATACTAGCAGAACTACCCGGCTTCGCCTGTGTCAATTATAAGGAGCCTTCCAGGTAAAATAAATTAAAACGAAATAATACGGCAATCACAATAACTGAAATTTGTGCATTCCCATCCACAAATCGTTATAAAGACAATCAAAAAACATGGCGTTATTGTCTCGCAACCATAGTAAAATCCCTGAGCTTTAATAACAGAATGCACGTTTTCTTTGGCGGGTGTAAGAGAAAAATATGTGATTTTCCTGGCAATACGAAAAAAAAAAAATTCCTTCAAATCGCGCAGCACTTAGTAAAATTCTCGTTTGTATGTTATTATCTATATTATAAAGTAAAAACACTATGTCAGTGCCCATAAATTGTAACCCATAAAATGTGCCTTTACTGCAATTTTTATAACTTTTAAACATCACACAATTTCATTTTTTATAATGTCGAATAGAAAAAAGTTCTTTCAAATGAAATTCGTTTGAAAATTGTACCTCAGTTTTCTGATTTTAATGGATTTTAAAGTAATTTTTAAGCATGGATATTCTTAAAGTTGAGTGCAACCCAATTACGAAAGATGAACCTGTTTACACTTAATGCAATAGTATAAAGAAAAGACATGTCTATGAGTAACGCTGGTATCCTATTTTCGGTGGCAACAACCTAACACAACAATACATTTCCCTTTTACTGCAGTCTAACGTCTAAACATTGTATATTCGATTGTTCCAACTTATTATAGAAAACAAAAGTATTTCAGTAATATTTGTTTGTAATGTTTATCTCAATTTACAAATTTTCTATGGGTTTTAAAATAATGCTTAAGCATGCATATTTTTTAAATATGCTTGCAACCCAAAAACAAACGATTAACTCAATTGTTCAAAAACATTGTAAACAATTCAGAATTTGTTTGCTTTCGCGTATAATATTCAATAACTAAATTGGCAAACGAAATTAAAACGCCAAAAATAAAATGAAACTCGAATTTAACAGATATCAAATCAAACTACTCAAAATAACCTGATAAGTATATAAAATTCAAATGGGAATTTCGTTCCGGATGCATATAACTTGAATTCTCCAGAACGATTTCCATGCGACTTGCACTATTACTTTTTTAGAGAAGATTAGGGGGCTCGTCCCCCTACGAGCTACGCTCGCCAACCCCCGTCCAGACACCGCAGGCTCTAAATGCACGCTAATTTGATCGGCTTTAAAAAGATTTCGAAAGATTGGATTATAATTTAAAAAACAGTGGCGATCTCTCTATAAACGAATTTCTATTCATTTCTCTTTGATTGGGGAATTTTAACGCCAAATCCGCTGCGGTACTACTTGATTATCCTGTCGACCCATTTCGCCAAATTATAATAATCGCCAAACCACTTGCCAAATTATAAAAATTGATATAATTTTTATTTTAAATAACGAAAGAACAAATAAATTCGTACAACATTAATAAAAACACAAATAAAACGTCGAAATAAAAATAACTTGATGACGTATACACGTGTAACAATATTTCAAAATAAGCTAATATAAAAGGAATTAAGTAAAGAGAGTCTTTGTCTCCTGGTATTTTTTAACAAAGCGAAAAGAAAGTTCTTTTAAATGAGATATTTTAAATTAATTCTCAAAATATCAAATAAATGTCTAGCGCAATTTCTAAATTTAAACTTTTTTGCAATATTATTTTGTGTTCATTTTATGTAATAACTATAATGTGACGTAAATATGACGTCATTTCTCCTAAGACTTCTAACGCATGTTAATGAATTTATTATTTTACAATATCCTTTCTCTTTTAAAATTCAAGTGTATACTTTTTGTGACGTAATTTTTAATAAGTTCCTGCTTTTTATACGTAATTATTTAATTCTAATTTGAAAGTTTTTTTCCTGTTTATAATAGTCACGTGTAAATAAATTTTTAATTTGAAGCAAACATTATTGCTTGCGCTTTTTATACAGTTGGCAACAGTTTAAATTAGTACAATTTTCTGAAATCTGTAAAAAATATCTCTAGAAATGCTGAAAATTTGAATTTAAAATAGAAATAAAACATGAAAAAATGAGTCAAAATAAAAAAATTAATGCAATCTGCACTCCGGCAAATTCTAACGCATAAAATGATCTAAAAATGATTACACTGCCATGTATAGTTTTTGCTGCTATAAAACTTTTTTAGTGGAACGATTTTGTCCAACTTTAGCATTAAATAACTCTTAAAATAATTCTTCGATTTGAAAACTGTCTGCATCAGCGTGTTTATCAAACATTTCTGTATAAAACCACCGATTTTCATATTTTTGTATGCATTATTTTTGTTAATATTAACGAAGAAAGGCCTCCGGTCACAAAAAAATCAAAACCGGCGGTGGCGGCGGCGGTGACAGCGGTAGTTAATTTTTTTTTAGAATAGAGAGATTATAGTGCATAACATATTGTTTTCCGTTGCTTAGTTATAGAATTATAGGGGAAAGTTATAAAATCATGTGAATCCAATTATGAAGGATTAGTCTTATTAGCTGAATTAAAAATGCAGAACTATTTTTATCTCTAAGTATAGAGACGGGTTTATCTTCAGTAATGGGGCTGTGCGCTAGGGTATTCTTATTTTAATGAGTGTGCCTGACACCTATTATGGCATGCACCTTTGTATAAAACAATATAGAATGACTTATGTTTTAAGCGACTATCTGGCATGCAACTTGATTACAAAATACTAACCTGCAATAATGCTTAAGGTGCTTCTCCAGTTCCCTGCTCAAGAACGCGAAAATTTCTGACACATTTTTTGACCCATTAAACGTAAAGGCTTAAAATTTTTAGGCCTGACTATTAAAGCGATTTGGAATTGAAATGAGTTTTCCTTTTTTTCATAAATAAATTACTTATCGAGTTATGAGCAATTGTGGTTGCGTGACGGCCGGTTTTTCTCCTCTATTGCACTGTTGCGTCCGAAATTCAGTTCAAAACACCAACTAAAAGATCTTATACCTTTACCAAAATATAGGAACTATCCTTCGATTACATAGTTTCTAAATAAGAACTCCTGTCAATTTCATGCATTTTCGAACTAAAATTAATTAAAAAAATATGTCAGAAAATAGCTCCTTTGGATTTGAGAACAGCCTTAACTTTATGAATAGCCTTAACTTGACGTTTATGAAAAAACTCACATTTTTAGTTTTAATTTTGGAACTCGCGAAATTTAAATTCAGAAAAAGGATGTTCTTTTTGACACATTCTGGTAATTTTTTTAACTTTTAAAATTAAAATACATGTTTTCTTTGGCGCGCGTAACAGAAGTATACAATAACTCTTACAATACGGGGAAAAATGCAAAAAAAAAAAAAAAAAAAATGCATCCAAATGAGGTAGTAGTTACAAAAATTTTATTTGGAAATTTTGAAATTTTATTGAAATTAAATCTACAATGATTACATGAAATGATGTCATTTTCCATACATTTTAAATCAAGACATCTGTCAAGAATTTTCTTGAAAATGTAAATAGCCGCTCTCTTTTTTCTATAAATCACAGAAAATATTAGCACTGAATTTAAACCAATACAACACTTAGCGATAACGTATAGGTATAAGATATGGCTGTACTATACAATCGAAGTAGTAAGCAAAATATAGGAGCCATATGTTTACAATGAGTTTGATTACGAGTTGAAAAGATTTGATTTCAGGTGGAATGTGACGTCATATCTAGCCCTTTTTTTTTTTCTTTTTCGTAAATTGTTTTCATGAAATTTGACTGTTTGTATTAAAATAGATGTTTTAATTAAAGAAAAACATTCAACTTGAGGTGCTACGCTATTTTCCCGCTCTTATAGTTAAAGTTTTTATTTTATATACAAAGAAATGTGAATTTTCTGTTTAGAATGACGTCATTAAAAATATAGCAAGAAAATCTGAATTTTTATTGGCAAATAGAAACAAAATACACGCGTTATCCTTATTTTTTTCACATTATTGTGACATTTTTTTAGGGTATGGCAACAGGAAAGAAACGTTTGAATTAAAAAAGATTTAAAAAAGAGATATTTCTATAATGTTAAATTATGGAAGTGGTAGAAAAAAAGGATAAATAGTGGTCTGGTAATTTTTTTAAGTAGACAGTGATCTATTCCACGTTCTAAAACATATGTACATGAAGTTTCATGCAAATCGGTCAAAAATTGAATATTTGTATAAAGGACATACACACAGAGAACGGCTTTTATATATACGAGTTGGGACCCGTCGAAATTCGACGAACTAAAATGTTAGAAAGGAACTTCAGATCGAATTTATAATAAACCTACAAAAATAATTACAATTAAAAATTCATCTAACATTGGTTGTCTCACTCTTTCTTAAAACAAATAATATTTTTTACCTAAAATTACCAAAATATTATTTCCACAAACTTCAACTTCTTAAATTATTGAAAAATTAAACTCTATTAGAATACGTAATCAAGTTGAGTAATTATGATGAATTTATCGATTGAGGCTCTTATATTTCTTTTTACAGCATGAAAAATCAGTAAAAAGTATTTCGCTTTGTCACATCATAAAATTTCCCCCATAAAATCTAAACTGTGCGTTATTTTCACATTCTCATAATTTACATACGCACCACTCAAATTCACAATTTGAAAGTATTTTAACGCGCAATAGATTATTAAGGAATGTATTTCCAAACTTAAAGTCACGTTTGTCCGATAAAACTTTTCATGTGAACTTTAAGTTCTAATCTCAATACCCACGAAAAATAAAATTCAGAAATTTGCCTTTAATTGTCATATTGGCCATTTAGTATCGGTCAAATATTTAGTTTTATCAAAATAAATGATCATATTGTTTTAAATCTGACATAATTTTTATTCACGGAAGTCTAGCATCTCAAACTCAGTATCAGCGTAATGTAAAAATATTGAAATGTAACTGATTTATGAAGAAAAATGCGTGTTCTTTTATAACGTCTGACATCATTTTCTATTCAAAAATTATAAAAAAGTTACTTTTATTTGTAATGTGAAAATGGCATCAATAAGGATATAATCAATAAAAATAATAAACCATGACTATTTTCCCTTTACTTTCAATATAAATGGAGTACTTCAGTTGCCACGATTACAAAATTTGTATTAAAAAATACAAAAAAATTAATATCTCAAAACAAATTGAGATACAGCTTTCAAGTAAATTGCATTTAAAAGAGCATTTTTTTCCTTATACGACGGTGTTAAAATTTAAAATTTGCTATGTTTAGAAGTTTAAAAATTTGCCGTATATATAATTGCAAAACCGAAATTTCAAATTTTAAATTGTTGCCATTCGCAAAATGACGTATGCGTTACGCACAGATATGTTTGTCCTTTATAATATAGATAGATATGAAGTTTATGGCATATTTTTTTACATGAAGCTATTTTTTATATCTAAATATGCGTTATAAATATTGAATTTTCAGAAATAAAGTTAAATAAGGCGATTTATTAATAATTTTATGAATGGTATGTTGGAAAAAGAGTTTCTAATTTTAACATGCCTTATAAACCTAAATAAAGGCGAAATTTATATGAAAACAGATTGCTAAAGATTATAATTCCACCTTTTTTTAAGTTTGACTTACAAAAGTAACTGGTAGGGAAGTTTAGATTAAAGGTAGCAACTGTAACATAATATAGTAATTTACAAAATTTTTAAATTACTTGTAAAGAAATCTACGTTTTTTAAACTAATTTTTATGCAAAAAGGTAATTAAAGAATGCATATTAACGAAAGTAACACTATATTTTTTATCCTTGGAGGATGTTTATTGAAATACTTACTTGCTATACGAAAAAAACAAAAAAATTGATGAATAATAAGGATTTTTTTTTTTTTTTTTAAAGGCCTAAATGAAATAGGGTAGACTTATACTTAATGATCCGCATTGAAAAAATACGCTGATAAAAGCATTTTCTTAGGAAAATTAAAATATAAAACATATAAACTGCCGTACAACAGCTGTGATCAAAAATCCTCAGTTAAACTGACAGTTTGCCGGTCTATGTATCTTAAAAGTCTTTGATCCTAAATACTAAAATGGTAATACATAATGGTAATACTTAAAAAATACTAAAATGGTAATACTTAAAAAAGTGCTAAAATATTGGATCCCTTAAATGTCCAGCGGTGTTGAAATCCAATGAGTCGATCGCAGCGACATCTGCAGGATATTTTCTAAAATTCCTAGACGATTTGGCCTAGACGCTGTAATAATACGATGTTCACTTTGAAATTTGAAAATATATCGCAGATCACACTAGATTAATTTTAAAACAATTATTCTAATTGGTAAATAAATCATATCAGACGTATTTACATCTGATATATCGCAGATGCCGCTGCGATCGGCTCCCTGAATTTCAGCATCATTGCAGATTTAAGGGATACAACTTTTTAGCGCTGTTTGGACAGCAGATTTCCACACTATGTATTCTAGACGCTGTAGTGTACCCAGCAAACGCATACCTTTCGGCACACGATCGGACCGCAGCTGGCACTGTCGGTTAAGTGTCGGCATAGGCACAGTGGTTTCGGTGAAGCGTCGGCAGCATGTCGTCTATTGAAACATAAGAATCTGCTTTTTTGACTGCCGGTTACCGTAATCGGTCCCCATATGGTTATATATCGGCAAGCGACTTACGCCGGCAAGTGACGCAGGACCGATATGTGATATCTGATAGTGACCAGATCAGATTTGAACATCGGTCCGAATTTGGAATTTTTAGTCTTAGCCGACACTTTTTTTCTTTTTCTTAGTTTGGTTTGAGTTTCAGTTTTGATAAGATATGTATATTTCATGTATTTCATATAAAATTCTAACAGTGATAAACAAAATAAATGTCAAAAATAGCCTATATTTATTTATTTAAAAAAAATGTTGTTGAATTCATTCTAAAAAGGACTTACAATTATTTGAATCATCAAAAGAGTTTTTTAAATCGCTCCTTAAAATTATTATTCATTATAAACTTAATCGTAAAAAAAAATATATTCATAAATTAATTGAACTTATTTTCTAGCTATTATATTCATTTTAAAAGCAATAGCTATGTTTCTTATTTTATCTAAAATCAAATTATTAAAAAAGTGTTTAAAATTATTTTACAAGCTATAAAAATATAAAAAAAACTACCCAACATTTTAGCATTAAAATTTAAAAGAAAGATTCAGAAATCTCACACTTCTAAAAAAAAAAAAAAAAAAAAAAAAAAAGATAAATTAATATTTCTATTTTATTTGATGATTAAGAAATGTTGACCATTATTGCTACATAATTACTAAAAGTATATTCTTTATTAAATTATCACATTACAAAAAATAAACTCTTATTCCATTTAAAAGTAATTAATTACCAACTTATTTTTTTATTAAAATTAGTTTTTCTATGTTACAAATATATATTTCTTGAATTAACACATTTAATTACATTATAATTCCTAAAGAGAAAATTGTATTAAGAGAAAAACCTCTGGAATTCACTTATTTTATTTAATAAGCATTCTTAAATTTATAAGAAAGATTCAGAAATATCCGCCATTTAAAGTTGTCTTCCAAAAGAAAAAAATATATATATAAATTAATATTTTTATTTTATTTTTTAATTAAAACTATTGATAAGTAACAAATTAATATTGCAACATACTAATTGAATATATGTTCTACTTTAAATCATCAAAACGACATAAAATGAATTCTTATTCTAATTAAAAGTTATTAATTACCAACTTTTTATTTATTAAAATAAATGTTTCCATGTTAAATATATATATTTTGTAAATTAACGCAACGCATGTAATTAGATTATAAATCCTAAAAAAGAAATTTGACTAACTGAACAAAACCTCTAAAAAAATTTTTAATAGTTAATTGTTCTTAAATCATAGCTGCCAACTTGTACGGATTTTTCTTACCACTAAAATTTAATAGAAATCTTTCACTTATTTAAACGTTAAAATTGCTTGAAATTCAGGGATTCAATTAACTAAAATTTACTATAAAATTTTAGTGGTATGAAAAATCCGTACAAGTTGTCAGTTATGTTATATATATATATATTCTTAATTATATCTATATCTTAATTATTCTTAATTATATCTGTATCTCAATTATTCTTAAATTCGTTTGCTTTAACGAATTCACTAAGGTATTTATTTCATTCACTTAAATATTAAATTAACTTTTAAATACACGCGCGTAAGACAATTACAAATAAATAAATAAAAAATAAAATAAAAACATTTCAAAATTCAAATTTTCCGATCTAGCACTTACCTTTAACGACAAACAATACTTATCGATATGTCTTCCCCTCATGGCTTCATATAATCCTCCCCTGATCAAGTCTCAGTGGCTGAGGGGTGAAGGCGTCTACTTCCTGTCCCTGGGTACGATGAATCAAACCCCGCCTTTCCCAACGCAGAAACACGTTCCTTCCAAATATACATTCCACGATGTCTCATAGATGGCGCCATCAAAACAGTTTTTTTTCCACTTATGCTGGTGTCGGGCTGCGGCCGGCATTCATATGGATAGCTATCGGCATGCTGTCGGCATAGTTTTCTGCCGATACCGGACCGGCTGCGTGCCTCATGAATCGGGCCGCATTCGCGCGGCGTATCAAAAAAGTTACGGAACCGGTAGCGGCAACCGGTATCGTACCAATACCGCCGGTAGTGGCAAGCGGCTGTCGCCCGATTGCTTACCGATAGCTCTGTGTTTGCTGGGTAGTTATTTTGAACAACAATATACTGTTAACCATTTTCATGATTATTTTTCAACATTCATAAAAGTTTACGGACGAACTTCCTTAAAAGATCTAAAATTTCTTAGAATGTACCGGGTGTCCCAAAAATGACCGATGATTTGAAAGATCAATTAAAGAAAAACGGATGGCGATAGAAATGTACGGTTTGCTGCATTCTGCTTAGGTAACCAAGTAGGACTGGGCAATAGAGAAATTTCTTAAATCGATTTATCATCCATCTAACATCACGATTTAGCACTAAATCGCGATTTAACAGATTTTATCATTTAGAATATGGAAGCCTATTTTTTTATTTTTAGTAACAAAATACGGTCTTTTTGCATCCCCCCTTCTCCTGTAATATTTTGTATACTTAGCTTTTAATTTTTCAAGTACCTTTGGAAAGAGGTAATATTTTACATATCAAAAATCTTTGAATGCCCCAAAACACTCATATTTTTCCATTTTAAAAATTAGTGACATATTTTAATACACTTTATAAACTCATTCTTTAAGAAATATTAAAAATTAAAAGTTTTTTTTTGGTCTGATATGTTACAGCCGCTATAATCTAACTTTCTTAATGGGACGGGGGGGGGGGGGGGCTTCCCCTAGTTTAACCAAATAGTACATCATTGCTAATAAGACACACACTCTTTTCTTTTTTTACAGACACAAAATTAAAAACTTATTGGGGTAAAAACGAACCAGATTCAACGAATTCGATGACGAATTTAACTGTGTATTTACCATGAGAAAAGCGTAAAAAAAAGTAGAAATATATGAGAAATAAGGTGCACTTTTATTTATTTTTAACTTTTAGATTATAATAAAATTTGTTTAATATAAATTCTGACATTCGTATAGTGGATGGAGAAGGATTGAAAGTGTGAGACTCAGAGCACATTTTTGAAATTGCTTATTTTTTTCGCGAGTGTTGGCACACTATAAGATTAGTAATAAAATGAATTCTTAAAATATATTTCCTTTTAATGATGTCAAAAAATCAGAAAATCGCAGATCTGCAGAAAAATCTAATGAATGCTCCCTCCACCACTCCTCGATTCTGCTGTAAAAATCAATTTACTTGATTCATTACAGAACTCTTTTTAATAAATTACAAAATAATAAAAATAAAAACTAAAATAATCCAACGTTACCCAAACATATGAAAATTAATTTTTCATCAAAATAATGCATAAAAATATAAAACTAAAAATGGATGAATTTGGATTTTAACCTCAAGACTTTCTTTTCGGACAGAAATAGTGAATCAATTTCAGCAAGATACTCAATCCACGTGGCTCGCATTGAAATTAGATGTCAAACCCGATGCATGACTATTTTAATTACAGAATAATAGAAAATAAGGAATATATATTAAAATATTGCCCAAACATATGAAAATATAATTTTTCATTAAAAGAATGCATAAAAATTAAAACTGAAATTCCATGAATTTGGATTTTAAATATGAAACTTTATTCTTGTTTTTCTTCCATAAATACTCAATTTCAGAAAAAAATCTGAATTAAAAAATAAAGGTTATTTTATGCGGACCACGGCGAAATCGAAATACACGAAAGAATGCAGTTCTGAACGCTGTGTAATTCTTTATAACTATCGAAGAATTTGTTGTTTCCATAGCAACAAGGCATTCCATTGAAATCATATCGAATGAGTTCAGAATCGGGGCCAAAGAGCAAGATTGTACTGGCGAATGAGACCCACTCCATAGCTTTAATCTCCTCCTTCGCATCAATGCTGAGTGACGTCAGAATTTC
Organism: Maratus speciosus; assembly: GCA_963932465.1. Taxonomy (NCBI): domain Eukaryota; kingdom Metazoa; phylum Arthropoda; class Arachnida; order Araneae; family Salticidae; genus Maratus; species Maratus speciosus. Next base: position 179,522,110 of record OZ010792.1, read on the forward strand.
GACCTCGACTGAGCGCCATCTATTGTTTAAAATTCGAACTAATATCAAGAATCACAGTAAAAAACTCCTGGCATCATACATAACCTTCCTGCAAGAATTTTTTAAATATCTGTCACCGTTTGCAAATTATTGAATATTAAAATCGTCGGACATTTTTGGGACACCCGGTATATTCTCCACAAGTCAAGCTGCATTGCACATTGCAATGCTTTAAAAGAAAGTTATCAATGTCCGCTGCAGCGTAAGACATTTCATGATATCTGAATATCTCGTCTGTATACCTTTGGGCAGTCAAACGGCCATTCCAGGTAATATATAAATCCATGCTTAATTTCACAGCAAATCATTCTCGCTAAAATACGCCAATATGAAATTACGGAACTTTGACACAATAACTTATATTATTACTATAAAAACGATCTGCTAATGACAATTGATGAAATAACTTTTCCACAGATTGCTAGATTAGTGAAGCTAAGCCATAGTACACAAGTCTGATGTATGTGTCCAGTAAAACAAACAAACAAAGAAAGCTAAGACGTCGCAAGACGCCTTTTTTGTCATTAAGAAAATATAAGGGTTTTGCGATGTTTGTGGTAAGGTCGGTTTTGAGGGGATTTAGAAAAGGCAAGAGAAGAAACATATTTAATATACAGAAGCCATTTAGCTGTCATTTTATACAAACAGAAGTAATTTATGATATAGTACATGTAATTAGATGCATTTTTTAAATACATACATAAAAACCAGAACAATAATGCATCAGTTATATTTTCATAGTTGTTTATATCATTTGGCAATAAATGTCACCTTCTTAAAACCAAATTGCGTCAAGCTTTTTAAAAAAGTGTCAAGGCCCGTATAACAGGGAAGTGTCGCAAAGCTATTAGATACATATTAATCATTTAAGTTTATCATTTAAGTTTTAAATGCATATTTTAAAAGCATGGCGTAAAGCCAATTTAATTTCATTAATGTATTTTTGTATGTGTGGGTGGGAAGAGGGGGGGGGATTATTTATATTTGAATTTAATATTTTGCCTCCACATTTATATAACTGTTGTATGTATAATTAAATAGTATATTGTTGACCGATCTTCACTCGAAACATGTAAAAGACACCTTCTGTAGTTATTCTCTAGGGGAAACTTCCGTAGTAGGGGCCAAAGACAATTGGAGCGCATTTAGTATCTTTATTATATCTCTCATACATTTAAAACAATATTTTTACTAGCATAATTCTTGTTTGCCGCCAACCTTGGTTGTGATCTGAATGCGAAATATTAGCTATTTGCTTGACTAACGAGTGGTTTCAGAACGTAGTCAATTGTTTCATTTCGCATAGTATGTACCATTAGAACTAAGATATTGTTACTTATATGTTAGCCCGGCACAGGTGTAAAATTGTCAACTGTTGTTCCCTTATTATATCCATATTTTACTCATTTCAATATAATTATAAACTTTTCACTCTTTTCCATTAAAGTGCTTACATTTAAAAAACATGCCTTTTACTAATTTTATTTGAAATGTTAAAAAGAAGGAACATCATAAATCAAAACATTTTTTTGAAAGAATTATTTCTAATTTACATACACTATAAAACCTGCTATTGTTGATTTCTAAAATTTGGATATTTTGAATTCTATTGGCTAGATTTGCGGCAATTATCTGCTACTAAATTATTACTTTTTTATGGAAAAATCCAAATTTATTTGCCAGTTTCATTAAAGTGAAAACATTTTTATAGTACTTTAATATTAATGCGTATTTTTTTTTTGGGGGGGGGGGGGGGTGTCGCATGCTAATCCGGTTGTCTATAAAAATCACGGTTGGTGCGCTATTTTTTTTCGTTGCGAACGCCTTGAGGCTAATTGTTTTGGACTTAGATTTAACTTTTGCGAGTCGTATTAAGGTTAACTCTATTTTCCAAAATAATGTCTGAATTATTCTTTTAGCTAAAATCTACATATTACGTGGTAGTTTTAATTAATAAGTAATAACTATAGAGAAATTTACAGATGGTTGAATAATTTAACAATGAGGAAACTGAGACTACATTTGTCTGGGAGAGATTGGCTAAGCTTTATCGGAAATTGGAACGGATGCTTGCTTAATTCTTGCAAGAAGCTGCAAGATTCTTGCAAGACGATCAATTCGTGATATTTTCGGGAAGCCGTTCTTGGAAGTTTTGAGTATTGAGTGAGTAGAGTTAAAAAGCTTAGATTATATTGGGTATACAGCTAACACGTTTAAGGAAGTTGCATTGACGAACAATTCAGTTTGGAGTCAAGTGTCTCGTACTGTGTTATTATGCAATGTTTTCATTGAGAGTTTGTTACGCAGTTTTTCATAGAATTTTGACGGGAGGAATGTGCGAATGAGAATTTTTAATTATGTGACCACTAGAAAACTAGTCGGTATAGCGTGAAAAGTTGCGGCATTCATTCGTTGTGGGGATTGTCTACATTTACAAAGGAGAAAATAATTGAAAAAAAGTCCTTCCGGCCAGTGCCGGGAGGAAGAGGTAGCTTTCATATTCCTTATTTTTAAAAAGCAAGCTTATCTTATTCAAACACACGAAGCTCAATTTAGTGGAAACCGATTATAGGAGATTCAATCCTAATCTTTATCAATATTAAATCATTATGAATGAGAATTTCGCGAAATTAGTTCAGCTTTATCCAAGCTGCTTTTGTTTAAAGTAACTTATATTTGGTTGCCAAATTTGGCGATATCTTGAAGTGCCTGCCATTTTAGGACAACATGGTGGATGAGGATAACGAGTGAACTTTGTCGAGACCTTAGTAATTCCTGTGCACATGCTTGCTCACATCGGAATCGGTTGATATATACAAGTTCTGTCGCAGGCAAAAAATCAGATTTTTCAAAATGTCACCCACATTAGAAATTCAAACTGCTATATCTGAGCCATTTTCTAAGATAAAGACAAAACAAAAAATGCTCCGGAATCCTTATATCATGGTCAAATACTTAAGAAAGAAACCTTTTCCAATTTCTAATTCTTTTGCACCTCACTTTAAATATATTTTTTTATTTAATTTAATGGCCTCCATTTTGAAACAAGATATCTGATGAAGCTGGCCAGCGAACTTGGTTGAGACATTACGATATACTATCCACATTCCTTCTTACATCGAAATAGATTAATAAATACGCGTGTTATCACATGACAAATATCAGATCGTTTCAAAATGTCAGCCATGATAGAAATTCAAAGTGCTATAATTCAACCATTTTTTAAGATATATACGAAACAAAAACTGCTCCGGAATCTTTGTATCAAAGTCAAACACATAAAAAAATCTTTTTCATTTTTCAATTTTTTGATAACTCATTTTAAATTTAAAATTTATTTTTTTTTTTAAATGGCAGCCCTTTTGAAACAAGATGGCGAATAAAACTGACCAATGAACTCGGTCGAGACATTGGTATGTACTATGTACACACCAAGTTACATCCAAATCGGTTCATAAATACGCCTGTTATCGCGTGACAAAAATCAGGTTGTTTCAAAATGTCAGCCACAATAGAAATTCAAAATGCTATAACTCAGTCATTTTTTTAGATATAGAAGAAACAAAAACTGTTCCGGAATCTTTGTATCAAGGTCAAACACATAAGAAAAAAATATTTTTCAATTTTCAATTTTTTGGTACGACATTTCAATGCGGATGAAGCTGGACAACGAACTCGGTCGAGACATTGGTACGTATTATGTATACACCAAAGTACATCCAAATCGATTCATAAACACGCCTGTTATCATGTGACAAAAATCAGGTCGTTTCAAAATGTCAGCCAAGCTAGAAATTCAAAGTGCTATAACTCAGCCATTTTTTAAAATATAGACGAAACAAAATCTGCTCCGGAATCTTTGTATCAAGGTCAAACACATAAGAAAAAAATATTTTTCAATTTTAAATTTTTTGGTACCACATTTCAAATTTTAAATTTTTAAAAAAATTTTAAATGGCCGCCATTTCGAAACAAGATAGCGGATGAAGCTGGCCAACGAACTCGGTCGAGACATTTGTATGTACTATGTACACACTGAGTTTCATCCAAATCGGTTCATAAATACGAGAGTTACAGTGTGACAAAGATCATATATATATATATATATATATATATATATATCAACTTTTGAACGGAGGGTGGTTTCGGGGTCTGGGGGTCATGCTCGATAAAAATATGCCAAAATTTTTTGAAATCGCTTTCTCCGAGCGGCTGCAATAGGTAGCTTTTTGTAATGAAAGCTACCTAAAATATATCTTAAATGTTTATTTTTCACTTGGTGACTTTTTTTTCGCTATTGAAGTTTTTTGCTTTATCTCGCCCTATGGAGCCCTAGAATTATTTGCGTTTGAATCTCCGTTCTTGAGTTTTAATATGGAATACAGCTTTCTGAAGACGTATTTTTCATTTTGGAACGTAAAAAGCAGAAGAATATTCTAATTTTTTTAAAACAAGTCGAATTATTCGGCAATAAAGGTTCCCGAACATGCCGGTTAATTGAGGTTTGCTATATTTAATTTTTTATAAGTTATATAGTTTTAATAAGTTTAATATAAATCTAGTTTGCATTATCTTTTTAAATTACGTACCAATCTAAACTATGCAACTAATAATTCAAAACTGTGTTTGTAATTATTGTTTCTCAATTAAGTATAAAATAAAACTGTGGTGCTTTTTGAAAATCGATGATTAAATTTGATACATGAGAAAAACTGAAAACGGTCGTGATAAATATTTTTCACTGGCGAGAACAATTTCTTTTTGCATATCAGACTTTTCCAAATTTGTATAGCTACAATTTGTAGCTTGCTACAATTACATATTTTAATGATTGAGTATGATTTAGTTAAAAATATTAAAGTGTATATAAATATAGTTGTACTTATCACAATCAAACTTTAACTAGTAATACTAAACTAGAAGTTTTGTCTGTATTAATAGTTACTAATGTCATGTCATATAAACAGCTTTAAATATCGCGAGATTTTCCGAAAAACTTTTTCAACTACGGCAATACATCTAATGTTATCCCAAACCTTAGCAAATCATCAAATACTGAATTTTTTTATTTTTTGTTTTTTAATTAAACAATATACTTCGTCACAAGTCTAATTTTACGCTTACTGGTAATGAACGTTTTGTAAACCTGATAAAAAAGGTAAGTGTTTCCTTCAATAAAAAAGCATTTGCTCAATAGATTAGATATACAGTTTTATTTTTAAAACAAACCCCTTTTTATGCTTAAATATAGTATTTTCATATTGAACAGCTGTTTTATTTAACGAGACAAAGCACATCATATATGATTTAAAATCTTTTACATAACTATATGATACACACATGACATGATGGCAAAATGTAAAAACAAAATTACATGAAACTACATATTAAAATGATGCAGTTTATTTAAATTACCGCACTTACTTCCAGTATTGTGATTTAAAAGAAATATCGAATTATCGAATAATACCCTATTTGCGGGTTGAATATATTAATGTACTTAAATTTTTATGTGATTTAGAAAAATATTTTTAGGAATAAAATAAAGTGATTTATCTTTTTCTGAAAAAAAATTTATATGCATGTTCTTTAATAGCAAATTTAAATTTTATAGCAGTAATTTCAAAGAAATTGTCTAATACTAAAAATTGAGTTTTATTTATAGCTTTCGCATTTGCTAACACATTACAACAGTAGACTCCCGATTATTCGAGTCCCGCTTAACCGAGCTTCCTCTTTAACCGAGTTGTTTTCTTCTGATAGACTGGTGGATTCCATTATTATGAAACAGCCATTATAAATGAAGTGCTGGTGAAGATAAAAGAGCAGCCGTAAAAAGTTAGAACTCTAATTTTCTGGTCCGAATGGGAAAAAAATCGCCATATATATTTTTTTTAATTATTATTATTATGGCCACTTTTTTCCTATTCTGACCAAAAAATCAGAGATCTAACTTTTTACGGCTGCTCTTTCATCTTCACCTAACACTTCATTTATAATGGCTGTTTCATAATAATGGAATCCATCAGTCCATTAGAAGAAAATGTTCCATTTCAAAGGTAAAAGTTCTAAAAAACTATTTAATACTTTGAGCAGAAAGAAAAGGACACCTGCAATTTTCATGACACTAATAGAATCACATAGCTGCAAATTTGTACGGTTTTGATGCCTCTAAAATTTAATAAAAAATTTTGCCGTATTTAACCGTTGACAATTGTTAGATTTCGGTTATTGATTTAGGCAAAAGATACTGTTAAATTTTAGTGGTAAGAAAAATATTAGAACTTGGTAGCTATGCAGTACCGTCAACCAGGGTACTTTGGTCCTTGCGGGGTTAATTTGGTCCATCCCATAAAAAAAGTTTTATTCTTTGTTTTGAACAAACAATATAAGATAATTTGGAGTTTTTGCCCTTAAAAAATATTTTATACGTTACTATAGGGTATTTGAATAATTTGGGGGTAATATAATTCTTTAGTGGCAACACTGGATGTGTTTGTAAGCAACAGTTTTCCTATGTAAATTTTAACTCTCCAAACTTTCTATAGTGAAACAATCTGGATAAGAGCTATAAATAAGAAAAGTGTCACAATATTATCTTTAGTAACCTGTAACCCATGTGTGATCATAGTTTTTCTTTTAACTTTTTATCTTGGGAAGAAATGTTCCCGTTTTCATAGAGCTAACATGAAAACTAATATTGCGGGGCTACTTTGTGCCAGGACTTTTTTGATCCGAAAATAGCCCCAATTACTCAGAGTAGCCTTTTATACAACCAAATCTGTTAAAACATGTTTTAAGACACATTTTTTTTCAAATGTTACTGTAGCAAAATGTTACATTAATTGTTTTTGTTCCAGTTGCTGTTAATAACATGACGAAAAATGTTTCTCGTTTCTTTAATATTAACAATTGTTTTATTGTGTTTAACAAACAACAACAAAAAAAAAACATTTGTTTATCGAGTTTGCAGTGTTAATTTATTAGAAAATGCTACTGCAAGGGAGATTCAATAAAAATGTATTCATTTAGATATGAGATGTATTAATTTTATATAAAACTAAGTGAATGGACCAAAGAAGCCACCAGCAGGGGCTACTTTGTTTCAAAATTTAAAAATAGTTAAAAAATTAAAACATAAGAATTATCCTCTTTAAAACCATAAAGTTTGCTTCATTGTTTCATGCTAATTGTTTACAACTCCATTTCGAATTTGAAAAATCACATATAATATTTTTTAATAATGGAAATGTGAGTGGAACCAGGAAAAAGTGGCCCGTACGGTAGTGTAATACTGCAGAAAAAAAAACTGCAGCAAAATTGACAATTAACAAACAAAACACTATCAAGCACTTTTTCAAATAAAAATTTAATTCCACGTTTTTCTTAAAAGTAACGAAAATGTATATCAAAAAATTGTTAATAGTCCCATAAAATTAATGAATTAAGTGAAAATTTATTTTTCACCACCTTAATTCGTGAAGATTTCTGTAAATCCAAAATATCCGAGGTGAGCTTGTTCCATATTAACTCGGATAATCGGGACTCTACTGTATATTGTATTCTTCAACGTCCATTAATAATCGAAAGATAACATGTTTACTTTATGACGAGTTCGGCAGACGTTTCATTTTCGCTACGTTTATTTAAGGTCTGTCTAGAGTCTAGACAGAGCTCATATATACTTAGAAACTTATTGTGCAATTTATAGTTAGAATCTACATACAGTCGAGCTGTGTTAATACGAGAAGTAAGGCAATTATAAAATTCCTCGTATTAACAGTTATTCGGAATACCTGTAAAGAAAAAAAAATCTTAAAAACTCACTCATAAATAATCTAATTAGAACTATTAATAGCTCTATTTAGATCAAAGTTATTAAAATTAACATAACATTATTTTACTGGGAAATCTCGGCTAATATTACAATAATCACTAAAATTTTTGAGCTATTGATTTCCCGTAACATTTTATTCAGGGCCGCAGCAAATCACTTTGTGGAACCCAAAGTCTCAGACTGCAATACTATATTAAAACAAATTATTTTTAAATTGTATATATCATAGGATATTTTATAATATAGATTATAAAAGTAGGATAAACACCATGAAACTTCTTTCACATGTAATATGCGTGATTATTTTTAATTTCTAAATATCTTCTATCTATTACAATATTTTAAAGATTTATTTTTGTAAAATAAACTAGTTATGAATGCTAAAATTCATCTTAATAATATAATACAAAATTACATAAATGATTAAATACTTAAAATAGTGGTTCCCAACGTGGGGCGTACGCCCCACAGAGGGGCAATATGACTTTTCAGGGGGGTAATTTCAGATTTCTTATTAACAAATTTTCTGTCCTTTTTTTTCTAATGAAAGTAGTGTCGTAGTCTAAAAATAGAAATAATAGGTGAAAAAGTTTTAAAATAACTGAATTAAAATTACATTTCAATACCTTCCCATTTAAAAGCTTAAAATACACAGACACCGGAATTTCTATGTGAATTTATTTTAGAAATTTTGACACCTTTTTAAATATTAATAAATCATCTTAATTTCTTTGGTTTTAACATTATTTTAGCAAAACACGCCTCCTTTTTTTTACTATTTATTTTTTTAAAAACTTGTACAATTTTACATCTATTCATAGTACAATGTGCCCCATGAAGGAACTTTTAGATATGAAATTTTGTAGGGCATATTTAAAATTGACTATTTGGACATGTTTAACCTAAGAAATGTTTTGAATTATCGAAATAAGTTACTACTTTTATGAAATTAATAAATACCGTGCGCATCATGGGAGGAAATGGGTAAAAAGAAAACTTCTTAGGGCTCTTCTGCAGACCACATACACAATGTATAAACATAATTCATGACATATGAATTTTAAAATTTAAAAACGTAGAAAACATGGTGGCCAAATAATAATAATAATAATAGGGGAAAAGAAGGCCTGCTATAAAAGAATTTCGTTATGAGGGGAAATCAAAATAGTTATTTAAAATGGACAAAAGCACGAATCTGGAAATGTTACTTGAATTATTTTATCCATACAGTCTCGATGATAAACAACTATCACTTGTTCTTAATGATGTACTAAAATCCATTATAAAGTGTATCAATTCTATCAGCTGTAATACAAAATGTGAGAGAAATTTCAAGTAATTTTACGAAGATAAAAATGTAGAATATTTATCACATTTAAATTTGAGGTAAAGTGCCAAAAACAATAAAACTTTTGTAAATGTAAATACGAAGATCCATGGTCTCATTGCATTCATAGAGTAATGTTCAAAACATACGTGTAATAAGAAAATATCATTTTGATAAATTAAAGAATGTGAAGCCCCTTATCAGAGTTGATGCTATTTTCGGATCCTTTCGAGAAAATAGAACTTTATTTTTTATGTAATAATATTTACATGATATAGAAGGGTGGGAGGAATCATGATTTTAGAGATGCTTAGGTAGGAGGCGGCCAAAAAAAGGTTGGGAACCACTGACTTAAAAGATGATTAAACAATTAAAATGATGTTAAAAATAATGTACTTTCAACTAATACAAAGCCATCAGTTGTCAACAATTTATTCACAAAACCTTCGCTTGAAAGACAAACCTCCCCCTCCTACAGCGGAGCTTTTGTCAGTAAAGCCATGGACAACTAGCGTTCATAAGAACTGTTTACATTTTAAAATCATGATGATTAGTATTGGCTTAGTAGGGTAAGGTGCCCCATTTTCGTCCCCCAGTCACTTTAGGCCCTTGGAAGTTTTAATTTTCAGTGAACACCTACCTAATTTGGATTTTAAATAGACTAACTACCCACGTACATAAAAAAATAGGCAAATATCGTACAAAAAAATTAACAATGCGAAAAATTGTTTTTTCAAAAGTATCTATATATGGCAAAAGAAAAAAAAAATTGTCCCAATTTCGTACCCCTCAAAAAATCCAATATGCCGAGGCTTAACTTATAACTAAGTCAAAATTTATTTCTAAATGAGTAAGTAATTTAACTTACCTTAAATAAAGGCACAAAGAAATGTACTGATTATCAGTAGAAGAATAACGTAACGAAACATTAACCATCCAAACATGAGGAATATATGAATTTTGTATTGTTTTTGTTCTCCTGAACACATTTCGGGTGAATAAGTGCAGCACTGAAGGCAATGAACTCATTGTTCTCCATATTTATCACCAGAAAAACACTTCAAGTAGTTAGAGCACCCTACATCATTGCCGCCATCATTATCACTTGTATTATCATCATAAGGAGTGTCAACAGAAGAGTCACTTTCGCCATCAGAATCGCTGATTAGATCACGTTTGGATATTTTACATTGTTGATTCTTCCTCTTTCAATAGAGAATGGTAAGTGCCAAAAGTTTTTCGGCTAAAGGTTTCTATTCACATGGGGATATTTCACTTTGTTTTTATGTAGATATCCAGTGATCAATGTTGCTGAATCTCTTCGGGCAGAAGCTGCCGTGTGATTACGGCACTTCCATAGTCTCTTTAGGGCTGATGGCAGCAACACTTTGCTGAACTCAAATCTTCTAAGGACAGCGAATTTTCTATTGCTTTAGCATTAAACGTGTTAAAGTAAACATAAAGGCGACACCGAGAAGTTGCAGTTTTGCTGTTGAATGGGGGAGCAAACACACGATTATATACACCATTCTCCCGTGGAAAGCTTTATCCCACTTCTTTCGTGGCTCCAACTGCAATGATCAAGAGAGGCAATATATGTTTTTTTAGTAAAAATAAATGTATCTTAAAAAAGTTTTTTTAAAGTAAAAAGATTATTTTCGTTTTTAATTTTATTTTACACTTTTTTCATTTTATTGTATTTTAGTTTATTATACTTTTTCTTTATTTTATATTAAACTTTATTTTCATTTTGAATTTTATTTTAAACTTTTTTCATCTTGTTTTATTTTATTTTATTATACTTATTATTTTATTTTATATTAAACTTTATTTTAATTTTGAAATAATTGACATGAAAAAGCATTCCTAATTTTGTCCCCGGGCGGAAAATAAGACCTGCAAAGGAAACGAAATTGGGACCACGCTACTTCCTAATATGGCGGAGCTTCAGTTCTCGTAAGATGAACTGAGCGTCCTAAAACGCACTGTATGCTACTGTATACATACAAAGAATAAGAAATAAATACTTACAGTACAGTAACTAACGTTCTACAAACGACGTAATCACAAACGACGTTAGAACTCAGGTCTTCTAAAAATAGGAAATCCGAGGTCTTTAATATATGTATGCGTCTAAGCGAACAAAAATTTCAATACTGACCCCTTTTACCTTCCGTTCCCTGTGCCTTGTGTGATAAGACACGCCACTTTCGCAGAAGCGGAGAAGTAAATGGGAACGAAATTAGGGCATTTTACCCTATTTGGTAAAAAGGAGATTTTTTGTCCATTCTACCTTACTGTTCGCTGAAAAGTACGATGAAATGAACAGATATTTTGCTGGTTTTAGCTGTTCTTTTGTAGCTCGTAAAAACCGTGAACAATGTAATTTAAATTATGAGCAATTCCTAACATGCAAATTTCTCGTTATATTGGTGTCCTCGTTTTAGCCGTGCCAGCATTAAACTTTATTCAAACATTTTTAATGATTCTATATGGATAAATAAAAGAAAATTTGCAGTATGGTAAAAATTAAATTGAAGTTTTGAATATTGAATAATAGTCCAGGCAATAGGGAATTTTACCTAGCAAAATTAATGGTAGCACTGGAAATCGGCTTTCTAGATGTTTTTTGGGTCGCTGAATCCGAATTTGCAACTTCCCATCAAAATTTCCCCCGGCAACATCCCCAAATTTTGGTAAAAAGCCCCCAAAAAAGGTTTTTATTAAAAAATTCCATTTTTTTTTTAGGGGAAAAGCAGCTAGAAATTCAGAAAGTAGACAAAATTTCCAACAAATTAGATATATGACATTATGACTTAGGATGAAGGGGAAGGGGGGATCTGCCTCGGAACATGCGCACGGTGCTGCGTAAACTAAGTTGCGCAATTCCACTTAACCACTCACACCTTTACATTCCCCCTCCCATCTCCCCTCCGAACCTTCTCTATAAGGTTTACTTTAAGATTTTTGGGTCGCTGAATCCGAATTTTTAACTTTCCCCCAAAAATTTCCCCCCCCGGAAACCCCCACCAAATAGTTGTTTTTAACTTAAATTCCTTATTGTTTTAGGGGGAAAGCATTACAAAATTCAGAAACTAGACAAAATTTGCAACAAATAGGATATGTGACATTATGAATTAGGATAAACGGGGTGGGTGAGGCCTGCCACGGAACATGCACTGCGGTGCTACGTGCACTAAATGATGAAGTCCAGGCAATAGGGGATTTTATCTGGCAAAATTAATGGTAGTACTGGAAATTGGCTTTCTAGATATTTTTTGGGTCTCTGAATCCGAATTTGTAACTTCCCACCAAAATTTCACCCGGCAACCCCTCAAAAAATTGATCTTTTCAAAAAATTTGGTTTTTGAGAAAAGCGCGCGGGGAATGTTCCGAGGCAGCCCCCTCTCTCCCCGTTTATCCTACGTCATAATGTCATATATCCTATTTGTTGCAAATTTTGTCTAGTTTCTGAATTTTGTAATGCTTTTCCCCTAAAACAATAAGAAATTTAAGTTAAAAACAACTATTTAGGGGGGGGTTGGGGGGGGGAATTTTGGGGGTAAGTTAAAAATTCGGATTCAGCGACCCAAAAAACTTAAAGTAAACTTTATAGAGAAAGTTCGGATGGAAGATGGGAGGGCTAATGTAAACGTGTGAGTGGTTAAGTGGAATTGCGCAACTTAGTCCACGCAGCAGTGCGGCGCATGTTCCGAGGCAAATCCCCCCTTCCCCTTCATCCTAAGTCATAATGTCATATATCTAATTTGTTGCAAATTTTATCTACTTTCTGAATTTCTAGCTACTTTTCCCCTAAAACAATAAAAAATGGAATTTTTTAATAAAAACCTTTTTTGGGGGGGCTTTTTACCAAAATTTGGGGGTGTTACCGGGGGAAATTTTAGTAGGAAGTTGCAAATTCGGATTCAGCGACTCAAAAAACATCTAAAGCCGATTTCCAGTACTACCATTAATTTTGCTAGGTAGAGTCCCTATACGGTCTGTATTGCCTGGGCTATAAGTAAACTAAAATAACACATCACGATTTAAATCCGGCGATTAGGATTTATATTTGACATTCATATTTATCTATTACAGTGGTAAGAGTATGTTGATTTAATATGAATTAAAGGGGAAATTAACTTCCTTAGCTGGCTTATGCTCCTTTAACTAACTTCCTTTAATATTTTCGTAGTTCGTTCAGTTGCCACTTATTACATACTTTGATTTTACTAAAGCTTTATTTGGGTTACATCCACTTAATAAAATTGCTTGATTTGGATTTCAGCATTTTAGTATCACTTCAGGGCACAATGAATTGGTATAATTCCAGTAGAATTTAATCAGATTTCCTATGTAAAATTACTTACATTTGAACTCAGCTAGCTAAATTAAGAAAAGTTTTGAAATTTGAAATAAACACAGTGTTTATTTTGTTATATAAAAATAAAGGTTATGCATATAAACAATATTTCATATAAAAATTTATAAACTAAAGTTTAAGTACTTCATTCCATTTCCAGTTGATACACTGGAGGTACGAATGACATTCAGTTGTGCTTAAATATCTTTTAACTCATTTATAATAGTGATTACAAAATCTATTTTTTTTTCTGTAATTGTATTTTCCCTTTACAATATTAAATAAATATATTAAATTAAAAAAATCAAAAAATTCGACTGCGTAAAAAAATTATTTCTCATCAATATGAAATTATTTTTTTATACATTATTTTTATTTTTATGTGAAATTATTTATTTTTACAGCTCAAACTGCTGGCCTCCAAATTGCCAGCACATTGTGCTGTTAATTTTACGCAACTACTGTATTTTCCATGTTAATATAGTCAGGAAGCCAAAGAAAGATACAGCACATTCACTGTGATCGAGTTTGTGCGCGAGATGAACAGTACTTTGCACTGTAAAAATACCGTTTTTTTACAGTGATTAAGGTGTCTCTGGACACTTAAAATTTGCAAAATGAAAAAAAAAAAAAAAAAAAAAAAAAAAAAAAAAAAAAAAAAGACCATTTTTAACATTTAATATCATAAAATGTATTTGGTTTTAAGACACAATCTTTCATTTCAAATATTTAAAAAATTGCAAGATGCAGAATTAGCATTTACAAGGGACTCCAATCAGTCAGACATTTAACAAGCAGAAAATCGGCATAATAGATTGCGCGGTGATTACAAAATAAATTTTGAAACTAGAAAGAAAGTTTTGGTGCCTACTTATACTTTAGATTGTAATAGTTACCCTGAACCTAAACAAATTTGCATTTAAAGCATTTTTATATTTTTAATACAAAGTTGTATTTAGCTAATGCAAAATTCAAGAAATTTCAACAGTATAATCACCAAAAATATTTTTTTTAACAATAAAAAATAAATTTTAGGTTCATTTTATACAGGCTAACATAAAACACATGTTTTGAAATTTCCATAAAAAAAATATTCAGAAGTTTTTGAGATATCGTGCGCGTTATGTCCAAAAACGTCATTTGGAGAAAAATGACTATAATATTTCGGAAACGCCGCTTCAGCTTTTGAGCGAGTATAATTGTAAAAGTCATAACTTCTGTTCTAATGAGAATTTCAAAGAAATAATTATATCAAAATGTCCAGAAAAGAGTTAAAAAAAAGAGTTCAGGAGTTTAACATCTAAAAAAATTTTAATTTCCAAAATTTTAAAGCTTTAAGAGTCCTTTTATAAGAACAAATTTTGTATGCTTATTTGTTCTCATTTTTCTCTTCAAACGGATGTGTTTGATTGGCCTACGATTCGCTTAATCCAAATTTGAAGTAAACAAAATTATTTGCTGTTACAAAAAGGAAAAAATATGAAGTATTTAGAAAAACTAATAATCAAACATAAGCATGCAATAATAATAAAGGAACAACAAAAAATTGTCTAATTATCAATGAACTATATAGTTTATTTGCTTTGAAATAAAAACTACATATAAATCACATTTGTGATTTGTAAAAAAAATATATCTGTTTGAATTTCTAAGCACTTAGAAGAAGATTATTCAACAGTACGACATAAAAAATATTTACTAAATATTTTAACAAAAAATTAAATAATTAAAATGCTAGAAAAAATGAAATGTACTTAATATATAAATATATATATTCATAGATATAAATAAATAATAAAAGTTTATACAATTATTCCTTTACTCTGAAAAAGTTAATCTGTAGCTTATAATTTATAATGAATCGTTAAAAAAATTACTTAAAGCATTTTCCAACGTAAGATGTTACACAGCAAATCTGCAGAATTAAATTTTCTTACAAAGTGAATAAAAGCAAATAGTTGAAAATAAAATATTATTCTAACTGCAGCATTTTTTTATTTGTTTGCTTTCAGAGGCTGAAAAAACATATGCATGATCTCCAAAATGAATAAAATTTTATTCACTTATACTTGTAAACCTATGATGCAATCAAGAAGAATGAAATCATTCGCTGTCAATATCTAAAAATATATACCGGGTGTCCCAAAAAGGACTGACTGATTTTAAAATTCAATAACTTGCAAACGGTGACAGATATTAAAAAAATTCTTGCAGGAGGGTTGTGCATAAGGTCAAAAGTTTTATTACAGTGATTTTCAATTTTAGTTCGAATTACAAACAATAGATGGCGCTGTAAGCAATAGTCGCTAAATACAGGCTCGATTTTTGGTCCTTTATCTTGCTCCATGCAGAAAAAGGAGATGGAAATGTATTATCCGGGCCACGAAGTACCAAAAATCGAGCCTGAATTTAGCGACTATTGCTTACAGCGCCATCTATTGTTTGTAAATCGAACTAAAATTGAAAATCACTGTAATAAAACTTTTGACCTTATGCATAACCCTCCTGCAAGAATTTTTTTAATATCTGTCACCGTTTGCAAGTTATTGAATTTTAAAATCAGTCAGTCCTTTTTGGGACACCCGGTATATATGCAAAATTAAAACTATAAGAAGTCGTAATTTTTTCAACTTCTCATGTCGAGCCGAGCTAACCCAAGGTTGAAAGTTGTACTCCTCGTTGCGGATACGTTAATGACTTGTATGTGTGTACATGTGACAGAGGCGTTAAATTTGGTTTAAAAAATACTCAGGATTAAAAAAATGATATGTTTATTTACATTTTTAATGATAAATACTAACTTCCCACGTCATTCTGGGAAGAAGAACATTTTATGTGTTAACATAACATCCATTACACCAGAAAACCCGAAAGTAAATACAGAAATGGAATATTTCACCTAATTTTTTTTTAATTAATACCATTAAATAATACCCATTTCATCTAAAAGTTTTTTTTTTATTATTACCATTAAATAATGAATATGCTGCATGGTAAATAAAATTCACTTTGGTTTTTCTCTACGATAACAAGAAGCACATATTGAGAGTAATTTATTATTTTCATTTACTAATTACGAGCTGCAAGCAAGGTATGATTAATTAATTAGGTAAGTTTCCTTTCTTTGAATGAAATACCTTTCTTAACATAAAATAGTAATAAACTATGATTAAGTAAAGGAAAATACATCATTTTTTTTGCTGTTTTGAGAACTAAGAAAATAAGGAATTTAGTCTTTATGGAATATATTCCTTAAAGATAGTGGCAAAAAGATGGTACATTAATAAAATTAAACAACAATTTGTAATGCATATATGGTGATCCATAATATTTTTTGATGTTATGAATATATACAAAATCAAGCGATAAGAACATAAGAACATGGACTCTCGTAGTGTAGGTAAACTGTCAAAATTAGAGGATATTCCACTCTAAACGTATAGATTCCGTAAATACTTTTTTAAATGGTTAAAATACTGTAATGAAAATAGGAAGAGTTTGAGTTATGATTGCTCTTTTGAAATACGATAACGTGAAAACTAGTGACAGAAATTTCAAAATCCTGTTCTACAAAGAGCAAGAATTTACCGTTACACATTTTCTAATATGGCTGTCAATTCTCTCTAAACCAGTGGTTGATTTAGTGTTTTTCTTATTACTTTCATGTAAAGTTTTAATAAATATAACAGTAAATATCACATTAATTAAAATAAAAGTACTTGTAAATAAAAGTGTAGTTAATACACTCAGGAACGTTGAAAATAGCGCCCCAAGAAAGGAGCATCGGATTGAACTGAAATTTAACACACATAATGACACAGATGAGACATTCCATTGAGCCCAAAATCAAGGTGATTAAACAAATACAGTGTGTATAATTAGAAAAATACAGTGCAACTGCATAGCACGTCGGACCGCTGCTTGCTGTAATACACGCCGCGACACTGTCCATTTACAGAGTGAGACGGCGGCATCTGGTGTTTCTGCAGGACCCATACATGCTCTATAGGGGACAAGTCCGAGGAGCGGAAGGAACATGAAAGAGTCTGAACATGACGTAGGAAGTCTTGTGCAACTGCAGCTGTATACGGACGAGCATTATCTTGCTGAAAAATTGTCACTGTAAGATCATTTAGGAAAGGTCCCATGTGGGGTCCAAGAATATTATCAACATAAAGCTAACCCGTTAAGGTTCCACGTACCACAATTAGAAGGGACCGGCTATCATAGGTTATTTACCCCCCCCCCACCCAGACCATTCCACCTGGCTTGTACTGTTAACCAGAGCACCTCCACACCCGTACGCGGTTATCATCTATTCCAAAAACGACCACTGATTGGCAAAACAGTTCAGTGAGGATTTCTGGTTCGTTTTGGGTACAGATGATAAATAACAATATAAATACCCTATTGATAGTTATGATTTATTTTAAATATTACCTAAATTGTATCAAAATACATTTTTTTTAATGAAACTATCAATTAGGAATTGGATGCATGCTATCTTATTTGTAAAATCTTGTAATAACACTTTATTTGAAAGCAAACATATTTTTTTTAAAAGAAGCAACAATGTAACCGAAATTAGATAGAAATATGGATCATTTTAATAAAAAGATAAATAATATTCACCGATATTGAATAGTAATTCTTTTGTGTGTTAAAAGTATTGTTAAATTTAAACGTTATTTTGAAATTTAAATCGCTGTAGCATAAACGCGTTTTATTGATTTGTGCGTTTGATGTCGTTGAAAAAAAACCTATTACCGCAATAACATTAAATTAAGAAAACATCGCATTCTTTCTTACCTATGTTAGAATTTTTCTGAAATATAAAAATAACATTGTGAATGTAAAGATTAGGAATTAATGACAGAGAGTCAAAACACATCGTTATACTGCTAGACTACGATGCAGAAATATCAAATGCCTTCCGTTTGTTTTTCAAAATTATTTGTGAAAAGAATCTGTTGTATGGTTCGCTTCTCAAAAATAACAGGGTGCAAAAGAGATTAATATTCCTACTAAGGTTTTTATTTTTCAGAGTCTTAATTATTTAAAAACTTTATCGGGAAATGTAAATTTTATGTTTTATTTTTTTATTTTTGTAAGATGCGGGCTGTGCAAACGCATTAAAGGCTTGAATATATGTATTTACGATTGGATTGACATTCTACTGAAAAGGAATTGTTAGAAAGGGAATAGAACTTTGGAATATAATTTCGCAATATTCAAAAATTATTTAACTCCTTAAGTTTCTCTTTTTTGATATAATAAATTAAAACTAAGGACCCGGCGCAACTTTATGTTTACTAGAATATTTGGCTTCGTACAATCGAATAAGGTACTCCATTTAACAAACTGAAAATTAAAGATAAAATTAAGTGCTATCCAAAAACTTTTAGTACCGAAGATAGCAAACTCTTTTTGCCCGAACGACACTCGGGCAAAACAGTTAAGGGGTTAATGATTATAATTAATATTTCATTGATGATGTATTTTTTGTATCATAAAAATCGAACTTTAGTCATACCAAATGCTGGACAGAACTGGGCTCCTATAACGTACCACTCAGCTACTACCCAGACATATAGATGTGAAGGGGGGAAACCTTCACAACGGGGAAATGGTGGAAACAAAACATAAACAAACATAGATGAAAAGGGGAGACTCAACACCCAATTACCCCCAATTACCCCAGAGTGAATTTAGGGTAGCAAGTCTTAATCACTCAATACCTGAAATAGTCATAGTGTTAAAAATGAACAAATATAATTTATAACATAATCAAATATGATCGTTAAAATGGTCCTGGCTAACTCCTGAGATAATGACTTCCCAATTATCCCGATATAAGGCGGGAGGCATCTGCCTCAACACTACCCCAATGAGCTGTGAATATTTTTGTAAGAGAAGTTAACTTTTAGACCTAGCACCACCGGTGCATTTCCGGTCGAGAATTGGCCGACTAACTAAATTAAAAATATAACATTTAAACATTGATAATCCTTATAAAATAATCGAACTTGACCTGAAATAAAATTCATAATAAAAAAGTCCTTCCGGCCAGTGCCGGGAGGAAGAGGTAGCTTTCATATTCCTTATTTTAAAAAAGCTAACTTATATTATTCAAACACACGAAGCTCAATTTAGTGGAAACCGAATATAGGAGATTCAATACTAATTTTTATAAAAACTAAATCATTATGAATGAGAATTTCGCGAAATTAGTCAGCTTTATCCAAGTTGCTTTTATTTAAAGTAACTTATATTTGGCTGCCAAATTCGGCGATTTCTTAAAGTGCCTGACATTTTAAGACAACATGGTGGATGAGGCTAACGAGTGAAATTGGTCGAGACCTTAGTAATTGCTGTGCACATGCTCACTCACATCGGAATCGATTGATATATATGAATGCTGTCGCAGGCAAAAAATCAGATTTTTCAAAATGTCACCCACATTAGATATTGAAATTGCTATATCTGAGCCATTTTTTAAGATAAAGACAAACAAAAAATGCTTCTGAATCCTTATATCAAGGTCAAATACTTAAGAAAGAAACCTTTTTCAATTTCTAATTTTTTTGGACCTCACTTTAAGTATAATTTTTTTTAATTTTATGGCCGCCATTTTGAAACAAGATGGCTGATGAAGCTGGCCAGCGAACTTGGTCGAGATATTGATGTATACTATCCACATACCTTCTTACATCGAAATAGGTGAATACTTGTGTTATCGCGTGACAAATACAAGATCGTTTCAAAGTGTTAGCCATGCTTGAAATTCAAAGTGCTATAATTCAACCATTTTTTAAGATATAAGCAAAAGAACAAATTTTCAGAAACAAAAATTCCTCCAGAATCTTTGTATCAAGGCCAAACACATAAAAATTTTCCAATTTTCTAATACCTTATTTTAAATTTTAAATTTAATTTTTTTTAAATGGCAACCCTTTTGAAACAAGATGGCGAATGAAGCTGGCCAACGAATTCGGTCGAGACATTCGTATGTACTATCTACAGACCAAGTTACATCCAAATCGGTTCATAAATACGCCTGTTATCGCGTGACAAAAATCAGGTCGTTTTAAAATGTCAGCCACAATAGAAATTCAAAATTCTATAACTCAGCCATTTTTTTAGATATAGACAAAGTAAAAACTGTTCCGGAATGTTTGTATTAAGGTAAAACACATACGAAAAAAATGTTTTTCATTTTCCAAATTTTTTGTATCTCATTTTAAATTTTAAATTTTTTAAATGGCCGCCATTTTGAAACAAGATGGCGGATGAAGCTGGACAACGAACTCGGTCGAGATATTTGTATGTACTATGTACACACCAAAGTACATCCAAATCGGTTCATAAATACGCCTGTTATCACGTGACAAATATCAGGACGTTTCAAAATGTCAGCCACGCTAGAAATTTAAAATGCTATAACTCAGCCATTTTTTGAGATATAGACGAAACAAAAACTGCTCCCGAATCTTTGTATCAAGGTCAAATACATAAAAAAAAATATTTTTTCAATTTTCAATTTTTTGGTACCACATTTCAAATTTAAATTTTTCTTAAAAATTTAAATGGCTGCCATTTTTAAACAAGATGGCGGATGAAGCTCGCCAACGAACTCGGTGGAGACATTGGTATGTACTATGTACAAACGAAGTTACATCGAAATCGGTTCATAAATACGCCTTTTATCGCGTGACAAAATTCAGGACGTTTCAAAATGTCAGCCACGCTAGAAATTCAAAATGCTATAACTCAGCCATTTTTTAAGATATAGACGAAACAAAAACTGCTCCGGAATCTTTGTATAAAGGTCAAATACATAAGAAAAAAATATTTTTCCATTTTCAATTCTTTGGTACCACATTTCAAATTTAAAATTTTAAAGAAAATTTTAAATGACCGCCATTTTGAAACAAAATGGCGGATGAAGCTGGCCAACGAACTCGGTCGAGACATTGGTATGTACTATGTACATACCGAATTACATCCAAATCGGTTCATAAATTCGAGAGTTACAGTATGACAAAGGTCAGATATATATATATATATATATGGATATATATATATATATATATATATATATCAACTTTTGAACGGAGGGTGGTTTCGGGGCCTGGGGGTCATGATCGATGAAAATATACCAACATTTTTTGAAATCGCTTTCCTCCGAACGGCTGCAATAGGTAGCTTTTTGTAATGAAAGCTACCTAAAAATAATTAAACAAGACTCATGGTTGTAAAGAAAATACTAAAAATTAACAATTAACATATTTATTTACACGAATATTTACAACTTTAAAAGGTGTGTCATTCAACATACTCACTCTCAGTGAGCAAAACAACTTAGTTATTTTAATTATGAAAATATTTCTAGGTTTCTTATTTGTACTATTAAATGAATACATGGCAACCATTTGAGCATACAATGCCCTACTTAATAAATACATATACAGGTTCAAAATAGTAGGAGCAAATTATAAAAAATGAAAATACCTTTATACATCATTTGGGCAGTAGTAGTAATCTCCGTATGGATTCAGCAAGGGTATTAGGACACAAAGTTTGTCTTGATTTTATCGATAACAAAACACAATTAATCCTATACTTGAGGCTATCTTGAAACTAAAGCTCTCAAACGAGCTAAACGATGGGGTCCAGCTAATTCAACTAGCTGACCGGATAATAGCCGTGGATCTAAAACGATCCAGGTTTACAGAAAACCAACTATAGCGGTCGACACACGACCCGAACATCTCTCACTCACAACATCTGAGCACACCGAGAGACTTCTGCAAGAGAATAGTGACTTATGACATCTCAGAATGTAATGACTACTGAATACGAACTTTTTTACCTTGTTACGTAAAATAGGAGTAGGGGTCTCTGAACCCCTCCGTGCAATCAGAGTTCAGAACACACAACCCCCCTTTAAAGGTATCCGCTCAAACCCGCTTATTCGCTAAAGCTTCCTGAGAGGCCGTGCGCTTTCACACAGGAACCTCCCTGTGATTGGGGGGTCTAGAAGATGCAAGTCACGTGACCGGCAAGTGTGTGGGCTAATTTTATTACCTGTTATAAATATATTCATAAATTCACTCTTGGCATGAACTGTCCAGCCATTGTTCCTCGCCCGACGCACTGGCGGCACTCGAGAGATGCCTGATATAGATATCAGCCACCTGTTTCTCTTTAACTTGTAAAAAAACCTCTGTTGAATTTCCTTATTCACGTATATTTCAATACACACACACACACACACACACATATATATATATATATATATATATATATACATAACCCTAAGAAAGTTAATAATAATACATTTATTATACAATTTTAAAACATAAAATAACCATAATAATATACATTTTTATGAGAAACACCTTTTTAACTGCTGAGGACGCTATGGCTCCAGCACCAAAACTGATCTTGAACTTTCCAAATAGTTTTAGATTTAGCAACCGATGTTTGGTGTGGAATAAATATTCTGGGTTGTAATATGTGTAGGTGCTTTGGATATGTCCCAGAGTTGCATCGAATTATAATTTTTGGCGAATATCGAAAATTCGATCAAATATTTTTAGAGTATGTTCGGTTTTAACCGAACTGTTAAATTTCATTTACTTTTTTCTCATATGTAGAGGTATTTCATTATTTCCACATTTATTGCTTATAAAAATTCTAGTATTATAAAAAAATGGTTAGTGTAAACTATATAAAAATTATTTAAAAATATAAGAATCTAAATTTAGTTATAAGTTTAGTTATAGGGATTTTAGTCATAAGTTTTATGATGCAAGATAATCCCAAAATATTTTGCGGGAATATAAGGGCAAATGAGACGTAAGAAGGTAATCGCAAATCACATGGGAATACGGTTACAGCACACACAAATAGGATATTCTAAAAAGATTGAAACAAACTTGACTGTTTTACAAGTTAAAGATAGGGGAGATGGGAGATGAATGGGACATTTTTACAAAAATATTTATTTTTAATACCTTTTTTTAAGTTATTATCAATATTATATATCACATTTCATACATTAGATATTTGACTACATCTATGCACAATATTTAGTCTAGAGTATTATTATACAGTAAAATATTATAAAATTAAAAAAAAAGTTACTCTGTTCCTTCACAATGGTTACTTCCATTGTTACAGAGAAAAATGAAATAATGAGAATGAATATATATTTACTGAGGCCTTTACTTCATTACAATTAAAAATATATAAATTTGTTTTAACGTGAACAGAAAATTATTTTACTTAAAAAAAAGAAAAAAAAAAGGCATTCTTCCCCTGTTGATACATAGTTCGAGATGCTAATCTCAGAGGAGGGTGAAATGTTCCACAGAGGGAAAATTATGTCATAGTAAAAAGGAAACGAGTTTTTTTTCTTTGATAAAAGTAAATATTTTAGAGCGAATACATAAAAAAAAAAAAAAAAAAATTCTGGATTTCAACGATACTGAGAACAGAAACTCAAGTCCAGAGTACGAATTTTCATATGCAAAGTTTTAGCAAATGTGACAGCTAGTTTGGAAATATATTTATTAATAATATATTGCACGTTAAAATATTTTTTTAAATTATGAATATATAAATAGGAAAGTACACATGTAAATTTCGCGACTGTGAAAATGACGTTATGTTTAGGTTTCGTTGAATAAAAGTATTATTCTATCAAAGTTGCACAGTTCTTTCAGATTTTTCATTGCGTAAAACCATTTATCAAGGATTCAATTGATAACTTCATAATTACTTATCTTGATTATATGGAATAATCCTATATCCTGTGCCGAAAATTTTGGAGAGTTTTTTTAACGATGAATATATCGATGTTGTTGTTCGTATTTTTTCGCGTTTGGTAAGATTATTTAATAAATTTATAAATGAAGTATGATATAAATAATATAAATATATTATATATAATACTAAATGTATAAATCATAATACATATATAATATGACTTTGGAAATATACATAAAAAAAAGTTTATTTCAAAAACCCTGAAAATCTTCATTGAAAAAAATGAAATTTTTACTGAAAGATTTACATTTGCCTGCAGTTTAAACTCAGTTTTAATTTATTATTTAGTACTGTAATATTTATTTCAAGTGTGTATTTGAATTGAATCAAAGAACAGAGTTCTCGAAAGTTTGTGATTTTAAAATGCTACATTTTTTAAATTCTCTCTTTCATACCAACATTTTTTTTTTCCAAACGTTTCATTTCACGTGAATTTCATTTTGCGCCAACTATTATGCTTGGCAACAATGGTGTTGGTATAACGGAAAAGTACGCAGGAAAGTTTTCCATATTGTCGATGAATAGTACATAAACATTTTTATATTTCTTACAGTACAAGTCAGTAAAGGCAAATTGTACTGACGTTGCATTTAATCTACATATGTTTCCACTTACTAAGTAAGATATGTCTGTAATTTATCCTTTGTTTTATCATCTTATTTATGTCTGATTGCAAATTTTTTTGATGCATTACTCATGCATTAATTAAGGCCTTAATTTAACGTTTCATGTTACATTTCCTTAATATTGATGAATATTACATGAATATTTTAAAAATATTTTCAAATTGTAAATGAAAACCACGGTTTTCCTCACTGCCTTAGGCGGGCATTTATACTACTAGACAAAGTAAATTGCACTTGTATTCAAAATAAGGTAGGGATTTACATTACTTTTATGAAATAGTGCTATCACTAGTTTTCACGAAGTTACACTTTTTTATTACTTACACTGTCCCTGAGTAAATTCTCTAGTCTTTGACAAATAAAAAAAATCCATTCTTCTACGACCAAAATTAATAGATCTATGAAATTTTGCATTTTGTGAAATTGTGAATTTCCCGGCACTAAAAGCAGATAGACTACCTTTTAGTTCCGGAAAGTTTTAAAGTTTCCCAAGCTTTAAAATATCATAGGTCAATAGTGATTTGTCTATAAGTGGGCTTCCATATTGTCGGATTTCTTATACATAATCTGAATAACAAATTCCATTTGGTTGAGAGTTTATTACTAGTGAAAATAAAATTACGTATTCTATAATATTATTTTGAATGTGCACAGATTATGAAAATATATTTCTTAATTTGTTTTAGAAATATATTTTCATTAAACAACTAACAACATACAAGTAACATACTAAACAAGTAAACAGTTAGTTTAAGCCATTTTATTGAGATTATTCGTCAATACATTTGTCATACATTCCTCATACAAGTCTAAATCAAATTTTAATAAACACTGCTTATATGAATAAGAATAAAGAAAAATAATTTACAGTGTCAACAAAATTAGTATTGAAAGAAATTTTTATATATGAGCTCGAATTAATTAAAACAATAGTTTTGTTAATTTTGTTACCAAATCCTATAAATTTTATTTCTTAAATCAAATTAATAAATTAAAATTTCAAGAAGATTATGAGATTTTTCTACAATTCTAATATTTCTATTATGAGATTGTATTAAATTCTACGACATTTCTTAGAAAAATATTTATGAAATTAATTAATTTCTGCAAGAAAAGACCCTTTGAATGGTATCATACCTTTTAAAATCTTCTAAAAGTCGAAAGATATGTGGGTTTATTATTCAACAATTAATTCTGAAGAAATTAAAATTTTACACTAGAACCGTACACATAACAAAAAAGAAATTATTATTCTTTTGATATAAGCTAGATGTGATAAACGTTCCGTTAATTTCAACTCTCAGGAACTGAAAATTTTTTGAATCATCTGATTCTATAAAAAAAAACTGACTTTTCATGCTCTCCTTAGAACAAATAGCACGAAAAAGTATTTTCATTAACAATTTTTCTAAATTAAATTCCCATTTTAGAAAAATACTTCTTTATCATTAGAAAATTATGCCTTTTCTCTCCCCGAATTATTTAAATCAGTTTAAATGAAAAAAAACATAGTATGTTGATTTCTAAAATTGAAGTGTTTAGAAGAATTATGTTTTCTTATACCTGCCAACGTGCCTATTTTAAAAGCCTTACAATTTTTATGACATATTTAAGCATGAAATATTAAAAGTATACGTGTAATAAAAATGTAATTGGAGAATATGATTTCTTTTCCATAAGTTATTATTAAATAGATATATATCCATTGTCATATAATCTTTATCATTTGATACATATTCGTGTGTCAGTGTTTTCTTTATTTTAAAAAAAGCGGATTCTTGGGCCTGTCGATGACTAATTAATAATACTGACTAGTGACTAATCGGTTTACAAATTTAAACTATTTTTATATATTTTTTATGAAACATCTATTTTCTTATTATACTACCTCTTAATAATAAAAGACGGTATTTGAAAAAAATTCTATCACGTCACATTTTTTTTAATCTCGTCACACCCCCGCATTGACAACTTGGATTCTATATCCTGTTTTCTTGTATTTTTTGAACTAAAGTGGTTTTATTTTTCAAAAAATGTCCAATACAGTTTGACAATTAAATCCTGATCTCTTTTGTTACGTTTCTGAACAATTTATATTCGCAAAAAAAGGAAGACCGATATTGGAATTTCTTAAAACAGCATATTTGCATAATTTTGGATTCTCGGTTAATAATCAAAATAAAAAGTGGGAACTTGTTAGAAAATGCTCTTTTGTTTCAAGAACATTCCACCAGATGGCAGCATCAGACAATCCTTTTTATTTGATCTATTCTGACAGACACTCAGAACAGTTAGTGTTTCTCCTTCCCTTATAGCAGTTGGCAGCAAAATGCTGGTGGATTAAAAATCCAATAATATACCAAAGGAATGATAATATGTTAAAAAAAACTGCAACAAATCATAGTTCAAAGTATTTCATTGTGTTTGTAAATAGTCTTATTCATCTGTTTTGTTTTATTGTGAAGTTTGATCAGTATTGTGTCCAGCATATATATTATTCTAGTGTATTTAATCTTCAAATAAATGTATTTGTTCATCCTAAGAAGAATATATTTCTACTGAAATACATCAAAACATAAAGATAAAACTTTTAACTTTCTATTGTTTACCTATTGAGGAATTTCGTATTCATGCCTTCCATATGGAATAACATTCCAACAGTCGATTATGAGACTGAAGTTATCTCAATTTTAAATATAATAATATGAAAGAAGAAAATATAATACAATTAAATTCAAAGAAATAATTATTTTCTGAATATTGTATTTTTCACAAGTGAATGATATAAAAGAAAATTCAAAGAATTGTTCTTATTTTGAAATCAAAAGGATTGTGTATTGATAAGAAAATAAATTATTTTGAATTTTATTTCGCCCGTTTCTTGTTGAAATTTTATTATGCAAGTTGAAAATGTAAAATTTATGTTTTAAACAAAGAATTGAACATTTAAGAACAGTTTTTCAAAAATCAAAAGTAACTTCAAAAATTGTTCTCAAGAATTTTATTTTGTTCTTATTCCATCATTAGTGTTATATTTGAGTTTATAATTGTTGTTTTGAAGTATTAATAAGATAAAAAGTTTTATTTTTTGTGAAATAAGCAAATATCATTACATCATAATGTCTAGTCTTAAAGAATCTCATTATGTTGATAAGTTAACTGATGACAATTATCCAGTTTGGAAGTTCAAAATAGAACAATTGTTAATCAAAGAAGGTCTGTATTATGTTGTATTTGAACCTAAAAAAGAAAATGATGATAATTGGGTAAAAAATGATAGAAATGCTAGGGCATTAATTTGCTTAAATATCTCAGTTTCACAAATTGTTCATGTCAGACATGCTAAAAGTGCTAACGAAACATGTGATCAATTGAAATCTGTTCATGAAAGAGTAAATTTAACAAATAAACTTTATCTTCTTAGGAAGCTGTATTCCACTAAATATAATGAAAGTGTAAAAATGCAGGAACATATTAATTCTGTCTTAGAATTAGCAGAAAAATTAAGAAGTATAGGTGAAGTAATACAAGATGATAATTTAATAGCTATTTTGCTCTGTTCCTTACCAAATTCTTATAGTACCTTTATAACTGCTATTGAAAGTAAATATGAAACAGATTTATCATTAAAATATGTTCAAAACAAATTAATTGACGAGTATCTTAGAAGAGTTGAAACTAAACAAATTTCAACAAAATTTGAATCCAATGCTTTAAAGGGTAATAGGGATAAAACAAAGCATTTGAATAAACAAAAATTTTGTTCTCATTGCAAAAAGAATAATCACAACCGTGAAGATTGTTTTCACTTAAAGGCTAATAGTACTAACAAAACAAAACCAAATTTTACTCAAGTAGATCCCGTCAACAGTTTAAAAAACCAAACAATTTCTCTGCCTCTACTGCTAGCCAAAATGAAAATCTACCAGATTCTCAAAACTATCATGAATTAATGGAAAAATCAAATTCTTCGAATTTTGTTATGAAATCTCAACAAAATGGAAATAAAAACAAAAATTTGTCTTTTGTTATTGATTCAGGTGCGTCTGTTCATTTAGCTAATTCCTTGGAACTGTTCTCAGAATTAAAAAGTTCGAATAAAGATACAATTACAATTGCTAATGGAACTAAATTAACTGCAAAGGGAAAGGGTAAATGTACTTTTAATATTGAAACACTTAATGGTCAAACAAATAGAGTAACATTAGATCATGTGCTTTATGTTCCCGAGTTGGATAGTAATTTATTATCTGTCCAGTCTTGTACTGAGAAAGGTTTTGTTGAAACATTTAAAGATGATATATGTTTAATGAAAAAGGGCAACATCTTAGTTACAGATGCAAAAGCTGATAAGGGGTTATACAGATTAAAAATAATACTTACAAATGAAAAGGTATATAGTGCTTCAGAAATATTACCCGTTTGTTCTAATGTCAACTGCATTCTAAAATGGCACCATAGAAATTTGGAATACATCAAGAAAATTAAAAGGATGATTTAGCTTTAGGTATTACTGTGAATAATTGTTCTCATAATACTGAATGTTCAAATTGCATAAAAGCTAAGCTAACAGAAAAATCATTTCCAAAAGAAACAGCAATACAGGAGTAAAAAACCATAACCACTTGATTCGATATACAGCGACGTATGCGGTCCTGCAGAAACAAAAAGTATGGGATCGAAAAGATATTTCGTTACATTTATTGATGATTACTCTCGTTATACACAAGTATATTTTATTTCTTCTAAAGATGAAGTATTTGATAAATTAAAAGAGTATGTTTCATCAACAACAAATAAATTTAGATTGAAAATTAAATCCTTGCGTAGTGACAATGGAACAGAATATTGCAACGAATCTGTCAAAGACTACCTTAAAAAATTATGAATAAATCATGAAACAAGGACGCGATATTCATCGTCCCAAAATGGAGTCGCAGAAAGAAAGAATCGCTCCCTTATTGAAATGAGTAAAGCCATGCTTATAAATGCTAAATTGCCAAAAACATTCTGGGCAGAAGCCATAGCTACAGCAGCCTACTTACAAAATAGATTATCTATAAAATCAACTGAAAAGACACCATATGAACTGTGGAATGGGCATAAGCCAAATTTGAATCACCTTAAAGTATTTGTATGCAAAGCATATGTGTATGTTCATAAACAGAAGAGACAAAAATTTGACGAAAAAGCCACTGAAGGAGTCTTTGTTGGTTACGATTTAAGAAGCAAAGGATACCGAATTTACACAGGCGGTAGAAAAATAGTGATAAGCAGAACCGTGAAGTTTTTTGAAAATATGAACTGTGAAAATGTCTTCTAAGAAAATCCTGAAGAGCGAATCTCAGATTTAACGCATTTCAATTTTTCAGAAGAAAATCTTGAAAATGATAGTGAAGCTATCCGAATAGAAAATACTGCAGAAGAAATAAAAATGGATGAAAAATCAGTGGATAGCCCAACAACTGAAGAAAGTGAAGATAATTTCCAGAGAAGAATATCTAACAGAGAGACTAAAGGAATTCCACCAGAAAGATATTCTTACAAAACTAAAGACAGTTGTTCCAAAAATCAAGATCCTGAAACTTTTAAAGATGTTTTACAATTACCAGTAAAAGATCAACAGAAATGGTTTCAAGCTATGAAGGAAGAATTTAACTGTTTAAAGGAAAATGAAGTATTTGAGCTTGTTACTTTACCCAAAGGCAAGCACGCCATTGGCTGTAAATGGGTTTACAAAACAAAACTTGATGAAAATGGAGAAGTAAAGTGCAAAGCACGATTAGTTGCTAAAGGTTTCGCTCAAAAATTAGGCACTGATTATGATGAAACCTTCTCTCTTGTCGTCAAACATACAACTATTAGAGCTTTTCTGACATGGGTAGCTTATCATAAAGCCAGAGTATTTTAAGTAGATGTTAAAACAGCCTTTCTACATGGTAAACTAGATAATGAAGAATTATACATGCATCAACCAGAAGGCTTTTATGATGAAGAAAATAAAGACAAAGTCTATAAATTAAAAAAGGCTATAGATGGTCTTAAACCAGCCGCCAAGTGCTGGAATGAAGAAATAGAGAATACTCTAAAGGCATATGGATTTAAACAAAGTGAAGCTAATCCATGTTTGTTTATAAAAGAAAAATCAAAGAAGACAATTCCTCTCATACTGTATGTAGATGATATGCTGATGAGTTCAGAAGATGAAAATGAAGTTAGTGAAGTAATAAATTACTTAAAGAAATCTTATTCCATAACATCACTAGAGAAGCAAAATACTCCTTAGGTATAGAAATTTACAGAAAAGAAGATGGAAGTTATTTACTTTCACAAATAAGTAAAATAAATCAATTAGTTAAGGATTTTCAGCTTGAAGAAGCCAAACCAACTTATACCCCAATGGAAACTAACTATTATAGTTTAGATAAAGAAGAAAATCATTTATCATCAAATGATAATTATATACAAGCTATAGGAAGTCTTTTATATATTTCCTCATACACAAGACCTGAAATTACCGCTCCTACACACATACTAAGTCGAACATGCAGTAATCCAAGACAAAAGGACTGGAATGCTGTTAAGAGTGTAATAAAATACTTAAAAACAACGAAAGACCTTGATCTCAACATTTCTTCAAAAGAATATCCTAATATAGTTGCATACTCGGATGCAGACTGGGGACAAGATGCTACAGACAGAAAATCCACCTCAGTAAATATAATCATCTTAGGCAATAGCTGCATTTCTTGGTTTTCACGAAAACAAACATGTGTGACATTATCGTCAGCAGAAGCTGAATATGTGGCACTGTCACAAGGAACTCAAGAGGTGCTATGGATCTTAAAATTATGTAAAGATCTCAATTTACAACAACAATTTCCTCTTAGAATTTTTGAGGATAACCAATCTACAATTAAATTGGTTGAAAGTGAAAAATTTAAATCTCGAACTAAGCACATTGATACAAAGTATCATTACATACGAGATTTAAAAACGAAAAATGTTATAGATGTGAAATATCTATCAACAAATGAAATGATAGCAGATATGATGACGAAGCCGCTGCCAAAGGCCAAATTTGAACTTTGTAGAAACCTTATACACCTGGTGTCAGATTCTATTACAAAACGGGAGAGATGTTAGAAAATGCTCTTTTGTTTCAAGAACATTCCACCAGATGGCAGCATCAGACAATCCTTTTTATTTGATCTACTGTGGCAGACACTCAGAACAGTTAGTGTTTCTCCTTCCCTTATAGCAGTTGGCAGCAAAATGCTGGTGGATTAAAAATCCAATAATATTCCAAAGGAATGATAATATGTTAAAAAAACTGCAACAAACCATAGTTCAAAGTATTTCATTGTGTTTGTAAATAGTCTTATTCATCTGTTTTGTTTTATAGTGAAGTGTGATCAGTATTGTGTCCAGCATATATATTATTCTAGTGTATTTAATCTTCAAATAAATGTTTTTGTTCATCCTAAGAAGAATATATTTCTATTGAAATACATCAAAACATAAAGGTAAAACTTTTTTAACTTTTTATTGTTTACCTATTGAGGAATTTCGTGTTCATACCTACCATATGGAATAACATTCCAACAGAACCACATGTTTTTCGTGAAAGCTGTAGGCTTACTCTTATATGCCGGGCTTCGGGAGAAGAAAAGTATCTTCAATTTATATCACCAATGCTGTCGAGAGAACCTTCAAATTCACGAAAATGACTTATTTTTGTTTGGCAAAAACTTCAGGGTTTTATTCAAAAAATAAACATAAAATTCAATACCTGACATTCCATCAGTCTCAAACAGATATCACATTCCGTATCACATTCCTGCCACATCCCGTATGCCCGGGTATGTCAAGTGCGAGTGGTCAAGATAGTGGCCATCTGTTTATGGAGGATGAAAATGGATACGAATTCGTAATCGAAGATATTAAAACGTCACTTTTAATAAACCAAAATGAGTTGAACGATCTTGTGCGATACTTGCAACTATCTAGATCTAAGTCAGAGATTCTTGCGTCACGTCTACAACAGTGAAACTTATTGACACCAAATACCAATTAAATAATATATACAATATTACCGAAAACGAAGTCACATTTTCAGCAGTTATTTCACCAAAAAGGATGATTTTTGTTTTTGCCATGATATTCCCGGACTTTTTAATGCGATGGGACAAAATTATGATCCAACTGAATAGCGTTTATTTATAATTCATTTAAATATAGCTTGAAAGCTGTATTTCTTCATAACGGTAATTTAAAACCATCTTTACCATGCCGTAAACAGTAAATAAACCTATCAACGAATCTCTCTTTTAATGGAAATGATACAATATAAACAGCCCAACTGGAAATTATGTGGTGATTTAAAAGTAGTTAGTGTGTTACTGAGCTAACAGGGCAGGTATACCAAATATTCATGTTTTTGTGTGTGTGTGTGTGTGTGTGTGTGTGCCTGTGGGATAGTCGAGCTAATGAACACCAATACATGAAAAAATATTGGCCTGTCCGAAATGTATTTACTCCAGGAAAAATGAATGTAAAATATACATCTTTAGTTAATCCGCAAAATATAATTTTGCCAGCATTACACATTAAATTGGGCCTAATAAAAAATTTCGTCAAAGCCATGGATAAAAACATTGCTGCTTTTAAATATCTACACAAAATTTTTTCAAGTATTTCAGACGCAAAATTAAAAGAGGGAATTTTTGTCAGTCCATAGATACGTAAACTGATGCGAGATAAGGACTTTGAAAAACTTTTATCTACTAATGAAAAAGATGCTTAGGATTCCTTTAAAACGGTCGTCCATGGATTCTTGGGAAATCATAAAGATGAAAATTATGAAAATATTATTGCCGTTTTATTAAAAAATTATCATGCAATGACCCTGAAGATACATTTTATCCATTCACACCTGGATTTTTTCCCTGAAAACTTGGGCGCCGTGAGTGACGACCAGGGCGAGAGAGAGTTTCACCAAGACCTTAAACTTTTTGAGGACAGACACAAAGGTTTTTGGGACGAAAGTGTGCTAGGGGGTTAGGAGACTTCTGCTGATCTATTTTAAGAGAAACAGATCAAGAAAATTATAAAAAGAAGAGTAAAATCAATCATTTATATTTTTTTTTATTTCATGTTATTATTTTTTGTTAAGTATTTAATAAATATTTTTAAAACTAGACGTGACAGAATTTTTACAATAATTTTCCCGTACTCAGTGCACAAGAATCTATGAAAAAATACGCATTTTGGCGAAAGTATATAAATGTGTAAACCAGTGTAATTTAAGTTTTTCACTACCCCTCCTTATTAGAAACTAAATTAGGAAAGCTTTCTTTTCTATATTTATACTATTTTATTTAACATAACTTGGTTGTTGAATATAAAAGTAGAATTTTGTAATGGGTTTTCCACTCATTTTCTGATATGCTAGAATTATTAAAATTATATTAAAAGTTGTGTTTTCAATGACAATACTTTAAATATTTACACAAAATTTTAAGACAACACAATTTATTAAAAATGTTTAAACATTTTTAGAACATATGCATAAACTAATAAATTAATTTTAAGACCGAATAAGAATTAATTTTAATACATTTAATCTTAATTTTTAAATTAAGTAATTAATTTTAATTCCACTAGTCGGCCGCAAGTGATAAATTGCATAATAACCTTTATGATTAAAACTGTTTACAAATTACAAAAACAGATGACTTAATTATGCGTCTATCAAGTTTCGACAAATAATGCCAAATATCTCTGAAACTGCAACAAAAATATTTTTAAACGCTAAAATATATGAAATATATTTTCAAATAAATCATCTTTTATCATTTAATAATTTAATATTAATTAAATCATGATTACGCGTAATAAAAAAATAGGCATTCTAAGTAAATAGTTTAAATAAATATTTTTTTCTGTTGTCATATGTTTAAAAAGAAACAAGGCAAAATGTGTATATTTTTTTAAATCTAAATTAACTTGTTCACGAAATCTATCAAACGTGAGTCAAAGGAGTGAATTTCCAATAATAGTGGACCGTGTCCCATTAAATTGCAACTATTAGCTTTTTTGCAATTTCGTGAGCTACAGTATGAAATTACACGTGATTTTAATGATAAACATTGAATGCTTATAAAAGGGAATTTTTAAAATGAAAAAAACTATTTTTACTTTTATTGCCTACCTCTGTACCTGCACCTCATTTAAAATTAAATGTTTGTTGCAAGTTAATAAAATAAAACGTAGTCTTATTTGCATTGAAGCTATCGTTTGGCAGACAAGAAGAGAGAAGATCTCTGATGTAAGTAAAGAAAATGTCTTCAATTACATTAGAGAATTGACTGTATGATGTAATAAAAATAAGTTCGAATTTACGATCTAATTTTAACTTTAGTTCTAGTGTAATGTTTTCGGGATTTGATGATTAGTTCTAACTAATCAAATGTTCGAAATAACAGACTTGAATTTATCCGTAATCAGCTGTACATCTAATTTTACGATTCATTGTCTGATAACTAATGTTATTCGTAAGACTTGTATTGGATGTAATAGTATAAGTAATCGTATAGTATCGTAATGTTTTTAAAAATATAGTCAAATGATTTGCCTCAAAAAATTCCTGTGAGTATATGATTGTATTAACTGATAGAGTTAATTATAATATTTGAAATATTTAGATTATTTTAATAAAAAATTAAATAAAATTACTTAAACTACATATAGTTCATAAAGTACATAAATGTAATTAAACGTTTGTTTAAATCGCATATTTACATTTTAACAATCATTTTTTTTCAAATTTTCAATCTTCTCTTCATATATTACGCAAATGAACAAAATAAGGTTACATATGCATAGAATAATCCGCAAGAAATAAAATAAAGCATAATATTATTTTGTAACGTTTAAGGCTATTCATCCTTTCTAAGAAAAGAAATTCCTTCAAGAATATTTTGAAAAAGCTAAAATAAGAAATTTTTTCAGTTTAATGCATTGAAGCGTGTTTTCGTTGTTTGTTGTAATAAATACCGAAATAAACAGTTTGCATTCAGGAATCAGACGTGCGTGCCATAGTAAAAAACAAAATAATGAAAATGCTTAAACTTATTGTGCGTTGAAAATTTTCATTATGCATTTAGTTCAATATATCTGATCGTCACAGATGTTACATTTTTGTCAGAAAAATAAAAATATTAATTCATTAACTTAGACGAATTTTATATATCAATTTTGTGAGCTAAAAATCATTTAAGTCAAAAATAAATTATATGGCTTGTAGCTCATAAAGTGTACGGTTAAATTTCTGATAAAAATAAGCTCTGGAACGAACGTATTTTGATGTTTAATCTCCTAAAACTACTCTGTCCATAATACTTTTTAAAATTTGTTATGCCTGCATCACAATTACCTTTTCTTCATTTAATTTCCATCGTGTATTTCCTATAATATACGTAGAAATTTCATTACATGAAGAAATATAATTTTTCCTACAAGAGTATAGCTCTGCCTGTCCACACGATATTTTCAAACTAAAAGCATTGGATTACATCAGGTGTAAATGCCGAATTTTCTTACTTTAAGATCATCTAGTTGGATGCGCCAATCCCAAACCTTTCTTCTATCTCATGTCAATATTTCATTATAATTCGTCTTATTAGTGTTTTTATTAGAATTAAGCATACACTTTTCGATGGTACAATATTGAAAATTGCACGAAAATCGCTATTACAGCGCTCCCTTCGGGCGAAATTTTTCCAAATTCAGGAAGGACCTTCTTGCCATGGCCAAAAACATACACAAAAAATTTGGTTCAATTCTATGCATAACTTCATACACTTTTCGATGCTACAATATTCAAAATGTACAAAAATCATTATTACAGCACACCCTACCGGCGGATTTTTTCCAAATTCAGGGAGGACCTTCTTGCCATGGCCAAAAACATACACAAAAAATTTGGTTCAATTCCATGCATAACTTCATACACGTTTCGATGGTACAATATTCAAAATGCACAAAAATCGCTATTACGCCTCCCCCTACCGGCGGATTTTTTTCCAAATTAATGGAGGACCTGCTTGTCATAGCCAAAAGCTTAAAAAAGATTTGGTTCAATTCTATGCATAACTTCATACAATTTTTTATGGCACAATGGCTACACACGGACATACGGCACACGGACAGACAGACAGACATTTTGTATAAACATGTTTTTTGTGGTCTCTGACCACTAAAACGTGTAAATCCGTCGAAAACCGGAACTCGAAACAAATTTCTATTACAATACTTCCTTCTATTGGAGATAGAAGAAAGTAGTAATACCGGTGTAATGCCCCTTGATTTAAGATTTTTAAGGAGTTCTTTTAAAGGGATGTGAGGGAAATTGACATCAGACAATGTTTAAGCAGAAGAAAAAAAATACACACAAAGAAATAATTCTGATAATTAGGAAGTTTAGGACAAGAAGATGTAGTCACCATTCTGATTGTTGGGAACCGCTGATTGGTGACAGTGGTTGTGGAAAAAGGAATAAATTTATTATTTTAATGCAGAACTCTAGCAAACCAATCATTTTCACAAAAAAATCATAAATATATAAATGTGTATTTTATTTTAAAGTGGAATTTTACTCAAAAAGGTAGAAAATTTTCTTTGCAGAAACGTTCATAGAAACAAAGGGATCATGAAGAGAAATTCAATAGCTCATTAATAAAGACTCGCCATGTAGCTACACGCCCATCCGATTGAAGCCAATAAAGGAACAGGTGGAACCGCGGTCCTTTTCAACACTGAGGCTGCTGGGAAGAAAATCGCCCCGATCACGGAAAACCTCACTGGAAAAAAAATAAAAGTAATTTTCGTTAAGTTAAGCACGACTTCCAGTGGTTTTAGAAGAGCTGGTGAGTTTAATACATCGACGACTAAGGTGGCTTTAAGCTCACTTGTTGCTGTCTGTATATAGAGCCTAATTACTAATTTTCTTACATTGCCGACTAATTCGAAAAATATCATTTAAGAAAGAACGCATTTAGATATTTTGGAAGATTTATTGACGCTTCCACAGACCACACAAACAAGCTCTGTAGAAGAGTGGTTTTCCTGTTGTTGCTGTTTTTTAATTGAGCTCTCAGCAATGTGGTGTTAGAAACAGAAAGAAACATTTTAGGCAGAAAAATGTTGATTTTTACGCAGGTTTTACGCAGGTATCCCACCCCTCTTTAACTGGAGAATCATTCTTCTGGAGAATGCTCCTCTTGGATTCTCTTCTGGTTAATATTTGACAGTTGTATAGGAGCGACTTGACATTTATAGGCTCGAATTATACTAATGGAAGCTGAAAAGGCTGTAAAGACATATTTCATCATTTTGTTATCAATATTTACAGCACAAAGATAATATTTTAGCACTATTATCGTTTCATTGCAAATTTATTCAACGGCAATATTTAACTAATATTGGCATTTAACTGAAAATATTCCCAAGCAATTTCGTCTAATATTTGACTTCCATAATACGGTTGGTGCTACGATTTCTTTTCTATCTAAATAATTTTACTTTTTTTAAAATGCTTCTAAAAAACATTAGTAATAATCACATTATATACATAGTATTTCATATAGGTTACTAAATGATGCAAGACTGGGAAAGAACGTAACTTCTTCAAGAATATTTTTAAAAGACAAATTTTTAAATTTTCTATTTTAATTTTAAAATAATGTAGACAATTTAAAAAATATATTACATATTAACGTGATATATAAGCGTCAAAAACCGAGCCTTTAGTTTTTTAAGGGGGTCCGGGACACAAAAATCTTCAAATTTTGCAAAAACATTTTATTTCATAAACAATTTCTCTGTTTTTTCCTGCTTAAAATGACATTTAAATCATGTTTCTATCTGAATTAGAACACAAAATATATATTTTTTAAATTTTTGGGTTGTTTTCAAAATCTAGCTTTCAAGCAATGGCTGTCATGGAAACGACTTCTTGTAAAAATGCGTTTTTCTTCATGATAGGTTTTTTCACCATTTCTCACATTTAAATTCTTATAACTCGAGAACCGTTAAAGATACCGGGTTCAAACTTGGAACATATATTTTTCAATTGTTTTACTTTAATTTTGATTCAGCATAGTTGAAAAAATATTTACTTTTGAAAATATGATTTTTTTTTTTAAGTTGGACCACTTTTTTTGAAATTTTTTCGTTAAATATTTTTAATTTTTTAAAAAATTAATATTTTTAAAAATGCTGAATCAAAATTAAAACTTATATATTTTTGTTTATTTAAATGAAAAAAAATGAAATTCTATAAATAATATTTCGAGTTATAACGATTTTAAAATAGCCCACTTTTTTAATAAATTTTAAATTTAAATTGTTTTTTAAAAAATTCTGAGAAGTTTTATCTTGTGATTTTGTTTACAAATGATAAAGTTAACCATCACAAAAAAATTCAGAATTTTAACACAATAAATAAAAATTATTTTAAAATGTGTCCCGGACCCCCTTAAAAAAAAAAAAAAAGAGTTTAGTTTAAGGGGTCTCAGGACTCTTAAAATTGGAAAAAATGACAAAAAAGTCAATTTTCAATATTTAATATCTTAATATGTATATGATTTAGAATCACAATTTTTATTAATATTAAAACATATAATTGTGTTCTTTTATTTCATATATTTAAAATAAATGAAAGATGCAAAATTAGTATTTATAGGGGCGCTAAACTGTCAGTCATTTGTTGAGCGGAAAATTGATATAAAAGATAACGCACTGGATTGTAAAATAAATTTTGCAACTAGAATAAACTTTTTAATGCCTAATTATACGTTCATATTAATTACCCTGAACCTAAATAATTTTGTATTTAAAACATTTTTATATTTTTAATAAAAAGTTGTATTTGGCTAATACAGAATTTTGAAATTTTCAACGTGTAACCACCTAAAAACATATTCTTTTCAAGAATAAAAATAAAATCTTAGGTTCAGTTTACACAGACTAACATGAAACACAAGTTTTGAAAGTTTCATGAAAAAATATTCAGAAGTATATGAGATATCGAACGCGTTATGACCAAAAACGCCATTAGGAGAAAAATGACTTGAAAGTTTCGGAAACGCCACTTCAGCTATTCAGCGGGTATAAGTCTAATAGCCGTAACTTCTGTGTTAATGGGAATTTCAATGAAAGAGTCATATCAAATTGTTCAGAAAAGATAGAAGTTTAACATATAAAAAAATCAAAATTTCGAAAATTTTGAAGCTTTAAGAGTCTTGAGACCCCTTAACGAATCATACTCTGCACAATGCCTGCGAATTGTTCCTTGTTATAATACTCTTGGTTTCTTTTAGCTGATTTCTCTGCAATCTTTTCCCACTTTTGAATTGCCTGTCGTATTTTCAACATCATTTTTTTTTCTTTCGTAAGACTAAGATCATTAAAACCGCGTATTCAGACGAATTTCATAGTGTCCTGCATACGTGCATACACTGCAAATAGAGACGTCTTAAATTAAGACACATATGTGACTGAAAAAGAATTTCAGACACTTAAGTGTCTGAATCTGAAAATTCAGTCACAATAGATGTCTTAATTTAAAACACCTAAGTGTCTTACTATGATCATAGTGTACACGAACTGATAAAAGTGTCTAAAAAATCTGCAAGTGTCTAATTTTAAGACACTTTGTAACTCTGCTCCGCATTCACCAGGGGGCACTCTCAGTTGCGCGTGCGTCTTCCTTTCGAACTCGATGTTCGTTTGTAATTCAAACTGAATGTTTGTTTTTATGTACGCGTACATTTTAATTAATAATTTATTTTGACTTGATTGTTTTTTGCGGAATGTGAAGTTCTGGGATTTAATTTCTATCGACATAGTGGTACTCCGTATTAATATTTATCTATAACACTAATATAGTGTTCTTCATCTCGTCAAATTTGTAAAGAGAACTGTTGTCTGGCGGGCTATGTTTTCAGGATGGAAATTTTCCATTCTTTTAACAGAGCTAGCCGGATGTGCAAGGGGATTTTATTTTTTAAATATCAAAGTCTGCCTAACTAACGGATACTAACGTAGCCTCCAATCCGGACGTCCTCTGGGCGAATGTGCTTTTGGAATAATCAGACCTTTTCCCAGGTAAGTGGGGTCTTAACTATGTATTTAAAACTCTCTGTGAATGTTTTCTCTTTAAATGGAGACCTCATACCAGTCTATAGCTTTATTAGTTCCTGAGTTATGCCAAAATATGTTCAAAGCATTTTGCCAAGCATTTTGCAAGATGGTCGGTCCTAATTACATCGGATAATCGAGGTTCTACTGTATTTTTAACTGATATAATTCCGAATATTTCTTATATGTAAAAAAAAAAATTAAGAAATTTACAATTATTACTTTTGTATGTTATATCATTTATTTTAGGTGTTGGAATGTGGGAAAGACTTTTTTTCTTAAATTCTCGCAAAAAATAACTTAAAAAGAGGGAACAACTTCTGTTATCTCTTTTATTTAACACAACGAAATTCGTACTCACAATTTTAAATTTTGCTGACCATCTCATAATGACATATTTGATTACCATCATATTCTGATGGCTAAATGAGAAACCTCATTTGAAATGGGTTAAAAGGGAAAAAAACAACAACTGATGAATTCATAGAGCCAAAAGATCAAGTCTTCTTTCATTACGAAATCCATCAAATGCAACATTAGGATTTTCATATCTAATATACGAATTGTACAAACAATCTTGCAAAAAATATCCAGGAATTTCAAAGAACTTTTTTCTCTTACTAGATATATTTTCTACAAATACAGATGAAAATATTTTTATTTTACTTTATAAATAAGTAAAAGAATAAGCAAGAAAACGACAATCAAATGATTATAAAGACAAATATAAAATGAAAATAAAATTGCTCAAAATCTAAAATAAACAAACATTATAACGTATCTTGTCTACAGCCTATAAAATAAGTTCCTAAAGTAATAACATTAAAACAGTTTTCATGGGATGAATATATGCGGAGAGACATTTTTCTGTTCAAGAATGATAAACAGAAATGAAGCATTCATAACATTTCGAAATTTCGAATTGCATCCCTGTTATGGACTGATAAATATTTTAATATTCAGGACATGTTTTTGAGATGTACTTCTGAGGCGAAGAACTAAAATTACATACCGACAGTGAAAAAAAAAATATTAGATGCTGAAATAATACAATTTGTGTTTTAACTATTTTTAGCATAGTGTAAAAACTGAAAACGATATATTTAATACATATCGCCATTTGATAAATTTGAATAGTCAAGCATATTTTATATAAGCTTGCTTGTAAAGCAAAATGAAAATACGTAAGTGTATAAAATGTGATATAACCTGAAATATTATTTTCCATTGCGTCAAAATTTTCTAATTAAATGCTAATTTCTAGAATTAAAAAAAAATTACTGTGTTGTATTATATTTTAGAAATGATACGACAGATACGCTAAAAATTTCTTGAATTGTATCATCAGTAGATTTACATAATATGACTATATTGTGCATTAAAATATTTAAATATATATATATATATATATATATTCATTTATTTATACCATTAAAAATATTTAAATTATTTTAAATTTATATCATTTAAAAATATCATTAAAATATTTAAACATTTTATTCGTTTAAACAATATATTTATAAAAATTCGAACAGTCTCCAGGATCTGCTTTTGTAATGTAACTCATTTTGCATACCTCCCAAATCAGGTGTATTTTAAATGCTACTATTTCCGAATACTTATATTAGCTTTATGTAATAGGGAACTTCTATAATTACAGAACTATTTCTTTTTCGAAAAAGCGGTACGCAAAATGTAGAACACATGGCAGGTACAATATTGAGAATGAATAAATCATAACTTATTAATTGCAACAGTAATAAAATTTGCGTTTAGAAAACTTTAATGACATGTCTAAGACTGCAAACGCAGTTCCTATTATTACATTTGATATCACTGAATACTCAAAATTATTTTAAATAAAGCTATACATCAAATGCAAGAGAAAAATTTCATTACTTAAATCAAAAGTGAATTAATATAAATTAGTAATATATCAGTTTTTAATAGAGTCTCAAAGAAATCCGTAAATTGAACAAATATTTTCGTTGATTAGTATTTGTAAAAACTCGAAAGTTTCCGCTTTTATTTGCCCATTTTCTCAGAAAATACAGAAAATTCACCAATATAAAGTAAAAGTTATCTGAAATCCTCAAATTTAAATCAGCGTTTAATTCAATTCACAGGGTTATTCTCGCCACATACTAAGAAGCATTTTTTCGTTTTAGAAACTGATTTATACGTATGTTTCTTTTCTCACGAAAAAATCCCGAATATAATCCCAAAATTTCCTGAAATTTTCTAGCCAAAAGACAGAAAATTCTAGAAAATAACTGACTCCACAGGTGTGCTTCAAAATGTTACTGCCTGTACTTTTTACGTTTTTGGACGAAACTAAATCAAACTACCAGGATTATATCATCTAAAAAGAAAAACAAAAGTGCCTTTTTCTTTTTCTTTTTTGCCTATACCTATGCCATATGCGTAAAATAATGTAATATATTTTCTGTTAAAACATATCACAATATTTCCATCAAATTATATTTCTCATATGGAAGAATTCTGCTGAATCTGTTTACATAATGAACACTAGCTTATAATAATTAAATTTGTTTCCCAATTTGAATATTTATATTGCAGCATGTAGCGCACTCATGCACTCATGAAAATTACTCATAAACTTAAATACATTTTTTTCATGTTGAACGAAAACAACGCAGAGCAAAGCACAAAGATTCCATTTTTATAATATGACCGAATTATTTCACCGTTTAGATATGTTTTCAATGTTAAATAACTTCTATTTTTGTTAATTTGTTTATTTTTTTTTTAAACATTTTATTGTGATTGGCGATAAATCTTGTTAAATTTTCATAACTTAACTATATTTGTTTCTATGAAAACAGCTATTTATAAGCATTTTGTAGGAGTTCGGTACTTTCAAAGAGTTTTGGCCCCACCAGTGGCCGAGAGGTTCTGTTCTCGAAGCTGGTAGACGGGAGGTGTGTGGTTCGAACCCAATCGTGCCCGTCGGACTAATCGTTCTGAGTTTTCGTGGTTTTCTTCGAATCATGGATTTCCATGCGTGAATACGGGTTAGGTTCTCTTAGAAAGACCCCCACAAAGGTCACTCCCCCCATGGGCCTATATCCCTCGAGTTGATAA
Organism: Maratus speciosus; assembly: GCA_963932465.1. Lineage (NCBI taxonomy): Eukaryota > Metazoa > Arthropoda > Arachnida > Araneae > Salticidae > Maratus > Maratus speciosus. The sequence goes on from OZ010792.1 coordinate 179,566,443, forward strand.
TTGGCCGTCAAAAATCAACCCAATCCAAAGAGCTTTACAACTATAATCTATGACTCTCAAGGAGTGAGACAAATGTTTTTGTACTACATTCCTTAAAATTGATCCATTACTCTCCTTTTATGCACGCAGTTAAGTAATAATTTCTAAATTAAGTATTAATTTCTCAAAACAATATTTTTCATTCCGATCCGTACATTTAAACTTTATGCGCAGAAGAAACACTTCCCTGAGTTGAACTGCCAACATGCCACGCACTATCAATAACATCATTAAAACAAATTAAAAATTGGATCTCGTTTAGTAACGGGATTATTTTAATTCGAATACCCATGATTGTTTTTTGTTTTTTTTTTTTGGATGATCTTACAAATTTCTTTGGACATAAAATTTTAGTTGCAATATTTCGTTAAACAATTAAAGTTTTGGAAAATGTAGGTTGCCATATTCATATATGACACAGTTATTTTATACATAACATAGAACTTTTACAGATTAATTTTAAAAACAGTAAAATAATTTATACATCAAGAATTTATTCCCCATTCATTATCGCCAATCATTAGTAATCTTTACGAGTAGCGAGAGCATATGCAGTGAATAAGCCAAGCCTCCTTTGACAAACTTGAAATTTGCAGTACATTTAAAAATGTGATGATGAAATGAATAACATTAAATTAATTTTTAACACAATTATTCAATTCGTAAATAAATCATAACAGTTGTAAATTTCAAAGCGGATGAAAAAAGATCCACTCGGAAATTTACAACTGTTATGATTTATTTACCGATTGAATAACTATGTTAAAAATTAATATCATATATCTACGCATGCAGCTTTTACTGCAGTTAAAAAACCTTCGATTTATTCTGTTGAATTGATTCAGATATCAGATCACATACTGTGATCGTTAAAGGTTAGTTGGGTGAATTAGTCCTCTAGATTCGTCCGGGAATGCTCCGTTGGTTAGAGCATTGGCGACTTCAGCCAAGATATCCCTGGTTCGAATCCTGGTCCGGATTTTTCTCAACCACTTGGAAATATACAACTGTTATGAATTAAATAACGTTTGCAGACGATTATTGTTATAAGAGTAACTGCTTTTGTGATACCTGATATCTCATGATGTTTGCTTATCAAGTACATGTCTCAAGTTTTTTTGCTAAAATGGTTTATTCATTATTACTGGCCTAGAGAATGTCAACGATTGTGTGTCTATAAAACTAGTAGGTTAAGTTTATTAACCCCTTGATTCTCGCTCCCGTGATATTCACGGTATGTGTCTTTTATTCAGATTGTTTGATTCCCACCAGTTTCATAAAACAGATTAATTTGACTTTATTATGGTATCATCTTACTTGTTATTAAACTAGTAATTCACTTTAAATTTTAAATGTATGGTCTTTGTAAAGAGTTTATTTTTTTAGATGGGGCTTGTCCCGGTAGCTCTTTCGTCTGTCATTTTCAGATCTAATGGAATATATTTTACTTTTTTCTTCTTTTTTCTCTTCCTCACTTATAGAATGCTATACATTTGAATTTTTTTAACTTAATATTAATTTGCTTAGTCTTTATTTACTATATTTTATGTGGCTTAACCACATTTTTATAAGTTTTTTCTCCAGGCTCCCTACGCCTCACCTAGTCTTATCACCTTTACATTGGATGTACAGTTGCTTGACAACTAGGCAATCCAGATCACGTGTACATTGTTTCATTGTTCCTGTCATTAAATATGGCGAATATTTCTTTTTCAAAAATTTGGTGCCAATAAGCAATTTGAATTTTTAAACCGTAATTTAATGCGACCGTTAAGGGGTTAAAAGATTTTTTAAGCCTTTGCGTTTTCTGTAATATCTTTTAACATTTATATTTTTATACTCATATTCTATGTATGTTATTTTAATCCATTAATTTATTTTTTTTAAATATAATTGTCTGAGCGAAGCGAAGGCTAATACTCAGCGAAATATTACTGTCCGGACACTTTACTACTACGATGGATATTAGCGCCATGTCCTACTAAAAAAAAAAGCCTACTAAAAACCTTTCGTCAAGTATAACTCAAAAAATATTTCTCGGATTTCGTTTCTGATTGCACCAGAAGGTACCTATGAGTGTCGCCTACTGAATGCACCTACTATGAAAAATAAGTTCCAAACCATGTAAAAATTATATAGAAAAAACTCTTAAAAAAGCACAATTTATCTGCATACGTCACAGAAATTTGGTGTGCGTCACTTTCACGGTTGATGTTTTCATAGACAACTGGTTTGAACACATGGAGCAAATAAAAAAAAAATAGCACGCAGTAATATTGAATAGATCAGTTCAAACCACGTGATCACAAACCTTGCAACAACCCGTGGCAACCAGTTTTGGTGGGCAAACAAATAATAATACAGTATTCCGTACCATGGTGACCGTTTTTAGCCTGTTGTATAAAATCTGGTATGTTGTATGACATACAATTGTGCATTGTGGCTGATTAAAACAAAAGACATGAGTGTTTATTGATCCGGGAGGTTATCTTTCTCTGGATGTCTGTCTGTCATACAGCATGCAATTTTCTTGTAAAAGATGATATTATTATGCAGTAAAACCTCCATAACGGACACACCCGATTAGTGGACACCTCTATTTAGCGGGCATTTTTTCGATTACCAACCCTTAAATAACTGTACATTTTTTACTCTCAGTAGCGGACACCTCCAAATAGAGGACAAATTCTGCCCTCCCGAGGTGTTCGCTATTCAGAAGTTTTACTGGTAAAACCTCCATAGCGGACACACCCGATTAGCGGATACCTCTATTTAGCGGACATTTTTTCGATTACCAACTCTTAAATAACTGTACATGTTTTACTCTCAGTAGCGGTCACCTCTAAATAGAGTGCAAATTCTGTATTCTCGGGGTGTCCGCTATTCAGAGGTTTTACTGTAATTAATATTGATAATTATTTTACAGGGCCGCACAAAATAATAAGAATATATGAAAAGAATATAAACTAAATTCGGTATTGGTAGGTCGCTGATGGTAATGTAATTTTAGGATGTTGTTACAGTCATCCGCAGCAGTTTTTAGAGTTTCGTTCATCTAACGAAACCCTAACTGTCTCACTCCTTTGTCTGTTTGTTTGTCCGTCTGTCACAGAGCCCGTTCTGAGAAACTATATATGTCGGAGACTTGTAAATTTGCATACTTATAGCTGAACACCACACATCAAACGGCAAATAATAAAATTTTGAAAAAGTCTAATATTTAACCCTCTAGGCTCTAACTTGTGTATTTTAAGTAATTTTTCTAACTTCTTTTTAAGTTGGAGACATGAAATTTTGCATACTTATAGCTGAACATCTCACATCAAACTACAAATAATAAAATTTTTAAAAAGTCGAATATTTAACCCTCTGGGCTCTAACTTATGTATTTTAAACAATTTTTCTAACTCAGACCCTAATTAAGTTGGAGACATGAAATTTCGCATACTTATAGCTGAAATCCTCACATCAAACGGCAAATAATAAAATTTTGAAAAATGTCTGAAATTTAACCCTCTGGGCTCTAACTTATGTATTTTAAGCAATTTTTCTAACTCATCCCCTAACTAAGTGTGAGACTTGAAAATTTGCATACTTATAGCTGAATACTTGCGATAACACGATAAATCATAAAATTTTGAAAAAGTAATATTTAACCCTCCGGTCTCTAACTTCTGTATTTTAAGCAATTTTTCTAACTCAGCCCCTAATTAAGTTGCAGACATGACATTTTGCATACTTATAGCTGAACACCTCAAATCAAACGACAAATAATAAAATTTTGAAAAAGTCTATTATTTAACCCTCTGGGCTCTAACTTGTGTATATTAAGCAATTTTTCTAACTCAGCCCCTAATTAAGTTGGAGACATGACATTTTGCATACTTATAGCTGAACCCCTCACATCAAACGACAAATAATAAAATTTTGAAAAAGTCTATTATTTAACCCTCTGGGCTCTAACTTGTGTATTTTAAGCAATTTTTCTAACTCAGCGCCTAATTATGTTAGAAACATAAAAATTTGCATACTTATAGCTGAACATCCACATCAAACGACAAATAATAAAATTTTGAAAAAATCTAATATCTAACCTCTAATATTTTGTCTCGCGCAATTTTTAAATTTAAACTGTTTTGCAATACTATTTTTTGTCCATTTTGCATAATAAGTGTAATGTGACGTAATTTGTTCTATTTCAGATTTCTAACGCATGTTAATGAATTTATTTTACAATATCCTTTCTCTTTTAAAATTCACATGTAAATATATTTTTTATGGCGTAACTTCCAATAAGTGCCTGCTTTTGATACCTAATTATTTAATTCTAATTTGAAGGTTTATTTCTGTTTATAATATTAACGTGTAAATAATTTTTTTATTTGAAGCAAACATTATTGTTTGCGCAGTTTATACAGTTGACAACAGTTTAAATTAATACCATTTTCTAAAATATGTAAAAAATACCTGTCAAAATGCTGAATATTTGAATTTAAAATAGAAATAAAACCTCAAAAAAAAGTCAAATTAAAAAAATTAATGAAATCTGTAGACCGGGATCTTCTATTGAATAAAATGATCTAAAAATGATTAAATTCCCATATATAGCTTTTGCTCTTATAATTTTTTTTAATGGAACGATTTTTTCCAACTTTAGCATTAAATATCTCTTAAAATAATTCTTCGATTTGAAAACTGTATGCATTAGTGTGTTGATCAAACATTTCGCTATAATACCACCGATTTTCATATATTTGTATGCAATAGTTTTTTTAATATTAACGAAGAAAGACCTCCGGTCACAAAAAATTCAAAACCGGCGGCGGCGGCGGTGGTGACAGTGTTAGTTACTTTTTTATAGAATAGAGAGATATATAAAAATGAAAACTTGTCTATCTGTCTGTTTGTAATTCTATAAAAAATCCACAATTTGGAAGCCAAAATTGTGAAGAGATACGTACATGTGTATTAAAACATGGCTGAGACAACTAAAGTAATCCGGAATCGAAATAACTTATAGTTAATTTTTAATTAATAAAAAATCACCAATTTAACAGCAATTTCTTTTCAAATTTAAACATTTTTCGTTATAGCAGTTGCCAACAATTAAAAAACACAATAAAATTATTACTACAACAATTAATTTTCTACTGCAAGATTTCCACCTGAAAAATGAAAATGAAATAAATAATTTGCCGAATTTAAAAAAAAAGGTGAATATTACGTCATAACTTTTCTATTGCAAGATATTCACGTGAAATATGAAAATGAAATAAATGGTTTGGCGAATTTAAATGAAAGTGGATATAACATCATAACTTTTCTATTTCAAGGTTTCCACGTGAAAGAGGAAAATATTACGTCATATTGGAAATATAAAGGCATGGTGGATATAGTATAATGTCATATGATTGTGAAAAATGTATTGAAGCATGATAAAAACCCGATTAGGGAAATATTGGCGTATTTTAACATTATTGCTCCAATTATAAATTGGAATAAGTTCATTTATAGCTGCATTCTTTTGCGTCTGTTATATACAATTATACATTTTTATATAGCGTTTTCATATGATTCATTCAACAACATTTCGACTGCTTTTTTAATGTTTGTTTTGTGTTGTATGTTAAATTTTGAAATTGATTTTTCAGAACAAACATCCTTCAAATTCTGGGCAACGCCGGCACTTTAGTTTGTAACAGATAAATGGCTTTTGTATCTGTACATCTAATGCTAATATTATAAAGCGTTATAATATTATAAAGTATATAATATTAATGCTTGTACGTTTGTGAGGTGTCATCTTTGAAACTACATAGCCAACTTAAAAAAGTGTTGGTGGCCATCTCTGCTCCGAAAAAAAGACTATTGTCACTGCAAGACTATGTCAGTGCAAGAACCTACATCGCTGCAGGAGCAAAAAAGTTCTAAAATTGTGATTTATGCGATATTGATTGGGTTAGAAACTTTAAATTTGGTGCGGTAGCTACTTTTAAGATGTAAATACTCGTAATGAACGCTCTCTAAAAGGTTCAATTTGACGGATAAACGTAAAAATTTCTAGAAATGTTCTAAACTATGATTTATTTGGAATACTGAAATTTTTGGGATACTGTTGGGGTTAGAAACTAGAACTTTGGCATGGTAGTAATTAATAAGATGTAAATGCTCGTTTTAGAACGAATTCTAAAAAATAGAAAGACTAAATAAAGCGGAAAAAGATCTAAAGATGATCTGTAACGAAGAACATGGAACTGTTAGGAATATAAACATGAAAATTGACATGGCTGTGTTTATCATGACGTAAATTCTCGCAATAGAACAATTTCTAAAAATGTCGCTATATAAAACAGTGCAGAAACAAAAAACTTTCAAAAAATTTCTATTTCTCTGTTACTGCTGAGCCCAAAATCTTGAAATTTTGCTTTGGGTTAGTTTTAAAATACACAATTGTCTCTATGAATAGTTTCTAAAAAATTTAAAATTTAAAATGATGAAATTAACGGAAAGCGATCTCAATTACCATTAATTTGGAATTATTAGGTACAGTAACTTTAAATATTTCATAATGCTGCATTTCCTCCGCAAAACATGCGATTTAAATGCAACAAAACTGAAAGATACCCATCTAGCATTAAATAAATTGTGTAAATATTGAATAAAGACCTGTATGAACAGTGAGTATGTTGCCCGAAAGTACTTGTTAAAGTGTTCCTTCTCTAGGCTTTTCTCTCTCTCGCCAAGGCCACTAACAGAGGGAAGTGCCGTTTTAAATGTGATATGAATTTTTTATCCGATTCATTTTTCTAGACATTTTATCATAAGGTCATATTCTCAATTATCATTAGTAGATTTTTTATATATCAACTTATTCTGGTGAAATTTTGTATTCGGGTTCATATTGGCATATGCTAGCTTGCATGATTTGCTGAATAAATATGTATGGATTTGTAAATTACTTCAAATGACACTTTGACAGCTCAAAAGTTATGCAGACGATATATTCAGATCTTGTGTCATATTTTATGTTGTAATCATTGCCGATTTCTTTTATTTAATGCATGCTAAATAGAGCTCAACTTGTGCAGAATATGTCTGAAAATAAAATAATACAGCGAACGTAGTGGCCAGCATACACTCATCATTTAACTCCGATCGAGCATATCTAAAACACACTCTAACGAAGCATTCATTGCATGCCACTTTTGATGTATTCGGTACTTTGATACTATATTAGATTTTGAGAAGAGAATTCCTTAAATGTTATCGACAACCTCATTGCATCTGTGAAAACAGATATTGTACAATATTAACTATTCCGGGGGAGCACACACCATATAAAGTGTAGTCCATTCTTTTTAAACATCATATATTTGTCATTTAAAGTTACTCAAATTGGTGCGGAGCGTCTGATTATGCTCTTGACATCATTTTATACAGTTAAAATTCCGATATAAGTAAATTAGTGTTTCATTTTCTATTTTACTTTTAATATATTGCGTACTTTCAATTTTATATCCATGCATGGCTGTCTTGAATGGTTTGATTTCCCATTTTTTTAAACAGTGTATACGAATTTATATATAAGATTTTGTAATTCTACAATTCGTTTATTTTCATCATTACAATTTTTCGCAGTATATGGACAATTAAAGATAACATCTCATTTTCTTTACTTCCACATGTTATTATTAAATCTATGTTCTCAGTAATATCGCTCAGACTAATCCCTCTGAGGGAAGTCCTAGTGTAAAACTATGCATTCCTAGAATAGCGAATCTTATTTTTATCAATTTTAATACGACATTAGATTTTTGAATATAACAGAAGCTAATACTTTTTTTCATGCACTTTAACTTTTTTTGCAATAACGAGAATTTTAAACATTTTCATCAAAAAAAGAAAATATAAAACTTTTATTAACGTTATGTGATAATAATCTTTAAGTTTTCAAAACAGGATTGGCGTTCAAAACATGGCGTTGTTTTTTAACTTGAAATATTTAAGGAATTTAAAGTCAAAATTTCCTATCATAGTTTCAGAAAATAGCTAAAATCAATAACCTGACAAATATGCATCATTCTTAATTCTTTTTTATTTTTATAAATAGCAAAACATAAACAAAAAGATAAAGCAGTTATGGTTAACATACTTTATTAATAGTAGGGTAAGGTGGCCTAAAATGATCCCCTTAAGAGAAAAACTTCTGTAAAGTAACATAAATGATTAAGTGAAACTTCAGCCCTATGCTAATATGTTTTACACTATATTTTGCATTAAAAACATGTTTTAATAATATTTTAAACCTAAATTGAGTAATGAAAAAAATAGATTTTTGAAAAAGTATCCAAAGGATCATTTTACCCTCACCCAAGGGCAAAATGATCCTTCATTTAAACATAATTGTAAGTTGTTTTTAATCGGCAAAATAAAGGATATAAAAGTAATTATGACAATACATAATGAAATAAAATAAATTTTGCAATGAAATAGCATAACTATTTTATCTAAACTTTAAAATAAAAAAGTGTCACAGATAATTTTGAAAAAACAATAAAATGGATTATTTGAAAATTATACGTGGAGGATAACACGTGGACTCAAAGAGACATTTTTGGGTAGTCACACATTTGGCTCCCATGAAGACTAGGACGTGGTACGGGATTTTCTTCAGCCAATGAAATGGTAGTAAAACGATCCACATAATGGATCATTTTACCCGGCAACATGGTCGTCTATTTTAAGTCATATAACTGAATGACGCCGTGAAACATAACAAACTTAGCAAGTGTAATTCCCATCTGAAAACATACCCTATTAAGTAAACCAAGCCATATTTCTGTACATGAAAGACTGTATATCTAGATAAATATGAAAGTTAGTGCTTATCTTATAAGAGATGTTATAAAAACCACTTTTATAAAGAATTCTTTTCAGGCGCGTAATACTGCGATCGCTTGAATACCGTCATTGCTTCTTCTTCACTTTGCACAACTAGTTTATATGTCACCCTGTAGATAGCGCAACCTGTCTGGAAGAAAACCTATGTGGATCGTTTTGCCCGCTAGGATCATTTTAGGCCACCTTCCCCTACATTTGTTATAATTTTTCATCTTCTACCCAAAGTATAGGTTCAATAATGTAAAATGTAAGTTTGTAAGCCGTTAATTTTCAGGTTTAGTATATTAAATTTAGTGTACAACACATTTATTTAAGAATGTAATAATCATTACCTTCTCCTTTTTCAGAATATAGAATAATTAATAAAATATTCATTCCTAACTTGATTTCCACAGAGACATATGACAGTCGAAAGATCATTCAGTTGAATCCATAATGACTTTCTGGTGCAACATGACTTTAAGTCTAATCAGTAACTGCAACTCTTGTATATTTAAATGACTCGACATATAGGGGAATATCTAAACATTTAATATTTCCCTTGGGAAAAGGAAAAGGCAATTAATCAGAATCCCATTATATCTTTTCAATATTCATTGTCATTCAGATATTAAGTGGTTTTAATATTTAAAATTAAGTTAATGTAATATTCGATCTGAGCAATTAATGTTTTATGAATAATTAGGCACGAATGTACTAATCACAAATTCATCGAAGCATTATCTACGCCTTTTACATTATCTTCATTCGACAACATTTAATAAGGCATGCTTTTCTTTCACTAACAAATGTTTGGCTTATTTTCTTCTGCTTTTTAAAAATAAATACTACGAGTATTTAAAATGCTAATAACTTTAAACATAAAGCATTTGGTTAATTACAAAGTTTAAATGTCTACTGATTTGTAGTTGCTTTTATTTAGATAGATTTTTTTAATAGTTTAAATTGCACTTCTTTTTCACACACCCTAAAATGTAACTAAAGATTTAAAAAGGTCTATACAAATAGACTTAATTAAAAAAATAATTTTAAACTGTTCTATTATTCAAATTTACGTTAATTGCGTTATCACATTAAATTAAGATGAGAACTATTGAGTTAAAAATGAATAATTAAATGTCAAAAAAAGATAATGGCTGCATGGAGTATTATATTTGCAAAAAAAAAAAATCTTTATTTTCTTTCACTGTAAATTGACAATTATCAAGAGAATATAACAATATATATTTATCTAGGATATCTAGGATATCTAGGATTATCTAGGATAATTAAGGCTATTCCGCTTTATTTTTATTTATACTATTTTAAAATTATATAAAATTGTTTTTAATTTATACTGAAAACTCTGAAAATTAAATTAGTTAGATTAATGATTTAAATTATTAAATATTTATTTTGATTTAAAAGTTAATTGATGCTGAAATGATTTCATTAGCTTTATATCCATATTTATATTCTGTAAATAATTTCTGTCTCACATTCTTTAAACGTGTATACTCAAAGCTTTGCGTATATATTCTAACATGTTATTCAAAATAATGAGATGTTTTAAAATATTAATAAATATTTTAAAGCTTGAACTAGCTTCAGTTATGAAGCCACAGAATTGACGTAATGTTTTTCTAGACTAGATTTTTATGCTGATTTCAAATTTGCAGTCTGTTTTCTTATGCCATGTCTAGTTTTTGAGTAAGATGAATTTCTACTTTTGCAAGGCATTAACACAGGTTTGATAAAAGATGATTTTTAGGGGTGTGTAATTCATTGACAAGAAGGTGAACAGGATCAGATTCATATCATAGACATAAACAAAAATTTATATAATCGAAAAAAAAAAAGTAGTAGAATCTATCCTAACTAGTTGAAGTTTATCATACAAAGTATCGTAAAAAGCTATTACTGTCTTTTTTGACCAAAAACTAAAATTTCACTTTTTTCAAAAACTAGACGTGATAGAAGAAAACAGATACAAGATTTGAAATCAGCTCAAAAAACTGGTTTAGAAACATATTAGCGTATTCGTTCGGCAGAAATATTTGAACGTCAAGAAACATTATTAGAAAAACATGAAAAATATGCAAATTAGGCACAATATTTCACAGTCACTATAATCTCAGAAAAAACGTTTTTGTGAAGTACATTAGGTAGTAATCTTAACATAAAACAAAAAACCCTGTCTGATATTGCTTTATACCTTAAATTTGCAAATAATTGTATAAAATTTACTAAATTTGCATAAATTGAAATATGCAAATATCTCTCAAACTTGACGTGCTGGAGTAAATCTAAAACTAAATTCGGAATCAGCACAAAAAGCCGCATAAAAACAACTAATTTCTGTTTTAGGACAGAGCAAAAGTTCAAATTTGTTGACCAGTGTTATTGGAACGCATAATCACATGTTGGGCCGATAACAAGTTGTCCCAAACATTCTATGAAGGGCAATGATGTAAGCAGTGGTTAAGACAATAGGATACGTTAGACCCGCGTTGTGGAAAGGTCATAAATAAACGTTACCTGGTTCACTTAATTTTACCAATCCTCAAAAGGACTGAATGTTATTGACTGAATGTTTTTTTTTTTTTTTTTTTTTTTTTTTTTTTTTTTTTTTTTTTTTTTTAGAAAGAAGTGATAATACCAAATCCCGTAAATGAATAAATGTTAATTAGTCAAGATTAAAAGGGAAGCATAGCCATACAATATAACCAAAAAGTATCTGTAATCAAATAAGTGAAAAAAATAATAATAATTAAATTTCTTTATTTCTACTTATTAAATATAATTCAATTTATAAAAAAAAAAAAAAAAAAAAAAAAAAAAAAAAAAAAAAAAAAAAACACATTTACATATTGTAAATAAAGATATCAAAATTAATTATAGTTTAATTTTCTTTTATTTTAAATCTACCCTATATCTACCGTATGTATATAAAATCCTAATGAATCGAATTGAAACGAATTTATCTAACGATTCTATGAAACGACAGATTACACAACTGATTAAATTTCACGGCGATTTCTCCTAAAATATGGAATACTTTGCGATGAAATTAACACCAAATATCCGTATTGATCAACAGATCTCAAAACTGGTATTAGAATTTTAAAATTATAATTAGTTTTCGAAATATTAATTTTTTCTAATTTTAAATACTTTTTTTCTAATGATGGCAACTCAAATTTTAATCATAACAGATATTTTTTTTCATATTTTGGAAAAGGTTATTTTAAATTAATTTGGCGACGAGTTTGTCCTCCCTTAAATGTATGCTAAAAAATGCATCATGTTACTTTTATTCAGAATTCAATTTGTATTTCATTATCATTTTATTTAATACAAAACTTTCATTTAAAATTGAAACCTTTAAAATAAATGGCTTTTATTTCATTCTTTTTTTTAAACGAAACGAAAAGAAAAATATTAGACACAGATGTCATATACGCAACGGGGTACCTAATTGCCGCCAAAATGGCGTTATTTTGCCTGACATGGTAACCCGGCTATTGTTGCTTATTTATCAATAAATGTTTATTTGAATTTATTTTCTTTTTATTTACAAAAAATGTTATAAATTGTTTTGTTTTATAGTTATTAATTAATTTTTTTATTTATTGTTATTTCATTTTAAAAATAACAGAAATTAATTTAAAAATACAGGTATTTGAAAACGAGGTTTTCGCCAAATTGTCGTAAAAGAAAAAAAAAAATCACGCCAAACCCGGTGCGCATGTGACAAATAAACAAATCATGAGATTTAATTTCCACTTCAAAGCAACGCATTAATGTTATTACTTCTCCCGTCGACCAATTTCGCCAAATTATATAAATAGCCAAATTATACAAATTGATATATCTATCTATCTATCTATCTATCTATATATATATATATATATAACAAAAGAACAAATAAATTAGTATAACATTAATAACAATACAAATAAAACGTCGAAATAAAAATCACTTGATGGAGTGAACATATGTGACTTCCTTAAAGTCAAGTGAATGTGACATTTACGATCAACCATTATTGGCATTTAATCTTATAGTTTGGCGACAGACTTTTGGTCGATTTTTGGATAACCAAGTAGCACCGTTTTAATTTACCACTCGAAAAAAAAAATGCTAAGTGGCGAGTTAAAAAAAAAGCTATTGGCGAGATTTTCACCCGGCTAACATAAAAGTACCAGGAATTCTTTGTGATCATGGCAACTTTTATGTAGTTTTATTCGAAAAAATAATTTTGATTCTTTAATCAAAATGGAAACTTTTCTTATGAAAAGCGAAGGAATCAGCCCGTTGTTTATGGTAGTTACATGACTTGGACTATTATAATATAAACGAAATAATGGGGATAGAATAATAGTCGGTGATTTATCACACCTGTGGCTGGCTAACATTAAAGTACCAAAATGGCCGCCTGGAGCTGTTGATGATAGTCACATGACTTAGGCTATTATTATAGAGATTGTTTACAATTTTAAAAACAGCGCAAAGAATAATATTTCCTAACGATTAAAAATTTATTTTCACGTGAGTATTAAAAACAGACAAAAAAAACTTTAAAATTATTATTAAATGAGTATGTGTTAAAGGCAGGAAAATACTGAAAATTATTTCCTGAAAATTGTATTTACACGTGAATATTAAAAGGGAAAGGAAACTTTAAAAATAATAAATTCATTAATATACGTTTAACCCTTTCACGGACAAGGCACTTCTATTCGTAAAATCTTGAAATCAGTAAATGGCACCAGAATTTACAAACAAGTTTCGAAATACAAAAATGCTTTTGTTCACTTACTTAATAAAATGGAAATTTTCATCCCAATATTCTGATGCTAATGTGGCATTTAAGAATTAAAATTAAGTGGTGCAAAAGTGAACCACCGCCCTTGAATGGGTTAAAGCAGCAAATTTTAGTAATTGTATTATGTCAATCGTTTTATAAAGCTGTTAAAAAATACCGAGAGACAAAGGCTCTGTTTATTTAATTCATTTTATTTTAGCTTCTTTTCAAATGTTTAACTGATCTTCTTTAACCAAACACGAAAACAACCATTGGATGTCTTAACAGCAACTGATTCTACCTTAAATTTTTGCAATCAAAGGGAATTGAATGGAAACCCTTTTACAGGGAGATCGCTACAGGTTTTTTCAGTATAATTCAATCTTCTCTAATCTTTTTAAAACCGATCAGATTAGCGAGCTTTTAGATTCTACAGTGTCTGAACGGGGGTTGGCGAGCGTAGCTTGCAGGGGGCAGAACCTCCTAGTCATATTATAAAAATCTACCCTATATATATAAAATCCTAATGAAACGAATGTATGAAACGGATATATGAAACGACTAAAATGTAACGAATTTATGAAACGATTCTATGAAACGACTGATTAAAAAACTGATACGTTTCACGGCGATTTCTCCTAAAATACGGAATATTTTGCGATGAAATCAACACCAAAATTCCGTATTGATCCGCAGATATCAAAATTGGTATTAGAATTTTCAAATTCGAATTAGTTTTCGAAATATTCATTTTTTTCTAGTTTTATATACTTTTTTCTAATGATGGCAACTAAAATTTTAATCATAACAGGTATTTTTTTTTTCATATTTTAGAAAAGGTTATTATTTTAAACAAATTTGGCGACCAGTTTGGCCTCCCTAAAATGTATGCTAAAACAGTGCTTTTTTTTTTTTTTTTTTTTTTTTTGTATTTCAGTATCATTTTAATACACAACTTCATTTAAAACTAAAAAATTTAAAATCAATGGCTTTCACTTTTCTTTTTTTAAACGAAACGAAAAGAAAAATATTAATTGCAGATGTCATATACGCACCGGGGTACCTAAATAGCGCCAAAAGGGCGCTATTTTGCCTGACATGGTGACCCTGCTATTGTTGCAAAATTATATAAGTTTTAAAGTTATTATAATATGGTTAAAAAATTTGAAGATTTTGAAATAGCTTAAAATAAAGAATCTAAAGATATCAAACATGATATTAAAGTGAAAATTAAATAAAATATGGATTAAGTAAAAAAGAAGAAAGTTATTGAAATGGTTGTCTAATAGCTGAAATTAAAAGCAGACTAAGTTTATATAGAAATAATATGACAGGTTTTGGATTCTGTCCAACCTCACACAAACATAAGAAACAAAACGGCGACAAACACTGCAGCGGGATTTGATGATTTTTTAGTAATTTATTTGACAAACTTTTGTTGATACATTTAAGCAACAAACATAAGTTAGCGTTACATAATTTGAAAGAAAGAATCACACAAACATAATAAACAAAACGGCGACAAAAACGGACGGGATACTTTATTTCTGTATTGACAAAATTTCGTATGCTCAATATGAATGCTGTCACTAAACTAGTGTAATGTAAGAATCTGCGTCCGGAACTTCCGCTAATGAATGACTAGAAGCGGTTTCGGATTCTATCTATTAAACGTATTATTATTCAAAAAATTGTAACTCTCCCGCTAGAAAAACATTTCAAAACTATTTTTTTCTAAAAGGAAAGTACAGTCGTGGAAAAAAAAGTAAACACCCCCTACTAACTCGTCAACAAATTATCGTTGAAGGAAGTTACTGGTACCGAAGGATTGGAAATAAAATCTAATTTAAATGATGTATATAAAATTTGCTTAGAGTGGCATCTCCATATTAAAACGAACCCAAACTTCATTTTTTCCCAATGGCAATTCACAATTTTAACATTGTATTTCAAATCTTCGGTTCAAACTATGCTTAGATACCAAATTTCAAGTCATTTGAATGATAAGTTTTTGAATTATAAACATTCATCTCCTGAAATTATACTCCTAATGTGCTAATTTTTTGTGTAGCAATAATACTAAAATATCCAAACATAAATACGTTGAATTTGCAATTTTTTTAATTTTATGATATGAATTATGAAAATAATAATCGCAAAAATTATTAATTGCAACCTACAATTTTTTAAATAGACTTAGGCTTATTAAGTCCTGCTTTATGGAAATGCAAAATTTCATTTTTTTTTTCAAATAGTTTTCAAATTATGCTAAAAAACGGCAAAATGATGGTTTAAGGGGCCGTCTGTGATAAATGTGACTAGATATTTTTTTTTTAATTTCTTCTGCTATCCTGTAATCTAGCAATCTTCAGTGATTGCTTCAGTAGCGCTTAAGTTACCTTGATCAAGAAGGGGGCTCTCTCGGTCAACAATTTAGTACTGAACTTCAGTTTGGATACAGTCTCTAAAATACGCTCGTTTTAAAATAATTAATTTTTCGGAAAGTTATCATACGAATTCCATAAAAATTTGTTTTTAGGCTAATTGAAGGGTGTGGATTTCATTTATGCTGTCATAATTGTGTACTGCTATTGAAAAAAAACAAAGTTATGGCTCGGTTTATTATGTAGTTGTTCCCTAAGCAAATTTTATATACATTATTTAAAAGTAGACTTTATTACCAATCGTGTGGTATCAATAACTTTCTTCTACAACAATTTTTTCAGAATTAGTAAGGGGTGTTTACTTTTTTTTCCACGACTGCAAATAAAAGACAGAACAATAAAAGAGATATCTTACACATCGCAGACCTCTTCTGTAGATTTTAATGTCTATAATTGTGATAACTGGTCATGCGTACTACAATCGATGCACACTGCAATTTACTTCTAATTCCAATATTTCAGTTGTAGCCCTGTGGTTCTATCACAGTGATATATTTGCATCTATATTTGGTCGATGGGCATTTTGTCAGTAGATACGCCATTCCATGGGCCATCTAAGAATCTTAAAAAAACGCACGCAAGAATCAACCTTGTTGTAGACATAATTTTTTTTTTTCACGAAGTTTAAATAAAAACGCAGAACAAAATATTAGTGACAAGAAATTTATTATTTCTATTAAAAAAATGGAATTAACAAAACATCTTTTTCGTATGATGAATGATATTTATGTTGTACTAAATCAAAAAAAAAAAAAAATCACAGACATATTTTTATCAGTGAATCCTATATATAATGTTATGTCTTAGTTGATAAAGACTTTCTCACTCTTTTCCTCCTGCGCATTAAAATGAAATGACACAGCAGAAAAAAAAGACTTTTCCGTATGCTTACTGCAACAATTTTTCCAAGACATTACACCCAATATAATTAACAGTTAGATTATGTCCTCCATGTAATAAATGAATCTCGATGGACTGAGTTAAAAACGATGTATTAATAGAGTGTAAAGCACAAAATAATTAAGAATTTTAAATGAAATTTTTAACTATATGTTATTTTCTGACGCTTATTTAAAGGTTGTGAAATCTATTCGAATGACAATTAGGATTAAAAACACTGAAGATAGAATGCTTACACTTTAAAATTAGAAATAAATGTTAAGTTTTTCTCAATAAATGCTATATTATAAAGGATTATGCAGTATGTTATCTAGAAATGAAGAACGTGATATAGCATGAGATAATAAAATTTCTTTCGAATATAACATGAATATCTTACGTAAACACAGTGCTTATTCAAATTATTTTTTTCTTAAGAAAGATTAACTTGTAGAATCCAGTAACTAATTATCATCTGCTAAATTTCTGCACGTAAATTAGATCTGACATATTATACTAAGACCATGCCGTACGCATTAGAAAGTTTTAAATAATTTTCGAAATATTGAAGTAATATTAACATTTCGAAAATATTTAAAAAGGGATTTCACTAATTTCAAGCGATAAAATGTTATCCATCTCTTTGTCAGACATGATCATCATAATATTAGAAAGCAGATTTGCGAAGAGATTTAAAAATCATTTGATATAAATCGATAATGCCTAATGAATATCTTCTAAATACATGTAATGCATTTATCGTAATATCATTGTAATACCCTTTTTCGCCAAAAGAGCGTCGGAAAAAAATCGCGCTAATATGCCCAAATAAATTAGTATAGCATTAATAAAAATAAAATAAAACGTCGAAATAAAAATCACTTGATGGAGTGAATACGTGTAACATCCTTACACTCAAGTGAATGTAGCATTTACGATCAACTATTACTGGCATTTAATCTTATAGTCTGGCGATATACTTTTGGTCGATGGGATAACCAAGTAGTACCGTTTTAATTTACCACTAGAAAAATAAAAAAAAATGCTAACTGGCGAGTTAAAAAAAGCTATTGGCAGGATTTGCACCTAGCTACCATAAAAGTACCAAGAATTATTTGCGATCATGGCATCTTTTATGAAGTTTTATTCGAAAAAATAACTGATTCTTTAATCAAAATGGAAACCTTTCTTATGAAAAGCGAAGGGTTGTAATTGTTTATGGCAGATACATGACTTGGACTATTATAATATAAGTGAAATGATGGCGATAGAATAATATTTGGCGGCTTATCGCCTGTGGCTGGCTAACATTAAAGCACCAAAATGATCTTCTGGAATATAAAAAGCGACTGGATCCGCCCAGAACTGTTAATAATAGTCACATGACTTAGGCTATTATTATAGAGATTGTTTTCAATTCTAAAAGCAGCGCAAAGAATAATATTTCCTAACGATTAAAAATTTATTTACACGTGACTATTGAAAACCGAAAAAAAACTTTAAAATTACTATTAAATGAGTAAGTGTTAAAAGCAGGAAAATATTGAAAATTATGTCTTGAAAATTGTTTTTACACGTGAATATTAAAAGAGAAAGGAAACTTTAATGTAATAAATACATTAATATGCGTTTAACCCTTTCAGGGACAAGGTACTTCTATTCGTAAAATCTTGAAATCAGTGAATGGCACAACATTGACAAACAAATTTCTAAATACGAAAATGCTTCTCTTCACTTACTTAATAAAAGGAAAATTTTCATTCCAATATTCTCGTGCCAGTGAGGCAAATCATGTTAAGACTAAGTGATAGCCACAATGTCCATTGACGTTTAGAAACAGTTATTTACATTTTATTAAATAAAAAAAAATTACCTCGAAAAGTGCAGAAATAAACCTTGGGGACGATAAGACTATCAATAATGCCACAATTCTCGAAATTGATATTTAAATGTTGATTTAAATTCTGCAGTAAATTTCCTATCACAGAATTTCAGCCATTCTTTCGCTAGCATAATTCTGCATGAGGAAAGAGTTGGAAAACAAAACTCTGTGGCTTCATCTGAAGTGATTTTCCGTATAAATTTAGCAAGAGGGGCGGTAAAGAATCTAAAATCCAGGGACAGAGTTCAAAAAATAAAAACAATCGTAAAAATGTGCGCAGGTTAATTTTTTTGCTATATCTATATATATAAAAGAAAGTCTGGATTTTGTATTAATCAACGCGCAGCCCAAACTACTGAACCTAAAATCTTGAAATTTGGGGTAAAAATAGCTTTTATGACATTGAGTGCCGCTAAGAAAGGATTTTCTAAAATTCCACCCCTAAGGGGGATAAAAAATAGAGCGAACTTTTAAAAGATTCTTTAAAAATCTGATTTTATAGTTATTTGATAACATATTTTAGTGTATTTTTGTATGCTGAATCGAATGGTACTAACCAAATTATTTTAAGTCTAATAGTTCATGAGATATTTTATATTTTTCTAATTTGGTGCCATCTTTGGCGCCAAAACCTCAAATTTTCAAGTGATAATTTCTAAAAACTCATTCTCTTCTATCTGTTACTATAGCAAGGGAATAAATTCAAATTAAATGATTTTTTAATCAATTCTTTTGTCTAAATATTTAAAACAACTATGGCAGTTAGGAAAAAAATTATAAACGCCTCAAAAACTAAAACTAAATAATAATAATAAAAATAAAAACTGTTGTACTTTTTCATTCTATCAACACTATGCCAAAATGTATGGTATCGCGCCATTTATTTCTACCCTTAGCGTGCAAACTATTTTTATTGCAAACCGTGCCAAAGATTAAAATTTGCTATTCATTGAACGTGAATAATTTTTATGAGTATTATTCCATCGTAATCTCGTAAAACTTTTTAATTTGTTATTTTTTGAATAGAAAATATTTATTTTTAAATTATAACTTACATTTATTACTGACACTGACATGGATTTTACGATTTGGCAGTTACTTGATGACGAGGAAGGTGTAATAAAATCATTTCAGAACTTAGGAATTATACCTATAAAAATGTTTTGTTAAAAAACGTTGAACTTCTTCATTCAAAAAATTAAATGTTTACTGCAATGATAGATATGCTTATTACGTACGCCACGCTACATTGATAGCCAGGAAGACATTTACAATTCGAGACCTGCAGATTAAATTGACTTTATTTTATTATTTTATTGTAAAATATTTATTTTTTTTCTTTTATTTTAAGTATTTATTTGTATTGATTTTAAAAAATAGTTGGTGAAAATCGGTAATTTTCAAATGTTATATATTTTAAATGCTCATTTTTGTATCAACATTTTTTTTTTTCAAATGTTTCATTTCATTTTGCGCTAATTATTATGCTTGGCGACAACGGTGTTGGTATAACGGAAAAATACCAAATTAGTTACCGATTTTATTTAAAATACAAAGAAAAGGGTTTAATAAGAAATAAATATTATAAAACGGAAATATTTAATTTAAGTATGAAAGCAATGTTTGTACTGTTTAAAAAAGTGTTCATATTCAAAGGTTTAAATAGAAAAATATTTTGCAATTTCCCATTTGCTCCTATGGATAAAAAGAAAAAATGGATACATTTATGTTAGCCGTGCATAAATCTCGCCAATAGCATTTTATAAATCGCAAATACCAATACTTACAATTTTACTCATCATCATCTACTATATTTACAGAACGCAAATTCTTATTTCATTCTGATTGACTATAACTCAGGTTCTACAGAACATAATTTTGTAGAACGTACACTGTTAGTTAAGTAATTTGTTTTAGAAGTGTTTTAATGTAAAAAAAATAGTTCTACTTTGAATTAGTGATAAGTACGGGACTTTTAAAATTAGGTGAACCCGATTATGAAAGAATACATTTAATGTACAGTTCTACTGAATGGATTTTGATGCTACGCCGGAAAGTTCTCTGTGGTGTAGTAAATTACTATAAGAGGATGTACGCTGTATGCAATGTGTATATACTAGAGTATATATCTATCTATACTCATATTATGAAGAGGGAAAAATTGTTTATTTGTCGGAGGTAAGCTCTGGAACTACCGAACCGATTCCAAAAGTAATGGTATCAAAATGATGGTGTTAGTCCAACTTAGAACATAGGCTATATCTTATGTCCGTGCCACTGGCCAAAAGGATGTGCAGAAGCAAAAAAACGTTCTAAAAATGCGATTTTTGTGTTACTGAAGGGCCTAGTAACATGAAATTTGGAATTGTAGTTACTTATAAGATACTAATGATCTCTAAGGACATTTCTTAAAAAATTCGAAATTTAAAAGGGGTGAAAATGTGCAAAAAGCGTTATAAAAAACGTTCTAAATGGCGATTTTTACGCAATCTCAAGAAGTACCAAACCGATTTAAAAAATAATGGTGTCAAAATGATGGTAACAACCCTTGCTCCAATATAGGCTACATTTTATGTCGGTGCCAATACCCCTAAAGGGGGTGCAGGAGCAAAAAACGTTCGAAATTGAAAATTTTGTGTTACTGAAGGTCCCAGATACATGGGATTTGGAATGGTAGTTACTTATAAGATATAAATGATCTCTAAGAACATTTCTTAAAAAATTCGAAATTTAAAAGGGGTGAAAATGCGCGAAAAGACTTCTAAAAAACGTTCTAAATGGCGATTTTTTACGCAATCTCAAGAAGTACCAAACCGATTTAAAAAATAATCGTGTCAAAATGATGGTGACAACCCTTGCTCCAATATAGATTACATTTTATGTCGGTGCCACTACCCCTAAAGGGGGTGCAGGAGCAAAGAAACGTTCGAAATTGCGATTTTTGTGTTACTGAAGCTCCAGATACATGGAATTTGGAATGGTAGTTACTTATAAGATATAAATAATCTCTAAGAACATTTCTTAAAAAATTCGAAATTTAAAAGGGGTGAAAATGCGCGAAAAAAAGTTCTAAGAAACGTTCTAAATGGCGATTTCTACGCAATTTCAGAAAGTACCCAACATATTTCAAAAGTAATGGTTGGAAATGGATGATGATAGCATAGGAGGCATGGAGGATGATGATAGACGAAAAGCATTTTAAAAGAGCCCTAAATTACGATTTCTATGGAATCTCAAGAAATAATAAACATATTACAGAAGTTATTGGTTGCGAATCAAGAGCGATAGTCCCTGATCCTCTACGGGCTATATTTTTTGCCAGTGTAACTGCCACCTGGTTGGCAGGAACAAGAAGAAAGCCTTTATCAAACATCTAAATTCTGTTTTCTATAGAATATTAGGAAATAACAACCGATTTCAATGTTAATGTTGGCAAATTAATGGTAACACTCTCTGTTTCAACATTTTTCGAGATATTCTGTTTCAACTCTGTTTCGGCAATTTATGTTGGTGCGACTAACACCAGAGAGGTGTTAGACTGTTAGACAAGAAGCTTGGAATTTGACATGATGGTTAATTTCAAGATGTAAATGTGTTAAGATGGTTTCTAAAAATTTCAAAACTTCAAATTAATACTGAAATGAGTGTATGAAATGAGCATAAAAGTCTCAAAATTCTTTCTAAATTATCATTTAATTGGAATTAGTTTTAGTTCTTCTTATTAATTAAAATCTGATTTCTGTCTATTGCACTTTTATAATGAAGTTTAGTTAAACTGTGGCTTAATTGGTAATATATGAATTATTTCAAAAAGTGTTCTTCTAATAAAAAATAGTCATGTAAATATCACTTAGCATATTTCAACTATTACAAGAGCAAAGTCGCGGGGTTTGCTAGTATTCTATAAAGGTGTGCAGAGTTTCTTAAAAATTCCAGTGGGTATATAAAGTAGACCTACCCCTACATCCCTGAGAGTTCTATAATCTGGTTAATGCTAAAGATATATTTAAATTTAACTATCTATAATATGTATGAAATGCAGATCGCGTGAGCTCACACCAACCTTGTTGCAGCACCTTTCGTAGCTCCTACGTTTGGCGGCTAAAACTCCGTAACCAGGTAAGCTAGAAGCATGATTCTGGTCTCATTCTCTTCCTCTTCATAAAACGTAATTTTTGATATATTGTGGGCTTATTTTCATGATTTTATTCAAAAGATATGGTTTTTTAAAATTTTTGTTAATCTCGCCCCAGCGATTTTCGCTTTTCTGACTTCTCGAACTTTTAGTACTACATACACTTGTGTTAATATTTTTATGTTGTTTTATTATTGTTCTATACTTAAATACGAGCATTTTAAGCTATTATACATGTCTCTACGACTGTTATTAACCAAGATACAAATTTTTGAATTTTTGCAGTTGTAGTGCAAAATAGCGCCCTTTTCAAAAAGCCACTTTTTCATGTACTTATTGTGTATATATAACGTATTGTTAACTGCTATTTGTTGCATGATTTGTGTTCATTAGATCTTTGTCTTTCATTTAGTACTTATTTCATCAAGTTATCTGCAGTATTAAATTTTGTATGAGCATTTGTTTAAGCATCACTTTTTTACTTTGGCAATTTTTTTTTCCCATGGTGGCGTCACCTCTTTTGCTAAGTCTGTAAAGTTGTCATATCTAAATATATTTGACAAACAATTGCCACGGCACTAAACTTTGAAATGTATTCTTTCTTCCGTGACCACTTTTGTATAGTTTTGAGCACCCTAAGTATTTTAAATAAATTTTTCAAAAAATGCTGTTTTGACACCTGTCACGTTGGCGTTTCCTATACAAATACATGGGAAACGGTCGTTTGTTTACCTTTTTATCATAGCTTAAAAGTTATCAAGATTAACTTTTTTTTGTCAAACAAATGCCATCTCTGATAACTCTAGACCTTCTAGTTTGCTCCGCCGTCACTTACGTTATTCTAAGTTAACTATTAATATTTTTAAAAATTCTTTGAAATTGTGTCGTTTTGCTATCTCAACATTTTGATTTCCTCATAGGTTAACATTAGGAGTGACCTTTTTTCAAAAAATCAAATAAAATACTTTAAATTGAGTTATCGTTTAGTGCAGTAGTTTTTCGGAAAGATAAGGCTCTATTTTTTGCTCCGCCTCCATCCTCGTATTTTTAAATTGACTAGAAGTATTTTTAATTAGCTCTTAAACTTTTGTATTTTCTGAAATCTCAAGATTGATTGATTGATTGATGCAAATACCTGGATTTATATCCCATATCTGAAAGGAGTTTTATTCGATGGAGTGGAGCATACGCAACTTAATTATTTTAACGAATAGGGGTATATTCACGAATACTAAGTGTCACATTTAAAGTATAAAAAAAAAAAAAAAAAAAAAAAAAAAAAAATCATAGTGGCGGTTACCACTCATTAAGACAGTTTTACAGTAAAACTGAGCATTTATAGTCTATATTTACGGAGTCTCAATCTAAATACCTTCCCACCCTTAGTTTCTTAGCCCTTTCAAGGTCTGCGGGTTTCAGAGCAACACATCATTTATTTATTAATTATTCTGGTTTATCATTAAATTTTTAAGATTGTTTTTTGCCCTTAATTAATGACTTTAGAGGCTCGTCTTCCCTATTCGGACTATTTTGGGCACGCCGCATCGAATGGCATACATTGTTTTTCTCTAGCTTTGTCGAGGGGGGAGGGGGGGGGGGGCTTATTCTTTATTTTATTTTTTTTTTTTTATTTTTTTTTTTTTTTTTTAGGCACTTGTAATAACTTGTTGGAAAGATCTTGGTCTAAGCTTCTCGTAACAGTTATCAATTTTAAGTTTAATTCACTTCTGTGCCGTTAGGGGAACTCTCTGATGGATTGCGGGCTCCAGTGCAGTCGAAATTTAATTCACATTTATTTTGCTTTTTTATTAAATTTTAAAATTGTTTTTTCACCCTTAAATATTGTGTTTAGAGGCTCGTCTTCCCTATTCAGACTATTTCCGGCACGCCGCATCGATTGGCATGCATTGTTTTTCTCTAGCTATGTCGGGGGGGGGGGGCGGAGTTAGGGGGGGGAGGGGGCATTTTCTTTAAATTAATTTTTATAGGCACTTGTAATACCTTGTTGGAAAGGTCTTGGTCTAAGCTTTTCGTAACAGTTAACTTTTTTAAGTTTAACTCAATTTTGCGCCGATAGGGTGCGCCATAAGCCTTCAATTCTCCCCTTATTACTCTTCCACCACATGTGCAGGGTTTTTTGGGTTTTTTTTTCTTCATATATTAGCCTTCTAGGATCCCTTGTTTTGCCTTCCCACTCTTAATTTCCTTCCCCTTTGAAGGCCCGAAGGTATTAGCGCAGCTTCAGTTTTTTTAGACTTATTCTTTATTAATTTTTTTTTTTAATTGTTTTTTCACCCCTTTTATTGTGTTTAGAGGCTCATCTTCCCTATTCGGACTATTTGAGCACGCCGCTCGATTGGCGTATCTAGTCTTACTCTAGCTTAGCAGGGGGGAAAGAGGGGGGAAGGGGGCTAATTCTTTAATTGTTATCCAAATTGGCACTTGTAGTACCTTGACGGAAAGGTCTTGGTCTAAGCTTCTCGTATCCGCATTCTATTCTATGATTACCTCACTTTTATGCCAATAGAGGGCACTTTTTGCTTAATTTTCGACTCTCTTGTTCTTCCATCACTTGCATTACCTGGCAAGAAAGGACTAGGACTAAGCTTCCCGTTTCTTGAGTCATTGCTAAGTTAACTCCATTTTAGTGACAATGGAGGGCGCCATAAGCCTTAAATTTCCCATTTTTATACTTTCTTACTGCCCCAATGGGGATTACAGCTTACTCAAGCGCAGCAAGGAACACAGACTTCAGTGGTGAGTCCTATTTTTACTTTAATTTCCCGAATCTATTATAGCTTTAGATTAGATTA
This sequence comes from Maratus speciosus, assembly GCA_963932465.1. Lineage (NCBI taxonomy): Eukaryota > Metazoa > Arthropoda > Arachnida > Araneae > Salticidae > Maratus > Maratus speciosus. Next base: position 179,592,322 of record OZ010792.1, read on the forward strand.
TTACTTCTTTATATAGGCTATTACTACCTTCAAAATCCTTCTCACTGGCTCAGAAACCCACTCACCAGGTCCACTCATTGTCATTAACTTATTACAGTGATTGTTTAAGGACTAATGTCAGTCAAAGTGTTATAATAACATTTCACATGAAAGCATAGTTGCAATTGTTTTGATCTATTCACCATATGGTTTATTGTAAATATTATTGTAAAAATTATGTAAATTTCATTGAGTGTACACATTTAAGTGTACATATTATTAAAGCATTAACAGTGCTTCCAAGCTCGGGAAGCCAAGCCCACAATATATCCTGCCCCTTTAACTTTAAGTTTATCCCCCCGTAACTTATTATGTATTCCAAACTTCTGTACTCACTCTCCACATTAAAATAAGTCTCACTCCTTTCTCTTCCATGATATCCATCCACTCTAAGTAATATCAATAACTTTTTTTTTTCTTTTCTCCCTCTCATAAGTTTAATAGTTCAGTTTCGGCAATCATCTTTTTTCTTAGTCATTTCGATGATCTAGTTCACTGATTTTAGCTATTCCCTTTACTATTTTTCCTTTCTTTCAACTAGACCGGAATGTGCTCTAGCAATGCCTGGTATCTACTATTAGATAGCATTATCTCCAAATTTCTAAAAGCTAGCAAACAATTGTTATTTAAATAATCATTTCGAAGAAAAGAAGAATAGGCACAGACGCTGAGAAAAAATAACTGTGGCCACTATTTCTGTACTCAGCTTGAGCTTATACAGTAAAAATGAGTATGTCCTCAGAAAATGAAAATGAATTAAATATGCCTAATATTCAATCACTAACCCCAAAACGCCTCAGAAATCGCAAAGGAAGATTATCAAGATCTTACCCCTCCTCCTCAGTGGAGGATCTAACAAAAAGTATAAAAACATCTTCACAGTCAGTCATTAAAAGGAGATCGAGAAAACCGCCTACACCTATACAAAGCAACAAATTACAACATTTTGACACAGCAATGCAAAAAATCATGAGCATTGAGGAGAAGATAGAAATGATGGACAGATTACTACGAAAACATGATGGAAAGTGCGAGATAGAGGCAGCAAAATATCGAGAAAACATCCTCCAAGAGTTAAAAGAAAACAACATTAAGTATGAAAAAGTAAAAACAAATTTAGATAATGAAATATTCGAAGCAAATGAAGCCCTAGAAAAGGAGAAAAATTTGACACTTAAACTACAACATTTAATAATGGAGAAAGAAAAAGAAGTAAATCACTTGAGGGAATATAGTGAAACCTTGAAAGGAGAAATGGAAGAAAAAATAAACAAAATAAAAGGAGAGCTCCATCAGCAAATAACAGAAAGTCAAGATACCATAAGAATGAAGGACCAGGAAGTGCAAATGCTAAAAGAAAAAGCACAAAACTATATTAAATCCAGAATAGAAGAGAACTTTGGAATATTGGAAACCGTAGAAACAATACTGCAAGAAAAGAATATAACCATGGAAAAATCAAACATTAAATTTATACAAGATGAAATAAAAAAGCTCTTGTATACGTTAGAAATGCAAACAGAGAAAATAGAAGAAAAAGAAAACCAAATTAAACAGCAGTAAGTATATATAGAAACGACTCTCCACTCCCTGGGGAGAGAGGAAGAACTAAAGCACGAAATACAAACAAACTTTCAACAGCAGGAATTAAAAATCCAACAGATATTAACGTTGATAGGAAATCAGAAAAGTGATGAAATCTCAAATCAACAAACACCATCAATAATCTCCCAGGATGATGCTGACGCTGCCAACTCAACCTCCTACTCAAAAATAGCACAAAAATCAATTCCCCAACATAATCAAGCCCATCAACAAATTTCAAGGATAATGCCACAAATGTCTAAATCGGCAATATTATTAACGAGGATGAAAGAAACAAAAATGTCAATGAGCATATTAAGGGGGATTGTGGATAGAGAACTAAAAGGAGAAGCAAAACTACCGAAGCTCTCCTGTAAAATCTCAAGAGATAAAAACTCCTTTATAATAAAAGCAACAACCTCAAAAGAGGTAGATGACACACTAAATATCTTGCAGAAAAACGAAAAATTACAGAGCTTATTAGAAATGAAATTCTTAGGCGAAAAAAGGAAAAAGATAATCATACTTGGTATTCCACAATATGTACAACATGAAGAAATACAAGATATACTGAAATCGGAATTGAACCACGACATAAAAGATAATACTCAAAAGGTAATTTCACGACCAAAAAACAAATTCTATCAATTAATGATAGAACTAGAAGAACAAGAAGCATTTCAGTTACTAACACAAGGTAGAATCTTTATCGGCTTAGCATCTTGTAGAATATCACACTACACTCCACTCATAAGATGTAGTAACTGCCAGCTTTTCGGACACCCAATAGAAAGATGTCGAAGCAAACATACATGCGAATATTGCATGCATAACCACAAATCAGATTACTGTCCTAAAAAGCGTACCCCAGAACAGCACCAGTGCGTAAATTGTTTCAACTCAGGGGACAATTTTGGTAACCGCTTTGAATACAGGCATAGTGCGTCGTCGAGCCAATGTCAAGTTTTTCAAAACCTTTATTATAATAGAAACCAATGTCTAAACCTTTCACAGGCGCAATATTCAACATAGAGAACATTTCCGATATCTCCAAACCCTCTTCTTCAGCATCATCATCAAATATCAACAATAACACCAAACAGCCAATTTCCATAAATACTTTAACAATAGCCCAGATTAATCTGCAAAACAGCAAAACGGCGACAGCAGATTACATACGTCATGCAATAAAGGAAAAAATAGATATATCCTGCCTCCAAGACTACTATATCTCAGATAATCGCCCATTAGAACTACCACTTTCAACACCGTATTACTTCTCAGTAGCAAAAAATTGCTGCATTATAATACTAAACCCTTCAATTAGCCATATTCAAATTAAGAAAAACAACCATTCAGTCTTCATCAACATTCAATTAATAAATAATTTATTAACAATAGGATCACAATATTCACCCCCGTCAACAGATTTACAAAATGATCTTAATGATTGGCTAGAAGTAAAAGGCTCCAGCAGTTTATTCTTATTGGCTGGAGACCTAAACGCACACAGAGCCTTGTGGGGTTACAAAAAAGATGATGACAAAGGGCAAAAATTAATATCGCATATGGCAACGAAAAGACTCTTGTTACTAAACGATCCCCATAGTTTACCAACGTATGAATTAATTAATAAAAAGGACAATACAACTTTAAGAAAAGGCTGGCCCGATGTTACACTATCATCAATTTCACTGTTCCCTTTACTGGACAACTGGATGGTACACCCAGATATGGACTTTGGAGATCATAGACTGATCACATCGAGCTTTAATATTGAAATCCCGCAGTTACCAAACAGAAGATATCGAACAAAACAAACATCATTTAAAAAATTCAACGATAAAATTAAAAAAGAATTAAACCAGCAAAATTTCAACTTCAAAAATATAAAAACCACTGAGGAATTTGAAGAAAAATATGAAGAATTTTACCAACTACTTAAAAGAACATGTGATCAGACACTCAAGAAAAGAAAAAGCACTCACCAACCGAAGATAACATGGTGGAACGATGAGCTACGCACAAAACGTAATTTAGTTAGGGCACTAAGAAGAAAAACAAAGCTCCCGACAGCTACAGTATAAGATATAATTAAATTTAAATCACAAAGAGCCATGTATAAAAAAGCAATTTTGAACGCGAAAAAACAGGCATGGACAAGATTTTGTACACAATCCAAAAACCCTTATGGAAAAATAAAAAAAGTAGCTTTTAAAAATTATCATAATCGAGAACTGTATTCATTAGAAGAACAAGAGGAAGAAACGGAAACAGCAGAAGGATTCTACGAAACTCTAACCACAGAAATATTTGGCCAATCAGAAATGCCAGCGGACTCAATATTTAACCAGAAGAAGGCAGAGGCAATTGAAAATTTTACTTTAAAAGAACTTAAAAATGTCATCTACTCATTCAACAGGAACAAAGCCCCGGGGCCCGATGAAATTGATCATAACATAGTACGACAATTATTCAAGCATCATAAGTTTCTCTTACTAGAAATGTACAATGTTCTGCTATATTTAAATTACTTCCCCAAAACATGGAAGATTGGAGAATTGGTTTATTTCATAAAGCCCTCTAAAAATCCAAACATCGCATCTTCGTATCGCCCAATCTCCTTACTGCCAATCTTCGGTAAAATATATGAAAAACTATTATTAAAAAGGATAAACTTTAACTTATGCAGCCAAAAGGAACTACAAAAATCACAACATGGCTTCCAAGAAGGTCGTTCGACGGAGTCGGCGATAGCCGAACTTTTCTCATTTGTAAATCTGCTCAAAGAGAAAAATAATTATATTTCCCTAATATCCCTAGATTTCAAGAATGCATTTGACCGACTACCCTGGCCAGAGACCTTAGAAGAATTAAAATTCCTAAAACTAAAACAAGCATTAATAAACATAGCAGCATCATTTCTTTCAACAAGAGGAGCAATGCCGAATTGGCTGTCAAAAAAGATCCACTGGTTTAGAAGAGGTTGCCCACAGGGGTCCTGTTTTGGACCTTTTCTTTGGAGAATATTCCTGAATAAATTACTGAGAATATTAAAGAAACATGGCTTTAAGATAATAGCATATGCCGATGATCTTCTTCTAATTATTTTTGGCCAAACAAGAAGACAGTTGGAGCAGATGGGAAGAGGGGTACTACAAATAATAAGTGATTGGGCGAAACAAACGGATATGAAGTTCTCATATGACAAATGTGTAGTGTTAAATCTTCGAAGACCACGTTTCCTGAAGAGAGGACCAATATATAAATTGGATGGGCACTCCCTTAAATCTGAAAATACAATAGACTACTTGGGCTTAACATTGGATAAAACACTGTCTTTTCTTCCGCACCTGAATAAAAAACGTATAGAAATTAATCAAATATCACAAAATCTTCTAAAATTCGCCGCTGCATATGGAGGCCTTTCGAAGCAAATTTTAAAAATCTGGTACTTACATATATTAGAAAAAAAAATATCCTATGCCGCTTCATGTTGGTTTCCACACCTACCAGTCTCACATGGCTACAGGCTACTATCGGCAATTCAGACACAATGCCTTTTGCTTCTGTCGAGAGCTTATAGAAAATCATCAACGGCAGCTTTGAATGTATTGTGCGGCATTCAACCATTGGCGATCCAATTAAATACATTCGCAATTTCAGGACAGGTCCTACGTCTGGGGATCCCAATAGAGGACAACTTTCCAGTCTTCTATCAACCGAAAATATCCTCATCCATACCTTCCCCACATCAAGATTATCTTTTACTACAAGAAGGAGTTCCATCCACTTCAACAATAAATATATACACTGACGGCTCAAAATCAGATGCTGGCACAGCGTATGCTTTCTGTGCTTATAAAGAAGGGAAATGCATCCATACTCATCAAATAAAGTTACAAATATCAAATTCAATCTTTCAAGCTGAATAACTCGCCATATTAGATGCAATATTATGGGCAGACTCCTCAGGCGACGGGAACTTCGTCATTTACACAGATAACCAGTCAAGTCTTGCATTATTGGAGAACGTTTTTAGTACAGATTTTATCACATCAAAAATTATAATAGCCTTACAGAAAACATCTAAATCAATTAAATTTCAATGGGTTCGGGGACACACAGGTGTTAAAGGAAATGAACATGCAGATCAACTAGCCAAAGATGCAATAACAAATATTAAAGTACGAGAAATATTTCATCCATACCCAGCTTCACACCTTAAAAAGAAATTGAAAAAAGAAGCCATAGACAAATGGCAGCAACAGTGGGATTATGGTACCACTGGCAGATTTACTTACAAATTATGTCCAAAAGTATCAACAGACTTCATGTTAGTACATAGAAACCTGTATATCTTCTCAACTAATCATGGACCCTTCCCGTCCTACCTATTCAAAATAAATAAAGCTCCGTCGCCACTGTCTACCTGTGGTGAAATTGGTAACTCTCTTCACTATGTGCTCAGCTGTCCATTGACATCAACCCTCCATATCCGTAAATCAGCCACAATAGAACATCACCATTGGTTCAAATTTGTGCTGAAAACACCAATGCTATATACTAAAATAATAGATTGTGTGCGGTTACTAGAAAACAATCAACAAATTTTTCAAAACCCACAAATGCCAATATATGAACAAGATTAGCACTAATGAACAGAAACATGAACTGCAGGCCAAACAGTGCCTAACTAAATCGAGAATATAAAATTTAGAAAACTCTTGTACATAGAACAGCCATACACTCAGGTTATCCATAACCTTAAAGTTATCTCACAACAAAACACTTGAACTCATGATAATAACTATTAAACTAATGCACCTGAGAATATGTAGAGCTTAAGAACATCTTATTCATCTGCTGCTATTTGTAATTAATCAATCATATTCGTGTTGAAAATAATACACATTTTCGTCTGTAAAGCGCTCAGCTCATCTGTTCTATTATTACTTTTATTATTATATTTATAATTACTATTATTATTATTTGTACTATTACCTTTATTTCTTATTGTTAAAACTATTGTTAAATATTGTAATTTTTTTTTTTTTTTTTTTTTGAATAAACTTGCAACGCGGGATCTGGAAGCCTATGCCAATGGTGGGTTATCCCGTGTTGTAGAAAATGTAAAATATGTATGAAATGCAAAGAGAAATTTCGTTTGGGCCGCTTACAACCTGAGTTCCGCTGGATAGATTTTTGATAGGACTTACATTGTTAGATAATTTTTCAGAAAAAATATTAGTACATTATATCGTTCTACGTTGCTCATTTAAATAATTATGGGGAAAAATTAAAAATCAGAAGAACACGATTATGAAAGATTGGCTTTTTTAAAGGTTCTGCTGGGTGGATTCTGGTAAGACAAACTGTTAATTAGATAATTTTTAGGGAACGTTTTGGTACATTTGCCAGTTTAAAATATTCTGTTAAGTGGATTTTGATGGAACTTGCCCAGTTATTTAATTTTTCAGGGAATATTTTAGTATAAAACACATATCGTTCTAGGGTGCTTGTTTATAGGATTTTGGATGAAAGTTCTAGAATGAGGAGAGCCCAATTATGAAAGATTAGCTTTTTTCATAGGTTCTATTAGACGGAATCTGGTGAGAATTGCATTGATAAATTTCCAGAGTAAGGGTATAAGTATATTACATATTGTTCTACCGTAGTTTACCAAATCCGACAGTAAAGGATCAACTAAAGAAGTTGGTCCTTAGCAGCTCAAATTTTGTCAATAGAAAATACAATTGTATAATGACTTCCATATTGTTTGTAGCAATTCGGATGGGTATGCCAGGTTAATGTCCATATTGGTTTCAAACGAATGATCAAATTCACAGATATATTTCGTTTTATTCATGGTTTATTTAGAAAAACAGACCAGCGAAGCGGGCGAAAGCTGCTAGTATTTATATAAAACAAGCTTCGGAAAAAAAAATTACATTGAATTACTTTTATTGAAACTATTTTATACAGACAGCTTCAAACTTAAAAATCAGTATCAGGGACACGGGACGGTAAGGAATTTCGTGGTATAGTTGCCCCCCCCCCCAACATCGTCCAAAGCTTATTTATCTCTTTAATATTGCTATACAGTCATGCAGTGGGATGTTTTCCAGCATAGGAAATTTAAAAAAAAAAAAAAAAAAAAAAAAAAAAAAAAAAAAAAAAAAAAAAAAACAAGAATATGTACTAAAATAAACATTAAGATATGTCTGCTTGCCTGCCTGACTGACTGAGGCAAGCGCCGAAATTATAGCACCTAGGCCTCTGAAATTTTTGTCATGTGTTGATGCTGTCCTCAGAAAGTGTACTTCGCAGTCGGATTTTAAAATTTCAATTTAGATATTTAAAAAAAATTAAAACGTTATGTGTTAGAGGCTATTTACACCTCTAAGCCAATCCGCTGCAATAAAACGTTATGGGTTACAGGCTATTTACAGCTCTAAGCCAATCCGCGGCAATGAAGAAGCCAGTCAATGAGAGCAGGTGGTAAATATGAGATATAGCGGCTGCATTTCCTATCCTAACTATAGCCGGAAATAGCACTGTTTATTTCCCATGCTTTATTTTTTTTTGTTACTATAAGATTTAATCTTATTTACATTATTTTATAATGCTTTTTACATTGTTTATATAAGAAACTAATACGATTCACGTAAGGTACTTTAAATTGTATTCGTTCTTCATATAAATATCTATTTACATACGCGTAGTCGCCCAAGAATGAAGTAGTATAGTGTTTCTTGAACTTTCTGGGATCTTAAAGTAATTATTTTTTTTTTCAAATTTGCTGAATCAACGCTTCACTAAATGTTTTCATTTCGTAGTAAAAATATAACTGTACATTTTAGTGTAAGATGAAAACTGTACTTTCTATGAAATGGAAGCATTCAGTAAATAATTTCCGTTCTCGGGTGATTAAGAGATGTATGTTGTCATCGCCCAAGAATAGGAATAAAACAAATATTTCTTTTCAGAATGAAATGAATGAAGTTATTTGGGTTTTTCTTTTATCTTTTTTTTCCACTTCCCCATACATTATGATTTTCATAACAAATCCCTATGAAAACATATTTTTTACACTTTACTGAATGTTTTCATTTCTTATCAAAGTCACGATATGTAACAAGCACAGGGATCTGTTTAGGAAAAATTGGGTTCTTTAAAGGACCTCTCACAAAATTTTTCATTTCAAAACAGGACCCTTCACAACATTTTTCATGTCAAAACTGGGCCCTTCACAACATTTTTTATGTCAAAACTGGACCCTGCACATTTTTTTTCAAATCAAAGCAGGATCCTTCACAAAACTTTTCACCTTAAAAAAAGGACCCTTCACAAAATTCTTTGTCATAAAAGTAGGCTTTTTACAAACTTTTTCACCTGAAAACTAAACTTTCGCTTTACAATTATGTTTATCTCTTTATTACTTAATACAAACTAAGATTTTATCTATAAAAATTAATAAAATGCTTAAAGACATTGCAGGTAAGTGGTGGTTTGATTAATTAATGCTTCAGTTGTAAAATATTTTACCAGCAGATTATTTTCTGCCACTGAAGTATCTGTCACAGACACTTGGGGAATTTTTTGCAACTGTGGTGGCAGGCATAGCAGTTTAAAGTTTAGGCGTATTTCAATGAAGAGAAATTGTGATTTTTTTTTTCTGTCGCCATTTGTGAAAGTTCCCGATATTTCTCAGCAACAGATTGGAAAAATTCAGCGTGTGCTTCTGCACTCTGTCAAAATTTGCTATACATTTCCGCGATCTTTTGATGAAATTTGCAATTTATTCCCTCGACTGTTTATCGAATTTTGTGTTTTATTTTTATAGTGATTGTTTTTACAAGATCATTTCATGAAATTGGCGTTTTTTTTTTTCTTTTTTTTTTTGCGACCATTAGCCAAACTTTGCTATGCGTTTATGCGATCTTTTGATGAAATGTACAATATTTTTCTTCGTTTACTGAAATTCACGTTTTTTTCAGCAATCGTTTCACAAAATACACGATCTCCCCCCTCCCCGAAACCGTTTCACGAAATTTGCAGGGTTTTTTTTCACGATTTTTTTTAAACGAGCAGTGATAAAATTTGTTTTCCTTTTCCGTGGCCATTTGTCAAAGTTTCCGATATTTCTCAGCGGCATATTGGCAAAATTTGTAATCTGCACTCTTTAGACAAGCTTTGCTATGCTTTTCTGCGATCTTTTGATGAAATTTGCAATATTTTTCTTCGTTTACTGAAATTCACGCTTTTTTTTTCAGCGATCGTTTCACAAAACGCACGATTCCCCCACCCCCAAAATTGTTTCATGAAATTTTCGTTTTTTTTTTTTTTTTTATGATCAGTGACAAAATTTGTGTTTTTCTTTTCCGCGGCCATTTGTCGAATTTTCCGATATTTCTCAGCGACAGATTGGCAAAATTCGTAGTGTGCACTCTTTAGACAAACTTTGCTATGCGTTTCTGCGATCTTTTGCTGAAATTTGCAATATTTTTCTTTGTTTACTGAAATTCACAGTTTTTTTTCTGCGATCGTTTCACAAAATGCACGATTCCCCCCCCCCCCCCCCCAAATCATTTCATGAAATGTGCATTTTTTTTCTTTTTCAACAATCAGTGACAAAATATGTGTTTTTCTTTTCCGCAGCCATTTTTCGAAGTTTACGATATTTCTCAGCGACAGATTGGCAAAATTGGCATATGCTTCTGCACTTTTTTGTCGAAATTTGCCATGCATTTCCGCGATCTTTTGATGAAATTTGCAATATTTTTCTTCGATTGTTTACTGATATTCGCGGGTTTTTTTTCAGCAATCGTTTGACGAAATTCGTGATTTTTTTTCAACAATCTATGACAAAATTTGTGATTTTATTTTATTTATTTATTTTTTTTTGGAGACTATTTGCCAAAGTTCCCGATATTTCTCAGCGACAGATTGGCAAAATTCAGTGTGCGCCTCTGCACTCTTTTGTCAAAATTTGCTATACATTTCTGCGATCTTATGATGAAATTTGCAATTTATTCCCTCGACTGTTTATCGAATTTTGTGTTTTATTTTTACAGTGATTGTTTTTACAAGATCGTTTCATGAAATTCGAGTTTTTCTTTTTCAACGATCTGTGACGAAATTCGTGTTTTTTTTTTGTTGTTGTTTTTTTTTTTTTTTGCAACCATTAGCCAAAGATTAGACAAACTTTGCTATGCGTTTCTGCTATCTTTTGATGAAATGTGCAATATTTTTCTTCGTTTACTGAAATTCACGTTTTTTTCAGCGATCGTTTCACAAAATGCACGATCTCCCCTCCCTCCCAAACGTTTCACGAAATTTGCAGTTTTTTTTTCATGATTTTTTTTAAACGATCAGTGACAAAAATTTTTTTTCTTTTCCGTGGCCATTTGTCGAAGTTTCCGATATTTCTCAGCAACATATTGCCAAAATTTATAATCTGCACTCTTTAGACAAACTTTGCTATGCTTTTCTGCGATCTTTTGATGAAATTTGCAATATTTTTCTTCGTTTACTGAAATTTGCGCTTTTTTTTTTCAGCTATCGTTTCACAAAATGCACGATTCCCCCACCCCCCAAATCGTTTCATGAAATTTGCGGGGTTTTTTTTTAACGATCAGTTGCAAAATTTGTGTTTTTCTTTTCCGTGGCCATTTGTCGAAATTCCCGATATTTCTCAGCGACAGATTGGCAAAATTCGTAGTGTGCACTCTTTAGACAAACTTTGCTATGCGTTTCTGTGATCTTTTGATGAAATTTGAAATAATTTTCTTTATTTACTGAAATTCGCGTTTTTTTTTTTCAGCAATCGTTTCACAAATTGCACGATTCCCCCCCCCCCCCCCCCAAATCGTTTCATGAAATTTGCTTTTTTTTTTTTTTTAAACGATCAGTGACAAAATTTGTGTTTTTCTTTTACGCGGCCATTTGTCGAAGTTCCCGATATTTCTCAACGACAGATTGGCAAAATTGGCATATGCTTCTGCACTTTTTTGACGAAATTTGCCATGCATTTTCACGATCTTTTGATGAAATTTGCAATATTTTTCTTCGATTGTTTACTGAAATTCGCGGGGTTTTTTTCAGCAATCGTTTGACAAAATTCACGTTTTTTTTCAACGATCTATGACGAAATTTGTAATTTTATTTTTTTTTTGGCAACTATTTGCCAAAGTTCCTGATATTTCTCAGCGACAGATTGGCAAAATTCAGTTTGCGCTTCTGCACTCTTTTGTCAAAATTTGCTATATATTTTCCGCGATCTTTTGATGAAATTTGCAGTTTCCTCGACTGTTTATCGAAATTTGTGTTTTATTTTTATAGTGATTGTTTTTACAAGATCGTTTCACGAAATTCGTGTTTTTTTTTTCTTTTCAACGATGTGTGACAAAATTTGTGATTTTTTTTTTTTTTTTTTTTTTTTTTTTTTTTTTTTTTATGCACCCATTTTATGAAGTTCCCAAAATTTCGGTCCCCAAAATCAACATTTTGGTTTAATCTTTAAAACCACTATTAGGAGTAAAATTTTCTAAAATTCAATTCGGCAGGAAACAATATTTATGCTACATCTTCAAATATTAAACTCAAACGGGGAAAAGCACAAAGGAAAGATCAAAAATCCTTTAAAAATAACTCAGGAGCGCCCTCTGTTATTCAAAGTGAATAAAAGAATGAAGTTAATGGAAAAACATGGAAACTTTATAGTTCTTTCAAAATTCTGAGCCAGATTTCCAGAATGAGAAATGAAACATTATCGTTACAAATTTATTTGTTCCTTAAACGAATTTCCATAGATTCACGAATAACTGCTATAAACGGAACATTTTGTTTAGAAATAATCTTAGCTTTGAATGCTATTCTTTAATATATTTTTGAATTTACTTACATCATCTTTAAATTCATGAATAAATTGTGCGTTCGATAGCAACATCTATTTTGTTTAGCTTTAGCTATTAAAACGTAAAGTCTTTGATTATTACTAATCTATTATATATACCAAAATCATGGAAGCTAAATCTCGTTAACAAAATGTGACGCAGGCCCACGGATTACTGTGCATTTCTCCAGTCCTTGACGGATGCTTTTTAAAAATTTTAATTCCTTAGTATTTTATAAACAAAGTAATATTAGATTTTCTGCTGAGAACTTACATTAAGTTTAACATTTCGCCACTTCTTTTAATGAAAGAATGCAATAGCCAAGGTCTAGACTGTTACAAACGTATCAACGTGCATCAAATTCAGATCAATCAGGGAAATAAATGGTAACGCAGAGCGTTACACTCCGCACAAAAACGGGAGGCTAGACCAAATAGAACATTTTTCGATAAAATTTAATACAATCAAGTCTTTTGAAAGTTCAAAATATGTGATTGATCATGCAAAAATCTGCATATTTCTATCTTGCTCTTAGATGTTGTAGAAAATTTCAAATCATTCGAACATAGAATCAATGAAGGAGGTGCGTTCTGGATTCTTTTCTTGAAATATTTAATGAATATTTACAGGTACATGATTCTATACATATTTACAACAAGTATTATCAAATACTTAATCTGGTTTTTCGAACAAGGGAGGCTTAGCCTCATCAACAAACTGTAAAAAAATTACAGCGATCATGCTTTTGAAATCAAAACATCTCTTCCTGTCGTTCCAGCAATAAAAACAAAGTCGCATTCTAAGATAGGATGCGCGCACATCGCGCGTCCTTCGTTGCCATGGGGAGCAGAGAAAAAGTTTCTCTTCACACTCCCCACCTGAACTCTTAAAGAGTTCACAAATCAAAATTCCATCATAAAATCATAAAAATTCAGTTTTTCGTATCAGTAGTTCAGTAATCTAATACAATTTTTAAAATTCGAATACAAAATACTAAATATAAGAATTCAAACAATATCTAATTAATCACTTAATTAGTCAAATTCAAAATATCAATAAATTCTAAATAAAACACTTTAAATTCAAACAAAGTAAAAATAATGACAGTTAAATAACACACACATTTTTTTTCTTTCCTTTTTTTTTTTTTTTTTTTTTTTTTTTTTTTTTTCAGTTAAATCATATACTTACTTATACCAAAATTCAAAAAGATTCTATATATAAATAAGACTAAAAATTAAAAAAGAGAAAGAAAATATTTAGAGTCCTAAATGCAGAAAAAACAAACTAAATAAATGTCTATAAAAGTTTATGAATGTTTATGAAAAGTCTGCAAAAAGTCATTTGTTAGTCATTTTGTATTTGAAAGGGATACAAGTGCTGAATGGATCTTTTTAAGATTCCACTCGCTGTTTTTATTTCGTATGAACGAATAGTGCCATCTCTTCCAGGAATGGCAGTCTGAATCTTACCAAGTTTCCAAAGAAACTTATATTTTGCGTCATCTTGAATCATAACAACATCACCCACTTTCAGTGGTGTATGGGTATTAGGATTTTTCAAGGAATGGGGTGTTTTCTAATCCATCAAATATTGTTTTTTCCATTTGGTCCACAATAGTTTCAATAGTAAAGATTGATATTTTTTTCTTTTCAGGAGTGTTGATCTCTTTGAACAATCTTCAATTATTTCAAAAAAATTAATAGGAAATGAAAGTTCTTTTCCAAAATTTAAAAAGTGCATTGGAGTAAGAGGTTCTGGTTCATCGCTGTCGCTATATGCATACATCAGTGGTCGCGTATTCAAAACTGCTTCCACTTCTGTCAACAGAGTCGCTAATTCATCATAACTTAAGAGTGCTCTACCAATTACTTTTCTCAAACAGTCTTTGACTGACTTTACTAGTCGCTCATAGAAGCCTCCCCACCATGCTGCTCTTTCTATAATATTCTTCTCTATAATTCTCTCTTTTGTAATAAAATTTAATAATACTTTGTCTGTCAGTATGTTGTATAGAATTTCGAGTTCACCTTTGGCCTTTTTGAAGGTTTTTGCGTTGTCAGAATAAATAATTTTGGGATTTCCTCGTCTAGCTGTGAATCTTCTGAATGCCATCAAAAAAGAATTTGTTGTCATATCAGACGCGAGTTCCAGGTGAATGGCTCTAGTCACACCGCAAGTAAACAAGGCAATGGGAGCCAAATTTGATAAGGATGACGTCTTATCCACTGATTTACTATTTTTTAGAGATTCTATTTCTTCCTTATAAAATTGTTTTTGTTCAGATTGTATCAAAAAATTTTCAGCGTCGAGCAATTCTTCGGTTGTTACTACGTCTTGCACTTCAGTTGATTTTTTCAGCTTCATAATGAATTTCTTTACCCAAACGGTAATTCTCAAAAGTTTCTCTAAATTACTATATTTTGAAATGTTTATGGATTTTCGAGTTTTTTGACTAAGTACTCGCTCTGAAAAACATCGTTAGGATTTTTTTTTTTTTTTTTGTATTCTAATTCATCTGAGTAAGCAATTTCTTTGTTTTCTGATATTGGCCAACACTCAGGAGGGAAACTTAGCCATTCTGGTCCCTGTAACCAAGTTGTATCATTGATTATCCTAGAGATTTTTGATCCTCGAGAAACTATATCAGCTGGATTGGCAGTACCAGGGCAATGATACCAGTTATCAGGTGAGGTCAATTTATGGATCTCTTCAATTCTGTTTCTGACAAAGGGTTTAAACTTTTTAGGGGATCCTTTTATCCAAAAATAGGATATTTTTGAAACCGTCCAGTAATAAGTCGGTACATTCAATTTTAGAGCTTTCAAAATGTTACTACTTAGCTTGGCCGACAACAATGCGGCCATCAATTCAAGCCTTGGTAAGGTAAGCGCTTTCAGTGGAGCAACCCTGTTTTTCGAAGCAACAAAAACTGTTCGAACATTTTTGGTGGTTGTTGCTACACATAAATAAGCAACCGCACCATAAGCCTTCATGCTCGAATCGGCAAAAATATGCAATTGTAGGTCATAATCATGCCAATTGGTGATGTCAGAAAAATAGTATCTGGGTACTGAAAAGTTTTTCAAATGAGGGAGTTCGTTACACCAGCTATTCCAAAGTATACGTAAATCTTCGGGTAAGGTGTCATCCCAATCTAGACCCAAATTCCAAATTTGTTGAATTATACATTTTAGTCTTAATGTAAATGGTCCTAGGAATCCTAGTGGATCAAAAATCCTGCCTAAAACTTGTAGAATAAATCTTTTGGTGTCTATTCTTTTTTAAACGAAATCAACTAAACCTCGAACATCAAAATAAAGTAAATCTTTGGAATTATTCCAAGCGATTCCTAAAACTTTATAAGGGAGATTTTGTTCTCCAAAAGCTTCAGAATTGACTTCTGAAGTTATGCCATTTTCTTTCCATAGTTCACTAAGTGGTAAAGAGTTCGTATGCCATTTGTGTAAATGCATACTTGCATTTTCAAATATATCAATACATTGTAAACTCGTGGATAGGGCTTGATCAATATTTTCATGACTTCCTATAACGTCATCAACATAGATATTTTCATTTAAAAATTTTACTGTGTTTGGATATTTTTCGGTGTATTTTTTCAAGTTGTGTTTAATTATTGCAGCCAATAAAAAGAGACTGCTACTAATTCCAAATAACACTCTGGTGAATCTATAAATTTCAAAGGGTTTAGAATTATCAAACAAATCTTGTGAAAATAAAAATCTTGTTACATCACGATCGTTTTCATGTATAATTATTTGTAGAAATGCTTGTTTTATATCAGTTGTAAAAGCTATGGGATTAAATCTAAACCGTAACAAAACATCAGATATTTCAGGATACAAATTTGGACCTACATGCACGCAATTATACAAAGACAGTGATCCTGTGTCATGAGCAGAGGCATCGAAAACTATGCGTAATCTGCTTGTTGTCCTATCAGTTCTAATTATTTCTTGATGAGGTAAATAAAAAGTTACATTTTGTTTTTCTTCAGGATCTGTAACTAACTCAATAATACCCTGTTTCAAATAATCTGCTAACACCTCCTTATACTGAAAAAATAATTCAGGGTTTTTAATCAATCTTTGTTTGAGTTTAAAAAATCTATATTCTGCAATTTTCCGATTGTCATTTAAACATTTCCTTTCAAGCTTCCACGGAAATCGAACTGTATATCGCTTATCATTGTATTTAATTTCTGGCTCAAACTGCTTCATAACGTTGTTTTCTGAAAAATCTGAATCCTGTTTAGTATTAAAAAGGCCAGATGATTCGATATTCCAGAATTTTTCAATCTGTTCAGAAATAAAAAAAATGTCTACTATTACATTAAATGCTAAGGGCGTATAACTGTCAGTTGTTTTTCACTGTAGACACCAACCAAGAATGGTGTCGACAGCTACTAATTTTTTATTCAAATGTTTTATATTTCCAGTAACTATATCATAATAATAGTCAGCACCTATAAGTAATGTAATGGGTTCTTTGGATGTGGGTGTGTCCGCAAGGGTTAAATTTTCAAATTGTTTACTTTTCATCAAATCATTGATTTCAGGTGGGGGGATTTCAGTAGCTGATATTTGATTGGTGACTAGCGCTTCTATATCTAATTTTGAATTAGCTACATTTTTATTTTCAATAGTTATTTTCTGTAGAGGAAATAGCCGAAATTACTTTTTCACTAGTTTCACTTTCATTACCTTTTAATTCGGGTGTTTTTATTTCTTTTATTAATTTAGATTTTAGGCATATCGTTTGATTATGTCTGCCTGAACACTTCTTGCAACTAGTTTTAGAGTTACAATTTTTGATAACGTGTTTCCTGCCTAAGCAAAGGAAACATCTTCCTTGAGATTTCAACAAATTTCTTTTAGTGTTTACATCAACAGCCTCACACAAATCAGATGAATGTTTACTATCGTTGCAAAAAATGCAGTGAGCCAGCTGCCTATCTGAAGTCGATTTATCATTCGAAATGTTCATAAATTCACAAGTAGATTTAAATTCAGATTTTGTTGTTTGACTCTTGATTTTTGTTTTATTATTTTCAAATGCTTTCATTCTCGAAAAAAATGTATGTTCTCTGCTTTTTATTTCAGTGTGCAGAAAATCTAATAATTTATTAGGGATGCACCGGATATTGATTTTGCCGGATATCGGATACCGGATATCCGAAGCTCCTTCACCTGCCGGATTCGGATATCCGGCCGGATATCCGATCGGATATCCGGCACTAGATATGTTTTTAATTATATAGTGAATTATTTCTCTATATAATGTCATCTCAGAACAATAAATTACAAACATGTTTCACACATCATTAAAACATTTTAAATGTATTGAAATATAATTTACAAAAACTATATCTCTTTGAATATCAGGGCTTGTAATTCAAGTTTTCCCAAGGGGAGTTTCATACCCAAAATTTATAAATGCAGGGAAGTTGAACTGTTAGAAAGGAAAAAAAAAATCTTTAAACCCCGTTATTTTTTATGTGCTACTTAAAGAATTACATTTATACAGACATGACAAAATGCCATTGAAACAATTTAAATTAACAACTCAAGATAATTATTCAAAATTTTTATTTTATTAAAACAAAGGAACAGAATCAAGTTTTATATATATATCATGTCTATTTTTCAACCTTCACTTAATGTTATGGGCAATTAACAATCAGGTTGCTAAATGAATTTCTTAATTTAGATTTTATTCCATTTTGCGTACTTTAGCCTCTTTCACAAGTTACACTTTTGACAAACAGCACAGAGCGACTTTTCAGGGTTGGTAAAAAACCCGTTTTTTTTTTTTCAAAAAAAAACCAGGTTTTTTTGGTTTAAACCGGGTTTTTAAAAAATATATTTTCTATTACATATACATACATATTTATTGATAAAAATAAACATTGTTGAATATGTAAGTAATATAACTTCATTTAAAAATAATTTAAATTAAATAATTACAATAATTATGTAGAAAATTGAAATAATTTAACATTTTTAGTAAAAGTTATGTCTTATGTTCCATGAATAAAATGCTCTACATAGTGAAACATTGATACCTTGAAAATCTTAATAAACAATTTTTTGATTACTATAGTCCTATAAATAAATATATGGTGTAGTTTCATAAATACAATATAATTTCCCATGGCTATTCAAAATCATTTCTTTGAAATATTTGCAATATGATATGTCTGATTTTTCTGTTAAAACACTACATGAATAATTATTATCTTTTATTAAAAGTAAAGCTTTTAAGCTTTTTATAAAGAATTCCTGGAATGATTTGAATTTAGCAGTAGAGTCTTTACACGTTTCAACAAGTATTGTATATTGTCATTTGACACTTCTCAGAAACTGCCAGGTAAAAAAAAAGGGGGGCGACAGTAAAATAAACAGAAATACCTATTTACCAGCTTTTTAGACTACTGAAAACATTGATCTTAAAATGGAAAGTAGATTTATAAAAGTTGTCAATCTTAAAAAAATTCCGAAGGTATATGTCGCATACCTGCATATACCCTCCACTACATCCCTGGTTAAAAGTAGAAATTATTTATATCCGATAATTTGAAACACTTAAATTACAAAAATGAGAAAATGTTATATTAGATTTTTTCTAAAAAACCAGTTAGTTAACCAATTGATTTAAACCATGCTAACCCTGCTGGTAACAATAAAATAAATCATAATGCAAAACCTCAATCCCAATGTAGGAATGAAAGAAAAAAAAAGCTTACTAAACCCAATAGCCATGATACAACAAAGAAAACTCACCGCCAATCCTTCATTAGCATACAGAACAAAGAGTAACCAATGGAGAGAATTACTTATGATTATGTCACCATTAAGGCATATTGTAATCCTTAGTAAATCTTAACTAATCAAGCAATCTAAGTAGTAAAAGTGTATTTTTAGCTAGAATCTGCCATTTTGGCTATTTTTTAAAATAAAAAAAGAAAGAAAACTAACTACTTTTTTTCTTTTCCCAGCTAATTTTAGAAAAATTAGTCTGCCATGTAGACTTAAAGCTTATAAGAAAAGTTTGACTAAAAATGTTTGTTACTTTACAAGTTTATTAATTCATCATTTTTCTAAAGTTTTGCTTGTAGCTTCTGCATAACTTGGATTTTGCATTTTTCAATAATGTGTAAAATAAATGAAAACAATAGGGAAAAAGAGAAAAAAAACAGATGAAAAAAAACCACGGTTTAAACCAGCGTCGTTTAAACCAAACAACGCTGCGACTTTTATAACTTTAGAAATTATCGGAAACACATAGTTATGCTCTCTTAAAAAGTTTTAGAAAACTTTGCAAAATCTGATGTGCATTCATTTTTAACTTACAGGAATAATGCATATCGGTGATGGTATGTCACTTCTGAACAAATTTGTTTTATTATATCCTTAATGGAATTATATTCAAAACTGTAATCCCTGGTATTTTCATTAATTGAACTATGTTCTATGCATTGGAATTTTAAATCCATATCCAAAGTTTGAAAAGGGAATAGTCAATTGCTTTCTTCTATTACACGAGAAAAGGTTGATTTCAAAAAGTCATGTCCTAATTTCTGTTAATTGCGAGAAACAACTAGTTTGCTGTTTCTAAATATGTTTTTTTTTAAGTTCACCAAAGTATTTTTTTTCATGTGCACCACAAGTGTAATCTCATTTTGTTTAGTGCAACTATTGTCCAATTTGGTAGAGCTTAGTCTCCGGTGGCCTTTGCTTCCCTTTTAGTTATTTCCAATTTTGAGCGCACAGGAAAAACATCGCAAAATATGTAAAACGGTCATAGGAAAAAACATTGCTGATTTCGTCAATCATGGTGAAAATAAATAAAATAATTTGTCGATTGGTTGCGAGAAAAAAACTGAAGTTCATGGGAAAACGAAAGTGGGAAAATATCACAAAATTCGTCAATCGATCATGGAAAAGTATCGAGAAATTTGCCAATCTGTCACGAGCAAATACCGTGAAATTCCTCAGCCGGTTGCAGAGAAAATATGCGAAAATTTTCAATCAGATGCAGAAAAACAATCGTTACTTTCATCAGTATGTCACAAGAACAAACAGGGAAATTTGCCAATCGGTCACAGAATATAGTTTCTACATTTGTCAATTGATTGTGAAAAATTTTTTAAGGAAATTCACCAATCGGTCTCCAAAACAAAATCAAGAAATTCGTCAGTTGGTCGAGGAGAAAAATCGCAAACTTTTTTGGTCAGATGCAGAAAAACAAACACTAATTTTGTCAATTTATTGTAAGAAGAAACTGTGAAAACTGCAAATCGATAGTGGAAAATATCATGAAATTTGTCAGTCGGTCCCGACACTTCATCGTCGTTTTACAAAGAAACATTTTCGGAAAATGATTTTTTGGAAACAGGAGCTTCCCGTCCCCAATGTTCTTTAGGGCACGAATCCTGCCATCCCATCCCGAAATTCAAGACATGTATCTGCCATTCAAGCCGTGTAATGTATATTAATAATGGTGTATAAAAAATGTAATTTAAATATTAAAATATTCTGTTTATTTGTACAATGAAATGCAAATGCTGATAATTGCAACTGGATTTGGATATGGCATTGACTATATTGGTAATTGCTAATAATTAATTTGTACAATGAAATGCTGATAATTTGTGTAAAAAATTTTAACCAATTAATAGGCTTTATAATTAAAGAGTATCTTCACAAAGAAATACATACGTTCTTTTTATAATTTAAACATAAAATATCTACTAATGTTATCCATGATTAAAGAGTTATTTTCTCCAAATATAGGTTTAGTTGATGTCTTTTTTCTGCTTTAATTATTTAATACTGTTTTGCTTTGAGTCACATTTAGTTTTATTTTAAGTTAAATTACTGTGATATTTATAAGTAAAAAGAAAATTACTTTTAATTTTAATTATTTTATTTATAATGAAGTTACAAAAATAACTAATTGGATGTGCCAATCCCAAAACATTTTTCGATCTCATACATCTTAATATTTCAAAAAGTAGTTCCAAATGTTAATACTTCGATATTATCAGTTCAATATTATACCAACTTTGATTTTGATCTAAAATTTCTATTCGTCAATAAATCAAAATAAGAATAAGTTAATCTCGATCATGATATTTATTAAAATCAATATTTTTTTTTGTTATTCTGCTGTACATCAGCTGATTGTGAATAACCAGCTTAGCAGGATGCGAAGTTCCCATGGCTTCACGAGCCACCAATATACAGTACAAAAAACTGAGAAAATTTTACAAAAAATGCTGTCACAGTGCCACCTTCTGGCGGAATATTTCCAAATTCAAGAAAAAACTGCCAGCCATAGCCAAAAATGTACACAAAAAATTGGTTCAATTGTATGCTTAGCTTCATACACTTTTCAATGATAAAATCACTGTTATAGCGCCCCCTTCCAGCAGAATATTTTCAAATTGAAGGAGGACCAGTTGGCCATAGCCAAAAACATACCCCCAAAAATTGGTTCAATTCTATACATAACTTCATACACTTTTCGATGGCACAAGAATGAAAATGGCACAAAAATCACTATTACAGCGCAGCCTTCTGGCAGAATATTTCCAATTTAAAGGAGAACCTGCTGGACATAGCCAAAAACATACACAAAAAATTTTGTTCAATTATATGGATAACTTATGATTACATATTTAACATATTTTTTTCGATAGTACAATAATGAAAATGGCACAAAAATCGCAATTACAGCACTTTCTTCCGGCAGAATGCTTCCATATTGAAGAAGGACCTGCTGGCCACAGCCAAAAACATACACAAAAAATTTGGTTCAATTCTATGCATAACTTCATACACTTTTTGATGACGCAATAATGAAAATGGTACAAAAATCACGATTACAGCACCCCCTTCCAGTAGAATGTTCCAATATTGAAGGAGGGCCAGCTGGCTATAGCCAAAAACATTCACAAAAAATTTGGTTCAATTCTATGCACAACTTCATACACTTTTTGATGGTATGATGACAGACAGACAATTTGTATAAACAAGTTTTGGGATCTCTGACCCCTAAAACGTCTAAGACCACCGAAAACCGGAAATCGAAAAAATCTCAGTTACAATACTTTCTTCTATTGAAGATAGAAGAAAGAGAGAAAGAAAATTAATAAAGTCATACTTTAATAAACAATTTCAGATTTTGTTTCACATTCTGAAAGTAAAGGTACAATTTTCTAAAAGATGTAAACATAAATTCTTAAATTTATTATAAAGAGTTCTAATACCAATGTTAGGAAAGCTGGCAATTCTTTAAACTTTTGAGAATTACCTTTTACTCATGAATAGTGGACTTACTTTCATATTTTGCATTATAAACAAAAGTTGCTCGGCATTGTTTGGATCAAACGATTTCTCTTATCCTTATATATTTACTTTGCTACGTATTGCCGGATATCCGGCAGAGAAGTCGGATATCCGGTGATTGTGATTCGGATATCCGACGGTATTTCGGATATTGAAAAATCAGCCGGATATGCCGGATATCGGATATTTGCCGGATATCCGTTGCATCCCTATAATTTATGTATATCTGAATTTGTTAAATTATCTACATTTCGTCTATTGTATTCCAAAGATAATTCTGCCGGTATTAATTTTAAAATTACGGCGATAAGCATGGAGCCATAATTTGCTGGTTCGAATCCTAATGTGGACAAACATCGAACATTTATTTCTATATCACTGTGCAATTTTTTCAATTTTTGAATATTGTTAGCCTTATAAACAGGGGATAAATTAAGAAGCTTGTTCAGGTGATGATTAATTACCACGTCTTTTTGACAATAACGCGTTTCTAAAACTTTCAATGCTGCGTCATAATTAGCTTCTGATATTTCAAAATATTCTACAGCATTAGTCGCAGCTCCAGATAAATAACTCTTCACATAATGAAATTTTTCAATTTTCGAAAGCGATTTATTTTCATGAATTGTATTTTTAAAGGTATTAAAAAATGAAATAAATTGCGTACAGTCGCCATAGAATTTTTGTATATTGAGTTTTGGCACTTTAACAACTGAGTTTTCATCATTAATCACATTCGATTTTAAATCTTGACTGTTATTTAAATCAATAATAACATTTTTTTTTTTGTTTTCGGTTAATTTTTTCTTCACCCGGAATTTTGCAACTAATATTTTATCCGCGTAATCATAAACAGAATTGATTTCAGTTTCATAGTCGTCTAACCCTAAAAGGGGCTCAATTTTCTCGTCAACTGACTTCAATAATTCTGCTTTAGTATCTAACTGAATAAATAATTCTTCTAAATTATCAAAATCTATTGGACTATCCTTCATAACATTTTCTATATTATTAATCAGCTTTGTTACTGCTGTTCTCAATACTGTTCGATTCTTTTTCAACTTTTCTAAATCAGACATTTCGAAATAAAATATGAAAAACTTATCTTACCTTTGCCGTCTTCTTATTACTTCTTATCCTCTATTTTCTTATTTGTGTTTTGAAGACATTAAAAAGGTAATAAATACTTTTTTTTCTTTCTTTCCCGGCGTGATACACCATGTAGAAAAATTTCAAATCATTCGAACATAGAATCAATGAAGGAGGTGCGTTCTGGATTCTTTTCTTGAAATATTTAATGAATATTTACAGGATTCTATACATATTTACAACAAGTATTATCAAATACTTAATCTGGTTTTTCGAACAAGGGAGGCTTAGCCTCATCAACAAACTGTAAAAAAATTACAGCGATCATGCTTTTGAAATCAAAACATCTCTTCCTGTCGTTCCAGCAATAAGAAAAAGTCGCATTCTAAGGTAGGATGCGCGCGCATCGCGCGTCCTTCGTTGCCATGGGGAGCAGAGAAAAATTTCTCTTCAATGTTAAGCTTTCGGATGTTGTGTTTGGCTAATTTTCAACCCGGAACTGTCCAATAAAACATTTTAATGTATTACAGTTTTCGTTTATGTGTTCTGAACTAAATATTTACAAAGAAAACCAATTAATAGGTATAAATAAATGCAAATGCTTGAACATTGTGTCACAATGTATGAGTAGTACATGTTTTTACTCTTTTTCATTGACTTGAATTGATTTTTTTTAATGTAATGATGAATTTTGTAATTGATTTTTTACTCACTTCCTGATATGTACACAGATTTGATTTGGTTGCCTAAGAGGGACTGCTCAGACAAAGAAATCAAGTCTGTAGAGCATGGCGTCCCTCCCGGTCCCCTTTATTGAGGTCTTTAAAAATACAGTTTTCAGACGGAACTAAAGCGGCCAGAAAACGCGAAAGTGGGCGGTTTCTCCTTAAATGTTCGTGAGAAAAGTTCTGGACCTAAGGCCGGCTCTGTCAGGGAAATCCCAATCGCGAGCAAGGGACAGGGACTGGTTAAGGGTTTACAGGAATGTGCAATTGCTTCCGAAAAACAGATTTCCCATGCTATACTGGGAAGCGAGGGGAATCAGTAGAGGGTGAGAACTTCTGGGTGCACCCGGAAAAAAAATTCTTTGCGTTAATATGTGAAAGTGAGGTACTACTCGCGACAGGTGGCGGAGATTAGAAGTGTGAATTGGCAGACGCGTTCCCTAAGTTAAATTAGAGAGGTATGTTAAGTGTTCATATACGTTTTTCAGTTTCCTATTAAGAATTGGGATAGTGAGCATATTAGTATGCCAATTTCTAGGAGAGTTTTTGATGTATCTGAGATGCCATTGGCTTGTTAATATGCAGTGAAAATATGGGTGTGACACTGTACCTTGTTCACTTCACTGGCATCGGTCTGAAGAAGAACAATGGAATTTGTATGGTTACCGGCGAAAGGGACCATGACCAGTAACAAAAGTTGTAGTGTGAGGACTGAGGCATAATAGAGTGTAGGATACTTTTGGGATTATAGTATAAGTCTGTCGGCCGATATGTACACAAATGTGTTTCCGATGACAATACAACATTTTAATATTTTTATAACTTAATTATAAATTAATAAATTAATTTTAAGGCATTCTTTAGCTAGTCGCGTTAAATTGCCAAATAATATTTACGGCCACGTGTTACAAAAACGATTATGTTAAATATGCGCTACCATTCTCGCTAAAATATGCTAATTGCTTGTGAAATGACAATAACGATAAATTTTAAGCACTTAAATGTAGAAGAAATTAATATAAATGAAGTGAGTAATTTTATTTTACAAACCTTTTACAATTTAATATTTTAATAACAATTAAATTATGATTATACGTTGAGGAAAAAAAAATTAGAAAATCTGAATAGAGATTTTAAATAATGCTTTAGTTATCTTGTTGCCATATCGTAAAAAATAAACAGAGAAAAAATTATGAATTTTTTATTAAATTCACGAGTTTGTGCTTTTTAATCAACATAAAACAAAGAGGTAAATTTTCAATAATCGGAGCCCATGTCAAATCAATATATTTAATGGATTTTTTTTAGCTATATGAATTGCAGTCTTGAAATTAGGCATGATTTTTAAGACAAACACTAAATGCGAAAAAGTCTTTTGTTTTACTAGTTTTACTTTAATTAATTGTTATTTCTTTATTTAAATGATGAAACTTTGCAAGCTATATTTTAAGTAATATTTGAAAGTCGTTCTAAATGTACACAAAATTATCATTTCTGGTTTTAAAAGAAATCTTATAAATTAAACAATATGACTAATATGAATATAAACTATTCTCAAAAACTTAGTTTATTACCAGATATAAACACTTTTTTTCATTTCTACATAATCATTATGACAAATCATGATTTCAATCTTCAAAGAATTCGTCATATTAAAAGAAAAAAGTATCCAAATACGTCTCATGAGATAAACCAAACACTTGTCTGTGCATTAAATACAATCACATTTCGAAAAAATGATTTATTTTAAAGAAAGTAAAATAAAACATCACACATAATAAAAAACACAGAACAACATGGAAGTGATTTATATTACTGACAGATTTCTTTGAACAAATATAGACATTGTGTATAAATAGAGGAATTGAACCTATATATTACGATTTTGAAAGTTAATGTACTTATTTATAACTGAAATTGAGTTGCCTTTGTAAAATATTTTTCTCATTCCTATATTTCCAGAAAACTTCAACGTGAAATACTTCCCATACTTGTCTTCAAAAGAGATAATTTGTCACTGTCTTTATACAAATGAATTGCTACATTTGTCAAAACTGTGAAAATTAAATGGTATGTTTCTATAACCAGAAAACATTGGAAATATTGAATCGTAAGTTTATTTTATAACGTCAGAAAAAACAACTGAGGCCGTTTAACAAGCAAAGGACGTTTATGAAATCAGATGAATTCACTTTTTTCCGAATATTTTATGTTTATGGGCAAAACAATAAAAATGAATGTATCATTATTATTAGTTATAATTGTTCCCACAATTATTTCAACTGCTCATTATACCAACCATTGAATAAAAACTCAAACTAGCTTTGACAAGCTAAGTTAATTATCTTGTAAACTTGTCTTTGAATAATCATAAGCGTATCTATATAAAAAATCATTATCAGGAAAAAAATATATATCTACTACTCTTTCGAATCTGTGCTTGTAAAAGTCTATTTCGGAATAAACTTTTTATTTTATAAGTAATTTATTTTACAATAACAATATTTCTCTCAATTTTATATTTAAAAAAAAGATATCGTTTTTAGTTTCGCAGACGACATATATTATTCATTGATTGTGAAGCGATATCATCACTCGCAATAAAACTTCATCAAATAATATATGATGAGTCACTGGCACAGAACAATTGAGCTAGCCTTTTGCTCTGTGCCACGGAGTTCGCCTTCCATATAGTAGGTCCCAGGTTCAAACCCTGCCAATTCCTCGAAACCTTCAATTGCTTTTGATATTCAGCAAATAACTCGTGTTACCCAAAGCTTACAAGAAATGTTTTATGGTGTTGACTGCGATAAATGGCATCGGAGTTCGAAGGAATTAGCAATGGTTTCTACAAAACTGATTTTGTGATTTATTTTTATATGATAACGTAGCTGAGCTGGTAGGATATTTTTATTCACAGGTTAGGCTTAGACTTGATTTGATATATTACCAATAGCATTACTTTACTTATGTTTTTCATGGTAAGTTTCTTAAGATGAGTGTCCGGTGGGGAACCTTCTTGTACGTGGACTTCATGCTTGTTTTCGGACAGTTTGATTTTACTACGCAGCGTTCTGGACCAAATCCACCACCACAAATATAGTTCTAAATTAAATGGCTGTTCTGAACGAATGGTTAAAATGAACTCTCTGCCGACTCGGCTGGAGCTTGTTTGGCAGTTTCTGAATTTTTTTTTTTTTTCTTTTTTTTTTTTAATATTAAACTTTTTATTGGTATAGTATTGTATTTCAAATTTTCTTTTTTGCTATGATACTACTAATGAAGAACAATTACTATTTACTAGACTGTATATATATATATATATTACAAAAAATGTAGTTTATAAATATTTACATAATTTCTCTAGCAGTATCTCTCGAGTAAGGTAAACAGTCTTCATATTTTAAGCAAACAGTGACTTGATTGAAAATTTTACAGAAAAATATAATAGAACGACGTTTCATTATTGGATTATTATATGCGAACACTTATTCGCAATTCAGACATAAAGCAAATAAATGTCTGACCAAATTACAGAAAGGAATATCAGCCACTGATTAAGTCAGTTGTTTAAGTCATCACATATTATTTTCACTTGTTTTGAAATTTGAAAGAAAAATTACTCAATCAACTGAATTTATGAAAATACTCTGCATAAAAAAGGAAGACATTTTGGTGTTAAAAATGGCAGAATCAAAATCGTTTCCTAATGATGAATCGAAATTAGCTCTGCAAATGAAGGTATCTTTTTATCAAGGTCTTAAATAATGGTTTTATTTTGAATTGGGAAAACTACATTTTTATTCATGTCGACAGAAACAGTGAATATCATTTGGATTTTTTTCGAATATTTGAATTTTTTTCAAGGAGATATTCCTTGATTACACGTAATTTGAAATCTTCTGAAAAGTTTAAAAATAACTTATTCCCTTTTTATTTTATTAACATTTATGTTAAGTTATTCCTTAGAAAATACAAAATAGCAAATGAAGTATCTTAATATAATACTTTTACTCATGTTACATTAGGCGGAATTTAAAGTGATAATTATACTTTTTGTTTTACAAAAGCTGATGCATATTTAAACCTTATTTCTTTGAATCTTTATGCATGCTTTTTTTTTATCTGTAAAATTTAATCAATAACATACATTAAGGTATAGTATCGTACGATTTAAAATATATTCTATTGATACAAATTTAATTAGAGTGCGCTGCAAGAAGGATTATTTATACGACTGAATGGAATACACACATGTAAGCACCATGTGGAACATTTGGTGAGTAATAGCTGCTAAGTGCTTTAAAAAGTAGTTTTAAAATATGAGAACTGTTAAAACTATTTTTAGATGGTTCTGATTAAAGGTATTTGAGCATACATCTATTGTGGGAGATACAAACGACGATAAGTTCTTCATTGAAGAAGTTTACGAGGTAAACTGTGACACAGAGTGTTTTCGATCGTTTGCTTCTTGAAAAAGTATTTGAGGAAACATGTGAAACATGAGGAAGATTTGGTGAGTAATCGGTGCTAAGTGCTTTAAAAAGTAGTTTTAAAATCTGAGAACTGAAAAAAATATTTTTTGAGGGCTGTGATTGATGGAACTCGAACTAACCGTAGGGTATACAAACGACAATAAGTGCGTCAATGGCGACGTTTACGAGAGGTAAACTACGAGAGGTAAACTTTGTTTTCGATCGTTTTCTTTTTGAAAAATGAGTTGAGGAAGCATATGAAACATGTGGAACATTTGGTGAGTAATCGTTGCTAAGTGCTTTAAAAGTAGCTGAAAAATCAGGAACTGAAATTATATTTTTAGAGGGCTCTGATTGATTGAATTCGAACTGATATATCGTAGGAGATACAAATGACGATAAATTCGTCATTGGCGACATTTACGAGAGGAAAACTATGACACAGAGTGTTTTCGATCCTTTGCTTCTTGAAAAATGATATGAGGAAATATGTGAAACATGTGGAACATTTGGAGAGTAATCGCTGCTAAGTGATTTAAAAAGTAGTTTTAAAATCTAAGAACTGAAAAAAATATTTTTAGAGGCCTCAGATTGATGGAATTCGAACTCATATATCGTAGTAGATACAAACGACGATAACTTCGTCATTGGTGACGTTTATGAGAGGTAAACTATGACACGGTGTGTTTTCGATAGTTTTCTTTTTGAAAAATGTTATAAGGAAACATCTAATTTTGTATAAGTTAGCTTAGTAGCTTTAGATGTCGTAGCTACTTTAGATAGTAGCTTTAGATGTCGTAGCTACTTTAGATAGTAGCTTTAGATGTCGTAGCTACTTTAGATAGTAGCTTTAGATGTCGTAGCTACTTTAGATAGAGCTTTAGGAGTACAGTTCCTGTCGCAAAAATGTTTTAAATGCTCTTCTTTTTCATATAAAAATCCATTTATGTCAATAGTTGTTTTTATTTACTTCAATTTTCTGTTAAATAAAGTAGAGTATTCAAGGTAATATTTATATTGTTTGTATGTTTGGTATGTTTTCAAAGATTTTGTTGATAGTGTCTAAATATTTTGTTTTACTTACTATTGTTTTACTACTGAATTTGTTTTTTCTTCTTCAGCACTAAAACATTTTAAAAGCAACTGTTTTTTGATTCTTCTAAATCATCATTATACGAAAAGACATTATACTAGAATCGAAAGCATTAGCATGAAAAGCTGCTTATTGGTCGTTACTTTTTATGAGGCTTCCAGAAAGTCATTAAAATTTCATGTACCATAAACATAATGCGTTTGTAATTAATGATCCGGTTTTATAATGTTTTATTTTATTCCTTTTTATTTTATTCATTATTATATACGATACTGTATAAAGAAACAAATTTCAAGCTACCATTTATGAAGTTTTCTTTCAAACTTTGTTGATACTAATAATAATCGGGAATTTCCTATTTCAGTCTCATTTCCTTTTTGACACTTTTATGATTTATTTAAAGAGGGCTTTATTTTCAACTCTATAAACTCGATAATTTTTTATCCCATAATAAAGCTTACTTGACAGAAAAATGAATATTTTTCCTACTCGTCCGATTAATAGATTCGATTCACTTTTTAAAATATATTTTGTGTTTCATTGTCACAATTCAAACACTATTTCTCTCAAAGTTTTGACCAAACTTTAGTTACTATGTTTAATAACATCTCAAACGGTATTGAAAATAAAGCTTTGATGACACAATGCGTAATGAATACAGCTTTTTGGTGCAACCTTGCTTTTTCTTTATATTTCAGGAGATAATAAAGTGGTAAGCATATCAAACCCTTAAGCGTTCAAATTTGTAAAATAATAATAACAATTATTATTATTAATATACTAGTAAGAACAATAAGAAAAACTAGCTCGCTTCACCGGCCAGCGGGCCCATAATTACATCGGGCCTCTCATTGGGTTCCCTTGAATTCATATGAATTTCGAAAAAAAAACAATCTATGATTGATTCGGGTAACCGCAGCTTACGGCAGCATATAACGGGAGTGCTCCGCACGCGCCGGTATGTTTTTTTTTTTTTTTTTTTTTTTTTTTTTTACGAAAGTCTGTTAATTTAAACTTCAAGCGCCAGGGGATACAGTCTGTTTTAAACCTAACTCTCAACGAACGATCTCCGGTGCATATGGCACCGTATAGCACGCATGCTGCGCACTAGAAGGAAAATCTACTCATTCCACCTTTCAACGTCAAGGGCGCATTCTGAAATTTTTCTTCCAAATAAACCTCTAATTTGGTTGCCCGGTGCCTGCGACAGCGAATACCGGACGTGCTCCGCATGCACCGGGAAATATTTTAGTTCCAGCTTCCACTGCGAGGGGCGCATTTTGTTCTAAACGAATTTCTCTCCGACATAGCCTGTGGCACGCATCCCTGCTGCCTACACTGCAAATAAAAGAGTCTTAAAGTAAGACAGAAAAACGACCGAAAAAGCATTTAAGACACGTAAATGTTTTAATATAGAGCTTAGACATAATAGATACCTTAATTTAAGATACTTGTGTGTCTTAATGGACTGGTAGTAGAAATGAACTAGTATTACGTGTCTTAATATGGTGAAATGTCTTAAACAGCCGACCGCCATATTTGTTATTTGTTGTTGTGTGCTGTGCCGTGCCGTGCCATGCCGTACCTGCGCGAATCGAAAAAAGATTTCCTTCTATAAATGTCAAAAAATCACTGTAAAATGCGAATAAATTAACAGTGACAAACATTTCAATCTCTGTTGTCGTGAGATCTTTCGGGTGAAAATGCAATATACTTTCTTACAGCTGAGATTATCCTATGTAGAATCCAGTGGCACATGTAAAAGAAACGCGAAGTATGTGAACCTCGTGGTAATTCTCAGACTTTAGTCTAATTGAGTTTTCTATGTTAGCTGGTTAATTTAAATGGAATATATATTAATCAGTTATCTAGAAATCTTTGTTGGACAAAAAAAAATATTTCCTCCATCTAAACAAAGGAATATAAATCACTAGGAAATGTATACTATGCAAAAGGGTAAGTGACTTATAAAATATAATACTTCATTTTGTTCCACTAATGTTTTCTAAATGTTATATTATTTTTAGAACAAATTTGATTTTAACAAATATTAATGTTATCTATGTTTTTATGAGGTTCCATTTCTAAAGTATACATTTTTGTCTAAGATTTTAAATTAATATTAATCCATATTTACGCTATTGTTTTCTGTTTTGTACTATAAAATTCAGTATAGTATTGTTTAACTCGGTGTTTTTACGCAGTTTATTTTCCTATATAAAAAAAAACTTTAATCATATTTATTTATTTATTTATTTTTGTGTAAAAAAAACAATGGTCTCATTTTTAATTATATGTATTATTGCAACAGTCGTAAACATTTATTTTAATGTTGAAACACGCTGAATTAAGTAAGCTTTTTTCCCCTCCAATGGAAACATGAATGAATCAACATATAAATTTTTGACAACTTTAATTATTAAATGCGCTTACATGTTAAATTGAAGCAAAAAGACATACAATGTTTTCAGATTTTTTTAATTATCTGATGAAAAATATTTATATATCAACGGTGAATTTAATAATTTGAAATTATGTGTAAAATTATTTAAAATATTCACTCCTGTTTAACAAGCACAGGTTAAACTGTTGTATCATAAAATGATTTCTTAAGTGATTTTAATATTTTACAGCAAGATAATTTTGAATAATAAAATCATACGTAAATGATTATTTTAATTTCACCTTACAAAAAAAATAAAATAAAATAAAATAAAATAAAATAAACGGTGCAATCAGAAATTTTAAATATGCTTCAAATGTTTGTTTTGGATTTGTGTTTGTGCACATTTTCCTTGAATTATAAATGAAATATAAAAATTTGTTATGAATTACCTTATAAAGCATAGAAAAATTTCATAAAGAGGAGGGTAGATTTGTCAATTTGAAAATGACATTATATTTATTTTGTCTACAATGTTGAAGAGGTGATAAATTTCGCTTTTAATTACATTGAATCTATGGAAAAATAACATAAATAATAATCCCAGATATGGTTTGTATCTATGTCTAATAATTTAAATTGACTAAATGATTTTACGACTTCTTCAACTATTTTCTAAAGTTAACAAAGAAAAATTAATATTTTAAAATACTTGAAAATGGATTAATATAATCTTGGCATCGAATCTGATGAATGTAAAAAAAAATTACATAAATAAATAAAAATAAATAATGCAGTCTGTTGTAGTCTTCCATAATTACCAAACATTTATTTTGCTTTGTAGCTTGACTGTAAGTGTAAGTTTTAGCCTGCTGTTAATGAGATAGTGTAAATAAGAAAAAAAATAATCTAAGATGTTTCGAGTGTCTTAAAAGGCCTCATTTCAGATGTTTCGAGTGTCTTAAAATACCTCATTTTAGATGTTTCAAATGTCTAAAAAAAGGCGGCTTTTTAAGACGTTTCAAGTGTTTTAAAAATGGCAGCATTTTAGATGTTTCGAAAGTCTAAAAAATGGCGGCTTTTTAAGACATTTCAAGGGTTTTAAAAATGGCGGCATTTTAAGACGTTTCCAATGTCTTAACTTAAGATGCAAAAAGGTGTCTTAAAAAGTAAGACACCTTTTTTTCACTTAAAATTTGACTACCAATTTAAGACACACTTTTATAATTGAATTTCAGACGTTTGCGTTTACAGTGTACGGCACCGTATAGCAGAAGTGCTGCGCACTCGCTGGAAGACCTTTCAGTTCCGTCTTCCATCACCAGGTGGCGTATTCTATTGTAAACAAACATCCCTCCGAACGAATCCCTAGCACGGATTTTCTAAAATTTTTAAGCAGTTATCTTTAATAATAACGGTTTTGACAGAAGCAAGAGCTAAATCACTTGCTTTATATATATATATATATATATATATATTCACATTTTGTGAAACCCACACATTCATAAAAACTAATTGATCTCCCTAATTTATTCTTAAAAACCTTTTGGGTGACTTCAAAGCACTTAAGAATTTCAGAAATAAAGTAATAATTCTGCTAATAACCGTCTCAAAAACTTAAATTTGATGTATATAAAATAAGATGTATGGGTGTACATTAGAACTTCTGGTTCTATACCTATAGGCACGACCTAGATATTAACCTAAGAATACCAGCAAAGAAAGATATTATTCTTATTAAACAAATTAATCATCTCATTAAATTTCCAATTCAGAAGTAATTAAAATTTTTAGTAGCTTACAAATTGCATAAAGAAGGAAACACTGAAATACAATAAAATCTATACCAATCGAAAACTTGGACAGTTTTATACAAGGAACGAGTCAGGAGCAATAATTATCTGTTAGTAATAAAATTTACTTAATCAATAAAGCAACAACACATTATAGTGGCGCCGGCTAGAACGAAGTTGTAAACCAAGAGCGCCGTTTTTTTCTTTCAGACGTGATGGTAGATACTCTAATTTTAATTAATATCTCATGAGGAAATACAGATACAGTAGCAAAATTTAACAAGAAAGAAAAATCATACGTTAATCATAGATTATGAAACACTTTCCAACACTTCTTAAATGCTTTAACAAAACTTCGTTATTTTAGAAAATAAGGTAAATAAGATAACGAAATAAACATTTTAGAAACGCATAAATATTTAAAAAGCTGATTTCAGCAGTTACCGTCCATAGACAAATATGTATATTCCATTTCTTTTGAGCACCCTGTATTTGATCTGTAGGTTGATATATATACTATATAATGGGGAAATTTAATTTAGCAAGAAAACGCATAACAGGTTGAAATTTATCTTTCAGCAATTTATACTAACAGATGGAAACATACTTGAGCACTTTTGTACAGCCCTGTAGTTTAACCTAGTATCTTTGTTATACGCCACTATTTAGCTAATATTTAATTCAAACTAAAACACTCTTAAAACTATTCAAAAGAACTACTCAGGACTTTCTTCAAAAATTGTAAGTACTTTTAAAAAGATTGACTTTTTACTCCGTTGCAGAAGATATAAGGTTATTCCCGTTTCATTCCGCGTTAAACCTTTAGTGAAGTCAAAACGAAGATTTTTTATCTCTGATTCAGCAAGTCTCCAGTTTCTCTCTGCGACCATAGCTCTTAACTACGGCTTATTACGTTCTTACCGTCGATTTCTACATTATCACCTCATGAAACTTTTTAGCTTAGTTGATCCGTATGATTGTCTTCATATCCTGGATTTTCTAAAGAACAGTAATTACCTTCTGAAGTTGAAACCTCCTTACTAAGGTTACTCCTGAATCTTCTACTGTTACATCCAATAACGATAACTGGGTCATGAATATTTCGTCTAAAAGTTTGTCAGTGTTGGAATCAGCTTTGCTTAATAAAGGTTTGAATTACTCTCTGGGTTCTACGAAGTTTGATATTCCCGATTTACTTGCTTCTGCTGAATCCACTATTATGGGTTCTTGCCCATTGATAAGGTATGATATTAGACGTGGTATTTCGGCATCAATGTACTATTATATAATTACTATTTTCCAACTATTTTTCCTTTACTTTCTACACAAATGGAGTACTTGAGTTACCAATATTAAACAAATGGCGCGAACCCCCCCCCCCAAAAAAAAAAAAAATATTATCTGAAAAATAAATTGCTATGCAGTTTTTAAACAAATTACATTTAAAAGATTTTTTCCAATACAATGGTACAAAAATGGAAAAAGTGCGTTGGTTAGATGTTAAAAAAATTGCATTAGAGTATTTAACTGTACAATGATATATCTGCTTTGTTTTACGGCTGGCTTATACAACGGAACGCTATTTTTTAGAGACGACATTTTAATTGCTGGCCGAAAGAAGTAGCATATCGGGGCTAAAAAAATAAATAAGTAAATAAAATAAAAGATTCAGTTATTTTACATATTTATTATATTACATTCAATGAAAATTGACTTTTACAGCTAATCATTACTTTTGAAAGGGACTAAAGTCCATTGGCGACCAAAAAGATGATTTTTATCAGCTAACACGGATACCCGTTAAAGCATATTAAATAAATTTACATGAGATAACAGCACAAAATATATAACATAAGTTTATTACTGCTTAAGATTATTTTTTAACCATTCAAATTCATTAAGTATCTAATGATAACACACTGTAAAAAATCTGTAATTTTTAGAGAAAAAAAAATTGTATTTTTTACAGAAAGAACTGTTTTAACCTTCCGTCTACCAGACGGGTCCATTGGACCCGACATGTACATTCAAAATATTTATTCAAACCAGAAATTTCTTCAAAACAAACTAAATGTATAAATCAGACAATAATAAGTTAAATAAACAAATTAAATAGTTTTAAGTAAAAATTCTGGTGTAGAATGTTTTTATAAAACTTGAGTAAAATTTCCGGTAGTTCTAGGGTTAAAGAAAAACAGTCTTTTCTTGTAAAAGAAGCTGAATTTTGTAATTTTTACAGAAAAAAACTATTTTAATGGAAAATCACTGATATTTTCAATAAATTAAACGGTTTTCCACTGGCGACAAAAATGACAGTTTTTTCTGTCAATTTGACAGATTTTTTTACAGTACCTAAAATAGACTTGCCACAATTTGAAAATCAACATTTCACATACCGAAAAAACTCCAATCTTAAACTGAACACTTGCATGGTCGTGAAGGTAGAAATACTATTCAAATTCATATACCTGCTTAGTCCGAAATTAGTCTATAATAGAATTTTTTTGTAGTTACGATTACGTAATAGCAGGTCACGTTATATCTATAAAAACTCTGACTAGATGTAAAAAGCTATTATTAAAAAACTCTATTAAAAAATATATTTATTATGCAAATACAAAACCAACTTCTCGACATTTTTCTGTCCTCGAATGACAAGATTCGGTTAAAATGAGTCGGATCACAGGTTTTCAGCTGGGTAGAATTTTTCAAATAGATGCGAATAAAACACAAAAAATGTCTATCTTTTGCTAAAACTTTTTATTGAAATCTCCTTTACTGATTGACGTATAACCCAACTCAGATTGGAATAGAATGAATAATATTTCATTATTTATTGATAGTTATGACGTTTTTTCAGTAGGATCTGTGAAAGTCAAATTTGTCCACAACAGATTCCGACTTTAATCTGACATTTTCTACGGCCTTTGTGAAAAGAACTACAAAATATATAAGCATACATGCCAAAAAGGAAAGAGTTTAAAACGGAATTTTCATTACAGTCCCTTGCAATCTGTCCATTTAAAGATGGCATGAATAATTTTTTACTTTAAATTTTCAAATGAAATTGTAACAGATTAAAGATCTTCAGGAGAGAGGAGGGATTCTTATTCAATAGTATACTGTAATTTTAGCATTTTTCTGAAGGTTTTCTCTGATTTTAGCTTTTTCACTAAAGAAATTTTTAATTCAGTTTGAGCTCATAATTTGTGATAACTTATAATAATTTTAGTGGGCATTTCGAGAATCAGCAAATTTAAAAATTTTCTGACAGTAAGGTTTGCTTATAGAGAAATTAAACGTCTCGTTTTTCTGAGTAAACATCAGATTGTTTCCTTTTTCGCGTTCGTCTTTTATTCTGTAATCGATTTTCATGGGCTACATAATCAGTTGAAGACCTCGATTTTTATGGGCTACATAATCGGTTGAAGAACTCGATTTGCATGGTCTACAAAATGAGTTGAAGACCTTGATTTTATCCCCTTGATTTTTGCTTTGCAAGACTATTTTCATTTTGGCGTCGCTCTTTTGCTTTGGATTTTTCCGTATCGGATAATTTGCGCCTACCCATTTCGTAACTTTTTCAATTTTTAACGATTTTATGCCATTCGATTAACTATTCAAACAATTTTTAGCGATTTTATGCCTTTCTATTACCTATTCAAATAAAAATTCTTCTAAAAGTAAAGAATATCGTTGAATTTCGTTAAAAAAATAAAATTCGAGCATCATTTGGCCCCATTCTCGACCGAAAACAACAACCATTTCCAAATGGCTAAAAAAAAATCATTTTAACTAGAATAAATTAATTTCATACGCTTAGCTCGGTCTCTTATCTAGCTAGGATTTTCGAAAGTATGATACAAAAAATCCCACCGACAGCACAATAAATAAGAAAACGATATCTTAATTATAAATTTATATTTGTTTATCTGGATTGATAACACATTTTGTAGCAAAAAACCTTCGTTTAAAACTAAATAAAATTAAACTTATTCTTTGTTAGCTTCAGCGCATTCTTAAAATAATAGAAAAAGTACATTAGATTTTTATTACACTAAAAGATAAAGAAAGCTATCCCAAAAAAAGTTCGTTTTTTTCTTTTAAATCTAAAATGTAATAGACCGAGATATACATATTTTTGTTTAATTAATTAATAATAAATTTTGCCAATAATAATAATACAAGTTTTGCCAATAATATTGCCAATAAATTTTGCCAATAATAATATAAGTTTATAATAAGAATAAGTTTTGCCAATTTATGATTGTGTACAGATTTATTTAAACATTCTTAGACAAACTTTAAGGAGTGGTAGACTGGTAACACTGCAATGAAATAATTTTTTAAACGAAACAAGGGTCATACCAATTTTATTTACTCAAAAGTGTCATTTTCCTTTACGATCCGAATCTTAGTTCTAACAAAATATGAATATATACTATTTTAAACAAATCTTCTCTGGAACTTCCTATACGCATTCGTCAGACTTGTTCTCTCTGTCTCTCTCCATTCTAGAATATTTTCAAATGGGATTTAGTTTGTGTGCATATGTTGGGAAAGCTACATCCTAAACAGAGAGATATATTTTTTGAGTTCGGAAAACGAAAAGGCAGCGTTTATATTATTTAGGATTTCTCAAAAATGTTGGGACTGAATTCTAAGTTTAATGGATTTAAACGTCAAAATTTAAATCAACAATCACTATAACGAGAGACCCTTAGTTCGTTCGGGTATATTTTCATTTGAAATATAAAATAATACAAATTCGAAGGTGTACTCTGCCGAAAGCAGTAGAGTACCCAACATTAGGATCATTTTGAAAGATTTTCATTTGGATATATAAATCCGTTCAACACTGATTTAAGAATATTTAGAATAATTATTTCAGACCTGATCTATAGCGGTCTTTCGTTTAAAACATAAAACATAAACGAAGCGGCGCGTGCACGCCCAGTGTGCGCCACTAGAGAAAGTGGGGTCCCCAACTCTAGTTTCATTTAGATATATTTCATTTAAAATTGTAAAATCATAGAAAATCGAATGTTTACGCTCCAGAAGGCGATGAGTCCTCAAACATTAGGCTCGCTTGGAAAGATTTTCGTTTAAAAAATAGAAATTCATTCAATACTGATTTTTGGCATATTTAAAGTTATTATCACGGTCCCAGGCAATGCCGGGCGAGTCCACTAGTATCCTAATCAATGAAACATTCTCACTAAATATCATATAAATGTGAAATCTTTGACTGTCGAATGATTCTAGACTTGAATTTGTAATGAACTTTAGATAAAACGTGACTTCAAATCTATTCAAAATACACCCTCATTTGGAACTAAATATCTCAAAATGTTAATTGAACATTTAATCGTTTAATGTTTCCAGCAAGAAAAGAAGAGAGAAGTTAACCAGATTTCTGTATTGAGATTCCAATCTTCAAAATCCATTCATATGCTAATTGGTTTTAATATTCAAAGCCATGTTAATTCTGTCATTACATTAAAGTGAAATTGCGAATAAAATACCAAAATTGTATGACTGATTGTACATAATGTTAATAATATTAGACGAATGTAAACTATAGCTAGACTTAATTTACATTTTAGGGAAGTGTGATTCTCTTTTTCTCTGTACTTTAATAGTAATAATAATAATTATTCCTTTCATAGATTATTCCATTGGTATTTTATTAAATTGTATTTTAATTCGAGTTTTTAATTAAGTTTCTTTAATTTGCATAATATTACTTTTATCTTTATTATTCCGTTCTATCGTGTAGGGATTCATAATTATCTTACAATTTAAACTTTTAAAATTTAAAAGTACTTTTTATCTTAATATTTGAGTAAGCTCAGTGCAATTAAAGAATAAGAACTATTTTGTGACTGTAAAAAGATTTTTAATTTTCAACATAATTGATGTTCTTTCAGTTCTTCCGAAATATTGATTTTTAATTTCTTTAGAAGAAATATAGCACATTCGATATTAAAATAAAATATATTGCTAATTAATTAACATGATCATTTAATTTTTAAATGCTATTTGAGTATAAGAGATGGTTGATTTTATTATGTGAATGCCAAATTAGAAAGTAAAAGATATCTAAAACTAATTCCACTTATCTTTACGAATAATAAATTAAATATACTATGCATTCAATTAAATTTATAATTAGAATATAACAATTTTCCTGTTACATGTGTGGTAATATTAATTGAGCCGAATCATAAAATAAGGCAATTTTCAGAAATTTCTGTAAGACGTTTTATTTTAATACGTTGATCTGCAGCATTTAATCCTAAACGTGCATATAAAATGCATTTTTATCGCTTATCCTCAGCCATATATAATTGTAATTTTTCCCTGTTGAAACCGTTCTTATGTGTGAACTCTTGTCGCCAAATGGATTTTTAAAAAATTTGATATCAAAGTAGCCAGCTGATTTTTTTCAAATTGTTCTACAGTGGCCTATAAAATACCTGCCGAATTTGAGCTAAACTATAACACGGTTTAAACACTATTATGTTCACTCACACATATGTGTAAAATAATCATTAAATAATAATTAAAAAACATTAATCTAATACTAAGAATGGTCTCTGGGACTAAGAAGCTTAGGGAAGCGCCATCCATACACCACTTACAAAAGTACATCAGTACGCGTTTTTGTAGACATTTACATATTTATAAAAATAGCAAAAGCGAAATCCCGAGTCACCAGAATGTAAAAATAGGGCAAAATTGAATAGTCAGTTTTAATTGCAATTAGAATACTTTCTTTCACAATATACTTGGAAAGTAAGAAGAAAGATTAAAAAGTTTTGCTTATTATCAAATTTATGAGTAAATTTCACATAAAATCTCACTATTATATATTTTTTCAAAGTTTTCTTAATTATTTTTTAAAAATATTTAATTTATACAGTATGTCCATTTCTTTCGCACAAAATAACATACTCTCTCTGGTTTCTGATTCATTTCCAAAATGTTTACCCAGATTTCCTTCTCTAAATTTAAATCGTTGTTTATTTTTTTATTCTTTCATTATTTAACTTTTATTTTTTCATTATTCTTATCATTTATTTTTTATTTTATTAGTATTTATGACATCGGTAAAAGCAGATAATTTAATCTGAAACTGCGCAATTTTCTTATTCACATTCTTGCAACTCATAAACTGATTCTGGATATAATCTTCATAATTTTCATTATTTTCAACAATATATCGTAATAAATGAAACACTCTCTCGGAACTTCAAGTCAACGGGAGATCTTTGGATGTTGAAATATCATAGAATTGATTTCATAATGAACTTTAGATGAAACGGGAATTGAATTTCATTTCAAATCTGTCTTAACGTAGAACTAAATAACTAAGGATATTAAGTGAATATGTATAGTCGTTTCAATGCTTCCAGCTAGGAAAATGGAAAGTAATTAAGCAGATTTTTATAAAGGGATTTTCAATCTCAAAATCGAATCAGATGCTAAATGGTTTTAATATACAAAACCCTATTCGTTCTGCTGTTACATTAAACTGAGATTACCGTCAGAATATGGAAAATGGATGAAAGATTATATGCAAGGTTAATAATTCCTAAAGTGTAACTAAGTTAAAATCCCTTTACTAACAGGGAAGGTCTCTT
The DNA here is from genome assembly GCA_963932465.1 of Maratus speciosus. NCBI lineage: Eukaryota > Metazoa > Arthropoda > Arachnida > Araneae > Salticidae > Maratus > Maratus speciosus. The sequence continues at coordinate 179,634,420 of OZ010792.1, forward strand.
TAGCGAGCATACTGAGAATACTCAGAATACTTTAAAAAAATAATTATTAATCTACTTATGTATGTAATAAAGGATCAGTCAAATTTAACGGCAGAATTACAGTAGAAAGTCTGTAAAAAAAATAATAATAATAATAAATAAATAAAAGCAATTTAACAAATTACAACGACCATTTGGAAAATGATTTTTTCGAAGACTAAAAATTTAAGACATAAAAAATCCCACGGAGTTGATCATGCATTACGTACGCCATGAATTAAACATTAATAGTATTATTACACGTAAAAATTGCAAGCGACAAAAATCGCCTGCGACTCCTAAGATTTCCTTAAACTTACGTATTATCCAAGCATTTCATTGGCTGTTCAGGAAAAGGCTTTTCTATCGTCAGATTTCCAAGAAATCTGACGAGCAATTTTAAATGAAATTTCATTCTTAAACTTCTAAACATCCCACAATATTACTTTTTACACCGACGTATAGAGAAAATAAACGGTCAAGTGCGAATATTACTCGCGCACAGAGGGTTCCGTACAATATTATATGAATTAATAAGTGTATTAATATAAAATACCGTTGCTAAAAAAATACTAAGGCTTCGTAAAAACTATACAACGTAGGGTTGGGTATAGCTGTATAGTATACAGGGTGCAAAGGAAAGTCCCTTTAACCTGAAAATACTTGCGAACAGAGAGACCTACAGCTATGCAAGTGAGGTAACGGTACAGTAAAGGTACTACTCCCGACCTAATGCAGACGACAGCAACACCACTAGTGGCGAAATTATGAAGATAGCCATTGCAAATCGAAAACGAAAAGGGGTAGAGCAAATTTTCCAATTAGAAAGTTTTAGAGCATCAGTTAATTAGTACGAAACGACATTTGGTTCACACGGATAAGATAAATCGTCGCCTGCAAACCCAAAAATGTCCGAAATCGATAAACGATTCTACTTTGCCTATTCACATTCCGGAAATGTAGCAGTGCACAATTGCAGATTGTGACGTTGTACTGTGCTGTAATGTCTGTAAAGATTTAATTTGCAATGCATTTAAAATTTTAGAATATTTCTTTCAGGGCCAGAAGAATTCTGTTCGTAAACTTATGAAATAATTGACTGACACCAGAATATTCAAACGAATTTCTCAGTAAACAAAAACCCGTTAATTTGCACTTTCATTGCAAAATCAAATTTTTATTAAAATATTCTTGGTGCCATTTGCCAGTTTTGGAATTAAAATTAGGTGGCTAGACCGTCTAGCTACCGCCCTTGAAAGGGTTAAATCTATGTCGCCGTATTGAAGATGCTTGTAATAGACGTTCCATGCTGAGAAATGTGCAGGCCGAATTGCTCTCACGAATACAAATGTGTATCGTGAGCAACGGTGAACTTTTCGAACATACTGAATATTAACTTTTTATCACTGTGAGACAGTTTGTCTTTTTTCTGTATGTGATGTTATCAAAATATTGAGATAATTACGTATTTATAGCATAAATTGTGCGTATTTCTTCATACTTCTAACTATTTCATTCAAAAGTTTACATAAAATGGAATGCATCGATTTCCGACATTTTTGGGCAAACAGGCGAAGATATATCTTATCCATGTAAACCAAATGTCCAATTCTACTAATTAATTGATGCTTTAAAACTTTCTAACTGGAAATTTTGCTCTAGCTCTTTTCGTTCTCGATTTGCAGTGGCTATCTTCCAAATTTCGCCACTAGGGGGCGCTGCTGTCGTTTTTGGCTTAGTCGCTTTACTATACCGTTAACTCACTTGTATAGCTGTAGCTCTCTCCGTTCACAAGTATTTTCAGGTTAAAGGGACTTTCCTTTGAAACCTGTATACTAGAAAATTATAAATGGATATACATGAAAGGTCAAAGATATATGGAACCTAAATAATAGCAAATTTAGCTATTCTATATATTTGTTATTCCATATAGGTTTTTAATTAACCTTTAAAGACATAGTAGGTGTATTGATAGAGTCACTCAATGTAAACTAGTCGCGAATCCCATAGTATTTATGCAATTAATTCTCATTAAATTAGTCTGTTTTTAACAATTTGACGTTTATTGCTTTTATACTGCTACTGGGCATTACATTTCTTAAATATATCCTTAAAATTTGTTATCTAGGCTTTAAAAGCCGATGGAGCATAGAGTACGCCGTCCCTGTCATTATGTATGTCCAAACCGTCCGTGTTTTTAAGAGTTAATATCTCGGCTAATTACCGACGATTTTTTCCGAAATTCATGATCAACAATACTTTTATAATTCTGCTACGATAGGTACCTCCAGCTATGCTCAACACGTTTGCTGAAGCCCGTAAATCGAAATTTGAGTGTAACGGAAAAATGCGATTTTCTCAAAAGCCATGTGACCTAGGGTTATTGCTATACTTTTCCTGCAAGGTTTAAATTAATGTCTACTACCCCTAATTTTTTCATAATTTTAGTTTCAATAGATTTGGAATTAGATGGGGGGGAACATATTTTTGCACTACATTTTCCACCATAACTTTGAAAATATAATATCTAAAATTAAATGAAATATATTTTTGATTTCAGCGTTACGAAAGCTTTCACACGATATACAAAGAAAAGATTTTTTTTTATGTAACATAATTAGCCCCTGTACATTTTTCCTAAATATATTTATGAATATTTCTTAATCTGTAAATATGTGGTTCAATAATATTTATTACTTCCCCCAATTTGAACTTTCCACGTTGCATAGTTTACTAGTAAAAGGGTTGTGACAGACAGACAGACACAGGAGTGATCTTATAATGGTTCCGTTTTTAATTTTTAAGTACGGAACCCTAAAAATGTACATTTAAATGCAATTTGTTTGAAAGCTGCATCTCAATTTGTTTCTGAGGTTTTTTTTTTTTTTTTTTTTTTTTTTTAAGTTTTTTTTTTTTAAGTTTTTATTACTTTTTTATCATAGTGGCACCAGAAGTATCCATCTCTGTTGAAAGTAAAGGGAAATACAGATTACTGAACAGACCAACAGAAAACAAATAAAATGCTGATTAAACCAATAAAAAGCTTCAGATAGACTTTTGATTTCTTACCTTGAAGGAGACAATAACCATTTTTCCAAATGGTTTAAAAAAAAAAAAACTTTCGAGTATTTGGCACGAAAAAACGAAAGCGTCACGCGATTTGGAGCGCAGCACTTTTCCTCGCGAAAAGCAAATGATTTTAATGCATCTGAAAATTACTTCTTAATTGATTTTTAGAATGCATCTAAATAGCATTTAATAAATTTAAACTTAAAACAATGAGACAGTTTAATATATATGAAACGCTAAAAGCTAAGCCTCTTTTTAAAATTTAAAATCCCCTTTTTGCCCCTTTTAAAATTTGAAATCACCGTTTTAAGAAACAGAAATTTAAATTTAGAAATTCAAATTAAAACTTTTAAAATGCTTTTGTAATTGTGTCTCAATTGATTGAATGAAGTTGCCCCTGTTAAGTCAGTTTTCCCGCATCGCATCTTATAACTTTCAAAAATCGTTTTGGCACATCTCATAAGAATACTTTTGCTGAATAAGTGCAATTTGTAAGTCTTGCGGCTACCCGTTGGCCGATCATGAGCCAGCGCCCAAGTCCTGGGCAATCAATCATTCAACTAACGACCAATTATAGTTTAAAGACGCCTCCTTTGACTTCAACGGCCCCTAGTAGGAATAATGCAAAATACAGCATATTTATACCGCTGCACGGGTCACAGGACAGAGCTTATTTTTCATCTTTTTGCTGAAGACAGATTCGTCATTTTTCCACTTTTTTAGAATTTTGTTACACACCTCCTGAGTTTTGCTGGAATTAATTGCTGGAACTCTGGGGTTTGACCCGCGTAAATGCACCGTCGTGCCGACTTTTCAATGTAATGAATCAAATTAACCGCTCCCGTTGTTTCGGTGTAGATCGGGCCGAAGTAGGATCGCTCCCTCTGAGCTTCTAACATCGTTAGGTAGTCGCCGTGAGTGGTATCCGAGAATTAATGAAAGTTTATGTGAGTCTCTGCTTAAAGAAAGACACAGTGTTTTCGGGGACCTGATTTATTAATCCTTTATACATCCTTTTGAGAAATCAGGCCCCTTTTGGCTTGAGAGCTGTTCAGTTACTTCTTTATGGACAGGGGAACTTAGGCGATCCCTGGAGAGCCGAGTGACGTGGAGTTAGTGCATTCTTTTGATGGTAAAAAAGCTCTGTCCTGTCACACGTGCAGCGGTATAAATATGCTGTATTTTGCATTATTCCTACTAGGGGCCGTTGAAGTCAAAGGAGGCGTCTTTAAACTATAATTGGTCGTTAGCTGAATGATTGATTGCCCAGGACTTGGGCGCTGGCTCATGATCGGCCAACGGGTCGCCGTAAGACTTACAAATTGCACTTATTCAGCAAAAGTATTCTTATGAGATGTGCCAAAACAATCTTTGAAAGTTATAAGATGCGATGCGGGAAAACTGACTTAACAGGGGCAACTTCATTCAATCAATTGAGACACAATTACTAAAGCATTTTAAAAGTTTTAATTTGATTTTCTAATTCTTAAAACCGGTATTTCAAATTTTAAAAAGGGCAAAAAGGGGATTTTAAATTTTAAAAAGGGGCTTAGCTTTTATCGTTTCATAGAGATAAATGATGTTTTTGTAATTAAAAAGAAAAGTTTGTATAAGATTGTGGTCCCCATGTCTTTACGTCTACGCTTCTTAGAAAAAACCCACACACAATTTGGCCACCCTGGAATTTATAAGATGATAAATTTAATCTCTCCGCAGTATTATTGGCCTAACATTAATCAGGACATTGAAAATTTTGTAAAACACTGTCACACCTGTCAGATAAACAAAAAATGTAGGCAAAAAAGATTTGGCTTGTTGCAATTAATGCCCCTAACAGATATACCTTTTGAATTTTGACAGTAGACTCTGTTGGCGGATTTAATTATTACAATTCTACAAAAAAAAAATGCATTTAGTCGTTGACCATGCAACTCGCTATGTGTGGGGTTTTCCTTCAAAAAGTGTAACTACCGAAACTTATACAAACATTTTGAAACAATTATTTCAGATACAAGTACCAGATAGATTGTTAGCCGACAGAAATGGAGCATTTACAGCTTCCAGGTTTAAAAGATTTCTTCGTACTTACAATGTAAAACACAGATTGACGAGCAGCCATCACCCAGAAACGAATGGAAAAATTGAACGCCTAAATCAGACTATTGTCACTAGATTAAAATGTAAAGTCAATTCCACAACCAAGAAAATACTCTGGACTAAGCTTTTAGATGAAGTCTTATATGAGTATAATAATACTCCTCATTCTGTAACCCAATTCACCCCTAGTTATTTGTTGTTAGGAAAATTACCATATGATCCTCCTTTACCAAATAATAGTTATTATCCCCCTGTGGAGGAAGCAAGAAGATTGGCTAAAGAGAGAACAATTGCTTACCATAAAAAGAATAAAGTCCGTTATGGTGCTCGTTTCCTTCTTGTAAAGTTTAAAGTTGGTGACATTGTGATGTATGAAGAATTTCATTATCCTAATACACGTAAACTGACTTCGCCATATTCTGGCCCATACACCATTTTAAAACAACTTTCTGATGTATCCTTTGAAATTGATAAACCCAGTCCACATTTTAAGAGAAATTCCGAAATTGTCCATTCCTCCAAGTTAAGATACTACCACCCTCCTCAAAATCTTAAACTCAACCATGAATAAACCCCAACTATCTCTTTCATCTTTCATTTTTTTTATTTTTGCTTTCCTGTCGTCCGCCTTGCTCGTAACATTTGGACGAGGACTCAGCGGGGCGTGTAACATAACCCCCAGCGGCGTAGAATGATGGTGACAGTTTAAAAGTGCTGTTAGAATTTTTGTTTTTTTTTATAGCTATATTATTATGATGATTTTGTGACATATGAAGGGGTCCTCCGCTCCGTGGCCACCCATCTTTAGCCGGACTGATTTCCCGGATTCTCTTTCCAGGTTGAACGGAGAATCTGGCAAAACTGCTTCGCTTCCCCTCTGCAGGTGAATATTGGTTTACCCACCTTCCTTTTTCGGTCGTGCAAGTGGCACATTTTTTGGGATGATATTCACCTCAGAGTATTAAAACCCATGTCACACTGACCCTGGGCATGGCGAAAATTATAGCAAGCGTATATTTGTATTTTTTTTTAGCTATAGTTTTCCGTTTTAGACAATTTAGTTTGTTTTTCCTAAAGATAACCTTTGGCTGCATTAAAAAGTAGTAAAGTCCCTACCGAAACAGAAAGGTAGAATAAGAAGGAATGTGTTTGTTGTTATTAGTATTATAGTGTATTTTACTTTTATTTTATCTCAGTGTGAAAATTCAGTATCTTTAGAAGTGCAAATTTTACAAATTGCATTTTGGTAGACAATATATTTGTGTTGATAGTATTAGTGCATATTTTATATTTTTGAACATTTTATATTATTGAATATTTTATATTTTTGAACATTTGATAGTATTGAATATTTTATATTTTTGAATATTGTGTATTAATGAATATTTTATGTTTTTGAATATCCTGTATTTGTGAATATTGTTTACATTTGAATATGTTGTATAGTTTTCAGTATGTTTATCTTTGAATATTTTAGTAGACTATATATTTTTTGGTTGCAAATTTGCAATTAACCACAAAAAGGATGTTTCCTAACGAACTATACCAAAAACTTTAAAACAAAAACTGGAAAGAAAAGGAAGCATCAAAAACGCTGTTGTTTTATGACAATTTTTTTTATAATCCAGATATGTCTCGAGATATATTGTTTTGCTGCAGCACCATTGAAAGAATTCCAATGTTTTAGTGTACCCAGTATTTTTATGTAAACTTGATACATGAATGTAAAAATAGATCCAATTGACTTGAGAGCTAGAGCAAATAAAAATCGGAAAAAAACCCTGGGTTAAATTCACGAGATAAGACCCACGGGTCTTCCAGGCGAGCCCTGTGGCTCTTGTCTTAGTGGGGGGGGGGGATATGAAACGCTAAAAGCTAAACCCCTTTTTAAAATTTAAAATCCCCTTTTTGCCCCTTTTAAAATTTGAAATCCCCGTTTTAAGAAACGGAAATTTAAATTTAGAAATTCAAATTAAAACTTTTAAAATGCTTTAGTAATTGTGTCTCAATTGAATGAATGATGTTGCCCCTGTTAAGTCAGTTTTCCCGCATTGCATCTTATAACTTTCAAAGATCGTTTTGGCACATCTCATAAGAATACTTTTGCTGAATAAGTGCAATTTGTAAGTCTTGCGGCGACCCGTTGGCTGATCATGAGCCAGCGCTCAAATCCTGGGCAATCAATCATTCAGCTAACGGCCAATTATAGTTTAAAGACGCCTCCTTTGACTTCAACGGCCCCTAGTAGTAATGATGCAAAATACAGCATATTTATACCGCTGCACGGGTCACAGGACAGAGCTTTTTTACCATCAAAAGAATGCACTAACTCCACGTCACTCGGCTCTCCAGGGATCGCCTAAGTTCCCCTGTCCATAAAGAAGCGACTGAACAGCTTGCAAGCCAAAAGGGGCCTGATCTCTCAAAAGGATGTATAAAGTACTAATAAATCAGGTCCCCGAAAACACTGTGTCTTTCTTTAAGCAGAGACTCACATAAACTTTCATTAATTCTCGGATACCACTCACGGCGACTACCTAACGATGTTAGTAGCTCAGAGGGAGCGATCCTACGTCGGTCCGATCTACACCGAAACAACGGGAGCGGCTAATTTGATTCATTACATATATATGTTTAATACTTATATATACATATTATTACACACTCATCTTGCTTGTCGCTACAGTTATTTAATTTTCTCACTGTAAAAAATTTTCGTATGTAAAAAATATTTTCAAGCGTATTCCAAAATAAAAGACAGATGAAGAATGCTGCAGTTATACATTTCAATATCGAAGAAGTTGTCGTTTCCATAGCAACAACAGTGAATTGATGGTGCTCAATTGTATTTAATTTTCAGCTTGAAACACTTTTAATTATTTTAAATTTTGTTTGAAATCATAAAATTTGACAGTTAAATTTCATTAAAAATACACATATATATATATGACAAAACTATAGTTAAAAATCTAACACTGACAAAACTAAAGTTAGTTAAATTTTTTTTTTAAAGAAGTTCAACATGAAACATTTCTATCTTAAAGAGTATTTGACATAAAAAAGAATTTTTTGAAATTTTAATCCATCGCCAACCGGTGATAAAGCGCCAAATAACGAAATTTTAATTATTTTTTACGGATGTTCTATCGAGGCTCCGCAGAGATTTTTTTTATAAAGATATCTATTCTCATGAGAAAAACATTCTATATTGTTTTCAGATTTTTCGGAGTGTGTTCTTTTGTATGGAGACCTTCCTTGTAAGCTTTTTCCCCCTGTAATTCGATAACAACAATAATAATGAATTTTTGCTTTCTCAAAAGATCGTTTATTGTTCCTTCTTATTTGTTTCAGATTTTTAAGATATTGAAAACTAGATCATTATTTTCTGTAATTTTTATAACAAGTTTTTTTTAGGGTTTCGTTTATCAGACGAAACGCTATTCGTCTCACTCCTCTGTCTGTCTGTATGTCCGTCACAGAGCCCGTTCTCAGAAACTGTATATGTTGGAGACTTGAAATTTTGCATACTTATAGCTGGACACCTGAGATCAAACGACAAATCAGAAAATTTTGAAAAAGTCGTAATTAACAGACGTTATTAATTAAAAACTTCCAATTAAAAAGTGGAACTGGTTTCATTCAGCAAAAGCATTTACTTTTTAAAACCGCAAGATTTTCTCGCAAAAATGATAACAAGCAGGTGTGGTTTTAATGGCAAATATGGACTGGCAATTTTTTTTAAATCCGCGATAACTTTTTTTCTATTCATCCTACGGATTTAAAATGAGGACCACAGGACGTGAAAAAAAAAAATAGGCTTTCAGAAATTGGAAAATTCATCTCGATCTACCATAAAAACTCGAAAAATCCTTAAAAATCTATTAAAAAAATCTTTTATTTTCGTTCGTTGAAAAGGCGACAGACATCTGGTAGCTTAGATTATCTGCTATCAACGGAAATTACAGAACAGGTGGCTTTCAACATACTAGGAGATTTTATATCTACCCTATATATATAAAATCCTAATGAAACGAATTTATGAAACGATTCTTTGAAACAACTGAATAAACAACTGATTATGTTTCACGGCAATTTCTCCTAAAATATAGAATACTTTGCGATGAAATTAACACCAAAAATCCGTATTGATCCGCAGATCTCAAAACTGGTATCAGCATTTTTAAATTCGAATTACTTTTCGAAATATTAATTTTTTTCTAATTTTAAATACTTTTTTCTAATGATGGCAACTCAAATTTTAATCATAACAGATATGTTTTTTTTTTCATACTTCAGAAAAGGTTATTATTTTAAACTAATTTGGCGACCAGTTTGGCTTTCCTTAAATCTGTGCTAAGAACAATGCTATTTTTTATTTTTATTTTTTGTATTTCGTTATCATTTTTTTAAATACAAAACTTTCATTTAAAACTGAAACATTTAAAATTAATGGCTTTCACTTCTTTCTTCTTTTTAAACGAAACGAAAAGAAAAATATTAGGCGCGGATTTCATATACGAACTGGGGTACCTAATTGGCGCCAAAATCGCATTATTTTGCCTGACTTGGTAACCCGGCTACTGTTGTTTATTTATTAATAAATGTTTATTTACATTTATTTTCTTTTTATTAAAAAAATATTACAAATTGTTTTGTTCTATAGTTATTAAATAATTTTTTATTTATTTATTGTTATTTCATTTTAAATATAATAGAAAATAATATAAAAATACATATGTAACTGGTATTCGAAAACGAGGTTTTCGCCAAATTATCGAAACAAAAATCAGTTTAAACCCGATTAAATAATGCAACAAATCATGACATTTAATTTCACATTCAAAGTAATGTTTTAATGGTCTTACATAGTTATCCCGTCGACCGATTTCGCCAAATTATATAAATCGCCAAACCACTCACCAAATTATACAAATTGACGTAATTTTTATTTTAAATAACGAAAGAACACATAAATTAGTATAACATTAATAAAAATACAAATAAAACGTCGAAATAAAAATCACTTGATGGCGTAAACACGTGTAACTTTCTTACAGTCAAGTGAATGTGACATTTACGATCAACCATTATTGACATTTAATCTTATAGTCTGGAGATATACTTTTGGTCGATGGGATAACCAAGTAGTACCGTTTTAATTTATCACTCGAAAAATAAAAAAATGCTAACTGGCGAGTTAGAACAAAAGCTATTGGCGAGAATTGCACCCGACTAACATAAAAGTACCAAGAATTCCTTCCGATCATGGCAATTTTTATGTAGCTTTATTCGAAAAAATAACTTTGATTCTTTAATAAATTTATTTACACATGACTATTATAAACAGAAAAAACCCCCTTTAAAATTACTGTTAAATGAGTACGTGTTAAAAGAAGGAAAATAATGAAAATTATATCTTGAAAACTGTATTTACACGTGAATATTAAAAGAGAAAGGAAACTTTAAAATAATAAATACATTAATACGCGTTTAAACCTTTCAGGGGCAAGGTATTTCTATGCGTAAAATGTTGAAATCAGTGAATGGCAGCAGAATTTACGAACAAATTCCGAAAAACAAAAACGCTTTTTTTCATTTCCTTAATAAAAGGAAAATTTTCATTCCAGTATTCTGGTGCCAATCTGGCATTTAAGAATTAAAAATACGAGGGTTGTTTTTTAAGTAAGGGCCGTTTGAAAATAAAAACTGAATGAAAGAAAATTTTCAAGAACCAAATGTATTTTCAGATTCTACATACATTTTTGTATTTTCCAACATAAATCCCAGGTTTGTTTAAACCCTTATTATAACTTATAACTAGATTTAGGAAATCCTCTTCATAGAAAATTGCCGCCTGCTCCGATAAACAAGAGGTCACAGCCAATTTTACGTCTTCGTCATCCTTGTAGTGATTGCCGCCCAGATGATGTTTGAGCATAAAAGATGGAAATCGCTCGGCACGAGGTCGGGCTGTAGGGGCGGGTCCAAAACTACCCATCCTAAAGTTTACAAAAAAGCTAGGGTCAGAGCTGCGGTGTGAGGTCTTGCATTGTCATGGGGTAGCAAAATTCCCTCTGTCAGCATGCTGCGTCTTATGTTTTGAATCGCTTTGCGACAAAAAAACTTATCACTGACCGTAGCTGCACGGGGCGGGCGATTCGAAAATCTTGAACATTTTAAAGACACAGACCAGACCGTACAGGCTACCTACAGAGTTAGATCGCTATATGTTTTTTCTTTATAATTCAGTCTTCTCTAATCTTTTTAAAACCGATCAAATTAGCGTGCTTTTAGATTCTGCGGTGTCTGAACGGGGGTTGGTGAGCGTAGCTTGCAGGGGGCAGAACCCCCTAGTTGTTTTTACATCATTAATCTGGGATTTGCTTCTTTCAAATTGCAGGTCACGTGACATGATACAAAAAAACAGATAATTTTTATACTTCGGTTTTTGATACCACTTACAAGATTTTTTAAACATTGCTTTTAGAATTTTGATTCTTGCGCAACCGGATGTAAAATCGTATGCTAATTAATAATATATCCATTTAAATGAAATCCATCCACAATTTTTGGATTTATCAAAAAATCGATTTTTAAACTTATAAAAGAAATGCGTTTACGTATAGATAATGAACGTATTTGTTAAAATGAGGAAAACTAAATTTCCGATCGCTTTTAAACTTTGGGATAGTTTATAACAGATAATAACAATCTATAAATATATTTCTCTTACGTAGCACAAAAAAGGACTGAATTTGTAGCTTGCCTTTTGGCAACAAACGTTGTAACATAAAATTAATTTGCCTTATTTTACATTCCAGCAATCAGAAACGTGATTTCCCCACTGAAACTTGCGTCATATTTGAAAGAACAATGTCAATGGTTTTAATCAAATGTAAACATAATAAAATGATTCTTTTGAATATGCACTAATCACGGAAGAGCAGAACACAGATTATATGTTAATAAATAATATTAAATAACCTGTGTAAATAAAACAAAAGCAAATAATCTATCATAGTAAGTAATATGTAAAGAGAAATTTTTCTGATGAAGAAAATTACGTTATTCGGAAAACACAAAATGCATTTTCACCCATACTATAAAATATTTTACTATAACTGTGCCAGTGACGGCGTCATATTCGCTGACCTTTACCCCTGCAGCTACATAGATTGAATTGCTATTTATTTAAAGATCCTTGGTATGCACACATTAAAATATTTCTGAAAATTACGTAATTTCCAATTAATTATAATAAATATTTAATGAAACTCGCAAATTTAAAAACAATTGCTTAAATGACGCTCTTTTCTCGAAAGGAATGAATGGCTCTGATGTTGAAAATGATATCGTATTTGAAAGGAAGGATGCATTCTCATATAATGTAGACTCAAAAAGTGGGATGGCATACGTAGAACTCTTTAAACAAACAACCGATTTATGGGTAAGTTTTCCATTGTGTGAAGGAGTAGTTATTGGTCTGTTTTACGGTCACATGATGTATTCAGCAAATCAGCTTTTTGATCGAGAATTTATTTTAGACACAGCAGAAAACGTGTTGTTTACGTTTTATGAAACTACCAAGCGCCTGAGAGTTATTGTATTTTTCATGACGAATGAAATTTTTGACGATTATTGTTCACTGTCTTGCTATCACGTACTGTTTTTCCGAGAGTTTTCGGAAATGAATTTAAGCCGTGCTGTACAATATTATAAGCGCAATGTTAATTGTGCTTCCAAGGTAGTGTTTTCAGTTAATTATTTTACATTTCCAAAATTTGTAAATTTCATATTCTTAAAATATTTTGTGCCCATTGGTAGTACCAAATAATATATTTTTAATTGTGTTTTCAACAAATGTTTTCAATCGCGTTTTGTTTTTTTTTTACGTTAAAATCTTTTAGATATTTTATATGTTAACATGATTCATGATAGTACTCACACTGGCTAGAGTTGCTGCAAAAAGGGACGAGCGAGCGAAGCGCGTGTTCCCAATGAGGATTCACGGGGGTTGGAGAGCATTAGCGAGCAGGGAGCGGTGCCCTCTAGTATTATAAATTTAGCGTGCATTGAATTTTGGTGAGGGGGGGGGGGGCTTCTTTTCTATTTTTTATCAGCTGTTTCTTTTTTCGTTTTAAATGCGGTTTTTTGAGTGAGCCCTCGTTCTTTTCACTGAGCCCTCCTTTAAATATTATTTTTTAACCATAAATATTTGAAAGATAGAGATGCTTGATTTCATACCTCTTTTTTCTACAATTAAAAATTTCAGTTTCTTCAAACTCATTTTTCCCCATTAAAAAAGGCGCGGAGAGGCCTTGAGATAGTTTATAACACATAATACAAAATTTATATAATGCGGGTGCGTGGAATTTGAATGGTGGGGGGGGGGGGGGTGATTTTCTTTTTTTTTCACCAGATCATCTTTTTATTGCGTTTTGATTGCGTTTTTTAGTGAGCACTCAAATAAATATTATTTTATAACATTAAATATTTGAAAGAGTGGGAAATTCCGGGGTAAGGGACCCTTCGGAGAGGACTATTGACGTGAAATTGTTAAAAATAGGAAAACTAATTAATCAATCCCTTTTAAATTTTGACTTCATTTATAACACACATTAAAAATTTTATAAAACGAGGGTGCGTGTAATTTGGGGGGGGGGGGAGCTATTTTCTCCAGATCAGCTGTTTATTGAGTTTTGAATGCGTTTTTAACTGAGCTCTCATATCAATATTATTTTTTAACCTTGAATATTTGAAAGAGTTGGAAATTCCCGGTGGAGGGAAGGTTGCTCTGGGGAGGGTCTATTTCTAAATTTTGAGTAAACCCCTCATGTGGCATATTGTTAGATAGGTCTCTGAAAACGTATTCATATTATAGACATCCGATGCTCTTCCCCTCCCCCTTTGTCTCCCCCGAACGTCACTTTTTGAAATTTTAAGGACCACCCCTGATTTCACGTAGCATTAAATAGGTCTATGAAAACGTATTCATGTTATACGGATCCGATGCCTCTCCCTCTCGTTTTAAATGATGATTTTTGACGGTGTCCTCTTATAAGTATTATTAGTGAAATACAAAAATTTTAAATAGGGTAGTGGATTATTTCGGGGGGGGGGGGCATTCCTAAATGTAATGGTGCTGCCATTTCTGTAAGAAATTGATAATTTTAAATTAGCAATTTTGATTTGTTGATTTAAGGATAAAGTGTTTTAAAAGAGATATTAAATGAAACCCTCTGTGTGATCTGTGATCACTTACTCACTTGTTTACTAATTTTATTATTTGATAGCTGAAAATTAGATTAAAAGAAAGTTGTTCCTTCAACTTTGAAAGAATTCTGAAAGTTTATCAACGTTATTCTGTTAATCTTCTTAGTACTGATATCATTTATTAAATTATTTCACAAGTGGCATACTGCTGAAATAATAGAAAATGGTAAGAATGCAAAAATGTTAAATTTACAATGTACCCCGTTTGTCGCTTTGTTTATTGTAAGTAGTACAATGATCTTCTGAGGCACTTTATCCTGTTTTTACTTGAAATAGAATAATAGTAAAACGTAATATAAAAACAAGCATTTATATTTCTGCCATCATTGTGGAATAAAATGTCTATGAAAAATTCAAAATCAGGGAATTCGCAATCGTAAATTATGATATTTAATAGATAACGTGCTACATTTTTTATCAATAAATATAAAGCTATGCCAAACGAAAATAGACCCATTTTGTAAATTTAATTTTATTATGCTAACTACCAAAATAAGCAAAATACTGTGTCCCCCATAAGACCGTTAATATTTAAAATATTACAAAAAATAGAAGAAATCTAGTAGTATAAATAAATACGGGTAATGTATTCACCAAAGGTATTTTTTAGTACGAAAAAGAAATTAGTTGAAGTTTGTTGTAATAAAAGGCGCTGCATTAGTGAAGATAAGATAAGTTTATAGTAAACAATATTTATTTTCATTTAAGAAAAATATTTTGAGTATTTCAAAAGAGTAAATCTCAATGTTTTGTTCACCACCAGAAATATGCTTGCTACACTGAAATAAAACATATACCGTCTTCACTACAACGTATAGGTAGCCATTTTCTAAATCCCTAAACTAGAAATACAGATTTCCTAGTAATGCGAAAAGAGTAAAAAAAAATGAACTGAATAGATGCAATCATCAAGAATTTGTAGTCTATAGTTTTCTAGGTGATATGAAATGATACATTATATTATGAATCGTTTCGATCGCGAGAAATTATCACTTAAATTCTAGAATTAATTCATAAACTAAAATTATAGTTACTAAAACTCACTTCTTGTGTTCGCATTTATTTGCAAAGATTTTTAAATAAGTTTGACCACGATAATATAGGAAAACGCCCTTGAATTTCAATGGGCATAAATAGAACTCTCTAGCAAAGGGAACCCGATTTTATAAGGATGACATGGAACTATTTTTTCTAGAGCCACAATTTTATATTTTCTAGTTCTCAAAGAAATCGATCAGATCTTGAAAAGTAATTATCAAAATCATCTTCTATAAAAAATATAACGACCATAAGATGCCTCAAATTTAAAGAAATAAATATAGATAACTAAATAAAAATACAGTGCAGTGTACTTCATTACATTTTTATATGAAGTTTTGATGTATAAGTATACTGTTTTTGTTTAGGTTAAAAAAATGTAGATGGTAGCACCACAAGTATTCACACGTCACTCATGTAAAAGAATTAATTTTCTGATTGTGGTAACAAGTCTTAGAATGTTTTGCTTACCTTTGTGTTTGTTATGTCCAGCAAACAAATGTTAAATATGCTAGTAATCACAGTTCTACCTCATCTTACGTCTACTGTTATTTTATAAATAATTATTTAAAAAAAAGGACAATGAGTCAATCCTTGTTGTATTTTCTGACTCAAATTCCAAACTCGTTTGGTGCGAAGTAAAAAAGAAAAGATGTGTGAACTAAAGTGACCCATTTTTTTTTTACGATTTAATTTTTATGTCATTTGTTGTTCCATGAATTTACTGCAGACGAGATGTACGAATCTAAAAATTGAAGATGTTAAAAGATAGTATATGTACAGTTTTTAGTGTTAGTTTTTGTCTATTAAATGTTTTGTTTCGTACAGCAGTGCTTATATTCTTCGAAGTAAATACCTTAACGAGATCAGCCACAATAAAGGCGTAGAATTCACGACTCAGGTGAGAAAGTTCTAGATTTATAAGATACTTTTATATTTTTTAATAACATTTTGGCGCCCATACGTCGCGCTTTTATTTGGTTGAAATATTATTTGATAAGTATTTATTTCCTTTGAGAATATTAAAATGGAAAATTTAGATGCATTGAAGTCGAAACGTAAAGTTATTAAATCTAGCGCAACGAAGCTCATGAATAATATCAATGATATGTTTGAAAAATCCGATAGTACAATTGATATGTTTTGGTTAGAAGAATCGTTTGCACAAATTAATGATAAAGAAAATCAATTTCTTGAATTATGTAAGAATATTGAGGGAGAAATAAAAGATTTAAAAAGCTTGGAGTCAGATTTTGAATCCAACCAAGAATATAGGGAAAAGTTTATTTCCGTTAAAACGAAATTAAATCGTAAAATGAAGGATGTGCAGAAAGAAGAAAGTAATGTCGCTTCAAATTCGGCGGTTGCCCCTAGTGATATGAACGCCTATTTACCTTTTATGGCCAAACATGGGATTCGCGTTAACCTGCCTAAGTTGAATATTGAGAAATTTGATGGTAATTTAGAGAACTGGCAAGAATTTTACAGTCAGTTTAAATCAGCTATCCATGACAATGATGAAATAAGTAAAATAGATAAATTTACATAGTTGAAAAGTCTCCTAAAATCAGAGGCGCAAACTGCCATTCAAGGATTATTAGTTTCTGAAGAAAATTATGATATGGCTGTAAATATTTTAGAGAGTCGCTACGGAAAAAAAGAAATGTTGATCAGGTCACATATTAATAAGTTATTAAATTTGCCACCCGTCCGTAATTCTTCTAATTTGAAAGAATTGCGCAATTTGTACGATACTTGCGAAATACATATACGCAGTTTGAAATCATTAGGAATCGAGTTAGAAAGTTATGGAAGTTTATTATTTCCTATAATAACAAAGTTAATACCGAATAGTTTAATGTTGAATTATAACAGAGAAAATAAAGATGAAGCAGAATCGTGGAATGTTTCGAAGCTATTAGATTATTTGGGAGCGGAAATCGAAACAAGAAATCGCACATTTTCGTTTGGCAAGAAAGAATCAGATGACGATACAAGATTTGGGAACAAAGTAGTTGTAAAAAAAGAATTTTCAGATAGGGATTTTGTTAATAGTAAATCATTTAAGCACAAAATGCCTACGTCGGCTACTTTGAATACGAATGTTGAAAATAAATGCCTATTCTGTTCAGAAAGTCATGATATAGAAACTTGTTCTAAAACAATAGAAGAGAAGAAAAATGCTATAAAGAGTCAAGCAAGATGTTTTCTGTGTTTGAAGCGATTTCACCTAGTTAAAAATTGTAAGTCTAAAAATAGATGTAAATTTTGTTTTCGGAGGCATAATTCAGTGATTTGTGAAGAAAGCGAGAATAAAGGGGAAATAACAGATACATTAGTTTCATCAATTCAAAATGGGAACGTAACACGAGATATTTATTTGCAAACCGCTACTGCATTAGCTATCGGAAAAGAACATAAATCGAAATTACGTCTATTATATGACTTAGGGTCGCAGAGATCATTTATATTGAGTAACGTTGCAGAAAAATTAGGTTTACAAGTAGTAGGAGAAGAAGATGTTACAATTCACGCTTTTGGCTCTAAAGCCGCGATAAATCAGAAACGTAAGCGATACAGAATTCTTTTGAAAAATCCCGAAATGCTGAATAAAAGTATTACGATTGAAATGTTAGAGACACCTGAAATTAGTGAAGCTTTACTTACCGTACCCGTGAAAAGAATAAGAGATTTTGTATATAGAAATAAATTGCAATTAGCTGATAGAACCTATGGAGATTCAAAATATTTTCGATTATCTATTTTGATCGGAAGTGATTACTATTGGAAAATGGTCACAGGGAAGCTTCGTAGACTTTCAGATGATCTTGTACTTTCTGAAACAATTTTAGGATGGACTGTTAATGGTTCTACTGCGTCTAAAGATGCTAATATTTTACAAACTTCAATTAGTGTCATGAAAGCTGTTTCGGAGCATGTTGAGTTGGATAGGAATACCGATGTAAATAATACTTTAAAGGCTTTCTGGGAGTTAGAAACTATGGGTATAAAACCAGAAAAGGAACAATCTGATATATAAAATGCAGTTTTTGAAAATTATAATAAAACTGTTACATTTAAGAATAATGTGTATCAAGTGCAGTTGCCCTGGAATGAAAGAGTTGTTGAATTAACGGATAATTATGAGTTAGCGAGAAAAAGACTATATAGTTTAAATAAGAAATTTGAAAAATGTCCAGAATTTTATGAAAAATATGCCAATGTTATAGATAATTATTTAGAGAAAGGAATGGCAGAAGTTGTTAATTCGGAGCCAAACTCAGTATCTTACTATATGCCTCACCAAGCAGTTATACATGAAGACAAAGCAACTACCAAACTTAGAGTCGTTTTCGATGCGTCCTCTCATTCTTCCGAATCTATTTCGTTGAATCACTGTTTACATGCGGGTCCAAATTTAAATCCAGATATACTCGATGTTTTACTTCGATTTCGATTACATAAAATTGCAATCACTGGGGATATTGAACAGGCATATTTGCAAATTAGTTTAGATCCTGCAGATAGAGATGCTGTTAGATTTTTATGGATTGAAAATTCTCCTAATCCAGGGTCAAATTTGAAGTTGAAAACATTACGAATGACCAGAGTTTTATTCGGAGCGAAGCCTAGTTCATTTCTGTTATCTGCAACTATAAAACATCATATCAAGAAATACAAATCCACATTTCCAGATACGGTTGATCTGCTCAATGATTGTCTGTACGTTGATGATTTACTCGCTGGTGTAAATGAAGAATCACAAGGTTTGAGGTATATGCTGAGGTTAAGACCATTTTGAAAGAGGCTAATTTCAATATGCGCAAGTGGACTACAAATTCCGAAAGTCTTCAATCGCAATTTGACTTAAAAGAAGAAACTAGCCATGAAAAATCTACTCATACAAAGGTTCTAGGTTATAAATGGAATACCCAAGAAGATTATTTCAAAGTCGAATTACAGAATCTTTTGAAATTTGACGATAAGGATAACTGTGTAACCAAAAGAGAAGTTTTAAAGATGATAGGAAGAATATATGATTCCATAGGAATTTTGAACCCTTTTACGGTAACTGCAAGAATTCTTATGCAAGAAATTTGGAAAGAAGGTCTGAATTGGGAAGATAAATTGAATGAAGATATGCACAATAAATGGATTAAGTGGTGCAAGCAACTAAGTTCTGTTGAAGCTGCAAAGATTGCAAGATATTATTTTGGTGACTATTCAAAAGATGCGATTCAAGATCTACAATTGCACTGTTTTAACAACGCAAGTTCCAAAGCTTATGGATCTGTTGTTTATCTAAGATATCGTGTTAACGAACAAATATTTACTAGTTTTGTCATTTCCAAAGTCAGAGTTGCTCCAGTCAAGAAATTATCTCTGCCAAGATTGGAACTAATGAGCGCACTAGTAGGGACTAGACTAACAGCCTATGTTAATCAACGTCTTTTCAAAGAAATGAAAATCAGTCTACATTTCTGGACAGATTCAATGATTGTTCTGCATTGGATCAGAGGCAATGTTGAAGAATGGAAGCCATTTGTTCAGAATAGGATTCGAGAAATACAGCAAAAAACAAATCCAAACTTGTGGTCGCATTGCCCTGGCTCAGAAAATCCAGCCGACCTGTTAACCAGAGGTGAAAAAGCAGAATCATTTTTGAAAAATGAAGCATGGTTTAACGATCCCAAGTGGCTGAAAGAAAAATGAAACATTTTGGCCTCAAGAAACGAAAGAAATTGATATTAAAGGTGTCGAAGTAGAGAAAAGATCATCAATGAAAACAAAAATTCTCCAAGCTAGCTGTGTGACTCAAGAAGAAAATACAATTTTTAAAATTGAAAATTACAGTACATTGACTAGAGTACTTCGCATCACCTGTTGGATATTCAGATTTGCGAACAATACAAAGATACGTGTAAGTAAACTTTCAGGACCTTTGAGTGCTGAAGAAATGTTGAAAGCCGAGAAACATTGGATAAAACAGACGCAAGAGAAATGCTTTCCAGAAGAAAGAGAAGCATTGTTTAAGAAGAAATTAATCCCAAGAAAATCAAAAATTCTAAATTTAAATCCGTTCTTAGATGAAGATGGAATCATGCGATTAAAAGGAAGACTCCAGAATTCAAATTTAAGTTATTCAGAAGCACATCCAATTATCCTTCCTAGCAAAAGTCATTTTACAGATCTTCAAATCAGAAGAGCTCATGAAGAAGTTGCTCATGCTGGAGTTGCCGAAACACTCGCCCAATTAAGAGAAAGTTTATGGATTATAAACGGTAGGAAACAAGTAAAACGTATACTAAGGCGATGTATCATCTGTAAAAAATTCAGCACTAAACCTTACTGCCAAGACATTGCACCCCTTCCTCCAGATAGAATTAAAGAAGCATCACCGTTCGAAGTGACAGGAGCAGATTTCCTAGGTCCTTTATACCTCAAAAATAGTACCAAGATTTACGTTGTTTTATTTACATGCGCAGTAGTAAGAGCAGTGCATCTTGAAATTGTTATGAATTTAACAACGACCGAATTTTTAATGGCCTTTCGAAGATTCATCTCACGTCATGGTATTTGCAAGATTATTTACACCGATAATGCTAAAACCTTCAAGAAAACGGACAGGGATTTACAGCAGATATGGAATTTTATAAAGAATCCTGAGATGCAAAATTATTTTAGTGAAAAAAGAATTGAATGGAAATTCATCGTAGAGAGAGCAGCGTGGTGGGGAGGATTCTACGAAAGATGGTACGTTCAACGAAGATATGCCTTAAGAAAATCCTTGGAAGATCTTCATTAGACTACAAAGAATTTGAAACCACTTTACAGGAAGTGGAAGCTGTTTTGAATTCCCGCCCATTAACCTTTGTATCGAGTGATGTAAATGAGCCAACCCCCTTGTGTCCAGCACATTTCCTGGTAGGGAAAAGACTGACAGCTTTGCCACCGGAAAAGATAAGGATCATTCCTTCTACCAAAAGTGAAGTAACTCGCAGATATAGATACAGATTAAACTTAGTAGAAAAATTTTGGTTGAAGTGGAAACAATTTTACCTAATGGATTTAAAATCTGTCCATTATACAAATCACTCCAAAGGCATACAATTAAAAAAAGGAGCCGTTGTTCAAATTAAAGAAGACAATCAGCCAAGGCTTTTATGGAAATTAGGCATTGTCACAGATATTCATCCTGGTAGAGACGGAAAGGTTCGTGCATGCACTTTAAGACTGGCAACGGGCAATTTCATTCGGCGAGCAGTCCAACGCCTATATCCATTGGAACTTGACTATGATAAAGAATAACTTATCTTTCTGGGCCGGAGGATGTTGTATTTTCTGACTCAAATTCCAAACTCTTTGGTGCGAAGTAAAAAAGACAAGCTGTGTGAACTAAAGTGACCCATTTTTTTTTTACGATTTAATTTTTATGTCATTTGTTGTTCCATGAATTTACTGCAGACGAGATGTACGAATCTAAAAATTGAAGATGTTAAAAGATAGTATATGTACCGTTTTTAGTGTTAGTTTTTGTCTATTAAATGTTTTGTTTCGTACAGCAGTGCTTATATTCTTCGAAGTAAATACCTTAACGAGATCAGCCACAATAAAGGCGTAGAATTCACGACTCAGGTGAGAAAGTTCTAGATTTATAAGATACTTTTATATTTTTTAATAACATTTTGGCGCCCATACGTCGCGCTTTTATTTGGTTGAAATATTATTTGATAAGTATTTATTTCCTTTGAGAATATTAAAATGGAAAATTTAGATGCATTGAAGTCGAAACGTAAAGTTATTAAATCTAGCGCAACGAAGCTCATGAATAATATCAATGATATGTTTGAAAAATCCGATAGTACAATTGATATGTTTTGGTTAGAAGAATCGTTTGCACAAATTAATGATAAAGAAAATCAATTTCTTGAATTATGTAAGAATATTGAGGGAGAAATAAAAGATTTAAAAAGCTTGGAGTCAGATTTTGAATCCAACCAAGAATATAGGGAAAAGTTTATTTCCGTTAAAACGAAATTAAATCGTAAAATGAAGGAGTTGCAGAAAGAAGAAAGTAATGTCGCTTCAAATTCGGCGGTTGCCCCTAGTGATATGAACGCCTATTTGCCTTTTATGGCCAAACATGGGATTCGCGTTAACCTGCCTAAGTTGAATATTGAGAAATTTGATGGTAATTTAGAGAACTGGCAAGAATTTTACAGTCAGTTTAAATCAGCTATCCATGACAATGATGAAATAAGTAAAATAGATAAATTTACATAGTTGAAAAGTCTCCTAAAATCAGAGGCGCAAACTGCCATTCAAAGATTATTAGTTTCTGAAGAAAATTATGATATGGCTGTAAATATTTTAGAGAGTCGCTACGGAAAAAAAGAAATGTTGATCAGGTCACATATTAATAAGTTATTAAATTTGCCACCCGTCCGTAATTCTTCTAATTTGAAAGAATTGCGCAATTTGTACGATACTTGCGAAATACATATACGCAGTTTGAAATCATTAGGAATCGAGTTAGAAAGTTATGGAAGTTTATTATTTCCTATAATAACAAAGTTAATACCGAATAGTTTAATGTTGAATTATAACAGAGAAAATAAAGATGAAGCAGAATCGTGGAATGTAGGAATGAAGCAGAATCGTGGAATTTATAAGATACTTTTATATTTTTTAATAACAATCCTAAAATATAGTCTGTCGTTGATTCAAAATAATGTTACTATGTATATCAGTTTTAAAGGGCATTTTCTGTATAAATATATTTCATAATACGTTTAACACGAAAACGTTTAACAGAAAAATCGGTTGACACGAAATGATATAGCGGTCAGGACAGTATACTATGCGATTTAGTGCATTTTTTTTTCTTTTAACACGAAACAAAAATCATTTAGCATGAAAAAATTTCATTTTCGACCTAGTTAGTTTGAGTTGAAATTGATGAAATTGTGTTAAAACCAATTAATTTTGTGTGAAAATCAGTGAATTCGTGTTTTTTGTAAATTAGCTTATGTTTTATTAGAGCAATGGCTGAGAAATCAGTGCAAAAACAAACTGCTATTTCGCTTCAAAAGCTGCTTAATGCAGTTAATGAAAAAGAAGGACGAAAGCAGAAATCTGCAAACAGTTTGACATTGCCAATTCTACTTTATACACAATAAGAAAAACAAGGATCCCATTTCGTTAATGTTTGAGCGCAGTATGTTTAAGCCAGAGAGAAAACGTATGAGAACTGCTAAACACGAAGATTTAGAGACAGCTTTGCTTATTTGGTTCAAACAAACTAGATATCAGAATGCTGAAAAAGACACTTAAAAAAATATCTGACTTTTAAACCCAAAAACAATATTTTTTTTTTACTTGCTTTTTATCCTAGTGGTTGCAACTTACTTGTAGTTTAACAGGAAATTGAAATAAAATTTGACGACGTCGAAAATATTTTTAAGTTTTCTTCTTTTTTTACGAATCTCTTAACGCGAAATTCTTTTAACACGAAAAAAAATTTCAGTCCCCTTAGTTTCGTGTTAAACGTATTTCACTGTATTTTCTTTTGCATAATAATAAAAGGAATTTTTTTACTGTTATTTAATTTTATATTACAATTACCTCTTACTATAACTCGTAAGTATACTTTCTGCAAAAGGTGACCTTTCCCATAGGATAAAATATGTAAAATGTTCTATATACCTGATAATTAGCTGGATCGCAATCATTTTTTAAACTTCAAGTTGAGTCGCGTTAAGAAATCTTTTTTAGGAGCCGGTGTTAAAGATGATTTTATGACAAATCCCGTACTTTAACGGCACTAAAGAAGTTGGGATTGTGGTATAACTGGGCACCATTAATGTCCCCCATAATAAAACGTACAACAAAACATATACCAAAAACATCAGGTGTCAAGTCTCGTATGTTTGAAGTGACAACCATAAACCAACTACCGCTAATATGTTTATTTACAATTGCCACTTCACGGGGCAAATGAGGTAATCTAATAGTAATTTTCAAAAGCTTCGTTTTTCCTGCGATTTACCTTTTATTATATGATTAATTAAGGGGCCTTAGGACTCTTTTAGCTTCAAAATTTTTGAAATTTAAATTTTTTTAGATATTAAACTCCTATTTTTTCTCAACATTTTGATATAATTACTTCCTTGAAATTCCCTTTAGACTAGATGTTATGTATTTCAGAAATATGCCCGCTGAATAGAACTTCTTTCCAGCGTTTCCAGCGTTTTTCGTTTCCGAAACTTTGTTAACTAAGTTACCTAAATTATTTTTCTTCAAATGACGATTTTGCGCATAACGCGCAGGATATCTCAAAAACTTCTGATTATTTTTCAATGAAATTTTCAAAGTATATGTTTCATGTTAATTCTGTATAAACTGAATTTAAAATTTCCTTCTATTGTTCAAAATAAATATTTGTTTTAGGTGATTATACGGTTGAAATTTTGAAAATTTTGTATTACTTAAACACAACTTTGTATACAAAATATAAAAATGCATTAATTACAAATTCATTTAGGTTCAGGGTAATTATTACAATCTGAAGTATAATTAAATTCATTCTGGTTGCAAAATGTATTTTGTAATCCTGCGCGTAAGCTGTTAGACCAATCTTTCTGTTCGACAAATGTCTGACAGTTTGGAGCCTCCTGTAAATGCCAAATCTGCATCTTTCAATTTTTTAAATACATGAAATGAAAGAGCATACTTATATCTTTCATCCCAATAAAAATTATGTTTTAAAAGTCTTGAGACCCCTTAAGACAAGAATGACATTTTAAAATTTGTGGTGGAAATTTCCTGTTTGCTCCCGCAGCCAAGTAATGTCGGCGTCTATGTCACACTGAAAGTGCAGTATGAAGAGTCGTACCGTTGTGTTTAAGTGTTACTGAATGATCATGATTATATTCCAGTACAGATGGAATCCCTTTCTCATGTTACACTTCCAAGTAACATTCTGAATTTACCGAACACTTCTTGAAGCATTCGTTGGGATAGGGAACTTTAAGGGGGAAAAATGGTGTGTGTCGCATTTAAGAGAATTTGTAAAAGTATGTGGAATATCTGAAACGATATCTTTCGCTTTAACATCTTAAAATAGCACACGTAAAGGTTGTGAATAAGTTGAAATTAAAAAAGAGCCATCTAAGCTCTAAATTTATTGCGTGCGACATACTGTATTCGTGAGCGGTATACAAACTTCTTTTCTCTTCGAAGTCTCTTTTGAGTTTGATAACGCTGTTAATTGTTATTGGACCTTTGCCTCTCCCCCTTTTATATGCGTAAGAAACTGCCGTATAGCTATAGCTACAGATCGTCGATAATGCAAAACATTTTTACCGACATAGCAATTTGTCAACTAATGCCAAAATAAATTTTAAAAAACATACGTTTTTACAAGTATTAAAATAAGTTAGGAATATGTCATCAGTGTCAGAAGCCAAGTCACCAATTATGGCCCTATATTACCCTATATTACCCTATAAATACTAATTCTGCATGTATTCAGCAATTCATGTAATGTATGTCATGTAACGTATTACATGAAATGTAGCAATGTCATGTAATGTATTCAGCAATTTATAGAACACTGATTTACATACTTTCCATAGTTCAGTTGCTTGAAGCGCCATCTATTAGCGGATATATCAACTACAATCTTAACTGTACGAAACAAAATCTCTTTTTGACCCTTAAATAGCATTCATTTTTGCCGATTACTTCCATTTTTATGAATTTTGGAAATTTTAACTGATATATGGTCTAGAAGGTACTAGGGAATATTTTGATAACACCAGTACATTAGGTAATCAGTAGGTAATCAGTAATCAATTAGGTAATCAGTAGGTAATCAGCAATCAGTAACATTAGGTAGAAAAAAAAATTCTTCCTAATAGAAAAAATTAATGCTTTTTGAAAAATTGGACTTTGTATAATTGAGTGTAACATGTTTTTTATGAAATAAAGTTTTACTACATAATTTATAAATACCTACTATATATTTCTCTATTCTATGATTTATTATTTCGTAAAATGAAATAAATAACTTTATTTAAAAGTTGTTGTGAACAATCGATGAAATATATAGATTTTTTAAGATTATTAACGTAAAAATGTTTTGAAAGAAAAAGAAAAGACATTTCTAAAAATGCTTTTATCCCTATTCTTAAAATGTTATTTCAAGTAAAAATAGCAGCAATGCAGTTTTTTTTTTCAGTTAAAGAAATTCTAAGCTTATTTATTTTGACAAGTCGCATTTTCCATTGCTTGCATCAGTTAGCTATCTTTTAAACATTTCTTTTGACACTGCTGTTCAGCTGTCGATTTTTTAGCTTTAGATTATTTAATCTTTTACATATTTTTTATCTTTAAATATTTAATTACGGTATGTTTGATTTCGTTTGAAAGAAAAAGTACATACATATAAAATACAAAAGTTGTTAGCAGTTAAACTTGCCTGCAATAAAAGAGTTTTCGGAATATTTTAAATTTGGGACAAAACCATTGATTTTGAAAACCAGTTATTTGGCAATTAGTGAACTGTATTTGAGCTTTTGTGAATCTCTTATTTCCACTAAATCTATTACACTGTTGCTCAGGTATTTTTAATAGAATCGTGATTCCGATATTTTCGCCAAATAAAATATTATTTCACGGTAATCATCTTAATTATTTAGGACTGTTCTTTCACTAAACTAAGTTTTCTTACTTGCATTTTATTTAAAAAGTATTCTTAAATCAACATTGTAAATCCGTTGGAAAATTCTTATGGGATTTAACTTTCCAAAATGCATTTGTTCCACCTGGCTCACGATTTTTTTTCCACAGATCAGTCTTTGAATTAGCGGAATTATAATTCTATTAAAGATTGCGATAAAAAAAAAAGGGTGGGGTGCTTTTGAGTTCCTGGGATCATATAATGAAAAGTTATGAAAACAATTTTCAAAAGTCGCACCATCGTAGCGACTGCAATAGGTAGTATTTCTTATGAAATCTACCCAAAAAATCATTTATGCCATACATGAGACCTGGATGTTTAAAATACGACGCCAAAAGTAAAATTTAGTCAAAAGCTTTTTGAAAAACCTCGTGTTTTATCATTTACGTTAGTAGCCTCATATGAGGTACAAGTGAGTATGAGCGTTAAAACATTTGAAACAATGGTACATGCCCAATTGAAAATCATCTCAGTATGTATCCCCCTTTCAAAAGTTTATGCGTAAAATTTGCTTACAATATTGGTTATAGGCTTTTTAATTAGTTGATATAACTTGTCTTTTTGTGCTAAATAAGTTTTGTGCACTCAAACTTGTTTGGCATTTAATTTTTTTAATATTCATTTCGAACGCGTGTATGACACCCGATTACACAAATATTTGTAAATGTATTAATTACGTAGATTTAATTAACATAAAAAAGATTTTAATGTATTGTATAGAAGAATTAAACGTTATTTGTCGGTATTATAGCTACGAAAAAAAATATATTTCAAATTATTGTACTTACAAAATAATCACCCAATTTAAATTAAAGGATTATACAAAAATGCATTGTTTCGAAAATAAATAATTGCTTTTACTCGAAATTCGAAATTGAATAATTGCTTTTGAAACTCCTCAAGATTATTATTTCTTTAATAATACTTAAACTCAATCTACTAGACTTTTCCAAATGCAACAGTCATTTAAGACAAGTCTTTCCACATAAATTTAACACACTTGTTTAAAATTTTCAAAAATAATTCAGGCGCATTGATTTGCGGTATGACGATTATTTCAATTTTGCGTTTAAGAATATAAATATTTAGGATTCTATTATCTTTTTTTCTGAAATGATCCAATCTCTTCTGGGCATTAAGCAGATAGCATATTTTCAAATGCAAGAGATAAATTTATTGGAAGTCTTTTAAATAACATAAAAAGAAGTAAAATAAATGCTGAAAACAGGTTCAAGGTTTATTTGTAATGAGATACATGAAATACCGTACGATTTTGAAGATATTGCCAACGATTATTTTCTTAGTGATTATTTGAAAATATTTTAAATGTTTACAGATAAATTTATATATATATATATATATATATATATATAATGATAATATATTCATATGATATATCTCATATATTATATGATATAATATATGAAATTATTATTATATCATATAATATATGATTATTATATATTATGAAATATATTTATACATATAATATATTTCATATATACACAGTGCGTCCCAAAAGTTCATAGACAACTGGTCTTTTTTTTTACGATTAAAAATAGGGAATATCAATTTGAAAACAATTTATAATTATAAATAACATCATGACAATAATAATACTATACAAAAATAATTTTACACAATCAAAGACTTTATGCGAAAAATTTAAACTTAAATTTTACTGTCCCAACAGTTTATAGACAATTCATATTTTTTCCTTTAACGTTCATATATTTTAAGCCCTTTTCTCTAATCACTGGCCAGTCCATAACAGTTACTTGGTTTTGTCTAAACTTCTGAAT
This sequence comes from Maratus speciosus, assembly GCA_963932465.1. Lineage (NCBI taxonomy): Eukaryota > Metazoa > Arthropoda > Arachnida > Araneae > Salticidae > Maratus > Maratus speciosus. The sequence continues at coordinate 179,663,460 of OZ010792.1, forward strand.
TGTAGAGTTGGACACGTGAATGAAGTAATTTTCTTGCTGGTATTTCCATTTGTCCCCACCTAGCAACTTTTCAAATGGAAATTACAGTACTTCAAGCGTTTTCTGGCAATCTTCGGAACATTGACGACCTTTCAAAAAAGGAATATCGGTTGTTTTATTATAAGAAAATGCTCATTACAGCATGAGTGAACCCCGTCCTTATTGTCTGCTAAAAAAAGTTCGTTGTTTCTTGCGAATATCGTGCTAGTAATATGTCCAACGATCGGCCCATCTAAATTAAATTTCTTCAGAACACTCAAACATTCATCTGTCCAGTGTATGTGATTTCGGGCCCACTGAACACGAGTGTCTTTATGCCGTTTTGTAAACGACATAAGAGTTTTGTATAAGAAAATGCTCATTACAGCATGAGTGAACGCCCTCCTTGTTGTTTGCTAAAAAAAGTTCGTTGTTTCTTGCGAATATCGTGCTAGTAATATGTCCAACGATCGGCCCATCTAAATTAAATTTCTTCAGAACACTCAAACATTCATCTGTCCAGTTCATGTGATTTCGGGCCCACTGAACACGAGTGTCTTTATGCCGTTTTGTAAACGTTGGCGAACGACGCATTTTGCGATAATCAAGTAATGTATTTCCCTGCTTTCTTCCCCAGGTCGAAATCCATGCTGGTATTTGTTTGCTAGACAAGCATTAAATGCTGTGTCCCAGCAAAGTAAAATAGCATAAACCACCATAACACATTTGATGGTTCCACCATAATTAACAGTAAGTCATGGTGTATATTGGAACACTTTACTGCTTGGCTAGCATATTTATTCCAGCTTGTGTTGATTGAATATGTTGCTGGCCAAGCAGAAATCAAGACCGCCACTATCTTGTAATTTCTGCTATTCTAGCAGTAATTCGCAAGCAACAGATACCTTTTTTTGTTGATATTCTATCACTATATTTCTACCATCAGTCGCTTTTAATTTTTGCTTTTCTGCATCACTTGCTCTTAATTTTTGCTATGCTGGCATTACATTTCTAGCATCATTTTCTTTTAATTTTTGCTATTCTAGTATTACTTTTCTAGCATCACTCTTGCTTTTATTTTTTGCTTATCTCTCAGTTTGAAAAAAAGACGCTGGTGCTGCTATCTTTGGAGAATTTCTGAAGTACCTACATTTTTTAGAAGGGGAAACTAAGGTCGGGTTTTCTTTTACTCTGAGGAGGACAGAACTCAGTACCTCAGGTTTGGGAACAGAATGCTCTACTTACTTCGCTACTGGGGCCGTGTTTGTAAATGATTTTAAATGTGTGTAATGGCTGAAGAGCTGATTCTGCTGTGTGTTGATATTTTTATAAGATAGAAGGTAAATTTATTGATGCTGTTATCCTCCAAGTTTCAATTAATAAGATTCATTTACTATTAGGGTTTTCTTCTATGTTTAACGGATAATTAGAATATGGATTGATTATTATATTTCATTAGTGGAATTTTCTTTGCTTAATGAATGGTTTGAATATGGTCATAATTATTTGTTGCAAAAAAATAAAAGATTTTGAAGGGTATTTAAGATAGAATTTATCAATTTCAGGAGGGGGTTAAGATTTTAAAACTTTTGTCCTTATTGGAGGCGGGGGAGGGGATCAATTGTGCATATTTTCAATTCGATTGTCATGAATTTATTTCTTAAGATGCTACTTCAGTCAAGGGAAAAGGCCCGTTCGCTTATGCTAATCTTATGGAAGAAATTTATAAAGATATCTCGGTTGAATTTTAATATTTTTATTTTTTTTTATTTTTTTTTTTTTATTTTTTTTTTTATTTTTTTTTTTTTTTTTTTTTTTGCATTGGATAGCTGCGATCGGTCTGTATGCAGGCCGTTTTTTACTTTTTCGATTTCAATTGCAGATTTTTTTTATGGGGATGCTTTCAGTTTCAAAACCGGTTCCGAAAATGAAAGTGTCCTCATTAAAAATATCTGTATATAAAATCGAAAAAGTAAAAAAAAACAGCCTTTGTACAGATCGATCTTAGCTATCCAATGCAAAAAAAAATCATTTAAAAATATTAAAATGCATACGAGATATCTTTATAAATTTCTTCCATAGGATTAGCATTAGAGAACGGGTCTTTTCACTTGACTGAAGTAGCCTCTTAAATGAAACAGTGTTCCTTGAATTTTGAAATTTAACTGACTAAATTCTCTTTTTGAAAAGCACGGATTTTTTTTTTTTTTTTTTTTTTTTTTTTTTTTTTTTTTATAATTAAAATAATTAAACACTAAGAGAATGAACAGCTAAGAATTTTACGATGGGAAAGTGGAGGGGAGGCTCTTCTTCCCAAAAATCCTTCATGGAAATTATTTTTAAGTTTTTTTTTTTATATTTATGTGTTACAATTCTATCTAAACCGGGGGGGGGGGCGCTTTTTCCGAATAAACCCTTCATAGAAATTAATTTCCAGGTTTTTTTTTAGATTTAAGTGTTAAGATTATATCTAAAACGGGTGGACGAAGGCAGTGCTGATTTTAAGTTGTAGTGGTTCGAAAAGGAAATCTACCGCCCCTGGATTTTGAAATTTAACAAACTAATATTTTTTTCTCTGATTTTAATAAACACAGTAAATTTAATCTTTTCGGGAAACTTAAAAGAACTAAATACTAAGAGAAAGTGCAGCTATGAATTTTCTTCCCATTCGGGGTGGGGAGGGGGGAAGGAGAGGAGGATTTTCCCTTTAACTCTACCATGGATATTATTTGTTTATTTTTTTTAAGTTTATGTGTTAAAAAATTATCTCAAACGTGTTCAAGGGGCAGTGTTTAATTCACGTGGCGGTGACACAGCCGTCCCCCCTTCCAGTTTTTGTAATTTAATAAACAAAATTTTATTTTTCTCCCATTTTTAAAGACATAAAAAATTTATAATTTACAGGTAACTTAAAATAATTTAACAGTAAGAGGAAGATAAGTTTAAAACTTTCCGTTTGGGGGGGGGGGGGGTTACTCTTCTATATCCGCTTTGGAAATTAATTTTTAGTTCTGTTTATTTTGATTTTTAGATGTTAAAAACTAATCTCAAATGGGTGGTTTAAGACAGTATTGAATCCAGGAGAGGGCCAGCCCCAGGGAGAAGCACAGCTCGGATTATAGATGTTAATGAACAAAATTTTCTTTTTCTACGTTTTTTAAGACATTTTTCCAAGTACGTTAGAATACTTAAATTCTAAGAAACAGAAGAAAGAAATTCCTTTAAAGGTGGTGGGCTCCCCTAGAAGACTCTCATAGAAGTTAAATCCCACACAGAATTTAACCCACTCCCATAGAAATTAATTTAAAAAATAGAAGTTATATTTTACATCTTGGAAAATTGCAATGTACAGTGAATCCTACATAACGCAAACTCCTGAATATTCCGTTAAGAGAAGAGGGCTTAGGTGATCCATTAAGCCTCCCTCTCCCCCGAATTTCAAATTTAACTAATTTTTTTCTCTGATTTTCAAAAACAAATTGAAATTTAATCTTTTCTCTTAGCTTAAAATAAAAGAGAAAGGGGTTGAGACGGAGGTGGAAGAGAGCTCTCCCCGGATTTGAAAAATTAATTTATAATAAAATTTCCTTTTCTTCTATTTTAAAAAACATAGTCAAATTTATACTTTTCGAGTAACGAAAAAAAAAAAATAAATAAATAAACATTTGATGCAGCCAAGTATTAACAAGCTCACAATTCTTCATTTAAGTATTTAACTCATCATTATTGGGAAGAGACTTGTGTAGCATATTAGCGCATCTTACTGGCACATAGTACGTCATGCTGTTTTCTATCAAAGCTGGTTGCATAGCATATTATGCTGCAAGCATAAAAAAGCATATAATAGCATGTAATGGTACCTACCTCTCCATGCTTTGTCAGAAGCTTAAACAGCAAATAAGCACATAAAATGCTTGTACATAGCTTGTCATGCTATTTCTTCCTGGGCTGACTGCATAGCATTTTATGCGGGAAAAATCTTCTCATATGCAAATTTCCCATGCGTATGGGTAAATTAAAAGCAGCGGTCGAGAAAAAGAAATCTTCTCATATGCAAATTTTCCATGCGTATGGGGAAAATAAAAGAAGCGAACAGGTATTCAATATTGGGCATTGCTTAATTTGCGGGCGTCAAACTTCATTCAGAAACAACATGTCAGATTACATTAACGAGCAATATGAGGATATGCATCCTATTTATGGTCAAGCAGGTGGCAATAGAGGCCTAGCACAGAGAATGTACCAATAGCAATATCCGAGGAGGCGTTGATCGCACCATACCGCCTTCACGAACATCCATCGATGGCTGCGGGGAACGAGATCCTTCCAAATAATTAGGCGTAATGTACTTCATCACCGCAGTGTGCGCACACCTGAAGCAGAAAACGGAGTATTATAACGGTTTGCCGTTTCTACTGACCATTGCACGATTGGTTGTAGCTGAACTTTGTATTCGGTAGAAAATAGTATAGAATATTCTGCGTGCAGAAAACATGCACCCCTTCCACGTGCAGAAGGTTTAAGCCTAAGGCGATGCCCATTACCCACTTCGGGAAGAGTTCTACGCTGGATACGTGATGCCACACAGAACGATTCACAGTTTCCCATCATCGTTTTATTCTCAGATGATGCCGGCTTTATGCGCATATGTGGTCTTCCGAAACTGACCACTGCACTGTCTCGTCGAAAGTGCCACACACGATCAATGGCACGTTAATACATTGGCAGGGATTCTCGAAGATCATCTGTTGAAAAGTACCTTCTGCCTGAACGCCTCAATGACGCATACTACCTTGTTTTCCCACAGCACGTCGTCCCGGATTTAAAGCAGGGAATAGTGGCAACTGTGCGCCAGAACATGTGATTCATGCATTATGGTTCACCAGCACATTTTGAGATTACGATGCGCAACGACCTCGATGCTAAATATCACGGGATGTGATTGGACGTGGAGGAGCTGATGCTTGGACTCCATGCTCGCCGAACCTTAATCCCTTTGATTTCTTCTTCTGGGGCCATTTGAAATCGGTTGTTTATCAGACGACTGTGGATACACTGGAGGATCTGTCAGCACGGATCGCTTCAGAAGACATCACCAGCACATCGGGTATGTTTAAATGCGTCCGACAATCCATCATCTGTCGGTGCCGGCTGTGCAATGATGTTCATGGCCATAACTTCCAAAATTTTCTGTAAAAATGTCTTGTCGTCTCCCTTCTGACGTTGAACTATAACGAAATGTAATCCTGCTTACGTCTAATAAATGTTTTCTACTTATTATTGACCCTTTTTTTTCCACTCGATGTCAAACCCTTCCTAACTATTTTTGCGATTTTCTCATTCTAAACGTAGTTTGCGACCACGAAATGTATCTTGCCTTGTTACCACAAACCTTGCGGCATGTTCAATGGCAGTTTTTCATCCTCTTGATGCTTGCTATCACCCCTCTGAATTTGTCGGTCTAATTCGGCAACACACTGTATAGCATTTTCATACAATTCTTGCGCTATGAGTTTAGGTACAAGAATATTGTGGCATTTATGAATGGTCTCATTTAGCCATAATGATTTTATTTAAAGACTTTTCGGACTCTTTCAGGTCACATTACAACTTTTTCCCATACACAACTAGTGTATGGGAGCCTTTGGCTTAGCTGATTCGTTGGTGATATTCTTCCTAATGTTTAGATTTTTCTTTGTATTCACACGCACAATTTTATAAAACATTCTCTAACCGCTTGAAGTGGAGAATTTTGTGACTTATGTTGCTTGTAAAAGTTTTGGTAGCCACCATGTATATATTTTGAAAGATTTTTTGTATAATTATCTGGAAACATCTATTTTGAGTCCTGTATTAGTAATACTTTAAGTGACGTGATTGTGATCGAATGGCGTGTTGTACTCATGACTAATGATTGATAACAGTAGATGTTAGCCTATATAATATATGCGCCTAATAATGGTATGAAAAATATGTTAATAAAGACTGCGTGCTCTGTCATTATCTACTGCTTTTTTATTGGGGGTATGTTTCCTAAGAATTTCAGTTCCTAGCTCTCTGTTAAACTATATTTGACTCAAAATCATTATATATATATATACATATATATATATATATATATATATATATATATATGTGTGTGTGTGTAATATAAGGATGATATAAGGATAATGCCGTAGTTAATGAAAAAGGGAGTTTAATGATTCTGGATTATAGTTGTACATATTAAGTCGACATTATATTTACAAGTACGGGAGGGTAAGAGGGTTTTCTGCGGCATACGCGCTCACAGAATCGTCGGAGATTCCATATCGGCCTCTGCTCTCGTCTAGAGTGAGAAAAATACGTCTAACATCAGCTGCGTCAGAATGAAATCTGCTTTTGGTTGTTACTTGTTCCCAAGCGAAGAGAATGCAAAGCTGCATATCAGCAAATTTAATAACATCTGCAATTCTGCGGTTACAAGTTCTCATGGAAAATGCTGATCATATCCTGTTGCTAGGAGTAGAGTTTTATGGAATCTAAAACCACAACTCACACTCGACCATTTTGTCCACTTCTCGCCCTCGACAGCGTGTTAAATAAGCAACAAGATATGTCAAAAAACAAAAAAAAAACTATCTAAAAATAATTAAAATCCAAAGGAAAAAAAACTGTCATTAAATAATTAAGAAAATTGAGCTAAATAAAAAAAATTAAGTCTAAATTTTATGTAAATTAATGCTGAGCTGCCGTGGGATATCTCCAAAAAAAAAAAAAAAAAAAAGCAAAAGAATAAAAAAAAAATCTCAGGATAACATCAATTTGCGTCATGAGACCGTCTTTCTCATGAGCCATCATCAGAGATGAAAAATATAATCTAAAAGGCCGTCTGCCCCTTATATTATCATCAAGAAAACATACTGAAATCTGCCTCATCTTAGGTAGAATTTCGTAAAAAAAAAACATCTTTATCCCAACGTCATTCGGGAATAAAAAATAAAAAAAAAGGTTTGCCTCGTCTAAGCAAAAAAAAAAAAAAAAAAAAAAAAGGATTTCCCACCAAAAGGTTTTTTTCGACAGCCAGGGGGGGGGGGTAAAACACATACATATATATAGCAATTCAATAAAAAGTTTACACATAAAATACAGTTTTAAAAATATAAATACAGTTTTAGAAATACAAATACAACAATATTCTTTTTCTTCTTGTCAAAAGTGAGTGTTAAAAAAAAATAAAATAAAGTCCTGTGTAGATAGTCATTTTAAATAAAGCTATTTACGCAACATAAAAAAGCACGTGTTGCGAACAGGCAAATGAAAAAAAGTAAGACACCATTTGCAGTCCGGGATAAAAACAAATTCCCATGCGCAAAAAAAAAAAAAAAAAAAAAAAAAAAAAAAAAAAAAATCACCGCATGGGTTCAATAAAAAAGTTTTGAGCAGACATATATCGCTCAGATTTAAAAAAAAAATGTTAAACAGAACTTCGAAAAAAAAAGATGGCACATAAATTCTGTTAATATAAGCTGAAAAAATAAAGAATCTGTTGCATATCTCAAAAACGAAGAATAATAAAAAATACACTGTTGATAAAAATGCTTGGCACATGGTACCTTTTTTTTTAAAAAAAGCACTTCAAGTTTATCGTACTGTAGAATGGCTTAACACACAAACACACGAAGAAAGAAACATTCTGTGTTGAAGATTTTCATCCATGATTGCACTCGTAGCTGTGAGTGTTAGTCACACTTGTAAATACCTCATTTTAATGTTTCGTCCGTAAAAAAAATAATCGTGGATGCTTGCTGTAATCGTAAAAAAACGAAGATATTGAAATAAAGTTACTAAGAAAGTCACAGATAGTAGCAGTCTAATAGTTCAGTATGCTATAAATGTTCTCAGGAATAAGCAGATATATGGATGTCAAACACAGAATATATAAACGCAGTTAAAAAAATAGTAATAATAAAAAAACACATTTGTGATACGTTCGGTGGTTGCACTAGTGACCCATATACGTTAAGCATATTTCTTTTTGGAAATTTAAGTCTACGTTTTCTCTTTCTCTTTGTTGACTGCACTGAATGTCGGCGTATAAAAAATAAAAAGGGAATGATAATGACACGCAGAATTTCGGTCCAATTAGTAATCCCACTCAAATGTTGAGATGGTTGGGACTTAGGGAGTGCAGAATGATGATAACTGAGTCCGTTGGCAGAAGTAAACTGTAATAAACAGATGATCAATAAGATGAGCACAGTCATGAACTTGTAGGACAAGAGAGTTAAATCGAAGGAAAAACAGTCTGGCGATAATGTTGCGAGATGTTTCAGATATGCTGAATCATTCACTGGGTCAATTTTGATGTCAGTAGGAATATTTTCATTCGAAAAATCTTTATTTACTTTCGGTGTTTTCAGATCTTGGAGGAAAGAGTTTGAAACAAATGTTTTTGTCGTACATCTTTCATCAGGAAATGGATGTACATCGGATTTATCTTGAGATTTCGTTGCAGATGCATTATCAGAGACAGTAATACAGCTTATAAAAACGTTCGGGGGTGGAGATTTAGTTAAAGTAGCGCCGTTTTTGTCGCACGTGAGAGTACCCTGAAATATGACATCTGTCCCTATGATAAGTGGCATGGGCATCTGAGAAGACTTAACTACGTAAACAGAAGTAGAAAAAGTATTATCGTCTATTTGTATATTGGTAAAAAATGATCCTATAGGTTGAATAACACGGTTACCGATGCCCGACAATTGTACAGGAGCTCCGATGAGGGGGGAGACCCAATTTGTTCATAAATGTCTTCTCTCAGTATCGTCAGTGGGCTTCCAGTGCCGAGGATTGAATTGATTTCTAAATTAAAAATGTTTACAGGTTTCTGCATGCGCGGATGAGAATGACACATTTCTACTACGTGGATTTGTTCGCCTCGGCTTGGCGACGTCTTGCGTGAAAGGTAGGTGCCTTGAGTCGAACGCTTGCGTTCCGGCGTTTGTTCCGTACATTGATTGGAAACATGACCAAAACGTGCACATTTCATACACTTTTTTCCTTTATTTAAATGCACACACTGGGTAGATCGGTGACCTGGGGCTAAACAATTCCATCAGGTTAATTTTGCAGTTTTCTCCGTCTGGTTAACTTTAGGAGTGTTGGGTGTAGTCGGTGACTTTGATTGATAAAATTTAGAACTCCGTTCACAAATTCGTTCGAAAATTTGGAGCTTGTTTTTAAATTCGGCAAGTGTGGCGCACCCGAATAATATAGCTTTATAATGTGGTGTATCGTTAATCCCATTAATTATATAGTGAATTAAATATATATCACCGATGTTTCCTCTTTGTGCTATTTCTTTCATTTTCAAAAAATATTCCAATAGTTTTTCGTTTGGGCGACAGCCTCTAGCGGCTAGTAATTGATGTATCTGGGCGGACGAAGCTGATTGTCCAAATTCGCGAAACAATGCTTCTTTGAGCGATGTATATGAAGAAATGTTATTTTCACTACGTACATACAATAATGCTAAACTTTTTAATGCCCGCTCAGCAAACACGAATTTCTGTATGTCGGACAGTTGAAATGACTGGGCCAGAGATTCAAATCTCTGAAACCATGTTTGAACGTTTTCCGTTTTATCACCACTAAACGGTGTAATTAAATGATCAATGTCATGGAAAGAAATTGTCTGTTTGGGCGCGGAGTGTGTACAGTGTACACGCGCCTGGTCTGGCTGTACTTCCAAAGGGGAAGATAAACCAGTGCTTCCACTACTATTGTGGCTATCAAATTCTGTATCCGATTCGGAAACTGCCGTAAACGTGTCTTTAAAAGCCGAAATATCAACTAGTGCGCTTAAAATACGCTGTCCGATATCTTCTTTTGATCCATGGATATCAATGGATAAGATATTAGCGATAGTAATCAATTGTATCTGATCGTAATCATCTAAAATTTCTTTGAGTTTATTCTGATACTCATCGCTTTTGTCGGTAAAAGAAAATCCATTACATTTCCTTAAATTCGCTCTATTTTGGCGATTTTTATCGCAGCCAAATATAAATTCGTGCAGTAGCTTGATCTTATCAGTCTTAGCCGATTTCAACTGGCTTTTAATAAATTCTATTTGTTGTAATTCCATATCAAAAGCAAGAAAGGAAAGAGAGAAAAAAAACTTACTTCAAAGGAGTTATCCAATTGAAAAAAAATTCTTCGACACGATATATATGTCGATACACTTAATGATCCGTAGAAAAAAAATATACTTGCAGCCGGAGATTCATGTGTTGCAAAACGATGACTATCTTGTAAAAATAAAAATAAAAGGAAGATTGAGCTTCAAAACACATGGCTAAGTAGATGAATCATATCAGCTGAAATGCAAAGGTTGATAACGGAACGAAAAAGTTCTCCGATTTTAAACGTAGATCGGTAAGTAAGGCTAGGGGGTTTTATTTTTTTAATTCGTTTGGGATTCAAATAGGCCTAGAGCCCCCATGTAATATAAGAATGATATAAGTATAAGGCCGTAGTTAATGAAAAAAGGAGTTTAATGATTCTGGATTATAGTTGTACATATTAAGTCGACATTACATTTACAAGTACGGGAGGGTAAGGGGGTTTTCTGCGGCATACGCGCTCACAGAATCGTCGGAGATTCCATATCGTCCTCTGCTCTCGTCTAGAGCGATAAAGATACATCTAACATCAGCCGCGTCAGAATGAAATCTGCTTTTGGTTGTTACTTGTTCCCAAGCGAAGAGAATGCAAAGCTGCATATCAGCAAATTCAATAACATCTGCTATTCTGCGGTTACAAGTTCTCATGGAAAATGCTGATCATATCCTGTTGCTAGGAGTGGAGTTTTATGGGAATCTAAAACCACAACTCACATACACATATATATATATATATATGGGGGCGTGTGTATGTCAGAGTGTACATATATTATTTAATAGCATTAGTTACATTATATAAATATACACGAAATACCATTCCCTCCGTTAAATTTTTTATTAAAATAATTAATTTTTGTAATATATCAATAAATATACTTAATTTAATACATTAAAAAGATTAAATTGTTTTATACTATTTTAGCTTAAAATAGACATACATAGAGTTCAAGGAATTATTTTATTTAGAATATGTTTAACTAGATTATCTCTATTTTCCTAAAACTACTAAATATAAAACGTAAATTCAAAATTTGAATTCTTGCCTGGGTAATAGGAACTGACATTCTTTTTTTTTTAAATTAAAAGTCTTATTTCAATTGAAACAATCATCTAAGGTTGATTTTTTCATTGTTTTTTCTGGCTTTTAAACAATTAAAATTTTTAATAAATTAGAAAGGAAATGAATTCCTTTTTCATTTCATTTTAATTGCCGATATTCTATTTTAGTAATTATTGGGTATCTATAAAGTAAAATCATAGGGATAAATACAAATTTCCACCTTGAGTTAGTCCTAAGTTTATGGTAACTTGAAAGGTTCATTGCTTGCTTAAAAAGTGTCATTTAAATGAAATTTATGTTAAACTAGGTAAAACTCTATGACACATTTATTTAAACCTTCCTCCGAGTACTTTCGGTTGCAACCGCAACCTTCATAAGGGAGAAAATTTCCTTTACTAATGTCCTGTTTCATCAAAACAATGCTCGTCACTTGAGTTGAGGGAATCTTTATTCTTTGGGTGTTACCCCGGATTCTTGGGCTGGATTTGAAAACTTTGAAATAAATGTAGGAGAAAAAAATATTGGGTGTTTATTTTTTAATATTTAGAATATTTTACCATATATTAGGTATGGCGCACGACAACGTATTGTTAAATACTTGATTCTCCTTACACGGAATAGCTATTGACATTCAGATAACAGATGCATATAATAATTTGATGCTGAACAGGGGATTTCCGAATGATCAAAATCTATTGTAATGTCCTGCTTACAATTTAAACGTGATAAAGCTGCAGTTGGGCACCAAATTTAACACCTGTTTTATGTTCTTTGATCCCTTCACTCAATATTTTAAAGATTCATGGAAAGAATATAAAGCAGAAATATTTTTTATTCAATCAACTTTTATTTATACGACTACAGTAACCTCGGTTTTCTATTTTAAACCTTTATGTCCGTAGATATAAATCAGAAATTTGTTCCTCTTCAATAATTATCTTCATTAATATCTGAAGATATCCAAAGCAACGTATATAATAACAATTTGATTTTTAGATAGATTTTTAAATAAAACTGATTTAATAAATCGGTAGTTAAAGTTTTTTGTAAAATATTTATAAGAATAATTAGATTAATTAACAAAAAATACTGTTATGGAAACCTCACAATTCTTACAATTACAATGTAAATAAATATATTGTGGTTCTGTAACTCAGAAGTGTTTTGTAGTTGCAAATTTTTCGCAAAGCGTTTTTTAATAGGAGAAAAGCTGAATCCATGTAAATGGTTGAAAAAATAACCACATTAAAATATATTTAGCTTCGACTGTTTCGCTGTGCTTACAGAATGTGATCCAGCAAAATATTTTATATAAAAAGTGCCATATACTTTTATTACTAGACGAATTAAAAAAAAAAAATTATTGCATTTTCTCTAATCGGACTTAAAAGTCCCGTCGGATAGAAAAAAATAGTTTTTATGTGGTTACATAATGGTCCAAAAGAAAATTTCATGCAACGTAGCGTTTAAATAATTTATTAATACGAATTTAATTATGGATTTTGCAATAAAACCCAATGGAGAAAAAAATTTCAGTACTTGTTCGATTTCATTAACCGAAATTCCGATTCAATAATAGATTATTTCATAAATATTTAATTGATATCTTTAATTGATTAAAAAATTGCCTAGACCAAATCCCATAATGAGGATGAAAAATAGTGACTTCATATTAAATCGAGAAAATTACGTTCATTATTCAATTCATTTGCGAGAAGAATTTCACCTGGAATTTTTGCAAAAGGTACTACTTATCAATTCACGATCAATGCTGTGTTTTTCTGTTATACTTAATTTGGCATCGGAAAAATTGCATAAAGTAAGATTTCTTTTTCTGATTTCAATGAAATTTTTATAGCAATTTTTTCTTTACACAATTTAAAAGTAATAAATAAACTAAGACATTTTATCTTTTCTAATTTTCAAGAGAGTAGACGCAATTTTAAATTAATTTCAACATTTTTAAAATTCGAAATAAGATATATTTTAAAGAGAGTAAAAAATATTTTTATTTGAAATTTAAGCCATCATGTTTGCATAGTATCTTATCTCGATAAATTGATCAAAATCTTTCTAATAAAACTTCATTTTTAAGAAAAGTTAGTGCAAAAAATAAATAAATAGATGGTATGAAATTATAAATAAATGAAAAGAAATCACAGTTATATTATAAATCCTTATTTTCAAAACTTTATATAATTATTATACATAAATTTAAATTATGACTAACGTTTCGGATTAGGATTCGTATCAAGAAAAAAATTCTTTTAGAAAAAGAAATTTGTTTTACTAGTCATCTACACCATTGTCTATTTATAAACTAAATTTCATGTGCGGAAAGAAAAGTCGATAAATATATATTTTTAATTTTTTAAACCTAAAATAAACCGTACTTTAAAAAATGGATTTTCTTATTTTTAGTTACGAAATAAGTAATACATTATAAGAAACCACCTGAGTCGAAACCGGGATAGGAGTCGAGTTTTATACCAGTTTTCCGGCTCGGACGGCCTCGAACTCATAGTGAAAGTTTTATGTATTCGGAAACTGAAAAGGAGATAAAATTTTGCTGTTTGAGAAACAAGAATATATTCTAAGATTCTTAATGTATTTTTCAAACGCTTTAAAAATCAGTTTGAAAGGCAATAGAATTGTTGTTCATGGGATATTACGAGAAATGTTCTACCTTATTCTGAATCCTTGGTTGGTGTTAGTGTAATATAAAGAAGCTGTAATACAGAACTTGCCTTTGCCCATCTGAAATCAAGACTTTCAGCTTGAAGTCCTATTCCAGGATTATTGGAAAACAGAAATCATTTCTTTCTGCCATACTCGTACAATCTATATATACTAGCCGCCTTTGGTGACCAGTTTGGCCTCCCTTAAATGTATGCTAAGCATTGTACAATGTTACTTTTATTCATAATTTAATTTACTTGCTCAATTCTTCCCCAAATCGCAAGATTCTGATAGAGAAATCAAGAACTCTGTATTTTTATGCTAGCCGGGCGCAGGTGATAAATCGCCAAAAATTGTTCCCATCGCATTTTTTCTTTTTCATTAATTTAATTTAAAATATAATACTTTCACTCACTTTACTTGAAAAAACAAATTTAATTTAAAACCGAAATATTTAAAATCCACGGCTCTCACTTATTTCTGTATTTAAAAAAAGAAAGAAAAATAACAAATAATATCATAAACCATGACATTTATTTTCAACATCAAAGCGTTGTTTTAATTTAGCGCGTGAAAAAAAAAAAAAAAAAAAAAAGAAAAAAAAAAAGCTAACTGGCGACTTAAAAAATGCTATAGGCAAGATTTTCGCCGGGCTGACATAAAAGTATCAAACATTTTTAGCGATCATGGCTAATTTTAATAGTTTTATTCGAAAAAATAATTTTGATTAAAAATTGTCGCCTTGCATGTCAAAAGAGAAGAGTCCAGCAGTAACTGTTTATGACAGTCACATGGCTTGAACTATTATAATATAGATGAAATGATAGCATTTGGCGATTTTCACCTGCGTCCGGCTAACATTAAAGTGCCAAAATGGCCGTCTAGCATATAGAAAACGAAGCGATCAGCCCGGAACTGTTGATGACAGTCGCATGACTTAGGCTGTTAAAATAGAGATATTACGCTATCTTACGCGGCACAGAAATCGCGATTATTTGTTGTTTAATGGCAACGCCCGAATGAAACGCATCTCATTGGTTATTGAACAGCATTTAATGCATCTTCATACCTATAAGGGGATTACCATAGGGGGGACCCTGTTGTGTCACCAAATGCCGCCAGTTTTGTTGCCAACTTGGCAATATATCGCCAAACATGGCGACCAAAATTAGTTACCAAAAGTGACGCCAACTTGGCGATATCTCTAATATTTCGCCAAATTCCCATAGACTTCCATTGTAAACCAGTAGGGTTTACTTGCTTACAGAAAATCAACAAATTGATATATTTAATGCTACAAAAACTAACATTAGGCTAAGGGATTATATTAATTATATTGTGTCCAAGTAAATTAAATTATGAATAAAAGTAACATGATACAATGCTTAGCATGCTTTCCCAAACGTAAATTTTAAGGGAGACCAAACTGGTCGCCAAGGGCGACTAGTGATATTTTAAAAGAATAAGAATAATGACTTTTTGCATATTTCTGCCAGTAACAAATTTCTATTTTAAACAGATTTTCAGGGACGTGAAAATCATGAAACGGTGTCATAAATGAGCATTCACGCTTAATATTCTCTTCTTTGTAAGAAGATATTATTTAATGAGAAAATTAACCTTGAAAAAAATTTAAACCGTTATTAAAAATTTTTACTGCGACTTTCGGTTAGCTCGTTCCCCTGATGGCATATAATTTTTCTGTCTCGGATTTCAAATCGTAGAGCTCTGGCTCCGGAAAAAGAGCCCTAACTTTTCTCTTACAAGAAAATTACGAAATTGACAAGAAAAAAAAAAAAGTCCTTCCGGCCAGTGCCGGGAGGAAGAGGTAGCTTTCATAATCCTTATTTAAAAAAAGCCAACTTATATCATGCAAACACACGAAGCTCAATTTAGTGGAAACCGAATATAGGAGATTCAATACTAATTTTTATCAATATAATGAATGAGAATTTCGCGAAATTAGTCAGCTTTATCCAAGCTGCTTTTCTTTAAAGTAACTTATATTTGGCTGCCAAATTCGGCAATTTCTTAAAGTGCCTGTCATTTTAAGACAACATGGTGGATGAGGCTAAGCAGTGAACTTGGTCGAGACCTTAGTAATTGCTGTGCACATGCTCACTCACATCGGAATCGGTTAATATATAGGAGTGCTGTAGCATGCAAAAAATCAGATTTTTCAAAATGTCACCCACAATAGAAATTGAAACTGCTATATCTGAGCCATTTTTTAAGGTAAAGACAAACAAAAAATGCTCCTGAATCCTTATATCAAGATCAAATACTTAAGAAAGAAACCTTTTTCAATTTCTAATTTTTTTGCACCTCACTTTAAATATATATATATATTTTAATTTAATGGCCGCCATTTTGAAACAAGATGGCTGATGAATCTGGCCAGCGAACTTGGTCGAGGTGTTGATGTATACTATCCACAGGCCTTCTTACATCGAAATAGGCGAATACGTGTGTTATCGCGTGACAAATACAAGATCGTTTCAAAATGTTAGCCATGCTAGAAATTCAAAGTGCTATAAATCAACCATTTTTTAAGATATCAACAAAAGAACAAATTTTCAGAAACAAAAACTGCTCCGGAATCTTTGTATCAAGGCCAAACACATAAAAAAAATCTTTTTCATTTTCCAATTTTTTAATACCTCATTTTGAATTTTAAATTTAATTTTCTTTAAATGGCAACCCTTTTGAAACAAGATGGCGAATGAAGCTGGCCAACGAACTCGGTCGAGACATTGGTATGTACTATGTACAGACCAAGTTACATCCAAATAGGTTCATAAATACGCCTGTTATCGCGTGACAAAAATCAGGTCGTTTTAAAATGTCAGCCACAAGAGAAATTCAAAATGCTATTACACAGCCATTTTTTTTTAGATATAGACGAAAGAAAAACTGTTCCGGAATCTTTGTATTAAGGTCAAACACATACAAAAAAATCTTTTTCATTTTCCAATTTTTTGGTATCTCATTTAAATTTTTTTATTTTTTAATTTTTTTAAATGGCCGCCATTTTGAAACAAGATGGCGGATGAAGCTGGCCAACGAACTCGGTCGAGATATTTGTATGTACTATGTACACACCAAGGTACATCAAAGTCGGTTCATAAATACGTCTGTTATTACGTGAGAAAAATCAGGACGTTTCAAAATGTCAGCCACGCTAGAAATTCAAAATGCTATAACTCAGCCATTTCTTAAGATATAGACGAAACAAAAACTGTTCTCGAATCTTTTTATCAAGGTCAAACACATAAGAAGAAAATATTTTTTCAATTTTCAATTTTTGGTACCACATTTCAAATTTAAATTTTTCTTAAAAATTTAAATGGCCGCCATTTTTAAACAAGATGGCGGATGAAGCTGGCCAACGAACCCGGTCGAGACATTGGTATGTACTATGTATAAACGAAGTTACATCCAAATCGGTTCATAAATACGCCTTTTATCGCGTGACAAAATTCAGGACGTTTCAAAATGTCAGCCACACTAGAAATTCAAAATGCCATAACTCAGCCATTTTTTAAGATATAGACGAAACAAAAACTGCTCTGAAATCTTTGTATAAAGGTCAAATACATAAGAAAAAATATTTTTCCATTTTCAATTTTTTGGTACCACATTTCAAATTTTAAATTTTTAAAAAAATTTTAAATGGCCGCCATTTTGAAACAAAATGGCGGATGAAGCTGGCCAACGAACTCGGTCGAGAGATTGGTATGTACTATGTACATACCGAATTACATCCAAATCGGTTCGTAAATACGCCTTTTATCGCGTGACAAATTTCAGGACGTTTCAAAATGTCAGCCACGCTAGAAATTCAAAATGCTATAACTCAGCCATTTTTTAAGATATAGACGAAACAAAAACTGCTCCGGAATCTTTGTATAAAGGTCAAATACATAAGAAAAAAATATTTTTCCATTTTCAATTTTTTGGTACCACATTTCAAATTTTAAATTTTTAAAAAATTTTTAAATGGCCGCCATTTTGAAACAAAATGGCGGATGAAGCTGGCCAACGAACTCGGTCGAGAGATTGGTATGTACTATGTACACACCGAATTACATCCAAATCGGTTCATAAATACGCCTTTTATCGCGTGACAAATTTCAGGACGTTTCAAAATGTCAGCCACGCTAGAAATTCAAAATGCTATAACTCAGCCATTTTTTAAGATATAGACGAAACAAAAACTGCTCCGGAATCTTTGTATAAAGGTCAAATACATAAGAAAAAAATATTTTTCCATTTTTAATTTTTTGGTACCACATTTCAAGTTTAAAATTCTTTTAAAAATTTTAAATGGCCGCCATTTTGAAACAAAACGGCGGATGAAGCTGGCCAACGAACTCGGTCGAGACATTGGTATGTACTATGTACACACCGAATTACATCGAAATCGGTTCATAATTACGGGAGTTACAGTGTGACATAGGTCAGATATATATATATATATATATATATATATATCAATTTTGAACGGAGGGTGGTTTTGGGGTCTGGGGGTCATGATCGATGAAAATATACCAAAATTTTTTGAAATCGCTTTCCTCCGAACGGCTGCAATAGGTAGCTTTTTTGTAAAGAAAGCTACCTAATATTATTGTAAAATCAAGTAAAAAGTTCTTTCTTTAAAGACTTAAAAGGTTTGAGAAGAAAGAGTTACCGAATGACTAAAATTACTCTCGGTTCACTTCATTGAGTAGATAAGTTTCAAATCGCTTAACCTTTTATGTCCTAAATTATGAATTCATGAAAAATTCATCTTCTAAAGCATTTGTCATGAATTTTTGAAACTACATTAGAGGAGTTATACAATCATTTAATAAATTTTAGAAGGATTTGGCAATTAAAATTCATTAATTGAATTTAATATTATAGGTATTATATGCAATATTTATAACTCCATTCAAATATTTTATTTAAGATATGTTTTTAGCATTTTGTAGAATTAGGAAATGTACAAATATAATGTTCTTACAATAGAAATAAAGAAATATTTCCGAACTGAAACATCCTCCTCCCCCCCCCCCCAATCTTTCAACGTCAAGAAAGATAAAAAGAAGCAAAAGCAAAAGAAATCATCTTTTAAAAATACATTTGTTTTGTGCAACAGATAACGCTTTTGGGACAAGATAAAGTACAGCATCTATAAAAAAAAACACCGGAGAAGAATTGTTTCAGTTCATCTGAATAATCGTCTACCGATGAAAACGATAGAATAAATAGATTGTCTTTCGCTTTGCCACACATTTTAATTATGTTAAAATATTTCAAACATAATGAACTTAATACGCAACACCCCTGAGGCGGGCTAAAATGGGCATTTCAGGAGTACAGTATCTGCAGTTCGCTCACAAAGGAATTCCATCACATTATGTTCTATGGCAGAAAATTTTTTGCGATGCATTTTAATGATGTTTGATTCTCCAGGCATAATGAAATTAAAAAGGATCCCTAAAGTGCACTACATCATGTTTTTTTTTTTTTTTTTTTTTTACAGATTATGAAGTGCCTAGCATTTATTGTTAATTTACAGAGATGCACCAAAGAATTCGGTCACAGGTCGGATTATGATCGATTTCATTTTACGAAAAAATAAAATATCTTAATAATACTCTCATAATAACAGATAGTGCTTCATAATCTAAACCTGATGCATGATTTTTTGTTCTTGTTTTAAACTAACATTAACAAAAAGGAACTGATTTTCTGTAAAAATAAAATGACAGAAATGTGGCGAATTATAATACCAAAATAATGCATTGGTAAATATTGGAAATTGCAAAATAAATGAGTCTTATGTGATAGAGGAGTTATATCCTGTTTAATGAAGGAAGAACAAAGTGTACATGAGGGCTATCAGAGTGGAATGTCATTATTCGCTACAGAAAACTTGAAAGATAAAGTTTTTCAAAGAGTCCGTGAGAACAGGCACATCATTTTAGACACCTTGCATAGCTCGCCCTCTTGAATTTCGTAAGCGATGGAAATCACAAAGAAGCATGGCCACAAAATCCATCAAAACATACTATACCCGTAAGGCATGGTGATGTAACGGCGACGTCGTTGTGAAGTCACACTGTGATTTTGTGACCGTCGATGTGACGTCACAGTGACTAGAATGCGAGGTCGTTATGGCCGTTTTAGAGGACGTTTGTGACGTCACATTGTGACCACTCTGTGAAGTCACGGTGTGACAAATTTGTGAAAAGTGTGTCATTTGTGACTATTTTGGCATTAACTTTGTGACGAACCTGTGACGAAAGCGACAATGCTTTGAAGTCACATTGTGACCAATTTGTGAAATATGTGTCATTTGTGACGAACTTGTCATAAACACTGTGATTTCAAATGAAAATCAAATTTCAAATTAATTGCTTAAAAGACGCAAATAGTGAAAAAGATTCCATGCTGGGACTCGAACCCGGGCCATCAGTACAGCACACTGACATTCTACCGACTAAATCACATGGAACGATACCCAGGCTGGAAAATTTCTCACTATTACATGTTGGCAAGGCTACAAACGCAGCAAAAGATGGAATATTTAGCATGAACCACCCACATGATGCAAACACGAAACTTAATTAAATCCAGCATCGATTGAAATTATATTAATACTTGGAAATTTTTCCAGAGAGAACCATTCGCCTTGCATACAATATTTCAAATGAAAGTCAAATTTCAAATTAATTGCTTAAAAGGCAATTTTAATTTGAAATGTTGTATGCAGGGTGAATGTTTCTCCCTGGAAAAATTTCCAATTATTAATATAGTTTCAATCGATGCTGGATTTAATTAAGTTTCGTGTTTACCCCATGTCGGTGGCTCACGATACATATTCCATCTTATGCTGCGTTTGTTTGTAGCCTTGCGAACATGTAATAGTGAAAAATTTTACGGGCTGGGCGTCGTTCCATGTGGTTTAGTCGGTAGAATGTCAGTGTGCTACACTGATGGCCCGGGTTCGAATCCCGGCATGGAATCTTTTTCACAATGTTGGCCTTTGCGCCTTTTAAGCAATTAATTTGACATTTGATTTTCATTTGAAATATTGTATATAAGGCGAATGATTCTCTCTGGAAAAATTTCTAAGTATTAATACAGCGATGAATTTTAAAATAAAATTTTGCTGTAAATATAAAATCTTATCTTTTTACCGTACTTTTTAGCAAAATATCGCTACATTGAAGTCCTATTCTTCTAAAACATTTTATATTTTTCCACTTAAAAAACAATGCTTATCAACTGACATATTTTTTTATTAAGTTCTATGCTTGATATTTAGAATGTGTAAGTTTTTTAATTTGTTTTGATTTGTCATTGCTTTATTAATTACGAACATGGAAACTAACGGATATTAATACAACTATTATTTATAGAGCGGCATGATAAGCGATATTTATTTAATTTTTTTATTCCCGTGTATATTGTACTTTGTGAATATGAGCTAAATAGATTTGGTATGTTTTATAGGAAAAGATGATCTGGGAAATAGAAAAAAAAAAAAACGAGTAAGAAAAATCATGCGTTAAGCATAGATTAAAATATACTTTCCAACACTTTCTGAATGCTTTAACAAGACATCGTAATTTAGGGAAATGACGTAAATAAGATAACTAAGTAAACATTTTAGAAAACGCATAAAACATTTGAAAAACTGATTTCAGCAGTTACCGTCCATAGCCAAATATGTTTTCCAATTCTTTTAAACAGCCCTTATTTGATCTGTAGGTTGATACACTGAAAAAAATGAAGTACTCAAAAATGAGCAAACCGACGTACTCATATTGAATTGAATATTTTTGGATCAAAAATGAACCTATGCTTTCTCTATTTTGAAGCATCACATGTTATGAAACCCAAACAAACAAATAATTTTGTACCCTGTAATGGTTCATTTCATTTATGGCGGCATAAATGATGTTTATTAATGTAAATATTAAATTATGCACAGCATTTTAAAAATAATTGCTTGGAAATAATGTTCTTGTCATAAAAATATTCGATTTGAGTATCTTGTTAAGAATTTTGCTATTTTTCTTGATAAATAATCAATTAAACATTTCTTGTTAAGAACTTTGGACGGGAAATAAATGTCAGTACATTTTTACTTTAAATTTTAGTTTTTCTTTTTTTTTTGGGGGGGGGGCAGTACATAACGATTCATATTTGATCACAGCCATGGAATAAAAAATGAGTACATGTGTTTCTCAACTTTGAGTACATTTGGATCGGAGCTATTTTGTGCATGTGACGCATTTAAAATTGAGTACTTTTTACTCAATTTTGAGTACCCATTTTTTTAAGTGTATATATACTATATAATGGGAAAATTTAGTTTAGCAAGAAAACGCCTAACAGGTTGAAATTCATTTTCAGCAATTTATACTAATGTATGGAAACATACTTGAATACCTTTGTATAACCCTGTAGTTTACCCAAAATCTTTATTACACGCCACTATTTAGTTAAAATTTAATTCAAACTAAGACACTCTTAAAACTGCTGAAATCACATTTCCAGAAATTATAATATATAGACGGCCATGCATCCAATTCTTTTTATCATTTTATCATTATCTTATCATTTTATCTATATTCTACAAATATTTCTTGGTAAATTAAATGCAGTTCAGCGAAAAAAAGCATAACTCATTTAAAAACCACCTTTAAGCAATTTGCGCCCATACCCAGTAATCCTTACGAATACTTTTGTGTAGCCTTGTATAGGAATTATAGCATTTATATACACCATACACTATGCATAAATATAGTGAATCATAAAAGTGCATATCATAATTAAAAATATATTTCCAGCAATCATCGCTAATGAACAGTACTTCGAATACAATATGGTATCTGAAAGATTGTGTGTGTCCCTGCAAATGCTATATACGTATTATTCTTATTATACATGAAATAATTTATAGTATGTAAACCTCAGCGACATACATCAATTTCATTATATATGAAATAGATTAACATAATTAAAGTATGCCGCAAACAATTCCCTCCACCTCTATATCATTATGTATTTGAATTCCTTTTTTAGTCCTGTAAATGAACAATAACTATTCTTTGCATCGCATAGTCAACAGAATGCATATTTTAGTGCACTTCATAAATGCATATAAATTTTATTCTGTTTGAAAGCGTGCGTAAAATCATAAAAAATCATTTGAAACGACTTTTTCCCATAGGCCGTAATGTAACGGAAAACTTTTGGCTGTCCCTGTAAATGAACAAAGCATGCTACAAACTTCATTACAAATAGGTACCGTGCGATGGTAAACGTCAATACCATCCAAAAATTTCAGGCAATCCGAGTATATTTTCGAGAGTTAGAGTGCGCACAGACTGCTAGACGGACAGACGGAGAGACAAACCGAAGTCATAAGCACTTTTCAACTTGTGTCCTACATTATGTATCCTGTATTATATGAACTTTAAAAAAATATATACTAAAGCAGTTTAATCTATAACTTCCTATCAGGCATGAAAAATACTTTATTTCAATGCTTAAATATCATATTTTACTTTTTAGTGCCAATAATTACCCGAATCATACACGTAGAAAAATAATTTACAATAGAGGAAAATTTAATAACCCATCCAGAATGTCTATAATTAAATGTTTGATTAAAATCACAAACAGAAAAAATGCTTACATACAATTAAAAAAAATAAATATACCAATTTGAAAAACACTAAAAATAATAATTAGTATTTATAATTGTACTGTTAAACAACAGCAAACTACAATAGATAAATTAAATGCATTATTAGATTTAACAATATCTCAAAAATATTTCCATATGGTATAAGGAATTCCTATTATTTTATAATTTTGGCAAATGTTAAATCTGAAAACATTGGTTTGAAGATTTAGGATTTTAAAAGATAATTTAAAATATTATTAGCACTAAAAGAAAATTCTTTCAAATGTTTCACTACTGTAATATGTTAAAAATACATTTTCCCAGTATAATGTTAATTTCTAATCTGAAACAGTTTCGTAATCTCATGATAATCGAACATCATATTTAACCCCAAAATAATAATAACTATAAATGTTAGTAATCAAAAAATAGTAAGAAGCCGATAAAATAATTCCAAATCATTGTCGTTCCATACATTTTTAATCTCAAGTAAGAGTAAATTAATATTTATATTAATTCCAGTATGAATGTAGGCATGAATGTCTCTGCGCAGTTTTTTTTTTTTTTTTTTTTTTTTTTTTTTTTTTTTTTTTTTTTTTTTTTCAAGCGATGGCAGATTAAAATATTTTTCTTCACAGTTATCAAATTGGAAAATAACGCTTCTGACAGTTAAAGATCAGTCTCTTACAAATATAACTATTTAACTCATAATATACAACCATGAATAAAATATTTAAATTAAATAAAACTTACATGCTCGTTCCATTAATATCCGTGCATCCTAAAATGGTCATTTCCTTATCTTAAAGTGTTGTAGACGTGTTGTTCTAAAACAAGTGAACTATTTCCCGCGTATTCTCATATTTATTTTTCTGTGGGCAGACGATTTTCGAGCAGATGGTTTGTTACAGATTGTTTGTTTTTGTATACAAGAAATATGGAATTTGAACGCGCAGAAATTTTCTGAAAGTATCATTCATTAAAATTTTGTATTTGAAGAAATGTCCAATGTATTTAATCTTTTCTTTTTATCCGTACCAAATAATTCAAGTTAAAATGTATTGTAAAGTTCCTTTTTTCTAAATAATTATAATAATAATATTCATAATTAGAGTTTATTAGATAAAACATTGTTTAAATTTTTAAAAGGTGTAAAAATAAATTTAATGTATTAACGACACCCCCCCCCCCTTTTTTTTTCTATTTTTTTAAAGTAAAGTTTGTTTTCCTTTATTTTCGGAAAATGCTAATTTTATTTTAAAAGTCTGAAAGAAGTAGAATTTATGACTTGAATACAAATTATAAAAATATTCTAAAGCAAGAAATGCATAGATGACTAAACTCTGAAAACTCTTTCTACATGCTCATTAAAAGGTGCAGATTTAACTGTAATAGAAAATTTTTAGTTTGAAACCACAGAAGTGTTTCGAATAATTCTGGTCGGTAAAAAAAGAAAGAAAGAGTGAAATTTCCTCCCAGCAAACTAAATATGTAAAGTGTATAAATTTAATATTCGTAATTGTAAATATATTATCCAAATGCTAGATAAAATTGAAATCATGAAAAAGTATACATTCACTGTCTTAGATATCAAATTGATAAAATATAGCCTAAAAATTTAGTTTATTAATGCTTGTATCGTGCACTTTATTTATTATGCCCCCCCCCCCCCCTCCCATTTAGTGACGGAATTTACCATTTGCTATCCACTAATATATTTTCATTCCTTATGCCGCTGTAACTCGTGGCTGTTTAAAATATTTCTCTTCATTTTCAAAGATTTTTGAAGTTGACGTCACAATTTTTTTTTTAATTGCCAGAAAAATATAATTTTACAAAAAGTAACATGTTTTGAAGAATTTTCGTAAGTTTTTAAAGTTTTCTAAGAAGTTCACATTTCAGTCACAATGTGACATCACTGAGTGGTGGCATTTCGATCACAGATGTGACGTGACCACAGTGACTTGCAGTGACGTCACAGTGACGTCACCGTGACCATGCATGCTATGAGGGTAGAAGCCTCTTCGCTACAATCATTGGAGGCACATGAGTGCAACAGTAGAATTGAGATACCTCATTATTATAAATGCTTGAATAACGATGACAATTCTTTTTTAATTTAGGATTATATCCGGTATAATTAAATTTTCTCCTTTTTTATCTCTTGTTTTTATGGAGTTATACACAAAAGCTATTTGCCAAAACTGAATACATACGAGGGCTTTTCGAAAAGTAAAGATACAATGCCGATACACACTCAAAAAAATATTATTTGATAAAATATTTATTAGGAATTGTTTACAGCTATATACCTTATTTTTCAACATAATTGATGCCGTTGTCCAAGCATTTGTTTAGTCTGGGTACAAGCTTCTGTATCCCATTGTTATAGAAGTTTCCCGCCTGTTTTCGAAACCACGTTTCAACTTCAATTTGATCTCATCATTTTCGTGGAAGTTTTGCCCTGCAAGATATCTCTTCGGGTAAAGGGATAAGTGGAAGTCACTGTATGCAAGGTCCGAACTGTATGGCGGGTGGCTTAAAACTTCTCACTTGAATTTCATCACCCGCTTTTGCATAGCGCGTGAGGAAGTCGAGTGCGTAGCCGATCCCCTTCTTTTTGTGTTCTTCCGTTAACATTTTCGGAACTCAGCGTGCACACAATTTACGGTACCCTAAAATCACAGTCACAGCTTCATAAAGAGTTGCCATAGACACTTCAGGTATGATTTTACGGAACTCTGTCATTGGGAGACGCCTATTTTCTCGAATCACTTCCTCCGTTCTTTGAAGAAGGGCATCACAGATCACAAATGGTCTACCTGTTCTGGGTTCTTCATGAACATTAGTCAAACTACTAGAGAAAGCACAACACCATTTCGTTACATTTTGTAGATTCATAATGTTCCCATAGACAGAAACAATTTCTTTGTGAATTTCGGCTGAACACTTCCCTTTTGCATAAAGAAAACGTATGACGGATCGAAATTCACTTTTGGCGGGATTTTTAATTGACGCAACCATTCTAAGCATTTGCTACACCAAGCAGGATCACCATAGAATTAACGAATGACTGCGAGGGAAAAGTCAAAGGTTTAAGGTTACAATCTGCGTTGCCAACGCGCTCATTAAAACTTTTTTTTTCCTCTATCGTCTGCATTGTATCTTTACTTTTCGAAAAGCCCTCGTATTAAGCGTCCTATCTTAAATGGCAGAGGTAACCGCAAGATTAAAGTGGAGGTCACATCAATCAATGTCACGCGCCACGTAGCGGATCGGGTTGAACTAAAGGAAGATGCCTAACTGTTTTCTTACTTTACACCACTAAAATTGTAAAGTTTTTTTCACCTTGCTTAATAGCTGAAAAGTCTCTGATTAGATAAGGCAAAAAAAAAACATCGTGGTGTCAAGTGCATCTGGAACCCACCCCCCTCTCGCTACGCCATTATTTTTCAATAAATCTAGTAAACAAGACAGTGTTGCCAGATTGGGGATTTTGTCCTCTTTTTGGGGAATTTTGAACCTCCAGGAGACTTTTTTGGGGACAATTACTTCGCGGGGAAATGTTTGGGGGCTATCAACATTTTTGGGGGAAAACTTGGGGAATTTTTTTCACTATTTCAAGTAAACAATCATATGACAATTCTGGATCTGCCTCGAACTCGATTTTGATTTAGAAAACGAAAATAAAATACGGAAATATGCTCATCGTTTACAACATTACAGTTTACATATATCACAGGTGCATCACGACCTGCCTTGGACTATTCTCACTTGAATTTTCAGAACACTATGTGCGGCAGATTTTACTAATCATCGCGGACAGACACACAGACGCACAAACGCATGTACATATTTATTTTATTAGTATATATTTATACAACAGAAATAGAAACAATTTTATAACTTTTTTTTTGTTTAAGGCTGGTTAATTTGTACTTCATGGAATGACAGTAGAGCTTTTTGCAAGACATGCAACTGCATACTACAAACACATTGCTACGTTCATAACTGAACATTGTTCAATGAATGCAGCAGACCCCCTAGATCTCCTTCTAAGATACTGGAATGAAAACCCTGCAAATCTGCGGTCTTAAACGCCAAAAACTTTCGCATTACTAAATCTTCTGGACTTATCCGAAACGTTCTTTTGCCGTGCTTTTTAAAAGATTTAATTAAATATGTGCAAAGCAGCTATTTTTCTTTTATTATTGACGAAGCACAGTGATTGATACAACGAAGGTGCATCGCATTGCGATTAGGTACTTCAGTAGGGATGTCAAAAAACTGAAAACAAAGTTGCAGGGGTTAATTCGGATAGACGCAGATGATGCCAACACCATCTCAGATTCATTCAAATCTCAAATGATTAGAGATGGTCTCAACCTTGAAAAAGGTATGTGTATAAGCGTAGATGGAGCTAACGAAATGGTAGTCCAGCATCATTGATTGGCAACAATTTAAAAAAACAAGTGTAAACGAACTTGTCGTTGCAAAATGCATCTATCATTCTCTTTGTTTAGCTACGAATGTGCATGCAAAATTCTGCCGATTTAAAATGTTTATTCTTTGTAATTAGGAATTTTTCAAAAAAATGCTTGATTTGGGGAAATTTTTGAGTTTAAATTAGTTAAAAAAAAATTTATAGAGAAAAATTCAAAATTCAAAATTGGTCTTTTTGAGTAGAAATTGCGTTGGGGACTTTTTCGGAAAAAAAAAAAAACACTGATTTGGGGAAACTTTCAGAAATTTTGGGGAAAATAACTTTCGACTATCTGACAACACTGGAACAAGATTCATATTCCATGTGCGACTAAAGATTTAGAAAATATGCGCAGATGGTCGATATTCTGTCATACATGACGTCACACTAAAAGCCCGCGTATGTGGATTATCAACTCCGTCCACAAGATGGCGCAGCTGTGTTAATTTATGCCCGATTCCAGCATTAAGTTTGTACGCTTAATATGCATGCAGTTTTGCTATTTGTTTTCTGTATGATCTACGTAGATTCTGAACACGTAGAGTCTGATTACCAGAGGGGAAAACTTCTACCAAACTTATTTTTTATCATAATTGCCGTCTTATATAAACCATAGAATTTATCTCATAAAAAAGTAAAAACACTATTCAGAAGTGCTCGTGGAAATGCGGTAATTATTCTTTCAGAACACACCCTCATCCAAAGATATTTTATTATATGAACACGAGTATACTCGTGACTGATCAATAATGTATTAAGTATCTCTAAGCTCTTCGAAAACTTAATTTCGGAAAACGTATTATAACATGTTTAGTAAAAAAAAAAAAGACTGTAAACGCTGAAAATGTAATAAAAGAAGAGAAAAAGGAAAAATATAAGCATTTTACTAAAATTAATATTCATCGCAAATCAGGTGATAGATTAAAAGTTCATTGCTTCATTAATTGATAGCAAAAATATACATTAACTATGTTTATTTGTACTTCGTGTATAAATTAACATGTTTAGTTGAAAGCATAACAACATTAATGCATTCATTTATATGTATTAACTCTAGCGTTCACTTTAATTCGGGTCTTTAATTTATATTTCTTGTAAAAGCAATTCATATTTAATGTTGTCGCTTTCATAAATAATTCAAATTTTCAACAAGATTGCGAGATCTTCAATTGAAATACATTCTGTGGTGCAACCTCAGTAAAAGCTAATTAAAATTTCTCTAGTTTCATCGTTTCAATTAGTGTGTAAGATTCGTAATGGTTAGAAATTACATTAGTTTTAAAACTAATGGAGTTTCCGCATTTATCAGCTATTCTTAGAAAATGTATTAAATTCTTAGAAATGTAATTTAACCAATTTGCATATGTTGTGTAAACTCTTAAGAGGCTAAATGATTCCTTAAAAGCTTTGTTTGTCTTTTGTTTTCTGGATATGTGATTTTAACAGCCTAATGATTTGCTTTTACTCTTGATACTCTTTTTCAGCATTTTAAAAGAATGTCTCTGTAGCAATTGTGTAGAGACTCTTTATGTGAAAACTGTTTGTCATCGCTGTTTCAGAGTAAAACTCTTCGTCTTATTAAATCGCAAAATGTTTGTCTTTAAATAAGTTGACATATTCTATAGAAAAATAGTATTAGCTATGCGAATCGGGAGCCGCATGTTATACACCTCTGCTCTTTTTTAGTCAGTAATAGTAAGTTCTAAACATCTATGAGTTTTTGATAAATATTTCAATCTAAAATAACTTTTACATAAACAGACAAAAAATCCCATTAATAAATGCTTTTATTATTCATTATTTGTCCACATAAAACTTTAAGTCATGATAATAATATGAAAAATTATTTAAAACAAATTGTACGAAATTTATATGTATTCTATGCAATGCATTTAGATAAAATACTGACTTTAAAATTGCATTACATTTGCACAGGATGGTACTATGTGTATTATATATAACGACTTAAGAGTTCCATTTTAAAGTCGATTTTATGACTACAAGTGTCGATTTTCTCATATTATAACTTTTTTACATCGGTATGGTTAACACTATGTTTACTTTTCCTCGCATTTTACTACTCTATTGCCGAATGTTAATCTCTACAATATTTAATAGTAAAAAAGGTGATGATTATTTTCGAAACAGTTAGACATATATAATGCTTACAAAAGAAAAGTTTGATTAACAGTAAGCAAATAATAAACATTTTCAACAGCGGTGCATGTCATACGCCGAAGCCAACTTTGCAAAAAAATAAACGATACTCTTTCGCATGACTGACAAAGGATACTGGTAATTGATTAATTTTTTTCTTCACTGATCTTCCAATAAGTTGGGTATGATAAAAATTTTAGGTACGTAAAAATAAATCAAATGACAAAAATGAGAAAAGTGGAAATGAAATTACCGGAAACAGGGATGCAAGCGCTGCGCCACAAATGACTGATTGCTACCACTTAATTTTTATAGTATTCCGCACATTATTTAACGACAGAATTTCTGAGATTTAATAAGGCGAAGAATATTATTAAAATTTAGTCGTGAAAATCAGCCATTTGTAGCGCAGCGCTTGCATCCCTGCGCAAATTATCAACATTAACTGAGAAGCAGTAAATTGAAAATCATTCATCTAAAATAATATCTTGTGATAATGCATTGGACGTGTTCAACCAACTGTGTTCAAGAATTCATCCTTGGCAGTTTCTGTCTTTATGAATGGAACCAATTCGCGTAATACGAGGCATCAAACATGATTATTTGATTAAAGATAGAATGTAAACGCAAGCAAAATGAAAACAAACAATGAGTATGTTTTCATTTTCTTTAATCTTTCCAAGAAAAAAGTCCTGGATTCGTGAAAAAATTCTACTTCTGGTTTTCGATGGATTTATACCTTTTAGAAAGTTCTAAACACGATTTAACTGTTTATAGAAAATGCCTGTCCGTGAGTTTGTCTGTGTGTATGTTTCTCTGTCTGTATGTGACAAAAATGAATGTGGGTGCTCTATCTCAAGGATTAATGCAGAGAATTTAAACAAACTTCAGATTCATTTAGATATTGACATAAATTGATGCTGATTAGGTTTTCGTGTTAATCGCCAAGCAGGTGATTCTATTTTTCTGCTATGCTGCATTTTGTACGATTTCCGAGATAACTATATCTCAAGAAGTAATTAACGGAATTTCATCAATCTTCATATTCTGTTATTGTTCAACGTAATCAGATGCTGATTAAGTTTTGGTGCAAATCGTATATTACTTGGCACTTTTATGCTGCATTCTTCATGATTTCTACGATAGATCTCTAGAATTAATGGACGAAATTTCTCTAAACTTCATGTTCTGTTAGACCTTGGCATAAACAAATCCTTATTATCGTTGGGTATATACCACCCGACATGCGTCATTATTCTTCTCTATTTTGCACTGTTTCAGCGATTACTATATCTAAGAACGAATAAATTTTCATCTAATTTTAGTTGCACACAATTTGATATGTTTTGTGATAGCATAGTTTTGTGACAGTTTAGTTTCACAAAGAATTGAGATATGCTGAAATACATCTCGTTCGAACTTCTATTACTATTTTACCAAATTTGAAATAAGAAATATTCATTACTCTATAGAGAACAATTTAGTTACAAATATGAGGTATTCGATAACTCTCAACATATTCGCTATTTCGCTATATGTGGACTCAAATTAAAGAAAAACTAAAGACAGCCAGAATTCATAATGGACAATATATTCTCATACAGTTTTTAAAATTAATATAAATTTTAAACTGGGATTTTAAAGAAAGTCTTATATCTTAGCGTTTAATAAATATTTATACATGACTACTGTCATTCTGAACAAGAAGGGGGAAGAGTTCACATTATAAAA
The DNA here is from genome assembly GCA_963932465.1 of Maratus speciosus. Lineage (NCBI taxonomy): Eukaryota > Metazoa > Arthropoda > Arachnida > Araneae > Salticidae > Maratus > Maratus speciosus. The sequence continues at coordinate 179,695,442 of OZ010792.1, forward strand.
ACGGTCCATGAGTTATGTAATGAAAAATTACAAATTTTTTTAAACAAAGATGAATGTCCTCCTCAGTCCCCTTATTAAAAACCCATATAATATTTTGCATCGGATTACATGACATCTAAACTAAAGAAATACAGGGTTACTAATCTGAAACATTTTAAAACTGAAGATAGAAAAATATATAAAATGAAATACTCATGGATGACAGTGCCTGCCACATGTAATAGATTTGAGAAAATAAAAAACAATCCTACTGAGGAATAATCCTAAAGCATATGTTGTAAATATCATCAATTGCTTAATAAATATACTCCAAGCAAAAGTTTGTTTTTCCTTTTTTTTCTCTATAAATAAAAATTTAATGGTGTATATTTAATGTCCAACCTCTACAATATCATTTCATTTTAGCCGAATGTGTTGATTAAAACGTTGTCAATGATCTACTAAAGATTAAAATTTATAACTGTACAACATCATCTGCTTTTGATAGAGATTTCTGGAATTCGTTAAACAGGGTATCCCTGTCCACTCTCAACTATATCCAATGGCTAATTCCTAAACCCTTAGTCATAGACATATACTTCCAATTACAAAAATGTTTTAAATGAGGTAAAAAATTATTTATATAAATTGTTTTGATTAATAAAAACATTTATTAAAAAATTACGAAATTGAATTTTTTGCACGGTCCCTTAGTCCTAAATGTGATATTTACTAAAAATTTCCTATTACACTAAAAAGAAAGACAAAAAAAAAAAGGCCCGTTCATCTCACACTGAAATAGACCAAGTTATGAAACTTGGAAATGCATGATTAATACAACTTTTCTGCATCTGAACACAGATGAGTTATGTCATGTTTCGGGGCGTCGTATACAAAGTATTTAAAGTATTAGATTCACACACTATAAAAAATACAATAAATATAGTAAATACATCACATCAGAATCATTATAAAACGTGTTTATATATCCTGAAAAGATTCCCGAGAAGCAAAGATGAAGGTTTAGATAGTGTTATTTACGATATATTTGAAGATGCCGCGCGGTAAAGAGTTGTCTGTGACCGAAGGAAGAAAAATTTGGTTTTATAAGGGAGCTGGTAGATCTGAACAAGAAATAGCTCGGTGAATGGAGCATTCTAAAACTGCCATTCACATTGAAAGAATTAGAAAAAAGGAGTCAAATAATATTAAACGATCTGGAAGAAAAGAGATTTTGACAGCACGGGATGGTCGACAAATATTTCGATTATCAATTCAAAAATGTCTTTCAACTCGGGAAATTTCGAACCGTTTCGGCAAAAGAACGTCACACGTACCAGTTTGGAAGAGTTGGAAATCAAATAGTAATACAAAATGTATGAAACTGTTGATAAAAACGAGGTTAATGAAACATCATAAAGAAGAAATATTGAAATGGTCTACAAATGTCATGTCATGGGACAAGAAATGGAAACAAGTGACATTTTCAGATGAAAAAATATTTAATCTTGACGGTCCGGATGGTTATAATCACTATTGGCATGATTTGAGGAAGGAACCAAAACAATGCTTTAGTCGACAAATGGGAGGAGGATCAGTAATGGTGTCGGGAGCTTTTAGTCATGATGGATTATCCGATTTAACCCAAATGTCGGGACGTATGAACTCTGTGCAATATCAGGCTATGTTAAATGATATTTGGTACCGTTTGGACCAGTTTTAGGTGGTGCTAACTGGATGTTTCAGCAGGACAATGACTCTTGCCATTTGCCTAAAACCACCCAACAATGCTTTAAAAAAGAAAAAAATCGTGTTTTGTCATGGTCAAGTCGAAGTCCAGGCTTGAACCTTATGGAAAATCTTTGGGGCCTATAAATTCGCAAAATTTATGCTAATAATAAACAGTTTTATCTGCCAATGAACTAGAAGTAGCCATTGTAAAAGAAAGACACAAAATTTCTGAATCTGTACTTAATCATCTGGTCACTTCTATAAAAAACAGAGTGCTTGAGGTTATAAGGAAAAATAGAGGACCAATATCGTATTAATTTACGTATTATTTTTGTTTTTAGACAAGTGGTCTTATAATTTGTTAACAGTGTATTTTTCAACCATTGCTTATATTTTTGTTAATATACTTATTTATTGCACTATTCAAAATTATTGCAAACTAATTTTAATAAATATGTTGTATTTTAATATCTCATGCGTTTAAACTATAATTAGAACCTTTACTTACTTCATGATTTTCAAAATCAAAGTGGTATTATAAATTCTTAACGCACTGTATATCTTACTTAATAATTTCTGAGGTCAGATTGATAACCTTGATTCTGAAATTAGGTTTAACACTTTCATGCATAAATTATTTTTCATTATTTTCCATTATTCACGAAAAAACTTTTTTTGTGATAAATGAGACCCCATCATAAAATAATTTTATTATTGTGCTGCATGCTAGCTATTAACTGCCCACAAATCAGATCTATATAAATAAATACTGATTTTTTTTTTCTTTTTAGGGCGATACTTATCTGTACTCATATGAGGCTCGCATAAAGAAAAGGGTTAATTTATGTGTTGGACAGGATAGAAAACTCTTCTATTTGGATGCACTCTTAATCAATATCCACCATTTCACGGAACGTACTGTTTACAGAAAACCAAAAAACCATCTACTATCCCTCTAAATTCTCACCCTCGTTTTCCTACAAAGTTTGCACTGCATTTAGATATTTAATTAAAGTAGACTTCAGAATCTTTACTCCTGATAAATTAACCAGTGAACTAACAAAATACGCAAAATATTACAGATATAAAGAATGCATAATAAATAGATCAATTCTGAATATAGATAGTGAAAAGGAAAGAAATTTTCTTGAATTAAATTGTAAAAAATTTACATTTCCTGATAAATTAACCAGTGAACTAACAAAATACGCAAAATATTACAGATATAAGAATGCATAATAAATAGATCAATTTTTAATATAGATAATGAAAAGGAAAGAAATTTTCTTGGATAAAATTGTAAAAAATTTACATTACAACACATTCCTAAGATCTCTGAAAGATTGAAATATAAATTTTAAAAAATCAATATCAGTCTTATTGGGAAATGCTCACTAAAATTAATATAAAAACGGAAAATCATGTGTCAGTCATAGATTATAAAACATTTTTTAATGCATACAGAAACAATAATGAAAATTCACCGTTACAAAAGATAAAATAAGAAACGTTAAAAACAGTTTTGAAAACGCGTGGCACATTTAAAAATTCAGTTTCCGCAGTTATGTCCACAGTGAGGAAACTAGTCGAATAAGTTCCAGAATACATTTGTATGATTTATAGATTTTCATATATACTACATAGTAACAGTAAGGTGAAATTTATTTCAGTTTGAAAAGGCATATCACATACTCGAAAATTCACTTTTAGCAAATTCGCCAATAGATGAAAATGCGTTAGAATTTCTTTGCCCACCCGTTTATATTGTGTACAGATTTTTATACACACTGCATATTCAAGGAAAAATAACACAGCGAAATTACATGGCAATCCGAGTATATTTACGGTAATTAGAATACGGTCAGACGGGCAGACATACCGCCAAATCGAAGTCTTAAGCACTTTTCAGCTATATTGGAAAGTGTTAAAAGCATAGTCTATAGGAAAACCGATCCCATATAAACTTGTCAACAGTATAGTGTACACGAAATAGTGTTCTTCAAAGCGGGGGGAACATTGTATCATTATATAGAAAAGACGAAGAGGGCGTTTAACCCATTAAAGATCAGCATGTTTTGCAGGAATTTTATTCAGTTTACACCACTTTTTGTTAAACATTTATTTTTACTTTATGAATCACAGAAATGTGGTAATTAAATAAGGCAAATTTTACTTTTCTCTTTTACTGTTATCAAAAAAATTAAGAGAATCACAAATATAATGTTGCGAAAACGCAATGTCAGACTTTAATGGATTAAACGGAGGATGGAATAACATTTACCAAAGGAGATATCAAATAGTAGAAGAAGAAAACTGCAGCAATATCCAGACTAAATACAACATAGTACCATTACACGTCAATTTTAAAAATAGAAAAATTATTAATCCATCGAAATTTTATTTACCTTCCAGCATCTGCAAATTAATAGAAATCTATATATGGTACCAGAGCATATGTAATGAACCAGCCTCCTTTTAGTTACCTAGAATTTAGCGCGAGATGCTGCATTGTGACACCTCATATATCGGGATATTTGTTTTTCAAGTAGTTATTTCAATTATATTTATCATTACAGACGTGAGAATGTTTTCTATGCTTTGTGTTTACAAACTAGTTGGTTTGTTTATTAAAATATATTAAATCTTTGTGTTTAATTCCTTTAGCAAATGTATATTATTTTAATGATGGAAGACAGTTATAATCCCAACAAAAAGTTTTCGGTAAAAAAAAAAAAGCGCCAAGTTCTCCTTAATGTTTCGGCCAGAAAAAGTAGTGATATCTGATGTTCGCACAAGTTAAAAGCCAAACATCCCAAATCTTTCATTGAAAATGGCTTCCTGCGACTTGGCCGTTAATGCCTTCTACAGCATTTCAAAATTAATGATTGGAAATTACGCATTTATGAATTATTTAAATATTAAAAGTAATATTAGAATGCAAAGAGGCAAATTCACATAAAGACATTATAAGTAAAAGATTTCTGATAACTACCATTCAGTTTCAACAAACATTAGATTTGATTACAGATCATTTTGTCCACTTGCGGTTTAATTGCCATTTTGTACGGTCAAAAGCTAAAGTCATTAACGTAAAACCCAAGAAATAAAACAAAATTTACTTACTTCATATCTCACAATATATTACATTATACTTTATTGTATAATATTGAAATCTTGTGTATTGACGAAAGAGATTTTTTTCGTTTGAACATTTATTATAGTTTGTTTGCAAACATTAAGAGGTATTCGATTTATAAACTGTTAAAAGTTGATATTAATTATGTTTTAGCAATTAGGGATATTATCTCCTAAATACAAGTATTTTGTTATTTTTAACTTTTAAGCATTTAAATAGACTGAAGTTGTTTAAATGCTTTTTTCAAATGTGTATTTTATTTCTGTATTCTGTGTCACAAAATGCCTAAAATAATCAAAGAATGTAGTTGGCATGTAGCTCATTTGTACATATTTTAAAATTTGAAAAACTCTCACGAAGGCATTAACGGCCAAGTCGCAGGAAGCCATTTTCAATGAAAGATTTGGGATGTTTGGCTTTTAACTTGTGCGAACATCAGATATCACTACTTTTTCTGGCCGAAACATTAAGGAGAACTTGGTGCTTTTTTTTTTTTTACCGAAAACTTTTTGTTGGGATATCACTACTTTTTGTATGTTTTTACAAGTTTGTTATTCTAAACAATTTTAATATGAAAAAACTTAAATTTCGGTACTTTTATGTTAGCCGGGAGCAAATCTCCTCATTAGCCTTTTGTTTTTTCGCCAATAGCAGTTTTCATTTTTCTCATGTGTAAATTAGAAACAATGCTTTGATTTTCAAATAAAATATTTTGGTTTATGTTATTATTTCTTATTTATTTATTTCTATGTTAAATATTCTGTTAAATAAAATGAGGGAAATGCATCTATTTTAAATGAGATGACTGAAAAGTATATATCTTTAAATGAAATGAATGCAATATGAACAATGGGGAGTTGGGAACAGTATTTGGCGATTTGCCACTTGCGCTCGGCTAACATAAAAATACCTAAATTTATTTTATTGAGCTTTACAAATTTATACTTTATTTCTTTTTATATTAAAGTACTAGCCGCCTCTAGCAAGCAGTATTTACCGTATTACTTCCATGTTAAACGTTGCATCATGTTACTGTGATTCATAATTTAATTTACTTGCCCATTCTTTCGCCAATTCGGAAGCTTTTGATAGAGAAATCAAGAACTCTTTACGATCATGGAAGCACATCATATATTTTGTGTTGTTATGCATTTCATCTTTCGTGACAAATATCTCTTAATTCACTTATGCATGCTTCCTTAGCAGTTACGATTCGTTCTCTAATGCGGAAATTTTTAATCCTATTAAGTAATCTTTTCTAATTGGGCTCACTGCCAATTGTTGTATTTTAACTGATACGACTGGGTACAAGTGAAATGGTTCTTATGAAATCCTTAGACAATATCTGCATTTGCATTAAACCATATTGATGCTAATATCTTTTTGTTTCACGTTAACGTTTTCAATAGACTCGATTACGGAAGAATAGAAGGTCTATATGCTCTCTGCCATGATCCATTTGAAAATCTATCATTCTTCTCATCTGATCGTGTTGAAGAATTAGTCAATGTGCCATGGTTTTAAGATTTTAGCTAATTTTACTCGAAACCCGAAAACTAAAATGCGAGGAACCGGATTATAGAAGATTCATTCTAACGTACATATTGATTAACAGGTTACATATTATAGAATTATAATAATCATAAGGAGAACTGGCAGTTTCAATGCTTTAATAGATTCCGTAAAATATCTTTATATAATACAGAAGTTTTAGCGGTGTAAAGGTTAACAACATAGTCACAGTAAGTATAATAACAGTACAATATAATAACAATAGCAGAGGTTTTGGGCAGTGACGAAACTATTAGCACTTTGGAAATATTAGTACGTTATATCATTTAACTATTCAGATGATATGCGGAAAAATAAAAGTAGATGGCTCGCATTAATAATTAACTCATTGAAAAATAGCCACTAGCGTCAAATATTCGCCAAGCTTGGCGACATTTAGCAAAGTTTTGCCAAATTTGGTAATATATCATGTCAATTCCCAAATTTGGCGACAAAAAAATGTTTTGTTTATTCTGACGTCATAATGATGCATATTGTATTATGTATTATACACATACCTATAATATTTATGATGCAAATGTATTACGTATTATATGCATATGTATAATATGTATGATGCATATGCATAAGTTCATTAACATCACTAAAACGCACTTAAAGGAATAGTGTTTCATAAATAGTAGGGATAATTGCCAGATTGACCAGAGTGCTAGTGAGATTAGAATACCGACATTTATAATAGACGTCTGTACACACCATCACCTCATCGAGCTTACAGCTGAAATTTTAGGATTAGTTAAAACTAGATTAGCATATTTAAATGCAACTGGTCTGTTAAGTCATATCTTGGTAGAAACCACCTGAAGACCTAATTTTAGTGGTTAACTGATAAGTTTACTATTGTATTTCCCTGCATCCAAAAGTTTGGAATCATGGAGGAATGGGTGCAGGAAAACACAATGGAAAATCCACCAATTAACCCGTAAGATCGGGTCTGTAGGTGGTTTCCACAAATATATGACTTGGCAGACCAGTTACATTTCAATACGCTGATCGATATTTAACTAATCCTAAAATTTCAGCCGTCAACTCGATGAGGTGATGATCTGTGCAGACGCCTCCCGGTCTTTAATAAAATTTGTTTTAACCCCTTCGGGATGGGAGCCTTTTACGAAATTTTTAATCTTTTGTCACCGTTTTTTAAAAACAGAAATTTGTGTCTTCTTGAATCGAAGAAATGCGCTGATTAATTAAGGCAAATTTTACAGTAAAATTTTACTGGTGAGGAAAAACAAGGATTCTGAGCACTTCATGCGGCACGTATACGTGTCGCTGGTACCCAAGGGGTTAAGGAAGTAAAAGATAGAAAGATGGACAGATAAACTGAAAGATTTGCCTTATTAAGATTTTTGTAAAAGCATATAAAAATTCATTCAGCTTGAAATCATGTAACACCTTTATAACTCAGGCTAATTTTCTGTAATCGGGTTTTGGCGACCAACATATCTTATCTATAACTATCATCTTTCTTTTACAGATTTAAAATTAACAATAAATTAACAGTAAGTAGGCTAATAATACAGTATAACAACATTAGCAGCGGACTTCGGACGCCGCATCTGTCGCACATCGTTAAAGATAGTTTATTAGTTACACATTTCATTTAATTAAAAGGAGATTTTAAACTTTCATATGGAATTAGGATATTTTTCCACTATAGGGACCTTGGCATTTTTTAAAAATCTTGGCGCAATTCGGACTTCAGAAACTGCGATATGTTGCCAAATGATATAAACAACTACGAAAACAAACTTGATGAACTTTTATGTTATTTATATGTATTTATATACATATAAACATTTTATTTATACATGTATAAAATATTATTTTTTATATACAGATTATTTATGTTGGTATATAAAAATAAATAAACGGGTTCCTTACATTAAATAAATTGTATACATATGGAAAAAAATGCTTGTGTATATGACACAGTAAATAGGTTGCCAGAAAATACGTTATTATCAAATTTCTTTTCTCGTCAAGGCTATTTTCTGTATTTCGCCAAGGCTACTATATCGGAAACGTACCGAATTGCGGTTATATTTTGTTAAATGTTTTATTGTTTTAATATCGTAAATATATCATAACCTATACTGATTAAAATTTTTAGGTATATTCATTTTTTCTATTTAACAAACATCTTTGGAAAAGCATATATAAAAAATGTTATTCTGCTTGAAATCACGTGACCGCCTTCAAAGCTCTGTAATCGAGTTTTGGCGACCAACATTGGCACAATTGAATGTGTTAAGGAACTGTTTACGGCCAAATGAACACACCCTGTTTAAAGGGTTTAGAGGCGGAAATTCTGTGTTTTCAGATTTTTCTAGTTAATTGTGCTACAAACCCGACTTACATGTGAAATTTCATGATTCTACGACTTTTAGAAGTATTTTAGTTATTTGATGATGCGAAGTGAGTCAGTGACAAAAAAGCGCTTTTTCGGAATTTAATATTTCGAAAACTACTAAATATAGAAACATGAAATCGTGGAACCTTAGTTCAGTTTGACCATACGAACATGTGTATAAAAGAAAAATTTCTATATCTCTCCCTAAAACGACGTTATGAGGGGGTGAAATGTATGCCGAAATGGTTCAGGAAAAGGTAGCTTACGGCTTGTGCGAACTTGGCGGACGCACTGCCGTGCTCGCAGAAACACAATTTTAAGGCTATTGCCACTCCCACTTGGTAGTCCTACAAAATTACAATAGAATTTCCTAACAATTGTGTCCACAGAAATTATATACTAGTATGACGCTATTTCCTTTAAATTATTCGTAACACATTTAACATTAAACTGAACTGAATGTTCCCTATGCTTTGTGTTTGCAAACTAGTTGGTTTGTTTATTAAAATATTTTAAGGCTTTATGTTTATTTTAATTCCTTTAACAAATGTATTTTATTTTAATGATGGAAGAAAGTTACAGAGCACAATTTCAAGGCTATTGCCAATCCCACTTGGTAGTCCTACAAAATTACAATAGGAGTTCCTAAGAATTGTGTCCCAGAAGTTATATACATACATGACGCTATTTTCTGTAAATAATTTGTAACACCTTTACATCAAATTGAACTAAATGAAGCATTTCTATTAAATTACTGTATTTTTATTAATGAGGGACTAAAATGAAAACTGTAGTTTTTCTCATTTTCTATTAACTAAATAATTAGAAAAATAATATACATTTTTTAATAATTTTAAACAACAAAAATTTTCCAAATTTAATAAAGCGAAGAAAGTATAGTTTTCTTCAGATAGAAGCAAGATAATCTTATTGACACTTACTAAGCCTGTCAGCATTATTATTAGTTTTTACTGTTAAATCGAATTTTTGAAATCTCATATTTGTTATCTCCCTAGGGGTATGTAAGAAACTTCACGTCAAGATGTTGCATAATTTATTAGCGCAAAAAATTTTACTCTTCACAAATATGTTTATGTGAATAATCTTTTTAATTTTCCAATAAGACTAAAAATTTTGTTAATCGATTTATCTCTTAAGTAGAGTTTCAGAATTAACAAAAAGCGTTTTCTCTGAAAACAACAAAAATATTTTTTTGTAATAAATTTTAATTCGTCTTTTATTTTTTCAAAAGAAGCCAAGAAATGGGAATTGATTTTTCGTTCTCTTATTGAATCTATTTTTATTTTTTAAAATGCTTTGACTATTTTAATCTAATCCAGGAAGTATATTTTCTGATTATTTGAATGTTTTTTGTTTGAAAGTTTTTTAAATGGTATAGAAGATTGGATTAAACAAAATCAGAAGTCCAAATTAATGTATAATAATTATATCAATTTGATTTTTTTTATATGAAACACTCCTAATAAAATCATAATTCTTGCGGATGTTTTACTTTTCGTATTAAATTTTATTTAATTATCCGCATATTAAAATATTTTTAAACCGTTTAAAAACTATAAAATTTAAAATTATAAAACCGTAACATATTTATAATGCTAAAAGCTCTTCATAAAAAGAAAAACACGGAAGAAAAATCTCGCATGAAGCATACATTATAAAACACTTTCTCAGAGATATACTTTAACAAAACTTCATCTTTTAATAAAGTGAAACTTGGTGTCTAAGTAAATAAATTGAAAAACGCATAACACATTGAAAACGTAATTTAAGAAATTACTTTCTGTAGTCTAAAAAATATCATAATTATTTTGTTCAGCCCTTCTTATCATCTATTGGTTTGTATATATACTACATAACATGCAAAAATTTAGTACAATCGGTAATTGCATAACACAGGTGAAATCCCTCCTTCAGCAATTTCCGTCAATAAGCGGAAATGTACTCGAACTCTTTTGTGCAGCCCTGTGTATGATCTGAACAATTTATACACACCAAATGATCATCAAAATGATTAGTTAAATTTAAAAGCGCATACCACAATTGAAAATTATCTTCAAGCAATTATTTATCTGAGACAGTACCGTCGACGAATTCTTTTCTTATCGCCGTGAATTTAACTATACATTTTATACACACCATATTCAAATTCTACAGTAAACATCCAGTTGTGCACCTCAGTGAGTGATGTATGTCATTTCCAATATCTTTTAAATGTTGTAACATAATTAAAATGCCCTGCAAACGATTCTTCCCCATATAATAATGTAACAGATGTTATTATAGTGTAGGCCATAATTTAACGGATTTCTTTTTAATCCCCCTGTAAACGAAGTATAAATGCTACACACTTCATTTTGAATTCTGAACATGCTTTGTTAAACCTGAGTAACAACCATTATTACATGGAAAACATTTACTCCACTTAGAGCACGGCCAGACAAACCGAATTCATAAACACTTTTTAAATAGAGGAGAAGCTCCAAATACCGGCAATCAGAATATTTCTATTTGGCGAAAGATTGTTCAAGTAAATTGAATTATGAATGAAAATAACATGATACATTTCTTAGCATACATTTAAGGGAGGCCAAACTGGTCGCCAAATTAGTTTCAAATAATAACGTTTTCTGAAATATGAAAAAAAAAATATCTGTTATGATTAAAATTTGAGTTGCCATCATTAGAAAAAAGTATTTAAAATTAGAAAAAAATTAATATTTCGAAAAGTAATTCGAATTTAAAAATTCTAATACCAGTTTTTAGATCTGCGGATCAATATGGATTTTTGGTGTTAATTTCATCGCAAAGTATTCCATATTTTAGGAGAAATCGCCGTGAAACATAATCAGTTGTTTAATCAGTCGTTTCAAAGAATCGTTTCATAAATTCGTTTTATTTCAGCCGTTTCATATATCCGTTTCATAAATTCGTTTCATTAGGATTTTAAATATATAGGGTAGATACATATATATACAAGGTGTGGCATTTAAATTTCAGGACTGTAGTAACAATTATGAGAATTTAAATTTTGTTAGTTTGTAAACTGTTGTAGAGGAGAAGGTCCAAATACCGGCTAGGGTCGAAATACCGGCTACTAGGTGTTCTGAGAATTGAGCACAGCGCAGCCTAGCTTCGATAGGCAGAATTTGCAACTTTAATTGAGAGAAGAAAGTTACTAGAAGCTCATCGCTGAAGTCCGTTTCATTTACAAACAGCAAATGCAAAAATATCGAAACGACGTCATCTGGAACAGCAAAAGTTTTTCAGATATGTGTTTCTCATTTTTTTTTTAAATATACCGATAGTATATTAGCTTGAATTGATGATTAAGTTATTTTCTAGACATATTTAGCTCTCAATTGCCGCGCGCACGTTATTGGTATTTTATTATATGAATGAGTAATACCGGTTTTAATTTAACCATAGCAGTGGTCCGAATACCGGCTACCTTGAGTGGTCTAAATACCGGCTAGCCGGTATTTTGACCTCTCTCGTTTGTTCTGGTTAAAAAAGGGGGGGGGGAATAATTTAAATAGTTCCATAATTAATAAATTAATTTAAAATGTTCAGAAATAGTACCAGTCCCATTTCGCAATATGAAAAAAACAACCGTGGTCGTAGTTTTTCTGGAGCGATAATGATTACCGGATCACTTAAAAAAAAGTGATGTTGGACATTCCAAAATTGCCTGCAATAAATGTGAAGAGAAAGAAGAAAAATGACGGAGGAAAACAGGTGAAAGGGGCATTGGATTTCAAAATTTTGGCAGAAATTGGATTTTTAAAAAGTGATAAAGAAAGAATAAAATATTAAGAATTATCATAATAAAAGTGAAAAGAATATCTAACAGAGGAAGATGCAATTTGTGTCTTCTGCATGGATGCTTTTTCTGCGGACAAGAGTGGGGGAGGGGATTCTGGGCTAAATGTTAAGAATGCGGTATGTGGGCCTATAGCGACTGCACCGACGCAGAGAGTGATATTATATTTGTGATTGTTTCATATAAAATAATTCTCATTTCAATCATCAAGCTTTTTTTTTTACACGTTAAAAAACAAAATTAGAAACATAATGGAAAGAAGACTGCGAGAAATAGTCGTTAAGAATTTTATAAATTTCACAAAAATTCTTGTTTATTAACTCATTCAAGCCGGTTGGCAAGAAAACTTGCCATGTAAGGTGAACAAAACTTTTAAATTTGAATACCAGTATTTTAGTTTGAAAATTTTCACATGCCTAAGCTCAAATTTTGAGCAATTAAATAATTCAAAATTACAATGTTTTAAAAACTGTTGTGGGAGAATGAAAAGAAATGTCAAATAGGCTTGTCTTTAATGGGTTAATAATTGCGTAAATTTCTGTGCATAAGAAATGTTATTGATCAATAACATTTATTAAAATAATATTCTAATTGCTTAATAATTGTCATTAGCTCTATTTGTGTGATCTTCTGGGAAAAAAACTTAGGTAGCCGGTATTTAGACCCCATTTTCAAAACTCAAAATTTGAAGACTTTCAGAATTTTTCTTTTTATAAACAGAAAACACTTTTTAAACTGAGTTTTTGTTTCTATAAACAAGTGTAAAACATGTCAAGGTACCCTGCTGTCACTTTTTCTTTTACTAATTTTGAAAATTGTATGATCTAGATTGAAAACAAAAGTGGTAGCCGGTATTTGGACCTTTTCCTCTATCTTGGAAAGTGTTAAGAAGAAGCACACAAATTGGTATAATTGAAATCCATTAAAATTTGCTAAATAAGTCCATGTTAATGATGTTGTTTAATAGATTTAAACATTTTTTTAAATCTCTAAAAAATCTAGTAAATTTGAAGGGAATTCAATAAGATAATTTTAAAATCAAAACTTCAAGAGTACAATCCGATGTTATATATTTATAAATAAACTAAGGGGCTCTGCCTCCTGCAAGCTACGCTCCCCAAACCCCGTTCAGACACCGTAGAATCTAAAAGTAAGCTAATCTGATCGGGTTTTAAAAGATTAGAGAAGAATTAATAATAATGAAAAACCTGTAGCGAACTCCATGTAAACGGGTTCACATTCAATTCCCTTTGTTTGCGAAAATTTAAGGCCGAATCAGTCACTGTTAAGACATCCTATGGTTGTTTTCGTGTTTGATTAAAAAAGATCAGTTAAACATTTGAAAAGAAGCTAAAATAAAATGAATTAACAGAGTCTTTGCCTCCCAGTATTTCTTAACCGCATTATAAAACGATTGGCATAAAACAATTTACTACAATTACTATAGTTTACTGCTTTAAACCCTTCAAGGGAGGTGGTACATTTTTAGACAACTTAATTTTAATTCTTAAATGCCACACTGGCACCAGAATATTGGAATGAAAATCTTCTTTCTATTAAGTAAGTCAACAAAAGCATTTTCGTACTTCGAAATAAATTTGTTTGTAAAATCTGGTGCCATTCACTGATTTCAAGATGTTACGAATAGAAATACCTTGCCTCTGAAAGGGTTAAACGCATCTATATAATAAAAGCCGAAGTCACGTGACTGTCATCAATAGTTCCCGGCTGACCGCTTCACTTTTTATATGCCAAGCGACCATTTTGCTACTTTTAATTGAGCTGGACGCAGATGATTAAATCTATATAATAAAAGCCGAAGTCATGTGACTGTCATCAATAGTTCCGTGCTGACCGCTTCACTTTTTATATGCCAAGCGACCATTTTACAACTTTTAATTGAGCTGGACGCAGATGATTAAATCGCCAAATTGGGTTCCTTCGCCCTCATTTCATTTAAAATACATAACTTTCATTTAAAATACACATCTTTCATTTACTTCATTTAAAATATAATAAATAAATAAACAAATAAATAGATATTTTTCCAGTATAGGTTCTTGGCGAGAAAGAAAAAATGGCATCGAATTTTCCGGCAATTATTATCCTATTTCATATACATAAGCAATTTTTTCCATATGTATACAATTGACTTAATCTAAAGAAGCCAATAATCTATTTTTATATAGAAACAGAAGTAATTTATATGTAAACAAATATTGTATTATATGTGTAAATAAAATGTTTTTATGCAAATAAATACATATAAATAAAAATGGAAGTTCACCAGGTTTGTTTTCATAGCTATTTATACATTTTATCAACGTATTTCCCGTTCTGAAGCCCGAATTGCGCCAAGCTTAAAGAAAAATGCCAAGGCCCCTGTAATGGAAAAGTACCTAAATAAACAATCTATATAATAAAAGCCGAAGTCATGTGACTGTCATCAATAGTTCCGGGCTGACCGCTTCACTTTTTATATGCCAAGCGACCATTTTGCTACTTTTAATTGAGCTGGAGGCAGATGATTAAATCGCCAAATAGGGTTCCTTCGCCATCATTTCATTTAAAATACATAACTTTCATCTATATAATAAAAGCCGAAGTCATGTGACTGTCATCAATAATTCCGGGCTGACCGCTTCACTTTTTAAATGCCAAACGGCCGTTCCGGTACTTTTATGTTAGTTGGAATCAGGTGATACATCGCCAAATATTCTTCCATCGCCATCATTTCATTTAAAATATAAACCTATCTCTCATTTCATTTAAAATACATAACTTTCATTTCAAACACACAAGTTTAAAATACATATATCGGATACATTTAAAATACGCATCTTTCATTCACTTCATTTAAAATGCAATAAATAAATAAATAGATAAATAAATAAAAGTATTCTTTCAGTATAGGTCTTTGCGGAGAAACAAAAATTTATATCCTATTCTCCGGCAATCTATATCCTATTTCTTATACATAAGCAATTTTTTCCATATGTATATAATTTATTTAATCTAAAGAAGCCAATAATATTTTTATATAGAAACAGAAGTAATTTGGGTGTTACTTAGTTATCCCGTCGACCAATTTCGCCAAATTATATAAATCGCCAAACCACTCGCCAAATAATACAAATTGACCTAATTCTTAATTTAAATAACAAAAGAACAAATAAATTAGTATAACATTAATAAAAATACAAATAAAACGTCAAAATAAAAATAACTCGATGACGTAAACACGTGTAACTTGCTTCAAGTCAAGTGAATGTGACATTTACGATAAACCATTATTAGCATTTAATCTTATAGTTTGGCGATAGATTTTTGGTCGACGGGATAACCAAGTAATTAAACAAAAACATAATTTGAAGAACAAATTAAAAAAACAAAATTTATTTCCTACATTGTTTGAGCCCGAGAAGGGACAGATATTAAGTTATTTCATTCAATTAGTTCTACATTTAATGTTAAATGTTTGTAACAAATTAGTTAAGCCAATTGAAGATTAAAAAATAAAAATAAAATTCATACAATATGATACTTAAAACACCCTAAAAAATTAGATTCCGTTCAAATGAAATCGAAATAAATCTTAGACTTCTTCCATTTTTAATTGAAAATATTTGTATTGCAGATTTTGTAGTATGTTAATGACAATTGTGCATAAAATTTCGATTTCATTTGAACGGAATCTTATTTTTTAGGGTGTTTTAAGTATCATATTGTATGAATTTTATTTTTATTTTTTAATCTTCAATTGGCTTAACTAATTACTTACAAAAATTTAACATTAAATGTAGAACTAATTGAATGAAATAACTTAATATCTGTCCCTTCTCGGACTTAAACGATGTAGGAAATAAATTTTGTTTTTTTAATTTGTTCTTCAAATTATGTTTTTGTTTAATATGTCAAGTTTTTTAATAACTACTGCACTTAGACGAACGCATTTCAAAATTAATAGAGAGTATCATCATCAGGCTTTGATGTATGCGGTATTGCATCACAATGTGGGATGCAGTTTACCAATGTGTAATTCAAAATGTTTCACCACTGTAGTAATGCAAGTTGCGGTAGTTTGGACAAAAACTTCTAATCTGAACGTAAAAAATCTATAACCAAAACATAAAAAATTGACTTCACTTAAATTTAGATACCTTATTTCCCACTCAGGAACGCTATGAATGTAAATGTAAATTGTGTTGAATCCTTACTGGTAATATTTAACAATATTATA
Source organism: Maratus speciosus (assembly GCA_963932465.1). Taxonomy (NCBI): domain Eukaryota; kingdom Metazoa; phylum Arthropoda; class Arachnida; order Araneae; family Salticidae; genus Maratus; species Maratus speciosus. Next base: position 179,712,294 of record OZ010792.1, read on the forward strand.
GCTGTGATACAGTAAAAAATAAAAAATAAAAGTTTTACTTAAATTTTTAAACCTTATTTTCTCCCAAGGAGTATTGTAAACACATCAGAAAATTCTTACTTAAGTTTAACTTGGGGTATAAATAGTTCTCATCTCCGAAAAAAAAATAGATTTTAAAATTTAAGTTATGTAATTCCACACTAAGTTCGCTACCTGCGTATAAAAATAGCTATCCATTAGAAACTTTTTACTAAAATATAAACTTGACCAAAGCAAAAACCTATTCTGAAAATATCCTTTTTATTTCCACTATGACGCCATATTCACCTTTTTCATTTTTGAAAAAAAACTAGCTCAATTTAATATTTCACGCGAAAATCTTTCAACTAAAAAGAAATATATTATTATTACAGCTTTTGAAATTTTTGCAACAATGAAATAAGAATGTTACATTTTCTATGAAAAATGTCCGTTGAATTTCAATGAAAAAGGCGAAAATTGGAATTATTAAGAAAAATATTTGAATAATGTTAAAAAAAATGGCCCATGTTTCTCTCTGGGTTATAATTTACCCATATGCAAAGGCATTTTACCATTCGTTTTGACCCTGACGTCAGGCAAAGATTTTTACGCTTTAAATTTATAATATCATTAGAATTAGTAAAGAATAAAAAATGAGTCGCACAGGGACAAAAAGCTGGGAAGAAAAAATGAAAAATTTACCATCTCCATAGGTTTTTCTATGTTAAATTAACATTGAGAAGTGACACTGGAAATAAATATGTATTGCGCTGCCGCGCAGTACTTAAATACCGTAATTTGTATATACATAAATACTGTATATATATGTATAAATAAAATGGGTACCACTTAGTTATTTCGTCGACCAAAAATCTATCGCCAAACTAAGATTAAATGCCAATAATGTTTAATCGTAAATGTCACATTCACTTGGCTTGAAGCAAGTTACACGTGTTTACGCCATCAAGTGATTTTTATTTCGATGTTTTATTTGTATTTTTGGCACAGATGTCATATTGGCGCGATTTTTTCTGACACCAATGTCATATACTCAACGGGTACTTAACTGGCACCAAAGTGTCATTATTTTGCTTGATATGGTAATCCGGATTTTGTTGTGTACGCTGTTGATGTTTTCGCGAAATTGGCGTCGGTAAAATGTCGGCGTAGTATATGACATCTGTACCGTATCTTTATTAATGTTATACTAATTTATTTGCTCTTTCGTCATTTAAGATAAAAATTAGATACTACTTAGTTATCCCGTCGACCAATTTCGCCAAATTATACAAAGTTCCATAATTTTTATTTTAAATAACGAAAGAACAAATAAATTAGTATAACATTAATAAAAATACGGCTTAGATGTTATATATTCCCGCGGACGCATCTTGATTTCTCGGCGATGTTTTGTTGACGTATATCTATAAGGCAACCCCGACGAGTGACGTGTTCTGGCAACCCCGTTAAGCCTAACATGCGTATAAATCTGCTTGGCGACATTTACTTGACGGAAAAGGGGTTTTCACGCCAAGAAAAATCCAAGATGGTGGCCGCGGGAATATATAACATCTGTTCCAAAAATACAAATAACACGTCGAAATAAAAATCACTTGATGACGTAAACACGTGTAACTTGCTTAAAGTCAAGTGAATGTGACATTTACGATCAACCATTATTGGCATTTAATCTTATAGTTTGGCGATAGACTTTTGGCAGACGAGATAACTAAGTAGTATCAAAAATTATGTCAATTTGTATAATTTGACGAGTGGTTTGGCGATTTATATAATTTAGCGAAAATGGTCGAAGGGATAACTAAGTAGTACCATAAATTTGTAATAAAAGTTTATATGCAAATAAATGCATATAAACAAAAATAAAATTCACCAGATTTCTTTTCATAACTATTTATATATTTTGTCAACGTATTTCATTTTCTGAAGCCCAAATTGCGCCAAGATAAAAAAAAAAAAAATGTCAAATCCCCTGTAGTAGAAAAGTACTTAAATAAATAATTAACCGTACTAATCTATACTCCTATTATAAAGAGGAAAAAATTGTTTATTTGTCGGAGGTAAGCTCTGGAACTACCGAACCGATTCCACAAGTAATGGTATCAAAATGATGGTGTTAGTCTAACTTAGAACATACGCTATATCTTATGTCGGTGTCACTACCCCCAAAGGGGGTGTAGGAGCAAAAAACGTTCTAAAAATGCGATTTTAGCGTTACTGAAGAGCCTAGAAATATGAAATTTTGAATATTAGTTACTTATAAGATATAAATTATGTCTAAGAACAGTTCTTAAACAATTCGAAATTTAAAGGGGGTGAAAATGCACAAAAAGCGCTCTAAAAAATGTTCTAAATGGTAGTTTCTACACAATCTCAGGAAATACCAAACCGATTTAAAAAATATTGGTGTCAAAATGATGGTGACAACGCTTGCTCCAACATAGGCTATGTTTTATGTCGGTGTCAGTACCCCAAAGGGGTTTGCAGGAGCAAAAAACGATCTAAAAATGCAATTTAAGCGTTACTGAAGGGCCTAGAAATATGAAATTTTGAATATTAGTTACTTATAAGATATAAATGATGTCTAAGAACAGTTCTTAAACAATTCGAAATTTAAAAGGGGTGAAAATGTACAAAAAGCGCTCTAAAAAACGTTCTAAATGGTAGTTTCTACACAATCTCAGGAAATACCAAACCGATTTAAAAAATATTGGTGTCAAAATGATGGTGACAACGCTTGCTCCAAGATAGGCTATGTTTTATGTCGGTGCCACTACCCGAAAGGGGGTGCAGGAGCAAAAAACGTTCTAAAAATGCGATTTTTGCGTTACCGAAGGGCCTAGAAATATGAAATTTGAAATATTAGCTACTTATTAGATATAAAGGATTTCTAAGAACAGTTCTTAAAAAATTCGAAATTTAAAAGGGGTGAAAATGCGCGAAAAGCGTTCTAAAAAACGTTCTAATGGTAGTTTCTACACAATCTCAGGAAATACCAAACAGATCTAAAAAATAATGGCGTCAAAATGATGGTGACAACCCTTGCTCCAACATAGGCGATGCTTTATGTCGGTGCCACTAACCCAAAAGGGGTGCAGGAGAAAAACGTTCTAAATTGCGGCTTTTGCGTTACGGAAGGGCCTAGAATCGTGAAATTTGGAATGGTAGTTAGTTATAAGATATCAATGATCTCTAAGGACATTTCCTAAAAAAATCGAAATTTAAAAGGGGGTCAAAATGCGCAAAAATTATTGTAAAAAACTTTCTAAATTGCGATTTCTATGCAATCTTAGGAAATACTGAACTGATTTCAAATATAATGGTGTAAAAATGATGGTGACTTGCTCCAAGATAGGCTATATTTTATATCTTCCACTACCCCAGAGGAGATGCAGGAGCAAAATGCGCGAAAACCGTTCTAAAAACTTTCTAAATGCCGATTTGTCGGCAATATCTCAGGAAGAATGAATATGATTTCAAACGTAATGGTAGGAAATTGATGCGGACAGCCTCTACTCTAACATAGACGCTATTTTATGTCGGTATCACTATCACCAAAACGTTGCAGGAGCAAAAAAGCGTTCTAAATTTCGATTTTTGTGATCGGTAGGGATTAGAAACTTAAAATTAGGCAAGGTACATATTTATTAGATATAAATTATCTTTAAGAACAGTTTCGAAAAAATTGGAAATTTAAAAAGGGGTGAAAATGCGCGAAAAGCGTTCTAAAAACGTTCTAAATTGCGATTTCTACTCAATCTACGGAAATACCAAAGCTATTTCAAAAGTAATGGTTGCAAATCAATGGTGACAGTCCCTGCTATAACATAGGTTATATTTTATGTTGCTGTCACTACCATCTGAGGGTTGCAAAAGCAAAACATGTTCTAATTTGCGTTTTTTGCACAACTGAGGGGTCTAACACTTTGAAGTATGGCATGGTATTTACTTACAAGATGCAACTGCTTTCTAAGAACAGTCGAAAGAAAATTCCAAATTTAAAAAAATGAAGTGAGTGAAAAGCGTTATAAATTACAATTTTTAAGCAAACTTATAAATTACCAAACCGATTAAAAAAATAATGATGACAAATTTTGGTGATAGAACCTGCTTTAACACAAGCTATATTTTATGTCTGTTCCACTACCACCAGAGGGTTGCAGGAGCTAAAAACTTTCTAAATTGCGATTTCTGTGATACTGAATAGGCTAGAAACTTTAAATATGACATGGTAGTTACTTATAAAATATCGAAGGAACTAACGTCGAAAATAAATTCGAATTAAAAAGGGGTGAAGCGAACGGGAGGTGCGAAAAGCATTCTAAAAAAGTTCTAAATTACGATTCTATGCAATTTCAGGGAATATAAACCGATTATAAAAGTAATAGTTGCGAATCAATGGTAACAGTCTCTGATCCTGCACAGGCTATATTTTATGCCGATGATTCTACCACTTGGGGTTCACAGGAACAACAAACGTTCTAAAAAAGGGCTTTAAAAGCCTTTTAAATTACGTTTCTGTGGAATATTAGGAAATAATAAACCGATTTCAAAATTAATGTTGGCAAATTAATGGTGACAGTTCCTGTTTCAACATAGCCCTTTATGTTGAGAGACTTGGTAGGACTTGGAATTTGACATGATGGTTAATTTTAAGATGTAAGAAGATGGTTTCTAAAAAAATCAAAACGTCAAATGAATACTGAAATGAGCGTATTAATTCAGCATAAAAGTTTCAAAATATTTTCTAAATTATCATTTATTTAGTTTTATTTCATTTTATTAATTTAAGTCTCATTTCTGCCTAATGCTGTGTAATAATGATGTTTAATCAAACTGTGTTTTAAATAGTAATTTTTGAATTATTCCTGAAAGTAATAAGTACCTTTAAAAAAAAAAAAACCTTTTAATATAATAAAATATCATCTTTTAATAAAATAAAAATTTAGTTAGTACCTTTTAATAAAAATTAGACATAAATATCACTTGGCATATTTCAAATATTACGCGAGCAAAGCCGCGGTGTTTGCTAGTAATAACATAAACTAAAATACTTCATTTCAACACAAAAGTATAGTTTCTAATTTACATTAAAATAAATATATATTCTAAGATGACTTCAACTGAAATTTGGTTGATATCTTACTATCTCATTTCATAAGGTAAACAAACGCAGGAGATTCAGTCATCATGAACAGTTGAATACCTTTTTTTTAGGGTTTCGTTCATCTGACGAAACCCTATTCGTCTCGCTCCTCTGTCTATCTGTCTGTCTGTCCGTCCGTCCGCCTGTCTGTCCGTCACAGAGCCCGTTCTAAGAAACTATGCATGTTGGAGACTTGAAATTTTGCATACTTATAGATGAACACTACACATCATACGACAAATCATAAAATTTTGAAAAAGTCGTACATTTAACACTTTGGGCTCCCACATGTGTATTTTAAACAATTCTTTCTAAGTTAGTCCCTAATTAGGTTGCAGGCGTGAAATTTTGCGTACTTATAGATGGACACCTCACATCAAACGACAAACTATAAAATTTTGAAAAAGTCGTACATTTAATCCTTTGGGCTCCCACATGTGTATTTTAACCAATTTTTTCTAAGTGTACCCCTAATTAGGTTGGAGGAGTGAAATTTTGCATACTTATAGCTGAATACCCCACATCAAACGACAAATCATAAAATTTGAAAAAGTCGTACATTTAACTCCTTGGGCTCCCACATGTGTATTTTAAATAATTCTTTCTAAGTGGGCCCTAATTAGGTTGGAGGCGTGAAAATTTGCATACTTATAGTTGAATACCTCACATCAAACGACAAAACATAACATTTTCAAAAAGTCGTACATTTAACCCTTCGGGCTCCCACATGTGTATTTTAAACAATTCTTTCTAAGTGAGCCTCTATTTAGGTTGGAGGTGTGAAAATTTTGCATACTTATAGCTGAACACCTCACATCAAATGACAAACCATAAAATTTTGAAAATGTCGTACATTTAATCCTTTGGACTCCCACATGTGTATTTTAAACAATTCTTTCTAAGTGAGCCCCTAATTAGGTTGGAGGTGTGAAATTTTGCATACTTATAGCTTACCACCTCGCATCAAACGACAAATCATAAAATTTTCAAAAAGTCGTACATTTAACCTTTTGGGCTCCTACATGTGTATTTTAAACAATTCTTTCTAAGTGACACACTATTTAGGTTGGAGGCGTGAAATTTTGCATACTTATAGCTGAACACCACCATGCGACAAATCATAAAAATTTGAAAAAATCGTACATTTAACCATTTGGGCTCCCACACGCGTATTTTAAGCAATTCTTTCTAACTGAGCCCCTTATTAAATTGGAGATTTGAAATTTTGCATACTTATAGAAGAACACCTGAGGCCAGGCGACAAATAATAAAATCTTGAAAAAGTCTTACGTTTAACTTTTTGAGCTACCACATATGTATTTTAAGCAATTCTTTCTAAGAGAGCCCCTAATTAAGTTGGAGACATGAATTTTTGCATACATATAGCTGAGTACCTCAGACCACATGACAAATCATAAAATTTTCAAAAAGTCTTATATTATTTACTTCTCCGGGCTCTAACTTGTATATTTTAAGCAATTTTTCTAACCTCCGCCCTTTTCACACGGGGAGCACTTTTCCAACTTTTGCCGACACGCCTTTGACCATTCTTTCATAGTATTATGCACCATAGCCTTACATATTTTAGTTCCACTTTTTACCGCCAGGAAAGCGTACTTATGTCGGGTGCTATGGGCCCAATCCCTTCGACTAATATATATACGGATAGTATGTAAAACGGAGTTTCGTTCGGATAGACGTTTGTTTAGAATAGAGTGCGCCCCTGGTTGCGAAATGTGGAACTGGGTCATTCCATGTGAAATCAACCAATTTAAAGAAAAGTTGTTGCACCATAGTCACAGATTTTTTTAAAATTTTTATTACAGACAGATGTAGTAATGAAACCATCAAATCTAAAATTTTAAGATAATTTGTACAATACTGACTGAGATATAGCCTTTTGAAAATTGATCAATTTTACCAAATGGCGGCCATCTTGGATGCTGTCCCTATGTCTATAAATGTCCATAACTTAACAACTAATGACTCAAATTTTATATTTCTGGTACCAATTTAAAGCTATTTGTATAAAGAATGCATATATGATATTAAAACAATAGTAATGTTTTATTTTAATACTGTTTATTACATTCAAACTGAAAATATCACACTCAAAAAATGACTTACTGTAATGGGCCATAAAAAAAATGACCCATAATAATTTTTTTTCAAACTTGCTAAAAACATTGCTCCATATGTGTACTTTAAATAGAAAAAAAATTGGAGAGGTAAAATATTTCGTTTAAAAAAAATAGCTTTTTACACATAGGATGTCACTTACTAAGCAGTGACTATCTTAAAACATGTAAATATCGCTGATTTAAGAAATAATGGCCAAAACTAAATATTTTTTAATCCCTGAATTAATGTAAAACTATAATGAAATATAATCTCATAAGTTTTTTGTAGGACCACCCTCCAATTTCTCCCCCCCCCCCCCCCCCAAAAAAAAAAGAAAAAAAGAAGTCATTGCTAAAAATGTATAATTGAAAAAAATTAACACTGAAGAAAATAAATAAAGAATATAATGTATAATTGTGAAAAACTTTAAAATGCAATATATATAAATGAGATTTTACTGCATGTGTATATGTGGAATCTATTCAAAACGTTTTCCATGCAAGAAATTCAATTTTTATACCTAAATTTCTATTTCTTACTTTAAAAATTGCTCACTTAAAAAGTTTTACATTTGTATGTGACTTTATAGAAAAATTCTGATGTATGCATGTATTTACATCATTCAAGCTGCATTAAATATTCAGATATAAATATGTCTGTTTATGTATTTTCTATTTCAATAAATTTACATACTAAGAATGACAGAATTCATGAAATGAATGCTAATCTTGCATAATCTATTTTCCTTATTATTTGAATTCAAAACATGATGTAATAATCCATCATCTTCTATCCTGATGTAATATTGCATCATGTTATATGTTTATGCAATTTTATCATAATATATCCAACAAATCTTTTGTTGAAAATTTTTGAAACCTTTTGTGGGTAAGCTTATTATAAACTGCATTATATATAAAATTTTAAATAAAAAAAATATTTGACATAATTTATGAATTATTGCATCATGTTGTATGCTGATGCAATTTTGGGAAAAGATTGCTGCTGTATCGTCATCTGTTTTCTAATTGGTTGTAATTAAAGTATGATGAAATATTACATCATAATGTACAAAAAAATTTCACTATCCCTTTTAAACATCATTTCTGTTGATGTTTTCAATGTAGTATGCACTGGCATAGAATAGTTATTTTGTGCTTAAGATTCTACAGTGGACATGGAGTGTTTTGTATGCAAGAAACTTGGTGTTTCATTGAGTACTGATCTGATTCCTGTCCTTCAATTGTCTTCACGTGATTTGCAATTATTAAAAAAAAGATTGCATTATGTAATCCCAGATGAAAAATGCTTTGTCCATGGAAATAGTATATGCAAGGTTCACAAGGATAAATATCTAAAATGGTATATTTTAAGACAGAGACAGTGTTGTGATCCATTTAATAAACATCCAAATAGCATCAGAGCAAAATCACTAAAAACAATATCATTAGATATGTCTAAAACAAATCCCGATATCCTCATTCCAGGAAAAAAATTGTGTGTTTCCTGTTATTCATCAGTAAATATGAAAACAAAATGTCTATTGTTGACAGGATAACCACCTCAGGAACAGAAAGCCCCTCTGATTCAGATTTTAATGAACACACAGTAGTAAACAATTCACAAAAGTTGTGAATTGTTAGAGTTATCGCCAATAAAGGTAAGTAGGCGTACCTCAAAGAAAAAACTGAATTACATGCAAAAGAAAGTTTCAAAAATAACTAAGTGTGTTGCAACTAAAGCAGCTACAGTATTAGGTGTTGAAACCATAAATAAGCCTAAAAAAAGTAAAGACACAACTTGTCCTGACTGCACATCTATGATGGATAAATTATTGGAGAAGTTTACAAATGCATGTTTTAAAGAAAAAGTTCAAATTCTAACACTAGTTCCAGATTCATGGACAATACAGCAAACAATGACTTTTTTTAATACTACACAGTATCTTGTAAAAAAGGCAAGGAAGTTTAAAACAACAGAAGGGATGTTATCGATGCCTAGTGGAAGAAAAAGTGTTAAACTGAGTCCAGACGTTATAGAAAAAGTTATTAATTTTTATTATGATGATAATAACAGCCTCATGTGTCCTGGAAAAAAAGATTTCATATCTGTTCCAACTGAAAATGGCAGAATATTAAAACAAAAGAGATTGATTTTGCACAATTTAAAGGACTTATATATTGCATTTAAAGAACAACATGACTTAAAAATTGGATTGTCTAAGTTTTGCTCAATACGTCCAAGAGAATGTGTTACTGCTGGAAGCAAAGGTATTCATTCTGTCTGTGTGTGTGTATACCATCAAAATATTAAACTTATGCTTCATGCTATTCATATCAATGACTACATATCACTGCTAAAAAAACTTGTTTGTTGCATTGAATCTGAAGAATGCATGTTGCACAGGTGTGATAAATGTCCATCTCCTGAAATTTTAAAGAAAGATTTAATGGGTTTAGATGAATTGGAAATGAGTAATGATATTATTTATAAACAGTGGGTAAAGACTGATGGAACAGAATTAAAAAAAGTTATTATGCCTGTTGATGAATTTGTTGATGATTTAATTACAAAACTCCTTGCTTTATGTTCACACCACTTTTTTGCAAAATCACAAAGTTTATATTTCAAGAAAACAAAGGATGAATTGAATACAGAAACTGCTATTATTTCAGCTGATTTTTCTGAAAACTATACTTGCATTGTGCAAGATGCTATTCAAAATATCCATTGGCAAAAAGAACAGGTTACAGTTCACCCCTTTCTTGCTTATATAAGGGACAGTATCACTGATACTGTGAAATCTATTCCTATGTGTGCAATAAGCGAGCATTTAGTTCATGACACTACTACATTTTGGGCTTTTCAAAAAGTAATTGTCAATTATTTAATTTCACAAATTCCACAGATTAAATACATAAAATATTTTAGTGATGGATCATCAGCCCAATACAAAAATTATAAAAATTTTATTAATCTCTGCCATCATGAAGAAGACCATGGTGTGAAAGCTGAATGGCATTTTTTTGCCTCTTGCCACGGAAAAGGAGCTTGTGATGGAATAGGCGGCACCATAAAACGCATGGCCACCAAAGCAAGTCTTCAGCATCCATTCAAAGATGGTATCTTAAATGCATTTGATTTGTATACATTTGCAAAAGAATATGTTAAAGGAATTGAAAGTTTTTTTATAACAAAATCTGAAATTGAAATTGCCAATAATCAGTTAGCAGATAGGTATGCAAAGGCAGATACAATCGTAGGAACAAGGGTTAAGCACAGCTTTGTGCCAATAAATAAAGGCCAAATACTGGTTTCCAGGGTATCAGGCTCCTCAACAAATTTTATTGCTACTGTGAGATTTAGTGAAACCGACAAATCACAAACATTTAAAAGTGAACAATATGTTGCATGCGTATATGGTGTTAATTGGTGGATTGGGTAAGATTTTAGATTACTGCGAGGAATTCAATGACTATAAAATTATGTTCATGCATCCTCATGCTCCTAGTTCATTATATTCATCGCCAAAATTTTCAGATGTTTGTTGGATTCCATATGAGCATATAATGAAAGTAGTGTCTACCCCAATGACTGCTACAGGAAGAACATATACTGTTGCTCCAGAGGAGCATACAGCAATTCAACTCTTATTCTTAAACTTCAAGACAGATTAAATCCTTGGTAATTTTCAACAACATATTATCAAGTTCCTTTCAACAATATATTATAAAGTTATATCCATGTAAGTATCCTGTTCTTATTTTATGTAAATATGTTTCATATAAGTTTTATCTAAGTCTTACTTTTATACATATTTGATGTTTTTGTTGTACATTTGTATCACACAAGATTTGTGTACTCATTTTGTCAAGATTTGTTCATTTAAATTGAAATTGGCAGTGAACTGAATAACTAATGTCAACTCAATCAACTCATTAATATTAATTTTTAATCTTTTATTTGAATTCAACTGATTTACAGCTAGTATTTCTGCCATATTTCAAAAAAATATGTTTTATGGCTCTTTTTCTTTCTAAATATTTTCTATTATGTATATTTTTTTGAGAATTATACATATTATCATTTTATATGAAATAAAAAGTATTGAAATCAAAATTTACTGTTATTTTAATATGTATGTGTTTTTAGTATAATTAACTGCTTATTGGTATTTCTAAATTGAATTATTTATATATTGATGCTCATACATTAATTCATATGCCAGAAAAAATATTTTTAACCATTATTTGTTAAACCAAAGATACTTACGTGTTTTAAGATAGTCACTGTTAGGTAAATGACATCCTATGTGTAAAAAGCTATTTTTCTTTAATGAAAAAGTTTACCTCTCCAATTTTTTTTCTGTTTAAAGTATACATATGGAGCAATGTTTTTAGCAAGTTTGAAAAAAATTTATGATGGGCCATTTTTTTTATGGCCAATTTTTGAGGGTGATATTTTCTGTTTAAATGTAATAAACAGTATTAAAATAAAAAAATTACCATTGTTTTAATATCATATATGCATTCTTTATATAAATAGCTTTAAATTGGTACCAGAAATATAAAATTTGAATCATTAGTTGTGAAGTTATGGACATTTATAGGCATTGGGATAGCATCCAAGATGGCCGCCATTTGGTAAAAATGACCATTTTTTAAAAGGGTATATCTCAGTGAATATTCCGCAAATTAGTTTTAAATTTCAGATTTGAGGGTTTCACTACTATGTCTGTCTACAAAAAAATTTTTAAAAAAATCCGTGACTATGCTGCAACACCCGTTGGTTGAATTCGTGTGGAATGACCCAACTAACAGATTTTTCAAAAGGATAAAGTGCTTTGAAAGGAATATTAAACGAAACCCTCTGTGTGATCTGTGATCACACTTACCCACTTGTTTTTTTTTTAACTCGTCAATTATCATTTTTTTTTCGAATGGTAAATTAAAACGGTACTACTTTGTTATCCGGTCGACCAAAAATCTATCGCCAAACTATAAGATTAAATGCCTACAATGGTTGATAGTAAATGTTACATTCACTTGACTTTAAGGAAGTTACAAAGAAGAAGAATTTTTATTTCGACGTTTTATTTGTATTTTTATTAATGTTATACTAATTTAATTGTTCTTTCGTTATTTAAAATAAGAAATATATCAATTTGTATAATTTGGCGAGTGTTTGGCGATTTATATAATTTGGCGAGATTGGTCGACGAAATAACTGAGTAGTACCATTAAAGCATTGCTTTGAAGTTGGAATTAAATGTCATGATTTGTTGCATTATTTAATATTTGTTTGGCAAAAACACGTTTTCGTATACCAGTTACATATGTATTTTAAAATTATTTTCTATTATTTTTAAAATGAAATAACAATAAATAAAGAAAGTTTAATTTATAGCTATAGAACAAAACAATTTATACTTTTTTTAAATAAAAAGAAAATAAAGGCAAATAAACATTTATTAATAAATAAGCAACAATAGCCGGGTTACAATGTCAGGCAAAATAACGCCATTTTGGCGCCAGTTAGGTACCCCAGTGCGTATATGACATCTGCGCCTAATATTTTTTTTTTTCGTTTCGTTTAAAAAAAAAAAGAAAGAAGTGAAAACCATTAATTTTAAATGTTTCAGTTTTAAATGAAAGTTTTGTATTAAATAAAATGATAACGAAATACACAAAAAAAGCATTGTTCTTAGCATAAATTTAAGGGCGGTCAAACTGGTCACCAAATTAGTTTAAAATAATAACCTTTTCTGAAATATGAAAAAAAATATCTGTTATGATTAAAATTTGAGTTGTCATCACTAGAAAAAAGGATTTAAAATTAGAAAAAAATTAATATTTCGAAAACTAATTCGAATTTTAAAATTCTAATACCAGTTTTGAGACCTGCGGATCAATACAGAATTTTGGTGTTAATTTCATTGCAGAGTAGTCCATATTTTAGGCGAAATCACCGTGAAACATAATCAGTTGTTTAATCAGTCGTTTCAAAGAATCGTTTCATAAATTCGTTTAATTTCAGTCGTTTCATGTATCCGTTTTATAAATTCGATTCATTAGGATTTAATATGTATAGGGTAGATAATAAAACTTTGTATTTTGTACATATTTGGTAAATCTTAAGCTGTTAATTATTAATTTCCTAAAATATTAAATGTATGATATAAAATATACATATTGTTTCTATTTTTAGTAAATGACAATGTTCTGAAATGGTTATATAATTTTATATAACGCTGAATAAATTCTAAGTATTTTAAAGAATTCATTCTTAATTTATCTTTCATCTCTTTCCTAATTAAATTAAATTTTTTTCTCCTTTCTACTTTAAGCAATAACTAAAAGAATTACGGCAACATGAGATCAATGAATTGAAAATGTTACATTAAATGTAATTTTACTCATAAAAAAAGACGTCCATGATCATTCAGAATCTCAATAAATGAATAAGCAAGACATACACACGCAAAAAAAATATCGCAAAAATTTGGTTACTATTTTTTTTTTTTTTTTTTTTTTTTTATGTTCTCGGTCATTTAAACTTTAGCCTGACTTTTGACTGAAAATAAATTAATCAGACTAAACTAACAGAAATCACCGATTTTTTTCTTTTACAAAAGAACTAACAGGCAACATATTTTTCTGACATTGAAAATCAATTTTTTTTCGCTTTAAAAATATGTCATTCAGTGATTCTCTTTAGAAGATTATTGATTATTGTGTTCTCTTATGACTTTGTCATTCTTTCCGCTTTATTATTTTTTCTTTGACTGTTAGAATTTCGGAGAAAACTTTCTTTCTTTCTAAAACGGTAGCGATAATAAGTTTTTAAACTGAAGGATGAGGGTCCATAAGGCAGGATTTTTGTCAAACGAATTTAATGTCTTTAACCTACGTATGTGCGACTTAACGCCATAAGAAATAAATATAAGTGTTTTTGTTTTTTTTTAAGTATGCTTTGATTAAAATTCTCAAAAATGTAGAAAATATATTTGTTTTTTATAAATGTACTAAAAAGTAGAGAAGTCCTGAAAAAAAAAACCCTTAAATGCACGGTGTTATTGTTCGATTATGGAAAATTAATGGATTTAAATGGGAATTTTTCCAAATTAGCCAGCTATCGCCAAGTTGGCAATTTTTGTCGGCAAACTTGGCAATATTTCGCCAAGCTCACCAAAATTAGGCGCTTTTTCGCCAAGTTGGCGAAAATTTGGTACAATTGTGGTAGCCCTACCATTAGTAGGGGAGCCCGGGTTAGAACGAGGTATCGAGGCGGAATGAAGTTTGACATTTTTCGGGGTCAAGGAGGTGCTGCCAGCAAGAGGCAATAAACCGAAGTAAGAAAACCTGCTACCGTTAAACTTCAGCAGTCATGTTAGTCATGTTAGTTTTCTCGAACGTTGGTGCGTGAATTTTTCCTTGTGTGATTTTTTGCTCCTGTATTGTTATTTATGATTATTTTGTAACCAACGTAAGGCATACATACTTGTTTACATTACAACTAAAGTTAGTTTATGCTTGAAGAACGTTTAATTGTCTTTAGATTCCTGTAATTTAGATTGTCTTTAAACGTTTGTTTGCGAGTCTTTCTCGAGTGACCTTACCTCCTTAAACTAAATCGTATCCCTGAGGCGGAGCGGGAGTTGCGGAATGGAGAAGTACCCCATTTTGCCCCGAAACGTTTTCAACTAACTTGTTCTGACTGTAAATGTTTATATTGCGGTGAATTTTACTTAAAGTCAGTTGAAGGTTGGGTCACTTGTTCCATGTGCAAAAAATGGGCCCACAATTCCTATGCGGCAATAGAAAGCGAAGATGATGAGACTGTCCTAGCGTGTGGATTTTGTCAATAGGCTTAAGAAAAGGACACAATCAATGAAATCTGTAGTTAACCATTTATGGTCACTTAAAACTAAATAAATATAGAGATTTTTTTCCCATTTCCACTAGTTTTATATGTTTTTATAATTACTTGTCCTTACCACGCCCGTTCTGCCCCCTACCCGGGGCAGAGCGGGTAAAATGACATAATGTAATGTTCCTGAAAAATTTGCATTGTCCTTTTCTTTTCTTACATTAATATTAAATTTTTATGATTATTAAACTACACGTGTCCAAAATTAAGTAAGCTAATACTCAAAAGGAAATAATATAATTTAAATAATTACTATCCCTACGGCACAGCTAGATCATTTAGCATCTCGTTCATGTCACACATCGTCACAAGTGTCACAGTCACTACGGGGAAACAAAAAATAGGAAATTCCACACGTCCCATTATGAGTCTCAAATGATCACTGTATATGACTCCACTGAGACGTCAATGTGACAGCTGCTTTGTGACAAGTCACCAGGTGACTTTACAATGTAGTTACATTATGATTCTTATGTGACTGTCATTTTTAGACTCAATTTCAAAGTCATCATATGCGTTTCACTATGATAAGTCAAAAAATAATATCCCTTTATAGTCACATGGTGACTATTCACAAAAGTGCACAATGGTGACTTCACAGTAATCTCTCTGTCACCTGAAAGTCATCATATGACTTTAATGTGACGTTATTTGTTAACTTATCACAATGCAGCGTTCACGATGACTTTGAAATTGAGTCTGCAGATGACAGTCACACGAGAGTCACAATGTAACTACATTGTAAAGCCACATGGTGACTCGTCAAAAAGCAGCAGTCACAGTGACATCTCAGTGGAGTCACATATAGTGATCATCTGAGACTCATAATGAGATGTATGGAATTTCCTATTTTTTTGCTTCACCGTAGTGACTGTGACACTTGTGACTCTGTGTGACATGAATGAGATGTTATATGGACTAGTTGTGCTGTAGAGATAGTAATTATTCGAATTATATTATTTCCTTTTGAGTATTCGCGTACTTGAAAATTAGCATTTTGTGATTGGACCTTAATTAATTTTGGACACCAGTGTATAATAATGTGTTCATAGAAAATTTTGCAGCTCTCTTAATTAACCTTTTTGTACTTTTAAAACATTCATCTGCCCCGGGTTCCCCTACTTTTCAAGAAATAATCATTGTTGAAGCTGGTGCTGATTTCTCTATAGGAAAACAAACGTAACCGTTAAGTAAATTTGCCCCCCCCCCATTGCCCCCATCGAATTTAAAAAAATCAATGTCCAATTCATATATTGCCTTCAAGCCCGGGTATATTGCCCTCAGGAATGCATATATACTCCAAATTTTAAAGCTCTGTGTCAACAGCAAGCGGGTGAAAAATGATTCACAAGATATCATTTCCACACACAAACATAATTGTAATAAAAGAAAGCATGTAATAAGGAAACAAATAGATTAGTTCAAAATATTTTATTTGAAATCGAAATTTTGAAGGGAAAGTGAAAAAAATGCAAACAAACATAAATGCATTAAAAAGACGTTTTTAATTTTTTTTTTAATTGATGCATATGTTTAGAAAGAAAGGTCAAAACAACATATATCTATTTTTCCAGGCTATTCCTTGACTTGTTTATTGCTTTCTGACTAGGTAGAGAGGTGGTAAGAGGCTAGGTAGAGAGTCGTTATAAAATCAGAGTAGTAAATATTATGTAGTTTTACATCATCCATGTACATGCCTCTTTTGGCCTAAGTGTTTTAAAACCGAAGATATGTGTGAAAATTACCTTACTACATGTGTTTCTACTTTGAACTGATGATACCAAGCAGAAAGAAATCGTTAACAACAGTTGTTGTATATAAATAAAAAATAACGTTTAACCCAGGTCGAAATTCATGCTAGTATTTGTTTGCTAGACAAGCATTAACCCTTAAATGCTGGGTGTTGCTTTTCGGCAACATACCCAATTTAGCTCTAATGCCTAATGTTGCCAATAAAATACATTCTGAAAATATTATTAAATCGATTTTCACGATGTAGATGGCAACACTTGCGCTGTTTATGAATAAAGATAGATTTATTTTTTCAATTGTTGCTACTTGTTCATTTTGTTTTGTTTGGAAGCTTGCGAAATATCCTATTTTTGTTCTGCAGTGAGCAAGTAAAATTTATTTCTTATTATAGTTCCTAAAATACTTGTGTGTTTAATATTACAGAATTTTATCAAGGAAAATTATTTTTTCAATTAAACACCAGTATTGCCGATTAGTAACAAACTGTTTTTTAGCCGTAAACCATACTTAAAACAAAATATGATTTTTTTAAAGTATTTTTTCCATGATTTATTTAAAAAATGAAAGCCGGAAAACATTATTACAATGATTTTTGATAAATCAGGCATTTAAGGGGTAAATGCTGTATTCTAGCAAAGTAAAATAGCATAAACTACCATAACACATTTGCTAGTTCCACCATAATTACCAGCAGGTCATGGTGTGTATTGGAACACTTGACTGCTTGGCCAGCATACACTTGTGTTGCTTGAATATGTTGCTGGCCCAGCAGCAATCAAGATCACCACTTGCATGTAATTTCTGCAATTTTAGCAGTAATTCACAAGCAACAGATACTTTTTTTTGTTGCTATTCTATCATTACATTTCTATCATCAGTTGCTTTTAATTTTTGCTTTTCTAGCCTCATTTGCTTTTAATTTTTGCTAGGCTGGCATTACATTTCTAGCATTACTTGCTTTTAATTTTTGCTATGCTAGCATTACTTTCCTAGCATCACTTGCTTTTATTTTTTGCTATTCTCCCAGTTAGAAAAAAAAGACTCTGGTGGCGCCATCTTTGGAGAATTTCTGAAGTACCTACATTTTTTAGAAGGGGAAACTTATATCGGGTTTTCTTTTCCTCTGAGAAGGACAGAACTCACTACCTCCGGTTTGGGAACACAATGCTCTACTAACTTGGATACTGGGGTCTTGTTTGTAAACGATTTTAAATGCGGATAATGGGTGTAGAGCTTATTCTGCTGTGTGTTGATATTTTTATAAGATAAGGTTGAATTTATCGATGCTGTTATTCTTCAAATTTTAATTAATAAGGTTAATTTATTATTAGGGTTTTTTCTATGTTTAATGGATAATTAGAATATGGCTTGACTATTATAATTCATTAGGGGAATTTTCTTTGCTAAATGAATGGTTTGAATATGGTCATAATTATTTGTTGCAGAAAAATAAAAGATTTTGAAGTGTATTTAGGATAGAATTTATCAATTTCAGGTGGGGGTTAAGATTTTAAAACTTTAGTCCTTATTGGATGGGGGGGGGGTCAATTGTACATATTTTCAATTCGATTGTTATGAACTTATTTCTTAAATGAAACAGTTCTCCTTGAATTTTGAAATTTAACTGACTAAATTCTTTTTTAAAAAGCACGGATTTTTTTTTTTTTTTTTTTTTTTTTTTGTATAATTAAAATAATTAAACACTGAGAGAATGAACAGCTCAGAATTTTACGATGGAAAGTGGAGGGGAGGCGCTTTTTCCCAAAAATCCTTCAAGGAAATTAATTTTCAGTTTTTTTTTTAAATTTATGTGTTCAAATTTTATCTAAATCGGGGGAGGGGGGGTGGCTTTTTTTCCCAATAAATCCTTTATAGAAATTAATTTTCAGTTTTTTTTAGATTTATGTGTTTAGATTTTATCTAAAACGGGAGGACGAAGGCAGTATTGAATTTACGTTGCAGTGGTTCGAAAAGGAAATCTACCGCCCCTGGATTTTGAAATTTAACAAGCTAATATTTTTTCTCTGATTTTAATAAACACAGTAAATTTAATCTTTTCGAGAAACTTAAAAGAATTAAATACTAAGAGAAATTGCATCTATGAATTTTCTTCCAATTCGTGGGGAGGGGGGGGGGGTGGGGCTTTATCCCTTTAAATCTACCATGGAAATTATTTGTTAATTTTTTAACACGTAAACTTAAAAAGATTATCTCAAACGTGTTCAAGGGGCACTGTTTAATTCAGGTGGCGGTGACCCAGCCCTCCCCCCCCCCCCGCTCCTAGCTTTTGAAATTTAATGAACAAAATTTTATTTTTCTCCCATTATCGTACCCGGGCTTCCCGGTTTACAGAATATAGGTAAAAACCATTTTTTTTTAATTGAAAAGTAATTTTATTTTACATGCAATATATTTTTTAGATTACCCACTAAAAATAAAAAAGCATTTTTCATATGAAAATAGGAATTATACAATCAAATAAACTTTTGAAATTTATCAAAAGCGATTTTTTCGTATTAGCCGCACGCTAAGAGTTATTAGCCCAAGATTTTGCTGCTTGCGGCATCCTTTTATTTCCTGATAATTTCAGAGCTTTATGTGCGTAGTTCAATTATATGTCTGTTAAATTTGTGTTTTATTTACATAAATTTTTTTATTTAATCACAGAGGAAGTTTTATTTTTGTTTACGGAATATTAATCGTAAGAAAATGTTGAACTCTTTATGTTGTTTTAAGGGCAAACGGATTAATCTTTCTTAATCAATCTCCACGCAATAGAGATAAATTTAAAAATTAACCTCTCATACCCGCAATCACCCTTTTTAAAAAATTGGTATTTTAATTTGATCATTTAAAAATCATTTTAACTCAAAACGTGATGTCACGATTGTCAGCAAAATCTTTGCATGTGAACAGTCGCACTCTTAACTCGAGGTCCCAATCTCAGTACTGGAGAGTAAAAATTGCCGTAATTTATGTTTTTTTTTTTACGCATTTGTATTAAAAAGTTTAGTTTTATCTAAGAAAATCATCCATTTAAAATTTTTTTTCAGTTTTTATGAGAAAATGGCAACTAAAAGATACAGCAATTTACTATTTTCTTTTTTTCCCCTTTACTTTCAAAAGAAATGGAGTACTTCAGTTGCCACAATTACAAAAAAAGTAATAAAAACTACAAAAAAATTAATATCTTAAAATTAAATTGAGATACAGCTTTCAAACAAATTGCATTTAAAAGAGCATTTTTTTCCTCATACGACGGTGTAAAAATTTAAAATGTGCGATGTTTAGAAGTTTAAAAATTTGCAGTAGGGAAAATTACAAAACCAAAATTTTATTTCAAATTTCAAAGTGTTGCCATTCGCAAAATGACGTATGCGTTACGCACAGATATGTTTGTCCTTTGTAATATAGATAGAAAATTTATAATTTACAGGTAACCTAAAATAATTTATCAGTAAGAGGAAGATCAGTTAAAATTTTCCGTTGGCGTGGGGGGGGGGGGGAGTTAGTCTTCTATATCCGCTTTGAAATAAATTTTTAGTTCTGTTTCTTTTAATATTTAGATGTTAAAAACTAATATCAAATTGTTGGTTTAAGACAGTATTGAATTCAGGAGAGGGCCAGCCAAGATTCCATCTTCCTTTTCTCCATTTTTTAAAGACACTAGGGGATCGTACCCGGGCTTCCCGGGTTAAAGAATATAAGTGAAAACATTTTTTCTTTATTGAAAACTAACAATTTTTTATATGCAATAAATTTTTTAGATTGACCACTTACATTGAAAAAGCATTTTTCATATGGAAAATACGAATTACACAATCAAATACATTTTTGAAATTTATCAAAAGCGATATTTTCTTATTAGCCGCATGCTAAGAGTTATTTGCCAAGATTTTACTACTTATGGCATCCTTTTATATTCTCATAATTTCAGAGCTTATACATGTCTGGTAAATTTGTGTTTTATTTATGTTATTTTATTTATTTATTCATAGGGAAGTTTTTTTAATGGAAATTAGCCGTAAGAAAATGATGAACTCTTTATTTTATTTTAAGGGCAAACGGATTAATCTTTCGTAATCGAGCTCCGCGCGATATAGATAAATTAAAAATTTCCATGCTTTAAAATTGTTTTTAAAACCATAGACAATCAATAAACTGAGATGAACTTTGCAAACAAATTCCATTTGAAAAAGAAATCCCTTTTGGTGATCTAAAAATTTAAATTGTACGATTACAAATAAGTTAGATTTGTGTTTTTTCAATATTATTCTTTATTTCTTTATAAAAGAAGTATTAATTTCGTTAATATGTCTTTCACAAATATGTTAGTTTGGTGGGTTTTTTTATATTATTATTTTATTTGCTTATAAAGGAAGTATTAATTTCATTATGCAAAAATAGTCAGAAACAAATGCTGAAAAATGTTTGTTGCTTTATGTGTAAAATGTTTATTATTTTATGTATTGAAATCGCCACGTGATAAGATAAACTTTTAAAAAAAATCATGCTTAAAAATTATTTTAGAAAATATAATGCATCAGTCAATGAATACAGTTTTTAAACAAATTGCATTTGAAAGTACATTTATTTCCCTATGCGACAAAAATTGAAAATGTATGATGGTCAGAAGATTGAAAAAATGCAGTAGCGAAAATTTCAAGACCGAAATTTGATCTTGAAGTGTTGCCATTCGCAAACTGACGTCAGCGTTACGCACAGATACGTTTGTTCTTTATAATATATATACATAATCAGTAAAATATAATAAAGATCAGTTATTAGGATGTGGTTATCAATTGAGGCTGCTATGCTTGGATTTCTGGAATGAAAACAGCAATTTTCACCTTTTCAAAGTTTGCATACGCACTTCTCATATCCACATTCATCATTTTTGAAAAAATTGTATTTTTTTTTATCATTTAAAAATCATTTTAACTCAAAACTTGAAATCAAGATTGCCAGCAACATCTTTTATGTGAACAGACGCACTCTTTATTTGAGATTCTAATCTCAATTTTGGAAAGTAAAAATTTCCGTATTTTATGGTTTTTAGACGCATTTGTGTTAAAAGGCTTAGTTCTATCTAACAAAATGATAGTTTTCTTTTAAATATGACTTCATTTTCACTTAAATGAGCATTTCGCCTAGTGTCTGAAAATTAGTATCAGTACACATGCAGAAGGAAAATCACTATAGAAAATGTATCAGGAAAAATGCGTGTTTTCAAAAGCAGTATGTCATTTTCCGTTATTATGCCCCTAATATAATATTCTGCTCCTAATGGGATTTTGCGCCACTAAACCCTATACAACAATTTTGAATTTTTATCAGAAAATAGCATGAATAAAGTTTAAAATACCTCATTATTTCTCTCTTGTCTGCAGCAATGAAAGCTATCTAATTTTCATCATTTTGAAAAAATTTCATAAAATGCTTTTAAAATTAAAATATAAAAGTAGGGATATTTAAAAAAAAAACAGATAGTGCGACCACATCTACAAAAGGAAGAGGTTTAAAAATATATATATTTGTAAATTTGGTTCAGCAGAAAGATCAGGGCAGATGACTAAAAAACACACTTGTGTTTTAAATATATAGGTTATATAAAATTAGGAAAAATTAAATTAAGCAATTTATGTTATTTTGATAAAATTATAGTAGAATGTCCTAAAGAATAGCATTAAAATTTTATTATTCGAGAGAATTTTCGACAACCACGAATTATTTGCTTGCTTGTCTAACTCGGCGAAGCAAATCCATCCAGGCGAGAATCATCAATTTCTGTAATATAAATCGCTATTATTTGCATGTCACCTCTCTTTTATAAAGACACTCTACATTTTTGTAAAACATTGCGTTTATCAGTGTGTGCTTTCGATTACATTATTTTCAAAAGTGAAGCATTTTCACCTGTGAAGAATTTCAAAGCAGCTGGGCTGTGAAAATGACGCACTTCTAGAAAACATAATTCAGGTTTAAGAATTAAAATACACGCTTTTTTATAAAATGACGTCATTTGCATCCGCTAAAGCAATCTACTTTTACAACGCAGTCTTAAACTTCGTCTATAGAAAAGTGTGCATATGACGTCTTTATCACGGAATAACAGACAATATTCTTGACATAGCCCATATTTTATTTTCAACTATTTTTTCAGGTTTTATAAGAAAATGGCAACAACATGATACAGTATCTCCTATTTTCAACTATTTTCCGTTTACTTTCAATGACTTTCAATAGAAATGAGGTACTTTTGTTGCCACGATAAGAAAAATGGTAATATAAACTGCATAAAAATTAATATCTCAAAAATTATTTAAGATACAGCTTTCAAACAAATTGCATTTAAAAGAGCATTTTTTTCCTTATACGACGGTGTAAAAATTTAAAACGTGCTATGTTTAGAAGTTTAAAAATTTGCAGTAGAGAAAATTGCAAAACCAAAATTTCATTTCAAATTTCAAAGTGTTGCCATTCGCAAAATGACGTATGCGTTACGCACAGATATGTTTGTCCTTTATAATATAGATACTGCATTTTTTCGAGTAAGTTAGAATATTTAAATTCTAAGAAACAGAAGAAAAAAAATTCCTTTATAGGCCGCGGGGGGGGGGGGGGGGAGTGAGGGGCTCCCCTAGAAGTCTCTTATAGAAGTTAAATCCCTCACAGAATTTAACCCACCCCCATAGAAGTTAATTAAAAAAATAGAGGTTATATTTTGTATCTTGCAAAATTGCAATGTACCGTGAAACCTCCATAATGCAAACTCCTGAATATTCCGTTAAGGGAAGAGTGCTTAGGTGATCCATTAAGCCTCCCTCGAATTGTAAATTTAACTAATTTTTTTCTCCGATTTTGAAAAGCAAATTGAAATTTAATATTTTCTCTTAGCTTAAAATAAATGAGAAAGTAAGAATTTTCTGTTGAAGGGGGGGGGGGGGGGAATCGGAAAAGAGCTATTGTTCCTCCCCGGATTTGAAAAATTAATTTAATTTATAATTAACATTTCCTTTTCCTCTATTTTCAAAACACTTAGTCAAATATATACTTTTCGAGTAACTAAAAAAAATAAAAAAATTAACATTTGATGCTGCCAAGCATTGACAAGCACACAATGCTTCATTTAAGTACCTACCTCATCATTATTGGGAAGAGAATTGTGTAGCAAATTAGCACATGTTACTGGCACATAGTACGTCATGCTGTTTTCTATCAAAGCTGGTTGCATAGCATATTATGCTGGCAAGCATAAAAAAGCATATAATAGCATGTAAAAGTACCTACCTCTCCATGCTTTGATGGAATCTTAAACAGCAAATAAGCACATAAAATGCTTGTACATAGCTTGTCATGCTATTTCTCCCTGAGATGGCTGCATAGCATATTATGCGGGCAAGCATAAAAAAAGAATATAATAGCATGTTATGGTACCTACCTCTCCATGCTTTGAAAAAAGCTTAAACAGCAAATAAGCATAACATGCTTGTACATAGCTTGTCATGCTATTTCTCAATAAGCTGGCTGCATAGCATATTATGCTGCCAAGCATAAGAAAGCATATAATAGCACATTAAGGTACCTATCTCTCCATGCTATGGAAGAAGCTTGAACAGCAAATAATCATAACATGCTTGTACATAGCTTGTCATGCTATTTTTTCCTAAGCTGGCTGTATAGCATATTATGCTGGCAAGCATAATAAAGCATATAATAGCACGTTAAGGTACCTACCTCTCCATGTTTTGGAAAAAGCATAAACAGCAAACAAGCATAAAATGCTTGTATATAGCTTGTCATGCTATTGCTGTGTAAGCTAGCTATATAGCATGTGATGCTGGCTAACATTGTAAAGCATATACTAGCATGAAAATCTAGTAGACAAAGCAATACATAGCAATAACTAGCATATCTTTGATGCTGGTACTAGCAGGAATTTTGACCTGGGAAAGCACCAAAATAATTTATTCCTTGTTGCAATCTAGTTTTCGAAGATATAGCGTACCTTCATCAGTGCAAAATATGATTACTCAGAAAAGAAAATTACTGAAATATATGTGGAAGAAGCAGATTCAGTGATAATAATTTGAATCTGAGTAATCATATTTTGCAGAGAGGATGGTACGCTATGGCTACCGAAACTAGTTTGCAACAAGAAATAAAGTGTTTTGGTGCTTTAAATGTTGTTTTTTATTTATATTGTACTGGCCAAATATTTTGTTATTATAACAGTTGTTGTACTTTATCCCAGCATATTTTTAAGCTTTATACCGAGATTGCGATAGAAAATCTTTGAATACTTGTTGAAACTCTATGTCAATTATTTATTGAATTATAAAGAGAATACTAAACAACATACGAATTTTTCATACGCCTAGTATTTACTGATTTGTCTATCTTCAAGAAACGTCACAAAAAAAACTTACTTATATTTCAATAGTACTCTATTAATACCTCAAATATAAATATTACGCAAGTAACCATACAATATTTTTTTCTAAACACTTTAATACAATTTATTATCAAGAACGACAAACGCACTTCAACTTCACTTGAGCGAAAATAAAAGAAACGACGATGTACAAGTTGTCGTTTCGAATAAACAAGTTACGACTTGTTTATGTTGTGCTTTTTATAACACACTGTTTTAAATCTACAGCAAATAGTCCAGCCATTAAACTTTTTTTGTAAATAACGGTTACTCGACGATATTCTTAAGTTATCTCATTGATCAGTATGGGTTAAAATTGCAGTTAAATAACCGTTATCTATAACAACGGACGGATGGCTGGACAGTTTGCTGCAGATTCTTACTTTCTTTCTATGCAACCTCTAGAAGTACTGAACCGATTTCAAACATAAAGGTGTAAAAATGATGGTGACAGCCCTTGCTCTAACATATAACATGTAAACGGCCATGTAATATATAACCTGTAGCTCTACATTATATTTTGAAATAATACATTTATTACGTAATTAGAGCAGAATTTTACCATACATTGTTTATTTCGCAAACACTTATCTTATGGATCCTCATACTTTCTGGAGAAATGTATCTTATCATTATTTTCTACTGCAATAATTAACGATATAAATATTCCACTAATTAAATAAAAATATTGCTTAAACTTGAAAATAGTAATATTACATTTTGAAATAATACATTTATTACGTAATTGTAGCAAAATTTAAACATACATCATTTTATGCGCCAGCATTTATCTTGTTGGCCCTCATCCTTTTTCATGAAAAGGTTTTCTTAAGTGAAATGAAGCATCCTTATTGTGTAGGACAATTATGCTGTTAGAATTATTACTGTCTTAAAAAATATTTTTTTTATTTCACTATTATTTTTTAAGTTTTACTGATGTTTCATTTTTTAAGTACTTTGCTTAAAACATATATTTATTTACGTTATTTCTAGCACATTACTCACCCATTTTTTTTTTTTTTTTTAATAAAGAAAAAATGAGTACTATCATAAGACGAAACGCAATATTTCATCTTGATTCAAAGATAAAATATATTATATGAACATTAAAAATTTCACTATTTTACTTAAAAGGTGACTAAAATGCTAAAAGAGATGTTACAAGTTAAAAATATACATTTTATTCAAAACTCCGTAGTACCTTCAAGCTTTCCCAAGCTCTTCATCGGAGAATATTTTAATAACTACTTGATGTTTATTTATACAAATACGTCACTTGGTTTTGAAAATGAGAAAGCCAATAATTATTAGAGTTGAAAGTAGAAGTAGTAGTTTCTTGTATTGAACTTAATTGTAGAAAATATATAGTATTATTAACTGCAGTTCCACTTATTTTATTACATCACTCTGTTTTCATACGCCACTTTCATTTTTAATGCATAGCTAGACAGTTGAAATAGAAGTGGTCCGGCAGTTAAATATTTTCTTCTACCCAAATTTAATCTGAAACACTGCTACTTCGACAAAATGAAAGTGACGTATGAGAACATAGTGATGTAATAAAATAAATGGAACTGCGGTTAATAATACTATCTAATTAAGTTCAATCCCAGAAACTGCCACCTCTACTTTCAACTCTAATAATTATTGGCTCCCTCATTTTCAAAATTCCTTTCCAGGAATATCCGTCAATGAAAGGAAATGTATGTCAGATGTTTTGTGCAGCCCTGTATATTATTTATAGAATTTATACACGCTAAATAGTGTACAATTATTTTTAATTTAAAAAAGCGTTCCACAACTGAAAACGCACTTCCAGCAATTATTGTTCATAGAGAGAAATGGAGCTGATTTATTTTGTGTACCCTTGTATATGAAATATGAATGCTATGCACATCATATTAAACAGTAAGCATCTTATAGAGCACCTTGGAGATATATATCAATTTAAATACTTTTGAAATAGTGTAACATGAACAAAGTACACCACAAACAATTTTTCTCCTTAGACCGTTATGTAACATAATTCTTTTTAGTATCCCTCTAAATGATCGATAAATGCTATCTATATCATATTCTATAGCAATCATCTTGTAATGCACTTCGTATATATGTATATAAATTGCATAGTGTTTGAAATTATGAAACACCATTAAAAAGTAACGCAAATCATTTTTCCCCATAGGCCGTAATGTTATGAAATACTTATATATAAGTCCCTGTAACGAAATTAGGACTGCTACACGCTACATTTTGCAATAACTAACATTCAATAGTGAATTTCAATAACATTTTTCAATTTCATGGCGATGCGACTATACTGACGCCTGCTAGAATCGCTAAATCACCCACCTAGCGCTGCTCAATTTTTACCATTCATTGAAATGAAAACGGCGAATATGGATTACTGATTTAAATTTTCAAATTTTCAAATATTGGTCTTATAGTTTGAAATTTTCTCAATAGGAAAATTTCATAATATCTTGTAGATTGTGTAAGGCTCGCATTAAACTTTAATATTTGCGAAGCACGGTTATTGACGGTCGCCAAACAGTGAACTCTCGCCAAGGCAGAACTATTCGAACTGGAACAGGGAGCAGTCGCTGCGGAGATCGTGTAGTGAGAAGATGGAGTGAAAATCAGTGGTGTGTCGCCCTGATTGTTCTTTGATAACATCGGCATCTTAATGTTTTTGTGAAATAGTTAAAATATCCAAAAGTTAATGTTATAATATTCGTTGTGTGTGTGTTGTTTGTCCTGTTAATAAACAAGTGTTCGTCAAGCCAGCATTTCGTCATTTTAGCAGTGTGTATTTAGCAGTGTTTTAGCATCTCAAGTTTTATTTCATTAAATAAATAAGTAACATTTTTCTAAGGTTAAGGAGATATCGACGAGAAACCTTTTTAGTTAAAGAAAGGTAATAAAGAAAATAGATTAGGAAAAGTTGTATTGGCGCAGCACGGCATGATTGTTCTTACGTGGTTTAGTAATATCAAAGAGATAAGAGTCTTGTTCGTTTTTTATGCTAGCCCAAAAATAAAATTATATTATTCTGTTATGCTGTAAAATAATTAAAAATATTATTGTGTATATTCATAACGAGCAGAATGAACGATTAAATGATGGTTATTAAAACTACTTATCATTAGATTGAGTATTTCTTTGAATGTAAAATTTGAAACGAAAGTATTGATTGTCGCATCTGAAATTTCATTAAATAAATAAGGCGTATATTGCATTATATTTTAAATATGCAGTAATGTTAAAATAAGATACATGTAGTGTAAAGTAATGGAAATATTTCACTGATATGTGATTGAAGTTCAATTGTGATTGCGTAAAATATTATGGAATTTTTTTCTTTCTTTTTAAATGTTTTCGAAAGACTAAACAGGTGTGAATATTTTGTTTTTCTGCTATTTCATAAGAGCAAAATAAATAAGTGAGATTAATATTATAAATTGTAACTGCTTTGGAATACTTACATTACTTAACGTTATCGTAATAGAATTATCGAATATGTTTTGTTTTTAAATTGTGTTATTTATCACCTTCGCAATTTGAAAATGCAGGAAGATAGTTAAAGTTGTGTTTATTTATGATTTCCTCATTCTACAAAAAGAAAGAAAGAAAGAAAGAAAAAAAGGTCGTTATTTCATATTTTATTAGAGGTGAAATTGATATTTTTATTATTTGATTGTGCAACCAAATTTCGTAGGTTGAAAATAGTGATTACATTTTTTTTGTTGTTGTTTGTTTGTTTAAAAAAGCTCTTTCATAGATCGGAATTAGTATTTTTTTTTCTTCATGTTTTATTTAAGTATCCTGAGTTTCGTAAATCGAAACTAGTGTTATGAAGGCATTCTTTTAAGAGTGTTATTATTATTATTTTTTTTATCAAAACTAACATTATGATTTAAATTGTATTTATGCGTACGGAGTGTTGAATCGAAACAAATATTATGAGTGCATTTGTTATTTATAGACATTGAATGTACATCCCAATTTATAATTCTTTGGTGTTCTACTATTTTAGGGTTAATAGTTATTGAAAGCAATTTGGTGAAAGGAAATATTAGTACATTTTAATTATTGCTGAATGTGTTTTTTTTAACTCATTCAAAACGAAAGTAAATAATTGATTTAATTATGTGTTCATATATGATTTTTTCTTTTCGTAATAATTCGGAAAGTTCATTTTGACTAGATTTAAAATACCGTTGATAGAATTATTTAATTAAATGAGTGAAATAAGCATTTAAATTCCAAACGGTTCTATTGAAAAGTTAGTTGAATGATTGGTTATAGTTACATTTTTTTGTGGGAATTAATAAGCCTTGAGGTTTATTACGCTGTCTTTAATTCATTACTAGCATTTTGAATTCGTTAGAATAATTTTTTTTACCATGGTATTCCTGGGTAGGGGCAGGAAGAAAGATCTAATCGAGCTAGCAACAGAACTGAGTATAGAAGCTAGCATGGATAATAAGAGGGCAGATATTAGGAAATTAATATCTGAAAATGAAAATTTCGTCGAAGATGAGGCCAAAGTATCTCTGAGTAGAATCGTAGAAGAACGAATTCCGCGTGAGACAAAAGAGGAAGAAGAACGAATTCGGAAAGAAGCAAGAGAGGATCGAATCCGGAAAGAAGAAAGAGATCACGATCTAGAAATGAAACGGTTGGAATTAAGAAGAAATAACGTAGATTTGGGTGATGGAGTTGAAAATTCAAACGAAACAAGATCTAGAGTACAACTGATGCAGATAACTCCCAAATACGACGAAAAAGTAGACGAAATGCAACTGTATTTAGTAAACTTTGAGCGTCGGGCGGCAATGGCGCGTGTACATAAATCAGAATGGGTAGCATATTTATTGGGACTGTTACCAACAGATATGGCTAATAATATAGCTCGAGAGCCTCCTGAGAGAGCCAATGACTATGATTTCGTAAAGGATATGTTATTAAAGCGTTACAAGCTAAATCCCGAAAAGCTGAGGCAATTATTTTTCCGGCATCAAAAGGGACCAGAAGAGTCGTGGAGAAACTACAGTCATGCATTGAACAATTATTTCAGTGAATGGATAAACGAATTAAAAATTGAGAATTTCGACCAATTAAAGAAATTATTGGTGGCGGATCAACTCAAACGCAGAGTACCAAACGAAGTGAAAGAACACTTCTTGCATCAATGGAATAAATTGATCGACCCTCTAGAAGTTGCAGAAAACGTTGATGAATACGAAAGTTTGAGAGACGGGTTCAAGAAAAGCTCAGTCCATACTAAGCCAAAGGATGTTCCTCGATGGCAACTGGAAGAGAAAAATAAGTACAAATCAAAGGAAAGTTTCGAAAATACTAAAAACAGTCATTTTGTAGGCACAACTAAATACCGAGGAAACGACAAACAATTTGATAAAATGAAATATCAAGGGACTTGCCAAAAGTATAGGGATTCCAGGGTGTTTAAACCTACATGTTTTGCATGCGGAGATTCAGCTCATTTTGCACGGGTTTGTCCTGAAAATAATAGTCAGAGAACACGAAGCAGAATTGAAAGTTCTATTAGTAATTTGGTTACTACAGAAGAAACTGTAGAAAATAAAGAAGTGTTATCAGCTCGAATCACAGGGCCGGTATTGTCACCGATTAAAACAAATTCGGTAAAGTGTGATGAATTGGAAAGACTAGAAATAAGGAATACCAACATTTTACTCAAAACGAATTCAGAAGTTTCTGAAACTACTACAATTGCTTCTCATCAAATTGAATCTGAAGCAAAGAATGAAATGGAGAATCTGAAAACAGTTCACCGAAAAGAGATAAATAAATTTAGTGATTATCTTGAAAAGTATAAATCTGATGCTAATGAGGTTAAAGAAACATTAAAATATGCTAATGAGGTCTTTGAAAATTCAAAAGAAGTTATTGAAAAACAGAAAAAAGAAATCAATTCAATAGAGGAAGAATGTATGTTTTTGAAAGAAGAATTATCAAAAGTGCAGTCTGAAAAGAAAGACTTACAAACAAAACTGCAATCTTTAACAGAAAACCTTGAATTTCAGAAACAGAAAGGATACGAATTTGCTAATGAACTAAACAAAGTCAAAGAACAAGCTGAAAAGTTCGATTTATTGCAAGCAGATTATTTAGCCTGCAAGAATGAAGTGGTTATGTTGGAAAAGACTAACCGTGATTTAGAAGAAAAACTTTGGCTTGCTTATAAAAAGTCTGAAGGTGAGATGAATTTTAAGGAACAATTCGAGAGCCGAAAGTTAGAAGAAGTTCTTAGGACTATAAATTCACAAAAAGATGAATTGGAAAAACTGAGATGTGAGAAAGGGAAATATTATTATGAATTAAATGATTTGAAAAATGTGAAGAAAAAAATTAAGAACAAGTTTGACAAAATTTCTTTTGAAATTGAACCTGAAATGAGGTTTAAAGAACGATTAGAATGTGACTGCAAAAGATTAGAAGAAGATGTTAATACCATTATTTTTCAAAAGATTGAAACAGGGAAATATAGACAAAAGAACAGAAAGTATAATGTGAATTAGTCAAGTTAAATAAAATTAACAATGATCTTCAAAACAAGCTTAATGTTACCATTTCTCAAAATGAGGATGTCGATGAGTTTGTGCAAGTACTTGAAAAATGTGAGTTTAAAGAGACTTATAGAATTGAAGAAATGCAGTCTAATTTGAAAAAGTTGAAGGAGAACTTTACAGTCAGTCCTGTTTATCGTGAAAAGGAAAACACAGTCTTGCAGCAGTTGATTGCTATCTTAGAAAAATATGAAGCGGTATCTAGAACCAAATTAAAACAATGTCATACGACCAACTTTAAGTATAGTGAGCAGATTATGGATTTAGAAAGTAAGCTCAAAGCAAAGAAAAAATTATTCGTGTCCTGAATAATGATGTTAATGGTCTACATAAAGCATACAAGTACTTAAAAACATTTTCAAAGGAGCAACAAGAAGAAATACAGAAATTTATGCGAGCAAGTGAGAAAATGAAAATACGGCTGGCAAAGTCTATAAATTTAAATAATTCATTAAAGTATGATTTTATTCAGATTGAAGTGGAAAAGAACAAACTTGAAAATGAGTATAAAAATTTGAAAGTTAAGGAAGAAACATTTAAAAGAGTTGATGATGAAGAACATCACCTAAAAAACGAAACGCTTGAAAGAATTTTGAGAAAAAGAAAAGGAGAGACTGCTTCAGACGAAAAGTCACCAGATTTCACAGTGCTGAAAGAAGTTAAAAATCTAGAAGATAGAGGAAGAAATGGAAGAGATGCTGAGCAGTCAGAAAAAAATACCAAAAATAAGAAGAAAACAACAGAAATGGTTGAAATTCAGGATGATACAAGAAGAAACAGAGAAACTTCTGAGCAGCCAAATGTTATTATAGAAAATAGGAAACAAAAAACAAAAATATTTGACACTCGTAAAGACAAAAGAAGAAATAGAAAGGCAATTGAGAAAAAAGAAATTGCTACCGACAGCAAGAAATATATAGGTGAAGTTTTACAGGCCTTTCGTGAAATAGGTCTTACAGTAATCCTGGAAAAGTGTGGTTTCGGAAAAGGGAAGTAAAATTTTTAGGGCATATAGTTGATCAAGAAGACATGTCCCAGACCCAGAAAAGGTGGAAGCTATGAAGGAACTAGCTGCTACTACCAACAAGAAAGAATTGAGAACAGTTCTGGGGATAGTAAGTTATTATAGAGACTATATCCCGAACTTTGTAAGCACCGTACTACCCTTATCCAACTTGACAAAACAGAGTTCCCAGGGATTGCCACATGGGGCCAAGCTAGCTCGCTGGGCATTAGCCCTTCAAAGATATAATCTAAAAATTACCTATAGGAAAGGAAGTAGGCATGGTAATGCCTACTTCCTTGAACTCTAGCCCTTTCTAGAACTCTAGCCCTACTTGAACTCTAGCCCTTTCTAGATACCCTTAGGGAAAGATATAAACTTATCGTATTATGATTGTATTATTGTATATTCTGATATTTTATGTTATGTTTAATTAAGACTGTTGTTTACATTATTATTATATATATACATATTTTTTTTATTTATGTGTTTAAAAATTTTGGGCTAGCGAACAGGCTCTTTCCTTTAACATTGTGTTTGTGAAACTAACTGTACTTTTCTTAGCAGCATAGTCTCTAAGGAGAACTATGTGCTCCTTAAGGAGGGACGTGTAAGGCTCGCATTAAACTTT
Source organism: Maratus speciosus (assembly GCA_963932465.1). Classification (NCBI taxonomy): domain Eukaryota; kingdom Metazoa; phylum Arthropoda; class Arachnida; order Araneae; family Salticidae; genus Maratus; species Maratus speciosus. The sequence continues at coordinate 179,745,939 of OZ010792.1, forward strand.
AATATTTGCGAAGAACGGTTATTGGCGGTCGCCAAACAGTGAACTCTCGCCAAGGCAGAACTATTCGAACTGGAACAGGGAGCAGTCGCTGCGGAGATCGTGTAGTGAGAAGATGGAGTGAAAATCAGTGATGTGTCGCCCTGATTGTTCTTTGATAACATCGGCATCTTAATGTCTTTGTGAAATAGTTAAAATATCCAAAAGTTAATGTTATAATATTCGTTGTGTGTGTGTTGTTTGTCCTGTTAATAAACAAGTGTTCGTCAAGCCAGCATTTCGTCATTTTAGCAGTGTGTCTTTAGCAGTGTTTTAGCATCTCAAGTTTTATTTCATTAAATAAATAAGTAACCTTTTTCTAAGGTTAAGAAGATATCGACGAGAAACCTTTTTAGTTAAAGAAAGGTAATAAAGAAAATAGATTAGGAAAAGGTTTATTGATTGATTTGTAAAATTTTATTCATAATTCTATAATGGATCTAAATAAATTTTGAATCTATTTTTATTTTTAACTTCATTAGTAAAAAAACGTACGATACATGTAAAAATTATCAGTCAGTTATTTTCTGAAACATCTCTACAAACCTTCTCCATTAAAGCAGTTAGAGATAAATTATGTCTTTATCGTGGAACATAACTAAAATTTTTATTGCTTAAACTATAGAATTTATGTTTCATTTACTTACAGTTATAGAACTGAATTAAAAAATTCCTATACATTCAGAAATAATTTTAGATTTTTTACTTGCTATACTGTTTGTTTTCAAAATTTATCACCTGAAATAAGAGAGATATTAGACCGGAAAACGGCTGCACAGACCATTACCTCATCAAGTTGACAGCTGAAATTCTAGGATTAGAAAGAACTCTATGAGTATATTAATATGCAACTGGTCTGCAAAGTCATATTTTGGTGGTAACCAGCAGCAGAGCCAATTTTAGTGGTTGATCGGTAGGTTTATCTTTTTTCACTCAAATGCAAGGATACATGGAGGACTGGGAGCAGGAGAACACAATGGTAAACATACTTGTGAACCACGAAAATCGGGATTGCAGGTGTTTTCCACCAAGATATAACTTGGCAGACCAGTTGCATTTACATATGAGAATCGAGTTTTAACTAATCATGGAATTTCAGCCGTTTACTCAATGAGTTGATGGTTTGTGCAGCAGCCTCTCGTATCGAGCTTTTTAGCTTTCCCGAACTTTAGATAATTTTTCTCTTAGTTCTCCTACGTATAATGTACCAGCTGTTGATCTCAAATTTACAATCAAATCAATTGCCATTTCGTAGATATTCCTTGTGTTCTGGCAATATAATCATTTGCAGATTCATTAAATTTTAATATATTTCCTGCATCGGTTTTTCTATCTTTTTCTTAGCCGGCATTTTTCCCCAAACAATTTTCGCACTTCCTTCATCGATGAATCTTACAGATATCTTTATCTTCGTCTAACAGAGTGAAATTAATACATGCTACGGCGTCAGTGTTTTTAGGAAGATTTCGTAAGAAATACTACCGATTTCACTCTCCCCTATTCTGGAATTTCAGAAAAAATTTTGCAGATCTACGCCGATCATCATCCTTAAAATGCAAAACAACCCCCAGTTCAAAACTTTATCTATCTATCTATCTACCTATCTATCTATCTATCTATCTATCTATCTCTCTCTCTCTCTCTCTATATATATATATATATATATATATATATATAGGGGAGAGTAGCCATATTTGGACCGCCGCTTTAAATGGACCGTTGCCATTCTGCCATTAATTACAGAAAGAGACGCCATCTACCGCTGAAATCCTACTCATCAGAATAACGTCATTTAGGATTAGAAGAAGCACCCTCCTACCATGTGCTGTTTACAGACAATTTTAAAGAACCTAAAATTCGCTGCGTTGATCTAATATTTTCCTACTAAACGTAAGTGAATACTTTAAAACTAAGGTAAGTTGTTATGTTTTCATATACATATCTAAATTCATCTGTTTATTGCGCATATTTTTCACGCGGATTTGTTTGATTTCGTTTTTGTTCTTAGTCTTGAGATTATCTGTTTAAAAAAGATGGCGCAGTTGCCTAAATTGGGCCAATTTAAGTTGCTTAAATTGAACCAGATGTATAATCATAAATTTGAAAAATAAGTAAGGAATTTCGAGGACTATACGCTTTGTACACTATTTTTTTTATTTTTTAATATTTCATAATCGATTACTATCTCCATGCAAGGTTTTATTTTTTTATGTACAGTTTAGGCCTATATAAACATTAAAATATTTTTACATGTTTATGTTATAAATTTTGTTTGTAATTTGTTTTATCTTGTATGTATTTGTATTTTCTTTGAATTCTTTATTCATACGTCGTATTTGATTTACAGAGTCGAATTCAAACATTTTCCTTATGGAGGATATTTTCAGTTCCGAGAGGGGGGGGGGGGGACAGACTTTTCACAGTTCTGGAGGGTGGAATTACGCTTTTTTCTCATTAAAACGCACAAAATCTCAAACCTTCAAGGGGAGTGGTTATTTCAAGGCTCCGTGGGGGGGGGGGACCCCTAAATTTAACACTGTTTGAATATAATAGTGTTTTGCGTTTGATAAATCGTCGCGTATTTTTTTTCAATAGCACATATTTTTTAAACACTTTTTTAACATAATTGAAAAATGTTGTAAACGACACAGACAAACTGTCCGAAAGAAAAACACCCGTGACAGCAAAAGCTGTTAAATGTATAGGAAACGAAAAAGAGTGAGTGAGTTGTGAAGAAATTGACCTGGACGAAGGTTGCAGCTATAAATTCCACCCCCCCCCCCCCACACACACACACAAAAAAAAGGGAAAGAATCATTAAAAATAATATATCCCTTGCTAAATTCAGTTAAATCAAAGTACAGAGGGAGCAAAAAAAGAAAACAGTTGTGTATCTTCGCTATATAAAGTTCACCTTGAAATAGAAAAAATAACGACATGAAGGGTGCTCTCACATCACAAAAGCAATTGGAACATCAAGTTTTATAAAATAGGCGTAATGCAATTGGAAAGAAAATGATGGAATTGAAGAACTACAAACATAATATAAAGAAAACTTCTGTTGCAAACAAAATGTCTAATGATACAGAATCTAAAAAGAAAAAGTCCTTCCGGCCAGTGCCGGGAGGAAGAGGTAGCTTTCATAATCCTTATTTTAAAAAAGCCAACTTATATCATGCAAACACACGAAGCTCAATTTAGTGGAAACCAAATATAGGAGATTCAATACTAATTTTTATCAATATAATGAATGAGAATTTCGCGAAATTAGTCAGCTTTATCCAAGCTGATTTTCTTTAAAGTAACTTATATTTGGCTGTCAAATTCGGCAATTTCTTAAAGTGCCTGTCATTTTAAGACAACATGGTGGATGAGGCTAAGCAGTGAACTTGGTCGAGACCTTAGTAATTGCTGTGCACATGCTCACTCACATCGGAATCGGTTAATATATAGGAGTGCTGTCGCATGCAAAAAATCAGATTTTTCAAATTGTCACCCACAATAGAAATTGAAACTGCTATATCTGAGCCATTTTTTAAGGTAAAGACAAACAAAAAATGCTCCTGAATCCTTATATCAAGATCAAATACTTAGAAAGGAACCTTTTTCAATTTCTAATTTTTTTGCACCTCACTTTAAATATATATATATATTTTAATTTAATGGCCGCCATTTTGAAACAAGATGGCTGATGAATCTGGCCAGCGAACTTGGTCGAGGTGTTGATGTATACTATCCACATGCCTTCTTACATCGAAATAGGCGAATACGTGTGTTATCGCGTGACAAATACAAGATCGTTTCAAAATGTTAGCCATGCTAGAAATTCAAAGTGCTATAAATCAACCATTTTTTAAGATATCAACAAAAGAACAAATTTTCAGAAACAAAAACTGCTCCGGAATCTTTGTATCAACGCCAAACACATAAAAAAAATCTTTTTCATTTTCCAATTTTTTAATACCTCATTTTGAATTTTAAATTTAATTTTTTTTAAATGGCAACCCTTTTGAAACAAGATGGCGAATGAAGCTGGCCAACGAACCCGGTCGAGACATTGGTATGTACTATGTACAGACCAAGTTACATCCAAATAGGTTCATAAATACGCCTGTTATCGCGTGACAAAAATCAGGTCGTTTTAAAATGTCAGCCACAAGAGAAATTCAAAATGCTATTACTCAGCCATTTTTTTTTTTTTTAGATATAGACGAAAGAAAAACTGTTCCGGAATCTTTGTATTAAGCTCAAACACATACAAAAAAAAATCTTTTTCATTTTCCAATTTTTTGGTATCTCATTTAATTTTTTTTATTTTTTAATTTTTTTAAATGGCCGCCATTTTGAAACAAGATGGCGGATGAAGCTGGCCAATGAACTCGGTCGAGATATTTGTATGTACTATGTACACACCAAGGTACATCCAAGTCGGGGTTCATAAATACGCCTGTTATTACGTGACAAAAATCAGGACGTTTCAAAATGTCAGCCACGCTAGAAATTCAAAATGCTATAACTCAGCCATTTCTTAAGATATAGACGAAACAAAAACTGCTCCCGAATCTTTTTATCAAGGTCAAACACATAAGAAGAAAATATTTTTTCAATTTTCAATTTTTGGTACCACATTTCAAATTTAAATTTTTCTTAAAAATTTAAATGGCCGCCATTTTTAAACAAGATGGCGGGTGAAGCTGGCCAACGAACCCGGTCGAGACATTGGTATGTACTATGTATAAACGAAGTTACATCCAAATCGGTTCATAAATACGCCTTTTATCGCGTGACAAAATTCAGGACATTTCAAAATGTCAGCCACGCTAGAAATTCAAAATGCTATAACTCAGCCATTTTTTAAGATATAGACGAAACAAAAACTGCTCCGAAATCTTTGTATAAAGGTCAAATACATAAGAAAAAAATATTTTTCCATTTTCAATTTTTTGGTACCACATTTCAAATTTCAAATTTTTAAAAAAATTTTAAATGGCCGCCATTTTGAAACAAAATGGCGGATGAAGCCGGCCAACGAACTCGGTCGAGAGATTGGTATGTACTATGCACACACCGAATTACATCCAAATCGGTTCAGAAATACGCCTTTTATCGCGTGACAAAATTCAGGACGTTTCAAAATGTCAGCCACGCTAGAAATTCAAATAGCTATAACTCAGCCATTTTTTAAGATATAGACGAAACAAAAACTGCTCCGGAATCTTTGTATAAAGGTCAAATACATAAAAAAAAAATATTTTTCCATTTTTAATTTTTTGGTACCACATTTCAAGTTTTAAATTTTTTTAAAAATTTTAAATGGCCGCCATTTTGAAACAAAACGGCGGATGAAGCTGGCCAACAAACTCGGTCGAGACATTGGTATGTACTATGTACACACCGAATTACATCGAAATCGGTTCATAATTACGGGAGTTACAGTGTGACATAGGTCAGATATATATATATATATATATATATATATATATATATATATATATCAATTTTGAACGGAGGGTAGTTTCGGGGTCTGGGGGTCATGATCGATGAAAATATACCAAAATTTTTTGAAATCGCTTTCCTCCGAACGGCTGCAATAGGTAGCTTTTTTGTAAAGAAAGCTACCTAAAATCTAGATAGTGATGATTGGATTTGCCTAATTTGTAAGAAAAATAAAATAGCAGAAATGATTCAGTGTTCGGATTGCCAAATACGGTTCCATGTTATGTGCGCTGGAATAAAAAACGAATAAACAAAATTCATGTGTTCAAGTAACTGGCAATTAGTTCCATAATTTCTATTCGTAATTACTGATAACATTGATTTGCATTTTGAAAACATCCTAGTTTTAAAAAGTCCTTCCGGCCAGTGCCGGGAGGAAGAGGTAGCTTTCATAATCCTTATTTTAAAAAAGCCAACTTATATCATTCAAACACACGAAGCTCAATTTAGTGGAAACCAAATATACGAGATTCAATACTAATTTTTATCAACATAATGAATGAGAATTTCGCGAAATTAGTCAGCTTTATCCAAGCTGCTTTTCTTTAAAGTAACTTATATTTGGCTGCCAAATTCGGCGATTTCTTAAAGTGCCTGTCATTTTAAGACAACATGGTGGATGAGGCTAACCAGTGAACTTGGTCGAGACCTCAGTAATTGCTGCGCACATGCTCACTCACATCGGAATCGGTTAATATATAGGAGTGCTGTCGCATGCAAAAAATCAGATTTTTCAAAATGTCACCCACAATAGAAATTGAAACTGCTATATCTGAGCCATTTTTAAGGTAAAAACAAGCAAAAAATGCTCCTGAATCCTTATATCAAGGTCAAATACTTAAGAAAGAAACATTTTTCAATTTCTAATTTTTTTGCACCTCACTTTAAATATATATATTTTTTTTTAATTTAATAGCCGCCATTTTGAAACAAGATGGCTGATGAATCTGGCCAGCGAACTTGGTCGAGGTGTTGATGTATACTATCCACATGCCTTCCTAAATCGAAATAGGCGAATACGTGTGTTATCGCGTGACAAATACAAAATCGTTTCAAAATGTTAGCCATGCTAGAAATTCAAAGTGCTATAAATCAACCATTTTTTAAGATATAAACAAAAGAACAAATTTTCAGAAACAAAAACTGCTCCGGAATCTTTGTATCAAGGCCAAACACATAAAAAAATCTTTTTCATTTTCTAATTTTTTAATACCCCATTTTGAATTTTAAATTTAATTTTTTTTAAATGGCAACTCTTTTGAAACAAGATGGCGAATGAAGCTGGCCAACGAACTCGGTCGAGACACTGGTATGTACTATGTACAGGCCAAGGTACATCCAAATCGGTTCATAAATATGCCTGTTATCGCGTGACAAAAATCAGGTCGTTTTAAAATGTCAGCCGCAAGAGAAATTCAAAATGCTATTACTCAGCCATTTTTTTTTAGATATAGACGAAAGAAAAACTGTTCCGGAATCTTTGTACTAAGGTCAAACACATACAAAAAAAATCTTTTTCATTTTCCGATGTTTTGGTATCATTTAATTTTTTTAATTTTTTAATTGTTTAAATGGCCGCCATTTTGAAGCAAGATGGCGGATGAAGCTGGCCAACGAACTCGGTCGAGATATTTGTATGTACTATGTACACACCAAGGTACATCCAAATCGGTTCATAAATACGCCTGTTATTACATGAGAAAAATCAGGACGTTTAAAAATGTCAGCCACGCTAGAAATTCAAAATGCTATAACTCAGCGATTTCTTAAGATATAGACGAAACAAAAACTGCTCCTGAATCTTTTTGTCAAGGTCAAACACATAAGAAGAAAATATGTTTTCAATTTTCGATTTTTTGGTACCACATTTCAAATTTAAATTTTTCTTAAAAATTTAAATGGCCGCCATTTTTAAACAAGATGGCGGATGAAGCTGGCCAACGAACCCGGTCGAGACATTGGTAAGTACTATGTATAAACGAAGTTACATCCAAATCGGTTCATAAATACGCGTTTTATCGCGTGACAAATTTCAGGACGTTTCAAAATGTCAGCCACGCTAGAAATTCAAAATGCTATAACTCAGCCATTTTTTAAGATATAGACGAAACAAAAACAGCTCCGAAATCTTTGTATAAAGGTCAAATTTATAAGAAAAAAATATTTTTTCATTTTCAATTTTTTGGTACCACATTTCAAATTTTAAATTTTTAAAAAAATTTTAAATGGCCGCCATTTTGAAACAAAATGGCGGATGAAGCTGGCCAACGAACTCGGTCGAGAGATTGGTATGTACTATGCACACACCGAATTACATCCAAATCGGTTCAGAAATACGCCTTTTATCGCGTGACAAAATTCAGGACGTTTCAAAATGTCAGCCACGCTAGAAATTCAAAAGTCCTTCCGGCCAGTGCCGGGAGGAAGAGGTAGCTTTCATAATCCTTATTTATAAAAAGCCAACTTATATCGTGCAAACACACGAAGCTCAATTTAGTGGAAACCGAATATAGGAGTATCAATACTAATTTTTATCAATATAATGAATGAGAATTTCGCGAAATTAGTCAGCTTTATCCAAGCTGCTTTTCTTTAAAGTAACTTATATTTGGCTGCCAAATTCGGCAATTTCTTAAAGTGCCTGTCATTTTAAGACAACATGGTGGATGAGGCTAAGCAGTGAACTTGGTCGAGACCTTAGTAATTTCTGTGCACTTGCTCACTCACATCGGAATCGGTTAATATATAGGAGTGCTGTCGCATGCAAAAAATCAGATTTTTCAAAATGTCACCCAATATAGAAATTGAAACTGCTATATCTGAGCCATTTTTTAAGGTAAAGACAAACAAAAAATGCTCCTGAATCCTTATATCAAGATCAAATACTTAAGAAAGAAACCTTTTTCAATTTCTAATTTTTTTGCACCTCACTTTAAATATATATATATTTTTTAATTTAATGGCCGCCATTTTTAAACAAGATGGCTGATGAATCTGGCCAGCGAACTTGGTCGAGGTGTTGATGTATACTATCCACATGCCTTCTTACATCGAAATAGGCGAATACGCGTGTTATCGCGTGACAAATACAAGATCGTTTCAAAATGTTAGCTATGCTAGAAATTCAAAGAGCTATAAATCAACCATTTTTTAAGATATCAACAAAAGAACAAATTTTCAGAAACAAAAACTGCTCCGGAATCTTTGTATCAAGACCAAACACATAAAAAAAATCTTTTTCATTTTACAATTTTTTAATACCTCATTTTGAATTTTAAATTTAATTTTTTTTAAATGGCAACCCTTTTGAAACAAGATGGCGAATGAAGCTGGCCAACGAACTCGGTCGAGACATTGGTATGTACTATGTACAGACCAAGTTACATCCAAATAGGTTCATAAATACGCCTGTTATCGCGTGACAAAAATCAGGTCGTTTTAAAATGTCAGCCACAAGAGAAAGTCAAAATGCTATTACTCAGCCATTTTTTTTTAGATATAGACGAAAGAAAAACTGTTCCGGAATCTTTGTATTAAGGTCAAACACATACAAAGAAAATCTTTTTCATTTTCCGATTTTTTGGTATCTCATTTAAATTTTTTTATTTTTTTATTTTTTTAAATGGCCGCCATTTTGGAAACAAGATGGCGGATGAAGCTGGCCAACGAACTCGGTCGAGATATCTGTATGTACTATGCACACACCAAGGTACATCCAAGTCGGTTCATAAATACGCCTGTTATTACGTGAGAAAAATCAGGACGTTTCAAAATGTCAGCCACGCTAGAAATTCAAAATGCTATAACTCAGCCATTTCTTAAGATATAGACGAAACAAAAACTGCTCCCGAATCTTTTTATCAAGGTCAAACACATAACAAGAAAATATTTTTTCAATTTTCAATTTTTGGTACCACATTTCAAATTTAAATTTTTCTTAAAAATTTAAATGGCCGCCATTTTTAAACAAGTTGGCGGGTGAAGCTGGCCAACGAACCCGGTCGAGACATTGGTATGTACTATGTATAAACGAAGTTACATCCAAATCGGTTCATAAATACGCCTTTTATCGCGTGACAAATTTCAGGACGTTTCAAAATGTCAGCCACGCTAGAAATTCAAAATGCTATAACTCAGCCATTTTTTAAGATATAGACAAAACAAAAATTGCTCCGAAATCTTTGTATAAAGGCCAAATACATAAGAAAAAAATATTTTTCCATTTTCAATTTTTTGGTACCACATTTCAATTTTTACATTTTTAAAAAAATTTTAAATGGCCGCCATTTTGAAACAAAATGGCGGATGAAGCTGGCCAACGAACTCGGTCGAGAGATTGGTATGTACTATGTACACACCGAATTAGATCCAAATCGGTTCATAAATACGCCTTTTATCGCGTGACAAAATTCAGGACGTTTCAAAATGTCAGCCACGCTAGAAATTCAAAATGCTATAACTCAGCCATTTTTTAAGATATAGACGAAACAAAAACTGCTCCGAAATCTTTGTATAAAGGTCAAATACATAAGAAAAAAATATTTTTCCATTTTTAATTTTTTGGTACCACATTTCAAGTTTTAAATTTTTTTAAAAATTTTAAATGGCCGCCATTTTGAAACAAAACGGCGGATGAAGCTGGCCAACGAACTCGGTCGAGACATTGGTATGTACTATGTACACACCGAATTACATCGAAATCGGTTCATAATTACGGGAGTTACAGTGTGACATAGGTCAGATATATATATATATATATATATAGATATATATATATATATAGATATATAGATATATTACCATTAATTAAACATAACCTGCCACCGTCAATTATTATGAATTAAAGCTGTAAGTATTAAAAAAAAAAATATTATAAGAATTATTATGGAAGAAAAAAGAAAAAAGTGGACACCGACAAAAATTGAAAAGCTTATACATTGAATTACGTTATCGAGGGCACAGAATTCAATGATATAAGCAAAATGGATTGTTTTCTGTGGGAGAAATAAGCTAAAGCTAAAATTAATTTTCCCCTGTGCCCGAACAACCACTAAAATCAAGTGAATTGATTAAAAATGAAAGCAGAATAGAAACAAATAATATGAAATGGAAGAATCAATAAAACGTATTTAAATATTTATAGGATATAAAATAGAAATAATAAACATCATACCGATTAATATTTCAGTATTTTACAAAAATCCATGTGCACATGTCTTCCAGTATATCAAAAAGATTAAGGTGAATAAAACAGTTAAGAAATCACAGTAAATGATACCAAAGGATGCAGTTAATACATTTTGAAATAATATTTGAAATACCTTGTAAAACAAAATTAATCTAATATAAAATATATAGAAATTAATTACATTATTTAAAATGCACTATTAAATTAATAGATAACAGTTTAACAATATCGTCAAAATTTAGGTAAAAATACACCCTGGTGTATAAAATATAACTAAAATGGAGCTAGAAAAATTAAAAATAAGAGCAATATGAAAGATTATTTTTTCCTTAAGGTATCTTATATATATTTATATATAGATATATATATATATATATATATATCAATTTTGAACGGAGGGTGGTTTCGGGGTCTGGGGGTCATGATCGATGAAAATATACCAAAATTTTTTGAAATCGCTTTCCTCCGAACGGCTGCAATAGGTAGCTTTTTTGTAAAGAAAGCTACCTAAAATGCTATAACTCAGCCATTTTTTAAGATATAGACGAAACAAAAACTGCTCCGGAATCTTTGTATAAAGGTCAAATACATAAGAAAAAAATATTTTTCCATTTTTAATTTTTTGGTACCACATTTCAAGTTTAAAATTCTTTTAAAAATTTTAAATGGCCGCCATTTTGAAACAAAACGGCGGATGAAGCTGGCCAACGAACTCGGTCGAGACATTGGTATGTACAAAGTACACTCCGAATTACATCGAAATCGGTTCATAATTACGGGAGTTACAGTGTGACATATGTCAGATATATATATATATATATATCAATTTTGAACGGAGGGTGGTTTCGGGGTCTGGAGGTGATGATCGATGAAAATATACCAAAATTTTTTGAAATCGCTTTCCTCCGAACGGCTGCAATAGGTAGCTTTTTGTAAAGAAAACTACCTAACAATATCTCTAATTTTCAGGTGCTTGATTTCTTCAAATTTTATTACTGTTTGATTTTTTCATTAATCGCAAACTTTGCTTTTAATAAAATTAGTTATATTCCCAAGTCATTAAAACAACCTGATATTGTTTGGTCCAATTCAGAGGACTGGGGTCCAACTTATGCGACCTGTTTCTGAATTTGGACCACTTTTGACAAATTTTTCAAATTAAAATAAAACTTAAGATTTTCAAAATGAAATTGAGCTAAAGATTTATTTAGTTAGTAGATGAATAGATTGACCACGTGTAGCGATATTTTGAAGCTATTCCATAAATTGAGATACACCTGCAAATAAGTGAAGTGGTCCAAATTCGCTGAAAATAAGTGAAGTGTTCCAAATTCGGCTACTCTCCCGTATACACTGCAAATAGAAGCGTCTTAAATTTAGACACATATGTGACTGAAAAAGAATTTTAGACACTTAAGTGTCTTAATCTGAAAATTCAGACATTATAGATATCTTAATTTAAGATACATAAGTGTCTTACTATGACCATGGTGTAAACGAACTGAGAATAATGTCTAAAATATCCGCAAACGTCTTATTTTAAGACACTTCATTGCTTTAAACGTGTCTTAATTTAAGACGTTTTGATTCTTCCGACGCAATAACCACCAGGGGGCACTAGCACTCCCAGTTGCGCATGCGTTTTAGATGTCTTCTTTCGAAGTGGTATACGTTGTAATTCAAACAAAGTTTGTTTTTATGTACGCGTGTATTTTAATTCGTTTTTTGCGAAATGTGAAGTACTGTGATTTTAATTCATATTAACTTGGATTATTTATTTATTGAATACATACATCTGACGTGTGTGCTTGACATCAAATGTCTCTTAGAAGCTGTCGTCGATACAAGGGCGGGATAGACACACAACAGAAGTAGACGACGGTTGAAGATTACACCCGGAAATTCTACAAAGCGTGTGCAATGGGCTTAGTGTTAACTCGTATCAATTTATATCAATAATATTGTGTTATTCATCTTCGTCCTGTCGAAGCTGGCAAAAAAAAAAAGAAACTTTTGTCTGGCGGGTCCTGTTTTTAGGATGAAACATCTCATTCTTTAAATATGGCTAGTCGGATGTATTATGGGATTACCTTTTAAACTGATGAAAGTCTTTCTCCCTCACTGTGGTTGTGGTAGTTTTTAAAATTTCAAATCGAGGAATATTTCTTACCTCTTGCAAACAGAGATTAAAGTAAGTGTTATAATCTCTTTATAGTACTAAAATTATTGTCTTTTATGATTTTATTTATTGTACTAAACAAAATCTTACATGAAATTTAATTAGTTTTGAATCTTTTTGCAAAAAAAGAAAAAAAAAAACACTAATTCTAGAAGTATATATTTTTAAATTTATGACGTTGTCTTTTATTACAAATTATGTATTATTTATTCTCATCTTTTTTCTCAAATTTAAAGTAATAACATCACTAAAAAACAGACATATTTAAAAGTTAAGTTCATTCTCTTGTTTTGTTTTGTTTTCAATATGGCAGTTCTTAGTTTCAATTTCAATGGCTAATGCTTATCTCATACTCGACCACAAGGAAATAGAAAAAAAAAACTTTGAAAGATCTCCTAAAGTTTTCTTACTTCCTAGCTAGGGATTACAATCCCGGATTGAGATCCCGGGATCCCGCTTTAATTTTAACCCCGAAAATCCCGGAATTTTTACTGGAAAATTCCGGGATTTTCGGGATTGCCTTTTTTTTTCCATTGAACAATATTCAGCTGAAATTAAAAAATATATTTATAAACTTTCGCTTTTGGAAAAAAAAATCAATTGACTTTCATGAAATTTATATATAATTGAAAATGAATGTTTATCTCAAGTATTTCTTAGATATATTTCTAAAGCTATGAAATCTTTTAGTGTGTGAAAACTTTTGATTTGGAAACATAGAAGTAAGCCAGTCAGGAAATCATTTGTTTGTTTAGATTTCGCTGCATGCGTGGATTCGAAGGTCATTTTCCAATTAGACTTTACTGATAAGCATCGCAAGTTTGTATCATAGTGATATCATGTGCTAACTTTTTTTTTTTTTTTTTGGCTTTATTTTGCTTTAAAGATGTCTTGTTTAGTACCTCATAGGAATGATAACAATAAGCCCATGTGGCAATATAAATTTTTAAAAAATCTAATTTTTAAATGATAAGAATTTTTTTTTTCGGGGAGGGGGGGGGGGGGGATTTTGTATGAAATTTTCGTAAAGTTGATACCTTAAATCTTGCACTGATTATAATGGAAGTTTTGAAATATTTGGGGTAGGACAAGATTAAAAAACACAAAATATAAATAAACAAAATACCGAAGTAATTTTTTTCTCAATATTAACCCTTTGCACTCGAGGACTCCGGAGCGGAGCCATTTAAAATTTGTCTTCAAACTCCAGGTCTCCGCTACGGAGACAATGCAAATAATTTTGTGATACCATGTAATCTTGGCTTTTCTAGACAGGTATCACAAAATTATTTGCATTGTCTCCGTAGCGGAGCTCTCGAGTTTGAAGACAAATTTTAAATGGCTCCGCTCCGGAGCCCTCGAGTGCAAAGGGTAAAGTAGAATATTTATTTATTTATTTATTCATAGTTAAATAGCTGTTGTGATTATCATCTGATATATATGTAAAATTGCCTATGTGGCAATATAAATTTTTAAAAAATCTATTTTTAAATTATATGAAGTAGAGTAGGACAAGATTATAAGAAATATATATATTTATCCATGTACTTTAAAAGCCCTCAATAGCCCTTGCCGCTAAATTTGTCCGATAATCAGAGATGTCTGCTTTTGTGAGGTAAAAATATACAAATATGTATGCCATGCGGATTAAAAAAGTATTCGCTAAATAGATGTTTCAGAATAGCTATTCGGGAATGTCCATTAACCTCCACAACGGATACTCCCGAATACCGGACATCTCAATTAAGATAACAATAATGCAGGGTTGCATTTTTTGCAAAAGAACTTCTTGATTAAAGAATAGGCATACTGGGCCGTGCCCCGCCCCCCCTACGATTTTAGTGCCCACAAATTTGATGTGCAATATTTGTAAAGTTTATATTTTAAATCTGTTTCGAAATTCCACTGATTATAATCAATATTTTGAACTTTTAAAGTAAAATAAGATTAAAAATAAAACAAATTAAAAAAATCTAATATTTAGATAAATATTTTTTGTTTTAATCTTGTTCTACTCCTGAAGTTCAAAATATTGATTATAATTAGTAAAATGTCGTAAAAGATTTAAATTATCAGCTTAACAAAAATTGCGTACCAAAATTGGGAGCACCAGAAAAATCAGGTTGTAGGGGGGGGGGGGGGCAGGACCCCAGCCAAATATTTTTCCAGGATTCAACGTGGTCAAACATGGCTACGTATGATGCTTACAAAAAAAAATGGATGCTATTAAGACGTTTGAAGTGTCTGAAATTCAGACACGAAAAGTGTCTGAAAAAATTCAGACATTTTAAAATGTCTGAAAACTGAACACTACATTTCAGACACTTAAGTGTTTGAATTTCAGACATTTTAATTTACAGTGTATATATCACTTTTTTATGGACAGGATAACTTCCATAATTCTACACAAATCTCATCTCTGACAAACTGATACATAAAATCAAGGGGCAGATGACCTCGATCAAGTTCGATAATGGACAAAATTGGACCAATAGAGTAGAAAAACGGAAGGGTTTTGTGAAAACAGAAAAAAACCCACAGTTTTTTAATTAAAATACATATCATATCAGTTTAAAGTTATTATTACTTTTAAAAAGGACCAAAAATTTATGTGTAATATATTTTTGATATCATTAAAAATGGGCTCAAGGGACGAAAAAAAATAGGGGTTTAATAACAAAAAAATTCAAAACTTCGTCAATTCACAAGATATTAAATCCAATTAAATTTATTATAAATCTCCTTAATCTTTTATACTGACAAGTGTTTGATAGAACCAACTCCTACAAAAAAAAAAAAAAAAAATTAAAAACAACAAAAGAAGGGCGAGGTGAAAAAAAAAATCATAAGTTCGTTAATTCATAAGATATCAAATACGCTTACATTTATTATAAATCTTTTTAATATTATCTACAACTTTTATACTGACAAGATTTCAATAGGACCAACTCTTACAGAAAAAAAAGTAGAAGTTGAGGAAAACATTATCGTATTAAGGGTGTTCTCAAATCCAAATGGACAACTTTATGACATAAGTTTTAATTTATTTTTGTTGGAAAACGCGTGAAACTGGAAGGTGTTGTTATACAGAAATTATGTAATTGAAAGTTTTCCGTTTTTTTGTAAACACAATAGACGTTTTATAAAATACTGTCAAATTTGGAGTTTTGTACCGAATTTCCCGACGAAAGCAGAAAAACCAGTGAACGAAGTGAGAAAAACGCCTTGTGATAAGTTTGGAATTTTCTATACCTTTACGTTTAGAAATGTCCACGTCATTGTGTCAGAATGTATCAGGCTTATTGCGCAGTGCAATTGGGAACAGCTTTAACATGATTCTGATAAAACCAGCTCATACAGATAAATTAAATTAAAAACTCGTAAAAAGTGGACAGATAAAATTGTTAAACTGGGTTTATCTCTCATCTTGATTTAGTTTTTGTTGCTGTAATTAGTACCAAACTTTGAAATCTACCTGTGCCTGTAGGATGAGTCAGCAAGGATTTTTTTTTTTTATTATTATTATTATTATATCGCAAACTTTCAAATCTTTTTATTCAGGTTTTGTTTCCGATTTCACTGAATTTAGTATTTTTAAGCTCAAAACAGCCGTAGTTTTTAAACATCAAAGAAAATAGATTTTGCAAGTTAATTCCGGAACATTAATTCTTTCCATTATGAATGTTTCCATTTCACTTTAGAAATTCTATAAAAAAAAAAACGTAGTAATAAAACCACGGTTTCTGTTGCGATTTGCTGTTTCTTTTGGTCAGTCAGACTCGTGGAACTGTACAAATATTTAGTAACGTTAAACAAACACATAAAAAGTTATAAATCTCACAAAAGTAAATTTAGCATTTAGCATTCATATTTTTGCACACAGCGATTCCATAACTCAAAATGGCACATACAGGATATGTTAGAAAGCGTGAACTATGCGCAGATCCAAAACTGTGCAAACGTGAGTATAAAGAGCAGTTCGCTCGCCTAAATACAAGAATTATCATACTTTAATAATAATGTATTTATCGTCGTAAAAATCCTTTTTTAATCTAAACAAGTAAGAAAAATCATGCGTTAAGCATAGATTATGAAACACTTTCCAACACTTCCTGAATGCTTTAAAAAAACTTCCTTATTTAGGGAAATAAGGTATATAAGTGAACTAAGTAAACATTTTAGAAAACACATAAAACATTTGAAAAACTGAATTCAGCAGTTACCGTCCATAGCAAATATGTATTCCAATTATTTTGAACAGCCCTGTATTTGATCTGTAGGTTGATATATATACTATATAATGGAGAAATTTAGTTTAGCAAGAAAACACATAACAGGTTGAAATTTCTCTTTCAGCAATTTATACTAATAGATTTAAACATACTTGTATACTCTTGTAAAACTCTGCAGTTAACCTAATACCTATATTACACGCCACTATTTAGCTAAAGTTTAATTCAAAGTAAAACACTCTTAAAACTACCGGAATCACATTTCCAGAAATTATCATTTATAGACGGCCATGTATCCAATTCTTTGCGTGACCCTGTATGTCATTTTATATATGTTTTATAAACTATATATATGTTTTATTTCTTAGTAAACCAAATGCGGTTCAGCGTAAAAATGCCTAACTCATTTAAAAATCACCTTTAAGCAATTTGCAATCATACCCAGTAACCATTACGAATTCTTTTGAGTAGCCCTGTATATCAATTACAGCATTTATACACACCATATACAATGCATAAATATAGTGAAACATAAAAGCACATAACATAATTAAAAATGCATTTCCAGCAATCATCGCTACTTTACAGTACTTCGGGTACAATATAGTATCTGAAATCTTTTGTGTGTCCCTGTAAATGCTCTGCATTTCGTATTATCCATGAAATAAGTTATAGTAAACCTTAGCGACGTATATCTATTTCATTATACATGTAATAGTTTAACATAATTAAAATACGCCGGAAAAAATTCCCTCCACTTCTATATCATTATGTAAAGGAATTCTTTTGTGCGGCTCTGTAAATGAATAATAACTATTTTTTGGGCCACATATTGTACAGAAAATGCATATTTTAGTCAACTTCATAAATGCATATCAATTTATTATGTTTGAAAGCATGTAACATCATTAAAAATCATTTTAAACGATTTTTTCCCAAAGGCCGTAATGTAACGGAAAACTTTTGACTGTCCCTGTAAATGAACTAAACATGCTACAAACTTCATTTGCAATAGGGTTCGTGCTATGGTAGAGGTCACTAACATCCAAAAATTTCAGAACGATCCGAGTATATTTACGGGAGTTAGAACGCGCACAGACGGCCAGACGGACAGACAAACCGAAGTCATAAACACTTTTCAACTTTGTTGGAAAGTGTTAAAAAAAAAAGAAAACTGAAAAGAAATCCATATTCACCGTTTCCCCTAGCTCTCGCTCTATCACAAATACACACACACAACCAAAAAAATCTGTTAATTTAAATAATATTTAATGTTTAATTAAAAGATTTACAATCTAATTTTCCCCTCAGAGAACGAAACCTTCATTATTTTTTTTTCAAGGATGAATTCATCTTCTTTAACAGCAGTCCCTTAATTAAAAAAACTGCACAAAAGATAATAAATTAGTATTATCAGCTTAAATTTGATTGTATAAGTATAATTTTGGATGTAAATTATTAATAAAATTATTTTTGTGTCTATATCAAAAGATTTAGATATACTTAATTAAGAAAGCGTATCCTAATTCTAAATAAATCTCTAGAAGATTAAATCTTTCAAAATAAGGAAACGGCATATAAATTAAAAATAAATATTTTTCCCTTTTCCTTTTATAATACATGTAGTATCCTTATCGCAAAGATTTAAATACTTAAGCAGAAGTTATGGATGTTTTACGTTTATGAATTGAAATAAATGTTTGTTTGTTTTGACGCCTTCAAGGCGATGGTTCATTTCTGGTCCAATTTTAATTCCTAAATTTCACATTGGCACCAGAATATTAGAAAGAAAATTTTCCTTTTATTAAATACATGAAAACAGCTTTTGCTTACCAGATTAGTGCTTCCAGTTTATTATGGTCGGGAATGTGGGGTTCCCAAGCTCCTCAAAAAACAGTCAGAAGTCTCAGCTTTTGCTTATTTTTAAATAAATCAAATAAAAATCAAATAAAAATCAAATCGTTTTGTAAATTCTGGTGTGAAGCACTTTTTTGACAATTTTGCGAATCGAAGTAACTTTCCTCTGAAAGGGTTAAATATTATATATTTAATAGTACTATTTTCAAGTTTAAAAGAAGAGATTACCGTTTGCTTTCCGAAAAACGATTAAAAAAAATCATACACACCTCACCCCCCCCCCCCCCACACACACACACACAAAAAAAAAAAAAATCTAAATGTCTGGTTACTAACTTAAAAAAAAAAAAAAAAAAAAAAAAATGTTGCTTATTTTGTTGTCATTCTGCTGCTCATCATAAAAAGTAATTTCTTATATCTAATCTATTTACAGCTACTTTTTAGATTCTTACGTATATACGGGGCACCGGTAAGCTATTTCATCCAATATAAGAGAGGTTATACTATCCATCTAGTATACATAATTATTTTGCACAGTATACCAGGATCCCAATGTACTTTTTCTGTAGAAACTAGATTATGGGCCCCTATCAGAATGCTGTAGATTGCATCCTTCAGACAAGAAATTAATTGACTCATCGGATATAATTAATACAAAGAAATGATGCGGCTACCTCTTGTCTGAGCCCATGGTGGCGGTTCCTTCGCCACCTACTATCTACGGTCCATGTAAGGCAAACTCTTATATTTATTTATGACTTTATTGTTGTAATATATCAAGAATATTAATCTCTAAATGAAGGTAAATAATAATGTGTCATAATTAATAAATAAAAACAATCATGTTTGACAGACGAATCAGGAAGTTACACGTTTATTTACCTCTCTTATATATAATCAGTGTTGACTGATTTAAGGACACATAAACATTCAAACAGAGAGACTCATAAACTTTAGAACATTTTTTTAGTTAATGGCATTAAGATTAGATAAAATAAATGTCCTTAAATTGTTTTCTATTTCCTGTTTTTAAATATACGTTTTTTATGCTGGTATTAAGTAGTTTGTAGTTGTTCTGATAGGTCTCTATTAGACATGCAGCTTTTCGCTGCCCTTGTTTTATAGAAGTTAATAAATGTTTTTTCTTCTTCTAAAATAGATATCTGCATAAAAATGAAAAACAACACAATTCAAATACTTCTACCCAATCCAACATTTTTAAACACAATGCAGATTAAGAAATATGCTTTTTTAGAGCAAGCTGATCGCCACCATATATGTAGAAGATAAAGGAGAGCGGAAGTCTTTTTGGAAATCCAGAAAAAGTTTAGCAATTTTAAATTACCTATATTATTATTATTATTATTATTGTTATAAATATATCAAAGAAATTTGAGGAATAATGTGCGTATGCCAAATAACATTAGTTAGTAAATATTACAGGTTTCTAACATATACAGTAATGAAGATACTATAATTATATTTTAAACTTACTTTTCAATCAATAAAATTCAATCAGTGAAATCAGGACATCATAAGGAAATGTGTAAATATCCACCATTCGCTTCAAATACTTAGCTGTTTTTATATCTCCGAATGTAATGCACCGTACAAACAGCGTCACTGACTCAAATGCAGTGCACTTCAGATATTCATAATGATGTCATCACAATTTCCATAAAGAAAAGTTATACTGCGCAAAATGTCTTCATTACTGTTAAAATTATGAAAAAAAAATCTGTGTTCGGCTTAGAATGAGATAAGCTATGTTTTTGACTGAATTAATAGATTACAAACCTGGTTTCGTATAAAAAAAATTTTCGTCACGATATCTTCATAAAATGTCAATATAAAATGAATGAAAGACTAACCATTGCTTATGGGTTGGGTTGATTTGTGACGGCCAATTATCTACACGAGAGATATAGGCCCAGGGGGGGGAAGTGCCCTCCGTGGGGGTCTTTCTAAGGGAACCTAATCCGTATTTACGCATGGAAAATCCACGGCTCGAAGAAAACCACGAAAACTCCGAACGATTAGGCCGACGGGCGCGATTGGGTTCGAACCCAGCACCTCCCGTCTACCAGCTTTGAGAGCAGAACCTCTCGGCCACTGGTGGAGCCAACCATTGCTTATGAAGAAGACACAGGAAATGGGTGTGTAAATAACAGCCAACAAACCTGTTGATGAATGATGTTTCCAACAGAATCATTTTAAGCTGTAAGGAAATTAAACCTCTCGTTCACCAAGGTCTCATATGAAGCTTTAAATTTAAGTCATAAAACTGGTAATTTGAACGTCTTCTGACTGGCTTTTACTTTTTTTGACATGTCTTAAGCTATCAGATTTCATGCGTGACGTCAAATTTGCTGTGATTTTCCATAACAAATGACAACACAGAAATTTTATCAGAACTTCTACAATTTACTTTCCACTCCATGTCTGTCAACATCAGGAATGCTGAACAGTTATAATTGAAAAACAAACTAACCATTTAAAAATATTTTTACGTAGAACAACGAGAAAAACTGTATTACATGCTTTTGGAATATGGTAGAATATCTAGAACTAATCCCAATGTACCCAATCAACGTGGTAAATGAATTTTAGAACAAGTTTTAATTTATGGTATTTTAAATATCTCCACATCGGAGCATAAATAGTAATAGGATCGCATTACATCGATTATACTTTTCTCTATGCACATTAGAAAAGCATTATAAGTGTGCCAATACACGGAATGAGTTATTTATTTTATTTTATTTTTAATTTTGTGAGCGAAAATTTTGATGATTTCCCTTATTATTATTAAAATAGAGCAAGCCATTTCAATAATAAAGTTGCCAAGCAGATGAACGATGGATAAATTTTTCGTATATTATCTCAAGATTCCTGATTACATTCAACTATACATGAAAATACCCTTTTTCACATAATGTACATATTTCTATATTTGATGATACATGAATAAATATTTATAGAAAATATACATAGTGTACATTTCAATTACTTTTATCATTAAATATACATGAATTTAATCTTTAGTACTCATGTAAAAGATGTAGAAAAAAAGGAGCTGATGCCAATTTTAGTTTAGTAAAAATTTCTGTATTTTTTAACAATTCCTTCAATAAAGTCAGCTTAGAATGTTTAGTTAAAATACCAAATAAGAACACCATTCAGAATAGGTCACTAATGGTAAAAACTATATTACTTGTGAAAAAATCTGCTTTTTCAGAAAAAGGTTCAATTTTAGAGAATATGGATAGTTTTAGGAGTAAATGATTTATGGGAAATTTTTAATAACTAGGGGGCTCTACCCCCTACGAGCTACGCTCGCCAACCCTCATTCCGACACCGCAGTCTCTAAAAGCACGTTAATTTGATCGGCTTTAAAAAGATTTTGGAAGATTGAATTATAATTTAAAAAACAGTGGCGAAATCCCTATAAACGGGTTTCTATTCATTTCTCTTTGTTTGGGAAATTTTAAGGTAAAATCAGCTGCTTTTAAAAGATGCAATGGCCGTTTTCATCTTTGATTAAATAAAATCAGTTAAACATTTCAAAATAAGCTAATATGAAATAAATTAAGTAAACAGAGTCTGTCTCCCGGTATTTTTTAACAAAGCGTAAAGAATATTATTTTTTGGTCATTTTACGTAATAAGTGTAATGTGACGTAAATGTCACGTAATTTCTCCTATTTAAGACTTCTAACGCATGTTAATGAATTTATTATTTTACAATAGCCTCTCCGTTTTAAAATTCACGTGTAAATATAGTTTTTATGAAGTAATTTTCAATAATTTCCTGCTTTTTATACGTAATTATTTAATTACAATTTGAAAGTTCTTTTCTGTTTATAATAGTCACGTGTAATTTTTTTTAAATTTGAAGCAAACATTATTGTTTGCGCTGTTTATACAGTTGGCAAAAGATTAAATTAATGCCATTTTCTAAAATAAGTAAAAAATATCTCTCGAAATGTCGAAAATTTGAATTTAAAATGGAAATAAAACCTCAAAAAATGAGTCAAATTAAAACAATAAATGCAGTCTGCACACCAGGAAATTCTATCGTATAAAATGATCTAAAAATGAATTAATTCCCATGTATAGTTTTTGCTCCTATAAAACTTTTTTAATGAAACGATTTTGTCCAACTTTAGCATTAAATATCTCTTAAAATAATTCTTCGATTTGAAAACTGACTGCATCAGCGTGTTTATCAAACATTTCTCTATAATACCGTCGATTTTCATATTTTTGTATGCAATATTTTTCTTAATATTAACGGAGAAAGACCTCCGGTCACAAAAAATTTAAATCTGGCGGCGGCGTCGGCGGTGACATCGTAAGTTAGCTTTTTTTTTTTATAATAGAGAGATTTTTGGTTTTCTTTTTCGTACAATCGTTGTAAATATACCAAACAATGAAACTTATATAAATGAATAATTCTGAACAGTTCAACAATTTGACTTGGAATGTGCAAGCCATGCAGCTTCTCAGGGTCGACTGCTAAAGGGTTGCTTACTCTAGAAACTATAAAATGTACAGCAATATATCGAATTACATATGCCTACTTTGTTTCACTTTATATTGAAAAAGATTCTGAAAATAAGTCCCGGAAAAAGTATAACAAAAATTTTTATATTAAAAAATAATTTGTAATTTTAATTTAACCCCTAATGGATCTATTAAACGTATTTATATCGAGCAGCCTAACGGTGCGTGTGAGCCTGTTAACGAACATAGATATTGTAACGCAGTGTTCATTTCAGGTCAGTGTTTGCCAGATTGGAGATTTTGTCCCCATTTCGGGGGATTTTGAACCTCGAGGGAAATTTTTTGGGGACAAGTATTTCATGGGGGAAATTTTGGGGGAAAAACTTGGGGAATTTTTTTCACTATTTCACTTAAAGATTACTTTTAGTCATCTGACAATACTGGATCTAACTCAATTTTGATTTGGAAAATGAAATTAAAATACAAAAATCGGATATATCAGTCGTTGTCCACTATATAAGTAAGGCAGATTTCCCTAGTCATCGCAACCAGACACGCAGACACATTTCTTTATTAGTATAGATCTATACAACATAAATAGAAACAATTTTATTACCTTTTTTTGTTTAAGGCTGGTTAATTTGTGCTTCATGGAGTGACAGTATACAGCTTTTTCTAAGTAATGCAATTGCGTACTACAATCACACTGCCGGGTTTTTAATTGAAATTGCTCAGTGAATGCAGTAGACTCCTTAGTTCTCCTTTTAAGGAACCTGAATGAGAACTCTGTGGTTAAACAGCATAAACTTCTACTCTTCTAAATCTGCAGGACTTATCCGACTTTCTTTTACCGTACTTATTAAAAGATTTAATAACAGATGTGGAAAACATCTAGTTTGCGTTTTTAATTTATGAAAGCACAGCGATTGATACAACGAAGTTGCTTTGCATTACAATTTGGTACTTCAATAGGGATGACAAAAAAAAAAAAATAATAATAATTAAATCAACGTTTTATAAGTTAAGTCAGATAGAAGTAGGTGATGCAATGACCATCTCAGATTCGTTTCACTCCCAACTGATTAGAGATGGTCTAAACCTTCAAAAACTTATTGGTATAAACGTAGATGAGAGCTAACGTAATTGTAGTCCAGTATCATCCATTAGCAAATGTTTTAAAAACAACCATAAAAGAATATGTCGTTGTAAAATGTATCTCTCATTCTCTTTGTTTAGCTGCGAATATGCATGCAAAATTCTGCCGAGTTTAAATTTTTATTTTTTGTAAATGGAGAATTTTTTCCAAAACTAGGGGGGCTCGGCCCCCTACGAGATACGCTCGCCAACCCCCGTCCAGACACCGCAGTCTGTAAATGCACGCTAATTTGATCAGCTTCAAAAATATTTCGAAAGATTGAATTATAATTTAAAAAACAGTGGCGAGCTCCCTATAAACGGATTTCTATTCATTTCTGTTTGATTGGGGAATTTTAACGCCAAATCCGCAGCGGTACTACTTGATTATCCCGTCGATCAATTTCGCCAAATTATATAAATCGCCAAATTATACAAATTGACCTAATTTTTATTTTAAATAACGAAAGAACAAATAAATTAGTACAACATAAATAAAAATACAAGTAAAACGTCGAAATAAAAATAACTTGATGACGTAGACACGTGTAACAACATTTCAAAATAAGCTAATATAAAAGGAATTAAGTAAACAGTCTTTGTCGCCTGATAATATTTAACAAAGCGAAAAGAAAGTTCTTTTAAATGAGACATTTTAAATAAATCGTTTTTAATCTGACGTAATTTTGACCAAGCTATTCTTTCTCTTTTAAATATACACGTGAAAATACTTTTGTTAGAAATGAAATATTATTTGCGCTTTCCTAATAAAAATAGTTGAAAAGATCCTCTCAAAATATCAAATGAATGTCTAGCGCAATTTCTAAATTTAAACTGTTTTGCAATATTTTGTGTTCATTTTATGTAATAACTGTAATGTGAGGTAAACATGACGTAATTTCTCCTATTTAAGACTTCTAACGCATGTTAATGAACTTATTATTTTACAATATCCTTTCTCTTTTAAAATCCACGTGTATACTTTTTATGACGTAATTTTTAATAAGTTCCTACTTTTTGTACATAATTATTTAATTCTAATTCCAAATGATTTTTTCTGTTTATAATAGTCACGTGTAAATAAATTTTTAATTTGAAACAAACGTTATTGTTTGCGCTGTTTATACATTTGGCAACAGTATAAATTAATACCATTTTCTAAAATAATGTAAAAAATATCTCTAGAAATGTTAAAAATTTGAATTTAAAATAGAAATAAAACCTCAAAAAATGAGTCAAATTAAAGAGAGAAATACAGTCTGCACACCGGGGACTCCAAACGTATAAAATGATCTAAAAATGATTAAATTACCATGAATAGTTTTTGCTCCTATAAAACTTCTTTAGTGGAACGATTTTGTCCAACTTTAGCATTAAATATCTCTTAAAATGATTCTTCGATTTGAAAACTGTCTGCATCAGCGTGTTTATCAAACATTTCTGTATAATACCACCGATTTTCATATTTTTGTATGCATTATTTTTCTTAATATTAACGAAGGAAGACCTCCGGTCACAAAAAATTCAAAACCGGCGGCGGCGGCGGCGGTGACAGCGGTAGTTATTTTTTTAGAATAGAGAGAAAGGCTTGATTTGGGGGAAAATTTTGTGTTTAAATTAGTAAAACTTTTTTTATAGCGGTAAATTGAAAATTTACTTTTTTGAGTAAAAACTGAGTCGGGGACTTTTTCAGAAAAAAAGCCTCATTTGGGAAAAATTTCAGAAATTTTGGGAAAATTGACTTTCGACTATTTGGCAACACTGTTTCAGGGCATTGCACAACACCCATAATTTGATTAACTTCGGAACACTTCCATATATATATAAAAATTAGAAAGATGATTTACACAAATGGCAAAGATTCCTCCAGCTCCAAATTAGACAATGATAGATTTACATCATTTAATGAAATCTAGTTTTACAAATACAAAAACCCCTAGTGTCTTAAACTGTGCCAACTACATTTCATAAGGAATTGTATATCCATGGAAATTACATTAACATTTTGTACATGGAAATCATCGATAAGATGAAAAATGACAAATGCAGTACTATTTGTATAGACACAAGTGAAATGGCCTACAAGTACGATTACTAAATAGGTCCCTTGTACATGAAAAAGTGGATATCAACCTTCCAAACCATATATGTGATAGTTTGAAAAGCATAGTTTCTGTAACAGCAGATGTTTAATAACTGCGAATTTCTTTAAATATTATTACCTTAATTTGTAGCTTAAGAATGGTACAGTTTAATGAAGCCTTTTCGTTATTCATACTGCTCCATATATGTTTTAATGCTAATGTTTACAAAAGTATTATATCAGTTTAGTGGATGTACATGTTTGACTCATAATCTTTAAAGCCTAAATAAAAAAAAAAATTCCGAAATTTTAGAAACAATAAGTTCAATTATTTCTTGCGTAAAATATTTTTTTATTTCTGTCTTCTCTATTAAGATCTAAAATTAACTAGGAATTTTACGTTAATCTCCTTCTGCCGCAAGGATATATATGAATCAGATGAGATACTAGGATTTATAAAAGTTATTATACGGGAAAAACTTGAACGCTATATCAATTGCAATTAACGCATCTGTGATTTGAAAATTTTCTACTACTTTTTTTGCAAAGGATATTTTATACAATAACAGAGATACAAAAAAGAGTATATGCGATTTTACGACATTTTTAGGTGCGTTCGTAATTATATAAATACGTAGCACCTATAGTCGTCGTTCAGTCCGTCTGTCTGTCCGTCCGCATATAACAGCGCAAAAACTACCCAACTGAATCTTTTGAAATTTAAAATATATAATTGTTGCATAATTTTGTCGAGCCATTTCAAATTTTATGAATATCGGATGTATAGTTTAATGACAGGGACAATCAAAAGTTTTCCGTTACATTACGGCCAATGAGAAAAATTATTTCAAGTGCATTTTAATGATGTTACAGCCTTCCGAATGGTCTGAAATTATAAATAATTGTTGTAAAAATTTGTCGAAAAATTTTAAATTTTATGAAAATTGGATACATAGTTTAATGGCAGGGACAGTCAAAATTTTTCCGTTAGATTACGGCCAATGGGGAAAAATTATTGCAAGTGCATTTTAATGATGTTATAAGCCCTTCGAACAGAATGAAATGGATAGGCACTTATGAATTGCACTAAAATATACATTCAGTACAATATGCGGTGCAAAAAATATTTATAAAACTAGTTATAGTACGAACGTACCTCATTTGCCACGTTTGTCGTGTAATTTCCAACTTGTTTATACTTACCTCAGACAATTCAAAAACACTGAACACAAGAAGTTGTTAAAACTTTTCTATTCAATGCATGTCCGGAGAAATTAGCATAAAATGTGATTGTTACCAGAACGTATGAATTCAAGAAAAGCTTTACAAACTATGGAATACAAAATTGTAGTTATTAAGCTGGTCATATATAATCAGGAATTACTTTTCTTAATTCATGCATTATCTCAATGCAAAATATCTTCGAGAGAGGTGTGTATCACATGTTTATTCAAATTATCACTTTTATACTTCAGATTATTACTCAAAGTTTTATTATTTAAAAGTATAACAAATTAAAGAGTTTTGTGTGATTTCTTTTCTTCCTGTATTATGTTTTTTTTTTTTTAATTTTTTATCGATTGTTTACTCAATACTTAAATTAAGCATGTATCGAATTAAGTTAATCAAATGGAAAAAAGTTGCATTATTCATGCTGTCACTTGTTAATATTGAATGAGCTAGAGTAATTTTTAATCTCTTTATAAATTTGTTAAAATGACATTCATGTTCAAAATATATTCAAATTCAATAATTCGTAAAAGAATTTACGACAGTGTAAATGTGATAGTTTTCAAAGTTAAGCGAATTCCAAATAAATATCCTACACAGTTTTTAAGAGAAATTTGGAATAACTAAAGCAAACAAAACATTCAGTTTAAGAAAAAAACAAATTAACCGACAAACATAATTTACAAACATAAATTTCAAAATTCTAACATGTTTAGACGCGCTACTAAGTTTTCCATTTTAAGTAAAGAGAACGGAAAGTAAAAGAAAATTGAAAATATCTGCAGCGTTATCAATTTCCACGGCACGTGCAGTCACCGTAAATTTAATCTTCATCAAGCGTTGAATTTTAAAGAATAAAATGCTAACAGTAAGAGCAACTTTTCTCGTATATAGAAATTTCTTTCTTTGAAGTAATAATAGTATTGAAGTAATTTAATATTTAATTTGAAGTAATAATTTATTTTAGATAACTTTTTCACTGTTGTAACAAGAAAAAAATATGGTGTGATTTTTTCTTTCGTAACTTACATTTGTTACCCATTTTTCTGTTTATCATTAAATGACGGAAGAGCAAATTCAATTCAATGCTCGAGATCAATTTCTGTATTTTATTTATTAATCAAACTTCCAACAAACGTTATTACACAATTCGTTTCTATATCATTTTAATGCATGTTCTTGTATGACTTTTGAATAGATGATCCGTTTATAGCTCTGAAAAACGGTATATATTGTGTATTTGTCGATTTTCTTGATTATATACGCTTTAAATTCTTTAAAATATCACGAAATTTGAATATGTTGTATTCTATTTTTAAATCACCGTATTGTGTAGAGATTTTTTTTTACAGTGACACATCAGAAACTTTAAACAGGATTATAATTTGCGCGTTAAATAAGGGATATTAACAATAATCGGATTTAGAATACATATCTATAACAAACAAGCTGGAAATTGTACTTCAAACGTGACAAATGAGGTGCGTTCGTACTATAACAAGATTTATAAATATTTTTTGCACGCATATTATACTAAATGTATATTTTAGTGCACGTCATAAGTGCATATCAATTTCATTCTGTTCGAAAGGCTGTAGCATCATTAAAATGCACTTGAAATAATTTTTTCCCATTGGCCATAATATAACGGAAAACTTTTGACTGTCCCTGTAATTAAACTATACATCCGATTTTCATAAATTTTGAAAAGACTAGACAAAATCTTGCGAAAATTATTGCCGAAACGTCAGTGAAGGCTTACTGTGGAGACCCGAAATGTTTTTGGTTTCCATCTGTTTGTTAGTTTGCTTGTTAGTTAGTTAGTCTGTCTGTCTCGCGATAACTGCCATAAAAAGCATCCGATTAGCTTGAAGTTAAGGATACATGTTGGTGAGGTCCCCGGATTTAGCTGTATAGTTTTTGGTTAAATTTGGTTCATTCGTTCGGAATATATAGAACATTTTATTTTGCGCCTAATGCTTTCCTATAGCAATTCAGACGATTTTTCCATTTTTATTTGTTGAAAGGAAATGGCTCATATGATTGAAAGATTTAAATGATAAATTATGGATGATGGAATTCCCTAATTGGAACCATACATTATACATATTAGTTTGAAATTTTGTGTATACATTTGTCAGAGTTTTTAAATTCAATGTATAACTTATGGAGGGATTTTATATATGTGTTCCAATAATATAAAATATTTCCTTTTATAAATTTCGTTTTTTTTTTTTTTTTTTTTTATGCACATATTTCATTGTCTTAATTTTCTTTTAACTGTTGCCTAGCAACGGAACTACACCTAAAAATATTGGAAATGTGAAAATATGCGTAATTGTTTGAAGTCAAATCAACGTCGAAAGGATGAATTAATGCTTTTGTGTCTTTACACATAGATGGAATTTACCCCCAGAAATAAAGAAAGGCTATGTTCTATTGATTTTGTTCAAATAATTTTCTTTTAAATTAAAAAGTTCATTATTTTCATAAGGAATAAATTGGCATTTTGCTATAAAATTTAACAATCTTTTTTTTTTTTTTTTTTGTTACCGTTGCCAAGAAAATCCGATACCGGAATAATAATTTATCCTAAACAGTTAATTTTGATTTGAAAGATTTTTATGTGCAAGAGGAAAATGAAATAAAAAAAGCAAATTGATATAAACGTCAAAAGTATCGGAAAATAAATATTTCCATTCTTTAAAACCAAATATTAACTAGATTGCCTGAAAAAATATTTTTTGATGAGTGTTACTTCTTAATACCGCCTCATTTCAGAAAATATGAATGAAAATTATTTTATTTTTAAAAGGAAATTACATTTTCATTCATAAAACCTAAACTTTTAATATAATCGCGTCAACGTAAATCATTTTCTGTCTACCAGTATTGAAAAATAAGGCTCGGAAGTGTAAAAAGAAATCTAAGATTTACGATAACCATTAGCGCAATCAATAAAAAATTACATATGTAAATTAATGAGACCACGGGGGGTTCAGAGGTACGGAGCCCCCCTGAAGACTTTATTTTAAAAAATACCAGAATTAGTAGCTCATGAAAATTTCAAAATATCCTTCCATAGCAACGTTTTTAATTTAACGCTTCTACGTCTGCAACTAACTATACTACGTCTTGCTTCTAACGCTAACGTCTGAAAACTTCGTATTTTTTATTCTTATAAATAATTACATAATTTGAAAACTTTAAATTGCGGTTTGCAGGAAATTGAATATTACCAGAGTGTGTCTAAAAACAATGACTTGCAGAACTGACGTTGAGGCTCCTGATCTGCAGATTTACTAGTATATTTAAAATTTCAGAGCATTCGGTTGGGTAGTTTTTGCTCTGTTATATGCGGGTGGACGGACAGAGAGACACATGACTAAAGGTGCTACGTATTTATATAATTACGAACGCACCTAAAAAGGGATAACAAAACACCCTGTTATGGCAAGCTATTTTAACTAACATACGCCAACTGATGATACCGACTAAGATAAAAAATGTAATTCCTTGAAGTCGTATCTTTTGTCTAAACGTTATTTATTTTGTTATTCGGCAAACTTCTTTGCTTTTCCTCATTGCACAAAAACATCGATTAGAAAGTTTTTTTTAAATATACTTAAATAAAATTTAGTCGTAAATATATATATATATTGGAAAATTATCATCTAAGGTAATAGTTGTAAATTAAGAATCTTTATCCCGATTCTGATCAAAGGTTTTAAGTAAATTAAGCATATGATATACAAAAGGTCTTCATTTTGTTAAGGTGTGATATGCGTGAAGGTGTGATATGCGTAAATTAAGATTACACTACCCTGATTTGGGGTTTTTGAAATTTAGCCAAAATTTGGGTTGCGTCATGTTGTTCAGTTTTTGATAAATGATTCTTATCTATTTTGCCGCGCTGAATTCGGAAATGACCTTGACTTTTTACCATCACGTCAGGAATTTTCAAATCGTAAATTTCAAAGTCACAAAATAACGAAAATCTGATACTATAAAATAGATGTGATGGTTGTGTTTTTTTAACTTTTGATAACTGATTTTTATGTATTTTTTAGCGATGAATCCGAAAATGACCTTCATTTTTAACCATCACGTCAGAATTATTCGCAAATCATAAATTTCAAAGTTTAAAGTTAAAAGTGAACCACTCCCCCCACCGCAATCCCTCCCCTCACCCCCACCGCTCATAGGTCACCTGAACTGTTTAGATGTAAGAATCCCTAGTATAAGTCAAAAAATGCATAAATCATGGAATTAAAAAATTAAATTGAATAAAAAAAGTTTTACATTTATTTTATAGTATCAGATTTTCGCTTTTTTTTTTTTTTTTTTTTTTTTTTTTTTTTTTTTTTTTTACTTTTTAATTTTGAAATGTACGATTCGCGAAAAATTCTGACGTGATGGTTCAAAATGAAGGGTTTTTTTTTCAAATTTAGCGCTAAAAAGTACATAAAAATTAATTATCGAATTTTAAAAAACCCAACCATTACATCTATTTTATAGTACTATCAGAATTTCCCTTTTTTTTTTACTTTAAAACTTACGAATTTGTAAAAATTCCTGATATGATAGTAAAAAATGAAAGTCTTTTCCGAATTCAGCGCTTTTTAGCGCTGAATTCGGAAAAGACTTTCATTATATACATAAATCAAGATAGATATACATAATACCATAGATATACATAAATCAATTATCAAAAACGAAGAAACACAACCATCTCCTGTATCTTTTAGTCTCAGATTTTCGCTATTATTATTATTATTATTATTATTATTATTATTATTATTTTAACCTTGGACCTTTGAAATTTACGATTTTTAGAAAAATCCTGATATGATGGTTAAAAATAAAGGTCATTTTCGGATTCAGTAACAAAAATACATAAAAGTAACACAAACCATCAACAGTACAACCATTTAACAACATAACCATCGAAGGCTTTGTTATTTTCAAAGAAAAAACTGATATCTTTTCGGAAATCACCATCATATTAGAGAACTTTTAAATAGCAAATTAAAAAAAAAAAAATTAATCACCAGGTAACTCAGATTAAGAAAATAATTCATAGTCGCCCTTCTGACTGTTGGGAACCGAGGGTTGGTACAGGTTGTTTGTGAAACAACTGAACAAAGTATTGAATATTTTAAACTGGATGTAAAATTCTGACAAACGTCTAATTTACATTTTTTTTTTACTGAGAAATGCTTGGCAAAATGTGCAAAAACTACATGTAGCTTCATTCCGGAATACAACTCAATATCTTAAATACCAAGTTTTCTACAATGGCCATCAGTTCAAAAAACATCACTATGAGAAAAACACAATTAAAAGTTTTGAAAGATGTATTCCACAGAACTATAGCGCTGTTTTACAAAATCAGCTTTGAGAAAGAAAAGAAGACACGCAGGGGATATTTTAGGTTTTTTTCTTTTTTGTGTTTTGTTGAGGCTTCACTCTTTAGTTCTCGTGCAGTATAAAATACCAGTTCTTTATCTGAAACTTCTAATCGAACAATTTTCACTTCGTAGATATCCCTGTGTTCTGGGAGTAGAATCACTAGTAGAATATATAATGTGAACATTAAAAAGGTCCACAATCTTACTTAAAAGGCGACTAAAGTAATGAAAAAGATGTTACAAGTTTAAAATATACATTTTATTTAAAATTTCTTAGTACTTTCAAGCCTTCCAAGCTCATCATCAGAGAATATCTTAATAAGTAAATGTTGTTTATTTATACAAATACGTCACTTTGTTTTCAAAATGAGAGAGCCAATAATTACTAGAGTTGAAAGTAGAAGTGGCAGTACCAATTTCTTCGATTGAATTTAATTAGAGGAAATATATATTATTATTATTATTTGCAGTTCCATTTATTTTATGACATCACTCTCTTTCTCATACGTCACTTTCCATGGATAGAAGAACATATTTAACTTCCGTACATCAAATTTTAATTCGTCACTCTGCTCAGGTTTACAGGAATTATTTTCAGGATATTGAACCATAAACTGGGGGTATTGTACGATAGGGCATCGTTACATACTTGAATTTTTTACATAGGATTTCTATTGATTCTCTTATAGTGGATGCGTAATAATTGAATGTTGGGGATATGATTTTTGCATGATCAAAAATTATTGCGATATTCTGATTGAAACTTAAACGAGAGAGAGCTGTGGATTGACGACAAAATTTTATATCTGCTTTAGGTTCTTTTATTCTTTCTTTGAGTTTTCTTTTGGTCATTCCGGTGTACTCCATTAGTCTATTGCTGAACTGCAATTAATAATAATAATATATATTTCGTCTAATTAAATTCAATCCAAGAAATTGCTACAGCTACTTCTTCTTTCAACTCTAGTAATTATTGGCTCTCTCATTTTCAAAACAAAGTGACGTATTTGTATAAATAAACAACATTTAGTTATTAAGATATTCTCAGGTGATGAGCTTGGAAGGCCTGAAAGTACTAAGAAGTTTTAAATAAAATGTATATTTTAAACTCATAACATCTTTTTCATTACTTTAGTCGACTTTTAAGTAAGATTGTGGACCTTTTAAATGTTCACATTATATATTTTATGTTGAACCAAGGCGAAAAATTGCGTTTCGTCTTATGACTTTATCACTAGTAGATTCATTTTAATTCGAAGGTTTTAATTCATTTCCTACATCAGTTTTTGATCTACTTCTTGTCCTGCATTTTCTCTCAGAGAATTTTTTTCATTTTCTTCAGAGGGAAACATTAGCAACTGTTCATTTGACAGAGTCAACTTAACGTATGATACGGCATCAGTGGGGGGTTTTTTTATCCCAATCTTTCGAATCTTTTTTTTTTTTTTTTTTTTACTTTTAACGCTTTATTTCCTATTTTACTCAGTTTAATCTCTTTAAGCTGAAAGCATCTTTAATTGTTTAACACCAAATACTATAGTTTTTCCAAGTTAACAGAAACATTGCAGCATCTTTTTTTTATTCATTTCGATTTTTCTTAGAATTTCAATTAAAATATTTAGTATCAAAACCATGGTTTCTACTACCATTTATTGTTTCTTTGGCCACTCATACTCGTAAATCTTGGAAAATATTTATTATTGTTAGAAAAAACACTTAAAAAGATTAAAAAAAACACTTAAACACAAAATTTTTAAAAGACTAACTTATTTTTTAGTATTTTCTAAAATTATAAGACTGTACTATTAAAAAGTTTAATAAACTAATGTTTTTCAGTATCAAACTTAAATAAGTGTGTTTGTATTAATTCAGTTTAATGTGGCCGATTATTAGGTATTATATTTACTTTCATGTTCAGTAATCAGCCATCACGGTTGACTACTGGCTAAAAGACCATTTCACTCTTTTGAATCTATTTTTAATAATTTGATAATTTTCGTAACTTGATTTTCGCAATTTGAGATTTATATAACCTTTTACTTGTATTTTATTTTATGTACACTATATATAAGGTGTCCTGGGGTAATAACGCCACGTTAAGGATCTATCTACCAATTTTTACGGCTTAGTTATAGATTTTTTTCCCCAAAAAATATAGGATTTGATACAGAAACTTATTGATTATATATACAAGAAAGACTATTTTAGCAAATATCTATTCATAAATGTAGTGACATGATTTCTTGACCAATATGCTATTAGGCGTTATTACCCGCCTAGTGGGTAATAACACCATGCAAACAAAACTATAAAATAAGTATTTTATATCTTATTTAAGTATTTTACTATAAAATAAGTATTTTTAACCCGTATCAGATATTAAGCTGATAAGAACAAAAGTATTTCCTAACAAATATATAGCTCACCCGCAAGAAAAGTGACACATCTCGACAAAAGTAAACTTCACAGGAGAGGCAAAAGAAAATTTGCATGATTTTATTGTAACATGGAATTATAGCACTAGCTCTGCGTGCAGGAATAAAAACGTACATAAATGCATAAAATTCTTAAGAATGAAGACGTAGGATGATGTTATGAGGGTTGCATAATTTCACCTCTCGACGAATTTTTCTAGAACTTCGTGAATATAAAGAACACATTTGATTTTCTATTTTAATATTGAATGTTTGATCACGAGGCTTTTTAAGGGACCAACAACAAATTAAATAACAAAAATTAATGTTTTGGATCACCCAATATAATAAATGCTTGAAATGATTTATAGTACATCAAGAACCTGTGGATTCTGTATAACGTTTGTGACGCTTTGTATAAGAATAGTACATTTATTAATGGAGATATAATTTTTATTTAATTCAAGTTTCCCTGTGTGTTCTTTTTATAGTATGCAGGGTTTACAACCAAATTTAGCGTTAATTTAAAGAAATTTAACAACGTACAGCAGCAAAATACAACAATTATCTCTCTATCTCTCTATTCTAAAAAAAAGTAACTACCGCTGTCACCGCCGCCGCCGCCGGTTTTGAATTTTTGTCACCGGAGGTCTTTCTTCGTTAATATTAAAAAAATAATAATGCATACAAAAATATGAAAATCGGTAGTATTATAAAGAAATGTTTGATAAACACGCTGATGCAGACAGTTTTCAAATCGAAGTATTATTTTAAGAGATATTTAATGCCAAAGTTGGACAAAATCGTTCCATTAAAAAAGTTTTATAGGAGCAAAAACTGTACATAGGAATTTAATCATTTTTAGATCATTTTATGCGTCAGAATTTCCCGGTGTGCAGACTGCTTTTAGTTTTTTAATTTGACACATTTTTTGAGGTTTTAGTTCTATTTTAAATTCAAATTTTCATCATTTCGAGGGATATTTTTTACATTACTAGGGGGCTCTGCCCCCTACGAGCTACGCTCGTCAACCCCCGTTCAGACACCGCAGACTCTAACATCACGCTAATTTGATCGGCTTTAAAAAGATTTCGGAAGATTGAATTATAATTTGAATCCGACAATTATAATCTGACGTAATTTTTACCAAACATTTCTTTCTCTTTTTAATACTCACGTCAAAATACTTTTGTTAGAAATGAAATATTATGATCATCTTAAAATGTCAAGTAAATGTCTCGGCGCAATTTTTAAATTAAAACTGTTTTTCAATATTATTTTTTGTTCCTTTTACGTAATAAGTGTAATATGACGTAAATTCTCCTATTTAGGACTTCTAACGCATGTTACTGAATTTATTATTTTACAATATTCTTTCTCATTTAAAATTCACGTGTAACTATAGTTTTTATGACGTAATTTTCAATGAGTTCCTGCTTTTTATATTTTTTGTTTATAATAGTCACGTGTAAAATAAATTTTTAATTTGAAGCAAACATTACTGTTTGCACTGTTTATACAGTTGGCAACAGTTTAAATAAATACATTTTTCTAAAATTTGTAAAAAATATCTCTCGAAATGCTGAAAATTTGAATTTAAAATAGAAATAAAACCTCGAAAAATTATTCAAATTAAAAAACTAACTGCGATCTGCACACAGGGAAATTCTGACGCATAAAATGATCTAAAAACGTTTAAATTCCTATGAACAGTTTTTGCTCCTATAAAACTTTTTTAATGGAACGATTTTGTCCAACTTTGGCATTAAATATCTCTTAAAATAATTCTTCGATTTGAAAACTGTCTGCATCAGCGTGTTTATCAAACATTTTTCTATAATACTACTGATTTTCATATTTTTGTATGCAACAGTTTTTTTTAATATTAACGAAGAAAGACCTCCGGTCACAAAAAATTGAAAACCGGCGGCGGTGACAGCGGTAGTTACTTTTTTTTAGAATAGAGAGATTTTAGAAAATGTTATTAATTTATACTGTTGCCAAATGTATAAACAGCGCAAAGAATAATGTTTGCTTCAAATTAAAAATTTATTTACACGTGACTATTATAAACAGAAAATATCATTTGGAATTAGAATTTAATAATTATGTACAAACAGCAGGAACTTATTAAAAAATACGTCATAAAAAGTATACACGTGAATTTTAAGAGAGAAAGGAAATTGTAAAATAATAAATTCATTAACATGCGTTAGAAGTCTTAAATAGGAGAAATTACGTCATATTTACGTCACATTACAGTTATTACATAAAATGAACACAAAATATTGCAAAACAGTTTAAATTTAGAAACTGCGCTAGACTATTTTTGTTAGGAAAGCTCAAATAATACTTCATTTCTAACAAAGTATTATCATGTGAATATTTAAAAGAGAAAGGATAGCTTGGTCAAAATTACATCAGGTTAAAATCGATTAATTTAAAATGTCTCATTTAAAAGAACTTTCTTTTTGCTTTGTTAAAAAATACCAGGAGACAAAGACTCTGTTTACTTAATTCCTTTTATATTAGCTTATTTTGAAATGTTGTTACACGTCTCTACGTCATCAAGTTATTTTTATTTCGACGTCTTATTTGTATTTTTATTAATGTTGTACTAATTTATTTGTTCTTTCGTTATTTAAAATAAAAATTATGTCAATTTGTATAATTTGGCGAGTGGTTTGGCGATTTATATAATTTGGCGAAATTGGTCGACGGGATAATCAAGTAGTACCGCAGCGGATTTGGCGTTAAAATTCCCCAATCAAAGAGAAATGAATAGAAATCCGTTTATAGGTAGATCGCCACAATTTTTTAAATTACTAGGGGGCTCGGCCCCCTACGAGCTACGCTCGCCAACCCCCGTCCAGACACCGCCAATTCTAAATGCACGCTAATTTGATCGGCTTTAAAAAGATTTCGAAAGATTGAATTATAATTTAAAAAACAGTGGCGATCTCCCTATAAACGAATTTCTATTCATTTCTCTTTGATTGGGGAATTTTAACGCCAAATCCGCTGCGGTACTACTTGATTATCCTGTCGACCAATTTCGCCAAATTATATAAATCGCCAAACCACTCGCCAAATTATACAAATTGATATAATTTTTATTTTAAATAACGAAAGAACAAATAAATCCGTACAACATTAATAAAAACACAAATAAAACGTCGAAATAAAAATAACTTGATGACGTATACACGTGTAACAACATTTCAAAATAAGCTAATATAAAAGGAATTAAGTAAAGAGAATCTTTGTCTCCTGGTATTTTTTAACAAAGCGAAAAGAAAGTTCTTTTAAATGAGACATTTTAAATTAATTCTCAAAATATCAAATAAATGTCTAGCGCAATTTCTAAATTTAAACTTTTTTGCAATATTATTTTGTGTTCATTTTATGTAATAACTATAATGTGACGTAAATATGACGTAATTTCTCCTAAGACTTCTAACGCATGTTAATGAATTTATTATTTTACAATATCCTTTCTCTTTTAAAATTCACGTGTATACTTTTTATGACGTAATTTTTAATAAGTTCCTGCTTTTTATACGTAATTATTTAATTCTAATTTGAAAGTTTTTTTCCTGTTTATAATAGTCACGTGTAAATAAATTTTTAATTTGAAGCAAACATTATTGCTTGCGCTTTTTATACTGTTGGCAACAGTTTAAATTAGTACAATTTTCTGAAATCTGTAAAAAATGTCTCTAGAAATGCTGAAAATTTGAATTTAAAATAGAAATAAAACCTGAAAAAATGAGTCAAAATAAAAAAATTAATGCAATCTGCACTCCGGCAAATTCTAACGCATAAAATGATCTAAAAGTGATTACACTGGCATGTACAGTTTTTGCTGCTATAAAACTTTTTTAGTGGAACGAATTTGTCCAACTTTAGCATTAAATAACTCTTAAAATAATTCTTCGATTTGAAAACTGTCTGCATCAGCGTGTTTATCAAACATTTCTGTATAAAACCACCGATTTTCATATTTTTGTATGCATTATGTTTGTTAATATTAACGAAGAAAGGCCTCCGGTCACAAAAAAATCAAAACCGGCGGCGGCGGCGGCGGCGGTGACAGCGGTAGTTACTTTTTTTTAGAATAGAGAGATAATTCAGTCTTTCGAAACCTTTTTAAAGCCGATCAAATTAGCGTGCATTTAGAGGCTGCGGTGTCTGGACGGGGGTTGGCGAGCTTAGCTCGTAGGGGGCCGAGCCCCCTAGTCTCTCTATTCTAAAAAAAAGTAACTACCGCTGTCACCGCCGCCGCCGCCGCCGGTTTTGAATTTTTTGTTACCGGAGGTCTTTCTTCGTTAATATTAACAAAATTAATGCATACAAAAATATGAA
Organism: Maratus speciosus; assembly: GCA_963932465.1. NCBI lineage: Eukaryota > Metazoa > Arthropoda > Arachnida > Araneae > Salticidae > Maratus > Maratus speciosus. The sequence continues at coordinate 179,786,069 of OZ010792.1, forward strand.
AATAGGTGGTTTTATACAGAAATGTTTGATAAACACGCTGATGCAGACAGTTTTCAAATCGAAGAATTATTTTAAGAGATATTTAATGCTAAAGTTGGACAAAATCGTTCCACTAAAAAAGTTTTATAGCAGCAAAAACTTTACATGGCAGTGTAATCATTTTTAGATCATTTTATGCGTTAGAATTTGCCGGAGTGCAGATTGCATTAATTTTTTTATTTTGACTCATTTTTTCAGGTTTTATTTCTATTTTAAATTCAAATTTTCAACATTTCTAGAGATATTTTTTACAGATTTCAGAAAATTGTACTAATTTAAACTGTTGCCAACTGTATAAAAAGCGCAAGCAATAATGTTTGCTTCAAATTAAAAATTTATTTAAACGTGACTATTATAAACAGGAAAAAAACTTTCAAATTAGAATTAAATAATTATGTATAAAAAGCAGGAACTTATTAAAAATTACGTCATAAAAAGTACACACGTGAATTTTAAAAGAGAAAGGATATTGTAAAATAATAAATTCAATAACATGCGTTAGACGTCTTAGGAGAAATTACGTCACATTTACGTCACATTATAGTTATTACATAAAATGAACACAAAATAATATTGCAAAAAAGTTTAAATTTAGAAATTGCGCTACAGATTTATTTAATATTTTGAGAGGATATTTTCAACTATTTTTGTTAGGAAACCGCAAATAATATTTCATTGCTAACAAAAGTACTTTCACGCGATTATTTAAAAGAGAAAGAATAGCTTGGTCAAAATTACGTCAGATTAAAAACGATTAATTTAAAATGTCTCATTTAAAAGAACTTTCTTTTCGCTTTGTTAAAAAATACCAGGAGACAAAGACTGTTTACTTAATTCGTTTTATATTAGCTTATTTTGAAATGTTGTTACACGTGTCTACGTCATCAAGTTATTTTTATTTCGACGTTTTATTTGTATTTTTATTAATGTTGTACGTATTTATTTGTTGTTTCGTGATTTAAAATAAAAATTATGTCAATTTGTATAATTTGGCGAGTGGTTTGGCGATTTATATAATTTGGTGAAATTGATCGACGGGATAATCAAGTAGTACCGCAGCGGATTTGGCGTTAAAATTCCCCAATCAAAGAGAAAGGAATAGAAATTCGTTTATAGGGAGATCGCCACTGTTTTTTAAATTATAGTAGTTTAAATTATAATAGTCTTTCGAAATCTTTTTAAAGCCGATCAAATTAGCGTGCATTTAGAACCTGCGGTGTCTGGACGGGGTTTGGCGAGCGTAGCTCGTAGGGGGGCCGAGCCCCCTAGTTCTATAAAAAAAAAGTAACTTACACTGTCACCGCCGCCGGGTTTGAATTTTTTGTGACCGGAGGTCTTTCTTCGTTAATATTAAGAAAAATATTGCATACAAAAATATGAAAATCGGCGGTATTATAGAGAAATGTTTAATAAACACGCTGATGCAGACAGTTTTTAAATCGAAGAATTATTTTAAGAGATATTTAATGCTAAAGTTGGACAAAATCGTTTCATTAAAAAAGTTTTATAGGAGCAAAAACTATACATGGAAATTAATTCATTTGTAGATCATTTTATACGATGGAATTTTCCGGTGTGCAGACTGCTTTTATTTTTTTAATTTGACTCACTTTTTGAGGTTTAATTTCTATTTTAAATTCAAATTTTCAGCATTTCGAGAGATATTTTTTTACTTATAGTAAAGCGAGGAGAGTCTGCGCACATTTCAAAAGAATAATATTAAAAAAACTAAATATTAATATTTTGCTAAAGTATGCATGAATATAAAGAACACATTTGATTTTCTATTTTAATATTGAATGTTTGATCACGAGGCTTTTTAAGGGACCAACAACAAATTAAATAACAAAAATTAATGTTTTGGATCACCCAATATAATAAATGCTTGAAATGATTTATAGTACATCAAGAACCTGTGGATTCTGTATAACGTTTGTGACGCTTTGTATAAGAATAGTACATTTATTATTGGAGATATAATTTTTATTTAATTCAAGTTTCCCTGTGTGTTCTTTTTATAGTATGCAGGGTTTACAACCAAATTTAGCGTTAATTTAAAGAAATTTAACAACGTACAGCAGCAAAATACAACAATTATCTCTCTATCTCTCTATTCTAAAAAAAAGTAACTACCGCTGTCACCGCCGCCGCCGCCGGTTTTGAATTTTTGTGACCGGAGGTCTTTCTTCGTTAATATTAAAAAAAAATAATGCATACAAAAATATGAAAATCGGTAGTATTATAAAGAAAGGTTTGATAAACACGCTGATGCAGACAGTTTTCAAATCGAAGTATTATTTTAAGAGATATTTAATGCCAAAGTTGGACAAAATCGTTCCATTAAAAAAGTTTTATAGGAGCAAAAACTGTACATAGGAATTTAATCATTTTTAGATCATTTTATGCGTCAGAATTTCCCGGTGTGCAGACTGCTTTTAGTTTTTTAATTTGACACATTTTTTGAGGTTTTAGTTCTATTTTAAATTCAAATTTTCATCATTTCGAGGGATATTTTTTACATTACTAGGGGGCTCTGCCCCCTACGAGCTACGCTCGTCAACCCCCGTTCAGACACCGCAGACTCTAACAGCACGCTAATTTGATCGGCTTTAAAAAGATTTCGGAAGATTGAATTATAATTTGAATCTGACAATTATAATCTGACGTAATTTTTACCAAACATTTCTTTCTCTTTTTAATACTCACGTCAAAATACTTTTGTTAGAAATGAAATATTATGATCATCTTAAAATGTCAAGTAAATGTCTCGGCGCAATTTTTAAATTAAAACTGTTTTTCAATATTATTTTTTGTTCCTTTTACGTAATAAGTGTAATATGACGTAAATTCTCCTATTTAGGACTTCTAACGCATGTTACTGAATTTATTATTTTACAATATTCTTTCTCATTTAAAATTCACGTGTAACTATAGTTTTTATGACGTAATTTTCAATGAGTTCCTGCTTTTTATATTTTTTGTTTATAATAGTCACGTGTAAAATAAATTTTTAATTTGAAGCAAACATTACTGTTTGCACTGTTTATACAGTTGGCAACAGTTTAAATAAATACATTTTTCTAAAATTTGTAAAAAATATCTCTCGAAATTCTGAAAATTTGAATTTAAAATAGAAATAAAACCTCGAAAAATTATTCAAATTAAAAAACTAACTGCGATCTGCACACAGGGAAATTCTGACGCATAAAATGATCTAAAAACGTTTAAATTCCTATGAACAGTTTTTGCTCCTATAAAACTTTTTTAATGGAACGATTTTGTCCAACTTTGGCATTAAATATCTCTTAAAATAACTCTTCGATTTGAAAACTGTCTGCATCAGCGTGTTTATCAAACATTTTTCTATAATACTACTGATTTTCATATTTTTGTATGCAACAGTTTTTTTTAATATTAACGAAGAAAGACCTCCGGTCACAAAAAATTGAAAACCGGCGGCGGTGACAGCGGTAGTTACTTTTTTTTAGAATAGAGAGATTTTAGAAAATGTTATTAATTTATACTGTTGCCAAATGTATAAACAGCGCAAAGAATAATGTTTGCTTCAAATTAAAAATTTATTTACACGTGACTATTATAAACAGAAAATATCATTTGGAATTAGAATTTAATAATTATGTACAAACAGCAGGAACTTATTAAAAAATACGTCATAAAAAGTATACACGTGAATTTTAAGAGAGAAAGGAAATTGTAAAATAATAAATTCATTAACATGCGTTAGAAGTCTTAAATAGGAGAAATTACGTCATATTTACGTCACATTACAGTTATTACATAAAATGAACACAAAATATTGCAAAACAGTTTAAATTTAGAAACTGCGCTAGTCTATTTTTGTTAGGAAAGCTCAAATAATACTTCATTTCTAACAAAGTATTATCATGTGAATATTTAAAAGAGAAAGGATAGCTTGGTCAAAATTACATCAGGTTAAAATCGATTAATTTAAAATGTCTCATTTAAAAGAACTTTCTTTTTGCTTTGTTAAAAAATACCAGGAGACAAAGACTCTGTTTACTTAATTCCTTTTATATTAGCTTATTTTGAAATGTTGTTACACGTCTCTACGTCATCAAGTTATTTTTATTTAGACGTCTTATTTGTATTTTTATTAATGTTGTACTAATTTATTTGTTCTTTCGTTATTTAAAATAAAAATTATGTCAATTTGTATAATTTGGCGAGTGGTTTGGCGATTTATATAATTTGGCGAAATTGGTCGACGGGATAATCAAGTAGTACCGCAGCGGATTTGGCGTTAAAATTCCCCAATCAAAGAGAAATGAATAGAAATCCGTTTATAGGTAGATCGCCACTATTTTTTAAATTACTAGGGGGCTCGGCCCCCTACGAGCTACGCTCGCCAACCCCCGTCCAGACACCGCCAATTCTAAATGCACGCTAATTTGATCGGCTTTAAAAAGATTTCGAAAGATTGAATTATAATTTAAAAAACAGTGGCGATCTCCCTATAAACGAATTTCTATTCATTTCTCTTTGATTGGGGAATTTTAACGCCAAATCCGCTGCGGTACTACTTGATTATCCTGTCGACCAATTTCGCCAAATTATATAAATCGCCAAACCACTCGCCAAATTATACAAATTGATATAATTTTTATTTTAAATAACGAAAGAACAAATAAATCCGTACAACATTAATAAAAACACAAATAAAACGTCGAAATAAAAATAACTTGATGACGTATACACGTGTAACAACATTTCAAAATAAGCTAATATAAAAGGAATTAAGTAAAGAGAATCTTTGTCTCCTGGTATTTTTTAACAAAGCGAAAAGAAAGTTCTTTTAAATGAGACATTTTAAATTAATTCTCAAAATATCAAATAAATGTCTAGCGCAATTTCTAAATTTAAACTTTTTTGCAATATTATTTTGTGTTCATTTTATGTAATAACTATAATGTGACGTAAATATGACGTAATTTCTCCTAAGACTTCTAACGCATGTTAATGAATTTATTATTTTACAATATCCTTTCTCTTTTAAAATTCACGTGTATACTTTTTATGACGTAATTTTTAATAAGTTCCTGCTTTTTATACGTAATTATTTAATTCTAATTTGAAAGTTTTTTTCCTGTTTATAATAGTCACGTGTAAATAAATTTTTAATTTGAAGCAAACATTATTGCTTGCGCTTTTTATACTGTTGGCAACAGTTTAAATTAGTACAATTTTCTGAAATCTGTAAAAAAATGTCTCTAGAAATGCTGAAAATTTGAATTTAAAATAGAAATAAAACCTGAAAAAATGAGTCAAAATAAAAAAAATTAATGCAATCAGCACTCCGGCAAATTCTAACGCATAAAATGATCTAAAAATGATTACACTGGCATATATAGTTTTTGCTGCTATAAAACTTTTTTAGTGGAACGAATTTGTCCAACTTTAGCATTAAATAACTCTTAAAATAATTCTTCGATTTGAAAACTGTCTGCATCAGCGTGTTTATCAAACATTTCTGCATAAAACCACTGATTTTCATATTTTTGTATGCATTATGTTTGTTAATATTAACGAAGAAAGGCCTCCGGTCACAAAAAAATCAAAACCGGCGGCGGCGGCGGCGGCGGTGACAGCGGTAGTTACTTTTTTTTTTAGAACTAGGGGGCTCGGCCCCCTACGAGCTACGCTCGCCAACCACCCGTCCAGACACCGCAGACTCTAAATGCACGCTAATTTGATCGGCTTAAAAAATATTTCGAAAGATTGAATTATAATTTAAAAAACAGTGGCGATCTCCCTATAAACGAATTTCTATTCATTTCTCTTTAATTGGGGAATTTTAACGCAAAATCCGCCGCGTTACTACTTGATTATCCCGTCGACCCATTTCGCCAAATTATATAAATCGCCAAACCACTCGCCAAATTATACAAATTGACATAATTTTTATTTTAAATAACGAAAGAACAAATAAATTAGTACAACATTAATAAAAATACAAATAAAACGTCGATGACGTAGACACGTAGTAACTTGATGACGTAGACACGTGTAACAACATTTCAAAATAAGTTAATATAAAAGGAATTAAGTAAACAGAGTCTTTGTATCCTGGTATTTTTTAACAAAGCGAAAAGAAAGTTCTTTTAAATGAGACATTTTAAATTAATCGTTTTTAATCTGACGTAATTTTTACCAAGCTATTCTTTCTCTGTTAAATATTCACGTGAAAATACCAGTTGATAAGTATCCTCTCAAAATATCAAATAAATGTCTAGCACAATTTTTAAATTTAAACCGTTTTGCAATATTATTTTGCGTTCATTTTATGTAATAACTGTAATGTGACGTAAATATGACGTAATTTCTCCTATTTAATACTTCTAACGCATGCTAATAAATTTATTATTTTACGAATTCCTTTCTCTCTCAAAAATTCACGTGTAATTATAGTTTTTATGACGTAATTTTTAATAAGTTCCTGCTTTTTGCTCATAATTATTTAATTCTAATTCCAAATGTTTTTTTTCTGTTTATAATAGTCACGTGTAAATAAATTTTTAATTTAGTTACACGTATAAATATTTTTTTTTTTTTAAGCAAACATTATTGCTTCCTCTGTTTATACAGTTGGCAACAGTTTAAATTAATATCACTTTCTAAAATCTGTAAAAAATATCTCTAGAAATGCTGAAAATTTGAATTTAAAATAGAAATAAAACCTCAAAAAATGAGTCAAAATAAAAAAATTAATGCAATCTGCACTCCGGCAAATTCTAACGTATAAAATGATCTAAAAATGATTACACTGCCATGGCTAGTTTTTGCTGCTATAAAACTTTTTTAGTGGAACGATTTTGTCCAACTTTAGCATTAAATATCTCTTAAAATAATTCTTCGATTTGAAAACTGTCTGCTTCAGCGTGTTTATCAAACATTTCTGTATAAAACCACCGATTTTTATATTTTTGTATGCATTATTTTTCTTAATATTAACGAAGAAAGACCTCCAGTCACAGAAAATTCAAAACCGGCGGCGGCGGCGGCGGCGGCGGCGGTGACAGCGGTAGTTACTTTTTTTTAGAATAGAGAGATAGAGAGATAATTCAGTCTTTCGAAACCTTTTTAAAGCCGATCAAATTAGCGTGCATTTAGAGGCTGCGGTGTCTGGACGGGGGTTGGCGAGCGTAGCTCGTAGGGGGCCGAGCCCCCTAGTTCTATAAAAAAAAAGTAACTTACACTGTCACCGCCGCCGGGTTTGAATTTTTTGTGACCGGAGGTCTTTCTTCGTTAATATTAAGAAAAATATTGCATACAAAAATATGAAAATCGGCGGTATTATAGAGAAATGTTTAATAAACACGCTGATGCAGACAGTTTTTAAATCGAAGAATTATTTTAAGAGATATTTAATGCTAAAGTTGGACAAAATCGTTTCATTAAAAAAGTTTTATAGGAGCAAAAACTATACATGGAAATTAATTCATTTGTAGATCATTTTATACGATGGAATTTTCCGGTGTGCAGACTGCTTTTATTTTTTTAATTTGACTCACTTTTTGAGGTTTAATTTCTATTTTAAATTCAAATTTTCAGCATTTCGAGAGATATTTTTTACTTATAGTAAAGCGAGGAGAGTCTGCGCACATTTCAAAAGAATAATATTAAAAAAACTAAATATTAATATTTTGCTAAAGTATGCATGAATAATTTTGATTTCATTTGTTTTTTATGCATTTCCATTGTTATTTTGTTGTTATACTGTAATTTAATAAAACAGCAGTAATAAAACCAAGAAAACTATTTTGCGCAATCTCCCCTTTACAGGGTAGGAGAGATTGCGCATATAGGTAGAAGAGATTGTTATTAATAATAACTACAATTAAATTGTTAACAATAATAATTACACTTAATCGACATTGTTGAAAGGTTTTTGTGAGTAAATATTATTGTATTAGGAGTGAATATTTCAACCAAATGTTTAAATAATAAATAAAAGAAAGAATTTTAACAACAGTTAAAAATTTTAATTTAAGAAGATTACAATATCAGAAAAAAAGCCCTACTAAGATTACAAAATAACATTAATTTAGTTGATAACATATCTAACTTAAAAATTCCTTCATTTCCATTTCCACAATTTCATTGTATTTTGTTTGCGAACCGAAGTTGTCGTCGTCCACAATCGATGCACTTATTGTTGTAAATCGTGCATCTTTCGTGCAATCATCTGCAACAAGCAATACATTGAATCTAGTCAGTTGTTGAAGTTGTCTCCTGGTACAGTTCCAGACATTCAGTGCACTCATCCTCATTGACCGTCGGTTTTTTTCCTTGAGTTTTTTATCCCACTTTTTGTGGAAGCACCTTATCTTCAGCTTTTTTTATTTTTTTCTTTTATTGTAGCGGCATCCTTCTTAAGTCTTTTTTTCATGTATGTTTTGTGGATTAGTAACATTAGTTGCACTCTGTTTCCTTTTGATTTCGATGGCATTACACTACTTGGAATGGGTGAAAGCATTTCCAAAACATTGTATTAGAAAATTTATTTTAGTTAACAAAATTAATTTATTAGCAAATTAATTGCTCATAAATTAAAAAATATATATATAAATACTTAATTAAATTATTAACAAATATATTATTAATTTATTAACAAAAATAATCACATAAAATTTATTTAATAACAACTGTATTATTAATTTAATAATAAAATTTTTATCTGCAATAATATTTTTTTGCAAATTAATTTGTTGCCAAATTTAGTTTTGATAATTATGTGTTTCCCGAAATTATTTCAAAATTGATTCATTCATATGTTTTACACGTAATTTGCAATTCATACAAATTTATCAATAAGCTGTGTAATCTCTCCAAGCACTTAAACTTGTGGGGAAATGCGCCATCTCTCCTAAGTAGCATTTGCGCATACTCTCCTATTTTGGTAGGAGATATTGCGCAGCCTTTTATTTAAATATGGCCGCTTCTAAAATGAATTTTTGGTGTTCACATACTTAGCCCAGGTTAATAGTTTATAAGAAATCGTTTAAGTTCAATATATTTTGTATTACTGACGTTCTATAAAAATTCTGACGAACAGTTATGAAAATTCAAGCACTTACTTTGGAAAAACAAAACAAAATAGCACTGTTTTATCCAAAACGCTTGAAACAATCAATATGCACATTCATGTAGACGCTGCACTAATTCTGCTGTACAACTACCTGGAGTCGCTGGGCGCGCACTCTACTCCTTCCCGTCGAATCTCTTTGTGCGCAATCTCTCCTACCGCGCGAACTCTCCTCGCTTTACTATATTTTAGAAAATGGTATTAATTTAAACTGTTGCCAACTTTATAAACAGCGCAAACAATAATGTTTGCTTCAAATTAAAAATTTGTTTACACGTGACTATTATAAACAGAAAAAATACTTTCAAATTAGAACTAAATAATTACGTATAAAAAGCAGGAACTTATTGAAAATTACTTCACAAAAACTATATTTACACGTGAATTTTAAAAAAGAAAGGATATTGTAAAATAATAAATTCATTAACATGCGTTAGAAGTCTTAAACAGGAGAAATTACGTCACATTTACGTCACATTACATTTATTACGTAAAATGAACAAGAAATAACTTTGCAAAACTGTTTAAATTTAAAAATTACGCGAGACATTTATTTCATATTTTGAGATGATCCTTTCAACTATTTCAGTGCAAATAATATTTCATTTCTAACAAAAGTATTTTCACGTGAATATTAAAAAGAGAAAGAAAAGTTTGGTGAAAATTACGTCAGATTAAAAACGATATATTTAAAATGTCTTATTTAAGAGAACTTTCTTTTCGCTTTGTTAAAAAATACCGGGAGACAAAGACTGTTTACTTAATTCATTTTATAGTACCTTATTTTGAAATGTCTTGCTGATTTTATTTAATCAAAGACGAAAACAGCCATTGTATCTTTTAACAGCAGGTTATTTTTCCTTAAAATTCCCCAATCAAAGAGAAATGAATAGAAACACTTTTATAGAGAAATCGCCATTGTTTTTTAAATTATAATTCAATCTTCCATAATATTTTTAAAGCCGATCAAATTAGCGTGCTTTTAGAGACTGCGGTGTCTGAACGGGGATTGGCGAGCGTAGCTCGCAGGGGTTCGAGCCCCCTACTAATGTAAATAAATTTAATATTTGATTAAGGGGTCTTGTACCTTTTAAACGCGTCGAAAATTAACGAAAAACTTCAAAGTTTGAATTAGTCTATCTTCAAAACCTTTTTATGTATAAACATGAAATTTTGGGTATTGATTAAACAGATTGTGCTTTGTAATATACTACCAGAAGAAATTTATTATCCCTTTACAGAATTTGTGCATTGTTGAAATCAAAATAGCTCTTTTTTTACCCCATAAGTCATTGCGCGCATGATATCTTGAGAAAATATGTATGGATTGTCATGCACGTTTAATAATCTGGAAATATGTGGGTCAATAGTCTTTATTACTTCCCCTAATTTGAACTTTCCACTTTCCATAGTTCACGAGTAAAATGGCTGGGACAGACAGACACAGGAGTGATCTTATAATGGTTCCGTTTTGACTTTTTAAGTACGAACCCTAAAAAGGAAGACAAATCAAATTAAACATGTCAATTTGTAGAAAATTTATCATGCAACTAGTATTGCAAAAAGTGCTTAATATGTGCCGGAGCCCAACGGAGCCCATCTCCGGTACTTCTCTGTTTTTTTTTTTTTTTTTTACCAAATGGTTTATCATTTGAAAATCTCTTTTATTTTTAGGATTTTTTTTTTTCATGTAATTATAAATATCCATTCCAAAAAAAGAGCATCTGTTTTACAGTTTCATTAAAAGAATAACTGAACAGTTTTATTGAATAAAACATTAGCATATATTTAGTTCTTATAAAAAAATATGTCAATCCGGAAAAAATAATAAATAAAGTTTTTTAGTTCACTAAGCCTTTTATTATCATTAAGTAATTTATTTATTAACTGCTAGTAAAATTTTAATTCTTACTATTTATTTTTCATTTGAGTTCAGGAATTGTTTGTTTGTTCCCCCCCCCCCCCCCCCCCACACACACAAGCACTAAATTTTAATTTGCGCTGAAGCCCAGCTCCGGTAATTCTCTGTTTTCAGTAATTATTTAAATATTGGTCGTATTTCACTGGAATTCATAAATACAGGCCTCCGGAGCACAGTGCAATAGTGGTTCCGAAAAGCCAAAGCCCAAATTACACTTTCCGATCGTTCCCATCTGCAAGCTTTTGCGTTCCTTTTTATGAAAGCACTTATATGTGACGTAATGTGTCACACACGTAAGAGATGGAGATGAAACGGTCTTAATTTTTATATCAGTTTTTAAGCTTCAATGTCAGTCTGGCTCAAGCTCAATCTGTCTTACATTCAAAATTTTATTTATTCATGTATAGGAAAAAAAAAACTTTTCCTCCTTCAAATTTTCCTCCTTCCTATTATATTCTATTTCAAATCAATTTAATGCTATTTTGATCAAAATGAAAGGGAAACAGCGCTTTTCTATTCTAGTGATATTTGCAAAATTATGGCATTGATGACAGCGACGTGTTGAAAACGGCGCCACCCAAGAGACTGAACAATAAATTTACATTCATTTCGTGTTTAATTTTTAATAGGCTTTTTTTCTTAGATGCCAACGAGCAACAGTTTGCGTTTTTGATTGTTTGACGTTTTTTGTCTTCTATTATGTACGAGTATAAATTTTTCTATTTATTTTGTATCATGAACGTCGCCCATGCTAAAGCTCTGCTCTGCACATTAACGAAGTCACTTTCATTTGTTAGTTGATAATTACCATGTATTGTTATTCTGATAGAAAGCAATCGAGCAGTGTTTACTCTTTGTCTATAAAAGCCTCGAACCTTTCCGACAACGGTGTCAATTTTATTAATTTAATTTGATTTTCAGGGACTCACCAAAAAATATTGTTATGCTGAAAGACTCGATTATAGTTTAATGTATGCACTTTTTATAGGAAATTGAAAAACATTATTCTTCAGCATATAAATATTAATTTCTGTAAATTTCATTCATTTCTTCATAAAAAAATGCATAGCTGCGAACTATCCTTTTTTATTATTATTAACTCTATTTCCGAATCTAATCCTTACCGTTTGTCGCAGAATTCTGCAATTAATTAACATTAAAATTAGGGAAAGATTACTGTTCGGAAGGAGTAATAACTAAAAAGTGAAACGCTTGACAGCTAAGCGTATGCTGATATATATTTAAAATTTTTATTTTGCTAAAGCAAAAAATTTCTTTAAATTTTGCAAATAATGTATGAAATATAAATATGCAGATTGGATTGTCAGGGGAGTGGGGAGAGGGCACGGTACAGTTGTTAGTACCGGCAGTACCGCAGAATATTAGGACTCCGGTACTTTTTTGTTAGAAATTAAGCCCTGGTTACAAAGCAGTTAAAATTCAGCTTACTATATTGCCGATACCGTTCTGAATTTTCGCGATATACGATAGACCTTTTTGTTAGGGCTGCTCTATATATTTGGCTACTAAATTATGCAACATAATTTTTAATTGTCGTTTGCGCAAGCAGTGGGAGTTAGAAAAATTAATTATTCTGAAGAATGCAATGAATCTGACGTGCTGAAGATTCCGAGAAATGTGAAAAGTATTCGACCACCAGGGTGGGTGGTAGAAGTAGTCCTTACTCAGGAAACTGTAAACTCCCTACGATAATAAATCAAAAGCAGATGCCTACTTTGTTTCATTTTATAGAGAAAAAGTACAAAAAATTGGTACCAGTAAAAATTAAATGGATATTGTTAAATATAAAAATAAAAACACAGAAAAGCATCAATTCAGTATCTGATCTACTAAAGTCGAGCATCCTAATTGTGCTTATAAGCCAATTAGCGAGAAAAGTTATTGTAACTGAATGTTAATTATCGGCACTTATCGGTTGAAACTGCGTTAACATTTTGTATGTGGAACTCGTCGATTAGATGTGAAATGGCAATAGAAAAATAATACTATTTGGTTAAGCACTATTGAAACGGACTAGAGATAGGTTTGATTAGCGGATGTTGTACGTGGGAAATTGGAAATCAAACTTTCTCACCCATACCTGATAACTTGAAAAACTGAAATATCAGATGTTTATTTACTGCATAATTCATTATTTGTTACTTGCATATGTTGTTGCTTAAGAATGGTACAGTTTTATAAAGCCTATTTATGATTCATGGTGTTCAATATGTGTTTTAATGACAATGTTTTAGCATTATATCTTAATTAATTAAGAATTATATCCAATGCAATTCATGGCCATGTTTGGTTCAGAATCTTTAACGCATATATGAACAAATTTTAGAAACAGTAAATAAAATTATTTCTTGCGTAAAGGGTTTTTTATTTCTCTCTTCTCCAAAGCGATCTAAATTCATTAAGAAATGTAGCATATTTTCTTTTCACCGCATAGATATATACAAATCACATTGAATTCTAGAATGTATACAAAGTTAATGTATTGGAAAACTGGAATACAAAATGAATTGGAAGTAACGCATCTGTGATTCTAAATTTTCCTGCTAATTCTATTTCTAGTCCAATAACAGAGATACAACAAAAGTTATCCGTTATTTCAATTTAATTTTAGAGTTACCTCAGGCAAAAATAAAACTAGAATGACAAGAATTTGCTAAAAATTTGAAATTTTATGCATATTCGGCAGAATGAAATTTAAGTTCTCATTGCCATCAGAACAGTGTGTATTCAACCAAAGCGCCACAAATTGTAGAACAGAAAATTAAAATTATTATACAGATGAGATATAATCGGAAATTATTTCTCAATAAACATACATAATCTGTATGCAATTATTCTTGTACCAATGTGTGCATTCCATGTTTGTTCAAATTATCTCTTTCACAGTTCAGATTATTACTCAAAGATTTTACTTTCTTCTTTCTAAAGAAGAAAGTATTGTAATCGAGATTTTTCTCGGCTTTCGAATTTCGACGGCTTTAACACGTTTTAAAGTTTGGAGAACCGGAATTTTTTTATACAAGATGTCTGTCTGTTAGTGTGTCTGTGTGTTCGTATATCCGCTTTGTACCATCGAAAGGTGTAGGGCAATTCCATCGTAACTGACGTAACATTTTACCATCGAATTTTGTTTTCAAAATTAGGTAAAAAAATTACATATAACGCTAGAACAAATTTTTACAATTTAAAATATTTCTTACTAAGGACTTAATACCCAAATACCTGCAGATTATTTCAATCTCTCTTTTAGTCCCGAAAATTGCAATTCAAAACTGAGGTAACATAAAATATGCAAACATTTATTCTGCCTTCATTGGAGTAAAATTTATCAAAACTATCTCGGTAAAAAAAGTGATTTAATGTTCTCAACAACACTAAGTAATGCTAAATTATAACAGTAACCTGTTTAATTAATTTCTGAATAATAAAAAAGAAAAAAATGGCATTTACACGTGTAATTGACGTAACTTTTATTGTGTAACTGACGTAACATTATGACTTTACAAAGACAATAATGGTACTTAACTTAGTTTGTAAACAGTAATTTACTATGCCTTTTTATTAGAATTTTATTATAGAATATAAAAATATCAATTTTTTCAATCATGCCCTTAAATTAAACATATTATAAATTTTTTCCCCCTCCAAAATGATGATTTTTTGTAGAATTGCTCTGTATGAAGTTATGCATAGAATTGAACGAAATGTTTTGTGTACGTTTTTGGCTGTAGCCAGCAGGTCCTCCTTGATTTTGTAAATATCCCGTGGAAGGAGGCAATTTTTGTGCCATTTTCAACGTTGTATCATCAAAAAGTGTATTAAGTTATGCATAGAATTGAACCAAGTGTCATGTGTATGTTTTTGGATATGGCAAGCAGATAATATGAGAATTTGGGAACAATCCTCCGGAAGAAGGCCCCGTAAAAGTGATTTTTTTCGATTTTTCATAGTTCTGCTGTACATCGGCTGTTCATACAGTAGCGAAGGACAATTTGTCTACAGCTAACTCGTAGACTCTCAGTCAGCTGATGTACAACAGAATAAGGAAAATATTGATTTTATTAAATACTATGATTGAGATGAACTCGTTTTTGCTCGGATTAGTAAAATGAAGTAGAAACTTAAAATGAAAATCAAAGTTGGTGTAGTATTGAAGTAACCACACTGAAGTATAAACATGTGTAAGAACTTTTTGAAATATTACCATGTATGAGAAAGAGGAAAGTTTTGGGATTGGCACATCCGACAAGTTTCATTTCAGAGTACAGTACAATCAATTTGTATTCTTGTTTTCTTCCTGCATTATAGCTTTTGAAAATATTTACCGTATATTTCCATGTGTAAACCGAGAGTTTTTGGGCATTTGTTTTACACCAAAGTAGGGGGTTAGGCTTATACACGAGTCTAAGAGAATTTCAAAAATTGATATTCCAAAATGAAAAAGAAAAGATGGTAAATATAAAAAACAGTTATAAATATTTCAAATTTCTACAACTACATTAAAATTATATTCTTTTTCAATGAAAAAAGTTATAAATCCTCATTCACTGCTCAAATCATTATCAGAAATTTCAAGCAATTCCTCAAAATCGCTTTCTTTCAATAGTACATCAGTGTGAATATCGACAGTGTCTAATTCATCATCATCATAATCACAATCTACAAAAATGAAAGCATACCCAGTTCCATCCATCGCGTTATTCGTGCAACATTTTTTGAAAGATCAAAGGATCATTTCTTGTGGTAATTCAATCCAAAAATAGGAGGTTTGATTTTTATGAACAAACAAGTCATAACAGAATGAGTGGTGCCCAATTAAACAAATTTGGCAACGCGCCAAGAGAGAACAGAAGATATCAATAATTTCGGAAAACGTTTTTTTTTTCTATTTTCTATACCCAAAAAGGGCGGAGTTTTCGTTCGCTGGATTTTTCATCACCATTTTTTAACATTGGCTTACTCCATTTCCGATTTCGGGCAATTTTTCCCTGAAAAGTCATATACTCGGCTTATACACGGAAATATACGGTATCTGTTGTTTACTCAACCTTTAGATAAAACGTGTACAGATTAATCAACCACACGGCAAAAAGTTCATTTATTCATGTTGCATCTTTCTAATTTCGAATAAGCTAGAATAATTTCTAACACCTTTATAAATTTGTTAAAATATGATATATTCAAAAGATATTCAAACTGAATAAATCGTAAAAGAAGTTTCGACAGAGAAAATGTGATAATTTTCAAAGTAAAACAAGCATTTCCAAGGAAATATAAAGTACACATTATTTAAGAGAAATTTAGAATAATTGAAGCAAACAAAACTTTCAGTTTAAAAGAATTTTTTTAAACCAACAAACATAAATTACAAGGATAAATTTTAATATGTTTAGACGCATTAATAAGTTTTCCTTTTTAAGAAAGGAGAACGAAAAGTAAGATAAAACAGAAATATCTACAGCGTTATCAGTTTCCACAGCACGTGCGTTCACCGTAAATTTAATCTTCATCATGCGTTGAATTTTATAGGACAAAATGTTAACAGTAAGAGCAACTTTTCTCGTATATAGAGATTCCTTTGAAATTCAAGTAATATTTTATTTTAGATAATTTTTACTTTATTCTGTCTTTACAAGAAGAAAGTATTAAATTCGTGAAAAATTTCGACTTCCGGTTTTCGACGGATTTATACGTTTTAGAATGCCCAGAACACGATTTGATAGTTTTTAGAAAATGTCTGTCTGTGAGTCTGTCTGTCACTCTGTCACGTCACCCTGCCACTCTGTCACTCTGTCTGTGAGTCTTTATGTACCAAAAATTTTGTGGGCGCTCTATCTCAAGAACCAATGCACGGAATTTCACAAAAGTTTATATTTAGTTAGACCTTGATATAAACTGGGCCTTATTAGTTTTTGGTAAAAATTGTCCAATAGGTGGCGCTGCTATGCGGCATTTTTCACGATTTCTGCAATAGCTATATCTCAAGAACTAATGTACGGATTTTCATAAAACTTCAGATTCATTTTTTCCAGGATATAGTTTGGTGCTGATTACTTTTTTGTAAAAATCGCCCAACAGGTGGCGCTGCTATGCTGCATTATTCATAATTATCGCAATAGCTCTAACTCAAGAAAAAATGCACGAATTTTCATCAAACTTCAGACTCAGTTAGTCACTGATATAAATTAGTGCTGTTTAATTTTTGGTGTAAATTGCCCAAGGGGGCGCTGCTGTGCTGCATTTTCTACGATTCCCGCAAGAGCTGTATCTCAAGAACAGTTGCAAAGATTTTCATCAAACTTCAGATTTAGTTAGTCCTTGACATGAATTGACGTATAAATTAGTTCTGTTTAATTTTTGGTGTAAATGGCTCAACAGGTGGCGCTGCTATGCTGTATTTTTTGCGATTTCCACAATAGCTTTACCTCAAGAACTAATGCTTGGATTTTCAACAAACTTCAGATTCAGGTATACCTTTATATCATTTGGTGCTGCTTATTTTTGGTGTAAATCACTCAACAGGTGGCGCTGCTATGCTACATTTTTCAGAATTTCCGCTATAGTTCTATCTCAAGAATTGATGCACGAATTTTCACCAACTTCAAATTCAGATATACTTTGATATGAAATGGTGCTAAATCGTTGTTATTTCTTGTACTATTTCAATGATTTAATTCACGTGATTTATATAGAAGAAAGTTTTGTGATGGCCACAACATACTAGTTTACTTTTGTTGCCAGAAAAGAATTTTTTCCTAATTTACTTTTTCAAAATCAATTTTTCTGTTTTCTATTAAATTAAGAAACTGGATACTCAGTTCAATATGTCTCACCAATTTCTGCATATTTGTAACAGATTTCCAACAACGAGGTTATACAATTCTTGTGCATATTATTTTAATGTATGTTATGTAAAAGTTTTAACATATACATCGATATTATTTTGTGTGCGTGTGTGTGTCTTTTCAAAAGCCTCTTTCTGTCAATGGTGCATATGGATATCATTAGGACTCGAAAAAGATGTAAATTTGTGTCTCTATCTGTTTTCTTGTTTTTCTTCTTATTATAGGCTATAACTTCCGAAAAAATTTCGGAAACTTGAATATGTTGTAAATGCATACAGTACGATTTTAAGTCACCTTATTTATAGTTTTGTTTGTTTATTTTTACAGGGACATACCGAAACATTAATATAGGATTAAGTACTGCGCGTCAAAAAAGCGATATTGAGAATAGTGGGATTTGAAATAAACGCGTTTATACAAAAAGAGAATGGTGAAATACTCTGTTGTCCAAACCACTCTAGTTAAAATATGCCAACTGGTGTGCAATAAGACAAGAAAACTTATTCTAGTCTTTTTATTTTTATTTATTTTTCCTAAACAATAGTTGTATTTTTCTGCATTCATAAGAAAGGGTAAATGTACAAAAACATGGATTGTAAAAAATTTATTTTGAAAATCTGGTCATCTATGGTAATTTATTGCAAATTACGTATATTTATTTTTTTTTTTCTCATTGTAGATTTTTATAGAGAAAAACTGATAATTTATCATAAAGCAACACTATATTAAAGAAATTTTAAACAACAAATTCCGGAAAATGTAAAATTAAGCTACTCATCAGTATGTTCAGAACGAGAAATTAATTCATAGCCCCTCTTCTAATTCCTTTCTAATTCGTGGGCGTTCCTGGTTGATAACGGTGGTTCTAAAACAACCAAATAAAGATTTAAATATTTTAAGCTGAATGTAGAAATATGACAAACCATTACTGTACATTTAAGAATATATATTTTTTTCAATTTTAGAGGTTGGGAGGCGGGGGAAGCAGGAATGCAAAAGTCGCTCATAGAAGCCAATATAAACATAAAAAAATTAGAAATTATAAAGACACATATACACCTGATTCGTTCACCTGATAACAGCCTATCTAATGTAACGTCACTCCAGAATCCAAGCCCATACCTTAATTACAAATTTTGCTTCAAAGCCTACCAGTTGAAAAAACGAAGTATTTAAAAGTTTTAGAAGAAGTGTTCATTAGAGCTGTGAAGCAGTTTTATTAAACTGTGAGATGAGAAAGACAACGTTGGAAACGAGAAAAATTTACAAAATATTTTTTACTTTCTTCCTTTTTAAAAAATCTTTGCACCATCATCTCCCCTTAAATAATTTCTTCTCTTACATTTGTATGTCGTTAATTTCTACCTAAAATGTTTAAAAATAATGTTTTTTGACACTAGCATATATTTAGTAATTTTAGCGACAACACAAAGCTAAAGCGCTGGCGGGGAAGCTTCCACAATTCCACCAAGTCTAATAATTGTTTTAAAACTTTAAATAAAAAGCATGTGCCTTGAGCATTTTTCTGCTCCCATAGTGATAATTTATCTTCTATCATTATGGGATAAATAAATTCTAGTATCCTATCGTTAGGGGAATAAAGGAATTCTATTATCTTACAATTTAGTACTAGATATGCCGAAAACTTCAAATTATCTATTTAGACATGAAACATTTATCACATTTTAAAATCCATAAATATTAGTAATAAGCGGAAAATTATTTTATTGGCGAGCGAAAGGAGACTTATTATTACTGTGGAAAGCGTTTTGTTTGAAACGGAAGCTTAAATTACAGCTGAAATGCAAAATATAAGTCGTAAATAATTTTTTGTTAAGCTAATGGAAACCTTTTTAATCGGACATAGTGAAAATTAGATATGAATAAATTAAAAAGAACTATAGAAAAGAACTATATAATAATCAAATATAGATATATAGGGTGGTCATAAAAAAAACTTCCCCGATATATGAACCCCTAGCTGTTTAACCGCTCAGCCAATCGAAAAGAAATTTTAGAAATACCTTTTTGAAGGTATACCCTATAGATCGTGATGATTTAAAACAATAGAGCTCCCACGGTTACGGTTACAGGGAAAAAGTTCGAAAATTTGAATGGCAATACCCAATTTTTTCATGCAAAAATTCATCAGCGCATTGAAAAACCATAAATGGCGTTGGAATGATATACGTACGATGAAAATTGCTAGCGAAAACACTCGCAAAAAAGACCATTGCGAGAAATGAAGAAGTGGCTACAAGACATGTTTTTCAGTAGCCGTTTTTTTTTTCACTTGTGAACTGTGTAATGTTGTAAGATTTGTTTTAAAATGAGTTTTTGAGTTGTTTTTGTGTACACATAGGGAAAATAAAAATGTAATCATTTGTTTTAGAGTGCTGAATATTACGTTACATAAGAACTGATTAGGATTGAGTGCCACGATATTACACCGGCAATTTTAGTCATACGTGTATCGTCCCACCGCCATTTATGGTTTTTCAATGCGCTGATGAATTTGTGAAGGAAAAAAAAGGGTGTTGACATTCGAATTTTCGAAATGTTTTCACTGTAACCATAACCGTGAGAGATCTATTGTTTTAAATCATCACGATCTCAAGCGCCTACCTTCAAATAACTTATATCTGAATTTTTCTTTCGATTGGTTGAGCGGTTAGTTCGCTAGGGGTACATATATCGGGGAAGTTTTCTTATGACCACCCAGTATATTGCAAATAAAATAGTAGGCGAAAGACAAGTTAAATATCGTGTAATTTGACTGGAAATTCCCTTTAACAAAGTCTCTATTTAACTAAATTTTCTACTAAATGAAATTTTCTGCTGAATCTAGACTTTGAACACAATTAACATGTAAATTAATCTCCATATTACAAAAAATATATTCTATATAACGAAGGTTATTCCACTTTCATTTTCCTGCGTGTACAACATTCAAACGGAGAAGTTGCTATTGCGATGGATGTATGAATTTATTTCAGAGGATTGTGTGAAAATGAAATTATTTGTTTATTTAATCTTTTGCACTCAAAAGAAGAAAGGCTAAAAGCCTTCGATATAATAAGAAGAGGATTCCAGTTTTACGAAAATGTTACAGATGAATTGTTCGGATACTTACAAAAGTGTGAAAAATTTTATGAGCTGTGTATTTTTTATAAGAATCCTGTACAAAATAATTTT
This sequence comes from Maratus speciosus, assembly GCA_963932465.1. Classification (NCBI taxonomy): domain Eukaryota; kingdom Metazoa; phylum Arthropoda; class Arachnida; order Araneae; family Salticidae; genus Maratus; species Maratus speciosus. Next base: position 179,807,214 of record OZ010792.1, read on the forward strand.
ACAAACTTTTTTTATGAGTTATGGATTTGGAATACTAAGAAAAAAAGAGAAAATGTACGCTACGCTTCAGTTTTTCTTTCCCTCTCTTTATTATGTGTTTTTTAGACATTATTCCAATTAAATTTTTCTCATTTGTCTATTGATTCCTTAAAAAATGAGTTACTGCCCGAATTAAAATACATTTATTCAATATTTCCATTTTACGTTTATTTTTAATTTTATGCATGTGTATTTTATTATACAAATTTCATGAATGTGAGTTGATTTCTATTTAACGAGTTTTCTTCATAACGAAATGTTTAACTGTAACGATGAAATTTCGTTAAATGGAAGTTTAACTGTATATTGATATTTTTTTCTGTATGCCTTATATGTCGGCAGTTTACAAGATGTTATTTTTTAATATCTATATTTCTCATAGCTTTAAGGTAAAACTTATTGGTAAGTATCGAATTTTCTAAAAACGTCTATTAACCCTTTATCTACTGACGGTACTTATAAGTACCACTCACTTTAAACTTTCATCCCATAGTGAATATTACTAATATTCTAATGGTACTTCGCAAAAACACTATTCACTCTTTTATTAACTCCACTTTATCCGGATACATGGCGGTAGTAGTTCTAGGTTTGTTATTTTAGCGAGGAAGGAGACCTTTGACACAGACGATGGGTTTTGTGCCGCTATTTTGTACAGATTGTCACGCTCGTATTTTTCTTGCTGCAAACACAATAAAAGATATAAGATAAGTGTTGGATTTTTTTTTATGTGTTCATTATAATCTTAGGATACAGTTTGACTAGCTATTTTAGGTGAATAGTGTATGTATTTGATTTAACAGTTGAATTACTCGGTGGTACTTATAAGTATCGTCGGTACACTTAGTGTTGGAGAAAAACTGTTTTCGTCTGTGTACTTATCCATCGTTTTCATCTGCTTTAAAATGTAATTATTAAATTCTAGTGTAGTAATGATTTCCCTGGAATTTCTTTTCTGTTTCACTGTTATTTTTTATAGGAAATTGAAAAAGTTGTGACACAGGCTCGTTTTTGCTATGCTAGAAATGGTATGTGTAAATTCATATATTACATATGTGGATATGCGACAGAACATGTTTCCCTGGAATATAGACATCGCATAACTAAAGGACTGCTAAAAAGATCGATACCTAAAAAAAAAGGGTTTTTTTAATCATTTCAGGGGCAAAGCATTTTCAATTTTGAAGAGTTGAAATAAATGACTGGCACCGGAATTTGCCGAAAGATTTATTTGTAAATATGAAAAAAAGGCCTAAATTTTACATACTTATTAAATTGAAAATATTTTCTGGTTCAGTTGAAATAACTTGTGGATTTTCGGTTACTATATTTTAATCATAGTGTACTGATGGTACTTTAAAGTATCATTTTAAATAATTACCTCTAAATAAATAAATTTCTCACGGGTGAGTACCTTTTTTACGTTTATCCTTTAATTTTCATTGTAGTAATTGAAAAAAAAAATATTATATGAAAAATATTGCAGTAGATCATAATGCAGTAGATAAAGGGCTAATTAAATATGCTCGAGTTTCACATTAGCAGAAATATTTTCTTTGCATTTCTGGATAAGTAAAGTAATGGATATCGTACTGTTTCTACATTCGGGTTTCACTTTTTTATTTGAGTAAGATTGAACCAATTTTTTATTGGTTGCCAAGCTTTTCTTTGATTAATTGTCGGCAGAAAAATCTATTGAACACAGATTATCATTATAAATAATAACAAGAACAAAAAATCCTGCGCAAAGTATAAATTATGAAACACTTTCCCACACATTCAGAATACCACAACAAAGCTTCACATTTTGCTTAGGTGAAACATGACGTCTAAATGCACAATTTTGAGAACGCATAACGTGTTTTAAAACCAGGTTTCTGCTATTACCATGAAAAGTCGTTAAAATTGTTAGATTATTTAAAATGAGACTAATATGATATAAAAATAATCACATTTAAATATTTCAATAAAGGTAATGGAAATCTGCTTACCTTCTTCGTCAGGATCGACCACGATAATTTTCTGATTATCCAGGTAAACTTGGATTAATCCATTAAATATCTGAAATATCCATAGTGGTTTCACCTGTAAAGAGCTTTTAAATTTGTTTATTAAAATGTGTATTTTCTTATTATTTGTATCCCAGGAATTTTGTAACACGTTTGGTTTTAAAATAATATTTTATATATCTAAAGATACACGCTGGAGCATTTATTTTTTGCTCCTGTTTTGGTTAAAACATTTACACAAACTAAAAGATAATAATACAAAACATTATTTAGTCTTGATTAATTACATAAATAAATTCAAGGTTATTTATATTAATAAAACACCCATTTTCCTTTAAAGTTAATAAAGCGTTGATATAGGTTTTATAATGTCAATATTGCAGCTTTATAATGCAAGTGTTTATAAAATTTTGATTGACAGTTCAAAAGATGAAACAGGAAGTAATGTTCTAAATTCACAACATGATAGATAGATCAAGTAAACAGTTTCACTTATTGCAAACATTAAGTATTTTTGAAAAGCAGTTAACTTGATATATGATAAGTTTTATCTATTTCTGAAGAGATTAGTATTTCTAACAAAAATATACGACTTTTTCTGAAGCCCTCTATATGATCTACAGATATGTTTGTAAATTACATAGTACGCTAAAAGTTAATCCAGTTAAACATTTTGACAGTTGAAAACAGTTGAAATTTTCCACTCAGCAATTTCCGCCAATAAACGGATGTTGTTGAAAATTTTTGTGCAACCCTATATATGACCTATAGAATTTATACAAACCAAGTAATATTTAAAAAGTAGTTAAATTTAAAATCGCATACCGCAACTCAAAACGCACTTTCATCAATTATTGTTCGTAGGCTTCAATAGTTTAATTATTGCTCATTTTCTTCTATAGCCAAATTCTTGTGTGTGTCCCTGTAAATAAACGATAAGTTCTATGCACACCCTATTCTATAGTAAGAACCTTTTAGTACACCTCAGTGATGTATATCAATTTCAATATGTTTAAAATATTGTAATAGCAGTAAACTGTACGGCAAGCGATTTTTCCCCATACACTTTAATGTAACGGAATTCTTTTGAGTGACCCTGTAAATGAACCGAAAATGCTACACACTTCAATTTTAATACTGAACATACCATAGTAAATCCCAATAACCTATATCCATTTTACGGCAATCAGACTATATTTACGTGTTTTAGAGCACGGGCGGACAGACAGAGAAAACGAATTCATAAACTTTTCTCAACTTTGTCGGAAAGTGTTAAAAAGGTGATTGAAGACGAAGAATGAAAAATCTGGACAATTTTTGTTTTTAATTACCTGAAATGTAAATTATATGTCAGTTGATCAATTAAAAATTTAGATAACGTATCATACAAATTTGTCTTTGTTGCTTTTAGCTGCATTAATTGGATGGTGAAATTTTTTTCTCTTTTCATGTAAAAGCTCTATAAATTGTAACTAATTTCAAACAAGCATTTACTGCATGCACGTAGAATGTTTTTAAATAAAATATATAACATTTCTATAAATAAAAATGTTCTTTAATGAAAATAATTCATAAGAAATTCATATTTAAAAGTTCTACATGCGATTTGTAAATTTTAGAAAACCTGTGAGTACTTTAATTTATTTCTTAAAAATAAGAAAATTTTGCGTTCGTTTCCATATAGAGAAATTACAGTTGAACTTCTATTTAACGAACCTCTATTTTGCGAATTTCTCTATTTTGCGAACTTTTCCTTGGAACCAAGAACATTTTGCGAATTTCTTCGTAAAAAACCCTCCAAATAGCGAAGTGCATTCTCTATTTAACGAACTTTTTCTTGTGATCTAATTTTCTTTCTCCCCATTTCTCAAAATATTTCTGGATATTTCAAACTTATTCTTTCTTTAAACACATTTTATGATGTTCAATTGCCTTGAACTGGTTTTGCAAGGCGTTTTCTTTGTCAGCAGTGAAAATTTTGTAAGTACGGAGGGCGAAGACGTTAATCCCTTAGAGTAACTTAAAAAATGTGGATACAGATGAGAAAAAAAAGAAGAAATTAACCATGATGTGCTGATAGATGATTGTATTTCACTTAATTTTGAAATTGAGACCTCAGAAACACTATCCGAATTGGATATTTTCGACAGTGTGAAAAATAAAAACAATGCAGCAATGAAGACGAATGTGATGAAGACGAATATGATGATGGAAATGATCATTATGCAGGAATTTACAAAACTTCGTACGATGAAATGCTAAAATCATTTGAAACAATCCGACGCGGATTATAGTTAGAAGAAAATTCGCATGAAGGGGTTTTTGGTGCATTGCAAAGATGCGATACGTATTATGAGAGAAAGCATCTTTTTAAATAAAAAACTCAAGCAAAATTAACAGTTTATCAGAAATTAAATTTAAGGACGCATATGTTAATGTATGGTAAAAATTATTTGTTATAATAATAATAAATACGATAATGTCATTAAAATTCGTTAATTTTAATGTATAACTATTTACTTTAAGCAGAAAATACAATGTATTCCCGGACAATGTTTTGTTTTCCTTGCAGATTTCAAAGATTTAAACACATCGAAAAAATGAATTGAGGATGGATATTGGTGGGTAAAATAAATAAAAGAAATCGCTATAATTTATTTTTAAAAATGTGATTAGTTACTTTTAGTAAAAATATTTAGTGTTTATGAATTAAAGTCTGTTTTATGTAGTTTAAAGTATTTTAAAAGGTGAATCTCTATTTAACGAATTTTCCATATAACGAACTTTTTTCCGGGATTTAGCGACTTCGTTAAATAGAGGTTCGATTGTATTACTAAAAACATGGAGATATTTAATGCATATAAAGCAAAAAATCTCGATTTTTTTCCCTTAACATTACATTTGTTAATTATAATAAAGATATTATTCTTTGTTTTACCTACGAATAACCAATTACCTAGAAAGTACAACTGTTAATTTTCTTCTGAAATATGACATGGGTTGCAGAAAAAGCAACTCCCATAGGGCACTTTAATGCTTGGCTACATACAAGAATTTAATCCTACATAAAACTAGTAAAAGATCGAATATAAATGACACCCAAAGTAATTTATTTATTCCTACATAAAACTAGCAAAAGATCGAATATAAATTACACCCAAACTAATTTAAAATAAATATACATAATTTATCACAAAAAAATGTTAATGAAACATTGAATCTTTTTGGATTTTTATTAAATTTTACTAATCTTCAAATTTAACCCTTCCTTTAATGGATACTTAAACTATAATAATAAATGTTTGGGTATATTTCAGATTTATAAAATATTTTTACTAGACATATTTCGAAAAAATTATGAAATTCTTTTAAACTTCTAAACATTGAATTTAAATAAAAGGTATCTCTGAAAGTTAAATGATTAATTATAAGATCTTCATTATTCATGCAATACAGAAATGTAATTATTTTTTTAGTAAATTACAAAATCAGATTTTCTTTTGCATCCATTTAATTTCATCGTCTGGGAAATAATTTGGATTACAACTACATTTTTCTCATCTTTCAGATTCCTATCGCCATCTGTTGGATTTTATTATAAGTAAACAACTTTGTAATTTAAATTTCATTTCGTTTTTTTTTATGGTTGAGTACTTTCATACAAGTTTTTTTCCGTAACAGGCTTTGTTTTATAAAATTCGAAATTTGAATGAATAAATGTTTTATTTCTTCGGAGTTCATTATTAAAATTATAAATTAAAGAAATTATTGTTCTCATGTAATCATATTTAGTTATTATCCAACTAATTTTTTTTAATCAAGTACAACGAGATTAAAGCTATAGGATAAGTAAAACGTGGTATTTATCTGTAATTAACAGGAAAATGCAATGTAAAAACATCTAAAAATATTAATAAATAAAAATATCTCTTTCCCTTTTTAATTTAAATTTATTTTATTTATTTAGAAAATTTTAAATATAAATGTAATTGAAGGAAAATTACTGATATGAAGTTCTAGTCAAGTTATGAGGAATCAACCCGATTACAACCTAAATTGAACAGCCTTAACTCCTTTGGGACCGACATCTCTTACACGAATTTTATTCGGCTGGTACCACGTTCTTTTAAACAGATATATTTACTTATAGTCCAAGAGCTGGCAGCACAAAAACCTATGTTATCAAGCACAAGAAAAAACCCTTTAATTTATGGAAGAGTAGAAGTAGGGGAATCTTATGATCCATGTCTGCCGGAAGTGAAGTGGTGTTGTTATGGTGGTGTTTATTGTGGCAAAATGGTATTAGTGGTGTTATTGTGGCAAAAATTAATACCACAAGTGGTTCACTCGTAGGTTTATCATAGTGTTTGTCCTACAAACAAAGCTATGAAAACATGGGGGACTGGGAGCAAGAAAACACAATGATAAACCTACGAGTGAAGTACTGGTGGTATTAATTTTTAGCTTATGCACCACTTCACTTCTGGCAGACATGGATCATTAGATTCCCCTACTTCTTCTCTCCCACAAAATAAATGTTTTTTTCTTGTGCTTGATAACATAGGTTTTTCTGCTGTCGGCTCTTGGACTATTAAAAAATCAGGGCATTACTCAAATTAAATAGGATCAAAATTACTTTTCTTTATTACTAGTGCGAAAATATAAACCTGTATGCATCGTTTGAAGGTTCATATATGCACTCATGGTCCCGAAGGGTTTAACATACACAGTGGGGAAAAAGTTGAAACTTCACGCTATTACTAAGATTTCGTATGCATTAAATAATAAAATAAGTATCGTATAAAAATTCTGGTGCAATGGCAGAATTAAAAGTAATTAAACTTAATTGTATAGAAGCTAAGTATAAAAACTACTCTAATTAAACGATGGAATTAAAGATATTGAGATTGTGTTATTTTACGTAGACTGTCAATTTTTTAGAACAGAAGGAATTAGAATTTGGAATACATAAATATTTAGGGAAGTTACAGCTTAACATCAGTCTAATATCTGCAGATAGACGAGGGACATTAAAAGTAACATATCTGTAAATCTCGATCTAAAATTAAATAAACAAGTTACAGAAATAACACAGAAAAAGAATTAAAAATTAACAAAGAGAATTTTTTTTTACATGTTTATAGAAAATACAATTAGAAAAAAAAACCCAAAAACTTTAAGGATAAGATTAACTTAAATGAAATCATATTTACAAAACCTTTTACAGAAAAAAATATTTGATTACATCTAATATTGAGTATAACGTATACCCAACAATTAAACAACTCGAATATTCGATTTAATTTAATTTTTATTTAAAAAAATCTTTGTCTGGCTGTTGACAAAACTCTCGATTTAAGGACTACTTTGTTCACGCATATTTTAATACAAAAGGAGTACCTGTATTCTCGAATTGCTTCAATCAGTAATGATTATCTGAATATGATAGCATGGTACTTAGTGAAACAACTGACTATGTAAAAGTATATCGTCCAAATTAGAGGCCATTAATCTCGGACTTAATGCCTGCAAATAGTCAAGTTAAACAACACATTACGAGAATCTCACTTTTTAACTTACTAGTAATACGCATGTTTTAGAATTATTCTCGGATAGAAAATTTAATGAGTTGTGTTTATAGAGATACCTGTATACCATACACTTTGTATAAACACACTATAACAGTCCTTTCAGTATGATATATATATTTTAATAATACAAATTAATACATAATATATATTTTTTTTTATATAAAGTATTATATTTTGTTTGAAACAACAGATGCGTAGTATAATCAACAGCAATTACTTCAAGATGTTGAAACTCTAAATAAAAGAAAAAATATGTCTAATACACTACCTGAATAAAAATGCACATTTTTTAACGAACTTTCTTATGCTACTTGCTATTAATGTCTGCATAATTATTTTCATTTTTTTTTTTTTTAAGGTCGTGCACCCGAAAATTGTATTTGAAGTCAACGCGAAACTCGATACGAATCCGTCAAACACGTTTCCGTGACCCGAAATGAACCGCGGTCGTGTAAAATCAAGTTACTCAATTCTTGCTAGACTGTAATTCACATTCAATTCAAATCCCATTGTTGCCAATGGAGCTCATTTTGATGCGCAGTAGACGACGATGTGTTAACCAGTGAAAAAAAATATACTCGTTACGGCGACTATTTTAAAAACTTGTGTACCCTAACACTATGCTCAAAATTCACAACAGTTGGCAAATTTTTAAGAAAATTAAATCATACATGTCAAAATAGACAAAATAAAATAAACCGACATATAAATATGTCATTTTTAAGAGCAAATGAAAGTGAAACGGGATCACCAGTAGAACGAGACCTCTACAACTATAACGAAAGATAATGAAAATTGATCATACGTTCAAAAATTATGTCTGGACTTCCATTAAAATTATATAAAGTATATACAATCGAGAGGACAGTTCTCCTTCAATCGGTCAAAAATTAAGTATAGCATTACTTGTTACAATAAACAAAACAGATTGATAAAATTTTTTAAAAATAATTAGGAAAACTTAAGTAAAGTTTTTTTTTCTTTTCGTGATTACTATATATCACTGCTCGCATCATATCTCGTTTTAATTTTAATTTATTAACTTTAAATAGATTTTAATTTAAAGGTGCACTTCGCTTAACATAATGAACTAAAATCTTTTAATTATCTTCATTTATAATATTTATAATTAATAATAAAAATTAAAAAAGAAAATCTGTAAAAATTCTCGCATATTTTTTAAATAATTTTTTTATTATTTAAAGTAATTCTAAGATTTTAGTTCATTTTATGCAGACGTATAATATTAATGCACTCAGAAAATTTCCCCATTATCTTTGATAGTTTTTGAGAAATCATGCGCGTAGTGATATACAGTAATTGTGAAAACAAAAAACAGTAGGTTACTTAATCAAATTTTCCTTATTAATTTAAATATTTTTTTTCAATCTACTTTCTGCATCGTAAAAAGTAATGCTATACTTAACAATTCAAAAAATTTCATCGAATTTGCTTTATTAGTTAGTTTGTGAAAAGCTATATAAATGAATCAGTTTTCTAGCTGTTTTGAACGGTTGAAGGAGAACTGCCCTCTTCACGACATCTGATAGAAGTCCGCCAATAAGTAGTGACTTATATAGAATGCAATTCTGCACAAATGGGTTTCATAAATACGATGACCGAAATAAGTTCTCAATTATAAGATAAATATATAAAATGTCACTAATGATTTTAGACATGAACATAGTTCAGAATTATTTTAATTTTTTAAAAATCATTTATAGATGTAACGGAAACACTATCAGGAATTAGATTATTTTCAGGAAAATGTACCTAAAGTATTTTCAGGCTAATTTCATTTATTTTAGTCATACTAGTTCCCTGTATAGACGTCGAACGCATAGGTTCTTGAGTGAATTTAAAATAGTCTGAAGCAAAGCACACATATTTACTTCGGTTGTTAAAATTGGAATTACTTGCTCTTTAAAATATGGAATACTTCAGTGTTGAATAAAATACAATGTTGAGCTAATAAAATAAGATGAAATCTCGCATTAAATTAAAAAAAAATTATGTATACATAAATTTATGTTTTTTATTCAATAGCACATTTTTAATGGGGGGAGGGGAGTTCTGTTTTTGTTCTTTATTTTACCTTACTTGATAGTTAAAAATGTTTCTTATTTGTGTTTAATTATTACAAGAACATTCGTGCTAAATGATATAACAGAAGCAAACATTTTGAAGTATAGAGGCGTTCTCTTAAGATTTGTTCAGATGTTGTTTTCTGAAATCACTGTATATTACAAAATTACAGATTTGGCAAAATAAAAATCATGTAACGCCGATTACGAAAAAGTTAATTTTTTTAATTATTATTATAAAACAGAATTTATCGTTCAAAACATGTATAACTGATCTGGAATAACTTTATTTATTTGGTATTTCTAGTACTAAGAGGAAAACACTGTAAGGCTAATGTCAGACGAACGTCTTTTTGCACGCTTTTTTCCCTACATATCATCCCTACACAATGCTAGCTGCATTGTGTAGAGATGATATGTAGGGGGAAAAGTGTACAAAAAGACGTTCGTCTGACATTAGCCTTAATTTTCTTATTTAACACGTTTGAAATAAAATATTTTAAAAACTCACTTACCGAGAAACAACTTTTTTTCTTTTTTAGGATAGCAGTAAATTATTTGTATTAATGTGTAAGTCGTATCAATTTTTTTTAGTAGTATATTTCTTATAAAACATATTCCGTGTTTTTATTTATGAACTATAAAGCTGACTTTCAAAAGAATTTAGATTTGGAATATTTTTCTTGGCAGTGAGGATGTTTTAGATAAATACTATTTTCAACGGAATGACAATCTATCGATACGTGAAAACCTTATATATACTTTCAGCATCACATTTAAACCCTACATGTACTGCATATAGACAGCTTTTTAACACGAATCTTTCACCTATGGAAAGGAATCAATCGTAAACTACTACGTTAAGATTACTTATCCTGAAACAATATCTTTAATTTTATTTCTTGCAGAAAACGTTTTTGGCGATAAGTTTAAAATAATGTTCTTTAAAATCATATAAACAACGAGACTCTAATGCGAGCAAAATGCAACAGGAATGTTATCCAAATACTTTATCATATGCAACACTAACTATACACAACAACAGAGTGACGTAATAAATTGTCGGTGAGAAGTCGATATGTTCCATTTGAATAATTCTTGGATAGCAAATTTGTCTATAAAGAAAATTTAGAATGGCGGGTCTATAGAGACGCCTTTATACCACATACTTTGTATAAACTCACTATAACCTTCCTCACAGTACGATATGTATATATCATAATAATACAAATTAATACAGAATATATCTACCCTATATCTACCCTATATATAAAATCCTAATGAAACGAATTTAGGAAACGGATATGTGAAATGAATTTATGAAACGGATATATGAATCGACTGATTAAACGATTGATTATCTTTTAAGCGATTTCTCCTAAAATATGGAATATTTTGCGAAGAAATTAACACCAAAAATCAGCATTGATCCGCGGATCTCAAAACTGGTATTAGAATTTTTAAATTCGAATTAGTTTTCGAAATATTAATTTTTTTCTAATTTTATATACATTTTTCTAATGATGGCAACTCAAATTTTAATCAAACAGATATTTTTTTTTTCATATTTCAGAAAAGGTTCACGTTCACATGGTAACTCGGCTATTGTTGTTTATTTGATATTAAATGTTTATTTACTTTTATTTCGTTTTATAAATTATATAAATTATTTCGTTCTATAATTATTAATTTTTTTTTATATATTTCCTTTAGAAAATAATAGAAAATACTTAAAAAATACGGTACTACTTAGTTATTCCGTCGAAAAATTTCGTAAAATTATATAAATCGTCAAAACCACTCGCCAAGTTATACAAATTGACATAATTTTTATTTTAAATAACGAAAGAACAAATAAATTAGTATAACATTAATAAATATACAAATTAAAAGTCTAAATAAAAATCACTTGATGACGTAAACACGTGTAACTTGCTTAAAGTCAAGTGAATGTGACATTTACGATCAACCATTATTGACATTTAATCTTATAGTTTGGCGATAGATTTTTGGTCGACGGGATAACTAAGTAATACCAAAAATGCATAGGTAACTGGTATTTGAAAACGAGGTTTTCACAAAATTTTCGTAAAAAAGCAAAAAATCACGCCTAACCTGCTGTGCGTATATGACATCTGTCCAAATATTACCACTCGAAAAAAAAATGCTAACTGGCGAGTTGAAAAAATAGCTATTGGCGAGATTTGCATCCGGCTAGCGCAACAGTACCAAGAACTCTTTGCAAACAAGGGAAATTTTATGTAGTTTTATTCGAAAAAAAAAAAATTATTTTTTAATCAAAATTGAAAACTTACTGTCCAATATTGGCGCGATTTTTCTCTGTCGCCAATGTCATATACGGAACGGGCACTTAACTGGCGCCAAATTATCGTTATTTTGCTTGATATGGTAAGCCAGATGTTGTTGTTTATGCTGTTGATGCGTTCCCCAAATTGGCGTCATTAACAAATCGCGCCAATATGGGACGTATATGACATCTGTGCCAAACTTTCATATGAACGGCGAAGGGATCAGAGAGTATTTGTTTATAGCAGTTGATGACTTGAACTATTATAATATAGATGAAATGATGGCTATAGAATAATATTTGGCGACTTATCACCTGTGCCTGACTAACATTAAAGTACCAAAATGGCACATAGAGTATAAAAGCGAAGTAGGCCGCCTGGAACTGTTGATAATAGTCACATGACTTAGGCTATTGTTATAGAGATTGTTTTAAAATAGCAGGAGACAAAGACTCTGTATACTTAATTTATTTTATTTTATCTTCTTTTCAAATGTTTAACTGATCCTCTTTAATCAAAAACGAAAACAACCATTGGATGTCTTAACAGCAACTGATTTGCCCTTAAATTTTTGCAATCAAAGGGAATTGAATGGAAACCCGTTTACAGGGAGACCTGCACAGCTTTTTTCAGTATAATTCAATCTTCTCTAATATTTTTAAAACCGAAGCGTGATTTTAGATTCTGCGCTGTCTGAACGGGGGTTGGCGAGCGTATCTTGCAGGGAGCAGAGCCCCCTAGTATATAAAATCCTAATGAAACGAATTTATGAAACGGATATATGAAACGGCTGAAATGAAAAGAATTTATGTAACGATTCTTTGAAACGACTGATTAAACAACTGATTGTGTTTCAAGGCGATTTCTCGTAAAATATGGAATACTTTGCGATGAAATTATCACCAAAAATCCGTATTGATCCACAGATCTCAAAACTGGTATTAGAATTTTTAAATTCGAATTAGTTTTCGAAATATTAATTTTTTTCTAATTTCAAATAAATTTTTCTAATGATGGCAACTGATATTTTAATCATAAGAGATACATTTTCTTTTCATATTTCAGAAATGTTATTATCTTAAACTAATTTGGTGACCAGTTTGACCTCTCTTAAATGTATGCTAAGAAATGTATCATGCTACTTTTATTCATAATTCAATTTGTATTTCATTATCATTTTATTTAATACAAAACTTTCATTTAAAACTGAAACGTTTAAAATAAATGGCTTTCACTTCTTTCATTTTTTTTTTAAACGAAACGAAAGGAAAAATATTAGGCACAGATGTCATATACGCAACGCTGTACCTAATTGGTGCCAAAATGGCGTTATTTTGCCTGACATTGTAACCCGGCTATTGTTGCTTATTTATTAATAAATGTTTATTTGAATTTATTTTCTTTTTATTTACAAAAAATGTTATAAATTGTTTTGTTCTACAGTTATTAATTAAACTTTTTTTTTAATTTATTGTTATTTCATTTTAAAAATACCAAAAAATAATTTAAAAATACATATGTAATTGGTATTCGAAAACGAGGCTTTCGCCAAATTGTCGTAAAAAAAAAAAAAAAAAAAAAAAAAAAAAAAAAAAATGCACGCCAAACCCGGTTTGTATATGACAATACAATAATTCATGACATTTAATTTCAGTTTCTAAGCAATGTTTTAATGGTACTTCTTCTCCCGTCGACCAATTTCGCCAAATTATACAAATTGACATAATTTTTTATTTTAAATAACGAAAGAACAAATAAATTAGTATAACATTAATAAAAATACAAATAAAACGTCGAAATAAAAATCACTTGATGACGTAAACCCGTGTTCCTTAGCCCTTAAAGTCAAGAGAATGTGACATTTATGATCAACCATTATTGGCATTTAATCTTATAGTTTGGCGACAGATTTTAGATATAACGGGCAACAGATTGTGAATCAAATACGAAAACAACCATTGGATGTCTTAACAGCAACTGATTCTGCCTTAAATTTTTGCAATCAAAGGGAATTGAATGGAAACCCGTTTACAGGGAGAACGCTACAAGTTTTTTTCGCAAACAAAAATGGAGTTCGCTACAGGTTTTGCATTGTTATTCAATCTTCTCTAATCGTTTTAAAAGCGATCAGATTAGCGTGCTTTTATATTCTACAGTGTCTGAACGGGGGTTGGTGAGCGTAGCCTGCAGGGGGCAGAGCCCCCTAGTATATATGTATATACATAAAGTATTATAATTTGTTTGAAACAACAGATTCATTGCATAATCACCAGCAATTACTACAAGATGTTGAAACTCTAAATAAAAGAAAAAGTATGTCTAATACACTACCTGGATAAAAATGCACATGAACTTTTTAATGAAATTTCTTATGCTATTTGCAAATATAGTGTTTCTTAATTATTTAAATTTGATTTAGATTTTAGCGTCGTATACCCGAAAATTCTATTTGAAAGTCAACACGAAACTCGATACGAAACCGTCAATACGCTTTTTCCGTATTCAGAAGCACATGTCGAACCGTAGTCGTGTAAAATCGAGTTACTTGATTCGTTTTGGGCTGTAATTCACATTCGTTTCAAATCCGATTGTTGCCAATATCGCTCATTTTGACGCGGAGTTTAAGATGATGTGTTACCATTTTTGACGTGGACCTGTGAGAAAAATACGCGTAATAGGGCGAAAAATGGCGAATATTTTAAAAACTTATGTACCTTAAATCCATGCTCAAAATTCATGACGATTATTCAGTTTTTACGGAAATTAAATCATACACAGTGGTGGAAAATTGGCGCAGGGGAGGAGCCTATTGACACCACTAAATTATTATAGTATTCTTCACCTTAATAAAAACTCAGAAATTCTGCCATTAGATAAGCCAAAAAATATTACTAAAATTTAGTGGTGTCAATAGGCTCCGCCTCTGCGCCAATTTTCCACCACTGCATACATGACTAGTTCTGAAATTAAGTGGAAATTTCACTTTGGTAATTTGTAAAAAATAAAAGTTCAAATTGTCGCGTTTAAGTTGTGTTTTCAATATTTTCTTAGGGTTTTAGAGATAAATAAATCATGATTAGAGGTCAAGGTTAATTTTTTTTAATTTAAAATTAAATTTAATTTTTCATATAAACTTGGAGTTGGCACATTATTCCATGGAGGTGACAACCTTTAATAGTAATGATGAATGTAAGTTTTGTTGTACATTTACTATATTGGAAAACATTTATGGTTGCGATATTAGGTTGTTTTATTGTTTAAGAGGCATAATATGTTATTTCAATGACATACAGAAAGTCAGATAACGCACAAAAACAGAAACTGGATTACAATACAGATAAAGAAAACTACTCTTGAGTAGCATAATAAAAGTAAACAAATCTGAAATTTTATTTTTTATTAAATAATATTACAGTTTTGACGGATTAAATCAAAGATATATTATAACAGATTGTTTACTTTCGGCTGTTTCAACCAAACAAATTTATTTTTCATATCTTATGATTGTTTCTTAATTTTTACTGAAAACAAATTTGTTCTTGGATCCCGAACATCTTTGCATAAATTTAACTTCTACATAATCTTCACTGAGGTCACATTTGCTTAATACACATTAACAGAACCTAACAGAAATCTTGTGCATAACACCGTGCTTCTTAGTTATTTTTTCCGAAAGGACAAGTCTAAAGGCTTTCTTTGACTTTTAAGACTACTTATTTTTTTCAAAATTTTCTCGATTTCAGTGATCAATGCTGAACTGAATTCCAGGTATTGTCTGACTTTAGGAGAAACATTTTCACCTTTCAATATTTTCTGTACCTTCTCTTTTGGACTGTTCAAATTTTTTCTTTTAGTTATGATGCGTTAATATCTTTCCTTATAATAATCTTTTTCTCTTTCAGATTTCAACTTTTCATAACATTTTTAAGCTCTTTTTCAAGCAATTTTATTCTTTAGTATGTTTTTGTTTCGTTTCTGTTAACAATTTTTCGACCACTTTTTACCCGACTGGTACCTGCTTTTCCTAGCACATCTTTAACATTTGGAATAGGATTGTTTATAATTTCTGGATCATCATCTGTTTCTAGTATAGTAGAATTTAAAAGAATTTGCTGTAATTTTTCTTTATTTGCTCTCGACTTTTCCTGGTTTTTTGAACCAAATTCTTTCTTTCAGCACCTTTCTGACGTTCACTCATTTGAGAAATAGCTTTTATTTTTCCTTATTTTTTCTTCTTGTAATACCTTTTGCGTTCTTTTTTCTTACATTCTTCATGAAATTCTGGATTTTCTTTAATTTTATCCCGTCTTTTCTGCTCTGCTTCTCGTTTGAGTTTTCTTTTCTTTTCCACATAAATCTTTCTGCTTTTTGCTCAAGCCATGATAACTAAAAAATATTTAAAAATGTTAACGTGCAATTAGATAAAAATAAGTAGATTATTAGAAAAACAGAAAATACAGCGCTTTAAATATACGACTGTAGACTACTCTAGTGTGGCCATATTATTTGAATATATTAAATATTAAACAAACATTTTGTGTTTTATTTTAATTTATCAAATTGGCTAGCAGAAAAAAACTGAAAATTTAAATTTATACTGTAAACTGAAATGTCTGAAATTCAGACATTTAAGTGTCTGAAACGCAGTGTTCAATTTTCAGACGTTTTAAAATGTCTTAAAATTTTCAGACACTTAAGTGTCTGAAACAAGAGTGTTCAATTTTAAGACGTTTTAAAATGTCTTAAATTTTTCAGACACTTCTTACGTCTGAATTTCAGACATTTCAAATGTCTTAATTGCGGCCATCTTTGAACCCTCCCCCTTTTTTTTTGGCCAATATGAAGCCATCTTTGACCACTTTTCTTTCTAAGCCATATATGCAACCATGTTTGACCACATTGAATCATTTTTTATAAATGGGAATACTTTGTTACCATAAAGCAGAGCTGATTGCAGTGTGGGAAAAATGGGGTGCTTCTCTAGCCCCTGATTTTAGGGTACCCCAAATTGGATATGAAATTTTCATAAAGCTGATATTTTAAATCAGTTTTGACCTTATGAGGATTGTAATCAGCATTTTGTAGTTTTAGAATAGGATAATTATATGTATATATATATATAAATATGTATTTATGTGATATATATGCCCTACGGCATCAAAAATGTTTATTACTTTTAGTGAACTTCAGATTAATTCTAGTCCGAAGACCTAGTATTCATTCGCCCCCTTCCCCCACTGCCTTCGTATAGTGTTACAAAAAAAAAAAAAAAAAAAAAAAATTAAGCCTATTCGATGCCGTCAAATACATATTTGGATAAATATATCATTTTCTTTAACCTAATCATGTTCTAAAAGTACAAAATATTTATTAAAATAAGTATAAGATCAAAACAAACTTAAAATATCAGCTTTATGGAAATTTCATACAGAATTTAGGGGCCCGTAAAGCTAAAGGCCCATAGAAACAGCCCAGTTTGCCCATGCTGTAATCAGCTCCGCTTTATGGTAACAAATTATTCCCATTTATAAAAAAGAATTCACTCCTTCAGAAAGAATTCCATCCCTGCTTTGTAGTTCAATTTTTTCCTATTTAAATAACATATTCCCAGTGCAATTCTCAGTTTAAGCATTTTTTGCATTTTTATTTCCGTGTTAAATAAAATCTAATACTAGATTCCCCAAAATTTGCAGTATATGATAACCCAATATTTAAGAAAAAATGAGTATGAAACTCTTCATTTAAAGAGTAAATTCGATTTTTTTTTTTTTTTTTTTTTTTTTTTTTAAGATGGGTGGTTTATTTACCATAAGAAAAGTTGAGAATTTAATTATAAAATATTCAGAATTTCACGATAGCTTCATTCTAATGCTTCTATGATTTGTTTTCATGTTCACACACACAAACATATATAATAACATACAGGAAAAGTCACTTCTAGTTTCAAAACCTATTTTGTCTAAATATACATTTTTTTTGGCCTTGTTTGTATAAATGAACTTTGAGGAAAACCGCAATTTTTTGTGCGAAATGTAGTTATGCATGGAAATATACAAAACTCTAGCTGTTTTCTAATTTCCATTTTAAACTTGTAATAACCTTTTAACTTAAAGCTGTTCTCAACTGCTCTGCTCAACAAGCACAAAACGTTTTGACACATTTACAAATTCATTTTTTAACGGAAAGGTATAAAATTGGAAAGCCTGAGCATGGAATCGAACTGTGTTTTCCATTTTTGATCCATAAATTACCTATTGAGTTATAAGCGATTTTGATCGCATGACAAACACGTTTTTCGCCCTTTCTTGAGTGGTTATTCTTCTTTCACGCAGAAATTCGGTTCAAAACGCCCACTTGGACACTATTTTCTGAAAGACCTGTTGCGTTCGAAAAAAAAAAAAAAAAAAAACGGAGAAAACAGTTCGATAACATAGTTTCTGAACAACAACACCAGCCAGTTTCATTCATTTCCCAACAAAAATAAATTAAAACTTGCGTCATAAAGTTGCCCTTTTGGATTTGAGAACAGCCTTAAAATAAAATAAGCTTAGTTTTCAATTTCTCATGTTTTGCAAATCCAAAATTTAAAATTTTGAACAAAAAAATCAAAGTAAATAATGATTTTTTTTTTTTTTTTTTTTTTTTTTTTTTTTTTTTTTTTTTGAGGAAATGGAATTATAGCTGTAAATAATTTTTATAATAATTTTTCTATACAATGTGCTATTAAAAAATTAAAATTTCGAAAACTGATTTTACATATAATAATCACAAAATTGCAGTATTTTTTTTCCTTTCAACTGTGTAGTTTAGAGAATATACGGGTGTGCCATATAATTAAAAATTGCTTTGAAACCAAATAATATCATGCAGAATATATATATATATATATATATTTAAGGTGACACAAAAAAGTTTTGACAAATCGGATTTCAAAACACAAATCCATTTTGCCAAAAACAGATATTTGGCTAAAAAGGTTTTCCTCGAAAATTATACATCTCTAATTATAAAATACAAAAAATAAATCACGATAGATGTTTGTTAATTTTCCAATTTTTATCCAATATTAAACTTCGAGTGAACTGCATATCCTTCATAGTGAACAAACAATTAATTTAAAAGTAAGTTTAAAATAAAATTTGGTTATAACTGCGATAGAAAACGTTACAAGGAATTCAACATGTTCATCAAAACGCTAAATTAACCCTTTAAAAAAAACTTTTTTTTTCTTTTTACTTCTTTTAAATCCAAACAAAGTATTTCTTCTTCAAGAAAAGTTTCGACAATTTTACGTTTTTGTTTTATTTTTATAGCCATTCTAAGTTAACCAATTTTTTACATAATATTACTGATGTTTTTACATAATCAAATTAGCCTACACTCACACAAAAAATATAATATATAATTCTGCAGCTGCAGCTCTAGAATTACAAGTATGTAAAAATATATATTTCTAGAATTAGCTGTTTTTTTTTTCGCAAACAAATTCAAACCTAAGTTATATTTCATGCAACATTTTATGTGGTACTATAAACAAAATATCAAAAACACTTACTGATATCGATATGACTTGATTTAAAATAACTGTCATAGTGGATGAGAGACAAAAACTTGCTTCTTTTTTGAAGAAAACCCCTTCCTATATCCTGCTAGCCCTGTTAAAATAATGGAAATTTTCCATTCTGAAAACAGAGCCCGCGGGACAAGT
The DNA here is from genome assembly GCA_963932465.1 of Maratus speciosus. Classification (NCBI taxonomy): domain Eukaryota; kingdom Metazoa; phylum Arthropoda; class Arachnida; order Araneae; family Salticidae; genus Maratus; species Maratus speciosus. The sequence continues at coordinate 179,826,954 of OZ010792.1, forward strand.
TTGTAGGTCTGGGGTTAGTTTTCTTGTTTAACGAGATGAATAACTATATTCTTGACGAAAAGCAATGAAAAGTAATACTGTCTCTGTTGGGATCTATTTGTAGAGTCATCCGGATGTAATTTCAGTCGTTATATCCGTATATGAAGCACATAAGATCCCTTCAGCCATTCAGAATGCAAGAAACTTCTAAATATAACGCTTCCACTAATAACGCAGCCGCAGTAATAACATAATGACAAGATTTTTCACAGTAAAAAATTCGGACCGGTCAAAGATGCGAACTGTTGAAGAACGTTTAAATTTGAATACGACAACGGACTCCGGACTCACAACACAGATTCGCTTCACAAAGAAAAAAAAGCTGCGAGTCAGCATTTCCATTGGAAACAGATGGCTTTATTCATTACGTCAGTCTACGGGTTACAGTATGATAAGTTGTTAAAACTTTTTTTATCAGCGGGAAAAGTGGAACGTTGTATAAAAAGAAATCAGAAGCATTTTATTTTCTTTATTTGGCGTTTTTCGTAATGTTTGCACTTATAAATTATATGAATATAATTATTACAGTTTTTATTCTTTCAGTAAGAGGGTAAAAAACATATTATAAATTAAAAAAATCGTCGTAACGCTAGTTAAAAAAATAACATTTATTCTTCGAAATGATTACATAATTGAACACTAAGAGAAAAAAGAACTAAGAAATTTTCGTAAGAGGAGCACCCCCCCCCCTCTCTTCCTAAACCACTAATAGAAATCAATTTTTAAATATTTCCTTTTGACGTTCGTATATTTAAAATTTATCTTAGATAAAAGGTGTTCAGAAAGGCAAAACCTTCCACTAGAGGGAAAGAAATGTTCTGCATTTTGAAAAATATTGTTAGAAATTTATTTTTATATATCTATTTAATATTTAATACTTCTTACTTGTTAATTTTTTTATATTCCTTTTATATAAAAATTATCTTGTACAAGGTGTTCTCACAAAAGATTCTTGGTTTAGCTTATTTCATATTTATATTTTGCGTTTTAGTTAGGCGAACTAGGTAGGGGACTCCAGACACATCTGTCCATTCTCTCCCCTTTCTACATTTTTTTTAAGAGCAATCATATCTCTTTGTATTTAGGGAACGGCCTATGAGTGAGCCATGAGCATACCTATGAGTGGAAGTAGTTTTTGAGAAATTTATATTTTGGGAAAAGTTTCTTTAGCTTGTACTTTTGCACTAAAAATAATTTAGTTCGAAAGTTAGTAAACGGGCATTTACAATTTTGGCAGACGTCCCCATGGTCAAATTAAGTTACTTATTTTATACACTAATACCAAATTTAGTGGATGGCAAAGCATTTCATCCATTCGAAAACGTTTTCTGACGGTGCTGCCAGATATATTGCGATACATTTGCATATGAGGACACCAGAAGCGAAAGGCTATAAGTGACAAAATTGAAAAAACTGAGATCAGTATACAGGCTATCTGGAAATAAGGCTATTTCTTTTATGATTGCTCTCAGAAGAAAAATATAGGGAGGGGAAACGTTGGACAGATGTGCCTGAAGTCCCCTGCCTTGTTTGCTAAACTAAAACGCAAAATATAAGAGACTTCCTAATTATGTGTTGCATTCTGGAGGTCAACTACTTAAGCTCTATAAACTACTTAACCTCTTTAATCTGTACTTAAAATTAAAAAAATATATTGTACTTCACTTTCCTTCCACAGTTATTGAAATAAGAATTGAAAGACCGCTATGAAATTAGCAACAGCTTCATATTTTAAGTCAGTCACTTACTATTGATGTTAATCGTTAAATTCAATTTATTCCAAATCTAATTTTTTTCACTTATATCCTTTGGCCGCAGGGGTCCTCATATACAATCGTCGTTTCATCATACATATGATACAATTGTATTACATTCAGACATATAAGTGTCTGAATTTCTACATGTCTTAATTTCAGACACATGATCATTATTCAGACATTTTTTTCAGTTCATTTATACCATGATCACAGTAAGACACTTAAGGGTCTTAAATTCAGACACTTATGATGTCTGAAATTTCATATTCAGGCACTTAAGTGTCTGAATTTCTTTTTCAGTCACATATGTCTCTGAATTTAAGACGCCTCTATTTGCAGTGTAGTCCTATTTTTATTATTTCTTTTTAAGTTTAGGAGATCAGGAAATCCAATAAGAGGCTTTAAAATAAAGTTTAATTAAATATAAAATTTAACTTGTATTGAAAGAAATACTGAAAGGCATTAATAAATCAAACTTATACAAAATTAAATATTTTAGAGTTAAAAATTTTCAGTTTCAAAAAATATTCTTATTAATATAAATTTATCCCTAAAATAAAAATATAGGTTCAATAATTAAAAATATACTTTAAGCACCGTTAAAATAGTGTTTGCATCAATAAATGTCAGATCCATGGGTCAATGTCACCTCCATGATACAACAATGGCATGGAGGTGACATACATGGAGGTGACATTTCTGAGATTAGGCCTGATATTTTCTAAACTATGCACAACATTAACATAATGCTACTTGGATACAAAATTAAATAAAGCAATTTATAGCTATTTATCAACAAAATTCTGCTATTTTTAAATGTTACAAAATTAATGAGGCCATGGAGTTGACATCCAATTAAAGTACACTTAGGTGATTAAAAGTTTTTAATTAAAACTAGATGAAGTAACAACTTACCATGCTTCAGAAATATTCCATTCCATAGGTGGAAACCTGTAGTTAATTTGTATTCCAAGTTCTAGACTGTGCTGCCACCTAGTAGATTTTTATATAACTGTAACTGATATGTCATGGAAGTAGCTATAATTCTGGGGACCGAAACATCGTGGTCTGTAATTTTTTTTTTAAATATAAATTTTCAGAGTTTTCTTTTAAAAAGTAAGTGAAGCATGTCCATTAATTAACTTAATATATTTTATACGGTTCTTTTCGTTTATCTTATGGGATACATTCATGTTGTAAAGTAAAAACAGGCATGGAGGGACATACCATGGAGGTGACATTTTGTGTGATTTTAATTTTATTAAAATAGTTTTAAATTTGAAATTTATTCTAAATTATTTTTAATACAAGTTTTATATGTGCATTCATAGATTATCTATTTAGTTCAACAATTACAAAAAAAAAATTGATTGGGACTCAAATTTCCACTTAATTTCAGAACTACCCACATGTCAAAACAGACAAAAAAAAAAAAAAAAAGACCGGCATATATATATGTATATACATATATATATATGTGTGTACGTGTGTGTGTCATTTTTAGAAGGTAATGAAATTGAAACAAGGCCAACAGAAGATCGAGACTACAGAGATCATACATATATATATATATATATATAAACTTTTTAGGTGGGGGTGGTTTTGGGTTCCTGGGGTCCTGTAATGAAAAGTTATGAAGGAATTTTTCAAAAGTCGCACCATGGTAACGACTGCAATAGGTAGTATTTCTTACGAAATCTACCTAAAATGCGATGGGTACAGGTTTCTTTCCTCCGTGATTATTTTCCCTTTACTTTCAAACCTCCACGACTTTCAACAGGAATGGAGTTGTTCAGTTGCCACAATTACAATTTGCCCGACTAACATAAAAGTAGGGAGTTCTCGATTTCTCTCAGAATCTTCCAATTTGGCGAAGGATTGAGCAAGTAAATTAAATTATGAATAAAAGTAACATGATACTATGCCTAGCATACATTTAAGGGAGACCAAACTGGTCGCGACGGGCGGCTAGTTATTTTAAAAACCTTAATAACTCAGTCAAGATACAATTTTCAAACAAATTGCATTTGACGGTTTAAAAATTGAAAATGTGCGATATTTAGAAATTTAAAAAGTCGCTGACATAGCACGTATTTTAATTTCAATTTTTTTTTTACTTTTTATGAGAAAATGGCAACAAAAAGTACAGTAATATATTATTTTCTTTCCTCCGTGATTATTTTCCCTCTACTTTTAATCCTCTATGACTTTCAACAGAAATGGAGTACTTTAGTTGCCACAATTACAAAAAATGTATTAAAAACTACAAAAAAAAAATTAATATCTCAAAATTAAATTGACATACAGCTTTCAAACAAATTGCATTAAAAAGTACACTTTTTTCCTTATACTACGGTGTAAAAATTTAAAATGTGCGATGTTTAGAAGTTTAAAATTTTACAGTAAAGAAAATTACAAAACGAAAATTTCATTTCAAATTTCAAACTGTTGCCATTCGCAGAATGACGTATGCGTTACGCACAGATATGTTTGTCCTTTATAATATAGATAGTTCGTAAAAGACTGTAGTTTAAATGTTATATTTTTAAAAGGTTCACTTTAATATCGACAGAGTTTTTTCTTTTATTTTTCAAATGTTTCCATTCACGTGACTTTCATTTTGAACCAACTATTACGCTTGGCGACAATGGTGTCCGTATAACGGAAAAGTACCCAATAGCCTAAGTCATATGACTATCATCAACAGTTCCGGCCGAACGACTTCGATTTTTATATTCCAGGTGCTATTTTGGTACTTGAATGTTAGACAGGCACAGGTGCTAAGTCACCAAATATTATTCTATCGCCATCATTTCATCTATATTATAATAGTCCAAGCCATGTAACTGCCATAAATAAATGCGTTCTGATCCCTTCGCTTTTCATATGAAAGTTTGGCACAGATAACATATACGGCCCATATCGGCGCGCTTTTTTCCAACGCCAATTGGGGGAAACATCAACAGTATAAACAACAACATTCGGTTTATCATATAGAGCAAAATATTGATACTTTGGCGGCAGTTAAGTACCCGCTGCGTATATGGAATTGGCGTCAGAAAAAAAATCGCGCCAATATGGGGCCGTATGTGACATCAGTGCCGAATGTTTTCCATTTTGATTAAAAAATCAATTTTTTTTTTCGAATAAAACTACATAAAAGTTACCATGGTCGCAAAGAATTCTTGGTGCTGTTACGCTAGCCGGGAGCAAATCTCGCCAATATATATTTTTTTTCAACTCGCCTGTTAGCATTTTTTTTATTTTTCAGTTGTAAATTAAAACTTTCTTTGAAGTTCAAATTAAATGTCATGGTTTGTTGCATTATTTAATATTTGGCCAGATGTCATATAAGCACCGGGTTTGGCGTGATTTTTTTTACGAAAATTTGGCGAAAACCTCGTTTTCGAATACCAGTTACATATGTGTTTTGGGTACTACTTAGTTATTCCGTCGACCAAAAATCTATCACCAAATTATAAGATTAAATGCCAATAATGGTTAATCGTAAATGTCACATTCACTTAACTTTAAGAAAGTTACACGCGTTTCCGTCATCAAGTGATTTTTATTTCGACGTTTTATTTGTATATTTATTAATGTTATACTATTTTATTTGTTCTTTCGTTATTAAAAATAACAATTATATCAATTTGTATAATATTGCGAGTAGTTTGGCGATTTATATAATTTGGCGAAATTGGCCGACGGATTAACTAAGTAGTACCGTATTTTTTAATTATTTTCTATTATTTTTAGAAGAAAATAAGCAAAAAAAGTAATTAGTAACTATAGAACAAAAGAATTATTTATATAATTTTTAAAAAGAAAATAAAAGTAAATAAACATTTATTATTAAATAAACAACAATTGCTGGGTTACCATGTCAATCAAAATAAGGCCATTTTAACGCCAGTTAGGTATCCTGGTGCGTATATGACATCTTTGCCTAATATTTTTCGTTTGCTTTTGTTTAAAAAAAAAAGAAAGAAGTGAGAGCCATCAATTTTAAATGTTTCAGTTTTAAATGAAAATTTTGTATTTTAAATAAAATGAATGAAAGGATTATATTTTAAATGAAATACAAAAAAAAATGCGACGGGAAAAATGTTTGGCTGTTTATCACCTACGTTTCGCTAACATATAAATACCCTTGGCGAAAGATTGTTCAAGTAAATTGAATTATGAATAAAAGTAACATGATGCATTTCTTAGCATGCATTTAAGGGAGGCCAAACTGATCGCCAAATTAGTTTAAATGAATAACATTTTTTAAAATATGAAAAAAATGTATCTGTTATGACAAAATTCGAGTTGCTATCATTAGAGAAATGTATTTAAAATTAGAAAAAAATTAATATCTCGACAACTAAGTAGAATTTAAAAATTCTAATACGAGTTTTGAAATCTGCGGATCAATACGGATTTTTGGTAATTCCATCGCAAAGTATTCCATATTTTAGGAGAAATCGCCGTGAAACATAAGTTGTTTAATCAGTCGTTTCATAGAATCGTTTATAAATTCCTTTCAATTCAGTCTTTCATAATATTCGTCTAATAAATTCGTTTTATTAGGATTTTATATATATAGGGTAGATATCAAATAAATGATTTTTTATCATTTAATTTCAAAAGTTAGCCTACCTAAAATGAATTAGAGTGAAAATAAATTACATATATTTCCATGTACAGGATTAAAATTTACCTCTTCAATGTCTTGAGTGATTTAGATTGAGATATAATAAAGTTGTATACTTTATTGATGATTTTTTTACCTTTTGGATTCGTATAAAACTGAATATTGTCTAAATACAATAAATAGGGTAGGTTTTCGATTAACCGACACTCACAGGATCATACATGGGTCTGGAAACAGAAATCGTCGGTTAATTAAAAGGTCATAATAATATATATTTTTAGCTGACAGGCTATCAAAGCCTTAGAGCTAATGTGCCCGCATGTTCTGTATGCACGTAACGCGATAACTCTTGATAGAAATATCCAAATTACTTCAAATTTTGTAAATAGATTCATTGTAATAAGGCGCTTCCCTGATTTGGTTTGAAGTTTCATTGATTAAGTATAAAAGGGGGGGAACGAGGAGCGAATCCCCCCCTTAATTTAGATAATGGATTATTCACGCAGAATTATTCGATTTGCGAAGAATTTGGTATACCGTTTTATTCAGATAAGGAGCTTCGCTGATTATTTACCGTTTTGCTCAAAAAGGAGTGAATTCTATTTTATGAATAATAGATATAAATAACAGTAGTATAATTAGTGTAGTTAGACATACAATTAATGTGAATAGCCTGTGAACTCAATGCCATCAGTTTAACTGGGCACTTTTCTTTTTTATTTTAATTGTACAACCATTAAACTATAATTAAATATTCTAAAAATAAAGTAAAGAGCTACTTTTATGAAATAAAATAAATAATTGTTATAAAAAATATGAGTGAAAATAAGTCAATTTTAAGAAGAAAATTCTGAAAGTACATAACTTTTTATTCTTTGATATAAGAAAATTAGTGGAGGGAAACAAATAATTTCATTGATGGGGAGAAGAAAAATCGATGATATGTTATATAAGGGATGGAGAGAAAATAAAATATTGTTGTGCCAAGGGAAATCGTAATTTGCAGGGATGATCAAAATTTTTCTTGATTCTGACTTCTTTATATATTTGAAATGATTATTGTGACACATTTTGTATCTTTTAATGAAATTTATAATCTGTGGAAATAGTTTAATAGTATTTAAACATGTTTTAGAAATTTTACAATGTACGAAATGTTGTATAATTTATTATGTGTTGATTTTTTATTTTTTATTTTTAGAATTTTGGAATATAGCCAAACGCACTAAGATATGTGCGGCGCAACTCTTTTTGATGAAATATAGGATATATCGCGTTTGTTGAATCGAGAATGTCATATAATAGAAAAGTATGAGAACAAACTGTGTGTTGTCATACATTTTTCACGGTACTTTCATATAAAACTAAAACGAAATTACTCGTTTAAATATGTTGCAAATTTATTAAATGTGGTATTTGTTTAGTTAATGACTCTTTTCACTGATAAAAATTTAAAGATTCATATTTTTCTCTATAAGTATATCAGTAATACATTGCATGAAAAAGTTTATTGAGATGGGGAGAAATAATACTTCTCTAATTCTTGCAATTTTCAAATACTAATACTGTAAAAATCTTCGGAAAAAAGTAATTTGCTATCGTTATTTAAAATGTATTCTGTTTAAATTAGCTTTTCTAACGGGAGTAGTATATTTGAAAGATAAAAAAGCAGGCAACATATAAACGTTATCTCGTAATGAGATAAAAACATAATGACTTTAACTGAAAATAGGAAAATTACATTGCTTATTCATCTCAATTACCGAAGGAAAATTTTTTGCAGAGAAACTCTACTTAATAATTCAAGATCAGTTCGATGTTTCTTGCTTATTTCTGATTTGATAACGACTAAATGGAATTGAAAGTTAAGTTTTATTTTCTTCCATAATCATTAAAATTTTCGTTTCTAAAAGTTTTTTTTTTTTTAGAATTATTTCGAATTGTAAATGAATTATCTCATTAAAATTTCATTATCTTTGCAAGGATAAGCAAGGTTTTAAATTAACTACTATACTTATTCTATGCAAAAATGAGTAAATTTTATTTAGTTGAAATTATTACGAAATTATTTTGTTCTAATGTTTTATTATCTGCCTTGGTTCCTAAAAATATTTCATTCGTTAAAAATCCATCCTCATATAAGTTTAAAGACCTTCAATACTTGAATAGACAGTACTATTGTTAGCTGCGTACAAAATTTGAAAGCAATTTCAAATTTGATATTTAAAATTCTCTATGAATTGCAACACAGATTTCTGTTATTTTCATTACATATTTTATAGAAAAGTATCCATACACATTATCAGGAAAAATGTTCTAAAATATGGTAAATATTCTTTCTCTACCAGCATAATATTCTTTCTTCGCACGGAGGAAAAATATTTTCTAATTGTAATGAAATACCTGAAATGTTCAGGACATAATGAGTGCAATTTGCTAACTCTTAAATCAGTGTTATCGATAAACTGCTGGGTTTAATGAAAATCATCAGTCTTATCAACTTGCTCCTTATGAAAAGAATCTTAAAAACGATGAAATTCGAATGCATGAGTGATTTGCCGATTTCGTAATCACTATGATTTAGGACTGCGGTAATACCTATAGCCAAAAGTAGCAGCGATACATATTTGCTACCAATTTTAAGGCCGATGATTAAAGTATATATTATAGATTTGGTGCGGATAACGAAACTGCCAGTCAGTTGGCTCACCAGCTGGAAGTGGGTTTGCTTAGCAACATCACTCAGAGCGCTGAAAAGCTAAATTAATATTTACCCGATTACTAAATATTACTGCGATTCAAGGAAAAAAAAAAAAAAAAAAAAAAATCGAACAACCTTTCAATTAACATCGCAGCAGGCTATGCGATGTTGCTATGGCAACTTCCGCTCCCACGCTAGTTCTCTGACACTTTCGTTATTTGCACAATCATGTAATCTATCATATACCGGGTGGTCACAATTGAAACGCCCCTATTCTGACCTCCCTATATATCAAACTTCTGAGTTGAGCGAAAAAAGTTTTTTCTTTTTTAACCAAAAACGGGTAGGTACCAAAACTTGCCTATATCAACTGCGTGCAATTTTACCGCTGAAAAAATGTGGCTTGGGGGACCTGCGCTTTTGGTCTAAAAATCAACATTTTTTGTAAAATTTCACATTTTTTTCAAAAAAAAATAGAAATATGCTATTTAAATCTTTATTATTAAAAACTTAACATATTTAAACCATAAAACGGTATCTTTATTCTACATAACTGTAGCAAAATTGGCAACTTTTGGTAAAAAAGGGGCTTTCCCGCTCTGTTGTTGTATACAACGAATTGTTGTTTTGAATAGAGCTCTTACGTAAGTCCTTCCAAAACTATCCAGGACATATCACGTGGAGGTGGCGTCATTTCATATCACACCCGTGCCTCTTTCAACCACCCTACTATCTGAGCACCATACTTTATACATTAAATTGTGATTTTTTATCAAAGACTGATATAAGTTTTCTATGTATCCACTTTGCATCCACAGACTTCAGATGATGCTAACTGTCACTTCCTTCATTTATATTTCTACTGCTTGTGCAAGAGAAGGCGATCAGAATAATGCAGTGAGGATGATATTAATGGAATCTATTCAGCCGTCTATTATCGTAAGCAAAATTGCATCCAATTAATGCATAGTGATTGGGATTTCAGTTAGCAAAACATTTTTTCAATCAGATTTCTTATATAATTATCTGCTTTAAAGTTGGTTGTAGGTATTTCAACTTTGAGAATACCATCATTTATTCTACCTCTTTCATTTATTACATGCTGAGAAGCTAGCTGTTTAATGAGATTGTCGATAGTCAGATAGTATTGCAATCAGAATTTGCTCTCGGTGTGCAAAGCAACCATTGTCTAAATAACTTTTTTTAGTATTTTTTATGCCATTTTCTGTGCTGTTTACTACCCGAGTAATTTCCCATAAGTTTTTAGATCCATTTTTTACGGGTGGATTACATTCAGTTAACACCATCTTGGTTCATGAACTTGGATTACATACTTTGTGAATGAACCTACAGACTTTGATGGTCAATCAGTGCTAATAAAAATGCGGGAAATATTATTCGTCTTTAGAGATATCTTGCGTGAGACAAGTTTCCTGGGTGCCTATTCGCTAGTTCTTCTGAGCATTACCTTGATGAAATAGCTTTGAAAATCTCTAGCTGGTATTTTTGGTCTGCGTTGAGTACTGTTTTTCGATTTCAGAAAATAATTTCCCAAAATTACTCTCTTTCGGTTCAAAAACTGCAATAGGAAGTGAATGGCGCATGGACAAAGATTTTCCTATTGGTCCGTCGAATTTCATGTGGGCTAGAATTTTCTCCATCGATCTTGTCTAATGCAAAGGAAATTTACTGGAGAGATGGTGGTATATGATCCATTGTAATGGTCCATTCTAAAATTATCCCACGAAAAATGGATCACAATGGCGAATAGAATTTCCCGCTTTTAAATGAGCACTCACTGCCATCAGAGGGTCTACGTTCACTCACAAAGTACTATGTAATCCAAGTTCGTGCCACAGGGTGGTTACCATCAAATGTAATCCACATCTAAAAAAAGGGATCTAAAATCTCATGGGAAATTACTCGTCTACTAAACAACACAGAAAATGGCATAAAAAAAATATTAAAAGAAGTTATTTAGGACAATGATTGTTTTGCACACGCAGAGCAAATTCTGATTCCAATGTTCTCTGACGATCGCCATCAATTTAAACATCTAGTTACTCATCTTAACACCTAGGGTACGAGCGTCTTTTACAGAATTTTTAATTTTTAATCGCCGGTTATTTAAAACAGAAGTTTCGTTCTAATTGAACCGGGAAAAGGCTCGGATTAAATAAGGCAAAATTTACAATAAAAATTTACTGGTGAGAATAATGCCCGATTCTGAGCAGCTTACGCAGCACGAATACCGGTTCCTCGTCCCCAAGGGGTTAAATAATAGATGCAAGAAGAGAGTAAGTGATGGCATACGCAAATCTGCAATATCGACAATCAAATTTGAAGCGATAATTATATAAATCTAATTGATTGGAAAATTGTTGTGGTAACAGAACCCCTAATTACTATGCATTTATCGGATGCAATTTTGGTGAAGATAATAGACGGCTTAATAGATTCCGTTAATATCATCGGCACTGCATTACATAATTTGCCTTTTTTTACATGCAAGCAGTAGAAATATACATGAACGAGATCACACCATCATCATTTAATGCCTGTAGATAAAAAGAAGACATGGACTAGGTTTATACACAGAAAACTTATGCCAGTCTTTGATAAAAAATCCCAATTCAATATAGAAATAAAACATTGTATTCAGATAGTACGGTGGTCGAGCTAGGCAAGGGTGGGACATTATATGCCGCCACTTTCAGGTGGTATGTCCTGAGTAGTTTTGAAAGCAACTAGGTAAGAGCTGTAATTCGTTTTGTGCCACGACAGAGTGGCAACGCCCTTTTTTTACCGAAAGTTGTCAGTTTTGCTCCAGTTATACAGAATAAAGATATCGTTTTATCGTTTAAATATGTTAAATCTTTAGCAATAAATATTTAAATAACACTTTTAAACAATAACCATCTCTACAGGAATTTTTTACCTTTTTTCAAAAAATATCAAATTTTACTCAAAATTTTGACTTTTAGACCAAAAATGCAGACGCCAGCCATTTTTTTCAGCAGTAAAATTGCAAACAGTTGATGACTGGTATAAATGCGACTTTTGGCATCCACCCGTTTTTGTTGAAAAAATAGCAATTGTTTTCGCTCTACCCTAGTGTAAAGGCTTCAGATTTTGTGTACGTACTATATTAGACATAGGGAAATGGACTGCGTAAAGAAATAGTTCCAGGAACACCGATAGATGGCGCAGTACCGAAGAAAATAGGAAAAAATACAAAAATCATAAGAAGAAAACCAAACACATGGGAAATAAACTGTTTCCGTTTTAACTTCTATTGACCTAATTGAAAAAAAAGTAAATAAGCTTAAACTGCCATTGTAACTGCATTTTCACTTTGTAAACACAAAACTTTCCATAAAACCATGGTTTGCAGCCATGATCTGGGTATAAAATAGGATAAAAACTGGGGAGAATGTTATTTAATCTAAAACATTTCAATAATAACAAAGCAACCAGTCACGCGTTTCTGACAACCTGGCTATTTTGTTCTCCACGTCTTAATATATGTGATTTTTTGCTGTGGGGAACACTTAATTTTTTTTTATGGGGACTTCTGTTAACCTCGGCACCTCTGAAAGAAGGTATCACTATATTTGTGAGAAGCATCTCAGTCGAGTAGTTAAGATCTGCAGTTGAAAAAGCTGTCCACAGACTACAGATTTTACATCTTCATGAAGGAAACCATATTGGCTAGCATTCCGTGCGTAGATAAGGCCCTTGTCACATGAACATTTGGTACGTTTAAATAAAGTTTGCAGAGATGCGTCTTTTAAGCATATGACCAATTGTACAGCGCCATCTATTGATCATTTCTAAAAATTTTTTTAGTAATTCGTATCCCCATGTCTTGAATAGGATGTGCAGAAAATATGAAGGTGATACACTGAGTAGTTCAATATACAGAGAGGTCGAAGTAAGGGTGCTTTATTTATGACCACCCTGTATACCAAAATCGTCAACGCTAAAATTGTTTGCAAAGGCTGAGGCTGCATCCCGTACTAGTAGAGCATACAGAAAAATAGAAAAAAACTAACCCGGTCCTGATATCGAACAGCAAATAATTTGTATGAGAGCGTAAAAAGCTAATTTAGGGGGCACTACAACTGAAATCCAGCTTCCTTTCAAGTACACAAACAAAACAAAAATATTCAACGGATTCGGCAAACTCATTCTATATGAATCTCTAAAAATACAAAATCTGTAATTTGTGAAATTCCATATTACAGAAATTACTATAGGGGCGACCAACAAGTTCCGTAAGATTGATAACGTGCAAAGAGTGAGCTAGAAGTCACCAGAGTCATCCGATCCATTAAACGACCCCAAACTAAAGCAGGATATAAAGTAAGCGTTCAATCTTAAATGGAGAGGTAGCCGCAAGATCAAAATAGAGGTCACATCAATATAGGTCACATGCAACGTAGTGGACGGGGTTGAACTACAGCAGGATGCCTAACTGTTTTCGCCTTTGTGGGTTATCTATTAGTTGTTATATCTATGAAATAACTGCACAAGCTTAAACGTCGTGATTTCATTTGTTTGTAGTTTTATGTGTTGAAAATATAAAATATTGCTATTCATGATTATTTAATTTATTTATTATAGTTAATTAGTTAAGCAAAAACAGTTCTTTTTACAACTAATATTATTTGTTAAAATGACAAAACTTTCTCTTTTTGCAACTAATATTATTTGTTAAAATGGCAAAACGCCATCTTTAGTATTCGAAATTGTAAGAAAAACTCTCTTTCTGATAGAATTCATCTCTTTCGTTTTCCAAAAGAGAAAAACAAGTTACTTGCGTGTTTTTATTTTAATTTATAAGAAAGATAAAATATAATTTAATGTATAGTTTCAAATTCCTCTATAATTATGATTCTTTTAATGTAAAGAACAATAACGCATAAAAATTAGTTAATATATGTGAGGATAAAATTCTGTTGTCTCATTTTTTACTCAGTTCTTGATGTGCTAAAATTACAAAAATGATATATATTTTTTGTATTTCCTATGAGAATACAACGTTTGTGAATGTGTAGAATATGTATTGAATATAATTTTTTTTAAAAAATTTATTTTACATCATTTTGTTTCCGTTTATCGTGTGCAGGCGCTAAATTTCCAAATAATCTCTTTATCGCATTGTACTCATTTTATTTAAATACAAATATTTTATTCATTTGATTTAAAACTCACTTCATTTTATATTCAGATCAACTTTAATTTAAAAAGCATGCATTAAATGTTAATTTTAAATGAGCAAGTATTGTTTATTTATTTGTTTAAATATTTTGCGGATTTGAAGCACCATCTTCAAAAATTTTCTTAAAATCGATATATTAGATTTTTTTCTAAACAGGCAAAGCCATTTAGAAAATGGCTGTTAAAAATATATTATAATTATTATTTTTAAAACACAATGTAATTAAATCAATGATCGGGAAATTAGAAAATGATTGCACCAGAAAGTTAATTTGTTGCGCACGTTTTAATGTTTAAATGGCCTTTTGCCATTTTTGAAATATATTGCTATATTTCATTCAAATATATTTCATAACCTAAAACTTTGTAATTCTCCTTTAAAAATTAATTTTTTTTTGTTTCGAACTTAACTCTTCTTGCAATTAAAACAAATATAAAGACATGGAGAAATCAAAAGAAAAGAAGATATTAAAAAAATCGTCATGGGATATGAAAATTAATAGTCGAGATGGTGTACTCATAATTCCTTAAGAATACTTCTTTCCAACTTAATGGGGAAATATTTCATTTACTATATGTAATTATATTCCGTTCACAAGATAGTTTTATTCATCCATGATCCAAAATTTGTTTTAATACATCCATTAAAACAACTATTTAAAATATGAAATGCGACAGATATCAAAGTATATACTAGAGACTGTTTTGGTACTTATTAGTTTTTACTATGTTTTGGGAAAGTTATAAAAGTTTTATGTTTCATAAATATGAAAGTGCAATCTATAATTATTATACCGTGTTTACTGGACCGTTTACATTCAGTTTTAGTTTTAACAGCTTTAGTATTGCAATACAAAAAACTTTCGTCACACATTTCCGAGTTTTATGAATTATAGAAAGTATAAATATCAATCTGAAATTTACTTTGAAGTTCTCACATTTCAGAGGCCATTTTTATTTAACTTCGTTTGTTCACTATCGGTATGTCTGGGAGCAAATATTGTAATCCATTTTGACCCGCTTCCATCAAACCAATTTTCTTGGAATGTTACACATGATTGCATAGTCGATGACAATATAATTGTTATATCGCGCTTACGGGACCGTTTTCATTCAGTTTTAGTTTTAAAAGATTTAATATTGCAATGCAAAAAAAATTCTTCACACATTACCGAGTTTTATGAATTATAGAAAATATAAATATGAATCGAAAATTTACTTTGACATTTCACACATTGTCAGAGGCCATTTTTCATTACACGTTTTTATTTAATTTCCTTTATTGACTGTATGAAATGTTACACACGGATGCATTGTTCATGACAATGTGATATTTAAGTTTTTTGAGGACTGTCATCCATCAGGGGATAATGACAGGGGAAGGAATCAGGGTTAGGCTTAAGGTGAAAAGAACGAGCTCCGCACAAAATATTACTAAAACAAGTCAAACAACTGTGATGCGGGCAACAAAATGATTCCAACAATACAGAATAACAACAATGGTTACAAAAAAGGAAATTAATTTAACGCTTGCAAAAAAGGGTAAGTCAGGGATAGCTACCCCATTAAATCCCCGTAATTTTTCTTATTTATAGTAATGCTTTTGGCAATGCACATTTATCCTAACTCTCAAAATTTTATTTAGAACTTAATAAAAAAATATTACTCTAATATAAATAATAGATAAAATAGATACAATGGAATTTTTATCAAAAAATTTAATCAATGATTTTGGCCATATATCCCGCACCTCAGGGTTAGACGCCCTACTTGATCGGGATAGATGCTTCAGACCAGCCATAATTAACATGCGACCCGCATGTGGCCCGGCGACCTTTTATGTGCGGCCCGTTACACCTAATCATTATCCATATTTATAAAATTAATTGAGATATGCATAAAAAGCATTTAAATCCTTCACTGTTGTTTTATATATTTTCATGAGAAAACAAAATCTGCCCTGTTATTTATAATTAATTTAAAAGTATGTTAAAGTATCCTAATTGCGTGTTCTTAGTTAAAAGTTCTTTTGACATGTACTCCTATTTGTGTTACAGTACTCTAATAAATTTTTAATTTTCAACACTTTCAAATATTATTCCAAGTAATTAAATCTGTATAACATTTATATAATTTAAAAAAATGAAAAAAAAAAGTTTTACACATAGCAAAAGATTATTAGAGAAAATCTCTTGATTTTTCCCCCTTGGAACTTGGAAATTATGCATTGTTACATTATTATGTTTTATGCTTATTATATAGCTAATGCCGTTTTTCAGAATTGAACGTCTGTCTCGGAAAAAAGTGTCGCCAAAAATTCTTACACACAACAAAGCTTCAAGCAACAAACTTCGCGGCATATTTTTTACATCATTTGGAACTGAAATTTACCACAAAATTTATTGTTAAAAAATAGGGGTGTTAATTTTTTTGTTAAAATTTCCTCCGCAGCAAAAGTTCAACCTTACTGTTAATATTAACTTTGTCATATTGCTTTTATATGCTGCTTATGTTATCTTACTAATTTAATTACTCTTTTTTTACCATTTTATAAGTGTGTTGAGACCCGCCGAACGTCGCAAACATATGTTTGTGGCTTACGAGAAAAAAAGGTTGAGTATGGCTGCTCCAGACAGTAGCTCTGGAAGTAGAAAGAAATATGGATAAAACCTATAAACAAGCACAGTATTCAATAACTGTTTAAACAACAGTCACTAAATATTTCATGGAAAATCTCTAATAAATATATTATATTTCATCTGCTACTATCACTATCTTATGTCAACATACAACAAAAGCCAAACTTGCCTTTTTTGATGAATATAACTTTTATTTGAAAAAATAAATCATTGTAACTTCGTCTACTGCGTTTTTTTATAACGTTCGAGAGTAGAACCAATGTTACTAGCACCGCGACATTTTCAATAGCTAAAATACAAGTGATTGGGGTAACTAATTAGGATTTACCCTACAGCAAAATAATAGTTCTAACTCTTTTTGAGTTAAAACAAGGAAACTGAGCAATAAAAGCTTGTTACTTAAATTTTTTGTGATATTTCTCTTTTTAAAGTGATCCATTAAAATTGTTTCCTTTAAGCTCCGTTGTGTCTAAATCAGGACATTTTTTTCACACACATCTTTCTTTATTAAAGGATACTAAATCACAAAAATTCATCAAATTGTAAAACGAATCAACTTATTTTCGCTACAAAATGCGCCTTAGATCACTGTAATGAATCAACGAAAATCCGTCACTATTGGACTCAGCTACCTACAACCTACGCTCACGAACTCCCATGCTCCAAAGAACAAGTTAATATGCTTTATTTTAAAATATTACTCGATTATGGAAAATTGAATGATATTATCACGACCAGTGGCGATCTTCTCTAATTGGTATGCCATTTATTTCCCTTCGACTGAGGGATTTTTCAGTTTCGAAGTCCGCTTCCAACGTGTCGCGACACCTGGCGCTTTATAAAGCTGCGTAATAGATTAAGTAAGATCTACAACACATTTGAAAATAGCTTGTATAAAATGTTTAAGTAAAAATGACATGCACTACGGACTTTTATAATAACATCTAGAAGAAAAGTTCTCTTTATGGACGCTGTAAGAAAATACTTTTTTATATGACGATTTAAACATATTGTTTAAACATGACGTAATTTTCCTGACTTAATGCTTTTTGTACGTAATAATTTATTTAAAAATTTTCCTTATTTTTTACTAAATATATCTTTCATTGATGAGTTTAGCAGTATTATTATTTGCGCTTTTTAAAATAGGATATAATTTTCCTCATTAGAAGCTTTTCCGCACGTAATAATTAATTATTTGAACGTTTTCTTTCTTTTTTTTTAATATTCACATGTAAATATAGTTTTCAACTGAAAGATACTTAGATATATCGTTATTTGCGCTTTTTAAAATCGGTCACCAATAAGTACAAATATGAAATTTTGTGAAAAATAAAATAAATCTCTATTTAGATAACGAAATTTGGAACTAAAAATTGGATAAATAACTTTAAAAATTATACAAAATTAAAAAAAAAATGATTGGACTTTTCACACCACAATATCGTCAAATATGTGCCTACAAAATAAGGTTACATTGCTAGACATAGTTTTTTATCCTAACAATTTAACTATTTTGACTAATTACAATGTTAAAAAGCGTTTAAAATAAATATTCGAATTAAAAACTGTCTGCTTCAACGTATTTCTCATACATTTCTTTATAAAGTACCATTTTCCACACTGCGAAAAAAAATACCGCCTTCATTTAGAATGAATAGGTAGTAATTTTCTAAATCCCTAAACTAGAAATATAGATTTCCGAGGTAAACAACTAAGCTGAATAGACGAAAGGATCTAGAATTTCCAGTCTCTTGCGTTCTAGGTGACGAAGCGATAATGATTCGCTTCAGTAGAGAGGAATTATCGCTTGATTTCTGGAAGGATTTCATAAACTAGAACTATAGCCACTAAAACTAACCTCTTGTGTTCGCATCTATTTGCAGTGATTTTAAAATAAGTTTGATCACGAGAACATAAGAAACGCTCTTGAATTCTAGTAGAAGACTCTAGAACTCTCTAGGAAATGGAACTAGAATTTATAGGGATGACACGGAACTATTTTTTCTAGCGCCACAATTTAGATTCTAGATGCCAGAATCATATTTTTTTCTCAGTGCATATTTTTAAGTGCAGTAGTTTTTTTAATATGAGCCAAGAAATCCCTGTTATGATAAAGTGAAGTGAAGTTGCGTTAGTTTATTTAGAGAGATACCCTTCTTAAATAAATTCTCTTACCTTTTTAGTTTAGAAATATCATATGTGTTAAAATCGTAGTAAAACAAATCAGTTGTGAGTGAGATTTAAACACTTTAAATAAAATTAACTATATGTTTTAGGAATAGAAGAGAACTCTGGCTTTCCGAGCTAGAGATATAGGTGGAAGCCTTTTTTTTATTTTATTGAAAACCAGTAATACCTCGACATACGTCATCAATTTGTTCCAAGGCTAGCGACGTAAGTCGAAAATGACGTAATTCGAGGTATATTTAGCTAAACAAAAAAGGATAATAAAAATTCTCCAAAATCTAATGAACATATCCTATTGTATATGGCAATTATGTTGCATACATTTAACATAACCTAAAAAAATACATTTAGAATACAAGAATTTGGAATAAATTAATAAGTTGTTAACTTTCAATTGATTGTTCTTGTTCCGTTTTAATTAAGGAATTTATTTCCAGGCCAGACGACGTAAAAGCGGGGTGACGTAAGTCGGGGTACTACTGTACTAGATTTTTTACATTTAACATATTTTTTTAGAATGCTACTAGCAACACCAAAAAGCATTTTTATATCAAAATATCAAATATGTATTCAAATACAGGTTTGAAATTTATCATCGGTGATATTTTCTTATTAGTCGAATGCCAGTAGTTAAGGCTGATAGTCATTCAGTTTCCCAATTCTCCTCGGTAATGTTAAGTCTATGGGCGTTTGATGCCTTTTTATATTCGAAATATCTTCTCAGAAAATTAATATTTTTAACTTCTTTTTTCTGTGCTCTCTTCTTAAAGGATGTCTCTTTTTATCTTAGTTTTTAAAATATTTCTAAAATCTACGCTTAATTTTATATAAAGTTTTAAATTTTCATTCCCAGTTTGTCAATTTTTAAAACATAAAATATTAAATTAAGTATTAATTTTAGAAATAGTTTGAGAACTAAGAAAAAAGAGACATCCTTTAGGAAGAGGACACAGAAAAAAGAGGTTAAAATATTAATTTCCTGAGGAGATATTTTAAATATAAAAATGCATCAAACTGTCATAGTCTTAACATTACCGAGGAGAATTCGGAAGCTGAGCGATTAGCAGCCTTAATATTCGCAGATATCGCCAAACATTTTGCTACTTACAGCATCCCTTTTTATTCTGATAATTTCACATGTTTAAAGCACGTAGTTTAATCGCATGTCTGTTAAAGATGTGTTTTATTTATAAAAAAATTTTAATTATTTATTAATGGATATTTCATTTCGTTGTAGAATTTTAGCCAAAACAAATGCTGAATTGTTGATAATGTTTTAAGTGTAAACGGATTAGTCTTTAGTAATCGCGCGGCACGCGACAAACAGATTTTTTTTTTTTTCGAAATTGTGCTTGAAAATTATTCTTAAGAGTATAAAAAAACACTAAATTGAGTTATAATTTTCAAACAAATTGCATTTGAAACAACATTTTTTACATATTGTTTCACGGTTTAAAAGTAGAAATTGTGCGATTTTTAGAAGTTAAAATAATTACAGCAAAATAAGAATAAAAAATTTGGTGCCAATATTGCCACTGTGAATATAATGTCAGTGTTATTTACGGTCATGTTTTTCTTTGTAATATGAATTTTATCAACTTAAAAAGAAAAAGACATTCTGGAGTATACAGGGAAAAAATTTAATATATTAATTTTTGCATACAAATTTTTAAAAATATGTGTCGTATTTTCTGACTCAAATTCCAAACTCTTTGGTGCGAAGTAAAACAAACAAGCTGTGTGAACTAAAGTGACCCATTTTTTTTGTTGTTGTTGTTGTTTACGATTTAATTTTTATCTTACTAGGGGGCTCTGCCCCCTACGAGCTACGGTCGTCAACCCCCGTTCAGACACCGCAGACTCTAACAGCACGCTAATTTGATCGGCTTTAAAATGATTTCGGATGATTGAATTATAATTTGAATATGACAATTATAATCTGACGTAATTTTGACCAAACTTTTCTTTCTCTTTTTAATATTCACGTAAAAATACTTTTGTTAGAAATGAAATATTATGATCCTCTTAAAATATAAAATAAATGTCTCGAGCATTTTTTAAATTTAAACTGTTTTGCAATATTATTTTTTGTTCATTTTACGTAATAAGTGTAATGTGACGTAAATGTGACGTAAATTCTCCTATTTAAGACTTCTAACGCATGTTAATGAATTTATTATTTTACAATATTATTTCTCTTTTAAAATTCATGGTTTTTATGACGTAATTTTCAATGAGTTCCTGCTTTTTATATTTTCTGTTTGTAATAGTCACGTGTAAAATAATTTTTTAATTTGAAGCAAATATTATTGTTTGCGCTGTTTATGCAGTTGGCAACAGTTTAAATTAACACGATTTTCTAAAATATTGAAAGATATCTCTCGAAATGCTGAAAATTTGAATTTAAAATAGAAATAAAGCCTCAAAAATGACTCAAATTAAAAACTAAATGCAGTTCACACACCGGGAAATTCTGACGCATAAAATGATCTGAAAATTATTAAATTCCTATATACAGTTTTTGCCCCTATAAAACTTTTTTAATGGAATGATTTTGTCCAACTTCGGCATTAAATATCTCTTAAAATAATTCTTCGATTTGAAAACATTCTACATCAGCGTGTTTATCAAACATTTCTCTATAATACTACCGATTTTCATATTTTTGTATGGAACAGTTTTTCTAATATTAAAGAAGAAAGGCCATGCTTAAGCATTCAAATTGGATGCCGATCTGCCGGGAATATCTACGCAGATTTTCATTGGTCCATTTTCAAATCAAAACTTTTTTTTATATATAGAAGGATTAGTTGTTCTATTAATTTTCTGGCGAGATGAACGAAGTTTAAAATTGAAGATGTTCAAAGATAATTTATTTACCAGTTTTAGTGTATGTTTTCGTTTATTAAATGTTTGTTTCGTCCAACAGTGTTCATATTCTTCGAAGTAAATACACCTTTAAGCCAGATCAGCCATAATAAAGGTGTAGAATTCACGACTCTGGTGAGAAAGTTTTAGATTAATAAGATACCGTTACATTTTTTTTAGTATCATTTTGGCGCTCATATGTGGGGATTTTATTTGGTTGAAATATTATTTGATAAGTATTTATTTCCTTTGAGAATATTAAAATGGAAAATTTAGATGCATTAAAGTCGAAACGGAATGCTATTAAATCTAGCGCAACGAAGCTCATGAATAATATCAATGATGTATTTGAAAAATCCGATAGTACAATTTATATGCTTTGGTTAGAAGAGTCGTTAGCACAAATTAATGATAAAGAAAATCAATTTCTTGAATTAGGTAAAAATATTGAGGGAGAAATAAAAGATTTAAAAGTTTGGTATCGGATTTTGAATCCAACCAAGAGTATAGAGAAAAGTTTATTTCCGTTAGAACTAAATTAAATCGTAAAATGAAAGATTTACAGAAAGAAGAAAGTAATATCGCTTCAAATTTGGCGGTTGCCGTATATTTACTACTTTTGTCATTTCCAAAGTCAGAGTTGCTCCAGTCAAGAAATTATCTCTGCCAAGATTGGAACTGATGAGCACACTAGTAGGGACTAGACTAGCAGCCTATGTTAATTAACATCTTTTGAAAGAAATGAAAATCAGTCTACATTTCTGGACAGATTCAATGATTGTTCTGTATTGGATCAGAGGCAATGTTGAAGAATGGAAGCCATTTGTTCAGAATAGGATTCGAGAAATACAGCAAAAAACAAATCCAAACTTGTGGTCGCATTGCCCCGGATCAGAAAATCCAGCCGACCTGTTAACCAGAGGTGAAAAGGCAGAATCATTTTTGAAAAAGGAAGCATGGTTTAACGGTTGGTGATATGAACGCCAATTTGCCTTTTATGGCCAAACATAGGATTCGCGTTAACCTGCCTAACCTGAACATTGAGAAATTCGACGGTAATTTAGAGAACTGGCAAGAATTTTATAGTCAGTTTAAATCAGCTATCCATGACAATGATGAAATAAGCAAAATAGATAAATTTACATATTTGAAAAGTCTTCTAAAATCATCGGCGCAAACTGCCATCCAAGGATTATTAGTTTCTGAAGAAAATTATGATGTGGCTGTAAATATTTTAAAGAATCGCTACGAAAAAAGGAAATGTTGATCAGGTCTAGTATTAATAAGTTATTAAATTTGCCCCCTGTCCATAATTCTTCTAATTTGAAAGAATTGCGTAATTTGTATGATACTTGCGAAATACATATACGCAGTTTGAAATCATTGGGAATCGAGTTAGAATGTTATGGAAATTTATTATTTCCTATAATAACAAAGTTAATACCGAATAGTTTGATGTGGAATTATAACAGAGAAAATAAAAATGAAGCAGAATCGTGGAACGTTTCAAAGGTATTAGATTATTTGAGAGCGGAAATCGAAACAAGAGATCGCACATTTTCGCTTGGCAAGAAAGAATCAGATGACGATACAAGATTTGGAAACAAAGTAGTTGTAAAAAAAGAATTTTCAAATAGGGATTTTGTTAATAGTAAATCATTTAAGAACAAAATGCCTACGTCGGCTACTTTGAATACGAATGTTGAAAATAAATGCGTATTCTGTTCAGAAAGCCATGATATAGAAACTTGTTCTAAAACAATAGAAGAGAAGAAAAATGCTATAAAGAATCAAGCAAGATGTTTCTTATGTTTGAAGCGATTTCACCTAGTTAAAAATTGTAAGTCTAAAAATAGATGTAAATTTTGTTTTCGGAGGCATAATTCAGTGATTTGTGAAGAAAGCGAGAATAAAGGGGAAATAACAGATACATTAGTTTCATCAATTCAAAATGGGAACATAACACGAGATATTTATTTGCAAACCGCTACTGCATTAGCTATCGGAAAAGAACATAAATCGAAATTACGTCTATTATATGACTTAGGGTCGCAGAGATCATTTATACTGAGTAACGTTGCGGATAAATTAGGGTTACAAGTAGTGGGAGAAGAAGATGTTACAATTCACACTTTTGGCTCTAAAGCCGCGATAAATCAGAAACGTAAGCGATACAGAATTCTTTTGAAAAATCCCGAAATGCTGAATAAAAGTATTACGATTGAAGTGTTAGAGACACCTGAAATTAGTGAAGTTTGACTTGCCGTACCCGAGAAGAGAATACGAGATTTTGTATATAGAAATAAATTGCAATTAGCTTTTAGAACCTACGGAGATTTAAAATATTTTCGATTATCTATTTTGATCGGAAGTGATTATTATTGGAAAATGGTAACAGGGAAGCTTTGTAGACTTTCAGATGATCTTATACTTTCTGAAACAATTTTAGGATGGACTGTTAATGGTTCTACTGCGTCTAAAGATGCTAATATTTTACAAACTTCAATCAGTGTTATGAAAACTGTTTCGGAGCATGTTGAGTTGGATAGGAATACCGATGTAAATAATACTTTAAAGGCTTTCTGGGAGTTAGAAACTATGGGGATAAAACCTGAAAAGGAGCAATCTGATATAGAGAATGCAGTTTTGGAAAATTATAACAAAACTGTTAAATTTAAGAATAATGTGTATGAAGTGCAGTTGCCCTGGAATGAAAGAGTTGTTGAATTAACGGATAATTATGAGTTAGCGAGAAAAAGACTATATAGTTTAAATAAGAAATTTGAGAAATGTCCAGAATTTTATGAAAAATATGCCAATGTTATAGATAATTATTTAGAGAAAGGAATGGCAGAAGTTGTAAATTCGGAGCCAAACTCAGTATTTTACCATATGCCTCACCAAGCAGTTATACGTGAAGACAAAGCAACTAACCAAACTTAGAGTCGTTTTCGATGCGCCCTCTCATTCTTCCGAATCTATTTCGTTGATTCACTGTTTACATGCGGGTCCAAATTTAAATCCAGATATACTCGATGTTTTGCTTCGATTTCGATTACATAAAATTGCAATCACCGGCGATATTGAACAGGCATATTTGCAAATTAGTTTAGATCCTGCAGATAGAGATGCTGTTAGATTTTTATGGATTGAAAATTCTCCTAATCCAGGGTCAATTTTGAAGTTGAAAACATTACGAATGACCAGAGTTTTATTCGGAGAGAAGCCTAGTTCATTTTTGTTATCTGCTACGATAAAACATCATATCAGGAAATGCAAATCCACATTTCCAGATACGTTTTATCTGCTTAATGATTGTCTGTGTGTTGATGATTTACTCGCTGGTGTAAATGAAGAATCACAAGGTTTGAAGGTATATGCTGAGGTTAAGACCATTTTGAAAGAGGCTAATTTCAATATGCGCAAGTGGACTACAAATTCCGAAAGTCTTCAATCGCAATTTGACTTAAAAGAAGAAACTGTCCATAAAAATTCTGCTTATACAAAGGTTCTAGGTTATAAATGGAATACCCAAGACGATTATTTGAAAGTCGAATTACAGAATCTTTTGAAATTTGACGATAAGAATAACGGTGTAACCAAAAGAGAAGTTTTAAAGATGATAGGAAGAATATATGATCCCATAGGAATTTTAAACCCTTTTACGGTAACTGCAAGAATTCTTATGCAAGAAATTTGGAAAGAAGGTCTGAATTGGGAAGATAAATTGAATGAAGATATGCACAATAAATGGATTAAGTGGTGCAAGCAACTAAGTTCTATTGAAGCTGCAAAGATTGTAAGATATTATTTTGGCGACTATTCAAAAGATGCGATTCAAGATCTACAATTACACTGTTTTAACGACGCAAGTTCCAAAGCTTACGGATCTGTTGTTTATCTAAGATTCGTGTCAGAGAGCAAATATTTACTAGTTTTGTCATTTCCAAAGTCAGAGTTGCTCCAGTCAAGAAATTATCTCTGCCAAGATTGGAACTGATGAGTGCACTAGTAGGGACTAAACTAGCAGGCTATGTTAATCAACATCTTTTCAAAGAAATGAAAATCAGTCTACATTTCTGGACAGATTCAATGATTGTTCTGCATTGGATCAGAGGCAGTGTTGAAGAATGGAAGCCATTTGTTCAGAATAGGATTCGAGAAATACAGCAAAAAACAAATTCAAACTTGTGGTCGCATTGCCCTGGATCAGAAAATCCAGCCGACCAGTTAACCAGAGGTGAAAAGGAAGAATCGTTTTTGAAAAATGAAGCATGGTTTAACGGTCCCAAGTGGATGAAAGAAAATGAAACATTTTGGCCTCAAGAAACAAAAGAAATTGATATCAAAGGTGTCGAAGTAGAGAAAAGATCATCAATGAAAACAAAAATTCTCCAAACTAGCTGTGTAACTCAAGAAGCAAATACAAATTTTAAAATTGAAAATTACAGTACATTGACTAGAGTGCTCCGCATCACCTGTTGGATATTCAGATTTGCGAACAATACAAAGATACATGTAAGTAAACTTTCAGGACCTTTGAGTGCTGAAAAAATGCTGAAAGCCGAGAAATATTGGATAAAACAGACGCAAGAGAAATACTTTCCAGAAGAAAGAGAAACATTGTATAAGAAGAAATTAATCCCAAGAAAATCAAAAATTCTAAATTTAAATCCGTTTTCAGATGCAGATGGAATCATGCGATTAAAAGGAAGACTCCAGAATTCAAATTTAAGTTATTCAGAAGCACATCCAATTATCCTTCCTAGCAAAAGTCATTTTAGAGATCTTCAAATCAGAAGAGCTCATGAAGAAGTAGCTCATGCTGGAGTTGCCGAAACACTCGCCCAATTAAGAGAAAGTTTATGGATTATAAAGGGTAGGCAACAAGTAAAACTTATACTAAGGCTATGTATCATCTGTAAAAAATGCAGCACTAAACCTTACTGCCAAGACATTGCACCCCTTCCTCTATATAGAATTAAAGAAGCATCACCGTTTGAAGTGACAGGAACAGATTTCCTAGGTCCCTTATACCTCAAAAGTAGTACAAAGATTTACGTTGTTTTATTTACATGCGCAGTAGTAAGAGCAGTGCATCTAGAAATTGTTATGAATTTAACAACGACCGAAATTTTATTGGCCTTTCGAAGATTCATCTCACGTCGTGGTATTTGCAAGATTATTTACACCGATAATGCTAATACCTTCAAGAAAACGGACAGGGATTTACAGCAGATATGGAATTTGATAAAGAATCCCGAGGTGCAAAATTATTTTAGTTTAAAAAGAATTGAAAGGAAATTCATCGTAGAGAGAGCAGCGTGGTGGGGGGGATTCTACGAAAGACTGGTACGTTCAACGAAAATATGCCTTAAGAAAATCCTTGGAAGATCTTCATTAGACTACAAAGAATTTGAAACCACTTTACAAGAAGTGGAAGCTGTTTTGAATTCCCGCCCATTAACCTTTGTATCGAGTGATGTAAATGAGCCAACCCCCTTGTGTCCAGCACATTTCCTGGTAGGGAAAAGACTGACAGCTTTGCCACCGGAAAAGATAAGGATCATTCCTTCTACAGAAAGTGAAGTAACTCGCAGATATAGATACAGATTAAACTTAGTAGAAAAATTTTGGTTGAAGTGGAAACAATTTTACCTAATGGATTTAAAATCTGTCCATTATACAGATCACTCCAAAGGCATAGAAGTAAAAAAGGAGCCGTTGTTCAAATTAAAGAAGACAATCAGCCAAGGCTTTTGTGGAAATTAAGCATTATTGCAGATATTCATCCTGGTAGAGACGGAAAGGTTCGTGCATGCACTTTAAGACCGGCAACAGGCAATTTCATTCGGCGAGCAGTCCAACACCTATATCCATTGTAACTTGACTATTATAAAGAATAACTTATCTTTCTGGGCCGGTGGCTGTTGTATTTTCTGACTCAAATTCCAAACTCTTTGGTGCGAAGTAAAACAAACAAGCTGTGTGAACTAAAGTGACCCTTTTTTTTGTTTACGATTTAATTTTTATCTTATTAGTTGTTCCATTAATTTTCTGACGAGATGAACGAAGTTTAAAATTGAAGATGTTCAAAGATAGTTACAGTTTTAGTGTATGTTTTCGTTTATTAAATGTTTGTTTCGTCCAACAGTGTTCATATTCTTCGAAATAAATACACCTTTAAGCGAGATCAGCCATAATAAAGGCGTAGAATTCACGACTCAGGTGAGAAGGTTTTAGATTAATAAGATACCATTACATTTTTTTTTAGTATCAATATGAATGCAGTCCAAGCCAATAGAATCAACAGAAAATTTCCTGTAAAACAAATGCATTTCTCTGTATATCTGTTTTTTTTCAAGGGCTATGTATATTAATATTGCTTTCCTTTTATTCATGAAAAATAACTGAAGCTTAACTCTGTAAAAGTACATTGCTTCGTATACAGGTGAAAAGGAAGAAAAATTCGTATGATATTTTAAAATTAGAGGCGCTTCTGCTCTTTTTAGGTAGATTTTGTAAGAATTCCTACCTAATAGATTCTCCCTTATGTTGGTATTTCTGAAAGAAATTTGCAGATCTACGCGGATCATGACCCCTAGAACCCAAAACTACCCCCCAGTTCAAAATTTATCTATCTATCTATGCATCTCTCTCTATATATATCACTTTTTTATGGACACGACAACATCCATAATTCTGCACAAATCTCTTCCAAACTAATACATAAAATCAAGGGGTAGAAAATCTCGGTCAAGTTCGTTAATGGGGAAAATCAGACAAAGGAGGTGGAAATAGGTTGATGAAAACCGAAAAAAACCCATAATATATATGAAATCAGTTTAAAGTTATTATTACTTTTATGAAAAGGACCAAAAATGTATATATGACAGATTTTTAATAAAATTAAAAATGGGCTCAAGGGGAGAAAAAATAGGGTTTTACGGACCAAAAAATTCATAACTTCGCCAATTCTCAATATATAAAATTCACTTTAATTCAGTATAAATTTTCTTAGTATTTTTCACAACTTTTACATTGACAAGTTTTTGATAGGACCATCTCTTACAGCAAAAAAATTAAAAACGAAAAACAAGGGCGGGTAGAAGAAGAAAAAAATTCATAACTTCGTCAATTCACAAGATATCAAATCCGCTTAAATTTATTATAAAACTTCTTAATATTATCTACAACTTTTACATTAGCAAGTTTTTGATAGGATCACCTCTCACCTCTTATAGCAAAAACAAATTAAACAAAAACAAGAGTTGTAAAAACATTTATCGTATTAACTTGATTCTGATAAAACCCGCTCTTACAGAAAAATGAAATTAAAAACTCGACGAAAACGGCCAGATACAATTTTTAAACTAGGCTTATCTCTAATTTGATTTAGTTTTTGTTGGTGAAATTATTACTTAACTTCTAAATCGACCTCCGCCTGTAGGCCGAGCCTACAGGATTTTTTTAGCTTTATTTTGTTAATTCAATTTTAATACTTTTCAATCTCTAATTTTCTTTTATATTAATAATCAGACAGAATAATCTATATTCATTCATAGATAGCGTTACATAAATATAGATCAATTTCTTTGATTACAAGTAAAACTATAAAAGTAAAATACAGCCCATAAAAAAAATCCTCTGCACTTTTCAAAAAGATGATTGAATCGCCAACAAAGACAGTCGAACCTCGTTAACACGAACAAGCTTAACGCTAATTACTTTTAACAAGAACTGTTTCCAGCTTTCCCATCAAGTTGTATATGTCTTTACTGTGATTTTA
This sequence comes from Maratus speciosus, assembly GCA_963932465.1. Classification (NCBI taxonomy): domain Eukaryota; kingdom Metazoa; phylum Arthropoda; class Arachnida; order Araneae; family Salticidae; genus Maratus; species Maratus speciosus. Next base: position 179,856,799 of record OZ010792.1, read on the forward strand.
GTCCTTTTAACACGAAAACACGCTTAACGCGAAATATTGTTTATCACGAACAAAAAAGAATCGGCTGTTGAAATATTTCCTTCTCACAGCATGAACGAAGCAAATTTTTCCAGATTTTCGATACATTTGTTCTGAGTTCTATTTTATTCGAATTCCAACTTTTTGAAAGAATTTTTTTCTCAGAAGGGGTGTGTCTTTAGTTTTGATAGCCGCAGACTAGCGATTGTAAAATTGACAGGTGATTCCTCCTCCTTCTACCCAATCAAAAGATAAAATTCTATTGTAAGAATTCCATTGAGGAGCAAAAAAAAAAAAAATAATAATAAGTAACGCTAATTAAATTTATTTACGCAAAGCTGTTTACGGAGGCTAATAAACCGAGGGCGCTTCCGTGGCCGAGTGGTGAAGGCAACACGCCGCTAATCGCTTGAGAATGTAGGATGCATGTGGGTTCGATGCCCGCTGGCTCCGTTGCACACTCTTTGTGGAGCTCCCGTCTGTTATTCTCTTTGGTGTTGTAAATTTCCTTGTGCTATCTCGTCCTTGTATATTGACGAATTTGTTATGTCTGGTTTGTGTAATTATCTCTGTGTATAAAGTAAAAATTATTCGAGGCGACAGTCATTGTATAGGCCCCAAAGTAATCTTCACTTCGGTGGACCCCAAATTTCAAATGTCAAATAAACAGAGAGATAGCTGTGTCAGTAATGACGTACACTGGCCTCCAAAAGTTAAGGTACAGGGACTCGATGCTTTCGATTGCACACATTTTGTCGAATATCTACCAACATTATTGGCGAATTGTTCTTGAACTTCTAGGATGTAAAGAACATGTTAGATTTTATATTTCTCGGTGACGATTTATCGGGGGTTAGAGTTAGGGAGCTAATAATAAATTTAATAATAAGATAATATTTGCGATCACCTATGTAATGGAAAAGGCTGGAAATCGTTTGTCACTGTGGTAAATGACTGTTTGGGTCCTGTTCAACGTTTGTATGCATTTGTGTAAGCATAGCACTCATATTCGTGAAGATGTTAACGTTTTTGTGAAAAATTCAAAAGTTTTTTGTTTATAGCGTACAAAGTTTTCAACCAAATTTAACACAACTTTCCGAAAACTTGCCAAAGAATAGTAGCATCAGTATATTGCAATTAAAACATGAATATATTGAATATTTGATAAGATATGGCCATTTTTATGAGATAATATTTAACTGCGCATGCGCGGAAGATTTAAAATTTTTTATTTCATAATTTGGTAGTCAGTATTTTGGGGCAACTTCTATAAAAAGTCCAGTCAAATGTTGTGAAAACTTAGAAAGATATATTGAGCTGATTGAAAAGTTGGGGAAAATCTCATATAATAAAGCTATTTTTAGGAAGCAACTCACTATATCGACCCTATCTTTGGGAATTTTCGCGATATTTGACTGGACTTTTTCTGGACTAGTGTCATTAAATTATTTGAACATTTTTTTACGAATGCAAGTACCTCGCCCCTGAAAGCGAGATAGCCAAGCCTTGAAATTGTACGATACACAGGGGTCGCATCGCATTCTATAGGGAAACTTTTATTGTTCCTACCACTATTTTGAAAATAATATCTTCATCGCACCTTCCTTTAGAATATGTTAAATAAAATCATCATGAAGGTAACTCATTAAGGGTTTTGGTAGGAGCAATAAAATTTTCCCTATTTTTTCCTTAAAATACCCATGTGACTTTTATACTTATTGCCTAAACTAAAGTGCATAAGTACCTACTTAATTTTTATGTTTTTGGTATAAATAAATCTAATATTTTCACTTTTAGGGCTTTTTTTATACACATTGACAGCAAAGGTTTCCCTTACAACGCTCTTTAGTTGATATATAATTTACATGATCTGCCTGGTTTAAATTTTTTAAAGTTGTTTATACTTTTTCAAACACGATCCGATATCTCATATGAAAAAAAAAAATAAACGCATGTGGAACATAGGCCCTCCTGGTCCACTTACCCAATTTTTAGGGGGCAACTGGACCCATGAGGAAAGAAAGATGAAATACGCATATTTTTATATTTTTAAATATTAAAATGTAATTTTGAGCATTTCTGTCTGATAGAGGGAACCTAACTGAACACATTTACAGAAGTTCAGACTTTAATTCAAATGAACATTAGCTTTTTGAAGCTGAATTGTCAGAAGCTTCAGAGTCACATTGTAAAATCATGGCCCAGTTGCCCCCAACTAACCTTATATATAAACAAGCGGATAAGGGTGATCGCAGACAGTACAGAGGGTTTCGTTTAATACCTCTTTCAAAACACTTTATCCTTAATTAATAAATCAAAATTGTTCATTTATAATTATTAAACCGTTACATAAATGGCAGCCCCATTATATTTAATTTTTAAATAATTAAAAAAATATTTTTAGAGCAAAATCAAAATATACAAGTAAAATTATTTAAATTAAAAAAATCCGAATATTTTTAAATTCAGAAATTTAAAAAAAAATAGCGGAGGTATAAATAATATATAATTTTTTTAAAGAAAAAATTATTTAAAACATATTTAAGATGTAAGATAAGGAATTTAAACAAGTTACCTAACTATGCCTCTTGGGCGGTTAAAGAGGCTGAAACTTAAATGTAGGTTTCTCTCTTTTTGTCTCTGGATATCGACAAAAAATAAAGGAAGTCGGTCCCAACATTTTCTAGGAGTTAGAAATTTGCGATATCAAAAAGAAGTTCCTCGCATAGCTGCAAAAATATCCTCGAAACATCTCCAGATTTTTAATAGAATATATGCTAAGGAGAAATAAAACTTTTAGCAAATTGGATAATTGATTTTCTAAACTTGTATAATTGTGTTAAATGGACTGTGCCCGATGAATTATGCATCCATTTTTTTTTTTTTATATACTCGGTGTTGCCAACTGAGCCTCTTATTTATTCAAAAAGCTATCGCCCTACCATAATCTCTGGATAGTGATTAAATAAATCAAAACTTACTATAGTGGTAGTTGGTAGGGGTTTTTTCTTTTTTTTATAAATATGGCGCTCAGATGGCAACACTGGTTATACTGTGTAACGAAATCATTGATGTATTCAGACATTAACACTGCAAAACATGGAAATCAGACCTTCTCATCTGCATCTGATTTTCTGTAAATTCCAGATATGACGTAAATCTTTAAATGACTGAAATATCCATAATTATTCATGCGTAATTTGTGATCTGGCAAAGATACAGTTTTTGGAAATGAATTGGTACTTTTTTTAATTAATTTTTCAACTACATTCCAGCAGTGAAATTACGCTTGAAATTATTGAATATTAATGATGTGAATTATCACATTGCTACAAAGCGTAAACCAACTTAGTGAAAAATGTCCAAGCCGGGAATCGAACCCGGGTCTCTGGAATAGATCTCCAGTGCTCTACCACTAAACCACAAGGACGATGTCCAGCTTGGCATTTCTCACTTGTTACTTGAATTGGTACTTGTTAATGATGCCGCTCTATGTATGGTACTCTCCAATATCTTTTAAAATATTACATATAAGATTCAATAATGAAACAAGTTCGATTCATAGTTTTCACAACATATTCGGGCAACTTAGGGAAACTTGTGCACCAGTAAATAAAATTATTTTTGACTAAAAAAATTACAGCTGTTTGTCCTGGTACGATTCAAAATTTTACTATTGATGCAGATTTAATTATACATTGCTGTCTCTGGAAGCAGTGTTAATGAAGTAAAATGCCATGGTATATTCAGGTTTAAAGCTTGGTAAATACCGGAAGTTATACAATATGTATAAAATGTAAAATATGTAAAAAATATTTCTTTTTATATACATTAACGATGATCGGCCTTTTACGTTTTTTTTTTTAATATTTATGAAATATATTTTTAAACATTACAAAAAATATTCATGTTAATTAAAAATTAAAAAATTCATTGAGTCATATATATATATATATATTATGATTAATTATTACTTTTATCATAGACATCTATGAACGCTAAAAATATACGATAATCTATGAAAAATCAAATGCAAGTATATAGGTGGCTTTTAAGCAAATATTCACATGCATACTGTAAAGACTTTTGTTGCCTATTTCCATGAACATTTTTGGATTTTTAGTTAATACAAGCATATCATCAACAATTCTAAAATTCATGAATAGTAGCCTCACATGTAAAAATTAGGTAACTCAAATTTTATTACGTATAATAACATGCACCAAAATTTTATTTATAAACATTTACGGTAATGATACCTTGGCACAGTATTATCGTTGAAATTCAAATACTTTATAACTCAAATTCGAAATGGCTGGCCACTTGTCTTGTTAACATTAAGCATAAATATTTTATACTTTTTTTTTCAAGATTATGGGAATTATTAACTATGTTTTATTTAACTTTAGTAAGATATGTCTTTAGACAATGCGTTTAATTTTTCCACATGCAAGATTCCTGATTATTAAATGCTACATAAGAATGGCACAGTTTTTCGCATGTACAATTATTTCAAGTAAAAAGTAGAAAAACTTCCTATCTTACCTAACTTCAAAGTAATTATTAAGTTTAAATTATTCTATTATAATAATTTCCTTTGTTTCTCTTTTTTTAAAGCATTGCATTAAAAAACTAAACTTTCTCATATAAGTCAACTATCCTTATCTGACATTTACCAAATAAAAACATAGATTTTTCTTAATGGAGATTCGCTAAACCCATAACGTAAAAGCCATTACTAAATTTTTATACATCTATTGTTGTAAAGTTTCACATGGATTTTCCGAAACTGCTTCATATAAAAGTCTCATTATCAAAAAAGCGCATTTAATGGATTCTTCGAGTTATTTTAAATTTTAATGTTTTATCCCAAACGATTAGAATAAAAATAAAACTCTCAAATAATTCTTTTAAATCTTGCACATACTTTTCAAACGCCAAATTCTGTGAATTGAGCTCAGCACTTTATTCTAAATTACGAGTTGGATTTTCGAGTGTAACTATGCCGCTGCATTAAGCAGCCATTTAGGAGGTAAGAAATCTTTTATAGAAGAATTCGAAAGGAAAATGCAGAAAAGTTTTAAAATCTTTTTTTCCTACGTGATGAATTAATTTTTGCATAGCTATGTCTCTAAAATAATATTTTCTAATTAAAATAGTTTTGTTTAAAAAATAAGTAGCTTCGTATAAAAGAAAATTCCATTTTTTCTCAACAAAAAGTGTTATTGCGTATTTTACACTAGAAAAGTACAGGGTAATCCAAACGTCAGGTAATTTATGGAAAAACAAAAATTCGCAAACTAATAGAGAGAAATATGCCATTTACACAAAAAATGGAAATAAAGCGGGATTTTAACACTTTCCAACATAGGTGAAAAGTGTTTATGAATTCGGTAGTCCGTGTTCTAACTCGCGTAAATATAGTCTGATTACCATGAAATCGATATATGTTATTGGTAGTTTACTATGATGGCATGGTCGGTACTGAAAATTATGTGTGTAGCATTCACTGTTCATTTACAGGGACACTCAAAGGAATTCCGTTACATTACGGTCCATGGGGAAAATAGTTTGGTGTGTATTTTAATGATATTACACTATTTTAAACATATTGAAATTATATATATATCACTGAAGTGTACAAAAAGGTTCTTATAATAGAACGAAGTGAGTATAGAATTTATCTTTCATTTACAGGGGCACACAAATGAATTTGGCTACAGAAGAAAATGAACAATAACTGAACTATTGAAGACTGTGAACAATAGTTGCTGGAAGTGCGTTTTCAGTTGCAGTATGCGTTTTTAAATTAAATTATTTTGTAAATATTACTTGTTGTGCATGAATTCTATTGACCATATATAGGGCTGCACAAAACTTTTTCAACAACATCCGTTTATTGGCGGAAACTGCTGAACGGAAATTTTCAACTGTGCTATGCGTTTAACTGAACTAACTTATAGCATAATACATACATACCTATAGATAATGTACATGGCTGCACAAAAATTTGGCCGAAAAGATGGCAGAAAAGAAAGATTTGGCACAAAATTTTGGATGGTATTTGGCCGACTATTTTGATAATATAGCAGAAATTGGGTTTTCAAATGCTTTATGCATGTTCCGAATTGTTCATTTAGATATCTTCTTTCACCTTAATAAACCGTGAAATTTTGCTATAGTATTCTGAATGTGTTGGAAAATGTTTCATAATCTATGCCGTACGCATGATTTTTCGTTCTTTTTTTTAAATCAGGATAGATTTATACTAGAATACTTCTTTTTTGATCAGAGAAAGAATTTCCTGATTACAGGTTTGATTTTCAGTACTGTAAAATGATAATCAATGGCTGATAAAATTAGTCTTAAGGCAGGGATAGTCGTTTCTGTGTTTGGTAGATGTAGCGCCATCGGATATTATTGAGTTCGAGTGACGACTGCTGCACTTAGTGTTCGAAAATAATAAAGTTCTCAGTCAATTATTTCTACATTCTTGGCCATGAAGATATCTTAACCTGACATCTTATTAATTTCGGCTTCAAAGTTGCGTAAAGTCAAAGGTTTATGGCAGCAGGTCAAACTAAAAGGTAACGTATGATATCGTGAGTTTTACGTAACACACTGTTAAAAATTTTGCAGCATTCTGGCAGGTCGTTCGACCGTTGTTTGAAAAAACGGTTTCATAACCATAATTTAACTATATTCTGACCATAAAATGGCCAATAATATGGTCAGAATAGTGTTAAAATTACGGTTGTGTAACCGTTTTTGGAAAAAACGGTCAAATGACCTGCCAGAATGCTGCAAATTTTTAACAGTGCAGAAGAAACCATGAGAACAATGGTTTGGATCTTTTGGCAGTTATGCTACTTAGTTACGGGCGGCCTAATGACCATATGTAATTCCCATTATAATGTATAATAAATCCTCTCTATCCCTATATATATATATATGTTTTGCTTCCCAAATTAGAGCACCTCTTCTTTATTTTATCCTTTTTGCGCAAACTACGCATTTCATTTTTTATTAGTTTGCATGTTTTTAACTTTTCGTGACGTTAGAATTATTCGATTTATCCTTTCGTATTTCATCTTTGTATAATTGTGATATTTTACTGTACGAATTATTTAAATATATGGCTGATTCAAAGAATTTCGATCTGTAAGCACCTTCGGAAAAATTGTGAATTTAATTGATGTTTAAAATTATTGTATAAACAATATTTAAACTTGATTCTACTAAACCTGCTACTTATAAACATATATTAATCTAAGAATGAAAATAAAAATAATATTAATCTGAAAGAGACAATTCGGTAAAAGAGTAATTGCTTACATATTTGTTCACAGTCCTTTAATATTTAACTGAATGCCAGAGTAAATTGATGAAAAATAAGAAATGGGAAAAACAGACCTTTATGAGTATATTATTTTCGGTACTTTTCTAGTATATGACCCTTCACGTTTTTTAAAAAAAGCTCGTCGCAATTCAATCTTAAAAAAGTAAGATTTGTTGCTAAATGATATAAACAGCTGAACTTTTGTGCTTACTTATATATATATATATATATATATTATATTATATATATAAGTAGATTATCCCACTAATTCGGAATTAACGGAAAACCTCTGATCTAACAATACAATTAACTTCTTAGATCTTAAAATTACAATAAAAGGTAACAAAACAATAACACATCTACATGATAAACGTAAAGAATTTAAATTCAAAGTTAATACATTTACAAATTTTAAATCTTGTCTTCATAATTCTGCATATCGAAATGTAATACTTAACCATTTATATAGAATAAAATGTTTATGTTCTTCTCATCTAATTAATAATAATATTAAAAAACTAATTTATGATGCATTAAATCATGGTTTTCCAAAAAAATTCACATATTCTTTAATATACAATTAGTACTTACATGATCTTTTAAAAAACAAATTAACACATGCGTAAACAAAATTACAAAAAAATATATAAAATAAGAAAATATTTGTAAAAAGTAAAAATTTGTAAAATAATAATAAAAATTATTATAGGACGGTTGGATGGGTAGATGTTAGAGTACGGAGGAGGGTGGTGTTGTCTGGATAATACGCAATGGTTCATTTATTAAAAAAAATGATGGGGCATTTGAATTATAACAACATTGCTAATACACATTTTATGTGGATGTTGATTCGATATTTTATATGTATATGGTGACGTTATATTTATATTTCAATTCATATTAAATTTATTTAGCTTAATTAACATTTAATCAAGATAACAATTAACTTGTTTTTAATTTTTAGTCTACTCAGGACAATATCATATTAATTTCTAATAGTATACCATATTTATAGAGAATAATATGCATAATAAGTTTATTTGATATAACTAATGTTATTACAGTTTGTATTAAAATTGGGTTATTAGTTTTTTATTATTCCTCTATACTTTTTAATATTGTTTAATTTTGAACTTAAGTGTTCAATGATTAATTATCGGTTTTATGTGTATGTTAATCCTAAATTCATATTCTTTGGTGTTTTTTTTGTGGCTAATATGAAAATAAACCACACACTTTATTTGTGATCTTGTTGTTATTTGTAACAATTGGGAACTGAAGATTCTGAAAAAATTCTATAAACATCCATTTTTCTTTTCGTGTTCATTTTATTAATTAATTATTTTTTATATTTAAAAGTAATTCTTATAGTTTTTTATATTTTTATTATATATAATTTATTATATATAATTTATTTTATGTTATAGCATATTGCTATGTAATATTATCAATGTTATAAAATTATTTAAATTTTCCGTATAGATTAATTGGATATGGTAGTAGAATATATTGTAAGCATTCTATTAACATTTGTATTTATTTAATATTTATATGAATAATGATATATAATATGGTACTTTTATATTACGATTTGTTGGGTAAAGCAGTTGGTATATTTTGAAAAAATTAGCGTCTAATAGGTTAATCTTATGACATTTTGATCATAATAGTTTTAAGTTATTATACTAGATGGCAGCACCAAAATTTAATTTGCATTTTGTCTGTTGCTTCTATTAGAGTAATAATTTCAATTTTCAACACTAGGTGGTGCAAAATGCTGGTTATTTGCGATATTGAAAACTAATAATTTTGTTATTTTTTGCTTTAGTTAAGAAATATAAAAATTTTAAAGTGTTAATAGGTATTTTAAAAACTAATAATGTAATTATTTTCTATTTGTATTAATTTAATTGCATTTATCACGGTATTTCAAAATAGATTAACTGAATCCATTAGGATTTGAAATCTGTGTTAACTTAACTACAAAATAACCTTAAACTTATCGTGCTTTTGGATATCATATGCAGGAGTATATTTGGATAAAAAAAACTGGGATTTTATTGGTTTGGGTATGTTGTGTAATATTACTATTTTTCCTTGCTATAAATTAAATATTTAAAAGGTTGCATTGCTTTTTCCATTTCATGGCATTTAATATTATTTTTGTTTTCATCTTGAAACTATTCTCTTGGTTATTTTAGTCGTTTGAGTACAGGAGAAAAAAAAATTCAGCTTTTAGCGCTTTTTTTTTTTTTTTTTTGTCACAGAAAACGACTATTTTGCTTATATAATTGAATTCTGTACTCTTGATAACGTAATTGAATATATAAGCTTTTCAATTATTTTATCGGTATCCATATTCTTCTTTTTTTCTTCCATATTAATTCTTGTAATATAGTACAAGGGACTTTATTTTATACATAGCAGCTTGTATATTATGTTTTTGGTATCCATTCAGTGTATTTGGGGGAAACTGTATTATTGTCATTTCATTCATACTATCACAATTTTTGTGGGTGGTCGGTAATGTTTAATTAATGGTTATATCAGTGGCGTGGCGTTCGGTCATCGCTGGATGCGGCGATGACCAAGCAATATTTTAAAACTCTTAATAAACTTTTAAAACTCTACGATCCAGTTTTAGCAGAACATTTGGAGTTCATGTATAAGTGAAGGTAAGATTTAAAGTTTCTTTTTTGAACATTCAACCATTGAATTTTAGAGTTAATAATTTTTCACCACAAACTTAAATAATTGCGATGACCACCGAAAATTTTCACGCCACGCCACTGGGTTATATATATATTATTGTTTTTGATATACAATTATTTCTTTTTGCATATAAAAATAGATAAATACCTTGTTTATATTAAATAAATTGTACAAATATTAAAAAAAATTGCTAGTGTACACGAAACAGTAAATAGTTTGCCAGAAAAAAAGGATGAAAATTTCCTTCTCTTCCCAAACATGTGTTCTCTATCTCTTCAAAGCTCTTAAACTGGAAAAGTACCTTATTTTCAAAGTGTTGTATGAAAAGCTTCAAAATTACTTTGTATTCATATTAATTTTCAGGGGGAAGTTGCGTTCCTGAGATGAAACGAGTCGCAATCATGTAGTGATCAGTAATATTTTTAAACATGATAAATTAATTTCAGGATTTTATCCTTCATAACATGCCAAAATGTTTACTTGCACAGTGATATCTCGGATAACGAAGATAATTTGCTTAAAAATTGTACGGTGTGCTCATAAAATAATGTCTCAGTTATAAATTTAAAAGTCTCAACTGTAAGCGTTGAACAGTCATGGTTCAAGGTTCCAAAGCTCAAAAACTTTTAAATAAGCTCATGTGCGAGTACTGCTTAGTTATTTACTCCCTTGCAGCGCCACATAATCAAAATGGCGGCTCCTGAGCGTAATGAGTTTTGTGTTCTGCAATTTGCTAAGAGTGAATCTGTAATTTCAGTTCAACGTGCGTTTCGTTTAAAGTGCAATTGTAATTTCTCATATGGCAAAACATCCGCCGATGGTATAGGTAACTCGAAACGACCGGATGTGTCTGTAAAAGGAAAATAACAAGGCGTCCAAAAGTGTATGTACAAAATGTTGACCGTGTCAGAGTATCTTACCTGTGTAGTTTTAAGAACACGTTTACACTTGCGTCCATAGTGGTTACAGTTGATACAGTCATCGATGGTAACTTTGAACCATGGGGTGTAACTTTGCACCACCTCCTAATTTTCAATATTTTTGACTCCAAAAGAACTAAATGAACTCCAGAACTGTGTTCTGTTGGCAAGGTCAGCTGGGATTTCTACTCTTTATTTTAGAAAATAAATTAGCAACATTATGAGCAATTAATTGCATAATCTAACTATTTTTGTGAAGTACTTTTTTCAAGTTAATTTTGAATGCTGTTTTGAAGTTGTTGTAATCCAATTAAATTTTCCTACTAACACGGAAGGTCTCCATACGAGCATACTCAGAAAAATCTAAAAAAAATACAGAATGTTCTTCTTTCATGGGTATATATGTTTATAAAAAAATTTCGGCGGAAACTCGCTAGAGCATCCGTAAAAAATAATGAAAATTTCGTTTATTTGGCGACTTATCACCGTTTGGCGAAGAAATGAGATTTAAAAAAATACGCTTGTCGAATACTCTTTAAGGAAAACACTTTTTATGTTGAATTTGTTTAAATAAGTTTAATTTAAATAACTTTAGCTTTGTCATTTTTAGTTTGTTTTAACTATAGTTTTATCATTTATATTTATATGTACTTATAACGAATTTTAACTATCCTATTTTACGATTTAAAACAAAATCTAAATTATTTAGACTATTCCAAGCTCAAAAATATGCCCCATTGATCACTGTGGATTGAACTTTGTTGCTATGGAAACACCTTCTGTATGGAAATGTATTACGGCAGCATTATTCATCTGGCGTTAAAAGTTATTTTTATAACCGAGCGGTTAAAAAAAAAAATGTGATTGGAGATTAAAACAATGGCAAAATTTCATTCAAATCGGCAAAAGCAACATGTATAATACAAAATGTAATAATAATAATAATAAATTCTTTCATGGTTTACGTTTAAATTCATTAAAAACTGCATATTCTCAAAATCAATTACCAAACAATTTTCAGATTCATTAAAATCGTTTGCTTTTGGCGAGGAAAAGTTCTGATCGCCAAATTGCGTGCCGCTGTCGTCTTTTCACGCCAATTATTCGAAAGTATGTTATTTTTTTACAGATTTTCTACTGTATTTCCGCCGCTAATTTTAACTGATCCTTTATTACATACATGAGTACTTTCACTAGCATTTTTTCAACATATTCTGAGTATGCCCAGTATGGAGACCTTCCTTGTAAGTAACAATATACTCATTTATCAGACATATTATTATCTAAATGTTGTAAATGCGTTAATATTTTTTGATTATTTATTTATTAATAGTTAATAAAATGTAAAATAAGAAGGCACTAACATTTTACCACAGTTTTAGGGTAACTTTGAGCCGGCTCAAAGTTATACTGATGTTTATAATTTACTGATTATAGGTGCTACTTTCAAAAATTTCCCATATTTGCTCATATGTTTTACATAAATGCCGAAAGTGTACATTAGATATAACATGTAAATATTTTCACAAATATATTTAAAATACATAAAATTCATTTAAAGGCGTTATTCTGGGCGGAGCTACTCAAATATGACATTTCATACATTCCACATTTTTTATTCTCGTTTGAATAATACTAGTACTAGTAAGTATTACTGTAACTATAGACATATTATTGAGTTAAAACATTGAAAATTGTTCTTCACTGCATTTTTATGTTTTATATGAACAATAAACAGTTTTTTTTTATTTCTAAATATTCATAGTTCTCTCCTTCTACTTTTCTTATGCATAATATTTGTTGTAATATCATAAATTATACAAAACTTGTGATGTTGAGAAATGTAAATTCGGAGTCTTTACATATCTGAAAACATTTTTGGGTGTTCAAAGTTGTCCTAACTATAATACTTTTTTTTATAATGAATTATTTTAGATAATATTTGTCATATGGTGCAAAGTTACCCTAAATGGCAGGGTAACTTTGAACCAGGTTAAAAATTTATTTTTTATTGCTTTTATCATTATTATTACTTAAATTTTGATAGTCATACAATAATTTAGGATCATTTCTTCTCTTTTACGCCCCTAGGTGCAACAATATTCTTAAAATAAGAGTGTGGCATATGAAAATAGAGAAAATGCGGATCAGTGTTATTCTGAATGACTGTACATACATGCTTTAGAAGACTTGTATTTTAGGTTGGATGTGTACCGTATAACCAAAGGCGCACAAATTGAACAATTGTAAGAAAAACTAGGTTAGTTTACCATCATTTCGATGTAGGATTTGTTGTAAAATGTCTAAATTAATCTGTTATAATATACCATTGAAACTGGGGCATTTTTATGGACACCCAGTATTAGTTAGCTGGAATGTTCGTTATCCGAAATATCTTCCTGTCCAATTTAAACGCAACGGGGCTGTATTATATTGGAAAACATTTTCAATAAAACGTTCGTTACTGAATCCATACTAACTACATCGGTCAGAAAAACAACAACAACTTAAACATTCGTTAGTTTCGATAAAAATTAAGACAACTTATTTTCTAAAATTCTCGAAAATAAGAAAAAAAAAAACATGGTAGTTATTGTATAACATTTTCCTTGTATTGTATCAATATTTCTTGAAATTAGTTGCAGACAGTCATACAGCATCTCAGGAATATTTTTAAACATGTTAAAATTAATTTCAGAATTTTTCTCTTCATATTGTGGCGAAAATCTTGCTTGTACAAGGATACCAGAGCTAATAAAGATAATTTGTTCCGAAATTATATTATTTAGATGAAATATCTTCCTATTCAATTTATATGCAATGTGGTTGCGTTAGATTTGCATGCGCATTCAATAAAACATCCGTTTGTTGAATATATATTGGTTATTTGAGTTGTAAAATAGAAAAAAATAACTTCGTCAGCTGAAACATTCATTAGCTGAAATGTCACTGTACATGATTTGGGGAATGCTATTCGATACATTTTGTTGTTTCAAATTTCTATTTTAATAATTAGAATTTTATAAACTCTAACTGACCGATTACAACAGAGAGATTCTCGCCTAAATTAACAAGTAAGAAAAAATCATGCGTTTAGCATAGATTATGAAAAACTTTCCAACACTTCCTGAATAGTTTAACAAAACTTCGTTATTTAGAGAAATAAGGTATATAAGAGAAATAAGTAAACATTTTAGAAAACGCATCAGACATTTTAAAAACTGATTTCTGCAGTTACCGTATATAGCCAAATATGTATTCCAATTCTTTTGAACATCCCTGTATTTGATCTGTTGGTTGATATATATACCATATAATGGAGAAATTTAGTTTAGTAAGAAAACTCATAACCGGTTGAAATTTCTCTTTCAGTAATTTATACTAATGGATCAAAACATACTTGTATACATTTGTACAGCCTTGTAGTTAACCTAGTACCTTTATTACACGCCACTATTTAGCTAAAGTTTAGTTCAAAGAAAACACTCTTAAAACTACTGAAATCACATTTCCAGAAATTATCATTTATAGACGGCCATGTATCCAATTCTTTGCGTGACCCTGTATATCCTCTTATCTATGTTCTACAAACATTTCTTAATAAACCAAATGCAGTTCCGCGTAAAAATGCATAACTCATTTAAAAATCATTTTTAAGCAATTTGCAATCATACTCAGTAACCATTACGAATTATTTTGTGTTGCCCTGTACATGAATTACAACATTTATACACACCATATACTATGCATAAATATAGTTAAACATAAAAGCACATAACTTATATATAAATGTATTTCCAGCAATCATCGCTACTGTACAGTACTTCGGACACAATATTGTATCTGAAATCTTTTGTGTGTCCCTGTAAATGCTATGCACTTCGTAATATACATGAAATAAGTTATAGTAAACCTCAGCGACGTATAACAATTTCATTATAAACGAAATAATTTAACATAATTAAAATACGCCGTAAACAATTCCCTTCATCCCTATATCGTTCTGTAACGGAGTTATTTTGTGTGGCCCTGTAAATGAATAATAACTATTCTTTGCATCGTATATTCTACAGAATGTATATTTTAGTGCACTTGATAAATGCATATAAATTGTATTATGTTTGAAAGCATGTAACATCATTTAAAACTATTTTAAACATTTTTTTCCCATAGGCCGTAATGTAACGGAAAACTTTTGACTGTCCCTGTAAATTAACTAAACATGTTAGAAACTTTATTTGAAATAGGGATCGTGATATGGTAGAGGTCACTAATATCCAAAAATTTCAGAACGATCCGACTATAATTACGAAAGTTAGAGCCCGGACAGACGGACAGACCGACAGACAAACCGAAGTCATAAACACTTTTCAACTTTGTTGGAAAGTGTTAAAAAGAAAAAACTTATGAGCAAACGATAATGATGCACGCATTTTGTATACTTTTCTCAAAATAATAATTTCAACTTTTTAAATAATTAATATTTATTACAAATATATCATTTTTAATTCTCTGTAAGTCATAACAATAGTTATAATTAGAAAGATGTATTCATAATTAGACATATAGATGGAATTACAAAGATAATTGTATCTTGGAGAAAAGCTTTATTCCTTCAGAAAGTAATTTTCCATCCTGACTAATTATCATCTAAATCAACAGCTTAACAAAACAAATCCAATTTATTCAAGACGTTAAGATTGCTTTTGCTGAATGCTAAAGTAAATTCTGTTACTTATACCTGTGGTCTTCCGAATTAGAAAGTTACTCTCTATTGTCTGAAGTTAATGAAAAATAAATTTTTGATGGAAGTTAAGTACATTAACACCATTAACGTAATTGTGTAATAATTTTCATTTCGGTATTCTTGTTGAACCACTACATTAGTTAATCTGTAAAAAAGAGATATAACTGACAATTCAACATACATATACTAATAACTTATTTTCAGTTTTTTTATATGAATAAAATATTTTCTCAATGCACTTCTGAATAATACAAATTTATATTTTTATAATGTTTAGTAATTCTGACATCTATATTTACTTTGTATTTCATATATCTTTAAACAATTCAACAAAAGGAAGAAAACGATTATGGTCAGAGATATTTAGATAACAACTAGATTTGAAAACTAATTGATTTGAGACTGATTTAGAAAACTAAAATAAAATATAGAAATCAGAGATATCAATCATTATTTTTGTGGTCGTGCTGTTCGCTTACAACATTACAGTTTACAGGTATCACAGGTGCATCACGACACGACCTGCCTAGGACTATCCCTACTAGTGCGGCAGATTTTCCGAGTGATTGCGAGCAGAAACGTATACTGATTTCTTTTATTACTGTGGATTTTTACAACAGAAATAAAAGCAATTTTATAACTTTGGCTAATGTCTGCTTCATGGAAAGACGATAGATCATTTTGCAAGGTATGCGATTGCATACTACAGTCACATTGCTATGTTCATAACTGAACATTGCTCAATGGATGCAGCAGTCCTCTAGTTCGCCTTATAAGATATTTGAATGAAAACGGTGTTTTAAGCGGCGTAAACCTTCCCATTACTAAATCTTTAGGTCTTATTCCAAACTTCCTTTTGCCGTGCTTCTTAAGAGATGTGGAAAGCAGCTATTTTTCTTTTATTATTAATAAAAGTACAGTGATTCACAGAACGAAGGTGCTTTGCATTACGATTGTGTACTTCAGGTGGGATGGACGAAAAAAAATTGAAAACAACGTTTTATAGGTTAAGTCAGATAGAAGCTGATGACGCCAACACCACAGCATCCCCTCAGATTCATTCAAATCCCAACTGCTTAGAGATGGTCTAAATCTAATAAAACTTTTGGCATAAGCGTAGATGGAGCTAACGTAATGATAGGGCAGCATCATCGATTGGCAACAATTTAAAAAAACAAGCATAAACGAACTTGTAAAATGTATTTATCATTCTCTTCGTTTAACTGCGAATGTGCATGCAATATTTTGACGAGTTTAAATGTTTATTTTTTGTAAATGGGATTTTTTAAAAAAAGCTTCATTTGAGGAAAAATTTGCAGTTTAAATTAGTTAAACATTTTTATAGTGGTAAATTTAAAATTTAAAATTTACTTTTTTGAGTAAAAACTCAGTTGGGGACTTTTTCGGAGAAAAAAAAAACTCATTTGGACAAATTTTCAGAAATTTTGGGGAAATGGACTTTCGACTATCTGGCAATACTGGGATGCGGTTAGAGCAGCCGAATCATAAAAGTAAAATACTCATTTCTTGTCAATAGGTACCGTAAATAACAAATTAACATAGAAGCCATCAGTTTACATTCTGTAATATTTAGAAATGTGCGAAAATAATAAGAGGCTTATTCCTATAACTGCCAAAATGCATTAATGGATTTTGAATTGAACATATTCCACTGTTGACTGAGGGGGGATAAATTCATTTTCCAAAAATTTCATAATTGTGTTAATCAGATTTTCTTTACCCAAACATCATGAAATGAAATGAAACACAGCAATTTGAATACTGCCCTCTTGATAGACAAAGGTGAAACAAATGCAAATGCAAATGCAACATGTTTTTCTATATGAGTAGATCGGAATTTAAGTTTCTCATCCAATTCTTCTTAGCTGTAAAGTATGAAAAATAAATAATTCTTTCAAAGACTGAAATAACCATTCAATTTTCATGTGTAATTTGTGTCCTGATAACGCTATACGTTTTGAAACTCTCGGTATTTTTTAGAGAGGTTACTCCATGTATGGTTTAAAACTTTGATATTTTAAAGTAGTCCACTTTAGGTTGATTTTCGATTCATGGTTTCATAACATATGCAAACAATTTACAAAAACTTTTAAACATGTAATTAAAACTCCGTTTTGCATTAAAAAATTATTCTATTTGCTTTGTAAGGTTTCAAATTTACTACTGATACCTGCGATCTAACCAAATCGCTTGCTGTGATCTAACGCAGTATGGATGAAATAAAGCATCTTGATATATGCAGGATACGCGCAATGCAAAAACTGGAATGCTATATAGTGTTATTAATATGCTTCTCTGTTCAGATGTTTGCGAAATTTTTATTATTAGGAATGTTTTATCCAACCGCAAAGTTACAGAATGATACTTACGGTTAAAACACCTTTTTAAAAAACAATTGAGTCATTACGAAAAATCTAGAAAAGCTATAGAACTTTCTCAAACTAAACCAATTTCGGTTGGTTAAATATCAATTACATTAATACCTAAAGAAAACTTACCAAAAATTTTCAAACATGGGAAATAAAATTTCGAATTTCTAAAGATGAGCCAAATAGTTTCATCAATGAGGGTGGAATTGATGCAAAAAGGGAATTAATACTAAATATTAAAAATTCTATAATTATCGCAACATCGGATTAGTAGGAATTGGCAAAAAAAAATTCTCTGTATGCATAATTTAACATTAAACATTTTACAATACGCTAAAGTAAAATTGCATTAGGGATAAACAGCAATGTTACTGTAAAAGACGTTGCACTGTGTCTCATTCTTACACATGTGCAGACGCTGCCATTTGACGTATGTAGTGTGAAGTGCATTCATAAACATACGACCGTATAGGCCTCCATAAACAAATGTTAAAAATTATATGAAAAAAACACGTATTGAACTAGAAGAAAGAATAGGCAAAATATAGACAAATAATATTTATTCTTCACATGGATCATTCTATTTCAGAAAGAGCTGGATAATGCGGCTTTCCGGTTCACATCGGTACAGTATCGAGTGTACGACGGGAATGCATAAATAGCGGAAAATGCACTAGTATTTGGATAATCAACAAAGGAAAGGCTGGTTCGAATGAATTTGATTATCTAGGATTCAGACGTATCGCAGGCAGATAGTGACTCCAAACATTAGTTAACCACTTAATTGAATGAGGAGCTTATACAGAACGTCAGTAGACTGGTTGTGTAGCGATCACTGAACAAAATCGATTTTAACAGCAGGATGTGCACCAATGTACTACTTAGCAATGCATGCTGCCACGTTTAACATTTTGTATGGGAGAGAATACCGTGAGTAAGCCAATTAGGAATAGAGACGAGTAGCGTGGATCGATAAATATCGAACAGGACTACATCATGATGATGGTAGGCTAAGAATTTTTTTTCAGGATCACAGAACCACAGAGATAGTATGCCAGTTTGGTAAAGAAAGTCGCGGCTGCAAAGGGTTGACAGGGTTTTTTTTTTTTTTTTTTTTTTTTTTTTTTTTTTTTTTTTTGGCAATACTTCGTATCTATGGCCTTTTTAGAAAACAACCTTTTTGCTACTAAGTACGCAGATTGTCATATGTAGGATCATTTTAATCTTTTTATTTTTGCTCCCCTCCTGCAGGTAGAAATGAAGTTTCAAGCAGAATAACCGCCCCTGCTAAGGACACTCTCGCAATAATGCGTATTGAGTAGAATTCCACTGAAATCCCTTTATTGAAATAGCCATCAAAAATCTCGAATTTCAATCCTTTTCTACAACATTGAGATACTCTTGAAATGCGTGTCTAAATGGTTCATCCCACACTAGCATCCTTAACTGATTTATGAAAATTTTTGCGTTTTTTAAATACTCCCGGATACTTGCGAAAAACATGTAGAAATAAGGTAATTCTAATATTATTACATGCAATATTAATTAATTAATAATAATTTTGTAATATATAAGATTAAACAGTAGAAATATTTTTATAAATATTTCCAGCAATAAAATCGTGAATCTGAAGTTCGAACTAAAGATATTTCTTCATTAAGAAACATTTTTGTAATATGTTCTAAAAGTGATGAATTTAATTGACTGGTTTTTAATTGACTATAGTAAAATATGCATTTGAAAATGTATTATATTTTTTATACAGGGTGTCCACTCTCAACGATGTCCAATAGCTAATTCCTAACCCGTTAGTCATAGACATATAGTTCCAATTACAAAAATGTTTTAAATGAGGTAAAGAAGTATTTTTAAAACGATTTGGGTCAAGAAAAACATTTTCTTCAATTACGAAATTTAAATTTTTATACGTTTCCCCGGTCCTGTAAATAATATTTAGTAAAAATATACTATTACACTAAGAAGTAAGACAAAAAAAGTCCCATTCTTCTACGATTAAAACTGACTGAGTAATAGTTGTTTAAAGTTGAGGCATCTTTTTTGTTGCAAAATAGAGGTCATTCACAAATTTTCTACAAATATAAATAATCGCCAGATATTTAAAAAAATAATAGTTTAGGGTAAAATTAACACTACAATATAAATTTCAAATCTATTTTCCTTCTAACATATTAAAGAAAAATATACAACTTGTATTAAAAAAATGAGTTAAAAAGTAAGAGATTTTTTGTTAAATGAAATGATGAAAAACAATAGTCGCAATTCCTTACAAAATGACACATATTTTAAAATGCTATTAGATTATCTAATCTAAAACTTATTTAATAAAAATTAAAGTTACCTTAAAACTTGTTCGAAGTAACTCCTTCAGCTGTAATGGAGAAACGTACTGGAGAAATAAATCTTTCTAATACTTTAAGCACTTTGTGTACGATAACCTCGAACCTTGGTCCAACTCATTTGTGTTCAGATGCAGAAAATTGGTTTAAGTCATGAAATTGAATGTTCCATAACTCGGTCAATTTTAGTGTTAGATGAATGAGACATTTTATTTATCTTACTTGTTAGTGTAATAAAAAAATTTTACTAAATGTCGCTTATAGGACAGAGGGGCCGTATAAAATTTAAATTTTGTAATTTTTTACGGAATGTTTTTCTTGACCTAAATCGCTTTAAAAATACTTGTTTACCTCATTTAAAACGTTTTTGTAACTGGAACTATATGTCTATGACTAAAGGTTTAGGAATTAGCCATTGGGCGTCACAGAGAGTGGACACTCTGTATAAAAATTTTCCTAACTAGTAAATCTGCAGATCAGGAGCCTCAACGTCATCTTTGCAAGTCATTGTTTTTTGACACTCATTGTCATTGCATAATATTCAACTTCCTACAAATCGCTTTTTAAAGTTTTCAAATTACATAAATATTTATGAGCATACAAGATACTTCGTAAAGTTTCAGAAATTAAAAGTGTTAAACAAGTGGTTATACATTGATTTTCTGAAATTCTGATGAGCTACTTATTCTGGTAACTTTTTAAATCAAAAATTGCATTTCTTCAAGGGGGGCTCTGCCCCCCTGAACCCCCCCGTAGTCTATTTAAACTTACATTCGTAATTTTTTATTGATTGTGCGGATGGATATAGTATATCTTAGTTTTTTTTACGCTGTGATTTATAAGGATAAGCATAATTTTTTTTTTATAAATTAATTAAATTTAAATTTAAAATAAAATATTCATGCTAACCGTACACAGACAATAAATCTTGAAGTGACGCCAAAAATGTAACCCTAAAATTCGCTACATTCGGCACAACACAACAACGTGCTTAAAAAGAAAAAAAAAAAAAAAAAAAAAAAAAAAAAAAAAAAAAAAAAAACGGATGAAGTCAAAGAATATGGTCCCTGTTCCACGTGCTTTTTTTGTTAGGACCGAATGAGGGCATTTAAATCTCAGCGATAACGCACATCGTATTGCAAACTCTTTTTACAGCATACTGCATCTCCATCTATCTCTTTCCTCCGTGAATAATAGTTAATTTTATTTTACCCAAGATCGTTTTATTCCAGCATCTTTGTTTTCGATAAATGACGTCTAATTCACCTGCTATGCGTACTTACTCAAAACTTTTCATCTTGTTATATTAAGAAATACTCGAGAGTTTTCTTTTTATTCCCAATATGTCGCCATATTAATTTTTCTATTCTTAATTTTATTTTTCATTTTCCTGTTTCACCACAAAACATTTCAATTGAAAATTGTTTAAAAGAAAATATTATTCCGGGTTTTGATTTTCTTGGCAACAATTAAAGAAATATTGGTAAATGTTATGGAAAAATGTTACGTTATTCTCTATGAAAATAATGAACTTTTGTATTTTTAAGCAAAATATTTCAATAAAATAATTAAAATAAACGAAATATTGCCTATTTTTATTTCTGGGGTAAAATCCATTTATATGCAAAGATACAAATGCATTAATTCATCCGTTTTGACGTTGGCTTTACTCAAACATAATACACGCAATTATACGAATATTATTAGGACCAAATACGTTGCTAGACAACAGAGAAAGAAAAGGAAAAAAATGAAATATGCATTATATCAAATTGATAAAACAAAATCCTTTATATTATTGGAAAACATGCATAAAATTACCCCCAATATTATAAACCTAATTAAAAAAATCTCGCAAATATATTGACAAAATTTATTGGAATAATTGCCGAAACGTCAGTGAAGGCTTACTGTGGAGACACGAAAAGTTTTGGTTTCTGTTAGTCTGTCTGTTAGTCTGTCTGTCTGTTCCGCGATAACTGCCGCAAAAAGCATCCGATCGGCTTGAAATTCACTGGGCATGTTGATGAGGTACCCGGACTTAGCTGTATAGTTTTTGGTTAAATTTGGTTCATTCGTTCGGGAAATATGGAACATTTTATTTTGCTCTATAATGCTTTTCAATGGCAAGTCAGACGATTTTCAGATTTTCATTTGTTGAAAGAAATGGCTCATATGAAAAATGGATTTAAATGGTAAATTTTTGATGCTGAAATTTTTAAATAACATTATTAAATTATTCCAATAAATTATGTCAATATATTTGCGAGATTTTTTTAATTAGGTTTATAATATTGGGGGGAATTTTATGCATGTTTTCCAATAATATAAAGGATTTTGCTTTATCAAATTGACATAATGCATATTTCATTTTTTTCCTTTTCTTTCTCTGTTGCCTAGCAACGTATTTGGTCCTAATAATATTAGTATAATTGCGTGTATAGTGCTTGAGTAAAGCCAACGTCAAAAAAAAAATGAATTAATGCATTTGTATCTTTGCATATAGAAGAATTTTAGCCCAGAAATAAAAATAGGCAATATTTCATTTATTTTATTTATTTTATTGAAATATTTTGCTTAAAAATACAAAAGTTCATTATTTTCATAGAGAATAACGTAACATTTTCCCATAACATTTACCAATATTTCTTTAATTGTTGCCAAGAAAATCAAAACCCGGAATAATATTTTCTTTTAAACAATTTTCAATTGAAATGTTTTGTCGTGAAACAGGAAAATGAAAAATAAAATTAAGAATAGAAAAATTAATATGGGGGCATATTAAAAATAAAAAGAAAACTCTCGAGTATTTCTTAATGTAACAAGATGAAAAGTTTTGAGTAAGTACGCATAGCAGGTGAATTAGACGTCATTTATCGAAAACAAAGATGCTGGAATAAAAAGATCTTGGGTAAAATAAAATTAACTATTATTCACGGAGGAAAGAGATAGATGGAGATGCAGTATGTCGTAAAAACAGTTTGCAATACGATGTGCGTTATCGCTCAGATTTAAATGCCCTCATTCGGCCCAAACAAAACAAGCACGTGGAACAGGGACCAAATTCTTTGACTTCATCCGTTTTTTTTTTTTTTTTTTTTTTTTTTTAAGCACGTTGTTGTGTTGTGCCGAATGTAGCGGATTTTAGGGTTACATTTTTGGCGTCACTTCAAGATTTATTGTCTGTGTACGGTTAACATGAATATTTTATTTTAAATTTAAATTTTATTAATTTATAAAAAAAAACTTATGCTTATCCTTATAAATCACAGCGTAAAAAAAATCTAAGATATACTATAACCATCCGCACAATCAATAAAAAATTACGAATGTAAATTTAAATAGACTACGGGGGGATCAGGGGGGGGGGGCAGAGCCCCCCTGAAGCAATGCAATTTTTGATTTAAAAAGTTACCAGAATAAGTAGCTCATCAGAATTTCAGAACATCAATGTACAAACAACCACTTGTTTAACACTTTTAATTTCTGAAACTTTACGAAGTATCTTGTATGCTCATAAATATTTATGTAATTTGAAAACTTTAAAAAGCGATTTGTAGGAAGTTGAATATTATGCAATGAGTGTTAAAAAACAATGACTTGCAAAGATGACGTTGAGGCTCCTGATCTGCAGATTTACTAGTTGCCGAAACGTCAGTGAAGGCTTACTGTGGAGACACGAAAAGTTTTGGTTTCCGTTAGTCTGTCTGTCTGTTAGTCTGTCTGTCTGTTCCGCGATAACTGCCGCAAAAAGCATCCGATCGGCTTGAAATTCCCTGGGCATGTTGATGAGCTCCCCGGATTTAGCTGTATAGTTTTGGGTTAAATTTGGTTCATTCGTTCGGAATATACAGAACATTTTATTTTGTGATATAATGCTTTTCTATGGGAAGTCAGACGATTTTCAAATTTTCATTTGTTGAAAGAAATCGCTCATATGAATAATAGGTTTAAATGGTAAATTTTGGATGCTGAAATTTTTAAATAAGAGTATTAAATTATTCTTATTAGTTTGCAATTTTGTCAAAACATTTGAACTTTTAAATTAGGTGTATAACTTATGATAGAATTTTATACATGTGTTCGAATAATATAAAACATTTTATTTTATGAATTTACTTATATTTCATTTTTTCTTTTAACCGTTGCGTAGCAACAGCATCTCATCTAAAAATATCATAAATGTGAAAGTATGTATGGTTTTTTGAAGTCAAATCAAAGCAAAAGGAATGAATTAATGAATGCCTTTGTATAGATATTTGCATATAGATTTATTTAAACGCAGAAATGAAAATAGTATTTATATACTATATAGAATAATATTTTCATTTATTTATTCAACTATTTGATTATAAATGAAAAAGTTCGTTATTTTCATACAGAATAAACTGACATTATTCTGTTAAATTTTATAAACTTTATTGTTGCAAAAAAAAAAAAAAAAAAAAATGAATAACAATTTCTCTCAAAGAGTTAATTTTAATTTGTAAGATTTTCACGTGCAAAAGAAAAATGGAATAAGCAAATAAAAAATAAAAAAAGGATATATAGGACAGGAAGAATACATATAAACATTTCACACCAAATACCACCTAAAATAGTTTTTGTAGCAGTATTTTCCCAGCACTACGAAGAAAGATTCCTCGATTTACACGATTTTACTTGGCCTTCCTTTTCTCATTCTTTGCGATTTCATTTTCGCAATTGCGTGCATTAATTGGCACAAAATTTTACATTTTTATGACTGAAATATATGTAAGGCCATACAAATAAGAAATTCCGTATTGTCTCCTATAAAATGTGATAAAGTGTTGGTTAATCATATATGTTTTTATTAAGAGGAGCAGAGCTGCCAAGCCTCCGGCGTTCTGGATACCAGTATTTTAATACAGAAAATGTTACTTTATTTAATTGAAACATTTGCGCGATTTAAAAGAACATTTTCTCTAATATAATAGTGATGTGCAAAAAGCTTGAGACTTGGTATGTCTGGTGGGGAGTGAAATGTTTTACTTAATGCATTTATCTCTATTTTAATGCTACGTGAACAACGTCCGTGTAACAGCTTGTAGAGTGTAAAATAGATTAAATTATTAAAATAATCCTTATTACGAAAAATGAAACAGAAAGTCTGGCTAAGGGAAATGAAATGTTAGTTAACCTTTCGTAATTTGACCTGAACATAGGTTTGCGCCAAATTTCAACGGTATTTGTAACATCACGATTTTAAATTAAATGTAGATACTATTAAAAGAAAATCACAAAAAATACTTAACCTTCCGTCTACCAGACGGGTCCATTGGACCCGACAGCAATATTTAATGTAAATTTTTCTCATGAAAAATAGCATTCAAAGTTTCGCGATTACATGACTTTTCCTGCAATTGTCTCCTCTATGTATATGCAATTGCGATTAAAATTTTGTTCGAAATTTTTTACCTATTTTTAATTTGTTTCATTGTTTACCACGCGGGTCCATTGGACCCAACATTAAAACAAACGTAATATACTGTTGCTTTCTTTTTCTAGGGTTGCCATAAATCATGAGGAGGAACAGGGTTACCATAACTGGCTGTTTATCGCCCATTTGGCGATGGATTTTTAGCGCCAATCTCGCCAAATTTGGCGACTTTATAATGAAGTTTTGAGAACATTCTAGACTGATCTAGTAAACTTCGTGCTCTATATATAAAAGGTTACTTCTGGTTCAGAGAGTCATTTATCAACAGACACAGTTAGTGAGCGAATGGTGTCTATTGATGTTTTTGAGTCTTTTCATTGAAAATAGGACTTGATATTTGAAGACAAGTAATAAGTGTAGTTTGTACGTGCTTTGTTATTTTACAAATATTCATCATTTTCTTATTTCCTAACTTATTTTTTGTTAAAAACTGAATTGAAGATGAACAGAAAAAAAGTATTGACTCAAGAGGAAATTCAAAAAATTATGGAAAATCCGGACGATATAGAATTCAACACCGATGATGAAAATCTGTCGTCTGATGAAGGTGAAGTAGATTATGTTGAAATACATAATGAAATTTCTGATTCCTACTCAGAATCTGATAATGATTCCGATGAAGTAAATGTAGCAACCACAAGTACTTCAAATTCTACTTTTGTTTCCAAAAATAATTCACAGATCTGGTATAAGAATGAAGTTGCCAGACCACAAGGAAGACGTACTGAAATCAATACTTTACGTGAAAAATCTGGACCTTCAAGATTTGCAAATCGTGAAGTGGATTCCATATCATCCTCATTTCTTATCTATTTCCGAAAAAGACTTTTGGAAATTATAGTAAAATGGACAAACGCGGAAGGCAATAGTGTATTCGATAAAGAGTGGAAACCTATAGATATTATAGAACTTAAAAAATTCATCGGACTTTTATTACTTATTGGAGTATATAAATCGAAAAATGAAACAGTAAGCGAACTTTGGAGCATAAAAAATGGAAGACAAATATTTCGGGACATTATGAGTCGCAATAGATTCACAAGTATATTACGTGTCATAAGATTTGATGATGCTGCTGAGAGGCGTAACGCGTAAAAGAAGATCAGCTGATAAATTAGAGCCAATAAGAGAATGCTTTGAATTGTGGAATAGCTATTTACAAGACCCTTATATTCCTAATTGGTCTATGACTGTCGATGAGCAATTAGTTTCTTTTCGTGGAAAATGTCCTTTCCGTCAGTATATGCCATCTAAACCTGGAAAGTATGGATTGAAGTTCTGGGTTATTTGTGACAGCGTAACATCGTATGCTTGGAAACTGGAACTATATACAGGCAAAAATGAAGTAAGAGAATCTCATCAGGGAGAAAATGTAGTTAACCCTCCGTCTACCAGACGGGTCCATTGGACCCGACAGGTACATACAAAATATTCATTCAAACCAGAAATTTCTTTAAAATAAACTAAGTATATAAACCAGACAAAAATAAGGTAATTAAATAAGTTAAATAGTTTTAAATAAAAATTCTGGTGTAGAACGTTTTATTAAAACTTGAATAAAATTCCCGGTAGATCTAGGGTTAAAAGATTGACGAAGGAAATTGAAAATTCTGGTCGTAATATTACATGTGATAACTTTTTTACGTCATATGCATTAGCAACACATCTTACTTCAAAAAAATTATCTCTTATTGGAACAATTCGAAAAAATAAACCTGAATTACCCGCTGTGTTCACAAATCCAAAACATCGTTCTGTATATTCTACTTTATTTGGGTTTCAAGAGAAGGCGACCATCATCTCTTACTGTCCCAGAAAAGGTAGAATTGTTACTTTGCTAAGCACAATGCATAACACTTATGATATTGACAACAGCTTAGAAAAAAAGCCACAAATAATCCTAGATTATAATAAAGCCAAAGGCGGAGTAGATACGATGGACAAAATGGTAAGAGCATATAGTGTGAAACGCATGACACGTCGGTGGCCTTTGATTGTATTTTATAATATGATCGATATAAGTGCGATGAATGCATACATAATATGGTTGTCACTGAATGCTGAATGTGATCCGAAAATGAAAAAAAGGCGGAATTTCATTATTCAACTTGCAGAAGAATTAGTCGGTGAAGGAGGTATCGCCGTCTCAACATCTACTTCAGAACAACTTTACGCAAATAGTTTTGAACCGCCACGAAAAAAAATCAAGATGTCATATTTGTCCCTCTAAAAAAGATCGAAAAACACGAACATTATGCAAGAAGTGTACGAAAAATGTTTGCGGAGAACATTCCGTCGTTATTTGTACTTCATGTACAGAATAATTTTATTATGATGAAAAACGTTTTGTAGTCATTATAATATACTATATATATTACTTTCTTACTGTATGTGTTACTTTCTTACTCTATTACTATATATATCACTTTTATATATTGTATAAGGTGCATTAATAACAAATATATTCATTGTAGATAAATGGGTGTTTTGTATATTTTGAAATCCTATATATTTTACATATGGGTCCAATGGACCCGAATGGTAGTTCTTGCATATACTTTTTTTTGGTAGTCTGAAGGTTAAAGGCGCCAAATCATGTTTATCTATTTAACGATGATGAATTATTAACTGTTAGGTTTAGAAGCCCCCCTACTTTAGGGTGATTTTAGTAAGTTAATGCTATCGAGTACATTTTTTGATATTTAGATTAGATCTTAGATATAAATATTGCAGAATGGTAATCAAAATTATTTTTTTATAAACAAAATTTATAAAGGTATTAGATTTCTAAATTAGATGTTTCAGTTTACATTTCCAAAAGTTCTTTATCCATTAGATACAGGTATTTGTGGTTAGCAGGCAAGTAAATACTGCTGTATGGATATTAGGATAACGTAAAATGCTTGACCGAATTATTGCTTATCCTTATAAATCGCAGTGTAAAAAGAAATCTAAGATATAGGGTAATCATTAACTCAATCAGTAGAAAATTACAAATGCAAATTAAATTACACAACGGGGGGTTCAGGGGGGCAGAGCCTACCTGAAGTAATTTGCATTATTATATAAAAATTACTAGAATAAGTAGCTCGTGAGAATTTCAGAATATCCTTACATAACAACGTGTTTAATTTAACGCTTTTAATGTCTGAAACCATCGAAATATTTTTTTCCTTTTATAAATGTTTGTGTAATTTAAATAGTTTAAATTTTGTTTTTGTAGAAAGATTAATATTACGCAAAGTTTGATAAAAACAATGAGTTGCAGAGATGACGTTGAGGCTCTTGATCTGCAGATTTACTAGTTTAATAATGTTATTTAAAAATTTCAGCATCAAAAATTTACCATTTAAATCCATTTTTCATATGAGCCATTTCTTTCAACAAATAAAAATCTGAAAATCGTCTGACTTGCCACAGAAAAGCATTATAGAGCAAAATAAAATGTTCCATATTTCCCGAACTAATGAACCAAATTTAACCAAAAACTATACAGCTAAGTCCGGGTACCTCATCAACATGCCCGGTGAATTTCAAGCCGATCGGATGCTTTTTGCGGCAGTTATCGTGGAACAGACAGACAGACTAACAGAAACCAAAACTTTTCGTGTCTCCACAGTAAGCCTTCACTGACGTTTCGGCAATTATCAAATGTAATACAATGATGACGCAAAATCTACATATATACAGATATTTCTAGCAATACTGCATTGTAGGAAACTTTGTTATACTTCACAGTGACCATTTTGTTCAAACTATTTTACCATAATCATTACAGCTGTTTTCTTCCAAAAACAGTACATAAAAAGCCACATTTTCATGTCGTTTATTTTTATTATCAAAGGATTGCACAGCATTTTTATACATACAGTTATTTCTCGAAATATAACATTACAGAAAAATCTTGTATATTTCCTACATTGAAAGTGATTGCTATGCTGAAACAATTTTATAACAATCACTGCATTATTTTTGTTGTCCACTGATTTCGAAAGAAAGCTAATCTTTTTCATATGAATCAACTTTTTATTACATAAATTTAACAAAATAAAAAAATGCATTATTCTTAACGACAGTTTGCTCAAGTAACAAAGTAAAAGCCATAACTAAAATTTCTTAATATTTTATACATCTTTTCACGGAACGTTTCACATGGATTCTCCAAAATAGCTTCACAGAAAAGTTTCAGCATAAAAATACACATTTAATGGATTTTATGCATTATTTTAAGTTTTATTGTTTTATCTCAAATGAGTAGAATAAAAATAGAATTATAAAACAGTTCTTTATAATCTTCCACACACATTTCAAAAGCAAGTTCTGTGAATTAAGCCCAAGACTTTATTCAAAATTAGGAGAAGAGTTTCGAGTGAAACGATGCCACTGCATTAAGCAGCCATTTACGAGGTAATAAATCTTTTATAGAAGGATTGAGTTTGAAAAAAAGAGAAAAGTTTTCAGAATTTTGACTATACGTTTAATTTACCTTTGCATAGATATATCTCTAACATAGAATTTTTCAATTAAAGTTTATTTACTTAAAAAATGAACAGCTTTGCATAAAAGAAATTCCAGTTTGTTTTTTTTTTTTTGTCTGGAAAGTACTAATGTATCTTTTATAGTAGTAAAACACAAAATGATCCAAATGTCAGGTAAATTATGAAAAGTCAATAGTTCGCAAATTATTAGAGAAAAAGAGCCATTTGTACAAAAAAGTTTAAAATAAAGTGTTTTTTTCAAAATCGAGATTTCAAGATACCATCAAAACGCACAACAATGAAAGAGGTATCACCAGAAAAACTCAGAACAGGCTTTTTATATATTGCACTCAAATTGCGTTAAAATAAGTCTTGTAATTAAAAGTTGCAATTAATTAAAAATCAATAAAAAAAAGGTAGCAGTAAGTTCAAAAACTGCGGTGACAAAGAAGCTATGCACAGATCCATTGGTAAATTAATACTAGAATAGTGTCTATACAGATCCATAGCATACAAATCTATTGCCTTAGCATCTTGTAACTTTTGCCTTAGGGGGCAAGTAAAGGGTAAGCTTGTTGCGATAAGTTAACGTCACTGTCAAAATTGATAGAACACTTGCAGCATGCATCTGACATACCAACAGAAATGCTCTTTAAATACTGGTTTAAAAGCTGTTTAAAGTTTACTGGTGTTTAATGATGAGGAAGGCCTAATGAATATATATGATTCTGATATAGTGCATATTAATTTCCCTTAATATATTGCGCTTTATTACACAAACTAAACACAATCTAGTAGTAAAAAGCGTAAAAAAAAATAATCTACATTTATTTTGACAATCATCCCGCTTTTTTTTTTTTTTTATCCCTTATGTATATACGGCATCTTTCTATTTTTAATGAGATTGTGAATTATTTATTGTATAAATTTTCCTGACTTTTGGATTACGAAACATAAGATGTTATATTTTATCTTTGTATCATTGTGATGCGGTATCATAACAATTATTCAAACAAATGGCTGATTCAAAGAAATTTTGAACCATAAGAAATTTCTGAAATTTTGTTGATTTATTTTATGCATTTAAATTACTGTAAAAACAAACATTAAAATTTGAATGGATTACAGAAGATTTTTTGATATCATGTACTTACCTAAAAATGAAGAATGTTGTAAATAATTTGCAGAAGAAAATAGGGTATGAATGAAGTTGTCTTACATATTCATTTAGTGGCGCTTAATTTTTAACAAATTGTTCAAATTGCACTAAGAAGAAGTTATAAGGAAAAATGTATTAAAGACCAGTTTTTATTATGATGTACTAAAAAGGGAAACAATGTTGAAGGACAATTGATTGAAATAAATAATTTTTTTCAAAGGAATAAATAAAATTTCGGATGATTTTTTATCAATTAGTTTTTAAAAAATAAAATCGATATACACTTTTAAGTCCAGCTCCTAGGCAAGAAAGAAAATTGATCAAAGTCCTTCTGAGGGTCGAAGCTACATCCTTTCATCCCCTGCGAGTTATTGAAATATGGTTCACTTACAAACCGTGTCACGGTTCCATCGAAGTATATCAGCTTATTTCTGAAGCAATGAATGACATTTACGTAATGGCATTTACTTACACTTATTGGACAAATGTTTCGCCCTTTGAAGGCAGGCGGAGTCATTCAAATATGATTTTTACAGAATATTTTATTATCACCCGAAATACGTCACACTACCAAAAATAAGGTCAATTGTAGCATAGAAAGTTAGTTAAAATTGGATTGCAAGATTTGAGCAGAAAGGACACACAAGCCAGGCTAAATAAAAGCATGCAAAAAGAAAGACTAGAAGAGTGCAAAATTTTATGACTTTCTAATCGTTGCAACGTAAGCTTCAGGATAAGTTTGCTATCAAACTAATTTTTAATGACGAGTTAGACTCTTCCGATAAACACTACCTACTGCTATTAAGAGCTTTATCAATCTAACATTAGCAGTTAAATTAGTGCTCAACTTTATAATTAACCCACACTTTACCCTGTAGTTGTATTTCAGAATTTATCCTCTAAAAGCCTAGAAAATTTCCACAAAAGGAAATATGGTACATATTGTACAACATTTTTTTTTATTCCATTAAAATTCCTTCAAGCTACTTGCAGATTATCATATATTATATCAGGACTATTTTTAAACATATCATATTAAGTTCGGGATGTTTTTCTTCACATTGCAGTGAAATGCTTATTGGTACAAGAATACCTCAGGCAATAAAGTTATTTATTTTCGAAATTGCATTCGTTAGCATAAGTATCTTCCTGATAAATCTAATTTAAATGCAACATGGCTGCGGTATGTTTGTCTGCGCATTTGTAACTTATTCCTAAGCGGAACCCTTATCGGTTAGCTGAATCAATAAAACAGTTAAAAAACTTTGATAGCGGGAACATTCTTTAGTAGACGTTTGTTAGCCGAGATGGCACTGCACTTATTTTGGAGATTGCTATCAGTTTCATTTAGTTGTTACAAATTTATATTCTTATATAACAGTTTTAAAAACTCCAACTCAGTAATTCCCCACTAAATAAAGAAAAACTGTATGCACTAATAAAAATTCTGCAAGCACATCGTAATCCGCTATTAAAATATTAATTTCAACCTTTAAAATAATTAATTAGCACTTATTAAAAACGCATCATTTTAAATTCTTTTGCAAGTCATAACCAAAGTTTTAACTAAATAAACCTATTAATAGGGAGATGTGCAGTTACAATTAGAAAGATAATTTAGTATTAAAGAAAAGAATAATTCCTTCAGAAAATAATTTTCCTTCCTGATTAGCTATCAACAGCTTAAAAAATAAATACAGATTATTCAAGATATTAAGATTGCTTTCGCTGTATGCCAACGTAAATTCTATTATTTATCGCTGTATTAGAAAGTTATTCATTATTGTTTGAAGTAATTTTGATTAATTTTTGATAGGAACTAAACACAATAAATAAAGCTTTTGGTGTAATTGTGTAACAATTTTCATTTCGGTATTCTTGTTGGAGTACGTTTTTTGTTATAACTGTCAAATCAACATATAGTCGAACTCATTAAATACGAATACCAGCTAAAGCAAGGACGCAGATAAAACAAACAAATTTCGTGTTACGAATAATTCATTATTTAAATTTTATTAAGATTTTCACGGTTTTTACTCTGTTTAGTTCCTTAACCCTTTGACCGCCAAGACGTACGCTGCGTACGTTCTCTCATTTCAGTAATCAACGACTATGACTTACACACCGTCCGTTGTTCACTACACAATAATGGTTGCATATTTGAACCGGATTAGTATGTGATATGCGATTGTTATAACAGGACATTGGTCGAAGGTGAGTTTTATGACACAAACATTTTACACCGCTTAGCCTGGTATCTAACCCTTCACCGACAAAACTAAGCCTGGCGGTCAAGGGATTAAGACAAAGTGTTTCGTGAATACTTTTTAAATATATTGTTCACTGGTTGCATATTTAAACTGGATTAGTATGTGATATACAATTGATACAACAGGGCATGGGTCGAAGATGAGTTTTATGACACAAACATTTTACACCACTTAACCACTTAAACATTTTACACCACGCCTGATATACAGGGTGATTTTTAAAAAAAAGTTTCCAAAATGACATGACAAATCAGGCATCTAGCAAGGATAAAAATTCACATAAGAACATAGGGTCTCAAACCACTTTTTTGGTCGCAAAATGTGGTGCGTCAAGTGCATACTGCTGGCGCGCATAATGCTAACTTCTACCACTTTTGTGTGATGTTATCACACTTACAAGGAAGGTTCGAATGTCTGTTAATTGTTTTATTATACTATACTTCAGTTTTCTGAAAGTTATTACTTCAACCCAAATTGAGTTAGGATAAAACACCCTGTATGTGTGACTAAAGAAGTGGTTAGCAACCCTATGTTCCTATGTGATTTTTTTACTTTATTCTATCTTTACAAGAAGAAAGTATTGGTGAAAATACTTTATTGGTGAAATTGGTATCGTGAAAAATTTCGACTTCCGGTTTTCGACGGATTTACACGTTTTAGAATGCCCAGAAAACGATTTGATGCTTTTTAGAAAATGTCTGTCTGTGAGTCTGTCTGTCACTCTGTCAATCTGTGAGTCTGTATGTGACAAAAATTTTGTGGGCACTCTATCTCAAGAACTAATGCACGGAATTTCACAAAACTTCATATTTAGTTAGACCTCGATATAAACTGGACCTGATTAGTTTTTGGTGAAAATCGCCCAACAGGTGGCGCTGCTATGCGGCATTTTTCACGATCTCTGTAATAGCTATATCTCAAGAACTACTGCACGGATTTTCATAAAACTTCAGATTCAGTTAGTCCAATATATAGTTTGGTGCTGATTACTTTTTTGTAAAAATCGCCCAACAGGTGGCGATTGTTGTTGAGTATGCTGCATTGTTCATGGTTATCGCAGTAGCTCTAACTCAAGAAACAATGAACGAATTTTCATCAAACTTCAGATTCAGTTAGTCCCTGATATAAATTAGTGCTGTTTAATTTTTGGTGTAAATAGCCCAACATGGCGCTGCTGTGCTCATTTTTCACGATTTCCACAAGAGCTGTATCTCAAGAACTATTGCACGGATTTTTATCAAACTTCAGATTTAGTTAATCCTTGACATGAATTGGCGTATAAATTACTGCTGTTTAATTTTTGCTGTAAATCGCTCAACAGGTGGCGCTGCTATGCTGTATTTTTTGCGATTTCCGCAATAGCATTATCTCAAGAGCTAATGCTTGGATTTTCAAGAAACTTCAGATTCAGGTATACCTTTATATCTTTTAGTGCTGTTTACTTTTTGTATAAATCGCTCATCAGGTGGAGCTGCTATGCTACATTTTTTCAGAATTTCCGCTATAGCTCTATCTCAAGAACTAATACACGAATTTTCATCCAACTTCAAATTCAGATATACTTTGATATGGATTGGTGCTAAATCGTTGTTATTTCTTGTACTATTTAAAGGATTTAATTGACGTGATTTATATAGAAGAAAGTTTTGTGATGGCCACAACATACTTGTTTATCCTTGTTGTGTGCCTGATTTGCCATGTCCATTTCATTTTGTAAATGTTTTTTTTAATCACACTGTATAGCCCTTCACCGGCGAAATTAAGACTGGCGTCAAGGGATTAAGACTGAAAATGTCTCCTTCAGAACTCTTCCATATACTGTTGCCTATTATTTAATAACTAAAGATTTGATGCTGCAATAGAATATTTTCTTAGAAAAAACTCTGCTAGTTTATTTCAACTATTGTCTTCCTTAACCATCTCGTACACGCCAACTGCCTACTGTATATTTTTTACTTCATGCCAGAGTTACATTATATTATCAGTAATATCCTAAATTAACAGAAGTTAATATCTTAGAGATTGTATCGCCAAGCCTTGTTATGATCAGTAGTTCTGTACTATCTGCATGATGAGGTCTATTTATGTTATTAGCTGATCTTGTTCATAACATCTAAAACATAATATCTCCTTTACAGCATCGATTTTTGTACATACATATAGTATTTATATATATTTATAAAGGCTACGTTTTATTATAGCAAATAGTAATTTATCGAATGTGTTTCATTTTTATGAAGAACCAGTATGTTTAAGGAAAAAGTGACGCATAAAGTACTGCGGTAAAAATATAAGAATTTTTTTCATTTTTCTTCTACTTTTTATTTAGAGGGTGTGGTGGGAGATAAAATTTTTCTTTCTTTAGGAATATATTTGACAGCATCTAATAAAGATTACACTTATACTTTCGCACTCATCTTAAGACGCATAGAGTTTTAAAAAATATGTATATATAAAATTTATGTACAAATACAAAATTATTTTCTGTAAAACATTTTAAAGTTAATCCAGCTTTATCTTTTATAAAGATACCTGAAGTAGCTTGATAACGAGAGTTAAATCTAATTCTCACTGAATCAGAAAATAAGTAGATTTTTTTTTCTTCGCGAGAACATACTATTTTTATTTGCTATTTGTTTCACAAAAGAACAGAGACAAATGTAGAAAGATCGATAATTCCAATGTATAGGTCAGGTCCTTTTTCTCCAGACAGTTTTCTGTCTTATTTGATCATCTAATCTATTTTTAGTTTTGCATGTTTTTTCACCGAGATAGAAAATACAGTACACATGGCAAACACTTTATTTTTTTTTTCCTTCCGTTGTATAAATATCTTCTGACAACTCATCAATTATATTTTAGAAATTCCATTACAATTTATTAAGGATACAAATAAATTCTTAAAAAATGATAAAGCTATGTTACTTCCTGTAAAAAATAAATTTTTACAGTAATATTATTACTGGTATATTATTTTTTTCCTATTTTAACCTTTTTGCATATTCATCGATATTGAAAAGGAGGGAGAGGTCTTGTCTTTTTTCATTTTTCATCGAAAGTTCATCAAAATTTAACATTAATATATTATACTATTCAGTATTACTTAGATTTAAGCGAATAAAAATATTTTATTTTAGATCTAAAAAATATTTCAAATTATTTTATTTCATTTTTATTACATTCAAATGATATTTACGCGCATTATATAAAACTGGATATAAACAATTTTTAGATAATTTAAAAAAAGAATTTCTAAAAAATCTAGAAGAAATTTTTTTTTCAAAAATGGAAAATGTACATTTATTACAAATATAAACATATAAATACTTAACAGTAAATTTCTTAGAAAACATGTACGCAAACGTAAATTAGTAAGTTTATTTTAATTAAATAAAAATAACCCTATTTTATATGTTGATAATTCACATATATATAGTAACCTTGTTTTTAGATAATCACTTTTTTTTAATCCTCAATTAAGCTTATGAACGAAATTCTGAAGTAATTGCACTCAGCAAAAAGTTTAACAAACCAACCATCAGGGTAGAAAATTGTGAAATTCGATACAAACACGGTCTGAAAATATGTGATATGTAATGTTTTCAGGACTTGCCCTGGACGAAAACAAAAATTAGGGTTACTTCTCCTTAAAACTGCTTTTCAAAGTATACCTCAAGAAATAATAAAGCAACTTCGAAGCACTAATTCAGATTGCTCATTTTTCAGCAACATTTTCTTCGTTAATTTTAAAAATGAATCCATCATGATACACATATAATATTACGTAAATCGGACTCGGATTCAACAGGCCGATTGGCAGTCCTTTTGACATCACACTATACATATTTTATGAATATTCCAGAAGAATCAGAAATTCACAGAAGTAAATAAACATGAATACTCTAATATGCTAAACTCTGAGCTGAGCAGTTAAAATCAGACAGCTACAACTGTAGAAAATGTCAGAATAATATCAAATGCGTCTTGAATAATTCCCAAATAGACAATCTCCATAAATAAGAATTACTCTTAAATAAACAGATTTGTACCCATAAGCATATTAAAGCAAAGCCGTAAAATAAATTCCAACAGTGATGTCTCAATGGCTCTCAATCGTACGACAAACAAATACAATCAGCTGATCTGACACGCCCAACTCATTCTAACGTACAGCCCATACACTAATTATAGTGGCCAATTTATATCCAATTATGAACTTAGAGAATTTTATAATAACAACAGAAACACCCCTGTATCAGCGAAGAAGTTTTAAATGACCCGACGCCCGTAGAAAGGCAACGTTCTGCTGAATCCTTCAAAATCATACCCTGATACATCGAAATGTCGTTTCTTCAGCTCTGGAACACCCCATTATCCAGAACATCCAGAACATTGCTCAAAGTATATAATTCCGTTAAATTGCAAGGAACCAACCCCATTGTGACCAAGGCAACCATAAAAAATATCCTTATTAATTCAGAAGCTGTTTCTTCAGAGGCCGAAAGGCACGACGACCAGCTGCATGAAGACGCCTTCGGAAAATAGAACAACTAAGATTTATCACATGCTCTTTCAAATTTTTGTTTATTTGAGCACTGGTCTTCTGGCAGCTTCATGTATTTCCGAGTGTGATTTTTACTTTGTCTAAATATAAAGGAGTCATATCTTAGTGTTGTTTTCAATTTCCTTTACACTTTGGAGGAAATGGATGCCGTTTATTTTATACATAGATATGTATATGCATGTAATGCCAATATATCTGCCAAAGGACCTGATAATATACAGGGTGGTTCAGAATGATATGTCAAAAATGTAAAGGCAGGTACAGGGGACCTAAATAAGTAGATTTAGAATAGGAATGTGAAAGCGGAAATGCAGCGTTGAGGAGGTAGAGGGGATTATTAAGTTCAGTGGCTAAAAACACTTTGCTGGCTTGAATAGTCATTCTCCGCATGGATTTCGATCAGCATGCGTTGTTACACGAATGTGGTGCTTGATGACATGCATTTCATGTATGGGGCTGCGCAAGGAAATGTAGCGGCTGCTCTGAGGTTGTACATGGAACGATTCCAGGGTAGGAATCTGCTGCGTTCAGCGTTTTCATGGGGAGTTGTGCGTGATCAGATCGTTTTATGCTTCGAGGCGTGATACGGGCACTGGAAGATATCGCAGAATTCTTGCTGTGAAAGAAGCAGTATTACGCACAGTAGAGGATAGTCCTTTAACAGGCTCGAGAGCTATTAGACGTTCAGTGTGTGTGAGCCATTTCCTTGTGCAGCCTCATACATAAGAAACATGTCGGCAAGCTCCGTATTGGTGTAATGATGCATGTTGCTCGAAATACCTGCGGGTAATGACGATTCAAGTCAGTGAAGCGCTTTCATCTACCGAACTCAACAGTGCCCTCTACTGACACAACACTGTATTTTCGCACACACATTCCTATACGAAATCTGCTTATTTAGATCCCCTCTACCTGCCTTTACATTTTTTGACATGTAGTTCAGAACAACCCTGTATATTACATTCCACAGTGCAATGCAGATCCAACTATCTTTGCAAAGTCTCTATAAATTTTTGGCATTTTGTAGGAGAGAGTAACAGCTTTTGTACAGTTTTGCAGCGTCATGTCCAACTCGGACTACGGTGAACACTCAACTGATGTGATCTTAGCTGGAACTGCAGCTACGTTAGTTTCTGAGCTCGCGCTCGCAAAACTACTGTGATTGGTGGAAATAGTCCAAGCAATAAAAATTTGTTAATCCCAGGCAATATTCGACATATTTCCGCATGATTGTCAATGAAGAATAGGGATAATTTTTTAATTAGTTGAAAAAATTGTTTGTTTAAATTAATTTGCACAAGTGTATCAGTACAAAAAAGTACCTTCAAGTATTACGAGATATAAAAAAGAGGTTGAATACCTTTATTTATATATATATAGTAGGGGGCTCTGCCC
This sequence comes from Maratus speciosus, assembly GCA_963932465.1. Taxonomy (NCBI): domain Eukaryota; kingdom Metazoa; phylum Arthropoda; class Arachnida; order Araneae; family Salticidae; genus Maratus; species Maratus speciosus. The sequence goes on from OZ010792.1 coordinate 179,896,609, forward strand.
CCTGCAAGCTACGCTCGCCAATCCCCGTTCAGACACCGCAGAATCTAAAAATCTAATGGGTTTTTAAAATATTAGAGAAGATTAAATTATACTGAAAAAGGTGTGCAGATCTCCCTGTAAACGAGTTTCCATTCAATTCCCTTTGATTGCAAAAATTTAACGGAGAATCAGTTGCTGTTAAGACATCCAAAGGTTGTTTTCGTTTTTGATTAAAGAGGATCAGTTAAACCTTTGAAAAGGAGCTAAAATAAAATGAAATAAGTATTCAGAGTCTTTGTCAACCGATATTTTAAAACAATCTCTATAACAATAGCCTAAATCATGTGACTATCATCAACAGTTCCGGGCGGAACACTTTGCTTTTTATACTCTAGGTGCCCTTTTGATACTTTAATGTTATCCAGGCACAGGTGATAAGTCGCCAAATATTATTCTATCCCCATCATTTCATCTATATTATTATAGTTAAAGTCATCAAATGCCATAAACAAATATGACCTGATCCTTTCGCCTTTCATATGAAGGTTTGGAACAAATGTCATATGCGCCCCATATTGGCGCGATTTTTTGCCAACGCCAATTTGGGGAACGCATTAACAGCATAAACAACAACATCCGGCTTACCATATCAAGCAAAATAACGATATTTTGGTGCCAGTTAAGTACCCGTTGCGTATATGACATTGGCGTTAGGAAAAAAGTCGCGCCAATATGGGGCCGTATGTGACATCTGTGCCGAAAGGAAAAAAAAGCCGGGTGCAAATCTCGCCTATATCTTTTTTTTCAATTCGCCAGTTAGCATTTTTTTATTGTTTGAGTGGTAAATTAAAAAATTGATTTGAAGTTGAAATTAAATGTCATGGTTTGTTACATAATTTAATATATCGCCAGATGTCATATCTGGCGAAATCATGTTTGGCATGATTTTTTTTTTTTTTTTTTTTACGAAAATTTGACGAAAACCTCGTTTTCGAATACCAGTTACATATGTATTTTTGGTACTACTTAGTTATCCCGTCGACAAAAAATCTATCTCGAACTATAAGATTAAATGTCAATAATGGTTGATGGTAAATGTCCCATTCACTTGACTTTTAGCAAGTTACACGTGTTTACGTCATCAAGTGATTTTTATTTCGACGTTTTATTTTTATATTTATTAATGTTATACTAATTTATTTGTTCTTTCGTTATTTAAAATAAAAAATTTGTCAATCTGTACAATTTGGCGAGTGGTTTGGCGATTTATATAATTTGCGAAATTGGGTGATGGAATAACTACTACATTGTACCGTATTTTTTAATTATTTTCTATTATTTCCAAAAGGAAATAGCAAAAAAAATAATTAATTACTATAGAACAAAATAATTTATATAAATTTAAAAAAGAAATAAAAGTAAATATACATTTATTATTAAATAAACAACAATAGCCGGGTTACCATGTCTATCAAAATAATGCCATTTGTGCGCCAGTTAGGTACCCCGGTGCGTATATGACATCTGTGCCTAATTTTTTTTTTTAAAGAAGTGAAAGCCATCAATTTAAATGTTTCATTTTTAAATGAAAGTTTTGTATTTAATAAAATGATAACGAAATACAAAAAAAGCATTGGTCTTAATTAATTTAAATTAATTTAAAATAGTAACCTTTTCTGAATTATGAAAAAGAATTTCTGTTATGATTAAAATTTGAGTTGCCATCATTAGAAAAAATGTATTTAAAATTAGAAAAAAATTAATATTTCGAAAACTAATTCGAATTTAAAAATTCTAATATCAGTTTTGAGATCTGTGGATCAACACGGATTTTTGGTGTTAATTTCATCGCAAAGTATTCCATATTTTAGGAGAAATCGCCGTGAAACAAAGTCAGTTGTTTAATCAGTCGATTCAAAGAATCGATACATTTCAGGCGTTTCATATATTCGTTTCATAAATTCGTTTCATTAGGATTTTATATATATAGGGTAGCTATGTAATTGTCTTATGCTGAAACGCATGACTTTTATCATTATGAATCAATATGTATCATTAGTAGCTAATTGGGTCCGTTATTTAAGTATTGCGCGGCAGCGCAATACTTATTTATTTCCAGTGTCACTCCTCAATGTTAATTTAACATAGAAAAGCCTATGGAGATCATAACTTTTTCATTTTTTCTTCCCACCTTTTTGTCCCTGACGCCACTCATTTTTAATTCTTTGCTAATTCTAATAATATTATAAATTCAAAGTGTAAAAATATTTGCCAGACGTCAGGATCAAAACGGATCATAAAATGACTTTGCATATAGGTGGATTACAATCTAGAGAGTAACATGGGCTAATTTTTATTTACATTATTCAAATATTTTTCTTAATAATTCCAAATTTCGCTTTTTTAATTGAGAAACAACGGACATTTTCTAATAAAATTTAACATTTTTCCTTCATTGTTGTAAATAATTCAAAAGCCGTAATAATAATTTGCCTATTTTTAGTTAAATGATTTTCATATGAAACCTGAAACTGAAGAAACTGAAATAATTTTTTTTTAAGAATTAAAGAGAAGATGAATATGACATCATAGTGGAAAAGAAATGACATTTTCAAGCAGATTTTGTAAGTTCAGATTGTAATTTTTTGACCAAACTACAACAACCTGCATTACTGCACTGGTGAAACATTTTGAATTATACATAGGTAAATTGCATCACAAATTGTGATGCGATATCGCACGAATCAAAGCCTGATGATGATACCCTCCATTAATTTTGAAATGTGTTTGTCTGAATGCAGTAGTTATTAAAAAACTTGACATATTAAACAAAAACCTAATTTGCAGAACAAATTAAAAAAACAAAGTTTATTTCCTAAATTGTTTAAACCCGAGAAGGTACAGATATTAAGATATTTCATTCAATTAGTTCCACATTTAATGTTGAATTTTTGTAACAAATAAGCTAAACCAATTGAACATTAAAAAATAAAAATGAAATTCATCTATACTAATATTATAAAGAGGTAAAAATTGTTTATTTGTAGGAGGAACTACCTCTGGAACTACCGAACGGATTCCAAAAGTAATGGTATCAAAATGATGGTATTAGTCCAACTTAGAACAAAGGCTATATTTAATGTCGGTGCCACTGCCCAAAAGGGGTGCAGGAGCAAAAAACGTTCTAAAAATGCGATTTTTGTGTTTCTGAAAGGCCTAGAAACATGTAATTTAGAATGGTATTTACTCATAAGATACTAATGATCTCTAAGGACATTTCGTAGAAAAATTGAAATTTAAAAAGGGGTGAAAATGCGCAAAAAGCGTTCTAAAAAACTTTCTAAATGGCGATTTTTACGCAATTTCAGGAAGTACCAAACCGATTTATAAAATAATGAAATCAAAATGATGGTGACAACCCTTGCTCCAACATAGGTTACATTTTATGTCGGTGACACTACCCCTAAAGGCGGTGCAGGAGCAAAAAACGTTCGAAATTGCGATTTTTGTATTACTGAAGGGTCCGGATACGTGGAATTTGGCATGATAGTTACTTATTAGATATAAATGATCTCTAAGAATATTTCTGAAAAAAAATCGAAATTTAAAAGGGGTGAAAATGCACAAAATGCGTTCTAACAAACGCTCTAAATGGCGATTTTTACGCAATCTCAAGAAGTACCAAACCGATTTAAAAAAATAATGGTGTCAAAATGATGGTGACAACCCTTGCTCCAATATAGGGTACATTTTATGTCGTTGCCACTACCCCTAAAGGGGATGCAGTAGCAAAAAAACATTCGAAATTGCGATTTTTATGTTACTGAAGGGCCCAGATACATGGAATTTGGAATGGTAGTTACTTATAAGATACAGATTATCTCTAAGATCATTTCTTAAAAAATTCGAAATTTAAAAGGGGGGAAAATGCGCGAAAAGAGTTCTAAAAAACGTTCTAAATGGCAATTTCTACGCAATCTCAGAAAGTACCCAACCTATTTCAAAAATAGTGGTCGGAAATTGATGATGACAGCCCTTGCTCCAATATAGGCTCTATTTCATGTCGGTGTCAGTACCCCCTAGGGGTTGCAGAAGCGAAAAAGGTTCTAAATTGCGATTTTTGTGTTACTGAAGGGCCTAGAAACATGGATTTTGGTATGGTAGTTATTTATTAGATACAAATGATCTCTAAGAACATTTCCTAAAAAATCGAAATTTAAAAGAGGTGAAAATGAGCGAAAAGCGTTCTAAAAAACTTTCTAAATTGCGATTTCTACGCAGTCTCAGGAAGTACCAAACCGATTTAAAAAATAGTGGTGTGAAAACGATGGTGACAGCCCTCGCTCCAACATAGGCTGTATATCATGTCGGTGTCACCAAATCAAAGTGGTGAAGGAGCAAAAAACGAACTAAATAGCGTTTTTTGTAATACTGCACGGGCTAGCAACTTGAAACTAGACATGTTAGTTACTTATAAGAGATAAATGATCTCTAAGAACATTTGCTACATAATTCGAAAATTAAAAAGGGTTAAAATGGACGAAAAACGTTCTAAAAAACGCTCTAAATTGCGATTTCTGCATTACTGAAGAGGCTAGAAACATTGAATATAGCACGGTAGATACTTATAAAATATAAATGTCCTCTAAGAACAGTCGAAAATAAATTCTAAATTAAAAAGGGATGAAGCGAAGGGAAGGAGCGAAAAGCATTCTAAAAGAGTCCTAAATTACGATTTCTATAGAATCTCAGGAAATAATAAACCGATTACAGAAGTTATTGGAGAATCAAGGGAGATAGTCCCTGATCCTATAAGCTCTATATTTTATACTGGTGTCACTACCTCACCTCCAGGTTGGCAGGAACAACAAGAAAACCTTTAAAAACATCTAAATTCCGTTTTCTATAGAATATTAGGAAATACCAACCGAGGTTAATGTTGGCAAATTAATGGTGACAGTCCCTGTTTCAACATTTTTCGAGACATTCTATTTCAACTCTGTTTCGGCATTTTATGTCGGTGTGACTAACACCAGAGAGGTGGTAGACTGTTAAACAAGAAGCCTGGAATTTGACATGATGTTAATTTTAAGATATTGATGTGTTAAGATGGTTTCTAAAAATTTCAAAACTTTAAATGAATTCTGAAATGAGCGTATGAAATGAGCATAAAAGTCTAGAAATTCTTTCTAAATTATCATTTATTTAGAATTAGTTTTTGTTCTTCTTATTAATTAAAATCTCATTTCAATCTATTGCAGTTTTATAATAAAGTTTAGTCAAACTGTGGCTTAATTTGTAATTTTTGAATTATTCCAAAAATTGGTCTTCCAATAAAAAAGGGTCATACAAATATCACTTGGTATATTTCAACTATTCCGCGAGCAAAGCCGCGGGGTTTGCTAGTACAATATAATGCTTTAAACATCTATATACTTAGACTCCGTTCAAATGAAATTGAAATAAATCTTAGACTTTTTCCATTTTAAATTGTAAATATTTGTACTGCAGATTTTGCATTATGTTTGTGACGATTGTACACAATATGGTACATGCAAAATACAAAACTTTAAAAAAAGCCTAAGATTTATTTCGATTTCATTTGAACGGAATCTAAGTATATAGGTGTTTAAAGCATTATATTGTATGAATTTCATTTTTATTTTATATTTTTTAATGTTCAATTGGTTTAGCTTATTTGTTACAAAAATTTAACATTAAATGTAGAACGAATTGAATGAAATATCTTAATATCTGTCCCTTCTCGGGCTTAAACAATTTAGGAAATAAATTTTGTTTTTTTAATTTGTTCTGCAAATTAGGTTTTCGTGTAATTATATTATTTCTAATCAGCTATTTGTATTATACCTTGTCCTTAAGTATAGGCAGTCTTCTGATATGAACTTTATATTAGTACCGTGAAAGTGAGTAAGAAACTTCACAACTTTCTCAATAAAACATCTCATCCTCAAAGGCTAAAAATTTCCTTTTTAAATGTTTTCGAAAAGCAGATATACTGAATTGATTTTTATTTAACTAGGGGGCTCAGCCCCCTACGAGCTACGCTCGCCAACCTCCGTCCAGACACCGCAGACTCTAAATGCACGCTAATTTGATCGGCTTTAAAAAGATTTCGAAAGATTGAATTATAATTTAAAAAACAGTGGCGATCTCCCTATAAACGAATTTCTATTCATTTCTCTTTGATTGGGGAATTTTAACGCCAAATCCGCTGCGGTACTACTTGATTATCCTGTCGACCAATTTCGCCAAATAATATAAATCGCCAAACCACTCGCCAAATTATACAAATTGATATAATTTTTATTTTAAATAACGAAATAACAAATAAATTCGTACAACATTAATAAAAACACAAATAAAACGTCGAAATAAAAATAACTTGATGACGTATACACGTGTAACAACATTTCAAAATAAGCTAATATAAAAGGAATTAAGTAAAGAGAGTCTTTGTCTCCTGGTATTTTTTAACAAAGCGAAAAGAAAGTTCTTTTAAATGAGACATTTTAAATTAATTCTCAAAATATAAAATAAATGTCTAGCGCAATTTCTAAATTTAAACTTTTTTGCAATATTATTTTGTGTTCATTTTATGTAATAACTGTAATGTGACGTAAATATGACGTAATTTCTCCTAAGACTTCTAACGCATGTTAATGAATTTATTATTTTACAATATCCTTTCTCTTTTAAAATTCACGCGTATACTTTTTATGACGTAATTTTTATTAAGTTCCTGCTTTTTATACGTAATTATTTAATTCTAATTTGAGAGTTTTCTTCCTGTTTATAATAGTCACGTGTAAATAAATTTTTAATTTGAAGCAAACATTATTGCTTGCGCTTTTATACAGTTGGCAACAGTTTAAATTAGTACAATTTTCTGAAATCTGTAAAAAATATCCCTAGAAATGCTGAAAATTTGAATTTAAAATAGAAATAAAACCTGAAAAAATGAGTCAAAATAAAAAAATTAATGCAATCTGCACTCCGGCAAATTCTAACGCATAAAATGATCTAAAAATGATTACACTGCCATATATAGTTTTTGCAGCTATAAAACTTTTTTATTGGAACGATTTTGTCCAACTTTAGCATTAAATAACTCTTAAAATATTTCTTCGATTTGAAAACTGTCTGCATCAGCGTCTTTATCAAACATTTCTGTATAAAACCGCCGATTTTCATATTTTTGTATGTATTATTTTTGTTAATATTAACGAAGAAAGGCCTCCGATCACAAAAAAATCAAAACCGGCGGCGGCGGCGGTGACAGCGGTAGTTACTTTTTTTTTAGAACTAGGGGGCTCTGCCCCCTACGAGCTACGCTCGTCAACCCCCGTTCAGACACCGCAGACTCTAACAGCACGCTAATTTGATCGCCTTTAAAAAGATTTCGGAAGATTGAATTATAATTTGAATAAAACAATTATATTCTGACGTAATTTTCACCAAACTTTTCTATCTCTTTTTCAATTCCTACTATTAGCTCACACTCTCCCTATATTTATTTATATATTTATATATTTATCTTGTACAAATTTTCAATCGTTAATAAAATACTCATTATTCATTCTATCAGGTTGAAATAAATTTTTTTAAACTTGTACTGGATGACAATTGATGTTAATAAAGTTTTTTCAAATATTAATTAATTAATTAAATTTTAATTACTTAATTTTAGTTTTGCATGGGAAACAAAATGGCCGCCATTGGTTATTGAATTTCAATGAAAGTATTTTCAATAAGGGTTAGCATAGGGGGGGACCCTATTCTGTCGCCAAATACCGCCAAGTTTGTCTCCAACTTGGCGATATATCGCCAAATTTGGCGGCCAAAATGAGTCGCCAAAAGTGACGCCAACTTGGCGATATCTGTAATATTTCGCCAAATTCCCATAGAGTTCCATTGTAAACCTACTTGCTTATAGAAATCAACAAATTGAGATATTTTAATGCAACAAAAACTCATATTAACTTGATTATATTAAATTTTTCTTTGATGGCCTAAGTAGGAATTGACTTTAAAAACAAAATTTTTATATTACTTGTTAATATTCACGTCAAAATACTTTTGTTAGAAATGAAATATTATGATCATCTTAAAATGTCAAGTAAATGTCTCGCGCAATTTTTAAATTAAAACTGTTTTGCAATATTATTTTTTGTTCATTTTACGTAATAAGTGTAATATGACGTAAATTCTCCTATTTAGGACTTCTAACGCATGTTACTGAATTTATTATTTTACAATATTCTTTCTCATTTAAAATTCAAATGTAACTACAGTTTTATGACGTAATTTTCAATGAGTTCCTGCTTTTTATATTTTTTGTTTATAATAGTCACGTGTAAAATAAATTTTTAATTTCAAGCAAACATTACTGTTTTCGCTGATTATACAGTTGGCAACAGTTTAAATTAACACAATTTTCTAAAATTTGTAAAAAATATCCCTCGAAATGCTGAAAAATTGAATTTAAAATAGAAATAAAACCTCGAAAAATTATTCAAATTAAAAAACTAACTGCAATCTGCACACCGAGAAATTCTGACGCATAAAACGATCTAAAAATGATTAAATTCCTATGGACAGTTTTTGCTCCTATAAAAATTTTTTAATGGAACGATTTTGTCCGACTTTGGCATTAAATATCTCTTAAAATAATTCTTCGATTTGAAAACTGTCTGCATCAGCGTGTTTATCAAACATTTTTCTATAACAATACCGATTTTCATATTTTTGTATGCAACATTTTTTTAATATTCACGAAGAAAGACCTCCGGTCACAAAAAATTCAAAACCGGCGCGGCGGCGGTGACAGCGGTAGTTAATTTCTTTTAGAATAGAGAGACTAGGGGGCTCGGCCCCCTACGAGCTACGCTCGCCAACCCCCCGTTCAGACACTGCAGTCTCTAAAAGCACGCTAATTTGATCGACTTTAAAAAGATTTTGGAAGATTGAATTATAATTAAAAAAAACAAAGGCGATCTCCCTATAAACGGGTTTCTATTCATTTCTCTTTGATTGGTGAATTTTACGGAAAAATCAGCTGCTGTTAAAAGATACAATGGCATTTCAAAATCATCTAATATAAAATGAATTAAGAAAACAGAGTCTTTGTCTCCCGGTATTTTTTAACAAAACGAAAAGAAAGTCCTTTTAAATAAGACATTTTAAATATATCGTTTTTAATCTGACGTAATTTTCACCAAACTTTTCTTTCCCTTTTTAATATTCACATAAAAATACTTTTATTAGAAATGAAATATTATTTGCGCTGTCCAAAAAAAAAAAAAAAAAAAAAAAAAAAAGAAAAAAAAGAAAAATAGTTGAAAAGTTCATCTCAAAATATCAATTAAATGTCTCGCGCTATTTTTAAATTTTAACTGCTTTGCAATATTATTTTTTGTTCATTTTACGTAAGAAGTGTAATGTGACGTAAATGTGATGTAATTTCTCCTATTTAAGACTTCTAACGCATGTTAATGAATTTATTATTTTACAATATCCTTTCTCTGTTAAAATTCACGTGTAATTATAGATGAAGTAATTTTCAATAAGTTCCTGCTTTTTATACGTAATTATTTAATTCTAATTTGAAAGGGTTTTTTTCTGTTTATAATAGTCACGTGTAAATAAATTTTTAATTTGAAGCAAACATTATTGTTTCCGTACAGCTGGCAACAGGTTAAATTAGTACAATTTTCTGAAATAAGTAAAAAATATCTCTCGAAATGCTGAAAATTTGAATTTAAAATAGAAATGAAACCTCGAAAAATGAGTCAAATTGAAAAAATAAATTAATTCTGCACACCGGGAAATTATAACGTATAAAAGGATCTAAAAATTATTAAATTCCGATGTATAGTTTTTGCTGCTATAAAACTTTTTTAGTGGAACGATTTTGTCCAACTTCAGCATTAAATATCTCTTAAAATAATTCTTCGATTTGAAAACTGTCTGCATCAGCGTGTTTATCAAACATTTCTGTATAATACTACCAATTTTCATATTTTTGTATGCATTATTTTTCTTAATATTAACAAAGAAAGACCTCCGGTCACAAAAAATTCAAAACCGGCGGCGGCGGCGGCGGTGACAGCGGTAGTTACTTTTTTTTAGAATAGAGAGATAGAGAGATATTAAATGAATGCTCTCGGGTTTTTTTAAAGATTTTCTAATAAATGCTATATACTACAACAATATTTTTTAGACAACATTAACCTATAATTTAATATATAACCTATAATATATAACCTGTAATATATAACTTATAATAAGCTAAATTTAACATATTGCAAACACAGATAAAACATAAAAATAAATACCCCATTTTCCATTTCTGTAGTACAATGAATCAGATCTGCTCAGTAATAATACTGAATAGTCTTATTACAAAATATTTTGTCAATCAGCTTTAAAGATCAATAAATCATACTCAGCAAAAAAATTGAAAATGCTATAACTGTCATATTGTCTGCCATATTTTAAATTTCGTAAATTTTCATGAGCTCTATATATTTGTATGTTTTTTTTTTTTCAAATAAAGTGTTCTCAAAGCATTCGCTTTTAATAAATAAATTAAAATCTCTAAACATCATAATTTGACAGATCAATTCCACATAAACACATTTTCTCTTTCGTACTGTTTAAAAATCTCTCTATTCTGAAAAAAAGTAACTACCGCTATCACCGCCGCCGCCGGTTTTGAATTTTTTGTGACCGGAACTTTTTCTTCGTTCATATTAAGAAAAAAAAATGCATACAAAAATATGAAAATCGGTGGTATTATACAGAAATCTTTGATAAACACGCTGATACAGACAGTTTTCAAATCGAAGAATTATTTTAAGAGATATTTAATGCTAAAGTTGAACAAAATCATTCCACTAAAAAAGTTTTATAGGAGCAAAAACTATACATTGGAATTTACTCATTTTTATATCATTTTATATGCTTGAAGTTCCCGGTGTGCAGACTGTATTTCTTTTTTTAATTTGACTCATTTTTTGAGGTCTTATTTCTATTTTAATTTCAAATTTTCAGCATTTCTAGAGATATTTTTTACATTATTTTAGAAAACTAGAGGGCTCTGCCGCCTACGAGCTACGCTCGTCAACCCCAGTTCAGACACCGCAGACTCTAAAAGTAGGCTAATTTGATCCGCTTTAGAAAGATTTCGAAAGAATGAATTATAATTTAAAAAACAGTGGCGATCTCCCTATAAACGGATTTCTATTCAGTTCTCTTTGAATGGGGAATTTTAAGGCCAAATCCGCTGCGGTACTACTTGATTATCCCATCGACCAATTTCGCCAAATTATATAAATCGCCAAACCACTCGCCAAATTATGCACATTGATATAATTTTTATTTAAAATAACGAAAGAACAAATAAATTAGTACAACATTAATAAAAATACAAATAAAACGTCGAAATAAAAATAACTTGATGATGTAGACACGTGTAACTTGCTTAAGTCAAGTTAATGTGACATTTACGATCAACCATTATTGGCATTTAATCTTATAGTTTTGCGAATGATAGATTTTTGGTCGACGGGATAACTAAGTAGTACCAAAGATACAATCGCTGTTTTCGTCTTTCATTAAGTAAAATAAGTTAAACATTTCAAAATAAGCTAATATAAAAGGAATTAAGTAAACAGAGTCTTTGTCTCCTGGTATTTTTTAACAAAGCGAAAAGAAAGTACTTTTAAATAAAACATTTTAAATTAATCGTTTTTAATCTGACGTAATTTTGACCAAACTATTCTTTATATTTTTAATATTCACTCGAAAATACTTTTGTTAGAAATCAAATATTATTTGCGCTTTCCTAACAAAAATAGTTGAAATGTATCCTCTCAAAATATCAAATAAATGTCTAGCGCAATTTCTAAATTTTAACTGTTTTGCAATATTATTTTGTGTTCATTTTATCTAATAACTGTAATGTGACGTAAATATGACGTAATTTCTCCTATTTAAGACTTCTAAGGCATGTTAATGAATTTAATATTTTCAATTTCTTTTCTCTCATAAAATTCACGTGCAAATATAGTTTTTATGACTTAATTTTTGATAAGTTCCTGCTTTTTGTACATAATTATTTAATTCTAATCCCAAATGTTTTTTTTCTGTTTACACGTATAAATATTTTTTTTTTTATTTGAAGCAAACATTATTGTTTGCGTTGTTTATACAGTTGGCAACAGTTTAAATTAATTTCACTTTTTAAAATGTGTAAAAAATATCTCTAGAAATGCTGAAAATTTGAATTTAAAATAGAAATAAAACCTCAAAAAATGAGTCAAATTAAAAAAAGAAATACAGTCTGCACACCGGGAACTTCAAACGTATTAAATGATCTAAAAATGATTAAATTCCCATTAATAGTTTTTGCTCTTATAAAACTTTTTTAGTGGAACGATTTTGTCCAACTTTAGCATTAAATATCTCTTAAAATAATTCTTCGATTTGAAAACTGTCTGCATCAGCGTGTTTATCAAGCATTTCTGTATAATACTACCTTTTTTCATATTTTTGTATGCATTATTTTTCTTAATATTAACGAAGAAAGACCTCCAGTCACAAACAATTCAAAACCGGCGGCGGTGATAGGGTAGTTACTTTTTTTTAGAATAGAGTGATGGTATAAATTGAAACGTTTGCCAAATGTATAAACAGCGCAAACAAAAATGTTTGATTCAAATTAAAAATTTATTTACACGTGACTATTATAAACAGAAAAAATCATTTGGAATTAGAATTAAATAATTATGTACAAAAAGCAGGAACTAATTAAAAATTACGTCATAAAAACTATACACGTGAATTTTAAAAGAGAAAGGATATTGTAAAATAATAAATTCATTAACATGCGTTAGAAGTCTTAAATAGAAGAAATTACGTCATAATTACGTCACATTACAGTTATTATATAAAATGAACACAAAATAATATTGCAAAACAGTTTAAATTTAGAAATTGCGCTAGACATTTATTTGATATTTTGAGAGAATCTTTTCAACTAATTTTGTTAGGAAAGCGCAAATAATATTTCATTTCTAACAAAAATATTTTCACGTGAATATTTAAAAGAGAAAGAATAGGTTGGTCAAAATTACTTCAGATTAAAAACGATTAATTTAAAATGTCTCATTTAAAAGAACTTTCTTTTCGCTTTGTTAAAAAATAGCAGGAGATAAAAACTCTCTTTACTTAATTCCTTTTATATTAGCTTATTTTGACATGTTTAACTTATTTTACTTAATCAAAGACGAAAACAGCTATTGTATCTTTGGTACTACTTAGTTATCCCGTCGACCAAAAATCTATCATTCGCCAAACTATAAGATTAAATGACAATAATGGTTGATCGTAAATGTCACATTAACTTGACTTTAAGCGTCTGCGTCATCAAGTTATTTTTATTTCGACGTTTGTTTGTATTTTTATTAATGTTGTACTAATTTATTTGTTCTTTCGTTATTTAAAATAAAAATTATGTCAATTTGTATAATTTGGCGAGTGGTTTGGCGATTTATATAATTTGGCGAAATTGGTCGACTGGATAATCAAGTAGTACCGCAGCGGATTTGGCGTTAAAATTCCCCAATCAAAGAGAAGTGAATAGAAATCCGTTTATAGGGAAATCGCCACTGTTTTTAAATTTATATTTCAATCTTTCGAAATGTTTTTAAAGAAGATCAAATTTGAGTTCATTTAGAGTCTGCGGTGTCTGGACGGGGGTTGACGAGAGTAGCTCCTAGGGGGTAGAGCCCCCTATTTAACTTGAAAGAAGCACTTAAATATACCATTCAAGCTTACCCCTTTTTGAAAAAATACATTTTTAATCCAAAATAAATTATTTAAGTAAGGCATTTTTTTAATATAATTTAATGTGTCAACAAACAATTTTCAATTTAATGTCAAACATTTTCTTTATTTATCATTCAAAAATGATAATTATCGTTACAAAATGCTTAAAAAACTAAGTTCAAATGAAGAAGATTTAAAATTGCTCCAAAGAATAGTAAGAAAAAAGCAAAAAGCAAATCTAAATTAAATATTTAATGTTGCTTGCTCTTTAAAAGAATTTTATTGTTGTTTTCTTCTTTGGAAAACAAGTTTTTAAGAGATTAACCTGAATTAAAGTTAAAGCAATATTTACTTTAAAAATTTAACTCTATAATTAAGGTATATGTGAAATATTTAACTTCATATAAAATCATTAAAATTTAAAACAACATCAAAGTAAATAACGTCATTATTCCCAGACTTTGCTCTGTTGTTATAAGTAATGCAGTAAAAAAATTGCTGGACTTAATATTTTAAATAAATTAAGTTTTCATTAAGTTTTCGTTGTTGACTAAATGCAAACTATACAAAATTTAACTAATCGTAATTCCTATCTTACATCTGAAAGAGCGCTTTAAAAAGATTATCAAAATCGCATTTTAAACGTATATTTATGTTTTATTAATTATTTTTTCTTTATCTCCAGTGCTTTACATATTTTTTTAATAAACGTCTTATCTGTAAAATAAATTATTTTAATAATTCAGTTAATTATTTCTGTTATATTTAAAATATTAATCTGGAATAATTTATACTCCAGGAAAGGACAGTATTTTCAGTATTTGTATGTGTATTAATGTTTATATTTTAATAAATATTTGGTAACCTTTCTCTTTTTTTAGTGAAATAAACATATTTAGCACATTACTTGCTAGAAACACAAATTTACGTCTATTACATATGTAATTCTGTCTACAGGCGTTTTTTTTTTATTTTTTTGCATTTTATGCGTTACATTATTTCTTAAAAAACATACCCACAATTCGTACTTTTATTAATTAGAGTACGATGCATATAAATAATTCGATTAAAAACTATACCATTTTTATATTAGTTTTTAAAACAATTATTCAATTGGTAAATAAATCACATCCGTTGTAAATTTCCAAATGGTGAAAAAGTCCGGGTCAGGATTCGAACCAGGGATGTATTGGCTGAAGCCGTCAATGCTCTACCAACTAAGCCATTCTGGACGAATCTGAAGGACTAATTCATCCATCTAACCTTTAACGGTTTAACTTTTCTGATGTGCTGATTCAGATATCAGACCAGATGAAGTGACCGTTAAAGGTTAGTTGGGTGAATTAGTCCTCCACATTCGCCCGGGATGGTTCAGATGGTAAAGCATTGGCGGCTCCAGCCAGGACACCCCTGATTCAAATCCTGGACCGGACTTTTTCACCCATTTCTAAATTTACAGCTGAAACACCATTATTGTATGTTCATTTATAATACGAACACTGACAGAGAAAATCTTTCCATTAAATAATATAATATTAATTTAATAATGTTGCATTACTAATTTAACTTGAGTCTCAAGATTTAGTTTTGCATATATGTGTGTGCTTGGCGGTGAGTGGGATAGGCGTGGAAACGCTGAAATACCATGACATCTATGAAAATAGATAACATTTTTTTAAAAAACTCGAGATAAAAGTTTTAAATATTTTTTGGTATTTTTCATATGCAATATACGGGGTGTCCTAAAAAGGACTGACTGATTTTAAAATTCAATAACTTGCAAACGATGACAGATATTTAAAAAATTCTTGCAGGAAGGTTATGCATAAGGTCAAATGTTTTCTTACAGTGATTTTCGATTTTATTTCAAATTACAAACAATAGATGGCGCTGTAAGCAATAGGCGCTAAATACAGGCTGGATGCTTTGGCCTTTCTGTTCTTCCATGCGGAAAAAGGAGATTAAAATGTATTGAGTGGGTCCCGAAGTACCAAAAATCGAGCCTGTATTTAGCGCCTATTGCTTACAGCGTCATCTATTGTTTGTAATTCGTACTAAAATCGAAAGTCACTGTAAAAAAACTTTTGACCTTATGCATAACCCTCCTGCAAGAATTTTTTAAATATCTGTCACCGTTTTCAAGTTATTGTATTTTAAAATCAGTCAGTCCTTTTTAGGACACTCGGTATATATATATATATTTAGCTTTCATGCTTTTAAACGTATTTTGCGTTTCTAAAAATATTTTTTAAGTTTTACTTAACTGTGAGTGTTCGATATATTCCATACTGTATCATAAATAATATGTATTTAGAATATACAAAGAACTTTTATTAAATGCCTTATGCAGTAAAATATATGCAAATATAAGACATGATAATACAACTTGTAGCCTCTAATTCTATGACATTATTTAATTTTATAAGTAAAAATATAGACCCAATTTCTTTTTCATATTTCTGCGGTGTGTATGAAATTCCCTTTAAATTTACAGATGGGAAAATCTCTTCCTATATATGTATGACTAAACGTCGATTTTTTTGAAAGATTGAAAGAACATAAAAATGATTTGAATTTTCGTAAATTTTCTGCAGCACTCTCAAGAAACTTCCATAAAGGACTCATTTCATTTATAGACGTTGAACATGCTAAAGTTATTTCCATGCAAGTTGTTCCGTTCAATGCTATTATTCGTGAATCTTTAAAAATTCGTTTAAGGAACCAGGAAGTGTGTAATGCTAATGTTTCCTTTCACATTCCTGAAACCTGGCTTTCTATTTTGAAAAGCCATTGAAAATTTCCACTTTTTTACAGCACTTCTTTCATCGTTGTTTTCTTTGGTTAAAAGATGGCGCCACTGAACTGTTTATTTGGGATTAAGAAGTTTTCGTTAGACTGATTTGTATTTTGAATTATTTTTAAAATGTAGCATATAGAGAGTTTTTGTCGATTTATAATTTAGAAATTTTTTCTCCTGACGAAGGTTTTAAAGATTAAACCGAAACGTAGAGGATTATGTTATTCATATGTTTTTTCATCTTTTAATTTGTGAATATATAGTACGTTGGATAGCAACACCTTATTTGTTTTGTAAAAGACATAACACATTAAAAAATAGAACAGTTAAAAAATATTTCAATACACCTCATATACAAAGTCTATGGAAATTGTTAGATGTGCTGTTCGTCAACGATACACAATAAATCTACAGGAAATTCGTAAAAATGCTATGAGAAAATCCTCCAGCTGCTGTACAAATAAATAATAAACTTCAAATTTTTAAATGTATATCTTCAAGAAAGTATAAAAGGGAAAATTTGAACTTCTAAAAATTATTAGGTTTTATTATTTTAGTCCTGACTTCTAGCTCAAATTACACCATATATTTAAAAAGTGAGAATTTTTTCTAAGGAACAGTAATGAATTTTTTAAAATGTCTAACATGTCATTAACATTGTCCCTGAAATTCGTAAGTGGGAGTGATCTTATATTGTATAGTTCCGCATGTTCTTAAGAGTATATCAATTTTAAATTAATTATACAAGAACGTCTTCAATCTGTGCTGTTTGTTCCAAAATTAAAGTCAGTGTATGCCTTGATAATGGATACAGTAATGACAGTTTTAACTTTAAGCCTGTTTTAGAGCCAGACTATAACATTTGAAAGTTTGTGTGAGCATTTATTCTGAAAGCAATCCTAAACCGTCATTATAGCAAATTCTGCAAAGTTATGTAATTGAATACGTATTTCAGGAATAAGGAACTTGGTAAGTACACTTATTAAATACACTGAATTTAATTTTGGAGCAAAAGGCATAAATTGAAGACGTTCTTGTAGAGTTAATTTATTATAAACATGCTCTTAAGAACATGTATAACTATACAAACTCAGAACGCTCCCATATCAAAATGACATCTATTGAAGACCTGAATGAAAAGTTATTGTGAAGCACAGTAATGACAATTAATCCTGGGGACAAATTTTAATTAATATAAATATTTTCTGCTTTGCTTAATGTGTCATATGTAAAAAAAATAGACACATGAAATATATCGAAATAAGCATTACATTTATTCAAAAGCTTTTCAAAACTTCAAAATAAAGCTTTCAGTTTAAAAAAATTGAAGTTTGGTACAAGCCTTGGCAGTGGCAATTAGAGCTTTATAATTGTTTAAATATTGCAATTATTGCTGTTTTCATATTTAAATTAGTGCATAATGTAGTGGCTGAAATATTCACTAAAAATATAAACATCCATAGTTGCCTTGATGAATGCACATTTTCTAGCTAAGTACATAAAATTTCACTTTATCTGAGAATGACCCAAAATTGCGTATAACTCTTTTATGTATACCTTTTCAGTAATTGAATATTCTATAGCAAGACTTTTAATCATTAGACAGTAAAGAGAAACAGGTGTAAAAAAAAAAGAACCGAGAAATAATATTTTTGTTCCAGAAATATTCAGAAATTTAACTTAATTATAGACTTTTGTTTTTCATGAAATGCCCAATGATTTCGATTTAATTAATATCGGTGAATAAAGGATATACCTGAAATAATGGTCCGAACTGTAAAAGTGCTTTTACACGAGGGGACAAAGTCGCTTCAAATTCTAAGCGTCTACCTGTTATCCTATGGCTCCAGGGGAGTCGCTTCGAAAGCAAGCAACTTTCTTCCTGACCTTTCTTTCACACCTGAAACGACGCGAGTCACCAGTAACAGCCAATCAAATGCTTGGAAATCTGACGATGGAAAAGCCTTTTCCCGAATATCCAATGAAATGTTTTGAAAACGAAAAAAATGGCTGTCAAAACCGGGAAATCAGACGAGTCGTAGGCGATTTTTGTCGCTTAAAATTTTTACGTATAATAACAGTTTAAGGGTGATTATACATATCAAGGTAAACAATTTTTGTATTTGAAACCAGGAGCGTAATTTACTTATTTAATCAAAAATGCAGGTTATCTCATAGAATGCAGAACCCGAATTTTCTCTTTTCTAACTATAAAAAAATGAAGATATATTAAGGAAATCGTCAATAAACTAACCATGTTTCTATGAAATGTCATGACATCAAAATTAGTTTTGGAATTGCACTATGATTCAGCCTATGACACCTTATGCATTACGAATCTACCTTTCAATGTTTTAAGAGTCTAGCGTAGAGTCTTTAGAACGCAGATAAAGGCCATTCTGATTTTTTTTTTTTTTTTTTTTTTTTTTTTTTTTAGATTTCTCCAAATTTTACCGTATACGAATTTCGTTTAAAACGTCAGTAAAATGTCTTAATTAATCTTAAACTTGTAAACTGGGCAGTTCTGGGTTCGAATGGATTTTAAATACCCTATAAATTTTGATTCCCTGAAGATTACGATCCCGATTTTCTATGCAAAAATTGTTTGTCTTTATGTGTATAATCAATCCTTACTGTTATCATTATTATTTTAGATACACCATGTGTATTCGTATTTTATGTGTAGTAGCTGTTTAACCCGTTCTACGTACGGGAGTTTATGAATTTAATTCTAAAATAAAAATAAAAAATAAAAAATAGTACAACCAAATTAAAGTTTATGAATATAAAAATGTGTTATGTCTATTAAAAATCTGTAACTACACAACCAATATGAAATAAGTATGCACACAAAAAATCAGTTTCAAAAATAAATAAAAGTATTTACACAACCGAATTAAAGTTTGTGAATATAAAAATGAGTTATAAAGTCAATATTTGCACAACCAAACAAAAATTTGTAAGAAAAAATCAAATTTCCCTCGTCACTGCAAAAAAATGGAAAAAATTATTTTAAAATAAAAAATCTTTGCACAATTTTCCACGTCAGCAATGAGGTAAATTGCGATAGACTCGTTTTTTTAGTGATTTACACAGCCAAATTAAAGTTTAGGAAATCAGTTATGAAGTCAATATTTACACAACTAAACAAAATTTTGTAAGAAAGAATGAAATGTGCATCGTCATTGCAAAAGAAAATTGAAAAAAACTCTTTTAAAATGAAAAATGTTTGCATTGTTTTCCACATCATCCATGAGGTAAAGTGCAGTAGACTCGTTTTTGTTTGTTTGTTTGATTTTACAATACAGCAAATAGTTGCGACTTAAGATAAAACTTCACGGAAGACAATGTTTTGTGTAAATGCCTTATCAGACAGTGAAAAAAGTTTTCCTTGTTTTGGTCCGTCCTCGACCGAAACGCGTACGCATCCTCTAGAAGTTGCACTTTTAATGGCTACATACAACATCCCATGTGAGAAAACTGGATAGGTCAAATAGATTCCAAACTTTTTCAAACATTGACCCTGAGATTTATTCAAAGGCAAAGCAAAGGCAAGCCTAAGTGGAAACTGACGGCGGCGTAACTGGAAAGGTAAAGTGGTATCCGACGGTGTAAGCAGGATCCTCGGTATGAAAACACGGGTGCCTCTCCTATGTCCTGTCAAAACTTCTGCATGTATAACATTTTGTGACAACCTTCTGACTATTAAACGCGTTCCATTACAGGGACCACTGGATGGATTCATGTTTCTAAGCAACATAACAATAACGCCAACTTTAAGATTTAACTGATGTGATGGCATTCTAGAAGTTGTTAAACTATTGATGAATCCATTTGCAAATTGTTTTGTTCTTCTTCATCATCACAAAGTATTGTATCAGCACTAAAATCAGTTTTGACTTCGCCAGATACTTTTCGTAAAACCTCCTCATTCAATCTCAAAGAATCCTCATTTAATCTCAAAGAATCCTCATTCTTGGGGCACAAAATGGCTCTTTCCAAAAGAGGATGAAGAACAATTTCAGACGTACCAAAAATATCATCCACTATAGAATACTGCACTAAACATTCTGGAGGTATTTCAATAATTTCTTCTCCGAGTTCATAATCATTAGTCAACCGACTATCCCCCAGGCGAATGAGCCATTCCACGAAATCAAGTTCCTTCGGCTCCTTTAGCATATTTGTAACCAGACTGAACTGTCAAAATATTGGCCAGAGAGAAGAATTCGTGATACAACTTTCAAAAATGAGTGTTTTATTTGCATGTATAACAACAGGTAATATCTGCCTCCAGTCACCTCCAAGAATAAACACTTTGTCCAAAAATGGGACATCATTGCCATCCAAATCTCGCAGAAGTCTATCAACAGCATTCAAAGCATGAATAGGTGCCATGGTACATTCATTCCATATAATGAGCTAAGCCATTTTCAGTAATCTTCCTTCAGATGTTTTTTGCCGAATTTTTTAAGCTTAATTATCCAATATGGGGACTGGTATTTTAAACTCAGAATGTGAAGTTCTTCCAGCTTGCAACAGTATCGATGCGATGCCTGTCCATGCAACGGGAATAGCAATATGTCCCTTTTCCTCTGACGTAATGCAGCAAAGTATTGAATAGGAACGTTTTTCCTGATCTCGCAAAAGCATTGACAAAGAAAACCTTAGCGACAGTAGCATAATCATTTTGAATACTTTCAATAACAGCATCAAAAATTATACGTCGTTCCGGATTTAGCATATTTAACAATCGTTTCCCCTCTGCTCTTTTTTCTTGTAAATCATAGACATCGCATTCCACAGAGTTCTCCAGGTTTGAGGGTTCAAATAATTCAAGGTTCTGAAGCGTCACGTTGTGTATGCGTAGATGATTGGCTATGTCTTGAAGGGCTCTGTCTCTACTCTCCTGTAGCGGTAGATGACGAGCAAAATCTTCTGAGAGTTCTGACTTAAACTGTTCCCATAATTGAATCGGTGAATTTGGATTGCCAAAGACATATATGAACGAAAACAGTTGTCTCAGTTTGGATGGAATTTCAAAACCACATGCTTCAGCTAAACAATGTTGTCATTCATCATCATCTTCTAGTAAATTTCTAGCACAGCATGCACCCTTGAATGCTTCATGGACAGTATTCTCATACGTCCTTAACTCCTCGAAAGACATGGCACCGGGAACATGACAAAGCAGCATACGAAGATGGAATCTCTCAATATCTTTTGGTCTTACAGAATGCAACCTGATACTATGAAGTCACATAATGTAACACGCCTTTGCCACACATTGCCTTTCCATACAAAGTGCTTTGGAATTTCTGTATAGAGATAGATGTTTGCTGAAGGATCAGAACTGTTAAGCAGAAACCAAGCAGTGAGTATGGTGTCTTTATTACTTGCTCTTTCAAGAGCTTCACGTTTCTCCGCTTCCCTAAAATACACAGATTGCATGTCTTGTAGATGCACCGGCAATATAATAATAACATGGGACTTGTCCTGCATGGGCTTCTCAAGAAGTTGCCACATTGCTTCTGGTGCCGAAACATATCGTTCATTTAAGCGTGGCGTACGTAATAAGTATATCTCGAAAAATATTTCTCTACTACTGTGCATTTTTTAATGAAATTTAATTTGTTATCTTGCTATGGCAGCAGACGTTATAAAATGATATGTTTGGAATAAGGGAATAAATAGAATAAAAAGTTTTGTTGATGTTTGTGATAAAAAGTTTCCTTTATTTTTAAAATAAGGTAAAAATTAGGCGCAATTAAATAATCTCTAATTGTTTGCATGCGATGTAAATGAATTATCGTAATACCAGCTACATCTTCTTACTATTGCAGAGTGGCCTACGTAATATGTATATCTCACATTGCAGTAAACATTTAGAACTGGTTTGAACTCCCGCGATTGCGGATTAAACATAAAAAAAAGTCAACAATTCGTGAAAAATATAAAATAAAATAAAAAAAATTATCTTTAAAATTTTCGAATGTTTTACCCCAATCGTTCATGGTCCTCCTACCAGCAACCCGTGTGCAGAATTTCGTAGCCCTGCGTCCTTTGGTTTCCGAGTTTTTGTGGTTACAAACATACGCGCACAGATTTTAATAGTATAGATAGGATAGATACTCAGCCACAATGAGATAGAATGCTTTATAAATAATTCACTTTTAGTTCCAAATGAAATATTATGGTTTGCCAATATTCAGAATAATTTCACCAAACATCAGTCAACGACAAAAAATTATCGAACAAATAAGAGTGAATTATGTCATCCAGGTAACATCGGGATAGCTTAATATGTAAAGCATTGACCCAACAAGCCAAGGTATCCACGTTCGACCCCTGATCTAGACATTTTGCGCTCTGTTTGAATAAACCTCAAATATGCTACTCCAGCCATGACTATAACAAAAATTGTTTTAACAAAAATTATAATAATAATACTAGTAATGATTTTCATCTGTAATCAGTCATTCTTTTCTTGATGTATGTAGACGACTATTGGTGTTTTTACAATTTATTTGTTATCCAGAAAAATATACACTTACGTTTGTGGAAATTGCAACAATAGTCACATGTATACAATGTCATATATATATATATATATATATATATATATATATATATATATATATGATAGGGATATGATATTTATATATGTAGGGGATATATATATATATATATATATATATATATATATATATCCCCTTCTATATATAAAAAAGTAATGCTTTGGAATTGGATCAATAAAAATCTGTATATATACATATATATGTGTATATACATAAATACACTCATACTCATAAACGAAGGGTACACTGTTAAAAAATTTTCTGTGAAATTACAGAGAATCTACGGGTAATCCATTATCTTAAGTCTTATGTGAAATTACAGAGATTAGGAAAACAGAGATTTTGTTAAATCACAGAGAATTTATACGGTAAATTTAGAATAGACTCTGTAAATTAACATCGTTAAAAATACACAAGACTTTGTAAATTTATTTTTAATGATAATAATTTAATCTAGTTTTCAAGATTAGTGAATCACTCAGTTTTTAGTGAGCTTCAAAAAAGTTGAATTTACCGAGTAAATTTGAACTGCTGCGTCACTTAATATTTACACAACTTGATTGTAGCCGTCCTGGGGTTTGAACCCGGGCCTTCCAGATAGCAGAGGAACACCTTACTGACTGGGCTATATGGGTTATTGTCACTGAGTACAAAGCATGTTTTTTTATGATTCAGCGGGGGAAAATCTATTGTACTTTTCAAAGATTTTGCTTCAAATATATTCGTTAGAAAATTCGTAAACGGTTTATTTTAAATCATTTATACCGATACATAATATCTATAACTGTTTTTAATCAATTTTAATTTTTTAACTAGTTTAAGTAATTACAAATAAAATGAATCTAATACATTTTTTACAACAATAATGTTTTAGAGAATTTTTCGAAATTGTCGTATACTATTTATTTTTTAATGGGCTAATGTTTTTTAAAAGAATGTTTTAGTCAGAAATAAGAGGAAAATAAACAGAATAAATCTAGACATTAGTTTATTATTTAAAACTGATTTTTTATATTTTCATTATTTTATTCATTTTGTGTAATATGTTTCCAAAAGATTAACATATTTTTTATGACCCCCTTTTTTAATGACGCATTTACCAATGAAATAATAATAATAATAATAATAGCATTGTAATGATAATAACAGCTTTGAAATAATACTACGTAATTTACTTTTAATATTGCCAAGTATCTGATATATGGTGAAGGGAACAACTGCAAAGTAATTGTCGATAAAAATCCCCACTAACTCCGAGGAGATGATTTTTCCCTTTTTAAATTATTCTAAGTTAAAAAATAAATAAAAAATTAAACTAAATTTTCTTTTTTAAAATGTCTAATAACATTGGAAAAGAATTTTAAAATTGTGTATTTTGAATTATAAGTTTTAACAAAGATAAAATTATCTTTAAATAAAGACATGGAAATCCCTACAGGAGGTTAGATATAAGGTAAGGGAAATGTCTGTAAAGTGGTGATCGAGAAACTCAATCGAATGCATTTAACCGAGAACTAGTGTAAATTTACAGAGAGTCTCGCTTTTTTTCCTGTGTTTTTACAGAAATTTTTAACATTGTAATGACCGGATTATTTTAATTTTATACATTTTGTCGAATATCTTTTTGTATATAAATCATTGATGAATTGTGTTTCAATTGCGGAAATATAAAGAACTTGTTAAGCGCATTGATTTTAGCTAAGAATGATTCTGGGGGATAACTAGTGGGCCAACAAATAAAATTTTTCACGATCATGTAGCAGAAAATTTTCGAAATGTTCTCTCACTGTAACAAATGACTAAGTGACTTCTGTATAACGCTTGTGTGTATTTGAGGATGCATGACAAGCGTACTTGTAACGATAAAAACGCTTATGCAAAGAAATCTGTTTTTTGCTAAATTTATAGTATCCAGCGCTTTTAACTCAAATGTAACGACACATTCCAAACGTTTGACAAAGTACAGTAGAATTATTGTGGTAAAATTAAAGCGCATTCATTATACTGTAATTATTAAATGAATGTTTTGAATACTTGTTGAGGCATGAGCATTTGTATGAAATAATATTTTTTGTGCATGCGCGAAACACACCTAAAACCTTTTTTTCATTAATTGGTAATCGACTGTATAGGACAACTTACATAGGAATGCTAGTAAAATATCGTGAAAATTCAAAAAAGGTATCGGCGATACACTCATGTTTGTGAAAGTTGCAACGTCATGAAGTAATAATGCGATTGAGCTGAAAAGTTCAGAGACTGCAAAATATAGTGCGTTATTCAAATGATTTCAATTTCAAAGTCACCACGTATGCGTGGGCTAAGTAGCGCCCTCTGGGCTGCTGCTGAGACCATATAAATAGAGGGCTGTAGCGGGACGTTGAAATTTATCTTCGGTTATCTGTTAGTGGTAAACGTTAGATGAGACGTAACTATGCTTCTTCAACGAAAAGGGCGAAATTTCAAGAACTGACTGAGTTTGAACGGGAGAGACTCATCGGCCTTCTTGAAAAGGATTTTCCTATCGTGCAATAGCGCGTCGTCGTGTGCAACGTAACGGAGGCTGAGTGATCCGAGTTTGGAAGCAGTAGTCCGGCAAGGATGCGGACAACTTGGAAATAGGGAGCAGCCTCCTAACGGTAACATCAACACGCGATTATATACACATGGTTCGCATGCCGCTGACGAACCGTACAGCTTCATCTAGATAGTTGGCAGCATATTGGTCAACTACTACAGGTGTATCACTGTCTACTTCGTTACTTCGTTGACGTCTGCTGCACGATGTGTTGCGTGCAAGAACTCTTTTATAGAGGATCACCTCACAGAAAACCATCGACGCCTGCGGCTTCAATGTATTCCTGTTCATGTACATAGAGACTGGCATTCATGTATGCAACGTTTATTCTGACTAAACCCGCTTTAAGTTGTGGTATCATGGTTGCTCCATTCGTGTTAGATGATATGACGGTGAACGCTATTTTCCAGAGTGCATTATCGGACGTCATAGTGCGCGAACACCCAGAGTTATGGTCAAGGGTGTGATTGCGCATCATGGACGATCGCAGCTGCTACGAATTGTGGGTAATCTGAACGGCAACAGGTACATCAATGAACTACCGGAGCCCGAAGTCGTTTCTTTCCTTCAAGGCATTCCTGGAGCTATCTTTAAACAGGATAATGCCCGCCCAAATGTTGCAAGGAATGTTCAAGACTTCTTGTCAGCAGAACACATACAGATTTTTCTGTGCCTGCGTATTCGCCGGATATGTCGCTTATTGTACATGTGTGGGATTTCGTTGATCGGCATCTCGCTTGTGATCCTCGTCCTACAACTTCTACAAGTGAACTTTGGTATGCTTACAAAGAATATGGAATGCTCTTCCCTAGGCAGGCATTAAAAATCTGTTTGACTTCATGCCATGTCGTATAGTAGCACATATTGCAGCGCGTGGCTGCTGCCCCAAATACTGATTTCGGACACTTAATATTGTTTTTGTTTTTTTTTTTTTGCTTTGAAAATGTAATCATTTGTTTGTGCCAATACCAGTCGTTTGTGCAATAAATTTTATTTAAGTCTCATAATTACTTCGTGGTTTTGCAATTTTCACAAACATGGATGTATGTACAGGTTTGCATCCCTTTATGCGGTTTAATGAATGTCACCACAATCAGGCAAATAGTAAATTGATAATAAAATGTTAAGAAATACATTATACTATTTTTCTACATAAAAAGCAAAATTTGCAAGATTTACAATGTTAGAAATTTAGATCTGACGCGTACTTTCTTACAATAACACGCCTAAAACAACATCATATCACTTTATTATATTATTTATTTAAGCATACTGTGGTTTGAAAAAAGTTGGCTGTGAGTCTTTTGTAGTTTTTGCCATTGAATGTATGTTTTGTAAGTACTGTTTTGATGAATGTCGTAATATCGCAGAATTAATTAACCATACTTATCAAGTGAAACCTGTATATATATATATAAAGTGTATCTAACAATCTAGGAAATGTGAGAGGGGGATACTATTACTTAATTTTAAAGTGACAAACCATTGGAAATATTCGTAAAAACGTTAGTTGAAGATCTCCTACGTACAACAAAGAAGACATGATAGTCCGTTGAAATAAAATAATAAATATCACTAATAATCTTGCGAGCTTTTCAAAGCGAAAGAGAGCTCCAAAGAGGAAAATGTATAGAGATACTCATTATAAAAAACTGCTTTCATCAGTATGGTTCTTATTCATGTAGACCCTATAGTCATTGCTCCCTAAACCGAAAGACATCGAAAGTGGAAGAGAAACTGGGAGGATAAACATTACATATTCAATAATATAGAGTGGCATTTTCTTCAAAGACGAATTAAAATTATGTTTGATGTGAGGCGATTGTAGTATTTTTACATGGAGAAACATAACAACAGAAAAAAAATCTAAATCTTGTGAGAAAAAGGTAACAAAAACATGGCGGTGGATTGACGGTTTGGGAATGGCTAAATGCATGTGAAACATGGAAAGGAAAAACTATAAAGGAGATCTAATATCAACGGCAACTTTTCTCAAGAGTAGAAGGTACAGAAACAAGATTGTGGTAACTTTTTTTTCGGATGCTGGAGCTCTCAGAGGTTTTTTAACACTTTGATGTCTGAGCTACTTCAATCGCATATCTCCCCCTGGGGTATTTGGTACTTTTCATGATTTTTTAAAATATATATGGAAGATATGTATTTTAATATTTTTTTATTATAAACTTCGAATTGTTCTTATTCATAATCAAGGAACTATTTATATGTACTAAAAATTAATATTTAATAGAAAATTGTTGAAAAAGGCATGTTTTATATTTAAACAAAAGTTTTGCATAACAAGACATCATTTTTTACCATAAAAATTTACATCGACTTGAATAAAACTTACCCAAATGTTGTAAAAATATCTGAAAATAGGTTTTATTTGCATATAAAACTTATTTAGTAAAATTTGCTTTTATGTAGTACATTTCAAAGCACAAAGAGCAACATCACGAGGTTCACAATAAGTTGGAATTAAACTCTGATTCTCGGTATTTTCATAAACTTACGTCTCTTTAGTACTGCCACCTATTTTTTAATAAAATGTTCATAGATAATATCTCAAAAGACCGAAAACGTATAGTAGGTAGTTTTTATAGCTGAGAGAGTTGAAAGATGACCCCGAGATATTCTCGGGCTTAGTTCGCTTCACCGAAAACGGCAACCCGAGTGACACTCGGGCTTAGACCTCAAAGTGTTAAGACCTGAGTGACCAAGGACGCATATGTAAGCCTTCAAAAGGTTACGTAGGTAGTTGTTTTTGATGCAATTAATTCAGAAATGTAATAATTACCTTTCTTAATATAAGCATTACAGATTCAATAATATAGAGTGGCGTTTTCTTCAGAATTCTGTTTGAAACCAGACAATATATCATTCAAAATTTCCATGATTAAATTAAGTGGTACGAACCACCTTCATTCGTGTGTCGAATGCTGTTTCCGAAAGGTTTAAATGTTCAATATCACAGAGCTCGCATCGTAGAAGATTTGTTTTGAAAGTAAAAAGTCCAGCATATGGAATAACCGGTATCCTCATCCGACTTCAATGCAATGTAGTGGAACGTTTCGGGAAGAACTGCTACTACACGCAGTGCTGCAGTTTGAGAACTTTCCGTCATTCAAAATCACTACCTCCTTTTTCCGACTAGTAAACTTTTATTTGTTTAATCATGGAATCTCTGACATTAATTAAAGCGAAGATCATTATTCTGAAATAGGGGTAGATA
The DNA here is from genome assembly GCA_963932465.1 of Maratus speciosus. Classification (NCBI taxonomy): domain Eukaryota; kingdom Metazoa; phylum Arthropoda; class Arachnida; order Araneae; family Salticidae; genus Maratus; species Maratus speciosus. The sequence continues at coordinate 179,925,624 of OZ010792.1, forward strand.
TTTTGAATAAAAAAATTCCTCAACCTCGCAACACTAGCTACTTGCCCGGGGCTTCCTCTGACACTTCGTGATCTAGAGACTGAGGAATATGTCGAAGACATATTGTCCTGCTACACTTTGTGCATTTCTGAACTAATTTTCAGCCATTTTAGTAAGAGACCACACGCTCTATTATTATCGCTATATAGGAACATACTTGTAATTTTCTTCATTAAAAGATTACTGCAACATATGTATTTATTCAGACAAAAATCTGCACTTCTAGTGTTTTAGCAGTAATAACCACTCAAAGTGTAATTCCTTGTTGCAAGGATCTTAACATAAAACAGCCTTAAGAAAAACGACTAGGCGTTTCAAATGTTGTAAGCAATCTTGAAAGTGAAATGCCGATCAATTATAAAATGTCTAACCTTATAAGGCTTATTTATGCGCAAATTAAAAAAAATATATATTTTCAATGTATGTACTAAATAGTGTAACTATAAAACAGTTAGTTCATATGATATACTGATATTTATTTCATAAAGATATAACATTCTGATAACGTTTTTAAAATGTAAATAAAGCTTGCAAGACAGTGTTTTTAAAAAGTATAGCTTTTTTATCGCGAAACGAAACCTCGCCGTTCTTTAATGCCAAGGCCATTATAACAAAGAAGTACCACTTAAAGTATACTTGATGTATTATGGAAAAAAGTCACATGAAATTTTAGAAATATGTAAATAAAAAAAGATTTCAACTGCAAATTTTTGGGGTTAAGTTGTACGCATTTGTGTATAAAATATAAGAACGAAGATTATCCCATTTGACAATTTATTTATTTATTTTAAACAAAAACATTTAAAAACAAAAACGTGGCATACATAACAAACAACACAAATATATAAATTTTTCCATTTTATATTTATTTACTAAAGAATCTGTAGAGCCAAAGATAAAATGAAATACATTTCGGTGACAGGCGAAACTTCAATTTGAAAAACTGATCAAAATATAAAATGCAAACTATTTGTATTTCATCATCACATTTTACTGAGAAAGAATTTTGCTTAAATCCAATATAGCAGGAAAGGAAGGGAGGTTTGTAAAGAAATCCACTCAGTAAAACTGAAACAAATGACACATTTATGAAAAAAATTAACATGAATTTATATAAATGATTAATATATATACGTTATTTTTCAATTTTCAGATTTAACATTCCACTTTAGAGGAATATTATTGTTCATAAAACAAGCATTTCAAACCCTATTTAACATCAAATCAATTATAAAACAATAAAACGTACAATACAACAATATAACAATATAACAATAAAACAATATATTGTTAAATTTTATTAGTACACATTTTCTTTAAATGACATCGAATTTCAGTTACAAATCATTCTTGTTATAAAATAGAGTTAATATATATTTTATAAAATAATTTTACAGGGGAAAATATAATTTTAAAAATGCACACTTAATTTATTTATTTATTTTCACTGTAATGATAGCTTCGTTAAATACTTTTAGTTTCCTTATACATTCATTATATCTTTCCAATAAAAACAGTTTCACTTTTATATAATAACTATCAGAACTACCCGGCTTCGCCCGTGTCAATTATAAGGAGCCCTACAGGTAAAATAAATTAAACCGAAATAATACGACATTCACAATAACTGGAATTTGTGCATTCCCATCCACAAAACGTTAAAAAGACAATCAGAAAACATGAAGTTATTGTCTCGTAATCATACTAAAATCCCTGAGCTTTAATAACAGAATACGAGTTTTCTTTGGTGGGTGCAAGAGAAAAATATGTGATTTTCCTGACAATACGAAAAAAAAGAAATCCACCAAATCGCGCAGCTTTTAGCGAAATTCTCGCTTGTATAATATATATCTACATTATAAAGTAAAAACACTATGTCAGCGCCCATAAATTGTAACCCATAAATTGTGCCTTTACTGACTTCTAAGCATTACACAATTTCATTTTTTACAATGTCGAATTGAAAAAAGTTCTTTCATAAAAATTTGTTTGAAAATTATATCTCAATTTTCTAATTTTAATGGATTTTAAACTAATTTTCAAGCATGGATATTTTTAAAGGTGCGTGTAACCCGATTACGAAAGATGAACCAGTTTACTCTTAATGCAATGGTATAAAGAAAAGACATGTCTATGAGTAACGCTGGTATCATATTTTCGGTACAACAACCTAACACAACAATAAATTTTCCTTTTACTGCAATTTAACCTCTAAACATTGCACATTCGATTGTTCCAATGTGTTATAGAAAACAAAAGTACTTTCAGTAATATTTTTTTGTAATGTTTATCTCAATTTACAGATTTTTATGGATTTTAAAGTAATTTTCAAGCATCAATATTTTTTAAATATGCTTGCAACCCAATTACAAAATATTAACTCAATTGTTCAAAAACATTGTAAATAATTCAGAATTTGTTTGTTTTCGTATAATATTCAATAACCAAACTGGCAAACGAAAATAAAACGCCAAAAATAAAATAAAACAAAACACGAATTTAACAAATATCAAATCAAACTACTCAAAATAATCTAATAAGTATATAAAATGCAAATGGGAATTTCGTTCCGGGTGCATATAATTCAAATTCTTCAGAACGGATTTCCATGCGACTTGCACTATTAGTTTTTCAGGGAAGATTTTAGTGCGTAACAAATTGTTTTCCGTTGCTTAGTCATAGAATTATAGGGGAAAGTTATTATAATCATGTGAACCCAATTATGAAAGATTACTCTTAATTACATGAATGCAAAATGCAGAACTATTTTTATCTCTTTAAGTACTGACGGGTTAGTCTTCAGTAATCGGGCTCTGCGCTAGTTGGCGTATTTGTATTTTAATGAGTGTGCCTCACACCTATTATGACATGCACTTTTGTTTAAAACAATACAGAATGACATGTTTTAAGCGAATATCTGACATTCAACTCGATTACAAAATACTAACCTGCAATAATGCTTAAGGTGTTTCTTCAATTCCCTGCTCAACAACGTGAAACTTTCTGAGACATTTTTGACTCATTTAACGTAAAGGCTTAAAATCTGTAGGCCTTACTATTAAAGCGATTTGGAATTGAAATAAGATTTCCATTTTTTGATAAATAAATTACTTATCGAGTTAAGAGCAATTTTCGTCACGTGACGACCGGTTTTTCTCCTTTATCGTAATGTTGCGTCCGAAATTCAGTTCAAACCACCAACTGAAAGATCCTATACCTTTACCATAAAAACTGAAACTATCTTTCGATTACAAAGATTTTAAATAAGAACTCCTGCCAATTCCATGCGTTTCCGAACAAAAATGAATTTAAAAATAAGTCAGAAAGTTTCTCCTTCAGATTTGAGAACAGCCTCAACTTGACGTTTATGAAAAAACTCACATTTTTAGTTTTAATTTTGAAACTCGCGAAATTTAAATTCCGAAAAAGGATGTTCTTTAGACACATTGTGGTAATTTTTTTTAACTTTTAAAATTAAAATACATGTTTTCTTTGTCACGCGTAACAGAAGTATAGGATTTCTCACAATACGGGGAAAAATACAATAAATGCATCCAAATGAGGTAGCAGTTACTGAAATTTTATTTGCTTAAAACTAAAACCTTCACTTTACGTGTAATTATAAGCTCTAATTAAAGTATTAGATCAAGAGAGTTTCCACTCTAAATAAAACATTACTCTTAAACGTAAACTTAAATTTTTCATTTATAGAAATTAAATCTACAATGATTGGATGAAATGATGTAATTTTCCATAAATTTTAAAATGACTTTTTTTTTAAATGGGTACTTTTATATTTTTATTATAAATCACAGAAAATGTAACTACTGAATCTAAATCAATACAACACTTAGCTATAACGTATAGCTATAAGATATGGCTGTAGTATACAATCGAAGTGGTAAACAAAATATAGGAGCCATTTATTTACAGTGAGCTTGACTGCACGTTGAAAAGATTTGATAGAATGTTACGTCATATCTAGCTTTTGTTTATTTTTTTCCTAAATTGTTTTCATGAAATTTGACTGTCTGTATTAAAGAAGACGTTTTAATCTTAAAAAATTTTCAAATTAAGGTGCTACGTTATTTTACCGTTCTTATAGTTAGAATTTTAATTTTATATATAAAAAAATTGCATTTCCTGTTTAGAACGACGTCAATTTAAAAAATGCAAATATATAGCAAGAAAATCTGAATTTTTATTGGCAAATTAAAAAACAATTACACGCATTATCGTTAATTTTTTCACATTATTGTGTCATTTTTTAGGGTATGGCAACAGGAAAGAAACGATTAAAATAGAAATTTTAAAAAGAGATATTTCTGTAAAGTTAAATTATGGAAAGTGGTTGAAAAAAGGCATAAACAGTAGTCTGACGTTTTTTTTAAAGCAGACAGTGATCTTTTCCGCGTTCTAAAACGTATGTACATCAAGTTACGTGCAAATTGGTTAAATTTGAAGATTTGTATAAAGGACATACACTCAGAGAACGGCTTTTATATATACTAGGGGATCGTACCCGGGCTTCCCGGGTTAAAGAATATAGGTGAAAACATTTTTTTTTAATTGAAAACTAATAATTTTTTATATACGCAATAATTTTTTTAGATTGCCCACTTACATTAAAAAAGCATTTTTCATATGGAAAATACGAATTATACAATCAAATAAATTTTTGAAATTTAACAAAAGCGATATTTTCTTATTAGCCGCATGCTAAGAGTTATTTGACCAAGATATTGCTACTTACGGCATCATTTTATATTCTGATAATTTCAGAGCTTATACATGTCTGTTAAATTTGTGTTTTATTTATATTATTTTATTTATTTATTCTTAGGGAAGTTTTTTTTTAAAATGGATATTAGCTGTAAGAAAATGATGAACTCTTTATTTTGTTTTAAGGGCAAACGGACTAATCTTTCGTAATCAAACTCCGCGCGATATAGATAAATTAAAAAATATTTCACACTTTAAAAGGGTTTTTAAAACCATGGACCATCAGTAAACTGAGATGAACTTTGCAAACAAATTCCATTTGAAAAAAAAATCCTATTTGGTGATCTAAAAATTTGAATTGTACGTTTACAAATATGTTAGATGTGCTTTTTCAATATTATTCTTTTATTAGTTTATAAAGGAAGTATTAATTTCGTTATGCAAAAATAGTCAGAAACAAATGCTGAAAAATGTTTGTTGCTTTATATGCGAAATGTTTATTATTACTATGTATTGAAACCGGCACGTGATAAGATAAACTTTTTAAAAAATCATGCTTAAAAATAATTTTAGAAAATATAATACATCAGTCAATTAAGGTACAGTTTTTAAACAAATTGCATCTGAAAGTAAATTTTTTCCCTATGTGACGGAAATTGAAAAGGAACATGGTCAGAAGATTAAAAAATTGCAGTAGCGAACGTTTCAAGACCGAAATTTTATCGTGAAGTGTTGCCAATCGCAAAATGACGTTAGCGTTCCGCACAGATGCGTTTCTTCTTTATAATATAGATACTTGATCCGTAAAATATGATAAAGATCAGTTATTTGGAGGTGGTTAGCAATTGAGGCTTTTATGCTTGGTCCGGAATGAAAAACAGTAATTTTCACCTTTTCAAAATTTGCATACGCACTTCTCATATCCATATTCATCATTTAAAAAAATTGTATTTTGTTTGATCATTTAAAAATCATTTTAACTCAAAACTTTAAGTCACGATTGTCAGCAACATGTTTTATGCGAACAGACGCACTCTTTACTTGAGATTCTAATCTCTATTCCGGAGAGTAAAAATTTCCCTAATTTATGATTTTTAGACGCATTTGTGTTAAAAAGTTTAGTTTTATCTAAGAAAATGATCGTTTTCTTTTAAATATGACTTCATTTTTACTTAAATAAACATTCCGCCTAGTGTCTGAAACTTAGTATTAGTACACATGCAGAAAGAAAAACAATATAGAAAATTTATGAGGAAGAATAAGTGTTTTCAGAAGCAGTATGCCATTTTCCTTTATTATGCCCCTACTATAATATTCTGCTCCTAATGGGATTTTGCGCCACCAAACCCTATACAACAATTTTATCAACAATTTTGCATTTCTATCAGAAAATAGCATGAATAAAGATAAAAATACCTCATTATTTCTCTCTTGTCTGCAATAATGAAAGCTATCTAATTTTCACCATTTTGAAGAAATTTCATAAAATGCTTTTGAAATCAAAATATAAAAGTGGGGATATTTAAAAAAAAACTGATAGTGCGATCACATTCACAAATGAAGAGCTTTTAGTTAAAAAAAAAATATTAGTAAAATTGGTTCAGCAGAAAGATCAGGGCAGATGACTAAAAAACACACTTGTGTTTTAAATATATAGATTATATAAAATTAAGAAAAATTAAAATGAGCAAATTTTGTTATTTTGATAAAATTATAGTAGAATGTCCTAAAGAATAGCATTTTATTATTCGAGAGAATTTTGGACAAAAACTTCTAGAACATGATATTATTTTAAACCACGAATTATTTGTTTGCTTGTCTAACTCGGCGAAGTAAATCCATCCATGCGAGAATCATCAATTTCTGTAATATAAATCGCTATTATTTGCATGTCACCTTTCTTTTATAAAGACACTCTAAATTTTTGTAAAACATTGCATTTTATCAGTGTATGATTTCGATTACATTATTCTCTAAAGTGAAGCATTTTCACCCGTGAAGAATTTCAAAGCAGCTGGGATGTGAAAATGACGCACTTCTACAAAACATAATTCAGGTTTAAAAATTAAAATACACGCCTTTTTATAAAATGAAATGGCTCATAAAACAACGATGTTCTTTTTCAACTTTAAGCACTTTTGAAATATTTTACATTGTAAAATCTATGATGTTTTACGCCAGATTCATATTATATTTTATTATGTGTATCAAAATTTTTTACTATCCTAAAGATTTAGATTCTGGAGAGTTCTCATAAATATTGTTAAAATCATTGAAAATAAGTTTAAATAAAAGGAATATATTTCAGCAGAAAAAGGAGAACATATTTTAATGATAAAAAGCATGGTATGACATCGATATTTTCACAATTCAAGAAGAATTTTTTACTGATCTATGGAAAGTTGCGAGGTTAATAATTAAATACCGTTCTCTACATTTTTAGTTTTCGGACAATTTGATTTGCTTTATTCATTTTTCAAGTTTTTTCATCATTAATATTTTGAAAAGCTCTAAAACTTCATCTGTGGCACACATGATTATTGATACATTGATAATTCATTATTACCACATCATAATCAAACTTTCCTAAGCATTTCGGCCTGTCAGCCTAATCGTTCGGAGTTTTCGTGGTTTTCTTCGAACCGTGGATTTCCACGCGTTAATACGGGTTAGGTTCCCTTAGAAAGACCCCCACGAAGGGCACTTCCCCCACTTAGGGCCCATATCCCACGTGTTGATAATTGGCCGGCATAAACACAACCAGCCTAAGCATTTCGTGATTGATAAAGTTTTGAACTACACAAACATATCTATGATGGACACATTAAAATAATAATAAATTGTTCCCTAATACTTTCTAAAATGTACACTGATGAGTTAATCTTGTGCATTAAATTTTTATGTACCTAATCGGTACTCATTATTTAAAGTAATTAATTAAATATCATAAATGATAATAAATGGTAATGACGTCAACTTCTGGAGAAATCAGGTGTTGACAGTATAGCCTAATACATGGCACTTTTATGCGAAATGGTGTGTATTTTGTTTTAGAAAACCATAGAAGTATGATCAAAGCGTTAATGGTAATATTTCTTTTTTATATCTACCCTATATATATAAAATCCTAATGAAACGAATTTATGAAACGGAAGTATGAATCGACTGATTAAACAACTGATTATGTTTCACGGCGATTTCTCCTAAAATATGGAATACTTTGCGAGAAATTAACACCAAAAATCAATATTGATCCGCAGATTTCAAAACTGGTATTAGAATTTTTAAATTCGAATTAGTTTTCGAAATATTAATTTTTTTCTAATTTTATATACATTTTTCTAATGATGGCAACTCAAATTTTAATCAAACATATTTTTTTCAGAAAAGGTTGACATGGTAACCCGGCTATTGTTGTTTATTTGATAATAAATATTTATTTACATTTATTTCTTTTTACAAATTATGTAAATTATATGGGGCTCTGCAACTGAGTGGTCAAAGCACCGGTCAGCTAATCGCTTGTGCATAAGAGTTTCTGGGTTCGATTCCCGCTGGTTCCATTGCACACACACTTTGTGTAGAACTCCCAGGGTGTATTTCTCTTGTGTTGTAATATTTCCTTGTGCTATCTTGTGTTCGACTTATAAGCGGGTTCTCATTTCAAGCACACAAGTCGCATGTTTGTTATACAATAAATAAATTAATAAATATATAAATTATTTTGTTCTATGATTATTAATTATTTTTTATTTATATTTCCTTAAGAAAATAATAGAAAATAATTAAGAAATACGGTACTACTTAGTTATTCCGTCGACCAATTTCGCCAAATTATACAAATTGACATAATTTTTATTTTAAATAACGAAAGAACAAATAAATTAGTATAACATTAATAAATATACGAATAAAACGTCGAAATAAAAATCACTTGATGACGTAAACACGTGTAACTTGCTTAAAGTCAAGTGAATATGACATTTACGATCAACCATTATTGGCATTTAATCTTATAGTTTGGTGATAGATTTTTGGCGTCGGGATATCTAAGGAATACCAAAAATGCATATGTAACTGGCATTTGAAAACGAGGTTTTCGCCAAATTTTCGTAAAAAAATAAAAATCACGCCAAACCTGCGGTGCGTATCTGGCCAAATATTACCACTCGAAAATAAAAATGCTAACTGGCCAGTTGAAAAAAAGCTATTGGCGAGATTTGCATCCTGCTAGCGTAAGAGTACCTAGAATTCTTTGCGATCATGGCAACTTTTATGTAGTTTTATTCGAAAACAAATTTTTGATTTTTTAATCAAAATAGAAAACTTACGGTCCCATATTGGCGCGATTTTTTTCTGACGCCAATGACAGATACGGAACGGGCACATAACTGGCGCCAAAGTATCGTTCTTTTGCTTGATATGATCAGGCGGATGTTGTTGTTTATGCTGTTGATGCGTTCCCCAAATTGGCGTCGTTAAAAAATCACATCGATATGAGACGTATATGACATCTTTGCCGAAATTTCATATGAACGGCGAAAGGATCAGACCTTATTTGTTTATGGCAGTTGACGACCTGAACTATTATAATATGGATGAAATGATGGCTATAGAATAATATTTTACGACTTATCACCTGTGCCTGGCTAACATTAAAGTACCAAAATGGCACCTAGAGTATAAAAAGTGAAGTGGTTCGCCTGGAACTGTTGATGATAGTCACATGACTTAGGCTATTGTTATAGAGATTGTTTTAAAATACCGGGAGACAAAGACTCTTATACTTAATTTTTTTATTTTTGCTTCTTTTCAAATGTTTAACTGATCCTCTTTAATCAAAAAAGAAAACAACCATTGGATGTCTTAACAGCAACTGATTCGCCCTTAAATTTTTGCAATCAAAGGGAATTGAATGGAAACCCGTTTACAGGGAAATCTGCACAGCTTTTTTCAGTATAATTCAATCTTCTCTAATATTTTTAAAACCCATCAGATTAGCGTGTTTTTAGATTCTGCGGTGTCTGAACGGGGGTTGGCGAGCGTAGCTTGCAGGGGCAGAGCCCCCTTAGTCTTTAATAATAAATACTGAAAGCTGGAATGTAAAATACTTTTAGATACATATATGCTGGATTCCTGATGCCGCTCGCCATTGCGCCAAATCGCGACAAAATGTTCATTTGGCGAGTAAACGAACAATCAGACTAGCTAAATTGCAAGTGCTCAATTACTGTTCTTTTTGTGTGTGTGTATGCCATTACAGTTGAAATTCTTATTCTAGTTGCTAAACGATTGATGGCGCTTTAAATGTTCAATTGCACCGTACCATTTAAATTGCTCTATTATCTACTTATAAAGATATTGACTCAACACCAATTGAATTTAGCAACAGCCAAAGACACAGAAAGGTTTATGTGATAGGTATTTCTCTATAGACTAATTCCCTGAAAACTTGTCACAGCTGAAAATCACTATGCTTATTGGTCACCGTTATTTCGAAAAGTTGCTTCGAGTTGTTCAATTGATGAAATATCTCTGATAAAATAAGTCACATTTACCTTTCTAAAATACTGGTAGTCAAAATTCGTAGTATGTGACAGACATGACAAGTTTCCATGGAATTAGCCTAAACTATCTATGCGCCTGCCTCGCTGGAATGCGGTGTTGTTGAAATTAGCCATTTACTATACTATTTATAAATTTTATGCAAAGTATCATTGGTCAGTCAATTTTCTATTATTCGCTAGAGTCAAAATATCATAATATTTTCTAGTGTATACTATTTTCACAATGGTAAATCAAAGATAGCTGTTTTGAATTTTTACTTAGACTGATAAAAGAATGTATGAAACACTTACACATTTAGGAGACATTTAGAATGTACTTATTTTTAATAGTTTCTGTAACGGGTAGTCGAACTTCTATTTTATAAGCAAGTACAAAAAAAAAGTTTATTTTAGAACATATTCAAAAAAGGGGATACAATAAGGGATTAAAGAGAGATTTTTGAGTTTTTTGCGCTGTTGTAGTTACTTACAACCACTGCCATATTTTTATTTCATTTAATTTAAGAAATATTTTATTAATTTTTATTCATTTAATATTAAAATTCACATTATTATTCAAATTATTTTATTTCCTTCCTTTTAAAGCTTCCCCTGTAAGCTTTTCTTTCCTACGTAACATTTCGTTTTATTTTAAAATGATAAATATAGTTTTGAAATCTGTACTTCCGGGAGAAGAATCCTCTGGAACATTCTACTCCTTCTATTTGTGAAGTCATTTACTTTTGTAGCTCCGGCCCTAGCCAAACAAATTCAAATCACATTAATACGCAATTTCAAAAATTGTAATACTTTACTACTATTTGGCATCTTATCTTAAAGAAATCTATAAAATATTCTCTAAATAAAGCAATTTTTATATTCTTTAAGGATTACAATTTATGCCAACGAAAGGATCTAGTATGTTTGTCCCTGTGAATTGGCGAGTTTTCATTTATTATGGCAACCCTTTTCCTCTCTTCTACGCAGTTTGTCCGCTTTCTCAGTCTGGTTTTGATTTCAAGGCAGAATGCTTGCGGACTTGCCATTCTGCGAAGAATCATGTGGATTCAGCGAAAGCAGTATATTGAAAGAAGATGTTTAATATTATGATGGTTTGATGGGATGCATAATTTCTGCTGCTTGCGTCAAGGGTTACAGTTCCATCAACGAGATGTAACGACGATTCTTTAGTAATGATAAGTGTGTAGAATTTTGCTGATACTGTATGATAGCTGTTGTTTATTTTTCAATTTGACCGGTGATGTGTTCGGTGTTTTGAATTATTTCTAAAATCACATAAAAGATTTGTTTGTTAAGACGAGTGCCTCCATACTCCCCGAGAGAAATTATATTATTTTTTATCATGACAAAATACATATTAAAAAAAGATGATTGTATGTTACTCATCCTAAAAAAAGAATCTAAAAAAAGGAGATGTTCATTTAAAATATATTGTTTCAAGAAGATTTCGTTACAAATAAAGATTTTTTTCGAAGCTGATTTCTCAATGCACCCCCTTTATTTGCATCCACCAGTGTTTTGTTTTCAGGTCCCTTCAGGTAATACTTTTGCTTTTATTTTATTTCTTCTTATTTTTCAAGTATATCTGAATATTCATATAACAAATCATTTTTAAAATGATTATTATGTCGGCATTGTCTTTTATAGCCATAATTCAATGTACGCGATATTATATTTTGCTCGATGATCACAAGATTTAATTATTAGAGTATTAATATTATTTCAGTGCTGAGAAAAGAAACTGTATGATAATATTCTTTTACGTTTTATCATCCTCCAACCATCACAAGCTCCAAATCTATTTTGCTAACATTTTTTTTTCATTTGGCTACTGGTTTTTATTTCTTAATCGCCAAATCGCTAATGTTGGTCAAAAGCCAGCAAAAACCCTGCATATATGCTATTTTATTAGTACTGCATCGTATATGCCACACTGCTTTAAACAGGTAAATTGTGCTTTCTGCAAGTTATATCACGAACGTAAATTTCAAAATTTTGATAGACATTTTAAAGTAATATTTTTATTAAAATCGTCTTTGTTTCAACACTCGTATCGTAAAAAATGTATTTTATCACAAAGATGTATTATGAAAAATTATACAATTAAAAATTAAAAAGATTACTTTTAAATAGCTCTCAAATTTCTCTTTGTCTGTTGGAGTGGATGCATTGAAAGAAACTTATGCAAGCGGCTTCAAAGAAAGAATATCATGGCTTAACCCTTTATATCCTGAATTGTGAATACATGAAAATTTCATCTTCTAAATCATTTTTTGGGAATTTTTGAAACTACATGGGTGGTTCAATAATTATTGTCTCTAATATATATAAAATATTTGTATTGCGATGGTTGATGTGGAATATCAAAGCGTAAATGCCGATATGCTCAATTTCAGAACCGTAGTTGCTATACTATTAACATAGTTTGGGAGGGAAGGATGAATTTTTAAAGACTTATTTTTGGGGGAGTTTTTAAGAAGGGGGTTGAGGGTGAAATGCTGGTTCGGGGCTTATGAGGCTACATTTGTGACAGTGGATGAGATGTGGCTACATCTCTATGATCCCGAGTCCAAACGACAGTAGTTTCGTCTCATCCACTGTCACAAATCTACTCCCATAAGCTAAAAATCAGCCTTTCACCCCCACTCCCCCCTTTACTCCTCCCGACAAAGTTATGTGAATATAGCAGCTACAGTTCTGAAACTGATCATATAGACATCTAAGACATTGGGCTTCGATATTCCACAACAATCATTGCAGTACAAATATTTTATATACAATAATTATTGAACCACCCTCCTACATTAGAAGATTTACATAATCATGTAATGAATTTTACAAGGATTTTACAAGGATTGAAGGAATTAAATTTGAATTTATATGGATTTTGTGCAACATTTATAACTCTACTCAAATCTTTTATTTAAAATATTTTGTTTATTATTTTGTAGAATTAGGAAATGTATAAATATAATGTTTTTACAATAGAAATATAGAAATATTTCAGGACTGAAATTTACCCCCCCCCCCCTTTCCTCCAATCCTTCAACGTCAAGTAAGCTGGAAAGATGCAAAGGCAAAATAAATCATCCTTTTAAAATATTTTTATTTTGTGTAACCCATAATGTTTTTGGAATAAGACAAAGTAATGTAGGGGAGACTAGGGAGGGTTGATCATACAGGAGGCTTGACCCACCCATCAGTTTTCATATTTAAAAGAATTTTAGAGTTTTATCATTAGGTGTCAACCAAAGCTACTGGAATGCTCAAACAACAGTCTTTGTTTCATACAGATAATTGAAATAGATGCGGAAAAATCAATTGTGAGACCTTTTCAACCTAAAAGTTCTGTTTTTTAGAAATGTTTTGTAAGCTTTTTTCAGATAAAATATATCATAAAAATTTAAGTAAGTAGGTTTTAAATAATTCAGAAATATCGAGCTTTCATTCCAGGCATAAAGATTGTACAGTAAGTTAGGCTTAACATAACAATGTGCTATTCTTTAGAAAAGGGCTATGTTGGGAGGCTTGACCCAATCAATGTGAGGGAGGGTTGACCAGATGAAATCTTTTTATTATACTTTATGCATAATGAAAGGTTGATGGTTATATGTAAAAAAGAATGTAAAATTATTCTGTAAAGCCACGATAAAATAGGGTGATGTAAAAGAAAATGTTTAGATTAAACAAAGATGTGAAAAATTGCTATAGTATTCACTGCAAGAAAAAAAAGAAATGTAAATGGGAAAGTGGATAGGAGCATTTTCCATTTAAATATTATTACTACAATATGTAAATAAAAACAGTGTAAAAGAGCAGAAAGAACTAGAAAGTATGAAAGCAGCAGATTTAAACCTATCAGGGCAGCTGCATACTTATGAAGCTACTTAATTTTAATATTCAAACGCCACAATGGCACCAGAATTTTGCTAAAATCCTTTCCATTTAATATGTATGTTAAATATACCCTTTTTCTCATTTACAAATAAATTTGTTCGTAAATTCCAGTGCCAGTCATTTATTTCAACATTTTAGTACTGAAAGTACTTTGCCACTGACATTGATAAATAAGATAATGATCAGTTAAGTGCACATGCGGCTGCAAAAGAACATAGCATTGATCGAAAAACTTTTGGAAGATATGTAGACGAATTTCACCAGCATGAACACAGTGAGATAAAGCCAAACTATGAGACAATTAGAGTTGTCAGGTCGAGTGTCACAAAAAGTAGGAAAAGAGACAAAAAAAGCAGAACAGTGGCTATAAATTCCGGGCATAATAATACATGAAACCCTATGAAAACGGAACATGTCTCTAACTGTCTTATATCTTAAAATTTCGCTTTCCCTGCTGTACAATTATTCCTGCTCAGACGAAATTCTGTTTAAAACGAAAGTTTTCTCCTCTGACTTGCGATTGCGTCAAAACAGGTTTGTTTAAGCATCATATTTTCAAAAAAAAATTATAATAATTAAAGCATATAGCATAAAGTTATATTGCCTTTTTTAAACAGATTTTATTTCCCTTCACAAATATTTCAATATAAAACAAACTGGGTCGAGCCTCCCATATAGTGGTTCAAGCCTCCCGTATGTGGGGAGCCTTGGCCCATTATTTTCTGATGGTTAAAATTGATCATTTTTCGAATTTCTTATATATTACACTTATGTAGCAATTTTATTTTGATAACTGATTGTATAACGAATAAAATAATATATAAAACTTTATTCTACGTTCAATATTTAAAAACTTAAAAATCATTTTTTAAAAAGTGGGTCAACCCTCCCTAGTCTCCCCTATCTGTAACCCATTCTAAGCTGTATTAGTAATGATCGATGTATTAAATGAATTTTATAACAAGCTACTTTAATGGTACTTTAAAGTACCGACATGATATAAAGGGTTAAATATAGTTTCGTGTTTCAAAATGCTGTGACTCTTTTTTTTTACTGTAAGAAATCTACGAAAAGGGGTGGATTACATTAATTGGTTCATTTACCGAGGGCATTAGGAGTGAAAATATTCCATTAAATCCATCCCTCGTATTTCTGAAATTTTAATAATTTATAAAATCTAAAAAGTAGATTAAAAAAAGTATTTAAAGCGATACTTGTAAATGTGGGGTGGCAAGCGCAGAGTTCCTTGAGAGGTACGCGACGAGTCCTTCTTAACAACCAACATACTACAAGGTTCAACAATTTTTGAAAAGGATTTTTTATTATTAACTGTCTTACAAGTAAAATATAAAACACACTTTGATTTATATATATGCATACTAGCTGACCGGTCCGGCGTTGGCCGGCCCATGATAATAACCTCAAATTTCACTCAAATTTCTATTTATCGAAAAAAAGATAGGTGATTGCCCGGTATTTTAAACGTTTAAAAAATAGTCGTTATAGTCCAAACTCTGAAAATTTTAAGAGTTAAAATCGTAATACTTTCGTAGCTTGTGTAAAACAATGGGGAAAAATATTGATATTTAGTGGTAAAATGGCAATACTTTTTTTTCACTTGGTCTATTTCAACAGTTAAAAAATGTAGTTCTTGCTGTCCGAACTCTTTGAGAACTCCTCTACAGGCTGTCAAAACTGACTGCAGGTAATTATCAGATGAATGTTGAGAACATTTTCCACTGCATGCACAACGACTGCCTTGAGAACCGCAACATTGTTGTGTGGATGACTATTGGAGTCCCTCTCAATTTCGCGACATACGTAATATGCCATTCGATTAATCACTGAATAGCTAGGGAGCCAAAAAATCGAGGTTGACAATGTCATGAATGTTTTGGCCATCCAGTTTTGGTTTGTATGGGATGTATGGGATAGTGCAGAGTCTTGTTAAAAAAAGTAATGCCTCCCACGTGTTACAGAAAGAATTTAGTGCTTTAACACCTCGGTATAAGCAACGCCGGGGACTCTGGCTCCTTGAAGAAAGCAGTGTGGAGGCATCAGATCGTTCTCGCTTTTCAGGAAACTTCAGAATCATCAGTGAGGTAAGCAATTTTTTGCACATGTCTGTCAGAACCTCTTCGGCGATTTTACACCATCACCGATATTTTGCGGTACATTTTTTTGACCTGGACAAAGTTTTTCTCTTTGGAAAGGAACAAAAACATTCCTGACTCTCTAGATGATTCAGCGTGTTAAGGAGTCGTTTTTCTATGGTCAGGCGGTTATATCTAGGTCTCTCGGGCAAGAACTGTACTCTCCTTATCACGTACGACCTCTAACGATTGTTCTTGTGAATCACACATCAGATTGTGGCCTTATCAACCTGCATCTCCCTCACGAGTGCCCTCATCGACTTCGTGGGATTTTCATCGACTTGACTGACAAATTCCGGTGTCTTGATGATTTCCTACTGCTGACAAAGTCTTTTCCTACATGAAACGTTTGCCAAATAAAACCTGGCAGACTTCAGTTCTCTCCGTACATTAAAGACGAATGACAGGGCGAAATTCAAGAATGTGGCAATCTCTAAATCGAGCTATTCTTCAGCCAATAAGCCAATGAAAGCATGCCTCTTTATTTCTTCAATTACTCTACGTTTCACATGTTTACATGTAATAAAAAAAACTGTAACTTTGATATACGGGGTGATATTTCACCTATAACAGAAGTTCTGAAATACCTGACGCACTTAGCATATAAATAAAATTCCGTACTAAGGGGATATAATACTAACCAATATATATATATATATATTATTTTTAATATCTAAAGACAAATAAGTAAAAATAAAACTGTATAATCATTCTATTATTTAATTTGTGATGTTTTCTTGAAAATGAAATATCTATTTATTTTTCTTTCAATAAACTAAATGTTTTTGTTAAAAGGGTTAATTTTCTTTGACTTCAGTGTCCCTTTTAATTCCAAACATTAAAAAAGTAATTGAACCGGAAGTTACGAGTACAAAAGTTTCAGAATATAATTAAGTAATAATTTAGAACAAACTAACTTATAATATTTTGGATGTGTAGGTTTTAAAAATTAATACATTATCTAAAAAAATAATCCAAGTATATATTATTAAGGTATAAGGCAGCAGAAAGTAATTAGTTAATACACAACGCAATTCTTTAATGGAATTTTATTTATATTTCATTATACGAGTTATATATTTGTACTTCGATGAGCCTTTGAATTTTATAATTATTGCCTGCGTCCCCCCCCCATCTTATTTACCGCCCCATGCTCTTTTTTTATGCTCATGTTATGCTAATTGTTAGGTTAGTTTTTTTATGTGACAAATGTTTAAGTAGAATTCCTAGTTTTGTGATAGTATGATGAATTCAAAACCTCATAGAAGCAGTTGCGTAAATTAATTATCGTGTAAATTAATTATTAAAAAATCTATAGATTAAGTACTATTAAATCATTTCAACAGGTTTATTACTAAAATAATGCTATGTAACAATGAAAATTAGAAATTTATGTAAGATATCTTAAAAGATGTTTATGCGATTGATGCATCTCGTAATAAATATTCTTATACCGCTCAGTATAAAATACATTATACTGAGTTAGTGAGTCTTTCAAAATGTTTGAATACCCCTGTAGATTATAATTAACGCAGATATTAGATTACTTTTTTTAATCAAAAAACATTGTTACTTAAAGATTTACATACCTTGAATTTAAAATTACTGTTTGAATAGTTTTCTATGATTACATAATTATAGCCAGGTTTTTTCACCATATGCCATTATGTTCAATGGTAGACAAGGCCGCAATGAAATAAATATGACTTTATTCCCGAAAATTGCAGATGGTTCTTTTTTTTTCATTACTTTTGCTATTTCTTCTTTACTTATTTATTATCCTTTTTCTTTTTTTATTCTATTAAGCGCGCATAACTTGGAAACGTAAATACTCATAAAAGACTCTTTCAATATTTTCCTCCCTCATTTTATTTTTAAAGATGAAACTAAATAACAGCCGACATATTTATTTCCTGGCATTTAAGATTTTTTTTTTTTTTTTTTTTGTCAACCAATAAAATATTTCTGTGATTCTTTGAAATGAATTATCGATCCTTTTCGGTTTCTTCATAACTTTCTTATTCCATCTGAATGATTCCAAATTCTTTGTCTTTTCATTCTTTTATAACATCCAAAAATATCCCCCTTTTTTTACTACAATATCATTGATCTGTTAAATATTGGAGTAGAACTACTGTTACAAGTATTGTTATGAGTAATGTAAAAAATAAAAACAAATGTGTTTTATTTTACTTTATAAAAAGAATAGCGAAATAATATTTTTTTATATTTTTGGATTATATTCCTAATTAAATGGTATAAAAAGGTTTACAATAAAATATAATGCTTCTGTAAGTAACTTGAAGGCATTTTTAGTTAAGAAAATCTAATCTAAAATAATAATGTAAAAGTTTTATGTAGCTTCATAATGCATTAAACACAAACCATTATAGAGAGAAGTTCCATTTGCGAGTTAAATTTCCCAATAAAAAATAAAATAAATAAATTTATCATAGATTCATATAAACATAATATAATCATTATATTACACGGAAAATATATTAAATCTGGAATATTTTTTCTCGTTTCAATGTTACGATTTTTCATAACATTCTGACGAAATTGAAGAGGTGGTTTTACTTCACTTTATAACTGATTAGAACTCCTCTTGAAACCGACTCATAATTCCAAATTTAGGAATTTCACCCGCACAGTACCATTATTTCTGCAGAAGATAACGGCTGAAGTACGGATTTTTACAACAGCTGATTGCAGTCCAGAAGTCGTTCTGATATGGATTCGAAAATCATTAGGGCTTCTGAAAAAAAAAAAAAAAGACAACACATAGTTCGTTGACAGCAGTTTATTAAATATCAGTCAAATCTAACAGAGCTAAACATCATTCACCGTTTAAAAATTAATTGGACACTTTCACTATTAAAATAACAGCTAGTGATGTCATCGTACTTGCAGTATATTTTTCAATATGTTCGATATCACATTATAACTCCGACGTCTCACTACACTCTAAATAAAAAGGAGTGACTATTCACTCCGGAGGAGTGAATAGTGACTCTATCGCAGAGTCAAAATATGCCCAACCTCTTTAGAGTGACTATTCACTCTGAGCAAAAGTGAAATTTTTGACTCTCTGAAAGAGTGAATAGTCACTCCTGGAAAGTGAATATTCACTCTAAACAGGGGTGGATAATCACTTTTTCGGAGGAGTGACTATTCACTCTTGCTAAAGGAGTGAGTTGCTAAAGGAGTAGCGTTTTTTCACCCCTGGTAGGAGTGAATAGTCACTCTTTCATAAAAGTGAATGTTCATTTTTTAATGTAGTCGTTTTTTTTTTTTTTTTTTCGCTTCTATGGTCATTTTAAAAGAATCACATCTTTTACAGCATGCAATGAAAATAGATGCAAGTGTAGTAAAGATTGGAATAAAATACTTTATTAGCAATATTTATTTAATTCATGGTTTGTAACACTAATTGGACTTTTAGGGAAAAATTCAGTTAAAGTTACATACGAATTTAAATTAGATTACTAATAGTAATAAACTAAAATATTTTATTCCAATCTTATCCTTTGTGTTTGCTTTTATTGCATGCCCTATAAAGATATTACTTTTAAAGTTTTATTAATAACTTTTTAATCAGCGGATGTTATATGTTTAACAATGTTTGATTTGATTTTAATTTTTGTTTTAAATATAAAACCGTACTTTTTCTTTAAATTATTGCTATTTTTGTAAAGTCCTATTGTTCTAAAATATTTTTAATCTTTCCATTTAAAAAACAAAACTTATAAACTCACATCTTTTTTAAATAAGTTCTAAGCATGATTTAAATATTAAGAATGTATATATATATATATTATCCGCTGTCATTTGCTTTTGTTTTATTTAATATGAACTTGGAGTCTAAAGTTAAGCTTTTAAGTTCTCTGGAATATGTATATATTTTTCTTTTAAACATATTCCTTAACTTAATCATGATTTCTAATTTTCGTCCGTCATTGCTGAAAAATGAAATTAATACAATACTTATTAGTGAAATGACGCGATAAGCCAAGTTTAATTTAATTTTTTTATTCGCGTAGATATTGTATTATGTGAATATGAGCAAAATAAATTTTATATGTTTTATAGGAAAAGATTGACCTCGGAAATAGAAACAAGTTGGAAATTGCTCGTCAAACGTGGCAAGTGAGGTGCGTTCGTACTATAACTAATTTTATAAATATTTTTTGCACCGCATATTGTGCTGAATGTATATTTTGGTGAACTTTATAAGTGCATATCAATTTCATTCTGTTCAAAAGACTTTAATATCATTAAAATGCATTTGAAATAATTTTTTCCCATTGACCTTAAAGTTAACGAAAAGCTTTTGACTCCCTGTAATTAAACTGTACATCCGATTTTCATAAAATTTCAAACGACTCGACAAAATTTTGCAACAATTAAATAGGGTAGATGTGCCAGTAATGGACACTCTTAAGGAATTTCTTTTAAAATTATTTTTTTTATTAATAGTTATAATTATTACATTCCAGTTTTTTCAATATTATATTAATCTATCAACAATATTTAACCATTCTTATAGTCTCATTTCCCAATGTGAATCGAAATTTAATTTTAAATAACAGAAATATACCAAAACACCCAAAAGCCCAGTAATGGACACACTCTGGCCCAGTAACGGACACCCCATAAAAAGTAATAAATATCATTGTTTTTATGACTGTATTTAGAACCAGAATTTAATGAAAACATACTAATGAAACAAAATGGTTATTTTCAAATAAATTTAACAATAAGGATACCAGTAATTAATAAAAAATTTGTGATGATCATTTACTGTTTGCATCAATTATTGTAATTATCAGACGATCAATGTTTTAATTATTTTAGATGGATAGTTTAAAATACTAAATATCAGGCAATTACAGCTATTAAATTATTGAAACAGTGGGGGATTTAAAAGGTAATAATAATTAAAAAAAGTTTTGGAATGTTAGTGATGTTTAGTTTTGTCTCGCTATTTTTAAAAATTAATCTTCCAGAGACTACTTGATATATCATTTATAATAATTAATATTGCAAATATGAAAGAAATGATATTGTGAGTTGAATATTTTAAATGCTAAGTAAAATAATTTCAAAATAAAACTGTAGAACTGATGTTTTGGGGCCACTGATCTGCAGATTTACCAGTTTCATGAATATTGCCTATAAATTAAGGAATATTACTTTTTTTTTCCTTCTTTTTTTTTTTTTTTTTTTTTTTTTTTTTTTTTTCCAGATAAGAATAACCAAACATTTAACATAGAAAATAGATTTTTAATAGCTTCTGTAACTTAATTGCTTTTATTTAAAAGGAGAGGTATTAAGCCCTATGAGCCCGTCTTTGGCTGTGCTCTTAAACAATATTTTCTACTACCTAGCTGGTTTGATTGCCAGATTTTAAAATAGCAAAGTATATATACATAAAAAAAGAATAAAATATTGAAATTTTATTAATCACATAAACTAACTTAAAAGCAGCTATTTAAAAAGTTTTGGTGGAAAATGACTAATTAACCATTCTAGTAATAGACACCCTCTCTTAAAACCTTAAAAATAAATGAAATTTCGTAAATGACCGTTAGTATATAAAAGTCTAAGTTTTCTATTGCTACTCAAACAAAAGCATTCAAATTTTGCAAGAAAATAAATAATATATAAATTAATTAAACGAAGCCAGCTCTTAGCCTCTTCATTAAGATTTTCACAGAAAAACAGCAAAACTTTGAAACATTATTTTCTACTTCCTAATTGGTTTGATTAAAAGTGTCAACAATAACCCAGTTTTATAAAACATGCAAGGGGAAATTATAAAAAAATTAATTAAAGTTAAATATTTATTACTTATTTTTTTATGAACCAAACACATCAAAGGGTGACTATTACTGGCACATCTGCCCTATTTAAAATTTCAGACCATTCGGAAGGCTATAACAACATTGATATGCACTTGCAATAATTTTTCCCATTGGCCGTAATGTAACAGAAAAATTTGACTGTCCCTGCAATTAAACTATACATCCGATTTTCATAAAATTTGAAATGACGCGACAGAATTATACAACAATTATATATTTTAAATTTCAAACGATTCGGTTGGGTAGTTTTTGCGCTGTTATATGCGGGCAGACGGACAGACAGACGGACTGAACGACGACTATAGGTGCTACGTATTTATATAACTACGAACGCACCTAAAAAGCGATTTTTATTTTTTTATATCATTAAATAGTTTAAACTTTTGTCTTTCCAACGATGTGTCACACATGTTTATATATATAAAAAATAAGTGTTGAAATTATTCATTCTTTCTAAGAGTACTTCACAGCTTAATGGCAATAAATCTTTAATCGACTTTTTCTCAAAACTTGGATTTTTCATGTTTATGTTCCTTTTTTAGGTGCGTTCGTAATTATATAAATATGTAGCCCCTATATTCGTCGTTTAGTCTGTCTGTCAGTGTTGATTTCAGGGGGTGGCCCGGAGGGGGGGGGGGGCATTTCCCCTCCGGAAGATTTGAGATTTTGTGTTTTCAATGGTCAAAAAGTGCAATCCCCCCCCCCGGAACTCTATAATGTCCCCCCCCCTCCGGAACCACAGAAATCCCTCCCAGAGATAAGGGTCTGAATTCAACACCCGCATATAACAGAGCAAAAACTACCCAACCGAATGGTCTGAAATTTTAAAAATATAATTGTTGCAAACTTTTGTCGAGTCATTTCAAATTTCATAAAAATCGGATGTATAGTTTAATTACAGGGACAGTCAAAAGTTTTCCGTTACATTACGGCCAATGGGAATAAATTATTGCAAGTACATTTTAATGATGTTACAGCCTTCCGAATGATCTAAAATTTTAAATATATATTTGTTGCAAAATTTTGTAGACTCATTTCAAATTTCAGGAAAATCGGATGCATAGTTTAATTACAAGGACAGTCAAAAGTTTTCCGTTACATGACGGCCAATGGGGAAAAAAATATTTTAAGTGCATTTTAATGATGTTACAGCCTTTCAGAATAGAATGAAATGGATATGCACTTATGTATTGCACTAAAATATACATTCAGTACCATATGCGGTGCAAAAAATATTTCTAAAACTAGTTATAGTACGAACGCACCTCATTTGCCACGTTTGGTTATCAATTTCCAACTTGTTTCAATATCTATTAAACATAAGAACTCAGATTTTTTTAATACTTATACTATGTTATATTGTATACACAGGGATTTAATGATTTGTTGAGAATTATTTATTTTAGGCAGTGAAATCTTACCAAAAAGTGCTAATTTAAAAATGACTTTCAATAAATAATTAATAATTAATTTTGAATTTTACTTAGAACTAAAATGGTCTGTTAAAATACATAAAACATGTTATTCAAACTACTCTAAAAAATCTAGACCTCTATCTTTCACCATTTCTGAGAAAAATGTACATAAAGTTGGTGAATTTAACATGGCGGAGATACGGCTTTCCCGGTTCCCTTAAAACAATTACATTTCAGTCCGCTACGTGAAGAAATCTCACAATCACTTTAGAACGAAAATGGTCAGTTAAAAAACGTAAAGCATGTTATTCAAACTACTCTAAAAAATCTAGACCTCTATCTTTCACCATTTCTGAGAAAAAGGTACATAAAGTTCGTGAATTTAACATGGCGGAGATACGGCTTTCCCGGTCCCCTTAAAACAATTACATTTCAGATCGCTACATGAAGAAATCTCACAATCACTTATGAATACTCCACGATCAATCTTTTGCTATACAAACATACAACTATTTAGCTCATAATCTGGACATTCCACATATCTACACGGATAAATGCTTAAAATTAAACAAGACTTACCTTCATTTTATGTATTCCAAAAAATAATTTTAATGATATCCTAATCTTAAAATGGCGGACGAAAAAGTGATCATTTTTCTTATCTTTAAAGGGTGTCGTCGCCTTGCTTCTCTGATTGGTTAATACACTGCAAATAGAGGCGTCTTAAATTAAGACACATATGTGACTGAAAAGGTATTTCAGACACTTAAGTATCTGAATCTGAAAATTCAGTCATGATAGATGTCTTAATTTAAAACATATAAGTGTCTTACTATGATCATGGTGTAAACGAACTGAGAAAGGTGTCTTAAAAATCTGCAAGTGTCTACTTTTAAGACACTTTGTAACTCCGTTCCGCATTAACCACCAGGCGGCACTCTAGTTGCGCATGCGTTTTAGATGCCTTTCGTTCGAATTGGATGTTCGTTTGTAATTCAAACTGAGCGTTTGTTTTATCTACGCGTACATTTTAACTAATAATTTATTTTGACTTGATTCGGTTTTCTCGGAATGTGAAGTTCCAGGATTTAATCCGTATCGACATAGTGATATTCCATATTAATGGAAGGTGTCAAGCAATAACAATAATATAGTGTTCTTCGTCTCGTCAAAGCAGGTAAAGAGAACTGTTGTCTGGCGGGCTATGTTTTTAGGATGGAAATATTCCATTCTTTAAACAGAGCTAGCCGGATGTGCAAAGGGATTTTTTTTTAATATCAAAATGTGCTAACTCACGGATACTAACGTAGCCTCCAATCCGGACGTCGCCTGGGTGGAAGTGATTTTGGAATAACCACACCTTTTTCCAGGTAAGTGGACCCTTCACTATGTATTGAAAACTCTCTGCGAATGTTTTCTCTTTAAATAGAGACCTCACACGAGTCTATAGCTTTATTAGTTCCTGAGTTATGCCAAAATTTGTTTAAAGCATTTTGCCTATTGGATTTCCATGTTAAAATTTTATCTTGCTAATATTTAAATTTCTACTATTCAAATCATCTGCAATCATGTTTCTGTATTATTTTACATCCGATGTTATCCTTAAAATAAGTTTTGGCAAGTCTGCATGGTGTATTAGTTGTTACTGAATCTATTGAGATACACCATCCTAAGCCTTCTTTCTCTGTCTACTCGCACGCCATTACTTTAAAAATAACAGTGACAGCACCTGTTGATCGGCTCACAATTTCTTAATTACCATCAAGGCTATCTTAACAGCGTTTTCTTAGAGTAATTATTACACAAGAGTACCTTTTATATGGGTTTTATTTATGTATACAATATTTTTATAAGCATTTAATGCGACAGCATTTGTAACGTTCACATCGGTTTTACATTTCCCATATGTTTAATATGTGATATGTACTGAAATTCCCAACTCTTTATAGTAAACATCCTTATTTAATTTTTATTTATTATGTATGCTTTTCATGCCTGATGACGTTTTCTTGCGTCTCAGATTTTATACACCGTGATAAATTTTAAGTTATTTAAAAGAATATAGTTCGAAAATCCTTCCATTTACCCATATCATTAATTCCCCCATACATACAGCGAATTACTTGTCTTTATTTATTAGATTAAACTGTTTTGACTGATAAAACTCAAATCCGGTCATGAAATCTGTTTTCCCTTTCTGCTATATACTTTTGTTGTTTCCGAGCATTTTAGAAATACTCTATTTCCTATACTGAAAGTAGTCAACTTCAGATGTTTTCATTTTCAAGCCCGGTGATTCACACCACACTTTGACGACTCATCAGAAATGGTCTGAAATCTGTAGACGTAAAGCGGAGAAAATTTCGTTGGCGTTTTCAATAAATCTTCTTATTTAACTATTTAGAAAATGTTCTCGCCTTATCTCTGTATTAGTCATAATGATTATTTGTAAATTCTTAAATTCATGTAATTATGTGCTGTTAACATAATTGTAAAAATACGGTAAATATATACAGCTATATTTCATTTGAAATCAATTATAATATTGATTTTTTGATTATTTTTAGTAAAAAAGAAATCTGAAATTTAAAATGAATATCAGTAAAAAAATAGAATTTTATACTATATGTACTTAAGCATAACTGGATTTTGTACTTAAAGCTGAATTATTCTATATTTACTGAATCACAATGCAGAGTTGGAATTTTTCTAGAAGGACTTGATTAAAGCAAGGGTAAACTTTGACATGTCCCCCCCCGCCCCCCCCCCCGCCCCCCCACCTACGATTTTTGTTCCCCAAATTCGATATGCAATTTTTTTAAAGCTTATACGTTAAATGTGTTTCGACATTGTATATTGGTTATAATCAGTATTTTGAACTAAAAAGTAGAATAAGATTAAAAGTTAAGTACAAAAAATTTTAAATACAGTAAAACTCTTAATCGCGGGCACCTTCAGAACGCTGAATCTGTCTGCTGTTCGATTGTGTTAGCTTTTATGAGGTAAATATACATACAGGGAAACCTCCCTGTGCGACCACCCCCTGAACGACCATTTTTTCATGGTACGAAATTTATTCCCATAGGCTCAATACTAATTTTACCTCTATTCAGAGACCACCCCAGTTGAACTCCCTCCATAAGGGACCCATTTCTTTGACGAAAATGAAACAAATTCCGTTTTTTCCGGGTCGCTTGAAAAAGGTTTTATTAGAATAATAATTCCGGAGAGCGCATTATTTATCAAACTTCTAAACTAAGTTCAGAATTTTTATTTATTCCGGTAACTTTTAAGTGTTTAAACCCCTTTGTTCCTTTTTAGGCAATGAATTTAACTCTGATGACACATTAAGGATGACGGTCCATAAACTCCCCTGCCCTATTCTGTTAGGAAACTCTCAAAGGAATAGATAAAGTAATGAAATCGTCAAAATTCGTTCCAGACAAAAAAAAAAAAAAAAAAAAAAAAAATTGCATTTATTTATTGAATTTTGAAAGGACTTGGGAATAAAATTTATAGTAGATAAACCATAAAAGCAAAGCAAACATCAATGTATTCATTTTTTAAACTCTGCAGTAATTAACTTATGTAATTAACTTTTGTTTTGATACTTAAATTTTCATATGTTTTCTTAATTTGAAAAATATAATTTTAGTAACATTAATTGTTACATTTTTTCAACAATTAAATTCGACCTCCATTAAGAGACCACCTTTCGGAGCGACCAATTTTTATTGGAACGGAAGTGGTCGCTTTAGGGAGGTTTTACTGTATATTGATAAAGGTGAGTGCTCGCTAAAGATAACTGTTCGTATGAAGGCTTTGCAGTAAAATCTCCATAACGGACAATCCTAAATAAAGGACACCACTATGTAGGAAACAGATTTTTTTATTGAAAATATGCAAAATTTTTATACACTTATACCTCAGAAAAGCAGACACCTCCGAACGTCGGACAAATTCCACGATTCCGAGGTGCCCGCTATTGAGAGGTTTTACTGTATGAAGAAAAATATATTTTGTTTTTAACCTTATTCTACTCTAGAAATTCATAATATTGGTTAATAATAAATATTGATTAATAAATATTACAATATAATACTCATATACTGTAAATTTGGGGGAATCCAGTGTTAGATTTTATTTACCACAGAAATAAAAATGCTTAAACTAATTTACTGGGAATATCTTATTTAAATGGGAAAAAATTGCACAACATAGCAGGGATGGGATTCTTTCTGAAGGAGTGAATCATTTTTTATATTTGGGAGTAATTTGTTACCATAAAGCAGAGCTGACTGCAGCATGGGCAAACTGGGCTGTTTCTATGGGCCTTTAGTTTTACGGGCCCCTAAATTTGGTACGAAATTTCCATAAAGCTGATATTTTAAATTCGTTTTGATCTTACACTTATTTTAATAAATATTTTGCACTTTTAGAACATGATTAGGCTAAAGAAAATGATATATTTATCCAAATATGTATTTGACGGCATCGAATAGGCTTTTTTTTTTTTTTTTTTTTTTTTTTGTAACAGTATATGGAGGCAATGGGGGGAGGGGGTGAATGAATACTAGGTCTTTGGACTAGAAGCAATTTGACGTTCTCACTAAAAGTAATAAACATTTTTGATGCCGTAGGGCATATATGATAACACATAAATACATATTTAGGTGAAAAAAAATATATATATTATCCTATTCTAAAACTACAAAATACTGATTACAATCCTCATAAGGTCAAAACTGATTTAAAATATCAGCTTTATGAAAATTTCATACCCAATTTGGGGTACCCTAAAATCAGGGGGCAGAGAAGCATCCCAGTTTTCCCAAGCTGCAATCAGCTCTGCTGTATGGCAACAAATTATTCCCATTTATAAAAAAAATATTCAATGTGGTCAAACATGGCTGCGTATATGGTTTAGAAAGAAAATGGTCAAAGATGGCTTCATATTGGCTAAAAAAAAAAGGCTCAAAGATGGCCGCAATTAAGACATTTGAAATGTCTGAAATTCAGACGTAAGAAGTGTCTGAAAAATTTAAGACACTTTAAAACGTCTTAAAATTGAACACTCGTGTTTCAGACACTTAAGTGTCTGAAATTCAGACGCAAGAAGTGTCTGAAAATTTTAAGACATTTTAAAACGTCTGAAAATTGAACACTGCGTTTCAGACACTTAAATGTCTGAATTTCAGACATTTAAGTTTACAGTGTAAGCAATGCACACGTAGGTCACTCTTCTTTCAGGAGAGAGACATCTCACTCCTTTCTAGAGAGTGGAAAACTCCACTCTTTAAGGAGTGTATTTTTATAAAACTCACTCCAAAAAGAGTAAAAATGCCTGTCACTCTTTCAAAAAGTGAACTTTTCACTGCTCCCAATTTTAGAGTGTAACTCACAGCAATAATAGTATTTTTTAGACAAAAGATCAGACGAAAAATTTTGTGCTCGCGCTCATGTTTTAGGTTAAATAGTGATATGCGGGAGATTATCTACGCTAATACGGATAAGTGGGACAGCCAATCACAGCCTTGAACGAGGGAACAAATATAGTCTATAGAGGAGTAAGAAATTAATATGCACGCGCTACTCCCTGGAAAAGGCGCGAAATTGACTTTTGAAACAAAATAATAAAAAAAAGAAAATGCTAAAATACAAATAACATTAATAGAACAGATTACGGCATTTTAAGATTGAGAAATAAAAGCCTCTCCAAGAAAAATTATTACAGGAAATGTTTTTTAGTAAGATTTTGAAAGGGAATAAATATTAAAATACGCGTTTCAAATAGAAATGAATTTATATAAACGGAAAGAATGACATATTGCTTACGATAGACAATAATTTAATAAACTATCACTGAAGAATAAATTTAGAAGTGAAATTTTTATGGAATAAATTTAGTAAAGCGCAGAAATTTAATTTTTGTAATATGTATAACACAGTGTCCTTCATATATATTTGAAGAAACAAAGCTTATAAAGTTAATGAAATCTGGAATGGACATCACAGAAGGAAATGTGTTAAAAATAAATTTCTTACGGCGCAAGCCTTAAACACAGCAATTAAACATACGTTATGACGCATACATTTTAAAATTTATAACAAGAACGAACAAACATGTGTTCAGCATACATTATGAAACACTTAGCAACATATTCAGATCACTGTAACAAAAGTTTACAGTTTATTCAGGTGAAAGATGATGTCTAAATAATTTAGAAAACACATAATTTATTTCCCAACCCAATTTTTTCAATTACCATCAATAATCTGGAAAATATACCAATTTTTTAGCAACCCTGCGTATTATCTATAGATTTGTATGCGTACTACATAGTATGCTAATAGTTATCTCTATTAAACGCATAGCACGGTTGAAAATTCAAAATAATCAATTTCCGTCAATAAACAGAAATGCGCTTGAGTTCTTTTGTTACAGCCCTGTATCTATAAAACACACCAAATAATATATAAATAAATAGTTAAATTTTAAAGCGCTTACCACAACAGAAAACTCACTTCCAACAATTATTCTACATAGGCAATATTGTAACTAAATTCTTTTGTGTGTCCCTGTACATGAACAATAAATTACATGCATACCACATCCTACAGTACGCGCGTTTTAGTGCACCTTAGTAATATATATAAAATTCCATATGTTTAAAATAGTGTAATATCCGTAAAAAACATCGCGAAGGATTTTTGCCCATGGACCGTAATGTGACGGAATTCTTTTGAGTGTCCTTGTAAATAAACTGTAAATGCTGCACGCTTCATTTTTAATGCCGAACATGCCAGAGTAAGCCACAGTAATATAAAACAATTTCATTCCAATCGGACTATATTTACGCCTGTAAAGCACGGACGGATGATATACAGGCAGACGACACACAAACCAAATTCATAAAATGGGTCAAGATTTAAAAGAACCTTATAGGAGTGTGGGCAAAAAATCTCAAGAACTAGTGGTCTAGTAAAAATACATTATAGTGAATGATGTATAGCATGTACATATAAGACATACTTTTTTTATATAAATTTTATTATAAGTATTAAATTAATAAATTATTAAATTCAATATATTAGTAAACTAATAAATTAGTAAATAATTAGCTAGTAAATTAATACATTTTACTAAAAGTTAGGAATACATTTTATTATGCACAAGATATTTTCAGTGTATATTGAAAATGTGCGGAGAGAAGAAAATACAAAGCTTTTAAGTAAATTTAAAAATATATAAGTATTCTTCTAAGCATTTTTAAAGTTCATAAGTTTAATTTTTTTCTGTTACAGTAATGTCAATCTATTTGCTTCTGCCAAAAATAAAATAACTCTCCTGCAAAAATACGTAAAATTTTTTGGACATTTTTGGACTAATCTATCTATAATTTTTAATAAAATGTCCGTAACTTTTGAATATATTTGTTTCTTTTTATAGAAACCAGCAGTTTAGATATTTTGAATCAAATTTCCGCATTCATTCTCTACACGAATTAAGGAAATAAAAAGAAGTACATTCAACAAAACTAGTCGGATATACCAATCCCAAAACTTTCTTCTATCTCATGCATGTTAATGCTTGAAAATTCGCTATCACACTACCAAAATTAAACGGCAATCTATGCCCATCATGAGGTTTCTATAGATATACCACCTTTTAGGCATAAAAAATAATCCAGCCCTTTTCCAACTCGCATGGCAAGTACGTGGTGTGCGGCAACAATCATAGTTTTGCAAAGTGCAATAAACAAGCTAGACTCATCAACTTGGCTTAGCATAGTCGGCCCGGGTGCTTGCTGGTGATACATCGCGGTGTGGTCCGCAGCCTGCGGCGATCTGGCGTATGTACTCACAATGCATCGCCCTGCTTTCCATCCAATTACAAACCCATTCAGCTGGGTTAACCCCGGTAGGTAGGGGCCTGGTCAGTAGTCTCCGAGGTTTCTATAGATATGAAATTCCGTGCATTAGTTCTTGAGATATGGCTATCTCCGAAGTCGTGTAAATCCAGCAAAATTCAGATTAGCAGCGCCACCTATTGGGTACTTTACACCAAAACCTATGTTAAACAAAACTACCAAGCAACCACTTACGTCAAAGTCTAACTGAAGTTTTGGGAAAATCCGTGCATTAGTTTTTGAGATAGAGCTATTGCGAAAATCATGAAAATGCAAGCATAGCAGCGCCACCTATTGGATGATTAACGCGAAAACCTAATCAGCAACAACTTGTGTTAACATCTAACTAAATATGAAGTTAGATGAAAATTCGTGCATTAGTTTTTGAGATAGAGCTATTGCGGGAATCGTGATAAATGCTGCACAGCAGCGCCACCTGTTGAGCGATTTACACCATCACGCAATCAGCATCAAGTCATATGAAGGACTAACTGAATCTGAAGTTTCGTGAATTCCGTGCATTAGTTCTTGAGATAGAGCCATTGCGGAAAATCATTAAAAATGCAGCGTAACAGCGCCACCTGTTGAGCGATGTTAACCAAAAACTAATCAGCATCAATTTGTATCAGGGACTAACTCAATATGAATTTTTATTAAATTCCGTGCTTTAGTTCTTGAGATAGAGTCATTTCGGAAATCGTAAAAAATGCAGCATAGCAGCGCCACCTGATGAGCAATTTGCACCAACACGTAATCAGCATCAAGTCATACAAAGGACTAACTGAATCTGAAGTTTCGTGAAAATCCATGCATTAGTTCTTGAGATAGAGCCATTGCGGAAATCATTAAAAATGCAGCGTAGCAGCGCCACCTGTTGAGCGATTTTCACCAAAAACTAATCAGCATCCATTTGTATCAGGGACTAACTCAGTATGAATTTTTATTAAATTCCGTGCATTAGTTCTTGAGATAGAACGCCCACAAAATTTGTGCCACACACAGACACACAGACAGACAGACAGACTCACAGACAGACATTTTGTAAAAACATGTTTTTCGGGTTCTCTGACCTCTATAACGTGTAAATCCGTCGAAAACCGGAATTCGAAAATTTTCATGAATCCAATACTTTCTTCTTGTAAAGATAGAAGAAAGTAATAAGTTTCGTATTTATTTCTCTTAACTTCAGTCCTGTCTAATCAAATGTAATTATCAAACTTAAATTTTTCATAGAATTTTGCTGCTCATAAGAGCGTACACTGTCAGAAAAATTCGTCTTTATAATACATTAAATTATTCGTCATTTTTAAACAAATAATTTCCGTACTCCAAGAAAACATGCTTTTTTAGTTAATTCTTCCAGAAAGTCTGAAAAAGAGGGGGAAATTCCGTTTATAACTTGCACGCATGCGCATTGGTTGTGTTAATACCAAAGTTCGAATTTATTTTTTAAATGAAAAAGTGGACATTCAATAAATTAAAATTTCTAATTTATTTAAAGACAAACAAACAAGAATAATGCTTTCGAATTTAATAAAATAGCAATTTTCTTATCGATTTATTTTTCGGGATATTAAAAAAAATATTTGCATGTAAAACATATTATAAACGAACACATTTAAAAAAATATATAGTAGTATAATATAGTTAAAAAATCGATTTTATTCAAAAATCAAACATTTCTTTTTGAATGTAATTCAAAATATAATATTCATACTTTACATCTAACAATCAAATTATGTATGACTGAAAATGTCTAATTTGTATTAATTTTCATCTTCTGTCATTCTATAAGTGTTAAAACACCAACCATCATTTCATAACAACGAAATGTTCCTGCAGTTAAGTTTAAATTTCCGATTTTTCTGAATGAGAAATTTAACAAGTCTTACCAATCCCTCATTTGAAGAACAATTCATATCTTCATTTTAAACTCTCCCTCTACCAAGTGCTCGCTGGCAGAATAGTTAAGATGCTCGAAACGCGCGGTCCTAAGTTCTAAACCAAGTGGATCGTCGGAAGGAAGGAAGAAAGACGTATTAAAAAAAAAAAAAAAAACTCCCTTTTTTCAGATTAAGGATATTTTCTGTTCTAAAATGAAAAAAAGCGAATGTAAATTTCTTCACTTCTCGTAAATATGCCGGTAGCAGTGTTGCCAGGAGTATCACCGTCAATTGAAAAATGTATTTCTGAGAATGTAGATTTAAGATAATTAAACATTTTTGGGCGCAAGCTTAGTTGAAGATAAATTTAGTAAAGCCTCTCACATATAATTAAATTTGCGCACATGTCACTTGAATATTTAAGTACTTCATATCATTTGTTCGAAAAAGAAAAAAAAACAATTGGAATCCTACAACAATTTTTTACAAATTTGTTAAGATATTAATTGATTTTGATATTCGAAATAATGATGCTTTGAAATAAAGAAATCCTAAATCAAAATCATTGGATAAATAACTTGCTATAATATTTCATTTAGATAAGTTTTATTTCGGAAAAAGTAATTACATTCCATAGAAAAATATGCTGTTTTAAAAAAGTAATTCTAATAAATATTTCTACAATATTTGTCATATATCTATATCAACTAAATAAATGTATATCATTAACGGCACTTTAACTAAGAAAAGTAAAATTTGCATTTTTTTAATACCGATTAATCATGATATTTACTTCTTTTAACTTTAAAATACCCAACTTAATAAAACGTTCTCAAGCTCAAGTTTTTCATAGAGCCTTGATACACGAAAAATGGTAGTTTTAATTGAGATATTTTAGACGCAAGCTTAGTTGAAAATATATATAGTAATTCCTCTCACGTAAAGTTATCTGAATACACATGTCACTGTTTAATTGTCTGATATTTTCTGTCAAAAAATGAGTAAGCAATTAAAACGTTCTACGATAAAAGTTTCATTTTCTAAATTTAAACAGATATTAACTTTTTTAATATGCGCAATAATGTCAACTATGCTATGTCAAATAATGGGATACTAAATTAAAATTGATGAATCGGTTATTAAATTATAATTTCAGATTAAATTAATTTATTTCGAAGAAAAAAAATTTGCAATAAACTAGTCAAACACATTTTTTTGCAAAAATAACAGTTGATATTTGTAGATTTGATGTTAATAAATCTGAATATAGCAAGCAAATTACAGGGTGACAAAAATAACTCTGACAGACGTTTTAAATTATAATTATTTTAGTAACAATAAAAATCAAAATTAAATTCCTATTTGTAAAAAAATAGATTCATGAATTACTGAAAAACTACAAATTTCCGAATACACAGATTTCCTACAAATTTCCTCAAAAATTTTCGAATGCCATATAGAAGCGAAATATCTTAATCAAGACACTTTAAACAACAGTCCGCAATTTATTCTCCAAGTCTCTCACCCATTCCTACCGCAGATATTTTTTTAAATGCCTCGAAATTTTAGAATTTTTATTTTTAAAATATCTTTTCTCTTTAGAATACTCATGAAGAATAACTCATCTGATGGAGACCTGGAGAGTTACAGGATCCAGTCTTGTGTTATTAAGAAGTATGTTGGCTGTCCCTGGTATAATACGTGTAATCTTTTTCTTCTGATGGTTGAAGCAGAATTTCGCTTGGGAGTCCATTTTTCATTTCACAAGTGCTTTTGGAAAAAGAGATACAAAACATTATTCAAAATGTTTTAACAGTAAGTTTGGTGGTTTATTTTGACTTGTTCATTATCAAAAGTAAGCAGTGTGAAAAATCATCGAATCCCACCCAAATCATAACCGACTCATGTTTTTGCCAATTTTGATTATGGCTGATGCATCAAGAGTGTCACTTGACCAAATTATTATAAAATATATTGTGACCCAGTTTAACTATGAGATTTTTTTTAAACTAGGGGGCGCTGCCCCCTACGAGCTACGCTCGTCAACCACCGTTCAGACACCGAAGACTCTAAAAGCACGCTAATTTGATCGGCTTTAAAAAGATTTCGGAAGATTGAATTATAAGCTAAAAAACAGTGGCTATCTTCCTATAAACGGGTTTCTATACATTTCTCTTTGACTGAGGAATTTTAAGCCCAAATCAGCTGTTGTTAACAGGTACAATGGCTGTTTTCATCTTTGATTAAATAAAATCAGTTAAACATTACAAAAAAAGCTAATATAAAATGAATTAAGTAAACAGAGTCTTTGTCTCCCGGTATTTTTTAGGAAAGCGAAAAGAACGTTTTTTTAAATAAGACACTTTAAATTTATCGTTTCTAATCTGACGTAATTTTCACCAAACTTTTCTTTCTCTTATTAATATTCAAGTGAAATTACTTTTGTTAGAAATGAAATATTATTTGCGCTGTCCTAATAAAAATAGTTGAAAAGATCATCTTAAAATAACAAATAAATGTCTCTCGCAATTTTTAAAATTAAACTGTTTTGCAATATTACTTTTTTTTCATTTTACGTTATAAGTGTAATGTGACATAAATGTGACGTAATTTCTCTTATTTAAGACTTCTGACGCATGTTAATGAATTTATTATTTTACAAAATCTTTCTCTTTTAAAATTCACGTGTAAATATAGTTTTTATGATATCATTTTCAATGAATTCCTGCTTTTTATATTTTCTGTTTATAGTAGTCACGTGTAAATAAATTTTAATTTGAAACAAATATTATTGTTTGCGCTATTTATACAGATGGCAACACTTTAAATTAATACCATTTTCTAAAATCTGTAAAAAATATCTCTCGAAATGCTAAAAATTTGAATTTAAAATAGAACTAAAACCTCAAAAATGAGTCAAATTAAAAAATAAATGCAGTCTGCACACCGGGAAATTCTGACGCATAAAATGATCCAAAAATGATTAAATTCCCATGCATAGTTTTTGCTCCTATAAAACTATTTTAATGGAACGATTTTGTCCAACTTTAGCATTAAATATCTCTTTAAATAATTCTTCGATTTGAAAACTGTCTGCATCAGCGTGTTTATCAAACATTTCTCATTCAAACATCATAATACCACCGATTTTCATATTTTTGTATGCATTTTTTTTCTTAATATTAACGAAGAAAGACCTCCGGTCACAAACAATTCAAAACCAGCAGCGGCGGTGGTGACAGCGTTAGTTACTTTTTTTAGAATAGAGAAATGTTTTTGCCGCTGTTCATGAGCAGCACGCTTCATTGATGCTACAAATTTTTATAGTGTTGCCTTTTTGTTGGCCCCCATAAGATTCTGAAACTGATTCAGTTTGTAAGGCTGACATCCAAAAAGCTCTTTAAAAATTTGTGAAATATTTCGCGATTGAGTGAAATTTATTTCCGAAACATTGGGGATGCGTCTAACTCCCTTTACGTGACTTTACGTGGGGCTACTACGGTGGATGATCCAACACAGGGATTATGTGTTTTCCCCTGAATGTCTTCGCAGATGAAGTGGAATGGACTAGAGCATTGGCCTGGTGAAGGATCCAGGGCTCTTCATAGTGAATCCTTCATGCACAATATCCTGAACACTTTTCTTGCCAATTCCTGTCAACTCAGCAACAGCTCGGCCACTCAAAAGAGGATTTTTCAGGATCTTTTGACTAATTTTTGAATATTAGATGTAAATTTCAACTGGGCGAAAAATGTCCGGACCAGGATATTTCCAAAAGCGGGTTCCCAGGGTGGGTGCTTACTTACTTACTTACGTAATAGCATCAATGAATGTTCTACTGCTCTACGCTTGCTCTATGCTGCTGGAATCACCAGTACGTTTATTTAATAGCCATACTTCGTAAAGCCTGTAAAGCAGATTTATTTACAATATCAAAATTTTATTGTGACTTGGTATAACAGAAGTGGGAAGAGAATATGAGATTAAAACACTATCGATATTAACATCTACATTCATGCTGTGATACTTAGTCTGCGGTGATATCAGAATGTATTATTTTTACCAGTTTAACGTTACTAAAAAATGGCGCCCAACTTACATGTCCTATTCCGGAGGTTGTGGATGACTGAGAAACAATACACGTTGCAGCTGTGGTTCTGCTCACATGCTTGTTTACCCCTAAAAGTTTGGTGACTATTCTCATTGACAAATCCTGATTATCTCGCGTGCGTGCGTCGATAGTTGAAATACCTGAGAGAGTCAACGGTGTGTGTGTAGTGTCGTTGACATCGTAATACTCTTTATAAAAGTAGTGGCTGTGTTCGTTTTTTACTCGTTCGTTTGTATCGATATGTTTACATTCGTAGCAGTGGGTGTTTGCTCGAAAGGGAATATTGGTAAAAGTTACTTTGAAACGCCGCTAAGTAGTGACGTTTTGTAGTGTTAAAACGTAGTAACGTATGTTTTTCAGTGACTTGCGTCATAAGTATTTTAATGCAATGCAATTTTTTTTTTAATTTAGATAGCCTAGTAGCTAAATTTAAGTATTCGTTTAAGTACTTGATCTTTTGCCAGCAGTGCAGTGTTCCCATGTTAGCAACATCCATACCTCAAAATGGTATCGTTTAAAGGAATTCTCATCTAAAAGCTCGCGTTCTTTTATTGAAATTTTAACAAAAAGCGTCGATATGTACAAGAGCTGGATAGTTAAAGCTCACTGGTATTGGTTCCTCACTAGTGTCAATATTTTTTTTAATGTTTTGATTGTTTTAATATAATTTAGGATATATACTCATAACCTTTCGGATTTTTTTTATCGGAGATTGTTTAAATGTGCTAACGTTAGTTGGGGTAACTGGACTCACGAGGTAACTGGGCCATAGGCTATTTTATAAAAATCTGTTGATGTTTTTTTAAGTTTTAGCTTTTGTGAACAATGCACCTTAATCTGTGCTTCCTAAAACAGTGTGTGTCAACTCAATCATAACACTCACTTTGCTGTGATAGGTTGTCAAAAATTTACGTTTCTTTTTTTAAAAACAACGTCAATATGGTTGAATGACGATTCGAAGAATTTTACCGAGGAGCCCGGGACCTATGTCCCACATCCCCACAGACATAACAGCTTTGGTAAATGACACGGAATGACATCGTAACATGACCGAAGGAATGAGGTGCAAGGCCGATTTCCCATTGATTGGAGCCGAAGCTCCTCCCTCTGGTTGTCGAACCTTGCATGGCAAGCTGGAGCGATGGCAGGCAGAAACAAAAAAAAGGCCCTTACAGATTCACAATTTTTTTACATTTTAATACTAACAATTTACATTATAATTAACAATATGGTTGAACTTCCTCGGCTTTTTATTAAAATACTGTTAGCACTTTTATTAAACAATCTTTTTTTAAAAGATTAGACAGATAACTACATTAATATTATTAGGTATCTATACATATTTACTTCATGTTTCAAATGTAAGCCCGGTGTCCGAGTTACCCCATAAATTTTTCAAGAATGGGGTAACTGGGACATGTATACGGGGCAATTGGACCATGCTGGATCCAGTTACCCCAGTAGTTATAAATAATTTTTTTGAGTTTCTTTTACTACGGGAAATAAATTTATTCATTGTTTTTTGCTCACAATAATAAAAATTATAGAATACCTTATTAAAATTACGTAATAGAATTTTAAAAAAGCGTATTGGGTTGGTATCAAACTAAATTTCTTAACTCTTTGAGAGTTGGTAATGCCGTTATGGCATCACATAATTTTAATTCTTAATTGCCACATTGGCACCGGAATATTATACTGAAAATTTCACCTTTATTAAGTACGCGAAATTATACTTTTATTTGTTTACAAATAGAATCTCTTGTAAATACTGGTGTCATTAAATTATTTCAACATTTTTTTACGAATGCAAGTACCTTGACCCTGAAAACGAGATAGCCAAACCTTGAAATTGTACGATCACAGGGGTCGCATTCTGCAGGGAAACGTTTATTGTTCTTACCACTATTTTGTATATAACATCTTTATCGCACCTTTCTTATGAATATGTTAAATTAAATGGTCATGAATGTAACATATTGCGGGTTCTGGAAGGAACAATAAAATGTTCCCTATATCATGCGATTCATGGATACAGATAAAGTACTTAAGTCCTTACGTAGCTGTTTGTTCAAAGATTTACCTTGCATTTTTTTCCTTAAAAGACCCATGTGACTTTTATACTTATCACCTATACTAAAGTTTATTAGTACTTACTTAATTTTTATGTTTTTGGTATAAACAAATCTAATATTTTCACTTTTAGCGCTTTTTTTAGACACATTGACTGCAAATATTTCCCTTACAACGCTCCTTAGTTGATATATAATTTACATGATCTGCCATGTTTAAATTTTTTAAGTTGTTTACACTTTTTCAAACAGGACCTGATATCCCATATGAAAAAAAAAATAAGCGTGTGTGGAACATAAAGCCTCCTGGTCCACTTACCCCCTTTTTATGGGGCAGCTGGACCCATGAGGAAAGAAAGATGTTTCTGCATATCATGCATATTTTTAAATATTAAAATATAATTTTGAGCATTTCTGTCTGATAGAGGGAACCTAACTGAACACATTTACAGAAGGGCAGATTTTAATTCAAATCAACTTTAGCTTTTTGAAGCTGAATTGTCAGAAGTTCCAGAGTCACATTATAAATTCATGGCCCAGTTACCCCAACTAACCTTATACAAAATCAGAAACATAGGTTTGTTTTTCAAATTTTGATGCATATCGACCTTTTTTATATCAGTTTGATTTCTGTTTCGATAAGAAGCAGAACACCAGCTTTACATTTTATATGTGATACTTTACCTTTCAAATATTAACATAGTAAAAATTAGGATGGTGTTAATGAATATTTCTTATCGAACCATATTTTTAAAGAATTTAAAAATGTCAAACTACAAATTAAATAACTTTGTCCACATTATGTACAACATATTTAATGAATCTGCAAATAAAAAAAAAATGTCAGACGACAGAATCAGTAAATATCGATCGCAAATTTTATCAAAATATTTTTTGACCCTGTAAATAGTAAAAATCGATGCTTTTTGTATCAATATCCTTTGATATAAAAATTTTCAGAACTAAAATGCAAATATTCAGTGTACTTCAAAATCTTGATGCACTTTTTTTTAAAAAAATTTTATGGTTATCTATTGGGTAATATTCACTTCATCGTTTAAAAGATAATGTTGAAGTCCTGTCTTTATTTCCATTATTGTGGTCGACACAATATAATTTTTATATGATCAAATCATGAGGAATTAAATCCTAAAATTATCTATTATTCATACTCCTTCAATAACAATTACATTGAGTAATTTTTATCCCTAATAGTTAAAGATTTTACGTTGCATTTTTCTTCTTGAATACAACTAAAGATACTCCCTATAATTGTCCTTTCAACCAAGCCAAAATTAATCTTACATTACAAAGGACTAATAATTGTGGTTTTAAGCTGATTATATCAACACCACTAATTCATTCTGATCCACCTGAAATCCTATATTTTTCACTTCTAATAGAAGGATTTAGATGTTCTAAATGAAGAAGCTTTTATGAATCGACTATGAATTACTGAAGTATTAACTATTTAAGAAGGAGCTCTTTAAGGGTGGATTTTTTATAATGGGCCAAAATGGATATTGACAATTTCAAAAAATAAAATTTAACTTAGAGCATATTCAAAGTTATTTTTAGTATCACCTATGATGGCAAATTGGGTAGTATGAATATTTGAGCTAAATATTCTAAATAAGTTTGTCTATTTAGCGTATGTTGAGAGAAAAAAAGGAGAGAATGTCAATTGGGTGACTGTTAAAAACCAGTTGTTTACAAAAGTATTAGATGGAGAATGATACATTTTTTTAAATATATAAAATGGTCTGAATAGTTTATCAAGAAAAAAGTCTTAAAACTTTCTACATGAATATATTTTTTCATAAAAAAGGGGACAGAAAGTTACAAAAAAGTAATATTTTGTAATTCCACATATAAAAGTTTCAATTTAAAAAAAAAAACATACTGATGAGAAAGCTTTAAACATATTCATTTCCTTAAACAGTACATACTGATAAGTTTTTAAGACAAATTAAATATATATATGTTATTTTAATTTGGAAATTTAGAAATTATTAATGTGTCACCCCATTGACGCTAGTGTCACCCCAATGACGAAGTGTCATCCTATTGAAGAATTTGCTTTGGGATGACACTTGAGGATGATCATTCCATACTGGACACACTATTATTATAAATATGAATTTTATGGGTATATAAAGAATATAACACATTGAAATAAAAACAAATACATATACTGCCCCAAAATTTTATATTTTAAAAATGATGAAAAACAAAACTTATTTATTGAAGACATAATGGCCTCGTTTGTTAAAGGTGGGCTCGTTTAGAATTTCAAGTATCTGTTTCTGATCAATAAAGTCTGTGTCATCATTCTCTGGGAAAATGTAAAACTCCCCAATCTTTGATTTCTTCAGAAACTTCACCTCGTACATCTCATCCATTTCAACAGACGTGATTTTACCAATAAACTGATGCTTGCTTCTTTTCCCTAAATATTCAACTCTTACCCATGTACCAACATTAGGAATTTTATGAGAGATGCTTGAAACAGATTGTGGAAGTACTAATTATGAGAGTGAAGGAAAAAAAGAATGTTTAAGTGGTAATTTTTTAACATTGATAATCAAAAATATAATGCAATTAGAAATAAATAACTTAAAAAAGGATACATAAAGTTGGTTCTACAGGCACCACATTGAAGTCAAAGACTGAAGTCCTTTGTCCGATGGGAAGTGATTACAAATAGAGTCGAGGCAGCAAACAAAACAGCTGAGACTTCGGAGAAAGATTCTTGGCCTTTGCTCTTTTGAATACGTAATTTGATGAGTTTTCATAATATTTGGGATTGCTGGTAATTTTCTTGGTAAGGATGACCTCATAGCTTCAATTTCTTCTTCTTTAATAAGAAGAACTTCCACCTTACTTTCCTGAAAAACTTTAACAAAATCTTCTGCTGATGATATATCATTGCCATGCATTACAAAAGCATCTGCGCTTCTTTTCAAAAAACCTCCTACCCCATCCATAGGTCCTTTACCGTGTCCGCTTTCGGAATAGTTCCAGGAGAAAAATTTTATGTTTGAAAGAAAGGCGGTATTCTGTGTGATCATGAAAAATATGTTTGACCTATTTCGATATTGTGATGTAGGCCCATCTGAGAAGAAATGAATGGTGTCGATATCTGGAATTTTATTTATAAGCTTCTTTAATATGGGATCTAAATGTGCCCAAAGAGCATGAGCACCATGATCTATGTTATTAGATACTGTTGTAAATGGCAAGCATGAAACTGAATCTTTTTCTAAATAATAGGCTACACCCGTGTGAATTGATATTTGTCGCTTTGATGCACCAAAGTGCATGGATTGAACTTCATCAAAGATTTTGGTAACATAATTTTCTGAAAAATCAATCTGAAGAATAATTTCGTTGTATTTTAAGTTTTTTCGTTTACTTAGCAAAGTAGTTATTTGATGATATGCTGAAAAAATATGTTTCTTGAAAGATGGAATTTCTCGGTTAACATTTTCAATAATTTCTGATGGTTTTTTATCAAGGGACACTTTTTTTGTAACCTTTATTTTTCTCACAGAACCTTTGATGCTCTTCTCAACAGTCTCTGTCACCCATTTAAAATGACTGATGATGTCTTCATTGTGTTGGTCAGCTTCATATGTAATAACATTATCTTTACACTCTTTACACTTGCCCAGCATACAATCAGCATTTTCATTATTACACGTCAAGCTGCCCGCTAATATTTCAGGATCAGCAAAATTGATTATTCCTAAACTGTTCAATTTCTTTGTCAGAAACTTCATATTTTCGTGCTTCACACAAAGGCAGGTGTTTCTATCGGATAGTCTTGGAAGAACAACCCAGAATGGTTTGTATTTCCAAAATGTTGAGTATGAAATGTTTCCATTTTCCTTAATGAACCTTCTATGCAACCGTTTTATGTTTCCCAACAGTATCCTTTTCTGTTTCCTATTTTTTCCTCGCACAATGAAATCCTTCTTCCCAGGGCACATCCGGGAAACATCATCTCTTTCAAAATAGGATCGAATGGCTTGTACATTAACAGTAACATTGCTTTTTCTTTCATACTGTGCAACATTTAAATTTCGGGCAAACTTCTTATTTTGTTTTGGGGTCAGAATATCTTGTGCAAGGTGTTGCACTTTATATTTTTTTAATGTACTTCCACTAATGCATTTATTAAAAATTTGCCTCACACAAGAACGTGCAGGTAGGGTTTCAGCATTAGATTTTAATTGAGAATGCAAACTTATTCCATATAAAAGTTGTTTCTGAACTGTTTTTGGTACAGTGTACCCCCGAGTCAGAATTTTCACTTTTTTATTAGGTGAAGGTGAAGCTGCTGAATTCTTACTAGATTGTTTTCGCTGAAGATATTTTTGTAGAGTTTTCACCTTGCGTTGCAATATAGCAATTGATCTATTTCTTTTTTCTATCTCCCTTAACATCCGAGCACGGTTTTGTGTTCGAACTTTCTGCCCACGCACCCTTTGAGAACTGAGAGGCGTATGTGAAAGTGCAACATGTGGTTCTGGTTCAGAATTCATTTGACTTGTGTCTACATTTTCAAACTGTTTCCTTCTCTTTCTACATTTTTCTGAAGCTTTCCTCCAGTACTTTCTCTTATTTCTTT
Organism: Maratus speciosus; assembly: GCA_963932465.1. NCBI lineage: Eukaryota > Metazoa > Arthropoda > Arachnida > Araneae > Salticidae > Maratus > Maratus speciosus. The sequence continues at coordinate 179,969,893 of OZ010792.1, forward strand.
GCTCTCTGGATTTTAGATCATTAATTCATTTAATTAAATTTAAATCCTTTTTTCTTTGGTAAGCTTCTCTTTTCTTCCTATTTCTTTCTTCTCTCTGTGCTTCATTTAATTTTGCTAAATATTTCCTATTCCTTACATTTGCCTTCTCCCTGTACTTTTTATACTCGGTTGACTTACTCTTTACTTCAGAAACTCTTTTAAGATTTTTTCCTTTTTTTTGTACTTTAGATTCACACGCTTCTATAGAATTGGTTATCTGAATATTTTTTTCTTCTTGGACATCTTCCATTTTAATATTTTTACATCCGGAATAACGATTCTAAGCAACAACAAAAATAAATAACACTAGTATCAACAAACTGCAAGTAAAAGCAATGAAGGCGCCAATTTCTATTCTAAAAATCTACGATCAGTTTTGTTTACAGTTAGTACGCAGACGACTGATTAATAACACAAAATCCAGAAAAAGAAACAAAAAATGTGTCTACAATTAAAAAAAAAAAGAAGAAGAAGCAGATAAATACCGAACGCCGAACTGCATTTTCTGTCAATCGAATGACAAGCAGTCATTCGGGCGACACTGCATCAGCAGACATGACGTCATCCCAATGAGCGTCGTCCGATTGACAAATTGTAAACAAAGAGCCTTTACGTTCCGAGTAGCGCATAGAGGAAGGTTTTAAAACGAAATATTCTAATAAGTGAGCAGGCTTAAACAACTAAACAATTAAATCACTTACCAAAACAAACCGCATTTATTTTAAAGCCGTCATCCGATTGACAGCTGTAGGTTGAACTAATCCGATATCACTTACTTTATCTCGCTTTGAAGTAAAATAAACAAAACTTTGAAATTAATTTCATATTTACCGGTAAAGAATAATAAATATTGATGGTAAATTGAATGCGAAAGTGCAGATGGCGCCATATTTCGTTTAATGTAGGAATCCGAAAAGAGTGTCATCCAATTGACTGAAAATTCGGCGACATGTTGAAATCGTGCATTTAAAAAAAAAGGAGGGGGTTAAACAGTTGTAAAGGTCATAAAAGATGGGTTTTAAAGAGTTTATAGAAATAAAATTTTAGTATTTTGAAGATAAAAACACTGTGGTAATATTTAATACAGCCGTATAAAAATAATTTTTCCGTACAGGCGACACGTCATCCGATTGACTATTTATCACTTCTACATTTACAAGCTATACTAAAATGATTAGTTTTCAGATTTTTTCTTTCAAAAAATGAAATGCACTGCTAAATTTTAAATTTTAGAGACATTTTTAAATCTTTAAAGACATATAAAACACGAAAAATGTGCCGACGACGCTAAATCTCCCATTATAAAAAATCGACCCTTAAAAGAAAATATTTTATTATAAGGATTTATTCTTTTCTTGTGGCCTGTTTAAAAATGAAAATAAATACTTTCGATGCAAGGAGGATTTAAATCGCTCTAACTGCCACTGCTGAAAATTAAATGGTTAACCCTTCTTAAAGAAAGCAAATGGCTGAACTTTTCTTTTTAAATATACTGTAAATGTGTGTAACATTATTTATTTGAGAAGAACATTTTTAAATAAATATATGCAATCTAAAAGTGTGAAAACTCACAAAAACATAATACTTTATAAGAACTTTGAAACATTCTTAATAAAATAATAAGATCTTCGTATCTATTAATATTTCCAAATAAAGAGAAGGCGTGAAATGATTTAACTGTTTTTCTTCAATATAAAATTATCCCATCTAAAAAAAAAACATAGTGGTGATTACTAGTTTTTAATTTTAGCTAATAGTAAAGGAAAGTTCTCAAGATGTTGGAAATACTTATAATCATCATAAACTTCATTTATAAAGAGAGGTTTCGACTTCATACTCAACGATTTTAACAATCTTTATATGTGTTTTTCAGTTAAGCTCTGAAAATGACTATGTTAAGTGTTTTTATGTTAAAGGTATTATTTTTTAGACAATGAAGCTCTAACTTTATAGATTAAGTTAAACAAAAGTTATTTTAATTGTCAAAAGAGAGAGGAGTTTTGCTGAACCTAAACTCTGGTTATTGTTGTCTTAAAAATAAGGAGAAGAAGAAACGAGAATAGAAAATAACCGTATAAATGTAAAAAAGTAACTTTTATTAGATGTATTTGATCTGGTAAAAGTTTATGTATCTGTTTTAGGGCTAAATATCCACCAAATGCATGCATTAAATAAATAAACACTGAATTTGTTAGCGATTAAAGTATCATGCCGTACTATTATATTTTCAACCTCTGTTTATCTTTTATCTTTATTAACTTGAATTTTTCCATTACAATTTATAAAAGTTAATTATTTTATATAACTAATAAGATGGTGAAATGGCAGTGTTTATGTTTAGTGCTTAGTGCCGAATTATTTTATAAGTATGTATACGATTATAAATGCATGAACTGATATCAAACTTTAAAAATAATAATTCTCAACAGCACAAAAATATTACGCCACGGAAAAGGGTAAATTTTGAAAGAATTGTGATGTATATACAGGGTGCAATATGTTATCTATCGCCGACCTTTAATTTCTCAACAGTTTCTCGTAGACATATAGTTCCAATTACAAAAACGTTTCAAATGAGGAAAATATTCATGTTGTGGCATTATTTAAAATAAAAAATCAATTTTATAAAAATTACAAAATCTAACTTTTTATACGATCCTTCAGTCCCTATAGTTATATTTCTTAAAAGTTTACATTTATCATAACATATATAGCACAAAACGTTTGACATCTGTACTACAAAAATTGACACAGTTATTAAATTTCAAAGTTTCAGATTTTTGCACATGTTTTTGCCTTTCATTGTGGGATCAGTTAAAGATGAATTAAAGTAATTCGAGATTAAAATCAGGGTATAATGTCCTTTATACGGCGAAACCACCTTTAGTCGTATTGTCAAATCGGGGCATCACCAAAGAGAGTTATTTCATCTAAAAATTTGAGCTAACTTTTATGGATTGAACAACATTCAAACGTCAAAGTAGGTAAAATCGACAACCGGAAAATAAAACATTCTCACTAAGGACTAGATAATTGGCAGCTGAATGCAAACGATCAGCCGAGATATATTGCGCATGAAAATTGGGATTATGCAAATTACAATAGTAACGCAGCGCCAAACGTTCGGGCTAAAACACGAGTGATCTATCAGTGGACATGCTAGTCAGCGCTGAGATCGTGATGGCAAGCTACGCATACATTCAATATGCCCAAATAATACTTATTTTTTGTGAATGTCAAAGGAATGCCACAGAGGCTGCGAGTGTTTATTCAGAAAGTTTCTCTAAGGATCTACATCCAGCGCATTAAATTGATGCATTGCACCATCTTAGAGAGACTGGCTCTGTTTCACCTCAACCCAGAACAAATAGACGGGCAAGGTGTAATATTCGACTGATACCGGGGGGGGGGGGGTGCTGGCATTCGCCTTTTAATTACACCTGAGCACGTCGGAAATAAGCGATGCATGTGGTCAGCATGTCTGGCATTTGTTGCATGCACATGATGCGTATCCATACCACCCGACACTAATGCAAGCATTGATGCGGGTGACCACGTCCGGCGATTTGATTATTGTAATTTCATGCTCAACACTTTAGAGGATAATCCGTTGTTCCTTTGTGACATTTTCTGGACAGATTAGTCAATTTTTATACGGGGTGTAATTGTGAACGTACACAATGTGCATTATTGGTCTCTGGAAACCTCCACATCGACCTCACCGTACGACACGTGTGGTGTGGTATAGGGGGAATCCAGATTGTTGGACTCATCTTCTACGATGAGACCTTAACGGGAGATTGTAATATGCACCTTCTACAAAACCCGGTACGTGACTGGTATGAAGTGCTGCATCTCCGATATGCATATTGAGTGTGGTTTCAACATGATGGGGCCCTCTCTGCATACAACATCAAACGTTCGGGCATATCTGGCCACCGAATTCGATCAACAGATCCTTTGATAATGGTGATCCGGTAGAGTGACCACCGCGTTCGCCGGACTTCTACTTCCATGGACTTCTACCTCTGGGATTACATCATGGAATATATCTATGTGACTGAGACCACTTCTCTGGTTTATCTGAAGCAACGCATCATCATTGCTTGTTGCACAGTTTGCAAACCTGCTGTGCTCTAGCGTGTCCAGGACTCAGTACTATCACGCATTCAATTATGCATTGCCATCAATGGAGAACACTTTGATCAGTATCTCTAGTAGATTCCGTCGTTTCATGTATTCATTTTTTTATAGTAGACCGTTTTCTGATATTATAATAAATTGATATTTATTTTTCTGTTGAATTTCAATATTTCCTTCTTCGTTTTGTATACGACCCCTAAAACTCAGCTCAAATTTTCAGATGAAATAACCCTCTTCGGTGATACCCCGATTTGGCGATACCGGCAAAAGGTGGTTTCGTCGTAAAAAGGACATAGCACCCTGATTTTGATCTCGAATTACTTTAATTCATCTTTTAACTGATCCCTCAATGAAAGACAAAATCATGTGCAAAAATCTCAAACTTTGAAATTTAATAACTGTGTCAATTTTTGTAGTACAGATGTCAAACGTTTTGTGCTATATATGTTATGATAAATGTAAACTTTTAAGAAATATAACTATAGGGACTGAAGGATCGTATAAAAAGTTAGATTTTGTAATTTTTATAAAATTGATTTTTTATTATAAATAATGCCACAACATGAATATTTTCCTCATTTGAAACGTTTTTGTAATTGGAACTATATGTCTACGAGAAACTGTTGAGAAATTAAAGGTCGGCGATAGATAACATATTGCACCCTGTATATACATCACAATTCTTTCAAAATTTACCCTTTTCCGTGGCGTAATATTTTTGTGCTGTTGAGAATTATTATTTTTAAAGTTTGATATCAGTTCATGCATTTATAATCGTATACATACTTATAAAATAATTCGGCACTAAGTACTAAACATAAACACTGCCATTTCACCATCTTATTAGTTATATAAAATAATTAACTTTTATAAATTGTAATGGAAAAATTCAAGTTAATAAAGATAAAAGATAAACAGAGGTTGAAAATATAATAGTACGGCATGATACTTTAATCGCTAACAAATTCAGTGTTTATTTATTTAATGCATACATTTGGTGGATATTTAGCCCTAAAACAGATACATAAACTTTTACCAGATCAAATACATTTAATAAAAGTTACTTTTTTACATTTATACGGTTATTTTCTATTCTCGTTTCTTCTTCTCCTTATTTTTAAGACAACAATAACCAGAGTTTAGGTTCAGCAAAACTCCTCTCTCTTTTGACAATTAAAATAACTTTTGTTTAACTTAATCTATAAAGTTAGAGCTTCATTGTCTAAAAAATAATACCTTTAACATAAAAACACATAACATACTTTTCTGTTATATGCATTGTGACATATTAGTCCAGTCATTTGGTAGAAAATAGGGGAAAGTTTTGGTGTAGTTTTGATATTTGGTGCCTTTATGTTTCTTAAGTCGCTGAACACGAATCTGAATTTTGCCAACAAAATTTATCCCGGGAAACACGTTTTTTTTGGCAAAAAACTGGAAAAAAAAACGGGATTTTCTTTGTTTTTTCAAAATAACTTCATAATTATGCATTTTACGCAAAAGCCCTCAATACATAAATTAAAGAGGATAAAATTTTTTACATTTTACGTATTAAAAGTTTTTTCTCTGATCAATGGTTTAGCCGTGACAACGCCGCAAAAATGGGTGTGAAAAAAACATTCTGAGAAAACTGGAATTACGGCAGTGCACGTTAGGTGATTTACCGATTCTAGCTGGCCATAATTATTTTTGGCGTCAATATAGTCGCATCGCCATGAAATTGAAAGTTGTTATTGATATTCACTATTGAATGTTAGGTATTGTAAAATGTTGCGTGTAGCAGTTATAATTTCGTTACAGGAACATTCAAAAGTATTTCATTATATTACGGCCTATGGGGATAAATAGTTTGTGTTTTTTTTTTTCAATAATGTTTCATAATTTCAAAAACTTTGAAATTTATATACATATGTATGAAGTGCACTACAAGATGATTTCTTATAGAATATGGTATGGGTAGTATTTATCGATCATTTACAGGGACATTAAAAAAAATTATGTTACATTACGGTCTATGGAGAAAAATTGTTTGTGGTGTATTTTGTTCATGTTACACCTTTTCAAAAGTATTTAAATTGATATATATCTCCGAGGTGCTCTATAAGATGCTTACTATTGAATATGATGTGCCATTGATCTTTCATATACAGGGGCACACAAAATAAATCAGTTATATTTTTCTCTGTATGAACAATAATTGATGGAAGTGCATTTTCAGTTGTGGAACACTTTTTAATTTTTAAAAATTGCATACTATTTAGCGTGTATAAATCCTATAAATCATATATAGGGCTGCACAAGACATCTATATACCCGCTTATTGCCGGAAATTGCTAACGAGGAATTTTCAACTGCGCTCTGCGTTCACTAACAATTCTAAATTTTAGCATATTGTGAATTATATGATAAATCTATAGTTCATATACAGGGATGTACAAAATTTTCAGCTATTTTTTCGATTTTGGTTGAAATTGTGTTTTCAAACGTGTTATATGTTTTACAAATTATTACTTAGACATCGTTTTTCACGTTATTAAACTATGAAGTTTTATTATAGTAGCCCGAATGCGTTCAAAAATGTTCCATAATCTGATTGACGCATGATTTTACGTTCTTCTTGATAATTTTAATGATACTTTCTTAACGGTATGGAAGCTAAAGTGATAAAACTATTTTTCTATTATTATAACAAATTCTAAAATTTCTTTTTCTAAAATTTAAGGTACGGGACAAACATTCGACAGCATTAATCAAAATTGCTGTGTTGCATATTCTGTTGTATATTCATATTTATTTCTGCACAAACTTTACAGGAAACCTAACAGGAACATTATGTAAAGATAGGGAATCATAAGATGTCATGATTAATATATCATGAGAAAATGCTTACATTATGCTTTGCATTGTATCAAATCTGAATTTGGAGAATTTGTCAGGATCAATTTTGTAACCACTCAGAATTTGCAGCCAAGTAATATATTTTAAATGATTTTGTCCCGATATATCTACATACAACTGGCAATTTTTGTCCAAATTTGGTCATAAATTTAAACATTTCGCTCTTGCAAAATTTCATGTGCTCTTCATTGTAATTTTCCTCTATAAACAAAATATTTTGAACCAAATTCACATTTTCGTTACATTTTAAATCTTGTTGCCGTTGCATAATGGTGCAAAAGTATATTTATGTGACTAACTTAAATTCTGCTGTCTTTGATAAAAAAAAAAAAAAAAAAAAATGGTACTTGAACTAAAATGTCAAGAAAAAGTCATGCCAGAAGGTATCAGATATTTTTATTAAAAAAACATTTATTTTATACTGTTGGTAGTAATAAAAAACACCCACTAATTCTAGACGTCTATTTTCTATGCTGTAGATGTCGGTGAAAAGCAGGGACCCTCAAGTAAAAGAAAGCGGAAATAATATTTTTTTTTGTTTTTTAAATAAATGTACTTACTAATGTACATGTTTATTTATAATTAAATAATGATTCATAATGAGTCGTCCTATTTATTATCAGCAACTTCATAGTAAAATGTAGTCATTCATATAATCTTTAGTATAAATTATAGTCAATGCTTGTGTAAAATTGTCAGTTTTCATGTTAAATCTACGTACAGCGGCGTAATTCCCGTTTTCTCTGAATTTTTTGATTTTCACTCCCATTTTTATGGCGTTGTCACGGCTAAACCATTGATCAGAGAAAAAAACTTTTAATACATAAAATGTAGGAAATTTTATCCTCTTCAATTTATGTATTGAGGACTTTTACGTAAAATGTATAATTTTGAAGTTATTTGAAAAAAAAAAAAGAAAATCCCGTTTTTTGCCAAAAAAAACGTGTTTCCCGGGATAAATTTTGTTGGCAAACTTCAGATTCGTGTTCAGCGACCCACAAAACATAAAGGCACCAAATATCAAAACTACACCAAAACTTTCCCCTATTTGTCCTTTTTGAGCACCTAATGTCTGGACTATATGAAAAGTTTTACCAAATGTAACTATAGAGACTGTGGGACCGTATAAAAAGTTAGATAACGTAATTTTTATAAAATTTATTTTTTATTTTAAATAATGCCACATGAATACTTACCTCATTTGAAACGTTTTTGTAATTAGAACTATATGTCTACAACAAACGGTTGGGAAATTAAAGGTCGGCGATAATAACATATTGCACCCTGTATATATATATGTGTGTGTTTGTGTGTATCAGGAAAACTGTTAGATTTTTAATCAGTGAATGGTTTATCAGATTTTTATTATTATTTTTTTTTATCAATTAACAATAATAAAGCTTATTCTTGCAAAATCAAAATGACTCACACAATGATAAATATACACGGTGATTATAATAAAAATTGTCAAAAGGCTGTAAAAAAAGAACCATTGGTCAGAATGACCTGATAATTCATCTGAGTGTACTTTAAACAATGGAAACTTGTTTTGCAAAAATTAAAAAAAAAAATCAAAAATTGACCGATAGATGGCGCTGCATACGTCATAAGATGATAATTAAAAGAGATGCCATTATGTTCTGTCAGTCTTTTTTCAAAGCCTATCGACCACGAGAAGGTGGTGCCACAGCGGATAGGAAAAATCGGTTATTAATTCTCCTTACGCCAAAATCCGTAGAAAAAGCAAAAATGAAATGGGCATTTAATTCTCCCTAGGCCAAAAACCGTAGAAAAAGCAAAAGCTGTTTTTAAATGTCCCTAGGCCAAACACCGTAGAAGAAAAGAACAGTGTTGAATCCATCAAGAAAAGGAAGGCTACGACTTACTTAAGAAATGTTCAATATGCTGTCCACCGTTTTTTCATACGATCTGAAAGCGTAAAACAACATGTTCCACAACAGATCGGAGTCTTTCAGAGGTAATATTGTAAATATGTTGCGCAATGTGTGTTGACATTTCACCTAAGGTCGCAATTGGACCCATGTACACAACATGTTTTAGGTAACCCCACAGACAGAAGTCGCAAGGGTTCAGGTCAGGGGATCATGGCGGACAGACTGTTAGGAAATGGCGATTGATAATTCTGTAATTTAAAAAATGCAGATTCACCAGCTGCTACACTGGTGTTGCAATCTGCGGAGGAGTGCCATCTTGCAAAAAAAATTGTGCTATACACAAATACGCGTTGTTGCAGTGCTAGAATCAGTTAGTTGCGCCAAACAGATTCATAACGTGCCCCATTGACTGTACAGGTGACAGGACGCGAAGGACCAATCTCCTCGAAAAGGAAAGAAACAATGATAAATGCTGCCGTAAACAAACACCAGGCAGTGACCTTTATAGAATGAAGAGGCAATGGTTGAATTTGGAACGAATTCTCAATTGCCCATATTCTGCAATTTTGAGCATTGACAGAACTTTTGAGATGGAAATGGGCTTCGTCTGTCCACAAAATTTTCCATGGCCATGCATTGGCCACTTTCATTCGAGAAAAAAATTGCAGAGCGAAAGCTTTTCGTTTTGGCAGGTCAGCAGAAAGCAACTCCTAAACGTGCGTAACTTTGAACGGAGAGCATTGCAGGATGTTTCGTAAAATTTTAGAAACCGTGCTGACAGGCATGTCTAAAATTCGGGAAATTCCCTGTGCACTGTGCGTTCCCAAAGCACTTCTTGACACTTCCTGCAATGCTGTGTTCACATCATCTACTGACGTTGAATCAATTGCTTTCCTCCCTCTGCCATATTTCACGTCAAATGACCGTCTCTTCGAATTTATCAATCATTTTCTTCAGGCCGAATGCAGTCGCCTGGCTAGAACCACTTCTTAAACCCTTTCATGTACGGAATTTCTTCAATGAATTGCCATTCTTGTAAAAAAGTTTCACAAGCAGAGCCCGATTCTTCAAAGATAGAGTCATGCCTACCTTCTTAGACGCAGAATAATAGGAACTGCATGTTACCCGACTTTTTATCACAAGTGTAATGTGCGGTGCGCATGTCACGTCTTTTAATTACCATCTTATGACGAGTACAGCGCCATCTATTAGTCAACTTTTAAACTTTTTTTCTGTCGAAAAACAAATTTCCATTGCTTCACATATACTCAGAGGAAATATCAGGTCATTCTGATCAGTAGTTCTTTTTTACAGACTTTTGAATGTGCAACTTTAATTATAATCACCCTGTATAATAAACTCGCTCATTTGGAAAATCGCTACAATTAAAAGCTTTGAACCTTACTCTTCAAAACCATAAAGAATATTCAAAATAGCGACTAACATTTCAAGCAAAATACGATTGCATATTTTTGGACAAATTCTTAATTATATAATCCTTTTCCCTTTATCAAATTTCATGCATACATTTAAGCAATCTCTGTGGCAATACATTGTTCCATAATTTAAATTAATTGTAATATAATTTTTGTCATCCTTAAGCGAAATTCTGTTCTAATATTGCAGCTAATAACTTTTATTAACTTAATGTGAATTTTCTCGATAAATGTTTAAGGCGAAATTCTAATTTTCTAAGTACAGTGTATTTAAGTAGTGTTTTCATAATAACATATCTATTAAAACATATTATTAATGAGACATTATTCCTATTTTTTTTGATTAAATTTTCTTATGTAAAGCAAGATTACTTACATCAGTCTGAGGCACTTAAATCTCAATTCCACTAAAGTTTCACAGACCATTACAGTATTTTTTCAGACAATTTTTTGGATACGAACGAAAAAAATACAAAAGTTTTGCTTAAATTGAGTTGAATAAATAATTTTTGTTTAAAAAATTATTCAAGTTTATGACTTTAAATCTTATGATATATTTTATTTGCGGAAAAATCTCTTTGGTACTTGCCGATGATTCAAAAATCTTTCTAATCCTATATTTTATTTTGTATTTATTTTGAATTTACTTAGTACTTTCTTTAAAAAATGATTAAATGCTAATTTTTTAGAAATATTACAAGTATATTTTTTCAAAATAAATTTATAGATTAATTGGCACTGATTTTGATTCAGAAATTCCCGATGTTCACCATTAAGTATAAATAGTTATTATTGTTTTGTACAATAATAGACATTTTGTGAATAAAATAAAATAAAACGACTATTCAAAATTTTCAGGTCCCGGCTTGGACGCATTTTTCACTCTGTTGGCTGTACTCCTTTTAAGCAATTAAAATTTGAAATATTATTTAAATGGTTCAGTTGGTAGAATGTCGGGGTGCTATACCGATGGCCAGGGTTCGAGTACCGACTTAGACACTTTTTCACTTTGTCGGCTATAGCGCTTTTAAGCAATTAAAATTTGAAATACAATTTAAAGTTGTTGAAACTTTTTTACATTATTGAGTGATTGTTATTTAATAGGGATTTATTTTTCACAATAAAGCATTTTCTTGTATTTATAGGAGCATTTTTATAACTTTCTTTGCGACTCTCATTGTTTTCGTGCCTTATGATCTTCAAGAGAATGAGAGGGTAACCTGGTTAATACCAGATATTCAACGTGGATAATAAAGGATATTGAAAAACAATGATTTAAGAGTCCGCAAACAATGTTTGAACAGCCCAAACTACAGGTTTAAGAGTGATTATGACTTTTATAACATTGATAAAGGGGTAAAAATCTTTTTTCTGTTTCTCAAATTTTAATAAAGATAATTATTCTTTGTTTTTAAGTATTAGGTCATCCGGAAAGTTCTGCAGTTTTTTGAAAAAGTTTGAATTCACAAATGCCACTTTTCAGAAGAATTTCGGTATAAAAGATTGCTTTGATAATGTTCGTGTAGAAAAACTTTTACTTATTTTGAAATACATTTTTTCACAATTTCCGGTGTCATTCAATTATTTCAACATTATCTTAACAGAAATATACCGCGGAACTTTCCGGATGACCCAATATTAAATCTTTAGACTTATAATAGAAATATTATTAATTTAATTCTTGAATTAAAATTTTAAAACGAATTATATTGTTCTCTTTTAAAAGGAAGTATAAACTTTTTCATTTCCTGTAAGATAAACATATTCATGCGATTTTACACGACAAATGGGATAAAGCTGAATGATTTGCCTTTTCAAAAATAGTCATTTACTAATAAAAATGTGATTTGCTAATGATATATTTAAAACATAATGGTACAAGTGTAAGTGCAGAATATGTACGCATAATTACGTAAAATTTCTTTTGAAATTCTGTCTTCAAGAAGCGACTAATAAGATATGCTGTTATACCCACTTTGCATACCTATTTAAGACCAATCTTTTATACATTATGTCTTGTTTCATCGTCGAGAAATAGCTTTGAAACAATTTTGGCATTTATGCATCTCATCAGCGCAAATTAAGTTGTTGTTCAATAGAGTAATGTAGATATTAAATCCCGATAACGAAAAATCCAGTGTTTTTCAGCGCAAGTAATTTGCATTTAATATTTATGTCAAATAAATGTCCGCTGTAAGGTTTTTAATCAAATAATCTGAAATAACTATGCTGTCGGAGCAAGGATGAATTTCCCAATAGGCTAAAAAAATTTAGAGCAAATATATTTCTTAAAGGTTGTAGCAAATAAATAAACAAAATAAAAATAATAAAATAAAATAATAATAACAATAAGACGAAGAAGAAGAAGAATTGTTTAATTATTATAATATATTTAATTTCATTAATAATAAAAATACGCATTTTTTCTAAATACTATTGTAACTAACTACAAGTAAACAGTAACATATATATTGTATTGCAAACTAGCAGCTTCATCCGCTACGCTGGTCGGTTTCTCCAAACGAATCTTGAAATATATTGGCAAATTTCATCTTATGTGTTTTAAAGCAAAATATACCTTTACAATGATACGTCCTTTCAGATTGCTGAAATCTATAGGAACTCCATTCTGCTATTATATATTTTTAAATGTCAGACAAAAGTTGGACAGTTATGGATCAACTCTATTCCTTAATCAATTACAGCATTGTTGGTAAATAATAATAGAATTATATGTAACTCTCTAAAACGATCCCTGAAAAATTATCTAACTAACAACGTAAGTGTCATCAAAATACGTCCTGTTGAACTCTTTAAAAGGGTTAATCTTTCATAATCGTGTTCACTTGATTATAGAACTTTCCTCTATACTTCTATAACTAAACAAAGTAAAAAAAAAATATATTATATACTAAAACCCTTACATCTTTACTGTAAAATTATCTATATAACATTGTAAGTGCTATCATAATCCATTTATAAGAATTCAAATTATATAGACCATAACCAAATTCCCATTTTCTTTTTATATGTATAGTAGATTACATTTTTAAAATATACGAGTCGAGACACGTCGAATGCGACAAATGAAAATGTTTAAACTAACCGACTGGCTAAATTTATTTTTAAAAAATCATTACAATAATGAATCAATATTTAATATATATATTTCCAAACTTGATGTTAAGTTTGGGTGTTACAAATTTGGGTACTTTTCGGTTAGCCTGACGCTAGTCTTATATATACATATATATATATCTTTATATACATGTATGTATACATATATTGTATATATACACATATATATTTATACATCCACATATATGTATATGTATGCACAACGCTGGCGCCCGGCTATGACATCATTTTCACCCGCTGAAACCGTCTGAGATGAGCGTCTCAATCTCAATCTACGTGTCAGCGGAATGAAAAAATTTTGAAATGTAAAAGCATTATGAGTAAAACTGCGGTATTTTATATAGTGACGACATTTTCTGTTCAAAAGTTTTTTAAAAAGTTATTTTTAATTGTAATACGAAAACGGCATCCGTAATGATATGGTAATTGACCTAGTTGAGTAGCGGTCGTTGCAGCAACTGGGAACCTGAAAATTTGAGCATGCGCATCAGCTCTTGATTTTTGCCTGAATGAAGAACCAGGTCGAAAATAAACACAGTTTTAAAAAAGATATACCTATTTTTTAATTATTGATTTAAGTTAGGTATTTTTTATTAGTAATAATAATAACGACCAAACAAAGTCGTTTGATAAATTTAAGAGTATTCTTATAATTAATAAATAAGCAAAATATCTTATCAGGTTTGTTGTCATGGTTGTTTACATCAGTTGGCAGAAAATCTCTCTTTCTGAAGCCTAAAAAAAGTGACAAGGCTCATATTTTCGAAAAATACCGAATTTTGCTTCGTGTTTTCACTTAATTCTTATGTAAAATAATCATATATCTTTTTGCTGTTGTTTTTAAGAAAAAATAACGGCACAGATGTCATATACGCACCTCGTTGGCGAGATTTTTTTCAGACGCCAATGTCATATATGCACCGGGGTACTTAACTGGCGCCAAAGTGCCGTTATTTTGCTTGATATGGTAACCGGTTGTTGTTTATTTATTCATAAATTGTTTATTTACTTTTATTTTCTTTTTAAAATTACTAGGGGGCTCTGCCCCCTACGAGCTACGCTCGCCAACCCCCGTTCAGAGACAACAAAATCCAAAAAGCACGCTAATTTGATCGGCTTTAAAAATATTGAATTAAAACTCGAAAAAAAAAAAACAGTAGCGATCTCTCTTTAAACGGGTTTCCATTAGTTTTTCTTGGATTGGGGACTTTTTAGACCCTATCTGCTGCTGTTAAAAGATACAATGGCTGTTTTCGTATTTAATTAAAAAAATTAGTTAAACATTCGAAAATAAGCTAATGTAAAATGAATTAAGTAAACAGTGTCATTGTCTTCCGGTATTTTTTAACAGCGCTATAAGATAGTTCTTTTAAATAATTCATTTTAAATGTATCGTTTTTAATTCTGACGTAATTTACACCAAAGTTTTATTTCTCTTATTAAAATTCACGTGAAAATACTTTTGTTGTTAGAAGGAAATATTATTTGCGCTGTCTTCGAATTCACGATAATATTTGAAAATATTATCTCAAAATATCAAGTAAATGTCTCGCGCAGATATATTTTTTAATTTAAATTGTTTTGCCATATTTTTGGCCATTTTAAATATGACGTAATTTCCTCCATTTACAGGTTTTAACGCATAGTAATGATTTTTTTATTTTAACAATTTGTTTCTCTTTTAAAATTCTAGTGTAAATATGGTTCTTATGACGCAATTTTCCTGCTTTTAACATGTAATCATTTTATTCTAATTTAATTTTTTTTTCTGTTTACAATAGTCCCGTGTAAATAAATTTTTAATTTGAAGTAAACATTATTGTTTGCGCTGTTTATACAGTTGGCAACAGTTTAAATTAATAACATATTTTAAATTTGTAAAAAATATCTCTCGAAATACTGAAAATTTGAATTCAAAATAGAAATAAAACCCCAAAAAATAGTCAAATAAAAAAAAATAAATACAGTCTGCACACCGGGAACTTCAAGCGTATAAAACGATCTAAAAATGATTAAATTCTCATGTATAGTTTTAGCTCCAATAAAACTTTTTTAATGGAACGATTTTGTCCAACTTTAGCATTAAATATCTCTGAAAGTAATTCTTCGATTTGAAAACTGCCTGCATCAGCGTGTTTATCAAATATTTCTTTATAATACCACCGATTTCCATATTTTTGTATACGACAGTTTTTTTAATATTAACGAAGAAAGGCCATGCTCAAGGCATACTTAGATACTACTACAGGCAGACTGATTTGCGTTTAATGTATGAAGTCGCTCGCCAGAGGACTCTGATACTCTGCCCAAAATTGAAATTTGACTCTGACCGTAACTGAAACAACCTGGGAAGGGTAGATATGTAAACAAACACCAAAATGACACCATGTCGCCATGGTTACGTTTACAATTCTGCTGGCATTCCGATCAAGCTTAGAAATGACAGCTAATTCGAATACAGCTGTTAAGGGTTATTATAAACTGCCCATATCAATGTAGATGTAAAGTTCTATTTATTTAAGTGACTAATATAATGTGTTTCTCTTTAAAACTGTTAAACCAACACACATAAAAATATATAAATAAAAAAACACATGCTTAGTCTAAAACATCAATATCACAAATTTATTTGGCACCACTTAGTTATCCCGTCGACCAATTTCGCCAAATTATATAAATCGTTAAAACACTCGCCAAATTATACAAATTGACATAATTTTTATTTTAAATAACGAAGGAACAAATAAATTAGTATAACATTAATAAATATACAAATAAAACGTCGAAATAAAAATCGCTTGATGACATAAACACGTGTAACTTGCTTACAGTCAAGTGAATGTGACATTTACGATCAAGCATTATTGGCATTTAATCTTATAGTTTGGCGATAGATTTTTTGGTCGACGCGATCACTAAGTACCATTTATTTACTATTTTCACTGTTGAAACAATAAAACTGATAGAATTTTTTTTTTAATATTAAAATACTCATAAAATTCCTTGTAATAATTAATAAATGTAATTTATTAAGTAACAAATACCCTTACATGATTTAATCAAAATTGCTTGGATAACATAGAATATTGCAACGATATTTAAATCCGTGATCACTATTTCTTTCTCTGATTAAAAATAAGAATATTTAATGTTTAAGGAAGATCGGCAATTTTTTTTCTTCTACTTCTTGGTTCGGGCGATATTAAAAACAAATATTTTATCGGTAACAATAAATTAATCAAAAATAGCTGCTTCAAGTCAGTTATGAGAACTGTAGTTTGATAAAAATCAAATTTTAATTTTAAAACGTGTATATGAAACCAAGCTATTTTTATATAAATACGGGACATTCAAAAAAAAATAACAGAACCGGTATTTTTCATGAATGAACCAAACGATCAAGGTAAACAATAAATAATTTAGCTAATCTTAAAAGTATGTGTAACACTAAAATCCTACAATTTGTGTAAAATAGCCTTTTAAATCGAAGGAAATTGAAGAATATAAATATTTAATTTATTACATGAAAATACGATCAATGATTCTGAAACCTCGACGATGAGAAACAAGCTTCTATCTGGGCAGGGTATAAATGTAAACAAAGAGCATGTTGTGAAGTTTTGGTTCAGGGTTTGAAGTTGGATCCGACTTCACTTTTTCGGCGAAATTCGCCGGCCGTTATATATCATAGTAGGCTATGGCCATGCTTAAGCCAAGACTCCCTTATCATAAAACAGACTTGACAATCCGGAGACAGTCTATGGGTGAAAATGTCCCCGATAATTACCAACTTATTAGCTGACTTTGTCCCGTAAGTTACGCCACCTGGTGTATACTCCTGGTAATACTCCATAAACAAATGCATAGTAAAAAATTGAAAATGTTGTGTTATTGGCAAAATTGTATAAAATATTTTTCTAATTCCAGTAAAATAAAGGCGTAAAAAAATATTTCGCACAATTATGTTCTGGCTTTAAAAAATGAAACATATCAAAAATGAAGATTTAAATATAAGATTTATTGATATTTTTTCAGGGTACTTGTTACTTATCCCGTCGACCAATTTCGCCAAATTATATAAATCGCCAAACTACTCGCCAAGTTCTACAAATTGACACAATTTTTTATTTTAAATAACGAAAAAACAAATAAATTAGTATAACATTAATAAAAATACAAATAAAACGTCGAAATATTGGTTTTATTGGCCATTATTGGCATTTAAACTTAAAATTAATTAATTTATGGCAAACCATTATTGGCATTTAATCTTGCAATTTGGCGACAGTAATTTGGTCGACGGGATAACTAACAAGTATCATTTTCAGTATATAGGACTTTGCGGGTTATTTTTTTTTTAAATTTTGGCACAGTTTGGGCTTCGGAAAGAGCGATTTGTTGCCGATTGATATAAACAGATATGAAAACAAAACTTATGAACTGTCAGCTTGCTTTATAAGAATTTACAGCACAGATGTCATATACATGTCATATTGGCGCGATTTCTTTCCGACGCCAATTTTGCGAAAACCTCGTTACCATATCATCTATATCCGGATAACCATATCATGCAAAATAACGACACTTTGGTGCCAGTTAAGTATCCGATGCGTATATGACATTTACGCCAGAAAAAAATCGCGCCAATATGACATCTGTGCCGAATTTACATGTATAAATTTAGTTTCTTGATATTATTATTGTTTTTTATATACGATTTGTTTATATTTGTATATAAAATAGATAAATGCCTTTTTTATATTAAATTGTACAAATATTGGAAAATATTGCTTCTTTATGTGAAACAGTGAATATGCTTCCAGAAGTTACGTTGCCAAATTTTCTTCTCTCGCCAAGGCCCCTATACTTGAAAAATACCGATTTATTATTATATAATGTAGTATTAGCTAATGTTCTGTAATCTGTTCCACAGTCAAAGTTGACTGCAAAAACGCGACGCTGGAATAATGTGGTATCAAGTATACGGTTTAAAAATAAAATTAATTTTGCGCCAAACTACACTTACGCCAATTGGCTCTAGGTCTGATTAAGGAAGAATACTCAAATTAAGATTTACAAACACCAAAATCGTAGCATGACGCGAATACGGTATTTGCGGAAAGTTGAGGGACATGTATAAATTTAAGTGATTATTAAACTTTATTTTTCCAATTTTTTAAGTGTTTATGACTTCAGTCTGTTTTTTTTGTGTGTGTGTGTGTATCTATGCGTGTTTTAACTTTCCTAAAATACTTTGATACATTTTAGTAAAACTTACATAACATATGTCAGTTAAAACAAAGAAATTAATTACGCACCAAACTATGACCGCCAAGATATGTCAATTGGCTGTGGAGCCAATTATGAAACTTTCCATAGATTAATACATACAAACTTTATATGAAAAAACAGTGAAGCTTTCATCTGAAGCATGTTAAACTGAAATGACCCCCCATACCTTCAAAAATAAAACAAATGATAGGCCAATAAATAAATAAATGAGACTGTGCATTGAAACAAATTGAAGGAGCGGTGTTAAATTAATACTGTAAGGTGAAATTAATTGTGAAAAGAAAAGAAATAGCAGAAATAAAATAAATCATATATTTGAAAATATAAAATATAAAATGAAATATTTAACATTTTCTGGATCTAGATGCTATCCATTTATTTCAATAACTAATATCACTGAGAAATTCATGGTAAAATAATTTTCTTTCCTGATTATTATTATTATTATTATTATCATTTATTTACATAACGGAATACAGGAGTAAACATTTTTTGTTTAACAGTAAAATAAGTTCATTTTTTAAATAAAATGTCTAGAACATATGAAAATTTTAAGATTAACAACTATCATTTGCAAACTACAAAGCACATCGTAAAGAAAATGGTAAAAGACAAATGGAAAACAAATTAAAAAATATTTCTGTTTCTCACGTTAGATGGCGCTAGTCACGGGAAACCATGTGGTTTATAACCACGTGTACAGCGGACAAAGGAAACTTAGCGATTGCGAGGCCTGTTATTTCGATAAGGAGGCCTTGGCTTAAGCATTTAAATTGGATGAGTTCTACCAGGAATATCTATGCAGATTTTCATTGGTCCATTTCCAAATCAAAACTTTTTTTTTATATATAGAAGGATATAAATTGTTTTGTTCTATAGTTATTAATTAAACATTTTTTTTATTTATTGTTATGCCCTTTTTAAAAATATATATGTAACTGGTATTCGAAAACGAGGTTTTCGCCAAATTGGATTTAGAAAAAAATCGCGCCATCGTAGTGCGTATATGGCATCTGTGCCACAATAATATCTACAAATGAGTCTTACTTTTTATTGTTTTTATTTAACAAAATTATAAAATTACATAAGTTATCAGAACTTTAACATTATGGTAAAAGATGTTATTTTAAGCACTTCATTTTTGTAGTTTATATTTTTGTAATTTTTAATATTTCTTGAATTTTCTTTTTTAAAACGCTGATAAAATCACTTTAGTTTTGAAAGTAACCGCCACACTGGATTGTTTATCTCGTAGTTTCAGATTGGCAATCATTTACAAAAATGGCATTTTGGCGCGTTTTGAAAAAAATGCTACTTCAATCTGCAGACATATAACGATTTGGCGAGACGATGAATAGATTTTTGTTATTACCAGTTTGTTGTTACCAGATCGTGGCTTTGACGAGGTTTTTCCATTTTAGAGATTGCTTCATAGCGAGTTTCGTGTGTCCAGTGATTTTTTTTTTCGGGTTCATGGGCGCGGAGCGCTCATACACGCGTTACTAACCGCGGCATTGACGAGTTTCGAGCATTTTAGAGATTGCTGTACAGCGAGTTCTGTGTGTCCAGTGATGTTTTTTTTTTTCTGTTTCATGGGCGCGGAGCGCCCATACGCGCGTTACAGACCGCGGCATTGACGACTTTCGTGCATTTTAGAGATTGCTGCACAGCAAGTTTCGTGTGTCCAATGATGTTTTTTTTTCGGTTTCATCGGCACGGAGCGCTCATACGCGCGTTACTGACCGCGGCATTGACGAGTTTCGTGGATTTTAGAGATTGCTGTACAGCGAGTTTCGTGTGTCCAATGATGTTTTTTTTCGGTTTATGGGCGCAGAGCGCTCATACGCGCGTTACTGACCGCGGCATTGACGCGTTTCGTGCATTTTAGTGATTGCTGCACAGAGAGTTTCGAGTGTCCAGTGATGTTTTTTTCGGTTTCATACGCGCGTTACTGACCGTGGCATTGACGATTTTTAAGATTGCTGCACAGTGAGTTTCGTGTATCCAGTAATTTTTTTTTGTAAAATAATCATATCTCTTTCTGTTGTTGTTTTTATGAAGAAAAAAATCTATGAATGAGTCTAATTTTTTATTGTTTTTATTTAATATAAATATAAAACTGCATAAGTTGTCACAACTTTAGAATTTAGAAAATGTTTCATTTTCATAGTCTTTAATCTGTTGTTATCCTTCTTCAATGGAGTCCACTACTAAAACATTCATTATTGTATAGCTAGATTTCCTTTTTTTTTTAAACGGTGTTTATTTTCGATCTGGTTCTTCACTCAGGCAAAAATCAAAAACTGATGCGCATGCTCAAATATTCAGGTTCCCAGTTGCTGCAACGACCGCTACCCGACTTTGTTTCCTTTCTCTCTTCAACAATGCAACTAACCAGATTGCCACCAATGTACAGAAATTTCATAAAAACTTTTAAAATTAAAAAAGAAAAAAATAGCGTGTGCGGTCTCGTCTAGAAATAAAGTACTTTCATTTAAAAGAATAACTATTGGAATCGGTTCCGTAAAAAGCTCAGGCTAGATGACTAAGAAAGCAGCTTTTTCTTTTAAATATATGGATTATAATTAAATGGAAATGACGTAATTTTCAGAACTATTTTCATTTGTGCATACCAAGGATCTTTAAATAAATAGTAGAAGTTCAGTCTATCTAGATGCAGGAATAAAGGTCAGTGAATATGATGTCATCACTGACACAGTTATAACAACATATATTATATTCATGGAACAAATTTATCTGTTTTCTGAATGACTTCGTTTTCCTTATCGGAAGCATTTTTCTTTAGAAATTTCTTTTTATCATATATTGTTTTATGATACTTTATTTACATAGATTACTTAATATTTTTTCTCAATAAATAATTTGTTCTTCCGTGATTAATACTTAAAAATTCACAATCATTTTATTATGGTTCAATTTTATGAAAACCATTATTTTTCTTAAAAAATAAGATGACACATTCTCTAATGAAATCACGCTGCTGATTGATGGAATGTGATAAAGCAAAATACATGTATATTATAGAGAGAAAAGCTTAACATGATTACCACCATTTTGAAGAAATATCATAAAAGATTTTTAAATTAAAAATCTACCCTATGTATATAAAATCTTACACTGTAAAAAAACGACATTTTTACAGTACAAAGTACTGTTCATCTCGCGCACAAACTCGATCACAGTGAATGTGCTGTATCTTTCTTTGGTTTCCTGACTATATTAACATGGAAAATACAGTAGTTGCGTAAAATTAACAGCACAATGTGCTGGCAATTTGGATGCCAGCAGTTTGTGCTGTAAAAAAATGCGTCCAAATTGCCAGCACATTGTGCTGTTAATTTTACGCAACTACTGTATTTTCCATGTTAATATAGTCAGGAAACCAAAGAAAGATGCAACACATTCACTGTGATCGAGTTTGTTCTGCCAAATCTACAGTGTTTTTTTTTTTTTTTTTTACAGTGTAATGAAACGAATTTATGAAACCACTGAAATGAACCGAATTTATGTAACGATTCTTTGAAACGACTGATTAAACAACTGATTATGTTTCACGGCGATTTCTCCTAAAATATGGAATACTTTGCGATGAAATTAACACCAAAAATCAGTATTGATCCGCAGATCTCAAAACTGGTATTATAATTTTTAAATTCGAATTAGTTTTCGAAATATTAATATTTTTCTAATTTTAAATACATTTTTCTAATGATGGCAACTCAAATTTTAATCATAACAGAACAGATATATTTTTCTTTTCATATTTCAGAAAAGGTTATTATTTTAAACTAATTTGGCGGCCAGTTTTGCCTCCCTTAAATGTTTGCTAAGAAATGTATCACGCTATTTTTATTCATAATTCAATTTACTTGAACAATCTTTCGCCAAATCGAAAGATTCTGATAGAGAAATCAATGGTGACGGTATTTTTATGTTAGCGAGACGCAGGTGATAATTCGCCAAACATTTTTCCGGTCGCATTTTTTTTAATATTTCATTTAAAATATAATCCTTTCATTAATTTTATTTAAAATACACAACTTTCATTTAAAATTGATGGCTTTCATTTCTTTCTTTAAAAAAAAAACAAAAAACAAAACAAAATGAAAAGAAAAAATTAGGCACAGATGTTATCTACGCACCGGGCTACCTAATTGCCGCCAAAATGGCATCATTGTGATTGACACGGTAACCCGACTATTGGTTGTTTATTTAATAATAAATGTTTATATACTTTTATTTCTTTTTTTAAATTATGTAAATTAATTTGTTCTACAGTTAATAATTATTTTTTTTTTATATTTACTTTAGAAAATAATAGAAAATAATTAAAAAATACGGTACTACTTAGTTATTCCGTCGACCAATTTCGCCAAATTATACAAATTGAGATAATTTTTATTTTAAATAACGAAAGAACAAATAAATTAGTATAACATTAATAAATATACAAATAAAACGTCGAAATAAAGATCACTTGATGACGTAAACACGTGTAACTTACTTAAAGTTAGTTGAATGTGACATTTACGATCAACCATTATTGGCATTTAATCTTATCGTATGGCGATAGATTTTTGGTCGTCGGGATAACTAAGTAATACCAAAAATGCATATGTAACTGGTATTTGAAAACGAGGTTTTCGCCAAATCTTCGAAAAAAAAAAAAATCACGCCAAACCTGCGGTGCGTATATGCTGGCCAAATATTACCACTCGAAAAAAAAAATGCTAACTGGCGAGTTGAAAAAAAGCTATTGGCGAAATTTGCATCCGGCAAGCGTATAAGTACCAAGAATTCTTTGCGACTATGGCAAATTTTATGTAGTTTTATTCGAAATTTTTTTTTTTGATTTTTTAATTAAAATGGAAAACTTACGGCCCCATATTGGCGCTATTATTTTCTGACGCCAATGTTATATACGGAACGGGCACTTAGCTGGTGCCAAAGTATCGTTTTTTTTCTTGATATGGTAAGCAGGATGCTGTTGTTTATGCTGTTGATGCGTTCCCCAAATTGGCGTCGGAAAAAAATCGCGCCAATATGACATCTGTGATATCTATGTATATGACATCTGTGCCAAACTTTCATATAAAAGGCGAAGGGATCAGATCGTGTTTGTTTATGGCAGTTGATGACTTGAACTATTATAATATAGATGAAGTGATGCCGATAGAATAATATTTGGCGACTTATCACCTGTGCCTGGCTAATATTAAAGTACCAAAATGGCACCTAGAGTATAAAAAGAGAAGTAGTCCGCCCGGAACTGTTGATGATAGTCTTATCACTTAGGCTATTGTTATAGAGATTGTTTTAAAATACCGGAAGACAAAGACTCTGTATACTTAATTCTTAATATACTTAATATTTTTATTTTTGCTTCTTTTCAAATGTTTATCTGATCCTCTTTAATCAAAACAAAACAACCATTGGATGTCAAAACAGCAACTGATTCGCCCTTAAATACTTGCAATCAAAGAGAATTGAATGGAAACCCGTTTACAGGGAGAACACTACAAGTTTTTTTCTGTATAATTCAATCTTCTCTAATCGTTTAAAAAGCGATCAGATTAGCGTGCTTTTAGATTATGCGGTGTCTGAACGGGGGTTGGCGAACGTAGCTTGCAAGGGGCAGAGCCCCCTAGTAAAATATAAAAACGGAAATAAATTAAAAAAATAGCTAGTACGAGCACATCTACAAATGCACTGCTTAACTATCAAAAATAACTATCAAAATCTGTTCAGTAGAAAGCTCGAAGCTGATGGCTAAAAACAGCCTGGTCTTTAAATTATATATACGGTTAGAAAGCTGAGGGTTAATGACTAAAAAAACAGCCCGATCTTTCAAATATATTGATTAACATTCAAACAGATATTTAGCTAAAATTTAATTGAAACTGAAACACTCTTAAGGGGACCAGGTAAGCGAAATTTGGAGGAAAAATCGATTTTAACTTTTTTATATCATTAAATTGTTTAAACTTATATCTTTCCAACGATGTGTCCCACATGTTTATATATATAAAAAAGGAGTGTTGAAATTATTCATTCTTTCTAAGAGTACTTCACAGCTTAATGGCTATTTAAATCTTTAATTGACTTTTTCTCAAAACTTGGATTTTTAATGTTTGTGTTCCTTTTTTTCAATATCTATCAAACTTAAGAACTCAGATTTTTTTTAATACATATATTAGGTTATATAGTATACTTTAACGCAGGGATTTGATGATTTGTTGAGAATTATTTATTTTAGACAGTGAAATCTTACCAAAAATACTAATTTAAAAATGAATCTCTATAAATAATTAATAATTAATTTTTAGTTTCACTAAGAAAGAAAATGGACTGTTAAAATACGTAAATCATGCTATTATTACCAATCTAAAAGTATAGATCTCTATCTTTCACCATTTCTGAGAAAGAGGTACATAAAATTGGTGAATTTAACATGGCGGAAATAGGGCTTTCCCGGTCCCCTTAAAACTACTGAAACCACATTTCCTGAAATTATCATCCATAGGCGATATGTCTCCAATTCTTTGCGTGGCCCTGTATATCATTTTATCTATATTCTACAAACTTTTTTAATAAACTTAATGCAGTTCAGCGAAAAATGCATAACTCATTTAAAAACCACCTTTAACCAATTTGCGCTCATACCCAGTAACCCTTATGAATGATTTTGTGTAGCTCTGTATATGCATTATAGCATTTATGCACACAATACAGCATGCATAAATATAGTGAAACATATGAGCGCATATCATAATTAAAATCGCATTTCCAGCAGTCACCGGTAATGTACAGTACTTCTGATACAATATACTATCTGAAAACTTTTGTGTGTCCCTGTAAATGCTATGCACTTCGTAATAGACATGAAATAACTTATAGTAAACCCCAGCAACGTATATCGATTTCATTATATGTGAAATAGGTTAACATAATTGAAATACGACGCAAAAAATTCCCCCCTTCCTCCCTATATCATTATGAAACGGAATTCTTTTGTGTGGCCCTGTAAAAGAATAATGACTATTCTTTGCACCGCATATTATACAAAATGCATGTTTTAGTGCACTTCATACATGCATATCAATTTTGCTATGTTTGGATGCGTATAATATCAATAAAAAGTCTTTTCAACGATTTTTCCCATAGGCCCTAATGTAACGAAAACTTTTGACTGTTCCTGTAAATGAACTAAGCCCGCTACAAACTTCATTTGAAATAGGGAACGTGCTATGGTAAACGTCAATAACCTTCGAAAATTTCAGGGCAATCCGAGTATATTTACGGGAGTTAGAGCGCGGACAGACGGACAGACAAACCGAAGACATAAACACTTTTCAACTTTTTTGGACAGTGTTTAAAATGTATTCCAAGCGTCAGTACATAAAAATATGTACAAGATATATTGCTATCTTGGTGACAGCAATTAAAAAAGTCATAAAATAAAGTTTAAGTGATTAATGTTGATTCCTCAGCATGTAATTTATTATGTTATTTCACACTCTAAATGTTAAATTAATTCTTAAAAGTGTAATTCATATACTTTTGATATTAGCATAATGCTTTTTGTTTTTTAATCTTTCATTTCTTTACACTTTTATTTATGTTCTTTCAGCAGACATCATTGCACCTGTGAGTCCAGGCGGAAAACTTAGGACTCAACGAAGCACAGGAACGGAACTGCTGATTGTGTTTACAAATTATTTCACATGTACTGATCTGAAATATAGTTTTGAAGTTGTTTTTTTAATCTACAAGAACCAGTCGATAGTCTTAATGCTGGAAGTTTCTGTTGTTGAAATATTATTGTATCCAAACGTTTTTGAACATATTATGCATCGCTCATATCAGAAAAGTAAACGACAAATCTAAAATTTAATGTTCACGTTTATCCCGATTTTGTCTGATAAAATATATTATAGTGTTTCGTTAAACAAAAATTGATCATACCTTGATATTTAGCTGATACGCACTTATACAGTGCGACAAAACAATGATTAACAAAATTAGCGTACAAATACAGTGGACTCGTTATATATTAAAGTCGATAAATTCGAACTAATCATAAAATCCCAAAAAACTATACTTAGAGCTGATGTTAAAAATAGTTCGTTAACTTGAACTTAAATTTTGATTTAAACCTTACATGGTATAAAGAAAGTAGTCATTACCTTTCAAATGATTTGAACTTCCGAATATTGTAACAGAGTGTAATGATTTCTTCTCTGTTTATGAAGATACAGCTAAGGGGCTACTTCAGTCACCTGAAAAGACATGCTCGCTAACTCTAATCCTATGGAAGAAATTTTTCAAGATATCTCCTTTGCATTTTAATATTTTTAAACTTTTTTTTTTTTTTTTTTTTATTGGATAGCTGAGATTGATGTCTATATCTGACTGTTTTTACTTTTTCCATTTATTTTCAATTTTTTTTAAGACTATGCTTTCACGTTTGAAATGAGTTTCGAAAATGAAAGCGTCAGCGTCCTAGTTAAAAATATCTATCAACAAAATCGAAAAAGTAAAAAAGCCCTTTGTAGAGATAGATCTCAGCTAGCCCATGCAAAAAGAATTGTTTAAAAATGCTGAAATGCAAAAGAGATATCTTTCAAAATTTCTTCCATAGGGTTAGCGTTAGTGAGCGGGTCCTTTCAAGTGAATGAAGTAGCCTCTTAACCCTTTCAGGGGCAAAGCATTTTCAATGCAAAAGTGTTGAAATAAATCAATGGCATCGGAATTTACCAACACATTTATTTATAAATAAGAGAAAAATTTATTACATATACATAATAAATGGAAAATATTTTACCAAAATTCTGGTGCCATCATAGTGTTTGGGAATTAAAATTAAGTGGTTTCATACACATACCACCACCCCTGAAAAGGCTAAAGCAAAAAAATCATTTATACTAACAATTTACGCATTAAAGACAACAGCTAAATTAAATAGCGTGCAATGCAAGATTTTTATGAAAACTGTTAGAAGAAGCAGATTGTTAAAAAATTTATCCGCTCTTTCCGCTTTACGTATACAAAATTTAGAAGTGAAAGACAGTCGAAATTTTTATATGCTTTAAAACTTACATGTTTTAACAAAGGTATGGTTTCATAAAACAAATAAAGATTTCCAAATTCGTGAAAGATTAAGTAATGAAGAAATTACACTGTTAAAAATTTCCGTAAAATAATGATGCGTCAGCTGTATTTTTGACATTCACTTTATCATTTTTCTAAAAAATTGTAGAAACGCCATTAATTTACAAATATTTCGTTCGACCAATGATAAAAAAATTACCGTTTAGTAGTGATTCCTGAATACGGTAGGACGAGAGTATTTTTACGGAACGTTACTTTTGGATCTAGCCAATGAGAACGTTTCTCTTCCTTCTTCATCTTCAAGGATCTAGATTTTCGATTGGCATGGCAACATCAGAAAGTTGTTTGTGTTTTGGCGGGACCGTGAGCGTGAGTTATACAGCCATGCTTTTGTAGGGATAAAATGAGAGCTACTTCATGTTTCAAGTAAGTTATTTTACTGTTTCTTTTCAGTGTCATTTAAGTAGATTTAAATGCGAAATAGTCGCATGTAAAATCGATATGTAATGTTGTTTTTCTTATTAATAGGGGTCCTCACTAGTCTAATACATTAAAAAACAGTATGTTATAGAGCATAATATTCCAAAAAATTTAATAAATAAACATTTATAAATTTTAGCAAAGGCAACAGATATAAGATTTTCAGAGTAATTTTGCACTAAAATACCTCAGATTGCTTTCCGGAAATCTTCTGTGAAAGTGAGGGGGTAGGGTAAACTGATTGTTTATTTTTAAAAGGTAAAAGTTGCTTTACTTTTTAATTATTGTAATGTAGATTTTTATTGAGGAACAGTTTATTAAACTCGTAATTTTCCGTGTAGGGTTTTTTTTTATGTCTGGTTTAAAGTAATTTTTTTAACTAAATAAACAGCCACAAAAATTGTATACACTGCATTCTTTATTTTTTAATTTTCTATTAAAACAAGTGTGGCTCTTTCATTCTCGTAAAATTCCTAATTTTCTACACTAAAATTCTCCAGCTCCATCCTCTAAAAAAATCCATATTGAGTAGATGTGCCATTAATGACATTCTTTAGGAATAATTTTCTTTCTAATTAATACTAGTTATAATTATTATATTCCACTTTTTTCAATATTATATTAATCTATCAACAATATTTAACCATTATCATAGTATCTTTTCCCAATATTAATAAAATTTTTATTGTAAATAACCGAAATATATCAAAATACCCAAAATTCTAGTAATGGACACCCCCCCCCCCCCCGAAAAAAAAGAAGATCTATAACTGTTTTATGACTGTATTTAGAACCAGAATTTAATGAGACAAAATAGTTATTTTCAAATAAATTTAACAATTAGGATATCAATAATTAATAAAATATTTGTAATATTTATTCACCCTTTAAATTTATTATATTTTGATTATCATAGGATCAATATTTTAATTATTTTAGATACATGGTTTAAAATACTAAATGTCTGGGAATTACATATGTTAAATTGTTGAGACAGTCTGGGGTTTAGAGGTAAAAAAATCTGAGAAAAAAAAGTTTTGGTGTATTAGTTCATAGATTCATTTATTTTTCAGAATTTTTAACACTTAAACTTCCAGAAATTATACAAATATGAAATAAATAATGCTTCTGGTTGAATGTTTTAAATACTAAATAAAGTAGTTTCAAAATGAAACTGCCGAATTGATGTTTGAGGCAACTGATCTGCAGTTGCTGTTCATTACTGCTATAAATGTAATTAATATTACTTTTTTTTTTCTTTTGTCAAAGATAAATCAGCAAATATTTAAAACAGAAAATAGCAGTTTTATTTTTATCAACTTCTGTAACTTGTTTTTATTTAAATGGGAAGGGGTGAGTCCCTCTTTTCCCTAAGCTCTTAAATAATATTCTCTGCTTCCTGATTTGTGTTATTGATTGCCAAATTATAGGCAAGGCAGAGTTGTATATAAAAAAAAGCTTAATTTGATTAAAATATTAAAAATTTTATTAACCACACAAAATTAATTAAAAACAGCTAGTTATGAAAATTTTGATGTTATTACATTCTGGTAAGTGCAATTTAAAAATTAAATTTGTTTTGTTTACTTAGCTTGTTTTCAGTTAAGTCAAAAGATTTTATGCACTATAAACAAATTTCCTTTTTAGTAATGTATACATGGAGTGTCCTTTACTGGAAATTAAACTAATTAAGCATTCCAGAAATGGACACATGTCTTAAAACGTTAAAAATAAATGAAATTTTCTAAATTGCCATTAGTATATAAAATTCAAAGTTTTCTCATGCTACCAAAACAAAAATGTGCAAACTTTTCAAGAAAATAAACACTATATAGATTTTTAAAGTGAAGCCAGCTCTTAGCATGTTCATTGACATTATTACTGAAAAACAGAGGAACTTCAAAACATTATTTTCTGATTGGTTTGATGAAGACTGTCAACAATAACACATATTATAAAACATGCAAGGGGAGTTATGAAAAAATAATAAAAACTAACAAAAATGTCAGTTATTTTTTATAAGCAAAAAACATTGAAGGGTGTCCTGTCCATTACTGGCACATCTACCCTATATTTTCTCTAACTTCTTTTTTTTTTTGTTTTTTTTTTTTTACAAAGTATCATATTTATCGAATACATCTTCCACATTGCATTCCTCCACAATAGAAATCTGATTCAAATTTCCACATAAATTTCAGTTCACCCTCTTTGCAATTGTCACTCCTTCGTTTTCTCTCCCAGCATGCAGACTATAAATCTTTCAGTTTTATTTTGTTTTTCAAACAATATTCTTGCCTAATTCTGACTTTGTTGGAAGTATCCTTAAATCAATTATCTAAATTTTCTCTAAAACATATACTTCATCCTCCTTTCCTCCAGCATACATTTTATTTTTTTTTTAATGAAATAGGTTTTTAAATAGTTTTTTTTTTTTGCTCTATTTCTTGTTATTTTTAGCAACAGTAAGCAATTAATCATAACATACTGCAAAAATAAATTATCAAGGAATGTTATGCATCGTTTAAGCACATGTCTTTTTTCTACTTGAATTGTTGCTTACACCATTGTCTCAATAATCATACAAAGATATAAAATCTTTAAAACTCTTCCATTTTTAAATCTTTCTACCCTATTTTCTACTTAGTAGTGACAATAAACTAATAATAAATCATTTTGAGTCCTCTTCCCAAAATGTCTGTCTGTATTTGTATGTATGCCCCCCCCCCTCCCCTTGCTAACAAAGATTTCCTGCCAAATCCTTTAAACTTTTTTAATTTTTTAAAGAGATTTCGCTATTTTTTTGTTTGCTGATAAAATTAATATAAATTCCGCTAAATATTTTCTCCTTACTCTCTCTACACAATATTTAAAATTTTAAAAGCTTTTATCTTTAAATCTCTAATTATTTCTTTGCAATTACAAAAAATAACATAAGTAAAAGTAAAGAGCAAAGTTAAAATGATTTGCATCTGGCAAATGCCCCCCCCCCTCCCCCAAATCATGTGAAGTTTGAAATATTTAGCATATTTTTAAAGCTCTCTGCTGTATTTATTACATTCAGTAAAAATAAATAATCAATCATTTACACCCCCCCCCCCCCCTCTCTCCTTTTCACTAGGGATTTACTGAATACCAAATAGTTGATTTGGTATTCAATGATTTGGCATGTAAACCGAATATTCGGTTTTAGCTGAATACTTTTTAAGATTATTCAGCTGAATTTTACAGTATTTAATTTAAGAAGAACAATAGGTAAAATATTACTTGTTTTAAATATACATGATGACCAATGCTCATTTGATGCTATTTTAATATGCTTCAGTGATATGTGATCATTTATAAAAGTAGGATACATTGCTACTTGTAATCAAAATTTAACATGGGCAAATTACTGTGTAAAAATAATAATTTCAGAAAATAAATGTTTGCTATAAACACTGCTGTTAAGTGCGGATAAGTATTTTCTTGGAAACGTAAGAATTCCCCTTTTACTTAGAAGTAGAATAGGCCAAGTAACAAGTGTCATTATTATGTATGTGAGTTCTCTGCAATAAAAACAAGTCAATGGCCATTTTTTATTTATTTTTTTTTTTAAAAAGAGAACTTATTCTTTCTTAAAATAGTTTAGGGGTAAAATCAAAAAAAAAAAGTAAAGAAGATGGTCTATCTTTCCCTTATAATTTAATTTTAATTGTTTCTACATTATTTTTTTAACATAAATTTATTTAATGTGTATTTTCATTTTAGTATACACATCAAATAAATATCTATGTCTATGCCTATCCTATGGCTTTTGTATCCATTAAAATTAAAACCACTGATTTTCTTATTCTTCATCGCGCACAGTTAATCATTAATAACATATAAAGGAGCCCAGAAAATAGTTAAATGTACAAATTCATATGTTATCTTTTGTATTTGAAAACATTTCTATTCAATGTGTTTATAATAATTAGACATATAGAATCAGTATAATCAGCTTAATGATAACATCAGGTTTCTTTTTAGTTGAATGAACTTTAGTTTTTCTGATAATTCTTTATCCTTTTTTGTAAGATTAATATTTTCATAATTTATTTTTGGTATTGACTAGTGACAAAACAATAAAGAATAAGTGATGGATAAATGAATTTGTGAGTGAAATAAGTCATTCAATTTTTTGTGTAATTAGATTTAAGAATAAAAATGTACTTCAATTAAATTAGGAATTTAATTTAATTTAAAGTTTGTTTAAAAGCTACTATATGAATAAAAGTTTATTAAAAATTTTTAAGCATTCGGCTGCCGAATGCTGAATATTCAGTGGAATTCCTGCTTCATTCAGGCCCTATTTTTCACCATACAGTTTCAGATCACTTTAATAATATTTTGAATTTTTCTGCATTTTTTGTTATTTTTCATTAATAATAGATAAACATCTATATCTTCTTTAACTGAAATATTTGCTCTCCCCCCCCCCCCCCTCTCTCAATGAACAAATTTAAGTACTTTAAAACTAACTTATTTTTTGTCTTACTATTTACTTTGTGTAATAGTATGTAATAACTCATGTCAATTTTTTCTTCTTTAAATAGGTATATATTTTAGATCATATACAATAGTGTTTTGTAAGGTAATGCATTCTTTAACTGCTTCCCTGATTACCCTGAGTTATCTCAAGTTCATATATATTAACAATTAATTATTATCCCGAGAAAACTCAGATGTGGCATAATTTGTCACTACGATTTGTTTATCACAATTTTATACGGCCTGAAACTTAAAAATGAAGAAATATAAATAATATAATAAATTATATATAATATTTGATTGGCAGTTTTTGAAGTTTTGTTATGTGAAATGCAATGATGCGACTGCAAAAAATGTGATGATTTTTTAAAGCGGTTAAATGTGTCAATACATAGTACCAAAAATATCCTTTTGCATTTGTAATATAATAATTGCCCCAAAAATTTTATGTTTTTTTTAATTTCCCTTCTTTTCTAAAATGTTACAAAATCGTACTACCTGCTCTGGGGGTATTAAAACTACATTCTTTATTATTATTATTTTAATTTCTCCAAAAGGGGTAATAGATTTAACTATACCAGCAGTTTGTTTACATTAAAAATGAAATAATTTAAATTTGTTTGAATTTAATTTTCAGACTAGAAATGAATATTTATTTTTAATGTAAGTTATTTTAAAAAGAATTCCCCCCCCCCCCCCAAAATACTGTGACTATCACCTTAAATATTTTCCATTGATTCACTGCTCGTATAATTTTCAATTTAAAAATAAGATCAGAACTCATCTGAATAGAAATTTAGACATTAAATAAATAGTAAGTTGCTTTATAATTTTTTTAATTATTTATACATCTCAAATTGATTGTTATATTTCTACTATATAAAAATACTGTAACTTTTTCTGGTATGTAAATGCTCAATGCTGAAATTTTAAAGGTAAGCAAGAAAGTGAATCCACCAGAATTGATATCGGGGAGACCAGGGTACAGTGGTCCACTTTTGCAGTTAACATTTTTTTTTCTCTTTAATGGAGAGACCAATTTACCTGAAAATATTTTTGAATATTCTTTAAACCTTTCTACATGCCTCATAATTTTCACAGAACATAATTTCCAATGCATTTAAAAAAAAAAAAATTTTTACATACATTCGTGAAGTGGACCAGTGAGCGGGGTACACTGGTCCACCCACTGGGGCACAGTGGTCCACTATTAGTTATTGTCAAAAATATAATATAAATCTATTTATAATTAATCTAATTCTTTTTTGTTTCCCCTTTACCTCCAAAATAATATAATAATACAAATTTGCAAGCAGCATTTTGATACAAAAAATATATAAAACTAAAGAATTATCAAAAAATTTATTATATTTTGAAAATAACAATATAAGATACAGGCAAACAAGTTATTAATAAATACAAAAAAATCAGCAAACATTAAGACAAATATGATGATGAA
Organism: Maratus speciosus; assembly: GCA_963932465.1. Classification (NCBI taxonomy): domain Eukaryota; kingdom Metazoa; phylum Arthropoda; class Arachnida; order Araneae; family Salticidae; genus Maratus; species Maratus speciosus. The sequence goes on from OZ010792.1 coordinate 180,004,314, forward strand.
AAATTTATTAGAAGCTTAAAATAGTCAGGATAAAATAGTTTATTATGAGCTAACCAGGTGCTCTGAAGTTATAAATAACCAATCCAGCGACGTCATCTATTACTTATTAGGCTACAGTTATATTTTTCAAAGGCAGTAAATACAAAACAAAATATTTCTTAATATGTTAACTCTACAATGCATGATTTTCATTTCTCTCCTCCTCCCCTCCCCCCCCCCTCAAAAAAAAAAAAAACTGCTACTATATTGAACAAGAAAACTTATTTTAAAAATCACATGTGAACTGTTATCCATAATTTAGGAGAAAACTAAAGTGTCAGATGGCTACATTATAATCTGAACAACATAATAACATGAAATTTAAAGTGTGCCAAATGGCTAATCTATGCATTTTAGGGTTAAAAAATTTGTCATTTTTCTTTGTTTACTTTATTTTATAGTTAAATAACTATTTTAAAACAATATTTCTTTGTAGAGAATAAGTAATTATTAAATATTTTGAAAATTCTTCATTACAGGAGCAATATTCATTGTGGACCACTGTACCCTAGCAGTGGCCGGTCCACTGTGCCCCGTGTTAAAGTTCAATACATACTGATAAAAATATTATTTAAAGTTTTCTTTTAAGCATATAAGCTTTTAAATTTAATAAAGACCAGTGTTTTACCTTTTCAGAAAAGTTGTTTTATCTTATTTATTCATAACCTTACTCAATAAAGAAAAGTATGATGATGAAAAATTTTACTTTTAGGAGCTCAAAACAACCAGTCAGGATAAAAGGGTTCATTCTGAGCTAACGATGTGTTCTGAAGGCTATACGTAATCAATCCAGTGCTCTTATCAATTAGCCTAAAAGAAAAGCTTTAAAATTTTAAAAATAAGTAAAATATAAGGGGTGGTCCACTGTGTACTTAGGTCCACTGTACCCTGATCTCCCCTACATCAGATTTTGACATGGAATTTAAATTTTGGTTGAGAAATTCCTTTTTAACTTTTTTTAGTAGGGTGGAGGGAGGGTACTTAATAATTCAGGTTTTTATTTTATTTGAAGTTTTTTATTATTGCCATTGCATATTATATTATTTATATCATAATCAGTGTAATGCTATTCATAACAGTGACTGTACTCAATATAAGTTTTGCTGCTTGCATTATGCTTGTGTTTTTCGGGCTTTTTTCATGTATTTTCTAATAAATACTTTGGTAAGTTTGTACTATTTGAGTAATTTTAAACAAACTAGTCTTGCTTGTCAAATATGCCCAGGGTTGCAAAAAAGCCGGCTAAAATTAAAAAAAGCCAGGCCGGTGGCTTTTATTGGTTTTAACCGGCTTTTTTTGGCCATAATTGGCTTTTATACAATAAAGCATTGTAATTATAAACTACACATTTTAAAGTATTTTTAATTAGTTTTAATGACATTTAATTGATTTACAGTTTAATAAGTAACCCAATTTCTCAATAATGAGGACATTAATACTGGAATAAAACTTAGATGATTTTGCTTGTGATTTGTATTCTGAATTGCACATATGTCAGCTAAATGTTAAAAGGGCCATACCAACTGCCAATTTTTTCATTTTTACTGCTTTATAAAATTAAAGAGGACAATGGTTACTTAGTTATATGTTTTATTACTTAATTTTAAGAGCTATTAATATACAAGTCTTATTTTATTTCTAGCAAACATTTGAAATTATACATAGGCATATTAATAAAAACACCACCATTTCTCACTTTTAAAAAACATTATGAATAGCATATGCATGAATATGCTTAGCAACAAGCTTTTCAGAATTTTATTTGGAGAATTTTTTTTTTCTTGTTTTAAATGCTCTATTTTTTATACACTTATGTACCACTCTCCTCAAACAAAACATCTTTTCTAATTTCTCTTAACATTTAACTTAATCTCTCCATATGGACACATAAGAATGTTTCCATTTTGATGTTCTACATTTTGTCATTAAGGCTTTTAAATCCAAAAGGGCAACTTTCTGATATAAGTTTTAATTTATTTTTGTTCAGAAATGCATGAAACTAGCAGATGTTGTTGTTCAGAAACTATGTAATTGTGCTGTTTTTTTTGCAAATGCAATAGATTTTTCAGAAAATAGTGTCAAAGTGAGCGTTTTAAATCGAATTTCCGCACGAAAGAAGAAACCACTCAGAAAAGGGTGAAAAAACATGTTTGTCATGTGATCAAAATCTCTTATAACTCAATAGGTAATTGATGGATCAAAAAATGGAAAACACAGTTCGATTCCAAATCGCTTCCATGGTCAGGCTTTCGAATTTTACATCTTTCCGTTAAAATATGAATTTTTAAATGTGTCAACATTTTGCGCTTGTTGAGCAGAGCAGTTAAGAACAGTTTTAATTAAATATAATCTTTAAAATGTGTAGTACATGTGGAGATATATTAGTGTTGACACTAGAATAAAAGGACCGCCGGGCGTGAATTTTTCAAAAAGGGAACACTATTCCAAAAAAAGGGTACATTTTTCAAAAAGGAAATGCTGTTCTAAAAAAGGGTGCATTTTTTTCAAAAAGGGAACACTATTATAAAATAAGGGCACATTTTTTTCGAAAAGGGCACACTTGTACCTTGTTCATAAAGCATATTTTGAACTGGTTTGTTTGGAGTCCCTAGAATTTGCAATATTTTTCCGGTATCAATTGAATTACCATGGGGTACATACAGGGTTCGTTGATATATATCGATGGATATATATCATGATATATATCTTGATATATATCCGATATTTATTTTTAAAATATCAAGATTTTTGATATTTTCGATATTTTCAAATTCTTGATATTTATTTTCAAAATATCAAGATGTTTGATATTTTGTATATTTGATATTTATTTTCAATATATCACTGAGCAAGATAATTTTTATGTTTTCTACATTCAAAGCAAGTGTCAATGAAATTTCTACCTGTTATTGACTGTGTCATTCTGTAGATAATGAACTTTTGCCTCTGGCAATGACTTTTTTAGGAAAAGAAGAAAGAAATCTTTTCCAAGCTTTGTTTGCAACTTTTATTTTTAAATGTAGAACTAATAATTATGTGAGACAGTTAATTCAGAACAGCCATTGAAAGATAAAATGTAATTTAGATAATCATTTATATACAGCCAGGGTTCGTTGATATATATCAGTGGATATATATCATAAAATATAACCGATAATTTTCAAAATATCAAGATTTTTGATATTTTCATATACTTGATATTTATTTTTAATGTATCAAGATATTTCATATTTTCTGCATTTGATATTTATTTTCAGAATATGAATGTGAGCAAGATATTTTGATATTTTCAGTCATATGTTGTATTTGTAATATTTCAGTGTAAATGAAATGAATTTTCAACTGTTATTGACTGTGTGGATCTGATAAAGAACTTTCGTCTCTTCTGGATGTGACGCTTTTATTTTAAATGTTGAACTAATAATTATGTGGGACATAATTAATTCAGAACAACCATTGAAAGATAAACTGACTAATTTAAATAAGCAGTTATATTAGAAAATAATCTTTTCTCAAGTTTTGGTTCAGTTGAGTTTAAACTATATACAACATGTTAGGTAATGTGAAATAAGAAATTTTATACTTACTTTTATGTTAAATTTTTTCAATTAAAAATACTGTTTTGTATTTAAAATTTTGTTTTAAAAACATCTGATTTATTCCTATAGAGTTTTTTTTCTATAAGTGTATAAAGCAAATTGTTACTGTTTTCAATTAGTTCATCTTCAATTTTGTTCTAAGTGAAAAAAATAGAAAAAATAAAGATAAATGCATTTTAGAATATTGTTTGATTAAGTTTCCGTGTTAAGTGCAATATATTTTAGTTTCTAATCTATGTTATGCTCAAAAACATTTATTATCAGCGGTAAGTTGGCCGCTTTGAAAATATCGGATATATATCGAAAATATCGGATATATATCAAAATATCGGATATTTTTGATATTTTCGAAAATATCATGATATTTACGAACCCTGGGTACATAGGAAGTGTTAAAAAGGGCAGCCGGGCACATCTGAAGGGTTTAAAAGAGCCGCCGGGTGCAAAAAGGAAATAAAAAGGGCCGCCGGGCACTGCACTTTGCTAAAGCGGCTTAGAGTCAACACTATATATAATATAGAATTTCAAAACACCAGTTTAAAGCCTAACTTATATCCTTTTCAATGTTTATATATATATATATTTTTTTTTTTCAGACATAATGCGTTCACAGTTGCCTTCTAGAAGTTATAAAGACTTATTTATTTGATAAAATTTAATAGAAATCTATAATTTGTTTTAATAGAAAATATTTATAAGTGTATTAAAAATTAATTGATCCAAATTTAAAACGAATTTACTGTAAACCAACTTTAAAAAATAAAAACTGGCTTTTTTCAAAAAAAGCCGGCCGGCTTTTTTTGGTCTGGCTAAAAGCCAGCAACCCTGTTGTCACATGATCAAAATCTCTTTATAGCTCAATAGGTAATTGATGGATCAAAAAATGGAAAACACAGTTCGATTCCAAATCGCTTTCATGTTTCATGGTCAGGCTTTCGAATTTTACATCTTTCCGTTAAAAAATGAATTTGTAAATGTGTAAAAACATTTTGCGCTTGTTGAGCAGAGCAGTTAAGAACAGTTTTAATTAAATATAATCTTTAAAATGTGTAGTATATGTGGAGCTATATAATATAGAATTTCAAAACACCAGTTTGGAGCCTAATATATATCCTTTTCAATGTTTATATAATTTTTTTTTTTTTTTTTTCCAGAGATAATGCGTTCACAGTTGTCTTCTAGAAGTTATAAAGACTTATTTATTTGATAAAATTTAATAGAAGTCTATTATTTTTTTTAGTAGAAAATATTTATAAATGTATTAAAAATTAATTGATCCAAATTTAAAACAAATTTACTGTAAACCAACTTTAAAAAATAAAAACTGACTTCTTCCAATAAAAGCCGGCTTTTTTTAATAAAAGCCGGCTTTTTTTAAGTGGTTAAAACCAAAAAAAGCCGGCCGGCTTTTTTTGGCCTGGCTAAAAGCCAGCAACCCTGTTTTTACTGCTTTATAAAATTAAAGAGGACAATGGTTACTTAGTTACTTGTTTTATTACTTAATTAATTTTAAGAGCTATTAATGTACAAGTCTTATTTTATTTCTAGTAAACATTTAAAATTATACATAGTCATATTAATAAAAACACCATTTCTCACTATTAAAAGCATTATGAATAGCATATGCATGAATATGCTTAGCAACAAGATTTTCAAAATTTTATTTAGGTAATTTTTATTTATTTTTTCTTGTTTTAAATGCTCTATTTTTTATACACTTATGTATTACTCTCCTCAAATATTATATCCTTTCTAATTTCTCTTTTAACGTTTATAACTTAAGTATGTTCATTTTCACTTTTTTCTGTTTACATTTTTTTTGTACTAAATTTGTCATATATTGATTCTAAATTTCCATTGTATAAATAAAATATATTTGAGATTCAGCTTGTCGATTATACTAGGCGAGAGGTAAGTAGTACTTCAGTGTTGAAAATGAGAAATTTTTCTCTGGAAAATATTTTTGAAGCTCGAAAGGGATATTATTGATTCTTTTACTTTAAGAAGAGGAACAATGGGGAGGGGGGGGGGGATTTGCATTTTCAGACATTTAATAAATGGGTAACCTGTACATTTCTGTGGATCAGTTGGATTCGATGTGGGATGTACCCACCTTCCATGTCATTGAGGACGAGGAGATTGCGTTTACACAGGGTTCGCAAGTATCATGATATTTACAAAAATAACGGATATTTTCAAAATAGTCAACATACTGCTGATAATAAATATTTTCCAAGCATAATATAAAATAGAACCTAAAACATATTGCACTGCATTTAAATGAAAACCTAATAAAACAATATTCTACATAAATATATTTTTATTTCCCTTTCTCTCCCCCCCCCCCCCCTCTCTCTCTCTCTCTCAGATCAAAATTAAGATCAACTAAATGAAAACAGAAACAGTTTGCTTTTTTATACACAAAACTGTGGTATTCAGTATCAAAGAACTTTTATGTATATTATAAAAGAAAATTTTTAGTACAAAACAACAAAACAGATTTTTAATTGAAAAGTTTTAATATAAATGTAACCTGGTCTTATTTTTATTCCCTAACATGTTGTTCAGTTGAAGCTCCTCAACTAAACAGAAACCAGAAAAGATTATTTTGTAATAAATTAGATTATAATCTCAATTATACAGTTTATCTTTCAATGTCTGTTCTGAATTAATTATGTCCGACAAAATCTACATTTAAAAATAAAAACTTCAAACATAAGGCTTGGAAAAGATATTTGTTTTCTTCTTTGGCTAAAAAAGTCCCTATGAGAGACAAAAGTTCTTTATCCAGAGTACGACACTGTCAATAAGAGTTGAAAACTTCATTTACACTTATTTTGATCGAAAATAGCAAAAATATCTTGCACAATGAGATTTTGAACATAAATATAAAACATATGAAAATATCAAAAACTTTGATATTCTGGTAATAAATATCAAATACTGAACTGTTTGATTTTTTTACATTTTTATTTCATTTCTTAATACCTGAATGTTTTTTTTTTCTTTAAAAGCAAACCAATATATGGTAACATCTATGAAAATTTCCTCATAAAATAAATGTTTTTTTTCATCTGAGATTCCAAAGTGTCTTCAAGACAGAGTGGCCAAGAAATTGAGAAATTTTAATACTTATTTAACTTAAATCCTTTACAATCAAATGCTTTGAGGATTTGTATATCATCCACTTGTTTAAAGGCTTTAAATTTGTGATTATGTAAATTTAGGTTAGTGATAATTAAATTTATGTTTTAAGGGGATTTGTAATTTTAGATCCCTATTTGTGAACCTAAATTACTAACTAGTCCCTTAAAGTATCAATTTCCGAAAAGTTTTTTTTTTCTGTCATCTACGATGTCACTTTGTTTGTTTAAAACCAATGAATGAGTATTTGTAGTATTACTTTAGCTTTAAGAATGAAGAGGTTAAATTAATAAAACTTATTAAATAAACAAATTCTCCTGGGAAAAGTTAAGTTTAATTAATAAAACCAAAGAACTTTTATAAATAAAAATAAAGGAATGAATTTTTCTTATTTTTTAAAACTAATATTTTAAAATGAAATATAATTTTTAGAAGAATTTGAAGGAAATTTTTGCATTCATATAGAAGGTCCAAAGAAGTAACCAAATAGAAATAGTATAGAAGTAACCAAAGTAAAAAAAAAAAAAAAAAAAATTGCAATCTATTCAAATTGTTGCGATTCAGCAACAAAAACTTCTCCCTCCTTTTGATTTATCAAGGAAGTTTTAAAATAGTTCAAATATAGGTCTGAATAGGGCAACTGCAATCCTGATTTTCCATACAAAAAATACTTGTCTTGATGCATATTGTCACTCTTCAATGTTTGTTTCTTGTTGTTTAGAACCACCCTATTTCTGAAGAAGCAAACAATATTACCATTACAATATGACCAGACAATATTCAGGAATGTGCATTATTTGTACATTAATGCTTTTGAACTGTCTTCATTAAATAGTTAATCTTCTTAAAATTACTTTTCAAGTGCAAAATAAATAATGTAAAATTAATATCTTTATTTATTAATACATTTAAAAATAGAAGTTATCTAAAATTAAAAAAAGTTGTTTGATTTAATATTCAGTTTGACCATATGAAAATATTCGGTGCATTCCTAGTGTGTGTATTAGTGGTGTACCTAGTAGTGCTTTGGCCGAGTACCAAATACCGAGTAGTTGGGTAATAAGGAAAAAAAACGGATGTGCACATAATGTGAGCTTAGGTGTACATATGTGTGTACATATATATATATATATATAAATTAACTAATTAAATTTGAAATTTATTTGTGCACCTTTTAAAGACAATTTTTGACAATTCAAAACAGTAGCAAAAAAAGGAGAATTGACACATAACAAGTACAATTATTAATCAATATAAAATTAAAACATTCTTCAACCCTCTAATTTATCCCGATACCTGAAATCGGTCTATCAAAAATAAAAATGTTTATTGGTTACTGTAACAATTCATTGAATAATGCAAAACATTTCATATTTATTTTGTAATTGTACCTTATTTTCTTTTGATTGAAAGTAAAAGAGAGAAAAATACAATGAGAGGTACAAAAAGCGATACAGGATTTCTTAACAGAAGACTTATGTAAAACTGACACTCCATTTGCATCATGGGGGGGGGGACTTTTCCGATTATGTGCAACCTTGCAAAAAAATTCTTATGTGCACCTTCAACCACTGCTTATACTGAACATATATTTTCAGAGGTAGGCCAAATTTATAGTAGTAAAAGAAATGCCCTGTTTACTGATAATGTAGAACGTTTGGTGTTTTTGTACCATTATTTGAAATACAATAAATTTAATTATTAATTTTTTTATTAATTTATTGTATTTTCAGTTTCTTTATCTAAAATAATAGTATTTTCTGTTTTCCTATATATTTAAAAAGAACTTATTTTTCTTTGGATAAATGTGAAACTAAATTTTAATCTGGAATTATTTTATGAGGGTTTTTGTTCTTAACTTTTTCTATTTTGTAGACATATTGCTAAATACCAAGTAAATAGTTTTATGAATTTTTGCATATATTATACATTGATATTCGAATAACTTTTTACAGACAGTTTTAAATTCATATCATATGCTTAAAAAATGAAATTCTTACAACTACTCAGTATTGGCCGAGTACTCGGCCAAAATTTCGCTGAGTACCGAGTATTTACCGCATACTCGGTACGGCTCTAGTGTGTATTATATACTGTTTAATGTTTATTACCATTTACCAATAACTTTTTTAAGGTTCATCTTACTGTACCTCATGATGAATCGTCGATGACACTGATGTACTTTATGGGACATTTAAAGAATTTCACTTCGAAGTTTTTTTAGAGGTAAATTAAATTTTGAGATAATTCATTATATTGTATGTTAAATATTTACTAACTACCATACTGCATTTTATGATTCTACCTTTTCTATATACCTCATGGCGACGCGGTGATATTATCGCAAAATGGGAAATATTTCTTGTAAGAGAACATTTCTAATTTGGAAAAAAAAATATATATTTTTTAGGGATAAAATATGTGCAATGGCAAAGAGGATCCTCTGTATATGTTTTAATTCTGTTCAACAATATTGGTAAGAATCTTATGCATTTTAACAGATTTTTGTCATTTCATCCCTTTGGCCACCCAAACCCTATCCCCAAGCTTTAAAATTGTTAAGCTTTAAATTCTGACCAGTTTTTAAATATTGTTTTGCCCTAATTGTTTTATTGCTAGTTTTAAGGGGACAGTTTACCTTTTCAACAATTTTGTTTATTTTTCAAAAATATCGTTCAAATGGAATGGTGAACTCTCTGCATTTCAATGTGCAACTAAAGGTACATTTTGAAAAAAATAAATAGCTGCATATTTAATTAAAAGTTTAAAATTTTTTTTTAATTCCTACTACTTTTTTAAATATTCATATTTTTGCCCATTTTTTTAAAAGATTGTCAAATGTGTATTACACAAGACTGTGGATGGATTTTTAGATACATCTGATATTATTTTTAATATAATTTTTTTACTGATATGTATAGTGTAAAATGATTAGAGATGCACCGAATATGCGGTATTCGGTCATGTTACCGAATATAAGGTTTGGCTGAATATCAAACTATTCGGTATGCCAAATATTGAAATATTCGGCCAAACCGAATATTTAAAAAAGCTTTAAAAGCATATTTTTATAAACCTTATACAACATCTACGTTTAACAGTCATTTTATAAAGATATTCAGAATAATTAGAAACAGAATCATATTTAAATAAAAGAGAATGTTTTTAAATTATTTATTTACTGTTTGATAAGTATTATTTAAGAAAATTAACCAATCACAAGGACTTTCATAGGAATTAATTATGTACAAATGCAAGTTCCTGAACATTGTCCAGTAAATAATCTGTTTCTTGCTAAGATTTTAAGAACAACATTTACAATCTCTGAAAATGATTGCCCACTCCAGACACCGTTCTAGGATACATTTAAAAACTTCCTTGCTTAATCAAAGGGAGTAGAACATTTATTGTTGCTAATTTGCCACCATATAAGATTTGAATAGATTGTATTATTTATTTACTTTTACTTTAGTCTCTTCCTGGCAAAGAAATAATATATGATCCTGTACAATTTTTCTTCCAATGTTTTCACAATTTCTCTGATTTTAAAATGTTTGTTTTAGAATTTAAGAAAATTTTATTCATTTGTTTTAATTCTCAGAAGAAGCCATGAAATTAAAAAAGTTTTATAACTATCCTTTTCTTAAATAACTCAAAGCAATTTTTTTTCAGCATAACGTTTTTTTGAAAAAAGCTCTTGTTTATTACAATAAAAGTTTCTGTTTTAAATATTATGTAAAATTGTTTTAAAATTTAACATTTTAATGCCTATAAACTTTGAAATATAAAAGTATTCGACAAACCAAATATTCGGTATTCAGCTGAATAGTTACTATTCGGTTTACCTGTAGGCCAAATATTTGGTATTAGGTTCACCTGTAAGCCAAATATTCGGTATTCGGCCAAAATCCCTATTCGGTGCATCTCTAAAAATGATGAAATCTAACATATGTTCATATGCATTTATTTTTAAAAAAATAACAAAAGAACCTGAAGGCTAATTCCATGTGCAGACTTATCACATATATAATAAAAAACCTGTACAAAAAATTTTAAATCTATCTCAAATACAAAAAAAGCCATTTAAAGTTTTAATTTGTGCGAGTAAGGTAATTGCGCGGGGTGTATTAACAAAATTTACAATATCTTATCTTGTGATATAATTGCCGTGTGGGTAAAAATGAGGTGTCAAAATATACACAATTAAACCAGCCTTCATTCAATATTAAGAAAAGAAAATGATTTTTTGACCAAAATGATTTTTTGACCAATTTTAAGGTAAACAGTCCCTTTAAATACATAAATAATAAACCATTACATTTGAAGTGAAATTTCCGATCATGACTCACCCAAACCCTCACACACACATTGTTCAAAATCTTTAAAAATGTGAAAAAAAAAAAAAACTGAATACCATTCCTGTTCTAAACTTTACGTACAGGGCTATTAAAATTAAAATTCACTTATTGAGAATTCTCATTAAGTACTAGAGCTGCAAACTAAGCAAAATTTCACTGGTATCTATAATTAAGCTGAAAACTGAAACAAATAAACAACAAAAAAGAATAATCAATGGTCTGTGAGACTGCTAAAACAGCAGTGGTGTAGTCGTAAAAATAACAGAGGGTATACGTTCTAAGCAGAGGGTATACGCTCAAGGCAGAGGGTATACCCTAGTGTATATATACTATGGATTTCTTGAGAAACAGAGGGTATACGGTGTTCCTTAAAAAAATTCAGAGGGTATACGGCGTATACCCCCGTATACCCTCCACTACATCCCTGTAAAACAGTTAAGGGTTTAATTGTTAATCTTAAAAATTTCTCAAGTTTTATTTAAAAAAAATTCTCTATTTTTTCTTCTCTTAAAAAAAAAAAAAAAATTCTTTGCATTTAGCATTATTTCTATAAAAACAAAAAGTACAGCAGCATGGCGAGGAAAAAATGGCATGGAAGAGATGAAAAGGAGCACTGAGAAGAAGAATAAAAGCATCATGAGAATAAAAAATGGCATTGAAGGAAAAACAGTATAAATAATGCTAAAAAAATAAGTTTGGTAAACATTGAACAATATTCCCAGACAACACAAACACATCCTAAGAATATCCGAAAGATGTCATATTCAGGACAAGCTGATATCCTGCGGACCGATGAATTGGTCCTGCCGACCGTCTTAGGACATCCCCTGGGTTTCGAAATGTCCCACCTGTCAACATCCTATGGATGTCATTTCGTGACACCTTTTGGACGATTATAGGACACTTGTATGATATCCTCTGGATGGTCCTAATGACATCCTAAAATCATCCAAATAATGTCATATTCAGGATAAGCTGATATCCCGTGGATGGATGCAGTCACCTTGCAGACAGTAATAAGACATCCCCTGGCTATCGAAATGTCACACCTGTCAACATCCTGTGGATGACTTTTTTATGATGGCTCGATAACCTCTTTATGGCTTAATGAATGTTACTGCCTACAATTTGCATTTTTGAAATTTATGGCAATTCATTGATGTCTTGTCACTTTTAATTATTATAATCAATTATAACACAATTATTTAATAAATTATATAGCCTGTAAAAAGATTATTCAGTAAACCTTTCTTTTAAAAAAAAATCAATCTTCAAGATATCTTAGTTTATACAATTTAAGTAAAAAATGTTTTCAGTGACAATATAGGAATTTCAAAAATGCAAATTGAAGATAGTAATATATCTTACATATTTTTGATTAGATTCAAGAATATTTAAGAAATTTGGTAAAATTCCTTACTTGCATACAATAATAGTTTTACATACTTTATTCTTAATTTAAACAAATATTATCCAAAATGGTGCAATTTAAAAATTTTCCATCATAGCTTCATCACTATTTAAGATGTTGTCTTGCAGATATTTTGTAATATCTGGAGTTGAACATTTTTCTAATTTACTATTTTTGCCATAAGAACCATTTTTTCAATGACAATTTTATTCATTTTACAATTATTTGATTTACTTACTAAAAAAAGCATGGGACTACCTGATCCACTATGCACTTTAGGAACACCCAGTATCTGTAACAAATGTTATGCATTTGATTGTCCTGTGATGAAGTGCCACATGAAATTAAAAAGTATAATTTTGTTGCTCCGATGATTGTTTTACATTTTTTTTATAGAAAAAAGCTACTGCATAAGACATCTTAATATTTTTGAAGTCAAATAAATAAAGTACAAAAAGTATGCCATTTTATATTTAGTGACCAAAGCCCATTTTACTGTTGTGATAATTTGGCTGTAAAATACAACTTTAAATTTAATGTTTTACTTACCTTTAAATACATTACCTTACTTTAACAAAATATGATAGCGCCATGGATACATTTAACTTTATACAATTGGTAATGGCTCAGTAAATGCCTTTTATGAACATGAAGAATTAACACAAACTGCAGAAAAGTTAAGATACTCTTTTCATCCTTTGTTCTTATTTTAATGAATAAGAACTTCTATATTTTAATTGCATTTTAAATGATTGCACATATTACACTAAATGCTGAATATAAAACAATAAACTTAAATTATTTGACAAAGAAAAGTTTAATCTTTACGTAAAAATTATCAAAAGTGAATACCTGAAAATGTTATTCAAAATAAAAAGTCAAAGTTTACTCCTAATTTAAGACCAGTAAAGGAAAAAAAAAAAAAAAAAGACAAAAAGAAATACTTATAAAATATATTCTGCAGTGTTAAGAATGATAGTACGAAAAAATGATAATCGCTGTTGAATTATTTTGTTTATTAATTATTAAAATAATTCCTATATTAAAAAGCTTAAAGTTACGAATTACACAATAAAACAGTCACATTAAAAGCAAAAGAAGTATTTATTTACAACTTTCACAGCAAAATACAAAAAATATTTATTTAAAACTTTCACAATAAAATACAAAACAAATATTTTTTACAACCTTCCACATTACAAAATATAGTTTCAAAACTTTTTTTTAACAACAATCCAACTTTCCAGTTTCTCCTGCCTGCACTTGTCACAAAATAATTTTTACGCCACATCTATAATGAAGAAAAGACAAAATATACATTTCTACTAAACTTTATTGGTGCATCACATTCATTCAAAAGGAATAAATCAATATATATATACACAAGATATACAACAATTTCTTATTGTTTGTTTCTTCAAAAGATCTTTTTGTAAAATTTACAGTTATTTTTAGGAATTTTATTATTTTAAGCCCTAGGAAATGCTTGAAAAAACTATTAAAAAGTACAAAGCAGCATAATTGCACATCTTATTTTATGTCAAACATCAACATGAAGCACCTGTCTCATAAATATTAACTCTCTTTTGATACAAAATAACTGATGAGAATACCATTTTTAATAATTAAAAATTATGGTAATTACAAGCAACAGGACCATGGAAAGAGAAAACTGTGCCCAGGGTAAAGTTTAGTTTGACTGTCCCCCCCCCCCCCCACACACACACACAGACCTTCCCGATTAAGGAATGTAAAAACCAAAGTTTCCTGAACCAGAGCCAAGCAGATACATACGGTCCTCCTTTCTAGGGGATCACGTAGCAACCTGTCCCAAAAGGCATCAACTGATGCCCAATCACCACGACATCAATCTGCCATTCGAAACAGCTAAGCGAGGAAGACAGAAGGCCACAACACAACATAGTCTCTGCTGCAGCCTGATAATTTATTACACATGGAATATTTTGACGAGTCCGAGAGTCAAGGAAACATCTGCACAAGGGTGGCTATGTCGCAAAATAAATAAGACACTGCCAAGTAGGCTAAAGCCAGTGGGCCTCCCACTGGTGAACAACAGATACCATCAAACCAACAAGTACTCCATGTTCAGAAACTTCTCACCATGAATTGCTAACATTATACCTCGAGGGTATCCCTCAAGTACTATAAGTGTCAAGCACAAGAGCTACCTCACTTAGAACTCTGCACATCAAACAGGGCAGAACCATCACTCCATAAAGCCGAAAGCTGCATGCATCCTAGACTGTCACTAGGCATTATGCCTCGAGGGGAATGTAACAAAACACCTTCCAGGTAGGTACCGAACGAAAGTTCAAGATATCCTTTTTAGAGGCCTACAAGAGTAGAACGGGCGGCCCAATCACTCCTCTAGACCACAAGCCGAGATCAAAGCCATGAAAGATCGCAGCTCTCGACCCCAGCCAGACACAAGGAGAAGCCACATAAGGCATGTCACACACTGCAAGAAAAGAGAAGGTAACTGCTAATCCAACCAGCAGCGCAGTAACTTCCCCCTACACACAGTTCAGAAAATTAAACAAAACAGACCTAAAACAATTTCTAAAATGGAAGAAGCCCTTGGTCAGAAATTTGTTTTGGCATGTTGGGTAAGGGATGGTGCAATAACTTTGAAACTAAAAATAACTACTTTCATTGGGAAAAAAATTCTCGATGTGTATATATAATATATATAACCATTATATAATTACAATTCATCACTTTTCTCCTTTTATTAAAAATAAAATTAATAAATTGAGCATCAATACATTACACTGACATTATACAAAATAAAGCAGGATCATCTATTTTTAATTTAATGAATCATTAATGAATTGTGTCTACTATAATGTACCAATATACTGATCACCAACATATAATGAATTAAAATCTTTACGGATTGCTTAGGGCACTTCAGTTTTTATTATGCAAACAATTGTTTTAATGCCAAAAAGAGAAAGGGAAGATTTTGTCAACTGAGAGAGAGACAAGAAGCGTGCAAATTTTTTGGATGAGCAGCAAGATGTGTGCTAATTTTTTGAAAGAGGGGCCAGAGAGGTGCTATTATATAAAACAAAAGACAGGTGGGGTGTTATTCTATTATATTTTTTCATAAACATAAAAAACAATAACAAATATCTTAAATAATACTAAATGAGTTTCATACTTTTCTGTTATACAAACCAGGGATATGTTTAGGAAAATTTTAGGACCTTTAAAGGGCCCTTCACAAAATTATTTATCTTAAAACAGGACCCTTCACAAAATTATTTGTCTCTTAAATAGAGATTTCATAGAATGTTTTTGCTTTCAAATTGAACTTTTGCACAAATTTAGTCATTTAAAAATAAAATCAGGCCTGTAAGTAAGCAGTTGAACTCACCAAAGAGCTTATTACTTAGCTTTTTATACAAGAAGGATAGAACATGAAGACATCGATAATTTAAAATTCACAAAATTATGAGTAGAATTTTCACAAAAATAAGAAAAACTTCAGTTTCACAAAAACAGGACCCTGTCAGAAAAGTCTGGACAGATCCCTACAAACACCTTGCCAAAATGTATGCTGATATCACAATCCTATCCATGCAACAGATTTTTATTGCAAACCATGCCATTTTCTTGGGTTATAATTTACAAACAAAAAAAGTTTGCCAGAAAGAAAAACTTTAGCATAAGGACTTAAATAAGCTATTATTATTAAATTATTGGTTCAAATTTATGTAACTAGATTTCATTTTTCATTAAAAAATGTTAGTTTTCACAAAAAAAAAAATTAAATTTCACGAAAGCAACTTTTACTTTTCATAAAATAGGTCTCAAAAAAAAAAAAAAAAAAAAAACTGCATTGACCCCTGGAGATACCGATTATGAACATTAGAGATGCAACGAATATTCGGCCCATTCGGCCTGTCTGCCGAATATTCGGCTTCGGCCGAATATAAAGTCCATTATTCGGCCTTGGCCGAATAATACACTGTAATAAATGTTTTTATATTTACACAGTATAACTTTTTAATTTGACAATTTATATTCATCATATATAATGAAAATTTTATTTGAAATTAACTAACACTTTTTTTTTCCATTAACTTTCATACTCCGAATGGGTTTTATCTACCCATTTTTATATAAGAGGCTAATTTAGGAATCATGTTAAAAAAAAATTATGCTGTATCAGTAAGTACAAAAAGTATCTGTAATAAGCTAACATAATCTGTTAAATTTAAAATTAATCTATTCAAAATTGTTTTAATACAGCTGTAACAAGCTAATTCAATTTTTTTTTTTTAATCATAATGTGAAGTTTAACACTTAACCCTTGTTACATAAAATATTTCTTTCAATAATATTTTGAATTATACCTATAAAGGACATAAATATATGATTGATTAGATATCGATGTATTATATGTATAAGATATTTAAGTCGTATATGTTGCAATAGTTAAGGGGTTTTTTTTGTTTTTGTTTTTTAAGTAAAATATGCTTAAAAGTAAAATATAATTTAAGTGATTTTTTTTTAAGCCTGTTACTATTTCTTATTAAATAATGAAAGAAATGTAAATACTAAATTCTTTTAATTAGTATGCATTTACGTTTTAGATATTTTTTTTCAAGAATAGCATTGTAATGCCTTAAAAAACAGTTAAAATGTTTTCAATAAACGTAGATTGTGATGCAGAAATAATAATCAGCATTCTCAGATGATAGTCTTTTTTTTTTTTTTTTTTTTTTCGTAAATGTTACCTGCTTCTAAAAATAACCTCTCTATATATATGGTACTTCCTGGTGCAGAAAAGTACTTTTTGGCTAATTGTGAAACGTTTAGAAAGTCTTCCGAATTTTTCGCCCACCACCCCAAAGGACGCTGTTGTCTTTGTAGTAGTGGCTGGGAAAGAAAATTACTAATTTCTTTTACTCTTCACATTGAGGCGCACTTTCTAAAGAGGCTTCACTGCTGACAGCAAAAAAAAAAAAAAAAAATAATAATAATAATAATAATAATAAAGATAAATAAAAATTTTGTTAATTGTGAGCTTTATAAAGTCTACCTACAGCGATTTCTTTCCACCATTTTAGAGGATATTCTTTTCACCCTTTCTATCAGTGGTTTTTCTTAAGATATTAAGATTTCTTATTTTTTATTTTATTTCATCTGAAAGCTGAAACTTATGTTTCCTAGTACTTTTAAAATTTTGTCATTATTTTAAAATGTAACAACAACACATATAATATCTATTAAAATGTAACTAGACAGTACCTGATGAGGAACTTTTGCTAAGAATGTTTTTGTTTTTGTTTTTTTTCTGGGGGGGGGGGGTTCTGAATTATATTATTGAGGCAACGTGGCCGAATATTTTTTCAGAGTAAAATAATGCTTTAAAAAATTAAAAATTTGTATATAAATAATTTTTTAAAAGAAAACAATACATTTTAAATGTGAAATATACAAGAATTGTGCATATAGTGCTTACCATATTTTGTTTTTAGGCAAAAATAAGTTCATTATTCGGCAGCCGAATAGGCCAAATATTCGGCTGCAACTTGGCCAAATATTCGGTATTCGGCCAAACCACTATTCGTTGCATCACTAATGAACATTTCACAGTCTAATTAGATACAATTTTGTTGGTGGTGAATATCACACCCAGTCATTAAAGAGAATATAGATCGTCGCAAAATGCTATAACAAAAGCAATATATGTCATTGTTTACAATTTTATCGCATTGATATCGTGTGACGTCTTTATATATATATATAACTGTCATGCTTGGTACAATGGTGTTGATATAATAGAAACGCACCTAGAGTTTAAATATTAAAAATCAAAATATGTTTCAGAATGTTTACATTTGAAATAAAGCTCATAGCCATAACCAGGGGTGTAAAAATCTAAGCACCAGCGGGCAGTCTCTCATCAATAAATTTTATTCATTATTTTTCGTCTAAATTTTTTGTAAGAATGCTAATAAAATTTAAACGAAGAAAACTAATAAAATTTATAGGTGAGAGACACGTTGGGCACCTACACTTTTACACCCCTGGTCATAACATAAAAAATTTCCAACATAAAATAAAGATTTATTCGAGCTGAAAAAGAATACAAGTTGAATTAAATGTATTTGGCAGGTAAAATGTATAATAAAAAATTTCAATAGTCACACGACTGAAAAAAAAACTTTGACATAAGCATTTTAATAGTCATTGCTTTTTGGCTGGTATGATATTGTAATTTTCTATACATAAGTTAATTTGGGATATCCATAAATAATACTGCAGTACTCAAATTCATGTGAAAAATACCAGGAAAAAAAAAAACATTTCATAATGTTTAAATTATAAAATACAGTCGGCCCCACTTAATCGGGTAATGGATAATTGCATACCCCGCTTATATGCATAGAATGCCGTGGAACAGAGACGTTCCCCATAAGGCTAATTTTAAATGTACTCGTTTTATTGCATAACAATCCCCGGTTAATTGCATAAATATCGCCAATCTACTAGTAGTAATACGGATTTTATAAATTCATGTTATAGTGGTGAATGGAAAAAAAAGGAACTTTTTTTTTTTTGTAACAATGGTTTGTTATATTTACAATCAAAGAGCAGAAATAGTCGTGTAAGATGACTTATCTTAATTCTGGCAACTTATGAGAGTGTTGAATTTGGACAATTGTGTTTTTCTTTTAAAGCTTGTCGTACATATAGTGACTCAAGATGCTGGGGGGTATTTTTTGAAAAATTCTGGAATCGGGGGAAAATAGACCAATAAAAGATCAATATTTAGCGCTGGAAGTGGAGAAATGCAATGTCAAGATATGAAAAAAAAAATAATAATAATAATAATTCCTAAAGGATTTTTTGTGTAGGCAAAAGAAAAAGAGAAATAAATTGACAAATAATTGAAAAATAAAAAAGAATTTATGCAGAAACTTTTATTTTCAAAGGTATGATTTAAAAACAAAAATTTTCTATTTAACTTTCATTTTAATTTTCACATAAATTATAATGAAAAATTAAACCATGTACCGTAAATAGTGTTATAATACCTTATACTTTATTACATATACTTTTATATATAGAGTAATAATAAATTATTTATTAAAGTTATTAATACAGTAGTTTTTAATTTATTAGGTAAATAATTATTCTCCATTAATATTTATCATATCTGTGGCATATAATCAAATGATAGCGTTTGCTGATAACATTAATTAATGTCCTCGCTTAAATGCATACAATTCAGTGGAACCAACTGTATGCAATTAAGCGGGACGGACTACATTTTAAAATTAAGTCTATTCTCTAAACTTAGGTTGAATTTCTAACAACAGAAACATTTTTAAAATTATCAAAAAAAAAAAAAAACAGTTTTCATAACAAAGCAAACTTTCTTTTTTTAAATATCAAAATATCCCAAACTGACACAATTCATAATTATGTTTGAAACCAAAACTATTACTATTCAAAGAAAAATATTATACTGTATTAAATAATAATAAAATATAATAATTTAAATATTATAATAAATACATGCTCACATGATCTTATATTTTTTAGAAGAAACAACAACAAAAAAAAAAAAAAAAAAAAAAAAAAAAAATCAGTTAAACTTACCACTGTTGGGGAGAATTTTTGATGATTTTTTTTTGACAGCATGCAGCTCGGTTTGTATATAGATTTTTCACTAATTATTTCCAAGGTATCTAAAATAAAAGAATAACTTTAATAATAATTATGATGTCAAAGTACAATTTAAAAAACAAAGTTTTATACAGAGATGGTTTTTGAGACTACTGTATACATTTAAAATTATGTGTAAAATATTATAGCTAAAACTACAGGTACTTATCATGGTTTTTTGGTACACCATAATATCCCGTTTATCCACTTTTATCGATAATGCCCTCTCCCTCCACCTTTTGTTAAAAAAAAAAAACTTCTTAGTTATCTCATCGACCAAATTACTGTCGCCAAATTGTAAGATTAAATGCCAATAATGGTTGCCATTCATTAATTAATTGTAAGATTAAATGTCAATAATGGCCAATAAAACCATTAATTTGACATTTTATTTGTTTATTTATTAATGTTTTACTAATTTATTTGTTCTTTCGTTATTTAAAATAAAAATTATGTCAATGTATATAATTTGGCGAAATTGGTCGACGGGATAACTAAGAAGTACCAAAAAAAAAAAAAATAAAAAAAAATCCCAAGAAAGCATCACCTACTTCCAAAAAAGTTCCACCCTGTATGTCAATGTCAGAATCAATACCAAGTATTTTATTTTTTCGCCACATCAGAAAGGGGCGTGAATTCTAAACATGACATTCCCAACACAGGGATTATTCTGTTCTGAATTTTCTGAAAAATTAAGCATTCGGTTGAGAAAATAAAAAAATCAGACATCAGTCCATAGTCCAACAATTCGGACATAATAAAATGTGAATTTCAACAAACAGTCACAGAAAAAATAAATTTCATCAATCGTTCACAGAAAAAATTGCCAATTTTGTCTTAGGACTGCAAAAAAAAAACATGAATTTTACACCAAATGATAGCAGAGACTGCACATTTTGTCTAAAGATCGCGAAAAAAGCCAAATTCGTCAAACGACCGCAGAAAAAACATGAATTTCATCAAAAGATCTTGGAAAAATGCAAATTTCGTCAAAAGATTGCAGAAAAAAGAAATTCAGTCAAAGAATCCAGTGAAAAACACACATTTCATCAAAGGATCGCGAAAATAGATACATTTCAACAAAGGATTGAAATAAAAACCCTGCACATTTCATCAAAGGGTTATGAAAAAAAAAAAAAGAATTTCGTCAAAGTATTACGGAAGAAACGTGATTTTGGTCAGAGCAATGCGAAAAAAACTCCTGCAAGGTTCACCAAATGTCCCGAAAATCCCCCACAAATGTCATGAAAAAATCTTGTGCAAGCACCCCCCAGATTATTTTACAATTTTTCGTCATGTCTTTCTTAGGGGGAGGGGAAATAACAGGATTTTACGGTACAGTTTTAAATAAAGATATTTTAAAAAGTTATAAATGCAATTCTAGTGTGGACCCTAGGCCAATTTTGCAGGGCGCAACGCCTGGCAGCTCTTTTTAACTCGTTTATGTGACGTCAGAACAGCCTTTTTTACACAGTGTATGCATCTGGCAGCCCTTTTAATTATTTTATACACCCTGTGTCCCTTGCTGACATTTATGATGCACCCTTTCGACTCATTTCTTTTCTTAGCTGTGAGAGGAAGGGGGGGGGGGATAACTCATGAAATATGCCCATTATTTGCAGGAAATATTATATAAATTTCAGCATTTGTTTGTGGGGAAGTGTTGCAAAATTTGTCAATCGGTCATGTAGGAGGGGAAAAAAAAGAAATTTGACAGATTAATTTAGTTAGAGAAAAAAAATTGCAAAATTCTCCAGTCTGTCATGAGAAAATAATATAATCGCTTATTTCGCCATTCAATCACATGGAAAAAAAACTTTGCAAGTTTTGCCAGTAAATCATGAGGAAAAATCTGGAGTTCATCAATTGCTTCATCGATCTGCCATGGGGAAATTGTGAAATTCAAGTACCGATGAAAAAAAAAAATAAATAAATAAATAAAAAAGCCCCAAAAGTTTTGCAAACCGGTAGCAAAGGACAAAAAAAGGCAAATTTCACTAATTGGTAGAGATAAAATATCATAAAATTCATCAATCGGTTGGATAAAAAAATTGCCTTTCAGTTTTCAAAAGAAACTGAAATTCGCAAGTCGATCACTGGAAAAAAAAAAAAAAAAAAAAAAAAAATTGTTCAGGAAGTTGCTTTGAAATACAGCAAAATTTGTTAATCACAGGAAAAAACATGAAATTCAACAGTCAATCGTGAGAGAAAATCATAAAAATTTTCAGCCAGTTGCAGAAAAAAATGCAAAATTCATCAACTGATTGCACGGAATAAATCCTGAAACTCATCAATCAATAAGGAGAAAATTAGCAAAATTCACTCAACTGCGGGAAAATATAGCAAAAATCCACTGATAAAAAGGAGTCAAAAATAAACATCAAAATAGTCAAAAATAACAAACAAATTCAAAAATATTTTTTGCGACACAAGTGCCATTTTTTTTAAAAAATTCCAATCCGAGAACCCTCCCCTCCCCCCTTTTTTTTTCTCTAGAGTCAACATGAAGTTCATCTAAAATTTCATAATTACATTAAAAAAAAATATTTAATTTTTTTAATTTAATTGAAATGTAACAACACAAAGTGTTGAGCAACAACGGAGTGCTTTATTTTTTTACTGACCTGTACATAAAAACACAGGATTGAATATTTTTATGTATCGAACAAAATAAAGCAAAAATATATTGTTTACAACATGTAATTAATAGAAAATTGATAATCCAAATCATCTTAAATTTTTTAAGTGACCTGCTACATCATTGTAAACATTTTCAAATTTATTTATTATCTGAATCTTTTAAACAGCCTTGCTACACAGGGTTGCAAAAAAGCCGGCTAAAATTTTAAAAAGCCAGGCCGGTGGCTTTTATTGGTTTTAACCGGCTTTTTTTGGCCAAAATTGGCCATATAATTGGCTTTTATAAAGTGAAGCATTGTAATTATAAACTACACATTTTAAAATGTTTTTAATTAGTTTTAATGACATTTAATTGATCTAGAGTTTAATAAGTAACCCAATTTCTGAATAATGAGGACATTAATACTGGAATAAAACTTAGATGGTTTTGCTAGTGATTTGTAGTCAGAATTACAAATATGTCAGCTAAATTTTAAAAAGTCCATACCAACTGCTTTATCTGGTTTACACTGACCTTTATCTCTACTCCCCTCTCCCCCAATTTTTATCATTTTTACTGCTTTATAAAATTGAAGAGGACAATGGTTACTTAGTTACATGTTTTATTACTTAATTTTAAGAGCTATTAATATACAAATCTTATTTTATTTCTAGTAAACATTCAAAATTATACATAGTCATGTAATAAAAACACCATTTCTCACTATTAAAAATATTATAAATAGCATATGCATGAAAATGCTTAGCAACAAGATTTTCAAAATTTTATTTAGATTTGTTTTGTTTTTTTACCTGTTTAAATGCTCTATTTTTCATACACTTGTGTACCAAACCCTCCTCAAAAATTATATCCTTTCTAATTTTTCTTTTAACATATGAATAACTTAATCTCTCCATATGGACAGATAAGAACGTTTCCATTTTGATGTGATTACATTTTGCCATTGTTCAATTAAATATAATCTTTAAAATGTGTAGTATATGTGGAGCTATGTAATATAGAATTTCAAAACACCAGTTTGGAGTCGAACTTATATCCTTTTCAATATTTATAACTTTTTTTTCAGACATAATGCCTTCAAAGTTGCCTTCTAACATTTATAAAGACTTATTTATTTGACAAAATTTATAATTTTTTTTTAGTAGAAAATATTTATAAGTGTATTAAAAATTAATTGATCAAAATTTAAAACGAATTATCTGTAAACCAATTTTTAAAAATAAAAACTGACTTTTTTTAAGTGGCTAAAACAAAAAAAAAAGCCGGCCGGCGTTTTTTGGCCTGGCTAAAAGCCGGCAACCTTGTTGCTACATCAAAAATACTAAAACAAAATTGAACAGATGCTGCAGCCACACCAAGGTTGGTGTTTTTTTTTTTTTTTTTTTTTTTGAGCCATTTTGGCAAGAAAACCCTGGTCTGAAATACTTGTTGGGCATACTGTGCAAAAACTACATGTTAGTTTTATTATAATTTGAATCAGTTTATTTTATAATGAAAACACACACACATGCACTTTAATATAAAACACACACATTTATATATATAAAAAACACACATTTACGTTATTGCAAAAAAAAAAAAAAAAAAAAAAAAAAAAACATTTTTTTTTATTATAAGGCACACACATTTACTCTATAATAAATAAAACATTACACATTTTTTTAAAATACAAATTGTTTTATAAAACAGACACAAAGTTTAATTTAATAAAAAACACACTATCTGTTTTGCTGTGTTGTCATACTAGACAAAACATTATGATTTTTGCACCAAAAAGAAATATTGGTGTATCTACGAGATAACTACCAAAACATAGTTTCTACAAAGAAAACCATATAAAATAGTGTTCACATTTCTTTTAAAAAACAGCCTGGCAGAATTATAGAAATCAGCATTTTTCTTGAATTTTCAGGTGAGGGAGAGGAATATCCCCGCTGGTCCACCCTCTGAATTCATCATTGACATGCATTATCAAGACAAGCTGAAATCATATACATTTTAAAAGCAACATTAAAAACGCCAGAATAAACAAAAAATTTTTGTGAATTTTTGTTTATTCTGGCGTTTTTAACGTTGCTTTTAAAATGTATATCATTCTGCGGCATGTAGCATCTTAATAATTAAGCTGAAATCATGCTATGTTTTGAGAGAAATGAACATATAAATCAAATAAGCTTTCCATGGATTACTAGATGTAATATAATAATGCATTTATAGTAAAATCGGCAATGCTAATTCAATTCAGTTACCCTTGAGTATTCGCCTGGAGATGGGCAAGATTTTTTTTGCCGATTTTAAATTTCTTCATTTGTAAATTTTTTATGTTAATATCCGAAACTTTTTTGCCTGTAAATTTGAAATATATGCTTTTAAAAATGAATATTTCCTTTATTCTATTGTTTTAAAATTTATGTATATTTGCTGTCTGCTATTTACAAATTCCCCCTCCCTATTTTTCTTTTTACAAATGAGGTTTAGAATGCAGATTTCTGTTTAAAATTTTTCCATTTGGATTGTTTTGTTGTTGTTATTTTTAATCTTTGAATTTTCGAAAATTAAGCTTAAAGTGGTTATAAATGAAAAAAAAAAAAAAAAAAAAATAGATAGCGGACTCAGGGCGAATACTCAAGTTATTCCTTTAATTCTATAGCACTTGAATATTAATGCCTGCAAATTTTATGCGCATATAAATATGACTTTGTTAATACACCAAGAAATTCACACTATTCAGAAGTATTATTAATTTTTTTTCAAGGAGTAATATTAATTTTCAGAAGTATTTTTTTATTTCAAGAAGTAATGGTAATTTTCAGAAGTATTATTTATTTTTTCTAGAAGTAATATTAATTTTCTGAAATATTTTTTTTTCAAGAAAAGCCTTAAATGTATTTAATGTTTTGATATGCAAAAACACCTGCATAGAAATTAAAATAAAAAATATCGTAATAAGAAGTTCAAGTTACCTACCCTGTTTAGAACCTAAATAAACATTGATAAATATTAAATTAATGTGACAAATAGTGAAAAAGGGGTGTCGAAAAACGCGGCTATTTTTCAAATTTATTTTTAAGTGGTTAAAGAATGAATTTAAAATGTCAGCTTAAATTGATGTGTCTATAAAAAATCTTATACGCTTACTGTTTATTTTGGAATTAAGAATACAATTCATTTAATTCTGTCTGTTTTAACTTTAACATATATTGCAGTTTTAATTCAACCGACAAGAATTGCTGACATCTTTTTCCTTCTATTCCAAGTTTTAATCGTGCGATGACTAGGCCTAATTTCTTTTTTAAATTTCATCTTAATAAAGTAAAAGTTTTTCTAACATAATATAAATATATAGACAGAATAGTTATAAAGAAATGCATTACAAAATGAAAGAAAATTCTTACCTTACATCCACATTCACTTCCTTCATATTTGAATTTGCCATGACCAGCGACAGATCTCATCTAAACATCGACGGAGGAATCAAAATAAACGCCATTTCTGGTAAGTAGGTTGGCTGGTTTCACGGTTGCAAACTCGAGATCCGTCTTGGAATATCCTCCGGTCGTTTTGGGGACGATTGCAGCTGGACGGTTTCAATTGGTCCGTTCTTTAGTATTCTGCGGACATTCACAGGATAGTTTTATAGGATATGACGACTACAGGATTTTTAGGATCATTGTAGAGCGTCCGAAGGACGACTGTGGTTGTCTGGGATTGCATAAATGTACTTAACACAACCTCTCCCCTAAAAAAAAAAAAAAAAAGCCCTATTTAAAATATAGTTACCTAAAATATATTACCCATACCTTTTAGAAATTTTCATTCAGTTCAAGGATAATTATAAACACAAAATAAGATTATCACAAACATGCATATGAAAAAAAAAAAAAAAAAACCTGTGGAAAAATTTGCTTATCTGACTCTATGAATATTTCGCAAAATTTATGAACTTTTCCCACACGATCATTTCACGAAATTCCCACTTTTTTTTTTCTTTTTTTTTCTTTCTTTTTTTTTTTTTTTTTGCACTTCTTTGACAAAATTCACTTTTTTTATTTTTCGAGATCAATTGATGAAATTATTTTTTTTCCACAACCAATTGATAAAATTCCTAATATTTTTTTCCTTGACCAACTGACAAAATTTATTTGCTATTTGTTCCTGCATTTTATATGAAATTGGTCCTTGATTCTTTATTGATATTCGTGCCTTTTTTTCCACAAACAGTTGACAAAATTAGCGAATTTGCAATTTATTTATTTATTTGTGGGAGATCATATATCTAGTATAAAGTGTGATATCTAATTGCCTCAATATTTTTTAATGTTTTAATAAGTACTTAAATTTGTGAAAAAAAATAATTATTTTGTATAAAACTTTTTATCAAGAATTATATTGTCATTTTTTATTTATGATTATCCAATGACTTAGTTTATATATGTATATTTATATAACCATTATATAATATTACAATTCATGATCTTCTTTTAATACAAATTAATATCATTAATTAATAATATAATTGAGTATCAGCCTTTTGCTTGCTAATTAAAAAAATATAATTTTTTAAACACCTGAATTGGTTGCTATTTTCCTTGTTTCTGACAGTTTATTTCAATTATTCCCTTGCTTAAAAACTTTATATATTCAATTAACTATGCTGGCGAATTGTGTGTTAATAGTTTACGTTGCTAGTAAAGATGAAAATAAGCACTCGCCAGTCGCCACTTGACGACTAAACATGAAAAACTGGCGACTAAAAATATGGAAAGTACCGGCCAAATGCAGGATTTTCCAAAAGGGATTTCGTCACAGAATCACGGAAAAAAACTCTGCGAATTTCGTAAAAAAGATCACGAAAAAATGCACATTTTGTCAAAAGATTGCGAAAAAACCACAAATTGCATCAAAGTGGCATGAAAAAAAAAACATAGTTCGTGCTGGGAGTGGATTTCTCCCCCCCCCCCCAATCTCTGTTGTAAACCTTTCAAAAAATTTGCTGTGAATTTGATTTTTTTTTTCTTGTTACTCAGAATCACCTCTGTTCATTAAAATAATATGAATTAAAATATTTTTATTTAGTACATAAATTACTTTTTTTACTCTAAACTCATATATTTTTAAGTTAAATATTCAGTGACATAAATGTACTTACTGGCTACTAAAGAAATTATTCCTAGTAGCCAGTAACTGGCTACTAAAAAAAATCAACCTACCGGCCAGTGGCCACTAAGAAAAATTCCTTATTTTCATCTTTAGTTGCTAGGGCTAAAATTGTTAGATAAATGTTGTTTCAGTTACAATAAGGAAGAATACATATGTTAAGAAATAGCATAAATGCTTCCAATTGTGAATTAAATATATTATGATCTGAAATTTTCATAAATTTTGTATATTAGAAACTTTCTATTTTTAAATTACATAATGTAGATTATGTAAACTGTAAATATGTAGAAACACTAATTTTTTTGTGTTAATTTTTCTTGTATGTTAACTGTAGCCACACTTGACTGACAGTTCATTCTATCATGTCATTTAGACTTAAATTTATATCATTTTCTAATTTATCAATCTGATACCTCATTTTAAGCTTAAAATATTCTATGTATCTAGCCCCCTACACACATACACACAAAAAAAAAAAAAAAAATTCTGTGTGAAATACTCTATAAAATAGACTTGTTGCTTCGAGAGATTACTGCCTTTAAGTTCTTGGCTCAAAGCTAGATCAAACCTTTTGATTTGATACTTTGGTACTTTTGGGTTAGCCAGGCACCAATGTTATACATATATACACACACAACATATCCATATATAGGAATATGTATCCATATGTAGTTTATAATTTAGAAATTATAATTATTTGAATTCTTAAGTATATTCTCACACGTCACTTCTGCTATTTATTGTTAAATTATAAGAGAAAATATTTTTTAATTGATAGAATGAATGATTAAATGCTGATATTCTTTAATTAGGTATAAATATACTCGGTTTCTGAATTTTTAAAAAACCGAAAAGTACCGATACTTCTGATATTTTAATTCAAACTTAAATTGCCCGTTTTCTGCTTAAGATTACTTTTAATCCTAGTATCAATCTTGGCTTTTTTTTTTTTTTTTTTTTTTTGTTTCATTAAGAAATTCTTGTTTCTGTGAAGGTAAGGAAAAATAATTTGCCTTTGTTTAGGAAAGCTAGTTGCATCCAGACTTTAAAATAACCGTGTTAATTGTTAATTCTTAAAATATTGCTGCATGTTACTAATGTTTTATTTAGTGGCAAATGTAACCTTCTAAACTCTAAAATATTTTTAAAAAGAAAGTCAAAGTCATCTCTTTATATCTGGTAGTATCTCTCTATATAGTATAGTAAGATATATAGCTATGCAAAGAGATATTGATATAGAAATACAAAGATTGTTGGGCTGTTCAACCCATTGATTTCATGCAGCTTAGCAGATAATCTTATTTCCTTAAGATATTGAAATTGTCACCTATCTTAAATGTATATTTATTGAAAATATTATTTCATGGTGTGAAAATATACTTATTGATAAATATTTGTAACTGTGCCAATTGTATATTGGGAAGATTTGTAATTGTAGTGTTTTCAATAAAAGTCACTTTGTAACAGCAATATCTAATAAGTTAAGTTCCAATTCAAAGATGCAAGTTTTTGCATCACTAAGTTTATGTAACCATAAAATTATATATGAAAATCACTTAAAATCCACAAACTAAGTTAAAATACTTGCTAAAAGTGATAAAAGATATCTCTATTCAGTTTGACATATTTCATTGCTCAGATGGTGACATTCTCAAGAGCTATAATGATAGAAATATTTTTGCAAAAGAATTTAAAAACTGGTAAACAAAAATCATGAGATCTCATGTGTAATGAAATCAAGTAGAATAGTAATAAAAATAAAATGGATATTTGTGAACATGAATTTGCAGAATAAGAAATAATAGTATAAAATAATTCATGTTCACAATTATCCATTTTTTTTATTGTACTTGATTTCATTATACACGAGATCTCATGATTTTTGCTTACCAGTTTTACAATTAAAAAAAAGTTAAAACATTTCTATTAATATAGCTCTTGAGAATGTTGCCATCTGAGTGATGAAACATGTCGATCTGAATAAAAACATTTTCTATCACTTTAAGCAAGTATTAACTTAGTTTGTGAATATGTAACAAGTCCAAATGTTGTGACTTGCATGCTAATAAATCTTAAATTATAATTCTTTTAAAAAGGAAAGCTTAAGATTTTTGCTTAATAACTAATTAATATTAGTAAAATATGTAACACAGATGTGGCTCATTAAAGTAAAAAAGTTGGACATAATTATTTAATAAGCATTTTATATGATTAAATAAAATATTTCATATTAGTGACTTTCTTTTTTAAGGTTCATCATACTTTACTCCTGAGGAATATGCTTGCTTATGGATGGCTTAGTACTAAATTCGTCTATTAAAGATCCGACTTCTCTAGCAACACTGTTTGCTACATTTTTCATTTTCAACAGAGAAATCCAGTTGACTTTGAAGTTTTTTCAGAGGTAAAGGAACATGTTTAGATATATTTTTTAATATAATGTATACTTATAAATTTAGAATGAATAACTGTAATGCATAGTATAAAGGCAGCATTTAAAATTTTTTTGAAATGTTTTACTTAAAGATTCAGTTGTGCTAAAAAATGTATAAGACTGTCCAGTTAAAATTTGGATCTGTAGAAACCATTTAACTATTCCTGTGTTTAAATATTAAGATTCCTGTGTGCACAAAAAAAAGCATTCTGTAACTAATAAAATGGTCATGGTTCATCCGAATGACCTGATTTATTAAAATTGTTTTATCTTAAAACTAATTCTTTCTCTTTCTCATATATCTGTGTACTCATAAATAAACAGAACATTTTTTAAAGTGTCAATGGAATAGCTAGTTTTCAGAAACTACATTTTATGCTAAAAAAAAAAATATATTTTTTAATTATGGTGAATGCAAATATACAGGACTTTTTTTAAATATATATAAGCAATAGTTATGAAACAAAGTTGTATCCCATTGTTGAATATTTTAATGTAGTTTAGAATATATTTCACCAGTCTAATTCATCTCAAAAAATCAATTTTGTCATTTTGGATACATTTTTAAAATTATGATTGTTACCACCATTTTGAAATGGTATTATTAGCCTCATTTTGTAGATTAAATAAGGTAAGTACAAGATAAATTACACTATCTCAAAAGTTGTAACAATCAACCAAACTGATAACACTGCATTTGTTAAATGCAAAATTGTATTCAGTCTGGTGGATAAGCTGATATTTTTATATTACATTTAAATTTTTAGTTTATTATAGGCAGGGTTGGAAAAAAACCCATTTTAAAAAAAAATAACCGCGGTTTATTTGGTTTAAACCGGGTTTTTAAAAATATAACTTCTTATTGCATACGGATGCATATCTGTTGATAAAATAAACATTTTTGTATATTATATAAGAAATATAACTTTAGAAAATATTTAAATTAAATAATTACAGTCAATTATATAAAAAATTGAAATCATTTCTAATTTAAACATTATTAGTAACAGGTATGTCTTATGTTCAAAGTAAACTGCTCTACACAGTGAAACATTGATACCTTGAAAATCGCATGAAGAATCCTTTGATTAATAATATAATAATCAATCAATAAACATTTGATGCAGTTTCATGAATATAATATATTATTCTGTGGTTGTTATTATTATTATTATTTTTTAATATCCAAATACTTCTGGTTATTTTGTTTTCTGAGTGATAACTCCAATGTCCAAGTCAACATTTTCGGCCATTAGATTCAGCAACTAACAGAAAAGATTGATTAGTATTATTGAAATGCTATAACTAGCATTTTATTTTTGCAAGCTGTGTTATTCAATTTGACATCTTAAGTTACTCTTAAATTCTTTATGGATAATCTTCCCCAATCCCAATCCAGAAAATTTTCTTTTACAACTTAACCAAAATCTTAAAGATCATTGCATTTTGTTATTAACTGTTGTAAATAATCTGCATTTTTTAAATGAAAATATTTTATGCTAAATATTGAATATTATTTATCTATTTTATCTTTTCCAATTTCATGTGTTTTAAGGAAAATTTTTAGGGTACCAGATATGTTCATCAGCACATGCTAGTTTTCATTCTACATGCATAGAAACATGACCTAGGATCATTATGTCTCATGTTGACTGCTGAGATGAAGTGTTAAAAGTAGAAATTACTTCTATCTATAATTTAAAACAATTAAATTACAAAAAAAAGAAAATATATTAGATTTTTTCTAAAAAAACCAAATGGTTTAAACTGTGGTTTAAACCATGGTTAAAACCACTTGGTTTAAACCGTGCCAACCCTGATTATAAGGTAGTGATCATTAACACTATATTCACTATGTTAAATATGTGTCATTAAGTTTGAACTCCTTGCATAATCTGGATATGTACCAATTTGTAAGCATTTAGTTGTCATATGCTTTTTTGGAAAAATCTGAGAATAAAGGTAACAGAAATATTCTAAGATAATATAAAACAAATATCATTTTTAACTTACAAAGAGCAGCTATTTGTATTTTAGTGTAATCCATCATACTTTTTCCCCCCTCTCCCTATTTTGAAATTAAAAAATAAATGTTTAATAGGGAAATTACATAGTGGAATCTGAAAATGATGTGCTGCATTGTGTTAAATATACTTAGAATGACTAATTAAATGCAGTGGCTATTTTGCAAAGCTAGATGCATTTAAATACAGAGAAGCATAACATAGTAAAGTGGATAAAATGTTTTCAAGAATCTCATTTCAAACAAAATATTCATTATCAGGGAAATTTTTTTATTAATATAAAATTGACTGAATTTTGGTGTATTTTATCACCTTGAAAAAATAAATTGGTATTTTAAGTTTTTTATTAGAAAAATGAATAAAGTTAAAAATGCTATAAAAAGTGATAGAAAATCTTTATTAAGATTGACGATCGTTTCGTTGCACAAACGGCGACATTTTCAAAATCATTCAACGCTAGAAAATATTTTCACATAATTTAAAAACAATAAACATAGTAAACAATGTCACGCGACATAATGCATAATGAAAAACATTGTAAACATAAAATTAATTTAAAAGATTAGATTAGCTATTGGTGAGCGTGGATTAATTTTCAAAACAATAACATGGTAAACAATGTCACGAGACAACATGCATAATGAAAAGCATTGCAAAATAAAAATAAATTCACCTTGGCTATTTGCGAGCATGGATTAATTTTTACTATTGTTACTAAAATTACATAGCATCTCTTTCCAAATTTTAGGTAATTCTATGGACACTGAATCATTGCAAATATTCTTGTTGCATAAAAATATCTCTATTGATTCTCGGATTATGGATGATAAGTAAAATCTTGATGTATAAATTAACTTGCTATTTTTAAAATTGATCTGTAAAGGTACTTCGCTGTATAATCTGGCCAAAGCTGAGCCCCGTGCAGTTAAATAACGAAATAAATAAAATATAGGATATTGCAAGAAACAATGGATACAAAGAAAGTACCATAGAAAAATTAATTAAGAACTTAAAGAATAACAAGAAAAGAAATTTCAATCCGCAAAATTCCAAGTTATCCACTTTACAATATTTTCCTGGTTTCTTCGAACGTCTGAAATATAAACTCAATAAATACAATATCTCCTAAAGATGAAAATAAGCAATCGCCAGGCGCCACCCGGCGAGTTAATGTGAAAAACTGACGATTAAAAATATGGAAAGTACCAGCCAAATGCAAGATTTTCCAAAAGGGATTTCGTCAAAGAATTGGGTAAGAAAAAAACATGAATTCTGTCAAAAGATCGCGAAAAAACACACATTTCGTCAAAGGATTACGAAAAAGAAAATGTAAATTTCATCAAAGGATCACCAAAAAAGTGAATTATATCAAAGAATCGCAAAAAAGCGAGAATTTTGTCAAAAAATCACAATAAAAACAGCACATTTCATCAAAGGATCGTGGAAAAACCCGAATTTCATCAAAGGATCGCAAAGAATCTGAAATTTCGTCAAAGGATTGTGGAATAAATGCAAATATGGTCAGTGGATTGCAGAAAAAAAACACAAATATCGTCAATAGATCGCAGAAAAAAAAAACAATTTCGTCAAAGAATCGCAAAAAAACCACACATTTCATTAAACGATCGCTGAAAATCCAAAATTTTGTCAAAGAATCGCGAAAAAACATAATCATAATCAATAGAGCAAAGAAACAACGCAAATATCATCAATGGATCATGGCAAAAACACAAAATTCGTCAATAGATCGTCAAAAAACACAAATTTTGTTAAAGAATCGCGGGTGAAAAAAAAAAAAAGAGAATCTCGGAAAAAAAAAAAACGAGAATTCTGCCAAAGAATTGCGAAAACGAATGCGAATTTTGTCAAAAGATCGTGAAAAAAACGCACATTTTGTCAAAGAAACGAAAACATTGCCAATAGATCCCGAAAAAAAGCAAATTTCGTTAAAGTATCTGGAAAAAATGCATAATTAGTACCAGGAGGGATCCCCTACCAACCCCCCCTTTACATTTCAGAAAATTTGCTGCAAATTTCAGATTTTTTAAACCTATTTTTTTCAATTTTGAATCATACCTGCTACTCAGTGGATAAACATACCTAAAATATACCCATAAATTAAATATTCAGTGACATAAATGTACTTACTGGCTACTAAAGAAATTATTCTCACTCGCTAGTAACTGGCTACTAAATAAAATCAACCTACCGGCCAGTGGCTACTAAGCAAAATTCCTTATTTTCATCTTTAATATCTCCCTAGTCGCAAAACCTTCTATGAAATTAAGAAATATAGTATGCAAGAAAATAGATCCAATTGAGTCAAACCAATTATCGGGAGTATACGAAATACCTTTCACCAAAGAAGATGGAACCAAGCAGTTTTATATAGGTATGACAACTAGAAAACTTAAAACTATAATCAAAGAACATATGGCAGACATCAAATACAACAGAAGAACCACAGCTTTGGCCAGATTATACAGCGAAGAACCTTTACAGATCGATTTTAATAACAATAATAACAATAACAATAGTAATAACAATAGTAAATAACATAGTTAATAACAATAGTAAAAATTAATCCACACTCGCAAATAGCCAAGATGATTTTATTTTTATTTTATATTTTGCAATGCTTTTCATTATGCATGTTGTCTCGTGACATTGTTTACCATGTTATTGTTTTGAAAATTAATCCATGCTCACCAATAGCTAATCTAATCTTTTAAATTAATTTTATGTTTACAATGTTTTTCATTATGCATCATGTCGCGTGACATTGTTTACTATGTTTATTGTTTTTAAATTATGTGAAAATATTTTCTATCGTTGAATGATTTTGAAAATGTCACCATTTGTGCAACGAAACGATCGTCAATCTTAATAAAGATTTTCTATCACTTTTTATAGCATTTTTAACTTTATCTGTTTATAAGTGATTATTATACATGTGTTTATAGAAAAATGAAATTATATTTTAAGGTTTCTGCTTAATTATTTTGTAGAGCTGTTTTCCTCTTATATTCAATTATATAAATAACTGTTATTAGAATAGCATTGTGAAAAGTGTTGCCTATGAAAATTTCATTATGCTGCTTTCGAAATATCGAGAAATTTTAAAAAGATATTTTACCACCTTATTTGTTATGTCGTGATATAATACTAAGAATTCGATGCACAAAGAAAGCATTGAATAAACAATTTTCTAATCAGTTTAACACTATAATTTTGAAAAAAATAGCAATTGAAAAAAAAAACTGAGCATTAGACACTATGGGTGAAGAGATTTCATTTTTATGCATGTGTGTTATTTCATATATTTTAGCAATTTTAACATCGAGAATTTTTAATGATTTTCTTATATTTCTTGCATCTACGTTTTCATGAAAATTTCAATATACTTTTGTATTTTCTTGGAAAAGATATTTGAATGCTTATAATTGCTTTATTAATAAGTGTAACTACAGATTTTTTTTTTTTTTAGGTGTCTTGTTGGTATTAATGTAGTGTCTGGAACAAAATATGCAAAGCAAGGCACTTGAATTCATCACGGACTGATTTAATTTTGTTTATACTGGCTTGGTCTTGTTTATATTGTATGTGCGACTTGTATACAAAATGGTCTAATAAATATTTCTGTACCTTATTCACTCATGTATTATTTAGTTTATTGGTACATAATGCATTAATTCATTTTATCTACAAAATGCTATATCTTTAAGGATCTAATGAATAATGGACCTTTGGCTGAAAATCGATAAATATTTAGTTGAATTAATTCAGGTTAAAAAAAAAATTCAAAATCTACTTATAAGACTATTATATAATTATACTCTAGTAGTGCTGTTTTTCTCAAACTGTTTTTTAAATCGTTATCTCAAATTGTTTTTTTTTTCTTTCGAAATATATATGCAACAATATTTTTACTGCCTTTTTAAAACTGGTTTAAGAAGGAAATTTTCTTTAATTATTTTAAGAAATATGTAAAACTTTTTTTTTATGCTATAGAAGATGGTGTTTTATTTAACAATTTGTAACTTTTACCCTCACCCCCTTCTTTTTATTTTTCTAAAAATTGTCTGCAAAACTTGCATATTTCTTTTGTTAGTACCTTTTGGGTGCACAAGCAAATATATATACATACATTTCAATTAATTGATGGTTGTTCAACAACTAATTATTTTAAGTCATTTCTGGAATAAATTGCAAATATTTACAAATTGTCAAATTTTTTGCAGATATATTAAATTTGTTAAGAAAAGAAATAAGCAAAGAAGGTATGGGGAACACAATTTTTTTTAGCATGTAGACATTCAGAAATATTTTTTATCTAATTATGGTAAGTCCTACAATACAAAGAAGTACTATATTTCAGCAGTCTAAAAAGTTGTTTACCTTTGTAAATAAGGCTTGAACAGAATTTTTAAAGAATTTTTTCTTTTGAAGTATCATTGAATTGATTTGAATAGGTTTCAAAATAGTTGAAACTTCTTCGGTTTTACATAATTATACAGTTTTAAAATGCCGAATAAAAAAAAAAAGTCTGATTAGAAACATAAAAAAGTTTACTAATTTAAGGAAAATTTATGATTTTTTTTTATCCTCGATTACAAATCATTTTTCAACATACTGGATGAAATGTGGTTCGACTTGTATACGAAAATTCAATTTCTTTCAAAATCTTGCTTAAGAATTGGGGTACTCGATTTATACACTAGTATATATGGTACTTATTTTTCTATACTTAAAGACAAATTTTATTTTCCATGTCAAAAACAAATTTTGCATAAAAAGATGATATTGAGTCAGACCCGACACATAGGAGTGCAAAGGGTTAAAAATTTTTCAGATTGATATCACAGTAGTTATGGACACTTTCATTAAAGAACATCAATGTTTCATTCTCACCAAAAATGCAGAAACAACTCATTATATCTCATGCTCGTTATATCTTTCATTTTCCTATAGATTCCAATACACTTTTGACAGGATTTTTTTACAAACTACTTTGTACATGTTACTTTATATTTATAATGTAACATTGCTTTTAGGATTTTCAGGAGGGAAAAGCTATTAAAACATCAGAATTTGAATAGTTTTTAAATATTCAATGGTTATGCTACAACTAATTATTTGTGTCATTTATGGAATAAGATGTGATATTTAGAAATTGTTTAATTTTGTACAGATGTATTGTCTGTTAAAAAAAAAACAAAGAAAAAAAAGTGAGTTTTTGAATTTGTAGCTATTAGGAATTTTTTATCTGATAGATTTGTTTAAAAAACCTAGATATGATTTGTGTATTATTTCTATATCAACTAGAAAACTAAATATTCATAATTCATTCAGCTAAAAACTTATTCTAAAATCTAATTAAAGCCTATTATTAGTATTCTAAGTTTTAAATTATATATGAAGTTTCTCAAGAAAAATGAAACACCATTTTTAAAAAAATACAAAAGAAGTGATTTGCTGGACAATGGCAGTTTTTTAAATTTATATAGGTTTGTATGTTAGAGAAAAATAAAATTTTTCCAAGTAAGTAACAAAAATCTCGGAAGTAATAAAATTTTGGTCAATTTTATTAATTTTTCTTTATTTTTTGTAAATATATGAAAATTTTAAGTACATTGAAGTTCTTGTTTAATAAATGTAGGTATTGTAATATGAAAAAAAAGCCCATGTTATATCATGGATAATAATCTAGATTGTATGATTAAGAAATTCCAGTCTAATGCAGTAATGAATTTATTGTTATAAAGTCAAAAGGAAAGTTTGCTCCTGGTCAGGCATAATCAACATTATGTACTATTATCTTTTTAAATATTATACTATTTATTTACTATACAAGAACTGCTATTTTTTATAAAGAATTTTTATGCACACATTAATAAAGAATAAAATTGATTTAACCAATTTGACACATTTTTACATGTACTTCCAATATTCTTGTTACATGAAAATCAGAACTTTTATTTCCCATGTATTATATACTTTTTTAATTCATAGTTTTATGGCTAAGATATATATGTATGAACTTTTGATTGTTTTGTTTTTAATATATTCAAAAAATCACACATATATATTGAAAGGTTATATAACAAACTAAAAATATGGTTAAGTAACTGTTTTAAAAATTATAGTCAAATGACTGAACATATCCAAAGTGTTGCTGAATTTCACTGACAAATTCAAAGGATGATAGTGGTTATTTAACTGTATTATGATTTTATTAACACATGACTGTAAAATATCTATATATGATCATTTGATTGCATTATGGATTTATTAGTATGTACCTGTATTATATACAGGGTGTTGCCGAATTTGGCTGACACATTCAGCGGGCTGATAGTAGGCATCAAGAGGAGGAAAAATTGAAATAGGGCATAATGTGGTCACAAACCACATTAAGTGGGAGAAAACTAAAAAAATAGAAAAACACTTATTTAATTTAAGCAGAATTACAATGCAGTACAGTTAAACGTCAAAGGATACGAGGCATTTTTATAGGAATTGTTCGAAGTTTCATGTTTAAAGGTCATTGCACAACAATCCTTCTGTAGATATCTGCAATGCAATTACTTTCATGGCCTCAACTTCGAACAATTCTTATAAAAATGCCTTGTCATGACCTTTCTGATGTCGACTGTTATGCATTGTAATTCTGCTTAGGTCAAATAAATGTATTTCTACTTATTATTTTTTTCACTGACCGTCACACCCTTCATAACTATTTTTGTGGTTTCCCTCACTCAATGTGGCTTAGAACATGGAGTGGTTGCATGGCAATTTTCCATACTCTTGATGCCTACGATCATGCCTCTTTATTTGTTGGTCGAATTCGGCAACACCCTGTATATTTTACGGTCATTATTAATAAACCCATAATGCAATCAAGTGACCGTATTTTACAGTCATAAAATCATAATACGGTTAAATAACCATTTTTTAAAAATACGGTCAAAGGGCCATACCAGGTATATTTCAAGGTCAAATGCAAGTTTATTCTATATTGTTATATAACCGTCTTCTAAAAATATGGTCAAATGACCATATGTATATATTGTATGGTCAAACGATTATATTATACAATTACGGTCAAATGATCATTTTGACCATTTTATACATTTACGGTCAAATGAGCATTTTGACCATTTCATAAAATTAGGGTCAAATGACCATATATATATTTTTTGCGGTCATATGGGAATATACGTATAATATGATTAAGTAACCGTTATCTCTAAATACGGTCAAATTTCCGGACAGAATGCTGCCGTTCCAATGACCGTTTTCTGACGATGAAATTTTTAACAGTGTATATCAGAACCAGCGTTGCCAGATTGGGGACTTTTTTATTTCAGATTATTTAACTGTCGCCACTTTTTTAAAATAGTATAATTTGCCTTATTTTTCAGCATTCTTAATCTATTTTTAAATACGCCGAATATTTTTATTTAAAAAAAGTGGTGACAATCAACAATCTGAGAACAAAAAAGCCCCAAATCTGGCAAAACTGATCAGAACTGTCACGAGCTAAGCCGTAAAAAGATAGCTGATTCGGGATATAACTCTGGGTCATATGATGAAATTCCCGCATTCATTAAATATCTATTGAAAATAACAATTGGATGCGTTAAATGCTTTTAAATTTTTATTTGTTTGCAGGATTCAGCACAGCAAAGTTCGAAATATAAATACAGGGTGATTATAATTAAAGTCCGACTTTCAAAATGCTGTAAAAAAAGAACCACTGGTCAGAATGACTTCAAATTTGAAACGAATATACTGGAAGAAGGGGGAAACGGTATGGCATAAGAAAAAAAAGTTCCAAAGTGTCTCAATAGATGGCGCTGTAAGCGGCATAACGAAAGTGATTCGGCGTCAACTGACATTTTTAATCGAAATACGACGGTTTTGTCATGAGTTGCTCAGTAAACCAACCTTACTGTTCAATGTGCATGAGTGTTTCGGTTGTTTTACGGAAAAAATGACTTCCAAATCAGTCAACAGTTGTGGTACTGATAGTGGAAAGTCCATCCACCACGGCCAAGGTCGTACCACATTGGATGGGAAAAATCCGTTTTTAATTG
Organism: Maratus speciosus; assembly: GCA_963932465.1. Classification (NCBI taxonomy): domain Eukaryota; kingdom Metazoa; phylum Arthropoda; class Arachnida; order Araneae; family Salticidae; genus Maratus; species Maratus speciosus. The sequence continues at coordinate 180,044,930 of OZ010792.1, forward strand.
TCCTTTGGCCAAAAACCGCATAAAAAGCACATAATGATTCGGTTTTTAATTGTCCTTGTGCCAAAAAACGCATAAAAATCACTTAATGATTCGGTTTTTAACTGTCCTTGGGACAAAAACCGCATAAAGAGCGAATAATGATTCTGTTTTTAATTATTGCTATACATGCGATGAGACAACTGATAACGATTATCGGTTTCAACTTGTGGCGGACAATGGTGGACAGCATATGGAACCTGTCTGCCGCATATCTAGCAATGATTAAAAACAGAATCATTATTCGCTTTTTATGCGGTTTTTGGCCCAAGGACAATTAAAAACTGATTTTTCCCATCCAATGTGGTACGACCTTGCCGTGATGAATGGACTTTCCACTAACAGTACCACAACTGTTGATTGATTTGGAAGCCATTTTTTCCATGAAACAACCGAAACACTCATGCGCATTGAACTCTACGGTTGGTTTACTGTGCAACTCATGTCAAAACAGTCGTATTTCGATTAAAAATGTCAGTTAACGCTGAATCCACTTTCGTTATGCCGCTTACAGCGCCATCTATTGAGACACTTTGGAACTTTTTTTTTTCTTATGCCATACCGTTTCCCCCTTCTCCCAGTATATTCATTTCAAATTTGAAGTCATTCTGACCAGTGGTTCTTTTTTTACAGCATTTTGAAAGTCGGACTTTAATTATAATCACCCTGTATATGCAGACTACAAAATAGAGGCCAAGAAACTTCCTAAGAACACCATAAATTTAAGAAATACGTTAGACTTTTAAGAAGATTTCTGTCTTTTTTCTTCAGGCACATGGAATAAATGCTACTACTTAGAAGTCAGGAGCAGGACTGGAAAAAAAATAGACGGGAAAGGAACAAATTAAAAAAATAGCCAAAAGTAAACGGCATCAGTCTATCACACAAGAGCATTATTCAATCAGAAGAACACAGAACAGAAGAAGAATTATGAAGCAAATTGAATAATAACAGACTAAAAATTATTAAAAGAAATTACTAAAAAATAAGAAATATAGATATAATAATAAAAATAAAATAATAAAGTAAATTAATAATTTAAAGAAATAAAAAACTAGATGTACAATAAAAAAATAATAATAACAATAAATGTAAATAAAATAGAGATTAAAAATTAATAGTAGAAATCAGAAATAAATGGCAATTGATTTTAAAGATAACTATCTTAGTGAAATCAGTCCTCACTATTCATTCCTTTAGCATTTAATTAGACAAAAATAGCGAAATATTCCTGTGGTAGGAAATGTCATAAGTCAAAAGAATTCAAATAAAAGCATTTTCTTCAAAGAACAAAGTAAGTCAAATACTAAATGTTGAATCGAAAAATCTTCAATAATTTAAATTATAATCATTAAACAATAGTTTTATGATGATCTTAATAAACTTATCCGTAGTTAGTCGAACAGTAGCAAGAATCATATAATATTTGATTTATCGTTTTTACGTTAGGCAGTTTCGTGTAATGGAAAATGAATGATAAATGGAAAAATCTCTCTTCCAATTCTTTTAATGTAAGATCATGCTTTACATAAAACTACAGTTATAAACTTTTTCTGATTCTGAAATGAAATATTGCTTATGGTTTCTTATAGACAGAAAAAATAAATTATGATCTTTGTATCACTATAAAATAACTTTTCTTTTTAATTAATCTGAAAATACCTTTGTTGGTTGCTCATATTTTAATGTAGCTAAGATAAAATAGGCATATTTATATTTCACTTGCTTCAAATATTTAAGATAAAAATGATACGAGAAAAAGTGAACAATGTAATAATAGATTGGTTAGTGTATATGATATTTATTGCAATAATAAAGAAAACAGAAAATGAATTAATGTGTGTGGGGGGGGAGGGGGGTTGCATGTTCATTCGCAAATATCAGCGGTTCCTAACTAGACTATGATAATGGTCCGTTTGTGGTACGTGAAAATATTATTTTTTATGACGGAAAACAGAGAAAATTATAAACTTAAATAAAAACACAAAAATAAAGTTCTGGAGTTTTGGTTTACCAAGCATATTTTATATATATATATATCCAATTGGTTACTTACAAAATGTGGGAAATGCTGTAGACCTAATAACAAATTGAGTCACATTTGAAAAGTTAGCAATCAAAAACAATAAGTGTTATGAAGTTTCATAAAGAGTAAATATGGTTTAAAAATATTTTAATTCGGCTTTTATTTGTTTTTATGTTAGACGACTATTATAAGAAAAACTAAATACGCTGTAAAATGTAAACTGTAATATTAAAATAAAAATACATGAATTTTGTTACGTTACTGTTTATAAAAGTTTGCTGTTTACCTGTTTATAAAAGCTCAATAATGAAGAAAATGAAACAAGATAAAAGCATTTTATATATACCGGGTGTCCTAAAAAGGACTGACTGATTTTAAAATTCAACAACTTGCAAACGGTGACAGATATTTAAAAAATTCTTGCAGGAGGGTTATGCATAAAGTCAAAAGTTTTTTATAGTGATTTTCGATTTTAGTTCGAATTACAAACAGTAGATGGCGCTGTAAGCAATAGGCGCTAAATACCGGCTTGATTTTTTTAGCCTTTCTCTTCTTCCATGCGGAGAAAGGAGGTTAAAATGTATTGAGCGGGTCCCGAAGTACCAAAAATCGAGCCTGTATTTAGCGCCTATTGTTTACAGCGCCATCTATTGTTTGTAATTCGAACTAAAATCGAAAATCACTGTAAAAAAACTTTTGACCTTATGGATAACCCTCCTGCAAGAACTTTTTAAATATCTGTCACCGTTTGCAAGCTGTTGAATTTTAAAATCAGTCAGTCCTTTTTAGGACACCCGGAATATACAAAATGCTTTTATCTAGTTGTTTCATTTTCTTCATTATTGAACTTTTATAAACAGGCACATAATTATTGTAATTAAATATAATCCAACAAATAAGAACACAATATAAAGAAACATTTTTTAAAGATATTTCTAGTATTATCCTAATGTTACAACACTTTCAATGATTTTTCTGTTTCAGAATAAATGTGTCCAGGCTAGGACTCGAACCAAAAACATTTGGCTTTAATTGTCAATGTTGTTCCAGAGACATCTGGACGACATCCCGGTCAACACAATATTCGTTCAGAACAACCATTTAGTAACCAAATGATTATTGGATGAGCTTTAGCAATTGAAGGTTCTGAGTTTGTCTAGCCAAAGGTTCTGAGTTTGTCTAGCCAAAGGTTCTGAGTTTGTCTCCCAGCCTAATCAAATTGTTGTTCGGTACGAATATTGTGTTCGCTGAGGTCTCGTCCAGAAAGCTCCATTTGAAAGCATTTGCTATTGAAGCCGAAGGTTTAGGGTTCGAGGAACCCCTCCACTCCCCCCCTTTTCGCTCAGATGAAAAAAATTACTTTAGAAACGTTAAGAAAAATGTACGTTTGAAATTTGAGCAAGAAATTATCAAAATCAGAGTAGGAAATTCACATCTTACAGACAGCCAACTATTTATTTCAAATGTTTTGCATGGTAAACATATTTCAATTAAGGGTTTTAATAACTAGATTTTAATCAACTTTGTTGTTAGTTTGTTTTACCAATATGTGTGAGCCTGTGTGAAAATCTGCTATTAGTAATGATAATAAAAATTTTCATTTTTATAATAATATGATCTTCATTTTCAAAATATCCATCATCCTTATCATATAATGTAATGTTCTTCTAAATGTTCCTTATGCTCTGGCGGCTTTCTGACGTATTTAGGAACTCGCTTTTAATCTGAGATGCATGCCAATTTTCGGGTGATCTGATTCATAAAGTTTGAAATTTTTTTCCATTTTCGATAAAGGCAGAAAGTTCTATATTAAAAGACTGCCATTTTCAATCATTTCTGCCGTTTTCCTATTTTTCTAACATAATTTCTGGACGCAGCTGCGCATGGAATCTAGTCATGAAATAGCAATCTCTCATAACTCAAATTTTAATACATTTATCGAATAAAAAGAAAACGCTATTCTCTTTCCTGTGTGTTTAACTTTCATGTCTACTAATTGCATGAATTTATGTTTAAAAAACAGTTCGAGAATGTTCTAGAAAATTTGGTGTTCTTAAACTTCAGAAAATATTTTTTGGAGAATCAGCTCTATTTAGAATGTTACTTCTTCAGTTACATTTTATTTACACGTTAACGTGTTTTTAAATTATTTATTAAATGTATCAGTCATATATCGAACAAAGTGACGTGATCATAAACGATTGATTAAAGTTAGTAATCTCATCGCTAACAAAGTTGTTTCCATACATTTTGATACACGTGAATTAAATTTAGTGTTGAATACAATTTGTTCCCTTTATTAAGGCAAACTTAAATTTAGATAACTAGGGGGCTCTTCCCCCTACAAGCTACGCTACAACCCCCGTTCAGACACCGCAGACTCTAAAAGCACGTTAATTTGACCGGTTTTAAAAAGATTTCGGAAGATTGAATTATAATTAAAAAAAAACGGTGGCGATCTCCCTATAAACGGGATTCTGTTCATTTCTCTTTGATTGGGGAATTTTAAGGCCAAATCAGCTGCTATTAAAAGATACAATGGCTGTTTCCGTCTTTGATTAAATAAAATCAATTAAACATTTCAAAATAAGCTAATATAAAATGAATTAAGTAAACAGAGTCTTTGTCTCCCGGTATTTTTTAACAAAGCGAAAAGAAAGTTTTTTTTTTTTTTTTAAATAAGACATTTTAAATGCATCGTTTTTAATCTGACGTAATTTTCACCAAACTTTTTTTTCTCTTTTTAATATTCACGTGAAAATACTTTTGTTAGAAATGAAATATTATTTGCGCTGTCCTAACAAAAATAGTGGAAAAGATAATCTCAAAATATCAAATAAATGTCTTGCGTAATTTTTAAACTTAAACTGTTTTGCAATATTATTTTTTGTTCCTTTTACATAGTATGTGTAACGTGACGTAAATGTAACGTAATTTATCCTATTTAAGACTTCTGACGCATGTTAATGAATTTATTATTTTGCAATATTCTTTCTCTTTTAAAATTCACGTGTAAATATAGTTTTCATGACGTAATTTTTAATGAGTTCCTGCTTTTTATATTTTCTGTTTATAATAGTCACGTGTAAATAAATTTTTTAATTTGAATCAAACATTATTGTATGTGCTGTTTATACAGTTGGCAACAGTTTAAATTAATACCATTTTCTAAAATATGTAAAAAATATCTCTCGAAATGCTGAAAATTTGAATTTAAAGTAGAAATAAAACCTCAAAAAATGAGTCAAATTAAAGAAATAAATGCAGTCCGCACACCGGGAAACTCTAACGCACAATATGATCTAAAAATGATTTAATTCCCATGTATGGTTTTTGCTCCTATAAAACTTTTTTAATGGAACGATTTTGTCCAAATTTAACATTAAATGTCTCTTAAAATGATTCTTCGATTTGAAATCTGTCTGCATCAGCGTGTTTATCAAACATTTCTCTATAATACCATCGATTTTCATATTTTTGCATGAAATATTTTTCTTAATATTAACGAAGAAAGACTTCCGGTCACAAAAATTCAAAACCGGCGGCAGTGACAGCATTAGTTACTTTTTTATAGAATAGAGAGCTAATTCAAAATATTTATCATGTACAGTAATCCCTTAATATTTGCGAGGGTTAGGTTCGCGGAAACCTCCGCAAATGTCAAAATCGCGAAGACTATTGAGACTATCTTCCCGTGCATAAAAGTGAATTAGGTTTTATAATTTTTTTCAATGGAAAAGAGCAATTGAATTTCAAAAAGTATATTTATTAAGCATTATACATTAAAAGTACATTCTTTACATAAATTTGAAAAATTATAAATATATTGTCAAAATTTATTTGCTAGTTGATTGCGGAAAAAATTTAGTGATGTGCGATTTTTTGACACAACAGATCTTTTGTTTATGAATTTCTTCGAAAGAAAAAGTTGCGGCCTCGATTTCTGTTTTAAATTTAAGACTCCTCACCAATGAAGAATCGCATTCTATTGCTTTTTCAACAAGTTGTTGTTGATGTTTTAAAATTTCCCTCATAATGTTTACTGAAAATATTTCACCTGCAATTAAAATTTAGAATTTTAGAAAATTTAGAAAATTGAAAAACAAATCTGCATAAAAAAGAAATATATTGATGTGTATTTTTCCTCAACGCAAGGGCTTAAGTTCTCGCAACTTAAGCCCAGTAATACAGTAGGCTATACAGTAGATAGGTGTCCAGTCTCACATAGTTCATAGAAGTGCTGAGTTTAATTTGTAAAAAAATGCTGTTTATAAAACAAAATTCGCGAATAACCAAATTAAGCATTTGCGAGTGTTGAAATGTGCCGCATTTTCTATTTCACGAGTAATCAAAACTCGCAAATGTTAAATCCACGAATGTTAAGGAATTACTGTACTTAGATGGTGAAATACTTCAAATGAAAATTCTCTTTAACCCCTTAATTCTCGCACCCGTGACATTCACAGCCAGTGTGAGCTACTTTTTTTAATTCAAATTGTTTGATTCCCATCAATATTTTAAAATAGTGCAATTGGCTTTATTCTTGCGTCATTTTATCTACCATTAATTAATGCAAATATTTCTACTTTGTCAATCAAACAATATGATTTTTTTAAAGTAGCCTGCACTTAGCGGGCACTACGCTTAAGGAATTAATAATAATATTTATTATACATATACAACCTAAAATGCTCTTTACCAGCGCAACTTATAAGACCTTTGTACGTTAAGTAATAGCGAGTGGTATTAAACTATATTTAATGGAGAAAATATTAACTGTTAGATTGTAAAATATATAAAACAGTTTTATTCATATGTACAGTTTTATAAAGCACAATAATTAATTGCGAAAAAATTTTGTAATTAATTTTAAGTACAGATCAGTTCAGGTATTTTGATTTGATGTATTTTCATAGTAGTTTTACTTACCTCGGTCTCAAAAAAATGGAAAAGTAAGAAAATAACTGCAATAGCACTCAAACAAATATGTATTTTTTACATTCTTTAACTAAGTATATCCTTTAAATAAATCAGACACGTAGGAAAAACAAGGTTTTTTTTTATAGAACGCTTCTAAATAGCAAATGCGTTATTTCGATCTGATTAAAATCTACTATTTTTTTCTTTTTAATGAAACAACATAGATTTCCTTAATTAAATGGTGGAAGTTAATTGGATGCAAATCTCCAAATCCCAGAGCAATTCTAAATAAAGAGAATCTCGGGAGGGAAATAATGTATCATAAGAGTATATTCTTTTCTTATATCCTGCTTTATATCTTGAAAAATATTTTGAAAGAAAGGAAGATTTAAAGTACTAAGTACTGTCGACACTGTGGATGTAAAGGATTATAATTTGAAAAGATAGTTTGAAGATATATGTAAAGCTCATAATTTTTAAATGTAAAAATCAGATTATCTTAGTTAAGTATCGAGACGTGTAGAGAACAAAAATTATACCAAGATAATTTCTTTCAAATATCTAGATATTGCGATTTTAGAATAATTCGCGAATAGTCACCTTAAATAATTTTTCTCTTAAAATAAAGTTAATTTATGGAGATTAAATTCGTTTGCAATAATCACATTATTAATATAAGTAAGTATGGTTCTAATTATCACAATCGTATTTTAACTAACAATAATCCGTCTGCATTAACAGTTACTAATGTCATATGTAATAACAGCTTTAAATATAGACGAGATTTTCTCGAAACTTTTTAATACCTAAACTTAAATTTACACTATGTGTAAGACTACTTAAAAGATGACAACATTTAAAAGATGCTAAATTACTTTAACACCTTAGTACTTTCAACTATAAAAAAACATAGTCTTCGTCAGAGGAAAATATGAAATAATATTGTTATTAACGTCTAGTTTTCAAAATCAACGTAGATGATGGCGAAAGGAATGAAAGTGGAAGTCAATTTTTAGATCCGGGAAACAATGGGAAAATAAAACATGGATATAGGAAAGTGAAATATTACTCGTTTTATGATACTTTAAGCAAACTGAGCCAAATTCTGGGTATATTATAGGATAAAACATCATTACAAATGGTATTTTCTTTAGTAATAGTTTCTATTGATTCGCGGATAATTAAATCATGATAATTCTTTGAGGTATGTATAATTTTTGGGTCTTCGAAATTAACTTGTATATTCTGCTTCTGGTTAAGTCTTGACAGGGCTGTTGTAGGTCGGTTGTACTTTAAATCTCTCAAATGTTCTTTAATACGAACTTTAAGTTTACGCGAAGTCATTCCTATGTATTCAAGATAAATATTTTCTGTTTTCAGTGGAATTATATATACTCCAGAAACTTCATCCTTCGGGATCGGGTCTATTTTGACACTAATTAGATTTTTCAGTTTTGCTGGAGGAGTGTCAATTAAGTTTACGCAGAAGCGAAAAAGTGCATGTCTGAGTTTTTCGAAAAGTCCTGGTATGTACTTCATTTTGCAATATCTCATATTACTCCGTGGAGTTTTTTCTATTTACATATGGTTGTTCTATGAGTTTATTAGCTTATCAATAATGCGTATTGGGAAACCATTCTCAACTGCAATGTTTCTAGTGGTATTTAATTCATTTTCATGGTGATTACTAGAGCAGACACTAAAGGCTCGTCTTATATAAAAATTGAATGGAGCAAGTTTGTAGTTAAAAGGTGATGTACTTTCAAAAGGAATGGTGCTGTTAGACTTATTTACTTTCCTGTAGACTGTGCGTTCAGTTGTTAAGTTTGATACATTTTTAATTAGCATTACGCCAAGAAATGACAGATGGTTATTATTTTCTATTTCTATGGTAAATTTTATGTTAGGGTCCATATTATTTATTCAATTAAGAAATCTGTACAATTCAGATATACCATGATCCCATACTATGAAAATGTCGTCCACATAACGATACCATACTGACGGAGTTAAAACGCTGTCTGTTAAAATTCTTTCTTCAAATGGACGTAATTTGAATTCGGCTAAAATACTTGATATGGGGGAACCCATTGGTGCTCCTTTAGTCTGCTTATAAATCCTCTTATTAAACATCAAAATATTATTTCCAGTCACTAGGTTAAGTCCAGATTTTACGGTCTTCATTTCTGAGTTTAATGATGGCTCATTATCAATAAAGATATTAATGAGTAATTTTACTTCGTCAACATCAATTGATGGGAAAAGTGAAATGATGTCAAAACTTGCTAAAATACTCTCTTTATTGTGCTTCAAATCCTTAATCCGGTTAATGAAATCAATGGTCGACGTTAAACTATGGTTAGACGGTGGTAGAAAAAGGTTCAGAAAAGGAACAAATGCTTTTTCAAGGAAATACGTAGGGCCATCACATTTTCCAACTATCGGCCTTAAAGGACAATTATTTTTATGGTCTTTTAGTCTCCCAAATAGTCTTGGAGTGATGGCGGTGCTATTTACTCTCAATTTGCTTTTAATTATTGGTGGCCAACATCCTCTATTAATTAAAGCTTCAGTTTTACTCTGGATTTGGTTGTTCGGATCCTTGTCAAGTGGTGTGCATTCCAATTCTGCGATGCATATTTCCATTTTTTGCGATATAATCCATACGGTTCATTATTGTAATTTTATTTGTTTTGTCTGTCTGTATATTAATAATATTTTCATCTGCTTTAAGTCGATTAATTACCATATTATTTTTATTTTTATTCTTAATATTTGATTTAATAACGAATGCTTGCACATTATTATACATAACACTTCTCGCAACATCTCTTTTCTCTGGGTCTATTGACAGTGTAACTCTTTCACAATCTGCGATTATGCTTTTGGTGTTTACATTATTCTTAAACATAAATTTAGGACCTTTTAACAAAACTTCATCTTCCTTATTCGACATTTCTCTATTCGAAATATTAATATATGGCACCGGTTTGCACTCATGATTTTCTGATTTCAAAATATTCAAATTACTGAATTTCTTTTGTATGGTTTTCGACTTTATTTACCGTTGTATATCTCTGAGTAAACCGCCGCGGTGAGTGGCCTCTCTTCGTCCTCAGCCCTTTATTCTTCTACTCTTTCCCGACTCTTTTGCGGAAGCAAGGTTCATAGGTCCCCAGCCACGTCCCGAGTATAAGAGATTCTAACGGAATCCAGAATGAAAAAAAAAATCAAAAATTGAAACCGGACAAATTTAAAAGGGAAATTACACAAATTAAAGACACCGAAAAGCGGGAAGGCAGGGATCGGGGCGATGAAGCTACCGAAAGACTCCTGCTACTTCGAGCCTATTATTACTATCGGTCGACGGTTAAGTAAAACGAGTAATATTTCACTTCCCTATATCCATGTTTTATTTTCCCGGATCTAAAAATTGACTTCCACTTTTACTCCTTTCATCATCATCTACGTGGATTTTGAAATCTAGACGTTAATAACAATATTATTTCTTATTTTCCTCTGGCGAAGACTATGTTTTTTATAGTTGAAAGTACTAAGGTATTAAAGTAATTTAGCATCTTTTAAAGGTTGTCATCCTTTAAGTAGTCTTACACATAGTGTAAATTTAAGTTTAACTTTTAAAGATGAATTATGCATTTCTATTTTTTTATTCTTAATACCTACTTCGCTTAAGACCTATAGTTATCCTATAGCTAGGACTATGATATAGACCTATAGTTAGGACTTCTAATTCTTGTTTTAACTAAACAATTTACTTCGTCCCAAGTGTAATCTTATGTTGACGGTTAATGAACATTATGTGAACAAGATAAAAAAAAAAAAAATAAAAATAAAAGATAACTCGTCAATCAAAAAGGCAGTTGCGTAAATTAATGGGTACGCAATATCCAGCTATTATATTTAAAAAAGACCTCTTCTTACACAAATATATTTTAGCGATAAATAGCTGTTTTGTTTAACGTAAAAAATGCATTATAAATATCCAATATTCATTTATTGTATTATATGAACATGCCAGTATAGAAAATTGTAAAACAAAATTTCAAAAAATACACATTGAAGAATGCATTTTATTGGAGATACCACGATTCAATATTGTCTCATAAAAAAACATTCCAAATTCTTTACAGAATAAATAGTAATAAAAAAATAAGTAGTAATACAAATAAATAGCAATATAAAAATAAATACAAATTTATATCCTAATTTTACAAAAGTAAAATATTTCCACTGCTGAAAAGGATTCCATGCTCTAGTAATATAAGTAAAATAGGGTTGACCATGACAACTGGTGTTTAGGTACTTTGCCATGTTTTCGGGACAAAGAATTGTGGGGGAGGGGCGATTTTGAAAAACTCAAATTTTTTTACTAGGTCGATTAGGGTATCGTTTTCCATGTATTTTTAATACTGAATCAGATGACATCATTCCAAAGTCACTACGATCATGTTTTGAAGAGTATGACAGGTTTTATAAATAAAAACTCGAAAATAATACTTTATGTGAGACTACATATTCGATATATTGTTCAAAATCATGTACTTTATATCATATTGAATCAATATAAACTTACTCAAAGTTATCAAAAAAATCTATCATTAAAATCAGGGTCATATGCGTCATCTTCGAGGTCATGAAGTTGTCAAATTCGATTTTAGTTTGCACTGTAACTTTTTTTTAGACAGTACGTTGCAGCAGGCTACAATCTGACACATTTTGAACAGTTCAAAACGTATTGTTCCCATTTTATTTCAACTGACCTGGGTCAACAAACAATCCCCTTTGCAAGAATACGATATCAGCTTTATTATTTCGTCAGGAGTAGGAGGTAGAATAGTCCGAACAAGATGTAAGTCTCCGTAATTACATACCAATCCCCAATGTATGGGTCAACCCTAAGTCACTGTTGGATTTGTTGGTAGACCTTAAACGTAGGTTAAGACTAGCTTGTTTGCTAGACAAAACTAGCAAAAATGTGTAGGAAGAAATTCCACTTTGAATTAGTTCCCTATCAAAGAATTCTGGACCTGAGTATATCAATATGCAATGAGACAGATTATTTTACATAAGTACAGTAGAGATGAAGGAACAGGGTTCCAACTTTTTCTTTAATTCATCAGCCTTGGCATTGTACCTATTGAAAGTGTCAGCACATTCCTTAAAGTACTTTCGCTAGTTTTGACTTCGTAAGTAGCTAATACATTTTGTGTGAATGCCATTACTTGTACCACAACCGCTAAACGCAAGTGCAAGATGGATTTGAGTTTTCAATTCATTGTGCTGAACATTTAATAAGATGGTAGAACACGCTTTACCCTTCACACGTCTTATTTTGTGTTTTAAGAAAAGTATATACATTTTATGTGCTATAAAAATTGTTAGGATTACCAAAATGTCGACATCTTGAGTAAACATTTTTGGTAGCATTTGCTGAGACTACTTTAAAGCTTAAAAATAGCAAATAAAGCCTTTGTGCAGGAATATTAAAAAGCAGAAAAACAACATTTAAAAATGCACAAATAATACGTAAAAAGCTGCTAACAGCTGTTTCGAATCTACCAGCGAGATTCTTCTTCGGTGGAAGATAGAGCAAGGCACAGAGTGCTAGAAAAAGCGATGCTGGGCAAAACGACAGACACGATCCGGCTTATATACTCGATACGGGTAGAGAATGCGCCAAAAACAACCAATGAGAGAGAAGCAGCCTGAAACAGCTGAGTGGACAAGTAGCGACATCTACCGGAGAATGAGAGAAAAAGAAACCAAAGGAGGGGAAATTAAATTAATGTTTTCCAAATACTTTCAAAATCAGGAGTACTAGATAAGTCATTGACTAAAGAGTGAGAGTTTTTAATGATGTGGTAAGCTTCCCAAAAATCAAGATCAAGGTTAGAAAAACATTTTTGGATAATAATGGCAGAGGAAAAATTGAACCTATGTTGAAAAGACCAACAATGTTGAGCAATAGAAGAACGTTTAAACTCCTCATTTTTAACATAAACTTCATGCTCTTTTAAACGAAATCTAAGAACATGTTTAGCCTGCCAATATAAGAAAGACCACACTGGCAAGAGATTTGGTAAATACCCCAGTTAACTAGACGATCAATTTTGTTTTTGAGATTTGAAAAACAGATTTTATTAACAGGAGAAAAAATGACATTAAAATCAAACCTTCATAAGATTTTAGCAACTTGCTGACCGATTTTAGGAAAAAATGGCAACACAACTGAAGTATTAGAGTTGGAATTAAATTGCTTTTCAGAATGAATGAGTTTCGTCAATTTCTTATAAATAGAATGTATAATATTAGAGGAATAACCACGATCAACAGCAATAGCTTTGAGGTAATTAAGTTCAGCACTAAATAACTGAGGAGTGGAACAAATATTGGTAGCCCGAAAAACAAAAGCATTGAAAGCAGCAAATTTCTGGTTAGGAGGATGAGAAGAATACCTAATGAGGTAGGAGACTGACAACAAAAGGTTTACGAAAGACGGTAATGGGAAAGCCATCTTCACAACGAATAACAAGGACATCCAGGAAAGAAAGACAGTTATTGGTCTCAATTTCAGAAGTAAATTGAATGCAGGGATCAATGGAATTCATAATAGAGAGGATATGATTAATATCCGAACTCGTTTCAGCCAAGACATAAACATCATCAACATAACGAACATAGAACGGAAATTTTAAAATTTCAAAAAGTTGGAACTCAAAATTTTTCATCAATTTTTCCTCTGGCATCATTATCCAAAAATGTCCTTCTAACCTTGATCTTGATTTTTAGGAAGCTTACCACATCATTAAAAACTCTCACTCTTTAGTCAATGACTTATCTAGTACTCCTGATTTTCCAAGTATTTGGAAAACATTAATTTAATTTTCCCCTCCTTTGGTTTCTTTTTCTCTCGTTCTCCGGTAGATGTCGCTACTTGTCCACTCTGTTTCATTCTGCTTCTCTCTCATTGGTTGTTTTTGGCGCATTCTCTACCCGTATCGGGTATATAAGCTGGCTCGTCTCTGTCGTTTTTCCCAGCATTGCTTTTTCTAGCACGCTGTGCCTTGGTCTATCTCGCACTGAAGAAAAATCTCACTAGTAGATTCGAAACAGCTGTTTGCAGCTTTTTACGTATTATTTGTGCATTTTTAAACGTTGTTTTTCTGCTTTTTAATACTTTAAAGCTAGAACATACGCATCTCCAGAAAACAGCCACACCACGACCTTATAATTTTGAAGTACAGTAGACAGCCTGATGATCAACTCAAAATTCACTTAATTGCAATAAAACAGATACTTGCTGAAATCTGAAACTTTGATATAATATGCTAGTACCTACGTAACTGTCCCCTTTTTAGCACTACCTGAGTCATCATAACCAACAGATAGCACTGTTACGTGTGTTTTTTCCGCATCACATTGTTTTTCAAGTATTGTACATTTGTATTCAAATATCGTGGTAAGCTTTCCAAGTGTACTAGTTCCATGTTATAGCGTGCAGCAAGTAAACACAAAGGGATGACAAGGGATAACCTTCCCGGGAACTCAGTTTTCGCTTTAGAGTATAAGTGCAATCCCGTGGAGAAGAGTAGGTAAATAATATCCTCAGTTTCCTTGAAACTAAATTCATGTTCATCAACAGTGTTTAATTCATCTTAGAATGCTGGCCACGTTTTTTTTCTCCTTCCAGAATATGTAAACATAGGGCAGTTGTACGATAAGAAGGTACATTTTTTAAAAAAAGATCAAAGCTTGAAGAAAGTTTTTATTGAATATTTATAATACGAAAAAGAATATTCTGAATATTTCAAAACCTTCAATAAAGGTTTTGAAATTGTTTATTTGATTATTGAAACGTTTTGAAATTTATTTATATACGACAACGATAAAACTACTCGCATAACCACCGGTAAAAAACCACTCTCACTACACTGTAGAATATTTTAAGCTGAAAGAAATACCTAGTTCAGCAACTTGGTGAAACCCTCTTCCCTTTTTTTCTGCAATTTGTCACCACCGCACTCCAACCTCCCGATCTCTATTATTCAATCGAGGAACCCCAATTCTCGAGAGGTAACATAAGCCCTTGTGCTCTCTGTTAAAGTATAATTTTTTACTTTTTTATTTATTAAACTTATGTTAACTTTGTAACAAGCTATTTTTTCGACTTTTGAATGATATAATTCCATTCAACATTACAAAAGACATGGAAATCTATACCTCCCATGATCTAGTTCAAAAACTTTGGGTTCTTCAAATATGCCCCACTTCCACACTCCTTGTCCAAAGGAAGAAAATGTAAAAAACAACTCTTTTACATGCGGTCTCATCGGAACTTCATTTCTAGTTTCGAAACGACGTTCTCCCCGACCATGAATGCACAGCAGTTGTCATATAATTACTCAATTTTAGGTCTATTTTAACTCTACTATAAAGAAAACATGCACTTTCATTCATAAAGCTCAAATGCAAGGTGATCTTCAATGAAATTTTATTTCTCTCGTGCTGAAATTAAGGCATGGAAATTGAAATACATTTTGAAACTGAAATTACATAACGATGCTAATTGAAGTTTTAAATCGTTTTAAATAAAGATATTTCACCATTGTTTCCTCAACAACCTGGAATACTTAATTTTTTTCTACGATTTCAAATAACTGTACAAGTAACAAAAAAAATAGATTCAGGAAACATCAAAATGTAAAGATATACCAAAATTTCCATAATAGGGATTTTATCATGAACATAGCACTTTATTTATACAATATTGCGGAAAGTAAAGATTATCGAATACTACTTTATCTTACCGGATAAAAATCATATTTTATTTGATTTTTGTATGAAATTGATGAAAACTATTTTAGGAATAAATTAAAGTACCTTTATGTGTTTTCGTAAAACCTTTTATATGCATGTTCTTCAGCATCATATATTAATTTGATAGGTATAATTTCAAACAAGTAGAACAATACCCAACATTGTGTTTTATTTATAGCGTTTGCATTATTACTTTACCTCTATTGTATTTTTCGACACTCGCTAGAAATATAATAGATTTATTGTATTGCAAGTTTTAGTAGACTTTTTTATTCGTGACGTTTAGCTAAGTTTGATGTAGACAAACCTCTTATATTTATCCAAAATTTTTATGCAATTTATATTTAGAACATAGATAATGTATTATATTTCCACGCCTTTATACAGAAAGAAAAAAGAAAATTTTAGTTATGTAGAAAATATCTTGAAGTGTTGATTATAGAATAAATAAAGAAAAATAACAAGTCACAATTTAATTTCGGCTATTCAGATTTCAATTTCACATTCATATTATGTATTACAGAAGCGAGATCAAGTAGATTTATTATGAAGTAAGGATAAAATAGCTCCCTGTAAAAATATTCGTAGTTTGTTTAATTGGCACTTATCAAGTACTTCACTGACGATAGATCATTTAATAAAATTACTCGTTTTTGAATTTCTTTTTCTTGTGGTATTTCTGTACACAATGAATTGGTGCTATTAGTACCAGCGGATTTAATTACAGTCTCGAATCTTGACTCTCGATGTAAAATTCATTATTTTGAATTCAGTTATGCTAAATTAAGAAAGCTTTCCAAATATCAAATATTGGGTGAGTGCAAAAGTGCTACCCGTTTTTTAGTGAAAACAGAAAGGTAGAGAACACAAAAAGTTAAGCACCTATGAATTCACGCAAGCACCATCAGTATGTATGATCTCTTCGCATATGTTTGGCAGTAAGTTAATCCCACACCGATAAAACATCTCTGTTTCGGACGAAAAATACTGTTGTAACGCCGTTTTTACAGTCTCCACAACATTGAAGGTTCGGCGGGCGAAGGCGTTGTGTAAAGATAAACAAGTTGGAAATTGCTCGTCAAACGTGGCAAATGAGGTGCGTTCGTACTATAACAAGTTTTATAATTATCTTTTGCACCCCATATTGTACTGAATGTATAATTTTTTGCACTTCATAAAGTACATAGTCTTTAACATCATTAAAATGCACTCCCAATAATTTTTTCCCATTCCCCGAACACTTTTGACTGTCCCTGTAAATAAACTATACATCCGATTTTCCTAAAATTTGAAATGGCTCGACAAAATTTTGCAACAATTATATCTTTAAAATTTCAGACCATTCGGAAGGCTGTAACATCATTAAAATGCACTTGCAATAATTTTTCCCATTGGCCGTAATATAAAGAAAAACTTTTGACTGTCCCTGTAATTAAACTATACATCCGATTTTCATAAAATTTCAAATGGCTCGACAAAATTTTTCAACAATCTTATATTTCAAATTTCAGACCATTCGGTTGGGTAGTTTTTGCTCTGTTATATGCGGACAGACAGACGGACGGACTGAACGACGACTATAGGTGCTATGTATTTATATAATTACGAACGCACCTAAAAATGGTGAAAAATCGAAGGTTCAAGGTCGGGGCTATACGCCAGCTGAGGTAAAACTTCCCAACCAAGATCCAGTAATTTTTGCCGAGTCCTTAAATCAACATGAGGCCTGGCTTTATCGTGATGAAAGAGAACCCCTCTGCAATTGATGAGTGCTTACCGCTTAGACGTAAGCTTTGCTTGCAGTCTGTCCAAGTGTTGTCCGTAGAGGTCTGCATCGATCATTGGGTTCGATGCGAGGACCTCCTAGTTGGTTATTCCCTTGGCATCCCACCATACACTGAGCAACAATTTTTGGAATGGAATCCTGCTGTTTAGGCCTATGAAGTACCCTGTGCAACATTGGCACATGGTCCTTCGACGCTCCACATTACGGTACAGTACCCACTTCTCATCACCCGTCACAATTCGATTCAAAAATGGTTCCCTTCTGTTACAGGAAAGCAAAGAAACACAGGTGCTGGTCCTCTTCTTTTTGCTTTACTGTAAGCTAGTGTGGTATCCACTGATCGAGCTAGGTGAAGAAGCCAAGTGCATGCATCCGTCTTTCGACTGTAGTTCTGTGTACCGAGAGCAATTCCACTAATTTTTAGACTGTTCGATGTGGGGAATTTGTTAAGGCTGTGTCGAGATCATTGCCAGAAACCACTGATGGGCGTCCAGAACTGGCATGAACTTTACAGCTCTTGTCTCCGTACAGGAATTTCCTAAACCAACGGCAGCAAGTGCTATCACCCGCGGCATCTACCCCTTACACTTGACAAATGCTGCGGCAAGCTACGGCTGCTGTAAAGGCTTTATCATACTCGTACAATGTCTAATGTGCTCTTTCTTGCTTGCCACGTTGTTTCCCATTCGGCATGAGTTCTTCTTAGAAACGTTGTGCCTATATATACTCTGCTGCTCCACGCGTTATTGACCACTTTCGTGTCCTCAAAACGTCAGTTGTAACATCCATACTCCACTTGACATTTACATATCTTCAAAACGGGTAGAACTTTTGAACTCACACATAAATATTGCGTATATTATTTAAATAATATGCAAATAAACTTTATTCCTGTAAAAGTTTATTTCGTATAAAAGTTTATAAATTAAATTTAAAAAAATATTCCTTTTTCAAATGTGACACTGGAATTGCGAATGGCATTCAGGTGATCTTATGTCGTTTTTACATTCTTTAGAATAGCGATCAGAAGTATTGCTTTATGTAAATATATTTATTTTTTGAAAACTGCTTCAGTTAATGTTTCTTCTAACAGCCATTATATTGTTTTTAGTATTTTACTGCGTTTTTAGGTAGATTTCGTAAGAAATACTACCTATTGCAGTCGTTACCATGGTGCGACTTTTGAAAAATTCCTTCATAACTTTTCATTATAGGACCCCAGGAACCCCAAACCACCCCCACCTAAAAAGTTTATATATATATATATATATATATATATGTATGTATGTACTAAATTTTGTCCGCACGATAAAAGTCGCAATTATGCACGGATCGTCTTCAAACTCGCCAACAACTTTGAGATGGCTAATATCTCAGCGGGGATAGAAAATGGGTAAAATCGGACCAAGGGAATGGAAATGGGGAGGGTTCAAAAATTTGAATACCATCTTAACATGATTCCGATAAAATCAGCTCTTACACAACAATAACAGAAAAAAATAAATATTTTTCGTTATTGCAGTTGCCAACAATTAAAAAAAAAAAGCAATAAAATTCTCACCACAACAATTGCTTTTCTTTTGCGAGAATTTCACGCGAAAAATTAAATAAAATAAATAGTTTGACGAATTGAAAACAAATTGAATATTACGTTATAAGTTTCCTAGAGCAAGATTTCCGCATGAAAACTCAAAATGAAATAAATAGTTTGACGAATTAAAAAACAACAACAAAATATTGCGTCATATTGGAAATAAAATGGACCTCAGCAGGTGGATATGTAACGTCATGTGAGTTTGAAGAAACGTATTAAAACATAATAAAAACCCGACTATGGAAATATTAACTTATTTATCACTTTGAGGTTCTCTGAATTTGCTTTAGCTATTTTTTAAACCTATTCCATATGCATGCGTGTGTGTATTCGTGTATATTAGAATTTTCACAAAATGTTTAGCTCCCTAGAGCTCATTCTTAGTGGAGGAACTGGGTTTATCTCTAATCTTGATTTAAATTTTGTTGGTTAATTTAGTACTTAACTTCGAAATCTACCTCCGCCTGTAGGCCCGAGCCGGCAGGGATTTTTTTTTTTATCTGAAAGCATTGCTCTTTCGTCTCTAAAGAAAGAATACTAATTAAAAATGTATTGTATAATAGAAAAATATTAAAGGAACACTTAATAATTTATACCATATGAAATTGCATAAGTTTATAACTGTTTTACAAAATTATGTGAATTTAAATCTTTTTCTATTACGAATATAGCTAATTTCAAACGTTTTGACACATGTTCAAAATGTATTTCACAGAAATTGCACCATTTGAATTCCTCAATTTCCTAGCAACATCTTCCGGGTTAGAATTTAATAAGGACCTAAACTGTTACGGCAGCTACGCATTTTTTGTTTCGTTGTCATAGTAACTAACAGATTACAATAACCATATTAAAAATCTCAGCGGTAAACAATCCAACACCTTTGTGATCCTAATGTGTTAAAGAATCCATATAATACAGAAAATACAATATGTAAAAGTTCGAAACAAGCGTAAAACATTTAAATCCGCTAAATTTTCAGAAGAAATTAAGGAAAACCTGCGATTGAACACAGGCTTTATATTTACACGATGATCTGAAAAGCTTAGCCTCTTCTTTTTTTTAAATTTAAAATGAATATATACACAAGGGGACTCAAAACTCTTCCAAAAAACTTTGAAGGAGGTACACTCGAGGAAAAAAAAAGTAAACACCCCCTACTAACTCCTCAACAAATTATCGTAGAAGAATGTTACTGATACCGAACGACGGGAAAGAAAGTCTACTTTTAAATGATGTTTATAAAATTTGCTTAGGGGCCATCTCCATATTAAAGCGAGCCATCACTTCATTTTTTTAAAAGACAATACCCAATTCTGACAGCATAAATGAACTCTAAACCTTTCAATTAGCATAAAAACAAATTTTTATGCAATTCGTACCATAAGTTTCCGAGAAATCAAGTACTTTAAAACGAGCGTATTTTAAAGGCTGTATCCAAATTGAAGTTCGGTACTCGATTGTTAACCGAGGGAGCCCCCTTCTTGGTCAAAGCACCTTAAGCACCACTCAAGCAGTCAATGAAGCCTGTTAGATAAGAGGACAGCAAAAGAAATTTCAAAATTATCTAGTCACTTCTGTCATAGACGGCCCCTTAAAACCATCATTTTGCCGTTTTTGAGTTGAGTTGAGTTGATTGTTGACGGCCAATTATCTACACGAGGGATATAGGCCCTAGGGGGAGTGCCTTCCGTGGAGGTCTTTCTAAGGGAACCTAATCCGTATTAACGCATTGAAATCCACGGTTCGAAGAAAACCACGAAAACTCCGAACGATTAGGCCGACGGGCGCGATTGGGTTCGAACCCAGCACCTCCCGTCTACCAGCTTCGAGAGCAGGACCTCTCAGCCACTGGTGGGGCGTTTGCCGTTTTTGAAGTATAATTTGAAAACTATTTGGAAGAAAAATGCGAAATTTTGGATTTTCATAAAGCAGGACTTAATAAATCTAAATCCATCAAAAAAAATTGTAGGTTACAATTCATAATTTTTCCGAATATTAATTTCATAATTCATATCATAAAATTATAAAAATTGCAAATTCAGCATATTTATGTTTGGGCACATTAGTATTACTGCTACACTAAAAATTAGCACATTAGGAGCATAATTTCAGAAGATATAAATAAAAATATGAAAATGTAATTTAACATT
Organism: Maratus speciosus; assembly: GCA_963932465.1. NCBI lineage: Eukaryota > Metazoa > Arthropoda > Arachnida > Araneae > Salticidae > Maratus > Maratus speciosus. The sequence continues at coordinate 180,066,283 of OZ010792.1, forward strand.
AGAAGCACTAAATTTTGAATGTTTATAATTCAAATAGTTATCATTCAAATGACTTGAAATTTGGTGTCTAGGCATAGTTTGAAACGAAGATTTGAAATATCTTGTTAAAATTGGGTATTGCCATTGAAAAAATGAGGTTTGGGTTTATTTTAATATGTAGATGGCCCCCTAAGCAAATTTTATATACGTCATTTAAAAGTAGACTTTATTTCCAATCGTTCTGTACCAGTAACTTTCGTCTACGATAATTTGTTGAGGAGTTAGTAGGGGCTGTTTACTTTTTTTTTCCACGACTGTACCTAACATCTATATGATCTATATTCATATAAGAAAACACAATCACAAACTGATAGCTAGCGTTATTATGCGAGTCTAAAGAATTAATGTGATGTACCAGTCAATACATATACAAACATAGATAGTTAGTTGTTTTTCTCAGGTGGATATCTAGGATATTGTATACAAAATCTCAAATAAACCATATCCATATAAGAAAAAGATTCCCACATGCATTTCTTACCAAGAATCACTATCGTTACAAAGAATGTTTTCCAAACTTCAGATATCTTTAAACATGTTCATTCATTCGGTGTTGTTATGAAATGAACTACTAAGAACTATTGGAAATTTAAACATCTCTTCTGAAATTATAGTCTTTGTTTATTACTTATTTTATTGAGAAGTTCTACTAATAATGCGATTAACAGGGGGTACCAATTTTTATTTATTTACTTATTTATTTATTTATTTATTTACATATAATGTAAGAAAAGTACTGAAAAATTGACATCGGAATGAAAACTAAATTGAATTACCTAATTAAAGTGTTAATAATTTAATTACCCCTCCTAGTACCAGCTTTCGATATTTGATAAAAGTTGTTAATTTTTCATGATTTGTACCAGAAATTTAATTTCATTAAATGTAAATTCTTCCTACAAGGTATCTATTAGGGTGGATCGAAAAATCGAAATGTGGATAATCGAATCGGCGCGGGGCGCAAAAGTTGCCTTTTATGCATACCAGTTTACATGTGTTTTTTTATTAAAATCCATTCATATCTTCCGGTGCCCCAAGCGCCCCAAAAACAGATAAAAATTGAATTTTTTATGAAAATGTGCAATTTTTTTTGTTAAAAATTTTTTCATTGCTTTTGGCGCAAGGTGTGAAAGTTCTCTTTTATGTATATCAGTTTACATACTTTTTTTTAGAAATCCATTGATATCTTCCGGCTCAAAAAGCGTCCTAAGTGTAGTTAAAAATTGAAATTCTTATGAAAATTTATAATGTTTTTTGTCTTGTTATTTTTTTTAATTAAATGACTCATGGCATGGGGTGCGAAAGTTTTGCCAAAAGTCGATTTTTATGCAAATTTTGTACTGAAAAATATAAGTAAAAATAAGAGTTAAAGGATCATTTGTATAGCGAAAAAAGTACTCCCTATAAAAGGTGAAACATTGTTTATCTTTTATTATTAAATGTATAAAAGTATTTTTTATACTATATAGAAAAGACCGCAGTTCATGAAGGGCATAAAGTTCTGTACAAGAACCACAAAGAAGGAACATTATGCTATCGTAAAGGAACCTTACTCTCAGTATATTGGACACATTTCAGTTGCAAAAGGAGATATTAAAGCTATAAAAGAAGCAATAATCATTTTTTAAATCAAATAATATACAATTATATTTGCTTACAGCAACTGGATGCAACAGAACAAATGTAAATATTGTGCACAAAGGAGGAGTTATTTTCCTGGTGGAACTGAACTCAACAGACCTGTTACTCGCCTGTTACAGTAATCATTTGTTGCTTCATACAAATGAGTTGCCTTTACGATATTTGCTAAATCCTTTACATGGTGCAACAATTAGGTCTACAGCCTTTTATGGGCCAATGGGTACAGCAATCAAAACCTGCGAGGAGCTACCAGTAGTTACCTTTTCTCCAATAATTGTGGAGAATATGCCAGATAACATACATAGAATGATTCTGAGCAATGATCAGCAATATTTATATGATATTTGCATAAAAATATCGCCTGGTGAACGTGGTTCTGATCTAGTATTAAAAAGAACTGATCCAGTTATTCATTAGACCAGTGAATCCGTGCTTTAGTTCTTGAGATGTAGCTATTTTGGAAATCATGAATAATGCAGCATAATAGCGCCATCTGCTGGGCGATTTACTCTAAAAGGTAATCAGCACTAATTTATATCACGAACTAACTGAATCTAAAGTTTTATTAAATTCCGTGCAATAGTTCTTGAGATAGAGCGCCCACAAAATTTGTGTCACACACAGACAGATACACAGACAGGCAAACAAACTCACAGTCAGACATTTTGCAAAAACATATTTTTCAGGATTTCTGACACCTAAAACGTGTAAATCCGTCGAAAAGCGGAATTCGAAAATTTTCAGGAATCCAATACTTTCTGTTTGTAAAGATAGAAGAAAGTAAGAAGTATATGTATAAAAATTGGAGCATTCTCACAAGATTTAAACGGAATCTATTTTACTAAAGGTCGATAAATGAATCACAATACATAAAAATCTGCCAAAGGCCTACGTCATACCCATAATTACAGATATGTAAAGAACATTTAAACAGAAGTTTTCTCTTAAAATAAAATATTATTAAGGAATAATGTGCTTTTTATTTTTATTTTTTTTTTTTGTAATTTAAAGTTCTATCCCGTCACACTGCACCAAAAAAAAAAAAAAAAAACTGCGAATGGAAGAAATCGCTGCGAATCCTTAGAATTATGCTTCTGTGACCAATTCTATTCGAAAAAATCAGAAAAGAATCGTTTCATATCTAGAGAAATTAATAGCATTCTTGCACAAGAAACTCAATGATGAACTTCATTAAATCAAATGCATGTATTTTGATAAAATATTATTATTATTATTGTAGTGGAATCAATGAAAAATAGTCACCGGAGTAAAAATAGGAAAAAATAATAAATTAAAATATTGAAACAATGTTTACTGTTTTCCCTTATAAACTTTTTTATTATTTTTTGTGAATATGTAAATATTTCAATTTTTTCTAAACTATCGAACTTTGCTTTGCATTTAATTGTGTTATACTAATGTATGGTCTATGAAAAGAGCCTTTTTTATGCTGGGGCATCCCTTTGGTAGCTTTTTCGCCTGTTCATGGACATTTTATTCGATCATATGGAACTTTTTTTTTCTTTTCTCTCTTATTGCTATACTGACAATTTTTTAATTGTTTTTCTTCTCTACTTTTATTTTTTACATGTGGCCACCAGCCGCGTTTAAACTTTATTTTTTTTTTTAAGGCTCCCAATGCATTGAAACGCGCAATATTTATAGCCTGGATGTAAAGTTTCAACGCAACTAGGGAATCCAAGAACGCTGCTCACGTTGTTCCATTGTTTGCTGTTTTCCATATTAATCAACTGCTGCAATATTAAGCTGACTAACCGTATCTTTCAGGCAGGTGGATTTGCAGAAATAATAAATCAGAAGAGGCATGAAATTTTGACGTTAAGTTGGGTCTATACTTCAATTAACATTAAACTTGCTATTCAAGTTTCTCTATTTTTAGAGATTCTTACTATTTCTTGACATTTGTAAGAGGGAAATTGACTGTAACCAGCTAAGTGCTTATTAAGTTCCTTTTTAGGTGCGTACGTAATTATTTAAATACGTAGCACCTATAGTCGTCGTTCAGTCCGTCCGTCTGTCTGTCCGTCCGCATATAACAGAGCAAAAACTACCCAAACGAATGGTCTGAAATTTTAAATACATAATTTTTGCAAAATTTTGTCACGTCATTTCAAATTTTATGAAAATCGGATATATAGTTTAATTACAGGTACAGTCAAAAGTTTTCCGCTACATTGCGGCCAATGGGGAAAAAAATATTTCAAGAGCATTTTAATGATGTTACAGCCTTTCGAATGGTCTGAAATTTTAAATATATAAATTTGTTGTAAAATTTTGTTGAGTCATTTCAAAATTTATGAAAATCGCATGTATAGTTTAATTACAGGGATAGTCAAAAGTTTTCCGTTGCATGACGGCCAATGGGAAAAAAATATTTCAAGTACATTTTAATAATATTATATCCTTTCGAACAGAATGAAATGGATATGCACTTATGAAGTGCACTAAAATATACATTTAGAACAATATGTTGTGTAAAAAATATTTATAAAACTAGGTATAGTACGAACGCATCTCATTTGCCACGTTTGACGAGCAATTTCTAACTTATTTAAAGTACCATGCACTCCTGCAATCAGATAATGTTTAAACCTCTTCATTTTCAAATGTGTCATCATTGTGCTACTCTATTCACAATATGATAGTGATACACGTTATAAAAGGAAATGATTCTGTACAGATATGTAGCTATAGTATAAAATACATTGCATGTTTTTATGCAGTTAGGATCTTTCTGAGGAATTTATCGTATTATTGCATCGTGCTTGATTGTGTAGGCATTCATGTCTGTGTGCATGTTTGTGTGCATGTATGTGTGCATGTATGTGTGCATGTATGTGAGGTAAAGCTAAACAAGACGTTTCGTTATAATTCGTCAAATTTGATTTCTGATGTACCCGGAATAAAAGATAAAACAAGAAATAAAAATAATGTTTTCATTTAATTTCTTATGATAAATAATCGTTTTCCAAGTCATTCTTGGAATTAAAAAAAACATTTTATGTGTTGAATAAAAGATGAATAAAACCATCAAATCCATTCTACAAGAATAACCAGATGTAAAAGCAAGAATGAAATATTTCATCTAAAATGTTTTACATGTTCATTTATTACCATTAAATAATGATTATTCTGTATGCAGAATAAAACTTACTTGTGGTTTTTCCTGTAATAGCAAGAAGTACATATTAAGATTAATTTATTATTTTTCTGTTACTAGTTACGAGCTACACGCAAGCTATGATAAATGGATTAGATATGTTTCATTGCTTTGAATGTAAGATCTTTCTTAACCTGAGATTGCAGTCATAAACCACCATTAATTGAGGTAAAAGGCATTCTATAATATTATTTAGGAAACGAAAAAAATAAATAAAAAGTTAGAAAAATACCAGAATATGCAACCCATGTTTCCCGGGCTACAGAATATACTGCAGGATGTATAGAAGATATAGGAAAGCCGTTTTAATTGAAATCACTAATATATTTTGTAGTACTTTAAATGTATTTTTTAGTTTCCGCTAACACTAAAAAATATCCATTTTTAAATTGATGTTTCTTCAATTATAAAAAGCTATACTTTTATAATAGACTCATGCCGGTGGTTAATATTCAAAGAAATCGGCAAAATTTTTACTATTCACAGCAGCCTTTTTCATTCTGGTTATTTCAGTGTTTAAGCACATCGTGTTCGAAATATCATTTAAATTTGTGTTTTATTTATTTTATCTATTTATAAAGTATTAATTTCATTATAAAATATTAACCGGAAACAAATTATTTATATATATTTTTTTTTTATTTAAAACGGATTGATCTTCTCTATACACAATACAGACTGATTTTAGGTCATCTTGAAAATTATTTAAAAAAACATTTAAAAAAAACCCCAGTAAATTGAAAAACAGTTTTCAGGCAAAATCGTATTCCAAACATCCTTTTTCTTCGCTATTCGACGGTTTTTTAATTCAAATTGTGCAACTATTAGGAGTTTATAAATTTCCAGAAAACGCGATATAGATTGGTCAGGTCGTGTCACAGTCGATATGACGGCTGCTTTACTCGAGGGAGCGTTTTTGTCTTTATAATATACATAGATATCCATTCAACATAAGAGCTCAAGAAGAGAATTGAGAAAATGAGATAGTAATTTTTGATATACATATGTTTATTCAAAATAACTATTGAAATATTTGTAGTATAAATGTTATGAAGAGTAAGAACACGAAACCAAGCAAGTATGGCATAAGAACATGGACTAGCAATGCAGTCCATACCCATACGGATATTCAACCATAAGAAATTTATTATTTACTAATGCATTTCTGCAATCCCCATTACGAGGTTTAGTTTCAAGTTTGGAAATACTTAGTTTAGAAATTTGAAAAAAAATTATTGTTTTGAGACAGGTAATTTTAGATATGTTTTTTAATGTCTCTTGCTAATAGTTTCTTCCTGTGAGATATTTCAGAGTGGATAAAAGCGCAGAGTTCAAACAATAATCAACCAAAAATGTTTTGTAATATTCTAAAATACGATGCAACCAGAAAAAGTTATAAATAATATTTAAATGAATGAAAAAAAAATGATTAACATGAGACCTTTTCTTTATTTTAATATTTCGTATAAATATTCTGGTATAAACTTTTAAATCAAGAATTTTGAAAAATTAAATGAGTATATATTTTCATGTTTTTTACTTACTAATTTCCCATGTATTAATTTTATATTTAGAATACGACATTAAACTTTGACAAACACTTAACACACACACATACTTAACACTTAGATAGAAATTTGAGGGAAATCAGTTCGTTAGATACGTGATTTCAATCAAAAACGTAAAAGATATTTTCGACCCTGGTCTCTGGATCTTGCCCCTCATAAGGGGCGACCGTGAAAATCCAAAATTAAATATGCGTCGTCATCGACAATGGTCATGTGTACAGCATTCGAACAAAATCGATTGGTTGAATATCTTATTACAATAAAAAACGCAAGAAAATGGTTTTTGTTCCTAGGCTCTGTTTCTAAATAAATACGGTTCTTATAATATATAAATATTGCATTGTTATCGACAATAAATCTCCGTCTCTGATTCAGGTCGCTGTCTGGATACATTTTTCTCAGTTGAAAAACTATAACTCCGGTGATTTGTTTACCAATTATAACAATTGTGTTAAATTAATGTAGAGTGATATCACTAGCGTTTACTCAAAGTTCCATTACCTCCAATTTATTCTGCTGAGCTATTTCAAATAACAGACCAGATGTTTTTTTCAAAATCATGTCTAAGTTGATTATGTCCGCCGGATTTATACAGGATAGCTCATTTGCTAGAGTGTTTTCAGCTTAAGGGAATTACCTGGTGGAGAAGAAAAAAACTGGAATTCCATGTTACCCTATGGGAAAAAATACTTATCCTTTTTGTTCAATCAAATTTGGAAATTTCAACAATATTTTTTTTTCAGCATGTAGATAGCAAGTTACTTTATCCTGATTTTCTTGGCAACGGTAAAAAAAAAAAATGATTTCTAAATTTTATTTCAAAATGTCAATTCTTTTCTTATGAAAATAATGAACTGTTTAATTTATAAGACATATATTTGAACAAAATACAAAGAACATAACCTGCCTTTATTTCTGGGGTAAAATCCATCTAAATTTTGTAAAGACAAAAATGCATTAATTAATCCCTTTTTGCCGTTCATTTGACTTCAAAAAACAACACATACTTTCACATCTACGACATTTTTAGGTGTAGTTCCGTTGCTAGGAAACAGTTAAGAGAAAATTAAAACAATGAAACGTGTTCATTCTAAACGAGTAAATTTATAAAGAAAATATTTCATGTTATTGGAACGCATTTATAAAATCCCTCCATAAGTTATACATCGAATTTGAAAACTCTGACAAATGTATACACAAAATTTCAAACTAATATGAATAATGCATGGTTCTAATTAGGAAATTTCATTATCCATAATTTACCATTTAAATCCTTCAATCATATGAGCCATTTCCTTTCAACAAATAAAAATGGAAAAATCGTCTGAATTGCTATAGAAAAGCATTATTGCGCAAAATAAAATATTCTATATTTTCCGAACGAATGAACCAAATATTACAAAATCTATACAGCTAAATCCGAGTGCTTCACCAACATACTCACTTAATTTCAAGCTAATCGGATGCTTTTTGAGGCAGTTATCGCGGAACAGACAGACAGACTAACGAAAACCAAAACTTTTCGTGTCTCCACAGTAAGCCTTCACTGACGTTTCGGCAAAAATTCAATTTACAATTGTAGTGATTTTACATTTAAATTAGATATCTATTTTTAAAGCTTTTTTTTTTTCAGTAAACAGCAATATTGGTGTAAAAGAACTAAGATAAAAAAAAAAAAAAAATCAAAAGAAAAAAGAAAAAAAAAAAAGAAACCTTTATATATATGCAAATATAGAATTTCCATTTTTCTAAAAATAAGAAACTTAAACTAATTTGACTTTTCTTATCATCTTCCTATTAATTCTATAGAATATATTAAATTAGTCGTCGTAATTAAGGAAAAAATATATTTTTTAATCCTATAACATTTCTTAAGAAATACACAAGGATATAAACTTCCGTTATGTTTCAATATGTTATTTTTATTCGAAATAACACGGTGAAAGTTTATTTAATTTTTCTTTATCCAAGCTTTAACGATTTTAAATAATTAGAGGTTACAGGACATTTTTTCTCAGTCAATTTCATTTCCTGAGAAAGATTGCATGCTCGAGATTCATTCTTTTTAAAGATCTTCTGATCTTTTTAGATAGCTAACGCCATCTATTGATATTTCCTCTAACTGAAATTCTTTCATGCAAATTGTAAAATTGTCTATTTGCTTCGGATTTCTAACATAATGTCAATTCTACTAAATTTAAATTAAATATTTTTTCTATAGATAAACAAGTAAAATAATTTATTGAATTTTTAATATAAAATATAATGCATGAAAGAAAATTATTTGCTTAATTTATTTTCCAATTATAAAACAAATATTTGAAATCTATTTCTCAATTTTTTATGTTAAAAAAAAAATGAAAATTTAGAGCATTTTTATTTTTATCGAATCAAAATCGCAATGATCGAGGGGTCGTTTTTTGGTAATTCATTTATTTTGTATATAATGATAAATCATTAAGAGATTATTTATGAAATCGTTCATCATGAAAAAACTGAAGACAGGATTACGAATTTTCGTTACACACATAATAAGAGTAATGTGACATGTTTCATACAGTGTAATCAGATCAGTTTCTCTAATGTACTGTTATTTCTAGTTACCATAAAGTTCTCATTATTTTAAAACTCGAATGGGTTGTGAATATTGAAATTGGTGTTTTGATTTCTGAAATTAATCAATGCATTCGCATTCACACAATTGTTTTAAAAAATATTTAAAAAAAATGAAAATTACCATTAAGGGATTGTTATTTTCAGAAAAATGCGATGTGCATACAAATAGTAATTGTTAAAGTGAAATGACACAATATTGAAATTACTTTTGAACTAAAATTACGTAATTGTTTAAGATTTTAGGAATCCTCAAATTCGATTATTTAATTTTTTAAAAAAATGAATTAGCCGAACAGTTCTTAATCTCTTAGTTACTTTGAACTATTTTAGTATTTTCTCAGTGTTCTCGGTTTCCCAGAGTTTAAGACAGAAAATACTCCTATTCTTTCGATTATTGAATAAAGAATACATGAAGGTCATTCCATGAAAAATGAGCAAAATGTCTTGTTCGTGACTCTTACATTAATACCTGTATCTATTAACTTATAAATAGTAAAAAAATAGATAGTACACTAAAAATAACAAAATATCCTAGATTTTCATCTTATCATAGTAATTTTAATTTGAAGGTAAAATAGCACTGTTATTACACCAGTAATATGTAGAAAAGCTGCCTCACACGTAATACGGAATGGCCCTTTAATGGCTTTAAAAACACCCCATTTTAAATACACCTAAACCTAAGTAATCTGTCTGTTTTTAATAGGTTTAAAAATCTCCACGTTTTAAACCCTAGGCCTAAGTAATCTGCCCATTTCAGGGCCTTTCCATGAAAAGCAGACAAAATGTACTGTGCGTAACACTTACATAAATACCTATATCAATTATTTTATAAGTTCTTAAAATATAAACTATACATTAAAAATAACAAAAAATCCCTATATTGTCATATTATCATAGATGTTTTAATTTGAGAATACAATAGCATTGTTAAAATAACAGTAATATATAGAAAAGCTGTCCCACACGTGGCATGGAATAGTCCATGAACATTTAAAAGGAAAGTGGTTTAAAAATTTAGTGAAGTATGTGGGAAGTATCTAAATATCAGTCTACACAAGAATATCGATATAATTAATACTTTCACGAAATTTGCTTGTACACAGAGCCAGAAGTAGAATGAAGTAATTTCATATAGGAAAACATAGTAGTGCATTCGAAAAAATTTTCTTTTTGAATAATTACAAAAATGTGACATACACAATTTAGCCTTTAAACGCTTCATATAAATTATCTATAACTGCATTTTTAAACAGTATTCTTATTTTTAGTTGTATAATAGAAGAAAGTATTGTAATGGAAATTTTTTTAGATTTCAGGTTTTTGATGATATCCACGTTTCAGGGTTCACTTATCTAGAAAAACACGTTTTTACACGTCACATTATACACGTCTTTGTATCATCGAAAAGTTTAGACTGGAACAAAATTCATATATATGTTTTCGGTTATGGCGACGACGACGGGGTTTGACTCATTCGACTTGATATCGATAGCCTTAAAAATTGTAGTTCCACTTTATACCGCTAGGAACGTTTTCTATCGCGGGCTCTATGGGCCCGATTTTGACAGGGTTGGGCTCATTCGACTTCATATCGACAGCCTTGCATATTTAGTTCCAGTTTATACCGCCAAGGGCGCTTTCCTACCCCATGTTCTATGGGCCCTATTACAATGGAGTTTGGCTTATTCAACTTGGCTTTCGATGGCTTCGTTCGTAAGAGGGGTTGTGTAGAACAGAGTGCGCCTTCTGGAGGTGGAAATTGGAACTAACATATTTTGTTTAATTAATTTGACTTGAATATTTTTCATTTGATTAAAAAATAACTTCCTTTTGTAATCATTTTAAAATTAAATTTATTAGTGAAACCATCTACTCAAGGATTTAACAAACAAGAATTAGCAATTTGGATTTATTAATTAAAGGATATGTGTTTTGTATTAGAGGTTTGGAGGATTAAAAGATAAGGTGTTTTGAAAGGAATATTAAAAGAAACCCTGTGCGATCACACTTATTCACTTGTTTATATATTAACCGTTGATTAGATTTCCTTAGATTTTTTCCTCCCTTCCCCCCCCCCCTTCAAAGTATAAAATAAATTTTTGACGAAAAACTTGAAGCAGAATCAAAAAATTAAAAAACAGATATATTATCTAGCTATTTTTTTTCTTAAATCTACAATTTAAAAAATATATGTTTTTAGAATCATTAACATGTAGGAGATAGAAGAATGTTTTGTGTTTGGCACACCCGACTAGTTTAATTTCAATTTATTTACTATATTTCTATTATATTTTAAATAAGTTCAAATTTTTCATTGAACATGAGGCATTCGCGAACCTCCTAAAGAAATGATGAGGACCCCTTGCTGCAGACAGCAGTTTAATAATCGCTGACTTAGCATACACTTTTTTTTCAATACGTTTGTTACTGAACAAGAAGTTGCGCTAATAGCTCGCAATATAACTATCAGAAATTGTACGCTATGTAATCATTTTTTTTATTACAGAAATTACGAAAACTGAAAACTAGTATTAAATTATTCAAACATTATATGAACATAGAAATTAACAATTTAGTATGTTTTAACAATGTTAATTCATTGATGCTTTCATATTAAGCGAAGCGATGTTTCATGCTCTTCATAAAAATATCCCATTTAGCTATACAAATGTTAACTGAATATAAATAATCTTTAAATAATATTCTGATTTTAAAAAATTACGCAATGGTCTAACTAAGTTTAAATATGTTAAATATTTATATATACACTTTAACAATAATATACATGAAAAAAATATTAGTGTACATTTTTACATTGCATTTATACAATTATGGGTTTTATACAATTAGTGGTTTAATGAAGATAACTTACAATACATCGCATGCAGCATGTAGCATTCATTGAGAAAGAGACACATGTAATTAAACTTCTCGTTTTTAATTTTGTGCGGATCAAGTAAATGTATGATTTTCGTATCTTACATTTAATCCAAAAATACTTCAAGTTTATGTATGTATATATATGTTACCGGCCAAACCCGGTTTAAACCAAACTAGATTGGCCTAGGCCAAACTAGTTTATCCTAATTCCCATAGGATGAACTCTTTTAGTCTGCATTCATTGGTCCGAAATAGTTTACTCATCCTAGGCCAATTCAATTTGACGTGATTTTACTGATCTCAAAGACCGCCCCGGCGCCACCTTCTAGTTTATCCTAGGCCGATCTAATTTATCCTAAGTCAATGCAATTTGACGTGCTTTTATTGATCCCAACTACTGCTCCGGCACCAACCATGTAGTATTGCCGTCACCCCTGTATAATACATTTTATTCGATGGGGAGTGGGATACTGTCTCCCTATCTTCCCTATTTCACCACCGCCGGTAGTTACAAAATATGTTCCACATGACAAATTTTGTGCTTGAGGACCGAAGAATGGAATGAGATGTTATCATAAAATTTAGGAGAGGAAGAATTTAAAGGATTGATTAATAATGTACAGTATAAACTCGAAAATCCGGCGGCGTCAGGACCGGAACTTCGCCGGATTTCTGAAAGAACATCAAATGTACTTCTGATATTCTTAATAGTGCATTTATTCATAAATAATTCAAAACCAAGTGATATTTATGCGAAAAAAAATATATTAATAAAACATTGATTTTTGTTTCACATTTATTTTTTTCTCCCATAAATATCACTTGGCTTTGAATTAACACTTTAGTGCACAACTTTGCATGTATGCAAAAAACAGTGCTTTGAACTTAATAGATTATTTTTATTAGTATATACCTAATTCACACCAGAAAATTAAAATAGCAATATCTGTTTTAATTAATAACAGACCTCCCGTAATTAAATAAAGCGATATTAATCATTGAAACTTTCTGGTGTAAAGTCAGATTCTCTGAACTACGTAATTTCTAGAAGGTATTCTATCATGGGAACTAAAGGGTTAAAGGTAAAGTTTTATAAAATAAATAATTATATAAAATAAGGTATTTGGAGACATACTTCTTAAAATATTTAGTAATTTGCAATATTTTAGCGTAAAACAGCCACAAAATAGTAGGTTTTACTTGTTTTGCAGATGTACAACAGTAGAAAAGTTTGACGTATTATATGAAAAATGTATTTGTGATTTTTTTATTAGTTTTCCTGTGCAATAAACCTTTCAGAGAATCATATATAATTTTTTCGAAACAAAATAAAAATTCTTGCATTTAAGGGTTAATTATGTAGGATTAAGAAACGAACGAAGACGAAAAGAAATTATAATTCGTTCAGACTGACAAATATTTAATTACTCACTTCTTGAAAATTCATTAAAAGTACAAACACTTAATAATTCTTGATTATTGCGATTATAAAATATATACAGTAAAACAATATTTAAAATATAATTAAAAGTGAAAATCGGATCTCCGCGGATCCCATCATGATTAAAAGAGGAAAAACGCCTCAATCATAAAAAAAGCGGTCGGCAGAGACGCTCTCTCTCTGACCAACACTAATACACCTCTGTCCCGTGTACCCAGATATCTGCGTGCTCATCCTTGAATTTTTTGCTGCGCTTAGAAATTCTTTGCCTGGGAATCGGACCTCGACCAGTGAATGCGGTTCTCAAGGCATCTGGTGTGCGGCATTGTCTCGCCGCCACAATTATGAATAAATGCACCATTAAGAATATCAGAAGTACATTTGATATTCTTTCAAAAATCTTGAATTTTCAAAAATCCGGCGAAGTCCGGTCCCAGTTTGACCTAGAATACATATATTTTAAGGCTACCAATATTCCACAATTAAAGTTCTCTTTAAATTATAGTACATTTATACGGATGGGGATACATTAATGTAAAAACTATTAGAAAAATCTGTGTATGACGAAATCCTGCTATAGTTTACAATAGTATCAATAATATCGTTAATCCACATTCTATAGTTTGGAGATTTAAAAAAAAATCTATACAATAAAATCATATAACATGGAATTTCATAGGAAATAATAAAAATCCGTTATTAAATTGCTACAGTGCTCAGCAAAAGTTTAGACAATGATCTATTATGCTTCTGTACTGCGGAGTATGTAACGAATTGTTGTAACTCAACTGTCACATATTACTGGGGACTTATCCTTTATTCACAAACAATAAATTTTAAATTATACCTTTTACATAATAAATAATGACAAAAAAACAAAATTAACATTGTGGCAAAAGTATAGACAATCTGTCTATTTACAGAAAAATAACCATAAATTAAAATCGAACAACACCTACATTGTGTGCAATTAGTGCAAATATGTGACTAGGAAACTAAACTATGTGAGGAAACTGAATCCTACATCACTTGTGAGTCTATTTCGTACCAAACACGTTCAACAGCAGTTCGACGTTCATTAACAGAGGAGTATTGTCAAAATATTGCGTAAACCTTATGAGATATTATGCCACAAACGTTTTCGATTGAGTTCAGATCAGGGCTATACGCGGGCCAGTCGAGAACAGTAATATTTTGTAAGTTAATTCAACTTTTGTCTTGCATGCAACATAAATGGACGCATTATCTTGCACAAATACATACTTTGGAACAGCTTAAAGTTCACCAAATGGCTGTAAATTGTTTCCCAATGTATGTATGTAGTCTTACGCTGCATGGTAACCATTGAAGATCTTCAGAGATACTTGAGCATTAAAATAAAGTAGGGCCCAAGTCATTAAAGAGTCACCTCCTTGTTGACAACGAAAGAAAGCCCGAGGTTGTTTACGCAAGTCATACCAATAGTATTCCACCCTATCTGGATCATCCAAATTCCGCTTTTTTTTGTCGCTGAATATCACATTACACCACTTTGGTCCATATGACATATCTTTGCGAGCCCATTGCATTTTTGTCAATTTGTTGTGAGATTTCAAGGCTGGTTGTTTTATCATTTTCATAAAAACTAATTTACATCTTTCTTTTATTCCTCTGCGAATCGTATCCGTTGACACAGAAAGCTCTGACTCACTGTTAATGCGAGTAGCAGTCATCATTTGTCTAGATGACAGTTTATGGGTCCTTCTACCACCTCGTTTTTCTGGCCACGCGAGGCCTTCCAGATCTATGTTTTGCTTTGAAAGAGTCACCCTTAGACAGTACTTGATAGACAGGCTTCTTTGGACGATTCAAAACAGCTGAAATTTCTGCAACAGTCTTTCCTTTCGATTTCAGCTTCCATGCTACAATTACTTCATCTGACTGAAAATTTTTAGCTCGTGGCATCTTCACTAACTAATGTTATTGCGAGGTGCACTTAAATACATCATGCATGTGGCGTCAAAAGTTTGAAATTTGCGTTTTTCTGTGAACAATTGCCAAAAAACCAAGAAAGTGTTTAAACTTTTGCAATAAGCAAATTTCACATTTTTTAGTTAAATTAAATAAAATCCGACATTAAAACCGTTGTTTCCGTTCTAAAATGTTTAAAATATGTTTAAAAATTAGTACAGCCATTTGTATAGCTCAAGTGTTTGTATTTTGTATTTAAAGATCAAATATCACCATTGTTTAAACTTTTGCTGAGGACTGTATACAGGTTCCCTTATTAGAAAGTTCATCGTCTATTTCAAATGCATTATATTATTTTTACAAATACCTAATATCCTCATTTTAAATAGATCAAAAATTTTGTTGTTGTTGTTGTTGTTAAACACGGGATTCCGTCATAGGCAGGTTATTTTTCTCAGGTTTTGCATTACTTTAATTTTATTAGCTAAAAATGCATCTACCTATCTTAAAAAAGTTTTTTAAATAATAAATGTATAAATTTTAATTGTGGAATAATAGGGATTTAAAAATACATGCATTAAAAAATAAAGTTGGGCCGGGCCAAATGTTACTGATATTTTTACTGAACAGACCAGAGATCCTGCCGGTCCAAATGATTTTCATATGAGATGGGTTGGAAATTGGACTGAAAATTTCTGTCTGTGCAGACTTCAAGAAGAATGCAGTCCAGTCGCGATGTAAGCCGGGAGAAAATTGAGGCCCTGTCCATCTCGGTCCGAACCTCTCGAATAAAGTAATCTTCACACCAAGCCCGGACCGAGTGTCGGGAAGGAAAATTGGGCGGGCCCGTAAAGAACCTTACATCGAATACCCGAAAGACTACCTCACAAAATTTTGTAAATTTGGACGCTAAACTTCTATTATATTAAAAAATAAAATTAAAAAACAGTTTTTAGTGAACTTCGCTCACTTCCATAAATGTATTTGAGTGGAGCGGCTTCGCTTGAAATTGAGCATGAACTTGACTCATTTTTGAGAAATTGAATTTGCGTTTGAATTAATTCGGGTTTTTTTTCTTTTTTTTTCTTTTTTTTTTTTTTTTTGTAAGCATGCTCAATACTGGTTGGCATCACTAAAACCACGCCAAATTGAATTGGCCTAGGATAAACTAGATTGGCCTAGGGTAAACTGGTTCAGACCACTAAATAGCAGGCTAAATTAGTTTATCCTATGAGCATTAGGCCAAACTTGTTTGGCCTAGGAAAACTAGTTCATCCTATGGGCATCAGAATAAACTAGTTTGGCCTAGGAAAAACTAGTTTATCCTACGGGTGTTAGAATAAACAAGTCTGGCCTAGAAAAAACTAGTTTATCCGATACCCGTTAGGATAAACTAGTTTGACCTAGACCAATCTAGTTTGGTCTAAAATCGGGTTTGGCCGGTAACATAAATATATAATAATATTTTTTTTTATTATAGTACTCCTTAAATTTACGGAAAACATACTTCCATTAATTTAGAGAATAAAATAACTCACTAATTTGCTAATGTAAAATATTTTCTTACTGTTAAATTTACTGTATATCCAATCTTTTTGAAAAATGAAAATGTAGTTTCGTATAGTCACACCCAGTTAACTAATAGCGAAATCAAAATTAAATTTAGGTACTTGCGGAGATCCTTTTAGAAAAAGATGAGCCGAAAACATTATCCAAAAATAACCTTGTATATTAATGATTTTAACTTAAAACCAGAAAAATATATTTATTATTTATCTCAATTACTAGGCTGAACTTAATACACTTTCGAATGAGATATTCCACTTAAAAACTGAATTAACAAAGCGATTTTTCTTGATTACGTGAAATGTGAAAGTAGTCTAGACACATAAAATGATATCGTTAACTTTTTTTTCTCACTGTATTTAGTTTTCTTTTTTAGTGCTATTTCTTAAGATATTGTGAATTGTAAAGTAAGACGTATAGGAAACTTAAAAAAATTTAAAAAAAAAAAAGCAACGCATGTATGAAAACAAAACAATTTACTATATATTGTATCTAATTTTATACAGACTATTTATAATTTTTATTCCAGTAAATGTTTCATTTATTATGTGTGTAAAACTCTTTTGCTTAATATCGAATATTTTAGGTTGTATTAGTGGGGCCATGGATACTTTTTTCTATAAGAATTTTATTACATTATTTTTTAGAGACAAAATCTGCGCATATAATAATGCTCTGAAATGTTTACAGTATATGCTCCTAATACATAAATGTCATTGCCAGCAATACAACAGAGCTACTAACAGAACAGTTCTGTTAGTAGCTCTGTTAGAGTTTCAAAAGCTATGGTTCGTTCACATTTTATTATTTTAAGAGCCTGTATTCAAGATGTTCGGCATACTCTCTCCAAAATTGAAGAAGAGCTTTATGACCTTCATTTGTTCCTCAGTAAAAATCTTGACAATTTCTGTGATATTGAAAATAAAGGTTGGTCTTCTCTACTTAATTTCAAAACTGCTCATCAAAATAAGCTTGATAAAAAGTTTTCTTCGTTGTGCAATAAGCAAAATAAGTCTCAATTTTCATATAAGAACCTATCAAATGAGAACTGCATCGTTAATCTCTCCTCTCACATGTTAACTCCTGAGCAAAAAAGCATTTTAGATCTTGGTTTAAATTTTTCTCAGTCTTGCAAACCTTCTCTCACTAAATTGATTGCTCCTATTGAGTCTTCCTTTAAACATAGTAAAGTCACTCCTTTTCAAAAAGAAACTCTTCGTCACATCCTTGCTGATACTATTTCTTCTAATAATTCAAAATTTAAACCTAATCTTTCTCGTTCTCAAAATATCGCTCTGAATGAGCTTAAGTCCAATGATAATCTTATTATTACTAAAGCTGATAAAGGGGGTCAAATTGTTCTTATGGATAAAAAAGATTATTCTGATAAAGTCTATGCTCTCTTATCTGAAGGTCCTTATGTTGAAGTTAAAAAAGATCCTACTAATTCGCATCTTTCCACTCTCAAAAAAGCTGTTAAGAATTCTGTTATTTTAAATGACAATACTAAATATAGTGTTATTCCTTCTTCAGCCATTTGTGCTCGTTTTTATGCTTTGCCTAAAGTTCATAAAACCAATGTCCCTTTAAGACCTATCGTCTCTAATATTGGTACTGTTACTTATCCTCTTGCCAAATTTTTAACATCCATTTTTTCTCCGTTATGCATTTCTAATACTCATACGATAAAAAATTCTTATGATTTTGTTAGTAAATTAAAAAATATTAACCCATCCAATTGTTCTGTGCTTTCTCTTGATGTCAAATCTTTATTTACGAATGTTCCAATTGAAGGTGCTCTTTCTTGCTTGGAAAAAAGGTTACGTGAATTTCATTTCTCTGATATTGAAGTCCAAGATTTTGTTAATTTAACCAAAATTTGCATCACTCAAACTACTTTTGAATTTGATAATAAATTTTTCAAACAATCAGATGGCTTAAGTATGGGTAATCCTTTATCTCCAATTCTTTGTGATATTTATATGCATTATTTTGAGGAAAAATTATTAAATCTGGTTAATTTTAAATGTTGGATGCGTTATGTCGACGATACTTTTGTTTTAGTTGATAATCCTTTTGATATGTCTACCATTCTTCATACTGTCAATTCTATCGACCCACATATTCAGTTTACTTTTGAATTAGAAAATTGTAATAAACTTCCTTTCCTTGATGTTTTAGTTACCAAATGCGATTCTTCTTTCAAAACTTGTGTTTATAGAAAACCTTTTTCTGTTTCTAACCCACCTCATGCTCTCTCAAATCATCCTGTCAACCAAAAAATCGATCGGTGTTTTTTACACGTATGTAAATCGTGCTCTCAAAATTTGTTCCGATTCTGTATCCTTTAAGGAAGAGCTTAATTACTTAAAAACCGTTGCTGCCAAAAGAGGTTTTAATCCTTCTGTTATCAATAATGCTGTGAAGAAATTCAATAGACCATCTAATAGTTCTACTCTTTCCAAATCTGTCAAAAGCAAACCTGATAATTTGGTTGTCCTCCCCTTTTATCCTCCTTTATGTTTCAAGTTAGCTAAAGTTTTACGGCGTTTCAATTTTAACATTATCTTTAAACCTGTCAATAAATTCAAATTCCCCTCCACTAAATCTCCTGTTCCTGATCTTCGTAAATGGGGAATTTATAAAGTTCCTTGTAATGGTTGTGATTTATCTTATATTGGTCAAACTAAAAGGAATCTCGAAATCCGCTTAAAAGAACACTCGCGTTATGTTATCAATCAAGAATTTTCTAAATCTTCTATTGCCAAGCACTCTTGGGATTCCGGCCATAGTTTTAATTTTCAAAATGCTAAAATTATCTCTAATGCCAATAATATCTCTGAATTGGACTTTCTTGAAAATTTAGCTATTTATCTTAATCGTGATGTTATTGTTAATGATAAATCTGATTCCACAATGCTCTCTGCAGCTTGGAAAAACCTTTTCAGTACTACCATTTAATTCATTTTTGTATTATTATTAGTCTGTTTTTTTTTAAATATATATTATTCATTTATTTATTCATTTTTAATTTCATGTGTTCCCATATTGGATTATATGTATTTTTCCCCCTCCCATTTTTTGCCCCTCCTACTTTGTGTTCTTTTGTTTTGGTTATTCTCTTCTGTGATAGGCTGTTGTCTTTTACTTTCCTATTGGCTGTTGGTTTCTAACTTCCTATTGGCTGTTTCTTCAGCTTGTTTCCTTTCCCTTGTCTCTCATTTCAGTCTTGCCTCTGCTTTCATAGTAGAATGACGTCTTTTTTGCGCCTGACGAAGAAAGACTCAGATCTTTCAAAAGGCCTAGCGCATTTACAAAATTTTTGATGGTGTTTCAAGAAGATTGTTTGTTCTTAGTCAAAATATAAAGTTGATTGGCTAATTGAAAGATTAAATATATATACACATATACACACATGCATACATATAAAATATATGTTTCAATAAAGTTTGAATTTCTCTTTTCACAGAATTCCCGATATTTTGTCTTCTTAGATATGTTCAATGATTAACTTCCCCTTTGAATGATACATTATTGAATGCAATACATGCATAATACTAAAGGAACAAAATTTATACTTGCATTTTTTATTATTTGCTTTTTAAATACAAGATTATTCCAAAATATCTGTGAAAAACATTATAACATATCAACTGTGTGGAACAAAATCGCCACAGGGACATCACATAGGAACATAGGAAAGCAATTCTCTTATCTAGTTCAATGTACAAAGTATCCTCTCCAACCTAAATGTTAATACTCATACTTAACTGTAACCTTAATAAAAATATTTTAGTAATCAGTCTTCAGTTTCGCAATATTTTTTACCCGAAAATGTAAACTCTTTTCTCCCTATACGATAGCATTATATTTAACATTCAACAAAGTAAATCTTCTGAAAAAATTATTAAAGATTCAATGCTGTTATTTTTCTGAGTCGAAATTCGATTTAGTTTGAAGTCTTCCTGTATATTGAACTGAAAATGTAAATTATTAGGTTGAGCAAAAAGTTCTGGGAAATTTTTAATCTAATAGTTTCCAGAATTTGTATCGTATATGATGGTCATGCCATCAATGCCGAGTTCTATTGCCAGCACTTGGATCGCATCTACAACATACTGGTGCAGAAGTATCCAAGATTGGATCGCCGAAAGCGCGCTTTGTTTCAGCAGGACAATGCCAAACCGCACCTGGCCCAGAGGACCAAGGACAAGTTTGCACAGTTAGACGGCGTCGACATTCTTCCACACCCCGCCTACAGTCCAGACGTGGCTCCATCTGATTATGGCCTCTTTCGAATCCTTTGATGAAGTTCAAGAAGCATGCCAAGAGTTTTTCGATTCCAAGGAGCCGCCATGGTACTTTCAGCAAATCCGGAATCTGGCAGAACGATGGCAGAAAGTGGTGGACTATGATGGTCTCTAGTTTGAAGAATAGTCCTTGTTTCTTTTGTTGTTAATTTGCGGCATAGCAACGCAACTTTCACAAATTTCCCAGAACTTTTTGCTCAACCTAGTATCATCCTGTGTTCCTAGGTGATTTTTAATTTAATTCCGTACGGCGGGTTTGCAATTTGATTTTCGTCTTATATTTTGCCGTATCCCGTATGCATACGCTTCAGAATCTTCCTATTTCTAAGATAATATTTTCATTGAACAGTTAATACAATTTAAAGAAGTTTTACGCATGCAAAAACTCAGCAACAGTTTTTTTTTATAAAAAGCATATATTCATGCGCGTGGAGTTCTGATTTGAAATCCGTCAGTTTTGTAATATTAATAATGATTCCGCAAATATTTTCACATTACCAACAGAATAGTTATTTTTTTTTTAAATAGCATTATTCTATTAATGTATGTATTCATTAAGAGCTTAAATTAATTAATGCCTCGCCAAATTCTGCCGATTTTTATATCTTTAAACTTATGAATAATTCAAACTTTCAACAAGATTATGAAATTTTTCTAGTTTAATTAATGCATTGGATTCGCCGATACTTTTCAAAAATACATTTGTAATATTAATTAACATTTGAAAATATTTTAAGCGTAAACATATCGATTGGAATTCGGATGTTAAATTTTATTAGCTTCAGAACAAACAAAATGTTATTATTTGTCACAGATACGTTAAGCACAAATAATATTTAATTTTAGATCCTCACCAAACATTTATTTTAAAGCTAATGATATTTAACTATACATTGAAATATATGCTTACGACTTCATGTGTCTGATAATTCAGAATTATTATTTTCAACAAAACGTACGATTTCACGTTTTAGGTAGCTTTCATTACAAAAAGCTACCTATTGCAGCCGTTCGGAGGAAAGCGATTTCAAAAAATTTTGGTATATTTTCATCGATCATGACCCCCAGACCCCGAAACCACCCTCCGTTCAAAAGTTGATATATATATATATATATATATATATCCATATATATATATATATATATATATATATCTGACCTTTGTCATACTGTAACTCTCGAATTTATGAACCGATTTGGATGTAATTCGGTATGTACATAGTACATACCAATGTCTCGACCGAGTTCGTTGGCCAGCTTCATCCGCCATTTTGTTTCAAAATGGCGGTCATTTAAAATTTTCTTTAAAATTTTAAATTTTAAATTTGGTACCAAAGATTTGAAAATGGAAAAATATTTTTTTCTTATGTATTTGACCTTTATACAAAGATTCCGGAGCAGTTTTTGTTTCGTCTATATCTTAAAAAATGGCTGAGTTATATATAACTCAGCCATTAGCTCAAAATTCTATAGCATTTTTGAATTTCTAGCGTGGCTGACATTTTGAAACGTCCTGAATTTTGTCACGCGATAAAAGGCGTATTTATGAACCGATTTGGATGTAACTTCGTTTGTACATAGCGCATACCAATGTCTCGACCGAGTTCGTTGGCCAGCTTCATCTGCCGTCTTGTTTTAAAATGGCAGCCATTTAAATTTTTCAGAAAAATTTAAATTTGAAATGTGGTACCAAAATATTGAAAATTGAAAAAATATTATTTTCTTATGTATTTGACCTTGATACAAAGATTCGGGAGCAGTTTTTGTTTTGTCTATATCTTAAAAAATGGCTGAGTTATAGCATTTTGAATTTCTAGCGTGGCTGACATTTTGAAACGTCCTGATATTTGTCACGTGATAACAGGCGTATTTATGAACCGATTTGGATGTACCGTGGTGTGTGCATAGTACATACCAATGTCTCGACCGAGTTCGTTGGCCAGCTTTATCCGCCATCTTGTTTCAAAATGGCGGCCATTTAAAAAAATTTAAAAAATTTAAAATTTAAAATGAGATACCAAAGAATTAGAAAATGAAAAAGATTTTTTTTTGTATGTGTTTGACCTTAATACAAAGATTCCGGAACAGTTTTTGTTTCGTCTATATCTAAAAAAATGGCTGAGTTATAGCATTTTGAATTTCTATTGTGGCTGACATTTTAAAACGACCTGATTTTTGTCACGCGATAACAAGCGTATTTATGAACCGATTTGGATGTTACTTGGTCTGTACATAGTACATACCAATGTCTCGACCGAGTTCGTTGGCCAGCTTCATTCGCTATCTTGTTTCAAAATGGTTGCCATTAAAAAAAAATTAAATTTAAAATTTAAAATGAGGTATTAAAAAATTGGAAAATGAAAAAGATTTTTGTATGTGTTTGCCCTTGATACAAGGATTCCGGAGCAGATTTTGTTTCTGAAAATTTGTTCTTTTGTTTATATCTTAAAAAATGGTTGAATTATAGCACTTTGAATTTCTGGTATGGCTAACATTTTGAAACGATCTTGTATTTGTCAAGCGATAACACACGTATTCGCCTATTTCCATGTAAGAAGGCATGTGGGTAGTATACATCAACATCTCAGCCAAATATAAGTTACTTTAAATAAAAGCAGCTTCGATAAAGCTGACTAATTTCGCGAAATTCTCATTCATAATGATTTATTATTGATAAAAATTAGTATTCAATCTCCTATATTCGGTTTCCAATTATTGAGCTTCGTGTGTTTGAATAATATAAGTTGGCTTTTTTAAAATAAGGAATTTGAAAGCTACCTCTTCCTCCCGGCACTGGCCGGAAGGACTTTTTATATTTGCGCCTTACTGTTTTTACTTTCTTCTATCTTCAATAGAAGAAAGTATTGTAATCGAAATTTTTTCAACTTCCGGTTTTCAACGGATTTACACGTTTTAGGGGTCAGAGATCCCAAAAAACATGTTTATAGAAAATGTCTGTCCGTCTGTCCGTGTGTCTGTCGCCATTGTACCATCAAAAAGTGTATAAAGTTATGTATAGAACTGAACCAAATTTTTACTTTCTTCTATCTTCAATAGGAGAAAGTTTTGTAATCGAAATTTTTTCGACTTCCGGTTTTCGACGGATTTACACGTTATAGGGATCAGAGATCCCAAAAAACATGTTTATAGAAAATGTCTGTCTGTCCGTCTGACAGTATGTCCGTGTGTCTGTCGCCATTGTACCATCAAAACGTATATGAAGTTATACATAGAATTGCACCAAATTTTTATTTTAAGTTTTTGGCTATGGCAAGCAAATCCTCCCTGAATTTGGAAAAAATTCACCGGTAGAGGGCGCTATAATAGCAATTTTTGTGCGATTTTGAATATTGTACCATCCAAAAGTGTATCAAGTTATGCATAGAATTGAACCAAATTTTTATTTTAAGTTTTTGGATATGGCAAGTAGGTCCTGCCTGAATTTGGAAAAAGTTCGCCGGTAGGTGTCGCTATAACAGCGATTTTTGTCCGATTTTGAATATTGTACCACCCAAAAGTGTATGAAGTTATGCATAGAATTGAACCAAATTTTTATTTTAAGTTTTTGGCTATGGCAAGCAGGTCCTCCCAGAATTTGGAAAGAATTCGCTGCTAGGGGGCGCTGTAATAGCGTTTTTTGTGTGATTTTGAATAGTGTACCATCGAAAAGTGTATGAAAAGTTATGCATAGAATTGGACCAAAAACATTTTTAAGCTCTTGGCGATGGCAAGCAGGTCCTCCCTTAATTTCGAACAAAATCGCCGCTAGGGGGGGGCTTTAATAGCGATTTTTGTGCCATTTTGAATATTGTACCATCGAAAAGTGTATTAAGTTATGCATAGAATCGAACCAAATTTTTTGTGGTTTTTTTTTTTTTTTTTTTTTTTTTTGGTCATGGCACGAAGGTCCTCCCTGAATTTGGAAAATTTCCGCCGGAAGGGGGCGCTATAATTGCGATGTCTGTACAATTTTCATTATTGTACCATCGAAAAGTGTATGAAGTTATGCATATAATTGAACTAAATTTTTTTTGTATGTTTCTGGCTATGGCAAGAAAGTCCTCCCTGAACTTGAAAAAATTCCGCCATAAGGGGGCGCTGTAGTAGCGATTTCTGTGCCATTTGCATTATTTAACCACCGAAAGGTGTATGAATTTATGCATAGAATTGAACCAAATTTTTTGTGCATGTTTCTGGCTATGGCAAGCAAGTCCTCCCTGAATTTGAAAAAAATCTGCCGGAAGGGAGTGCTGTAAAAGCGATGTTTGTGCCATTTTTTACTTTCTTCTATCTTCAATAGAAGAAAGTATTGTAATCGAAATTTTTTTCGACTTCCGGTTTTCGACGGATTTGCATGTTTTAGGGGTCAGAGATTCCAAAAAACATGTTTATAGAAAATGTCTGTCTGTCTGTGTGTCCGTCCGTCCGTCTGTCCGTCTGTCCGTCTGTCCGTCTGTCCGTCCGTCCGTCTGTCCGTCTGTCTATCGCCATTGTACCATCAAAAAGTGTATGAAGTTATGGATAGAATTCAACCAAAATTTTATTATAAGTTTTTGGCTATGGCAAGCAGGTCCTCCTGGAATTTGGAAAAATTTCGCCGGTAGGGGGCGCTGATATAACAATTTTTGTGCGATTTTGAATATTGTACCATCCAAAAGTGTATGGAGTTATGCATAGAATTGAACCAAATTTTTAGTTTAAGTTTTTGGATATGACAAGCAGGTCCTCCCTGAATTTGGAAAAAATTCGCCGGTAGAGGGCGCTGTAAATGCGTTTTTTGTGCGATTTTGAATATTGTACCATCGAAAAGTGTATGAAGTTATGCATAGAATTAAACCAAAAAAAATTTAAGTTCTTGGCTATGGCAAGGAGGTCCTCCCTTAATTTGTAAAAAAATCGCTCGTAGAGGGCGCTGTAATAGCGATTTTTGTGCGATTTTGAATATTGCACCATCGAAAAGTGTATGAAGTTATGCATAGAATTGAACCAAAAAAAAAAAAAAATTAAGTTCTTGGCTATGGCAAGGAGGTCCTCCCTTAATTTGTAAAAAAATCGCTCGTAGAGGGCGCTGTAATAGCGATTTTTGTACAATTTTTGTGCCATTTTGAATATTGTACCGCCGAAAAGCGTATGAAGTTATGCATAGAATTGAACCAAATTTTATGTGTTTATTTTTGGTCATGTCACGAAGGTCCTCCCTGAATTTGGAAAAATTCTGCCGGAAGGGGGCACTATAATTGCGATGTCTGTACCATTTTCACTATTGTACCATCGAAAAGTGTATGAAGTTATCCATATAATTGAATCAAATTTTTTGTGCATGTTTCTGGCTATGGTAAACAAGTCCTTCCTGAACTTGAAAAAATTCCGAAAGAAGGGGGCGCTATAATTCCGATCTCTGTGCCATTTTCATTATTGTACCATCGAACAGCGTATAAAATTATGCATACAATTGAACCAAAATGTTTGTGCTCGTTTTTGGCTTTGGCCAACAGGTTCTCCTTGAATTTAGAAATATTGCGCGGTAAAGGGGCTCCGTGCTAGCGATTTTTGTATACTTTTCTTGATTTTTCGTAGTTCTATTCTGCATCTGCGGCTCATGCAGCGGCGGGAACTCGCTTCCTGCTATGCCGGCTATTCGCAAACAGCTGATAACGACAGAATAAGGAAAAATTAATAATTTTAACAAATATCATGATATAGATTAACTCGTTTTTAGTCCGTTTAATTGACTTGAGCAGAAATTTAAGATGAAAATCAAAGTTGGTATAGTATTGAACTAATAATATTGAAGTATTAACATGTGTAACTAGGTTTTGAAATATTAAGATGTATAAGATAGAAGAAAGTTTTGGGATTGGCACATCCAACTAGTTTATTGTACAATCGAAAAGTGTTTAAAATTATGCATACAATTGAACCAAATTTTTTGCGCATGTTTTTGGCTTTGGCCAACAGGTCCTCCTTCAATTTGGAAATATTGCGTGGTAAAGGGGCTGTATGATACCAATTTTTGTATACTTTTCTTGATTTTTCGTAGTTCTATTGTCCATCGGCGGCTCGTGCAAAGGCGGGAACTCGCTTCCTGCTAAGCCGGCTATTCGCAAACAGCTGATGACAGCAGAATAAGGAAAAATTAATAATTTTAACAAATATCATGATATAGATTAACTCGTTTTTAGTCCGTTTAATTGACTTGAGCAGAAATTTAAGATGAAAAACAATGTTTGTATAGTATTGAACTAATAATATTGAAGTATTAACATGTGTAATTAGTTTTTTGAAATATTAAGATGTATAAGATAGAAGAAAGTTTTGGGATTGACACATCCAACTAGTTTGTGTTTGTTTTTGGTCATGGCACGAAGGTCCTTCCTGAATTTGAAAAAATTCCGCCTAAATGGGGCGCTATAATTGCGATGTCCGTACCATTTTCATTATTGTACCATTGAAAAGTGTATGAAGTTATGCATAGAATTGAACCAAATTTTTTGTGCATGTTTCTGGCTATGGCAAGGAAGTCCTCCCTGAATTTGAAAAAAATCTGCGGATGGGGGCGCTGTAATAGCGATGTTTGTGCCATTTTCTTTATTGCACCATCGAAAAGTGTATAAAATTATGCATACAACTGAACTAAATTTTTTGTGCATGTTTTTGGCTTTGGCCAACAGGTCCTCCTTTAATTTGGAAATACTGCGGGGTAAAGGGCTGTGTGATAGCGATTTTTGTATACTTTTCTTGATTTTTCGTAGTTCTATACTCCTTCGGCGGCTCGTGCAGCGGCGGGAACTCGCTTTCTTCTAAGCCGGCTATTCGCAAACAGCTGATAACAGCAGAATAAGGAAAAAACTAATAATTTTATCAAATATCATGATATATATTAACTCGTTTTTTGTCCGTTTAATTGAGTGAAGCAGAAATTTAAGATGAAAATCAATGTTGGTATAGTATTGAACTAATAATATTGAAGTATTAACATGTGTAACTAGTTTTTGAAATATTAAGATGTATAGGATAGAAGAAAGTTTTGGGATTGGCTCATCCAACTAGTTTCTTCTTTATTTAAGGAAAGTTCCCATTTGATTAGAGACAATGCACTCAATGATTGCGTACAATGTTTATGCAAACAGAAGATTTGCGCGTGCAGTTTTACTGTTTCCAGTCCATGTTCATTGACAAATCGATTTCAATTCAGTGTGTGTATGATAAAAAGCTCAATAATATAAATAATAATAATACAAATCATATAAATAATAATAGAAAGAAATTTAATATTAATATAAAATAAATAAATATTAATATAAATATATAAATAATAATGTAAAATAAATAGATAATAATATAAAAATAGGCAATATAATAATACTTACAACTTTATATAATTACTATTCTAATATATATATAATTATTATGCTATTGTATAATAATTATGATTATTTTATGTATTTGTATAAAACTGTATATTATATTATATTTTTATATTATATAAATAATTATGTTATATTCGTAAGATTATATAATTATTTGCAATACACTTGACCACAATTGTGCACAATTATTATATTTGTTATAATTAATCTAATAATTATAATTTATCATTTATAATTTATTTATAATTAGAATAATTAGTCTAATAATTATTCTAATATTATATAATTATTATTTTATTATTTTTATGTATGATATATGATATGATAATCAATATAATAATATACGCAATAATATAAATAAAATAACATAATAATAATATGATAAGTGTAATAATATAAATAATTGTGCCGCATTTGGGGCTTGTATGTAATATTAGACGACTGATATAGCGTTAGATCTATGTCTTGAATGTAATGCTATGTATTTAACATTAAACGCCTGATAAAGTGTCACGTATATGTCTGGTATGTAATGTTATATGTGTAATATTAAATGTCCGTATATTGTTTTACTGTTATAACTCCAATCAAACTAATTTTTATATTAAGGAATCAAAATTCAGGTTTTACCCATATACCATTTGTCCGTACGTTAGTCTCTATTTATTTTTGCTTTCATATCTTATTCTTAATCTACATAAGAAATATAATTTGTTTGGGATTTAATACAGATTTACAGAAAATTGCCTTCTTTATTTTATTATTATTTTTTTATATATACAATTCGCAAAGACTATAAAAATGCCCATTTTGTTCTTTTTAGGTTAGTTCCATGAGTACTTGTTACTGTAAGTCACATAGGTGAAAATTGCTACGATTTGTGGCTACTAGTATTTTAGAACGGAAAAATGTGACTTATTTTATCGCAGATACCTCATTAATTGAATAAGGCGAAGAAACCTTTTCGAAGCTAACGGTGTCAAAAAACATATCAATTATCAGCTATGTTATTTACACTACAAAAACCCATGGAACTAGCCATTAGAAAAAATACTTTCATCGAACAACTAAAAACATTTGAGGAACATATTAACCAAATAAAAACTTACTTTATCTACATTTTATTAATAGTGTTTATTCTTGGAAGTCCAATTCGAATTTTGGAAATCTATTACTTTTATTATACAGATAAGAATACAAAATATTTTACAGTGTTAATAGAAGTTGTTTGAAAATAAATTTTTCTTAAGTGCTAGCATATTAGTATATAACATAATTTTGTACGTAATTCCTGGGAATTTTATCTCTTCTTTCTACCACGTACAATATTCAACACTTTAAGAGGTTTGTGAGAATTTTTCTGTTTTATTTCATAAAGGGCCTTTTCGGATAGTTTTTAGAAATACATTTATAATGCGTCTTAACCCTTTATCTACGGCATTATGATCTACTGCAATTTTTTTCATGTAATATTTTTTTTTCAGTTACTACAATGAAAATTAAAAGATTAACATAAAAAAAATAGTCACCCGTGAGAAATTTAATTATTTAAAGGTAATTAACTAAAGTGGTACTTTAAAGTACCGTCAGTACACTATGACTAAATTATCGTAACAGAAAACCCACAAGTTATTTCAACTGGCATCTGAAAATAGTTTCGATTTAATAAGTATATGAAATATAGGCTTTTTTCTTATTTACAAATAAATCGTTTTTCAAATTCCGGTGCCAATCATTTATTTCAACACTTTAGAATTGAACATGCTTTCCTGAAAGGGTTTAAAAAACTATTTTTTTTTTAGGTTTCAGGTTTCAATCTTGTTAGCAGTCCTTTAGTTTTGCGACGTCAATATTCCAATTCCAGGGATAATATGCTCTCTCGCATCTCCACATATGCAATATATGAATATACATATGCCATTTCTAGCATAGCAAAAACCAGCAGGTGCCACAACTTTTCCGATTTCCTGTAAAAAATAACAATGAAACAGAAAAGAAATACCAGGGAAATCACTACTGCACTACATTTTAGTAATTGCATTTTAAATCCGATGAAAACGATGGATAACTACACAGACGAAAAGTAAACAAGAAGTTTTTCTCCAGCACCCATTGTACTGATGGTACTTATAAGTACCACCGAGTAATTCAACTGTTAAATCAAATACATACACCGTTCAACTAAAATAACTAGTCAAATTGTATTCTAAGACCACAATGAATACATAAAAAAATCCAACACTTATCTTATGTCCTTTACTGTGTTTCCAGCAATGAAAAGACGAGCGTGGTAATCTGTACAAAAAGTCGGCACAAAACACATCGACTGCTTCAAAGATAGCCTCATTCCTCACTAAAATAACAAACCTAGAACTACCGCTGCCATGTATTCGGATAAAGTGGAGTTAAAAGTGCGATTTTTGTAAAGTACCATTATAATATTAGTAATATTCACTATGGTATAAAAGTTTAAAGTGAGTGGTACTTATACGTACCGTCAGTAGATAAAGGGTTAATTGCCTTTTGCAAATTGGTTTCATTATTGAAGGGGTCTTATAACTTTTTTAATCTCCACAAAAATAAAAACAAAATACATGAATTTTTTTTTCTGCAATCAACATTGTGAATAAATTTGAAAAAAAAATGAAATTAATCGCACTTGAAAAGAAGATGTAATCATCAATATGATATATTTTACTTGAGATACCACACTAACTTTCTGCTTCATTTTCAAAAATATGTAATTTTTATCATAATATTTTTTTTAAATTCTATTCAATGGAAATGCCTAAAAGTTTCTCTGCGTGTATAACATTGGATTTTCTATAGAAAGAATTAATGTCATTGGGATAATTAAATATTTAAATTCTTTTAATGATAATTAATTAAAAATTTTAGTGTATTTTCTAAATTTGAATTAATATTAAAATACTTTTCAACAAAATATTTTGTATTAAAAAATCAATTTGTAATATACTATTTTAAGATAGATTTAATGGAAATTTTATGTTAATATTTACACTCTAATTTTAAGATTTCCATTGGATAGAATTTGTATGTTTGTTTTTATAAATTATGTTAAAATTTTCAGATTTTTTTAAATGAAATGTAAAGTTACCCTTTTATCGTAAGTAAAATATATTGTTTTCATTATATGTCCCTTTACATACTCCATACATGTGTTCTCGAGATATCATGCGCGCAGTGACAGACGGAGTGATAAAAAAGAGCTATTTTAATTTCAAAAATAGACGAATTCTGTAAAAAACTAATCAGTTGTTTATTGCTAGTATATTAAAAAGTGTAATCTGATTAATCCATAGTCAACATTTCATGCTTATACATAAAACTGTTTTGAAGATACAATAATTCAAAATTTGAATGTTCTTGTCGATTTTCATCGCGTTTAAAAGATATAAGATCCCACAATAAATACTACATCGTAATCTGAAGAACGAAATCTAAAGAGCGAGCCCATTTCAGTGCTACATGTAATTTTCATCTTATTTGAAGTATCTTAAGGTCCTTATGCGACACAAATGATTATTCTCTATGGACTATAATTTTCTTGTACGTTTCCGTATACGACTTATAAATGCTATTCACTCTATGCCCAGAAAGGGAATGTTGTTCTCCACCTCAATGATGCATACCAATTTCAATCTGCTTTATATAGTGTAACATCATTAAAATACACTGCAAACGATTTTTGCCAAAAGACCGTAAGTAGTAACAGGATTATTTTGAGTGTCCCTGTAAATGAACTATAAATTTCAAATATCCCAATAGCAGCCAGAGTAAACCCAAAAAACATTAATCAATTACATAGCAATCGTAGAATATTTACGAAACTTAAGGAACGGTTAGACAGACAGATAGACGCCAGACAAATCGAAGTTTTAAACACTTTCAATTATGTAGGAAAGTTTTAAAAAGTAGTATTGGAGACGTCTTCAGAGTTCTCAGAGCATAAAATTGGTCCACTCTTGAGCAACGTGTGTAGTACGCTGCAATAAAGGTATAATACCCTTAAGGTTATATATTTTAATTAAAATACGGTTGCTAAATTTCATTAACCAAAGAAAAAAACAAAATTTCACTATCTATCAAGGATTTGTTAAAAAGTTTTACATATAATTTACGATCCTGAACCGTCATTTATTTCCAACTTAATAGAATTAAATAATGCATTTAAATATTCTCTTAAGAGTTAATATATGTCTCGATTAAGAATTTTATTTTCAAAAGCACATGAGATTTTCCACCTTTCTAAATGTGGTTTGATATTTTTTCTTTATAATTTGATAACAGAAGTTAAGATCTGATGAGAGAAAGTGCATTGAATGGTAATACGGTTAATTATAAAAATTGAAGATTTGTGTAAGTTTTTTTTACAAATTACTGTTCGCGTATATAGATAAAACTGTTTACTTTCAGTGTTTGTATGATAAACATCTTATATTCTATACGCTATAACATTAATATAATAAAATATATACTGTGTCCATTACTATTATTGTTATATTTTTTCAATCTCTGCAATATAAAAATTTTTTGATGTGGTTTCACTGGAGAAAAAACATATACCGCCTTCAACTAGAATGAATAGGTAGTCATTTTCTATATCCCTAAACTAGAAATATAGATTTCTGAGCTATGCGAATAGGGTAAACAACTAAATTGAATAGACGAAATGATCTAGAATTTCTAGTCTCTTGTTTTCTAGGGAACGGAATTATAATGAATCATTTCAATGGCAAGAATTTATCGCTTGATTTCTGGAATGGTTTCATAAACCAGAATTACAGTTACGAAAACTCATCTATTGTGTTCGCATCTATTTGCAGGGATTTTTAAATAAGTTTGACCACGAGAATATAGGAAAACACTCTGGAATTCTAGTAGGAGACTTTAGAACTCTCTAGCAAAGGGAACTATAATTTATAAGGATGACATGGAACTACACAATTTAGATTCTAGATGTCAGAACTATATTTTTTTTTCTCTGTGTTTTGAATAAGCCGTTAACAAATAATTGAAATACTAATACATGATCAATGCAAAGCTTTCTCTTTGGATTTGTACTAAAGCGTAAAAAAAATATACACACACGAAAAAAAGCTTTTTTACTATTTAAAAGAAAATCATGGTTTAAAGCTTGTTTAAAAATGTAAATGTTTAAAATATCAATTTTTTCTCGTGTTAAATCTGTTATTCCATATATTATTCAAACTAAAAAATGCTATCTATGCTTAAAATAACCCATAAGAGATCAAATAATATATAATATTCTCAACAAAGTCTGAAGCAATAAATTCATTCAAAGCAAAGAAATTCTATAATGACTATTTTCATATCTAAACTATCTATATTATAAAGGACAAACATATCTGTGCGTAACGCATACGTCATTTAGCGAATGGCAACACTTTGAAATTTGAAATGAAATTTTGGTTTTGCAATTTTCTTTACTGCAAAATTTTAAACTTCTAAACATCGCACATTTTAAATTTTTACACCGTCGTATAAGGAAAAAAATGTACATTTTAATGCAATTTGTTTGAAAGCTGTATCTCAGTTTTATTTTGAGATATTAATTTTTTTGTAGTTTTTAATACATTTTTTGTAACTGTGGCAACTGAAGTACTCCATTTCTGTTGAAAGTCACTGAGGGTTGAAAGTAGAGAGAAAATAATCACGGAGAAAAGAAAATAATATATTACTGTACCTTTTGTTGCCATTTTCTCATAAAAACTGGGGGGGTGGGGGTTGAAATTATAATGCGTGCTATGTCAGCGATTTTTTTAAGTTTCCAAATATCGCACATTTTCAATTTTTGCACCGCCAAATAGAGAAAAAAATCTACTTTCAAATGCAATTTGTTTGAAAATTGTATCTTAATTGACTGAGTTATTTCGGTTTTTAAAATAACTAGCCTCCCGTGGTGACCAGTTTGGTCTCCCTTAAATGTATGCTAGGCGTTGTATCATGTTACTTTTATTCATAATTTAATTTACTTGCTCAATCCTTCGCCAAATCGGAAGATTCTGATAGAGAAATCAAGAACTCGGTATTTTTTGTTAGTCGGGCACAGGTGATAAATCGCCAAACATTGTACCCGTCGCATTTTTAACCATTTGGAAATGGTTGTTGTTTTCGGTCGAGGATGGGGCCAAATCATGTTCGCATTTTATTTTATTTTTTTTACGATATTCAACGATGTTCTTTAATTTTAGAAGAATTATTATTTGCATGCGTAATAGAAGGGCATAAAATCGTTAAAAAATGTTTGAATAGTTAATCGAAAGGCATAAAATCGTTAAAAATTGAAAAAGTTACAAAATGGGTAGGCGCAGATTTTCAGATATGGAAAAATCCAAAGCCAAAGAGCGACGCCAAAATGAAAATCGTCCTGCAAAGCAAAAATCGAGGTCTTCAACTCATTATGTAGGCCATGAAAATCGAGGTCTTCTACTGATTATGTAGCCCATGAAAATCGAGGTCTTCAACTGATTATGTAGCCAATGAAAATCGATTACAGAATAAAAGACGGACGCGAAAAAGGAAACAGTCTAATGTTTAATCGATTGATAGTAAAAGGCCATGTCTCGAGGGGCTCCAATCCACTAGCCACGGCGTTTTACAATCGGTCGATTCTAACCGGGAAAAATTGAGCTGAACGTAGGTAATTTGTAGCAATTTGTGGATGATTCGGTGGAACTGCTTTCGATTTGTAAACTGTTTTTCTTCTCGAAATGGGACTTGGAGTGTTTATCGATGAAGGTTTTGGTCGTCCGAAGTTTGATCTTTGCGATCTGTTGTTGAAGAGGATGAGACTGAAAAAAAAAAAAAATTCCAAATGATCGTTGTAATCTATTAAATTACAATTTTTTTTTCATATTTCATTAACTTAGATTAAAATATAATCCTTTCACTCATTTTAAAATGGATAACTTTAATTTAAAACTGAAACATTTCAAATTCATGAATTTCACTTTTAAAAAATTCTTTAAAAAAAGAAATGAAAAGAATAAATACCATAAACCGTTTAATTTCAACATCAAAGCATTGTTTTAATTTACCCCTCGAAAAATAAAAAATGCTATTGGCGAGAATTGCGCCCAACTAACATAAAAGTAGAAACTTTTTGCGATCATAGTAACTTTAATGTAGTTTTATTCGAAAAAAATATTTTGATGAAATAGGTTGCCAGAAAATACGTTGCCAAATTTCTTTTCTCGCCAAGGACCTTTTCTCTATTTCGCCAAGTAACTATACTGGAGAAATACCTTTATTTATTTATTTATTTATTGTATTTTAAATGAGATGAGTAAAAGACGCACAGATGTCATATACGCACCACGTGGGCGCGATTTTTTTTGACGCCAATGTCATATACGCACAGGGGTACTTAACTGGCGCTAAAGTGTCGTTATTTTGCTTGATATGGTAACGCGAAAGTTGTTGTTTATTTATTAATAAATTGTTTATTTACTTTTATCTTATTTTTTTTAATTATATAAATTGTTTTGTTCTATATTTATTAATTAACTTTTTTTTACTTATCGTTATTCCCTTTTTAAAAATATTGCACAATAACCAATGAGGTGCGTTTCATTCAGATGTTGCCGTGCCCGTCGGCCTAACCGTTTCGGAGTTTTCGTGGTCTTCTTCGTAGCCTTGGATTTCCATGCGTAAATACGGGTTAGGTTCCCTTAGAAAGACCCCCACGGAGAGCAAACCCCTAGGGCCTATATCCCTCGAGCTGATAATCGGCCGCCAAAAATCAACCCAACCCAACACATTCAGATGTTGCCATTTAACAATTAACAAATAATCGCGATTTCTGTACCACGTACGATAGCATAACATATATAGATTTTCAAGCATGAATTATTTTTAAATTTATCTATCACGTGTAGCTCGATTACGAAAGATTAATCCGCTTGCCCTTAAAACAATGTAAATTCAGCATTTGTTTTCGTCTAATGTTCCATAACAAAATTAAAACTTCCTCTTTGGAAAAATAACTAAAATAATGTAAATAAGAAACAAATTTAACAGACATGTGACTGAACCACGCACTTAAAGCACTGAAATGGTCGGAAAGACTACCGTAAGTCGCAAAATCTTGGGCTAATAACTCCTGGAATACAGTGGTGACATGTGGAAGTATTGCTTTTAATAAATTTTAAAACTTTATTTGATTGCATAATTGATATTTTCCAGATAAAAATTCTTTTTGATGTTATTTGGCAATCTAAAATATATATTACATGTGAAAAAATAATTACAATAAAAAAAAGAATGGTTTTCACCTATACTCTGTATCCCGAGGAGCTCGGGTTCGATCCCCTAGTATATATAAAATCCATATGAAACGAATTTGTGAAACAATTTCATGAAACGACTGAAATGAAACGGATTTATGAAGCGATTCTATGAAACGACATATTAAACAACTGACTATGTTTCATTGCGATTGCTCCTAAAATATGGAATACTTTGCGATGAAATTAACACCAAAAATCCGTATTGATACCCAGATCTCAAAACTGGTATTAGAATTTTTAAATTCGAATTAGTTTTCGAAATATTAATTGTTTTCTAATTTTAAATAATTTTCTCTAATGATGGCAACTCAAATTTTAATATTTTTTTTCATATTTTAGAATAGGTTATTATTTTTAACTAATTTGGCGACCAGTTTGGCCTCCCTTAAATGTATGCTAAGGACAATGTTTTTTTTGTTGTTGTTGTTTTTTTTTTTTTTTTTTTTTTTTTTTTTGTATTTTATTATCAATTTATTTAATACAAAACTTTCATTTAAAACGGAAATATTTAAAATTAATGGCTTTCACTTCTTTCTTTTTTTTTTTAAACGGAAGGAAAAGAAAAATATCAGCCGCAGATATCATATACGCACCAGGGTACCTAATTGGCGCCAGAATGGCGTTATTTTGCCTAACATGGTAACACGGCTATCGTTGCTTATTTATTAATAAATGTTTATTTACATTTATTTTCCTTTTATTAAAAAAATGTTATAAATTGTTTTGTTTTATAATTATTCATTTTTTTTTTTTACTGTCATTTCATTTTAAAAATAATAGAAATAATTTAAAAATACATATGTAACTGGTATTCGAAAACCAGGATTTCGTCAAATTGTCGTAAAAAAAAAAAA
Organism: Maratus speciosus; assembly: GCA_963932465.1. NCBI lineage: Eukaryota > Metazoa > Arthropoda > Arachnida > Araneae > Salticidae > Maratus > Maratus speciosus. The sequence goes on from OZ010792.1 coordinate 180,104,035, forward strand.
TCACGCTAAACCCGGTGCGTATATGACATCTGTGCTAAATATTAAATAATGCAACAAATCATGACATTTAATTTCAAATTCAAAGCAATGTTTTAATGGTACTTACTTAGTTGTCTGTCGACCAATTTCGCCAAATTATATAAATCGCCAAATCATACAAATTGACGTAATTTTTATTTTAAATAACGAAAGAACAAATAAATTACTATAACATTAATACAAATACAAATAAAACTTCGAAATAGAATCACCCGACTTCTTAAACACGTGTAAATTCCTTACAGTCAAGTGAATGTGACATTTACGATCAACCATTATTGCCATTTAATCTTATAATCAGGCGATAGTCATCGATGGGATAACCAAGTAGCACCGTTTTAATATACCACTCGAAAAATAAAAAATTGCTAACTGGCGAGTTTTAAAAAAAAGGTTTTGGCGAGATTTGCATCCGGCTAACATAAAAATACCAAGAATTCTTTGCGATCATGGCAACTTATATGTAGTTTTACTCGAAAAAATAACTTTCATTCTTTAATCAAAATGGAAATCTTTCTTATGAAAAGCAATGGGATCCGCCCGTAATTGTTTATGGCAGCTACATGACTTGGACTATTATAATATAAGTGAAATGATTTCGAAATAATAATATTTGGAGACTTATCGCCTGTGACTGGCTAACATTAAAGTCCCAAAATGGCCGCCTGGAATATAAAAAGCGAAGGGATCAGCCCGTAATTGTTTATGGCAGTTACATGATTTGGACTATTATAATATAGGTGAAATGATGGCGACAGAATAATATTTGGTGACTTATCATATGTGGCTGGCTGACATCAAAGTACCAAAATGGCCGCCTGGAATATAAAAAGTGAAGGGATCCGCCCGGAACTGTTAATAATAGTCACATGACTTAGGCTATTATTATAGAGAATGTTTTCAATTCTAACAAACAGCACAAACAATAATATTTCCTACCGATTAAAAATTTATTTACACGTGACTATTAAAAACAGAAAAATACTTTAAAATTACTATTAAATGGGTACGTGTTAAAAGCAGGAAAATATTGAAAATTATGTCTTGAAAATTGTATGTACATGTGAATATTAAAAGAGAAAGGAAACTTTAAAATAATAAATACATTAATATGCGTTTAACTCTTTCAGGGTCAAGGTATTCGTAAAATGTTGAAATCAGTGAATGGCACCAGAATTTACAAACAATTTTCGAAATACGAAACGGCTTTTGTTCACTTACTTGATCACCCGACCGGAGCACCAACCAAATAATGGCATAGGATGTAACGCTCCGTCGAAAAAACTCACTTTGTTCACTTACTTAATAAAAGGAAAATTTTCATTCCAATATTCTGGTGCCAGTGTGGCAATTAAGAATTAAATTTAAGTGGTCCAAAAATGAACCACAGCCCTTGAAGGGGTTAAAGCAGTAAACTTTAGTAATTGTAGTAAATTGTATTATGTCAATCGTTTTATATCGCTGTTAAAAAATACCGGGATGCAAAGCTTCTGTTTATTAAATTCATTTTTGTTTAGCTTCTTTTCAAATGTTTAACTGATCACATTGTCAAAGACATTGTGACTGACAGTGTCCCAGATATTGTTTATGTACCACCAATGCCGAAAACAAAGTGTTCAGATCTTAAACAACGCATTTGTGCAGAATTCAGAACCATTGACAGAGTGGTACTACAAAATGTTTGGGACGAACTGGATTACAGATTGGACGTATGCCATGTAACAAGAGGGTCACACATCGAACATTTGTAACCGAAAAAAACCTGGTATATTTCATTTATATTCAATTTTCATAAAACTTGAAATGACTCGTCGAAATTCTGAAACGATTATATGTATTAAATTTCAAACCATTCAATTTTGTATTTTTTGCGCTGTTATATGCGAACGTATTTATATAATTGCTACGTATTTATATAATTACGAACGCACCAAAAAAGCTGAAAGCTTACTTCTATTCTTTTTTTTTTTTTAATCCTGGTTTAAACATGTAAAGGTTTAAAATATCAATTATTTTTAATGTCAAATATGTTAATTGCATATGTTATTCAAAAGAATGAAAAAATGCAACGTATGCATAAAATAACCCACAAGAGATCAAATAATACATAATATTCTCCAGCAAAGTCTGGGGCAATTCATCCATTCAGAACAAAGAAATTTGTTCAAGACTATTTTGAAAAAGTCAAAGAAAGAAATTTATTCAGTTCATTGATGCACATAAGCCTCTCTTTCTTGTTTGTCGTATTTAATACAGGAATAAACAGTTTTCGTTCTGGAATCAGACGTGCGTGTCATGGTATAAAACAAAAGAATGAAAATTCGACTTACTTTGCGTTTAAAACAATTGTCACGCATTTATTGTAGTATATTTAGGATCGTCACATCGTTTTATTTATTTTCCGTAAAATAATATTATTTCGCCTTAACGTAAACAAATTCTATGTAGTTATTTTGTGCGTAAAACAACATTTATTTACGCATATTGTCTATAATCCATAAACAATAACAGTGCACTGTTAAATTTTTTTTTTTGCTAAATTAAAGAGAATCTGCTGGTACTCCGTCATCTTAAAACTTATGTAAAATTAAAGGGAATAGAAAAACATAGATTCTGTTAAATAACAGAGACATTATTAGGCAAATTAACAGTAGACTGTAAATTTACATCGATAAAAATACACAAGAGTATAAATTTGTTAATTTCATTTACTCTTAGTGATAATAATTTAATTTATTTTTAGAAACTAGTAAACTTTTGGATTTCGAAGAATTAGAATTTTTCGAGTGAAATTGAACTGTTGTACCGTTTATTTTTTCTCTTCATCTTTAGGAGTTTCCCACATTTGAGGTTTTCCTTAACCAAAAGCTAAACGTAACTTCCTTCGCCACTCAACTCTGTCCTCCGCCTCTGCTTCTCTCAGTCCATATTTTTCCATATTTCGTTTAAGATTATCGCTCCAACGTTTTACTGTTCTGTCCCTTCCCTCCGGTTGCGATTTCATTAGTGACCTTGCCAATCTACTGCTTTCAGCCCTTTTCACATTTCCAAACCATATCAACCTTTAATCATCTATCTTCTGCATAATATTTGTCCTCACATCTAATTGATTTATTTTTTCAATATTTTTCTTTCTTTCCAATCTCGATGTTCTTGCCGATCTCCTCCAATAATCCATTTCCGTTGCTAATAGTTTCTTTCCATTTGCTTTATTGATTGTCCGAGTTTCTGCACCATATAGTAAAATACTTTCAATGATCGTATTATAGATTATTTTTTTCGTCTTAGTTATTATATTACTGCTCCATAACACAGAAACTAATGCTGATATTGCTTTCCTTACAGTTACTACTCTTCTATTTATTCCGATTTCTGTTTCACCCTGTTCTTGTAGTTCTGATCCCAAATATATAAAAGGAGATACATTCTTTGTCTTCTAATATGATATCTTCTTTGAAACCTGATGTTAAGTATTCAGTTTTTTTCAAAACTGATGTGCAATCCCCATTTCCTGTATGTGTACAAATGTTTTCTCATCATATAGTCAATATCGTACTCATCTTTTGAAATTATCAGTTGATCATCGGCAAAAAGTAGGTTGATTAAATTTTTATCATTCGTTAATTCTACGTCCATCTTTTCACATTTTTTCGTCCAGTCCTTAACACAACATCCATATATATATTGAATAGGTTGGGTGATATGCAGCATCACTTATAAAGTCCTTTGCTTGTTTTAAATTCTTTCGAAATTTTAAATATCCTGTTCTGTCCCTTCCCTCCGGTTGCGATTTCATTAGTGACCTTGCCAATCTACTGCTTTCAACCCTTTTCACATTTCCAAACCATATCGACCTTTTCTCATCTATCTTCTGCATAATATTTGTGCTCACATCTAATTGATTTATTTTTTCAATATTTTTCTTTCTTTCCAATCTCGATGTTCTTGCCGATCTCCTCCAATAATCCATTTCCGTTGCTAATAGTTTCTTTTCATTTGCTTTATTGATTGTCCGAGTTTATGCACTATATAGTAAAATACTTTCAATGATCGTATTATAGATTATTTTTTTCGTCTTATTATTATATTACTGCTCCATAACACAGAAACTAATGCTGATATTGCTTTCTTTACAGTTACTACTCTTCTATTTATTCCGATTTCTGTTTCACCCTGTTCTTGTAGTTCTGATCCCAAATATATAAAAGGAGATACATTCTTTGTCTTCTGTTATGATATCTTCTTTGAAACCTGATGTTAAGTATTCAGTTTTTTCAAAACTGATGTGCAATCCCCATTTCCTGTATGTGTACAAATGTTTTCTCATCATATAGTCAATATCGTACTCATCTTTTGAAATTATCACTTGATCATCGGCAAAAATTAGGTTGATTAAATTTTTATCATTCGTTAATTTTACGTCCATCTTTTCACATTTTTTCGTCCAGTCCTTTAACACAACATCCATATATATTTTGAATAGGTTGGGTGATATGCAGCATCACTGAAAAAGTCCTTTACTTGTTTTAAATTCTTTCGAAATTTTAAATATCCTGTTCTGTCCCTTCCCTCCGGTTGCGATTTCATTAGTGACCTTGCCAATCTACTGCTTTCAACCCTTTTCACATTTCCAAACAATATCGACCTTTTCTCATCTATCTTCTGCATAATATTTGTGCTCACATCTATTTGATTTAGTTTTTCAATATTTTTCTTTCTTTCCAATCTCGATGTTCTTGCCGATCTCCTCCAATAATCCATTTCCGTTGCTAATAGTTTCTTTTCATTTGCTTTATTGATTGTCCGAGTTTCTGCACCATATAGTAAAATACTTTCAATGATCGTATTATAGATTATTTTTTTCGTCTTATTATTATATTACTGCTCCATAACACAGAAACTAATGCTGATATTGCTTTCTTTATAGTTACTCTTCTATTTATTCCGATTTCTGTTTCACCCTGTTCTTGTAGTTCTGATCCCAAATATATAAAAGGAGATACATTCTTTGTCTTCTGATATGATATCTTCTTTGAAACCTGATGTTAAGTATTCAGTTTTTTCTTCTATTTATTCCGATTTCTGTTTCACCCTGTTCTTGTAGTTCTGATCCCAAATATATAAAAGGAGATACATTCTTTGTCTTCTGATATGATATCTTCTTTGAAACCTGATGTTAAGTATTCAGTTTTTTCAAAAGTGATGTGCAATCCCCATTTCCTGTATGTGTACAAATGTTTTCTCATCATATAGTCAATATCGTACTCATCTTTTGAAATTATCACTTGATCATCGGCAAAAAGTAGGTTGATTAAATTTTTATTATTCGTTAATTTTACGTCCATCTTTTCACATTTTTTCGCCCAGTCCTTTAACACAACATCCATATATATTTTGAATAGGTTGGGTGATATGCAGCATCACTGAAAAAGTCCTTTGCTTGTTTTAAATTCTTTCGAAATTTTAAATATCCTGTTCTGTCCCTTCCCTCCGGTTGCGATTTCATTAGTGACCTTGCCAATCTACTGCTTTCAACCCTTTTCACATTTCCAAACCATATCGACCTTTTCTCATCTATCTTCTGCATAATATTTGTCCTCACATCTAATTGATTTATTTTTTCAATATTTTTCTTTCTTTCCAATCTCGATGTTCTTGCCGATCTCCTCCAATAATCCATTTCCGTTGCTAATAGTTTCTTTTCATTTGCTTTATTGATTGTCCGAGTTTCTGCACCATATAGTAAAATACTTTCAATGATCGTATTATAGATTATTTTTTTCGTCTTAGTTATTATATTACTGCTCCATAACACAGAAACTAATGCTGATATTGCTTTCTTTACAGTTACTACTCTTCTATTTATTCCGATTTCTGTTTCACCCTGTTCTTGTAGTTCTGATCCCAAATATATAAAAGGAGATACATTCTTTGTCTTCTGATATGATATCTTCTTTGAAACCTGATGTTAAGTATTCAGTTTTTTCAAAACTGATGTGCAATCCCCATTTCCTGTATGTGTACAAATGTTTTCTCATCATATAGTCAATATCGTACTCATCTTTTGAAATTATCACTTGATCATCGGCAAAAAGTAGGTGGATTAAATTTTTATCATTCGTTAATTTTACGTCCATCTTTTCACATTTTTTCGTCCAGTCCTTTAACACAACATCCATATATATTTTGAATAGGTTGGGTGATATGCAGCATCACTGAAAAAGTCCTTTGCTTGTTTTAACTTCTTTCGAAATTTTAAATATCTTCTTTATTTGGCATGTACAGTCATGTGCAAAAGTTTAAGACCAGCAGTCGAATTTTGACATTTTAACAGAAAGCATCAATAACGCCTAATATTACGCCATCTTATGTATTGATTGCGTCAGACGCGTTCGTCTGCTATAAATAACTTTACCCGTCTCATTACTCGCCAGTTGTTTTGTGAATTTAACCGTAGACGGTGCTGTTTTTAAATCTTTGTAATGGGTAGAAAATCGTCATTTCAGTTGCTAAAAGGGCAGAAATAGTTGCCCTGCATAAATCTGGCTTTTCTGAAAGTGAAACAGCTATGAAGGTACATGTGAGCAAGAGTGCTGTTCATCAGGCTGTCAGTAAATTTAATATTTCGGGAAAGTACACTGACTTGAAGAGAAGTGGCCATTCAAGTAAAACTAGTGCTCGTGATGATCATATGATTTCCTAGCAGTTTTTCAGTATAATAAATCAAAATATTTGGCCAAACGTCTTGAAATAGTGCTCAAACTGATGTCGGTGCCCTTTGCAGTCACAGTGTGTTTATCCTTCTTGCAGGAAGTTGTTGTAGATCGCATTACCGTCCTTAGGATCACGTGATCATCACGAGCACTAGTTTTTCTTGGCCGACCGCTTTTCTTCAGGTTAGTGTACTTTCCCGAAATATTAAATTTACCGGCATCTTGATGAACAACAGCAGTCTTGCTCACATGTACTCTCTTAGCTATTTCACGTTCAGAAAGGCAACTTTATTCAGGTCAACTATTTTTGCACTTTTTGGAACTCAAAGTGACGATGTTTTATCCATTACAAAGATTAAAAAACAGCACCGTCTACGGTTAAACCTACAAAACAACTGGCGAGGAATGAGACGGGGAAAGTTATTTATAGCAGACGAACCAGTCTGATGCAATCGACACATGAGATGACGTAATATTCAGCGTTAGTGATGCTCTCTGTTAAAATGCCAAAATTCGGCTGCTGGTCTTAAACTTTTGCACACGACTGTATTAGTTTTGTATATAAGTCTCGCCAGGTTTATTACTGGCTTACATATATTGGTAATTTCCATTGCCTTCCACTAAAGTTTCCTTATTTTTCACAATATCTATTTATAGACAGCACGGGGTTAAATCCCGAATCATCTACGTTGGAGACGAACACCTTGCTGATTGTGCAATGGGATGTGTTACTACTGTATGCAAAGGATACATTTTATGATTCAGCGGAGAAATACTTTTACTTTCAATATTACCAAGCTGCATGCACATGATGCATAAAACAACTGCAAAGCGATTGTCGATAAAAATCCCCGCCAACTCCGCAGAAACGAATTTCCCCTTTCTAAAATATTCTAATTTTTAATCAAACAATTTTTAAACAAATTTTTCTTCTTTAATATTTCTAATAAATTGTAAAATAATTTTAAAAGTACGTATTTTGAATTACAGGTTATAACAAAGATAAAAATATCTTTAAATAAAGACATGGACAACAATATAGTAAATTTGATATAAGAAAGGGAAAATATCTGTAAAATGATGACCGAGAAACGCAATCGAATTCATTTAACGGAGAAAAAAACTAGTGTAAATTTACGGAGAGTCTTTGTGTTTTTACAGAAATTTTAACAGTGTAGGAAAAGTAAATGCATACCTTTTTATTAACTGCTTCTTAATGTCAGAATTTCCAACAGAATTTAATGTCTGCATGTTTCCTTGAACCATGATATCATCTTAAATATGTGATCAGTTCATCTCATTTTTATTAATAAATGATTATTTATACAAAATAAATTAATCCAGTTTTAACATGAATTTTGTGTCTCATAGGAAATGAAAAAGGCCATCCTTTTAAAAATGAACAATATATTTTATTTTATAGCATTAGCTAAGGACTAAAGTAATAATATTTCAATTATAAGTCTAATCACTTAATATTTAATGAGAAAATTATAATTATCTTCATTACTACTTGAAAAAATGCAGATAAAAAATTATCTCTTTATCAGTTTAATAAAAACCATAATCACTCTTGTTCATTTAAAATTGACTTCCTTTTCTTCAAAAAAATTTCATGAGATCTGAAATTATTGTTTTCTAATATATTTTTTATCTCACGTAGAATATCAAGTTTTACCCTAAAAGAATGATGGCCGCAAAACAAATCATAAAATTGCACCTATAAGTGAAAGAGATTGCGGGAAGTAAATCCTTATTAGGTATGATATACACAATAATATAAAGGGTTTAATAATTTTAAATGTGTTCATATTTAAGAATTTTAAAAACTAACAAATGTTTAAAAAAATAATAATAAACTGTATAGCGCAGAAATTACATAAATTCCAGTATGGAGATACCTCAATGATTGCTTCTTCTTCTTGCCTAGAGTTAACTATTTCAACCATTAGACGCTAGGGGACTACTCAAGTTGACTCATCCTGTTTCCTTCAAACTTTACATGTTTAAAGTACATCCCTTTATATTTTCGAAAAAGAAAAAATAATCCTTCTTTTTATTTAAAAAAATTATAAGTTCCGGTAAGAATTCCCATTTAATTAATCAGTAAAATCTAGGTTTCTTAACAACGCTTTTGAGTTTTCCTGCCTAGTTGCTAATTTATTTGTATGCATTTTCTCATGTGTTTAAAAATAAATAGTGACATCAACGAAGAAAATAATGTTCGTTGCAACTTCAGAACTTGTCTGCACAACATTTTCAAAATAAATACAGTCTATTAAAATTAGTGTTAGAGTCGAACTTTATAGCGTAGAAGAACATCAGGGACTAAATATATCATTCTTATTTAATTGAAAATTGCACCTCAAAATACATTACTTATATATTAGAATATACATTAAGTAATACTTTTAAAGCTAGTGTGTTCAAAATTTTCAGGTTTGTACATTGTTAAAAATCTGCCTCAATCTGTCCAATCTGTCAACCTCTTTTATAGAAAACTCTTAAATAATCGTAATTTATTTTTTGTTCTGACCAATGCTCGATTATATGGCCCAGTAACAATTATCTATAAAAAAAAGGTTGAAGAACAGAACGGTTTGTCGCAATTGTTTTACTGCGTATAACTTTACTACTTTATTTATACTTTATTGCTGTTATTACTTAACAATCTAAATTTATGAATTTTATTCAAAGCATTTTTCTCAAAATGCTTTTCATAAACTACCTTTAAGCGACAAAATCTATTAAAAAGAACCATTTAAAATATGCGTAATAATGTGAAACGGAAACAAAGCCTAGAAATAAATCCATCTTAAATAATTGAATCTTATATTAAAAAGACATTGTTTTTATTCTGTAAAGTATTTTAAAGTAAATTGAATTACACGAAAAATCAGAAACATGATCATATTTACTTAAAATACTTGCCGTCATTTATACAATTGACTTAATGCAGTTTACATGTAAATGAATCGTGTTCTCATTTTTTGCCTTTAAATAAGAAACTTACACTTAATATTTTTGCTAAAGTTTAAGCAGAGACGAAATTATTATTGCGTTAGTGCTTGATAAAAATTAGATTACAGTTGAAAAAAGAATTTTAAAAAAATCTTAAAATGCAGATTTTTACACTTAAAGATTTATCTGTTAAAGTGTTTTTACTTCTATTAATAATAGCATCATTTGAAATAAAATATTATAATATTACATTATAATAAGTAATTAAATACATAACCTTTATAAAAGAGTAAATATACGTATATAGTTGAATTTCTTTGCTCAGAAGTGTGTCAAAGACTAGATTTCGCAGTTTTAACTTGAGATCAATAAGGAGATAAAGATCATGATTAAGCGAGTGTAAACCTAGAGAAATATTAGTACCGAGTGATGTTGGACAGAAAACAAATGGAAATCCGACAATTAACAATTAAAGGAACGGGTTAGTACAAATACTTATCTAGAAGATGACGTTGTGAAACACCGCATAAAAAAAATTAAGTAGGTTTGGAATGATTAAATCAAATTAAGCGCCCGTAGTCTAAAATTAACAAAATAAAATAATCCGTGAATCTGAAATATATAATATAATCTATTAGTTGAATCTTCTTTGTTGCTACAGTTTTGTTGACTCAAAGACCAGAGCAAAAGTGCAGCAACACACAAGTTTCAACTTAACTGAGAGATTAATTTGTGCATGGCATCATAGTGATGAAGTGCAACAGTTCTTCAGAAGAAGGGATGCCAAGTCATATAAAGGCAGCCATATGCTGCTAAAGGTGGACATATATAGCACTAAAATCTGTGCATGGAAATCTATAAATATGTTCATTGTAAGCAATGCATATACATTCACCTAATACTAAATGCAATACAATAAATTAATTCTAGGCTGATTTATGTTAAAATTTTCCTGTTACACAAAATAATTTGGCCAGTACACTACATATATATAACAAATACTATAATATTTTCTGTATATAATAATGTTTAGCTGAATATTTAGAATTAGCAATGTTGTAATGGATATATGTATATAACAAATTTAAATTGCTGATTGTAGGATAAAAAATATTATATAAAGTGAGATTAATAAAACATTGACATGCAAAACTGACGTTGAGATCCCTGTTCTGCAGATTTATTTTTTAAGAGTACAAAATAATTTAAAATTTACCTTTGTTGTTATTTAATACAATAAACTATAATTACTAATTTCCATTAAAATAACCAATAGCTGTCGTTTAAAACAAATATTATAAGTCTTTACAGCATGCGCTCAATACCTTAAAAAGCGGGGGGGGGGGTCAATAAAAAACAATTGGACCATAAAATAGAGTGGCACCATCCCGAATATTAATATTTGGGCTCTTCTGAGCTTATATCAATTGGAAAAATGCTGTTCTCATATTTTACATATTCACTCCCTTCTCGCCCGGGGATTATATGCTGCACGGGCTATGTTATCCAATAGGGCTCTTGACGGGCATGCCAAAGGGGGCGGAAATGGACCATAATTCCGCCCGGCAAGATGCACTTTTAAGTTATTTGGGGTCTCAGGGTCGTGCAAATCAGAACATAATTGCCGGTCTTCAAATTTTGCATACTCAACTACTTCTAGCGGCTGGTTATTATGCTAATATTATAAAGAAGTAAATTTGTTTGTTTATAGGAGGTAATCTCTGGTACTACCGAACCGATTTTAAAAGTAATGGTACCAAAATGATGGTGTTAGAAACTGTTCCAACACAGGCTATATCTTATGTCGATGCCATTGACCCAAAGGGGAGCGCAGGAGCAAAAAACGTTATAAAAATACGCTTTTTATGTTAGTGAAGGACCTAGAAACATGAAATTTGACATGGTAGTTACTTATTAGATATAAATCATCTCTAAGAACATTTCTTAAAAAATTCGAAATTTGAAAGGGGTGAAAATACGCGAAAAGCTTTCTAAAAACGTTCTAAATTGCGATTTCTACGCAATCTCAGGAAGTATCGAATAGATTTAAAAAATAATGGTGTCAAATTGATGGTGACAGGCCTTGGTCCAACATAGGCTATATTTTATGTCGGTGTCACTACCCTAAAGGGGGTGCAGGAGGAAAAAAATCTATAAATGCGATTTTTGTGTTACTGGAGGGCCTAGAAACGTGGATTTTGGTATGGTAGTTACTTATTAGATATAAATGATCTCTAAGAACATTTCTTAAAAAATTCGAAATTTAAAAGGTGTGAAAATGCACGAAAAGAGTTCTAAAAAATGTTCTAAATGGCGATTTCTATGCCATCTCAGGAAGTACCAAACTGATTTCAGAAATAATGCTATAAAAACGATGGTGACATCCCTTGCTCCGACATAGGCTAAATTTTATGTGGGTGTCACTACCACCTGGGAGTTCCAAGTGCAAGAAAACCTCCTAAATTGTGCAACCACCTAAATTAGAAACTTGAAATTTGGAATGGTAATTACAAATAAGATATAAATGCTCTCTAAGAACAATTTCTAAAAAATTTGAAATTTAAAAGGGGATGAAAATGCGCATAAAGCGTTCTAAAAACGTTCTAAATTGCAATTTCTACGCAATCTCAGGAAATATCAAGCGGATTTCAAAAGTAATAATTGCAAATTGATGGTGACAGTCCCTGCTCCAACATAGGTTATATTTTATATCGTTGTCACTACCACCTGGGAGTTGCAGGAACGAAAGAAAAACGTTCTAAATTGCGATTCCTGTGAAACTGAAGAGGCTAGAAACTTTAAATATAGAATAGCAGTTACTTATAAAGTATAAATGCCCTTTAACAACAGTCGAAAATAAATTTGAAATTTGAAAAGAGGTGAAGCGAAGGGAAGCAGCGAAAAGCGTTCTAAAAAACTGCTAAATTACTATTTCTATGCAATCTCTGGAAATAATAAACCGAATAGAAAAGTAATGGTAACATACAAAAGTAATGGGCAAATCAATAAGTGATAGTCTGTGATACTACAGAGGCTATATTTTATGCCTGGGGCTGGTGGGAACAACAAACGTTCTAAAAATGCATTTAAAAACATTCTAAATTACGTTTTCTATGGAATATTAGGAAATACCAAACCGATTTCAATATTAAGGTTGGGAAATTAATAGTGGCAATCTCTGTTTTAACCTAGACATTTTATGTTAGTGCCACTACCGCCAGAGAGGTAGTAGACCCTTAGATAAGAACCTTGGAATTTTACATGATAATTAATTTTAAAATGTAAATGCGTACTAAGAAAGGCTTCTAAAAAATTCAAAACTTCAAAAGAAGACTGAAATAAGCGAATGAAACAAGCATAAAAGCTTCAAAATACTTTCTAAATTATAATTTATATAGAATTAATTTTAGTTCTTCTTATTAATTTAAGTCTTATTCTACCTAATGCAGTGTAATAAAAAAGTTTAGTCAAACTGTAGCTTAAGTAATAATTTTTGAATTCATTCTAAAAGTATAATTTCTTCTAATAAAAATTACACATTCAAATATCATTTGGCATGTTGCAACTATTACGCGAGCAAAGTCGTGGGTTTTGCTAGTACAAAATAAATAAATCAATAAATGAAAAGGAAAGAAAGAGAAGAGAAAGAGAGTAAGATACCACAAATATTTATTAAGATAAAAAAAATATTCTTGATTGGATATATTTTAGTAAATAATATGATTATACAGGGTGTCCAGCGAATAAGACCCTGATTTCAAAATTAAATATCTCAAAAACAAAGATCAATAGAATTATGCGGTAAACTGTTTGTTTATTAGCTAAGCTGTAAAAATGTTATACAGAAGTTTCAAAATTTAGTTGCAAAAACCGTTAACAGATGGCGCTGTAATCGCAATACTTGTAAACTGTTCTTCGAAGTCCAGAGCACTAGCGTCTCATTCCTAGATGGCTCCCTACGGAAGAACGAATATTGGGAAAGTCCACTTTTTCATTCGGGTGTTGTGCAGAAGTGGAAACATCTGGTCACAGAATTATTGCATCAGCTTTAATTTTTTAAAATTTCAATTAATAGAATTGTCAATAAAAAGTTTAGAAATCATTATATAAGATCTTATTAACATTTTATTAAATTCAATTTTTAATGCCATATAATTATTTAAATCAAAATGCATATATTTAGAACAATAATTTTTTACTTTTTATTTATTTTTATAATTCTAAATCACGGCATAATATTTTGGTATTATTGTTTATACCTGAATTATTATAAATAAAAAAGTAATCTTGCACTTTTCATTTATTTTTAGATCACGGCATAATATTTTGGTTTTAGCACAACACATATATTTCTTTTCCTTATAAACAAAGTTTCAGAGACAGAAATTATGCATTAAATTATTTCTTTTTTAAAAGGAATTGATGATAAGTCATATCATCAACGTCAAAGCAAAAGTATTTTGGATCCTGCATTCCTTTCCAACACTTCGGATCCTATCGCTAGAAGCTGCACCATATTTCTGGACTCAATGATAAAAAAAACGAAAACGAGTTTTTAAAATTAAAATTATTTTTTTACTTAAGTTTTTAAAAATAGAAACTTTGTATTTTTTCATTCAAACTATTTTCTACAATTTAAAAAAAATGATTTATGAATCATTATTATAAATGCTCAATGATTTTTAAAAAAGGGGTTTCTTTTAGCTTAATTAAATTTTAAAACCAGAATCTTCGGATTTTTTTATTCAAACTTTTTTCACAGTTTAAATAAATATTAAAAAGTAAAGATTTCCATTTTTTTCAAATCCTCCTCTACTTGGATTCGATTCCACGATCTACCAATCAGGAGAGAAAAGACATACCACAGAGATACTGGTATCCGGACCGAAGTATCTTATAACAAAATTTGAAACAAATCTCAATTCTTTCAACTCATGGCTCCGCTCCTGCACATTACCCAAATAAAATATTTTACGTAATGTTACGTAAGTTCTTACGTAATGATTGCTAAACATTTTATTGAAAATTCTATTAATTGAAATTCTCTAAAATTGAAGCTGATGCAATAATTCTGTGGCCAGATGTTAGACTTTTGCACACCCCAAGTGGTCTTTCCCAATTTTCGTTCTTCCATGGGAAGCCATCCAGGAATAGACGCTAGTGCTCTGGACTTCAAAACACTATTCATAAGCATTGCGATTACAGCACCATCTGTTAACGGTTTTTGCAACTAAATTTTGAAACTTCTGTATAACATTTTTACAGCTTAGCTAATAAACAAACCGTTTACCGGATAATTCTATTGATCTTTGTTTTTGAGATATTTAATTTTGAAATCAGGGTCTTATTCGCTGGACACCCTGTATATGAATTTCAGTATTGTAGACATTCTGTGCTGTAGATGTTTGCAGTTTAAAATTGCGCTAATGCTGACAGATCGTTCTAATTTATTTTTATTACTTCTGTATTTTTTTTTAAATAAGTTAATTTGTATTCCAAGCATTCATGTTTAGTTTCATATTTGTTCAATTATTTTTAATGAAATTTTAAATTTCAAGTTGTAGCAGAATGACGACTTAACAAAACACACTTCTTGTAGTTTGGTTAAAAATTTTTGTTATAAATTTTAATCACATTAATAATCAGTTCGCATAAAAGCATGTATAAGTCTGTGAAATTCTTCCTACATAGCATAGAATAGAAATACGAAACCAGCATAAATATATTTCGATCATATATTACATGTTTATTCCTCGATATATGCAGTTTTTATTGAAAAGCACCAATTTATTATCCATATACACATACATACTTTCAAACTTTCATCATTATTAAAATGTTTTTCTCTCTAAGTGCAAACCTAGGTTCGCATAGGATGACAAATAAGTTATTTCCAAACTGGACAATCAAGGATAAACCTAAGCAAACACTTACATTCCATTAAGAAAATGCAACTACATGCTTAGTTCATGAATCTTTCTGCCTAACGTAAAATCTTTACATAGATATAGATATTAATGAAATTCTGCATGAATGCGAAAGCAATTTATTTATTTATCTACAAACTCGTTTTACGTAATATCTAAACGAGCAAAACTGATTTACTGCTAAAGAATAAAATTGATATAAGTATACAGGAAGCGTTTTAAGCAATGAAAAGAGCAAAAAGAATTCATTTTTAATATGCATGGATTTCCGTGATAAGTATAAATAAAGCTTTCTATAATAAAAACGAAAATTTTTTGTTGATTGCTAATGCGATATTTAAAATGGGTTCATCCAATGATAATATGCGTTTGAAATTGATTTAAATATTTTATACTACTCAAATATTAGACCAACAATTTTCTTCCGAAAATTGTATTATCTTCTTTTGTAAAATTTGAATAAATTTGTTTAGAAAGCAGCAATAATGATAAAATATTGCTTTAGAAATCCATTCCTTTTCTCATAAAAATTCTATTAATAAACAATTCGAGAAACAGGAGCGTTTGATGTACACTGTTAAAAATCTACAGCTTTAGCTGCATAGTCACTCTACCACTTTTATAGAATATCTCCATTCTGGCCAATGAGAATGCTCCATATTATAGTCAAGCAATCGTTTTCTATAAAAGCGGTAAGCTGATTATGCAGCAAACGGTACAGATTTTTAACACTGTAGAATTTAATACTTGGAAATTTTTTCCCATAGAGAAACATTCGCCTTGCATACAATATGAAAATTAAATTTCAAATTAATTTCTTAAAAGGCACAAAGGCCAACCTAGTGAACAAGCTCTTTCCATGTGGTTTAATCGGTAGAATACCAGTGTACTATACTGATAGCCCGAGTTCGAGTCCCGGCATGGAATCTCTTTCACTAGGTTGGCCTTTGCGCCTTTTAAGCAATTACAGTAGAACCTTGATTATTCGAAGTAATTTGGACCGACTCTCTTTCAGAAAATCGAAATTCTCGGATAATCGAGAATGCTTCAATTTTAAGATTAAGGAGAAATATTTGCACTATTTATTATTATGGTAAAAAGTGCTTAATAAAAATGAAGCAACAGCAAAATAGAAACAAGAATAAATTAAAGCAATAGCAAAATAGAAACAAGAATAAATTACCTGAATTTTAATTTAAAAATTAAGTACCTTTTACATATTTTTCCAATGTTTTGTTTGTCACAGTTTCGGTTGCCTTTGCTTTGAAGCTCTGTCATGAAGTTTTTTATTTTTAATATTATAAGTTTACCAGTATCACAATATTTCTGCTGCTCCAGCCGTGCCGAACCTTTTTCAAAACATTCAAAGGCTTCAGAATTGCTAATTTGTTTGATCCACTCCACAGAATGAGAACGAACGCAGGAACCCGAGTTAAATTTGAATCTAATCAAGTTACGGGAACACAAGTTAAATTGAAAAGAATTATAAGAAAGAAGATCAAAAATATTTATATGCACTCGTGGTTCGGAAAGGACCGTTACACACAAGAAATATGATAGTTAAAAAAAATAAATAAATAAAAAGCTTTCAAAATGGATTTTGCACACAAGAAATGTGATAGGGTAATTCCGGGATTTATGCCGCACATTTTTTTGAATTTGTGTATAAAGTCACATGGTGGACATAAAATAAAAAAAAAATCCTGCTGTGCTATTTAATGTTAAATATACAGCGCGTGTATTGCGACAAAAAAATTTAAAACAAATAATTAATATTTTTTAACAATTTTTTTCTAAAACATTACACTGCGGTGCGTCACCCGTAAATTCAGACTGAGACGCCGCACTTGTGCAGTAGTTATGCCGCGCTTGTAATAAGAACAGAATGAAATTATAAATAAAAATATTCAAAAAATATTTATATCTGGACTATAATTAACGATGTAATAACAAAATGAAATTAAATGAGTACAATGAAACGTATTAGTATATTCAAATTAATAATTGTTTGCCTACTTTCACTATTAAAATTATCGACTTATTTTTTTACATTAAATTTTAATTGTTATTTCAGCAACAACGTCACATCAATGTATTAGAGAGGGAAAAGAAAAATAGGAAAACTGTGTTTACATAATTTATTTGTTAACCCTTTCGGGACCGGTGGCTTTAACGCAAATTTTATTGGGTTAGCGCCACTTTTTTGAAAGAAATTATCTTTATTTAAATAATCATGAAAATGCTCTAATTAAAGAAAGCAAATATTATTTTTGTTTTTTACTGGTGCCAGAAACAAATTTTGAATGCTCTTTATGAAGGTGCTTATATGCACCTATGGTCCCGAATGAATTAAGAGCCCTGTTTTTTCGACTACAATCTACAGAAAAAATGTCGAAAAAGTACAGTCTTTATGTAACTACATTTGACCCATGATGCATATACTTCCTCTTTTTCGGAGTAGTTTTTTAAACATGCCTTGTAAACAACGTCTGCGCTACGAGAAATCCAATTTTTCATTATTATCGTCTTGACTTGCATCTTTCTTGCCCTTCTTACTTTTTATTTTTCCCCTTTTCTCCTTTGATTTTAGTAAACTTTGTGAAAGTCGCCTATACTCCGTGATCGAAAGACTTTAGGAAACTCGGAATGGCAACAGCCAGAAGAGAGAGAGAGACGAGATACCTTCTTGAATGGTTGTGTTCGAACTCTCTCTTGTGAAATATGTAATTCGAATATTATTATTATGTTATATTATGTGTGCGTGTGTTGTAACTGTGTAGTCTTATGTAAATAGTAAACTTAGTTAATCATATCCCGGCTTAGACCTCTCTGCTTTGATTATATCTTGTGTTCTTTCTTCATCAATATCGTGGAATACCGAACCGGGCCATCATACTGTCGCAGACGACTAGGATGGTGATCCTACTTCTACTGGTGATCCTACAGCTTTTAAAAATCAACAGCGGTGTTACTGCAGCATAAAATGTTATCGTATAATAAATATTGTGGTTAAAGAAAGAAAGATGTGCCTCTAATCTAAGTGAATAATATTGCGTCGATAGTATTTGATTGACAGCAACGAGAGTTTGATGGCTGGCCTAGCTATCATACAGGTATTTTTTTTTTCTTTCCTATCGAGAGCATATTTTAAATATATGTTAGTAAAATATAGTTATTTAATGTGTATATGTTTTATATTATGTTTAGAAACAACGGGTTAATATTTATTCAATTAATGGAATAAACATGGTATTTTATCAGTAATTAAGTTTGAAAAGTATACTTAAGAATTATATTTTTATGGTATATTTCATAATATGAATGCAGAATTATGTATCATGATTGTTAAATTGATCGAATGTTCAGATAGAATGGTGTTTAAAAATAACTATGTTTAGCATGAAAGTTTAAATTCTGTTATTTAAATAAATATTTTCTAGTTATTGTGTTAAAAAAAAGAAAAGAAAAGAAAAAGAAACATAAAAATGAGTTAAAATTGTCATTTTAAAAGTTCATAACACGTCTGTCTATGAAGCTATTTATTCTCTAAGAATAAACTTTGCACTAGAATAACTAAAAGTGTTACCTAAGTAAATTATCGTTTGGAGAAAAAAAAAAAAAAGAAACAGATTTATTTCAAATGTTTTTTATTTATTCTTTTATCTTTGTGATTAAGATAAAAAGGTGCTATTTCAAAGTATGTAGAGGAAGTTTTTTTTGTTTGTTTGTTTGTTTTGTTACGTATTATTCTGGAATTCTTTGAAATGACTCATTCAGATTAAATTTGAAATAAAAGTTGAGCAATCTTTGTTCAGTTCAGTGAAACTGATAATGTATAAATTTGATTATTACGGATTGGGTTGTTTATTTTTTTTTTAATTGTGGCAGAATATTAAGCATTTGTTTGTTTTGTTTTTGTTGTTGCTTATTTTCGATTTACCAATTGGAAGGAAATATAGAGATTTAATTTGAGTTTTAAATCAAGATAAAGAAAAAGATTTTCATATCTTGGATGGAATTTAATTTAATTAAAATGTGTTAATTTAATATTGAGATTTATAAATATATGGTTCGTTTTGCAATATAATTTAGTAAGAGATTGAAGTGTTAAAAAGAAAATTGTTAATGTATTATGTATTTTTGAAGGATGTATTTAAAAATTAATACGCAAGGCATTGACAAATTCTTATTTTTTGAGAACGCAAATATTTTATATTTTTTTAACTTGACATATTGGTAAAAGTATATTTTAATTATTGCAAAAATTGTTTTCTATATATATATATTTTTGTTATTATTGCGCAAATGTGTTTTAATTTAGTCAGTAATACTAATATAAGTATTTAAATAAAATAAATTTCATTCAATTTGAGGGGTTATTTACAAAAGAATGTTCAGGTTTAAATTAAATTTGGTTTAAGGCGTTCTTAGGGAAAGTTCCAATTAGGGTAGAAACACTGTTTGAATATTGCTGATTGCTTCGATTTTTTTTTCTCAAATATGGCGTTTTTAAGCAAAGGTAGTAGAAAAGAAGATTTACAGAAAGTAGCGATTGAACTTGGAGTTCAGGATGTCGAAAATTTAAAAATTATAGATCTAAAAAAAGCTATACTAGAAGTGGAAGACTACGAAGAAGAATTTGTTAAGGGATTTTTGAGTTCTGTAATTGAAGAAAGGAAAAAGAAAGAAGAAATGGAGAGGGAAGAAAGAATACGTCAAGAAGCGAGGCGTCAAGAAGAAAGGGAAGAAAAAATACGGCAAGAAGAGAGGGAGGAGCGAATCGCCAGGGAAGCAAAAGAACATGAATTGGAAATGAAAAAACTGGAACAATTGCAGAAATTTCCGGAACAAAGAAATGAATCGAAAATTGAGATAGCGCCAAAAATTCAATTAGCACAGATTGTCCCGAAGTTTGATGAAAAACGTGATGAGATGGGATTATTTTTGATAAATTTTGAAAGAAGAGCGGAAATGGCACAAGTACCGAAGAAAGACTGGGTAGCTTACTTATTGGCAGTTTTACCGGTGGAAATTGCAAATATGCTAGCTAGAGAACCCCCGGAAGATGCAATTAATTACGATTTTGTAAAAACTCTTATCTTAAAGCGATACAAGTTAAACAGTGAAAAATTAAAACAATGTTTTTACAAACATCACAAAACACATGAAAAGTCATGGAGAAATTATACACAAGAGCTTTTGAGTTATTTTACCGAATGGATCACGGAATTAAATATTAACACTTTCCAGCAATTAAAAGACTTAATAGTAACCGAACAATTAAAATTTCGTGTGCCTGTAGAAATAAGAGAACATTTCTTAAAAAATTGGCTCACATTTACCACGCCGTTAGAATTGGCAGAAAAACTTGATGATTACGAGAGCATTACCGACAGTTTTAAAAGAAAAGAATTTCCAAAGAAAAATTTATCTAACTCTCGAAATCAAAGTTGGAATAATTACAGTTCGGAATCAAAAAAAGATATGAGAGATGGTAAACCGAAATTTGAACCCAAGACTGAAGCATCTTTCGGAGTGCAACGAGAAAAGAGAGAATTTCGCACAAAATATACCTGTTTCGCATGTGGTAAGGAAGGGCATGTGAAGAAATATTGTTTCAAATTGAATACAGTAAAACAAGATGGAGGAAAAACTTCCAAAAGCGATCTTGAGGAAAAGGGTCTAAATGCAATTTGTTTGAATGTGAATATTCCGGTGGAAGAAACAGATGGGAGACTCCTTAAGGTAGATCTAGGAATCGGTAACCAGAAGTTTCAGGGAATCATCGATAGTGGTGCGGAGATTACAGTGCTGCGGAAGTCGGTGGTGCCGGAAGAGTATTTACAGTCATATGGAAAAGTATTCTTGAGACCCGCAATAGGGAGTCCTGTAGAAGCAAAGCTTGTTTCCATTCCGCTCACTCTTCGGACAGAAGATGAGGTTATTCCATATGTACGAGTACAAGTTGCGGTAGTGGAAGGATTACACGAAGAAGCTTTCATCACTCCCAAGGTTTTCGCTCTGTTAAAAGAACAGCAGAAGTTGTATTTAGGGGATGAGGTAGATATCACCCCGGTTGAAGAAAATAAAGAAAAATCTGTATTCAATGTGGAGGGAAGGTGTCCAGAAGGAAACCTGGAAACAAATCTAAATAATGAAGATGAAGACAAAGAAGCTTCAGATTTGGAACTGATTCCTACTCCGGTCGAGGCAACTGTTTTGCCCGAAAATGTTGGTAACGAGGACCAAAAGGAAAGTTGTTCCGTTTCACAAGCGCAATTGTTGAAAAAGGAGCAATTGGCTTGTTCTACATTAGAAAAATGCTTTGAAGATGCAAAACGGCAGAAAAATAATTATTGGTTAGAATCCGATTTGTTGTATCATAGAGGCAAAGTTGGAGGACAAAATTATGTTCAACTTGTTGTACCTGTCTGTAGAAGACAAGAAATTTTGGAATTAGCACATGAAACACCAACTGGTGGGCATTTAGCTGCTAAGAAAACAAGAGATAGAATTGCTATGTCGTTTTGGTGGGAAGGAATGCCAAAAGAAGTAAAACAGCTATGCGCAGCTTGCCATGATTGTCAAATGCGCAGAAAAACAAAAGAAACAGACAGAACACCTATTGAAGCGGTCGGAAGACCAGAACTCCAATTTCAAGTTGTAAATGCAGATATTTTAGGACCAATTGAGCCGAAGTCTTCTCGAGGTCATCGGTATGTTCTGGCTATTATGGATCAACATAGTCGTTGGCCTGAAGCAGTCCCTATTAAATCGTTGACAGCAAAAGCAGCGTGCGAAGCGTTTATTGAAGTTTTTGTTAGAACTGGAATTCCTAGAATGATTGCCATGGACAATGGAGGAAATTTTGCTTCAAAACTGACAAAAGAACTTTTGAAACGATTGGGATGTGTCCCTAAGTTTTCTACTCCAGGTTACCCACAATCAAGTGGATTGGTTGAACGATGGGTGGGAACAATGAAATCAATGCTACATCATGCCATAAACTCTCATGGTAGAGGTTGGGACAAACAACTACCATTTCTGTTATGGGCATACCGAGAAGTCCCCAATGCCACCACTGGTGTTGCACCATTCTTGTTGGTGTACGGTCGTCCACCTGTAGGACCATTAGCTATATTGAAATCAAGTTGGGAAGATGAAGTGGTACTTCCCCAAGGAATTGGAGAGTCTGTAGCAGATTATATGCAGAAACTCCGGGAACGTTTAAAAGACGCGGCAGAATATTCAAAGACCGTGGCTGAAACCCAACAACAGCGATACGTTCATCATCACAATTTAAGGTCGAAAGATACAACATTCTCCGTCGGAGATGAAGTAGTAGTACTAATCCCTGATTCCACTAATAAACTGTGTTCAAAATGGAAGGGACCAGGAGAGATAGTTCAACAGAAATCGGTGCATTCCTATGCAGTCAAACTACCTGACGGAAGTATTCGACATCTACATTAGAACAAATTAAGAAAGTATACTCAACCAATTAGAGCTATTGGTGTTATTTACGAAGTGGATGAAGAGTTCGGAGAAGTACAACATGCTCCGATAGAACAACACAGTGTCGTTGACGAAGAACTGCAGAAAAATATTAATTCAAGCAATTTATCGCCAGAACAACAAAAGGAACTAATAGCACTTATCCAAGAATATAGAGGGGTTTTTGATGGAGAACTGAAGAGAGCCAAAGTTGGTTCACATAGCATAAATTTAAAACCTGGTGTTATAAGAAAACAACCACATCTTTATAAAGTACCAGAAACTTTGAAAGCTAATGTAGAAAACCAAATACAGGAATTATTAAGGAAAGATCTTATAGAACCTTCTTCTGCGGAAATAGTGTATCCACTGGTGTGCGTAGCTAAAAAGGACGGAACAATCAGACTGTGTGTAGATTATAGAGAGTTAAACGCCGCCACAAAGATCTCCCCTTTTCCTATGCAGAATTCCGACAACCTAAAATTTAAAGCTGGTTCGGCGAAATATTTGACCTCGCTAGATATTGTAAAGGGATATTGGGAAATCCCACTCGAAGAGAGTAGTCGAGAATTGACCAGTTTTGTGTCACCAAAAGGCCAGTACCAATGGAAAGTAATGCCTTTCGGATTGTCTGGAGCTCCGGCTACTTTTCAAAGAACAATGAATCAGACCTTGAGACCGCATAGTGATTATGCAGAAAGTTTTCTTGATGATATTATAATTTTCTCTTCTAACTGGGAAGAACATTTGCAACATATAAGAGAAATTTTGGAAGCTTTAAAATCTCTGAATTTTTCAGCTAACTTGACAAAATGCTCCTTTGCAGCATCTGAAGTCAGATATTTAGGACATATCGTGGGTTCAGGCAAACATGGACCTATTCCAGAGAAGCTAGAAGTAATAAAACATCTCAAAGCTCCCAAAACGAAGAAAGGACTGAGATCCATATTAGGTCTATTTAACTATTACAGAGAATATGTCCCGCATTATGCTAACCTTGCAAAGCCTTTGACAGATCTGACCAGAAAAACTGTTCCAAATGATATTCCATGGTCGGAAGATGCTGAAAAGTAGTTTAATAAGTTAAAGGAAAGCTTATGTGAAGTTACAAACCTTTATACCCCAGACATGTCCAAACCGCTCGAAATAAACACCGATGCTTCCATATCGGGTATTGGTGCCTGTTTAATGCAAAGGGACAAAGACGGCATGTTAAAGCCCATAACCTTTGCCAGTCAAAAGCTTACTCCAACTCAATCAAAGTGGAGCACAATTGAAAGAGAAGCATATGCTGTAATTTGGGCACTTGGAAGATTCGAAATGTGGACTTATGGAACCACCATAATATTGCATACGGATCATAATCCTCTAAAATACTTAACAGAGGGAGCTCCTAAGAACGCTCGATTACAGAGATGGTCGTTGGCACTATCTCGCTATCAGGTTTCTATTGCTCATAAACCAGGAAGTTCTAATGTCGTGGCAGATGCTTTATCTCGCATTTATGAGTAGAAAAAAAATCTGTATATATATATTTTGTATTATTTCATTATTATAATATATTGGATAATGTGTATTTGTAATATGTGTATTTTTAGTATATAGTGTATAAGAATTTATATATCTTAAGTAGTTTAAGTAAATGCTCTCGATGGGACAGGTGAAGGACTTTTTAAATAGAACTTTTTAATTAGGACTTTTGATAGGACTTTTTGAGTAAGACTTGTGTTAAGACTTCAAAGAGTAGTTTCACAGTGTGGGACACCGTCCAACATGTAGAAACTGGAGGGAAGGTGTGAAAGTCGCCTATACTCCGTGATCGAAAGACTTTAGGAAACTCGGAATGGCAACAGCCAGAAGAGAGAGAGAGACGAGGTACCTTCTTGAATGGTTGTGTTCGAACTCTCTCTTGTGAAATATGTAATTCGAATATTATTATTATGTTATATTATGTGTGCGTGTGTTGTAACTGTGTAGTCTTATGTAAATAGTAAACTTAGTTAATCATATCCCGGCTTAGACCTCTCTGCTTTGATTATATCTTGTGTTCTTTCTTCATCAATATCGTGGAATACCGAACCGGGCCATCATAAACTTGATAACATGCCTAACATGGTTAGTCTGTGCAAAAACAAATTGGATAGGTTAATAACAGTTAATCATCCTGTACAAAAGAAACTGCGGCATGTATCACATTTTGCATGGTGCAGTCGTCGACCATCACAGTTACCTGCCATCGCTAAGGAGAATGGCGTAATCATACACACAGTACTCTATACAAACGCTACACTTAGTTTTGACTTCGAAATCATGCATGCATTGAGTAATTAGTGTATGAAAAGTATTTAAACATAACGTGTTTAAAAGTCTCGACAGTGAAATCATGCACTTACGTCAAAATAAGGATTGTACTTCTACAAGTAAGCATCGAAATGGAATTCATGTACACTGGTTAAAATAATCTCATTGCGCACCTATACTGTGCATTTTGACGGCCATCTATCGATAATTACAAGACAGACAAGGGGTGCGGCATCTATCCCGGATGTGGCGACTCTCCCGCAGTTACCCTAATTAAAAAAACAAAAAAAACCCTTTAAAATTGGATTTCGGTTATTCGAGAATTTCGGATAAAAGAGGTTCTATTGTAATTTGAAATTTTATTTTCATTTGAAAAGTGTACAATTTTATTGTAATAGCGATTTTATTGCAGTATCCGATTTTAACGTAACTTAGAGACTTCGGAATAATGTATATAGATGATAATTTTCAAGAAAAATACATAAGACCATGGTAAGATGATGCTGGGATCAAAAAGATATATTTATTGTGTCCCTGGTTCATTCTTCAAAAACTCACAGAGTAAAAATACTGAAGGCCAGCGGCCAGCGCGGCGCTGGAGGGGAAATCGCTTCATTTTTAAATTATCACTACAACATCCAAGAAAAGAGTGTTTGGAATGGAACGGAATAATCTTATGAACTTGTATTGCTTGACAATAATAATATATAAATAATTTTATATTTATAATATGTACAAGTAATATTAATTAAAAAAATCATGGCATGCTTAGAACTAGTTATTCTTTGTAAGTATTAAATTTACATTGAAAATAGTCACTATACACAACAGATATTTCAGAAATTAGATACAAAAAATATAACTATTTTTGTCACATTATGAACAAATATGCAAAAAACAACAACATTAAGCATTCGTGTAATAAATTAAAATTCATTTCTGCAATTTATAGTCCGCTAAATGTTCCAGGTAAGAAAAAATAATCCCTGTATCCCTATTTAAATACATATGACAACATTTTCACTTAACTTTCGAAATTCCATTTTCAATATTGAAATTGATCTATTCGATAGATGAAGTTCGCAGTTTTCGCCCTATAACACAGCGATGCATATAACGATAGCATAACAGAGGCTAAGATACAATTGTTGAGATAAATGAAAGCTTGGATTCTGTTTGGTGTAGATCATCAAGGGAACATTGAAATTTTCATTTTGGGATCACAATAATCATCACCTTTGAGATAAACACCACGCTGATATAATGACGAAAGTTTGCAATCAACGTTATTGAAGTAATTTATAATTTACAGTAGAACCCCGCTAATTCGAACTAATTGGGACCAGTGTCTGTTCGGATTACCCGAAATTCCGACAAAAATAGAAAACAAAAAGATACATTCTCAAAAAAATGTAAGTTATTAGTACTCAATAGTAAAATAAACATCCTCTAATCCGGCATCCTGAGGTCCGGCATGCGGTATAATTCGACACGACTTTCAGAAAAAAATAGTATTCCTTGTTTAATCACTCCTGATGTTTATAATAATCTAATGGAACTTCAGAATGCGAAATTACGTAACAATCCATTACAAGCGGTTCATAATCTCGAATTTATAAATAGCTCAGTCATCACGTGGACGAGAGGGGAAGAAAAAAAACATTTCTGTAGATAATTTGCGAAATCAATCTTTTGAAAGGAAAAATAAATTTTTATCATCTGATTTAAATGCTTTTTACCGACTTCAAAAAGGAGGAGGTTATCAATTCGACGCGTATGTATGTTTTTTTTTTTTTATGTATGTTCACCGATTGCTCCGGAACTTTTTGTCCGATTTATGTGATTTTTGTTTTAATTGAAAGAGGATGCTCTCGAATTGGTACCACTTCCGTTTCATCGAAATTGGTTGAGTAGTTTTTTAGTAATTCAACAAAAACCAATAAAATGAAGGATTTCACCCAAATTATCTTTCATTGTTGTAACCGGTTTCTCAATCATAAGCATAAAACTATGTATTCATATACGTTAGCGCCAAGTTGTCGCAAAACTTGGCGCAGTTACGTTAATTATTGCCAAATTTGGCGACCAAAATAAGTCGCCATAAATCAAGCCAACTTGGCTGTAACTGACTAATTTGGCGATATTCCCATTCAAATTCAGTAATGGATCTTCCCCAATCTGTTTCTTCGTATTTTCGAATCGACAGTTATATTTAAAATTCTCGATTGACAATCGCATTCAAAATAGTAATTTAATATACATTAATTAAATATACACCATTATTTCAAATGCTAAATAATACAGAAACAAACTAACTTAATACGGTACTTGTTAGTTATCCCGTCGACCAATTTCGCCAAATTATATAAATCGCCAAATTATACAAATTGACATAATTTTTATTTTAAATAACGAAAAAACAAATAAATTAGTATAACATTAATAAAAATACAAATAAAACGTCGAAATAAAAATCATTTGATGACGTAAACACGTGTAGTCAAGTGAATGTGACATTTACGATCAACTATTATTGGCATTTAATCTTACAATTTGGCGACTGTAATTTGGTCGGCGGGATAACTAACAAGTACCCTTAATACAAAACAATAATTTAGTATACAATAGTTTAGTTTAATTAAACACATAACATCACACTAGCGGCACATAATATATATATATATATATATATATATATATAATATTGGTACTTCTTAGTTATCCCGTCGACCAAATTATTGTCGCCATATTGTAAGATTAAATGCCAATAATGATTTGGGTACAGATGTCATATTCGCCCCATATTGGCGCGATTTTTTTCGGTTGCCAACTTGGCAAAAACATCAACAGCATAAACAACATAATCCGGGTTACCACATCAAGCAAAATAACAACACTTTGGCGCAAGTTAAGTACCCGTTGCCTATATGATATTGGCGACAGATAAAAATCGTGCCAATATGGGGCGAATATGACATCTGTACCATGGTTTGCCATTAATTAATTAATTGTAAGATTAAATGCCAATAATGGCCAATAAACCATTAATTCGACGTTTTATTTGTATTTTTATTAATGTTTTACTAATTTATTTGTTCTTTCGTTATTTAAAATAAAAATTATATCAATTTGTATAATTTGGCGAGTGGTTTGGCGATTTATATAATTTGGCGAAATTGATCGACGGGATAACTAAGAAGTACCATAATATTATATAAATACCTATATTATATTATATTAAACAGTTATATGTATGAATGCTTTTTGATTGCCTTTAATATTTCCACTAGATAACATTAATGATAACTTTCCTGTATAGGGGCCTTGGAGAGAAAATGAAAATTTCACGCATATTTTCTGACAACCTATTAACTGTCTCGGTACTACTTAGTTATCCCGTCGACCAATTTCGCCAGATTATATAAATCGCCAAATTATACAAATTGACATAATTTTTATTTTAAATAACGAAAGAACAAATAAATTAGTATAACATTAATAAAAATACAAATAAAACGTCGAAATAAAAATCACTTGATGACGTAAACACATGTATCTTGCTTAAAGTCAGTGAATGTGATATTTACGATCAACCATTATTGGCATTTAATCTTATAGTTTGGTGAACGATAGATTTTTGGTCGACGGGATAACTAAGTAGTACCACTGTCTCATATACACAAGCAAGTTTTTCAATATTTATAAATATATTTATTGTAAACAACCATTTGTCTACTTTTATATGCAAACAGAAGTTGAGCCAAGATCCCTATGCTGTTAAAGTACAAGATAAACAACATAG
Organism: Maratus speciosus; assembly: GCA_963932465.1. Taxonomy (NCBI): domain Eukaryota; kingdom Metazoa; phylum Arthropoda; class Arachnida; order Araneae; family Salticidae; genus Maratus; species Maratus speciosus. The sequence goes on from OZ010792.1 coordinate 180,133,272, forward strand.
AAAGAAATAAAAGGAGTTACTCTAATTAGTATTACAGACGGCATTGTTATGGTGCGTTGTATTTACATGGCACAGAACTTAAACATCAGTAGGCATAAGCATAATGGCGAAAGAAAGTCAGTGAGTTACGCAGTCATGAAAACATTTGAATTGCATCAAGAAATGAGAGCAAATAAATATGGATCAGATTGCCCGATAAAAGCAAAAAGTGTGCGATACTAACAGCAAACATGGTTTAAAGGAAATGCGAATATCATAAGTTGCTTCCGAAAGTTCTATATGTTTTGCAGTACTATATACTCACTAAAATACGTCAGTTACTATGCAGACATATAACACTTTAATCAAGACTATTAAATGAGTATGACGATGAATTTCTAATCTTCCGTAATCGAGCCCACAGTTAAGGCTAGCGTGAAACAAAAAAAAATATCAGCAGCAATTGGTTTAATGCAAATGTGGGTATCATAAAATATTTAATTCGCAAAACGCTTCAATGCACCAAATCATATTAGCTCAGAAACAACAATTGGCAGTGGACGCAATAACGGTAGATTACTTAATAGTTTTAAAATCTCCACTGCCCAACGTATTGCAAATGATGATGCAATAAGAAGCATAAATGCCCAAGTGAGTTAAGCTGCTTTGCCAAGAAAGATTACAAACAAAAATAAACAAAATGCCGTCATGATGCAATGAGTTCTCAATTTCTCTATCAGAATCTTTAGATTTGGCGAAAGATTAAGCAAATAATTTAAATTATGAATAAAAGTACCATGCAGAAATGCTTAGCATACATTTAAGCACATTGGCATTACGCATACGTTATACATTACATATTGGCTCTTGCATAATATCTCCATATAAGAAAACATTAATGCCACCAAAAAATAAGTTGTTTTTAAATTCTTGAAACCTCAAATGAATTATATATAAATTCTCTTTTGACACCATAGAAATTTGACCAGCCATTTGTGGAAACGCCATTTAAGACTTCCCCCTGTGGTCTTTTCACGATCATTTTTTGATAAGTTATTCGGTTGTCATGTACCTTAATGGCTCCTAGTGCATGTAAACTAGGTCGATACGTGCGAAGACCTCGAATTTACCGATGAATTATACCTCTGAGGTGCCTTGCCAGATGAAGGTCTCGTCATCTGATTAAGCTTCTAAATTACGAGATCAACATGAGTAGCAATGCGCAGTGCTAAACAACAAGATATAAATGTTAAATAACTGGCATAAAAAAGTTCACAATTAAGAAATATCAGGTTTATGGCGATTAGGTGGTCTCCTACGCCGATACCAAGTTAGTATCAAACTCGTTCATGAAGGGCAACCCGGAAGATAAGGGCCTGGTCACCGATTAGAAAGTATGAAAAATAAGTCATTGGGTCTCTCTTCTCTATTTCATAGAGCACCGAAGAACTTTTTAGTGTCACTTTCCAATGTTCGATATTTTTTCATGCGAGCAGCATCTCTTGTCGTTCTACCCATGTCCAAACAAAAATATTTAATTAAAAAATAAAGCTATTAAATCTGAAGAAGAATAAATGTAATATATATATATAAAGAATTTTCACGAAAAACCTGTGTTATTAATGTACACACAAATCTGGACAAAAGTATTTACTTATCAAAATAACATCTTTAAAAGTCCGTAATTTGCTCCAAAAGAATCATGCAAAAATTTTAACTAAAAGAAAACTAAAAAGTGAAAAATAAACTTTTTTACCAAAAATAAAACCGACTTCAAAAACTACTACAAAGTAAAAAATATTTTTTTTACATAATAGTTAATAAGAAATTAAATTAAGAGCATTGTATTTACCATGCGTATTATTATATTTATGTACATTAATTTGATTTTTTGGAGTCGGTGCCAGCCAGCCAAGTTCAAAATTTAAATTGTTTATCCAATACAAATCGTAACAAGATTCAGCAAAACCGTTTAGGAAAAAAAATCCATTGTCAATCAACTCTGACACCATCCTGCATTTGAAAATCTGTGTGTTTGGCTACGATTTTTTTACATAATAGCCTGTATAAACGCATTAACTTTACAATAACACTTAATTTAGCACACATAATTACAACTAATCTCACTTGGAAATACACGTTTATAAAATCAGATGAAATGTTTCAAAAATGGTAAAATTCAAATTTTTTAATTAAATAACAAATCGTAAAAAAACTCGTAGATATTTGGATGTGTGTCTGTTGTATAATTATATTTAACTTGGCTTGGCTGGCACCGACTCCAAAAAATCAAATTAATGTACATAAATATAATAATACGCATGGTAAATACAATGCTCTTAATTTAATTTCTTATTAACTATTATGTAAAAAAATTATTTTTTACTTTGTAGTAGTTTTTGAAGTCGGTTTTATTTTTGGTAAAAAAGTTTATTGTATTTTAGAAAGTAATTTTATCATGACTGGCAAAAAACTAATATTAGAGAATTTTTTTAAGATGGCTTCTACGAATAGGCACCTTTTCATTTTATAATCTTGTACATATGTTGTAATTTTACATTATTGTGTATTTGTTTTAATTCTATTCAAGTTGTTTAAAGAATAAAAAGCATGCTTTACTGCCATTTTTTGTTTAATTCTAACTTCTACATGTTTTTTCCCGACATGCATCCTGTAATCAGGAAAATGTCGTAAGTTAATCTGTTCAAGTACAATTTTCGAAAATAAAATCGGTTCGGATTGACCGGAATTTAGGATTAGCGAGATTCGGATTGGCGGGGTTCTACTGTATTTAAAAGTTTAATTTAATATTTTTTTCGAGTACCTATTTTCCTTTTTTTTTCCTTATGCAAAATGATATAAAAACGTGCGTTTACTCTATTACTATCTATTGTTCCGTTCTTCATGTACCTAAAGCTTCTTTCTTTTTTTTTTTTTTCTTTTTTTTGCTATAATGAAAGATTTTCATATTTAAAAGGCTGTAACATCAATTGGGAACTATATGATTTTATGTAAAATAATCAATTTGAGGCTTTAAAGTGTATATTAACCTGAACTCTTATTAATTATTAGACTAATATTAGAGATTCGCACGTTAACGTGACTTACAATTCTAATTTTGGCACGATTTTAATACTTTTCTTATAAAACGTAACTTGTCACATTAAAATAATTTTAAATGATGTTTTTATATGAAACAAAATTAATTCAAATAATTTACCGATAACTTCCCGATCTTCTTCATATTTTTCTGAATTTTTTTTATTAAGGATTCCACATAACGTAGTTATTATTTTTTTTTATGCTTATATAATTCGCACGATGTATCCAACAATATTGGACCCTCATGAGTTCCAAAATTAGTTATTTCACGTCTATTAAACCCATTTTAAATTCTAGCGAGAAAATTCTATATGCAACCAGAACAAATACTCATGATTCACTGATGAAGAAAGTAAAAATCAGCGTAAAAACCACAGTACGTCTGAACAACATAGAAGAAACAAAAGTCACTAGCACACCACCAAATGCTAGCGACTTGGCGAAAATGACAGATCTTGGCGTTTTCGCTTAGCTTTTCGCTTTTTTATCCGCAACAGATTCTCGATGAACGTGGGAATATACCAGAAGATTACTACACCTACAGCCACACCTTGAAAAGCCATTTCTCCTCTTTCGCGAAACTCTCGTCTGACATTAGCCTCATAATTTACAATGAGTTTGTTTACTTACGTCAAAAATATACATGTGAAGTTCTATTATGGCGAGTTGATTTTCAGTATTTCGAAACTTTCTTGACATCCAATGAACCTTCAAATATTTGATACATACACAGGAGTACAAGCCTTGAGCCCGGCCCGTAAAGACATTCTAGCAAATTCTGATTTTTTTATTTTATTATTTCTTAATTATTTTAATTAAAATTTTTCAGGTTAAAAAGAAAACAGGATCAAAGCCGGCCCTTGGAAAATTGTACCGGCTCTAATCCCTCTGTACAGGCCTGAAAATGCTTTCTAAATACTATAATTTAAAAGATCCATGGACCGTATAAAAACTTACAAAGTGTAACATTTTGAAAATCAGTGGTAGGATTTTTTCATCAACATAATCTTAATTCCTACCTTATTTGGAATACTTTTGAAATTTATATTAACTGAGTTCTTCAAACAGATAAGATATTAAAGGGCACTTTTTCTATCTTTTCGGGACACCCTGTATATGCGACGCTTATGTATATGGGACGGTAATAATACTAAACTCTTTTTAACACTTTCCAACATAGTTGAAAAATGTTTATGAATTGGATTTGTCTGACCGTCTGTCCGTGCTCTAACTCACATAAATATAGTCCGATACCTGTGTAATTGATATCTGTTATTGAGATTTACAATGGCATGTTCGGTGTTGAAAATGATCTGTATATCATTTACAGTTCCTTTATTGGGAAACTCAAAAGAATTGCCTTATATTATGGTCAATGGGAGAAACTTGTTTACAGTGTATTGTAATGATTTTAAAATGATCATAAGCAACTATTTTGATATTCATCCTATGATTTTAATGTTTGGCAATGCACTGCTATTTTTGCTTCTAGCAACATTTGTCTTTTTTTTTTTATTCTATTTTTTTCTGTTCTGCATTTATTTTCATCATTTTATTCTGAATGTCGCCACTGCATGCCATTTTGTTTATTGGAATTTTATTTTATCCTGTTTTCATCTGATAAATGATGCCATTGCATACTCCATCGGAAGTGTCAAGATGAAAAATTCCATGTTATAATGCTATTGAAAGTCTACAGAAAGAATCCATTGAAATTATGGTTAGAAGAAACGAAATATGTAATGATAACATCACATTTATTATCCCTAAACTTTGGATAAGCATCTTAAAATAATCATATGCAACTATTTTTATATTCATCCTATGAATTAACGTTACGTAATACACTGGTTTATACATCTAGCAAAGTTTGTTTCTTTTTATTATATTGTGTCTGTTCAGCATTTACTTTCATCATTTTATTCTGGATATCGCCACTGCATGCCATTTTGTTTATTCAATTTTTCTTTTATCCTATTTTTATCTGATAAATGACGCCAATGCGTCCTCCGTTAAATCGTTTTATTCTGTTTTTGTCCGATAGATGGTGCCACTACATATTTTCTTTCATATAATTGGTTGAAGCGATAATCGATTGAAAACATGACGAACATTTCAAATTCAAGACGGCTTGTCTCTTGGCTCTGTTCGTTAAAACTTTAAAAGCAATGCAAAAACTCTTTCCTGAAGATGGTCAGGTCATAGATGATGACCTAAATGTCAATTGTTATAAGTTTATTCTAACGTTTGTTTAGTTTTTGACTTTACAACATTTTGTATACACTATTTAGTAAATTTGTATTTTTTTTTTATTTTCATGCTAATATTGAACTTTTCTTGGTGTAAATGTCCAGCTCTTTTAATATTATTTCAATCGTATTGAAATTAATTTACATCACGGAGGTTCACTACAACATGATTGCTATAGAAATGGGTGTGCATAGCATGTATCGCTGTTTACAGGGACACACAAAAGGATCTGGTTGCGGTATCTTATATGAGCAATAATTTCTAGAGGTGCGTTTTCAATTTTGGTAGGCATTTAATTTTTTTTTTAATATTACTTGGTACATATAAATTCTGTAGATAATATACAAGGTTCCACAAAAGAATTTGGCTGTTCTTCTGACTATAGATGGTAATTGCTGAAATCGTTTTCAAATGGGTTATATGCGTTTTAGAAATGCTTCACTTATAGATCATCTTTCAAGTTATTAAATGGTGAAGTTTTGTTACAGTATTCTGAATGTGTTGGAAAAGGTTTCATAATTTATGCTGATGCATTTCTTTCTTGTGTAACTTATAAAATACTACTAAGCATAATATGATATTTTAAAATGATTTTGCCTCGCATTATGTATAACGTGCATAAGTAACTAAAGGTTACTAAGTTACGCATGATTTTATCGTCCTTTAAACACGTATAAATGAGAGGTCAGTGTATTTGAATAGTAAAATTTAATTTATATAATGGCGTTATAAACACTATGCATGAAATTGCCTTATATTGTAAAGCAAAAGGGAAATGAAAAAATTCTGGTAATCTATCAATATTTCCTTCGAATATATTGATCATTTCGTTTTTTTCTCTATAAAAATATAAAGTAAATCCAGTTTTCTTTCTATGATGTGTTTTTAAAACAAATGTGCTTTTTTCCATTATAAATCAATAAATTCTAATTTTTTTTCAAAAAAAATTTAATTCAATTTGTAACATTTAAATAAACTATGGTATACAGTAGAATTCAGATTATCCGAACTGCGACTATCCGAATCGCTGATTATCCGAATCGCTTTCAGAATTTCAAAAAAACTTTCAGAATTTCAGTTACTGTGCTTAACTGTGCGAACTCTACGGGAAGCCATAAAATATCCCTTCTGTTGATTGGGAAGTCAAAAAGCCCAAGAGCATTTAAAAATGTGAAAAAGCTTCTTTTATAAAAACCAACCCAAGGCTTGGATGACTGCAGCATTGTTTACCGGGTTGTACGACGAAATTTTCTCTTTTTCTTTAAAAATAGTATTTTCCCCTCTCATTTTCATCATACATACAGTAATTAATTAAAATAGACCCTTTCTTGGAAAAAATCCAATTATCCGAATTTTTAATTATCCGAATGGGGTCCGGTCCCGATTGATTCGGATAATTGGAGTTCTACTGTATAAATTATGCTGCATGTAAGCCAAAGAATTTCCTTAGCTATCAAAATGATAATCAATGATAATCAATGACTACTATGATACTACAAAGAGTGTATGAAGTAAACAACAAGTAAGCAATCAATGAAGTAAACAACATAATTGAAAAATTGAGTTAATAATTTATTGATAAAGATTCGAATTTTCAGATCTCAAGACCTACCGGTGTAGTTTAGGATTCAAATTTCATGTTGAGACTGGATAAAGTATTAGTTATTATAAATCTCTTATTGTTGTTCATAGTCTGACTCCTAGCGAGAAAATTTTCGAATTATAAAAAAAATAATAAATTAAGTATTTTCATGAACTGCACCTTTAAATTACAATGTAAATCTTGAGATGCATTGTTATCAAGTATTATTTTTTATAATGTATGCAATATTTCTCAGTAATGTGCAGGTGAAATTATGAATATGGAATGCAGCTACACGTTTATGGATTACATACAAGGACATGAGTTTCAAAACTCGCCTTACTCAAAATTTAAAAAATCTATAATCAACCTCTATCAATCTGTTCTATTAGTAAACCTGCCACGAAAAAAAATATATTTTTATCTTGTACTTCTTGCATTGTAAAATCTTGGTTTGCAATGAAAACCAATGGACGCAGTTAGAGGTTTTTCTTGATGTCCCAATTTTCTGGATAAGGCGAGTTTTGAAGTTCACTTCTTCATATACAGAAATTCATGTATAAACAAAAACATAGAGAAGGAAAACATTATCCTAACTCATCAATATTAGTCAACGATATGTTAATGGTTATATTCAGAATTTCGAAACTAATTTTATTTTACCTGTTATTTTGGTTCAAATATTGTATACGCAAAAAAATTAACATATTGTAATTCCGTTCATTGCCCAGTGGTAGGGGAGCGAAAAAAGGCCCAATTCGGAAATAATTAGGGGAAAGCTGGAAATTGTTTTAATCTCTTTAGTGCCCTGAATATGCTGCGTTTTCCTCCTCGTACTAGGTGAGCTTAGGAATTACATATTGATTTATAGTCAAAACACACTTTTTTTAAATACCACAACACTATATTGAAATCACTAACTTTTTCAAAAACATTGTCAATACAAATGTTGTAGATCTTAATATTTTGAATAAAATGAGTACCTACACTTAACACTTTTGTTGAATATTAAGATCACAATTCTACTTTAAAGTTTTAGCCCCGTGGTCAGAGGGTTGAAATCAAATTAATTAGGGGAAAACTGGAAATTGTTTTAATCCCTTCAGATAAGGTCTAAAATGAATATTCTATGTTTTCCCCTTCGTACTAAGTGAGCGTTAGGAAATACGTACACATTTACATTCGAAAAACACATTTTCCAAAATTTTAAGCTTTACAACATCTATATAGGCAATTTTTTGATATAGTTAGCTGTTTCGAGATATTGTTAAGGTAATCTGGTCTCTACTATCTTGAAGGTCTTGATTAGTGATTAAGGCAAAATTTTGAAATAGAACTGCGACCTTAATTTTGAACAAAAATATTAATGTGGGTACTCATTGTATTCAGAATTTTATGCTCTACAACATTTGTATTGACAATGTTTTTGATAGACTTAGCTGTTTTGAGATAGTCTTAGGTAACTTGGTCTCTCCGGACTTCAAGCTCTTGATTAGCGATTAAAGCAAAATTTTGAAATTAGAATTGCAACCTTAATTTTGAACAAAAATACTAATGTGGATGCTCATTTTATTCAAAATTTTAAGTTCTACAATATTTGTATTGACAATGTTTTTGATAGAATTAACTATTTTGAGATATTGTTAAAATTTTAAGGAAAAACATGTTTTTCGAATGTAAATACGTACATATTTCCTAACGCTGACATGGTACGAGGGAGAAAACATAGAATATTCATTTTAGACCTAATCTGAAGGGATTAAAACGATTTCCAGTCTTCCCTTAATTAATTCTGAGTTCAACCTCTGACCACGGTACTAAAACTTTAAAGTAAAATTGTGACCTTAATATTCAACTAAAGTATTATTCTCTAAGAATTGCATTTATTTAACCTGTGATGCATAACTCACATAAAACTACCACTTTCATGAAAATATACAGGTATAACTAAGTGCGACAGAACATATTTGCATTTATAGAGATATATGCATTAATAGAAAAATGACAGTAATACTTATGTACAAATATATTTAAAATGCATATTATTATATAGCCTGACAAAATTTAAAAACAATCTCAAAAGTAATTATACTCACGGATGTTACAATATTTTTGGAGTATGTTCTTCTGAATAATCGAACTCTGTATAAACAATAATAAACATGCAAAAGAAATCTTGGAAACATCTGTAATAACAATTAACTAAGAACAACGTAGTCTTAATAAAATATATGATGAAATTATCTTAAAGCAAAATATATATTATGTACTTACAAGGGAACCACTTTCGGTGCTGCTTGCACCTATCATTGGGACCTGGTGCATGTTAAAGTTAAAATATTAGGATATTAGGAAGTTATTATTAAGATATTAGGAAGTTTGAGAATCGATAAAATTTTTCTGTTAAAAAAATATTTTTTGATTTTACAGCACCATAACTTTCTGAAAATGCAATTTTCGAAACTACTTATCGCACTATTAACATAGAATTTTTTTTTAAGAAAAGCATTTAAAATTACAAATTAGTCAATAATAAGTATAAAACATTGAAAAAAAATTTAAAAATTCCTTCCAGAACCTACGAAATTGATTTTGAAAAATTACAACATCATATTCACATTTTTGGCGCGAGGAAAGTTGGCGGTTTTTTTTTAAGTAGAGCTTTCCGATAACCCTATCGAAATGTCATTTAATCTGAGGTCATAGCTGCTTGTCGTTTGTTGTTTAGTTTGTATTTTACTAAAAATGTAGTTTTCAGTGATCTTGAAAGCTTTTAACAGTTATATATTTACTATTTATACATTTATCATCTGCATAGAAAAAAAATGATAACAAATCGCAATCTGATTTAATCCTATTACCGTAAAAAGACACTAGAGGGATAAAGAAGACGAAAAATATTTAGAGCCATATTTGGCGACTTAACTCATTTTTGGCGTGAAATAAACAAATAAAAATCCAATAATAAAAAAATAAAAGTATAAAAAAATATATAAAATATGGTTTTAACAGAGAAATTTTATCGGTTCTCTAACTTTTATGTATAGGGTTACAAAATGCACCAGGTCTCGATGTTAGGTGCGAGCAGCACCAAAAGTGATTCCCTTGTTAGTAGAACCTTTCTTCAGTATCATATAGACGATCGACAAGCAAAATCAAAATGCATAATTATTATTTAAATTCCTGTTATTACATGCTTTCAGAACGCTATCAGAACGCTTGTCACAAATTTGTTGGGTTAACACCCGGGTCAATTAATTCGAAGTTGGAGAATACGATATACGTATATTTAACCCAGAGTTAAGGAATTTTAACTCACACCAGAGAGTTTCGTGAAATGTGGTTTCAAGTAGCTTTGGTGACTGTCCGTGTCCACCATCAAAACACATCCAGGGTGCATGATGTTGCTGCCGATGGTGGGCGCATTTTCATATTTAATTTGAGTTTTTTATTAAAATAAACTATACCTTGTTGTTAATAAATGTGTCTCTGCCGTATAATGCAAGTTCTGCATACAACTGGCGTATTTTAGATGGTGATTGTTTTTATTTACTCAGACTTTCATCATCTCAGAAAGAATAAGTTACTGTTTATGTATATAAAGAGTAATTTTTTAAGTTTTGTATAGAGGTTTAATGCTCTCGCTGCGTAAGTAATTCTTCGCGATGAGCGTCTTTTCCAGAATTTTTTATCTTTTATCACCGGTTCTTGAAAACAGAAATTTTTGACTATCGTAAATTTTTGACTATCGAAAATGTTCTGATTAAATCAGACAAAGTTTTCGTTTAAAAATAACTGGTGGGAGTGACCAAATAGTATTTAACGGAAAAATGTATGACCGAGTATATCTCGGGTTGCGCAGCGAGAGGGTTAAACTATTTAAATAACAGATGACTATAATGAATGTTTTGTCTTGGATAGCCTGCAAAAATAAAAGGATTCATGACGATAAAGTATTAAAACTTAGTTAATTGTATCGCAAAGTAATTTCTTCTTGTATTATATATTTTGAAATTTAATGATACATAATATATATATATAAAATAAACAAGTAATATAACACATTTATCAATATTGGAGAAAGAATACATAGTACAATGAATGCGTTTATAATAAATAAATATATTTTTATACTTATATAACTGGGACTTGATGCTGTATATACTTATGAAAACCTTTACGAAATAATTCATCTGTAATCTGACAAATGACATTTTCAGATGTTTTAAAATTATCTTGCGGATTTTTTAGTTAAATATCTAAAGTTTACATCATGTTTATTATAATTCTAAATTACTAATGTGACGAAATGTAAGTAAACGCAGAAAAACGCTTGAAGATCGTGAAAAAATTAAAACCAATCTTACGTTTTGAGGCCATTTATAACAGTTTATTTAAAATCATTCGACTATAGAACAAATTCGATTATCAGAATCACTATATTATAAATAACCGTGTAAATCGCGCGCCTCACAACCGCTCTTATCACAAATGAACCCAAGAAATTCCCTACCACTTCGCCCTGGCTCATACAATGTCAATATAGTTTACTTTAGTTTTGCATATTCAGACTTTATAGTTTTTACAAATAAAAAAAGGAGAAAATACTTACAAATATCATTCATGCACAAGTTAAATGAAATTGATTTGCGCTCAAACGTTCGTTAGCGATTGCGACGTGCATGAATTTCGTTCGTTTGTGATCGCGGCTTTCGCGAATTTAGTTCGTTTTTGAGACTTCTGCATCCAGTGATTTTTCTTTGTTTTTATGAGTGATATGCATTCATTTGTTCGTTAGTGTTTGCGGCGTTAACGAATTTCGTTCGTTTGTGATTGTGGCTTTCGCGAATTCCTGCGTTTTTGAGACTGCTGCACGACGAGGTTCCTGCACACAGTGATATTTTCTTCGGTTCTCATGAGCGCTATGCGCTCATACTTTCGTAACTAATTGTGGCATTAACGAATTTCGTTCGTTTGTGATTGCGGCTTTCCCGAATTTAGTGCGTTTTCGAGACTGCTACACGACAAGGTTGCTGCATCCACTGATTTTTTCGGTTTTCGTGAACGCTATGTGCTCATACGTTCGTCATTGATTGCGGTGTTAACGAATTTCGTTCGTTCGTGATCGTGGTTTTCGCGAATTACTACGTTTTAAAGACAGCTGCACGACGATGTTACTGCACCCAATGATTTTTTTTTCGGTTTTCATGAGCGCTATGTGCTCATACGTTCGTTACTGATTGCGGTGTTAACGAATTTTGTTCGTTTGTGATTGCGGCTTTCGAAAATTTAGTGCGTTTTCGCGAGTGCTACACGACGAGGTTGCTGTATCCAGTAATTTTTTTTTTCAATTTTCATGAGCGCTATTCGTTTATACTTTCGTAACTGATTACGGCGTTAACAAATTTCGTTCGTTCGTGATCATGGCTTTCACGAATTATTGCGTTTTAGAGATTGCTGCACAACGAGGTTGCTGCACCCAGTCACTTTTTTTTGCTTTCATGAGCGCAATGCTCTCATACGCTCGTAACTGATTGCGGCGTTAATGAATTCCGTTCGTTTATGATCGCGAATTTCGCGAAATTAGTGCGTTTTTGTGACTGCTGCAAGACAAGGTTGCTGCATCCAGAGATGTTTTTTTCGATTTTCATGAGCGCTATGCGCTCATACGTTCGTAACCGATTACGGCGTTAACGAATTTAGTTCGTTCGTGATCACGGTTTTCATGAATTACTGCATTTTGGAGACTGCTGCACGACGAGATTGCTGCACCCAGTGGTGTTCCTTTTCGGTTTTCATGAGCGTTATGCGCTCCTTCGTTTTAACTGATGGCGGAATTAACGAATTTCGTTCGTTTGTGATTTCAGCGAATTTAGTGCGTTTTCGAAACTGCTACACGACGAGGTTGCTGTATCCAGTGATGTTTTTCTCGATTTTCATGATCGCTATGCGCTCATATATTCGTTACTGATTGCGGCGTTAACGAATTTTGTTAGTTTATGATCGCGGATTTCGCGAATTTAGGGTGTTTTTGAGACTATTGGGACAGGACTATTTTGAGACAGGAACATTCTGATGTATTCCACAGATAATTTGAAAATTTGTATCGTTTAGAAATTTAATTCCCCCCCTCCCATACACACACACTCCCGGCACATAAAAATGTCCCTCCTGCGAAAAAACGTCTGAATTCAATACTATTGAATTTTATTTGTTGTTTTAAACTTTTATACAGTTCATTTAGTAGAATTTAAAACTACTTTAATATTAAATATAAAAATTTAACTCCTGTTGGAGTTTCCAATCAATCTCTCTTGAATCAATTTCTTGGGTTATCGTGTTGTTATCGAGCAGTCAAGGTCTGATTCAGATGAAAAAATAGCATTTTCTGTTCTATTTTTAGCTGGGTTTTATGTTGAATCTTCCTAACTATCATCAGAAAGTCCAAAAGATTCATCATCAGTATCAGATGCAAATAATATGGCATTGATTTCATCTTGCGTTAGCCCTTTGCGCGCTATTTTTTCTCTCGAACGTATTATGAGCTTTATGCTCTATGTTCCACATCTGGTACAAACACAAAATCAAGATTTCAAGCTAATGTACAGACATATTTTAGTTTTAATCAGCCTAAATAACAAAGTCAGCCTAAATAAATATGTGATACACTTGAATGCCTAAAATTTTATCTTGCAATACTTTCAAGATATTTTGCTGAAAAATTTGAAGCAAATTCTACGGTTGTTTACGATGCAGACAGAATTTATTTTTTAATGAAAATCTAATATATACTAAGGTATTGCCAACTAGTGAGAAAAACAGGTACAAAACTCTTCGTTTAAATGTTCTAGATATGGCACAATGCTCAGAAAACCTTATTTAAGATCCATCGGAAAATAGAAGGGTTTTATTGGTATGTGCCACATATGGCACACCGTACGGTGAAGGATTAAGATTACCTGCCACAGCCTTTTTACTACATAAACATTTTTGTATGCTCTAATCAAACGTTTTCAGCTTCCTTGACGTCTTCAAAATTCAGATAATACTTTCTTTTATCAGCATTTCTACAATTGTATATAAATCTGCAAACAAAGAGGGAAATACGTAAAAGTTTATAATAGTCATTACTAAGATCAAAAAAGTTATCAAAGCAGGGTAAATCCTCGGTTGCTAGAAATAAAGTTGTTTCACAGTTATTTTTCCGTTCGGTACATTTCATTTCACTTAAATAGTTCTGACTTTCACTTTCAGTTAGTAAGTCACTTTCAGAAAAAGTAAATAATTAATAACTTGAGGAAAATTCTGGATTCATCAAAAATTCGGGGCCTGTAAACCACTTGCAATTGCTCACAAGGGAGACCGCACTTATTACTCGTGAAAGAAGATCTGCTGGTTTGTCTTTACCTGCAGAATGGAACCAGGGTTGAGTAAACCACTGTTGATGAACTCAACCAGTGTTCTGGTTGAGTTAATCTTTGGATTTCATCTACACGAGTGGCAACGAAGGACTTCCATTTTCTGCTGGATCCCTTAATCAAGAATAAGCTATTTTTGAATCTATCCAATAGCAGGGCTATCCAATGACAGATTTTAGATGCATTTTTACGATCAATTACTTTTTAATTTCTGATTCTAAGCGAGCCGAGAGTAAAGCACCAATCAACTCTAGGGGCGGCAAATTTATTCTCTTTACTGGGGCAACTCTCGTTTTAGAAGCTATGAAACTAACAGAAATTGGTTCTAATCTTGAACTCTCAAATAAACAACAGCACCATAAGCCTTTTGACTTGCATAAAAAAAGCAGTGAATTTCAAAATTGTTTGTATCAGATAACAGGAAAACAAATCTAGGATTTAAATTTGATTTAATTTCGAGAGTTCTGAACACCATTGTGTCCATTTTTTGCATATGTCAATGGGGTTATCCAACAGTATCCCAAGACCGCTTGCGGATCCATAAATCTTAGAAAAGACATTTATGCCTTATAGTGAATGGAGATAGGATACCAGTAGGGTCATAAATTCTTCTAGAAGTCATAAAACAAACCGTTTAGTATTTTTCTTATTCTTTAAAAATTCTATTAAACTCGAAATGTCTACGCTAATAGAAGTTTTTAAAAATGCTGTAGAATATTTAATCGCGCAATGAAACATCGGCTTTTGTTTTACGGCTGGTTTATACAAGGTAACGTTATTTTTTGAAGACGACACAAAATATGCTAAATAGCAAGGAGAAAGAAATAGCATACCGTACCGGAGGCTAAAAGATTTAATTTGAATTTCTTCCATTGCTACAGGAACGGATGTACAATATGAATGAATATGGATGAATTATCATTTGTAATGTTAGATATTTCGAGTTGGCGCCAAAGACATCACCAAATTAGAAAAACATGAAATATGTCACGAACTACTGGACTTAAAAGAATTTGGTTAGAACCATTCGATTCAGCATACAAAAAAACACTAAAATATGTTATCAGTTGAAAAATAACTACAAAATCAGATTTTTAAGGAATTTTATTTAAAATTTCAATCTCTATTTTACCCCCACCCCCTTAGGTGTAGAATTTTAGGAAATTCAGCAGTTTGTGTCACTTTGCTAGAAAAACCCCAGCCTTGTTTTTTCTAGCACGATGTGCCTTGCTCTAACTTGCACTGAAGAAGAATGTCGCTAGTAGATTCAAAATAGCTGTTTGCTGCTTTTTATGTATTATTTGTGCATTTTTAAACGTTAGTTTTCTGCTTTTTAATCTTATATTAGATGTGATGATTGCTCTTTTATTTTTCACAAGTTTTTTATTTATTTATTTTTATTCTGATATGGCCTCTGAGGCCATGAAAAGGGGCATTTACATTTTCAAAAGTTTAAATGAAGACATAATTCAGTAATTATTGGACGTAATTGATGCATATTTATTTGTCAAAATTAAACTGTTAAGGGTACAGAAGAGGCAAAGTTGGCTAAAAAAATTGTTTTAAACTTTTGAATTTAGATAATAGAAATTTCTGAAAAAGAATGCGCATCAGGATTTCATTACATCTTAATTTTGTTTCTGTACTTGAGACTTCCTTATACTGCACACAATATTTGGCAAATGACTTATAGACTAGACAATACCAGTTAAAATGGATTTGTAGACCACAAAGGAGACAAGAATTAAATTTTCAATTTTTAACTACTTTGATTTTCATGTTTCTAAAATGGTGCATCTTTGTTTATTAAATGCAATAATAGAACTCTCTAAAATTTGTATTATAATTATAAATTAACTTTTTCTTACCAATGAGTATAACACTGAAAATTTTGACAAACTCCAAATTGAACTAATAAATTTGAAAAGATTCAATAATTTCGCAACAAAACAACGAGTTAAAAAAATTAAAAGCCTTCCTTTTTCCCAAACTATCTAAAGATCATTTGGTATGTACTTCATGCATGGCACTTTTTTTAGCCGTCGGTACGGTATGCTATTTCTTTCTTCCAGCTTATTTTGTGTCCAAAAAATAACGTTGCCATACGGAAGCCAGCAATAAACAAAGCAGATGTATCATTGTACAATTAAATACTCTATAGCAGCGATTCCCAACCCGTGGGCCGCGAGCACCGTGGTACTGGGCCGTAGAATCTTGGGGTTTAATACCGGTTTTTCGGATAGATTCACTACAGAAGCACTAGCTGTTGATCGCTGGGTTTACATTCGTCAGTCACCAAGGTCAACTCTCTCCTCCCTCCGACATTCTTCACCCTTCTCCCCACCACGTCTGCATTCCGCACTTTTATTATTGACTCCTTTGTCAGTGGCTTTGGTTTTCTGTTGATGTATCATATCGTTGTGTGTACTGTGAGCTACTATTACTTCATGTCAATATGGATGCTTGGTTTCGGACGGGGTCTTGTCGTAAGACGAAGTTGGCAAGTGATGAAGGGGCTTCTACATCTATTTCTACAAATAGTGAGTTTGAAATGAAGGCGAAATCCAGTCTAAGTTGTAAAAAAATAGCAAGGAAAACTGAAATATATTTTCGTAATTATAACCCTGATTTTTTTAAATGTGGGTTTGTGTTTTCTGGTTCTGAGGAAGAGCCTATGCCTCAGTGTGTGATTTGTTTCGAAATGCTATCCAACGAATGTATGAAATTTTCAAAACTTGAAAGACATCTATCAACTAAACATCCTGAATGTGTAGGAAAGTCTTTGAATTTCTTTGAAATCAAGAAAAGAAATTTTTGTATGTCTAAATCTACCATGGAAAAATCTTCAAAACAGGACAAACTAAGCAACAGAGTTTCTTATGAGCTTTCTTCGTTAATCGCAAAGAAGGGTTCAGCTCACACCGTGGGAGAGGAACTTATTATACACGCAGCGAAAATAATAAGTAATGCTTTGTTTGATGAAAAATGTACAAAAAAGATAAACGAAATTCCATTATCAAATACAACCGTTAAAAGAAGATTTGATGAAATGTCGGCAAATGTGAAAAAGCTGTCATTACATTTTTGAAACAAAGTGAATATTTTTCGCTGCAACTTCATGAGAGTACAGACGTTGCTGAACAAGCTAATTTATTAGTTTTTAGTCGTTTTGAGTTGAATGGCAATATTGAAGAAGAAATGTTGTTTTGTCGATCTTTGCCTACAAAAACAACTGTCGAAGAGATTTTCAAATCTATTGACAATTTTATAAAAGAAAATGAAATAGATTGGAATAAGTGTGTAAGTTTGACAACAGATGGGGCACTTGCTATGTCTGGAATTCATATTGGTTTATTCGCCAAAGTTAAATAAGTTGCTCTCTTGGTTCAATGGACATATTGTAGCATACATAGAGAATCTCTTGCAGTTAAAGGTTTGGACGGGAGTTTAAGAAAAACTCTTGACGATGCAGTAAAAATAGTTAACTTTATCAAAGCAAGACCTAAAAATTCCAGACTGTTTGGTGTTTTGTGTGATAAAATGGGCAGTGAACACAAACAGCTTCAACTTCACTGCGAAGTTCGGTGGCTGTCGAGAGGCAAAGTGTTGACAAGATTGTTCGAACTCCGTGATGAATTCACGGTTTTCTTGAGGGAGGGGGATTGTGATGAAATACTTGCAAATTCCTACTTAGACTGTGTGACCAATGAAAACTGGTTTAAACGGTTGGCATATTTGGCGGATATTTTTGGTTCTCTCAATGTTCTTAACTGTGCAGGGCAAGGACGCTCATAAGTTTTTGTGCAAGACAAAATAGAAGCAAAGATAAAGAAACTTCAACGATGGGCTCAAAAAGTGGAGCAAGATTCCTTCGACGCATTTCCAGTCCTACATGATTTTCTTGAAGCCAACGAAGTCAAAATGGATAAAACAACAGCTACAATTATAAAAGAACACCTCGAATATTTGGCCTCTAACCTCAGATAATTTAAAGTTATTTATTTTTCTTAATTTTATTCTATTATTTTTTAATAAGCGCAATTAAACACATTTATTTTCCTAAAACAGTAACTTTTTTTAAAATTAGTAAATTTTTCAAATAGTACCTTTTTAAAATTAATAAATTTTAGTTACTTGTCTTATACTTTTATTAATCACTCATATGAATGAGAAATCTACCAACAATAACTGAAGCAGTAATTAAGCCTTTTCATATTTTTTATGAACTTATTCCCTAAAATTGAAAATGAAATACAATGGATCAGAAACCCCTTTGAAGAAAATTACTTAAAAAAATTTAAATTATCTTCAAATGAAGAAGACTCGTTAATTGAACTATCATGTGACCAGGCTTTAAAATCGATTTTTAAGACAGCACCACTGTTCTCATTTTGGATAAAAGTTCGGCAAGACTATCCAGCTATTGCCAAAATTGCACTGAGACACTTGATGGTCTTTTCTACAATCTATTTATGTGAACGAGCCTTTTCAACTTTAGTTTTTTTTGAAAAATAAATATAGAAATAAATGAATGCCGAGAGTGATTTGAGACTAAAACTATCCAGATTCAATCCAGATATTGACACTCTCGTCGAGGACAAACAGTGTCAAAAATCCCATTAAGGAGGTTTTTTTATGACTGTTTTTTTTTTTTAGTTTTTATATAATTGTGATAGCTAAGTGAGTACAATAAATAAAGTTATTTTCTTTATAAAAAATATTTTTTTCTTCATGTACAGCATCTTTCACTAGTTACTGACATAATATATATATATATATATATATATATTCGTCATGTGTATATACTATATAGGTGTCTATTAGTCATATTTTTAATTTGTATATTAAGCAGTTAGTGGTCCTCAAAATTATTTTTACAAAATTGGTGGTCCGCAGGTAAAAAGGTTGGGAACCGCTGCTCTATAGCATTTTTTTAAATTTCTAAGCATCGCACATTTTCAATTTTTATACCGGCATGTTGGAAAAAAAGTGCTTTTAAATGCAATTTGTTTGAAAACTGAATATCCATTGATTTTTGAAATATTATTTTTTTTGTAATTTTTAGCACCATTTCTTTAATTTTGGAAACTCAAGTACTTCATTTATGTAGAAAGTAAAGGAAAAATAGTTTAAAATAGTAATTATATATTTTTGTTGCCATTTTCTCATAACAACCGAAAGAAAATGTAATTAAAATACGCGCTATTTTGAAAAAAAATATAAACGAATGATTTCTGTTAAAACAATGGAGCTTTTAAAAACTATATTTAGTTTTAAGTATCTATGAATCATTAGATAGCCGTTTTTTTTTGTCAATTTTCTTGAATGACGGCATCTTTTTGCTGCATTTGTGCATTATTTCGCGATAGTGATGTGCTATGCATGTTTTACTGTAGATGTTTAAGAGTAGATCGTAAATGTGGAATTCTTAAGCGGATGCGAATAACGTCATTTTACATAAAATAAAACGTGAGCTTTAAGTCTTAAAATTGAAATATGTTTTGTACTATTTATATATACATATAGTAAGGGGTTCTGCCCCCTACGAGCTACTCTCACCAACCCCCGTTCAGGCACAACAAAATCCAAAAAGCACGCTAATTTGATCGACTTTAAAAATATTGAATTAAAAATTAAAAAAAAAACAGTAGCGATCTCTCTGTAAACGGGTTTCCATTCGTTTTCCTTGGGCTGGGGATTTTTAAGACCAAATCTCCTGCTGGCTACAATGACTGTTTTCGTATTTAGTTAAAAAAAAACAGTTAAACATTTGAAAATAAGCTAATGTAAAATGAATTAAGTAAACAGTGTCATTGTCTCCCGGTAGTTTTTAACAGCGCTATAAGATAGTTCTTTTAAATAATTCATTTTAAATGTATCGTTTTAAATCTTACGTAATTTACACCAAAGTTTTATTTTTCTTATTAATATTCACGTGAAAATACTTTTGTTGTTAGAAGGAAATATTATTTGCGCGGTCTTCGAATTCACGATAATAGTTGAAAAGATCATCTCAAAATATCAAATAAATGTCTCGAGCAAATATATTTTTTAATTTAAGTTGTTTTGCCATATTTTTTGGTCATTTTAAATATGACGTAATTTCCTCCATTTACAAGTTTTAACGCATAATAATGATTTTTTTGTTTTAACATTTTGTTTCTCTTTTAAAATTCAACTGTAAATATGGTTCTTATGACGTAATTTTCCTGCTTTTCACATGAAATCATTTAATTCTAATTTTAAAGTTTTTTTTTCTGTTTATAATAGTCACGTGTAAATAAATTTTTAATTTGAAGGAAATATTATTCTTTGCACTGTTTTAAAAATTGGCTTTTCTAAAATATGTAAAAAATATCTCTGGAAATGCTGAAAATTTCAATTTAAAATGGAAATAAATCCTCAAAAAAATGAATCAAATAAAAAAGATAAATGCAGTCTGCACATCAAGAACTTCTCATGTATAAAATTATCTAAGAATGATTTTAAATTCCTATGTATAGTTTTTGCTCCTATAAAACTTTTTTAATGGAACGGCTTTGACCAAATTTAACATTAAATATATCTTAAAATAATTATTCGATTTGAAAACTGTCTGCGTCATCGTGTTTATCAAACATTTCTCTATAATACCACCGATTTTCATATTTTTGTATGCAACAGTTTTTTTTTATATTAACGAAGAAAGATCATGCTTAAGCATTCAAATTGGATGCCGATCTACCGGGAATATCTACGCAGATTTTCGTTAGTCCATTTCCAAATCAAAACTTTTTTTATATATAGAAGGATATTTTTCATCGTGAGCGACACTAAATTCTGAAAAAGCAGAATTCCTGTTTTCTAGTTATTTATTTTCGGTGTTCTCGGAAGGAGACTATTTTGACGAAGAACAAAGTTTATACAATAATCCCGTAGAAAAAAATAAAACCATTTAAGAAATATTAAGTTAGAATTTAACTTTTAATTAGTTATTTTTAAAAAAATTAATTATTTAGCATTAGTGAAAGGAAAGTTGTATTTTAGATGTAGAACATCACCCTGGGGACTTTCAACTTATATTCATTAAAAGGTTAAAGCTAAATATTAGAATTATTTTGTCAGAAATAAATGATGTCTCAATTCTTAAAATTGGTTAAAATGAAAAGAAAACGACAATTTTCAGCATTTAGAATCAGCAATAATTTTCAGCAATAAAATTTTAAAGCTCAATTTTTATTGAAATGAAAGATATAAGTATGTTCTTTGATTTTATGTATTTAAAAAATTACATGCAGAATTAGTATCTATAGGAAATTTCAAACTGTCAGACATTTGTCGAGCATAAATTTGGTATGACAGCTTACGCACAGGATTACAAAAGAAATTTTGCAAATAGAATTATGCAAAAAAAAATTGTCTAATTTACAAAAAAATATGTCTAATTATACTCAGACTTTAATAATTCCCTGAACCTAAATAAATTTCTATTCAAAGCATTTTTATATTTTTTATCAAGTTTTAAAATTTCTACTGTGTAATCACCTAAAAAAATATTTTTTTAACCAATAAAAGGGAATTTTATATTCAATTTATACAGACTAACATGAAACATGTGTTTCGAAAACTTCATGAAAAAATATTCAGAAGTTTTTGAGATATCGTGCGCGTTATACCCGAAATCGTCATTTTGAGAAAAAAAAATTTCAAAGTTTCGGAAACGCCGCTTCAGCTATTGAGGGGGTATAATTCTAAAAGTCATAACTTCTGTTCTAATGGGAGTTTCAAGGAAACAATTACAGCAAATGTTCAGAAAAGATAGGAATTTAACATCTAAAAAATTAAAATTTCAAAAATTCTGAAGCTTTAACAGTCTTGAGACCCCTTAATAACTTACATAAAATTTATGTACGCATATGAATGAAAATGTTTGGAAATTTGCCACATTTCCAAATATTTATTCCTTGGGGATCGTAAAATGTAGGGGAAACTGTCCCAAAATGACATACCTTATTTTTCTTAAAATTGCCGCTAGAAGACAACACTTAATGATACGCAATTATGTTGTTGAATCGATCAGCAACGATAAACATTTAATGGCGAAGTTTTCAAGTTTATGTTTCATTATTTACAAAGAAATTGTTTGCACCTTCGTCAGGAATTTCTTGGGACTACTTTTGGTGCTAGTTCACGTCTGTTTCATTTCGGTGATTAGATATCTGAAGTATGAGGTGAGGACATATCTCTTTTTAGAAAATTTTCTGTATATGCAAAGAATTATAAATGCATATGTGATCTCGAATACTGCCCCTGTATATACAATATGGTGATTGTAGGTAAAATGACATGCCAGTTTTTGAAAAATGAAATCTATCCCTTGAATTGAGACAAGACAGAAAAACGAAGCAACGACAACAACACAAATTCTATAAATAACAGTCTATGTGGCCCTAATCCGTCAACTTTCACATTTTAAATGTCACCTCCTCCAACCGTAGCGCCGACAGCATCCGTTTTTGATACTCTAAGACGTATGTATCTTTTCAACAGGCAGCATCTTCAGATTCATAATCTTCATTTATCAGACCGCTCTATGTGCCTCCACTTCATTGTGCACCTTATGTTAGATCCTCCTCTAAAAAAGGGAAGCGTAAAGGTGCACTAATCTGACTACCAGCTCTAATAATGCCAAAGCGAAAGAAAAGCTACTGAGGAACGTAATTCACAATCAAGACGTGCATCTCTACAGTCGCAGAAGAAAATTCGCCTTGTTAGCTCCAATGATGAGCGACAAACAATCTTTCTGCAGATGATGATGATGAAACATGTCTTTATTGCAATGATTTATTCAGTCACTCAAGACCGAAGAAAAGTGGATAAAATGTGTTAATTGTTCAAAGTGGTCACATAGTGAATGTGTTGGTGTTTCTGATGTGCAAAGAAATATATTTGTGGTGTAGGCAAGTACAATTAAAAGCAAAATGGTTATGTCATTTAAGGACATCACTGTAGATACAATGACATAGTGTACCATTTTATATAAGTCGTTATTAAGACATTGCGACTTTATTTGTTACTTTTTAAAAAGCACCATTGCATTTTGTATGATTCTCAAAGTTAGTTTGTAAAAATTAATGGTCATGGAAACACATTTGTACGAATAAAAACAATTTTCCTTAAGGTATGTCATTTTAGGACAGTTTTCCCTACCTTTTCATAATAATGACCCGCTAGTACTATAACGGCGTTCCCTTTATAAATTCATTATTCCTCCTCTCCCCTCAAAAATCAACTTTTAACCTTACTGGTTCATTATAAATTGTCATTATTCTCCCCCCCCCCTTCAAATAAAATATTTAGTTTAAATTTGACATTTTATAGTTAATTTCATATGGATTTAGTCATTCCCCCCCCCCCCCCCTTCACACCACTGTAAGTTTCACTTTTACTTTTTAAATGCAGACATCATTTATCTCGGTTCCTTCTTTCTGTCTTTCAAGTTCACACGGATAGAAAAAGATCTTAACCGCAGCGTTTTCCGTTGAAATAAAGTAAAAGAATAAAATACAAGTGAATGTCTTTTTCGCTTCGCAGCCGACAATATGTAATGCATATTTTCTCAGCCTCTGGGCTTACATTTGTATTCAATTCTCACTCTTGTACTTTGTCGGATACAAACCATATGCCCCTTGCTGACTAATTTGCAGCTGTCGTTAAATCTGTAACGTGCATGTAAAATCACGTGTTTGCTCTTTCTTTAAGCCACTCTCACTTACCGCTGGAATGTTATTTATTGTAACCCTAAAGAGACCGCCATGGCATAGTTTTCAATTGAATGTAAAACTTCTGGATTGTTTTGTCTACCCAATTTGTGTTCGCCAAACATCTTACATATGGTTATCTAGTGTTCGCCAATCTGTATGTAATGGTAACAAAATCTATAGCACTCTTGCTCCTGACCGAGATCCATGTAAACCAAAAATCAAGCCCAGCTGTGGGCGTCTAGCAATTCGGCAGTTCTTGAAACTCTCCCCGTTCCTCTATATTGTTCACGGCTCTTCATTAAAGGTGTTTCATAATAAAGATATAAGTCCTCTTAACTTTTGTGTTGGAGTTTTTTTTTCTCTTACTCATATTGTGAACCTGGGCATACGAATTATCGTCACATAAATTTGGTGCCGTTGCCCAGTTTTTCTCCAACAATATAAAAAAAAATTAAGGGGAGAAGTTTCATTCCGTTTCTGCCTTTTACCACCGACGCGAAAGGACGTCCGTAATATTTTTCGCACGGGAGTTCCGGCTGCCTCTTCCGACTCAGTTTTCGAACGCCGATTTCAACTTCAGGGGGATTTCTCTTGCCTACTCTCGCCACCCCAATGGATTTGGAGAGTGCCCCTTTTTTCCGCACTTTACACTGGCCTAACGAGAAGCAAGCCTGTGCCGTTCGGGCCTTCGAACTACTGCCGCACCTCCTTCGGATGTGACTTTCGCCGCCTTTGATGACTTCCCCTGATCCAATTCCTTTTCGTCATCCATAACGTTGCTCTACTCTTCCATTCCGTGTGACCGCTTAGTGTAAAATTGTGTTTCCGATAACGCCCTGTTCCATTTGTGAAATAATTTTTGTGCGACCATCCCTCAAAAGGAATCATCTGCGCCACCAGCACTCGTAAAAAATTGCGTTAGGTGTGTGCATCCAGAAATTACCACCCCCTCTTCGTGATATGTAAAAAAAAAGTGCCTTCAGTTACCTGCATTAAAGTCATCGTTATGTCACATGCATTTCCTGTAAAAAAAAAGGATTATCTACAGCTTAATAATGGAAAATCATGTGAATAGATCTGATTCATACAGATCCGCAAAGTAAAGAAAATTTTATCTAAATATTTTCCCCATTACAGTGAAAATATGTTTTGTGTTGAGTGTCGCCCTTGCCAGAAACCCATCTGTTAAAAAATTAAAATGTTGAAATGTGCATATAAAAAGAAAAGAAGGTGCATTCCATCCGTGAGTCAGTGATAAAAAAAATCATGTGTTTCTACAGTGCTCCAAGTAGTGTCGACTGGGGTTATGAATAACACATTCGATGCAAGTAGATTGAGAAAATTGTCGAATTCTTTCTGTGCCTCAGATGTTATCTGCAATCTTCCAAAACAATTCTTCTTCAAATTTCTGTGTGCCGAGTGTGCCATGATTAAGAGAAATAATTTTTTCCTTTTGTGGTGTGTTATCAAGATAAAAAAAATTACCTCAGTGATGTGCAAGTGCTTAAGTTAAAAAAAAAAGGAAACCACTCTGCATTCAAAAAAAGAATGTACTAAATCACACTTCACATGATGTGTCATCTATCATTCAACATTTTTATAGCATTCAGAGTACGAAAACAGGACGTTAATGATATTTTTTATTGTTTTAATTTTTTTCCGTTGCAAATTGTCACTAAAATCATTTTATTTTATTTTATTTTTTTAAAAAGAGGCGTTGTTTTTCTTCTCGCTCTGTTTTCGTGCTCCAAATGAATGCTCTCTACAAAAAAAAGTGACATACTTGATCGAATTCAATGAAAACACTTGTGTCACTATACTTTGCTATAAAAAAAACACACACATGTTGCATTTAAGTATGAACAGGGAATGTTTTTATATTAAATTAATTACTGTAAATTATTTTAGTTTTTTTTATTTTCTTTCTTTTCAATTTCAGTAAATTACCAGTTTCGTTTCATGTTATTTTTGTTCCTTATTCATACTTGTACTTTCATAACAATTGCAGTGTCATAAATGTATTTTGTGTTGTCAGCTTGAACGGAGAAATTACTTCTAAGCTAATTTAAAAATATAATTATTAGTGATAGCATTCTTAGTTCATTTTTCTCTCTCTTTTTTTTCTCTACTTCCATGCTGTATTTGTTTCTAAAAAAAATTAATAATAATAGTAATCATAAGTGCATATGCTAGTTGAAATGATATTTTTATTATACTTTGATTAATATTTCATTTATAATTTTGTGTTTAAATTATGACAGTATTCTCATTGTTTTCCATGAAATTGCATGTGCATGCTGTGTTTTGCTCTGTTTTTTTTTTCTTAAGGTATTTTTCTTTATGCATTTAAAAATCTATAATTTACCCCTTTAACCCCACTGGCATATTTTGAAGGTATACGTATTTTACCGATAGGCAACAAAATTTCTCTACTCCAAGTTTTGCAGTATTGGATATTTTTATATAAATATGTGCATTTTACGCTCACAACGTTTGCACATTTGCACTGGTGTGTGATATTTACACACTTACTCTCAGAATGTGTTGCTAGACTCTGACCTTGTTTGCTTTTTTTTATTGTACTAGGGGGCTCGGCCCCCTACGAGCTACGCTCGCCAACCCCCCGTTCAGACACTGCAGTCTCTAAAAGCACGCTAATTTGATCGGCTTTGATTGAATTTTTTGGGAAGATTGAATTATAATTAAAAAAACAGAGGCGATCTCCCTATAAACGGGTTTCTATTCATTTCTCTTTGATTGGGGAATTTTACGGAAAAATCAGCTGCTGCTAAAAGATACAATGGCATTTCAAAATCATCTAATATAAAATGAATTAAGTAAACAGAGTCTTTGTCTCCCGGTATTTTTTAACAAAGCGAAAAGAAAGTCCTTTTAAATAAAACATTTTAAATATATCGTTTTTAATCTGACGTAATTTTCACCAAACTTTTCTTTCCCTTTTTAATATTCACGTGAAAATGCTTTTATTAGAAATGAAATATTATTTGCGCTGTCCAAAAAAAAAAAAAAAATAGTTGAAAAGTTCATCTCAAAATATCAAGTAAATGTCTCGCGCTATTTTAAAATTTAAACTACTATTTGCAATATTATTTTTTGTTCATTTTACGTAATAAGTGTAATGTGACGTAAATGTGATGTAATTTCTCCTATTTAAGACTTCTAACGCATGTTAATGAATTTATTACTTTACAATATCCTTTCTCTGTTAAAATTCACGTGTAATTATAGATGAAGTAATTTTCAATAAGTTCCTGCTTTTTATACGTAATCATTTAATTCTAATTTGAAAGTTTTTCTTTTCTGTTTATAATAGTCACGTGTAAATAAATTTTTAATTTGAAGCAAACATTATTGTTTCCGTTGTTTATACAGTTTGGCAACAGGTTAAATTAGTACAATTTTCTGAAATAAGTAAAAAATATCTCTCGAAATGCTGAAAATTTGAATTTAAAATAGAAATGAAACCTCGAAAAATGAGTCAAATTAAAAAAATAAATTAATTCTGCACACCGGGAAATTATAACGTATAAAATGATCTAAAAATTATTAAATTCCGATGTATAGTTTTTGCTCCTATAAAACTTTTTTAAAGGAACGATTTTGTCCAAATTTAGCATTAAATATCTCGTAAAATAATTCTTCAATTTGAAAACTGTCTGCATCAGCGTGTTTATCAAACATTTCTGTATAATACTACCAATTTTCATATTTTTGTATGCATTATTTTTCTTAATATTAACGAAGAAAGACCTCCGGTCACAAAAAATTCAAAACCGGCGGCGGCGGCGGCGGTGACAGCGATAGTTACTTTTTTTTAGAATAGAGAGATTCTAAACCAGAATTACAATTTAGTTACCTGTTTTTTTTTAATTTTATTGAATTTTGGACACTTTAATCCAACTGGATGTAGACAGAAATTTAACTTACAGAAATCTTGTGGTTGATACACTCATATTTTTTTTTTACACCCCCCCCCTTCATTTTTCCTTTTGTGTATAATTTATTTATGCAACTTATTGTGTTTTATTTTATGTGCACACATTTCAGTTCTGATAGTTTTGTTTTGCATACTTGCCCCTTTTTTGGAATACTCTTATTATTCAGTTTGCATTTGTTTTGCTCTCTTTAAAAAAAAAAAAAAAATCCCCCTCCTCTTTAAATTTACCTGGTCAAAAAAAGTAACCAACAGAAATTAAATAAACACGAGATAAAAAAAAGGTTTTGGAGATAACAGACACTCCACCAGTTTATTTTTAAAATATGGCAGCAAATGATGAAAATTCTGTTAGTGATTTAAATCACCCCATTTCTGTATCTCCATGGGTAGATTATTTCGAGGAGATATTATTAAGATATTCGGATTCCATTAATATGGAAGCCACATCTATTCAAAATTCACTTAAAACCGAAAATGCTGCATCCTTGTCTGAAAATATTATGGATTTCCTTCATATCATTAAATTCAATTTTCACGTGCTTATACAAAACTTTAATATTCTGAAGGATGATTATTCCAAATTACAACAGGATAAAGATAATTTATTTCGTGTAAATCAGAAACTTGTAGAGAGATTACATGAAATCACATCCCAACAGAAAAGTAAGGCGAAGCGTACTAAATGTAGTAAGACTATGGGTGATCAGGTGGTAGATGTCAACCACAAACTCCCTCCATCCGCCCTAGATAAATCAACTCAAACTGCCCCCTCTTATATGTGTAAACAAGAAAAGTTACCACAACTGGAAAATGATAAAAAAGACACATATCTTAGACCTGACCTGCACACTCAATGTAAGCACAATGAAAAATTTACAGATATTAGCAATTCCTCTCTAAAGTCCTTATCCCCTGCTAAACTTAGTGTACCTAAGCCTATTCGT
The DNA here is from genome assembly GCA_963932465.1 of Maratus speciosus. Lineage (NCBI taxonomy): Eukaryota > Metazoa > Arthropoda > Arachnida > Araneae > Salticidae > Maratus > Maratus speciosus. Next base: position 180,162,248 of record OZ010792.1, read on the forward strand.
GTCATTATTTGTAACCTCCCTGAAAATTTAAATATTCCTGATATCTTGTTTGGTATTTCAGATTTAATCCATATACCGGAACCTGATTTTCACTTTGTTAAAAAGTGCAAGCTCCTACATATTAAGTCCTTTAATTGGATCTTGGAGCTTGCACCACAGGATGCTAGGCAATTATTGATGTATAGAGAAATTATGATACAATCAAAACCGTACCCTGTTAAACCATATATAAATGTTAGACGTTGTTTCAAGTGTCAAGTATACAATGATCATCTTGCAATTTCGTGTTATAATGACATTAGATGCTCTGTGTGTGCTTTGCCACACAATGACCCTCAGTGTAGAAATCCTCCATAATGCATAAATTGCATTAGAAATAATGAAATCAACAACACCAACTTTGACATTTTCCACACTGCCTTTGCACCTTATTGTCAATCATTAAAAAAATTCACCAAGCAAACGCGAGAAAAAGTATACAACTGCACTGCAATACATTCCCATAAACATCTCATGCAGCTTCCTTTATTAGTAAAAAAAAAAAAAAAAAAAAAAAACAATGTAACATACATTTTTCGTTTTTATTTAACACACATTACTGTGAAGGAGTTACTATCAACAGCATTCCTTTTAAAGTTTTTTTCATTTTCTTATACATTTACATACATATGTCAGTTTTCGACAGTATTATTCATGTTTAATTGAAGAATCATGTTTAATTTAGTTACATTAAATTTTCCTTTCTCTCATTTTTATTAGATAAACACAAATGTACAGTAGGTTGCTTGTTCATTTGATTGTTCAGCGCGCAAATAGTCAAATGAATGACGAAATGGAACGTTAGTGAAAATTTTTCTGGTCATCAGATCAGAAAATTTTTCGGGTCATCAGACATGGTGATTTTCACATTTTAGGATGTTTTTTTTCTGAAGGTGTACACAGTAATTCAACTTTAAACATTCATCATTACACTAGTTACATTTTTAGATTTATTTTTAGAAATTTGGATATAATTTCACTTGGTAATCATAGTTAGGTTTATTCGGGTATATTTTATCACATAAGTAGCATTTCCTGGTCACATTTGTCCTTTTCAATTTTCGTTACTTAAAAGTACAGTTATTTGTTTCTTTTTTTTTTGTTTGTTTGTTTTAACTTTAGGTGAAGCATTTTTGTACTTGTGATACAATGCTCTTGGTTCCATATGTACACAATGAGTTTTTGTTCATAGTTTACACAACTGAGTTCATAGTTTATTGAGTTCATAGAAAACCTTTACACGAGTTCATAGCATTGCCAATTCTTTGTGTACTTCAGGGACCAATTGCACTATCCTTTTCTTTCGTGAAAATACTTAGTTCATAGACTTTTTTCCTTACACATATTAGTTCATAGTTTTTTTTGTTTCTTGTGATTTGTTTTGCATATTAGTTCATACCAGTTTTTGTTTTGGTAGACACTTCAGTTCATTGTAATAATATTTTTGTTAGACACATGAGTTCATAGCAAGTTTAATTTTTTTTACACACATTTTAGTTGATCGTATTACTTTTACACTTTAAGTCAGTGAAATGCTCACTTTAGTTCATTGCAATAAGTTACACTTTGTTCATCGAGGTACTTAGATTGCTGTCTTCACAAACTACATCTAAGTCGTTGAAATTTACCCATTTTTCACTGACATACACTGTTTTAGTTCATTGTGAGATACTTTTTCTTTGCTTCCTTCATTGAAATACACAATTTTTTTCTTTGGTTCATAGAGATACACATACAATTTAGTTCATTGTCATTACAATTTAGTTCATTGTCATTACAATTTAGTTCATTGATATTACAATTTTGTTCGTTGATATTTTGCTTGATAAAAAAAACACACATTATACACAATTGAAAACATTTTGTTTCTAGGTTTCAACTTTACACATTAAAATATTTCCTTTTTATTTCTCATTATACCAGGAACTACTTTTGACTTCACATTATATTCACAATTTAAACATTTATTAATATGTTAAGTTTTAACAGATTCTTAATTTTCCGTTATTATTATATTTCTTTTATGCCATGATATTTCATGTCACCATCACTTTGTTTCACAACAAAGAATGCCCAGTTTACAGGATGCTGATCCTTCACATACATTTTCTTTAAATTTCAAACTTAAGATGTTTTTTATTGTTTTCAGCACAGTTGTTTTGTTTTTCTACATGCACTTAATTACACGCTTTCTTTTAAATGTGGAGATTAAATAAAATCTCTGGTTAAGCTTCACTTAGACAATAAGCACGTCTAACATATTATGTCGTTCTTGTAATAACATAACTTCACAATAATAATAACAAAAAAAAGTTTTTTTTTCGTTTGTAGCATCAGTAACCTAGTGCAGTTACACTAAATGTTTAAAACATTATCTAATGTTATACAATACACATACAGTTCATATCCTGCTTGATACATTGAAAGGAATACAAAGTTAGAATTTAATTTTAAAAAAACAATTGCAGTTGTTATACTTACCCGATCATGTCACCTGTCTCTCCACACACTCGGATTGACCTTTTACCTTTGATATGTGAGATAGTTATCTCAGTTTTTTTTATTATTTTTAATTTATCCCCTCTGAAGTTTTGTTCCCGTTCAAAATTTTGAACAAAGGGTCCAAACTTCATTGTGTAGAGAGACAAAACCCCCGAATTGTTGTTTCAATTCAATAAACATAATTTTTTATATGATACATCGACGAATGCTCCTTTGAAGATGAATGTGATCTTTGGGGAGCAGGGTCCTAGGTATCACTTGATGTCTGGGTCTCATAACTCCCTCCCCCCTAGGGATGATGTTCTAAACTGACGCCATCACACTTGTTACTTAACAAGAATAAGGGCTACACCCATTCATAGGCATGCTATATGCATCCCGTTCTTTTGTAGTCTGTGCGGTGTGCACGAAAACCAATTTTCTACATATTTTTTTATTTTTATATTACTTCATTTAGCTTTTATTTACAGACATGCATATGTCTTTTATTTTCTATTTCATTTTAAAGTAGTATCTGTGTCTTTTGTTGCTTGCATTTATATTATATTATTTTTAATTTTGAGAAGATATTACAACAAGTTACTAAAAAAATTTACTTCTCTTATGTTGGTCATGAAAAATGCTGGTACCAGCCTCTATAAAAACAAGCGTTCACATAGACAAAAGAATGTCAGAAATCTTTAACTTACCCCTTCCTTCAGGTAAGCTCTCAACACTTGCTTCTGGTTCGGACTGCCGCATTTGATGACTTAATTCTAGTTAACAACTGACTCAACTAAAATAAGACATAACTCGGTTAATCTACAATACTTATTTACAATATATTACAAACTATATACAGGATTGTAGGACTTGAACATTTGAAATGCTTTAACTTCAATCGAAAACATCACGGAGGCGCAACTCCGTTCACAAACACAAGAATTATTCTAAAAAAGTTTTTTCAGTTTTTTTTTCACTTCAGTTCGGTACGTAAAAGTTTTTAAAGTCAGGTGTCACTGTTACTGCAAAGGGATACAGAGGGAGCTGTCCGCGACATACTCCCCCCGTTGAGTTTTGCCAGGTCAAACTCAACCACAGTCGTGGACAAGTTCAGGAGGTCCAACCGTTCTGGTGTTCGTATCACTCGTCCAAATTTAGACATTCTAGGAGAATCCTTTTCAACAGAACCAGGAGAATCTTTAAGGTGAGCAGACTCGATGGTTTTCGGAGAAAAGTCATTTGCCTGGAAATTCGCTTCCATCGGATACAACCTTTGTACTGGTCGAAGCAACTCACCAAACTTAGTTCGTAACTTTGCCAATCGTACTATGCCGTCTTTACCTGGAAACAACTGGATGACTTTTCCTAGAGGCCAATTCATTCTTTTTTCTTTTGTATTAATTATAACAATATCTCCAACTGAGAGTTCAGGATACCTGTTTGACTTTTTACGATAATTTTTCAGCTGTCCCAAATATTCTAGTCGGAAACGTTTTCTCAAATCTTCACGAATTTTCATCCGATATTCATATCTTCTTTGAAGATAACTTGCATCTATATTGTCCAGATCAGGAACACCACCTTCTTTAATTTCACGAAGAAACATGGCAGGGGTTAAGGGTTCTAATTCAAGATCTTCAGATATGTATGTTAACGGTCTGGAGTTTACAACATTTTCACAATCGCAAAGAATAGTATTAATTTCTTCATATTTCAATGATGCATTTCCTAAAATTTTTTTGAGAATATTCTTCATCAATCCTATCATACGTTCCCAGAATCCTCCCCACCAAGGAGATGCAGGCGGAATAAATTTCCAAGTAATTCGTTCTACGGTATGTTCCTTAATCACTCTTTCCCAATCTATTTTCTTCAATAAACAATTTGAACCAACGAAATTGCTTCCATTGTCTGTATAGACAATCTGAGGTCTTCCACGTCGTGATATGAATCGTCGAAATGCAAGCAAGAAACTGTCAGTGGATAATGAAGTGACAAGTTCGAGGTGAATAGCTCGATATACGGCGCAGGTGAATAAGACAATCCAAGATTTTGACCCATTCTTCAAAAACAAAGGTCCAGCCAGATCGACACCTATGACTTGAAATACAGAACAGTCTTTAATTCTATCTTCCGGCAATGGTGGTATTTCAACATCGTGGGGTTTGGCATCAAACTTCTTACATCTTACACAATTCTTCAGAACTTTCCGGATCGTTTTACGACTTTTTAAGACCCAGTATTTCTCTCTTAAGACTGCCATTAATGTTTGAACTCCACAATGTAGTGATTGATTATGTTTCTCAATTATTAGTTTCGTAACGACTGGGTGGTCAGATGGCAAAATTATAGGTAATGAAATCCTCCGAGTCTTCTCTCATAATTATTCTGGATTTGAGTCTTATGAGTCCATATGGATCAACGAAGGGTTTTAAATGACGTAAGCGTTCATCCTTCTCTGATTTGAAGCAACCTTTTTGCACAATTTTCCATACAATGACTTCAGCTCGTTTAATTTCTTCAATTTTTAAATTCCCAAATTCTCGTTCCCTTTTGTTAGTTTTACAGTTGTCAATAAATCTCTTCATCCAAGCAGTGATTCTAATTATCTTCTTGAACTGTGAAACTCGAGAAAAATATGGAAATTCTTCATCTAGAGAAATCAAAGAAGATATAACTGTCTTCTTCTTTTCTTTATCAACCTCATCCTTTTTCGGAGTTATATCAAAGGCTGGCCAAAAATCTGGCTCAAGTTTCAGCCACGTCGGACCTTCATGCCATTTCTTAATTTTAAGTGTTTCTACGGAACATCCTCTTGAAATAATATCAGCGGGATTTAAATTCCCAGGAACAAACTTCCAGTTTTCCGGATTACTATGTGCCCTAATTTCTTTGACCCTATTCATCACGAATACACCCCAATTTTCTGTATTTTTAATCCAATACAAGGTATTAATCGAATCCGTCCAGTAGAATATAGGAATATTTTCCAATTTTAAATCTTGCTTAACCGTTTTCATTAGTCTCACTCCAATAGCGCAAGCTAACAATTCAAGTCTACAAATTGTTGTAGGTTTCAGGGGGGCTACTCTTGCACGAGCTTGTACAAGTTGGCACGATACTTCATCAGTGTTTTTACATCTTAAATAAATGCATGTGGCATATGCCTTTTGGGAGGCATCACAGAAGACATGATAAGACAAATCTGTATTTGAATTAGGATTAAGCATCATATACCGGGGAATTTTCAACTCTGCCAAATGACACAAATCTTTTTCCCATTTAAGAAATTTTTTACTTATGTTGTCGGGAAGAGCTTCGTCCCATGTAACTTTTAGCTCCCAACACTTTTGTAGTAAGAGTTTCGGAGTCAGTGTCACACCACATGTAAAACCTATTGGATCATAAATTTTGTGTGCTTCGGATAAGATCACTCTTTTTGAAATGCATTGGTTATCGGATTCATTTATTCCTTTAATGTCGCAACTTAATGTATCTTCTTCTAAATCCCAAATGAGGCCAAGAATAGAAACCGTTTTCCTTATATTTGAATTTTCGGACACTGAAATTTCCGAAAAAGTGTTATTACCTGCAATTTCGTTCTTCGTTGGAAAATTATAAGCCCAATCTTGCAACTCAAATTTAGCATTCGCTAAAATTTCAACAGAATCCCTTTTAAGTTTTCGCAGTTCTTTTTCATTATTTACACTTGTAATTAAATTGTCAACATACCAAGCTTCAGAAATTTTTTCTGCCGTTGATCTAAGATGCTCAGGTACGTCATTTAGTAACTTAGTTAAACTAGCACTCAATAAGAAGGGACTACTGGAAATTCCGAAAACGACTCTCCTATGTCTATACATCTTAAAATGTCCCAGATTACCTTGTTCCCACCATAAGAATCTCAAAAAATCTCTATCATTCGGATTAAGTCCTATTTGAAGAAAAGCTTTTTTGATATCAGAACTTACACCGATGCATTTTTCTCGAAATCTGTTGATAATTGCAGGAATAGTTTCTAGCAAATTAGGCCCCTTTTCTACACAATCATTTATTGACGGAAACCCCTTAATTTTCGCTGACCCATCAAATACTGGTCTTATTTTTGTTGTTGTGGAATTCATTCTAATAACGGCACGATGGGGTAAATAATGGCAGGAATTATTATATTCATCTTCAGGTACAATTTCTATAATTTTTTCTTCCTCCCAAGATTTGAAAACCGCTTCATAATCTTCTAAGAAACCCTTGTCTTTCAAATTTTTTACTGTATTTTTTAATCTTCTCTCAGCGATCTCTAGATTATTAGGGAGTGGGGGATGGCCATCTATCCAAGGTAAACAGACTTCAAATCTGCCTTCGTTATCCTTTTTAACCGTTGAAAGAAAATGTTGCAGTGTTTGTTCTTGCAACTCTTTTTTAGTTTCATTTTCGGATGGATCTAAAATTCCTAGAGTATCAAGATTCCACAATTCAGAAATTTTATAATCTGATACGTGCATCGAAAATGTAAATGAGTTGTCAGTTTTATTTTCTATTTCCAAAGGAACTTTCCCCATAACTGTCCAACCTAAGTAAGTTTCGACACATACTAAACCACATTTTAGTTTTCTTATCTTACCGGTGAGTAATTTTCCTGCAATATCCGCTCCAATAAGAATATGAATTTCAGTTGGGGATGATTCAAACAACAATTTTTTCTTCATACGGCTAGTGTCATTCAAATATATTCTATGTTCTTTAAGCTCATGTAATATGGGTTTTATTTCTATTTGTGGTACATCGGAACAAATTTTAGTTTGATCAAAGGCCTTAAAATTACATTTATAATCACCCTTTACATTACTAAGATTCACAATAAATTGTTTATGGATTTCAGAAACCTCCGTTCCACCAAATAGACTATGAATAATGTTGCTCTCACTTATAATTTTGTATTGCATCATTTCAGCAACAAACTTCGAAAAATACGACTTTTGCGATCCAGTATCGATTAAGCACCTAACAAACTTATCTTCACTATTTCCGCAGATTTTTACAATTAAAGTTTGTAACAAAACTTTCTGTGTGAATGTTTTATTTGTTAAAGTGACATTTCTATCGTCAATTTGTTTTTTCTCATCTACTTTATTACTCTTGTCACAAATTAAAGAATTATGTTTTCCACTGCAAAACTGACATCTTATTTTTGAAAAGCAGTCTTTTGCTAAATGATTTCCCTTTTTCATACAGAGATAACACATTCCGTTTTTTCTCAAACGTGCTCGTTTTTCTGCGACGGACATAGAACAAGCTGCAGAATTGTGATTAACTGATTCAGCGGAATCTCCGCAAAAAATACAATGATTTATCGAAACCTTCAATGAAGCAGCAGTAGGAACTGTAAACTTATTTATTTTTCTCTCCCTCTGCACTTGCGGTGGATTTTGAACGATAACCCTATCTTGTATTTGAATCGCAGTTTCTCTGCATTCTATTTCTGCCCGTAGAAATTCAAGCAGTTCGTTAACTTCAAAAAGATTATCCTGAGTTTTCCGTTTACGTTGAAATTCCAAATTTAACTCATTGGGAATTAATTTAAGCAAAATTGCCGTTAGTAACGTACCATATGTTCCGGAAGTTACTTCAAGTGAATTTAAACTTCTTATTTGAGTCTCAATGTTATCATACAGCTTTCGCAATGCAAAAGTATTATTTACATTTTTAACTGTTTCTAAATTCAATAATTTTCCCATATGAGCATTTATAATCAGGTCTTTACGACCAAAACGCTTTTTGAGTAGTTCAATAGCTGCTATATAATTTTCAATCGATAGCGAAAACCCACTAATTGCACTAGAAGCAGCTCCAGTAAGGAAGGAATGCAAATAATTAAATTTATCAATGTCAGTTAAGCTATCATTTTGATGTATCGCATTATCATATTGGTTCCAAAAAGATAACCAATAAGCAGGATCTCCATTAAATTTATTAATACTCAATTTCGGTAATTTAATTTTAGAATGAGAGCAAGAAGTCAAATTTTCTGTTGAAATACTTTCATTAACCGAATTTGTTTTCTTAATAGAACGTTCAGGTTCAACTTTTATTTTTAAAGCATACGTTAATTTCGATTTCATAGAAATTATTTTAGGTAGCTTTCTTTACAAAAAAGCTACCTATTGCAGCCGTTCGGAGGAAAGCGATTTCAAAAAATTTTGGTATATTTTCATCGATCATGACCCCCAGACCCCGAAACCACCCTCCGTTCAAAATTGATATATATATATATATATATATATATATATATATATATATATCTGACCTATGTCACACTGTAACTCCCGTAATTATGAACCGATTTCGATGTAATTCGGTGTGTACATAGTACATACCAATGTCTCGACCGAGTTCGTTGGCCAGCTTCATCCGCCGTTTTGTTTCAAAATGGCGGCCATTTAAAATTTTTAAAAAAATTTAAAACTTGAAATGTCGTACCAAAAAATTAAAAATGGAAAAATATTTTTTTCTTATGTATTTGACCTTTATACAAAGATTCCGGAGCAGTTTTTGTTTCGTCAATATCTTAAAAAATGGCTGAGTTATAGCATTTTGAATTTCTAGCGTGGCTGACATTTTGAAACGTCCTGAATTTTGTCACGCGATAAAAGGCGTATTTATGAACCGATTTGGATGTAATTCGGTGTGTACATAGTACATACCAATCTCTCGACCGAGTTCGTTGGCCAGCTTCATCCGCCATTTTGTTTCAAAATGGCGGCGATTTAAATTTTTTTTAAAAATTTAAAATTTGAAATGTGGTACCAAAAAATTGAAAATGGAAAAATATTTTTTCTTATGTATTTGACCTTTATACAAAGATTTCGGAGCAGCTTTTGTTTCGTCTATATCTTAAAAAATGGCTGAGTTATAGCATTTTGAATTTCTAGCGTGGCTGACATTTTGAAACGTCCTGAATTTTGTCACGCGATAAAAGGCGTATTTATGAACCGATTTGGATGTAACTTCGTTTATACATAGTACATACCAATGTCTCGACCGGGTTCGTTGGCCAGCTTCACCCGCCATATTGTTTTAAAATGGCGGCGATTTAAATGTTTAAGAAAAATTTAAATTTGAAATGTGGTACCAAAAATTTAAAATTGAAAAAATATTTTCTTCTTATGTGTTTGACCTTGATAAAAAGATTCGGGAGCAGTTTTTGTTTCGTCTATATCTTAAGAAATGGCTGAGTTATAGCATTTAGGTAGCTTTCTTTACAAAAAAGCTACCTATTGCAGCCGTTCGGAGGAAAGCGATTTCAAAAAATTTTGGTATATTTTCATCGATCATGACCCCCAGACCCCGAAACCACCCTCCGTTCAAAATTGATATATATATATATATATATACATACATATATATATATATATATATATATATATATCTGACCTATGTCACACTGTAACTCCCGTAATTATGAACCGATTTCGATGTAATTCGGTGTGTACATAGTACATACCAATGTCTCGACCGAGTTTGTTGGCCAGCTTCATCCGCCGTTTTGTTTCAAAGTGGCGGCCATTTAAAATTTTTAAAAAAATTTAAAACTTGAAATGTCGTACCAAAAAATTACAAATCGAAACATATTTTTTCTTATGTATTTGACCTTTATACAAAGATTCCGGAGCAGTTTTTGTTTCGTCTATATCTTAAAAAATGGCTGAGTTATAGCATTTTGAATTTCTAGCGTGGCTAACATTTTGAAACGTCCTGAATTTTGTCACGCGATAAAAGGCGTATTTATGAACCGATTTGGATGTAATTCGGTGTGTACATAGTACATACCAATCTCTCGACCGAGTTCGTTGGCCAGCTTCATCCGCCATTTTGTTTCAAAATGGCGACCATTTAAAATTTTTTTAAAAATTTAAAATTTGAAATGTGGTACCAAAAAATTGAAAATGGAAAAATATTTTTTTCTTATGTATTTGACCTTTATACAAAGATTTCGGAGCAGCTTTTGTTTTGTCTATATCTTAAAAAATGGCTGAGTTATAGCATTTTGAATTTCTAGCGTGGCTGACATTTTGAAACGTCCTGAATTTTGTCACGCGATAAAAGGCGTATTTATGAACCGATTTGGATGTAACTTCGTTTATACATAGTACATACCAATGTCTCGACCGGGTTCGTTGGCCAGCTTCACCCGCCATATTGTTTTAAAATGGCGGCCATTTAAATTTTTAATAAAAATTTAAATTTGAAATGTGGTACCAAAAATTAAAAATTGAAAAAATATTTTCTTCTTATGTGTTTGACCTTGATAAAAAGATTCGGGAGCAGTTTTTGTTTCGTCTTTATCTTAAGAAATGGCTGAGTTATAGCATTTTGAATTTCTAGCGTGGCTGACATTCTGAAACATCCTGATTTTTCTCACGTAATAACAGGCGTATTTATGAACCGACTTAGATGTACCTTGGTGTGTACATAGTACATACAAATATCTTGACCGAGTTCGTTGGCCAGCTTCATCCGCCATCTTGTTCCAAAATGGCGGCCATTTAAAAAAATTAAAAAAATAAAAAATTTAAATGAGATACCAAAAAATTGAAAAATGAAAAAGATTTTTTTTGTATGTGTTTGACCTTAATACAAAGATTCCGGAACAGTTTTTCTTTCGTCTATATCTAAAAAAAATGGCTGAGTAATAGCATTTTGAATTTCTCTTGTGGCTGATATTTTAAAACGACCTGATTTTTGTCACGCGATAACAGGCGTATTTATGAACCTATTTGGATGTAACTTGGTCTGTACATAGTACATACCAATGTCTCGACCGAGTTCGTTGGCCAGCTTCATTTGCCATCTTGTTTCAAAAGGGTTGCCATTTAAAAAAAATTAAATTTAAAATTCAAAATGAGGTTTTAAAAAATTGGAAAATGAAAAAGATTTTTTTTTATGTGTTTAGCCTTGATACAAAGATTCCGGAGCAGTTTTTGTTTCTGAAAATTTGTTCTTTTGTTGATATCTTAAAAAATGGTTGATTTATAGCACTTTGAATTTCTAGCATGGCTAACATTTTGAAACGATCTTGTATTTGTCACGCGATAACACACGTATTCGCCTATTTCGATGTAAGAAGGCATGTGGATAGTCTACATCAACACCTCGACCAAGTTCGCTGGCCAGATTCATCAGCCATCTTGTTTCAAAATGGCGGTCATTAAATTAAAAAATATATATATATTTAAAGTGAGGTGCAAAAAAATTAGAAATTGAAAAAGGTTTCTTTCTTAAGTATTTGATCTTGATATAAGGATTCAGGAGCATTTTTTGTTTGTCTTTACGTTAAAAAATGGCTCAGATATAGCAGTTTCAATTTCTATTGTGGGTGACATTTTGAAAAATCTGATTTTTTGCATGCGACAGCACTCCTATATATTAACCGATTCCGATGTGAGTGAGCATGTGCACAGCAATTACTAAGGTCTCGACCAAGTTCACTGCTTAGCCTCATCCACCAAGTTGTCTTAAAATGACAGGCACTTTAAGAAATTGCCGAATTTGGCAGCCAAATATAAGTTACTTCAAAGAAAAGCAGCTTGGATAGAGCTGACTAATTTCGCGAAATTCTCATTCATTATATTGATAAAAATTAGTATTGAATCTCCTATATTCGGTTTCCACTAAATTGAGCTTCGTGTGTTTGCATGATATAAGTTGGCTTTTTTAAAATAAGGATTATGAAAGCTACCTCTTCCTCCCGGCACTGGCCGGAAGGACTTTTTTCAGAATAACCTTCGGCAGTTTCAAATTCAGTTTCTAATTCGCCGTCATCATCCATTAAGTTTTGGATCTGCTCATCTAAAGTTGTTAAATTATTATACTTTGAGTTTAACTGATCAATATGTACCGTAAGAACAGGAACTTCCTGTACTGATTCTGCAAGATACTGCTCACAAGTATTAATTAATTTCGTAGTCGCCGTTCTAGAAACAGCACGTTTCTTCTTTAGTTTTTCAATATCAGACATGTTTAATCCGTAATTTTAAATATAATTAATTTTATAACAACTTAATATAAGAACAATAACTTTCAAAATATATTCAATAACTTTCAAAATATATTCAATAACTTTCAAAATAATCCTGTTTTCAAAATACGCTATCAATCAATATTATTAATAATATTATCTTCAACAGAATTAAGCATTCAAGACTTTTATTTATTTTTATACTCAATTCTTCATTATATTCAAGGTCAAAACAAACCATCAACAATTCTTTTCAATAGAACTGAATATTCAAAACTTTCGTCTATAAATAATTTTTCATTCAATTAAGATCAAATCAAAACGGCGTCGCTGTTCCTGGGCGCCATAAAAATATAAAAACAAGCGTTCACATAGACAAAAGAATGTCAGAAATCTTTAACTTACCCCTTCCTTCAGGTAAGCTCTCAACACTTGCTTCTGGTTCGGACTGCCGCATTTGATGACTTAATTCTAGTTAACAACTGACTCAACTAAAATAAGACATAACTCGGTTAATCTACAATACTTATTTACAATATATTACAAACTATATACAGGATTGTAGGACTTGAACATTTGAAATGCTTTAACTTCAATCGAAAACATCACGGAGGCGCAACTCCGTTCACAAACACAAGAATTATTCTAAAAAAGTTTTTTCAGTTTTTTTTTTCACTTCAGTTCGGTACGTAAAAGTTTTTAAAGTCAGGTGTCACTGTTACTGCAAAGGGATACAGAGGGAGCTGTCCGCGACAGCCTCTTAATCAAATACTAAAAAGCTATTTAAATATAAAGGATCCTGTTAAATACAAAATATTATTTGCTCTTTCTTGGTGACTGCTTATAACTAATGAATACCAAGAAAAGAATTAAAAAGGCGCCATTTATCATGACCTGAAAGTTTTGCTTTATGCAAACAGTTAAAAAAATTGCAAGCACACAGTTAATTTTATATATATATATATATGGAGACTTATCATTGTATTATGTTATATCTGTTTTAATTACTTATATGTACGGGGTAGACAAAATAATCGTCAATTTAAAAAAAAAAAAAAAACTGTTTTACAATTTCACAGTTTTTTTCTGGTGGTAATGGGTGATATATATAACGGCGTTCCCGTTATATATTCATTATTCCTCCTCTCCCCTCAAAAATCAACTTTTAACCTTACTGGTTCATTATAAATTTTCATTATTCCCCCCACCCCTTCAAATAAAATATTTAGTTTAAATTTGACATTTTATAGTTAATTTCATATGGCTTTAGACATTTTCTTCGCCCCCCCCCCCTTCACACCACTGTAAGTACTTTTTAAAGTTCTTTTTAAATGCAGACATCATTTATCTCGGTTCCTTCTTTCTGTCTTTCAAGTTCACACGGATAGAAAAAGATCTTAACCGCAGCGTTTTCCGTTGAAATAAAGTAAAAGAATAAAATACAAGTGAATGTCTTTTTCGCTTCGCAGCCGACGATATGTAATGCATATTTTCTCAGCCTCTGGGCTTGCATTTGTATTCATTTCTCACTCTTGTACTTTGTCGGATACAAACCATATGCCCCTTGCTGACTAATTTGCAGCTGTCGTTAAATCTGTAACGTGCATGCAAAATCACGTGTTTGCTCTTTCTTTAAGCCACTCTCACTTACCGCTGGAATGTTATTTATTGTAACCCTAAAGAGCCCGCCATGGCATAGTTTTCAATTGAATGTAAAACTTTTGGATTATTTTGTCTACCCAATTTGGGTTCGCCAAACATCTTACATATGGTTATCTAGCGTTCGCCAATCTGTATGTAATGGTAACAAAATCTAAGGCACTCTTTCTCCTGACCGAGAGCCATGTAAACCAAAAATCAAGCCGAGCTGTGGGCGTCTAGCAATTCGGCAGTTCTTGAAACTCTCCCCGTTCCTCTATATTGTTCACGGCTCTTCATTAAAGGTGTTTCATAATAACGATGTAAGTCCTCTTAACTTTTGTGTTGGAGTTTTTTTTTCTCTTACTCATATTGTGAACCTGGGCATACGAATTCACCGTCACAAGTACTGCTTTGTTGTTTACTCACTTGCAGTGTCACATACGCTAAATGGCGGCTGCTGAGCGTAAAGCATTATTGCTGGGTTGAAGATTTGCAGGCCGTTAGAGCCATGCGTTTTTTTCCTTGGGGGCTTTATAAAAGATCGTGTTTACGTTCTGCCTCTACCTAATGATTTGCCAAAGTTGAGACACATAGTTAAAGAGGCTATTGCTTCCATTACTCCAAACTTTTTAAACGAAGTGTGGGAAGAATTGGACTTTAGTTTGGATATGTGCCGTGTAAATAATGGTGCACATATTGCACATTTGTAAGAAAATCTATATTAGTTTATCTTCGATTTAACGTATGATTTGTTGTAAATAGTCTAAAATAAACTGTTATAATATACCATTGAAACTGGAGCATTCTTTATGGATACCTTATATTTAGAAATAATTGAAAAACTAAGGCATTTCTTGACTGCACTATAACTTTTAGTTTGATTAAGAGTATTTAACAATCTCTTCAACAAAGAAAGCAATGAAAGCTATTTTATTTCTGTAATTTTATAGTTATAATTAATAACGTTAGATAAAAACAACAGCGTCATAAAACTTTTCTTTTAATTGCACAATTCAGCGTTAAAAAATAAGGAAATTCAAGTCAAAATTTGATTCCTAATTTTCCTGTCAAAGCACAAGGTACAAAATAATGAAATCGATAAACTGGCAAAGACGAAAAGCATTTCGTTTAGAGTTTCTTTCTTTGTGTTATAAATAACAAAAGGTTAATTAAAAGGTTAAAGGTATTAAAGTTACCGGAATATTGCTTATCGTAAATCTCTTATTATATTTCAGCTCCAAGCTCAAATTACGATTCATATTTCTTTTCAAAAAACAGCTAAATTTAATAATTTTTCTGGCTTTATTTGTTTAATACAATATGAATCCCAAGAAACATTATTGTCAGCTAATTTTTTAGAAAAAGTTTTGATAATGATATATGTACAATGACTAAAAATTTTTACTTATAATTTTGAATAAACAAAGCATCTAAACATACATATATTAAACGTATACAAATACATAATAATGTAAGTTAATGAATAAAAAATTATAGAGAGAAATCATTATTCGGATTTTTAAATACACTCACTTCCAAAGGTTAATCACGCAAGGGGAAAGGTTAATTTTTGGAAACCAATCTGAATTGCAGAGGCTGCAATTCTCTGCAGCGTTAGATGTAAGTATAAAAACATGTTATGTAACAGTAAATCATATTTTCATGTCACAATTATCCAAAAAAGACAGTCGTAATCAGGCAGTATAAAAATCCTGTATTGTGAAGCGTTACAGACGTTTCAAGTAAATGCTGATGAAACGTATTTAGAATTTTCGTACGTTTTGTTTCATGACAGACGTGTTTCTATAGCTTCCACAAGATGAAGGCAAGATTCTGAGCGTTGGCGTCCCATTGGCGTCAAATGCATTGAACTGGGAAAATCAATCACAAATTTTGCTCTTTTCTTCGGCGTTCATCATTTCGTTCTTTAAAGATGATAGAAACAATTCCTAACCAGTCAAAAAATTGTCCAAAGATCTGTGGCCGTTCGTCAAAGGGTTATGACCCTCGGGGATGATCGATTATTGCTGTTGCAGCCAAACGAGTAGAAGAGCGACCTCCACATATGTGACATATATGGTTGAAGCTCCCATTGGTAAGACGATATTTGCCATTACTGTGCGCCGAAGGCTACACATGAATGGACTGCACGCTCGGGTACCCCAAGTTTGTGTTCCTCTATCCCTCCAATCTCGAGCAGCATGATTAAAGTGGTGCCAGCAATATATCAAATGGAGTGTATCAGATTGGGGCGAAGTTACATTCACGAATGAGTCTATATTTGCCATGCATCGTGAAAAATCCAAAAATTGCAGTGTCCAAAATTTTCATATAATATTTCATTGTTAATCTCAAAAGCGGTAAAACCACACAATTGGCGAAGAATTAATCTTGCCACTGTCAAAGAGCTAATAAAAACAGTTCTTCATCATAAGACACCGACAGATAAAACCAGGAAAATTTGTCTCTTTAATAATTCGGTACAAAGAAGAATAGATGAAATAGTTAGAGACGTTGAAATATAATATTGCTATTACTTACAAACTTGCAAATTTTGTGATTCTTAATAGGGCAGATGAAATAGTTGTAGATAATATGCAACAATGTTTTCATATCTAGTATAATTAACTATTATGAGAAAGGGGGTTTGGGGAATTGTTTTTTCTTGTAAAGCGTCCAGAAAAAATTGGGAACCTATTATATAGACCATAGGTTCCCAACGGGGGAGCCACCGACCCCCAGTGGCGACTGGAGGCTTCCAGGGAAGAGGTAACGGATCCAGAGGCAAATGAGGGGCGTTAAGACAGTCGAGGGGTCGGTCGTGGCGTACCTACCTATTTAAGAAATTAATATAATAAAACTAGCTAACCCACCTCCCCGGCGTTGCCCGAGCGCATGATAAAAATCTTAAATATACCTTTAAATGAAAATCTATAAACACGAACTTAGAGCTAGGATCTGCTCTCATCTGCCACAACTGGCAGCGAAGGAGAACTTTCCATTCGTTCAATGGCATGCACTGCTTGTCGGGAGCGATTGTGTCCATGTGATACGCTATTTGAATCTCGGAAGCCTATGCTATGAACGAGTGCCACCTATAGACAATGCCAACGAGCTCGCTTTCGACGTTACGGCTGATCGACCATCAGTGGATATATTCATTGGACCCTATTTCTATCACTTTTACGACACAAGAATAGGATCCAATGAATAATCAGGTAAACACTGATCTGCCGTGATGTCGACATCGAGCTCATCGGCATTATCTATAAGTGGCGTTGTATGAACAAGGAAATTTTATTCTCGTAGTTAGGAATAATTTGGTTTTATTGTGTATGTTGAAATAAACATGTAATTTAACCTTCTGATTGAGTAACACACGTATTCATCCAAATATTATCATGATCACTATTGCAAAATTTACTATATTAGGCTGACTAAACTTTTAAAACAGAGTTCCTTTTTAAAAACCGATATTTAAAACAAATGTCAGAAGATGGCTACTCAGGCCTGAATAGAGATTTCCAAACGAAACTGTGGTTTGAATCTGCTCAAGAAATTCGCTTATTCAGAGTGAAAGCGATAGAAATTATTATAGTCATTATTTTTATACCTATCTATAAATATGTTGCAAAGTTAATTTATTAAATCTTAAACTATTTCAAATTTTGTATTTCAAAATATCTGAATCTACGAAGAAATGGCATAATATTGGATATTTGAAATATGTATTTGCACACTCTTCTACAAACTTATCATTATCGATGTGTCTAATTTGCCAAAAAGTTTTTTTTTTTTTTTTTTTTTTTTTTTTAAATGAAGTCATGAGGACTTCTAGATTACAAGAGCATTTGAATAAAATGCTTGCTGATAAAATGGACAAAGATTTATCCTATTTTCTAGGACTGGAAAAGATGTACAGTGAAACCTCCCTGTGCGACCACCTCCTTTAAGCAACCACCTCCCTGAATGACCATTTTTTCATGGAACGAAATTTATTCCCATAGGCGCAATACTAATTTTACCTCTATTCAGAGACCATCCCAGTTGAACTCCCTCTATGAGCGACCCATTTCCTTGAAGAAAATGAAACAAATTCCGTTTTTTCCTGGTCGCTTGAAGAAGGATTTATTAGAAAAATAATTCCGGAGAGCGCATTATTCATCAAACTTCTAAACTAAGTTTAGAATTTTTATTTATTTCGGTAACTTTTAAGTGTTTAAACCCCTTTGTGCCTTTTTAGGCAATGAATTTTACTCTCATGACAAATTAAGGATGACGCTCAATATCCCCCCTGCCCTATTCTGTCAGGAAACTCTCAAAGAAATAGATAAATTAATGCAATCGTCATTATTTGTTCCCGTCCAAAAAAAAAACATTTACTTACTGAACTTTGAAAGGACATGAAAATATAAGCTATAAAAGATAAAACCATAAAATCCAAGCAAACTTCAATGTATTTATTTTTTAAACTCTGCAATAATTAACTTATGTAATTAACTTTTGTTTTGATACTTAAATTTTCATATTTTTTCCTAATGTAATAAATAATTGTTAGTAACATTAATTGTTACATTTTTTCAACAATTAAAATCCAGATTTTAAGGTGACCTCCATTAAGAGACCACCTCTCAGAGCGACCAAATTTTATTGGAACGGAACTTGGTCGCTTTAGGGAGGTTTTACTGTATTTAAAACAGCCAACTGTATCAAACCTCTTTGAGTTGTCTTCTAAACAAGAAGATGACGGACTACGAGCTTAATATAATATCTGCTCAAACAAACTGCTCAAACACACTGCTCAAACAAATTAGGGGAGCAAGCAAAAAAGTGAAGGAAACAGTGCGAGACAGCCATTTCAAAATATCAGCATGGGCATAAAATTGAGAGTAACACGTGTATCAATGTGTAATATAGAAAAAAAGGCGCAAAAAAATTTGGAGAGAGCTTTAATTTTCTGAAACGATAGGTAGATCGTGAAAAGATGGTTTAGGGCAAAAATTTAGTTACATGTAAATGACAAAAGTGTACTGTTTACGAGGTATTTCATATGGCGTGTGGTCCCTTCGAATAGATAAAACTGTCGCATAACTTTTTTCCGTGGATTCGATAATATTATCGATAAGTTTTCGGAAGTACTTCTCAAGAATTGCAATCTCCAAGTCTCGACCATAAAAGGAGGCCTCAGTCTTGCTGCAACGCGTCGTCCGAGTGTGTCCCACACATGCTCGATCAGATTCAGGTCAGGAGAGCATATTGGCTATTCTATATGCTGTATTGATTCAACTTTAAGAATGTTCTCCACAAGACGAGCTGTATGCAGGGTGGCAATATCATGCATGGAAAAAAAGAAATCACCAATAGTTGCAACATAAAATATGACATGAGATCTCAGTATCTCGTCTGTATAACTTCGGACCGTCAAACTACCATTCTGAATGATATGCTGTCCCCTATTTCCACCTATGCTGATTCCAGCACATAGCATCGACCCACCTCTTCTGTAATGTGATCTTCTACGAACGAATGTAGATTATTTTGAGTGCTTCTTTCTCTTCATACCAAAACACATGGGATGTCACATCCAGACTGAATCAGGTCCGTCTGCAAACAGGATTTCACCCCAACAACGGGGCCTCCAAACTCGATGTTCAGTTGCCCACCTTCTTTGGGCCTTACATTTGCTTAAGGTCAACGGAATATAGACCATTGGCTTGCGTGCATATAGACCACCCTGAAGAAGCCTATTTTGGACTGCTTGGCTGAACACCCTTCCTCCTGTGGCCAAGAACAACTGTGTTTGTAGCTGAGCAGCATTGCCCGTTCCGTCTCGACGAGCTGCTAACTGGATATGTTGGTCATCAGTTTCTGAGGTAGCATATGACCGACCTTGCCCTTGTCGATGTCTTCCATTCCACGTGAATTGGAATTGATTCCACCGCCTTGCATTGACACTTCTTCGACTCTAATAGCGTCCGCTACACTTCGTTGTGTTTCCCCAGATTCAACTGTCCCGATAACATGCCAAGACATAGATTCCGGTAAATCAAATTGTTGTGACATTTTCAAGTCACCTTTTCTCAAAACACAAGCTGAGCAATCGAATTTTATAACTCAGGGTGTGAAACAAGCGTATCTATAAAATCCCTATTTCTGCATTTATCTCTTTTTTCTAGTTTTTGACGTCATAAACTTTTATTTGCATCTGACGTTTTCTTCCTCAACTTTTTACTATGCTTTAAATTATGGATGTTTTATTTTATGTTACTTTTCGGTGTAAATATTTGCGTTATTTTGTTAAAACCAACTGCTTCCCTAATTGTTTTGAGCAATGTACTTTATTGTTAATCGCAAAAGCGGGAAAACCACACACAGTTGGCGAGGAATTCATCTTGTCGACAGTCAACGAGGTAATAACAACTGTTCTTCATCATATGACACCGTCAGATATTATTAAAAAATTCATCTGAGTAATAATTCGGTACAAAGAAGAGTCGATGAAATGGATAAAGACGTTAAAATATCATTATGCAATTACTTATGGACTTGCAAATTTTCCATTGAACTCGATGAATCAACTCTACCAAAACACGAAGCAGTACTCTTATTATCTGTCCAATTCATAAAAGAAAAAAAAAGTCAAGAATTATTAATTGCTAAAAATTTGGAAACCAATACAAAGGGAGAATGGTGTTTAATACCAAAAAGGTTTTTTCCAGATAAAAAAATTCCTATTCATAATATTTTGTTAGCTGCTACTGATGGTGCTTCAGTAATCATGGGAGGTCAGAGGGGTTTCGTAGCGCATTTGAAACAAGCAATACCAAATGTAATCGCTGTACATTGTGTTATTCATCGTCAGCATTTGGTTGCAAAAAATCTGAATAAACGTCTGCATACGTCGCTTTGTTACGTTATTACAGCAGTCAATAAGATCAGAAGCAATTCATTGCATGAACGATTATTTGGTCACTTTTATAGTGAAAATGACAAAGATTACAATCGCTTGCTGCTGAACACACAGAAGTTCGTTGGTTCTCAAAAGGTATTTGTCTGAATCGTTTTTTTTTCAATATATTTGACTCAGTACTGGACTGCCTTGAAAACAGAGAGGAAAAATTACATGAAAACCTGATAACAACCAAAAAGAACATCGTTTATTTGACAGACCTTTTCAGAATATTTGATGAAGTCATTTTACAATTTCAAGGTGGTGAGTTTAATTTAATTCAAACACAAAAAGTCATAGCTACTTTTGTTAGAAAACTTCTGTTCAATACCTAGGTAGCGGTGAATACAGCAGTTTTCCGTAATTATCATTATTCTCTGCAAAACAGGAAGATTTACTTACTTACTGCCAACACTTAGACGTTCTTCAAACTGGTTTTATAGAGCGATTCCAGGATAGTTTGAACATGAATATACCGAGTTTGGTTTTAGATCCTTTAGCAAATGCAGACACAACAAAATCATCAAACTCATAGAACTCACAACTGATGAAGAACTAAAAGTAAAATTTGGAAGTGGATACAAAGAGTTCTGGCATCAAAAATCAATACCAGTTCTATTCCCTGATTTGTGGAAATTTTTAATTTATTTTCCTTCGTAGTATTTAGCTGAACGTGGGTTCAGTGAAGTAGCTGATTTACTGGCTAAGAAAAGGAATAGATATCACATCACTGAACACGACAAGTTGCGACTAATGTTAACGAAATTGAATCTCGACCTTAATAAATTGTTAAAACTCCACCAGTATCAACCATCTCGTTATTTTTTTTTAACCATTTGAAAAAATGGTTATTGTCCTCGTCAGGGTAAGAAATCAAAAGCATATCTGAAGCTTTTTACTGGTCGAATCCGCATTTTATTCGTTTTATGATTGGTCTATACAGTAATCTGTATTTCCCATTACTTTCAACAGAGATAGATACTTCTGTTGCCACTATGACAAAAAAGTAATAAAAACTACAAAAAAAAATTAATAACTCAGAAACGAATTGAGATACAGCTTTCAAACAAATTGCATTTAAAAGTAAATTTTTTTCTCTATACGACGGTGTAAAAAGTAATATTGTGGGATGTATAGAAGTTTAAGAATGAAATTTAATTTAAAATTGGTCGTCAGATTTCTTGGACGATGGAAAAGCCTTTTCCCGAACAGCCAATGAAATGCTTGGATAATTAAGTTTCAGGCGGATAATACGTAAATTTCAGGAAATCTGACGAGTCTCAGGGGATTTTTGTCGCTTGCAATTTTTACGTGTAATAACACTAGTAATGTTTAATTCAGGGCGTACGTAATGTATGATCAACTCCGTGCGATTTTTTATGTCTTAAATTTTATTCTTTGAAAAAATCATTTTTCAAATGGTCGTTGTAATTTGTTAAATTGCATTTTTCTTATTGATTTTCTGCTTATTTTTAAAACTTTATTTAAAAAATTTTATTATATTTTATGGTCGTTTTAATTATAAATTCTACTTTGTGATTCTTAATAAATGATAGACAGATAAAATAGGTGCAGATAATATGGAAGAATATTTAAATTGGTATAATTAACTATTATGGAAGAGGGGGAGGAGGGGGTGTTGGAATATTTTTTTCTTGTAGAGATATCTATTCAATCCTATGAATTATATCTATTATATCTATATATTTCTATGATATAGATGAATGAAGTTTTATCCTAATGGTACTGCAGCGGGATTATCTGTAGAAAAATACCTTTCCAACCAGAAAATAGGTAAGAGTATCGAAACATCTGTTCAAGGGTTATGCTGGATATTCATAGAGAAAAAAAGCGAACTACACAACCCCCTTCACTGGAAGTTTGTTAAAAATGCACGACTCAGAGTATTTATTTTAAGCAGCCATAAAAGTTTGTGAAAAGTATATTTGACGAATAATACTAAAAACCAATTCCATCAGATGAAAATTAATTAAGCGTATTTTGTATTGTTTTTTGATTTTTAAAATGTGTTTTCAGTGAGAAAAAAACTTAACTTCCTTTTAATAAATAGCTCTTTAAAAAGGTAGAATTTACATTGAATACCTGGGGAGGGGTACAATTTAACCTATTTTTTTCCGAAATTTGGACTCAGAATTTCGAACTTTAATCACCATATCATTATGGCATCCTTGTTCATCATTACACAATACTAGTATAATGAAAGCTTTCATTGAGAATATTCATTAATCGAATATATATTGTGCCATATCTATGAATGGATTTGAATATCTAATATACAAATTGCTCCAAATAGCCACCGGAATAATTTAAGGAATTTGAAGTGATTTCCAAAACAAATGCGAAAGTTTCATTTTTAGCTCACAGGCTATCAAAGCCTGAGGTCTGTATGTACAGTCGTGGAAAAAAAAAAAGTAAACACCCCCTAGTAACTCCTCAACAAGTTAACGTAGAAGAACGTTACCGGTACCGAACGATTGGAAATAAAGTCTACTTTTAAATGATGCATATAAAATTTGCTTAGGGGGCATCTACATATTAAAAATAACCATAACTTTGTTTATTTTTTCAATAGCAGTACACAAATCTGACAGCATAAATGAACTCTACACCCTTCAATCAGCCTAAAAACAAATTTTTATGCCATTCGTACCATAAGTTTCCGAGAAAATAATTATTTTAAAACAAGCGTATTTTAAGGGCTATATCCAAATTGAAGTTCCGTACTCGACTGTATACCGAAAGAGCATCCATCTTGATCAAGGCACCTTAAAGCGCCACTCACTGAGTAAATGAAGCCTGTTAGATTAAAGGACAGCAGAATAAATTTCAAAAATCTACTTACTTCTATCATAGACGGCCTCTTAAACCATCATTTTGCCGTTTTTTAAGCATAATTTGAAGACTACTTGGAAGAAAAATGTGAAATTTTGGATTTCCATAAAGCAGGAATTAATAAATCTAAATCCATCAAAAAAATTGTAGGTTGCAATTCATAATTTTTTCGAATATTAATTTCATAATT
This sequence comes from Maratus speciosus, assembly GCA_963932465.1. Classification (NCBI taxonomy): domain Eukaryota; kingdom Metazoa; phylum Arthropoda; class Arachnida; order Araneae; family Salticidae; genus Maratus; species Maratus speciosus. The sequence goes on from OZ010792.1 coordinate 180,186,419, forward strand.
CATAATTCATATCATAAAATTATAAAAATTGCAAATTCAGCGCATTTATGTTTGGGTATATTAATATTATTTTTACAAAAAAAATTAGCACATTAGAAACATAATTTCAGGAGATATAAATAAAAATATGAAAATGTAATTTAACATTAGAAGAAGTAAATTTTGAATGTTTATAATTCAAAAACTTATCATTCAAATGACTTGAAATTTGGTGTCTAGGCACAGTTTGAACCGAAGATTTGAAATATCTTGTTAAAATTGGGTATTGCCATTTAAAAAATGAAGTTTGGATTCGTTTCAATATGTAGATGGCCTCCTAAGAAAATTTTATATACACCATTTAAAAGTAGACTTTATTTCCAGTCGTTCGGTACCAGTAAATTTCGCCTACGATAATTTGTTGAGGAGTTAGTAGGGGTGTTTACTTTTTTTTCCACAACTGTACGTATGTATGTACGTACGTACGTAACGCGATAACTCTTGACAGAAATATCCGATTTGCTTCAAATTATTTTCTAGGTTTATTCTGATAAGGCGCTCCCCTGATTAGTTTTGGGGTTCATTGGTTAAGTATAAAGGGGGGAACGGAGGGGCTAATCCCGCTTTAACTTAAATAAATGGTTTTTCATGCAGAATTATCAGATTTTCTTGTAATTTGGTATACCGGTTAATTTTGATAAGGCGTTTCCCTGATTAGATTTGAAGGTTCATTGTTTAAGTCTAAAGTGGGGAACAGGGAGCTAACACCCCCTTAATTTTGAGAAATGGGTTTTTCTATCCGATTTGCTTCAAATTTGGTATACCGGTTTATTCTGATAAGGCGCTTCCCTGACAAGATTTGTAAGTTCATTGATTAAATATAAAGGGGGAAACGGGGGCTAATACCCCCCTTAATTTAGATAAACTGTTTTTTTCTATTCGGTTTGCTTCAAATTTGTGTACCGTTTTAATCTGATTAGATTTGGAAGTACATTGGTTAAATATAAACGGGAGAACGGGGGGGGCTAATACCACCTTAATTTAGATAAATGGTTTTTTCTGTCCGATTTGCTTGAAATTTGGTATACCAGTTTATTTCGATAAGGCGGTACCCTGGTGACATAGAGAGGCTCATGGGCTGAGTATAAAGAGGGGAAACGGGCGGGGCTAATACTCCCCTTAATTTATTTTTCGAGGGGCATTTTTCTTTCAAATAAGAGTATAATATACAATTAGTGTAAATAGCCTGTGAGCTCAATACCATCAGTTTAACTGGGCACTTTTCTTTTTATTCTTCATATAAGTTAAAGAATAAGCAAGAAAGCCATAATCAATTGATTAAATATGAAAACGTAAAAACAAAAAAAGATATTAAAAATAAAAAAAATAAAAAATAAAACATATAACAAGCTTACGGTACATAAAACGAATTCATAGAATAGAGTAGACCGGGGCACATTTGCGCGGATTTTTTTTTCAATGAATTTTCTAATTTTTATGTTTTAACGTAGGAAATTTTAGGCATTGTGGTTTCATAAAGCAGTTAATAAAGTTAAAATTTGTGTATTCAGTGTATGCCCTATTCGTGTTTTTAACCGTAAAAAAAAAAAAAATGCTTTTGTGTAAACGTGCCCCGGGAACAGGGCAAGTTTATGCATATTATAAGTGATACCAAGGAGTAAGTGAAATAAATATTCATTCAAATTGAAATGTTTATTTATAACTTAAAACACTGTTTAAAAAATTATAAAGATAATTAATTAAAGAACAAAAAATACATATGTATATAAATATAGATACAGTAGAGACCCGATTATCCAAGTTAATGGAGCTTATACCTTTGGAATGGATCCTTTTTTTCTGATGGACTGATGGCTTCTATTATTATCAAACTACCATTATAAATGAAGTGTTACGTGAACATGAAAGAGCAGCCGTAAAAAGTTAGAACTCTGATTTTCAGGTCAGAATGGGGGAAAAAATGGCCATATATATATTATGGCCATTTTTTTCCCCATTCTGACCAGAAAATTAGAGTTCTAACTTTTTACGGCTACACTTTCATCTTCACCTAACACTTCATTTATAATGGCTGTTTGATAATAATAGAAGCCATCAGTCCATCAGAAGAAAATACCTCGGTTAAAGTGGCAACTCGCTAAAGCGGGATTCGGGCAATCGGGACTCTACTGTAGTTCATTTTTAAGACTTAAAACACGCGATTTTATTTTATATAAAATGACATCATCCGCATCTGCTGAAGAATTCCTCATTCGCAATCCAGTATTAAACAACATGTACAGTACAGTACTCGAGGCTAACGAAAAAGACAGGCTACCGCGGTGCATCCCACGTGCCTTTTTTTTTACAGACCGCTAGAGTGACGTGATACTCTTTTCGCATACCTTCATTGGTGCATTCGAGCATCACATGACTTCAGCGGTCCGTAAAAAAAGATACGTGGAATGCACCGCGGTAGCCTGTCTTACTCGTTAGCCTCGTAAAGCACTCATATGACATCACTATTGTTGAATAATACACAAATCCAAAAAAAGAGATTTCGTCATTACAAAATCTTGACAAAAAAAAATGGCTACCTAATGATTTATATGCCTTCATTTGCTTGTAATATTAATATAGATACTTAAAATTAAATTTGGTTTCTAAGATTTCCATGTTTTATTAGAAATCATTCATTTATATTTTTTCAAAATAGCACGTATTTTAAGTATATTTTTTTTTCAGTTTTTGTAGAAAAATGGCAACGAAAAGATATAATTGCTATTTGTCTTTTACTTTCTACAGAAATGGAGTACGTGAGTTGCCCATAATAAGCAAATAGCTCTAAAAACTACAAAAAATTAATATCTCAAAAATAAATGGAGATGCAGTTTTCAAACAAATTGCATTTAAAAGTACTTTTTTTCCAATACGGCGGTATAAAAATTGAAAATGTGCGATAGTCAGAAGTTTAAGAAATTGCAGTAGACAATTTAACAGTACAATGATATACCTGCTTTTTTTCAGGTCTGGCGTATACAACGTAACGTTATTTTTTGGAGACGACATAAAATAAGCTGGGAGAAAGAAACAGCATACCGGGGGCTAACAAAAGTTACATTAAATTTCGATGACACTAGTATTTTAGGTTATGCTTAACATGAAACAGCTTTTTAACTTTAAAAAGTTAAAGTATAGAATCAAAATTTATTTCGTAATTTACTATCAAAGAGTGAGAAAACAGTTAAAATCAATAACTAAACATAGATGGAACACGTTTAATTCTTAGACTTTTTTAGGTGCGTTCATAATTATATAAATACGTAGCACCTATAATCGTCGTCTGGTCCTGCCGTTAGTCTCTCCGTCTGTCCGCATATAACAGCGCAAAAACGACCCAACCAAATTGTTAGAAAAATAATATGTATAATCGTTGCAGCATTTTGTCGAGTCATTTCAATTTGTATGAAAATCAAATCAAAACTTTAAAAAATATTAATAAAAGTTTTCTTCATTCCATTAAATCCTGTCGTACGTAATTAATTCAATGATATCCATGATAGGTGACGATTCTAGGTTGCCATGGTGATTACGTCCTATTTAAGATAGAGTCATATTATTTCTGCATTATTGAATTTGATATATAGAATAGTAATAAATATTGTATTCATGCATTTTTGCATAAGAGTGCAACAGCTATTGCACAAAGATCTGAATATTTATAAAACTAGTTATAGTACGAACGCACCTCATTTGCCACATTTGATGTACAATTTCCAACTTGTTTTTCTTATTATAGGTAATAAAATATAAATTATAAATATTAAAGCTTTTATGATTAACCAAATTTTTGTTATCGGGGATCTCTTATAAATTTTCATTTCTTGCCTCAAATTAAAATTCAGTTTATAAAAGTTAACCTTGTAAGTCAATTACTTTCGCGTTTTGGAAATAAATCTAGTGTGCAACAGATTTATTTCGGTATGTAATATAACAATAAACCTCCCATTTTCGTAATATAGAATAATTAACTAAATATTCTTTCCAAACTTGATTTCTATAGAGACCTCTGACATTCGAAACATCATTGAATGGAATTCATAATGGACTTCTTGTGCAACGTGACATCTAAGAAATCTAATCAGGAACTTGCGCCTTTGTAGATGTAAATGACTCGACATATATACGATTATCTAAAGGCTTAATATTTCCCATGAGGATAAGAAAAAGGCCATTAATCAGACTCTCATAAAACCTTTTCAATCTCCATAGTCGTTCAAGTGATAAGTGGTTTTAATATTTAAAAGGATGTTAATGTAACTTTAGAATTGTGGCATTAATTATTGATGAATAATTAGATGCAAATGTAATTTAAAACTTATCAAACATTATTTCTCTACGCCATATTTTGTATTAATTAGGTAACGATAATAATATACGATTTTTTTTTCACAAATGTTTGGCTAATATTATTCTTTTTCCTTTTATAAGTATTTGGGTGTATTTAAAATATTAATTAGTTGAAACATAAAGCTCTTAGTTAATTATGCAATTTAAAAATCGACTCATTTGAAAAGGCTTTTAATTTGTCTTTTTCAAACTTTAAATTTTACATACTTTTCGCATCTCTTAAAATGCCTCTAACACAATTTTTGGAAATGTATATTCAAATAAACAAGATTTATGAAATAAACTATTCCATTATTCAAATATATGTTAATTATATCATCATATTAACTTAAGATGATAATTGCGATGTTTAAAAGGGATGAATAATTAAACACTAAAATGACACAGCAGGTAACGGTAAACATATTATGTTTACAGAAAAGCATTTATTTATTTTTTTAATGTGAATTAACAATTATCCCGAAAATATAATGACATTATGTTTTCTACTATAAGTAATGCTATTCAGCTCTATTTTTATTTATTCAGTTTTTAAAACTACCTAAAGTTGAAATTATTTTCAACTGAAAGCTCTGTGTTAATCAATAGATATTAAAAGGTGAATTTAATTTTTAAAGTTTCATTTACGTTTTTTCTTACATGTATGCTTTAATTCTGTATGACTTCCATTATTCCGTACCAACTACCATTTTTTTAACGGCTTAACGGGGCACAGGACCTTTAAACTTTCGAAAAATCAGTTTTCGGATTTTGTTTTATTCTGAATTTTTATAAATTTTTGAAAAATATGGAAAAAACCCCATTCAAACATCTGCATTATTCCTTGAGTTATAATCATTTGTAGACGGTGAGTACAAATGAAAGACCGTTCATACTGAAACTTTAAAACGCGTTTTCTAAGATTAGTAATTTTGGAGTTTCCGCGCACTGTTACTTTGAAACTATATAAGCTACAGCTTTAAAAAATTAGATAAATATATGTGTTTCTTTATAGTCTTCATGCTAAAATTTAAAAAAAAATCACATATTTATTTATTTATTTAATTTATTTTATTTTATTTTATTTTATTTTTTTTTATTTTATTTTTTTTTTTTTTCACTTGAAAAACTTGAAAAAGATTTTGAAAAATTTTGCATTTTTTTATATTTTGTACTAAAATTAAATTTTAAACAAAACTTTTTGTATATATTTTTATTTTAATTTAGAAGTAGGTGTATTATAATTCTATTTCTTTCAAAAATTGTTTTTTATATGCATAATTTAGAGTTTTATCATGCGCGCAGCACTTAATATGATTTTAATTCACGCATTAGTGAGCGGAACTTTTAAATTTAAAATTTAAACATTAAATTGCTATATACAACATTTATTTTTCTGGATAATATAGCTAAGCATATATACATTAGGCAGAAAGTGGGAAAAAGATCTTATTTGCATATTATTTGTGATATGGTACTTTGAAAAAGGCGATGTTTTCGATCGTTTCGGCACACTCAAAGGTCCTGTGCCCCCTTAATTAAAGCTTAGATTATTTACTCTAGCCCAATATTCTCAATTAATTAGGTGCGTTAAATGTTAAATGATCATTAAATTATTTTATTGCAATTAATTTCTAAACAAACTTAACTCGTTTAAATGATTATTCATTAAATTCACGGAACTGACATACTACCTAAAACGTTACATCCATACTCTAATAAAAAAACAATGTAATATATTATTGTATCATGCTAAAAATGTCATCCTAATTATGATCTATATGCCTATTCATGTTTTTAATGTTTTAGTTATGTAAAGATGCTCGAATATAATAAAAATGCTTTTTTTATAATTCTAAATTTTATTAGAATACATATTAATTAAAATATAATTCTAAATTTAAAATACTGATATAAAACATGAGTATCATAGATAGTTTACTAACAGAAAAATCTGCTTTTTGTAATGCCCGTATTATAGGGTCTCTACTCATCTTGAAAGGTCTGTAATGATATTGCTCTCCACAATAATAATAATGCCTGATAGCATGGTGTATCAATTAACATATAATGGGTATCACATCTGACGAAAATGGCAACAGTAATCAAAATGTTTTTTATGACGTCACATTAATACGTGAACAGCGGTAAGGTAATTTCAGTTTATTTTATTATTATTTAGCTTATTTTTTAATAGTGTTTTGCTTTGCCGGAAGTCTCGAAACAGAAGTACAAAATAGCGCTTCTCAATTTAGAAAATTCTATATATCAATTTAGGCTATATGTGTAATTTCTCCTACTATGCGTAACATTAAACTATAGCAATTGATAATATACAAATGAAAAGCAAATTGGCTTTTAAATACGGCATACAATAATACACTAAATTTGTCAGGGATAGAATCAAACGGATACTTTGTTACGTACAGCGACATTTTTAATGAGCATCAGTGCAGAAATGGAAACTATATTAGGTAGATTTCGTATGAAATACTACCTATTGGGATCGTTCCTATGTTGGAATTTCTGAAAAATTTTTGCAGATCTACACCGATCATGACTCCTAGAACCCAAAACCACCCTCGGTAAAAAACTTTATATCTATCTATCTATCTATCTATCTATCTATATATATATATATATCACTTTCTTCTGGACACGATAACTTTCGTAATTCTGCTCCAATCTCTTCCAAACTGATACATAAAATCAAAGGGCATAAAATCTCGGTCAAGTTCGTTAATGGGCAAAATCGGACCAAGGGGATGGAAATAGGCAGGGGTTTTGTGAAAACAGAAAACCCCCATAACTTCTTAATTTTTTTACATATCAAATCAGTTTAAAGTTTTTATTACTTCTAAAAATAGGGCCAAAATTTTATGTATCACAGATTTTTGATAAAGTTAAAAATGGGCTCAAGGAGCGCAAAAAATAGGGTTTTTGGGAGAAAAAAATTCATAACTTCGTCAATTCTCAAGATATGAATTCCAATTAATTTTATTATAAATCTCCATAATATTATCTACAACTTTTATATTCACATGTTTTTGATAGGACCAATTCGTACCGCAAAAAAAAATTAAAAACGAAAACAAAAAGGGGGTTTGAAGAAGTAAAAAATCCATAACTCCTTCAATTCAAAAGATATAAAATCCCCATGAATTTATCATATATCTTCTTAATATTGTCTACAACATCTATATAGACAAGTTTTGGATAGGACCAATTCTTACAGCAAAAACAAATTAAAAATACATAGCGGTTGAAGAAAAAAATCATCTAAGTAAGGGTTTATTCAAATCCAAACTGCGTATTTTCTGACTCATTTTATAATTCATTTTTGCTCTCAAAGGCTTCCAATTGGTACGTTTTCTTACTCAGAAACTATATAATGTATCGTAAGGGTCGATGTTTTGATAGAGGCAGAATATATTTTTAAAAATGATGTTAAAGTGGGCATTTTGAACCGAATTTCCCGAAGCGGATTGTGTTGGAAAAATCATTGCATTAAGGATGCACTCAAATCCAAACTGCTTATTTTCTGACTCATTTTTAAATTCATTTTTGCTTTCAAACGCATTTAATTGGTAGATTCGTTTATTCAGAAACTATATAATGTACCGCAATGATAGATTTTTTGATAGAGGCAGAATATATTTCAAAAAATTATGTCAAAGTGGGCATTTTGAACGGAATTTCCCCAAGCAATTGTGTTATCCCTTTCTTCTGGACACGATAACTTCCGCAATTCTGCACAAATCTCTTCCAAACTGATACATAAAATCAAGGGACATAAAATCTCGGTCAAGTTCGTTAATGGGCAAAATCGGACAAAGGGGATGGAAATAGGGAGGGGTTTTGTGAAAACCGAAAAAAACCCATAACTTCTTAATTTTTGTACATATCAAACCAGTTTAAAGTTTTTATTACTTCTAAAAATAGCGCCAAAAATTCATGCATCACAGATTTTTGATAAAATTTAAAATAGGCTCAAGACGCGCAAAAAATAGGGTTTTTGGGAGAGAAAAATGCCTTACTTCGTCAATTCTCAAGATATCAATTCCAATTAATTTTATTATAAATCTCCTTAATATTATCTACAACTTTTATATTCACAAGTTTTTGATGGGACCAATTCGTACTGCAAAAAAAAATTAAAAACGAAAAGAAAAAGAGGGATTGAAGAAGTAAAAAATTCATAACTCCGTCAATTCAAAAGATATAAAATCAACATAAATTTATCATATTTCATATATCTTCTTAATATTGTCTACAACATCTAGATAGACAAGTTTTGGATAGGACCAATTCTTACAGAAAAAACAAATTAAAAATACATAGCGGTTGGAAAAAGAAATCATCTAAGTAAGGGTGTATTCAAATCCAAACTGTCTATTTTCTTACTCATTTTTAAATCCATTTTTGCTCTCAAACGCATCCAATTGCTAGATTCTCTTATTCAGAAACTATATAATGTACAGTAATGATCGATTTTTTGATAGAGGTAGAATATATTTCAAAAAATGATGTCAAAGTGGGCATTTTGAACAGAATTTCTCGAACCGATTGTGTTAGAAACGAAAAATATTGCCCTACTGAGAAAATAATTGTTTATTAATCAAGTTTTAATTAATTGAAAGAAAAATAAAAACACAGGTCGCTTATAAATCTTTTCAAAAATCACGTCAGCATGTTTCAGATATATATTTTTTTTTATTAAAAATTAATCTGAAAATGTGCCAGAAAATTTCGTGTTGTTGAGTATGGAAAAATATTTTTTTAATATCGCCTTAACATGATTCTGATAAAACCATCTATTTTATAAAAAGGAAATAAAAACTCGTCAAAAGCAGACGGATAAAACTGTTAAAGTGGATTTATATCTAATAATGATTTAGTTTTTGTTGGTAAAATTAGTATACTTAACTTCGAAATCTACCTCTGCCTGTAGGCCGGGCCGGCAGGGATTTTTATACATAAAATATGAGTAGAAAAGGTCCTTAATTCGCATACTTACATATCCATCTTGAAATACGTGCAACATACATACATACTTATACATAATTTACAACACATACAACATATAACGTGCTTAGAATGCGCACAACTTACAGTACATACAATACACACAATACATTCAAAATCCCAGTTTAAAAAATTGAAAGAGGTAGCAAACACTTTGTCCTTTACGAGAAATCTTTCATAATTCTGATTAGACTATACAAATGATAATATGCGCTTAAATTGATGTCTTCTTCATAATAAAATTGTTTAAAAAAATAAAAATAATACTTACCTCGTTGCTAAAAAACTTACACAGCAATTTCTCCATAACTGGAAATATGCATAAGGCAGTACAATATACGATATACAGGGTGCAATATGTTATCTATCGCCGACTTTTATTTTCTCAACCGTTGGTCGTAGACATATAGTTCCAATTACAAAAACGTTTCAAATGAGGTAAATTTTCATGTTGTGGCATTATTTAAAGTAAAAAATCAATTTTAAAAAAATTACGAAAACTAACTTTTTATATGGTCCCCCAGTCCCTATAGTCATATTTAGTAAAAGTTTACACATATCATAACAGATATAGCACAAAAAGGTTGACATCTGTACTACAAAAACTGACACAGTTATTAAATTTCAAAGTTTGAGATTTTTGAGCATGATTCTGTCTTTCATTGAGGGATCAGTTAACAGATGAATTAAAGTAATTCGAAATAGAAACAGGGTGCAATATCCTTTTTACGGCGAAACCACCTTTAGCCGGTATCACCAAATCGGGGAATCACGAAATAGGGTTATTTCATCTAAAAACTAGAGCTAACTTTTATGGGTCGAACAACATTCAAACGTACCGACGATACCAGCTAAAGGTGATTTCGCCGTAAAAAGGACATTGCACTCTGATTTTGATCTCAAATTACTTTAATTCATCTTTTAAGTGATCCCTCAATGAAAGACAAAATCATGTTCAAAAATCTCAAACTTTAAAATTTAATAACTGTGTTAATTTTTGTAGTACAGATGTCAAACTTTTTGTATTATATATGTTATGATATGTGTAAACTTTTACTAAATATGACTATAGGGACTGGGGGACCGTATAAAAAGTTAGTTCTCGTAATTTTTATAAAATTGATTTTTTACTTTAAGTAATGCCACAACAAGAATATTTATCTCATTTGAAACATTTTTGCAACTGGAACTATACGTCTACGACCAACGTCTGAGAAATTAAAGGTCGGCGATAGATAACGTATTACACCCTGTATAATAACATGTGCATCGCAGCTCTCTTCTATTGTAAGCATTATTGTGATAACTAGCAATTGATACTACAAAAAATTCACATGGCGATTTACTCGTAATTTCGAAGTTTCAGTTGTAGCTCTTTAAATCTACCAAGTGATATAGTTATAGGCCCAACACTTTGTTGAGTTTGAGTTGTACAATTAACATGGATAGCCGCCATGTTAATTGTACAACTAAGTTGGAATCACAAGTGAAAATATGCATGTAACTATCTTGTTTCATGCATGCATTATTTTGCATGAATTCCAGTACAAACGTAGTGAAAAATTCAAAAGCGCCAAGAAACCTGTTTTTCCTTAACGTGGTTCTCAAAAAAAATGTTTACCTCTCAGAAACACGAAACTTTCCGCCTCATTTACGGATTCCTTTTAAAAGCAAAAGAAATTGAATGAAATCGTTTTGAAATCGAATGGTGCTTTACATTTTTTTTTTATAAATGGAATTATTATCGAGTTATAAGCGATTGTTGTCATGTGATGACTGGTTTTTCCTTTACCACGCTGTCGTGTTCGGAAATTTGTTTAAAAGCGCCATCTTTGACTGTATTTTGGAATGACTTTCTGCCTGTACCAAATAGCCGGAACCGTCCACATCCCATTTTTTGACGAAATTTCTGAGTTTGAATGTCTTTAATTATAATCAACTAGCTGTTACTCGTGACTGCGTTCACGTAACCTTTAAAGAAGAAGAAATTCACCAATTAAGCAAAAAATTTCGACAATTAAAAGCATATATAATGAACCTTTTTATCACATTTTATAGTAGAAACGCTTCTGATGTTCCCAATTTGCTTATTTTTATTTATATATATATAGGATCATTTAAATTTCTTTCGTGAGCATGAAATTTCATACACCTTTTCTATAATTAAATGAGGAATAAGTTTACATCTCTGTTATTCTATTTTATATTTATTCCGCTCAAGGATATTGATTTAATTTGTGTTTTCGAGACAACGAATATTATTTAAAGAAATATATTAGTAAATATTTTTAAAGGAAATGTGTTATTAACAGGTCACTTCAGACGTGACAATGATAAGATTAGAATAATCGAAAAATCAACATGCAACATTATGTTTATATTCCAAAAAATCACATCTTGGAAGAAAAAAAAGATAAATGGTATTAAAAAATAATAATCAAACGTGGTGAAGCATCAATGTTCAAAAATAAATAATAAGAGTACGAGAAATATCTTTAACTTTCAAATATTTATTACACTTTAATTTCACGGTGCCACACTTTTATCAACTGTAGATCTACCAATAATATAAAACTATTTATCATGCTCTGAAGACTCTTGAACCTAAATACTTATTATTTAAGCAATATATTTGCTTATTGCTTTCGCGGAATAAATCTATTTATGGAAAAGTACCCCAATTATGAATAAACATTTTCATATCTAACGTTGTGCTGTAATTTTGGCTTTCGAAAGCTTTGAAATTTGCAGGAATATGCTCCAATGGGGGTAGAGATTGTGTTTCATAGAGATTTTTAACTATAGATTTCAATATTTTAAAATCGAAAGAAAATTTCCCTTCTTCCTTGCTCTTTTCGATAATCACGATGCCTTTAAAAATTAGAGGGATCTGAGGTAAAAGACAAATTTATTGCTTAATTAGTCGTTTTGGCTCTTTTTTACACGTAAGTGATGTCACATGTAAAGCCTAATCTCAAATTAAAATTACTTTTTAAATTTTTTAAGTCGACTTTGATGTGCCATTTATTAAATTTTATTGAAACCAATGTTCCTGGAGATTGTACGGTAAAAGGGTGTTAAACTTATGTATTTGCTATTGTTAAGTTCTTAGCAAATTTCGCCATTTTTTATAACTGCTATAAAATGCTAACATTTTCTGAAAGAAAAGCAGCTAATGATTTAAAATATGTCGACGCTTTCACTAGGTTTCTTTTTCTTACGGAATGATACTTGTCGAAATAAAAAAATATATATTGTTTCACTTCATGAATAATTTAAAACTATGCATTTCAATTTGTTTAAAACATAGAATCGGTTAATGAAATCCAATATTATTGTACATTTAGAAAAACATTGAAACATTATTTTTATTAAATATACTAAATTTCAAGCAACAAAACATATTTAAAATGTAAGCTAAAATTTCATTTTGAAATAATGTGACTTTTGGTGCAAAATTTTATTTCTAAAAGGTATATTATTATTTTAAGATTTCGTTTTAACTTTCGAAGCTGTTGTAATGAAAACGACATCGCTTTGACGAAATTGAAATAAATATATGTTAATGTTTTCGTATTAAAATTAAAGCTTTCCGTGAAAAAATATCACATCATTTTTACCCGATAAAGCTTTTACTAAAATCGCCTTTGTGACATGTTTTAACTGCCATCTTTTAAAATAGTATATGATTTTTTAAAACTTAATTGTTATGAATAGTGGGCAATAACTATTCACTTAAATGTACAGAAGATATATTTACATCCTTGGTTCTAAATGTCAGTATGTTCGCAGACGATTTTAACTTCTGTGGAATAAATTCATTCATGAAGCTTCGATGTGTGTAAATATGTTTTCAGTTTTGGGAAATTTACTTTAATCATGTTTTTGTACCATTTATACTAATTGAAAATCAATTCTTTTTAATTTTAATGAGGAAATAGCGTCAAAAAATATATTAATCCATTTTAATTCCCCTTTCTACAACCAAAAATATCTTCTCCTTATAATCATAGCGTGAATTTTGAAATAAAACTCTCATTTGTTTGTAACTTATATTCAAACTCTTTAATCAGTATGGACAGTATTCCTTTGACGTCACAATTAGTAAAATGGTTGTTTTATAGCCTCGAACTGAAAGCGAGAATAGAGTCCATTAGTAAAAAATGTTTCTGCTATTCGTTTAAATATGACGTCATTATTTATCAATTTCATTATTTACTGATATTCATCTCCCTTGCATTTTTAACGAATACATGGAAATATCTGTTTTATTTCAAATATGACGTCATATTTTTCCAAGCGAATAACTTTATTAATAATATGATTCTTTTTGATTCTTTTCCCTTCTAATTATGACTCCATTTTTGGCAGAAAACCCCTTATTAACGTAACCGATATTCATCCTTCATGTATAATAAAAAATACCCCATTTTTTTCGTTTCAAATATGACGTCATAATTATTTTCTTTTGAATTATTTTTATTTTAATTTTTAATTAATTGTAGAGGAAAAATTATTATTCCAGATTTAGAATTTCTTGGCAACGGGAAAGAAAATTGGTCAAATTTTATCGGGAAAATGTCAATTGATTCTGTATGAAAAAGTATGAAATTTTGTTTTTAAGTGAAATATTTGGATAAAATAAATAAAACATAGCCTATGTTCTTTCCCGTTTCATAATCCATCTATATGCAAAGATACAAAAGCATTAATTCCTCCGTTTTGATGTTCACTTCATTCAAACATTGACACACATTGACATTTATAATATTACTAGCAAACCCCGCGGCTTTGCTCGCGTAATATTTGAAATATGCCAAGTGTCTAATTATATGTCTAATTTTTATTAAAAAGTACTAACTAAATTTTTATTTTATTAAAAGGTAATATTTTATTTTATTAAAAGGGTTTTTTTATTAAAATGTACTTATTCCTTTTAGGAATAATTCAAAAATTACTATTTAAAACACAGTTTGATTAAACATCATTATTAGACTGCATTAGGCAGAAATGAGACTTAAATTAATAAAACGAAATAAAACTAAATATATGATAAATTAGAAAATATTTTTAAATTGTAATTTATAACGCTTTCACTCACTTCATTTTTTTTAAATTTGGAATTTTCTTTCCACTGTTCTTAGAAAGCAGTTGCACCTTGTAAGTAAATACTATGCCATACTTCAAAGTGTTAGACCCTTCAGTTGTGCAAAAAGCGCAAATTAGAACATGTTTTGCTTTTGCAACCCTCAGATGGTAGTGACAGCAACATAAAATATAACCTATGTTATAGCAGGGACTGTCACCATTGATTTGCAACCATTACTTTTGAAATAGCTTTGGTATTTCCTTAGATTGAGTAGAAATCGCAATTTAGAACGTTTTTAGGACGCTTTTCGCGCATTTTCACCCCTTTTTAAATTTCCAATTTTTTCGAAACTGTTCTTAAAGATCATTTATATCTAATAAATATGTACCTTGCCTAATTTTAAGTTGCTAGCCCCTGCCGATCACAAAAATCGAAATTTAGAACGCTTTTTTGCTCCTGCAACGTCTTAGTGATAGTGATACCGACATAAAATAGCGTCTATGTTAGAGCAGGGGCTGTCAGCATCAATTTCCTACCATTACATTTGAATTTAGATTCATTCTTCCTGAGATATTGCCGACAAATCGGCATTTACAACGTTTTTAGAACGCTTTTCGCGCATTTTGCTCCTGCATATCCTTTGATGTAGTGGAAACAGATATAAAATATAGCCTATCTTGGGGCAAGATCTGTCACCATCAGTTTTACACCATTATATTTGAAATCGGTTCAGTACTTCCTGAGATTGCGCAGAAATCGCAATTTAGAAAGTTTTTTACAACGCTTTTTGCGCATTTTGACCCCCTTTTAAATTTCGATTTTTTTAGGAAATGTCCTTAGAGATCATTGATATCTTATAACTAACTACTATTCCAAATTTCATGATTCTAGGCCCTTCCGTAACGCAAAAGCCGCAATTTTGAACGTTTTTCTCCTGCACCCCCTTTGGGGTAGTGGCACCGACATAAAACATCGCCTATGTTGGAGCAAGGGTTGTCACCATCATTTTGACGCCATTATTTTTTAGATCGGTTTGGTATTTCCTGAGATTGTGTAGAAACCACCATTAGAACGTTTTTTAGAACACTTTTCGCGCATTTTCACTCATTTTAAATTTCGAATTGTTTAAGAACTGTTCTTAGAAATCCTTTATATCTAATAAGTAGCTAATATTTCAAATTTCATATTTCTAGACACTTCGGTAACGCAAAAATCGCATTCTTAGAACGTTTTTTGCTCCTGCACCCCCTTTCGGGTAGTGGCACAGAAATAAAACATAACCTATGTTGGAGCAAGGATTGTCACCGTCATTTTGACACCCTTATTTTGACACCGTTATTTTTTAAATCGGTTTGGTATTTCCCGAGACTGTGTAGAAACCACCATTTAGAACGTTTTTTTAGAACGATTTTCGCGCTTTTTCACCCCTTTCAAATTTCGAATTATTTAAGAATTGTTCTTAGAAATCCTTTATATGTAATAAATAGCTAGTATTTCAAATTTCATATTTCTAGGCCCTTCAGTAACGCTAAAATCGCATTTTAGAAAGTTTTTTGCTCCTGCACCCCCTTTGGGGTAGTGACACCGACATAAAGCATAGCCTATCTTGGAGCATGCGTTGTCACCATCATTTTGACACCAATATTTTTTAAATCGGTTTGGTATTTCCTGAGATTGTGTAGAAACTACCATTTAGAACGTTTTTTAGGGCGCTTTTTGTGCATTTTCACCCCTTTTAAATTTCGAATTGTTTAAGAACTGTTCTTAGACATCATTTATATCTTATATGTAACTAATATTCAAAATTTCATATTTCTAGGCCCTTCAGAACGCTAAAATCGCATTTTTAGAACGTTTCTTGCTCCTACATCCCCTTTGGAGTAGTGGCACCGACATAAAACATAGCTTATCTTGGAGCAAGCGTTGTCACCATCATTTTGACACCAATATTTTTTTAAATCGTTTGGTATTTCCTGAGATTGTGTAGAAACTACCATTTAGAACGTTTTTTAGAACGCTTTTTGTGCATTTTCACCCCTTTTAAATTTTTAATTGTTTAAGAACTGTTCTTAGACATCATGTATATCTTATATGTAACTAATATTCAAAATTTCATATTTCTAGGCCCTTCAGAACGCTAAAATCGCATTTTTGGAACGTTTCTTGCTCCTACATCCCCTTTGGAGTAGTGGCACCGACATAAAACATAGCCTATCTTGGAGCAAGCGTTGTCACTATCATTTTGACTTCAATATTTTTTAAATCGGTTTAGTATTTCCTGAGATTGTGTAGAAACTACCATTTAGAACATTTTTGAACGCTTTTTGTGCATTTTCACCCCTTTTAAATTTCGAATTGTTTAAGAACTGTTCTTAGACATCACTTATATCTTATAAGTAACTAATATTCAAAATTTCATATTTCTAGGCCCTTCAATAACGCTAAAATCGCATTTTTAGAACGTTTTTTGCTCCTACACCCCCTTTGGGGTAGTGGCACCGATATAAGATATAGCATATGTTCTAAGTTGGACTAACACCATCATTTTGATACCATTACTTTTGGAATCGGTTCGGTAGTTCCAGAGCTTACCTCCGACAAATAAACAATTTTTTCCTCTTTATAATAGGAGTATAGATATAGATATAGATGTATAGATATGCAGTTACTATGCCAAATTTCAGGTTGCTAGCCCCTTCAGTATCACAAAAATCACAATTTGGAACGTCTTTTAAAATGCAACCGCAAGGTGGTAGTGACGCCGACATGAAATAGATCCTATACTGGAGCAATGGCTGTCATCATCAATTTCCAACCATTATATTTGAAATCGGTTCAGTACTTCCTGAGATTGCGCAGAAATCGCAATTTAGAAAGTTTTTTACAACGCTTTTTGCGCATTTTGACCCCCTTTTAAATTTCGATTTTTTTAGGAAATGTCCTTAGAGATCATTGATATCTTATAACTAACTACTATTCCAAATTTCATGATTCTAGTCCCTTCCGTAACGCAAAAGCCGCAATTTAGAACGTTTTTCTCATGCACCCCCTTTGGGGTAGTGGCACCGACATAAAACATAGCCTATGTTGGAGCAAGGGTTGTCACCATCATTTTGACGCCATTATTTTTGAGATCGGTTTGGTATTTCCTGAGATTGTGTAGAAACCACCATTAGAACGTTTTTTAGAACGCTTTTCGCGCATTTTCACCCATTTTAAACTTCGAATTGTTTAAGAACTGTTCTTAGAAATCCTTTATATCTAATATGTAGCTAATATTTCAAATTTCATATTTCTAGGCCCTTCGGTAACGCAAAAATCGCATTTTTAGAACGTTTTTTGCTCCTGCACCCCCCTTTCGGGTAGTGGCACAGACATAAAACATAGTCTATATTGGAGCAAGGGTTGTCACCGTCATTTTGACACCCTTATTTTGACACCGTTATTTTTTAAATCGGTTTGGTATTTCCTGAGATTGTGTACAAACCACCATTTAGAACGTTTTTTTTAGAACGATTTTCGCTCGTTTTCACCCCTTTCAAATTTCGAATTGTTTAAGAACTGTTCTTAGACATCATGTATATCTTATAAGTAACTAATATTCAAAATTTCATATTTCTAGGCCCTTCAGTAACGCTAAAATCGTATTTTTAGAACATTTTTTGCTCCTACACCCTTTTGGGGTAGTGGCACCGACATAAAACATTGCTTATCTTGGAGCAAGGGTTGTCACCATCATTTTGACACCAATATTTTTTAAATCGTTTGGTATTTCCTGAGATTGTGTAGAAACTACCATTTAGAACGTTTTTTAGAACGCTTTTTGTGCATTTTCACCCCTTTTAAATTTCGAATTGTTTAAGAACTGTTCTTAGACTCATTTATATCTTATAAGTAACTAATATTCAAAATTTCATATTTCTAGGCCCTTCAGTAACGCTAAAATCACATTTTTAGAACGTTTTTTACTCCTACACCCCTTTTGGGGTAGTGACACCGACATAAAACATAGCCTATCTTGGAGCAAGCGTTGTCACTATCATTTTGACACCAATATTTTTTAAATCGGTTTAGTATTTCCTGAGATTGTGTAGAAACTACCATTTAGAACGTTTTTTGAACGCTTTTTGTGCATTTTCACCCCTTTTAAATTTCGAATTGTTTAAGAACTGTTCTTAGACATCAATTAAAGCTTATAAGTAACTAATATTCAAAATTTCATATTTCTAGGCCCTTCAATAACGCTAAAATTGCATTTTTAGAACGTTTTTTGCTCCTACACCCCCTTTGGGGTACTGGCACCGATATAAGATATAGCCTATGTTCTAAGTTGGACTAACACCATCATTTTGATACCATTACTTTTGGAATCGGTTCGGTAGTTCCAGAGCTTACCTCCGACAAATAAACAATTTTTTCCTCTTTATAATAGGAGTATAGATATAGATAAGGATTACATGCAATTAACGTGTAATTTCACTGCAAATAATTGAGATTACAAATTTATTCAACTCTGTTCAGAGCTATGTCAGAAAGTACCTCCTTTGCATTTGAGAACAAAGAAAAATGGGAAAATATGTATCGAATCAAAAAAGATTTCAAAGCAGTTTATATGCACATATATATATATATAATCGAAGCTTTTATTTAATCACACGTTTAACCTCTTCACTCTGTGAACCTACGATTTTCTCTGTTTTATTAATGATACTTGAAAATAATTGCAATTCCGATCTCAGATTGATATGCTTTTGATGTCAAAGATTCGAAATAATGCAAATAAACTTTTACTCTGAAGTCAAATAGGAGAAGAAATAAATCGATAATCATCAATACTATTACATTAATACTCAGTATCGAAGAGGTTAAGCTTACGAAGGAAATCTCACTCTCCCTTTTACACGACATTAGAAAACGAAATAACACACAAATGGAAAAAAACAAGATTTTTCCATAATGTTATGCTAACTGCGTTAACTGCGCCTTCCATGTACCTAGTTCACTAATAATAAAAGTCAGATTATTTTCTCCATATAATAAATGAGTTTACATGGCCTTAGTTAACAGCGAAATATTAATTGAGCGTAAAGCCCAAAACCATTAAGTCTTATATCGAAAAGAAGTGGAGGAAATGTATTTTAGTATGAATAGGTTCTTTTCTGGTACTGAATTTAGTGCTGTGAAAAATATTCTTATAGTGAAAAGAACTAAAACACTATAATTGCTAATACTGAAGATAAAATACTTATTCCATAAAAATATAAAAAATTCTCATTAAATATTGAGGATTATTGCAGTTAAGTATTTACAATGGATGAAAATGCTATTTCATAAGATAATAATTTTTTTTTTTTCAAATCTAACATAGATAATTTACGGATTAACACGCTCATTATTACAATTATATATTTTTTGTTATTAAGAAAAGTTAACTTTTAGAATTTAGCATTTAATTAATATCCGTTAAATTTATGCTTATAGATTAAGCACTTTTGATATTATGCATACTGTGCATATAAGAAGATTTCAAACATTTTAAGAAATATTTAAATAATCTTGAATAATTGGGAAATATTTATAGAAAGCGGATTTGCAAACACATTTGAAAATTTGTTTTTGTTGACATAAATAGACTGCAAAGGGCAAGAGACAAAAAAAAAACTAGTCGGATGTGTCAGTCCCAAAACTTTTTTCTATCTCATACGTGTTAATACTTCAAAAAGCGTATTTTTTTAATTATGCATCTTAGAAATAAACAAGATGTCAACGTGTACATCGCTGCACGAGTGCAAAACACAACTACACCGACTTTGATTTTTATCTCAAATTTCTGTTTTATTTTATTAATCGGAGTAAATATGAGTTGTTATCGATCCTATTTTTTGAATAAAATCAATATTTGTCGTCCTTCTGTTGCAAGTCAGCTGCTTGCAAATCGTTGGCTTATTTGAACACAAAGCATCCGAATCTCTACCTCCCAGAAATCTCTATCACAGCGTCCTCTTCTGGGAAATCTCCCCATTTTCAACTGGGACCTCATGCCTATAGTCAAAAATATACAGGGATTCTCTAAACTCATGGGCCAAACTTTAAGGAGTGGTAGAGCATACCGTAACTATCATTTATTGTATAGGTATTTATGGGCGCAAATTTATGAGGCACAAACACAGGAAAGAGACATTAAAGGAACGTTTATTGACAAAGTCATTGGCAAATGCAATGTTTACAATAAGAGTTCAAAATTGCGTCAACCAGTAGTAATTTACATACCTGGTAGCGTCGATGGAGCAATTAACGCATACGCGATGGAGCGGTTGGTCATGTGTTTCTGCCTCAACGCCTCACTTACTCCCATACATTCCTATGCAATAAATGATTTTTACAGTGTCCTCTATCAAGACTTACAGTTTGGCCCTTTACTTCAGGAACAATCTGTATATAACAAGTTTGTTAAAATAATATCCATAACATTAGATATTTTGAGATGAAACGGAAGAAAATTCAAATAAAAATCACTATCACAGCGTCCTCTTACAGGGGAATATCGACAATTTCAACTTGAAGCTGACTGGACAATCTGCATATAACAAGTTTGTTTCAATAATATCCATAACATTAGACATTTTGAGATGAAACGGAACAAAAATCACTATCACAGCGTCCTCTTACAGGGGAATATCCTCAATTTTAACTTATAATCACAAAACATGTATATGAAGTTTGGTTAAATCTATGTATAATTACTTCGTACAATTCCTTATGATAAAATAAGGAAAATGGCGCAAAAATCCTATCACAGCTCCCCTTTCCGGGAGAATATCTCCATTTTCAACTGAGACCACGGCCATAGCCAAAAGCATACATATGAAGTTTGGTTCAATTATATGCATAATTTCATACTAATTTCGATAATACAAAGAGAACTTACTCGCGGAGACACTTATAGACAGGCATTTTATAAAAACTCATTTTTCTGAATCTCTGACCACTCAAACGTGTAAGTTCGTCGAAAAACGGAAGTCGGAAAAAATTAGATTAAAATACTTCTTTTCTATTATAGATAGAAGAAAGTAAAAGTAAATAATACGACAAAAATAAAATAAAATAAGTCTAAACAAACCATAACTAAGCTAACCATAAACTAGGCTAAAATTATAAATCATTATTTCAAATCTCAAAAAGAAAAGCTGTGAATGGTAAAATGGGGTAAAGGAGAGAAATAGAAACAAAAGAAGGCTTATCAAATGGATCAATTAAAGAAAATAATCGAAACTAAAAGCTGTTAAACAGCAGTTGTAAACTATCTATATATGTTTATATTTTAATAGTTTTATTTGAATAAACTTTATTGCTTATTTACGTTGCTTAATAAAGTAAATTCTTTTTTTTTAAGTATGCGTTTCTCTTTAATGTACAGGGTGTCCATAATTAAACGACCCTACTTTAAAGATGTCTACAGACAAAACTATTGCTCATAAAGTTGTGAAATTTTGGGCAAGACATAATAAAGGGATGGGAATTTGTTTAAGATAAAAAAATATATAAATAAAAATAGTTCAAAATTTTGCCACCTGAGGGTGATTTTGAATAAATTACACATTTAGCATTAGGGCAGGATAGATTAGAAATTTTATCTGCAAGATGTTCATAATTATTCGACCCTATTTTAAAGTTGTCTACAGACGCAACTATTGTTCAGAATGTTGTGAAATTTTGTGGAGGACATAATAAAAGTATGGGAATTTGATTGAGCAAAAAAAAAAAAAAAAAGAAAAAGGAGGCCGTTTTTTTACAAATTACGCAGTTATTATACATTTACAATAATTTAACAAATTATGTTATAACCAAACACTTTCTGCATGACTTTCATCATAATTAGATACCATCTAGAATCGTAAGATAGCATGTTCCACAGTTGGCCGCAGTATGTTCTGGGAAATGCTAGGAACATGATGTGAAATGCTGTCTTTAGAATAAGGTTAAGTTAATAAATAAAATTATCGCAATGCTAAATGTGTAATTTATGAAAAATAGCCCTCTGGTGGCGAAATTTTGAACAATTTTTATTTATATTTTTTTAGCTTAAACAAATACCTATCCTTTTATTAGTCTTTCACTAAATTTCACAACTTCATGAACAATAGTTTTGTCTGTAGACAACTTTAAAGTAGTCTTGTTTAATTAGGGACACCTGTATATATATTTTAACTCCATTATCCTTAAACTGAAAAATGCTTATTTCGTTTCTTTTAAAAATGCGTTTATTAATAGAAAAGTATTCATTTGATTGCAGAATTTTAATTACTAAAATCCATGCATTATGTTCTATTAAAAAAGATTAATTGTATTTAATGTTTCACAATTAAGTCAAAGTATTTTTTAACATTTTAAGATAAGTGTGCATTAGCGGGATGTATGACTTACGAGTGTTACAAATTGGAATACATACATATACATACATACATACATATATATATGTATGTATATTAGGGCGTATCGAAAAAATCGAAATTTCTCAAATCTTTTAGCGGTAGTGCGGAATATTTGTGAACTCCCTTCATTAAAAAGTTTGCGGAATCTTAAAACAGTGGCATTGCAGCGTTTGTCGACTTGAAAACTTTGATTGACATTATATTGGCTTTTCGAACCAATACCTCATATTAGAGATAATTGGAATGGTAATAGGATGGGAATTTGTTTAAGCTAAAAAAATATAAATAAAAATTGTTCAAAATTTCGCCACCAGAGGGCTATTTTTAATAAATTACACATTTAGCATTGCGATAATTTTATTTATTAACTTAACCTTATTCTAAAGATCTCATATAATCTTCTGTTGCCTCAGTGGGCCTAAATTTCCGAAAATTGGACTAAAAATGATTAAAATAGACAATAAATGATCACAGATTTCGTTGATCGGTTTGGGGTAGTGCTTAAAAGGTACTATGTTTGAACAGCAACAACGACAACCAAAATAATTTTTATAAGTATAGGTTAATGTCTTCTGCCGCCTCATCGGCATCGAATTTTGGAACTTTTGACGCATTTTGGTACTTTTCTGCATAACGGTTTACTGCTTGCTCAATGTACAAGCCAGACAGACTGGGTTTGGTACTCTGCCAAAAAAGTGGAAGACCCCTATTTTCATGCCGAGAAACAAAAAGGAGTAACCAGTAAATCACCTGATCACTCTCTTTTATCCGGCTGAGCGCATTAGCCAGGCGCTACAAGCATCTGCGAGTAGCAACCAATTTTAACTAGTTTAAAGCAGCATACTTTTAACTATTGTGCCGTCTTTATTGTTGCTTGCACTGCAGTCGTTTTTAAAGGAATTTATCTTGCGTTTTTGTGCATTTCGTCATCACTTTCTAATATGAGGTATTGGTTCGAAATGCCAATATAATGTCAATCAAAGTTTTCAAGTCGACAAACGCTGCAATGTCGTAATTTTGGAACACCGAAGAATTTTTTATGCACGTTGCCAGCGAATGAAGACATCATAAGATGTTTCGCTCACAAAAGATGGTTGCGAAACTGCTGCGTATTGGTTGCGAAACTAGTGGAAAGAAAGAACCATGTTTTTCAGTTATTTCAGAAACTGTTGGTTTGAAGATGGAAAATGTATACATCGATACATCCATTACTTCATCTTTACATAAACGTGTTAGTGTAATGATACATGCATACCATGAAAAATATCGACCAATCATGGAAAATATAAAACGCCTTGGAAAAAGCTAAACTACTCTCGAAAATATTGAGAATTTTAAAATGGAAGCAAAAAATTTTTTCACATACCTGTCTGATTGATGGACGGCATGACAAAACTTTAACATCAGAAACGATCGATGACAAACAGTTCCAAAGAGCAATTGTAGAAGCGCATTACTGTATTGTATCGCTATCTGGTTCTACGTACATGGGACGAATTACACTTGAAAGTGGATGTAGCGTTGATATATCTAATAGCACTTACGAATGCGTAACAAGTGCTTTATTGGGTGATTTTAGTAACCTTATCGTTCTCGGGTGTAACGGCACTGTAGTAAACACATATATATCAAATAGTGTAAATCGCAGGCATGAATTGAAACTTCAGAGACCGTTCCAAAGGATTATCTGCTTATTTCAAATATTTACCAATATCGCATCTTAGAAAATGATGACGAAATGCACAAAACCACAAGACAAATTCCTTTAAAAACGACTGCAGTGCAAGCAACTATAAACACCGCCCACTAATTAAAAGTATACTGCTTTAAACGAGTTAAAATCGGTTGCTAGTCGCAGATCCTTGTAGTGCCTGCCTACTGCACTTAGCCGGACACAAGTGAGTGGTCAGGTGATTTATTGGTCACTCCAATTTTTTTCTCTGCATGAAAATAGGGCATCTTCCACCTTTTTTACAGTGTACCAAACCCTGTCTGTCTTGATTGTGCATTGGGCAAGCAGTAAACCATTATGTAGAAAAGTACCAAACTGCGTCAAAATTTCTAAAATTTGATGCCGACGAAGCATATATTAACCTATAATTCTACATATTTTGTTGCCTGTTGTTGTTCAAACACAGTATCTTTTAAGCACTACCCCAAACCGAACAACGAAATCTGTGTTCATTAATTAATTTTTGTATTTTAATCATTTTTAGTCCAATATTTGGAAATATAGAACCACTGAAGCAACAGAAGATATCAACCTACTGTTTTAAGATTCTGAAAACTTTTTAATGAAGGGCGTTCACAAATTTTCCGCACTACTGCTAAAAGATTTGAGAAATTACGATTTTTTCGATACGCCCTAATATATATATATATATATATATATATATATGGTGTTCAATGGTTTATTTCTCGTTTTTCTGTGTAGTAGTCCCAAATTTATATTTTTTAGCTTTTTTATGGCTAATATGAAGATGAAACCACACACTTTGTTTGTGGAACTTTAGTCATTTGGGACCTGAAGATTCTGTCTACGTTCTACAAATATCCATTTTTTTTTCTTCTCATTTTATTTATTTACTTTTTTATGTTTGATGGTAATTTGCAATTTTTTTAATAGTCATATATATAGGGATATATTTATTTATTTATTTATTTATACATATATCCATCATTCCATTTCTGTTATTCAATTTCTGCTGTTTTTTACTATGTTTTTGGAATCTATGTTAAGTATGTTGGGGGAACTGCATCTGTTAATGTCATTTTATTCATAACTTCACAGTTTTTGTTGGTGGTCGGTAATGTTCATTCAATGGTTTTATATATATATCTACCCTATCTATATTATAAAGGACAAACATATCTGTACGTAACGCATACGTCATTTGACGAATGGCAACACTTTGAAATTTGAAATAAAATTTTGGTTTTGCAATTTTCTCTACTGCAAATACTTAAACTTCTAAACATCGCACATTTTAAACTTTTACACCGTCGTATAAGGAAAAAAATGCACTTTTAAATGCAATTTGTTTGAAAGCTGTATCCCAATTTATTTTTGAGATATTAATTTTTTTGTAGTTTTTAATACCATTTTTCGAATTGTGGCAACAAAAGTACCCCATTTCTATTGAAAGTAAACGGAAAATAGTCGAAAATGGGAGTACTGTACCTTTTTGTTGCCATTTTCTCATAAAACCTGAAAAAATTGAAATTAAAATATGGGTTCTATGTCAAGAATATTATCTGTTATTCCGTGATAATGACGTCATATGCATACTTTTC
This sequence comes from Maratus speciosus, assembly GCA_963932465.1. Lineage (NCBI taxonomy): Eukaryota > Metazoa > Arthropoda > Arachnida > Araneae > Salticidae > Maratus > Maratus speciosus. The sequence continues at coordinate 180,212,627 of OZ010792.1, forward strand.
TAAAGATGAAGTTTAAGGCTGGATTGTAAAAGTGGATTGCTTTAGCGGATTCAAATGATGTCATTTTATAAAAAAAGCGTGTAATTTAATTCTTAAAACTGAATTATGTTTTGTAGAAGTGCGTCATTTTCACAGCCCAGCTGCTTTAAAATTCTTCACAGGTGAAAATGCTTCACTTTTGACAAAAATGTAATCGAAATCACACACTGATAAAACGCAATGTTTTACAAACATTTAGAGTATCTTTTTAAAAGAGAGGTGATATGCAAATAATATCGATTTATATTTCAGAAATTGATGATTCTCTACTAAAGGGATTTGCTTCGCCGAGTTAGACAAGCAAACAAATAATTCGAGGTTTAAAATAATATCATGTTCCTGAAGTATATGTCCAAAGTTCTCTCGAATAATAAAATTTTAATGCTATTCTTTTGGACATTCTACTATAATTTTATCAAAATAATATAATTTGCTTAATTTAATTTTTCATAATTTTATATAATCTATATATTTAAAACATAAGTGTATTTTTTAGTCATCTGCCCTGACCTTTCTGCTGAACCAACTTTACTAATATATATTTTTTTTTTAACTGAAAGCTGTTCATTTGAAGACGTGATCGCACTAGCTGTTTTTATTTTCAAATATCCCACTTTTATATTTTAATTTTAAAAGCATTTTATGAAATTTCTTCAAAATGGTGAAAATTAGATAGCTTTCATTTTTGCAGACAAGAGAAAAATAATTAGGTATTTTTATCTTTATTCCTGCCATTTTCTGATAAAAACTCAAAATTGTTCATAAAAATTGTTGTATGGGGTTTAGTGGCGCAAAATCCCATTAGGAGCATAATAACGGAAAGTGACATACTGCTTTTGAAAACACGCATTTTTTCTCATAAATTTTCTATATTGTTTTTCCTTCTTCATGTGTACTGATACTAAGTTTCAGACACTAGGTGAAATGCTTTTTTATCTGAAAATGAAGTCATATTTAAAAGAAAATGATCATTTTCTCAGATAAAACTAAACATTTTAACACAAAAGTGTCTAAAAAACATAAATTACGGAAATGTTTACTCTCCGGAATTCAGATTTGAGTCCGAAGAAACGAGTGCGTCTGTTCACATATAAAAGATGTTGCTAACAATCGTGACTTCACGTTTTGAGTTAAAATGATTTTTAAATGATCAAACAAAGTACAAATTTCTAAAAAATGGTGAATATGGATATGAGAAGTACGTACGCAAATTTTGAGAAGGTGAAAATTGCTGTTTTTCATTCCGGAGTACCAAGCATAAAAGCCTCAATTGATAACCACATCCAAATAACTGATCTTTATTACATGTTACTGATTAAGTATCGATATTATAAAGAAGAAACCTATCTGTGCGTAACACTGACGTCATTTTGCGAATGGCAACACTTCACGATCAAATTTCGGTCTTGAAATTTTCGCTACTGCAATTTTTTAATCTTCTGATTATCGTACATTTTCAATTTTAGTCGCATAGGGAAAAAATTACTTTCAAATGCAATTTGTTTAAAAACTGTATCTTAATTGACTGATGTATTATGTTATCTAAAATAATTTTTAAGCATGTTTTTTTTTTAAATTTATCTCATCACGTGCAGGTTTCAATACATAATAATAATAAACATTTTGCACATAAAGCAACAAACATTGTTCAGCATTTGTTTTTGACTATTTTTGCATAACGAAATTAATACTTCCTTTATAAAAAATAAAAGAATAATATTAAAAAAACACCAATCTAACATATTTCTGAAAGACAAATTAACGAAATTAATACTTCATTTATAAAAAAATAAAAGAATAATATTGAAAAAACACAAATGTAACATATTTGTAATCCTACAATTTTAACTTTTTAGATCACCAAATAGGATTTTTTTTTCAAATGGAATTTGTTTGCAAAGATCATCTCAGTTTACTGATTGTCTATGGTTTTAAAAACAATTTTAAAGCATGATATATTGTTTAATTTATCTATATCCCGCGGAGCTCGATTACGAAAGTTTAATCCGTTTGCCCTTAAAACAAAATAAAGAGTTCGTCATTTTCTTACGGCTAATATCCATTAAAAATAAACTTCTCTATGAATAAATAAATAAAATAATATAAATAAAACACAAATTTAACAGACATGTATAAGCTCTGAAATTATCAGAATGTAAAAGGATGCCGTAAGTAGCAAAATCTTGGTCAAATAACTCTTAGCATGCGGCTAATAAGATAATATCGCTTTTGATAAATTTCAAAAATATATTTGATTGTATAATTCGTATTTGCCATATGAAAAATGCTTTTTTAATGTAAGTGGGCAATCTGAAAAAGTTATTGCATATAAAAAAAATATTAGTTTTCAATTAAAAAAAAGTTTTCACCTATATTCTGTAACCCGGGAAGCCCGGGTGCGATCCCTTAGTATATATAAAAACCTAATGAAACAAATTTATGAAACGATTCTAAGAAACGACTGATTATGTTTCACGCCTAAAATATGGAATACTTTGAGATGAAATTAACATAAAAAATCCATATTGATCCACAGATCTCAAAACTGGTATTAGAATTTTTAAAGTCGAATTAATTTTTGAAACATTATTTTTTTTTCTAATTTTAAATAATTTTCTTTAATGATGGCAACTCAAATTTTAATCATAAAAGATATTTATTTTCATATTTTAGAAAAGGTTATTATTTTAAACAACCAGTTTGGCCTCTCTTAAATGTATGCTAGGAACAATGCTTTTTTTTCTTCATTATCATTTTCTTTAATACAAAACTTTAATTTAAAATTGAAACATTTAAAATTAATGGCTTTCACTTCTTTCATTTTTTAAAACGAAACGAAAAGAAAAATGTTAGGCGCAGATGACATTTGCGCACCGGGGTACCTAATTGGCACCAAAATGGCGTTATTTTGCTTGACATGGTAACCCGGCTATTGTTGCTTATTTATTAATAAATGTTTATTTACATTTATTTTCTTTTTATTTAAAAAAATGTTATAAATTGTTTTGTTCTATAGTTATCAATTATTTTTTTTATTTATTGTTATTTCACTTTAAAAATAATAGAAAATAATTTAAAAATACCGAAACTGGTACACGAAAACGAAGTTTTCGTCAAATTGTCGTAAAAAAAATCACGCCAAACCCGGTGCGTATATGACATCTGTGCTAAATATTAAATAATGCAACAAATCATGACATTTAAATTCAAAGCAATGTTTTAATGGTACTACTTAGTTATCCCGTCGACCAATTTAGCCAAATTATATAAATCGTCAAACCACTCTCCAAATTATACAAATTGACGTAATATTTATTTTAAATAACGAAAGAACAAATAAATTAGTATAACATTAATACAAATATAAATAAAACGTTGAAATAAAAATCACTTGATGGCGTAAACACGTGTAATTTCCTTACAGTTAAGTGAATGTGACATTTACGATCAACCGTTATTGGTATTTAATCTTATTGTCTGGCGATAGATTTTTGGTCGATGGGATATCCAAGTAGTACCGTTTTAATTTACCCCTCGAAAAATAAAAAAAATGCTAACTGGCGAGTTAAAAAAAAAAGCTATTGGCTAAAAAAGCTAAAAAAAAAAAAGATTTGAACCCGTTTAACATAAAAATAAAAAGAATTCTTTTGCGATCGTGGCAACTTTTATGTAGTTTTATTCGAAAAAATAACTTTGATTCTTTAATTAAAATTGAAACCTTTCTTATGAAAAGCGAAGGGATCAGCCCGTAATTGTTTATGGCAGCTACATGACTTGGACTATTATAATATAAGTGAAATAATGGCGATAGAATAATACAGTCGAACCCGGTTAAGACGCTCACGGTTAATACGCTATCCCGCTTAATACGCGGATTTTTTCCGATCCCTTGAATATCGCTCATAAGACTAATGTAAGAATATCATGTTTAATACGCGAATGGTTACTACGCGATCCCGATTAATACGCGATAAATTTTTGGTCCTTTGAGGGAAAATAATCACGCTTAACACGCGGATTCATTGATCAAGATGCGAATTCCGTCTCTCTTCTCAAGTGTTGGCAATTTTGCGGGTTATTTTTATTCAGAAAAAACACTGTTTTCGGATAGGATTGTTTACTTTATTTAATATCAGATTAATTAACGCAAAAATTACTAATCAGAAATAGTGGTAGATATTTGAATAAAACAAAGCCCCGCTAAATTAGTAAAACTGCAATTCTTCTTTGATTCCGCCTTCTAACATTCTTTGCCTCTCTCTTCGTGTATGTTTTTACAGTAGTAAGAGAGATATAGACGAAATCAGGTTACTCAGATGCATCATAAAAATTATTATGATTAGAGATAATCATGCCTGTTGTTAGTGAGCTTTTAAATGTACGTTATATCACTACTATGTTTTATATGCATGTTATAGGCAACAAAAAATGAAACTCGCAAAGATTAAATAAATACGACTGCGATTGGATAATTCTTTTATGTTTTCTTTACTTTTTGTTATGCTAACAATATTATGTACACGAAGATTAATAAAAATAGTTTCTTCTTATATTAAAAAGAAGAGTCAATTATAATGGTACTCATTAATACAAGTACTAAATTTGATTTTTAAAAATGGGTTGTGCTTCAAAGTTTTAATGTTTTATTCTTTTTGTTAAAAAATGTTTAGTCTAGTAGGAAAATTATTTTTGTTGTTTTATTTTTGCTTGCAAGGTACAAATCGACAACAAAACCAGGTTGGAACCCACATTTATTTTCCTTTTTTATTCCATTCAGTCATATAAAAAGAAACAAAGAGTTAAAGTTGAATACAATTCAATTTTAAACTAAACATATGTAAAAGACACAATTTTCGACCGTAAACATATATAGTAAAGCGAGGAGAGTTCACGCGGTAGGAGAGATTGCGCAAAAAGAGATTCGACGGGAAGGAGCAGAGTGCGCGCCCAGCGACTCCAGGTAGTTGTACAGCAGCATTCGCGCAGTGTCTACATGAATGTGCATATTGATTGTTCCAAGCGTCTTGGATAAAGCAGTGGTATTTTTTTTTTCAAAGTAAGTGCTTGAATTTTCATAACTGTTCGTCAGAATTTTTATAGAGTGTCAATAATACAAAATATTTTGAACTTCAACAATTTCTTATAAACTACTAACCTGGACTAAGTATGTGAACACGAGAAATTCATTTTAGAAGTGGCCGTATTTAAATAAAAGACGGCGCAATCTCTCCTACCAAAATAGGAGAGTTTGCTCATCTGCTACTTGGGAGAGATGGCGCATTTCCCCATAAGTTTAACTGCTAGGAGAGATTATACAGCTTATTGATAAATTTGCATGAACTGCAAATTACGTGTAAAACATATGAATGAATCGATTTTGAAATAATTTCAGAAAAAAAACATAATTATCAAAACTAAATTTGGCAACAAATTAATTTGCAAAAAAATACTTTTGCAGATAAAAATTTTATTAATAAATTAATAATACAGTGGTTATTAAATAAATTTTATGTAATTATTTTTGTTAATAAATTAATAATATATTTGTTAATAATTTAATTAAATATTTATATATATTTTTAATGTATGAGAAATTAATTTGCTAATAAATTAATTTTGTTAACAAAATAAGTTTTCTAATACAATGTTTTGAAAAAGCTTTCACCCATTCCAAGTAGTGTAATGCCATCGAAATCAAAATGAAACAGAGTGCAACTAATGTTACTAATCCACAAAATATACATGAAAAAAGACTTAAGAAGGATGCCGCTACAAAAAAAAACAGTTGAAGATAAGGTGCTTCCACAAAAAGCGAGATAAAAAAACTCAAGGAAAAAAACCGAAGGTCAATGAGGATGAGTGCACTGAATGTCTGTAACTGTACCAGGAGACAACTTCGACAACTGACTGGATTCAATGTATTGCTTGTTGCAGGTGATTGCACGAAAGGTGCACGATTTACAACAATAAGTGCATCGATTGTGGACGACGACAACTTCGGTTAGCACACAAAATACAATGAAACTGTGGAAATGGAAATGAAGTAATTTTCAAGTTAAACATGTTATGAACTAGATTAATGTTATTTTGTAATCTTAGTAGGGCTTGCTTTTTCTGATATTTTAATCTTCTTAAATTAAAATTTTTAACTGTCGTTAAAAAATTTTCTTTTATTTATTATTTAAACATTTGGTTGAAATATTCACTCCTGATGCAATAATATTTACTCACAAAAACCTTTCAACAATGTCGATTAAGTGTAAGTATTATTGTTAACAATTTAATTGTAGTTACTATTAATAAAAATCTGTTCTACCTATGTGCGCAATCTCTCCTACCCATGTGCGCGTTCTCTCCTACCCTGTAAGGAGAGATTGCGCAAAATAGTTTTCTTGGTTTTATTACTGCTGTTCTATTAAATTAGAGTATAACAACAAAATAACAATGGAAATGCATAAGAAACAAATAAAGTCAAAATTATTCATGCATAGTTTAGCAAAATATTAATATTAATATTTTTTATTACTACTCTTTTGAAATGTGCGCAGACTCTCCTCGCTTTACCTTAAACGAAAGCTCAAAATTTCATTGAGACGATTAAATGTGTAAATAAGTCCAGTTCCTGCAACTTGATACAAATCACGTTTAATACGCGTTTCCGCTTAATACGCGACTTTTGTCCACTCCCATGAAACGCGTCTTAACCGGGTTCCACTGTATTTGGCGACTTATCGAATGTGGCTGGCTAGCACTAAAGTACCAAAATGGCCGCATAGAATATAAAAATCGAAGGGATCAGCCCGAAATTGTTTATGGCAGTTACATGATTTGGACTATTATAATATAGGTGAAATGATGGTGATATAATAATATTTGGCGACTTATCAGCTGTGGCTGGCTGACACTAAAGTACCAGAATGGCCGCCTATAATATAAGAAGCGAAGGGATCCGCCCGGAACTACTGATGATAGTCACATGATTTAGGCTATTATTATAGAGATTGTTTTCAATTCTAAAAAAAGCGCACATAATAATATTTCCTACGATTTTACACGTGACTATTGAAAACAGAAAAAAAATCTTTAAAATTATTATTAAATGAGTACGTGTTAAAAGCAGGAAAATATTGAAAATTATGCCATGAAAATTGCATTTACACGTAAATATTAAAAAAGAAAGGAAACTTTAAAACAATAAATACATTAATATGCGTTTAACCCTTTCGGGGCCAAGGTACTTCTATTCGTAAAATGTTAAAGTCAGTGAATGCGACCAGAATTTACAAACAAATTTCGAAATATGAAAATGTTTTTGTTCACTCACTTGATCAGGGACTTGATCACCCAACCGGAGCGCCCACCAAATTTGGCATAGGCTATATGCTCCGGAGAAGAATCCCCTCCACCACCAAACGAAACCTCCGCCAAGCCAACAGGCCCGGAAAAACCAGAAAAACGGCAGTTATTCAAAGAAAGATCAACATACCGAAGTGAAATCACTTGAGATAGATACAGAAAAAAAAAAAATACAAGACAAATTAACAGACGAACTTCGCAAACGAAGTTTCAGCTTGACGACATTCTATATATAACCGATAAAAAAGATAAAAATAAAATTTGTTCACTTACTTGATCACCCGACCGGAGCACCAACCAAAGAATGGCATAGGATGTAACGCTCCGGTGGAAAATCCCCACAATAATCACCGATGCCGGACATCGGAAAGCACCCAAAATAACAGGGAAAAAGGCACATATTCTGACGAACTTACATAGTAAATCGTAAATTTACAAAACAATTGATGTTGCTTTCATCATAATAATAAAAATAAAAACAAAAGTGAAGTGACTTAAATGTATAACAAAAGTTAAGACTATAAATCCTTGTTCAAGATTATGAAGTGTAAATGTTCATAAAAGTTCACTGTTCACTAATGTTCAAATGAGTTCAGTGTTCGAAAGAAAAATGTTCATAAAAGTTTTATATAAGATAAACTAACTTGAAGAAAGATCACCATAATGTTCAGACCTCAAGAAAAAATCACCGCCAACAAAAATGTCAGACAAAGGACAGTTACTATAAAAGGCACAATGTTGAGCCTTTGATGTAGTGTCAGAAAACCACGTAATGTCCGTAGCGAACCACTGATGTGTATTAACAGTATGATAGAAGTAAAAAGTTACAAGTGTAAAAATTATCAAAATTTATACCTAATAAATGAGTATTCCCTATTAAGTGCGTTGTACATAGCACACAGTTTTCTATAGTTTGAACGAGTGGTGAGAACGTTTCGAATATTCCATCTCAGTGTACAATTCCTGTTGAATTTAAATGTTCAAGGCATTAACGGACAATGTCCAAACAAATAATGTTGTATACTTCCTACTTCACCACAGTTACACCTGTTATCTGGGCGTTTTCCTATTTTAAACAGATACTGTGGAAATGCTCCATGTGAAGAAAGAAAATAACCTATCACCTGGGATTCACATAGAAATAAATCGTTAACCTTGTTTAAAATCGCATAAGTATCTCTTCCCTTCTCCGAATTTTCCCAAGAAACCTGCCATTGATCATGTAGAAGTGTTTTAAAATGACGCTTTAAAATAGAAGTTGGTGCAGGAATGCGTAGAACTTTATCATACAGATCATTTATAATAACTGATTTTGCCAACATGTCCGCTCTTTCATTTACTTAATAAAAGTTGTTCACTTACTTAATAAAAGTAAAATTTTTATTCCAATATTCTGGTGCCAATGTGGCATTTAAGAATTAAAATTAAGTGGTCCAAAAATGAACCACCGCCCTTCAAGGGGTTAAAGCAGTAAAATGTAGTAATTGTAGATATTTGTATTATGTCAATCGTTTTACAACGCTGTTATACCGGGAGGCAAAAACTCTGTTTACTTAATTCATTTTATTTTAGCTTCTTTTCAAATGTTTAACTCATCTTTTTTAATGAAACACGAAAACAACCACTGGATATTTTACCAGCAACTGATTCGTCCTTAAATTTTCGCAATCAAAGGGAATTGAATGGAAACCTGTTTACAGGGAGATCGCTATAGGTTTTTTCACTATAATTCAATCTTCTCTAATCTTTTTAAAACCAATCAAATTGGCGTGGTTTTAGATTCTGCGGTGTCTGAACGAGGGTTGGCGAGCCTAGTTCGCCGGGGGCAAAACCACCTAGTATACATATATATATATATATATATAAGTCGTAATGACGTCTGTGCATGCAGTTGAAAATAATTGCATGCAGTTATGCATGCAATAGTCTAACAACTAAATTTAGTCTAACAAATATATTTAGTCTAACAACTAAAAAGCCCCTTGAACACAAACACTTTTCACTGTTCTTTTCTATTTTCTTCGGCCATTAATTGAATTAAGATTAGTTATTGTGAATGAGTTTCAACCGAAAATAAGTCACTTAAGTGGTTAGTGGTCTTAAGTAATAAGTGAAAGTCCTCTCTGAAATTCCACCAATACCTCCTACAACCTAAGACCACAAAAATTAGAACTGTTTAGAAAAAGTTCGGAAGTACATTACGCGTCTATGCATGCAGTTCATTTTAATAGATCTTGTTATATGCCCTTTTTACCATATTGACTACATAGCGTCCAGTTATTATTTCAATGTGGAGAATAAGTAGAATGTTCTAACTGAATATTTCTTCTAATTTGTGTTTCTGTTAACCATTTGAGGGGTTATGAAGGATTTAACCCCACCTTATTTTTCATTATAAAAATTCTAAAATGCAGAAATTCTCGGAAAAGATATTTAGAAAAATTTTCATCTTTAAATAATCAAAAGATCTGATATTTGCTTAATTTCGATTATTAGGCGAATCTGTAGCTGTCGACCTTTATCCTCTCACATTTTTTTTTTACTCTATCCTTAATTTTTATTTATAGTACTGATTAGTACTCTCTCTAGACTTTTTCTTCTACGCTGTTAAAATGTGTTACATTTGTTACTTATCGCCAAGAAGTGGAATGGTCTAACAACTAAAAAGCCCCTTGAACGCAAAAACTTTTCACTGTTCTTTTCTATTTTCTGTGACTATTAATTGAATTAAGATTAGTTATTGTGAATGAGTTTCGACCGAAAATAAGCCACTTGAGTGGTTAGTGGTCTTAAGTAATAAGTGAAAGTCCTCTCTAAAATTCCACCAACACCTCCTATAACCTAAGACCACAAAAAATAGGACTGTTTAGAAAAAGTTCGGAAGTATATACTGACAGTTCATTTTTTACATAATCAGGAACATTTAAAACTTTCTGTATAAAGTTGCGTAATTAAAATTTTAATTTGTATAACAGAATAATAAAATTTTAATACTATTTTGATATTTGGTAACCAGTTTACCACGAGTGAATCACAAATATTCGCAAATCTCTAATTGATTAGTTACCAGAAAAATATTTGACATTACATACAAAAAAATTTACAAATGCAGTGAACTACAAAAATAAATAAATTAATAATAAAAACATACATCTCATACAAAAATAAATCCCAGCCGGCTCGGTCTACAGGCGGAGGTAGATTTCGAAGTTAAGTATTAATTTCACCACTAAAATCTAAATCAAGGTTAGAGACAAACCCACTTTTTCCACTAAGAATGAGCTCTAGGGACCTAAACTTTTTGTGAAAATTGTAATATACACGAATATACACACGCATATACTAGATGGAATAGAATAGGTTTAAAAATGGCGAAAACAAATTCAGAGGACTTTCAAAATCTTAAAATATATTAATATTTCCATAATCGTAATATTTATACATATCGTTCTATATTTCATTCATTTTCATTTTTCACACGGAAATCTTGCGATAGAAAAGTAATTATTGTGGTATGAATTTTATTAATTTTTTTAATTGTTGGCAACTGCTATAACGAAAAATGTTTATTTTTTCCTGTCATTTTTCTGTAAGGTTGGTTTTACCAGAATCATGTTAATGCGGTATTCAAAATTTTTAACCCTCCCCATTTCCAATGGGCCAATTTTGCCCATTTGCAATTCCCGCCGAGATATTAACTATCTCAAAATTTTTAGCGAGTTTGAAGACGTTTGAAGACTTGTTATACGAAATGTGTAGTAAGGACACCCTAATTACCTAAAATCCAAAATTTTATAAATAACGCATAATTAATTTCCGAGATAATGACATTTGAAAATGTTTGATAATCGATAATTTTATCACTGACTGACTGACTGACTGACTCACTCACTCATCAAAAAGATCTCGTACATCTACTGCAGCTGCAGACTTCAAATTTGGTGAGAAGTTCGTTTACACTCTAAAACTAAGGAATAAAATAAAAAAAAATTGTGAAAATCGATGAATTACCCATCTAGGGGTGTTCATTTTTACTTTAACATTACGTCTATTAGGCGAAATTTTAATTTGCCGTAGGAGGGGGACGCTGTTCTGTCGCCAAATACCGCCAAGTTTGTCGCCAACATGGCGATATATCGCCAAATTTGGAGACCGAAATTAGTCGCCAAAAGTGACGCCATCTTGGCGATATCTCTAATATTTAGCCAAATTCCCATAGACTTCCATTGTAAACCTATCTACTTACTGGGGGTTTATCTGGGTTTACTTGCTTACAGAAAATCAACAAATTGAGATATTTTAATAATTGAGATATTTTAAACAGTTCTTTCTAAGTGAGCCCCTAATTAGGTTGAAGGAGTGAAATTTTGGATACTAATAGCTGAACACCTCACATCAAACTACAAATCATAAAATTTTGAAAAAGTCGTATATTTAACCCTTAGGGCTCCCACATGTTTATTTTAAATAATTCTTTCTAAGTGAACACCTATTTAGGTTGGAGGTGTGAAATTTTGCATACTTATAGCTGAACACCTCACATCAAATGACAAACCATAAAATTTTGAAAAAATCGTACTTTTAACACTTTGGGCTCCCACATGTGCGTTTTAAACAATTCTTTCTAAGTAAGAACCTATTTAGGTTGGATGCGTGAAATTTTGCATACTTTTTGAACACCATCATGCGACAAATCTTAAAATTTTGAAAAGTCATACATTTAACCCTTTGGGCTTCCACATGCGTATTTTAAGCAATTCTTTCTAAGCCCCTTATTAAATTGCAGATTTGAAATTTTGAATACTTATAGCAGAACACCTGAGGCCAGGCGACAAATCATAAAATGTTGATAAAGCCTTACACTTAACCCTTTGAGCTGCCACATATGTATTTTAAGCAATTCTTTCTAAGGGAGCCCCTAATTAAGTTGGAGACATGACTTTTTGCATACGTATAGCTGAATACCTCAGACCACACGACAAATTATAAAATTTTCAAAAAGTCTTATATTATTTACTCCTCCGGGCTCTAACTTGTGTATTTTAAGCAATTTTTCTAACCTCCGCCCTTTTCAACCGAGGAGCACTTTTCCAATTTTTGCCAACACCCCTTTGACCATTCCTTCATATTATGCACTATAGCCTTACATATTTTAGTTCCACTTTTTACGCTTACTTATCTCGGGTGCTATGGGCTCAATCCCCTCGACTAATGTATCTACGGACAGTATGTTTAACGGAGTTTCGCTCGGATAGAGGTTTGTTTAGAAAAGAGTGCACCCCTGGTTGCGAAATGTGGAACTAACAGATTTTTCAAAAGGATAAAGTGTTTTGAAAGGAATATTAAACGAAACTCTCTGTGCGATCTGTGATCACACTTACCCACATGTTACTTTCAAAATCACCGGAGAAAAGGATATTTAGTTAATTAAATTTGAAAATCCAGGGTGGTGCAATGTCCTTCCTCTGTACTGCCTCTTTGCCGGCACCCATGGATGAATGATACATAGTGTGGCATAAGCACATAACTTTATTTTTCACTTTCAGTACAAAAAAGCAGGCCCAGCTATAGGATACTTAATTGGAAAATTTAATAGGAAAATTTAATATAGGAATTTAATAGGAATTGTTGTTTCAGAAACAATAAAAATTTCGAATCAATGCATTTCATTTCAAAACTTTCATTCAATGTAGCAGTATTAAAATATAGATTTCTGCCGCAAATTGACAGCCAAATAGTTTGTTGTAGGAAATTTAAATTAAAATTGAATGTTGCTTGGTGAATAAAATAGTCACATGTAAACACATTAAAAAGCATTAAGTAAAGTGTCTAAATATATTGTAACTTTACAAAAAGTAATGATATCTAACAAAAACATAGCTGTGAAAAAAGGGAGCCAAGTTCTGTAAAGACAATGGCAAGAAAAGAAGTGATGTCTAAGTGGGTGCCAAGTTCAAATAAAATTCACTCCAACTTACCTACTGAAGTATTATAGCATTTTTTCAATTGTTTAGAAATAAAAATTATTGATAGCATATTAATAATAAATCTAGAACTTGGCAAGTGTTTGATAAATGTTATGTCTATCAATTTCATGTCTTAATAAAATGGTGATGTTAATATTAATTTCAATGACATTACAGGGATGACAGCCCCGGGAACCCAGCTTTCGCTTTAGAGTATAAGTGCAATCCCGGGGGGAGACTCAATGACATTACAAAAAAAATAATATAGTTATTATTATAAACAAATGGCTCATGTTAAAGATTTGATAAACCAATAAATACACAGATACACTCCCGCTCATCTTTGGTTATCACTCTAGCACCCACCCTCCAGAAACCTCAAAGCAAACAGACTAAGATGCCTGACAAAGAGACAGATATACTTATGCTTGTTCTTGGTCATCACTCTAGAGACTGCACCCCTTTAACCCTTTCAGGGGCAAATAACTTTTATTCGTGAAATGCTGAAATGATTGAATCACACCAGAATTTAAAAACAAATTTATTTCAAAATGGGTAAAAGCTTCTTTTCACGTATTTAATAAAATTAAACTTTTTAGTCCTGAATTCTGGTGTCAATGAGGCATTTTGCAGTTAAAATTAGGTGGGATATATTTTATCCCACCGCCCTTCAAGGGGAAGGAGCTCACTCAAATTAAGGCTTATAAACATAAAATAACAAGTTTTGATATAATAATGTCATTAATAAAAATAAATGACTCGTTGGTAAAAACTTGCCAAGTTCTAGATTTATTATTAATATGCTATCAATAATTTTTATTTCTAAACAATTTAAAAAATGCTATAATACTTCAGTAGGTAAGTTTGAGTGAATTTTATTTGAACTTGGCACCCACTTAGATATCATTTCTTTTCTTTCCATTGTCTTTACAGAACTTGGCTCCCTTTTTTCACAGCTATGTTTTTGTTAGATATATATATATATATATACACTTTTTAGGTGGGGGTGTTTTTGAGTTCCTGGTGTCTTATAATGAAAAGATATGAAGGAATTTTTCAAAAGTCGCACCATGGTAACGACTGCAATAGGTAGTACTTCTGAAATCTACCTAAAATGTTACAAGTTCAAAACAAATTAACAAGTCAGAGATTTTTGTTTCTTCTCATTTAAATTCCATCATACCGGGATGCATTTTAACAATGCTTTTGTCATGCCTAGTAACACTGGATGTTGATAAATAAGAAGGGAAGGGGAAAGAGATATATAGGGAATAACCGAGAAACTATCAGTTTCCTAGCGCCATCTGTTGTTCAAACTTTAAATAATATATACTATATATAATGCAATGCAGTCCCTATTTCCGCCGTGATAGGAATTCAATCATCATAAGTTTCAATAAAACGAACTTGGGGGAATTTCACTTTATTTCTGAATTTAGTATGAAAATTATTGATACATTCTTTTGTTTTCTAAATATTGCTTTTTTCTGTAAATTCTCAAAAGTCTTATGAAATAATTTACTGTAAAATAAATCTGCATCATCAAATTAAATTTTAAATAAATATCAGTGTAATGTAATATGATTGGTAGCAGGTATTGTTGTTTTTTATTATGTAACGTCTAAAAAATGTACCGAAAGGTATCTCGGAATAAAGTGTATGCTGAATAGCAACTTATTATAAAACTGATTATTAAAACACTTTTAACAAAAATCAGTAATATATTTTATTTAATTTGTACCAGGATGAATAAAAAAAAAAAAAAAGGTTTGTTCGAAGCAGCAGCATTTGAAAAGTCATTATTGTGGAGTGAATATTTTTTTTTCCCTAGAGTGGAGACAAAAAGGTCTCCACTCTAGGTCTCTCTCTCCAAGATTGTCTTACAGCGGTTGTGTGGATTGGTAGTGCGGTGGTAAGTTCTCAGACGCGTCAGAGCAATTGAAATGGCAAGACGCTTAGATAGTCTCGTTTGGAGGTACGATCCGTGATTTTTTTTTCTTATGGGCAAAGAATGCGTCTTCATTTGAGATTCACAGTCAAATCCTTCTACATCACAATGCCACGTCCCATACTGCTCCCCAAACTCAAAAATTTCTGCAAATGTTCAAGTGGGAAATCTGGAGCGCAACCCCCCCCCCCCACCCCCCCCACATACAGTCCAGATTTTGAACAAGTGACTATTTCATTTTCTGAAATTGAAGAAACACTTATCTGGAACAAGGTTCTCTTCAGACGGTGATGCGAAAAAAAGCTGACGAGAACTGTCTCAATGGGCAGGGACGTGATTTCTACCAAGCCGAGTTCAACAAGTTGGTCTTTGTTCAGATAAATGATCAAATAGATTTGGTGATTATGTAGAAAAGCGATCAGAAAGTATGCCTTTTAATTTCCGTTTGTATTTTATATCTATTGTTAATAAATATTTTTTATTACGATTGTAACCTTTTTTTTTTTTTTTTTGGATCCATCCTCGGAATATAACTAAATGAATAATAAATGAAATTTGAACCCATTATCACATTTCTATTTGAAAGCATTTTTTTTTCAGTTGTAGAAGAAGAATTTTGTCACACTGTCTTACATCATCTCCCTTTTTCAGCTACACAGCATACGAATTCTAGGATTTTCTTATAAATTTTTCCAAATCCAAAATAAGTCTGACTGTTTATTTTCCAAGGTTTTCAAACATAGAAAGTACTTTTTTCCGAGCATTTAGTATTTGAGATAATATTTGAAATAACATCTACAGATATCTTTCTACATCCAAGAGAGTTTTGTTTTATTATTTTTTTCTACTACTAAAGTTTTTTTTAAATTCTGTTACTTTAGAACATTTTAAAATCAGTTATTTTTTGGTCTTCTCTAATCATCATTAAATGAAATGTTACTGAAGTTGAAAACATAATTGTGAAATGCCGATTACTGCCCATTATTTTTTATTAAGTTTCAAGAAAGGCATAAAAGTTTTATCTACCATAAACGTAAAGCGCTCCAAATTAATGATATTACTTTTATTATGTTTTATGTTATTCTTTTTTCTTTTCTGCTTTAATACATTTGATACTGGAATGCAACAATTTCCATCAGCCATTTATGGAGTTTACTTTATTAATTAGATGATACTAATATAAAATGTAAATTCCCTATTTTATCTTGGACAGTACTTTCATTGTTATTGACTTAATTAAACCAATCTTAATTTTGTAACTCGAGAAACTTGATACTTATATGGAATTTAGTATACTTTTTCTTTTAATAAAGCTTAGTTTGTGTTAATTTGAAAAAAAATCAGCATTTTAATTTTTCTAAATATCTACTTTATATATTCGATTTGCTTTCTAAATACGTTTTATGTCTTTGCGGTCAATCGCTTTAAGTCAGTTTGATACCTTATATTCAAAACAAATTTACATTTGATAAAGTTCTGACATAAAAGTGGACACATGCACAACTTTTTACTCAATCTTTAACAAACATAGTACACTGTTTCTTCTCACTAGTCTGTAAGATAATAAAAGCAAACTCAGATTCTTTATAAATCACTACATGTTTAACATTTTAAAAATGCTGAAAGAGTATATTTCAAGATTTTTACTGCATACGCTTGTATAATAAGAAAAAAAAAATCATACATATATTTAAATTCTGACCCTCCTACTTGACATATTCTTCATACATAAACTCTTTCCGCTTGCTCATACACTATATAGCCAAAAGTGACCGGTCACTTGCGAATTTAGATGTTTTGTTAAATACGGATAACCCTGTAAAAACTAATGTAGAAAAAGCGTTCAAACTCGAGATTTTAAATAAGTGACTTATTGTAATATACTGTGTTCATTTTTATGAAGATAGCATGTATACTCGTAGAGAATTTAAGGTTTTTATAAAAACAGTCCCAAATTTTGCCAATTTTTTTTTCTTTTAATTTGCAGAATTCTTAATACAAAAAAAAGTTCTTTTCAGAAAATATGACAAACAACATTGTACACAATACTCTGCAATCATAATTAAAAAATAATAAAATTGGATGAAAAATGAGCAGGTTTACTGAAAGATGTTTCACTGCGCATGCGCGAATGCAATCAAAATATAATGTGCATAATGTATAAGCTAAGTATATAGAGCAACTTTTGTGAAAGTCTCAAAATCACAGCTTGAAAATTCTGCAAATTATCGTCCATAAAATTAGCTCGAAATTCAAAAGGATGCAAAAAGATGAGGGGTTCTATCAAATATAGTAGTACATGCAATATTGTGTACGCTATCTTGGCCCTAATCAACAGATATTGGTACAACCCCTCACATTTTTTGCTTCTTTTTGGTAATAATGGATTTCGAGCTTATTCTATCAAGGATAATTTTTAGAATTTTCAAGCTATGATTTTGAGATTTTCACAAAAGTTGCTCTATATACTTAGTTCGTACATTATGCATATTATATTTTGATTGCATTCGCGCATGCGCAGTGAAACTTTTTTTAGTAAACATGCTAATTTTTCATCCAATTTTTTATTATTTTTTAAATTCTGATTGCAGAATATTGTGTTCAGTGTTATTTGTCATATTTTCTGAAAAAAAACTTTTTTTAATATTAAGAACTCTGCAAATTATATGAAAAAAACTTGGCAAAATTTGGGACAGTTTTTATAAAAACCTTAATTTCTCTACGAGTATACATGCTATCCTCATAAAAATGAACACAGTTTATTACAATAAGCCACTTATTAATAATCTCGAGTTTGAACGCTTTTGCTACATTAGTTTTTACAGGGTTATCCAAAAGATATTCGTTCTTTTTCAATTTGTTGACGGTCCTCTATCGGGTTTCGGGAAAAAATCTTCGCGGAAATATATGACCTATACTATACTGTTTACACACCTGCAGTTTCAAGTTAATTCTTCATGTATTTTTTTAGATATTTAACAAACGCCTAAAATCGCAAGTGACTGGTCACCTTTGGCCATATAGTGTATACGTATCTCACAAGTTAAACATGATATTCTCTTTGACACATAATATTAGAAAAACATCGCCAAGAAAGATTTTGCATCTCCCTAATATTCTTATTTAAAGCTTTTTGGAACAGTAAATTTTAACTAATTTTCAGTCTATAAATTTCATAAACTGAATTCTATATTTTCTTTAAAATATTAACGGTATTGACAAATTATGTTACACATCTGTATTAATGGAACTGTTCTGAAATAGAAGATTTTTTATGAAATTTACCATATATAATTTAAAAAAAAAAAACACTTTCTTCACTTTTTTCATGAATGCAAGAATGTGTGATTCATAACTACATAAACATTCCCAATTATTTTGAGTATTTATATACGTACAAGTGCTCATAATAGAAATTCTATTTTTTCCCCAAAAAATTTACTTTTGGCTAGAATTTTCAGAATAAAAATGCATGTTTAAAAAGTAGGGAAGGATTGTACTTTGTGCTGATATATTAAGAAAGAGAAACAACGTATAAAGACACAAATATAAATATCTTTAAAAAGCATACAGCTGTTTCGAAACCTCTAAGATTTCACCATCAGTGCTTAAAAATAAAAAGTAAAATTAAAACACTGAGTAAAAGGGGCGGGGGGGGGGGGGACAAAGAGCCGGAAAGGCGTACCTTTCAGCTCTACTGTCAACAGCGAAATGCGACATACGGCTAACAAACAGCTACGGAGTCGATCTCACGCGCGCACACAGTCAAAATCGCCCAATTGCTCCGGAAGAGTTCAAACTGAGAGGAGAAAAAAGGAAGTGGGAGGAGTGAAGAGAACGAATTATAGAGAATTAACCTTTAACTGATGTCACATAAATTGTCACATAACTAGTATGAAGCGGTCTGTGAGACCGCTCCATCGAAGCATGAATAAAAGGCATGATTAACTCATAGGATGGTGTTTTTTTACTAAACTTTTTGTACAGGACTACTATAATTAAAATTCACCTATTCAAAAATCTCTGGTGATAGAACTAAAGTTCCAAACGGAACAAAATTTCGGTAGTGTTTGTAGTTAAACTGAAATTTGCAACTTAAACTATAAAAATTGAAAAAAGCCGCAGTCTGAGAGACTGGTAACATCAGTTAAAGGTTAAACCATATCTTTGGAAAATTGGGCGTATTGGATAAATCGTTAACTAAACTGTTTGAATTTTTCTATATGTGACAAGCTTCTAAGAAGTCAAGATCGTAAATTGATGAGCATTTCTGTATTATGGAGGCTTCGAAAAATTTTAAATTATGGTTGTTGGACCAGCAGTGGTTGCAATAGCGGAACGTTTGATATCACAATTTTTAACACAAGTTTTATACTCCCCAAAACGGATCTTAAAGGCTCGCTTCGTTTGATCAATGTACATATTATTGCATTCGCAAGATATCCTGTAAATACCCCAATTTGAAACTCGCACTTTTAAGATCTGTAATACATGAGACCCGTCAAAAAATAGCACTTATTGAACAGGACCTGTATGATTTACATCTTAATCTATCCAATTCACATCACAATTTCACTTCCATTGATAACCGGTCTTGGTTTAGTGCACTGAGCAAGCCTACCAAACATATTGCTACTTTGAAAACGAAATTTAATTCACTCTTTAGTAAACATAGCAATAGTTTACCCAATACCTTACCGTTGGTTAACGAGAATACAGTAGTTAATCTTTCGAGTGCTAACCTTACTCAGGATGAAATCCATTATCTTAAATTAAATAATAATTTTGCACTTACTAGTAAACCGTCTTTTCCTAATGTTATTGCCCCGATCGAAAGAGCGTTCAAGTTCAGTACCTTAAACCCTTCTCTGAAGGATTTAATTAGACACCTAATTGCCAATAATGTGAATTTCAATAATAACCTTCCTAAATCCAATATCAGCAAAGCTGCATTGAGTTGTATAAAAAAAATCTAAAATCTAAAATACTGACATAGTTATCAGCAAAGCTTATAAAGGTGGCCAGATTGCTGTTATGGACAAGACAGATTACCTGACAAAAACAGGGGACTTGATAGATGAGGGTCCTTATAAAAAGATTAAATCTGATCCTTCTCAAAAAGAACTGAAAGCTATTAAATCAGCTATCAAGCACTCCTCTCTCATTTCCAACAACGCCAAATTCTCCTTATTCCTTCAGTGTCACACTGCGCAAGATTTTATACACTTCCAAAAGTCCAAAAACAAGGCATCCCTTTCAGACCAATAGTTTCGAACATTGGTACCTCTTCCTATAAATTAGCGAATTATCTTACCTCTATTTTCTCCCCCCCTGCTCTTTAACAACATCTACACTTGCAGGAACTCTTATGGGTTTGCTAATGAGCTTCGTAGCTTCGATGGTACTCCAAACAATCGTATGGTTTCATTCGACGTTAAATCACTATTTACTAACGTACCGGTTCAAGATGCTTTAAATTGTCTTAAATTACGCCTACAAGAATTTCATTATTCATATTACGAAATTGATGAACTTATACATCTCACTAGCATTTGTTTATCGTAAAACACATTCATTTTTAACGGTAATTTTTATCTACTAAAAAACAACTTTTCAAAAGTAAAAAAAAAAGCCAAGCAAAAAAAAAAAAAAAAGGGGGGGGGGAAAGTTGTGGCTAAAAAATAGTGTGATATCAAATTTCCAAGCTTATATTATGGTACTTATTTAACATTTTTTATTAAAAATTTACCATACGTAAGTCGAGTACCTAAGTATTCGTTGATAGAAAGCCTTTTCTCCTTTACTAAATACATCATAACGTGTTTCTGAAAATTAATTTTTTTTTAAATTATGCATGATGGGCTTGGCGGCCATCTTTCCATATTTTACACAAATTTCTAAGCACACAAGTACATTGTTAAGATAGAAAATTCGAAATTGTTGCTAAAGCAAACATTTTATGCTTTTAATTTATCGAAATGAGTGCCTAGAAATTTGTGTCTTAAAATAAAGTTGAAGTAACTTCAGGTTTCATCTTATGATTCTTTTTTTTCGGAGGGGGTTAATTAATTAGTTAAATCAGTAAAAATTAATTTTTTTTTCAAAATAAAAGACTTTCTTAATTTATCTGTCTGTGGCCAAAACTATAAGTTCAAAATTCTTAATAATGCAAACATATTACGAGCTTGTCTGCTTAGAAATTTGTGTAAAATATGGAAAGATGGCCGCCAAGCCCATCATGCATAATTTAAAAAAATTAATTTTCAGAAACACGTTATGATGTATTTAGTAAAGGAGAAAAGGCTTTCTATCAACGCATACTTAGGTACTCGACTTACGTATGGTAAATTTTTAATAAAAAATGTTAAATAAGTACCATAATATAAGCTTGGATATTTGATATCACACTATTTTTTAGCCACAACTTTCTCCTTTTTTTTGCTTGGCTTTTTTTTTTTTTTTTTTTTTTTTTTTTTTCTTTTGAAAAGTTGTTTTTTAGTAGATATCAGTTCTTTTTTTAAACAGATTATATATAATTGAAATAATTCTACTCGCTAAAATTAGTCCTTGTATAGCCTTTATAAGCAGGGAACAAACACAATAGTATACATTTTGTTTACCTATCATTCATTTTTTAAAGTAATTAATAATTTAAAAGTAAGGAAAGCCAATTTCGTCTTTCAAAGTATCAGTCTTTCTCAATTTATATCTTAAAATTTTCTATGAAGGATGATAATTTAGTAAAAATCAAATAGAGTCAAAATAAAATATATATTTACAGTTAGTCTGTCAGTTAATTGTTTGTTCTAACTTTTTTTTGTTGACGGTTTTGCAAAATAAATTTACCTTTACAAATACCTACGGATAATCCGAGAATGAAGCCCCGCAGGCATCTAAAGAATCGAAGATCTGTCTAAAAAGTAAATCTAGCAATTCTAGACATGATGATGAAACATTTTTGATAAAAAAATCTAAAAATTTAAAGATATAAACTGTACATATAACTTCATCTTCATTTAGATCGTGTTATAGAGAAGAAAGAATAAATATGTAATTTCACTCAACTCTGTTTATCCATACCTATTTGCATAAATGTGGGAATATAATTTCGTATAAAAACTCCCGTAAATTGATTATCTTTAATAGTCTATTATTAAAGCCGCATAACCATTAGAATTAAATTTTTTCCAGTTTAAAATTGCCTGAAATCTATAGTCTTATGGTTCGTCAAATTTGTTTTATGTTTTTTTTTTAATACCCAGGCACCTTTTCTAAACTCTGACAAAAGATCACAGAAATACTGAAGTTATCCAAATACTTATGTATTTCTATCGTATTTCTTTTTTTGAGGGGCGGGAGGGGTGAGGAAGAGCGCTTAAGAACTTCGTTTTGTTCTTAGAATTCTGAATTAATCATTGAAAAGATCTACCAACATAAGTCTTGTTGCAGAATTTTCATTAGCTAAGAGTTGCATCAACTTATACATCATGTGAATATATTAAATTACTTTTGTTAAATACTAGATGGGAGCCATTGATATTTTCAGAGCATTTGCCTACATTTTAAACTTAAGTCATTTACAACTATTCATTCATTTTCTATACGAATTAAAGAAGTCGTTGTTTCCATGGCAACTGTACCTTTCCCTATTGTTTGTTTGTTTGTTTGTTTGTTTGTTTTATTGAACACATATATATGAGATCACGTTTGGATCACGGCGGGATTCGAACCCGCCCCCACCTACGCTCTCAAGCGATTAGCGGCGTGGTGTCTTATCCACTCAGCAACGGTGGGCCACTATCGCTTTCTCTAATACCCAGATACTCAAATTTAACCAGCTGCGCTTAGAATCATGCTCATAACAGAGTACATTTATATGTAAGAGTGGTGACATATGCACAAGTCGTGTACTCATATTCAAGTTTTAGTCCAAAGTACAGTAACTCAGTTTTCAGTAATAGACGTGGAAGACTTCGATTAAACTAACCAGAAAAGTTAAAAAACATTGGCTTTCTGATTTGATTTTATTCAAAATCGTCTTAGCCAACCAAAGTTAATGTCAAGGATCCACATAAATTTTTCTCTGTTAGTAAAATTAGATTGACCAATCAGTAGCCTCCATCCTTGCAGGCTTTTCGGTGTTTACTGCAAACATAAAAAAGTTTTAAAAATGCAGGCTTCTGATTGATCAATCTCATCTCGCTAACAGCGTAAAATCTATCTTGATCCCGGCCTATTCAACGCCCTTTAAATATTCGAGAAAGCCTTGACACGCGTCAGGAAAATATCACACAAAGCAGGCAAAACAAAGAAGAAAAATTATTCATTGGCTCGTTCATATCCACGAGCCAATGAATGATTTTGTTCCTTTGCTTTGCCTGCTTTGTGTGATGTTTTCGTGACGCGTGTCAAGACTTTCTCAAATATCTAGGGGGCGTTGGTCTAGGGGGCGATTTCACCATCATGAAGCTATGAAAGGAGAGGAGCAGACATGTCAATCTTTCCGTGTGAAAAACTACATACCAAAAAAACGAGTTCTTTCCCCCTTTTCTGCCCTTTTCTCTCTTGATTTTGACCGATAGCAGCCCATTTAGCAGTCTCCAGTGCAAGATGCCGCTATATATGGCGGACGCAAGGGGGAGGGTGTTAGCGTGACCAATGACATAATAGGCCAGTTCATGACGTTTAAAAGTCACACGGAGTTGGATCATCTTTACACGATGATTAGTACAAAGCGGTGCGCCGATTTTTTTGTGTCCATTGCCGTGTACAGATAATCAACTCCGTGTGACGTGATGAGCTGGCCACACTTTAGGAACAGCTTCAAATGACGTCATCTATATCTACTTCGAGGCTAACGAGAAAGACAGGCTACCGCGGTGAGTCCGATTCTTCTTTTTTTACAGACCGCTGGAGTCACGTGATGCTCGAATGCACCAATGAAGGTGTGCGAAAAGAGCATCACGTGACTCCAGCGGTCTGTAAAAAAAGAAGAATCGGACCTACCGCGGTAGCCTGTCTTTCTCGTTAGCCTCGTATCTACTTCGAGGCTAACGAGAAAGACAGGCTACCGCGGTGGGCCCGATTCTTCCTTTTTTACAGACCGCTGGAGTCACGTGATGCTCTTTTCGCACACCTTCATTGGTGCATTCGAGCATCACGTGACTCCAGCGGTCTGTAAAAAAAGAAGAATCGGACCCACCGCGGTAGCCTGTCTTTTTCGTTAGCCTCTTATCTACTTCGAGGCAAACGAAAAAGACAGGCTACCGCGGTGCTACAGCGTCTAGAATATATAGTGTGGAAATCCAATCAGTCGATCACAGCGATATCTGCAGGATGTTTCCCAAAACTCCAAAACAATTTGGTCTAGACGCTGTAACATTTTTTTTTTAACGCTTTATTAACATACATCTGACCTGTGTGCTTGGCGTCAAACCCGCTGTAATAATACGTTGTTTACTTTGAAATTTTGGTAGCGAATACCTCATAGCTTAAATAACCTAAATAACCTACTTTGAAATTTGAAAATATATCGCAGATCTTGCTGCGATCATCTCCCTGGATTTCAGCGTCAGTGCACATTTAAGGGATACACTTTTTAGCGATTCTTGGATAGCAGATTTCCACATTATGTATTCTAGACGCTGTAGCGGTGCATTACACATGTCTCTTTCTTCTTTAAAAAATATCCTGCAGATGTCGATGCAAATAACTGTTAGGAATTCGACATCGTTGTACATTTAAGGGATTCAATGCTTCCGCGCTTTTTTAAGTATTGGTGGTATAGTCGATTTCTACAACATATAATCTAGACGCTATAACGGAGCTATAGTTTCTAGAAGATATAGTTTAAAAATCGGCTTATTAAAAAGGTGCTAAAAAATTGTATCCCATAAATGTTGAACGAGGCTGAACGACGAATGTCGATTACAGCGACATATGGTAATTCCAACGTAACTATTTCAAAATAAAACGTTTCGCTCAGAGAAGATCTAGAAAATGTTGCTCCTATCGACATTTGCATTCAGTATTTTTCAATATTTATGGGATTCAATTTTTAGCACTTTTTAAAGCATTACTGGAATAGCCATTTTCCACGCTATGACCGTGATCTAGGTAGATTTTTCTCTGTTATCGTAACGAGATTGACCAATCAGAAGCCAGAATTTTTGCTAACTTTTCACTGTCTGCAAAAATGTACCTGGATCCCGGCCTATATTTCTAGATGCTATAACTGAGCTCAGGAATAGTACAGAATGCAAACTCCGTATTTTGATACATTAAGGCCGGGATCTAATTAGGAACAAGTGTGTCTCTATAACAAAGTAGCGACATACGGCCAATAAATGCTTATTGGTAAAAGTGATAAAAACAAATCGTTAAAGTTCTTCGCGAGCATGCCATTATCGTCAGTCTAATGCATGTTGAATTATTTTCCTAGTCTAACAGAGATCGTCCATGCGCATATCTTCTAATGGAGGATATTCCAAATATGGGTTCGAGGCTGAAAAATGTTACGTGATACCGGTAATTTACCCAAGGAACTTCTAACTGATAAGAAGGGAAGATACTACTGCTTTGCCTCATGAACTAGCGGGGATTCACATTACACGTCTATGGAGCCTCCCCTTCTTTACGCTAGAAGTTTTTACCTTGACCACGTGATCAAAACGGGGATGGAATATCCTCCATTTACCCAAAGAATTTCTAACTGATAAGAAGGGAAATAGGAAACTACACTGTTAAAAATATCGTGAAAAATTACCTCTGTTCTTAATGGTTCTCTATTTTCTGACCAATGAGAACGCTACATAAACGCCTATGAAGCTTTCTTATTGGTCAGAATACACATGGCCTTTAAAAACAGAGGTAATTTTTCACGATATTTTTAACAGTGTACTACTGCTTTCTCCCATGAACTGTTTCATTGGCTAGCGAGGATTTACATTACGTAGACGGAGCCTTCCCTTCTTTACGCTAGATGTTCTTGCCTTGACCATGTGATCATAACGTAGATTGAATATCCTCTATTCAAGAAAGCGGATTGCCTTACTTTCGACAAAAACTTGAAATGAGCATGCCTCCTGTGCATATATCACCACTCTTATGTATAAAGGCTCTCTGTTATGGTGTTGTTTCTGATACAGCGCCTAGAATACCTAGTGTGGAAATATGCTATCCAAACAGTTCTAAAAATTTGTATCCCTTAAATATGCGACGATACTTCTAAAATTTCAGGTGTCGATCGCAGCGACATCTGCGCGATTTTCGTATTACTATTATTACATTGTATAGACTAGCAATTTCTTGCAGTTGTAGAAAATATCCCGCAGATGTCGCTGCAATCTGTATGTTGCAGCAGTATCATTGTTCATTTAAGGGATATAATATTTTAGCGCTTTTTTAAGTATTACAGGGTTAGCCGATTTCAACACTTTATATTCTAGGCGCTATAGTTTCTGAGCGCTGTTGGTTAAATTTCGATATTTGTGTTTTAGAGTGAGCAATAGAGAAAAGCACTAAAACTATTGAAACAACAACTTCTTTAATATTGAAATGTATAGCAAAGGAGTTCACAATCAATGCCTTAAATAATTTCGAATATGCACTGTTGTTATGACATCAATACCCTTCCTGGATATGGAAATGCAAAATTGTGTTCAACATAATGGAGGATATTCCATCTCCGTTTTGATCACGTGGTCAAGGTAAAAACTTCTAGCGTAAAGAAGGGAAGGCTCCGTAGACGTGTAATGTAAATCCCCGCTAGCCAATGAAACAGTTCATGAGGCAAAGCAGTAGTATCTTCCCTTCTTATCAGCTAGAAGTTCCTTGGGTAAATTACCGGTATCACGTGACTCGAACAGCCTCGAACCCATATTTGGAATATCCTCCATTGGCCACAATCTAGATAGATGTTTCGCTGTTAGCGAAACAAGATTCATCAATCAGAAGCTTGCACTTTTGCGAACTTTTCGCTGTTTGCAGCAATGCAGGCTATTGATTGGTGAATCTCGTTTCGCTAACAGCGAAAAATCTATCTGGATCTCAGCCTAGATTTCTGTAAACCTTGCACTTCATCCATGGCACTAAGAAAATGACTCAAAACTTTTATGTCATAGGCCGGGATCCAGAAACAGCAAAAATTCTCAAACATTCTGGCTTCTGATTGGTCAAACTCATTTCGCTAACAGCGAAAAATCCATCCTGATCTCGGCCATAGTTTTCTTCGATGAAATCAATGCAAAAGAATAATGTAAAAGAATAGTATAAGACTTCAAAAATGGTTTGGCGTTTTTATCGCTGTTTGGCATAATTTATAAACTTTACAATTAATTAACAGTTTTTCGCTAATTAAGAATGGAAAATTTGTGTTTTTAAAGCTGAATTTTATAAAAGCACGTAGATTGAGTAAATATCTGTCCAAAAATGCAATCCTTACTTTTTTATGTCATTATTTAAGTCTCTACCTCGATTGAAGCATAAGGTGTGACGAAGAAAATAAATCTGTCATTTTCAGTATCTCGACGTTATTTTAAAAAATGTATATCTCTGTTTATAATTAATGTATGAGGATGCACTTGGTCTCAAATTGACGATCTTTTCCATTAGGTCCTTCTGGTTTTGGTTTTATTTTTCTGCGATGATTGGTTCTTTTGATATGGGAAATTTTACGCTGGCATGTTTCGTCGATTTAACATGGAAAAGTTGGCTTCAGTATAATAAGCAGTTACGGTGTCTTGTGTTTTATTCTTGGCGTTTGTTTGTTTGGAGAGGTTAGCATTTTTTTTCAGCTTGGCTTGGCAGAACGACCGTCCTGCTTGATTGCGTGACTGGTGATTTGTCCATGGACACCCCCCTCAGCCCCATCCTCAATGATATTTACATGCACTATTATGAATCAAACCTTTTCAAGAAATTACCTTTTCCATTTTACAAATGCTATATCGACGACTGCTTTGCATTATTGAAGTCTGATGATCTTAATCTTACTAATATTCTGGATATTATGAATTCTATAGATGAACATATTCAGTTCACTTTCGAACTCGAAAATAACAGTCGTTTGTCCTTTCTTGATGTTATGGTTTCCGTGAAAATAACTTGTTTCACACTAACTGTTTACCGTAAACCATTCGCAGTATCTTTACCCCCACATCGCCCTTCATCCCATCCACTTAATCAAAGTTGGCTGTCTTTAACAGTTATGTCTACTTAGCTTTAAATATTTGTTCTTCCGAGAGTTTACTAAAAACAGAATTTACTAAAGAGAGTTTACTAAAAACAGAAAACATTAACCCTTAACCGGAAACGTGAAAATCCCGTGCACAAACAGAACACTTAATAATTTACCAAATAGTGAACTTAAGCACTTAATCTTTAATAGTAAGGGAAAATAGGGGAATGGCGCTCACTTAAGGGAAAACATGAATAGCTAGTCATATTTAGACAAAAAAATCAATATTTTATTAACGAAGTATAACTCCAAAGCATAAGAAACAGTTTTCAATCAATTAATTTGCATAAAAGTTTAAGGAATTTTTTTTATCGTTTTATTTAAATAACCATCGATTGAGCGGTAATGCCCGACATGGTAGGGTAATTGCGCTCAGAGTTTGAATATAGCATTTAAGTAAGACAAAATTCACATATGTAGTTGTTTGATCTGTTCGCACCACTGCAGACTTTTTGCGAGCACTTTACACATATTGTGCACACATATAGTAGGCTACTTTTTTTTTAATTTAGGAGTTTTTTTTTATTTTGCTCCACTTTTTTAAAATCATAAAATACTAATTGTTTAATGACATATTTATTAAGGCGGAAACAGGGGAAATTTACCATTTCAAAAAAGTGGTGTTAATCATTTAATTTGAATTTTAAAAATTTGCCCACTGGCAACACTTCTTCTGAAATTCCACGCCAGCACATTACCCGTTATCGCCATGTTGGATTTTAATGCATTATAATTGGCGTAACAACGCACTACAAAAATAAATAGAAGCATGAAAGTACAGCTAAATGTGTACATTTTGCAGACATAATGAGTAAATTAATATTTGAAAATAAGAATATACACTTACTTTCAAGTTAAATGCTGTAGAATTTCATAATAAAACAACTGCAAACTAATAACGTGAGGCCACAAAAATACTTTCCTTCCGACGATCACTATATCCTTACTTGGAATTTACGATGAAGTTCGCTAGGTGCCGGTACCGATCGCACGTTTTCAATTCAATTCTGTTTCGAGATATTGGGTGAGCGGGATTGCCCTTCCGAGCGTCATTACCCTACTTTCCCCTAATTCATTAACAAAACCAATTTTTTAATACAACAGCATAGAAATAAGTTTGGAATGTCGGAGAGAGAAAATATTAATGGCAGATATGTACACGCAAACATCTCACAGACGTACGTTTCCGGTTAAGGGTTAAATCCATTGCCATTGATCGGGGTTTTACAGCTGAAATCGCATATTCCATTCATAATAAACTAAGTAAACGTACTCAATTCAAGGTTAATAATTATCGGCAATGAAAATTCAATTATGCTTCCATAATTTCCGAAAATAAGCTATCAGATTTCTAAAATCTTGTTAAAATTTGACTTTAAGGTAGTTTATACTCCTTTTAACAAAATCCGATTCACAAATCTGGAACATCCAATTGATAGTTTTTCAAATTGTGGTATTTACAGGATATCTTGCGAATGCAACAAAATGTACATTAGTTAAACGAAGCGAACATTTAAGATCTGTTTGGGGAAGCATAAAACTTGTGTTAAAAATTCGGATATCAAACGTTCCGCTATTGCCAACCACTGCTGGTTCAACAACCATAATTTTAAATTTTTCGAAGCCTCCATAATACAGAAATGCTTTTCAATTTACGATCTTGAATTCTGGGAAGCTTATCACATACGGAAAAATTCAAACAGTTTGGTTAACGATTTATCCAGTACGCCCAATTTTTCAAAGATATTGTTTAATTTTCTATAATTCGTTCTCTTCACTCCTCTCCCCCTTTTTCTGCTCTCAGTTTGAACTCTTCCGGAACAATTGGGCGATTTTGATTGTTCTGTGAGATCGACTCCGTAGCCGTTTTTCAGCCGTAAGTCGTATTTCCCCGTTGACAGTAGAGCTGAAAGGTACACCTTTCTGGCTCTCTGTCCCCTCCCCCCCCCCGTTTTAATTTTATTTTTAAGCACTGATGATGAAACCTTAGAGATTTCGAAACAGCTGTATGCTTTTTAAACATATTTATATTTGTGTCTTTATACGTTGTTTCTCTTTCTTAAAAATTCAAGTTGCCCCTTTATATAAAAAAAATTTCGATTGCAAAAAGAAACAAAATATAATTATACATCTTTCAACTATTTGGGATTCTCTGCTAATTACGTTTACATGTTGTTAATATTTACAGTACCAAAAATTTAGTTATAATAGATATATCATGTATACACTATGACGCAAAAGTTTAGACAATGAAGAAATTCTTACATACTTTGAAAAATATTTATTCAATTTTCAAATCACTGCTTGAAATTAATGTGCTGTACATATAAACAATATTTATAACAAAGAAAAGTGGAATTGTGCATATTGCAATAAATTAAATGGTAACAAAAATAAACTGCTGTCTCAAAAGTTTAGACACAAATTAAATAAAATCGAAATAAACAATTTTTAAAACCTGGTTGCGCATCCATGCTTGTGTATTACGTCATATACACGAGATTGCATGGAAGAAACTAAATCTTGCGTAGTTTGTGGATCGATATCGTACCATACATTCTCAATAGATGTCTTAAGTTCCTTTTCAGAAGAGTATTGTCTAGCGTTGCTATAAACTTTGCGACACATGATGCTCCAAAGGTTTTCTACAGGGTTAAGATCTGGGCTACATGCTGGCCAGTCGAGAACTCTTATATTATGGGAATTAAACCAAGATTTTGAATGTTTTGCAGTGTGAATTGAAGCATTGTCTTGCTGAAATTCCCACTGAGGACCCCCTAGAAGCTCAGCAAATGGCAGTAGGTTTTCTTCTAATGTCTGTGTATAATGCTGTGAAGTTTTACGACCACTGGTGAAGGTCAGAGATACTTGTCCATTATAGCAAAAGGCTGCCCAAACCATCACCGAGCCCCCTCCTTGTCTGCGACTAAAAAAACGTCGAGGTTCCTTCCGCAAGTCATGCCAATACGATAAACAACCATCTGGACCATCCAGATTCCACTTTTTTTCATCGCTAAATATGACTGACTGCCATTTCTCTCCATATGACATATGCTTTCGAGCCCACATAAGTCTTTGTAACTTATGATATGGTTTCAGAGCTGGTTTCTTCTGCATTTTGCTATAAACGATTGTTCCTTTTTCCAAAATTCGTCTACGAATCGTATCCTTTGATACAGAGAGTCCCGATGAGCTTTGAACTCCACGTACGCTCATTTGTTGAGTACTCGCTAGTCTTTGTATCAGGCGATCCTCTCGTACATTTGTCACACGTGGCCTCCCAGACCGACATTTTGCTTTATATTCGGAACCACTCGATAAAACTCGATAAATAGATTTTTTTGACCTATTAATAATAGCAGAAATTTCAGAAACGCTCTTCCCTTCACCTTTCAACTGCCAAATCCTTGAAACCTCATTCACTTGAATTTCTTTAGCTCTCGGCATGTCGACTATGAAGCGCAATCGTTTGCAGAACTTAAGTACTCCAAATTTGTGACATCATTGATTCTAAATTTGCATATGCCAGCTAATATTCAAAGAAATTTAGAATAGTGTCTAAACTTTTGCGACAAGCACATTTGAATTTTTATGAAAAAAATTAGCATTATAGCAAATAAAACGACTGTCTTTTGTACATAGCATTTTAAATCAGTTTTTGAATATATTTACAGGTTTTTGTAATTCTGACGTCATAATTCTACATTTTAAAGCTGAATGACGTCATTGTCTAAACTTTTGCGTCATAGTGTATAAAAAGCTATGCTTGGTCTGCAGGAACTTCTATGTTTTAACAATGAAATATAATTTACGAAGAGACAATAAATATTAATTATTATTTGAAAATATGAAAAGCATACATCAAAATTATGGTTTGTATATAAGATGACAATTATTTTTGTATGTAAGAAACAAGTAATTAAAAATACGTGCGCTTCAGCCAATGTCAAGACAACTCGTTACATACCGGCTCCTGTTGACGTTTGTCAACATTCAATAACATAATACTAAATCTTAATAAAGAAATTGCATACAATTAGAATGACAAATACATACATCATGCACAACTTTTCAAAATATTACACTTATATAAGTTTTAAAGCAACATACATAATATACTTTTCAAAATATAAAAACATATGCAACAGATAAACAATACTAATACAATTGAATGGTTCTCGATTATGAATATTAGATATCTTCTATTGTAAGAGGTCAAACTTTTGAAATAGACCTCGTAAGTATACCTATTGCTGTGTTAATTTCCAAGATTCTGACTCTTTTATGAAAACCATTTATTACTTTAAGGACACGCCTAACGCATATATACTAAAGGATAAATTTTCCGCTTTTAGAATAACTTTAGGACATCTTTTTTTAAAATTTTCTTTCTCAACAAACCCTTTCGATCGTACATGGAAATGATCCAAATAATCCTTTTTTTTTTCATTTCTTCCATACGTCTCCAATCATTTGCATTATCGCCTGCCAATTAGTCAACCTATTTCTCATTAATTTTTGTCAAATCCTGTTCCGGAATTGAAATGATTGAGCGACCTAGCAAAAGACCTATCAATATTCTTCAATTGCATTAGGATCAGACGATAAAGATAGTAGACTGTAAGAATTTAAAATTCCTTCTATTTCTGCAGTAAAAGTCCAAACTTTTTCAAGAGCGATTCCTGAATTGCCTAAGGTTCTTTTAAGATGGGACTTCTTCAGCTCAGATTCCTATAATTTTCAAAATTGCATGAGTAAAGACAGGTGAATTTTCTAGCCTAAGAAATCAAATAATTATCCAAAGGTTTGTACGGTTTACATACTATGGTATGTAATTTTTTTCTATTCAGCATTTGCACTTGCAAAAGCAGCTCCGTTATCTGTCATGATATTTGAGTTTTCACCTCTTCTCAGAAAAAATCTTTTTTAGGATAGAAACGAATGGTTTAGATTTTGAATCTGTTGCTATATCTAAACGAATTGACTTTGTGGAGAGATAAACAAATAATGCTACATAAATTTTACTATACTGCTTTTCTTTGATTTTTGTACTTGAAAAAAGTACCACTTAATTCAGTTTCACAATTTCGTTAGGGAGGGGTTTTTCTTTTTCTAAGGGCAAATTTCCCATAATTGGATTTGCTCCTATGGATTTATTTCTGAAACAGGCTATACATCTAGAAACTACTTTTCAGGACAAAGATCTTCCTTAAATTCCTCAATAATTTTGTCTAACATGAACTGCGTTAATTCTTCAGAAAAGGATATATAATGTACATGTTTCGTAAAGTATGTAACACATTTTCAATTCAGAAGTTATCAGGAGACTTTTCTCTTTTTGCTTTGCATTTCGAAACTGACAAGAAAATTTAAAAACATAACTAGCAATAGGAATATTGTTTTTATAATCATTAGACGAATTAATTTTTATAGATGGGAAAATTATCAGATCATTGTCCTAAATTGTTTTAAGTTCGATTGCACAGTTACTGTTATCTTTCAGCTCCATCGGATGCTTGTCTACGTGCCGATTTTCTTCAAGAAGGAACATCGGACCCCACCACCAAAAATTACACGTTAGAATGTCCTTGACATCTACTTCTAATATAATCTATATGTAACACCTGCTGTATTTTTTCAGAGTATACATGTTGCCATTAAAACGAATACGTAAGTTCTTGGAAGTGGGTTAGTAGCAACTCTGTTATTTACAAAATTTTTAGCATTGCATTTTTCTGATCCGTGCAAGCGAAATCATGGAATCTACCCAGTTAACAACATTTTCCATCTGAACATTCAGTGACGATAAGACAAGAATACTATTCCAACTGAGACATTTACAGTGTTTTTATGAGTGCAATCCTAGATTTACTACACAGAAGTTGAGTAGTAGGATATCCTTCAACTGGTAATTTTTGGACATAGGTTGCAGCTCCATACGCTGAATAGGAAGTATCAGCAAACCCATGCATTACTATATGCAATCTTCTAGAAAAGCATGTCTATGGAATCTTAAGGTTTTTTCATTCTGAAAATATGAATATAAAGTCAGTCCATTCTTCAGATCAAAAATTCGAAATGGCTCATTCCAATTGATCTTAGGCAGCCAAAGCCTTTGCATAAAAATCTTCCACCCTTGTTATCGCAATGCCAGTTATCGCTAGCAGGACAAAGATTTTCGAAACAAGAGAAGGATCATCTCGTTTGCTATAAAAGTCCTTCACTAGATTTTTTTTATTTATACAGTAAACATACTCTCTGTGGATTCCATAGCACACCCAGGGTACACTCTGGCTGTTCATCGAAGCCATATTTGATGACAGCCATGTTTTCAGACGAACGTAGCACTTGATAGTTTGCACACCATTTGTGCAACTTCATCGTTCCAACGTTTAAGAGTTCTATCAATTTGGACTAATGAATTTTAGCTATTTCTAGAGTCGATACCCCAGAAATTATCTCGTTGACATAAAAGACTTTTAAGACGACTGGCAATGCTAGAAATATGTTTTTTTATTCATCTGTAGCTAATTTTTTAAGAGAACGAGTAGAAAAATAGGGGGCGTTAGATATCCCTTTAGTCACTGTGTTAAGCTTATAATCATTTACTTGTAAATCAATACTCTCTTTTCATAAAATTTTAAACAGGTTTATTTGTGATGGATGAGCTAATATCATTCTATACATTTTCTAAACATTAGCTGTAAATACATAACGGTCTTTTCAAAAGCAAATCATGATCTAGAACTATTCTTGCTGAGGAATTTTATCCTTCAAAAGGATAGGATTCAATGACAACCCAAAAGTACTAGGCGTTCACGAGTTAAAAATAATGCGTAAGCGGGTGGTACTTTTATCTGATCTATAGACCCTATGATGAGGCATATAATAACAGTCCTTGGTGGATTCAGATACCTCTACTAATTTCCTGTGATTTAAATTTTAATATTCTTCCATAAATTCTGAATAAAGTAATTACAATTTCGAGTACCTATCAAATCGAGTCCAAACTTAATCAAGTTTTTTTCAGAAATTTTTTTTAATTCTCCTAAAAATGTAGAATCTCTCACAGACATTCTCAAAACATATTAACAATCGAAGTTTTATAAAGAACATCTTCAAAGTGATTTTCACAAAATTTGCCTTCATCGCTAAGCAGTGAATTAGGATAACTAATATTTTCAATTTCCTCAAATGTCACATGAAATCCGAAGTTTACAGCAAAAAATCAATATGAACAAATTAAAAATACATGTAACGCAATGTGCCTGCATGGGTTTTCCTAAAGCGAGAAGTATTTTTTTTTTCCAACAGATGACGTGTTCGAACTCTTGCATCGCCAATAGTATTAAAAAAATCTTTGAGAGATTATTTCTTTCCAATATTAAGTTGTTTAAAGCTCTGGTATTTTTGTTTATAGTATCTACTTGCCGTCTTAATTCTTTCGATTTCTAATATAGCTTTTAAGTTATTATTGATAATTCTTTTATTTTCAAATCTGTTTTCTAAAGCTCTAAACACTGAATCAGATGTATCTTCCTAGAGTTTCTAATAGTTTAGTTATTTCTAATAGTTTTCTTTTTATCTTCTTCTAATAGGTCCTCTACTAGTTTAGTTATTTTAGCATTATTTTATGCGACGTGAAGGTATTGAAATTTCTGGACATCCGACAGTCGTTCATTACTTGTAACAATATTATTAAACTTTTTGCGATGAACGGCATGTTTTCGTGCCTTTAAAGGTACACAGAATCTTTCCATTTGAGCACCAGTATTTTAATACAGAAATTTTCGAGCTTTTAAATAAGGTCAAAAATAATACATGGAAAAACAGGTGCCGAAGAATTAAAATAAGTGTAAAAGACACTCGCCGTGAAGGGGTTAAACTCGAGCTTAACCATATTCAATTATTCCTCACACTTTCCAATATATTAAGGAAGTGGAATTTCCGGCAATTTGATTGTGCACATTATTTTTTTTTTTTATGAGGAACATATAGTTTCTTTGACATCAGAATTTAAAAATTGAGTGCGACTTAACTCTAGCTCTTCTATACATTCTTCTAATTCAAGCAGTAATGTTTCTGTTTTTGTCATATCTCTATCATCTAAAACTCTTGCATAATAATCCGTGCAAAGCGAATCAACATTACAGGATATCTTTTCGAGGCTGTTTAATTTAGTTTCGATGTTTATTTTAATCCATATAACAGTGTGTATTTTTCGGGATTTTCTAATCGTGTCAGCTGCGCTCTTCCAGAGCTTCTCGTGCGATTTAAAGTCACTAATGAGGTAATTTTAATTCCTAATATAATAACGAACTAAACTGCAACACTAACACTAACGCTAACGAATTAAAATAAAACTACTCCGGCTCAAGTAATCAATGTAAAGTGCGAATATTTAGTGGCTGCAGCTCTAATACTAAGTAAAGACGAACGTTTAATTGAAAATACAGGGTGGAAATAAAAGAATGTTCAAGTTTCAATGGTATATTATAAGAAATTAATTTAGACTATTTACATCAAATCATACAACACAATGATCTTAAACCAACCTAGTTTTCTTAAAAATGTTTTCAGTAGGCGCACACTTAGTTGTACGGCACGCATGCAACCTAAAATTCAATTCTTCCCACATTTCGGTTAACAAGTCCGGAGTAATGGAATCAATAGCTTCTTCAATTCTGCGTCTAAACTTTGGCAAATCTTTAGGTAACGAAGGAACGTAGACACGATCTATTATAAAGGCCCAAGGAAAAAAATCGCATGGCTCAAACGGCTTTTAAATCTTCAGCCAAGCAATGACGCTTTGCGTTCAGGAGTCGCCATTGTGCGTATGTGGCACTCCAAGAGAGTAAATAACAAAGCAGTACTTGCGAATGGGCTTATCTAAAACTGTTTGAGTTACTCTTTATTTATGACCTTGAACCAACACCCTAAAACGCGTACAGTTGATATTATAAAAATTCATGACTGGGACCTTCCTTTATAGGCACCTTGTATATTTATATACGCGAAATATTATATAGAGATTTGATATTTATAGTTCAGAACATTGTGTGAAATATTGTGGATTCAGCGAATTCCGCTCAGATCACCGATAAACAACTAAGTAAAAACAACTAACTGTTGCCGTTTGGCAAAACCAAAATTACACTAGAATTGGCCAAGGAGACGTGCTTTTCAACAATGTCGGAGAACCATCTGTTTCAGATTAGAAAAAAACTCTTAATATTTGCAATTTGTCTTTAATATTTAAGATGAATCTAATTAATGTAAATGTAAAATTTTTCCGTCTTATCACATTGTATTAATTGAAACAAATGTTTCAATTTATACACATATAGTGAATTGGTTATACAAAAACAATATTTTTAATATGTCACCCATTGTTTACTTTTTTTAATTTATATTTTATAAAAACTTTTTTAGAATATTATTTCCGCTTAAACAAATTCAGTACCTTTACCTTGACTTGAAACATCAGACTAATGTTATAAATATCATGTGTAAATAATTTTATGCCATAACCTTAGTTATACTTCATACACGCATGGATTCAAGAATAAATCAGACGTGAGTCTGTGAGTAAAAATCAGTATACAGTAAAATAACTGCTTTAATTAATTGATGCCAAAACATTCAGCTTCTCAAGACAAATCAAACTGATTGAAGATGTTTTGAATGAAAAAACAGAATACCAAAGAAATTTCTACCCCATCGTAAATTAATGACATTTAAACATTGTCATTTACTTTCTGAGATCGTTATTCATTCATAGTAAGAATTAAGTAAGAAGGAATTTTCGGATTAAGTGGAAACATTTGTTAATACAATGTTGTGATGAAATGTTGTAATTGTTTAAATGAATCATTATAAATATCAAGGAGGCTGTCACTTTACCGAAAGAAGAAGGGAATGTAACTGACATCTGAAATATTTCGTGTATTTTATTACTGCATAAATATTAATTTTCAATAAAGAAAGAAAATTCTCATTGTGTTTCTGAACAAATCAGTTTTATTTTCTACCCATTAAAAGGTGTGTGTGACAAGCACACAAACTATGTGCTTCAAGATTTTCAGTGAATTAATAAAATAGCTAAAAGTGTTAAGAGTGTTAATAAGCCTCCTCATCATTTTTACAAGATGTTGAATATTTTATGATTTAAGGAGTTTTTCAAATATGAATGATAATTTACCTTTGAACACAATAAAATGTTCAAATTAAATTACAAAATCTTTGATTTGATTATTCATTAATGGAATAAAATTTGATTAACTTCTTTATAATATAACTAACTAATAAAGTTGCTCAAAATTTCGTTGTTTTTTTTTTTAAATAATCCCTCCTTTTATGTCACATATTGTCGCACTCAAGTGATACCTTCCCCGCAGTCAACGGATGAGACATGTCGTGGTACTCCACTGACAGCTTTACAGAATATCTTGATCACACGGCAGTTCCAAAATTGGTGATAACAAACCTATCTACACACAGCCAAGATGAGTGGAAATATGGCGCCCATTCTCTATTGTGGTTGTGTGGTCGTCTGATGCGACAATGATTTTTATTTTGTAAGTATTAATTTAGAAATAATTTGGATTATATTAACATTGCAATTATTATTTTTTCTTTAAATTTCTTATCAACGTGCAATAACTTAAAAATAACTTTCAAAATATTATCACATTTTTATTAACTCTAATACAGAGCGTCCAAAGAAAACGCTAGTGAAAGGTAATAAAAAAAAATAATAATAGAAAGAAAAATTCCAAAAACGTACTTATTTGTTCAAAACTACAATTGATATTCAAATTGTCCTTCTCTCTCTTATAGATGTGAATGTACATACTTGATCATGATAACGAAGACTCGTTTCATCATTTACGGTTAATAGATGGAATGTATAAAATCGCTGCAGTAGTGATGGGTGATTTCGATTTTTTTAATCAATTTAATCGATAACATGGCTAAGTCGATTTAATCTATACTATAAAATTTTTAATCGATGTCTCTAAAGGTCAGGGGTGTCAAACTGTGTCTCGCCGGATACCACTAAAATTTTAAAGAAATAGTCGACAAGTTGAATCGCAGCAATTCGACGATTAGATAAGGCAAAGATAACTGTAAAATTTTAGTGGTATCCGGCGGGCCACAGTTTGACACCCCTGCTAAAGGTAATATCACTTTCATTTTCTTTCAAAAGTTGAAGGTAAAGTAGTCCGATAAAGTATAGGTTCGTTCAAGTGTGTGCATTTTAAAAGGAAATTGCATTTTTGAAACAAATCATTGAATTTCGGCGCAAACTCTCAGATGTCTGCAACCAAAATTCCTAATTCAAAGAGCATAAAAGCGACACCAGTTGGGCACTATAAACCCAAGCCCAATAAGGATCTACTATGTGAAAGTGTAACAGAAAATGATGTTTCATCAAATTTCGTGCATTAGTTTTGAGATTTAGCTACCCGAATATCGTGAAAATGTACTATAACAGCGAAATATGTTATACGATTCACATGAAAACCTAATCAGGCACAACTTATGTCAATGTCTAACAGAATATTAAGTTTGAGGAAATTCCGTTCATTTGTTCTTGAGATATCATCGCTAGCATCGTGTAAATCCTGAAAAATGGTGTTGAATTCAGGGGGTGGTACGAGGGGACACCCCTCTCCACCCCGGAAACGTTGAAATGTCCCCCAGAGAGATTTGAGATTTTATGCTTAATGGACAAAAGTCCAATCCCCCCCCCCCCCGGAACATTGATATGTCCTCCAGGAAGATTTGAGGTTTTATGCTTAATAGACAAAATTTCCTCTCCAAAACCGCAGAAATCGCGTAGGAGGAAAATGTCTGAAATAAACACTGCTGAAAGAAGCAGCATAGCAGCACATATGATTTACACGAAAACCTAATCAGTAACAACTTACGGCAATGTCTAACAGAATATTAAGTTTGATAAAATTCCGTTCATTAGTTCTTGAAATATGATCCCTAAAATTGTGTAAATCCTGAAAAATGTGCTGTTCAGGGGGTGGCCCGAAAGCACTTCCCCCCACCGGAACATTGAAATGTTCACTCGAAAGGTTTGAGATTTTATGTTTAATGTACAAAAGTCCAATCCCCCCTTCTGAACATGTCCCTCACTGGAGCAACAGAAATTCCTCCCGGAGAAAAATGTCTGAATTCAACACTGCTGACAATAGCTGAATAGCAACGCCCCCTGTTGAGTGATTTCACTTAAACCTATAGGTTTCGGTGATTAAAATGATGATAGGTTTGATGGTGATAATAGATTGCTGATGATAGGTGTTGATAAGTTGCTGATGATAGGTGATGATAGGTCTGATGAAAATCCGTGCATTAGTCCTTGAGATTGAACTATTGCGAAAAATGGAAAAAATGCAGCATAGCAGCGCCACCTATTGGGCAATTTTCACCAAAAAGTAATCAGCTCCAATTTATATGAAGATGTATACTGTAGAACTGAATCTACAGTTTCAACAGATTCCATGCATTAGTTCTTGAGATAAAGCGCCAGTACAGATTCGATGTCGATCTTTAGATGCGGGTAGAATCGTTCTTGTTTGATTTACTTCGCGGTTGATTCACGATTAAGGTTGAATCATTATATTTATTCTTCCAATTTTACTATTTTAGTGGCAGTGCACGCTAAAACTAAGAACAATACATTAAAAATAGCCGGGAAAATGTTCTTAAAGTGCCTACTACTGCTATAGTTACTAAAAACTCATGAAATATCCATCGCATATTCTACCATAAAAATTCGTGACACTAAAATGAATTTCAAAAATTTATAAAGCAGTTTTAGTTTATTGCTTTAGTGAAGCGGAGAGAGGGTAAAAATTTTAATATTTAATTTACATGGCTATAACTTTTGACAACTCAGCCTGTATTTTTATGCCCGTATGATGTCCTTTTTTAGAAAAGACAGGAAAGCTCAACGTTAAGATGCTGCATAATTTATTATTACTGAAACTCAAAGTTATCGCAAAAGACTTTATTTTCAAAAATATTTTTTTTATGTTGCAGACAAAATGTATTGAGACAGTAATGAATGTTCGTGAATTATAAGTCAAAAATAATTCTAAACAATTTCAGTGTGTTTTCAGTTGGAGTATTTTTATTCAACAAATAATTAGTTTAAACATTTTAAAACTAATTTCTGTAGAATAAAAGTAGTTCAACTAAAAGTAAGGTACACTATATAACAAAGTCTAGCATTTTAAATGTAATTAGCATCAAATTCCTATATTTAAATCATTTTGACAATGCAAGCAATTTGTGGTTTGGCATATATATTAAAAAATTTGTCTATCATGCTTTTGAAAAATTAGTTTTTTCATTTATAAATATACACATAAAAAATCCCAATTATACTAATTTATTTATCAAAGTAAGTACTTTATATTATGAATGGTTCCTATAAGCAGGGCTCCCAAATGGTCCGCCAACTGAATACCAATAAATTTTAACAGCAAATTTTATGGTAGGTTTGCGCTAGAATTAACTTTCAAAGGTTTGTTCGGGGCGGTTTGTAAGAAAAATCTAAAAAGAAAATTTTTCTAAAAAAATATTGGTATTCAGTTGGCGGACCATTTGGGAGCCCTGTATAAGTCACGTAAAAAATTTAATTATGAATGCTAGTCTAATACTATATAAAAATGAACTTATATGAAGTAAATTAAACTAAAATTTATAATACTCATATAAGTATCAACTAATTCTTATATTTTCACCCCTCAGCACTTTCATAGGAAAAAAATGCGTTGTTTCTTTCTAAATTTAACACAACGGCATAGTCTCTAAAAATAAGTACCTACCAGTTCATCAGTATAGTTCAAATAAAATCATTAATTCCTTAAGACTCAAAGTTCATTTCGTTCAAAAAAGTCATTAAAATGTCTCCGAGGATTTAGTCAGATTTATGAGTCTTTCCTCTTAATTTCCCTTGATATGTCTCAGCTAAGCCAATTCGGGGATAATACCGCATGAATGAGTGCATCTAAGTGTGTGCCAATTTTCATGAGTGACGCAGCGTCGTTATATGATAAATTTTTAAACGTATAATTACTCTTTAAT
The DNA here is from genome assembly GCA_963932465.1 of Maratus speciosus. Lineage (NCBI taxonomy): Eukaryota > Metazoa > Arthropoda > Arachnida > Araneae > Salticidae > Maratus > Maratus speciosus. The sequence goes on from OZ010792.1 coordinate 180,255,279, forward strand.
AGTATTATTAGGTAATATATAAACTTATTACATAATTACTTTTTCAAACTTTTTAAATGTAGTAAATAAATAAAAATCTATCTGGCGTATTCTGCATTTTAAAATATCCATAGCGTAAATCATAGATTTTTATTTATTTATTTTTTTATCTAAAGCAATATTCATTGAAGTTAATTTATAATCCGCCCCAAATTTTCAAACCCAAGCAAAAATATATAATCAATTTGCAGTGAAAAGTGTCCAGCATTAATAGCAGAAAAATTTTAATTGAAATTATTAGGTTGAGCAAAAATTTCTGGGAAATTTTTAATCTAATAGTTACCCGAATTTGTATAGTTCCAAATGGTTGTACCATCAATGCCGAGCTCTACTGTCAGCAGTTGGATCGCGTCTACGACAATTTGGTTCAGAAGTATCCAAGATTGGTCCGCCGAAAGCGCGCTTTGTTTCAGCAGGACAATGCCAAACCGCACGTGGCCTAGAGGACCAGGAACAAGTTTGCGCAGTTAGACGGCGCGGCGTCGAAATTCTTCCTTCCCCACCTACAGTCCATACATGGCTCCATCCGATTACGGCCTCTTTCGATCAATGCAATACTTTTTCAAGGGCCGTCGATTTGAATGCTTTAATGAAGTTGAAGAAGCATGCCAATAGTTTTTCGATTTCAAGGTGCTATTATGGTACTTTCAGCAAATCCGGAATCTGGCAGAACGAAGGCAGACAGTCATAGATTATGATGGTCTCTACTTTGAAGAATAGTCCTCGTTGCTTTTGTTCTTAATTTGCGCATAACAACGCAACTTTCATAATTTTCCCAGAACTTTTTGCTCAACCTAGTATTATGAAAAGTATTTAATATTAATTGCTATCATAACAGTGTATCCTGCTTCCAGCCTTATCCCGAATATTTATGCAAGAAATCCAAATAAATACTTTTAATATGGAAAAATCAGCTACATATTTTTATATCAATATATATGTTAAGTATACCTGCTATATGTGGCATAAACAGATATTTTAAAAGGATCTAAAACATTGATCTGTTTACAGTGAGATTCGAGTAGAACGGCAGTACGGGGACCACAAACATTGTTCATTATATTGAGGGACAGATAATGTTAATCCATATTAAGTGGTCCAAAATATTCCCTTTTTTTGTTAGCCATTAAGAAAAGAATCATGCTGTTCATGCTATTAACCTAATATGTTGACAATTTAAACCAACTAATGTTGTATTTTATTTACAAATGTGAAGACATCGCGGCCATTCCTGTATCATGGCCGCATATCTTTATCGTGAAATATTAAGTATTTTTTCCTTTAAAACAGTGCAGTGTAAAATTTTGTAAACTATACAATATATCTTAAACCATTCTTTCATTAGAGACTTTTAACACAAAGTTTTTTTTCAAAAAAACAAAAATATCATTTTGGAGATACATTATAGTGGGTAAATAAATCTTTTAGAGGCTTGACATGAATATATATGTAAAAATGATTTAAGTTGATACTTATGTTAAATAAGATACTTATATAAATTTTCGTCTACAAAGTATAAACAAGAACGAAAAAACATGCATCAGCCATAGGTTTGTGAAATACGTTCCAGTAATAATAAACTATTATAAGAAATTCTAATCATGAAATGCGATGTCCAAAATACACATAACTCAGTCAAAATCAATTTCCAGCAATATCTTACTATATCTGGTAATGCATGCGAATTCTTTCGCACAGCCCTGTATATGATCTATGGAACTTGTCCATGTAATATACAAAAAAATAGATAAATTTGAAATTGCATGCCACAGTGGAAACCGCAGTTCCAGCAATTTATCACTCCTAAGGATATAAACCGGGGTTTCCTGGATAACAGGATGTAGGTGAAAAACATTTCTTTAAAATTGATAACTCTAATAGATTTTTTACATTTAATCTACCCTATATATATAAAATCCTAATGAAACGAATTTATGAAACGAATATATGAAACGGCTGAAATGTAACGATTCTTTGAATCGACTGATTAAACAACTGATTATGTTTCACGGCGATTTCTCCTAAAATATTGAATACTTTGCGATGAAATTAACACCAAAAATCAATACTGATCCGCAGATTTCGAAACTGGTATTAGAATTTTTAAATTCGAATTATTTTTCGAAATATTAATTTTTTTCTAATTTTATATACATTTTTCTAATGATGGCAACTCAAATTTTAATCAAACAGATATTTTTTTTTCAGATTTTAGAAAAGGTTACTATTTTAAACTAATTTGGCGAGAAGTTTGGCCTCCCTTAAATGGATGCTAAGAAATGTATCATGTTACTTTTATTCATAATTCAATTTGTATTTCATTATCATTTTATGTAATACAAACAGAAACATTTAAAATAGATGGCTTTCACTCCTTTATTTTTTTTAAACGAAATGAAAAGAAAAATAATAGGCACAGATGTCATATACGCACCGGGGTACCTAACTGGCGCCAAAATGGCATTATTTTGGTTGACATGGTAACCCGGCTATTGTTGTTTATTTAATAATAAGTGTTTATATACTTTATTTTCTTTTTTTTTAATTACATAAATTGTTTTCTTCTGTAGTTAATTATTTTTTTGGTTATTTTCCTTTAAAAATAAAAAATAATAGAAAATAATTAAAAAATACGGTACTACTTAATTATTCCATCGACCCATTTCGCCAAATTATACAAATTGGCATAATTTTTATTTTAAATAACGAAAGAACAAAGAAAATAGTATAACATTAATAAATATACAAATAAAACGTCGAAATAAAAATCACATGATGACGTAAAGACGTGTAACTTGCTTAAAGTCAAGTGAATGTGACATTTATCAACCATCATTGGCATTTAATCTTATAGTTTGGTGATAGATTTTTGTTCGACGGGATAAGTAGTACCAAAAATACATATGTAACTGGTATTCGAAAACGAGAATTTCGCCAAATTGTCGTAAAAAATATCACGCCAAACCGGGTGCGTATATGGCATCTGGCCAAATATTAAATGATGTAACAAACGATGACATTTAATTTCAACTTCAAAGCAATGTTTTAATTTACCACTCGAAAAAATAATGCTAACTGGCGAGTTGAAAAATAGTTATTGGCGAGATTTGCACCCGGGTAGCGTAACAGTACCAAGAATTATTTGCGACAATGCTTTTATGTAGTATTATTTGAAAAAAAAAATTGATTTTTTTTTAATCGAAATGGAAAACTTTCGGCACAGATGCCACATACGGTCCCATATTGGCGATATTTTTATCTGAGGCCAATGTCATGTACGCAACGGGTACTTAACTGGCGCCATAGTATCGTTATATTGCTTGATTTGATAAGCCGGATGTTGTTGTTTATGCTGTTGATCTTTTCTCCAAATTAGCGTCGGAAACAAATCGCGCCAATATGGGCCCGTATATGATATCTGGGCCAAACTTTCATATGAAAAGCGAAAGGATCAGAGCATATTTATTTATGACAGTTACGTGACTTGGACTATTATAATATAGATGAAATGATGCGATAGAATAATATTTGGCGACTTATCACCTGTACCTGACTAATATTAAAGTACCAAAATTGCACCAGGAATATAAAAAGCGAAGTGGCTCGCCCGGAACTCTTGATTATAGTCACATTAGACTTAGGCTGTTGTTATAGAAATTGTTTTAAAATACCGGGAGACAAAAACTCTGTACACTTAATTCCTTTTATTTTTAGCTTCTTTTCAAACGTTTAACTGATCCTCTTTAATCAAACACGAAAAGAGCCATTGGATGTCTTAACAGCAACTGATTCACCCTTAAATTTTTGCAATCAAAGGGAATTGAATGGAAACCCGTTTACAGGGAGATCTGCACAGCTTTTTTCAGTATCATTCAATCTTATATAATATTTTTAAAACCCATCAGATTAGCGTGTTTTTAGATTCTGCGGTGTCTGAACGGGGGTTGGCGAGCGTAGCTTGCAGGGGGCAGAACCCCCTAGCATATATATTTTTTTAATGTCCGCTAACAATACCAAAAATCACATTTATTTGAAAAATAGAAATATTGCGTTGAAAAAAAATTGAAATTTACACTAAAGGCCAGTATTGGGTTTGTGCCAGGAGTTAACAGACTTATGAAATCGTTAAAGATTACTATTTACAATCAGTCTTTTTGATTCTGTTCATTTCAGTAATTTACGCGCGTAGTTTGACTTCATGTCTTAAATTTGTGTTTGATTTATATTTTATTATAATATTAACTGGTTGATAAATGTTTAAATTTTGTTGTGGAATATAAGATTTAAACAAATGATGCACTATTTATATAAATTTAAGCGCAAACGGATTTATCTCTTGAAATTGTCTACACGCGACAGAGATTGATTTAAAAATAAAAAAATCATTCTTAAAAATTATTTTAAAAACAATAAAAATTGAATAAATAGCAATGCAGTTTTCAAACAAATTGTGATACAGTTTTCAAACAAAAAGCATTGGAAAGTACTATTTTTTTCTATTCGGCGGTGTAAAAATTGAAAATTAGGCGATATTTAGAAGTTCAAAAAGTTGCACTTAAAAGTGAAATTTAAACGTCTGCTGTTGCCACCGTCAAAATGACGCCAGAGTTACGCACGGACACGCTTGTCCTTTATAATATAGATAGTCAATCCTGTAACCAAATTGTTTTATTTGTCTCTATAAATGAAGGATAAATGCTACACGCTCCATAATTTATAGAAAACATATTGTAGTGCATCCTAGTGTTCCTTTTTTATTTCATTACGTTTGAAGTATCATAGCATCATTTAAGTGCATCGCAAACGATCTTTTCCCCAAAGATCATAATGTAATGAAAATCTTTAAAGCGTCCCCAAACTGTGAATGCTATTCACTTTATACTCCTGAAAAAGTATATTGTAATTCACCTCAGTGAAGAATATAACCTCATTATGTTTGCAATATCATAACATCTAAAAACATTGTAGAGTAGCACTTTGTAAATTTTGTTACACTTAACATTCCTTCAGGGAAGAGTTTTTCGGAAAAATTTATAGCTTTTGTTTTAATTTGACATATATAATAAATATAATGAATACATAAAATTATACATAAGTACATAATGTTTATTTATAGGTGTATATATTATGTATGTATAAGGTATACCTATATGTGTAATGTATATAAAACTATCTGTATAAACATCGTATTTTTTTTAACATGTGACATATCCCAGCAAAGAAAGAAACAGTGGGCCATCAGCTGGAAAAAAGATGGCAGCCAGCACTGCCATCAGCGGTAAAGTGTAATGGTGCCATTACTTAAACCAGTACAAAAGTGTCCGTGTGGAAGGCAGTTGGCCCATCAGTGATGAGCAACACTAGGCCAGCATTGGTATGCCATCACATTACTTCAATCCGGCACTTTTCCTGCAGTGCTAGCACCTATCCCACTGCTATTCCTTTGCTGGCTTAGCGCTTTCCCTTACAAAAATTTCTTATAGAATTCTATTAAAAAACGAAGTATTATAGCCATATATTCTATAAAAATGTCCATAATAGAATTGTCTATAGATATATTTGAGCTTGCAGCGGTTTCCATGTGGTCACCCTCCCAAGTACTAACCATGCTCGGTGCTGTTTGGTTTTCGTGATGGGACATGAACAAGTACTTTCAGCGTATGCTACAACCGCTCGTAGTTTTCACGTTCTCATTACACTATTTCAAGTTCGTTTCTTTTGTGATTTACGTTCCAAATCATTAAGTTGGTATAGAAATTATTGTATTGTATAGAAATCCTATATCTTTTATATGCTTTTTTTATTATTGATTCTCAACTGCGTAAATTATGAAACCGAAATCCTTTGTAACTTAGTAAAACCAGATTTAAGCAGAAAAAAAGTGCGTGGAAATAAAGAATTTATTTATTTATTCATTTACTTATTTATTTTGTTGGTGGCAGTGGTGCTATATTATTTACAGTTTTAAAAAAAAATTAGCTTCACAGCTTAAAGTGTGCTAAGATATTCATTTCAGATTTCTGTTCAAATACTCAATGTCTTCGATATTCGCAACGCCACCTAGCGGAAGGGTTCTGAGCAATATTACTGCAAAAGTTCGTGCCCTTCCACGTAGCGGAGGGCCAGCGCATGAGATAAAGCGGAAGCCCACCAGAATTTTATCTGATGATTTCTCACAGCAAAGTTGACTGAAGCTGTCCAGCAGTGGTCATGCAGTGGTAGACCATTAGCCAGCATTTCTCCTTCATTGCCAGCACCGCTATCTTACTGCTGTGTAACCAACACATCAATTGCCATTTCTGGATGTGTTGCTTACACGTCAGCTTAACACCTTTGACACTTGCGTTTTCCGTAAACCTTTTGCTGTCACACTCCCCCCCCCCCCCCCCATTTCAATTCATGTCACCCCCCTTCCCAAAAAGCGTCGGTTTTTCTTTATTTGATTATTAGAGCTCGCTTAATTTGTTCAGATAACAATTCACTTATTACAGAATTAAATTACATTAGATCTGTGGCTATCGATCGGGGTTTTAGTTTATTTTATATCAATAATTTAATTTCTCATAGTCTTAATAAATGTGTCAATAATCTTGATTCTTCTGTTACTGCGGTTTCCATTTCTAACCTTATCATTTTACCATTTTATAACAGTATTAGCTTTAAGATGGCTAATATCTTAAGACATTATGATTTTAATGCGGTTTTTAAACCAGTTAATAAATTAACTTTTTTGCAGCTTAAGGATCAATTTCCTCCTCAAAATTATTGGGGTGTTTACAACATTCAATGCCAATGTGGTTTGTCCTATATTGGACACAGTAAACGAAAACTCTGATACAGATTCAAAGAACACATAAACTATGTAAAGAAAAAAGAATTGCAGAAATCCTCTATCGCCTGTCATTGCTGAGGGGAGGGACATAATTTCCATTTTGTCTGAGCTATCATTATCAAGAAATGCATTACTCTCTGGATTTAGACTTTTTTGAAGCTGTTCATATCCATAGATTTAAAGATTCCTTGGTTAATGATTTGTCTAGTATACCATACATCTCAACTTTCTGGGTGGATTTGTTATGTCACGGCACTTCACTTCCGCTTTAATTTCATTGGCTGTTGGAACTTGATGCTCTTTTGGTATTGTATTTTGCCATTTGGGTTTTTACCGTACATGTAGTTGGGGGGATATTGTTTTTAAAGTTTTTATACACTGTGGATGTGAGTCCTGGAACTCACGAAACGTATACGTCTGTTCAAATCAACTTATTTTATTGTGTGTTTAAACGTTGTTTTTAAACAATTTATTTTAATGATGTTACATCATTTGACACATAATGAAATTTATATACATTACTGATGTCTATTATAAGTGGCGTACTAAAACGTATGGTTTGCATTGCATTTGTGTTTCATTTACAGGTACACGCTAAAGAATTCGATTACAGAACTGACTATGCGGTAATTGCTGGAATTATTGTTTCAATTATTGTTTGTGTCTTCAGGTTTAACTGAATTTTTGAAGAGTTCACTGCAAATTGAAATGTCTGAAACGGAGTGTTCAATTTTAGGACATTTTAAAATGACTTAATTTTTTCAGACACTTTTTGCGTCTGAATTTCAGACACTTCAAACGTCTTAATTGCAGCCATTTTTTTAAGCATTATACGCAGCCATGTTTGACCACGTTGAATCCTGGAAAAATATTTGGCCATGGTCATGCCCCCTCCTCCCCCATACAGTGTAATTTTAGGGGCTCTGAAAGTTGGTATGTAATTTTCATAAAGCTGATAATTTAAATCTTTTTCAACAATATACTTTATAGGGTTATTCCACACAAAATGAGCAAAAATGTTTAAAAAGTCGTGGCTGCATAGTAACCGATTTTAATAAAATTTGATACACAGATTCAATTCATATTCAAATAGAGCATTGCAAAATATTTCGACAAAAAAATAAAAAAATTCAGGATATTTAAAAAACTTGTGACATAGAATGGCATGTGTACAATCGTTCAAAGTTGCAAGTTTGAAGTTCCGTATCTTGAAAACTATTTAACATAAATTAAATCTTTTTTTAATATTGTAATCTCTGGAAAATTATCTTCATATTTATTTAATATTAATAATTTGGTAACGTCATGATTAATCTTAAATTTGTTGTAAAAATTGAAAAATTGTCAATTTTGAGAAAATTAAAAACGTTATAAAAATTAAAGGAATTCAAAACCATCTGTGAAATTGATGCCTAAATACAGTGTTACATATTAAGATCGAATTGCTAAAGATTTAAGTTGCCATGTATTTGCTTCACCTTTAAAAAAATTTAGAAACTTAAAAAAAAGACAAAACTATAATTTTTCCTCTTATTGATAGTGATAGGCGAAAAAAATATTGAAGGAAAGGTCAGACATTATAGTTATTGCGCAGACATAAAGATTAATAAGTCCATGATATGCTAAAAAAAATTCAAGATTGCCTTTTGATTCCTAACGTCACAAAATTTGGTTAAAAAAGTAGTATTTGTTGCATTCCAAGATCTTTATTTTTTGAATAAGGGCGCGTTTTTTTTTTACAATATTGCACGATTTCAAAGGGAAAAAAGATGCAGTGCTGCCATCTATGGATTTAGAGGATAAATATATATATATATATTTTTTTTGTTGTTGTTGTTCAAAGTAATATTTTTTTTACTGTAGTTTAAAATAAATATATTCATAGCCAAAAATAAACTGAAAGCAAAAATTAAAGTTTCTATATTTAAAATATACACTTTTATCCATAGTATGAAATAATTTAAAAGTTTGATAAAGCTTTTTTTTCACTTAAAAAGAAAAGATAGAAATATTGCATTTTACCCTCAATATTTTTTACTGTTTATTTTTTTTCTCATTAAGTAATTAAAGGGCAAGAATGAAACTTTCGATATTTAAAATATATACATTTAGCTATAACGCCAAAAAAAGTAAAATTGTCAAAGCTGCCCTTCATGCTTAAATGAGCACTAGAAATATTGCATTTTTACTTCAAAATTTACTTCAAAAATAACTTTTTTTCTCATTACGGGATAAAAATACAATTACTAATTTACGCCAATCTGTTACTTATTATTCATTCCTAATTATAAATAATTTTTAATATAGTCTTTACATTCCAAAGGCTAATAATCAGAATTGAAATTTTAAGCATGTAGACAATACTTCGATTTTGCATTCACTTTTAATGTGTATTTTAATACTTAAATAAACCATCCTGAAATCTATTATTTTGCATTTACTCATAAATAGATATGATCTACATATAGACTAATTTTCATTAAAATCTGTGACATGTCTGCCACAGCTGAGTTGCTCATTTTGCATGGAATGACCCTATAGTCAATATTTTGAACTTCTAGAATAGAATATGATTAAAAACAAAAACAATTTATCTAAATGCAATAAAACCTTTCAATAGGGGTTCCAATGGAATTTTTCCACCATTCGTTGTCGGGGTGCATGTGATTGAGAGGTTTTACTGTATTTAGATTTTTTTTTATTTATTTAGTTTTTAATCTTAGTCTGTCTAAAAACGTTCAAAATTTTTATTATAATCGGCACACTATCGAAAAAATTTAAAATATAAACCTTTCAATAACTGCATATCTAATTCGGGGCCCCTAAAATCGTAGGGGGGGGGAGGAATAGGGGACACTGCCCTGTTTACCCATGCTTCAATCAAATCCTCCTTCTGCACACAATCCAACCCTACATTATGTTCGCAAATTAGAGATGCCCGGTATTCCGGAGTGTTCGTTATGGAGGTTAATGGACATTCCCTAATACCGGACAGCTCTATTTAACAAAAACTTTTTAAAGGAAAAACGCATACATATTTGTTTATTTTTACCTAAAAAAAACAGACATCTCTGATTCACTGGTCGGCATCAAAATCCTCTCTATAAAAAATAATAGTTGATTCTTACAGATTTTACTCTTCTAAATAAGAATATGGTAACTAAATTACTGTATCACGTACCAATTTCTTTTTTTTTTTTTTTTTTTTTTTTTTTTAGTAGGAGAGTTTGCTTTTAAAATTAAGGTATTTTATATCTTGCTAAAACATAAATGAAAATTTTGTAAACTATAAAATATAGATAATAATAGGTAAATTACCTGCAAATAAATGTATAAATATGATTACCAGATTTACAGCGGCTCAGGGATGTAGCGGAGGGTATACGGGGGTATACGCCGTGTACCTTCTGGATTTTTTAAAGAAGCTCCGTATACCCTCTGCCTATACCGTATACTCTCTGCTTTTTTTACGACTGGGGGCATAAAACGAAAAATCCATTACACAAGTATCAACAAATAAAATCTCCATGCTATATTTTGTCAATTTGATATCTAAGACCATGAAAACACTTCTTTCATGATTTCAATTTTATCTAACATTGCAAATTAATATAATAATCCTTCCATATTTGTTATTATTATAAAACTATTTCACGGAAAAATGGTACGTGCTGGAGCATTTAGAATACCATATTTAGACACTTTACATATTTAGTTTGCAGGAAGGAAAAAAATTTAATTTTTTGCCGACCACTGATTATCGAGCAAATTCCACAGTCCCAAAGTGTCCACTATTCGGGGCAGGGCCTTTACAGTATTCAGATAAACAATTTTTTTGTTGTTGTTGTTTCTAATCTTATCCTATTCTAAAAGTTCGAAATATTCATTATAAACAGAGTAATGTCTAAAGATATTTAAAATATCAGCTTTATAAAAATTGCACAGAAAATCCCCCCGCACCCTCCATTAAAAAAAAAAAAAAATCATATCATTTAAAAATTAAATTCTTCTTTTAAATTTATGTTACAACATATACAAGGTTTTTTTATACATCAGATGACAATCACAAGAGCTATTTATTTAATAATAAATAAAAAATAAATAAATATTCTAATTTAATAACATGCAGAAAAAATTACTTCTAATTTCTAAACTTCTTTTGTCTTAAACATACATTTTAACATCTAATTGTCATTTTTTTTTTTTATATTTCATGTAAGTGATGATAAATGAAAAAAATCCCTGCCGGCCCGGCCTACAGGCAGAGGTAGATTTCGAAGTTAAGTATACTAATTTCACCAACAAAAACTAAATCATTATTAAATACAAATTCAATTTAACAGTTTTATCTGTCTGCTTTTGACGAGTTTTTATTTCCTTTTGATAAAATAGCTGGTTTTATCAGAATCATGTTAAGGCGATATTAAAAATAATATTTTTCCATGCTCAACAACTCGAAATTTTCTGGCACATTTTCAGATTCATTTTTAATAAAAAAAAAAAAATATATATATATATATATGAAACATGCTGACGTGATTTTTGAAAAGATTTATAAGCGACCTGTGTTTTTATTTTTCTTTCAATTAATTAAAACTTTATTAATAAACAATTATTTTCTCAGTAGGGCCATATTTTTCGTTTCTAACACAATCGCTTCGGGAAATTCTGTTCAAAATGCCCATTTTGACAACATTTTTTGAAATATATTCTGCCTCTATCAAAAAATCGATCATTACCGTACATTATATAGTTTCTGAATAAGAGAATCTAGCAACTGGATGCGTTTGAGAGCAAAAATGAATTTAAAAATGAGTAAGAAAATAGACAGTTTGGATTTGAATGCGCCCTTAATAAGATGATTTTTTTCTTCAACTACTATGTATTTTTAATTTGTTTTTGCTGTAAGAATTTTCCGTATCAAAAACTTGTCTATATAAATGTTGAAGACAATATTAAGAAGATATATGATAAATTCATGGAGATTTTATATCTTGTGAATTGACGGAGTTATGAAAATTTTTCTTCTTCAACCCCCCTTTTTTGTTTTCGTTTTTAATTTTTTTTTTCGGTACGAATTGGTCCTATCAAAAACTTGTGAATATAAAAGTTGTAGATAATATTAAGGAGATGTATAATAAAATTAATTGGATTTGATATCTTGAGAATTGACGAAGTAAGGAATTTTTTTCTCCCAAAAACCCTATTTTTGGGCCCTTTGAACCTATTTTTAATTTTATCAAAAATCTGTAATGCATGAATTTTTGGCGCTATTTTTAGAAGTAATAAAAACTTTAAACTGATTTGATATGTACAAAAATTAAGAAGTTATGGGTTTTTTTCGGTTTTCACAAAACCCCTCCCTATTTCCATCCCCTTTGTCCGCTTTTGCCCATTAACGAACTTGGCCGACATTTTATGTCCCTTGATTTTATGTATCAGTTTGGAAGAGATTTGTGCAGAATTGTGGAAGTTATCGTGTCCAGAAGAAAGTGATAACACAATTGCTTCGGGAAATTCCGTTCAAAATGCCCACTTTGACATCATATTTTGAAATATATTCTGCCTCTATCAAAAAATCGATCATTGCTATACATTATATAGTTTCTGAATAAGCGAACCTACCAATTAAATGCGTTTGAGAGCAAAAATGAATTTAAAAATGAGTCAGAAAATAAGCAGTTTGGATTTGAGTGCATCCTTAATTCAATGATTTTTCCAACACAATCCGCTTCGGGAAATTCAGTTCAAAATGCCCATTTTAACAGCATTTTAAAAAATATATTCTGCCTCTATCAAGAAATTGACCATTACGGTACATTATATAGTTTCTAGGTAAGAAAACGTACCAATTGAAAGCCTTTGAGAGCAAAAATGAATTGTAAAATGAGTAAGAAAATAAGCAGTTTGGATTTGAATACACCTTTAATAAGATGATTTTTTTTCTTCAACCGCTATGTATTTTTAATTTGTTTTTGCTGTAAGAATTGGTCCTATCCAAAACTTGTCTATATGGATGTTGTAGACAATATTAAGAAGATATATGATAAATTCATAGGGATTTTATATTTTTTGAATTGACGGAGTTATGGATTTTTTACTTCTTCAAATCCCATTTTTGTTTTCGTTTTTAATTTTTTTTGCGGTACGAATTAGTCCTATCAAAAACTTGTGAATATAAAAGTTGTAGATAATATTAAGGAGATTTATAATAAAATTAATTGGAATTGATATCTTAAGAATTGACGAAGTTATGAATTTTTTTCTCCCAAAAACCCTATTTTTTGCGCCCCTTGAGCCCATTTTTAACTTTATCAAAAATCTGTGATACATAAAATTTTGGCCCTATTATTAGAAGTAATAAAAACTTTAAACTGATTTGATATGTACAAAAATTAAGAAGTTATGGGGGGTTTTCGGTTTTGACAAAACCCCTCCCTATTTCCATCCCCTTGGTCCGATTTCGCCCATTAACGAACTTGACCGAGATTTTATGGCCATTGATTTTATGTATCAGTTTGGAAGAGATTGGTGCAGAATTACGAAAGTTATCGTGTCCAGAAGAAAGTGATATATATAGATAGACAGATAGATAGATAGATAGATAGATAGATATATAAAGTTTTTTACTGAGGGTGGTTTTGGGTTCTAGGGGTCATGATCGGTGTAGATCTGCAAAAATATTTCAGAAATTCCAACATAGGAGCGATCCCAATAGGTAGTATTTCATACGAAATCTACCTAATTATAAAAACCGCAATTTTAAGAGCAAAATCTAGTTATGAAAGTAAATGTATATAATTCTAGCTTTTTAAATTTCAAATTTATTTTTTGCTAAAAATAATTAAAAATCAATATTAAAATTGATTTCAAATGAAATACATATATTTTTTAAAGAATTTTTACAGTTAGATTAACATGCATAATTACATGAATGTAAGAACATATATTTCTAGAATTATCTGTTTTTTCGCAAACAGATTCAAACCTAACTTATATTTCATGCAATATTTTGTGTGGTACTATAAACAAAATATCAAAAACACTTACTGATATCGATATGGATAATTCCTCGACTAGATTTAAAAGAACTGGCATAGTGAATCAGAGACAAAATACTTGCATCTTTTTAAAAAGAAATCCCTTCATATATCCTGCTAGCTATGTTAAAATAATGAAAATTTTCCATTCTGAAAACATAACCCGTGGGACTAGTTTGTAGGTCTGGGGCTAATTCCTGTTTACCAAGTTTTGACGAGATGAATAACTCTATATTATTGATTAAAAGCAATGAAAAGTAATACTGTCTCTGTTACGTGCTCTTTGTAGAATTCTCGGATGTAATTTTCAAGTGTTTCTTTCTCGTCGGTATATCAATAACTTAAAAACATATTATTCATGCAGATATCCAAAATGTAAGAAACTTCTAAATATAAAACTTCCAGAAATGACGCAGCCACAGTAGAAATATAATGACAAAATTTTTCACAGTAAAAAATCAGGACCGGTCAAAGATGTGAACTGTTGAAGAACGTTTAAATTTGAATGCGACATTGGACTCAGAACTCGGATTCGCCTGACAAAGGAAAAAAAGATGGAGTCAGCCTTTTCATTTGCAACCATTACGTCAGCCTACGGTTTACAGTATGATAAGCTCATTAAAACTTTTTTATTAGCGGAAAATGGAACGTTGTATAAGAAGAAATCAGAAGCATTTTACTTTCTTTATTTACCATTTTTCGAATGCTTACGCTTATAAATTATATGAATATAATTATTACTGTCTTTATACTTTCAGGCAGAGGGTGAAATACATATGATAAATAAACAAAAATCATCGTAATGCTTCTAAATATTACACCGAATTTTTATGAAGCATAATCACAGGTAGGAGGGCGATTGCCAACCATTTCTCTTCCCTGTATTTTGAAATTTACTTAATTAAATTGTCTTTATATTTAAAAAAATAATAAAATTTATTCTTCCAAATGATTACATAATTAAACACAAAGAGAGAAATGAACTAAGAAATTTTTGTAACAGAGCACCGCCCCCCCCCCCCATCCGTTCCTAAACCACTAATAGAAATAAATTGTTAATTATTTCCTTTTGACGTTCATATATTTCAAATTTATCTTAAATTGGAAGATAAGGCGTGTTCATAAAGCCAATACCCTCCACCAGAGAGAAAGAAATGTTCTGCATTTTAAAAAATGTTGTTAGAAATTTATTTTTGAATATTAAATACTTCTTACTTGTTAATTTTTTTATATTTCTTTTATATAAAAATTATCTTGTACGAGGGGTTCTGACAAAGATTCTTGGTTTAGCTTATTTCATGTTTATATTTTGCGTTTTAGTTAGGTGAACTAGGCAGGGGACTCCAGACACATCTGTCCAACCTTTCCCCTCCCTACATGTTTTTTCTGAGAGCAATCATTTCTCTTTGTATTTGAGGAGAGGCCTTTACGTATACCTATGAGTGGAAGTAGTTTTTGAGAAACTTTATATTTTGCGAAAATATTTTTAGTTTGTACTTTTACACCAAACATAATTTAGTTCGAAAGTTAGTAAACGGGCATTTACAATTTTGGCAGACGTCATCATGGTCAAATTAAGTTTATCATTTTATACACTAACATCAAATTTAGTGGATGGCAAAGCCTTTCATCCATTCGAAAACGTTTTCTCATGGTGCTGCTAGATATATTGCGATACAGTTGCATATTAGGATACCAGAAGCGAAGGGGTATAAGTCACAAAATGGAAAAACATGAGATAAGTACACAGGCTGTCTGGAAATAAGGCTATTTGTTTATGATTACTCTCAGAAAAAAATGTAGGGAGGGGAAACGTTGGACAGATGTGCCTGGAGTTCCCTGCCTAGTTTGTCAAACTAAAACGTAATATATAATAGATTTTCTAATTATGTGCTGCGTTCTAGAGGTCAACTACTTAAGCTCTATAAATTACTTAACGTCTTTTATCTCTACTTAAAATTTAAAAAATATATATTGTACTCCACTTACCTTCCACAGTTATTGAAATAAGTGTTCAAAGACCGCTATGAAATTAGCAACAATTTCATATTTTAAGTCATTCACTTACTATTAATGTTCATCTTTAAATTCAATTTACTCCAAATCTAAATTTTGTCACTTGTATCCCTTGGTCTCTGGCGTCCTCATGTACAATTGTCTTTTCATCATATATATGATACAATTTTATTACATTCAGACATATAAGTGTCTGAATTTCTACATGTCTTAATTTCAGGCGCATGATCATTATTCAGACATTTTTCTCAGTTCATTTATACCATGATCACAGTAAGACACTTAAGTGTCTTAAATTCAGACACTTATGATGTCTGAAATTTCATATTCAGGCAATTAAGTGTCTGAATTTCTTTTTCAGTCATATATGTGTCTGAATTTAAGGCGCCTCTATTTGCAGTGTTCGTGGTGTATATAAATAATATAGATCATACACAGGACTGTACAAAAGAATTTGAGTATATTTCCGCTTTTTGACGGAAATTGTAGAAATGGAATGTGAAATTTTAACTGTGAAGCGTCTCTCAATTGAACTAATTTTTTTCATTATGTGTAATATATATACAAATCTGTAGATCATCTACCCAGCTGGACGAAAAAATTTGGGATTTTTTTCCGACTACAGATCGCAGTTGCGGAAATTAGATTTTCAAATGTGTTGTACGATTTCCAAACATTATCAGGCATTTTATTTAACGGTGAAGTTTTGATACAGTATTCTGAATTTGGAAAGTATTTTAGAATCTATGCTTGGCGCATGATTTTCCTTTCTTGTTTACGGTTATGCACTGAAAACGATTTTTTTCTCCCATGAACAATAATTTCTTTTACGTGTCCCGGTAAACGAACTGTAAACGCTACACATTTCATTTTCAGTACCGAACATTCAATACTAAACATAAAAAATATATTATAAAAATTACATAAAAATCCGAGTATATTTAGGAGAGTTAAAGCAAGGACAGACAGGTAAATGGCATTCATGAACGCATTAACAATGTTCGAAAGTGTTAGGAATGGCCTTCAAAAAAAAAAAAGGTTTTTCATTACTTAACATCTCTCGTGGAGAAATATTTAAAAATGTGTCATCAACACAGATTAAAGTAGTTCATTGAAAATATTTTGATAAAATGACGAGTTTGATCCTATAGATGTTTCCAAGATTGGGACTTTCAATAATTATAAGTAATTAAACGTTTCATGTTCATTACTGCACTTAAAAAAATATATATGTAACGTTACTCAATAAAATTGGTGGCAGCCTTGTTACCTCCATTTTACGGAGTAATTGAACCGATATAACTGGTGTTACGTTACACTAGTGTGTAATATTACACTAGTTATATATTAGTTTAAATTGCACCATTATACAAGTTAAATTACTCCATAAAATTGGGGTCAGAATGTTGCCCCTTATGTTATGGAGTAACAGTATATAATTTTTTTACAGTGTGAATTCTAGTTACTTATGATTAATGCATATTTTGAGAAGAAAGAGGACCACAATACATAGAAAATAATTGAAACACAATTTAAATATCAGAAATGTAATTTTTTTAAAGCAATATAAGTTACAATATTTACACTGAACATAATAGATAAAAAAAAAAAAAATTAATTAAATATAAGAAAAGCAATTTTTTAAAAATAATACAATGTAAGTAACAATATTTACATTAATCATTTAGATTAAATAAAAGTATAAAGTATTTAAAATTGTATTTAAAATTTTTCTATATTAATAATAGAATTTCTTCTCACAGTTATTGTCATGCATTATTCAGGATAAGAATATGGGGATAGTGTGACGGCTTTCATTATAAGAAAATCTTCACATTCTTCTGATTTTGATGTTAAGTAACATCTCACAGTATTTTCGAATTTCGGGACGTGCTTATGAAATTTTCTCGCCCCAGAATTTTGTCGACAGTTCTCAAATCTTTTTTGTAACTCATCTCGACGAAGATCATTTTTTTCTTAACATACAAATATGCGATTCCTTTATCATTGTATCTCGCAATAATAAAACATATATACTGTAAGAATGTGATCATGTAACCATTAAAAATCGTTTGAAGGCTTATTTTAGTAACTTCTCGTTTCGTTAGGCCCCCAACTCCATCACAAGCATTTTTAATGTGGGGTGATACAAAGAAATTCCATTCTGCACCAAGACCAAAATCTTTGTTTTGTTGGTATAAGTCAATATTATTTTTTTGTTCTTATATATTTGCTTCATGTGCCATCTGAAAAGTAATTTAGTAATATTTGGAGTACTTTGCTAGATTTGTTTCAACAAGTGTGCTTGGAACATATGTACAACCTCTCTGCTGTAATCTAAAGTATTACTAATTACGCAAATGCATTGAAATAAAAAAATTACTTGTTACTTTTAATAGCATTCAAATAGAAGGACCTTTATTTGTTGGATAACCCGATAGTAGCTTTGAATGTCATCGTGAACACAAAAGTAAAGTTTTCTGAAAAGAATGCAATACAAAGAGCTGCACTTGTTTCTTTTTTGGTTCGTTTTTCTTTTCGTTTTTTTTTTCTTTAAAAAATAAATTTCGCTGGTAATTTTTATGTGCATTGGTGAGTTTAAAGCAAAATTAATTTTACAAAATAAGAATTGAAAAACTTTGTCTAATGGTTAAAAAACAATGATCATTTCTGCGCAATCAATTGTAATCCACTGTTTTTATGTTATATTATCTGGCATAATATCAGTATAATCAAGTTCTTGCACCAAACGTGGGGGGCTTCTCAACCAGGATATGCAATAGATTTACATCAGGTTCAGTTGAAAATGAAGATATTCTCCCAGAAAGAGGCGTCATTTTAGTGATTTTTGTGCAATTTTCTCGGGTTTTTTTTTCTCAGTTTAAGTGAGAATTTATGAATAGTTAATATGTACACCACTCAGCTTTTATCTCATCAAAATTTTAGATGTTTTTCCTTAGCCTGGTGCAAAAAATAAATCACCAGATTTTTTTAGCCATTACAAACATTGCTTTAATATTTAAATTAAATATCAGAAGGTTAGGTGAAGAATTTATGAATAGTTAATAAAGAAAAATATATGCATCACTCAGATTTTATCTCATCAAAATTTCAGATGGTTTTTTCTTATGCTGGTACAAAAGATAAATCGTCAGATTTTTTTAGCTATTACAAACGTTGCTTTCATATTTAAATTAAATATCAGAGGGTTAGGTGAAGAATTTAGGAATAGCTAATAAAGAAAAGTATATACATCCCTCAGATTTTATCTCATCAAAATTTCAGACGGTTTTTCCTTATCCTGGTGCAAAAGATAAATCTCCAGATTTTTTTTAGCCATTACAAACATTGCTTTCATATTTAAATTAAATATCAGAAGGTTAGGTAAAGAATTTAGGAATAGCTAATAAAGAAAAATATATACATACCTCAAATTTTATCTCATCAAAATTTCAGACGGTTTTTCCTTATCCTGGTGCAAAAGCTAAATCGCCAGATATTGTTTTAATGGTAATCTTTGCCATTGAAAGCTTTTTTAGCCATTACAAACATTGCTTTCATATTTAAATCAAATATTTTTGTTTTACAATATTTTTCTCTTAAAAAAAAAAAATAATAAAAATAACAACATTTTTTTCTTTTATTTTTCGGGTTGTTTGCAGTACTTTCAAATTCGTATAGCTGTTTTAATTCTTTAAATCCAATGATCACTAAAAAATGATGACTAATGGCAACCTCAGAGTCAGAAATAATTGAAAAATAGCAAATTTTATTATCCAAAATCATGATTATATCGTATATTATATATACACATGAGCCCGGGTAAATTGCCAATACAATGGTGCAAACTAGAAAAAAAAATTCATCCGGTAGTTCTTGAAATTAGCGAGTATACTGATCAACATTTTCTGGGCATCTTGTTTTATATACACTGCTGGCCATTAAAATTGCAACACCAGGAAGGAATGATCTGACGAACGTCAAAATCACATGAAATCAAGACGAGGCTGGAATATGCAAATGATTAGTATTTCAGCGCATTTAGACAGGGCAGGCGGGAGAAACGACATCTGAAGCACTGCACAAAAGAAAAGTTGCATAGTGGATTTCTCATTCGGAACGAGCTTTGCATAAGTTCGGTCTTTGCTCAGAATATCGTGTTATGCCTCGAATAATAAGAAGGAATGCTTACCACCAAGTGTCGGTATTCGATAGAGGCAGTATCGTTGCCTATCGAGAGTGTGGATTACCTTTCCGTGATATCGCCCGTTCATTCGTCGAAATCCAACTACTGTCATGCAAATATGGAATCAGTGGGTTGCTGAGGGTCATACTGAACGGCATGCATGATCTCGACGCTCTCCCATGACTAACGGCGGAGAGGACAGCCATATTGTGAGGTCGGCCCTGCAAAACCGTTCAACCACATCACAAAACATTAATCGGGAAATGGGCATGTTTGAAGCGCGCTCAGTATCCGCTCGTACGGTGCGACGACGTTTGCAGCAGCGTGGATTGTCAGAACGGCGACCAGTACTGCGGCTTTTCTTGACAATGCAGCATAGAGTGAGTCGGCGACACTGGTGCGCCGTACAACAAAGCTGGATGCATGACTGGCACAATGTCGGCTTTTCAGGTGAGTCTCGCTTGTACGTGCTGTATTCTGATAGCCGTATGCTTGTCTGGAGGCTCCGAGAAAAACGCCGCTTGCATTCGATATCGGCATAGGGGCCCTGCGCCTGGTGTGATGGTTTGGGCAGCCATTGGGTACACGACATACACATCTCTAGTTCGGATCGACGGTAATTTGAACGCAGATCGGTACATTTTTTACATCTTACGTCCAGTGGTTGTGTCCTGTCTTCGAGGGTTGCTAAACACCATCTTCCAGCAAGATAACGCAAGACAACATGTTGCACGTCGTGTTCTGACCATCCTCGATAAACAGGGTATTCGATTGCTGCCCTGGCCTGCACAGTCTCCAGATCTGTCACCCATTGAAAGCATCTGGTCATGAATTTCTTAGAGACTAGCCCGCCAGCCTTCTCCAGTTAATATGGTTGATGAAGTGTGGCATAGACTTGAAGCAGCATCGAATGAGTAGCCCGTTTCTGTCCTCCAAGTGCAGTTCGACTTCATGCCTAACCGGATAAGGGCCGTTTTAGCTGCCAGGGGAAGCAGCTGTTTCTACCAATTTCGCACCCTTGTAAACCCCCAAACTGTTTACAAATTTAATCATTTTGTTTTCATGCCATACTGTTTCCGTACATATATCATCTTTTTTGTATTTTCAATTTTTCACGGTGTTGCAATTTAATGGCCAGCAGCGTATATATATATATATAACATGATATAATATAATAATTCTAAAAATCTTAATTTTGATTAAGTTTTTTTAATAAGAATATAATTCATATCTTTCATTCAATTCTATCAGATATAACTTAAGAAGCATTTTGTAATTATTTATATTACCTTATATTATTATACTCTTTATTGCCATATATTGTCATTTATGCCATTTAATTAGTTTTATAAGATTATGAAGCAACAATGAATTTATTTGAAACTGTTCAGTAGTTTCATTCACTTTTTTAAAATCTGCTTCATGACAAATTGATTCAAGAGAACAAAATACTGTTATAAAAGTAATTAAATTAATAATATCCGTATATAATATTCAATCAAACGAAATTCTGAATAAACTCTTTGTAAAAAGTAATAAACAGCAGCTCTTTGTTCATAAATCTGAACGAATATGATTTATATACCAGCGCGAGATTGATAGGAATGATTTAAATATCAAATTACAAATAAAATCTCATTAACAATGTATTCAAAATATAATCAAACACACTTTAAAGCGAGGTTTCGTTGGATATCAAATTTTCTGAAAACTTTAGCATAAACTCTCAAAATTGTTTTATCTTTCAAGTTTTCCTTAACATTTTTTTGTTTATACTGTTAATTGAAGTTCTTTTCTAATTTGATATGTTAAAGGATTCCGATCCATTTGATACTCAAAATGCCTTATATCATAATCTCACCATTTTACGATTTACGTAACGTCCGTTACTTTTTTAGAAATTTCTTTTACTAAACTGATGTCGCCCTCTTTATCTACGTAATTTTATTAATTTTATGACATTACGTTGCGGCAGTTAAATTATTTTGAAATTGTTCAACTTTTCCCATTCACTTTCTTACATCTATCTACCTCATACCAAATTGATTCGATATGTATAATATTAATAAGTTTCTCTCTGTTCAGAGCTACATGCTGATAAATGCAATCCTCAGATTTCAATTCAATGTAATATTTTTTACTATCGAATGATCATAGAATTGAATTCGTAATGAACTTCAGATGAAACGTGAATTCTATTCAAAATCTACTCCTCGTGCAGAACTAAATATCTAAGGATGTTAAGTGAATGTTTAATCGTTTAATGTTTCCAACAAGAAAAAGGAAAAGCAATTAACCAGATTTCTATAATAGGATTTTCAATCTTCAAATCCATTCAGATGCTAAATGGTTTTAATATTCAAAGCCATGTTAATTCTACTCTTACATTAAAGTAAGATTACAGATAAAATAGTGAAAGTGTACGAATGATTATGCATATAGTTAATGATTCTGGACGGATGTAATGTATAACGAGATTTAATTCTCATTTTAAGGAAATAAGATTCTCGTTTTCTCTGTACCTTAATAGTAATGTTAATAATAAATTCCTTTCATAAGATTATTATATTGGTTTTCATTTAAATTACATTTTAATTTTCTTTAATATGTATAACACGTCCTTCTTTTTCATCCAGTTCTATTTTGCATAGATTTATAATCATCTTCAATTTTAACCTCTTCACACCTATGTGGACGTTTACATTTTCATAATTGAAGGACTCGGGTGTAAAACCAGGTAACTAACAAGATGGAAGTTTCGAAATATTCACGAATCCAGTATTTCAAAAAAAAAAAAAAAATATATATATATATATATATATATACTACGAACAAAACTATTGTGATTGCTTCCTCTAAAATAGCTTATTTTTTAAGACTGGGCCTCAAGTTAACGTACGTGCAACATTTTTTGTCTGACAAATTTTAATTTATTGGACATATTTTAATTAATTTCCTTTAATATGTACAAATCATCCACCTTTTTCGTCCATTTTTATTTTGCATAGATTTATAATCATCTTAAAGTTTAACCTCTTCACACCTATGTGAACGTTTAGTTTTATTATAATTGAAGGGTTCGGGTGTAAAACAAGGTAACTAACAAAATGCAAGTTACGAAATATTCAAGATTTCAGTTTTCTAAAAATTTCCACAAACAAAACTATTGTTATTGCTTCCTCTAAAACAGCTTATTTATTAAGACTGGACCTCAAGTTAACATATGTGCAACATTTTTTGTCTGATAAATTTTATTTTATTGAACTTATATGCAAAGAATTTACGTCATTAAAATCCATATCTAAAATTTTTATTTCATTATTATCGTATAAGTTGAGTTATAAATAAAACTTCTACCTTTAAACGGTTGTCAGGTAGCAATTAAACAAAGTTACAAGAAAATTTAAAATGTAAGTTAACATATTTTACACACGAGCCCTTCAATTATAACTAGGACTTCCCTCAGAGGGACTAGTCTGAGCTATGTTAGTAAGAACATAGATTTAATAATAACTCGTGAGAAGAATAGAAAATGAGATACTATATTTAACTGACAATACGTGACCTGTCTGAAAATATTCATAATAAATATTCATCCTGTCCAAAAAAAAAATACACATAAGTTACCTGATAGGATTGGTACCCTTATTCCTTTCAAGGTACGCTAGTTACGCCTCCACACAAACGAATCGGCATTGATTGCAACGTATGTTATGACACGAGATCTGGAATATCTCGTCTGCATAACCTTTGAGCTATGAAAATGTCATTTCGAGTAATTTATAAATCCGTACATATTTCTCCAACAAATCATGCAAGCTAAAATACGTCAATATTAACCCGATTAAAAAAAATTAACCAAATAAGTTACTATATAAAAAATCATCTAATGACAATTGAGAAAATTAGCTTATGATTAATTCTCTAGATTAGTGAAGCTGAAAAAAAATTGCATATCAAATTTAAACAGATACTTTTGCCCAGAGAAGAAACATTTTGACAAGTATTTTCGTGCAAACTATTCGCTGTTTCATACCGACATTTATTCAATGTTTACACAACTTATTCAATGCTAGATAAGTAGCTACCAGTTTTGTTGCATGTTTTATTTTGGGGGGGGGGGAGAAGGGTTGTAGTTTTATTAAATATTTAAAAGTTTCTGTACCTAACTAAGCAAATGAATGGTGATTTAGAATGTTTTCCGTTCATTTCATCTTTTAAAATTTTGTATTTTTTAGAAGCCATTCTTACAGAGCATTTACATCTTTGAAATATTCCCTCTAAAACTTTCAATTCGATAAAAAGTTTGTAGGTCAGTAGTAGCACAGAAAAAAAAAAAATCAAAAGTTTTTCGTTCCTGCATCATTTTACGTAGCGAAAGTTTTCTATTGCGAGTATTAACGTCTTAAAAGCAACATTCATGCAAATTTCCATCTTTACATTCCTTGTAATTCCATATGTACTTCGTTATTTAGATCATCTTTACAACTTCGTCCGCTTTATTTAGTCTTCTTAATTTCGATTTTTTTAGAATTTGTTCTAATGCGTGCATTGCTGTTTGAATTCTTTCTATAGCAAGCATTTAGATCTTATAAGTTAATACCATGCCACATTTTAAGTTTCTGAACCCAACAGTACCACAGGAATTGCAGATTAGATATTTTTTTATAGTGCACCCTTTTATTTTATTTTTTTTTAACTGACCGGTATTAACGATTTAAAAGTAATAGACATGTGAAATTTCAAAATTTCTTTCTCTAACAACTGCAAATAAATCGTGATTTAGAAACTTTCTAGAACATTTTGCGTTTATTTATAACTTTAAAATTTCGCACCTTGTAGAAAGAGTTCATAACGAGTATTTACATCTTAAAAGTAACCACCGCACAAAATTGTAAATTTTTAGCCCAAACAATAACTCAGAATTCGCAATTTTAGAATTTTTCTGCTCTTGCACCCATGGAGGTTGTTGTACCGACATAAACTACAGTCTTTGTTGGAGCAGAGATGTTTACCAATATTTTCAAACCATTATTTTTTAAATCGGCAAGGTAGTTTCTGAGATTAAATTCCACAAACCCACAAACGTTATTACTTTATAATATTACCATACACGTAGATAAAGGAGCCGTTTAACTGGGTAGTTCCAGAGATTACTCCTACAAACAAACAAACAAACAAATTTTACTTCTTTATAATATTAGTATAGACTAAGATATTTTGGCTTTTTTCTTTTAAGTTGAAAAACAAATCCATATTTATTTTCCTGTTTAAATAGGTTTTATTATACTCTAATATTAGTGAGCGCATATTTTCTTTGCTCCATGTGCTGTAATCCGAGTTTCTACGAAAACATCTAGCCAGTGAAAATGACGTACACTAAATTTCCGTGACATATGTAGATAAATTGTGCGTTTTTATCAGTTTTTCTAATATAACTTTTAAAGGGTTGGGAGCTTATTTTTGATAGTAGGTGAATTCATTAGGTTTCCCTAATAGGTAAATTCTGGTCAGAAACTAAACCCGGCAAATATTTTTTGAGCTATGCTTTGGTGAAAGATTTTTATTAGGCATTCTTTTAGTAAGCCATGGCTTTAATAGCCATCGCAGTTGTATGTGCCCGGAAAGTAATATTGCGCTGTGTATTAACCTTCGCTTCGCTCAGACAACTACAATCAGCAACGAAAAGGAAAAAAAAATGATAAGAACTTATTCACTACAGAATCCGTCAATAAGAGAAGTAAAACTTTTATGGTTTGGCTGCAATGATGTACAGTTAGAGATATAAAAAAAAAAGCGTGAAGTAATTTTTCGGCGGTTAGTGTTGGATTATTTGAACAAATCGTTGATATTTGATAAAAATAATATCAGATACAGTAGATATATTCTGTTTTAATAATTTGTAGAAATGTAAGAAAGAAATTTAGTGTTAGTTTTTTATTTTATAAGAAATCATTTCACTCATAAATTACCATTAACGCACAACGGCCACAAACGTGGGCGTTATTTTTTGTGAATTTTTATTTTTTTTTTTCCTTTTTTAATTCCTATTATTCATTAAATATTAATGAATAAATCGTTAAAAAAATAATGAGTCGTTTTTTTCTCACCATAAAAAATCGTTCCCGAAGAGCTTAAACGTTTTCCAATATAAAGTATTTTCCTAGAATCTTATTACAATTAAATAATAAGAATTATTTTGTCAGAAGAAAAAGCTTCTTAATCTTAAAGCTAATTAATGCTCTTTCAGATCTTCCTAAATATTGGTTTTTAATTTCTTTTAAATTTTCTTTTAATTTCTGTAAAAGCATTAATTTCGAAATTAATTAAAGTAAAATCATATTACAAATAGATTAATATGATCATTTAATTTTCATTGGGCTACAATTATAAGAAATAATTGATTTTTTATATTATTCATACTTAATTAGAAAAAATAATAATCATCAGATAATTAATTAATAAATTATACATAATTTCGAAATTAATTATTGAGAAAGATATGAGTAGTCACATATAAATGTTTTAACAGACATAGATTTCAAAACATTTCAATAATTGCAGTTAATTTCGCCTAATAGTTTATGAATTATGCTTAACCCCTTCGAGACGAGCGTCTTTTACAGAATTTTTAATTTTTTATCACCGGTTTTATAAAACAGCATTTTTTGTCTAATTGAATCGGGAAAATGCTCGTATTAAATAAGGCAAAATTTACAATAAAAATTCACAGGTGAGAATAATCACTGATTGTAAGCACCTTATGTGGCACGTATACCGGTCGCTCGTCCCCAAGGGGTTAAGAAACAACTAGTTTACAATCTGTTTTCAACGATCAAAAGTGAATTTAACATTAGCAGTATCAAACTTTAAAAATGCATACTTCCTAAACTACTTGATCGAATGACTTCCCCTTTGGCATCCCAAGCGAAAATTTACCGAATACGAATATAATGTCAAACTTAATCACATATAGGAGTATAGGAAAATTTTAAGTTGGTAACTATTTCTATATATAGGCGGCCCCTCACCAAAATTTAATAACAGCATTAATTAGTATAAGTTTCTTCAAATCAAATGATACCAGTCACATTTTTAAAAGTATTTGCAGTAAAGTTAGTTTGAAAGGATGTTTTTTTTTAATACTTTCCAACAAAGTTGAAAAGTGTTTATGACTTCAGTTTGTCTGTTTTTGGATATTAGTGACCTCTACCATATCACGTTCCCTATTTCAAATGAAGTTTGTAGCATGTTTTGTTCATTTACAGGGACAGTCAAAAGTTTTACGTTACATTACGGCCAATGGGAAAAAAATCGTTTCGAATTATTTTTAATGATGTTACACTCTTTCAAACATAGTAAAATTGATATTCATTTATGAAGTCCACTAAAATATACATTGTGGTGTAAAGAATAGTTATTGTTCATATACAGGGCTACACAAAAGAATTCCGTTCATAATGGTATAGGGGGAATTGTTTGCGGTGCATTTGAAAAGATTTCAGATACTATATTGTATCCGAATTACTGTATATTAGCAATGATTGCTCGAAATGCATTTTTAATTATGATATGCGCTTTTTAGGTGCGTTTGTAATTATATAAATACGTAGCACCTATAGTCGTCGCTCAGTCCGTCTGTCTGTCCGTCCGCATATAACAGAGCAAAAACTACCCAACCGAATGGTCTGAAATTTTAAATATATGATTGTTGCAAAATTTTGTCGAGCCATTTCCAATTTTATGAAAATCGGATGTATAGTTTAATTACAGGGGCAGTCAAAAGTTTTCCGTTACATTACGGCCAATGGTAAAAAATTTTCAAAGTGCATTTTAATGATGTTACAGCCTTCCGAATGGTCTGAAATTTTAAATATATAATTGTTGCAAAATTTTGTCGAGCCATTTCAAATTTTATGAAAATCGGATGGATAGTTTAATTACACGAACAGTCAAAAGTTTTCCGTTACATTACGGTGAATGGGAAAAAAAATTATTGCAAGTGCATTTTAATGATGTTACAGACTATGTACTTATGAAGCGCAAAAAAATATACATTCATTACAATATGGGGTGCAAAAAGTAATTATAAAACTAGTTATAGTACGAACGCACCACATTTGCCACGTTTGACGAGCAATTTCCAACTTATTTCATTATATTTATGCATACTATAAAGTGCGTATAAATGTTATAGTTCATATACAGGGCTACAGAAATGAATTCTTAAAGGTTACTGAGTATGAGTATAAATTGCTTAAAGGTGGATTTTAAAGGAGTTATGTATTTTTACGCTGAACTGAATTTAGTTTACTAAGAAATATTTTTAGAATATAAATAAAATAATATACAGGGCCACGCAAAGAGTTGGATACATGGCCGTCTATGGATGATAATTTCTGGAAATGTAATTTCAGTAGTTTTAAGTGTGTTTTAGTTTTAATTAAATTTTAGCTAAATAGTGGCATGTAATAAATGTACTAGATAAACTACAGGGCTGTACAAAAGTATTCAAGTATGTTTCCATCGATTAGTGTAAATTACTGAAAGATGAATTTCAACCTGTTATGCATTTTCTTACTAAACTAAATTTTCCCATTATATGGTATATATATCAACCTACAGATCATATACAGGGCAGTTCAAAAGAAATGGAATACATATTTGGCTATGGACGGTAACTACTAAAATCACTTTTTCAAATGTTTTATGCGTTTTATAAAATGTTTACTTAGTTATCTTATTTACCTCATTTCCCTAAATAACGAAATTTTGTTAAAGCATTCAGGAAGTGTTGGAAATTGTTTCATAATCTATGCTTAACGCATAATTTTTCTTTCTTATTTAAGACTGTCCATACATTATAAAAATTCTAGATATGGACTCCAGGGACCTGAAAACACAAAGATACATAAACATATGTATGTATCTTTGCACCCCATGCACAATGTGCATGGGTACGTGCATGAGCTCATACATAAAGAACCGCTGTAAAAGTGAAACAACAGATGCTGAAATATCAAAATTTAAAAATTTAAAAATATACTAAAATTTCAGTCTTTTTTATAACAATGACAGTATTTTCCTTTCACTATAAGTGGAAAAATAAAAGAAAGGTTTAAAATTTTTCCTTACTATCAAACTTACCAGTAAATTTATCATAAAATTTCATACTTTGTTTGAAGAAGTTAAAGATATTTATATCTTTTTTATATAACTTATATTTTAATTTGATATTTAAGAATGCCCATTAATTTGAAGCTCAATGATAGGAAAACCAAGCTCACTCTACTTTAAGATTATTTTGGCAAATTTTAATCCAGATTTTCTTTTCTGAATTGGTATCATTATATATGTCATTTTAATAGATTTGTGATATTGGATAGAAGCAACTCACGAAGTTTGAAACTGTACGATTTTCCTATTTACTTTCTTATAACTTATAGACTGATTAATGAGTACAAGCTTTATTATTTTCGTCCTTTTCAATAATATATCGGAATAAATGAAACACTATCTCCAAACTTGAAATCAACGGAGATCTTTGACCTTTGAAAGATCTTCGAATTGAATCCATAATGAAAATTGATTGAAACGTGAAATGAATTCCGTTTACAATCCGTTTAATGTGGAACTAAATAACTAATGATGTCAAGTGAATATTTAATCCTTTAATGTTTCCAACCAGGAAAAGATAAATCAATTAACCAGATTTCTATAATAGGATTTTCGATTTCAAAATCCCTTCAGATGCTAAATGATTTTAATATTGATGTTCGTTCTGTTCTGCTTGACTTCTAAAAATTCTCAACGCGGTTTCTGAATTTAAACTCTTCTTTTTTGAGTAATGATTAATGTATGCTCTGCACCACAGCCAGAACCTTTTCGATGACGCTTTTATTTTATTAATTGTTTGGATACCTAAATTAACCGCCAACTATAAATTGCCCGCTAGAGATGGTTTGGACCCATTTTTTTATCGTTGTCATTTTTCAGTTTGTCTAGATCTTTCCAATAGAACCGTTACCTTAAAACCCGCATGTCAAACACGTGGCCCACGGGCCACAACTGGCCCGCCGATAACTTATGTATGGCACACAAAGCCTTCGGTATTTTACCTATGTTTGATTTATTTGAGAGAACACGAATACTGAAAATACCCTTCGCACAAACACGCTTACATCAACCAAACACCCGAAAGATATGTATGTCTGAGGTTCCAGTTTGGAAAGGCTTTCTTAATTAATATTGCTATCACTATTTTTGAATAGTAATATTTGTCTTATGTATTCTGCCATTAAATAACGTTAGTATGTATCTTAAGAATGTGGTAGCAAGAATAGTTATTTAAAAAATACCGCTATTATGACACCATTGATGTATATACACAAATATAATTCAATTTCAATTTTAGCTCAAAAAAAGTTTTGGAGACAAAGGTAACCAATCAGAACATAGAAAAGCGCAGTATTATGAGTCTGAAAATTTAAAGATTCGTACATTTTTTACAGAATTTCACTTATAATATGTGTTTCTTTTATGTCCAAACGAATACTTTATTTAGCTACTCACATCGATTTTACATCACTTTACAAAATAATATGCTATATTTATTAAAAAATTAGAAATGTAATACAGTACAGCCCCGATTATCCGCGGAATTGGGTGGCAAGGGCACCGCGGATAACCCGAAAAAGACTGAAAATGGGGTGCAAGCACGAAAAAAAGAAAAATCAACATAATAAAAAGAAAATTGTCCAGTTAAACTGATGGCATTAAGCTCAAAGGCTATTCACACTAATTGCACATTATACTCTTATTTCAAAGAATAATGACCCTCGAAAAATAAAAGAAGGGATTAGTCTCCGTTGTCCCCTTTTATGCTTAACCAAAGAACCTCCAAATCTAATCAAGGAAGTTCCTTAACATAATAAACTGGTATACCAAATTTGAAGCAAATCAGATAATTTTGCATGAAAAAACCATTTCGCTAAATTAAGGGGGATATTAGCTCCCCCATTTCTCCCTTTATTCTGAACCAATGAACCTTCAAATCTAATCAGAAAAGCTCCTTGTCAGAATGAACCTAGAAAAAAAAGTTAAACTAAATTAGATAATTCTGCATGGAAACCCATTTATCTAAATTAAGGGGAGGGGCAATTGCCCCCCTTTCCTCCTTTCATACATAACCAATGAACCGCCAAATAAAATGAAAGAAGCCATATCGGAATAAACTGGTATATCAAATTTGAAGCAAATCGAATAATTCTGTATGAAAAATCCATTTATCTATATTAAGGGGAGACTAGCCCCCGTCCCTCCTTTATACTTAACCAATAAATCTTAAAATATAAACAAGGCAGCTCCTTAATATAATAAACCGGTATACGAAATTTGGAGCAAATCGAATAACTCTGCATGAAACATCCATGTATCTAAATTAAGGGGGGGGAGGGTTATAGCACTCCCTTTCTCCCTTTATACTTAACTAATGAACCTCCAAATCTAATCAGGGAAGCTCCTTAACATAATAAACAAATATACGAAATTTGGAGCAAATCGAATAATTCTGCATGAAAAACCCATTTATCTAAATTAAGGGGGAGGGGGCTAGGCCCCTTTTCCTCCCTTTATACTTAACTAATGAAACTCCAAATTTAATCAAGCCATCTCCTTAACATAATAAACTGGCATACCAAATTTGGAGCTAATCGAATAATTCTATATGTAAAACGCATTTATCTTAATTATGGGAGGTAGCTCCCCTTTCCCCCCTTTATGCATAATAATGATCTTCCAAATCTAATCAGGGAAGCTGCTTAACATAATTAACCGGTATACCAAATTTATAGCAAATCGCATATTTCTGCATAAAAAAGCCATTTATCTAAACTAAGGGGGTGGGGAGAATTAGCCCCCTTTCCTCCCTTTATATTTAACTAATGAACCTCCAAATCTAATCAAGGCTGCTCCTTGACATAATAAACCGGTATACCAAATTTGGAGCAAATCGAATATTTCTCATGAAAAAACCATTTATCTAAATTAAGGGGGTAGCCCCCCTTTCTCCCCTTTGTACTTAAGTAATGAGCTTCCAAATCTAATCAGGGAAGCACCTTAACATAATAAACCGGTATACCAAATTTGGAGCAAATCGAATATTTCTGCATGAAAAGCCCATTTATCTAAATTAAGGGGCAGACTAGCCCCCTTTTCCCCTTTATCCTTAACCAATGAACCCCAAAAAACTAATCAGGGAAGCGCCTTATCAGAATGAACATAGAAAAAAAATTGAAGCAAATCGGATATTTCTATCAACAGTTATCGCGTTACGTACATACGTACTTACAGACCCGGCGTACTTACAGACCCGGTACACACTTACAGACCCGGCGAGCACATAAGCTCTCAGGCTTTGATAGCCTGTGAGCTAAAAACTATGTTTTAGTGTACCAAAAACAAAATAAAACGTTTTAAATGCATACATATGCACAGTACAGCAGAAACCTTTGCTTTACGTCTAAATCACTAAAATAAAGAACAGTAAACAGGAAACAATGCCATACATACTGTACAAAAAGTGTTGAGTTACACCTTTTAAAAAAATCAGTCACTTGATTTTGCTTGCTTTGGAAACATGTTTTCTATATAAAAAATCCCTGCCGGCTCGGGCCTACAGGCGGAGGTAGATTTCGAAGTTAAATACTAAATTCACCAACAAAAATTAAGCAAGATTAGAAATAAACTCAGTTCCTTCACTAAGAATGAGCTCTAGGGAGCTAAACATTTTGAGAAAATTCTAATATACACGAATACACACACGCATGTATATGGAATAGGTTTAAAAATGGCTAAAGCAAATTCAGAGAACCTCAAAGTGTTAAAATATGTTAATATTTCCATAGTCGGGTTTTTATCATGTTTTAATACGTTTCTTCAAACTCACATGGTGTTACACATTTCCCTGCTGAGGTCCATTATATTTCTAATATGACGCAATATTTTGGTTTTTTTAATTCGTCAAACTATTTCTTTCATTTTGAGTTTTCATGCTGAAATCTTGCTCTTGAAAGCTTATGACGTAATATTCAATTTGTTTTCAATTCGTCAAACTGTTTATTTAATTCAATTTTTCACGTGAAATTCTTGCAATAGAGGAGCAATTGTTGTGGTGAGAATTTTATTGCTTTTTTTTTAATTGTTGGCAATTGCTATAACGAAAAATATTTATTTTTTCCTGTCATTGTTGTGTAAGAGCTGGTTTTATCAGAATCATGTTAAGACGGTATTCAAAATTTTGAACCCTTCTCATTTCCATTCCCTTGGGCCGATTTTGCCCATTTTCAATCCCCGCCGAGATATTAGCCATCTCAAAGTTGTTGGCGAGTTTGAAGACGATCCGTGCATCATTGCAACTTTTATCGTGCGGACAAAATTTAGTACATACACTGTAAAAAAAATTCTGTAAAGTTACTAAAGTTTTTCTAGGAAACTGGGATTCCAAGAAATTTTTATGTAACGGCAACAAGAAAAATTCCTGTAACAGACGCTGTTACAAGAATTTTTGTTGTTGCCGTTACATAAAAAGTTCTAGGAATCCCAGTTTCCTAGAAAAACTTTAGTAACTTTACAGATTTTTTTTTTTACAGTGTACATACATACATACATACATATATATATATATATATATATATATATAAACTTTTAGGTGGTGATGGTTTTGGGTTTCTGGGGTCCTATAATGAAAAGTTATGAAGGAATTTTTCAAAAGTCGCACCATGGTAACGACTGCAATAGGTAGTATTTCTTACGAAATCTACCTAAAATGAAGCTATTCTTGATATGCTCCCCTGGAATTTATCATAAGACCAATATCAAACGGGCGTCTTATTTGCTGCTTTTTTGCATAAGTATTATCCATTCACAATGCTATAGCATTCTGAATGGATAATACTTAAGCAAAAAAGCAGCAAAAAAGACTCCCGTCTGACATTGGTCTAATAGTCTTATTTAATTTTTAAATATTTTAATTGCTATGTTTACGTTTTGTTAATAAAATCAAGAAAAGACATCAAGACATTATATCTTATATTTTAAACATGGCAACTGAATCTAGAAATATTTTTTTATTACTTTCGAATGCATGAATTTTTCTGTATATATTTATTAGGGTGGCTTATTGTATTTTCCTTGCTGTTGGCTTGAATTAAAAAAAAAAAAAAAAATCGCTTCGCGGATAAACCGCACCGCGGATCATCCGCTCGCCGATAATCGTTGTCTTTACTGTATTAATGAATTTCATCGTTAATTAAAAACGGGTACAATTTTTTAAAAATCGAAATATACAATTAAAAAGTTTTCAACGAGTCATTTTGAAAGTGACACGACTTATGAGTTTTGTGCTTAACGTAGATTCTCCACTTGAACTTTCGTAGAAGATATAGATTTTGGATTTAAGTTCCTTAATTATTTTCATTACTTAAGTTAATAATTTTGTCACTGAAAGAACCTTTTTGTGTGGTGTTTCTTTCTTTTCTTTATATTTTTATTAAAATTCACAATTTATTGCCATACATTCCAGGATTTATATTTTTTAAAATATTAAAGCTCTTTGCATTATAAATAAATATGATAAACTGTAGATGAAAGCCTCAGGTTTTTTTAAAGGTGATTTACAATAAAATTGTATTTAAAGGAAAACTGGAATTTTATATTTAATATGTAGACAATATTGGAGTTTGGAAAGAATGTAATATTAAGATATGCTAGAGTATATAGTATAAAGTAAATCAAGAAAAGTCTGTCTAAACATCGGAAAGATAAAATATAAGAATTAAAACTGATAGTTATTAAAAGAGAATCAAAGCGCTTTCACCAAGCCTAATGAAGAAAATATACTTGCTTTGAAAAACTAAGTATTGTCTTTATTACATTAAATATTCCACAAGTCGAAATTATCCATTACGAAATTTTAAAAATGATGTCCAGAGCAGTTACAGAAATTTCAAAATATTATATACTCATACGTATTATTGCTAGAGAGGTTTATATATAGACAGGCAGACTTATAAAAGCCGGATATGTGCTTAAAAACTTATAATGCTTATAAACTTATATTTGCACGTGCATGCTTATTCGTCCACTGTAAAAAATGTATGTAACGTTACTACATAAAATTTGTGGCAACATGCTGCCTCAAATTTTATCGAGTAATTTAACTTATAGACGGTGTAATTTAAACTGATATAACTGGTGTAATATTACACATTAATCACCAGTTATATCGGTTAAATTACTCAATAAAATAGAGGCAGCAAGGCTGCCACTAATTTTATGGAGTAACGTTACATAAATTTTTTACAGTGTCGTAAATCTAAAAAATATCGTGGAAATATGGGTAGTGGAGATAAACAGATTCTTTCTTATACAAGTATTTGACGGGTTTCCATCACAAAATTTTAACGGTTAATTTCGAATTGTTTAACAAGGTTACAATTTTCATTTTAAATCGACGAATTATGAATGCGAGTAATCACATACAACCAATAAACAAAGTACTTGGTAATTACTGCAATTAATCAAAATTCAGTGCGATTCCATTTTCGAGGGAAAATATACGGATATGAGCTTCTGAATATCTGTACTTATTCAACAATCCACCAATTTGTTTACGTATATAGTGGTCAATTATACATACAGGGAATCCGATCTCAACGGTGTCCAATGGCTAATTCCTAAACAGTTAGTCATAGACATACAGTTCCAGTTGCAAAAATGTTTCAAATGAGGTAAAGAAGTATTTTTAAAGAGATTTGGGTCAAGAAAAACATTTTTTTTTAAATTACGAAATTTAAGTTTTTATACGGTCCCCAGTTCCTATAAGTGATATTTAGTAAAAATATCCTATTTCTCTGGCAAGTAAGACAAAAAAAGTCCCATTATTCTGCGATTAAAACTGACCGAGAAATAGATCTTTAAAGTTGGAGTATCTTTTTTGCTGCAAAATAGAGGTCAGTCACAAATTTACTAGAAATAAAAATAATCGTCAGATATAAAATTTAACATTAAACATTGATAGTAAATTAACATTACAAATATATTTTGAGATTTTTGTTCATTCTCACATATTAAAACAAAATATTTTTTTTCCAACCACATTTTGCCATTTATGCTGTATCTCGTAATTTGATTGGTCAGAGTTTCAGCATCAAAGCGACAATTCTTGGCGGGAATCGTGCTTGACGAACCCCATCAGAGGATAGAGTTTCGATAAAAAAAGTTATTCGTATGAGGACCAGGAGAATTAGAAAAACTAAACTATCTTAGAATTAATAGAATTATATTAAATTAGTTTTCTATTTGGATTTTTTTTATCCAATCAATCAATTCTAAATATTAACTTACGTTATTTGAACTTTAAATGTGTAAATATCGCCTCACGCTCGAACAACAAAAAAAAAAAGGTAATCTGTATCATGTACAACAGAAGGGGGGGGGGGGGATATTCTGCGACGAGCTATCTTAAAAAAAATACTTCCATGGGATTAACAATAGCGAACGGGTGTTTTCGCGTGAGTTGGGGGAAGAGAGAGCAGAATTTTTAGGTGGGTTGATGTGGTAGATTGGTTAGTTATTTCTTGCATAATAAAATAAAATGTAGGGAAAAATACATACACAATTTTAAACAGTATGTATTGGACGAGCAAAAGTTGGGGGTGGGAAGTATAAATTTTAGGGAGGATTGAGATGATTAGTAACTTACTATAACTATAAAGTAACGGCTAGCTACAAAGACAAAGTAGAAAATTTTCCTAACATTTTAGTAAAGTTATTAATTTTAATAATTTTAAATTTAATATACTTTTTTATATTTTTTAATTTAAGAGTATGTCTATATATTTTTAATTTAATCAGTAATTTATACTTAAATAAAATTATAATTGAAATCTATAATTGCTTACATAAATTATAAATTTGAATCTTTTTTTAATGATTTTAAATTTAATAATTTTTTAAATTATTACCTCTTTATGCTCTAATAATTAAGTGTTATAATTAAGACAATAGGAAATAAAATTTTTAACGAGCGTGGAGTTTTAAAAGATGCATTATTTAATTGGACAAATAGAGTAGAATAGTAAAAAATATATATATAAACCTCTATAGATTTTAACTTTGCGTGCAGGTGAAGCAAAAAGTGGGGAAGTAGAAATTTAAGGGGCCGATTAATTTAGATGAAGTCTTAAAAAAAAGCGAAAATCTACTGATGTGCAAAGAATTATCACGCAGTAAAACTTGTGGGGGAAATTAAAATAATAAAATTTAAAAATAATAAAAGGGGAAAAAGGTCCGTCTTCTTTATTGCTGCAATAATTAATAAGTAATCCATAATCTAAATTCCACCTGAAATTGCAATTTAAACTTTTCCCTCACTGGCTCTCATACACACAAAGTTTATAATCCTGAAAACTACATTTTTTTAATGCAGCAATATCTGTTGTAGTAATGAACACTAAACAGCCGTATCGATTCCCCCTGAAATCTCCGCTCCAAATTTTGTTACATCTCCCCCCCCCCCCCCAACCTTCCCGTCCCAAGCACAGACACAAGAAGCTCAATTTGTTAGTAATTTGTTTGTACCATCTTAATGTTGTTTTTTTTTTTTCTTTTGTATGCCTATATTTTTATACATAACTTTTGAATTGCTGCTGTGAATATGTTAAGGAAATTAATATGTCCATTTTTGAAAATGATCCTCGTATCACTTTTATTTGCTTTTACAATAAACATCAACTATTTGAATTATATGATTCAACCTGTGCGATTACTTCAATGATTTAAATAAACATAACAATATTTTAATATTTTGTTGTAATAGAGCACAGATTTATCCATTAAAGGTCGGACATCATATAACCGCCCACATTCTCTCTTTTTAATTAACTTTTCTTTTTTTTAAGATTTTGTTCCATTTGTCATTTTATTGTAACAATAAAAATAATAATTATTATTATTATTTTTACATTACCCCATCTGAAAATTCCATTGTCTCTCCCCTCAGCAAATATTCATTAGATCAGATATTTTTTTAATTATTTTTTAATTAAACATTAGGGTAAAAGTATTGTTAAATCAAAACATATATTAAATTATTGAGGGCGTCAGTTTCGAAACTGACCTTATCCGAAATTTAAAAAATCGTGTTTCTCTATCAATCTATTCTATTGGTATAACAGTACCAATCAAACACTACAATCTCCAAATTTTCAATGAATACCAATAGGCGCATTTAAAGGTTTTACGCGATTTCCCAAAATTTGATTTTCTCGATAAGGCGAGTTTTTAAACTCACTTCTTCAATTATTTTAACCAATCTGAAAGTTAATTACTAAAAAGTAACACTACCGTAATATTTATACAGGGGAAGCACCTTCTGTTAAATCGCTTTAAAAATGCTTCGTTATTTTATTTAAAAAATTTTTGTAATTGGAACTACATGTCTTTGACTAACGGTTTAGGAATTAGCCATTGAGCATCGTTTGGAGTGGATGCCCTTTATAATACTTTAAGCACTTCGCGTACGACCCTTGAAAGCTTGGTCCAACTCATCTGTTTTCAGTTACAGAAAAGTGGTTTAAGTCATAAAATTGAAAATGTCATAACTCGGTCAATTTTAGTGTTAGATGAATGGGACTTTTTTTGCCGTACTTGTTAGAGGAATAGGAAAAGTTTACTAAATATCACTTATAGGACCGGGGGACCGTATAAAAATTTAGATTTCGTAATTTTTAAATAAATGTTTTTCTTGACCCAAATCGCTTTTAAAATACTTCTTTACCACATTTAAAACATTTTTGTGATAGGAACTATATGTCTATGACTAACGGTTTACGAATTAGCCATTGGACACCGTTGAGTCCGGACACCCTGTATATTAGGTATGCTCGGTACCGCAGTTTTATACGATATCTTTGCATATCTGCCAATCTTTAATAAACATAATTCGAACCATAAAATGTATTTGAAAAATGAAAGGAAGTAAGTAGAGCACAGATGCAGAACATATTTTATTAAATAAATTTTCTGATTCAAAATGTGTTTACTTTTATTTTTATTTGAAGAAAATACGAAAGAATGGACAGCTATGCTTTTGCTAGATCAAGATCAACAGATCAGCATGTACAGTCATTTTTTAAAAATAAATACAATCTAAAAAATTCAAGTAAATTTCATACAATATTTGGTTGATGAAATATAAATTTGAGTATTTTTTCGAAAGACAAATTAAAATAAACTATAGTATAATAATAAATTTGGAAATATTCATGAATATGGTTTAACATGGCTGTGTTTTGTACATACAAATTTTATTTTGTGCAATGGTAATAATAGTCTAAGAGCTAGCAACGTCAAAAAACACGTCATTTTATCAAAGCTCATTTTTCTATATGTTCTTCTGATTTATGGTGTAGTACGTTTGCGGACGGTCTGGCAGTCGGAAGACGTTGCGTTTACCTACGGGAGAAGACGTTATGCTGGTCAAAAAACTTCAAAACTACGTAATTTTATCAAGGCTCATTTTTCTATATGTTCTTCCCTTTTATGGTGTACTACGTTTTCGGGCGGTCAGGCTATCAGGAGACGTTGCATTATCTGCGGGAGAAGGTGTTATGCAGGTCAAAAAACTTCAAAATTACATCTTCCTTTTATCAAGAATCATTTTTCTATATGTTTTTCCGTTTTATGGGGTAGTACGTTTGCAGACGGTCTGGCAGTCGGGAGACGTTGCGTTTACCTGTGGAAGAAGGGGTTATGCAGGTCAAAAAACATCAAAATTACGTCATTTTAGCATGGGTTTTGTTTAAAACATCTATTTCTACTAACTATTTGTGATATTAATCCATTATTGCTTGACGTTACCAATGTCGCTAAGACCCTGCCATATCCACATTTATAGATAAGATATTAATTACTCTTTGGCTATCTGACAACCTATAATTAATTTGCCAAACACAAATTAGGTTCAAATTTAATGCCAGACGGCTTTAAATATGGCAACGAAAGTGCCTGTTTCAAGAGTGGTTTATAGTTTAAAAATTATAAGTCATCTTTACGTCATTTTATCAAGCTTAAAAATTACAAGATTTGTCCTTTGGCTAGCAGACAACCTATAATTAATTTGCCAGACAATAATTAGGTTGCAAAGTTAATGCCAGACAGCTTTAAATATGGCAATGAAAGTGAAAAAGATTGTCTGATAGCCAAAGAGTAATACATTGTTATTTTTAAGCTTGATAAAATGACGTAAAGATGACTTATAATTTTTAAACTATAAACCACTCTTGAAACAGGCACTTTCGTTGCCATATTTAATGCCGTCTGGCATCAACTTTGTGACCGAAATTGTCTCTTGAAAATTAATCATAGATTGTCATTGATAATATGTTACCTATAAATGTGGATCTGGCAGAGTCTTAGCAACATTGGCAACGTCTGGCAATAATGGATTAATATCACAAATAATTAGTAGAAACAAATGTTATAATAAAAAATCATGCTGAAATGACCTAAATTTTCATGTTTTTTCACCTGCATAACCCCTTCTCCCGCAGGTAAACGCAACGTCTCCCGACAGCCAGACCGCCCGCAATCGTACTACACCATAAAACGGAAGAACATACTGAAAAATGAGCTCTGATAAAATGACGTAATTTTGAAGTTTTTTGACCTGCATACCCCCTTCTCTCACAGGTAAACGCAACGTCTCCGGACTGCCAAACCGTTCGCAAACGTACTACACTAGAAAATGGAAGAACATATAGAAAAATGAGCCTTGATAAAATGACGTCATTTTGAAGTTTTTTGACCTGCATAACCCCTTCTCCCACAGGTAAACGCAACGTCTCCCGACTGCCAGACCGTCCGCAATCGTACTACACCATAAAACGGAAGAACATATAGAAAAATGAACCTTGATAAAATCAGTTGACAAAAACATTGACACTCTTAGACTATAATATTATCTACCTTTTTCATATGGTCCGCGGCTGTAAACGAGTTTGGCATACCTGCCTTAAAGTAATCACTTCTCAAACCACAAGGAGAAGTAAAATTATAAGAAGTTTTTTAGAAAATGGTGCATTTCTACGAGAGCAATCCCACAAACTTCCTGTCTCGTTCAAACAATGTATAAGTCCGTTAGTACTTGAGCCTTTACCTTCCTTCATACATTTCTGTGACAAAATTTTCCTAAAGCTGCAGTGACTGATTCGTCTCTTCGAAGAGGTAAACAAGTCTACCAGTTGACATTTTGTCAACAAATGTGTGCATCACAAGGTAATCGCATTAACGTTTTCGACAGTAATAAGGTAAGTCAGATATGAGTCATCCGTTGTCCATCGGAATTTTTTTGGCAACACTCTCCTCTTCTGCATGTGCTCTTTTCAGCTAGCGCCATCTGTCGCATTCTTTGCAAAATTCTCTACCTTTCAGTTCATATTTGGCCTTGTACCCTTACGGATACGTGTTTACCGTAGCTGATGACGAGCTGTCGTATTTTTAGCTCGAAACATGTCCTATGTATTGTTTTTATTTTATGGTGATTTTTTACAAAGTTTTATTACTTTAATTGCTTCATATCGCCAGTTTTCGGTGCTGTTTCACTATATTCCTTATAAGTTAGTTGCTTGAAGCGTTCTCTATTAGAAAATATTTTAAATAAACTTTCTGTTGTACTAAAAATATGTCCGATTTCGTTTACCAAAACTCTATTCGATATATTCGATATATCTAATAATTCCTTCTACTTATATGAAATTTGGAATTCTTAACAGACTTATGGGACAACCAGTTATTTTATTAGGCAATAATTTGATGCCATTAATATTGCAGTATATGAAAACTATTAAATGTTATTTCTTTCTATTAGCACAACTTAAGGCTTTATGAAAATTAGAGTTTGTGTAACTGAATGTAACATTTTCTGATCAAATAAAATTTATATTAAGATTACTAAATCTATATCATGGAAGACGGTAGTATTCCAGAGACGCAGCCTTAAGCCTAAAATCGTAAGAATGGCGGAACTCATACATACATCTAACTCGAGATCAAAGAAAACGCAAAAAGCCGCCATTTCGTAACTCAGTAAATATAGCGCATATTGTTCTGATTTTTTGAAAACAGTCTTATATCTGCAGTCTTATCCTATTCTGAAATTTTTACATTTCTACATGCAGTATATTTTGAGATCTCGAAACCCATTTATAAAGTACTTGCGATAGATAAATTTCCGAATTTCCATTTCTGGAAAATGCCCCGGGCGATTTTCTTTAAATTGATATATAATATGAATTTGTTTTAGATGAAGGGAATGAGATAATATGTGTCCGCAAAAACTCTTGTTTTTTATATAATGCGCAATTTTTTTTCCCAAAAATGATATACGCGATTATATTAAAATTAATATATAATAGAAATCTGTTTTAGATAAAGCGAATAACATAAACCTTATTTGGA
This sequence comes from Maratus speciosus, assembly GCA_963932465.1. Taxonomy (NCBI): domain Eukaryota; kingdom Metazoa; phylum Arthropoda; class Arachnida; order Araneae; family Salticidae; genus Maratus; species Maratus speciosus. Next base: position 180,297,910 of record OZ010792.1, read on the forward strand.
GAAAAACTGTTGTTTGTTATATAATCGGTATGAAAAATGAGACTATTTTTTTTTCGCCATTCTATGAGAATTTACCACAAATGCACAAGAAGTTATTAATGTATTCCTGCGCATGCTTTCTTTTTATTGACTTTTGGGAACAGCTAGCTATCAAAACACTTAGCTGAGCGGTTAAGAACGCTGCTCTCATAGATGTGATATCTCGGGTTCAATCCGCAGTGATGCCTTTGGATTTTTTTATGAGTTCCTTTGTAATTTTTTTATTGCCAATTAGATCATTAAATAAAATTTAAGACCTTTTTTAATTGTTATCAAGTTAAACAAAATTAAATTGCAATTATAACTAAGCTAAATAAAATAAAACTTCATTTTAAATAAATTTCAATAACAAAATGTGCCATTTCCTGCAGCTGGTAAATGTGGCGCCGTCTATACTTTGGATAGAAACCTAAACTCTAACATTTCATATAGAATACAGATATATACATTTAATATTTTTTAAATAACGATAACTGGAAAATGTCATTCAATATTATTTCATAATCCTTTAGATATTTTGAGAGTGTTACTATCACACAGCAAATATATCTAGGGCATTGACTTTATTAACTCGTAAATGCAATTGAGTTCAAAATCTTTATCTAAATTTAAGTAATGAATTTTCTTCTGTGCATTTCAAATATTTTGTAACTATGTATCTTATCTCCACATAAAAATTAAAAATCTCCGATTAACTGTTTCAGACAGTATTTTCACATTTAATTATGTATATGTAAATAAATAAATACAGCCTTTTCTTGTCTGATGTATGTTTTTTATATCTGCTACTTTTCCTATATTAAGGAGTATAAAAAATTTAATGTAATTTAAAATAAGAATCTCTTGAAATTGTTCCAATTATTTATTAAGGTTATTAACTAACTGTCATATTTATTTTTTATATATATTGAAAATATCATACCTTAGACAAGGTACTTCTTTTTCGATTTCAGAAATGATGCAAATTAAAATCATTAAAAATTTCCTGTTTAATGTTTTGCATAATAATTCAAAATTATTTTCTGATTAGCAAAATAATTTGTAAGTCTTCTTGTTAAATTGTCTTCTAATATTCATTAATATGAGTATGTAAAAATATTTTTTAACAATTTTTATAGAATTAACCTATAATAATTTTATATACTTGTTATAAATGCAATGCAACTTTAATCTTTTCCTACTCCATGCTGAAATATTTAAAATCTGGGATGCAATTCTAATATTTTTCAAAAAGGCATTTTTCAGTTCAAATTTTTGTATTTTAAATATTATTTTAAATTGTAGTTTACATAATTTCTTTGTTGTAGCCATAAAAAAATCAAATGATAATGCCTATTTTAATTAACAAAATTAAAAAAATCATAAAATGATGCATTATTTTTTTTAACTTTTAGTGAGAAAAACTTTTTTTTTTTTTAATGTACAAATTTTATGATTAAATCTTACTCGAAAATGGGCTATTTTGATAGAAATTTTTGTTTGTTGCTATGAACTTAAATTAAAAAATAAAAAAACAAAACCTATATCTTTATCAACCAGCTCTTTTTCTTATTTTCATTCATATTTATTGTAATTATCGTACACTTTTTTGAGACTCAAAAAGAAAACAATAAAATACTCAATGGCAGTTGATGGTATCATCTATAATGGAAAATCGAAACTGCATCCAATCAATCACGTGATCGGAAGTCTGGGTACACTGGCGTCACAAAACGAATATTACTTTCGGGGTCAAATTTTGTAATGATAAGTCCATCTTCGTTGTTCTCCTGTGCTTACAATGTTATTGTATTTTAAATAAAAAGGTTTAAAGAGTAATATTTCTTGATATTTTTCTTAAGAAAGTAAACTTTTTACATAGCAAAATTTAACAAAGTTTTCTATATCTGTGAAACGAGCCAAGAAAAAACCCCATTTTGTATAATACTTCCATATCTTACTAAAAAGTTCATAAAAATCAAATAGTACAGCACTCTTTACAATTGAAGAGAAAATTATGCTTTTTTGAGCGGGGTGGGGGGATTAAAGGTTAATGTAAATCATGATTATGAGTTCTTATCGTTGGTCTTTATTTTTTTATCTTTTTGTTATTAACCTAAAAAAGTAATGATATCAATTCAAAAAACCCTTAACGGGTTAAAAGTTTGTGACGCAGCACTTTATCTTATTGCTATAAGAATTTTAAATATGGAACTTAAAAATAATGATATCAAATTTTAAGTGACGCTATATTATTTATTTCATCTTTTTATTTTTGTTTTATTTATAATTGCATGTGTAAGAATTATGTTAAATTTAATAGGATGTATAAAAATTTATTCCTTGATGCTTTATCATTCACATCTTTCATAAATTCAAAATATGAGTTTAAAAGATATGATATCAAAATTTAAGTGACGCCTTGATGTAGCTCTAAACAATTTGTTTTAAAATTCAATTTTAATTGTTTTCGGTTTGGCTAAATATATTTACACATCTAACCAAAACTTTTAATTTTCCAATACACAGTTAAAAATATCACTTTCACTGAACCTATACAATGTACTGTAATGTATTTATATGAATAAATTGATTTATATTTTGTGCCACGCTATCCAAAATCAAAAGTAAAATTTAAGTAAATGATTTCTTTGCGTCATAATATCCATTTGCATACATTTCGCTTAGTTTGGATACAATGACGCAAAGAAATCATTTACATAAATTTTACTTTTGATTTTGGATATAAATACGGTGTATAAATATATTTAGCCAAACCGAAAACAATTAAAATTGAATTTTAAAACAAATTGTTTAAAGATACATCAAGGCTTCACTTAAATTTTGATATCATATCTTTTAAAACTCATATTTTGAATTTATGAAAGATGTTAATTATAAAGCATCAATGAATAAATTTTTATACATTCTTTTAAATTTAACATAATTCTTACACATGCAATTATAAATAAAACAAAAATAAAAAGTTGAAATAAATAATATAGCGTTACTTAAAATTTGATATCATTATTTTTAAGTTCCATATTTAAAATTCTTATAGTAATAATATAAAGTGCTGCGTCACAAACTTTTAACCCGTTAAAGGTTTTTTGAATTGATCTTACATACATCTATTCCACTTTTTTTACTAAAACCTATGAACCTATAAACCTATTTTAAAATAAATAGGTTTATTTTAAACTTACTGTGAGATGTCGTCAAAAAATGTCAATTATTTTCAGATTGTCAAAAGAAAAAATAATTTGAAATAAGGACATATTTTAAAAAATACTTGTATTCCGACCCTTAAAATGTTATTTAAAAGAAAAGTAGACACATTTTTTTACGTAAAGCAAATTCTAAGCTTATTTATTTTGTCAAGCTTCTTTTTCCTTGGCTTTAATCAGTTTGCTTTCTTTTAACACTAATATTCCACTGTCGATATATGTTTTTTTTTTTTTTTTTTTTTTTTTTTTTTTTTACATGTTATTTTTGTATATTATTTAACTTCAATATTTCAGTCTAGTTAGAATAGTAAGTTGCGATTTCTTTTGTAAAGAAAATGTTTGCTCATTTTAAGCTTCTGTGATACTTTATGCTATTTCTACTATGCTGTTGACGTGACATTTGTAATAGAACTGTGATCAGTTCCTACTGATTTTCAAATTTTTACCAAATAAAGTAGGATTTTGTATTGGTTTTTCTAAGTGGTAATATAGATGTATATTTAGGAATCTCCATCCACTATAAGAAAGATTAGTAATAGTATCTTATCGGAATGTTCTGCGATTTGTTTAAAAAACGTACAGGAATTTATCATTTTCGAGGTGGAACCCGTCGAATCTCGGCGAAAGAAAGTGTTTTAAAAGGAACTGTTACATTGATTCGTAATAAACCTATAAAATTAATTACAAGAAAAGTTCACCTCGCATTGGTTAGTGTAACTTTTATAAAATATATTATTTTAATCTAAATCTATCAAAATGCTATTTACATAAACTTCAATTATTCAAATTACTGAAAAATTAAAATGTTGAAGTCATCAATGGAGGTCTTTATGTTTGGTATTACGGGATGAAAAATGAACAAAAATGATTTCACTTTGACACATTCATAGCATATTTTCCCGGGAAAAATCTAAACATAACATCATTTTCACCATATCTAAATGGTTTAACATGTATCATATTATTAATAAATATATTTTCAAACTTTAACTCACATTTCTCAACTAAAGCTTTGCATGAGAAAAGATAAAATATTTAGTTTTATAAAATAAAACGATCTTTTTCTTTTAAATATGACGTAAGTTTTACTCACTGAAGCATTTCGTTTAGCGTCTCAAACTCAGCAAGAGCGGAATGAAAATATTAAAATGTAACAGTCAAATGAGGGAAAATGCATGATTTTTAAAGCGTGGCGTCATTTTCTGTTTTAAAAATTTTTAAGTAATTTTTAATTTTTAATGAGAAAATGGCATCAATAAGAATATAATGAATAAAGATTAATGAACGCATTATTTCTCTTTTCTCTTCCACAATGAAAGGGTTAGAGAATTCCTCTTTTGTTTCAAGAACATTCCACTAGATGGCTGCATCAGACAATCCTCTTTGTTGCTTTACTAGCACAGACACTTAGAACAGTTAATGTTCCTCCATGGCTCATAGCAGTGTGCGGCAACATGCTGCTGGATTAAAAATCCAATAATATTCCAAAGGAATGATTTATTTATTTATTGAATAACAAACATACGACATGTGTGCTTGACATCAGAACCTGCTTATAAGTCGGAGACAAGATAGCACAAGGAAATATTACAACACAAGAGGATTAATAAGAAATATTACAACACACCCTGGGAGTTCCGCACTAAGTGTGTGTGCAATGGAACCAGCGGGAATCGAAACCACAAACTCTTACGCTCGCAAGCGATTAGCAGACTGGTGCTTTGACCATTCAGTCACAGACTCTCATGAGGGAATCAAAGGAATGATAACAATACATTAAAAACTGCAACAAACTATAGTTTAAAACATAGTTCAAAGTATTTTTTTTATATTTGTGTTTATAAATAGTCTCAAGAATATTAATCTGTTCTTTATATTGTGAAGTGTTATCAGTATTGTGTGCAACATATTATTCTAGTGTATTTAATTCAAATAAATGTTTTTTGTTCATCCTAAGATGAATATATTTCTACTGAATAATACATCAAAACATAAAGGTAAAACTTTTAACCTTTTTATTGTTTATTATTGAGGGATTTCGTATTCATTCCTTCCATATGGAATAACATTCCAACAGTCGATTATGAGACTGAACATTATTTCAATTTTAAATGTAAAAATATCAAAGAAGAAAATATAATATTTAAATTCAAAGAAATAATTATTTTCTGAATGTTTAACTTTTTGCAAGTAAATGATATAAAAGAAAATTCAAAGAATTGTTCTTAATTTGAAATCAAAAGTATTGTGTATTGATAAGAAAAGAAATTATTTTGAAGTTTCTTTTGCCAGTTTCTTATTAAATTTTATTATGCAAGTTGAAAATGTAAATTTTAAGTTTTAAACAAAGATTTGAAAATTTAAGAACAGTTTTTTCTGAAATCAAAAGTAACTTTAAAAATTGTTCTGAAAAATTTTATTTTGTTCTTATTTCATCGTTAGCATTATATTTGAGTTTATAATTGTTGTTTTGATGTATTAATAAAATAAAAAGTTTTATTTCCTGTGAAATAAGCACATACTATCATAACGTCTAGTGTTAAAGAATCTTATTATGTGAATAAGTTAACTGATGATAATTGTTCAGTATGATGATAATTATTCAGTTCGGAAGTTCAAAATAGAACAATTGTTAATCAAAGAAGGTATTTTTGATGTTTTATTTGAACCTAAAAAGCAAATGATGAACCTAAAAGGATGACAATTGGGTAAAAAATGATAGAAATGCTACGGCATTTATTTGTTTAAATATCTCAAATTCACAAATTGTTCTTGTCAGACATGCTAAAAGTGCTAAAGAAACATATGATCATTTGAAATCTGTTCATTAAAGAGTAATTTAACAAATAAACTTTATCTTCTTAGGAAACTGTATTCCATTAAATATAATGAAAGTGCAAAAATGCAGGAACGAACATATTAATTCTGTCTTAGAATAGGCAGAAAAATTAAGAAATATAGGTGAAGTAATACAAGATGATAATTTAATAGCTATTTTGCTCTGTTCTTTACCAAATTCTTATAGTACCTTTATAACTGCTATTGAAAGTAAATATGAGACAGATTTATCATTAAAATATGTTCAAAACAAGTTAATTGATGAGTATCTTAGAAGAGTTGAAACTAAACAAATTTCAGCAAAATTTGAATCTATTGCTTTAAAGGGTAATAGAGATAAACCAAAACATTTTAATAAACAAAAATTTTGTTCTCATTCCAAAAAGAATAATCACAATCCTGAAGATTGTTTTCATCTAAAGGCTAATAATGCTAACCAAACAAAACCAAATTTTACTCACGATAGATCACGTCAACAGTTTAAACAAAAAAAAAAACAATTTCTCTGCTTCTACTGTTAGTCAAAATGAAAATCCGTCAGATTCTCAAAACTATCGTGAATTAAATTCTTAAAGTTTTGTTATAAAATCACAACAAAATGGAAATAAAAACAAAAATTTGTCTTTTGTTATTGATTCAGGTGCCTCTGTTCGTTTAGCTAATTCTTTGGAACTGTTCGTAGAATTAAAGAATTCGAATTAAGATACAATTACAATTGCTAATGGAACTAAATTAACTGCAAAGGGGGATGGTAAATGTACTTTTCATATTGAAACACTTAATGGTCAAACAAATAGAGTTACATTAGATCATGTGCTTTATGTCCCCGAGTTGGATAGTAATTTATTGTCTGTCCAGTCCTGTACTGACAAAGGTTTTGTTGTAACATTTAAAGATTATAAGTGTTTAATTAAAAAGGGCAACATATTAGTTGCAGAAGCTGATGACGGGTTATACAGATTAAAAATAATACCTAAAAATGAAAAGTTATATAGTGCTTCGGAAATATTACCCGTTTGTTCTAATGTCAACTGCATTCTAAAGTGGCACCAAAGGCTAGGCCATAGAAATTTGGAATCTATCAAGAAAATTCAAAAGAATGATTTAGCTTTAGGTATTACTGTGAATAATTGTTCTCATAATACTGAATGTTCAAGTTGCATTAAAAGCTAAGCTAACAAAAAAATCATTTCCAAAAGAAACAGAATACCGAAGTAAAAAACCACTTTATTTGATATACAGCGACGTATGCGGTCCTACAAAAACAAAAAGTATGGGATCAAAAAGATATTTCGTTGCATTTACTGATGATTACTCTCGTTATACACAAGTATATTTTATTTTTTCTAAAGATGAAGTATTTGATAAAGTAAAAGAGTATGTTGCATGAACAACAAATAAATTTAGATTGAAAATTAAATCCTTGTGTAGTGACAATGGAACAGAATATTGCAACGAATCTGTCAGAGATTACGTTAAGAACTTAGAATAAATCATGAAACAACGACGCCATATTCACTGTCACAGAATGGAGTCGCAGAAAGAAAGAAACGCCCACTTATTGAAATGAGTAAAGCCATGCTTATAGATGCTAAATTGCCAAAAACATTCTGGGCAGAAGCCATGGTTACAGCAGCCTACTTACAAAATAGATTATCTACAAAATAAACTGAAAATACACCATATGAACTGTGGAATGGGCATAAGCCAAATTTAAGTCACCTTAAAGTATTTGGATCCAAATCATATGTATATATTCATAAACAGAAGTGGCAAAAATTTGACGAAAAAGCCGCTGAAGGAATTTTTGTTGGTTACGATTTAAGAAGCAAGGGATACCGAATTTACACAGGCGGTAGAAAAATAGTAATAAGCAGAACAGTGAAGTTTTTTGAAAATATGAACTGTGAAAATGTCTTTCAAGAAAATTCTGAAGAGCAAACCTCAGATTTAATGCATTTCAATTTTTCAGAAGAAAATCTTGAAAATGATTGTGAATTTATCCCAATAGAAAATACTGCAGAAGAAATAAAAACGGATGAAAAATCAGTAAATAGCCCAACAACAGAAAAAAGTGAAGATAATTCCCAGAGAAGAATATCGAACAGAGAAACTAAAGGAATTCTACTATAAAGATATTCTTACAAAACTGAAGACAGTTGTTCCAAAAATCAAGATCCTGAAACTTTTAAAGATGTTTTAAAATTACCAGTAAAAGATCAACAGGAATGGTTTCAAGCTTTGAAGGAGGAATTTAACTCTTTAAAGGTAAATGAAGTATTTGAGCTTGTAACTTTACCCAAGAGTAAGCATTCCATTGACTGTAATAGGTTTACAAAACAAAACGTAATGAAAATGGAAGAGAAATAAAATGCAAAATACCATTAGTTGCCAAAGGTTTCACTCAAAAATTAGGCACTGATTATGATGAAACCTTCTCTCCAGTCGTCAAACATACAACCATTAGAGCTTTTCTGACCTAGGCAGCTTATTATAAAGCCAAAGTATTTCAGGTAGACGTTAAAACAGCCTTTCTACATGGTAAACTAGATAATAAAGAATTATACATGCATCAACCAGAAGGCTTTCATGATGAAGAAAATAAAAACAAAGTCTATAAATTAAAAAAGGCTATATATGGCCTTAAACAAGCCGCCAAGTGCTACAATGAAGAAATAGAGAATACTTTAAAGGCATATGGATTTAAACAAAGTGAAGCTGATCCATGTATGTTCATTAAAGAAAATTCAAAGAAGACGTAGATGATATGCTGATAAGCTCAGAAGATGAAAATGAAAATACAGAAATAATAAATTATTTAAAGAAATTTTTTCCCATAACATCACTAGTAGAAGCAAAATATTTCTTAGGTATAGAAATTTACAGAAAAGAAGATAGAAGTTATCTACTTTCACAAAGAAGTAAAATAAATCAAATAGTTATGGATTTTCAGCTTGAAGAAGTCAAACCAACTTATACCCCAATGGAAACTAATTATTATAGTTTAGATAAAGAAGAAAATCTTTTATCATCAAATGATAATTATAGACAAGCTATAGGAAGTCTTTTATATATTTCCTCATGCACCAGTCCTGACATTACTGCTCCAGCACACATACTAAGTCGAAGATACAATAATCCAAGACAAAAGGACTGGAATGCTGTCTAAAGGGTAATAATGTACATAAAAACAACGAAAGACCTTGATCTCCACATTTCTTCAAAAGAATATCCTAATATAGTTCCATACTCTGATGCAGACTGGGGTCAAGATGCTGCAGACAGAAAATCCACCTCAGGAAATGTAATCTTCTTAGGCAATAACTGCATTTCTTGGTTCTCGCGAAAACAATCATGTGTGACATTATCGTCAGCAGAAGTTGAATATGTGGCATTGTCACAAGGAACTCAAGAGGTGTTATGGGTCTTAAAATTATGTACAGATCTTAACTTACAACAACATTTTCCAATTAGAATTTTTGAGGATAACCAATCTACAATTAAATTGGTTGAAAGGTTAAAATTTAAATCTCGCAATAAGTACATTGATACAAAGTATCATTACATACAAGATTTGAAAACGAAAAATGTTATAGGTGTCAAATATCTATCAACAAATGAAATGATAGCAGACATAATGACGAAGCCGCTGCTAAAAGCTAAATTTTAACTTTGTAAAAACCTTATCCACCTGGTGTCATCTTCCTTCACAAAACGGGAGAGAGATTAAAGAATTTCTCTTTTGTTTCAAGAACATTCCACCAGAAGGCAGCATCAGACAATCATCTTTGTTGTTTTACTGGCACAGACACTCAGAACAGTTAGTGTTCCTCCATGGCTCATAGCAGTGTGCAGCAAAATGCTGCTGGATTAAAAATCTAATATTATTCCAAAGGAATGATAACAATACATTAAAAACTGCAACAAACTATTGGTTTAAATATAGTTCAAAGTTTTTCTTTATATTTGAGTTTGTAAATAATCTCAAGAATATTCATCAGTTTTTTATATTGTGAAGTGTTATCAGTATTGTGTGCAACATATTATTCTAGTGTATTTAATCTTCAAATAAATATTTTTTGTTCATCCTAAGAAGAATATATTTCTACTGAATAATGCATCAAAACATAAAGGTAAAACTTTTAACCTTTTTATTTTTTACTATTGAGATATTTCGTATTCATGCCTTCCGTATGGAATAACATTCCCAACAGAAAGTAATCCGATTGCTATAATTTTGAAGAAATTTCTTAAAAAGCTTTTAAAATTAAATTAGAAATATAAAAATAGGAATATTTTTTTAAATAGCTAGTGCAGTCACATCTACAAATGAACAGCTTTCACTTAAAAAAAATAGTTATGAAAATTGGTTGAGTAGAAACCTCTCTAAAAAAACTATTTAAAAAAAAACAGACTTATTTTTTAAAATATGTACATATTTTTTAAACAAAAAATCATAAAAATTTTCAACTATAGTAGAAAAGTTCAAGAAAACTCACAAGGAAGGTCTCCATTCAGGCATAATCCGAAAAATCTGAAAAAATTATAGAATGTTCTACTGATGAAAATAAATATGTTTACATAAAAAATTTTGCGGGAACTCGACAGAGCCTCCTTAAAAAAATAATGAAATTTTCGATATTTGGTGATTTATCACCGGTTGGCGATGGAATAAAATTTCAAAAAGTACTTTTTATGTCAAATATTTTTTAAGATAAAAATGGTTCACACTGAACTTGTTAAAATAAATTTAATGTAAATAACTTTAGCTTAGTCAGTTTTACTTTAACTATAGTTTTGCCATATATATGCATATATTTATAATGAGAGTTAACTATCAAATTTTATGAATTGAAACAAAATTTAAATTAAAATTATTTCATTCTCAAAATTAAGTCCAATTGAGCACTGTCGATTCAATTTTGTCGCTATGGAAGCAACAACTTCTTTGATATTGTAATGAATAACTGCAGCATTTTTCATCTGGCCTTTATTTTTGGATACCCTTAAATAGATGAAATTATTTTTATATATGAAATTGTTTTCAAAGTAATAAAATTAAATAACATGCAAAATAAATATGTAATAAAAATGTATATTTTACTCTCATTGTTTAAGTTTAAATTCATTAAATACTCTTTACTCGAATTCCAAAAATCAATTAACAAGCTATTTTCAGGTGCATTAAAATCGTTTGCTTCGGCAAGGAAAAGTACTGCTCGCCAAATCGCGTGACGCTTGCGTCTTTTCGCGCCAAATATTCGAAAGTATTTTCTTTTTTTTACAGACTTTCTAATGTAATTCCACCACTAAATTTGACTGACCCTTTATTACATACATAAGTAGTTTAATTAGGTTTTTTTTAAATATTTTGATTATGAAATAATCATTTAAATATTATTTCATACATTAAATATTCTTTAAAGGAGACCTTTCCTGTCAGTGTAATCTTCTAGTGGAACATAATTATGTAACCTCTCCCTTGTTTTCAGAAAACATTTGGAGATTTCTGAATAATCGCTTCTGGAAAGTACTAATAGAAAACCTGAAAAAGCAATACAAATCCTAGAACGTTTCTAAAATAAAAGCGCTCCACAACTTTGCTGCTTAAATCTTTCGAAAAAACGTTTTGCCCAACTACGTACGGTTACTTATTGATTTCTGATATTTTTATTGCTTTATTAAAGATTCCTGGAGTTAACGAAAAGTTTTCCAGAATCTTATATATCTAGACGGTTTTACTGCAATTTCGTGATCATTTGTTCTATATCAGGAAATGTTTCTACAAATGTCTGTTTATGTAATGAATGTATCATATAATTATTAAACCTTAAAAACTATTATCTTTCTTTCTTAACCCTGTTGCTGTGTTCGGGTTCATTTCGACCGAAAAGCCATGTTCAGATTTGCCAAGTCTCCAGCTTTTTTCACATCACTATTATCTTAGAGAAAATGTTGTTCTTTTAAGGGGACATGGGACGTCCAAACTCATATATAGTTTTAGGTAGATTTTGTATGCAATACTACGTACTGCGATCGCCACTATGTTGGAATTTCGGGAAAAATTTTGCAGATCTACACCGATCACGATACCTAGAACCTAAAACCACCCTCGGTATATATATATATATATATATATATACAGTGTGTCCACGTATAGCCTGACCGACCTTTATTTTTGCAACCGTTGGTCCTAGATGCATACTTATGGTTCAAATAAGGTGAAGAATTATTTTTAAAGCGATTTTGGGTCACGAAAACCACTTATTAAAATATTATGAAATTTAAATTTTTATACGGTCCCCTGGTCCTAAAAGTGATATTGAAAATTTTACTGTGACACTAACAAGTAAGACAAAGAAAGTCCCATTCACCTAACATTAAAATTGACCGAGTTATGAAACTTCGAAATACATGACTTATACCCTTTTTTGCATATCAAAACAGATGGTTTCGACCATGTTTTCAGGGGTCGTGTGCAACTACTTAAACTTATTTCAAAGTATCTGCGCTTTGAAAGAAATCATACAAATATTACGATTAACTTTTATTAGTTAAGTTTCAGATTAGTTAAAATAATTGTATCTTAACATATGTTTTATTTTGTAAGGATTTGAGGCTATGATTTCTTTTAACTAAAATTATGTTATTTTCATACGGTTATATTTAACTTGCAATGATCGTCTTTCCAGTTTAAAATTTGTACTCGAACTTTAACTGACTTTCAAATGTCCGATCGAAGTTATATTTTACATACTAACTTAAATCCGATGACAATGCAATATTATTATGATTTTCGACTCTTACCATTTTATACATACTTATATTAGAGGATAACACAAAATAATTCGGATAGATTACCGTCGAAATGTTTAAGAAAGAGTTTTAGATTAGAAAATATAAACCAGCGATGGTTGTGTTTTTTAACTTTTATAATTACATTTTATGTATTTTTTAATACTGAATCAAAAAATTACCTTCACTTTTAACCATCATGTCAAGATTTTTCTCAAATCGTAAATTTCAAGATTAAAGAATAGCGAAAAATCTCATACTATAAAATAGATGTAAGATTTTTTTTTTATTCAGTTTAATTTTATTTAATTCAATTATTTATTAGACTTTTTGGCTTATACTGGGTTTCTTACAGATAAACAGCTCAGGGGTCCGATGAGGTTGAGAGGGGAGGGGGAATCAATTTTAACTTTTTGCTTTTTAATTTTGAAATTTGCGATTTGAGAAAATTCCTGACGTGATGGTTTAAAATGAAGGTCATTTTCGGATTCAGTGCTAAAAAATACATAAGAAACAATTTTCAAAACCTAAAAAACATGCTACAACCCAAAATTTTAAAGACAGTATAATCTAACAGCATTTTAAAATATGTATCATTTTGTAAAGAATTGAGGCTGTTGTTTTTCATCCTTTTATTTAACAAAAAATCTGTTATTTTTATCCTCTTACAATGTTCAGTACAAATTGTACATTTTGCAGTAATATGTCAGAATGAGTAAAGATTTGAAATTTATATTGCAATGCTAATTTTACTCTCAACCATTTCTTTAATATATCTGACGAAATTATATTTCTACTACCTTTGTGAATGACCCCTAACATGCAGCAAAAAATATACTCCAACTTTAAACAGATATTACTCGATCAATTTTAATCATAGAATAATGAGACTTTTTGCCTTTCTTGCCAGTGTAACAGGGAAATTTTACTAAATATAGCTTATAGGACCGGGGGACCGTATAAAAATTTTGATTCTGTAATTCTTCAGTAAATTGTTTTTTTGCTTTAAACTTTTTATCTTAACCCTGCACCTAATTTTGACCATTTTTGTAATTGGAAGTATGCATCTAGGACCAACGGTTGGAAAATAAAGGTCGGTCAAGTTATACGTGGACACACTGTATATATATATTATATACCTATCTATCTGTCTATCTACATATGTCACTTTTTTATGGACACGATAACTTCCGTAATGCTACACAAATCTCTTCCAAACTGATACATAAAATTAAAGAATAGAAAATCTCGGTCAAGTTTGTTAATGGGTAAAATTGGACCAATGGGCTGGAAATAGGGAGGGTTTTGTGAAAACCGAAAAAAAAACGGTAACTTCTTAATTTTTATGTATATCAAATCAATTTAAAGTTTTTATTACTTCTTGGAAAAGGGCTAAAAATTTATGTATCACAGATTTTTGACAAAATTAACAATGGGCTCAAGAGGCGCAAAAAGGCAGAAAAAAAGGGGAGAAAGTTTTAGGGAGAACAAAATTCATAACTTCGTCAATTCTTAAGATATAAAACTCACTTAAACTTATTATAAATCTTCTTAATATTATCTACAACTTTTATATTGACAAGATTTTGATAGGACCAATTTTTACTGAAAAAAAAAAAAAGAAATAAAAACGAAAAAAAAAAAGTGGGAGGATTGAAGAAGAAAAAAATTCATAACTTCGCCAATTCACAAGCTATCCAATTCGCTTAAATTTATTACACATCTACTCAATATTATTTACAACTTCAATACTGACAAGTTTTTGATAGGATCAACTCTTACGGCAATAATAATAATAATAATAATAATAAAATAAACAAAAATAGGGGTTGACGAAAAAATTATCGTATTAAGGGTGTACTCAAATCCAAACGCCTTATTTTCTGGACGGGAGGTGCTGGATTCGATCCCAATCGCGCCCGTCGGCCTAATCGTTCGGAGTTTTCGTGGTTTTCTTCGAGCCGTGGATCTTCCATGCGTTAATACGGATTAGGTTCCCTTAGAAAGACCCCCACGGAGGGCACTCCACCCGGTCCTATATCCCTCGTGTAGATAATTGGCCGTCAAAAATCAACCCAACCCAACCCTTATTTTCTGACTCATTTTTAAACGCATTTTCGCTCTCAAATGCATCCAATTGGCAGGTTCTCTTATTCAGAAAATACATAATGTGCTGCATTGGTCGATTTTTTGATAAAGGTAGAACATATTTTTAAAAAGTGCTATCAAAGTGGGCATTTTGAACCGGATTTTGTGTTGGAAACAAAAAAAAATGGTCGTACTGAGAAAATAATTGTAAATCATGTTCCAATTAATTGAACGAAAAGTAAAAAACACAGGTCGCTTATGAATCTCTTCAAAAAGTCACGTCAGCAAGTTTCATGTTTTTACTTTTAAAAATAAGTCTGAAAATGTGTTAGAAAATTTAGAGTAGTTGAACGGGGAAAAATATTTTTTTTAAAAACGACTTAGTATGATTCTGATAAAACGAGCTCTTACAGGAAAATTAAATTAAAAATTCCTCAAAAGTGGCCAGGTAAAATTGTTCAACTGGGTTTATCTCTAATCTGGATTTAGTTTTTTATTGGTGAAATTAGTACTTAACTTCGAAATCTACCTCCGCCTGTAGGCCCAGGTGGCAGGGATTTTTAAATTGCGCTTTAAATACTATTCAAGGGCACACTATATGAATTATAGCATATATTTATTAAACAAGATATAAAATTAAAAAAATGGAACAAAAATAAGAAACTTTCCTGAATATTTTAAGCGTTATGAAGAGCTTTCAAAATGGCCCATGTGCATTTCATATTAATTAAAATCTCCAATTTTTTTTTTTTTTTTTTTTTTTTTTTTTTTTTTTTTTTTTTTTGCCAGTTTGGTTTACATATATAAATAAAACTGTGCATCGAATTTTATATATTTGAATATAAAGGTAAGAAAAAAATATATTCTAAATTTTATGAAATTTTCAGCATTCTGCTTTAAACTTTTCCAATTATATTTAGTTTACAAAAAGTATGCACAGTTTTATTTGTATATGTAAACCAAACTAGCATAAAAAAAATATTGGGGATTTTAATTGATCTGGAATGTGCATGAGGCATTTTGAAAAGTTCTTCATAAAGCTTAAAATATTCAGGAATATTACTTATTTTCCTCATTTTCTTTTATTTTTTGTGTGACAAATATATACCATAAATCATATAGTGTGTCTATAAATAGTATTTAAAGTGCAATTTTTAAAAAATGAAAAAATGAGTTTGAAGGTCTCTTGTACCCTTAAATCGACCATATGTTTCAATTAATTAAAAGAACATTTTCTGTATTAAAATACTGGTAGGAGACTTGGCAGCTTTGTTTATTCGAAATAATGAATATTCGAAAATTCGACAGCATCAGGATTAATGATATAAAATCATAAATTACGTTTGAAAGCACTAATTTCTGCTATTTAAAAGACGGGTTGACTTAGAATATTCAATGAAATTAATTCAGTGAATTTTTCTTTCATACCTTAAAGCACAGTAATAATCAAAAACACAATTAATTAGATATGGAGTTATCTCCCTTAACTATATAATATTCCTAAAATAAAATTACTAATATCTTCTTTTTTAAATATTAGTAATGATAATCTCTTTATGCCTTTTAATAGAAGTTTTCAAATCCTAACATTCTTAATTAGATAATTAATTTTCCTTTTCTCAACCATTTTTTCAGTACATTTACTTTTTGTTCTCTTTTATATTCTGTATCTTTTGCAGTCAGTACTTTTTTCCTGCTCTTTTTTTATTGTATTTAAATGTTTTCTGAAATGCAGAGAAATCTCCAGATATTCTTATACTATCTTTGAAGGACTTACTTAACTGATTTAAAATTAATATTTCTGTTATATAATGGATGCTCCATAAAACATGTATTTTTTGAGATTTTAGAAAGAATTCATTGCATTACATGATTATTTTCGAGTACACTGATCATACAAATTTAATTAAAATAATGAAATGAATTTTTATGGTACTATATAGACACATAAACGTCATTTATAGGTATTATACCTACAAATATAAAACCTTTATTTCCAATTATTGATTATCGTATGTACTTACAGTTTAAATTAAAGTCATGTACAAAAATATATTGTTTCGAAGATGTTTAATTTGTTTTCGCTACATGTTTAAAATGCCTTAGATTTATTCTTTTCGCCATAATACCACAAACACGAAATGTTCACCATGTTAAATTGCATTAATCAATTAAGAAAATTTTCCGATATAATTCTAATGCTTTAAAATTTCAAAAAATAATTCATGCACAAATTCAACTTTGTGTTTTTCAAATAAATTATTTCGTATTTTTTTTTTTTTTTTTTTTTTTTTTTTTTTTACGAAATGATCCAAACTCTTCTGACAATTAAGCATTTGTTATACTTTTAAATAAGAAAGATAAATTTATTGGAAAAGAAGTCTTTTAAACAACATTAAAAAATCATGATAAATGGTGAAAACAGCTTTAGGGTTTTAGTCTAGACATGTGAAATACCGTATAATTTTGACGATACTAACAACGATATTTATGTTAGTGATTAATGGAAAAATTTTTGAATGTGGCTCAGGGAGATTTAATTAACCATGAAAATTGCTTGGAAAAATCTTACAGATAAAGTAATATATGTTTAAAAAGTTCATATAAAAGATTTGATATAAATACTAAAGAATTATTTACTAATATTATCTTTCGCTTTTTTCAAGTAATAGTTAACTGAATATTCATAACTAATTCAAATATAAATTATTTTATTATCATTACTGAATTGCTAAAATAGTTTATACATTTAAAAAATAATAACTGGGGAAATAAATATACTATCGATAAATGGTATTGCATTATTTAATAGTTACAATCAAAATATTTGTTTTATTTTCGAAAAATTAGAAATATGGTAATTCAAAAAATATTATTCGAACGAAACAAGTGATTACATTATTGAAAAATGGACGAGATACTATATTCTTTTACAATTTTTATTTAAATGATGAATTTTCAGAATATATTAATACAGGGAACCAATTTATTGGAAAATTTAAAATATCTTATACTATTTTAAGTTAAAATTGATATACATAAGTTTGAAGAAATTCTTTTTTTGTAAGTTTAAATTATAGCAGATTCTCTCTATTTTCCTCGAACATTGTGAACATAAAATGTAATTGCAAAAACAAATAAATGGTCAAGTGCGAGTATTACTCGCCTACAGAGGGTTCCATATATTAAATATGCTAATTAATAACTGTATTATTACAAAAAAAATCCTTGCTAAAAAATAATAAGACTTTAAAAAAAAAAAACTACACAATATAAGGTTGGGTATAGCTATATATACTAGAAAAGTATAAATGGATATACCATGAAAGTTCAGAGAGATATGAAGCCTAAATAGTATGCAATATTGCTGTTCTCTATAACTCTCTTTTTAATCTTATCTAAACTGTTTGTGATGAACTTAATTCTGTGCTCACAATAAAAATAGTGTATATTTAAACTTCATTTGTCATTTCGTAAACACAAATACAGCGCAGTAATGATCTCTTTTTTTACAGTGTACCTAAAGCGAAAGCCTTGTTCAAAGTTTAAACTTGGCATTGCGCTGATCCCGCTTCGAAAGGAGGTCGCAAAGTTGCAACGCCACCTTGGTCCGCGCAGAGTTTTTAAAGATAGGTTTTCAATTAACCTTTAACCCTTTATGCTCCGACGGGTCTTTTAAATCTCATGAAAGAATGTGCAATATAAAATTTATTTAATTCGTCTACTAATAAAAGTAACAAAGTACTTTGCTGTATCACATTCAGTAAGCACAGCGAAACAGTCAAATCTAAATATTTTTGAATGCGGTTATTTTCTCAACCATTTACATGGATTTAGCTTTTCTCCTATTGAAAAATGTTTCACGAAAAATTTGCAACTACAAAACACTTCTCAGTTACAGATAGGATCACAATACATTTTTTTCATCGTTCTTCTAAGAATTGTGAAGTTTCGATAACAGTAATTTTTTTTTGTTAATTAATCTAATTATTCTTGTAAATATTTTACGAAAAAACTCTAACTACAGATTTATTAAATCAGTTTTATTTAAAAAATCTATCTAAAAATCAAATTGCTATTATATAAATTGCTTTGGATATCTTCATACATTAACGAATATGATTATTGAAGAGGAGCAAATTTCTGATTTATAATCCGGTGTATAAAGATTTAAAGACACGGGTGGCGTATTGAGAAAAACACTGAATGCAAATTAGTCGCGAATTCCGTAGTAATTACGTGATTAATTCTAATTAAATTAGTCTGTTTTTAATGTTTATTGCTTGATGTTTATTGCTTTTATACTGCTACTGGGCATTGCATTACACAAATACATGATTAAAAGTTGTTATCTAGGCTTTAGAAGCCGCACAAAGTACGCCAGCCGTGTCGTCATGTACGTCCAAACTGTCCGTATCTTTACGGGTTATTAGCCCCCGGTACGGTATGCTATTTCTTTCTCTCAGCTTATTTTGTGTCGTATCCAAAAAATAATGTTACATTACAGAAGCCTTCCGTAAAACAAAGCAGTACAATTAAATACTCTATAGCAATTTTTTAAACTTCTTCATTTTCGATTTTTATACCGTCGTATTGGAGAAAAAAAGTACTTTTTAATGCAATTTGTTTGAAAACTGCATCTCCATTTGTTTTAGAGATATTAATTTTTTTCTAGTTTTTAGCGATATTTGTTTAATTTTGGCAACTCAAGAACTCCATTTCTGTAGAAAGTAAAGGGAAAATAGTTGAAAAATAGCAATTATATCTTTTTGTTGCTACTTACTCAAGAAAACTGAAAAAAAAAGTAATTAAAATACGTGCTATTTTGAAAAAATATAAATGAATTGATTTCTTTTTGCTGCATTTGTGTATTATTCTGAGATAGTGACGTCCTACTCATACTTTATTGTAGATGTTTATGATTGGATCGTAAATGAGGAATTCTTCAGCGGATTTGGATGACGTCGTTTTATATAAATAAAATCGCGTGTTTTAAGTCTTAAAACTGAGCTACAGTAGAGTCCCGAGTATCCGAGTTCCGCTTAACCAAGTGTCCGCTTTAACCGAGTTATTTTCTTCTGATGGACTGATGGCTTCTATTATTATGAAACGGCCATTATAAATGAAGTGTTAGGTGAAGATGAAAGAGCAGCCGTAAAAAGTTAGACCTCTGATTTTCTGGTCAGAATGGGAGAAAAAAAATGGCCATTTTTTTTTTTTTTTCTTTTTTGAAAAAAAAATTATGGCTATTTGTTTTCTCCCATTCTGAACAGAAAATCAGAGGTCTAACTTTTTACGGCTGCTCTTTCATCTTCACCTAACACTTCATTTATAATGGCTGTTTCATAATAATAGAAGCCACCAGAAGAAAATGAAGTAATGGAAATGTCGGGGGCGACACTAAATTCTGAAAAAGCAGAATTCCTGTTCTCTAGTTATGTCGGCTAATTACAGTCAGCTTTTTTTCCGAAAATCGTCACAAGCATTTTATGCTTCTACGATGATAGGTACCTCCAGCGCTTCTCAACTCCTTTCTGAACGCTGGTAAATTGAAATTTCTGTGTAACGGAAAAATGCGATTTCTCCAAAAACTATGTGACCTAGGGTAATCGCTACAGTTTTCCTGCAAGGTTTAAATTAACTTCTACTACTCCTAATTTTTTCATAATTTTAGTTTCAGTAGATTCGGAAACAGAGGGGGGGGGGGATATTTTTGCACTACATTTTCGACGATATCTACGAAAATATAATACCTAAAATTACAAGAAATGGATTTTTGAGTTCGGCCTTACTAAAGCTTTCACGTGATAACTCGCACGATATACAAAGAAAATATATTTTTTAAGCAACTTAATTAGCCCTCTACGTTTTTCATAAATATATTTGTGAATGGTTAATAACCTATAAATATGTGAGTCAATAGCCTTTATTACTTCAGCCAATTTCAGCTTTCCACGTTCCATAGTTTACGATTAAAATGGCTTTCACAGACAGAGACAGGAGTGAACTTATAATGGTTCTGTGTTTACGTTTTAAGTATGAAACCCTAAAAACTTGAAAATATCCTGGCTTAATAATACAAACTGATAAATTTTTATTTTAACCGTTTATATTCTAACAGTACTTTTAAGTACCACTAAAGAAAATTCAATGTAAAATATATTTAATTCGTCTAATAATAAATGTAGATTTCACTTTTCATAAAAAATAAATTGCTCAACCATATTTAGAAAGCACAGTGAAACAGTCGAAGCTAAATATTTTTTAATGTGGTTATTTTGTCAAACATTTACATAGGTGTAGCTTTTATCCTATTAAAAAATATTATGCGAAAACTTTGCAACTGCAAAAGACTTCTCTGTTACAGATAGGATCACAGTACATTTATTTACACGGTTCTTATAAGAATTGTGAAATTTCCATAACAGTATTTTTTGTTAATTAATTTAATTATTCTTGTAAATATTTTTCAAAAATAGCTTCGATTTATTAAATCAGATTTAATTAAAAAAATTATCTAAAAATCAAATTATTATTATATATGTTGATCTGGATATTTCAGATATTAACGTAAATAATTATTCATGTGTAGCAATTTTTTTATTCAAAATTCAGGATATAAAGGGTTAAACTAAAGTAATTATTTGGCATGTAAAATGTTTGAAGTGTGAATTTTCACTTTATTTTTTCGAGCATTTTAAAAATTAAAAGTTATAAAGAAACTATAACAAAGCAATTCTTATAATATCATAAGACAAAACGCAATATTTCACCTTGATTCTCATGTATTCATCGAAGTATTAATATAATAAGTCTGAAGTACAATGATTTTGATCAGACAAAAATCATATTCCTAACATCCAATTATTACGCATCCACTATCAGAGAATCAATAGAAATCCTGTCTAAAAGCAACCATGTATGTAACGACGACACCCTATCGCACAATATCCCCAGTTTGTTTGTGGTTCAATATCCTGAAAACCGAAGCAAAATGACGTATTAAAATTTAAAGTACAGAAGTTAAATATTTTCTTCTACCCACGGAAAATGACGTATGAGAAACAAAGTGATGTCATAAAATAAATGGAACTGCAATTAATAATAATAATATATATTTCCTCTAATTACATTCAATCCAAGAAATTGCTACAGCTACCGCTACTTCTACTTTCAACTCTAGTAATTATTGGCTTTCTCATTTTCAAAACAAAGTGACGTATTTGTATAAATAAACAACATAAGATATTCTCAGGTGATGAGCCTGGAAGGTCTGAAAGTACTAAGAAGTTTTAAATAAAATGTATATTTTAAACTTGTAACATTTTTTTCATTACACTAGGGGGCTCGGCCCCCTATGAGCTACGCTCGCCAACCCCCGTACAGACACCGCAGACTCTAAATGCACGCTAATTTGATCGGCTTTAAAAAGACTTCGAAAGATTGAATTATAATTTAAAAAACAGTGGCGATCTCCCTATAAACGAATTTCTATTCATTTCTCTTTGATTGGGGAATTTTAACGCAAAATCCGCTGCGTTACTACTTGATTATCCCGTCGACCCATTTCGCCAAATTATATAAATCGCCAAACCACTCGCCAAATTATACAAATTGACATAATTTTTATTTTAAATAACGAAAGAACAAATAAATTAGTACAACATTAATAAAAATACAAATAAAACGCCGAAATAAAAATAACTTGATGACGTAGACACGTGTAACAACATTTCAAAATAAGCTAATATAAAAGGAATTAAGTAAACAGAGTCTTTGTATCCTGGTATTTTTTAACAAAGCGAAAAGAAAGTTCTTTTAAATGAGACATTTTAAATTAATCGTTTTTAATCTGACGTAATTTTTACCAAGCTATTCTTTCTCTGTTAAATATTCACGTGAAAATAGCAGTTGAAAAGTATCCTCTCAAAATATCAAATAAATGTCTAGCGCAATTTTTAAATTTAAACCGTTTTGCAATATTATTTTGCGTTCATTTTATGTAATCTGTAATGTGACGTAAATATGACGTAATTTCTCCTATTTAATACTTCTAACGCATGTTAATAAATTTATTATTTTACAAATTCCTTTCTCTCTTAAAATTCACGTGTAATTATAGTTTTTATGACGTAATTTTTAATAGTTCCTGCTTTTTGCACATAATTATTTAATTCTAATTCCAAATGTTTTTTTTCTGTTTATAATAGTCACGTGTAAATAAATTTTTAATTTATTTACACGTATAAATATTTTTTTGAAGCAAAGATTATTGCTTCCTCTGTTTATACAGTTGGCAACAGTTTAAATTAATATCACTTTCTAAAATCTGTAAAAAATATCTCTAGAAATGCTGAAAATTTGAATTTAAAATAGAAATAAAACCTCAAAAAATGAGTCAAAATAAAAAAATTAATACAATCTGCACTCCGGCAAATTCTAACGCATAAAATGATCTAAAAATGATTACACTGCCATGTATAGTTTTTGCTGCTATAAAACTTTTTTAGTGGAACGATTTTGTCCAACTTTAGTATTAAATATCTCTTAAAATAATTCTTCGATTTGAAAACTGTCTGCTTCAGCGTGTTTATCAAACATTTCTGTATAAAACCACCGATTTTTATATTTTTGTATGCATTATTTTTCTTAATATTAACGAAGAAAAACCTCCAGTCAAAAAAAATTCAAAACCGGCGGCGGCGGCGGTGGTGACAGCGGTAGTTACTTTTTTTTAGAATAGAGAGATTAGTCGCCTTTTAAGTAAGATTGTGAAATGTTTAATGTTCACATTATTTATTTTAAATTGCTATTGTGTCCGGGAAAAATTCAAAAGCTTTATGTTTATAGTATACAGAATTTTCGACCAAATTTAACACCACTTTCCGAAAACTTGACAAAGGATATTAGCAAGAGTATACTGCAATTAAAACATGAATATATTGAATATTTGATGAGATATGGGCATTTGTGTGAAATAATTTTTAACTGCGCATGCGAGGACGATTTCAAAATTTTTACTTCATAATTTCGTAACCAACTATTCTGGGCAACTTCTATAAAATAGTCAATTGTTTGTATAATTGTTCCAGTCATTGTCAGTTCTATAGAAATAGTCAAATATTGTGAAAACTCAGAAAAATATAGTGAGGTGATTTAAAAGTTGTGAAAAATTCCTTTTAATAAAGCTATTTTTAGAAACTAACTCACTATATCGCCCCTATCTTTGTGAATTTTTGCGAAATTTGACTGGACTTTTTAAATAAGTTGCCCTAAATAGCTAACTACCAAGTTATAAAATAAAAATTTTATAATCTTCCACGCATGCGCAGTTAAAAATTATTTTATATAAATGCCCATATCTCATAAAATATTCAATATATTCATGTTTTACTCAAAGTACTGTTACTACTCTTCTTTGTCAAGTTTTCGGAAAGTTGCGTTACATTTGGTTGAAAACTCTGTATGCTATAAGCGAAACACTTTTGAATTTTTCACAAACACAATAACATCTAGACGAGTATAAGTGCTAAGATCACACAAATGCACACAAACGTTGAACAGGACCCAAATAGTTACTTAACACACTGACAAAACATTTTCCACATTTTCTGTTACATAGGTAATCGCAAATATTATTTTATTATTAAGTTCATTATTAGAACCCTAATTGTCCTGCCGAAATTAAAATGTCTGAAATTCAAACACTTAAGTGTCTGAAACGGAGTGTTCAGTTTTCAGACATTTTAAAATGTCTGAATTTTTTCAGACACTTTTCGTGTCTGAATTTCAAACACTTCAAACGTCTTAATAGCATCCATTTTTTTTTTTTGTAAGCATCATACGTAGCTATGTTTGACCACGTTGAATCCTGGAAAAATATTTGGCTGGGGTCCTGCCCCCCCCCCCCCCTACAACCTGATTTTTCTGGTGCTCCCAAATTTGGTACGCAATTTTTGTTAAGCTTATAATTTAAATCTTTTACGACATTTTACTGATTATAATCAATATTTTGAACTTCAGGAGTAGAACAAGATTAAAACAAAAAATATTTATCTAAATATTAGATTTTTTTAATTTGTTTTATTTTTAATCTTATTTTATTTTAAAAGTTCAAAATATTGATTATAATCAGTGGAATTTCGAAACAGATTTAAAATATAAACTTTACAAATATTGCACATCAAATTTGTGGGCACTAAAATCGTAGGGGGGCGGGGCACGGCCCAGTATGCCCATTCTTTAATCAAGAAGTTCTTTTGCAAAAAATGCAACCCTGCATTATTGTTATCTTAATTGAGATGTCCGGTATTCGGGAGTATCCGTTGTGGAGGTTAATGGACATTCCCGAATAGCTATTCTGAAGCATCTATTTAGCGAATACTTTTTTAATCCGCATGGCATACATATTTGTATATTTTTACCTCACAAAAGCAGACATCTCCGATTATCGGACAAATTCAGCGGCAAGGGCTATTGAGGGCTTTTAAAGTACATGGATAAATATATATATTTCTTATAATCTTGTCCTACTCTACTTCATATAATTTAAAAATAGATTTTTTAAAAATTTATATTGCCACATAGGCAATTTTACATACATATCAGATGATAATCACAACAGCTATTTAACTATGAATAAATAAATAAATATTCTACTTTACCCTTTGCACTCGAGGGTTCCGGAGCGGAGCCATTTAAAATTTGTCTTCAAACTCGAGGGCTCCGCTATGGAGACAATGCAAATAATTTTGTGATACCTGTCTAGAAAAGCCAAGATTACATGGTATCACAAAATTATTTGCATTGTCTCCGTAGCGGAGACCTCGAGTTTGAAGACAAATTTTAAATGGCTCCGCTCCGGAGTCCTCGAGTGCAAAGGGTTAATATTGAGAAAAAAATTACTTCGGTATTTTGTTTATTTATATTTTGTGTTTTTTAATCTTGTCCTACTCTAAAAGTTCAAAACTTTCATTATAATCAGTGCAAGATTTAAGGTATCAACTTTACGAAAATTTCATACAAAATCCCCCCCCCCCCTCCCCGAAAAAAAATAAAAATCCTTATCATTTAAAAATTAGATTTTTTAAAAATTTATTTTGCCACATGGGCTTATTGTTATCATTCCTATGAGGTACTAAACAAGACATCTTTAAAGCAAAATAAAGCCAAAAAAAAAAAAAAGTTAGCACATGATATCACTATGATACAAACTTGCGATGCTTATCAGTAAAGTCTAATTGGAAAATGACCTTCGAATCCACGCATGCAGCGAAATCTAAATAAACAAATGATTTCCTTTTTCCTGGCTGGCTTACTTCTATGTTTCCAAATCAAAAGTTTTTACACATTAAAAGATTTAATAGCTTTAGAAATATATCTAAGAAATACTTGAGATAAACATTCATTTTCAATTATATATAAATTTCATGAAAATCAATTCATTTTTTTTCCAATAGCGAAAGTTTATAAATATATTTTTTAATTTCAGCTGAATATTGTTCAATGGGAAAAAAAAGGCAATCCCGAAAATCCCGGAATTTTCCAGTAAAAATTCCGGGATTTTCGGAGTTAAAATTAAAGCGGGATCCCGGGATCTCAATCCGGGATTGTAATCCCTAGTTAGGAAGTAAGAAAACTTTAGGAGATCTTTCAAAGTTTTTTTTTTTTCTATTTCCTTGTGGTCGAGTATGAGATAAGCATTAGCCATTGAAATTGAAACTAAGAACTGCCATATTGAAAACAAAACAAAACAAGAGAATGAACTTAACTTTTAAATATGTCTGTTTTTTAGTGATGTTATTACTTTAAATTTGAGAAAAAAGATGAGAATAAATAATACATGATTTGTAATAAAAGACAACGTCATAAATTTAAAAATATATACTTCTAGAATTAGTGTTTTTTTTTTTTTTGCAAAAAGATTCAAAACTAATTAAATTTCATGTAAGATTTTGTTTAGTACAATAAATAAAATCATAAAAGACACTAATTTTAGTACTATAAAGAAATTATAACACTTACTTCAATCGCTGTTTGCAAGAGGTAAGAAATATTCCTCGATTTGAAATTTTAAAAACTACCACAACCACAGTGAGGGACTTTCATCAGTTTAAAAGGTAATCCCATAATACATCCGACTAGCCATATTTAAAAAATGAGATGTTTCATCCTAAAAACAGGACCCGCCAGACAAAAGTTTCTTTTTTTTTGCCAGCTTCGACAGGACGAAGATGAATAACACAATATTATTGATATAAATTGATACGAGTTAACACTAAGCCCATTGCACACGCTTTGTAGAATTTCCGGGTGTAATCTTCAACCGTCGTCTACTTCTGTTCTGTGTCTATCCCGCCCTTGTATCGACGACAGCTTCTAAGAGACATTTGATGTCGAGCACACACGTCAGATGTATGTATTCAATAAATAAATAATCCAAGTTAATACGAATTAAAATCACAGTACTTCACATTTCGCAAAAAACGAATTAAAATACACGCGTACATAAAAACAAACTTTGTTTGAATTACAACGTATACCACTTCGAACGAAGACATCTAAAACGCATGCGCAACTGGGAGTGCTAGTGCCCCCTGGTGGTTATTGCGTCGGAAGAATCAAAACATCTTAAATTAAGACAGGTTTAAAGCAATGAAGTGTCTTAAAATAAGACGTTTGCGGATATTTTAGACATTATTCTCAGTTCGTTTACACCATGGTCATAGTAAGACACTTATGTATCTTAAATTAAGACATCTATAATGTCTGAATTTTCAGATTAAGACACTTAAGTGTCTAAAATTATTTTTCAGTCACATATGTGTCTAAATTTAAGACGCTTCTATTTGCAGTGCACTCTGTTGTGTCATACAACTAATTGTTTTTTAGAATACAGCTCTTACCTAGTTGCTTTCAAAACTACCCAGGAGGTATCACGTAGAGGTGACCGGATTTCATGTCGCAGCAGTGCATAGCTCGACCACCCTACCATCTGAACACAATGTTTTATTTTTTATTGAATTGTGATTTTTTATCAAAGACTGACATAAGTTTTCTATGTATCAACCTAGTCCATCTCTTCTTTGTATCCACAGACGTTGGATGATGTTGCTGTGACACTCCTGCACGTATATTTCTACTGCTTGTGTATGATAAGGCAAGCAGAGTAATGCAGTGGAATTAATGAAATCTATTCAGCCGTCTATTATCTTCACCAAAATTGCATCCAGTTAAGGCATAGTGATTGGGAGTTCTGTTACTTCAATATTCTATAATATTTAGGTATTTCATCTTTGGGTATGCCATCATTTGCTCTACCTCTTGCATCTTTTATATGCGGAGAAGCTTGCTGTTTAATGTGATGGTGATCGTTAGAGTGCATTGCAATGAGAATTTGCTCTCGATGTGCAAAGCAACCATTGTCCTAAATAATTTTTTAAGCATTTGTTTTATTGCTGTTTTCTGTGATGTTTAGTAGCCGAGTAATTTCCCATAAATTTTTAGATATATTTTTTTGATATGGATTACATTTGGTGTAAGTCATCCTGCGGCATAAACTTGAATTCCACACTTTGTGAATAAACCTACAGACTCTTATGGTCAATCAGTGCTCATATAAAGACGAAAAATTTTATTCGCCTTTGTGAGTCATCTTGCGTAGGACAAGTTTCTTGGGTTTCTATTCGCTAGTTCTTCTGAGCAATATCTTGATGAAATAACTTTGCAAATGTCTAGCACGTATTTCTGGTCTGTGCTGAGTGCCCTTTTCTCGATTTCAGGAAATAATGTTTCAAAATTTCTCTCTGTGGCTTCAAAAATTGAAATAAGAAGAAATTTTTGCCAATGATCTTGTCTAATAATGATGCAGATGAAATTCACTGGATTCTGAGGTGGAATATGATCCATTGTAATGGTTCATTCTAAACATGTCCCACGCAGAATGAATGGCAACGATGAACAGAATTCTCCTCCTTTAAATGAGCACTCATTTCCGATCGGGGTCTCTATGTTCACTCAAAAAGTACTATGTAATCCATGTTTGGCCCCAGAATGGTTTACCATCAAATGTAATCCACATCTAAGGAAGGGATCTAAAAACTCATGGGAGATTATTCGGCTTCTAAACAACACAGAAAACGGAACAAAACAAATAATAAAAAAAGTTATTTAGAACAATGTTTGCTTTGCATACGCAGAGGAAATTCTGATTTCAAAGCTCTCTGATGATTGCCATCACATTAAACAGCTAGCTGCTCAGCACATAATAGTTGAAATATGAGAGTAAATGATGGCAACGCAAATCTGAAATATCGACAATCAACTTTGAATCGAATAATTATTTAAATCAAATTGATTGGAAAATTAATGTGGTAACAGAACCCTTAATCAACACTGTAAAAAAACGGACTAAAATACAGAAATACTACTGGCAATCTAGACGTCCGTACTATTTACTATTTTCGTATTTTAAAGGAACTTTTTCTCGGTAAATTACAGAAAAATTTCCGTTAAATTCCAAAAGAACGGAAAATTTTCTGTAATTTACCGGGAAAAAGTTCCGTTAAAATACGGAAATAGTACTGGCGTCTAGAAAGGCAGTAGTATTTCCATATTTTAGTCCGTTTTTTTTTTTTTGTTTTTTTTTTTTTTTTTTTTTTTTTTTTTTTTTTTTTTTTTTTTACAGTAAATATGCATTTATGGGGTGCAATCTTGGAAAAGATAATAGACGGCTGAATAGATTACATGAACATCATACCCACTGCATTACATTGTTTGCCTTCTCTTACACAAGCAGTAGAAAAATACCTGAAGTAGATCACAGCAGCAGTATCCAAAGTCTGTGGATACAAAGAAGAGGTGGACTAGGTTGATACATAGAAAGCTTATGCCATTCTTTGATAAAAAAAATCACAATTCAAAGTATAAATAAAACATTGTGTTCAGATGGTAGCGTGGTTTATCTAGATGTCCTGGGTAGGTTTAAAAGCAGCTAGGTAAGAGCTGTTTTCTAAACAACAATTCGTTGACTGACACATCAAAGTGGCAACGTCCTTTGATACCGAAATTTGTCAGTTTTGCTCCAGTTATACAGAATAAAGATATCGTTTTATCGTTTAAATATGTTAATTTATTCATAATAAAGATTTAAATAACACTTTTAAATAATAACCATCTCTATAGGATTTTTTTTTTTTGAAAAAACGTCAAATTTTACCCAAAATTTCGACATTTAGACCAAAAGCGCAGACTCAAGCTATGTTTTTTTTCAGCCATAAAATTTCACGCAGTTGATGTACTAGTATAAAGGCAACTTTTAGCACTTACCCGTTTTTGATTTTAAAAAAAGTATTTTTTTTTCACTCCACCCTACTCAGAAGTCTTTAACAGAAAAAAAAAAACAGATTATACAATTTAATTCATAATTTGTGGTTAATCTATATATTTTAATGATTTAGAATGTACTATGTTCTTCATGCATCACAGTATCGACGATTTTGAGGTAACATATAGTTGATTCTATATAGGTGACCTTAAAGTAACTCTTCCTGTTTATAGTCATATATAGCTAAAACTAAACAAAATTATGAGTTACAATTTTATACTCAGTCTTCTGCAGACACGAGGGGATGAATTCTGTAAAAAGAAATTTATAGTACCATCCAGCACAAAAATTGCCGACAGGGAAACTTTTGGCACCCTACGAGTCGAAATAATTTAGAAAAACTTTAATTCGTATTAATCACTATTAAATTAGAATATGCAAATGCATAGGGAACATTCAATAAAAAAATTAATTTCAATGCTTGAGAAATTTTACTCAAAATGAAGTCTTTCTGAAACTAACAAGGAAAGTACTTTTGGTAGAGCTCGCATCCAGCATTGAGACCTGGCGCGTGTTTCAACTCTTATGTAGCTTCTACTAAATAGTATAGCTTCTACTACCCCTTCTGCTTAAGTAGTAAGACTACTTAAAAATTTGCATAAAAGCTTAATATCTATATAGATTTGAATTTCAAAAACTTTTTTTTATTTTCCAATTAATTTTCTTTATAAAAATAGAGTTTAACTTTTTTAATCTTTCTTCGCAATACTATATTAACAAATAATTTAAAACATATCTATTTTTTATGTATTTCTATAAATGTTATAACTGTAAAATCAAACAATCGAAAAAACTTCCTAAAAAGGAAATCAGAATTTCTCTAATTATTTGTCTTATGTTCCAACAAAATTACTTTTATTAAATAGTTAGACAGATACCTCTAGTTGAAAAAAAAATAGGAGTGGAATCCTGATATAGCTTATCCCATAACGAGGTAAAAAATAATAATGACTTCATATTAAAACGCGAAAATTACATTTATTATTCAACTCAGATGTGGGAAAGAATTTCACGTACACTTTTTGAGAAAAACTCTGCTTAGCAATTCACGATCATTGCGACGCTTTTCGGTAATACTTAATTTGAAATCGGATAATTGCTTTCAAGGATTTGTTTTTTCATTTTCCATTGAAACTAGCTTAATGGCAGATTTTTTCACAAAGTTTAAAATTGCAAATGAACTTATTCATTTTGAATTACTTAGGTTTTGAGAGGGTAGACGTAATTTTAAATTAACTTTCTCATCTATTTGATATGAAATTAATAAATGTTTTAGAGAGAATAAAAAATATCCTCTCAAATTACAAGTTATCATGTTTGAAACATATTTTATATAGATAATTTAATAAAACTCTTTCTAATAAAATCCAACATAAATTTATCATTCAAAAGTTACTCTAAGATAGGTATGCACAACCTGTGGCCCGCGATGGGTTAACGTGTGGCCCACGAATTTCGCCAATTTATAAATGGAGAAATTCGTCGGTCTGTTAAGAATAGCGAAATTTGTTGATCGGATGCAGAAAATAGCGAATTTTGACGATGAACCAGGAAAAAAAATCGCGAATTTTGTTGATCGGACGATAGCAAATCGCGGATTTTGTCGATCAGGTGCTAAAAAATCGTAACTTTCGTTGATCAAACACGAAAAATCGCGAATTTCTCGATAACGCGCAGAAAAAATTGCAAATTTCTCCAATCGGGCACAGAAAAATCGTGAGTTTTGTCAATCCAGATCGGAAAAATCGCGAATTTCGTTGGTCGGGCATGGAAAAATCGCGAATTTTGTCTATCAGGTGCGGAAAAATCGCAAATTTCGATTATCGGGCACAAAAGAATCGTCAATTTTGTTGATGGTGCCGGGGAAAATTGCAAATTTTGTTGATGATGCGCAGAAAAATTACAAATTTTGCTGATCGGTTGCAGAAAAATCATAAGTTTTGCTAGTCGTGAGAAAAAATCGCGAATATCGTCAATTCGCCGCGGGAAAAAATTGCAAATTTCGTCAGTCAGTTAAGACTCCCCCCCAGGGGGATACCTTCTTTAGGTATTCACGGGCTTCGCAACCCCGGGTCCCTGAACAATCTTTCTTTTTTTCCTTTTTCTCGTATTTCTCTTATCTTTCTCTCCTCTATGTTTCACTCTCGTTGTGGTTTCCTCTTCGGAGGTGAGGGCAATTCTGTATGAGCCGATATCATCCTATATATCGACTCATGGAGAATTGTAAACCACCCACGTGTTTACCGTGCGTGTCCTTGAAAAGGGGGATCCTGGCAGTTGAGGGAAACCAACACACTGCTTTGGCCTCTGCTTCAGGTAGACGGGAGGTGCATATTGGTCCCGTATGCATCAATCGGCTGGTCAGCTGACTTCTCTCACTGGCTGGGGATCAAGTAATCGGACACTTACTAGCCATCTTGTTAAGGGTGGAGACTGGCATAGGAGTGTTTTGTGACCCTATAGGCCCTGGTTAGCACTGGTGCACGACTGTGCATCCCTTTGTTGGGCTCGGTAGTGGGTGGTGCGGCTGGGGTCTGAATTCTTATTTCTTTTCTAATATGGATGGAGATAATTCACATACTTCCATTTCTCTCCCATGTGGAGAGCAACAAATTGCACAGAATTCCTCATACACTCCTTTTTTGTTATTAAACGTACTGATAGTCTCTCTGATAGCTCTTTTAAAAAAACTTCATCATTTCTCATTGCAAAAACATTCCAGTCTGTCTTGGGGGATGGTCATTCTCTCAAAAAATTACAATCTGGGGATTTGCTTGTTGAGGTTTTTTCAGCCAAACAATCACATCTTCTCTCAAATTGCTCTTCAATAGGTTCTTTTTCCGTTTCTGTTCAAGTACATAGAACTCTAAATACAAGCCGTGGTGTAATAACCGAGCCAGATATTTTATTCTCTACTAAAGACGAACTTTTTCAAAATTTAAAAGACCAAGATATCATAGATGTGCGTCGTATAACTATCCGTCGGAATGGGCAGGTGTTTCCTACGAAGTACATCATTCTGACTTTTAATAGCCCTAATTTACCATCAAGAATTAAAGCTGCTTACTTGAACTGTCCTGTCCGTCCTTACATTCATAATCCCCTCCGTTGCTTTAAATGCCAGCGTTATGGTCACACCACAACTACCTATCGAGGTTCCGTTACCTGTGCACGCTGCGCAGAAGTTGGCCACGACAGAAATCCATGTCAAAACTCTGAACGCTGCATACACTGCAAGGGTTATCATACAGCATATTCCCATTCCTGTCCAAACTGGATACGTGAGACGGAAATCCTTGCTGTTAAAGTAACTCAAAATCTTTCCTACCCTGAAGCCCGCAAAGTTGTTGAATCCAGGACTCCGTCATTCGGAGTCTCCTACTCTAGTCTACTCAAGCAACAAAAAAATTCTGTAAGGCACATAAGCACCCAGACCGACACCTCCTTTCCACCAAGTAACTCAGCTAAAGCACATTCAACAACCACTTCAAATAGAGAAACCCGTGATGTTAGTTGTGGTAGTAAATGCTATACAACTCCACTTTTAGAACGCTGGCAACCTTCCTCAGAACCTGTTAAAATAGTATACCAAATCAATCAGTCTCAAAAATCCCCAAGTCAATCCAAAAAGTCACCTGAACTCCAGACTAAGGCTGTTACATCTGCAAAAACATTACATAGACCTGATGCTAGTCAAACTGACAAACCAAGCAAAAAAATCTTGTATACAGAAAGAGGAAAAGACAATCCGGGGTTCTTCACAGTTTTCCACTGTGAAGAAAAAGAACAATAACAAAAGCCTAAACCCATCAGTTAGTAAATTAAAGAATCGGAAACAACTGAAAAACTTGGATGAAGAAATGGAATCGGAATCATATGAATCAAATGCTGATGAGGAAAATGCAGTTTTTTGAGGAATTTGTAGCTAATTAATTTTATGTTTGTTATTTATTTCTGTGCTTTTAAATTTGTTTTTAGGTAGTATTTGTACGTCATCTTGGACTTTGTTTATATTTCAACGGTTATTGCTTTTTAACTTCACAGTTTTTAATCAGAATACTTTGGTCTTTTAACTATTAACTTTTGACTCTTTTAAATGGTTTTAAATATACATACTAGTGTTCTCATTTATTGTTTTTCTCATCATTTTGTTAGTCTCTTTTTTTTGCTTAAATTTGGGTAATATATAATGTTTACATTTTGACTTTGTCTTGGCGCAGCATCTCCCTAAAGGGACTTTGCGCCATAAAATCCCAACCAACCAGTTAAGACTCACTAATTTTGTCGATCTTGTGCGGAAAAATCGTGAATTTTGCCGATTATGAGCGGGAAAATCTCAAATTTCGTTGATCGGCTGCAGAAAAATCGCGTGTTTCGTCTGTTTATCGCGAATTTCGTCAATCTGCATCGGGAAAAGTTACATATTATGTCATAATCAGTTAAGAATCGAGAATTTTGCTGATAAAGAGCGGAAAAATCGCAAATTTCATAAAGCAGACTCGAAAAAATCGCAAATTTCTTAATCGGGCTCCGAAAAAACAGGAATTTCATTTGTCGGGCGCAAAATCGCGAATTTTGTCGATTAACCGCGGAAAAATCACAAATTTTGTCGATAATGCGCAAAAAAATTGAAAATTTCGTTAATCGGCTGAGAAAAAAATCGCGAGTTTCATCAGTTTATTGCGGGAAAAAATCGCGAATTTCAAAATCTACCGCATGAAAAAAAATGCAAATTTCGTCAATCAGTTAAGAATCGTGAATTTCGTTGATCGGACGCGGAAAAATCGCGAATTTCGTCGATAAAACGCGGAAAAATCGCGAGTATTGTCAATAGGGGTCCGAAAAATCGCGAATTTCGTTGGTCGAGCACGAAAAATCGCGAATTTTGTCGATCAGACGTGGAAAAATTGAAAAATTCGTTGATCGGAAACGGAAAAACGCGAGTTTCGTCAGTTTATCGCGGTAAAATTCCAAATTTCGTCAGAGCAAGTTAAGAATCGCCAATTTCGTTGATCGGACGCGAAAAATCGCGAATTTCGTCGATCAGGGGCGGAAAAATCTCAAATTTCGTTGATCGGTTCCTCCTGCCCTAACCCCTCATTCATAAAGTTCACATTTATTTCCAGCACTAGTCACTTTCATGCGTATGTTTGTATTTTAGCACTTTTAAAAAAACAAACTTTTCTCCCCCGAATGAAATGAAGAGATACTATCACTCCTTCTAAATAATCTTTGCTACATCTCTGTTATATATACAAACATAAACTGTTGCTATATCCATGTCAATTGTATTGGATATGTTGACATAGGAGAACCTGGAAGCGTAAAAATCCCCTTCCTCTGAAACCACATTTGTTATCTGATTATAGGCCACAGATCACCTCCCCGAAATAGAATTCACTCCGTGTTGCTGATGTGGTCCTCGACAACCCAGAAATTTTCGTAAGTGGCCCTTCTATTAAAAAGGTTGTGCACCCCTACTCTAAGACATTCATAAAATGACATATAAAAAAATTGTATACTCGGCTTTATTGTAAGTCGAATATAATACAAAATATAAATATTTTACGAATATCAATATTCATCGCAAATCAGATGCTAGATAAAATGCTTGATGCTTAATTAATTTGAAGTAAATCTATCTATAACTATTAGTTGTATAAAATAACATGTTTAGTTCAAAGCATAAGAACATTTATATCGTAAATCATATGCATTAAATTTAGTGTTTACATTTGTTAAGAGTTTTAATTTATATTCCTTGTAAAAGTAATTGATATTTAATTTTGCAACTTTCATAAATAATTCAAATTTTCAAGAAGATTGCGAGATCTTAAAATAAAATCAATTCTGTGATACATCCTCAGAAAAAAGTACTTGAATTTCCCACTCGTTTTTCCATTTATGTATATGTATAATATTGTTAGTGGATAGAAATTACATTAGTTGTAAAACTAATTGAATTTCCGCTTTCACCAGACATTCTTTGTAATACGTATTAAATTCTTATCAACTATTTTAACCAAATTGCATGTGTAGCCTAAAAATGTTATACTAAGGCTAAACATTCTTTTAAAAGATTTTTTTTATTTTACGTCCTCTGAAAATGCAATTTTAACAGGTTAGTGGTTTCATTTTACTTTTGTTCGATAACTTGCTTTGGCATTCTGAAAGTATACACCTGTTGAAAGTAGTGGTTAATGTTATACATGAATGCGCTTATTAAAGATATGTCATCAAAAGAGTTTTTCATTTGTATTTCCAAAATTTATTTACATGTGTATTTGTGCATATATATATATATGTTATATATACAGGGTGATCTTTTATGAAGTGACAGTGTTTGGAGCGCCCTGTAGCGCGATCTAATAGCCGAAATGGCACCAAACTTGGTATTTAGACTAATCAAGACATGGGAAAAAGGATTCCGTGAAAAAAATTAGTTCCAAAAATCGCCGTTAGGGCATTTTGTGGTGCTGCTGTAGCTTACAATAACGAGAATTAGCATAAAACACGGGTATCAAAGAAAAATGCAAATGTTGTGCGATGGCAGCGCCACTAATAGGGGCTATAAAAGCAAGTAGTAGACAGCTCCGACAAATAATCTCAGCTGAGCTCCAGTGGACATGCCTTTCCCGTTACCGGAACGTGCGTTACTGGTGAAGCTGTATTATATGAATCAATGTAATGCAACAGCAGCTCTTCGGGAATTTCGAAGCAGAAAAAAATTACAAAAGGGACCTTTATCACTGAATGGTCTTAAGAAAATGATTAAGAAGTTCGAGGAAACGGGGTCACTGATCATTCGCGCTAGGAGAGGACATAAACAAGTATCAGAAGATGTAATAACTGATGTGGCAACTGCAATTGTCGAAGGATCGCAGAGAACCATTTCTGGTACTAGCAGCGCCCGGGGTGTAGCTCGACAATTGGACATGAATTATTCTACGGTATGGAGAGTTTTGCGGCGCGTTATTGGATTTTACTCCTACAAAATCAGCCGCTTGCAGGAACTGAAACCAAGTGATTATGATAAGCAAGTGACATTCGCTCTATCGTTCCTTGCCAAGGTAGAAATTGATGATGCTTTCCCATGGCACATTCTGTGGGGAGATGAGTGCCATTTCTATCTGAATGGGTCCGAAAACACGGAAAAAAGTCGAAATTGGACTTCTGAGCAGCCCCACACCGTGCATGAAATCCCATTGAATTCCCCAAAAGTCACTGTTTGGTGTGGTTTCACAGCCGAATTCGGCCATTCTTTTTTGAGACCATCACTCCGACAAGACCCGAAACGTGCACCATAAATGCAGAACGATACCACGAAATGCTGCAAACGTTCGTTATTCCACAACTTCAGCAAAGAAACCGTCTCCAACAGACAATCTTTATGCAGGATGGTGCTCCGCCACACATTAGTAATAAGGTAAAGCTGCTGTTGCGCCAAAACTTCACTGATGATAGAGTCATAAGTCGGAGTTTTCCAGTTGCATGGCCGCCTCGTTTCCCTGACCTCACGCCATGCGATTTTTGGCTCTGGGGTTATTTGAAACCTCAAGTTTATGTTGGTGGAGTATCAAATTTGTCTATTCTAAAGGACAATATAACAAAGACAGTGCGAAATATTACTCGTGATATGTTACGTACGGCTGTGGAGAACGTTGTGCACAGAATGCACGGTGTTATTTCTGAGGACGGTACTCACATTGAAGGTGGTCTAATTCCTCACCAGGGAAGTTAATGTGGTAAATAAACATTAATAATTTAACTGTACGATTGTATGTGTTAGTATTTTTCTTTTTTCACATTTTATACATTGCAAAGCGCCACAAAATGCCCTATCGGCGATTTTTTGAACTAAAATTTTTTTCACGGAATCCTTTTTTCCATGTCTTGATTAGTCTAAATACCAAGTTTGGTGCGATTTCAGCTATTAGATTGCGCTACAGGGCGCTCCAAACACTGTCACTTTAAAAAAGATCACCCTGTATATATAGGGTGATCCAGCTAGTAGTTGATTAAATAAAGTCAGTGCTACGGAGTTTTTATTCTATTTCCTTCCTTGTAAGTTTTAGAAGTAAACTAACATTATTGCTACAATCTTTAATGAATGTCCTACAATGGACAAAAATGCAATCCACTGAAATTAAATAGCAGCAAAATTATAAATGAACAGTTTTTTATTGCCATTTTCCCAGTGGTTGATCAAGCAAAAGAAGTCAATCGAAAATCTAAAAATTAATCTTTAAAAATCATCCTTAGCCTATCATTAACAATAATTCTTATAAAAATATTATTTGAAATAAGCAAGATGGAAGTGGATTATTTTAGTTTACCATAATTGTCTCCAAGTAATCAACAAGTGGGTAAGTGTGATCACAGATCGCACAGAGGGTTTCGTTTAATATTCATTTCAAAACACTTTATCCTTTTGAAAAATCTGTTAGTTCCACATTTCGCAACCAGGGGCACTCTATTTTAAACAAATCTCTATCCGAACGAAACTCCTTTTACATACTATCCGTATATATATTAGTCGAAGGGATTGGGCCCATAGCACCCGAGATAAGTAGACGCCCCTGGAGGTAAAAAGTGGAACTCAAATATGTAAGGCTATGGTGCATAATATGAAAGAATGGTCAAAGGGGTGTCGGCAAAAGTTGGAAAAGTGCTCCCCGGGTGAAAAGGGTGGAGGTTAGAAAAATTGCTTAAAACATACAAGTTAGAGCACGAAGGAGTAAATAATATAAGACTTTTTGAAAATTTTATGATTTGTCGTGTGGTCTGAGGTATTCAGCTATACGTATGCAAAAATTCATGTCTCCAACTTAATTAGGGGCTCTCTTAGAAAGAATTGCTTAAAATACATATGTGGTAGCTCAAAGGGTTAAACGTAAGACTTTTTCAAGATTTTATAATTTGTCGCCTGGCCTCAGGTGTTCTGCTATAATAAGCATGCAAAATTTCAAATCTCCAATTTAATAAGGGGCTCAGTTAGGAAGAATTGCTTAAAACACGCATGTGGGAGCCCAAAGGGTTAAATGTACGACTTTTTCAAATTTTTATGATTTGTCGCATGATGGTGTTCAGCTAGTATGCAAAATCTCACGCCTCCAACCTAAATAGAGTGTCACTTAGAAAGAATTGTTTAAAATACACATGTAGGAACCCAAAAGGTTAAATGTACGAATTTTTTAAAATTTTATGATCTGCCGTTTGATGTGTGATACTCAGCTATAAGTATGCAGAATTTCACGCCTCCAACCTAATTAGCGGCTCACTTAGAAAGAATTGTTTAAAATACACATGTGGGAGATCAAAGGGTTAAATGTACGACTTTTTGAAAATTTTATGATTTGTCGTTTGATGCGAGGTGCTCAGGTAGAAGTATGCAAAATTTCCCGCCTCCAACCTAATTAGGAGCTCACTTAGAAAGAATTGTTTAAAATACACATGTGGGAGGCCAAGAGGTTAAATGTACGACTTTTCAAAATTTTATGGTTTTTCATTTGATGTGAGGTGTTCAGCTATAAGTATGCCAAATTTCACACCTCCAACGTAAATAGGGTGTCACTTAGAAAGAATTATTTAAAGTATAGTTTAAAGTACTTAGAAAGAATTGTTTAAAATACATATGTGGGAGCCCAAAGGGTTAAATGTACGACTTTTTTCAAAATTTTATAATTTGTCGTTTGATGTGGGGTACTCAGCTATAAGTATGCAAAATTTCACTCCCCCAACCTAATTAGGGTTCACTTAGAAAGAATTGTTTAAAATACATGTGGGAGCCCAAAGGGTTAAATGTACGACTTTTTCAAAGTTTTATGATTTGTCGTATGATTTGTCGTATTCAGCTATAATTATGCAAAATTTCACACCTCCAACCTAAATAGGGACTCACTTAAAAAGAATTGTTTAGAATACACACGTGGGAGCACAAAGGGTTAAATATACAACTTTTTGAAAATTTTATGATTTGTCGTTTGATGTGAGGTATTCAGCTATAAGTATGCAAAATTTCACTCCTCCAACCTAATTAGGGTTCACTTAGAAAGAATTGTTTAAAATACACATGTGGGAGCCCAAAAGGTTAAATGTACGACTTTTTAAAAATTTTATGATTTGTCCTTTGATGTGAGGTATTCAGCTATAAGTATGCAAATTTTCACGCCTCCAATGTAATTAGAGGTTCACATAGAAAGAATTGTTTAAAATACACATGTGGGAGCCTAAAGGGTTAAATGTACGACTTTTTCAAAATTTTATAGTTTGTCGTTTGATATGAGGTGTTCAGCTATAAGTTTGTAAATTTTCACGCCTCCAAACTAATTAGAGGCTCACATAGAAAGAATTGTTTGAAATACACATGTGCGAGCCCAAAGGGTTAAATGTACGACTTTTTCAATATTTTATGATTTGTCGTATGATGTGTGGTGTTCATTTATAAGTATGCAAAATTTCAAATCTCCAACATGTGTAGTTTCTGAGAACGGGCTCTGTAACGGACAGACGGACAGACAGACAGACAGAGGAGCGAGACGAATAGGGTTTCGTCAGATGAACGAAACCCTAAAAACTACATGTTTACACTTTTTAATAAAAAAATTTTATGAAATGTCTTCTCTTGCAGCTAACAGCTTACAACAATCTGACAATAGGTGAACTAATATTCAAAGAAAAATATTATGGCTAGTACCATGTATAAAACTCATTTCCGCCTGAAATGGAGCAATATTTCAAAATTTTGATCAACTACTGGAAGGTTCACCCTATATATAAACAGCAGAAACAAGCATGTTTGAAAATAAATACATTTACATAAAATATGGAACAGGATCGTTTTATGGTTACTTTAACTACTTAAGTGTCCCTGTTTAGAAATACTTTAATAAGAAAAAATGTCGTTTTTAAATACAATTTTTTATATTGTTAAATGTTTGTTTGACTTTAACTATTTTTAACACGCATGCCAATAAGCTAAAAAAGATTAAGTTCATTAAGGTGGTTCATTTTCTTTCATCAGTTAGTTCTTCTTTAACTATAAGCATAAACAGATGTCCTTGATTTTGTCAGAACACTTCAAAGGAAACTCATTCCAATTTTATCAGATATTCTTTGAAAAAGCCCTTAATTCTCATCCACTAATTTAACCATATTGCATGTACAGCCAAAAAACTTTATAAGGCTAAACATTCCTTTAAAATATTTGTTTATTTTGTTTTTGAAAATGTAATTTTAACAGAATAGTGGTTTTACTTTACTTTTGTTCGAGTATTTGTTTTTGCACTCTAAAAGTATGCATATGTAGACAGTAGTGTTTTACATCAATGCGCTTATTACACATATGCCATTAAAAGAATTTTTCATTTTTATTTCCAATATGTATTTACATACATGTGTATTTGTGTATATATATATATGTGTTATAACAGTGGATCTATCTAAGGCGATAATTGTGGTTGACTGGGAAACAATATCGTCGAACTCATAGCAAAGTATATGGAGAAGATGAATGTAGCATGGAGTTGGCGCATAGATGTACGAACATGAAGTAAAGGAAACTAGAGCAACAGCTTCGCCTATTTAACTGAACAGCTTGCTCTTTATATGCGATGATTATTTCTCATTAAAGACGATTGGCAGTCCAGTGGCTTATGATAAAAGACAATGGAAATGAAAATTGGGATTTCTCCAGGAGACAATTAACGAAAGCAATACTGTTCACAGGATTTTATTCAATAAGATCGGGCAGTGGTTCTCACAACTCACGATGCAGTTCCATTAATAACTTCGATGTAGAAACATCTATCGACAATAGTAATCATTTGATTACATCAGAAAGGTAAAATCAAAAGGGTAAAATCTTTAGAACGAACTTCATTTTCTCAGACACACAGTCAGGGGGCAGTCTACAATTCAAAAAACTCAGCAAATCTGCTGGAGAATCGTGCGTAACTGCTTTTTATTCTCCAAGCGAAGGAATACAATTTCGACGTAGTGCGCTCTCTAAACCAATTAAGATGCAAAGAAATCACGCCATGAAAAGAGTACTGATAGAGCGGATGGAGGGATAATAAAGCAAAAAGGAACCCCGGATTATAAGCGCGTGAAGGAAATTCGGCTGGAATAAAAATGGCTACCAAAGTACATTCTAAAATGCGAAAGATCGGAAATGGAACATTTAATTTAAGAATACCAAAAGCGTGATAATCAAGTGAATTAGACAAGTGAGACATTAAATTAAAGGGAATTTAATAGAATTAATGATAGAGATTATTTAAGAATAAGAATTTAGTGAATATAGATAAGTAATTTAGAATAGTACAGGGAAATCGCGGAGATAGATCTAATATTGTAACATATATATATATGGTAAGTCAAAGATTATCCTCAATTTTGACATAACTCTTCTTACCTTGTTCATACTGACCTCTGTTCTCATATATTTTATTGTTATGCTGTTGTGGTCATGCTATGGAAGTTTAATCGTAATTCTTCCATTTGTCTTCCTTTTGTTGCAGATAGATCATAGCCGCTCCATTAGAGGTATGCATCAAAAAGAAGCAACTAGCAGTAATCCGGATTTTGTGGTACGAAGGTGTATCGGGGGTCGCAATCCATCGAAGATTTTCGGTACAATATTGGAACAGTGTCTTGCCGCAACGGAGTGTCTACGAATGGATTGAAAAATTCAAAAATGGTCGCACAAGTGTTATGCATGTGTTAAGAGCCTGACGACCATGTACGGCCACAAATGATGACAACATTGAGCGTACACGTGACATGGTTTTCTGTTAGACAGACGAATAACTATTGATGAAATGGCACATGGTCTGCAAATTAGCCATGGCTCTTCCTACGAAATCATCCACACCAGACTTGGGATTCATAAAGTCGGTGCATGTGTGGCTCGCTGCTCAGCCGAAAACCTTCTTTTCTGAGGGCATCGAGAAGTTTGTGCAACGATGCACCAAGAGCGTTGAAAAGAATGGGGACTATATTGAAAAAAGATGTTAGCTTTAGTTTCCTATTTGTATTGCAATAAAATTTAAAACTACATTGCGGATAATTTTTTACTTACCCTCGTATATATATATATATATATATATACAGGGTTTTTCTAAACTCATGGTACAAACTTTAAGGGTAGGTAGAGCACACAATAACATCCATTTATTGTGTATGAATGTATGGGACCAAGTGACGTATTAAGGTAAAAACACCAGGGGGCAATTAGGCCCCTTTTTAAATTTTCAAAATTTCTCATTCATACCAGAAAATTTTTATGCTATCCTTTTCTTGACATTTCATAATTACTTAAAGATAAAATTCTTCTTTGAAAATTTTTGGTATGAAATCGAAATTTTTGAATCGAAATTTTTGAAGCGCAAAACTGGCAAACTTATCAAACGAAATACATAAATAAAAAAGATAAAACGTTTATTTACAATGTAGTTTACAAGTAAATAATAATGC
Source organism: Maratus speciosus (assembly GCA_963932465.1). Lineage (NCBI taxonomy): Eukaryota > Metazoa > Arthropoda > Arachnida > Araneae > Salticidae > Maratus > Maratus speciosus. The sequence goes on from OZ010792.1 coordinate 180,341,737, forward strand.
ATACAATAATATTACAATAAGTGTTCAAAATTGCGCCCACCAACTGTATGAAATCGAAATTTTTTTAATAGAAAATATAATATTCTATCTTGCTTCGCTAATATTTTTTATATGCTATATTATTTTTAGAATAAATTTGTTTTTCACAAATATGTGCCTTAATATTATTTATCTTTTAATGGGTTTCCTTTTAAGAATTATGTATTTATGTCTAAGATTTAAAATTAGTTTAACCACATTTACGCTATGGTTTTCCATTTTTTTTCATTTTCACTCTATCTATATGACATGCAGTTGTACAGTTTTATTTATTTTAGCGTAGTGAGCTAAATCCAGAAGCAATCCAGAAATGTTCCTTGAAAATAATGGGCAGTTGGGTTGACCATTATTTATACGAAGCGTTTCTGGAAAATAACAGAAACCTTTTGAACACTTCTGAAACGTTCCATAGAAAATAAGGTAAGCTTTCTGTGAAATGTCAGTAATGTTTTGCTGTCAACAGAAACATTCCTGGTATTTCACAGGAAGCTTACTGGCATTTCTGTGGAAAGTTTTTAAGATATACAATAAAGTTCCAGTCATTTTCAAGAAATGTTTCTTGGAAATAATGGGCAAATCAGCTGCCCATTTTTTCCCAGGAACGTTCCGAAATTTTTTTTACAGTGAGTGTGCCAATAACCTAAAAAAATTAATTTCATTAAGGTGGTTCAATTTCTTTCATCAGTTAACTACTCTTTAACTACACAGAAAAAATAAGACCTAAAACGAGTAGAAAGATACTCGGATTGAGTAAAAAGAGTCTTGGGTATAACGTTACCCAATTTGGGTCCATATACCTGGTTTGGTTACCACTGTGTATCCATTTTGGGAACTGTTAAATAAATACCCATTTTGGAAAAAAAAACAAATATGGGTATTTAATAGTGCCTAAAATGGTTACCAAAACAGGTATAGGGTCACAAATTGGGTAACCTCATACACTAAGAATCTTTCAACCCAATTCGGGTAATTTTCTACCCGTTTTAGGTCTTTTTCGGTGTTTAAGCATAAACCGATGTCCTTGATTTTGTCAGAACACTTCAAAGGAAACTCATTCCAATTTATTTAAAATTTTCGGAAGCTTCAAAGTTAATTCTTGCTAAAAAGGCATTAAAGTATCTTCAAAGATTAACGAGATTTATGAGCCCTTCGTTTTAATTTCCCTTTATGAAACGCATTTCCCTCAACGAGCCCAATTCTCGAAAAATGACCCAAGAGACCTAAAAGTATTGTGAAGTGTGTGTCAAGTTTTCTACTTGAAAGGTACATTATTTTAACAAATGAATCTTGCTGTGATAAATTCCGGCGCCTATAAATTATCATAATTACTCTTTTAACCGCCTTAAAAAAATAGTTAAATAAATCAAATATTTTACATGCTTACATAAGCAATGTTTTAGTAAATCACATACATCATATTATCTTAAAATGCTTTGTTTTATAGTTGAAGTGATATTTATCAAATTTTTCAAGAAGCAGAAAGGCAGTTTGAATAGGGCCAAATTACATACATTTGATAAATGAAAATTCAAGAAACAAATTGCAGTAAAAAAAATACGTACACTACACTCTCGTTTATATTGAACTCGAAAAGATATTATAGACTGCTTTCACTGGAACATATTTCACTTTTAGTATTCTGTGGAATTACAATTTTTACAGTGTCTGATAGACAATCACAGAGATAAATCTTGATGTGTGCAGGTGACTTTCGCAGAAACATTGAGCAAGATTGAGCACAGTGGGAAACTTTTGAAGATTTTAACACTTTCCAACATTGTTGAAAAGTGTTTATGAATTCGGTTTGTATGTCTGTCCGTCTGTCCCTGCTCTAACTCACGTAAATATAGTCAGATTGCCATGAAATTGACGTATATTTTTGGAGTTTACTATGGCATGTTCGGTGTTGAAAATGAAGTGTGTAGCATTGACGGTTTATGTACAGGGACACTCAATAGAATTCCGTTGCATTACGGACTATGCGGAAAAAAATGTGTGGTGCATTTTAATAATAGTACATTATTTTAAACATATTGAAATTAGGTCCTCCAGGTTCTTCTGGGATTGCTCAGTTGTCAGAGCATTGACAGCTTCAGCCAAGACACAACCGGTTCGAATCTGCTCCGGACATTTTTCACGCACTTGGAAATTTACAACTCATAAGGGAATGTTTACTTGAGAATCAACATCATTCTGAAAATCGATATTCAGAGTCAACAAAATTGATTAATGTGCTATGAAAACTACTTGGAAACTTTTTTGAAAATAAATGGCAGAAAAAGGATATCTTTTTCATAAATGCTTCTTTAAATCCCTAATGGTTTCTGAGGTTTCTAATGGTAAACGACGCTTTACGGAATTGTGGGAACTCAAAAGTTGTTATTGTATATTTTTGCTCGTGGGTATATTATTTTTTTTCTTTTTAGTTTAAGAAACATTTGTCTTTTTACAATGCAGTTCATAGTAAAGATTTTATTAAAATTGCATTTTTAACACTTTCCAACAATGTTGAAAAGTGATTATGAATTTGGTTTGTCTGTCTGTTTGTCTCTCGTCTGTTCGTGCTCTAACTCACGTAAAAATAGTCGGATTGCTGATGTTATTGGGTACTACTATGATACATTCGGTATTGAAATGAAGTGTGTAACATTTACGTTTCATTTACGGGAACACTCGAAACGATTCCGTTACATTACGGTCTATGCGGAAAGATCATTGGCAGTGTATTTTAATGATATTACACAATTTTAAGCGTATTGAAATTTATGTATATCACTGAAGTGTACTACGCTGCCCTTACTGTAGAATACGGTATGCATAGAATTTATCATTCATTTACAGGGACACACAAAAGAATTTTCTAATAGAAGAAATTGAACTACTGAAGCTTATGAATAATAATTGCTGGAAATGCGTATTCAGTTGTGGTACGTGAAATTAAATTGAACTATTTTTTTAAATATTACTTGTGTGTATGAATTCTACAGAACATATATAGTGCTGCACAAAAGTTCTCAAGTACATTTCCGTTTATCACGGAAATTGCTGAATGGAAAATTTTCAACTGTGCTATTCGTTTAACTGGACTAACTTTTAGCATACTATGTACTATACATACAAATGTGTAGATCATATACAGGGCTACACGAAAAAAGTTGGATGCTTTCCGTCTATTGATGGTATTAGTAGAACTTAGGTTTTCAAATTTGTTTATCAAATTCTTTAATCAGACATCATCTTTCACTTTAATAAACTGTGAATTTTTATTGCAATATTTTGAATGTATTGGAAAGTTCTTCATAATCAATGCTGGACGAACGATGTTTCGTTCTTGTTTTTTTTTTTTTTTTTTTTTTTTTTTTTTTTTTTCATTACTTTTAAAATCTCTGTTCTTAGCCATGATGTACACTAAAATAATATTCAGACGATGCATTTATCCAAAAAAATATTTTCAATACATTAAATTGAATACATACATTAAATATAAGCTTGAACTGAATGATGAAATGATTTAAATTACTCTTTTTAGGTGCGCTCGTAATTATATAAATACGTATCACCTATAGTCGTCATTCAGTCCGTCTGTTTGTCCGTCCGCATATAACAGAGCAAAAACTACCCAACCGAATGGTCTGAAATTTTAAATATATAATTGTTGCAAAATTTTGTCGAGCCATTTCCAATTTTTTAAATATCGGATGAAGAGTTTAATGACAGGGACAGTCAAAAGTTTTCCGTTACATTACGGGCAATGGGAAAAAATGATTTCGAGTGCAGTTTAATGATGTTACAGCCTTTCGAACAGAATGAAATTGTTATGTACTTATGAAGCGCATTAAAATACACATTCAGTACACTATGCGGTCCAAAAAGTCTTTATAAAACTAGTTATAGTGCGAACGCATCTCATTTGCCACGTTTGACGTGCAATTTGCAACTTGTTTTCGTTAATAAACAGACACTATAGTCTAGCCACTTTTATCGTTTTCTTCAGACACAATCATTGGAAAACTAATTAGACATTTACTTAAGTCTTTAAAATAATTTTAAACCAAAAAACAGTTTTCAAAAGTTAATTAAGTGAAGAAAATTTTAAATTGAATTGTTTTTTTAAATATTACTTGGTGGGTATTAATTCCATAGATCATATACAGGGCTGCACAAAAGTTCTCAAGTACATTTCCGTTTATTCACTGGCATTCCGGAATTGAAATTGTCAACTGGGCTATTCATTTAACTGAATTAACTTTTAGCATACTAAGTACTATACATACAAATCTATAGATCATGTACAGGGCTGCACAAAAAAGAATCGGATATTTTTTCGACTATTGATGGTAATAGCAGAAATGGGGTTTCCAAATTCGTTATGCGTTTTTCAGATCATAGTTTTGATCATCTCTCTGCACAAACTCATAATTTTTGGACTTTGGTTAAGACATTCTAGTTTGGATAATTTGTTATGGATGTTTAATAAATTCGTTTCGTTGTTTTTGATTAGAACTCTGTATATTTCAGACTTAAGGATTTTCAACTACATTTACATAGTTTGTCATTGATGTTATCATCATGGTTTGTTTTCAGTCATTTGTAACCTGAAATGACTATAAATGTCTGTGTTATAAGGCTCTGGATGGACATTTTTTTTTTTTACTTTAACGAAATGTTTATCTCGCAAACTGATTAATCAAGCAGTCATAAGTAACTCTGGGAATGGCTGTAATTTCTGTTTTTCTATTTAGTAGTTTTAGTTAGAGTTGGAGTTAATTACTTAATTTTTAACCTTCTGGTTTAAACTTATTTTAGATTACATTTAGTTATTATTATTCTTTGCAACATAGATATTGTAGTTGCATCGTATATGCATCTAATTCAGATGCTTTCTAACATACTTGTTTTTCTTATATAATTGTCGCTGATTCAAGCCTGTTTTCTGGCTTTGGTGTAGATGGATAGCGTAGGGGAACTTTCGCCAGAGTGTGGTCCCCATGCCAAACAGTGGACGCTCCGGTGGGAGATATTATTCTCTTGTTTCTTTAGACATCATCATTCACTTTAATAATCTGAGGAGTTTTGTTACAGTAATCTGAATGTGTTGGAAAGTGTTTCAAAATCAATGCTGGATGCATTATTTTTCATTCTTGTTACCCCCCAATATGCTATTTCTTTCAGACAACAATTAAAGTGTCGTCACTAAGAAATAACGTTACACCTAACCATAAGCCACCCGTAAAACGAAGCAGGTGTATTATTTTACTGTTAAATACTGATTATCTACTGCAATTTTTTTAACTTCTAAACATCGCGCATTTTCAATTTTTACACATTGACCGTCATATAGGGAAAAAAGTACTTTTAAACGCAATTCATTTGAAAACTGCATCTCAATTTATTTTTGAAATATTAATTTTTTTAAGTTTTTAATGCCATTTCTGTAATGGTGGCAACTGATGTACTCAATTTCTGTTGAAAGTAAAGGGAAAATAGTACATTATATCTTTTTGTTACCCTTTTCTCATAACAACTGAAAAAAATGTAATTAAAATACGTACTATGCCAAGAATATCGTCTGCTATAAACATGTACTTTAAAGAATATTTGTGTCACTTATTTTCTACGCATTTACTTAATTCCGATCAAAAAGCTGAAAGAATGGAGTGCTAATAATCCGTGTGTCATAACATTTTCCGAATTTTGAAAAAATATAAATGAACGATTTCTGATAAAACATCGCTTTTTGCTGGTCTTGTGCATTATTCCGCGACAGCGTTTTTTAAGACTGGATCGTAAATATTGGAATTCTACAGCGGATGCAAATGACGTCATTTTATATAAAATAAAAGCGTGTATTTTAAGTCTTAAAACTGAAATATATTTTGTACTATCTATATTTATGTATATACACTGGCCTCCAAAAATTAAGGTACAGGGACTGGATGCTTTCCATTGCACACGTTTTGTCGAATATCTACCAACATTATTGGTGAATTGCTCTTGAACTTCTAGGATGTAAAGAACATGTTTGATTTTCTATTTCTCGGTGAAGATTTATCGGGGGGGGGGGGGGTACAATTAGGAGGCTAATAATAAATTTAATAATAAAATAATATTTGCGATCATCTATGTAACAGAAAAGGCTGGAAATGGTTTGTCACTATGGTAAATGACTAGTTGGGTCCTGTTCAACGTTCGTATGCATTTGTTTAGCATAGCACTCATATTCGTGAAGATGTTAACGTTTTTGTGAAAAATTCAAATTTTTTTTGTTTATAGCATACAGAGTTTTCAACCAAATTTAACACAACTTTCCGAAAACTTGTCAAAGAATAGTAGCAACAGTATACTGCAATTAAAACATGAATATATTGAATATTTGATGAGATATAGGCATATTTATCAGATAAATTTTAACTGCGCATGCGCGGAAGATTTCAAAATTTTTATTTCTTAATTTGGTAGTCAGTGTTTTGGAGCAACTTCTATAAAAAGTCCAGTCAAGTGTTGTGAAAACTTAGAAAGATATAGTGAGCTGATTGAAAAGTTGTGGAAAAACCCTTAGAATAAAGCTATTTTTAGGTAGCAACTCACTATATCGACCCTAGTTTTGTGAATTTTCGCGATATTTGACTGGACTTTTTATATAAGTTGCCCTAAATGACTACCAAATTATATAATAAAAATTTTAGGATATCCCCCCCCCCCCGCGCAGTTAAAAATTATTTCATACAAATGCTCATATCTCATCAAATATTCAATATATTCATGTTTTAATTGCAGTATACTGTTGCTATTGTTCTTTGTCTGGTTTTTGGAAAGTTGTGCGAAATTTGGTTCAAAACTCTGTATGCTATAAACAAAAAACTTTTGAATTTTTCACGAAAACGTTAACATCTTCACAAATATGACTGCTATGCTTACACAAATGCATACAAACGTTGAATAGGACCCAAATAGTCATGTACCACAGTGACAAACCATTCCCTGCCTTTTCTGTTACATAGGTGATCTCAAATATTATTTTATTATTAAATTTATTATTAGCCCACTAATTGTAACCCAAGATAAATCTTCACCGAGAAGTATAAAATCAAACATGTTCTTTAAATCCTAGAAGTTCAAAACAATTAGCCAATAATTTTGGTAGATATTCGACAAACGTGTGCAATCGAAAGCATCCGTACCTTAACTTTTGGAGGCCAGTGTATATATATTTTTTTTTTATCAAGGGCGACACTAAATTTTGAAAAGCAGAATTCTTGCTTCCTGCTTGTGTTTTCATTTCTTCTAGAAACTCTTTTCTTAGCCGTGACGATGTATTTTTCCAAAAATTATTTCTAATACATTAAATATTAGCTTGAACTGAAGAATGAAATAATTTAAATTACTCTTTTTTCGTTAATAAAAACACACTGCAATCTAACCATTTTTATCACTTTCTTTAAACACAAACATTGGAAAACTAATTAGATATTCACTAATTAATTCTTTAAAATAATTTTAAAACAAAAAAAAATAGTTTTCAAAATTTAATAAAGCGAAGAAAATTTTAAAGTTTTCTCCAGATTTAAGCAAGATAAACTTATCGACATTTACTAAAACTGTCAACATTAAAACTTTTTTTTTACTCGTAAATCGAATTTTCGAAATCTCATATTTGTTATATCCCTCGAGGCATGCAAGAAACTTCACATCAAGATGTTGCATAATTTATTGCTGACAAAAGTTTAGTTTATCACAAATATGTTTGTGTCAATAATCTTTTTTAATTTTCCAATAAGACTAAAAATGTTGTTCATCGATTTATTCCTTAAACAGAATTTGGCAATTAACAAAGAACATTTTCACTCAAAACAATAAAAATATTACTTTAATAAAAAAAATGAATTTTATCTTTTAACCTTTTCAAGATAGGGGGCAGGTAGATAGGCATTGATTTTTCCCCCCTGGTGTGTGAATATATATTTTTTATGTTTTGAAAGTTTTAATATAATTTTAAATGTATATTTGCTTTCTTTTAAACTGAAACGTGTTGAAGATTTTTTTAAAAGTGTTATAGAAGATTAAAAACACAGGTTTGTACATCAAATTTTATGCATTTTAATTAAATCATTTGATTTTGTTTTATGTAAAATACAAAACTATTTAGTTTTTACATATCTTTTACTTTATTATTCATATATTAACATGTGCAATAACTCTGATTGTGTTATGAGCATTGCATATTAATAAAAAAAAAAACTAAAATCTATATTATAAAATGAAAACATATCTCTCAGTAACGCTGACGTCATATCAACGGTGGGATCGATCTGAGTAGCTATTTCTTTTTTATTGCAAATTTGTTAACTTTTAAACATCGCAAAATTTCATGTTTTTACACCACCAAATAAAAAAAAAGTATTGTCGAATCTAGTTGGTTTAAAAGCTGTATCGTAATTTACTGATGTTTTTTTGTTTTGATAATAAAGTGGCGGAAAAATTTTGGCATTATTGCCGGTCAACCTTCTGTAATCGGGTTATATGCAAGTAATGGCATAAAACGTGAGTCATGATGACAGTTAACTACTATATCGTTTTAAACAAAACTGGATACTATAAAAATTGCAACTCACATTCGCTAAAAAACGCCAACTGGCGTGTAGCCTCATTACAGAAGATTAACCCATTTTCATTTAAAACAAAATAAAAAAATAAACCTGCGCCCCGACTGTCCATTAAGGCTCCTGTGACCGTCAGTCGAAGCGCTTACGAGCTAATCCTATGAGAAGGTTATTTGCTAATATCTCGTTTCCATTTCGACATTTTAATTTTTTTTTTTCGCATCGGATAGCTCAGAGACATCTCTACATCACCCCTTTTTTGCTTTTTCGATTTTGGTTTCAGATATTTTTTATAACGGCACTTGATTTTCCAGAACCGGTTTCGAAAGTGAAAAAATATCTGTAACCAAAATCAAAATGCAGAGATGCATCCCAACTGTCCAATGCATAAAAAGAAAATTAAATGTCGAAATGCAAACGATGTATTAGCAAATAACCTCCCCATGAGATTAGCATTAGCTCGCGAGCACTTCACCTGACGGAGACAGGAGCCTTAAATACCATGGCTTAAAGTGGCAAGCCCAGTTTTCTTTACCATGGACCCTGAGGTGCTATACATATACAGCATATGTCCCGGTCAGAGGGTCAGCCTAACTCACTTCATCGACTCTGAAGGGATGACAGGTTGAGTGAACTCAGTCCGCAGTCCGGAATCGAACTATGCATCTGTAGCGGGGTTCAGATTCACGCTGGCCACTGCACTGCTGGCCTTCAAACAAAATAAATAGTTCATTTATTTCCGACTAATATTCCATCAAAAAATTTTCAAAATAATGTATACACAAATTTAACAGATATGTAATCGAACTACGCGCTAAAACAATTAGATAATCAGATTCAAAAAGGTGAAATCTCTGAAGATTTCTTTGATAATTAACCGTTGGCACGTGGTTAATAGGAAAGTACCGTTTTTAAATTTTTATTTGAACACATAATCTACATTTTTCATATAAAAATGCTTTTTAATGTTGTCCATGAGCGATCTAAAAAATATATTAAATGTAAAAAAATAATAAAGTTTTAAATAAAGTGATTTTCACATACGCTCTCAAAAACAAAACTGGTCACAAACATAAAAAAGTCCTGCCAGTAAATTATAGGAACACACCCTCCGATTCGATGTTTTCATATTTGAAGGTATTTCCGTCTTTAAACTAGACAATTTGAAATTTTTTTTTAACCTAAGTTAGCGAATATGTCGTATATGTTTAAGGAAAGGACCTACGTAAAAATATGTTTACAATACAAAAAAAAAAGTATTAGGCAGCAGATTTGTCAGAACACCTCTGTGATTTGATGAAAACACAAAACTTTGGATTAGAGTATAGCATATAATGTTTACGTTAGATTGAGGAAAATTCTGTGTTTCTAAATGAGCAATTCATTAAAGTTTTACGCCATTTAAATAAAAAATGGGATCTAAGCCGGATCTCAAGGCTACCGAATATAAGGGAAAGTCATTCGTTTCACAATAGTATATATATATATATATATATATATATATTTTAGATTACCCACTAACAACACCAGATAGCATTTTTATTACAAAAGTGTCAATTTTGTATTCTAATGAATTTTTAAAATTTATTAAATGCCATACTTTTGTATGAGTTACCAGCCGAAGAAATCGCCAAAGATTTGTTACTTACAGCAGTCTTTTTTAATTCTGATCGTTTCAGTGGTTTAAGCGAATAATTCGACTTCATGTAAGGTAAATTTCTGTTTTATTTAAATTACCTTATTTTACTGATGAAGTTTTAACTTCGTTATGTGATATCAGTCAGGAAAAAATGTTGAATTTTTTATATTAACTTAAATGCAAACGAATTTATCCTTCATTATGGTCTACAAGCGATAAAGATAGATTTAAAAAAAAATCATACTTAATTTTTTTTTTAAACGTACAAAATGAATAAATTGCGATACAATTTTCAAACAAATTGCAATACATTTTGAAACAAAATTAATTTCTAAGTACACGTTTTTTCTCTGTTTGACGGTATAAAAACTGAAAATGCGCGATGTTTAGAAGTTTAAAAAATTCCAGTTAAAGGGAAATTTAATCTTCTGCTGCTGCCAGCGTCAAAATGACGTTATCGTTATGTACGGACACTATTTCCATTAATATATATATATATATATATATATACGTGTCAGTTTACAGTTTTTTATTTAAAGTGCAACGTTTCACTATCAAATCACAGGTTTCTACACGCCGCGCAGCACGTTCCGTTACCCAACAAGCTCGGGTTGGACATACACTGCTTGATAAGTTTCAAATACATTAAAATTTGCTAAATCTATCTGTGGTTTCGATATTGTATAATACATTTAAACAGCTTTCAAACTAAAATAAACCAGTGGGGAAGCAGTAACTGCGCTCTTTAAATTATATTAAAATAATCAAAATGTCTTACAAAAGAGAAAAGTGAATTTTGATTTGATCAAGAGATCAAATACTTATATACCCTATAAAAGAAAAAAAATATTACGAAAGTATAATACAATCAAGAGGCAAAAATATACAAACTCCTCTTTCGTGTTACTCATGATTCTGAAAAACCTACTTTATCTTCAGAAACCTCAGAAACCAATATATTTTTGATATTTAAAGTAGCATTTATAAACACAAAGTTTCTTTTGCTGCCATTGATTTCCGGAAACGTTACCTTGTACTTTTTATGGTGCATTAATTATTTTTCTTAAAACTGAATATAGTTTTTAGGTTAGGGGAAACTGGGGCACATTTTCCATGGCAACAAATTTTCCAACTCGCTTTAGTTTTTAAATTAGCCTCTAGGTGACGTTAGCGATGAACTGGCTGAAGTGGTAACGTCTTACGTACCATCTACAAAAGTTATAGTTTAATAGCTGCTGTCACTTCGTCTGGAGAGCTGTTTTTTTTTTTTCAACTGTGAGTAAAATTTTAGGTCTTTTTTAAAACGTAAAGAAAAAACGCACTAGTGTTAAACTTACTGTTTTGACATTGCATGCTCTAAAAAAGGATTTCATTCTTCAGGTAACTATGCGTTTGTTTCGCAAATAACTTCACAGCTATTCGTCCAGGTAGTGTAAAAGTTCAAATATGGCGACAAGGCAGGTTTTCCAACAACATACGGGACATATTTTCAAATATGTTTCTCGTTTGAAAACGTCCCCCTTCATAAATCAGCTAGTCTTATTGTATCAAAAATGTATTTATTGTGCAGTAAAATCGGCCAAATAACTATATATATTACGAACCCGTTTCATCATTTAGTCATTTCAGTAAAACTATCAATATAAAAAAACAAGGTAAATTCAAAAGTATTATAAAATGTCATTTTTTCTAAAATGGGTTCGTTTAATGAAGCCATTTTATGTTAATTATGTATTTATAGTCATAAACTACAACACTGAGATCGCAGTGTGTATGGACCCCTCAAAAAGCAAATTAACCTTCCTTAGAGCTGCTCCACTGGCGTTAATCCACAGTCAATATTATGGAGGGTTTTAAATTTTAGAGAATTTTCCCACTGAGTCCTGAAATATTTGCAGACTCTGCTTTTATGCCATCCTATGTTTTTGACAGGCCAGCTTCTGCCGCATCAAATCTTCAAAGCACCAACAATCCTGAAAAGATTTCAAACTTTCCACAATAATCGATTACCCCTTCCCCTCAAAAAAAGAAAAAAAAAACATCGAAAGCATCTAATCCTTCTACACCAACGCTGGCTAGCACTTCCAAAGAAGCTGTTCCTTAAGTTCTACTCAAAATTTCCCTATTGCTAATGAAAAAGACGTTCCTTCTACACCCAAAAAAACTTTGCCTACACCAGAAGAAGCAAGGAGTTTTGCGAAGGCTGCACTAAGGAGGTAAATACGGCGTGGAAAGAAAAATAGGAAGTATTGTACTGACTGATTCTCCTGTTAAAAATCAACTGAAAATGGAAAAAAAGATTCATCTAAAAAATGGGAAACTGCAAAAGGAATCAGATAAAACAGCGAGAAAAAACAAAATCCAATCCCGGCCAGGGAGTTGTTTGGACCTTCGTTTTAAAATGTAAGATCATTAAAGCTGTTTTTTATGTTACTGTTATGTTATTATGCATTTAGTTACAATAAAAAATACTTATTAATTAACAAGCAAGATTTATTACCTGTGTTTTACCATTTATACTTGGAAAACTTGCCCCTGACCATTTTTAATAAGCTGGAAAACTTGCTCCGCATACAGGGCACATTTTCCAACGTAATATGATTACACTTAACCATTTTTTGTGAAAAAGTATGTTTAGTTTTTTGAAAAATAATTGTGCCAGTTGGTACAGAAAGGTCTAGAGAATACAATGATATCCTGTAGATATCAAAGTAGTTAAAAATAAAAAATACAAAAATACAATTATAAAAAGTGGGAAAACTTGCCCCGGTCTCCCCTACTATTAATTAATTCTCAGTTAAATATTTTCAGATGCTTAACCTATGCTAATGTTATAAAGAAGTAAAGTTTGTTTGTTTGTTTGTTTGTAGGAGATAATCTCTGGAACTACAGAACCGATTAAAAAATAATGGTATCAAAATGATTGTGTTCGTCCCTGTACGAGCATAGGCTATATCTAATGTCCATACCACTAACCCAAAGGGGCTGCAGGAGCAAAAAACGTTCTAAAAATGCGATTTTTGTGTTATTGAAGTGCCTAGAAGTATGAAATTCAACATGGTAGTTACTTATAAGAAAAAAAAATGATCTTTAAGAACATTCCTCAAACCGTTCGAAATTTTAAAAGGGTAAAAATGTGCGAAAATCGTTCAAAAAAACGTTCTAAATGGCGATTTCTACGCAATCTCAGGAAGTACCAAAACGATTTAAATAATAATGTCGTCAAAATGATTGTGACAGCCCTTGCTCCAACATAGGCTATCTTTTATGTCGGTGCCGCTACCCCAAAGGGAGTGTAGGAACAAAAAACGTTCTAAAAATGCAATTTTTATGTTACTGATGGGCCTAGAAACATGAAATTTGGCATGGTAGTTACATATTGCATATAAATGATCCCTAAGAACATTTCTTAAAAAATTCGAAATTTAAAAAGGGTGATAATGCGCGAAAAGCGTTCTAAAAACGTTCTAAATTGCGATTTCTACGCAACCTCAGGAAGTATCAAACCGAGTTCAAAAGTAATGGTTGGAAATTGATGGCGACAGCGCTTGCTCTAACATAGGCTGTATTTTATACAGATGCCACTACCATAGATGCCAACATTTTTTAATTATTCCGGAGTCCGATCAAAGACAAACATGTTTTCAAACGGAATTTTGTTTTGTCAAAAATTTTAAAATGAAATCTTAGTCAACAGTGAACAGCAGAGCAGTTCAAGGGGATACCCAGTAACAGTGCTACTCCACTCCCTGTGTATAAGTAAGCGTATAATACATCCTAGAGGAGCCATGAAAATAAACAAATACTTTATAGAAAGTAAACACATTTCCTTTTATATATTTTTCGGGTTTAAATATTTTTGTCTTGGATCAGAATCCAGAATAATTAAGAGATGTTGGCATCTATGTCACTACCACCTTGGGGTTTCAGGAGCAAAAAACGTTCTAAATTGCACTTCTGGTGATACTAAAGGGCCTAGAAACATGAAATTTGGCATGGTAGTAACTTATAACATATAAATGATCTAAAAACATTTCCTAAAAAAATCGAAATTTAAAAGGGGTGAAAATGCGCGAAAAGCTTTCTAAAAAACGTTCTAAATTGAAATTTCTAAGCAATCTCAGGAAGTATCAAACCGATTTAAAAGTAATAGTTGGAAATTGATGATGACAACCCTTGCTCCAAGACAAGCTATAATTTACGTCTGTGTCATTACCCCAAAGGTGTTGCAGGAGCAAAAAACGTTCAAAAATTACGATTTTTGTGTTACTGAAGAATCTAGATACATTACATTTGGCGTGGTAGTTACTTATTAGATATAAATTATATCTAAGAACATTTCCTTAAAAATTCGAATTTTAAAAGGGGTGAAAATGCGCGAAAAACGTTCTAAGTAACGTTCTAAATGGCGATTTCTACTCAATCTCAGGAAGTATCAAACTGATTTTTAAATGCCACTACCATAGATGCCAACATTTTTTAATTATTCCGGAGTCCGATCAAAGACAAACATGTTTTCAAACGGAATTTTGTTTTGTCAAAAATTTTAAAATGAAATCTTAGTCAACAGTGAACAGCAGAGCAGTTCAAGGGGATACCCAGTAACAGTGCTACTCCACTCCCTGTGTATGAGTAAGCGTATAATACATCCTAGAGGAGCCATGAAAATAAACAAATACTTTATAGAAAGTAAACACATTTCCTTTTATATATTTTTCGGGTTTAAATATTTTTGTCTTGGATCAGAATCCAGAATAATTAAGAGATGTTGGCATCTATGTCACTACCACCTTGGGGTTTCAGGAGCAAAAAACGTTCTAAATTGCACTTCTGGTGATACTAAAGGGCCTAGAAACATGAAATTTGGCATGGTAGTAACTTATAACATATAAATGATCTAAAAACATTTCCTAAAAAAATCGAAATTTAAAAGGGGTGAAAATGCGCGAAAAGCTTTCTAAAAAACGTTCTAAATTGAAATTTCTAAGCAATCTCAGGAAGTATCAAACCGATTTAAAAGTAATAGTTGGAAATTGATGATGACAACCCTTGCTCCAAGACAAGCTATAATTTACGTCTGTGTCATTACCCCAAAGGTGTTGCAGGAGCAAAAAACGTTCAAAAATTACGATTTTTGTGTTACTGAAGAATCTAGATACATTACATTTGGCGTGGTAGTTACTTATTAGATATAAATTATATCTAAGAACATTTCCTTAAAAATTCGAATTTTAAAAGGGGTGAAAATGCGCGAAAAACGTTCTAAGTAACGTTCTAAATGGCGATTTCTACTCAATCTCAGGAAGTATCAAACTGATTTTTAAATGCCACTACCATAGATGCCAACATTTTTTAATTATTCCGGAGTCCGATCAAAGACAAACATGTTTTCAAACGGAATTTTGTTTTGTCAAAAATTTTAAAATGAAATCTTAGTCAACAGTGAACAGCAGAGCAGTTCAAGGGGATACCCAGTAACAGTGCTACTCCACTCCCTGTGTATGAGTAAGCGTATAATACATCCTAGAGGAGCCATGAAAATAAACAAATACTTTATAGAAAGTAAACACATTTCCTTTTATATATTTTTCGGGTTTAAATATTTTTGTCTTGGATCAGAATCCAGAATAATTAAGAGATGTTGGCATCTATGTCACTACCACCTTGGGGTTTCAGGAGCAAAAAACGTTCTAAATTGCACTTCTGGTGATACTAAAGGGCCTAGAAACATGAAATTTGGCATGGTAGTAACTTATAACATATAAATGATCTAAAAACATTTCCTAAAAAAATCGAAATTTAAAAGGGGTGAAAATGCGCGAAAAACTTTCTAAAAAACGTTCTAAATTGAAATTTCTAAGCAATCTCAGGAAGTATCAAACCGATTTAAAAGTAATAGTTGGAAATTGATGATGACAGCCCTTGCTCCAAGACAAGCTATAATTTACGTCTGTGTCATTACCCCAAAGGTGTTGCAGGAGCAAAAAACGTTCAAAAATTACGATTTTTGTGTTACTGAAGGATCTAGATACATTACATTTGGCATGGTAGTTACTTATTAGTTATAAATTATATCTAAGAACATTTCCTTAAAAATTCGAATTTTAAAAGGGTGAAAATGCGCGAAAAACGTTCTAAGTAACGTTCTAAATGGCGATTTCTACTCAATCTCAGGAAGTATCAAACTGATTTTTAAATTAATGATTAGAAATTGATGGTAACAGCCATTGCTTTAACACAGGCTCTATTTTATGTCGGTGTCGCTACCACCTGGGGTTAGCAGGAACAAAAAACGTTCTAAATTGCGATTTCTGTGGTACTGCCAGTGGCTAGCAACATGGAATGGTATGATACTTACTTATAAGATGTAAATGCTCACTAAGGACAGTTTCTAAAGAATTCAACATTTAAAAGGTGGGGAAATGCCCGAAAAATGTTCTAAAAACTTTCTAAATTGCGATTTCTACGCAATCTCAGGAAATACCAAACTGATTTCAAAATTAATGGTTTCAAATTGATAGTGACAGTATATCTGCTTCAACATTGGCTATGTTTTATGTTGTTGTCACTACCACCTGAGGGTTGCAGATGGCAGAAGTAAAAAATTTTCTAAATTGCGTTTTTGTGATATTGAGGGATCTAACATTTTGAAATTTGGCATGGTAATTACTTAAAAGATGCAAATGCTTTCTAAGAACAGTCGGAAGGAAATTCGAAATTTAAAAGGATGAAGTGAGTGAAAAGCTTTCTAAATACGTTCTAAATTACGATTTTTTGCAATCTTATGATATACCAAACATATTTAAAAAATAATGGTTGCATATTGTTGGTGATAGAGCTTGCTCAAACATAATCTATATTTTATGTCGGTGCCACTACTACCAGAGGGTTTCAGGAGCAAAAAACTTTATAAATTGCGATTTCTGTGACACTAAAAAGGCTAGAAACTTTAAATATGGCATGGTAGTTACTTATAAAATATAAATGTCCTTTAAGACCAATCGAAAATAAATTCAAAATGTAAAAGGAGTGAAGCGAAGGGAAGGGGCGAAAAGCGTTCTAAAGAAGTCCTAAATTGCAATTTCTGTGTAATCTCAGTGAAATAATAAACCCATTACAAAAGTAATCGTTGCGAATCAAGGGTGACAGTCTTTGATCCTACACAGGCTATATTTTATGCCAGTGCCACTACCACCTGGGGTTGGCAAGAACAACAAACTTTCTAAAAAAATACCTTTAAAAACTTTCTCAATTACGTTTTCTGTGGAATATTAGGAAATACCAAACCTATTTCAAAATTAATTTTGGCAAATTAATGATGACAGTCTCTGTTTCAACATTGGTATTTTAATTTAGTGCCACTACAACCAGAGAAGTGGTACAACGTTAGGCAAGAAGCTTGGAATTCGACATGGTGGTTAATTTTGAGATAAAAATACGTACTAAGAAAGGTTTCTAAAAAATTCAAAATTTCAAATGAATAATGAAAGGAGCGTATGAAATAAGCATAAAAGCTTCAAAATACTTTCTAAATTATTATTTATTTAGAATTCGTTTTAGTTCTTTTTATTAATTTGAGTCTCATTTCTGCTTAATGCAGTGTAATAATGAAGTTTAATCAAACTGTGTCTTAATTAGTAACTTTTGAATTATTCCTAAAAGTATAATATCTTCTAGTATAATATCTAACTAAAAATTAGGCATACAAATATCACTTAGCATATTTCAACTATTACGCGAGCAAAACCGCGGATTTTGCTAGTATTTAATAAAATCTTGCATCCTTTAATTACAACCGAAATGCAATTGCATTGGAAGTTTAATTGTAAACCTTTTTAAGAGATGTCTACGAAATTTGAGACATCCTGAAATATGTGATCCAAGGCTGAAAATCCGCTGAAAAAGTCTTAATGCAGTACTGTATTCTTTAAAAATATAAGCAGTCTAAATGACTTTACTATCCTACTTTATTCCAAAACTTTATCATCTTTATCATCCACTCTAAATTTTTTTAAATCAGCTTTCATAGATTTCTATTACTTATATACTGCGTATCTAAGTTACTGGATTTATGTTTGCATAATCACAAAAAAAAAAAAAAAAAAAAAAAAAATACTGTATGGGTAAAATACCATCTTTGGAAATAATTCACAAATCTCTCTTAACGCAATTCTTTTTAAAATGAAATCTCATTTTAACCTTCCGCCGGGCGCGCCGTTGTAAAAAGTAAAACATTAGCTTTCTTTTTTCTTTAAAATAAAATTCAAGTAGTAGAGAGCGTTAATAACCATTTGTATTCGTCTATTGGATCTCTATCCCCAGTTCCTGAAAGATATTTGCATTTCAGATTGCGCAATTAGCTGTACTTATCATTTTAATATGTGAACATCTGTGATGTTGTACTTTATGCAACGCGCGCCTGCTTGTGAAATTCTCTCTCAGTAGAAACTTTCTCAGTGAAATTTTTTCTAAGTCCTTTTAATGGGATTTGAGTTAAAATAATGTTTAAACAAAAAAAAAAAAAAAAGGTTTTTTAAACGTAACAAAGAAATGGTGGATTATCTAACGAAAATGTTTAATCAAGACAGTGATAGTGATAATATTGATATTGAAGAAGATCTGCAATTTCCTGAATGTGACGAAGATTTGAATGATAAAAATTTGGAAGAGGAAAATCACAGAAGTGAGTCTGAAATAAATGCATCTGATAATGAGATTATTAAAAATAATAGTGACAAATATTTTATACAGGAAAAGATTAAGTCACAAAAGGGAAAAAAAGAGGAATTTTAAAACCTCCAAAACCAAGTACAAAAATATTATAAAGAAAATGCCAGGAACAAGTGCATATGCAAGAGGAACTACTTCTGAAATCGATACCTTTCTAAAATTGATTCATCTGAACATGATTGATGAAATAATTGATTGCACTAATAAATATATTTTTTTATTTTGTGATTATAGTAGTAAATAGCATTTTATACTTTAAAACCTCTGCTTTAATGTATTATAACAAAATTAATCTATATATATTACGGAATACTTTCATAAATTGCGATCAGAGATAACTATATGATATTTGTATGTTAAATTATTTGTAAAATTAAAATAAAGCAGAAATAATTGAATGCTTTTCTCCTGTTGTACAATTTACAACGCGCGCCCGCTCATGTGATGAAAATTTGCGCGCCCGGCGAAAGGTTAAATTTATGGTGAACAATATCGTTGTATGACAATGCAATCCGAAGATTTGTATGCATTATGGTATGCATACTGACCATCCGTACGTAAAAGTCAAACCCCTTCCTCTCACATTTCATTTATCACCGCTACTTCAGAATAGCAATCTGTAAATAGTACTTCCCTTCTTTCCCCTGACACATATTATTTATTAACATATTTCCTCCTGCCTCTAACCTATGACACTTCTGGTGCTGCATTTTGTTGCTAATAATAAACTAGTTGGATGTGCCAATCCCAAAACTTTCTTCCATCTTATACATCTTAATATTTCAAAACCTACTTACACATGTTAATACTTCAATATTATTAGTTCAATACTATACCAACTTTGATTTTCATCTTAAATTTCTGCTCAAGTCAATTAAACGGACAAAAACGAGTTAATCTATATCATGATATTTGTTTAAATTATTATTTTTTCCTTATTTTGTTGTTATTAGCTGTTTGCGAATAGCCGGCTTAGCAGGAAGCGAGTTCCCGCCGCTGCATGAGCCGCTGATGCACAAGAGAACTGCGAAAAATCAAGAAAAGTATACAAAAATCGCTAGCACAGAGCCCCTTTACCGCGCAATATTTCCAAATTCTAGGAGGACCTGTTGGCCAAAGCCAAAAACAAGCACAAAAATTTTGGTTCAATTGTATGCATAATTTTATACGTTGTTCGATGGTACAATAATGAAAATGGCACAGAGATCGGAATTATAGCGCCCCCTTCTGGCGGAATTTTTTCAAGTTCAGGGAGGACTTGTTTGCCATAGCCAGAAACATGCACACAAAATTTGGTTCAATTATATGGATAACTTCATACACTTTTCGATGGTAGAATAATGAAAATGGTACAGACATCGCAATTATAGTGCCCCCTACCGGTAGAATTTTTCCAAATTCAGGGAGGACCTTCGTGACATGACCAAAAACAAACACATAAAATTTGGTTCAATTCTATGCATAACTTCATACACTTTTCGACGGTACAATATTCAAAATGGCACAAAAATTGCACAAAAATCGCTATTACAGCGCCCTCTACGGGCGATTTTTTTATAAATTAAGGAAGGACCTCCTTTCCATAGCCAAGAACTTAAAAAAAATTTTTGGTTCAATTCTATGCATAACTTCATACACTTTTCGATGGTACAATATTCAAAATCGCACAAAAATCGCTATTACAGCGCCCCCTCACGGCGAATTTTTTTGCAAATTCAGGGAGGACCTGCTTGCCATATCCAAAAACTTAAAATAAAAATTTGGTTTAATTCTTTGCATAACTTCATACACTTTTGGACGGTACAACATTCAAAATCGCACAAAAATCGCTATTACAGCGCCCCCTACCACTGCATTTTTTCCAAATTCCGGGAGGACTAGCTTGCCATAGCAAAAACTTAAAATAAAAATTTGGTTCATTTCTATGCATAACTTCATACACATTTGGATGGTACAATATTCAAAATCGCACAAAAATCGCATTTACAGCGCCCCCTACCCGCGAATTTTATCCAAATTCAGGTAGGACCTGCTTGCCATATCCAAAAACTTACAATAAAAATTTGGTTCAATTCCATGCATAACTCCATACACTTTTGGATGGTACAATATTCAAAATCGCACAAAAATTGCTATATCAGCGCCCCCTACCGGCGAATTTTTTCCAAATTCAGGGAGGACCTGCTTGCCATATCCAAAAACTTAATATAAAAATTTGGTTCAATTCCATGCATAACTCCATACACTTTTGGATGGTACAATATTCAAAATCGCACAAAAATTGCTATATCAACGCCCCCTACCGGCGAATTTTTTCCAAATTCCAGGAGGACCTGCTTGCCATAGCCAAAAACTTAAAATAAAATTTGGTTTAATTCTATGCATAACTTGATACACTTTTTGATGGTACAATGGCGACAGACAGACGGACAGACGGACACACAGACAGACAGACATTTTCTATAAACATGTTTTTTGGAATCTCTGACCCCTAAAACATGTAAATCCGTCGAAAACCGGAAGTCGAAAAAAATTTCGATTACAATACTTTCTTCTATTGAAGATAGAAGAAAGTAAAAAGGAAGAGAGAGAGAGAAAGAGAAAAAGCTTTATTTTTACTCTTTAGGATTACTCTAAGCTCAAGATAGTTCAAAAGCGAAAAAAATCTGCTTTTTCCTAAATCTCCTTGCATTTAATAAAATCTTGCATCCATGAATAACACGGCCTTTAATGACTATTTTTGTATTGGAAGATTGTGTGACAGTTTTCTTAAGATAGTATTGTAGTTTTCCTAAGTATATTTAGCAGTCTAAGTGCTTTTACTATCCTATTTTATTGCAAATACTTTGTACTACTTTAAATATCTAAAAATAATTGTTTATGATCATCTTTTCTCATTCATTTTAAACTGACACTATAGGCAACTTTGTTTAATACTCCTGAATACGCTTGAATTTCGTGATATATTTTTCACTATTTCAATCTATTAATTTTATTTGTTCAAAATTAATTATTTTAAAAAATCATTTTTCTAAATGCAAACATTTTACACTTGATCAAGATAAGCTTTTAATGTGATTAACAATAAATCACCATAAAATGCAAATTCTTAGACATCACAATATTCTGAAATTATTTCAGTGTACTATGTCAGAATGTTTTTCTTTTGAGTTATAAAATCATTTATAATAGAAAAATGAACTCTGTCGATGTTCATACATCATTTTTTTGAATTAGCTTTTTCAAATATTATTTCTAATATATTTTATCTTTACTGTTGGTGCTTGACACATTATTTTAGGTTCATGAGATTTTGTTATTTTAAAGAATTATCTTTTACTGAAGTATTGGCAACAGCAACGTCACTCAGAATTTCAAAGATACATGTTTCCTATTCTAAACTCATGTTGAACAACAATTAAATTTCAATTGATGAAACAAGAACTTAAAAAAAATAAATAAATGAAAAGTTTTTAATGAATTTATATGTTCTTTTTCTATATTATTTTCTTAAAAAATAACGTGATTGGTTGAAATCACCAGCTTTGAAAATACTTTTACTTAGTCCTGTCTCTTTGTCGATATTTTAATTTATTTACTGTTCCTAAACCAGTGGTGGGGAAAGCTACTTTATTTTTGTAGCGAACTACAACTACAAGTACTTTATCGAAAATGCAGTTAACTACAAGTACAACTACTTTATTGAGAACGTAATTAACTGCAACTACATTAACTATTTGTCTTAAAAAGAAGCGAATACAAACTACTTTTCAAAAATAATTGCAATTTCATTACTTCCAGATTTTGTCAAGGAATTCAATCTGCACTTGAAATTGCGGACACGGATTAAGTAATACATTGACTTCTCGTTATATCGCGTTTGTCGGGATACAATCAAATAAATGCTTTAAAACCGAGGCTATATAAAAAATTAAAAAATATAATATACAAGAAAATGTTTTGTGTTATTCTCTAAAATTTTAGTTTAAGCTCATAATGCTCTTTATATACCGACCATAGCAATTCAATATTAATTTTCTCTGTCATAATATCAAAAAATAATAAATCTGTAAATAAAGCAATTCCAAAAGAAAATATGTGGCATTAAAACATGATGAGAAAGTAAACACATGTTTCAAACAAGAAAATTAATTTTGTTTTGCTTTGGATTTTTTCACTTAGATTTACCAGCAAATCTCAGTGGAAAAATCCAAGCTTTAGTACTACAAAATCGTTTGAAAAAAGTTCCGAAAACTGTCTTGAAATTCTACAAGGGTTGGGACTCGACAAAATCTGTTGGTTCAAATTTATACCAATGTATTTATACTAACGAGTTGACTACGACAACTTAATTAGCCTTTCAATGAATTAACCAAGACAACCAGATTCAAAGAGATTAAATCATACTTTGCGAAAATAAAAGAAATGACAGCGTAGATGGCTCATTCACGTAAAATTTTTGAAACCGGACAACACGTTCACATCAAAATCTCAACAATC
Source organism: Maratus speciosus (assembly GCA_963932465.1). NCBI lineage: Eukaryota > Metazoa > Arthropoda > Arachnida > Araneae > Salticidae > Maratus > Maratus speciosus. Next base: position 180,365,245 of record OZ010792.1, read on the forward strand.
CAATTAATCCTAGACTATCTTCATACAGTGAGTAGCTAGGCACTACTCTACAATATTTGCAGTGATAACTCTATATATTATTGAGGATTGCTAAAAATAATTTATTATCATTAAATAAAATAGTTAATTTCAACCATTGTTAACAGTTTAACCCTTTTCACTCGAGAGGTGACTCTCATTCATCAGTAGGGTTGTCAGGTGGTCAGCTTAAATCGGGGCTTTAAATGCTGTGGACACCACCGGTTTCTTACAGTTTATTTCGCCATCTTTAATCGCAGATAATTCTGCCATTAGATAAGACGAAGAAAATTTCTTTAAAACACTGCTGTCCAGAGCATTTGGAGCCCCGATTTAAGCTGACCACCTGACAACCCTAGTGATGAATGAGAGTCACCTCTCGAGTGAAAAGGGCTTATATTAAATGCAATTATTAATAATTTTATTAAATAATTATCGAATATTAGCAATATTTTATTTGATAGTACACCAAATTATTAGAATATTTAAACTTATGTAGCTCTTATAGCCGGACCGGAGCCACATAAAAGAAATATTCAAGGGCCACGTCATGAGTACCACTTATTTATACAAAGATTTGAGGAAGTTTTCTCTCGAATTGGTTAACCAAAAATCAAAATTGATTAAGTTTTTAGATGAAATGTCAGACGAAAATGAACTATATTGGTAGTTGTCTGTCGTCCAGGAAATTGGCATTCTGATTTACTATTCCGATGTTTTTAATTGTCACTAAAGGACAATTAGATCGCTAGATTGGATGAAGAAATTGGTGTAACATATAGTTCACAAATTACAAATTTTAATATAATATTTATTATTATTTTTTTTCTGGTATTAGTTTCAAAATTTAAAAAAAAAAAAGGCATACACGCGCAAAAGATTTAAAAGAAAATCATAATTACGGCGGAATGCTTGTCGCAAAGGGAAAAAAGCCAAAACTCGAGCTAAACAGTAAAATGCTTTCGCAATTTAATAGCGAAAGGAAAAAAGAAGATTTAATTTTGCGCATTGTAAACTTGTACACAATAAAAGTATAGCACAGATAATAATAAAAACTAGAAGACAGGAATTCTGGTTTTTCGGAATTTAGTGTCGCCCCCGATGAAAACAAAAATATGTATGTATATAGATAGATAGTACAAAACATATTTAAGTTTTAAGATTTAAAACACACGCTTTTATTTTATATAAAATGACGTCATCCGCATCCGCTGAAGAATTCCTCACTTGCGATCCAGTATTAAACAACATTTACAGTAAAGTATGATTATGACGTCAATATCGCTAAATAATACACAAATATAAAAAAAAGGATATCATCATTCAAGAAACTCGACCAAAAAAAAACAGCTATCTAATGATTATGATTCATATGCCTTCATTTGTTTGTAATATTAATATAGATCCTTAAAATTAAATTTAGTTTCTAATAGCTCCATGTTTTATCAGAAATCATTCATTTATATTTTTTCAAAATAACACGTATTTTAAGTACATTTTTTTTCAGTTTTTATGGGAAAATGGCAGCAGAAAGAAATAATTGCTATTTTCCAACTATTTTCCCTTTACTTTCTACAGAAATGGAGTACTTCAGTTGCCAATATTAAACAAATGACGCTAAAAACTACAAAAATATTAATATCTCAAAAATAAATGGAGATCCAGCTTTCAAACAAATTGCATTCAGAAGTACCTCTTTTCCCAATATGACGGTATAAAAATTGAAAATGTGCGATGCTCAGAAGTTAAAAAAATTACAGTAGAGTATTTAATAGTACAATGATACATCTGCTTTGTTTTAAGGCTGGCTTATACAACGGAACATTATTTTTTGGAAACGACATTTATTTGCTTAAAAAAAGAAATAGCATACCGGAGGGGGAAGGGGGCTAATAATATGTAATGTATTTTATTAATCTATTTATTTCAATATTTTTTATGGTGTACATTTTGTAAGCGAATAGAATATAAAATTGACTAAATAACAATATAATAATAATAATTGACAAAATAACAACACTTATTACAAAATTGAAAATATTTTTATTTAAGCATATATTTACATTCAGTGACGTACTTTTACTATTTGAGAATGAGCTGCCAAGAATTACACTGTTTGTGGGGAATAACAACATTGGATTACTGTTTTGTAAAGTTTCGACAATGTTCAGTTTTCGATTTTGAAAATTCTACCAATTTGTTGTTTACAACATTAAAAATACAAAGCTTCCCGGATTACAGAATAGAGGTGAACACCATCGTATACAGTCTAACCCGCTTAAGAAGTTTCTTATGGGAATGGAAGGGGAAAACATCTTTAACGGGAAAATTAGCATTTTTTTTAAAAAAATCAATAATTTAAGTATAGATATTCAGGAGAGGGTTTATTTTATCTTAGTACAATAATACAAAGAGTACTTTCTATGAAATTGAGTTTTCTTAAGAAATTTAAATTAGTTTGCACACTTAAAAAATTAGCTAATAGAGTAAAAATACATAATTACCTTAGAAACTCTTTATTTAATCCAAGACAAGAAATTTCTCTTTAAGAGTCATTTGATATGTTTTTGCAAAAGAAATCGGTCATTATTTTTTGTTTCTGTTTTTTTTCAACGACCTTTAATTGATAACAGTCTAATTGTCTTAAACTTTTGAAAATTTCTTCAGGCACATTTTCGACACATTCGATAAAACGCTGAAAAGTTTCCAGTTGAGTTTATACATTCAAGGGTAACAAAAGAATATTAATTTCAATGTTGTTAATTTATAATGTTTGCCTATAAAACATGTTTTCTGAATATAAAAATGTTTCGTTGAGAATTGATATCTTCCGAAAAATCTTATATTGCGGTTCGAGAAAACTATGCATTATTAAAACTAATTGGAAACTTTTACGAAAATCAATGGCATCAAAAGAAACTTTTTTTTTGCAAATACTTAATAAAATGCATAAATTTTGTGTCTGGGATTTCTGAAAGAATGCTTTTTCAGTAACTCGGAAGAGGTTATTAGGATGACCCTGCCAGTAGTTGATCAAATAAAGTCAGTGCTAAAGAGTTTTTATTATATTTCCTTCGTTTTAAGTTTTAGAAGCAAACTAACATGATAGCTGCAACCCTTAATGAATGTTCTATAACAGACAAAAATGAAATCCGCTGAAATTAAATAGCAGCAAAATTATAAATACATAGTTTTTTAATTGTCATTTTCCTAGTGGTTGATCAGGAAAATCAAAAAATTTATCTTTAAAATAGCATCCTTGGGCTGTGATTAACAATACTTCTTATAAAACTATTAGTTAAAATAAGCGAGATGGAAGTAGATTATATTAACTGTTTCCAACTAATCAAAAACTAAATATTTACACTTTCTAATAAAAATTTTTCATAAAATGACTTCTCTTACAACAAACAGCTGACAACAATGTAATAACAGGTGCGCTAACATTCAACCAAAAATATTACGACTAGTTCTGAGTATAAAACCCATTTCTGCCTGAAATGTCAGAATATTTCCAAAATTTCATCAACTACTTTCGTGGTCACCCTATATATTTTCGCTTGGGGTTACTTTTTTTCTACATCAAGAAACTTCTACAGTTTTTTACAATTTACCCACATCCATTGTTAAAATAGTTTTATAGAACAAACATCTGTCGCTTATTTGAAAATTAATATAGTCATAACACGGACAAGAATTTTTTATTAAATACATTTGAATACTTATAAAAAAGAAATTTCCGTAACAAAACTCAGTAGACATTTCAAAACCTAATTAATATTCAAGGAACGTTTATTAATTAAAATTAACTAATACTTTAAACGAGACAAAGCTTTTATGGTGGAAATACAATGCATATTTACATATTTAACATGAGAATTTGTAATTCATTATCATTACCCAGTTTCTGTTGAATACTGGATGATTTTATCGATATATTTCATCATTGTTTATTTCGTATAAACATAATTATTTTTCCAGTATTCACAAAATTTTATTGTTGGTTATGCATTTACGATCAAGTTTTCACAAATGTAAGACACTTCAGATTTGTCTCTAAAATTATGTGATAATTTCTATTGATATTATGGCAGTAGTATAATTTTTCATTGCAATTTTTATCAGTTACTTTCAGGTGCTTCATTTAAGCGAACAAAGTTTAACATAGTTATGTAAATATATTTATATATTTATCCATTTTATTTAATTTAGTTTTAAAAGATTGTATTAGTTTAAAAAAATTGTATTATGTGAAACAAAAGCAAATATATTGTTTACAATCTTCTGTATCTCTGTCAAAGTTTTTACTTTTTAATAAGTCAATTTAACGTTAAACTTTTCAAAATTGGGTTCAATTTAACATTTAGGATATTTCTAAAATAAGCCACATACAACTCTACGAAATGAAAAGGTAGTTTTCGGAGAGGAGGTTTAATTTCTAATTAGAGCTAAATGTTTGGAGAAGATTCAAATCTCTTGTGTATCTACTGTATGCTAATATATAACTTCTTTTTATCTTCATTAAAGAATGCAGAAGGCTGACACAGATATCATCAAATATTTTAAAAGTGTAAACATAGAAAATATATAATTGGTATTGATTATGGTGTATTTTCATAATCTACACACTCGAATTTTTATGATTAAAAATTAACGTAAAAGGGAGATTTATCAGAAAGATAAAGAGACCAGTATCCATAAATCATATTGAATTTTACAAATTACACAATGAATACGATTCTACGTAAATATACGACTGTGATATATAGCTTCTTTAGGCCTGAAGTTAAAATAACTCTTACGGGTCAGTATCTGAAAATTGGACAATTTGCGCCCACTGCCAATAATATTTCATTAATTATACTAAACCAAAAAACTGAAGAATGTAATATATTGTAAGTTATAACAATTACCAATGATAAATGGACGTATAATGATGTATAAATAATTAATTTTAAGTTTTAAACAAACGAAATCATCATTTCAGTCCCTGTCCCCTGGTACAAATATCCAATATTAAATGTATGCTGTAAAAATTTCTATAAATGTTTTTAACTTTTGCTATTATATATTATACCTATATGCATACAGTATGGGAAAATATAATTCTCCATTATTAGTATAGATTATATTGTAAAATATTGTAGCAAATATATTTGTCCCTGAGCTTGACCTTCATCTCAGTCTCTCTAAACACACATTTAAGTTAACAGATACTACGTGGAGCTGGTAGAATTATTTCCATTGCAACATCAACTAAAGTTCAACTAGCCACCATGGATGAAGGTAAGTTGTTCTTCTCTTTGTTTTATATATAGAAATATTTAGTTATTTTTCTCAAATAGAGATGAGTATCTTTTTATCTACTAAAAAACAACTTTTCAAAAGTAAAAAAAAAGCCAAGCAAAAAAAAAAAAAGAAAAAAGAAAAAAAAAAGAAAAAAGGTGAAAGTTGTGGCTAAAAAATAGTGTGATATCAAATTTCCAAGCTTATATTACGGTACTTATTTAACATTTTTTGATAAAAATTTACCATATGTAAGTCGAGTACCTAAGTATGCGTTGATAGAAAGCCTTTTCTCCTTTACTTAAATACATCATAATGTGTTTCTGAAAATTAATTTTTTTTAATTATGCATGATCGGCTTGGCGGCCATCTTTCCATATTTTATACAAATTTCTAAGCACACAAGTTCATTGTTAAGATTGGAAGTTCGAAATTGTTACTAAAGCAAACATTTTATTCTTTTAATTTATGGAAATGAGTGCCTAAAAATTTGTGTCTAAAAATAAAGCTGAAGTAACTTCAGGTTTCATCTTATGATTCTCTTTTTTGGGAGGGGGTTAATTAATTAGTTAAAGCAGTAAAAATCAATTTGTTTTTTCAAAATAAAAAACTTTCTTAATTTATCTGTCTGTAGCTAAAACTAGAAGTTCGAAATTCTTAATAATGCAAATATGTTACGAGCTTGAGTGCTTAGAAATTTGTGTAAAATATGGAAAGATGGCCGCCAAGCCGATCATGCATAATTAAAAAAAATTAATTTTCAGAAACACGTTATGATGTATTTAAGTAAAGGAGAAAAGGCTTTCTATCAACGCATACTTAGGTACTCGACTTACATATGGTAAATTTTTATCAAAAAATGTTAAATAAGTACCGTAATATAAGCTTGGAAATTTGATATCACACTATTTTTTAGCCACAACTTTCACCTTTTTTCTTTTTTTTTTTTTCTTTTTTTTTTTTTTTTTTTTTTTTTTTTTTTTACTTTTGAAAAGTTGTTTTTTAGTAGATATCAGTTCTTTTTTTAAAACAAATGATAAATAATTGAAATAATTCTACTAGCTCAAATTAAAATTAGTCCTTGTATAGCCTTTATAAGCAGGGAGCAAACACAATATTATACATTTTATTTACCTATCATTCATTTTTATAGTGATTAATAATTTAAAAGTAAGGGAAGTCAATTTCTTCTTTCAGAGTATCAGTCTTTCTCAATTTATATCTCCTTAAAATTTTCTACGAAAGATGAAAATTTAGTAAAAAACAGAGTCGAAATAAAATATATATTTACAGTTAGTATGTCAGTTAATTGTTTTTTCTTACTTTTTTTTGCTGACGGTTTTGCAAAATAAATTTACCCTTACAAATACCTACGGTTAATCCGAGAATAAAACCCCGCAGGCATCTAAAGAATCGAGATCTGTAAATCTAGCAATTCTAGACATAATAAAGGAACATTTTTGATAAAAAAAAAAATCTAAAAATTTAAAGATATAAACTGTACATATAACTTCATCTTCATTTAGATCGTGTTATAGAGAAGAAAAAATAAATATGTAATTTTACTCAAGTCTGTTTATCCATACCATTTTGCATAAATGTGAGGATATTAATTTACTATAAAATTTCCCCTAAATTAATTATCTTTAATGGTCTGTTATTAAAGCCGCATATGCATTAGAATTAAATATTTTTCGGTTAAAAATTGCCTGAAATCTATAGTCTTATCGTTCGTCAAATTTGTTTTTTTTAATGCCCAGACTCTTTTTCTGAACTCTGACAAAAGATCACAGGCATATTGAAGCTATCCAAATTCTTATATTTTTTTATCGTATTTCCTTTTTTGAAGGGGGTGTCAGGAAGAGCCCTTAAGAACTTCGTTTTATTCTAAGAATTCTGAATTATTCATTCAAATGATCTACCTACATAAGTCTTGTTGCATGAAGTTATACATCATGTGAATCTATTAAATTAATTTTGTGAAATACTAGATGGGAGCCATTGATATTTCCAGACCATTTGCCTACATTTTAAACTTGAGTCATTTACTACTATTCATTAATTTTCTATACGAATTAAAGAAGTCGTTGTTTCCATGCCAACTGTACCTTTCACTATTGCTTGTTTGTTTGTTTGTTTGATTTATTGAACACATGCATCATATCACATGCGGATCACGGCGGGATTCGAATCTGCTTCCACCTACGCTCTCAAGTGATTAGCGGCATGGTGTCTTATCCACTCAGCCACGGTGGGCCACTATTGCTTTCTCTAATGCCCAGATACTCAAATTTAACCAACTGCACTTAGAATCATGGTCATAACACAGAACATTTATATGTTAGAGCAGTGTTGCCAGTGGGCTACTTTTTTTTAATTCAGATTTCTTGATTGCCAGCACTTATTATAAACGGTAAAATTCCCTTTGTTTTCGCCTTAATTAATATGTCATTAAATAAGGCGCATTTTACAATTTCAAAAAACTGGTTCCAATCAAGTATCTGAATTTAAAAAAGTAGCCCATCTGGCAACACTGTGTTAGAGTGGTGACATATGCACAAGTCGTGTACTCATATTCAATTTTTTGTCCAAAGAACGGTAACTCAGTTTTCAGTAATAGACGAGGAAGATTTCAATTAAACTAACCAGAAAAGTTAACAAACATTGACTTCCTGATTTGATTTTATTCAAAATTGTTTTAACTAACCAAAGTTAATGTCCGGGATCCAGATAAATTTTTCTCTGTTAGTAAAATTACATTGACCAATCAGTAGCTTCCATCCTTGCAGGCTTTTCGGTGTTTACTGCAAACATCAAAAAGTTCGAAAAAATGCAGACATCTGATTGATCAATCTCATCCCGCTAATAGCGAAAAATCTATCTTGATCCCGGCCTATTCAACGCCATTTAAATATTGGAGAAAGCCTTGACACGTGTCAGGAAAACGTCACACAAAGCAGGCAAAACAAAGAAGAAAAATAATTCATTGGCTCGTTCATATTCACGAGCCAATGAATGATTTTGTTTCTTTGCTTTGCCTGCTTTGTGTAATGTTTTCGTGACGCGAGTCAAGACTTTCTCAAATATTTAGGAGGCTTTGGCTTATTTCACCACCATGAAGTTATGAAAGGAGAGGAACAGACATGTCAATCTTCCCGTGTGAAAAACTAGCTACCAAAAAAAACGAGTTCTTTCCCCCTCTTCTGCCCTTTTCTCTCTTGATTTTGACCGATAGCAGCCCATTTAGCAGTCTCCAGTACAAGATGCCGCTATATACGGTGGACGCAGGAGAGAGGATGTTAGCGCGACCGATGACATAATAGGCCAGTTCATGATGTTTAAAAGTCACGCGGAGTTGGATCGAGGCTAACGAAAAAGACAGGCTACTACGGTGGGTCCGATTCTTCTTTTTTTACAAACCGCTGGAGTCACATGATGCTCATTTCACGCACCTTCTTTGGTGCATTCGATCATCACGTGACTCCAGCGGTCTGTAAAAAAAGGAGAATCGGACCCACCGTGGTAGCCTGTCTTTTTCGTTAGCCTCAGAGTTGGATCATCTTTACACTACAAAGCTGCGCGCCGATTTTTTTTTTTTTTTTTTTTTTTTTTGTCCTTTGCCGTGTACAGATAATCAACTCCGTGTGACGTTATGAACTGGCCTTATATGTTGTTGGCCACAGTTTAGGAACAGCTACAAATGACTTCATCTATATCTACTCCGAGGTAAACGAAAAAGACAGGTTACCGCGATGCTACAGCCCCTAGAATATATAGTGTGGAAATCGACTATTCCAGTAATACTTTAAAAAGTGCTAAAATATTTGATTTCTTAAATTTCAAATGATGCTGAAATCCAATGAGTCGATCACAGCGATATCTGTAAGATATTTCCTAAAACTTCATGACGATTTGGTAGCAGCGTCTAGAATACCTAGTGTGGAAATATTTTATTAAACAACGCTAAAAATTTGTATCCCATAAATGATCGTCGATACTGCTAAAATCCCAAGTGTCGATCGCAGCGAAATCTGCGGGATTTTCGTATTACATTGTATAGACTAGCAATATCTTGCAGTTATAGAAAATATCCTGCAGATGTCGCTGCGATCTGTATATTTCAGCAGCATCGTTGCACATTTAAGGATACAGTATTTTAGCACTTTTTTAAGTATTACAGGAATAGCCAATTTCCACACTATATATTCTAGGCGCTATAATTTGGTCTAGACGCTGTAGAATTTTTTTTTTTTTTTTTTTACATTTTATTAACATACATCTGACCTGTGTGCTTGGCGTCAAGCCCGCTGTAATAATACGATGTTTACTTTGAAAGTATATCACAGATGTCGCTGCGAACAGCTCCCTGGATTTCAGCGTCAGTGCACATTTAAAGGATTCAACTTTTTAGCGCTGCTTGGATAGCAAATTTCCACATTATGTATTTTAGATGCTATAGCGGTGCATTACACGTGTCTTTTTCTTCTTTAAAAAATATCCTGCAGATGTCGCTGCAAATGACTGTTTGGAGTTCAACATCGTTGTACATTTAAGGGATTGATTATTTAGACGCTTTTTTAAGCATTGCTGGGATAGTCGATTTCTACAACATATAATCTAGGCCTATAACGGAGCTATAGTATCTAGAAGATATAGTTTAAAAATCGGCTTATTAAAAAGGTGCTAAAAAATTGTATCCCATGAATGTTGAACGAGGCTGAACGATGAATGTCGATCACAGCGACATATGGTAATTCCAACGTAACTATTTCAAAAGACATCAAATGAGAAAACGTTTCGCTCAGAGAAGATCTAGAAAATGTTGCTGCTATCGACATTTGTCATTCAGTATTTTTCAATATTTATGGGATTCAATTTTTAGCAATTTTTAAAGTATTACTGGAATATCCGGTTTCCACACCATGACCATGATCTAGGTAGATTTTCCTTTGTTATCGCAACGAGATTGACCAATCAAAAGCCAGAATTATTGCTAACTTTTCGCTGTTTGCAAAAATGTACCTGGATCTCGACCTATATTTCTAGACGTTATAACTGAGCTCAGGAATAGTACAGAAAGCAAACTCCGTATTTTGATACATTAAGGCCGGGATCCAATTAGGAACAAGTGTGTCGCTATAACGAAGTAGCGACATATGGCCAATAAAGGTTTATTGGTAAGAGTGATAAAAACAAATCGTTAAAGGTCTTTGCGAGCGTGTCATTATCGTCAGGCTAATGCATATTGAATTATTTCCCTAGTCTAATAAAGCTCGTCCATGCGCGTATCGTCTAATGGAGGATATTCCAAATATGGGTTCAAGGCTGAAAAAGTCACGTGGTACCGGCAATTTACCTAAAGAACTTCTAACTGATGAGAAGGGAAACAGGAAACTACTACTGCTTTCTTTCGTGAACTGTTTCATTGGCTAGTGGGGATTTACATTACGTCGACGGAGCCTTCCCTTCTTTACGTTAGACATTTTTGCCTTGACCACGTGATCATAACGTAGATAGAATAGCCTCTATTCAAGAAAGTGGATTGCGGTACTATAGCACCTAGAATATATAGTGTGGAAATCGGCTATCCCTGTAATACTTAAAAAAGTGCTAAAATATTGTATAACTTAACTGTGCAACGATGCTGCTGAAATATACAGATCACAGCGACACCTGCAGGATATTTTCTCAAACTTCAAGATATTGCTAGTCTATACAATGTAATCTAAATCCCGCAGATGTCGCTGTGATCGATACTTGGGATTTTAGCAGCATCCTCGCACATTTAAGGGATACAAATTTTTAGCGTTGTCTGTATAGCATATTTCCACACAAGGTATTCTAGACGCTGTAGCCATACTTTCGGCAAAAACTTGAAATGAGCATGCTTCCTGTGCATATATCACAACTCTTATGTATAAAGGCTCTCTGTTATGGTGTTGATTCTGAGCGCTCTTTGTTAAATTTCTATATTTGTGTTTTAGAGAAAGCAATACAGAAAATTACTGTTACTATGGAAACAACAACTTCTTTAATATCGAAATGTATAGCAAAGGAGTTCAGAATCAGTGCCTTAAATAGTTCGAATATGTATTGTTGTTATGACAATCAATACCGCTCCTGGATTTGGAAATGCAAAATTGTGTTCAACATAATGGAGGATATTCCATCTACATTTTGATCACGTGGTCAGCGTAAAAACTTCTATCGTAAAGAAGGGAAGGTTCCGTAGACGTGTAATGTAAATCCCCGCTAGCCAATGAAATGGTTCATGAGGCAAAGTAGTAGTTTCTTCCCTTTTTATCAGTTAGAAGTTCCTTCAATAAATTGCCGGTATCACGTGACTTTTTTCAGCCTCGAACCCATATTTGGAATATCCTCCATTGGGCGCAATCTAGATAGATTTTTTACTGTTAGAGAAACGAGATTCATCGATCAGAAGCCTGCATTTTTGTGAACTTTTCGCTGTTTTCAGAAATGCAGGCTATTGATTGATGATTCTCGTTTCGCTTACAGCGAAAAATCTATCTGAATCCTAGCCTACATTTCTACAAACATTGCATTTCATCCACGGCACTAAAAATCTGACTCAAAACTTTCATGACATAGACCGGGATCCAGAAACAGCAAATATTCTCAAACATGCAGGCTTCTGATTGGTCAAACTCATTTCGCTAACAGCGAAAAATCTATCTGAATCTCAGCCATAGTTATCTTCGATGAAATCAATGCAAAGGGATAATATAAAGGAAAAGTATAAGATTTCTAAAATATTTTGGCGGGTTTATCGCTATTTGGCATAATTTGTAAACTTTAGAACTAATTAACAGTTTTTCGCTAATTATGAATATAAAATTAATGTTTTTAAAGCTGAATTTTATAAAAGCACGTAGATTGAGTAAATATCTATCCAAAAATTCAATCCTTACTTTTTTCTGTCCATTATTTAAGTCTCTAGCTCGATTGAAACATAAGTTGTGACGAAGAAAATAAATCTGTCATTTTCAGTATCTCGACGTTATTTTAAAAAATCTATATCTCTGTTTATAATTAATTTATGAGAATGCATTTGATCTCAAATTGAAGATCTTCTTTATTAGGTCCTTTTGGTGTTGGTTTTATTTTTCTGCGATGATTGCTTCTTTTGATATGGGAAATTTTACGCTGGCATATTTCGTCCATTTAACATGGTGAAGTTGTTTTTAGTATAATAAGCAGTTACGGTGTCTTGTCGTTATTCTTGGCGTTTGTTTGTTTGGCGGGGTTAGCATTTTTTTCAGCTTGGCTTGGCAGAACGACCGTCCTGCTTGATAGCTTCATTCATGTCCCCATATTTAACTTTTTATTTATAAAAAAAGCTTATTGCAACTTTATTTATGTAACATACACATGTCACATGGCATATTTATTTAATTTACATGTGTGCAAAATGATTCAACAAAATGGTTGTGTAGCTTTTAAGAGAAGAACATCACCTCAGTCCCCATCATCTCAGTCCTAATTATTAGACACTGATTATGATGTTAATAGACACTTTCTTCCATAAAAGTTTATCCTGCACATAAAATATGTATACTTGATCTCAAAACACTACAGCATTTAAATGACAAAACATGTATCATAGTACATAATTGTATGTAGTATTTGGTACATTAATTTAAAAAAAAAATTGGAATGAAATTGTCCAGTTTTCAGATATTGACCCTTACACATTCATTGCTTTTGCGCAAACAAAATGACAGAATAGATGGCAGAAAGATCTCTTTTCTGAAATTCATACTATAGGAATTGGTAATTTAGGTTCACAAATATGAATCTAAATCTACTAGTCTCCTTAAAATATCGATTTAAATATTAGTAATCTAAATTCACGAAATAACAAATTTAAGGTTTTAAAATAAATCTACAAATCCTTAATTTTTAACACTTTCCAACAAAGTTGAAAAGTGTTTATTCATTCGGTTTGTCTGTCCGTCTGGTCGTCTGTCCGCGCTCTAACTCTCGTAAATATACTTGGATTTTCATGCAATTGATAATCCGTATTTAGGATCACCAAACCATGTTTGGCATTGCATATGAAGTTATTAATAATTAATATTTTATTTACAAGTCTACCCAAAAGAATTCTATTGCATTATGGTATATGTAATAGAGATTTTAACTTTTAGCCGTGATTGAACGTGGGAGGAGATGCAATAACCGTTAGTTCAAAAAAACTCCAATCTGGTAAACGCAGATGTTTATTCCATCATAAAAGCAGCAGGGAGAGGTACAAGAAGGAGGCATAACAAGACACTTCTTAGTGCCTCTTTCACAGACAGCGTCAGGGCGAAAAGTGAGTTGAATATGCAGTTACAGCTTTCTTGCTTGGCGGACTACAATATCGCCAATCTACAAGTATTTTGCACCATGCACAAGAGAGACAGAAACACATTGGCTGGTATGCCAAATACATACGGTAGGCTTCTACCATAGATGAATCGTGTAGGGGTGCCAGATTTGTAGGTTACTAAAATTCCTGAATCATGAGAAGCGCAATATAATCTGTATTTTGATACAACTGCGGTTAAGTGTAAAAATAAAAATGTTTCTGGAAAAATACAGAGGGTGAAAACTGACCGAATTCGTTAGGCGAAAAGGGCATGAGAATGTATTTCTCTAGAACAGATGTTAGGTCAAAGATTAACAACGTGCATTGCCACAAAAATGCAGAATTGACATACATATGAACAAAAGGGTGTGAATGTTAAAGTGTAGTGTGAAAATAATTCTAATGAATAGATTGCATGTTAAGTTATTTTAAATGATGAGTTATATTCATGCCCAAATAAGGGAGTGATCGAAGTTAAAATGCTTTTGTTACTAACAGTCAGCAGTAACGTTTTTCTACAAGGTTAAATCGTATGTGTGAGAAACTCTCAAAGTAGAATTGAAGACTGAATCACTAATTTATTTTATTAAAGAAATGAGTAACCACAGCAATTTAATTTAAATGTGAAGGGCTATTAATACAGGCGATATAGCTATTAAATGTTAAACTTAAATTAGGGGCTGCACTGTGTGACTATAGTACCCTAAAATAAATAAAGTATTAAACAGAATTTTAAATGAAACTGGGGGGGGGGGGGGTTATCGAACGAAAACGTATATAACGAGATAATCGTTATAGTATATGGGGGAAAATAGTTTCCAGAGTATTTTAGGGACATTGCGCTGTTTCAAATGTATTGAAACTGATATAAATCATTGAATTTCACTACAAGATGATTACGACAGAATAGGGTATTTGTTGATTATTTACATGGACACACAAATAAATCGGTTACAATACTGTTTTTGAGTAATAAGTGCGTTTTCAATTTCGGCTTGCGCTTTTAAATTAAATGTTTTAATCATATACAATGCTGCTCAAAGTATTCGGATAATTTTCCGATTGTGGATGGGAACAGCTGAAATTTGGTTTTAAAATGTGTTATGAATTCTCATACGGTTGAATTAGACATAATATTTTAACTTATTAAACTATGAAGTTTTATTACATTATTCTGAATGTGTTGGGAAGTGTTTCATAATCTATGCTTGACGCATGATTTTTCTTTCTTGTTTTTATTTTAAAGTGTAAATAATTATGAAAAATTCTCACTCTCTTGACCATACTGCCTTGAAGGAATATTTCAAACTCAGATAAAAATAACATTTACTTTATGAGGGAAAAAATTTATATTATTAGGAGAGGTAGGGGTAATTAGGATCATTTTTGAAAATTGGAACTTTGATAATTAATTGCCAGAAATTGACTACATACTAATGTTATGTACAATTTTACTCAGAAGTAGTTGTCGCTTTGAAATGTGTAAAGAATTATTTTCAATATACCGTGTTACCTGGTACAAGTGTCTTTTTTCAAAATATACCTCTTTGATCCCTATTACCACATATGGAGAAATTGAGATCAGTGATATTTTTTCTCATGCCTTACAAGATACACGGTCATCAGTAAATGGGATTAAAAGATCTCGTTATGGGCTTTACAGCAAGCTATTTTTTATTTTACATCAACAACTATTCTCAGAGATACAGCATTGGAAATACAAGTACGCTGTAAAAAAATGTTTTTTAAGGAATTTTCAATATGCATATATTTTAGACTCTGCCTACCAAAGAAAAGCAAATGCGAAAATTTTTATTGGAAATTAATAGCCTTATTGTGTTACTAAAGAACTAAGTTTAAAAAAAACAATTTTTTTCAAAATAACATGAAATGCAGGCAACGGGGGAAAAGGGATCCGTCAAAGCTCATATGTTGTGAAGGAGGAAAATTTCATTTGCATTGAAAGAGGCTTAATTAGTCCTAAAACATGCAGTCAAGGCTAAAATTTGGAATAAATACAAAATAAAATTCTACAATAAATGTTTTTTTAACACAAAATTTTCAGTAATGTAAACCAAACTAGGGGTATTTTACAGGATCTGAAAGCTAAAATATTAAAAAATGCATTCTAAACCACAATTTGATTTAAATAGAAAATAAAATTTGCGATCCCATTTTACGCTTAATCCAAAAACTCTAGAATCCTACTTACCCCGAAAAGGCTATTTCTAGGGTAATTAGAATCATGGAGATTATTCTGATCAACTTAGCCTATTGCAAAACGTAACCCTTTCCTCTTAAAAACAACTTTTTTCTAAATTTAAATCCATATCTATATTTCAATATTCCTACAATTTTCACGCAGGACCTTTTTAACAAAAATATTCTCATTTTGACGGACAACGTTTTTCTTTTTTGTTCTGGGAAAACAGTGATTACTACTACAAGATATTGCACATGTAGAATATTAACCAGACTTCATAATTAGCATGATATTTTTTTTTTACCTGTTACAGATTGCCCCTGAAATGCCCCTGATCTCTATTACCTCTGATCCTAATTACTTCTACCTCCCTTATAAGGGTAAAAAATTAGAGATCTGCATTTATGTACCTCAGGTCTGGGAGAACAATAGAATATTATATGTCAAGAGCGAATATTACTTGTATACAGAGGGTTCCATACACTAAATATATTAATTAGTAACTATATATTATAAATAAAATCCCTGCCGGCTCGGGCATACAGGTGGAGGTAGATTTCGAAGTTAAGAACTAAATTCACCAACAAAACTTAAATCAAGATTAGAGATAAGCCCAGTTCCTTCACTAAGAATGAGCTTTAGGGAGCTAAACATTTTGTGAAAATTCTAATATACACAAATACACACACGCATAGGAATATGTTTAAAAATAGCTAAAGCAAATTCAGAGAACCTAAAAGTGTTAAAATGAGTTAATATTTCCATAGTCGGGTTTTTATCATGTTTTAATACATTTCTTCAAACTCACATGACGTTACATATTCACCTGTTGAGGTCCATTTTATTTCCAATATGACGCAATATTTTGTTTTTGTTTTTAATTCGTCAAACTAATTATTTCATTTTGAGTTTTCATGCGGAAATCTTGCTCTAAAAATTATGACGTAAAATTCAATTTGTTTTCAATTCGTCAAACTATTTATTCAATGTAATGTTTCACATGAAAATCTTGCAATAGAAAAGCAATTGTTGTGGTGAGAAGTTTATTGCTTTTTGTTAATTTTTGGCAACTGCTATAACGAAAAATATTTATTTTTTACTGTCATTGTTGTGTAAGAGCTGGTTTTATCAAAAATCACGTTAAGGCGGTATACAAAATTTTGAACCCTCCCCATTTCCATTCCCTTGGGCCGATT
Source organism: Maratus speciosus (assembly GCA_963932465.1). Lineage (NCBI taxonomy): Eukaryota > Metazoa > Arthropoda > Arachnida > Araneae > Salticidae > Maratus > Maratus speciosus. The sequence continues at coordinate 180,382,319 of OZ010792.1, forward strand.
TTGTCCATTTTCAATCCTCGCCGAGATATTAGCCATCTCAAAGTTGTTGGCGAGTTTGAAGATGATCCGTGCATAATTGCGACTTTTATCGTGCGGACAAAATTTAGTACATACATACATACAGAAGAAAAAAAATTTCAGCTTTAGCTGTTTTACACACAGAAAACGACTGATTTTGCTTATATAATTGAATTCTGTACTCTTGATAACGTAATTTAATATATAAGCTTTTCAATTATTTTTATCGAAATCCATATTCTTCTTTTTTTCTTCATTATTAATTCTTGTTACATAGTACAAGGGACTTTATTTTATACATAGCAGCTTGTTTATTATGTTTTTGGTATCCATTCAGTGTGTTTGGGGACACTGTATTGTTGTAAATTCATTCATACTATCACAATTATTGATGGTGGTCAGAAATGTTTAATTAATGGTTATATATGTATATATATATATATATATATATATATTACAAAATTAAAATTTTTGCGCCAAGTTTAAAGTATTTTATGTAAAATTTCCTTTTTCAGTAATATTCCGTATATTATACCGGCTTATTAAAATAAAACCCTAGTCTATTAATCTCTAAGATCTTAATTCGTATTTATTCCAAATTGCGTAAATCTAAAAATGGCTCGATTATTTATATTTCTTTAATAAAACTTTTATTATTTAAATTCCTATTAAATTCCGCTATTAAATCCCGGTATATCATATTCCCCTTAAATCTTTATTTAACTGCTAAAATATTATTCTGTCTTAAAGAAAAAACCTACTTATTTCAATTTATTCTTTTATTTAAAATATCCAGGTGTAATTAAAATATTTCAAAGATTAAAACTTCGCAGACATAAATTCATTTCTTTTATCGTCTGAAGAGGAAAAAAGGGGTTATTTTTGCATAATCTCGACTACAGATTTTAACATTTGTTTATGCTTTAGGTAGCTGGTGCGAGGATATAAGAATTTTCTAGAACAATCTTTTGAGAGGAGTATAAATACGGATGGCGGGAACAAGAGACAGGTTTTTGGGGGCTGTGAGCTTAGAAGCTTTTTCTTTTTTAGCATGTAGAGGTGAACGTAGTGGATTGCAGTCGTAGCAGACTGGATATTCAATGCGATTGCTCGATGGAGGTAGTAAAATGGTGGATGAATACTGTTTATTATGTGTGTAGAATGAGGAAGAAACGGTATCGTCATGGGTGATAGATGTTAGATGTTAACGGATTAAAGAATAAAACACAGTCAAGAGATGGAGTGTTTTTAAAACTAATGGTGAGATGAAAATAGACTTAATTATTTTTACCATGGAAGGAGTGAGCATCTTCCCTAGAGTCAATCGTGAGTGTGGAAATAAAGTGAATAATGTTCCAAGCGACTGCCTTGTGTTAATTCTTCATTTTTCTTTATTATTTTAAAACCAACCGGCTGCTACCTGTGCTGTGTAGGAATGGAAACCCTCATTTTTTTCGACAATACCAACTACTTGCCGTCAAAATGTCACATATATATATAAACTTTTTAGGTGGGGTTGGTTTTGGGTCCCTGGGGCCCTATAATGAAACGTTATGAAGGAATTTTTCAAAAGTCGCACCATGGTAACGACTGCAATAAATAGTATTTCTTACGAGATCTACCTAAAAAATCGTTGCTAAAAGTATAAAAAGCTGATATCTAGACTTTTAAAGGCAGATGGCCCATAGAGTGCCCGCCCGTGTCTTATTGTATGTCCAAATCGTCCGTATCTTTGAAGGTTTATATCTCGGCTAAATACTGAACCGTTTATTTTTCGAAACTCATTATCAACATTCCTTTCATAGTTCCGCGACGGTAGGTACCTCGAGTGCCCCTCAACTCCCTTCCTGAGCGTCCGCAAAGTGAAAATTTGTGTGTAAAGGAAAAATGCGATTTTCTCAAAAACTATGTGACCTAGTTATAGTTTTCCTGAAAGGTTTAAATAAACTTTTACTACCAGTAATTTTTTCATAATTTTAATTTGAGTAGATTCAGAAATAGAGGGAGGGGGAAATATTTTTCATTACATATTCGACGTTATCTCTGAAAATATACCTCAAATTAAAACAAATTTATTTTTGAGTAAGGTGTTGTGATAGCTTTCAAACGATACCCCACATGATATACAAAATAAAAGGATTTTTTTCTCAACTTAATTACCCCCAACCCCCTACATTTTTCCTGAATATAATTGTGAATAGTTAATGAAGGATAAATATGTGGGCCAATAGCTTTTATTACTTCTGCCAAATTTGAACTTTCCATGGAACATCTCAACTTTTCCATTTTCCTTTATCAGAAAAACGGCTGTGACAGACTGACTGACAGACAAACACACAAGTTATCTTATAATGATTCCGTTTTTGTTTTTTAAGTACGGAACCCTAAAAAAGACAAATATGTATGATTTAATAAGATTCATTGCTCATTGATCTCAATAATCTCTCCCACATTAAACAAAACTGAATTCTGTACATAAAACAATAGTATAAACTTGTTACTTTCTTCTATCTTCAATAGAAGAAAGTATTGTAATCGAAATTTTTTTCGTCTGACGGTTTTCTACGGAATTACAAGTTTTAGGGTCAGAGATCCCCAAAAATATGTTTATACAAGATGTCGGTCAGTCTGTCCGTGTGTCCGTGTGCCGCTATTGTACCATCGAAAAGTGTATGAAGTTACGCATAGAATTGAACCAAATTTTTTGTGTATGTTTTTGGCTGTAGCAAACGCTGATGTTACGCAGTATAAATGTGGACCGATGTTAGCGACTACGATGCTGATACGATTTGGGCAAGGTGCAACGTTTTCTTGCACGAGAATGAATTCGTCATATTCTTATTCAATATATTCTGTGTGATGAAACTGTTGTTGAACAATGTTTTGCACCTTCCGATTGTCATACCCCTGTCTAAAATTTGTAGATCTTCTTCGAACAATTATTGTAATATTTTTCTTTTCAAAAGCATACATACTTCGCAGTTTGTACACATCTTGAAAATGTTCTCTAAATGCCATATTTGTTACACTTAGCTGTTAAAAATATCTGCTAAGTATTTACGTTTGGCAACCCACTGAATGACAACAGTTCCGGAAATGTCATTTTAATTTGCTGCTTGAAAGAAGAAAAAAAGGAAGATTTTTTTCGTGGAGAGCGAATAGTCAGGCTAGTGTTTTTACCATTGACAGCCATCTCACTTCACAGCGTGAAGAAGGTATGCATTGCGGGGAACCATTTCATTCGAAAATGTCGCAGATATTAGAGAATTAGGTATCGAGATTGATTGTGCCAAATATTTGAGAATTTTTAAGTTGTCCGTTGAAATTTATTAAATTAAAATATATATACTTTGCAAATTAATAACAACTTACATCAAAGATCTTAATTATTAAATGTATGCTGTAATTTAAATTTTAAAAACTAAAAATAAATTTTCATAAATATTAGAACTTTAAGAACATGCCTTTTTTAGGTGCGTTCGTAATTATATAAATACGTAGCACCTATAGTCGTCGTTCAGTCCGTCTGTCCGTCCGTCCGCATATAACAGAGCAAAAACTACCTAACCGAATGGTCTGAAATTTTAAATATATGATTCTTGCAAAATTTTGTCGAGCCATTTCAAATTTTATGAAAATCGGATGTATAGTTTAATTACAGGGACAGTCAAAAGTTTTTCTTTACATTTCGGCCAATGGGGAAAATTATTGCAAGTGCATTTTAATGATGTTGCAGCCTTCCGAATGGTCTGAAATTTTAAATATATCATTGTTGCAAAATTTTGTCGAACCATTTCAAATTTTATGAAAATCGGATGCATTGTTTAATTACAAGGACAATCAAAAGTTTTTATTTACATTACGGCCAATGGGAAAAATTATTGCAAGTGCATTTTAATGATGTTACAGCCTTCCAAATGGTCTGAAATTTTAAATATATAATTGTTGCAAAATTTTGTCGAGCCATTTCAAGTTTTATGAAAATCGGATGTATAGTTTAATTATAGGGACAGTCAAAATATTTCCGTTTCATTACGGGGAATGGGAAAAAATTATTGCAGTGAATGTTAATGATGTTACAGACTATGCACTTATGAAGTGCAAAAAAATATACATTCAGTACAATATGGGGTGCAAAATATAATTATAAAACTAGCTATAGTACGAACGCACCTCATTTGCCACGTTTGACGAGCAATTTCCAACTTGTTTTTATTATTAATAAAATATAAAGAATACAAATAATGTTAAGATTTTTCTATGGAACAGCAAAATTTTCTCGAGGATCATTGGTGGTCCACGGACCACCGGTTGGCGATCTCTGATCTAAACTGAGAAGGGTACCCCCCCCCCCCCCACACACACACACACCCACACATCCCTTTTTATATTCAATGCACAAACTCGAAAAACTAATTCTCGAAGCACCTTTCCCCAATAAGTCGATATACACTATTTGAAACCAATCGGATAGTTCTAACGAAGGCTAAACTTCTTTAATCTAAACTAAGAAGAATTATCCTCCTTCCTTCTTATATTCGATGTACAAACTCTAAAAAACTAATTCGGGAAATAAATTTAAAATTCTCAAATTAAATGCGTTTGATTTTTATGTTTCATAATGAATGAGTTCGAAATGTATTTTTTATATTCTACGGTCGATTAAGCGTATGTAATTTAAATTAAGGGAGGGGAGCAGACAAATTGCCTACAATACAATAATATTACTTAAATAAATGAATAAGCATGGGGATTTTATCTCTAATATGATGCCTGGTTCTAATCCTTCCAAATTTTTCCTTGAGAATTATATACTTGAGGAATTTTAGATTTCTATTTTGTATTTAGATTTCCAATAAGTGCTTCTAAATACATTCTGATATAAAGAGGGGGAACATTCGGAAAGTGTGAATTTAAATTTTCTGAGCACATCTATAAAAGAAAAACACTTAAGTATTTTTCACTTAAAAATGCAAGGGAATTACAACTTTTTGAACCAACTTTTTGAAATGAAACAAATGATTGCTTAAATAGAGAATTTATCACTACTAACACAGCTCCCTGACTTGTTATGGAATTACCCGCAGAAGTGCCATAATCAACAAAAAGAAACAAAGAAACATTTTTTTTTTATATCCGCAATTCTGAAAATTTTAAAAAATATCCTCACGCATCAAAGTTATTTGATAATGGGACGTCTTATCCCGAATCACAAATGCGGCATATACCCGAGATGCAAAATTGGGTAAGTATTCTTTTAATCCGGGACAGATGCTCTAGCCCGTAACTCTGGAAATAGCAACAAATATGGCTGCAACCTACACTAACACATATCTTGATATCTGTTTCAACAATATTCACTAAATATTTGTTGAAAAATCTTTAGTAAATACATTATATTTCGATTTCTACTTGTTTCTATCTCATAAGAGCATACAACAAAAGCCAAACTTATCTTTCTATTATGAACATAATTTTATTTGAAGAAATAAATCGCTGTAACTTCGTCTACTACGCTTTTATATAATAACTGAGAGTAGTAGAACTTTACTGGCTCCGCCACACGCACAACAGCTGAAATATAGTAAATAGGGCAACTAACCCGTTGGGGCATCTAACCTGGATTTACCACCCTACATCCGAAATCGATATAATTAAGATACTATAACACTTAAACTGCGAATTTCAAATGTTTTAAAACCATGCAAATCACAATCACACTATAATTGCTTTGTGAAAAACGCAATCAGAAAGCTTCTGTGTGACAACATCATAGAGAAACTATTTTTTAGAATCTCAGTAGCTACTAACCCCCATTGGAGACGAGCGACCGGTATACGTGCCACTTAAGGTACTCAAAATCCTTCATTATTCCCACCAGTTATTTTTTTATTGAAAAGTTTACCGAATTTAATCAGAGCATTTTCTCAATTGAAATACAGAAAATTTTCTGTTTTAAAAAACCAGTGGTAAGATTAAAAATTAAGCAAAGGGCTCCCGTCGCGAAGGGGTTAAGACAAATAAGTTCATTAAAGTAATAAAGTAAATCATAAGTAATTAATAATTAAAATAAGTTCATATATATAAAATATTTAAAACACATTTAAATGTAATATAGTGGCATTAGTATATTACGTTAATAATAATTTGAATTAAAAAATAAAAATAAAAAAATTACATCGCTTTATAACTTTTCTTCGAGAAAATTATTTCATTCAAAACTTTTTCATATAATTAGACGTACACATTTACTAAATTTTCCAACAGTTTTCCGGACTTTTTCGTTAAAATTCTTCAGCGATAAAAAAAAAAGTTACAGAACGCCAAATTATTAAAAAAATATATGTTATTTCCAGTTAATTGCTTTTACAAGTCATTTATCGAAGAGCTCTCTAGGTATAATTTAAATCCATTTCAAAATGCAATATGTTCCCAAGACTAATTATTCAAACACATTAAAAATGGGATGCAAAAAATTAAACAAGATAATTTTTAACTTAAAACTTGATAATGTGTAAATGATGATCTGTCATAAAAAAAAAACTTTAAATAAATATGAAAAGCATCGAATTAAAAGTCAAGCTAAATTTATTTCTCCTGAAAGAAATTCTAAATTATGACAAGAAAAATAATAAAACATAGAAACGATTTTGTAAAGAAGATTAATTTTCCATTTTAGTAAAAAAAAAAATTTTTTCGGTACTGAAAGCCAACGCAAAATGTTTTCTTAAGTGTTTCAAATAGTTTAACATATTTCAAACTAATTTTTCGTAAAAAGAAAATATTTAATATTTGCGTAACATAAAGAATAAGATCAAAATTAAATGCATACAGATTTTTCAAAAAAAGCCGTCGATTTACTGTTACCCTTATAGTTATTATTTACTTTTTCATAAACATTGTTAACCTTTAACTGATGTTACCGGTCTTACAGACCGCTATTTTTTTTTCAGATTTTATAAGGTTAACTTGTAACTTTCAGTTTAACTACAAACACTACCGAAATTTTGTTTCGTTTGGAACTTTAGTACTATCACTAGAGACTTTTGAATAGGTGAATTTTAATTATAACAGTCCAGTACAAAAAATTTAGTGCAAAAACACCATCCTATGAGTTAATCGCGCCTTTTATTTATCTTTCAATGTAGCGGTCTGACAGACCGCTTCACAGTAGTTATGTGACAATTACTGTCACATCAATTAAAGGTTAATCAATATTTTTAGATAAATGTTTTGAAATTTTTAGATAAGTAATTCAGGGCAGCATACGAAAAAAAAAATGATCATAAGAACATTTCGGGTTATGGTATTCGAGAACATGGAGAAACCCATGACATAAAAGATGTCATTTCCATAAATGAACTGGTTAAAAAATGGCGCTCTTAAGTCTAGTAAAAATATAAAGTAATACATATAAATTACAAATTATAAGCGACATAAATGACAGTCAGTTTTAAGAAAATTTGATGAGGAAATTTAGGTAAGCATTTTTCAAATGTTCCATGCAACATCAGCAAATGAAGAAGGCATCTTATTTTATGCCAACAGTTTAAACATAAAATTACACAATACGAACTTTAAAAAGCTAACTGTTTTACTTAAAAGGCGACTAAAATAATAAAATAGAAGTTTCAATTTAAAAATATACATTTCATTTAACACTTCGTTTTGAAATGGGAAATCCAGTAATTATAAGAGTTGAAAAGTCATTAAAATATTCTCTTGATGATGGACTCGGGAAATGCAGGCCGAAAGTACTAAGAAGTTTCAAATAAAATCTATATTTTTAAATTGTAACATCTATTTTATTATTTTAGTCCCCTTTAAAGTAAAATAGCGAGCTTTTTAAAGTTCATATTGTGTATTTTATGATTGAATCAAGGTGAAATATTGCATTTCGTTTTAAGTTTAAACATAGTTTGATAAAATAAAATTACTATATACAAGCTATAAGGCTGTAATAAAAATAAGTTAAAAGGTTTTTGGAAGCATTAAACTATCTTTATGTCTTTCTCATTCCCTGATTTGTCTGTGTTTCGCCTAATTTGAATAGGAAGTATGGTAGGCTAAAAATACATTAACTACATAGAAAATCCATATATAAAAAAAACGTCAAATTCACCTTAAAATGCCAGTTAGTAACACGAATACATCAAATAATTCATAGTTTTATACTAAAATAGGTGTAAAAACAATTAAAAGGTTTAAGACATTAAAACTAATTTACAGATGTTAAATATAAAATAATTCGCCGGAGTCCCGAGCGTTTTCGACCAAACCCTGGTCATCATCAAGGGGTGAAATGAGAAGAAGTCAGCAAATCTCTATAAAGCACACTTCAGGACGAAACCAAAATGTAATGATACATTATCATTCCATATTCCGCACATTTGGTTTAGTCTGCTTGATGTTAATGGCGTATTTGGTTTAGAATGATCTACGCCGCTCCATGGACTCATTCATTACCCATTCCCCTCCTTTTTTTCAATTTTGGTTTCGCCCTGAAATATTTAAAACAGTGTGAATTTTGGAGGTTTGTTGATTTTTCTCACTTCACCCCTTGATGATGACCAGGGTTTAGTCGAAAGAGCTCGGGACTCTGGCGAATTTTTTTATATTTAATATCTGTAAATTGGTTTTAATGTCTTAAAGCCTTTTAATTGTTTTTACACCTATTTTAGTAACAAAACTATGAATCATTTGATGTATTCATGTTTTTAATTAAAAATACATCATTTTGTTAATTCGTATGTAGGGTTAAACCACCAGTTATTGACACTTCACCAAAAATCTAACTCAAATAAGCCTTTTCTGTAAAATTCTGCAAAGTACCGTATTTTATGGAAGAAACGCCGCACTCCTCAAATTGGCCTAAATAAGCTTAAAAATATCGTAATCGCCGCACCCGTTGTAAACGCCGCATCCATCGGAATGCTACTTTTGTCGACATCGTCTCATTGACCTAACTTTAATCAAAGTTTTCTGAGCAGTGTAGGATGCCTCGTTTTTAATATCTTAAGATGTCTGAAATTTTATTTAAAATATTTAAATCCGATTTTAAATATTTTTATGAATTTTTAAATTAAGGAAACTCAGTTGGTATTTTTAAAAAAAAAATCGTAAACGCCGCACTTGGAAAAAAATTTCCTTTTAAACTCGTAAACGCCGCGGCGTTTCTTTCATAAAATACGGTAATGCCATCTAGTGGTAACTTGGAAACTTATTTTTATTTTGGAGTCAATTTATCAACCACTAGTAGGTCAAGAACCTATTCAATGAGGAAGGAACTTTTGAAAACATAAAAAGTGCCATTTTGTGGCATCCCTCTTCTTTCTAAAATTAAGATAGTTTTTATTTTAAATCTATTTGTAATAAATAACCATCTTAAACTATTTCTTAAATTTCTGCTTGTAGAAATTAGTTAGAAGATGCCTATGATACATCAGGGCCATTATTTATGAAAATCAAATGAAGTGTCAAACACTGGTTCACTTTGTGTCAGTTATTGGTTTTTCAAATTAAGGTTGGTGTCGGTTAATGGACTTATTGACCATATTTTTTAATTAAAATATTTTAGTCATGAAAAATATAAATTTTCAAAATTTTGTCAACAATAACTTTTTAATGTATCACCACTCTCCTTTAAAAAAGAAGGATAAATATAAAATAGATTTAAACTTTTGTAATAGTGATTTGAACAAGAAAGAATCCTTAAGGTGTCAGTTACTGGGGGATTTCACTCTATTACTGATCTCATTCTCAAGTACTTCGCAAACCCAGAAAGTGAAAACTTTATCCAACTATGCTTACAATTAACATTTTCTGTTTCGTATTTGCCTGAGTATTTGAAACAACCTGGCACATAAAACACACAGAAAAATAGATTTTAACAGAAAAAGAATTTGAAGAGGAAATATGGCTTCATATAGGGTATCCTGATCAATCGTGTAATTTAATAAAATTTGAAAAAGATTTGTTATCATTTATACTATAAAACGTAAAAAGAAAATTCAAACTAGCCTATGAACATCACAAAACCTTTCAAAAGAAATGTACATAGGGTGAAACCTCCAGTTATTGACACCTAACCAGTAACTGGCACTTCAGCAAAATTCTAATTCAAATCAGAATTTTCCTGTGAAATTCTGGAAAGTAATGTCATCTGGTGTTAATGTGGACACTTATTTTTATTTGAGTCCATTTATTCATCGCTAGTAGGTCAAGAACCTATTCAATGAGGAAGGAACTTTTGAGAACACAAAAAGTGCCATTTTGTGGCATCCACCTTCTTTCTAAAATTAAGGTAGTGTTTATTTTTTTAATCTATTTGAAATGAAACCATCCTAAACTATTTCTTAAAGTTATGCTTGTAGAAATTAGTTAAAAGATGGCTATGATACATCAGAGCCATTATATATAGTTTATAGTTAAATAATATAGCTTAATAGGGGGGGGGGGAAGAGGCGGATTACCCATTAGGCTGAGTAGGCGGAAGCCTAGGGGACCGGAAGGAAAAGAGCCCCAGTGCTAAAATTTTCTTTAGGTTTTTTTTCTTCATATCGGCTTCACAAAGGCTATTTTTAATTTTTTTCAATCTTCCTTTTTTTTGGAGGTTTTTTTTATTAAAGATACTTTTATTTAGTGGATATATCCTAACAAAAACAGTTCAACTAATTCAAATAACTAAAGACCGGTATTTGAAGAGAACGACCTCAGCTATCCAATGAAAAAATCGGTTAAAAATATTGAAATACAAATGGCATGTTTAAAAAAATTTTTCCCATAGGATTAACATTAGAGATCGGATGTTTTCGCGTCAGTAACCACTTAATGATAAAAACATTCTTCCAATAACAAAAAAAAAAAAGCATGCAAATTAAGTACAGCTTTTACTTTAGGTCGCTAGTTCCTAATAATTTATATTTGAAAAAATATTGTTCAAGGACTAAGAACGAAATTTAAAAAATTTCCCATTTTTATGACCAAAACTTGCATTTGAATTTTATGAAATGTCAATGTTTTCCAGCACTAAAAGTACTGTTTTCCACTTTTAGTGCCAGGAAACACTGAAATGTATTGCTTTTTTTTTGGGGGGGGGGGGGGGAGGAGGTTCACAAAAAAGTTTAGCCTAGGGGCCCAGAAGGTAGTTAATCCGGTTCTGGGGAGGGGGGATGTCAATTATTAGTTCCATGAATCTCATTCCACCAGTCTTCGACAGAGGTGTCATTTATTGATTGTCTTAAAAAAAGGTTGAAATCGATTCTTTGACCTGTTTAAAAAACATAAAACTAAACTAGATTTTTCTTGCAGTAAACACAATTAAAATATAAGATGTTCTAGCAGTGTCTAACACCACTTATCAGTCACTGGTTCATAAATGTCAGTTATTGGATTTCAGCATTGCTAATAATTTAAAACATGAAAAAAGGACATATGCATCTATAGTGATATATATATAAATAAGGTTTGAGTATTTTGTTTTTATAATAAAGATTAAAGTATTTTTAAAACATAAATGCCTTGAAATCTAAAAGAACTTTTAAAAAACTTTGCAAATGAAGTGACAGACAATGGTTCACTTTATGTCAATTATTGGTTTTTGAAATTAGGGTTGGTGTCGGTTACTGAAGTTATTGCCCATATTTATGAATTCAAAATTTTGTCAACAATAATTTTTTTAATGTATGTCTACTCTCCTTTCAAAAAGAATGATAAATATAAAATAGATTTAAACTTTTGCAATAGTGATTTGAACAAGAAAGAATCCTTATTCTCAAGTACTTCACAAACCCAGAAGGTAATAAATTTTATCCAACTATGCTTACAATTAATATTTTTTGTTTCGTATTTTCCTGAGTATTTGAAACAAACTGCCACATAAAACACACAGAGAAATAGATTTTAAAACAGAAAAAGAATTTGAAGAGGAAATATGACTTCCCATCCTGAACAGTCATGTAATTTAATAATATTTGAAAATAATTCGTCATCGTTTATGTTATAAAAAGAAAATTCCAGCTAGTATCTAAAAACTTTCTAAAGAAATGTACATATATTTTATTTAATATGCGTGTAATTTTAGTTAAAAGCGTTTTACCCTTCAATTTATTCTTCAGAAACCTCTATCTTCAATCGAGTTATATAAGCGGTAGAGTTTTATTGGTTACGCGGAGCAAATATCCCAAAAATAATATGAATCAAGAAATCATTGTAGTGAATGGATTGTGTGTTCTCGTAAAGTTCAATGTAGTTTGTTCAGATGAAATTGAGATCCAAACTTCCAAAGTGCGATCCGACGATATACAGGATACAAAGGAAAGTTCCTTTAACCTGAAAATACTTGCAAACGGAGAGAGCTACAGCTATGCAAGTGAGGTAACGGTATAGTAAAGCGACTACGCCCGACATAATGCAAACTACAGCAGCGCACCTAGTGTCGAAATTTGGAAGATAGCCATTTCAAATAGAAAACGAAAAGAGGTAGAGCAAATTTTCCAATTAGAAAGTTTTAGAGCACCAATTAATTAGTACGAAACGACATTTGGTTCACACGGATAAGATAAATCGTCGCCTGTATGCTCGAAAATGTCCGAAATCGGTGAACGACGATTCTACTTTGTACATTCACATTCCGGAAATGTAGCAGTGCACAATTGCAGATTGTGACGTTGTACTGTGCTGTAATGTCTGTAAAAATTTAATTTCCAAATGCATTTAATATTAGATTAACCCTTTCAGGGGCAGAAGAATTCTGTTCGTAAACTGATGAAATAATTGACTGACACCAGAATATTCAAACGAATTTCTTAGAAAATAAAAACCCGTTAATTAGCACTTTTTTTTACAAAAGTAAAATTTTATTAAAATATTCTTGGTGCCATTTGTCAGTTTTGGAATTAAAATTACTTGACTAGACTGTCTAGCCACCACACTTAATAGGGATAAATATATGTCGTAATATTGAAGAAGCTCACAATAGACGTTACATGCTGAGAAATGTACATGCAGAAGTACTCTCACGAATTCAAACGTGTATCGTGGGCAATGGCGAACTTTTCGAACATACTGAATATTAACTTTTTATCACTGTGAAACAGTTTGGTTTTTTTGTGCGATGTTATCAAAATGTATTGAGATAAGTACATATTTATACAATAATTTGTGCGTATTTCTTCATACTTCTGGCTATTCCATTCAAACGTTTACACAAAATGGAGTGCATAGATTTCGGGCATTTTTGAGTATACAGGCGAAGATTTATCTTATCCTTGTAAACCAAATGTTGTTTCGTACTAATTAATTGATGCTCTAAAACTTTCTAATTGGATAGTTTGCTCTATCTCTTTTCGTTTTCGATTTGCAATGGTTATCTTCCAAATTTCGCCACTAGAGGCGCTGCTGTCGTTTGCATTAAATCGGGCGTAGTCGCTTTAGTATACCGTTACCTCACTTGCATAGCTGTAGCTCTCTCCGTTCGCAAGTATTTTCAGGTTAAAGGGACTTTCCTTTGCACCCTGTATAGTTAATAGACCGGGAGCCGGCAGCACAGACAATCACCTCATCGAGTTTACGGCTGAAATAATGGTATTAGTTAAATCTTGATTCGCATATTAAAAGGCCATCGGTTTGCCAAGTCATATCTTGGTGGAAAACACTTGAAAACCCGATTTTAGCCGCTAACTCGTAGGTTTACCATTGTGTTTTCCTGCTCCCAGTCCTCCACGTTTTCATACCTTTTGGTGCGGGGAAGCACAATGGTAAACCTACGATTCAGCCGCTGAAAATCGGGTTTTCAGGTGTTTTCCACCAAGATATGACTTGGCAGACCGATTGCCTTTTAATATGCGAATCAAATTTAACTAATCCTAGAATTTCATCCGTGAACGAGATGTGGTGATTGTCTGTACTTCCGGCTCCCGGTCTATAAGTGCTCTCTATATTTTAAGAACTTATAATCTATTTTTGAAAACTTAAGTTTCAATTGCTTATGAAAAATTGATATTACGTAGGCGCTTTGACATTGCGTAAAAACAAGAAAATGTTTAAGATGGAAGTAAACTTAATCATTGTGAAAAATTAATAATACGAATTCCACCTAAATAGGGTGCAATATATACAGTCGTGGTTAAAAAAAAAAAAAAAAAAAAAAAAAAAAAAGGGAAACACCCCTTGCTAATTCTTCAACAAATTATCGTAGAAGAAAGTTATAGGTACCAAGCGATTGGATATAATGTCTATTTTTAAATGATGTATGTAAAATTTGCTTCGGAGGCCATCTACATATCAAAACGAACCCAAACTTTGTCCTTTTTTAACAGCAATACCTACGTTTGACACCAAAAATAAATTGCACACCCTTCAATTAGCCTAAATCCAAATTTTCATGAAATTCGTACGATTAGTTTCCGAGAAATTAATTATTTTAAAATGTGCCAATTTTAGGGACTGTATCCAAATTGCAGTTCGGTACTCGATTGTTGAAATGCTACAGAATGACTATGTCACTTCTATGAATGTACTATTTCTTGCCAATATTACTATTTCACTCGCTTAATATGTTTCGACTATTGCCTGAATAAAAATTTCAATAGAATGAGTAAAATATACTTTTTTCAATAGATGCTTTTCTGCACATCATAGACGGCCCCTTAAAACATCATTTCGACTTTTTGAATGATAATGTGGAAACTACTTGAAAGAAAAATTTGAGATTGAGAATTCGCATAAAGCAAGACGTAATAAACATAAATATATCAAAAAATTGAAGGTTGCAATTCATATTTTTTTTTATTAATTTCATAATTCATAATTTATATTATATATTTTTATTACAAATTCAGTGCATTTAAGTTAGTTTTTTAGTATGATAATCACACACAAAAATATCACATTAGTGTTATAGTTTCAGGAGATATTATTAAAAATATGAAAATGTAATTTAACATTAGAAGATCTAAATTTTAAATGTTTATAATTCAAAAACTTATCATCCAAATGACTTGAAATTTCGTTTCTAGGTATAGTTTGAGCCATATATTTAAGAAATAATGTCAAAATTGGGTGCTGCCTTTGAGAAAAAAAGTTTGGTCTCGTTTTGATTTGTAGATGGCTTCCAAAGAAAATTTTATGTACATCATTTAAAAGTAGATTTTATTTTCAACCCATTGGTAGCAGTAACTTTTTTCTATTACAATTTGTTGCATAGTAGGGGGTGTCTACTTTTTTTCCCCAACTGTACATAGTAGACTAAATGTCATCGAAATTCAGTAATACAATATAATTTCTAAGGCCATTTAGCTCAATATCAGTAATTCTGAATTATAGCTACAAAAAAGGGGTTAAAATTTCCGTACTTGCTTGTCACACTACTTTTTCAATACTCAACTTCGATGCGCGTTTTCTTGCTTCTATTTTTGCAAATATCGTAGTAGATATTTTGAAAATCTGAAACTTGAATAAATTTGATGGCGTCACCAAAGAACAATTTTTGATCATTAGAGTTAATTATAACTTTGGTAGGTTGCTAGTTTTATTATTACATGTTCATCTGATTAAAAAACATTGATGAATGCCATAAATGGGAATTATCTTTTTATATGAAAGATTTTAAGAATATCTTCCCCGTAAACTCCGTACCAACTGTAAGAAAAAACGCAAGAAAAAAAAACAATCTATTATCTAGAAAACTAGAAGGTATTTTCCATTGTGTTCAACTTTGTTTACGATGGATTAAATCGAAGCATCACAGCATGAAATCTTTCAGCTTAACCAGAAACAATTTCCGTTTGAATAGGTGCTTATTTAATCATCTTTTCAGGAAGGTAAATATTTTTTAAATATGTTAACAATAAGATGATAATGTGCTACATTTTATTATTTAACAAGGTAAGTAAATTAATCCTATTTTCGTTTGAATTTCCTTTAATATTAATTACAAAGTTTTCAGATAATATTTCAATAATAATTTATTTTTATTAAGTTAAACAGAAAATACATCAACCTTTTTTTTATAATTCAATATTTAATACCAATATTTATTCAGCAATGAAAATTGTGTTTACTGTTGACTTGGAAAAAATCAAAATTAGCTAATCTGTTCTTTTTAAGTAGATTTCGTTAGAAATACTACCTATTACATTCCCCCCCTATGTTGGAATTTCTGAAAACATTTTGGCAGACCTACGCCGATCATGACCCCTAAAACCCAATATCACACCTAGTTAAACTTTATATGTATACATCACTTTTTTATGGACACGATAACTTCCAGAATTCTGCACAAATCTCTTCCAAACTGATACATAAAATCAAGGGGTAGAACATCGGAGGAAGGGGGGTGGAAATGGGGAGTTTTTTTGTGAAAACAGAATAAGCTACATAACTTCTTAATTATGGTACATAACGAATCAGTTTAAAGTTATTATTACTTCTAGAAAAAGGACCAAAAATTTATGAATGGAAGATTTTTGATAACATTAAAAATGGTCTCAGGGGGCGAAAAAAATAGGGTTTTAAGAAGAAAAAAGTTCATAACATCGTCAATTCACAAGACATTAAATCTACTTAAATTTATTATAAATCTTCTTAGTATTATCTACAACTTTTATATTGACAAATTTTTAATAGGATCAACTTTTACAGCAAAAACATTTTTTTTAAAAAAGGGGAGTTGAAGAAGAAAAAATTCATAACTGCATCAATTCACAAGACATCAAATCCCCTTAAATTTACTATAAATCTTTTTAATATTAGCTACAACTTTTATAATAACAAGCTTTTGATAGGGCCAACTCTTACAGTAAAATAAAATTTTAAAAAAGGAGGTTGTAGAAGAAAAAAAATCACATCTCCGTTAATCCGCCGCTAAGGCGATAAAAAAGTATCATTGGCGTGATGAAAATTTTTGAAAATCCTCAGAGATGCTGTATATAGGGTTGCATTAGTAAATGCGCGCGTGTCTCAATATAAAGAACGTCAGAATTTAAAATATAGTGTGTCGTTCCTTTAATGAAATAATCACCACATGGCTTAAATTTATTATAGAAATCTTCTTAATATTATCTGTAATTTTTGTAGTAACAACTTTTTGATAAGATAAACTCTACTAATAGATGATATTACTAAAAATATTTTCAAGGGATGAAAAAATAGGGGTTGAAGAAAAAATTATCATATTAACATGGTTCTGATAAAACTAGCTCTTACAGACAAATGAAATTAAAAACTCGTCAAAAACCGGCCAGATAAAATTGTTAAACTGGGTTTATCTCTAATCTTGATTTAGTTGTTGGTGGTGAAATTAGTAACTTCAAAATCTAGCTGTGCCTGTAGCCGAGCCAGGAGGGATTATTTTACCATAATGTGTATCCTATTAGAATTTCTCAACAAGTCGTTTAAAGTGATTTCCAAAATAAAGATAGATATTCAAAGAATTATTTAATTTTTTAGTTCAAGTTCTAAATAGTTCATGTTCCCTAAGTGTTAAATGCATGACATGAAATTTACACATTGTTTATTTTTCCTTTAGTAAGATATAAAGTTTTGCGGTGGTTTTAAAATTTCTCAGAAAGCTATAATAAAGGTCTAAGTGCTTTTAAAGAATAACCTTTCAATTCATTGTTCATGGTTTCACAGATTAAATTTAAATAATTCATTGCTTCCTTTTTCTTTAAGCAAGGGCTAAGAAGAATTACGTCGAATTAAGGTTAATGAAACATGTAACATTTATTGAACTAGTTTTATCCATAAATAAAATAAGTAACGCTACAAAGTTGTAATAAATAAATAAATAACATATATGACAAAATATATGGAAGTACAAAAAGTTATCTCACAAACATCCCGTTTCTATTCAAAATAATAATAATAATACCAATCTTTTATGCTTTAGCTTGATTTTTAACTAAAAATAAATTTATCAGATGATGGTAACTGAAATTTCCACTTTTTTTTTCTTCTATAAAAAGCAACGTATTTTTCTGACATTCAAAATCGATTTATTTTTTTCACTTCAAAAATATGTTGTTCGGTGATTCTATTTTAGAAGATTATTGATTATGGTGTTCTCTCATGAATCTGCCATTCTTTTCGTTTTATTTTTTTTTCACTGACTGATTGCAGAAAAAGTATTTATCCTGTCTGAAAAAGTACAGAGAATAAGTTTCTGAACTAAATTTCTCATCAAAAGGGTTGCTTAAGAGAAATGTATCTAATAATAAGTTGTCATTGTTTTAAATAACAATTAATTTCTTCGATCTTTACAAGAAGAAAGTATTGGATTCGTGAGAAAAAATTCGACTGCCCGTTATCGACGCTTTAGACGATTTACACGTTTTAGAAGGTCCTGAACACGATTTGACTATTTTTAGAAAATTTGACATTCTGTGAGTTTGCTTCTACGTCACACAAATTTTGTGAGCGCTTTTTCTCAAAAACTAAATTAATAAAACTTTATATTTAGCTAGTCCCTGATATAAATCGGAGCTAATTAGTTTTCGGTATAAATCGCCCATCAGGTGGCGCTACTTTGCTGCATTATTCATGATTTCCGCAAAAAGCTGCATCTCAAGAACTAATGCATTGATTTTCATCAAACATCATGTTCAGTTAGCCCCTGATATAAACTGGTGCTGATTAGTTTTTGGTGTAAATGCCCAACATGTGGTGCTGCTATTCCGAATTTTTCACGATTTCCTCAATAGCTCTATCTGAAAAACGGATTTTCGTCAAACTTCAGGTTCAGTTAGACATTGACATAAGCTGTTGCTGATTATGTTTTAGTGTAAATCACCCTACAGATGTAGCTGAATTTTCAGGATTTACCTAATTATAGCGATACTCATATCTCAAGAACTAATGCACGGAATTTCATATCTTTAGAATCCTCATGATGGAATAGACTGTCTCTTAATTTTGGCACTATAGTAGTGAATTTTGAAGCATTAACAAATAGCATACAGAAGAAAGTTTTGGGATTAGTATATCCGACTAGTTTTATTTAGACTCATTTTTAAACTTTTAGTGGTATTTCAAATATGTTTATTTTATTTTATTTATTTACTTATTTTCAATTTATACTTTGCTGAAAACTATATAGTCATTTAATCCTTAAATTCATAGAGTAACTCAGAAGTTACAGGATATTTTTTGCCATTTGGCGCTTTCGATTGGTCTTTTGGTAAACTATTATATATGTTAACATGCATTTAAGGTATGTGGCTACCTTTCAGGCACTTTTTTTTTTTTTTTGAAAATATGAAAGTTTTATCAAGCACATGTGTTTTTAGTTAAAACAGGGAATAAAACTATGAATTCACATACATTTTTAATGGAGTTTTAGATTTCAGATTTAGACAATATTTAGTCAAATTTTAGTACAGAATTACGTTTATGCCAAACCTTCTGTAACGAAATCTATTCAATATATTTCACTTTTTTTTCAACAATATATTAGCAAATCACTTACCTGTGCTATGAAGCAAAAAAATTGCAATACGTCTTAAATTTACTAACATATACCAAATTTTGAATACAAACATGATTTTTTTAATGTGTATTTTTCAATAAAAATATCTCTTAAATTAATATATACAAACTTGCAAGATTTATTTTGCTTCATAACATACCAATAGATGAATAGAACCTTGTGATAAAATTTCATTTCAAACTCTTAACACTTTACCGTCCGCGCAATTCGTAAATATTTATTCACTTGGCTCCGGCAGCGCTAATTCGGATCACTTGACTTGTCACCGGAATATATCTTGAATAAAGAAATGTATCCCGAAATCTAATCACACATCATCCGAAAGAGTATGACATATTTAGTAATTTTCGACGGATTGTAAACTTTAAAATTCAACCGTCCACGCCACGGTATCATTCCTTCATCAATTGAAATGTTTTGACTTAGATTAAAATTTTCTTTAAACTTTTTGGAAAAGTAAACAATTATGAATTGCACTTTGAAAAGCCGGTCGGCATTATTCGGTTTATTGCTGTTGTCAGAAAAATGCAAAAATGATAATATTTGTCTGAATCGGTTGCGGGACATCGTTTTGCGAAATATCGGTGTGTCTATCAACGGATTCGTTGACCAATAATCATCGATCCTTGCTTTTTTTACAATACCCATAAGGATAGCAAGCCCAAACCATTTTCTCAGTTCGAGTGCCGTAACACCCATTAATTTGGCATTTTTTTATTCTGTTTCCTTTTATCGCAATTTTAACTGTGGTACTTGTTGGTTTCATTGCAAATATATTCAAATAAATCGTTCCCAATATATAATCCTGTGATATCCTCGATGCTCTGCGTATCCTTGGGAAATATGTTTGGACACGGAGATCCTTCAAATTCATTATTGGTCCACGGTAAATCAAACTCTGATCATTGTGCACTGTCTTCTTTGTCTGACTCATCCGAATTAGTTGGCAACTGTAGCATTCGCCGAATTCTTCTTGGAAATATTTCACTATCTTCCGACGATTCTGCTTCACTTTCACTTTTTTGATTTTCAATGTCTTCCCAATCAGCCAAGTCGTTCGGAACGTCAAACAAGACGTCCGTGCATTCGTCGTAAATATGTGTATCGTCTCTTTCGTCTGCCATGATAAAAGGGCACAAGAACTTATACAAATAAAAAACTTCATGACTTGTGTAACTTATTGTCACCGAAACAAAGCACCAGCAGAAAGCAAAAGATACTAAAGTGCTGTCGCCGACCACTGAGCGATACTGTGCTCACGACACCACTGTGGTGATGCCTTCCGTTGACCGCTAGTTTGCGCACGTCACCACTGTGGTGTCGCCGGACGGCATAGTGTTAAAATCTTTTTAAGAAACTAGGGGGCTCGCCCACCCCTGTGAATTGCAGCACAATTCACATTGGGACGGCTACCAGTCCCTAGCTCGCTTCGCTTGCTCGCCACTTTTTGCAGCAACTCTAGCCATAATGAGTACTTTCATACATCCCTTTAACTTATGAAATTTTCAAAAAAATTTAACGTAAAAAATCATTAATTGAAAATTTCGTTGAAATCATAATTAAAGATGCATTTAATTCGTTCTACCAATAGGCATATATCATTTTATCATTATAAAATTTACCAACTTTTGAAACGTAAAATAATTAACTGAAAAAATTACCTTGGAACACAATTAATTTGAAACTCATTGCGCATAATATTGCACAGCACGACTTAAATTTATTTCGAAAAACCCTTGGAAAAACACTACCTGATAACAAGATAGTTCAATATAAATCACCAAACACTATCTAAAGTTCATTTGACCTGAGAAATACAATATCTCTCAGACACTTGGCAAGTTAACAAAACGTAAGCTACACGTTTTCTGATGTGTCGAAAAGAAACTTTTGATCAAAATTCTGATTTTCTGAATGCATCACGTGAGCGTAAAACGAATCAATACCCACTGCTATTCCTACATCTGCCAAAATATTGTACTGTGTTTTAAAAAAGCTCCTGTACTGAATTTTAATTTGCTGAATTAGATGTAAAGCCCAGTGAATATGACGTCATATTGACAAAATCGTACTAAAATATTTCAGTTTTATATAAACTTTAAAGCTCATGACGTAATTGGGAGTTCCTAACAAATCGTTCCTTGCATTTCCTGGAGCAATTTTCTGGGAGGTAACTCCTTCACACTATGGAAAACTTTCCCAGAAATCGGTTGTTTGTTTGAAGCGATTCTACCGTGTGCCATGATACTTTTGGGAGTCCATATAAGAATGAATCCTTTCTTTCAAATATGACATCATTTCCACAAACAAAACTATTCATCCCTTCAGAGATTAGAGCGTCATTTAAGCAATTCTTTTTAAATTCCTGAGTTTGATTAAATATTCATTTTAATTAACTGGAAATTATGTAATTTTCAGAAACATTAAATTTTGTGTATACAAAGAATCCTTAAATAAATAGCAAGAGTCTAGTCTATTTATGTGCAGAAATAAAGATAAGGAATATGACATCATCACTCACACAGTTATAGTAAAATATTTTAATTCATAATGAAAATGTATCTTGTGTTTTACGAACGACGTCATTATCTTCATCGGAAACTCTTCGTTTTACATATTGCTTACTATGAAATGTTATTCACTGTCATTTTATTTACAAATATTACTTAATATTATTTATCAGTAAATAATTTGTGTTCTGCTTTTACGAAATTAGTGCATAAATAAACGGAATCGTTTTAATAGGTTTACATTTTATGAAAACCATTGAAATTTTCCTTTTAAATATGACGCGAGTTTCAGTGGTGAAATCAAGCTTATTGCTTACTATGAAAGATTATTCACTGTCATTTTATTTACACAGATTATTTAATATTATTTATCAGTAAATAATCTGTGTTCTGCTATTACGCGATTAGAGCATAAATAAACGGAATCGTTTTAATAAGTTTACATTGTATGAAAACCTTTGAAATTTTCCTTTTAAATATGACGCGAGTTTGAGTGGTGAAATCACGCTTATTGCTTACTATGAATGGTTATTCACTGTCATTTTATTTACACGGATTATTTAATATTATTTATCAGTAAATAATCTGTGTTCTGCTATTTCGCGATTAGAGCATAAATAAACGGAATCGTTTTAATAAGTTTACATTTTATGAAAACCATTGAAATTTTCCTTTTAAATGTGACGCGAGTTTGAGTGGTGAAATCATGCTTATTGCTTACTATAAAAGGTTATTCACTGTCATTTTATTTACACGGATTATTTAATATTATTTATCAGTAAATAATCTGTGTTCTGCTAGTTTGCGATTAGAGCATCAATAAACGGAATCGTTTTAATAAGTTTACATTTTATGAAAACCGTTGAAATTTTCCTTTTAAATATGACGCGAGTTTGCGTGGTGAAATCACGCTTATTGCTTACTGTGAAAGGTTATTCACTGTCATTTTATTTACACAGATTATTTAATATTATTTATCAATAAATAATCTGTGTTCTGTTATTACGCGATTAGTTCATAAATAAACGGAATCGTTTTAAAAGTTTACATTTTATGAAACTCTTTTAAATTTTTCTTTTAAATATGGAGCGATTTTTCAGTGGTTATATCACGCTTATTGCTTACTATGAAAGGTTATTCACTGTCATTTTATTTACACAGATTATTTAATATTATTTAACAGTAAATAATCTGTGTTCTGCTATTACGCGATTAGTGCATAAATAAACGGAATCGTTTTAATATGTTTGCATTTTACGAAAACCATTGAAATTTTCCTTTTAAATATGACGCGAGTTTTGAGTGGTGAAATGTGAGTGGTTTTGATGGCTGGTGACTTCCCCAACATGGTTTATTAGTGAGAAATTGCAGACTCAGGCATCGGCCGGAGTAGCTCAGTGGTTAGAGCAGCAGTCTTGTATACTGTGGTCCCGGGCTCGATTCCTGGCTCTGGCTAATTTTTCACTCCAGTTGGGTTTATTGTATTTATTGTATGTATGTCTGTATAATATTTACATATACCTTTAACTGTTGAATGCAGGCGTTATTTATGTGTGTATATGTGTTTTAATATATATTGTAGTATGAGTGTTTTATTACCCCTATTAACTCTTCAACAAATTATCCTAGAAGAAAGTTACTGATACCGAGCGATTGGAAATAAAGTCTACTTTTGAATGATGTATATAAAATTTACTTGGGGGTCATCTATATATTAAAACGAACTTAAACTTAATTTTTTTCAATGGCAATACCCAATTTTAACAAGAAATTTCAAATCTTCGTTTCAAGCTATGCCTAAACATCAAATTTCAAGACATTTGAATGATAAGTTTTTGAATTATAAACATTCAAAATTTAGTGCTTCTAATGTTAAATTACATTTTCATATTTTTATTAATATCTCCTGAAAATATATTCCTAATGTGCTAATATTTTTTGTAGCAATAATACTTAAATACGTTGAATTTGCAAATTTTATAATTTTATTATATGAATTATGAATTATGAAATTAATATTCGAAAAAATTATGAATTACAACTTACAATTTTTTTGATGGAATTAGATTTATTAAGTCCTGCTTTAGGGAAATCCAAAATTTCTCATTTTTCTTTCAAGTAGTTTTCAAATTATGCTTAAAAAGGGGCAAAATGATTATTTAAGGCGCCGTCTATGGTAGAAGTAACTAGGTATTTTGAAATTTCTTATGCTGTCCTCTAATCTAGCAGTCTTCGTTGACTGCTTGAGTGGCGCTTAAGATGCCTTGATCAAGAAGGGGGCTCTCTCGGTCAACAATCAAGTACCGAACTTCAATTTAGATATAGGCCCTAAAATACGCTCATTTTAAAATAATTAATTTCTTGGAAAAGTATCGCACGAATTGCATTAAAAAATTCTTGCTAGGCTAATTGAAGAGTGTAAAGTTCATTTATGCTGTCAGAATTGTGTACTGCTTATAAAAAGCAAAGTTATGGTTCGTTTTATTATGTAGATAGCCCCCTAAGAAAAATTTATATACATCATTTAAAAGTAGACTTTATTACCAATCGTATGGTACCAGTAACTTTCTTCTACGATAAATTTTGCAGAGTTAGTAACGGGTATTTACTTTTTTTTCCTCAACTGTACACAATGAAAAATGCAGTTTTCCAGAAAACGTAAATTAAGATCTTGATAACACAAAAAATTATGTATAAAGTTTGAAACTTTAAAATCCATCATATTTGTAGGTGTTTATATATTTGTTAATACATTATACATTATATATTTGTGTATTAAAGTTTACTTTTCTGTGGTTCGTTAAACGGTCACTTCCGGTTTCAGAAAGTTTATTTCCGGTTTGTAATTTAGGCTATAATTTTTCTTCTAATTATCCCTGAAGCAAAAATAAAGCATTTTCGGAATCCTAAAAGTTTGAACTTTAATTTAAAAAAATATTTCGCAAAAACAGCGATTTCAGGGTTTTTCGTATTCGGCCCGAAAGTGAAAGTACCTTTATTAAAAAAATCTGTAACCAAAATCGAAAAAGCAAAAAATAGCCATATTAGAGATCGACTTCAAGTGTCCTATGCAAAAACAAGTGGATAAGTGTGATCACAGATCGCACAGAGGGTTTCGATTAATATTCCTTTCAAAACACTTTATCTTTTTGAAAAATCTGTTAGTTCCACATTTCGCAACCAGGGGCGTACTCTATTCCAAACAAACCTCTATCCGTAGCTATATTAGTCGAGGGGATTGGGCCCATAGCACCCGAGATAAGTAGGCGTCCCTGGTGGTAAAAAGTGGAACTAAAATATGTAAAGCTATGGTGCATAATATGAAAGAATGGTAAAAGGGGTGTCGGCAAAAGTTGGAAAAGTGCTCCCCGGGTGAAAAGGGTGAAGGTTAGAAAAATTGCTTAAAATACACAAGTTAGAGCCCGGAGGAGTAAATAATATGAGTTTTTGAAAATTTTATGATTTGTCGTGTGGTCTGAGGTATTCAGCTATACGTATGCAAAAATTCATGTCTCCAACTTAATTAGGGGCTCTCTTAGAAAGAATTGCTTAAAATACATAAGTGGTAGCTCAAAGGATTAAACGTAAGACTTTTTCAAGATTTTATTATTTGTCGCCTGGCCTCAGGTGTTCTGCTATAAGTATGCAAAATTTCAAATCTCCAATTTAATAAGGGGCTCAGTTAGAAAGAATTGCTTAAAATACGCATGTGGGAGCTCAAAGGGTTAAATTTACAACTTTTTCAAAATTTTATGGTTTGTCATTTGATGTGAGGTGTTCAACTATAAGTATGTAAAATTTCACGCCTCCAACCTAATTAGAGGCTCACTTAGAAAGGATTGTTTAAAATACACATGTGAGGCCCAAAGGGTT
This sequence comes from Maratus speciosus, assembly GCA_963932465.1. Lineage (NCBI taxonomy): Eukaryota > Metazoa > Arthropoda > Arachnida > Araneae > Salticidae > Maratus > Maratus speciosus. The sequence goes on from OZ010792.1 coordinate 180,408,206, forward strand.
AAATTTACAACCTTTTCACAATTTTATGATTTGTCGTTTGATGAGAGGTGTTCAGCTATAAGTATACAAAATTTCATGACGCCAACCTAATTAGAGGCTCACTTAGAAAGAATTGTTACACTACATACACATGTGGGAGCCCAAATGGTTAAATGTACGACTTTTTCAAAATTTTATGATTTGTCGTATGATGTGTGGTGTTCAGCTATAAGTATGCAAAATATCAAGTCTCCAACATGTATAGTTCCTGAGAACGGGCTCTGTGACGGACAGACAGATAGAGCAGCGAGACGAATAGGGTTTTGTCAGATGAACGAAACCCTAAAAATTGTTTAAAAATATTCAAATATAAACGAGAAATTCGAAAAAACCCTCCCATATGTTTAACATTATCGAGCGGGTGTTTTCAAGTGAATGAAGAGTCCCCTTTACAAATACCAGTCTGTTTTTGTTATGATTTATTGTCTGAGCGAAGCGAAGGCTAATACTCAGCGAAATATTACTGTCCGGACACATTACAGCTACGATGGATATTAACGCCATGTCCTACTAAAAAAAAAGCCTAATAAAAACCTTTCGTCAAGCATAGCGCAAAAAATATTTGTCGGATTTCGTTTCTGATTGCACCAGAATGTACCTATGAGGGCCACCTACTGAATGCACCTACTATGAAAAATAAGTTCCAAACCGTTTAAAAATTATATTAAAAAAACTGATAAAAAAGCGCAATTTATCTGCATACGTCACAGAAATTTGGTGTGCGTCACTTTCACCGGTGGACGTTTTCGTAGACAACTGATTTAAACACATGGAGCAAATAAAAATAAAAATACGCACGCAGTAATATTGAATAGATCAGTTTCAACCACGTGATCACAAATCTTGCAACAACCCGTGGCAACCAGTTTTGGTGGGCAAACAAATAATAATACAGTACTCCGTACCACGGTGACCGTTTTTAGCCTGTTGTATAAAATCTGACCTGTTGTATGACATACAATTGTGGATGATTAAAACAAAAGACATGAGTGTTTATTGCTCCGGGAGGTTATCTTTCTCTGGATATCTGTCTGTCTATCATACAGCATGCAATTTTCTTGTAAAGGAGGATATTATTATGCAGTAAAACCTCCATAAAGGACACACCCGATTAGTGGACTATTAGTGGACCCTATTTAGCGGACATTTTTTTTTTCGATTACCAACCCTTAAATAACTGTGCATTTTTTACTCTCAGTAGAGGACACCTCCAAACAGAGGACAAATTCTGCCCTCCCGAGGTTTTCGGAGGGTTTACTGGTAAACCCAGAGGTATTCAGAGGTTTTACTGGTAAAACCTATATAACGGACACACCCGATTAGAGGACACCTCTATTTAGCGGACATTTTTTCGATTACCAACACTTAAATAACTGTACATGTTTTACTCTCAGTAGCGGACACCTCCGAAGAGAGGACAAATTCTGCATTCTCGAGGTGTTCGCTATTCAGAGGTGTTACTGTATATATTACTGATAGTTATTTTACAAGGCCGCACAAAAGAATAATATTATATGAAAAGAATATAAACTAAATTCGAGATTGGTAGATCGCTGATGGTAATGTAATTTTAGGGTGTTGTTAAAGTCATCCGCAGCATGTTTTTAGAGTTTCGTTCATCTAACGAAACACTACCTGTCTCACTCCTTTGTCTGTCTGTCCGTCTATCACAGAGCCCGTTCTCATAAACTATATATGTCGGAGACTTGAAAATTTGCATACTTATAGCTGCACACCACACATCAAACGGCAAATAATAAAATTTTGAAAAAGTCTAATATTTAACCCTCTGGACTCTAACTTGTGTAGCAATTTTTCTAACTCAGCCCCTAATTAAGTTGGAGACATGAAATTTTGCATACTTATAGCTGAACACCTCACATCAAACGACGAATAATAAAATTTTGAAAAAATCTAATATTTAACCTCTAATATTTTGTCTCGCGAAATTTTTAAATTTAAACTGTTTTGCAATACTATTTTTTGTTCATTTTGCATTAAGTGTAATGTGACGTAATTTCTTTTATTTCAGACTTCTAACGCATGTTAATGAATTTATTTTACAATATCCTTTCTCTTTAAAAATTCACATGTAAGTATAGTTGTTATGGCGTAATTTCCAATAAGTGCCTGCTTTTTATACCTAATCATTTAATTCTAATTTGAAGGGTTTTTTTCTGTTTATAATAGTAACGTTTAAATAATTTTTTTATTTGAAGAAAACATTATTGTTTGCGCTTTTATACAGTTGGCAACAGTTTAAATTAATACCATTTTCTAAAATATGTAAAAAATATCTGTTGAAATGCTGAATATTTGAATTTAAAATAGAAATAAAACCTCAAAAAATGAGTCGAATTAAAAAAAATTAATGGAATCTGCATACCGGGATCTTCTATTGAATAAAATGATCTAAAAATGATTAAATTCCCATGTATAGTTTTTGCTCCTATAAAACTTTTTTAATGGAACGATTTTGTCCAACTTTAGCATTAAATATCTCTTAAAATAATTCTTCGATTTGAAAACTGTATTCATCAGCGTGTTGATCAAACATTTCGCTATAATACCACTGATTTTCATATTTTTGTATGCAATAGTTTTCTTAATATTGACGAAGAAAGACCTCCGGTCACAAAAAATTCAAAACCGGCGGCGGCGGTGGTGACAGAATTAGTTACTTTTTTTAGAATAGAGAGATATATAAAAATGAAAACTTGTCTATCTGTCTGTTTGTAATTCTATAAAAATCCACAATTTGGAAGCCAAAATTGTGAAAAGATACGTACATGTGTATTAAAACATGGCCGAGGCAACTAAAGTAATCCGGAATCGAAATAATTTATAGTTAATTTTTAATTAATGAAAAACCACCAATTTAACAGCAATTTCTGATCAAATTTAAACATTTTTCGTTATAGCAGTTAGCAACAATTAAAAAACACAATAAAATTATTACTACAACAATTAATTTTCTACTGCAAGATTTCCACGTGAAAAATGAAAATGAAATAAATAGTTTACCGAATTTTTAAAAAAAGGAGAATATTACGTCATAACTTTTCTATTGCAAGATATTCACGTGAAAAATGAAAATGAAATAAATAGTTTGACGAATTTAAATGAAATGAATATAACTTCATAACTTTTCTATTTCAAGGTTTCCACGTGCAAGAGGAAAATATTACGTCATATTGGATATATAAAGGACGTGGTGGATATAGTATAACGTCATATGAGTGTGAAAAATGTATTGAAGCATGATAAAAACCCGATTAGGGAAATATTGGCGTATTTTAAATTTATTGCTCCAATTATAAATTGAAATAAGTTCATTTATAGCTGTATTCTTTTGCGTCTGTTACATACATTTATACATTTTTATATAGCGTTTTCATATGATTCATTCATACAACATTTCGACTGCTTTTTTTAATGTTTGTTTTGTGTTCTATGTTAAATTTTAAAATTGATTTTTCAGAACAAACATCCTTCAAATTCTGGGCGACGCCGGGCACTTTAGTTTGTAACAGATAAATGGCTTTTGTATCTGTACATCTAATGCTAATATTATAAAGCGTTATAATATTATAAAGTGTATAATATTATTAATGCTTGTACGTTTCTGAGGTGTTATCTCTGAAACTACATAGCCAACTTAAAAAAATTTTGGTGGCCATCTCTGCTCCAAAAAATAAAAGACTATTTTAATTCAGTGCAAGAACCTACATCGCTGCAGGAGCAAAAAAGTTCTAAAATTGCGATTTCTTCGATATTGATTGTGTTAGAAACTTTAAATTTGCTGCGGTAGTTACTTTTAAGATGTAAATACTTGTAATGAACGCTTTCTAAAAGGTTCAATTTAACGGATAAACGTAAACATTTCTAGAAAGGTTCTAAACTATGATTTATTTGGAATACTGAAATGTTTGGGATACTGTTGGGGTTAGAAACTAGAACTTTGGCATGGTAGTAATTAATATGATGTAAATGCTGGTTGTAGAACGAATTCTAAAAAATCGAAAGACTAAACAAAGCAGAAAAAGTCCTTCCGGCCAGTGCCGGGAGGAAGAGGTAGCTTTCATAATCCTTATTTTAAAAAAGCCAACTTATATCATGCAAACACATGAAGCTCAATTTAGTGGAAACCGAATATAGGAGATTCAATACTAATTTTTATCAATATAATGAATGAGAATTTCGCGAAATTAGTCAGCTTTATCCAAGCTGCTTTTCTTTAAAGTAACTTATATTTGGCTGCCAAATTCGGCAATTTCTTAAAGTTCCTGTAATTTTAAGACAACATGGTGGATGAGGCTAAGCAGTGAACTTGGTCGAGACCTTAGTAATTGCTGTGCACATGCTCACTCACATCGGAATCGGTTAATATATAGGAGTGCTGTCGCATGCAAAAAATCAGATTTTTCAAAATGTCACCCACAATAGAAATTGAAACTGCTATATCTGAGCCATTTTTTAAGGTAAAGACAAACAAAAAATGCTCCTGAATCCTTATATCAAGATCAAATCCTTAAGAAAGAAACCTTTTTCAATTTCTAATTTTTTTGCACCTCACTTTAAATATATATATATTTTTTAATTTAATGGCCGCCATTTTGAAACAAGATGGCTGATTAATCTGGCCAGCGAACTTGGTCGAGGTGTTGATGTATACTATCCACATGCCTTCTTACATCGAAATAGGCGAAAACGTGTGTTATCGCGTGACAAATACAAGATCGTTTCAAAATGTTAGCCATGCTAGAAATTCAAAGTGCTATAAATCAACCATTTTTTAAGATATCAACAAAAGAACAAATTTTCAGAAACAAAAACTGCTCCGGAATCTTTGTATCAAGGCCAAACACTTAAAAAAAAATCTTTTTCATTTTCCAATTTTTTAACACCTCATTTTGAATTTTAAATTTAATTTTTTTTTAAATGGCAACCCTTTTGAAACAAGATGGCGAATGAAGCTGGCCAACGAACTCGGTCGAGACATTGGTATGTACTATGTACAGACCAAGTTACATCCAAATAGGTTCATAAATACGCCTGTTATCGCGTGACAAAAATCAGGTCGTTTTAAAATGTCAGCCACAAGAGAAATTCAAAATGCTATTACTCAGCCGTTTTTTTAGATATTAGCGAAAGAAAAACTGTTCCGGAATCTTTGTATTAAGGTCAAACACATACAAAAAAATCTTTTTCATTTTCCAATTTTTTGGTATCTCATTTAAATTTTTTTATTTTTTAATTTTTTTAATTGGCCGCCATTTTGAAACAAGATGGCGGATGAAGCTGGCCAACGAACTCGGTCGAGATATTTGTATGTACTATGTACACACCAAGGTACATCCAAGTCGGTTCATAAATACGCCTGTTATTACGTGAGAAAAATCAGAACGTTTCAAAATGTCAGCCACGCTAGAAATTCAAAATGCTATAACTCAGCCATTTCTTAAGATATAGACGAAACAAAAACTGCTCCAGAATCTTTTTATCAAGATCAAACACATAAGAAGAAAATATTTTTTCAATTTTCAATTTTTGGTACCACATTTCAAATTTAAATTTTTCTTAAAAATTTAAATGGCCGCCATTTTTAAACAAGATGGCGGGTGAAGCTGGCCAACGAACCCGATCGAGACATTGGTATATACTATGTATAAACGAAGTTACATCCAAATTGGTTCATAAATACGCCTTTTATCGCGTGACAAAATTCAGGACGTTTCAAAATGTCAGCCACGCTAGAAATTCAAAATGCTATAACTCAGCCATTTTTCAAGATATAGACGAAACAAAAACTGCTCCGAAATCTTTGTATAAAGGTCAAATACATAAGAAAAAAATATTTTTCCATTTTCAATTTTTTGGCACCAAATTTCAAATTTTAAATTTTTAAAAAAATTTTAAATGGCCGCCATTTTGAAACAAAATGGCGGATGAAGCTGGCCAACGAACTCGGTCGCGACATTGGTATGTACTATGTACACACCGAATTACATCCAAATCGGTTCATAAATACGCCTTTTATCGCGTGACAAAATTCAGGACGTTTCAAAATGTCAGCCACGCTAGAAATTCAAAATGCTATAACTCAGCCATTTTTTAAGATATAGACGAAACAAAAACTGTTCCGGAATCTTTGTATAAAGGTCAAATACATAAGAAAAAAATATTTTTCCATTTTTAATTTTTTGGTACCACATTTCAAGTTTTAAATTATTTTAAAAATTTTAAATGGCCGCCATTTTGAAACAAAACGGCGGATGAAGCTGGCCAACGAACTCGGTCGAGACATTGGTATGTACTATGTACACACCGAATTACATCGAAATCGGTTCATAATTACGGGAGTTACAGTGTGACATAGGTCATATATATATATATATATATAGATATATATATATATATATATATATATATATATATATATATATATATCAATTTTGAACGGAGGGTGGTTTCGGGGTCTGGGGGTCATGATCGATGAAAATATACCAAAATTTTTTGAAATCGCTTTCCTCCGAACGGCTGCAATAGGTAGCTTTTTTGTAAAGAAAGCTACCTAAAAGATCTAAAGATGATCTAAGTAACGAAGTACATGGAATTGTTAGGAATATAAACATGAAAATTGACATGTCTGTATTTATCATGACGCAAATTCTCGCAATAAACAATTTCTAAAAATGTCACTATATAAAACAGTGCAGAAACAAAAAACTTTCGAAAATTCTCTATTTCTGTGTTACTGCTGAGCCCAAAATCTTGAATTTTTGCTTCGGGTTAGTTTTAAAATATACAATTGTCTCTATGAATGCTTTCTAAAAAATTAAAAATTTAAAGAGATGAAATTAACGGAAAGCGATCTCAATTACCATTAATTTGGAATTATTAGGTACAGCAACTTTAAATATTTCATAATGCTGCATTTTCTCTGCAAAACATGCAATTTAAATGCAACAAAACTGATAGATACCCACCTAGCATTAAATAAATTGTGTAAATATTGAATAAAGACCTGTATGAAACAGTAAGTAAGTAAGTAAGCACCCACCCTGGGAACCCGCTTTTGGCTTATGGTTAGGTGTAACCCCCAAGCCCAGGGCAGGGAAAAGTTTTACTACCCGCGAAACTCCTTGAATTTTTTTTTTCTTTTTTTTTTTTTTTTTTTACAGTTTAGGAGAAATAACAATGTTAGATATATGACAATTATTGACAGTGTTTGCAATAAATATTTACAGATGACCCCTATAATTACATTTGAGAGAAATATTCATTATTATAACATATAAATATGCATAGTTTTTAGAATTTGATATTAAACTTTTTTTTTTTTTTTTTTTTTTTTTTTTTAACACAATTACTTACATATTTGCAACACTTTTATATTATTTTCAGGATTCACACATAATTTAAATCATAACATCAATTTAAACCATGTACAGATGTGATATTTGCAACACTTAAAGCTATTTTCAAGATATATGATGCAAAATTATTTTTAACTCTATACTAAAAATAAGTATTAAGGTACAAGATGCGAACAATAATTAATATTATGCACTATTATGAAAGTATAAGTAATTGTAGATAATAATTACCTACAAATTTACAGTACAATGATACTGTGTTTGAGATATTATGTAAGATACATGATGCAAAAATTATTTTTAAATCTACACTGAAAATTTAGTATTAAGGTACAATATGCGATCAATAATTAATATTATGCACTATTACAAATTCTTTTGAGTTATTTAATATTTGACAATATGGCCATATGGTCCTACTGAACACATCTTCTATTTGCCAAGTGTGATTGATAAACCGGACACGCAGTGGAATCCGCTGAATGTTTCCTATAATTAGGTAAGTGGAAACAATTTGTGCATCTATATTGCGAGGGAACTCCCGCAAAAGGGCACTCCGAAGTGCAGTGACCTCTCGAACATTTGGCGCAAATTGGCTGTCTCCTGCAGTAAGATGTCTGATGTCCATACAGCTGGCAATTGCCGCATCTAATTATTGGGCGAAAAGAACGAACATAGCACCTGTATAAATTTTTTTTCTAATAGTTCTTGTGATGCTTTTGTTTCTAATTGCAATATGATGTGATGTAGTGTAGAATTATCCCTCTTTAGAATTTTCAATAAGGTGATGTTTTTATCAGATGAATTTTCTTCAAGATATGATATTATTTCATTTGTAGGTACTGAGGATGGAATACCGGTGATTATTACTCTTTTGTAATTAGTCAACTTATATGTGATTTCTGTTAACTTTGTAATGTCAGGAGTGTTTTCTATCATTTTTAACAAATGTTCTGTATTGTCATCTGTATTAGATTGTATAATTATTGTATCTGGATTTCTGGCATTTCTGCAGTATATTATTGGAACTTCCTTCACTTTATTAAAGTGTTCGTTAAGTAATGCTTTGAGTTTTGGAATCCTTATGTGTTTAGCGGTTGTTCTAATTAATATTGCAGAATTAGAGTTCGGCAAAGCAAGGGGAACGCCCGTTTTTGTGCCATCACCGCATTTCACTCCTTGACAGCCCCCACTAGAGTACTCCAGGTTTCGCGTCACCAACTCCTCAATTTTCTGTAGTCTGTTGGATAATTGAATGAACCCTCCTCCACCATTTTCTTCTATTCTCTCATTTTCGTTATTTGCCATTATTGTTTGAGTTGCTATTGTTTTTAACTTAACTTCTGTTTGTATGATTTTTTCTCTAGTTTGTGATTTTAATTGCTTCTGTTGTCGTTTTAATTTATTAATTTCTTCTTGAAGGGTTACAATATTTACATTAATCTGTTCTTTATTTTGTTCTTCCTTGACCAAAGAGTCTTTTAATTGTTTATTTTCTTGTTTCAATTCTTCCAATTTATTTTCAATCTTTACTTCTGCATTTGATCTTTTTTCCATTATTGTTTGAGTTGTTGTTGTTTTTAATTTATTTACTGTTTGTGAAAATTTGTCTATAGTTTTTTTCTTAAGTTGCCTCTGTTGACTTTTTATTTTATCTATTTCTTCTTTAAAACTTTCTTTTATTTGTTCTTTACTATGTTCTACCTCAGTTAAGGAGATTTTTAATTGTTTATTCTCTTGCTTCAGTTCTTCCAAATATTTCTCAAGTTTAATTTCCACTTTTGTACTTTCTTTGAGCTTTAATGACAATTCATCATTCTGTGTTCGCAGGATATCCAATTTATGTCGTAATTTTTTCATCTTTTCAGGAGAATCCTTATTTATTTCGTTGGAGTATTGTATAAGAAGTTTCTCATCTCTTCTTGCTTTAGAAAAGATTGTTTCGAGATATTTTTTAGCTTCTTCTGAGCTACTATTAGATCTGTTATTTAATAGTATATTGTACTCCTGAATGAGCTGTTGGATGGATAGTGACTCTAGCTGGTTCATGGATGGTGGTATTTTTAATGGAAGTGGTGATCCACCTAATGCATTTTGTATAATTTTTTCTTTGTTTTTTAATCGAGCCTCATTAATTTCTTCTGCTAGTGATATTGCAGTTTCCAAATTAGACTGCTTTCTTTGTTGGGTATTCTTGGTACTGATAGTTTTTGATTTTAGTTTTTCTGGTTGTGGTATGGGATCATTCTCTTCCTTTAGTAGGATCAGAAGCTGCAGATGATTGAAGAACGGACAACTAGTCACATATGGTCTTCTGTTTTCTTTATGATTTAGTTCTATAATTCTGTTTCTTATGCTAATTATTTCTTCACTTTTCATTTCCCGATGCAGGTTTATTAGTTCAGTATTATTTGTTTGATAATATGGTATTTTGTTGTATTCTTTATAATGTATTGCTCTGATGTGTTGTAACTCAAATTCCAAAAATAGTGCATTTTTTCTTAATTGGGCAGCTCTATCACCCTTTGCTGTCTTCATACGATATTTTTCTGGTTGATATATATTATTTACAACATTATAACTTTGTATGTTATATATGCCATAGTATGGGCTCTTTGAAAATTCTCCCTTCTCCACAGCCTTGATATGTTCTAATTGATTTGTTAATAGGACCTTAAATTCTTCATAACGTTGTGGATAAACCGCCTCGACCTTATTTATCAACTGTTGAACAACATGACTCGTAATTAGCGCTGGTTCTGTCGCCGGAATAACTCCAGATGATTGGACGTCAGCCAATTCATTATTAGATGCCTCTCTATTTATTGTACTTGTTTTCACTACTGTGTCCATATCCAATCTTGTCAAGTTGACTGTTGGATTGATTCCTTTTTGATTCATTATGTATCTTGACATTACTTTAAGTCCACTTTAACAAGACTGCTTATCAATACTTGGGATTATTTTAGTTAACTAATTTCAATTAGTAATTATGCAATACTTTAAGAGAGATATTATTAAGAATGATCGAAGATACTATTAAAATGATTTTAGATACTACGTTCTATCATCATATGCCAGCCAAGCAATTTAAAGATATAATACGTTTGAGTTATATTAAAAGTTGAAGATAAACACATAAATGGGGGGGTCCACTAGACCCGCACCACATATCTTTGAAAGAAAGGGATATAGATAGAAAAAAGCAAAAACCGGTGGTCGTGACCACCGAAAATGACTAAGATAAAAATTAAGAGCCTAATAAGGGGAAAATTTTGAATAATAAATGAAATAAAAATAAAATAAAATAATGATAGTAAAAGTTTACTATATCAAAACAAAGAAAAGGGAAAAGTATGTGCATTTGCCCCCGTACCACAAAAACCATACACTCAAAAAGAGATATAAATCAATTGTACAATTCTCCCAATAACACCATACCCTGTCCAACTTTGTAATTCCGACAATCACAATCATAATTTTTTACAAGTAACAACAAATTTCAGTATGTGAAGATTATTACTGTGTTTGTGATCAAAAATGGTCTCCTAGTTTAATTCATCTGATATGATACAGGAATAATAGTGTGTTATGAATAATAAAATGAAATAGAGAACAAATTTACATATTTACACTCTCAATGTAGAACTGATGTAGACAATTACAACAACATTGCTGCAGCATGTATATTGCCTATCCAATCCCGATTTCCCACACTTGGACAAAATAAGGAACAGACATTGTAAGGGCTGACTGGGTGGACCAGAAAAATAAAAAGAATGTTAAATATTACACTAAAGTATGAAAGTTAACAGTACACACCTACTAGGGTCCTGCCGCACTTGCCTGAAAAGAAATATGGTACACAAAAGTATAGATGAATAATTATGATGTAAATGCGCCAAAAATCAGTGCAGGGACCAACCAATAAGTGCGAGAAGAAACCAAAAATTTATCCCAAGAAAGAAAAAAGATGCTATTGTTAAGGATTATGTGTGCTGAATGTAAAAATTTTAAGTGGGATCAAGAATAAGAGTAATACGAGATATCCCATTGAAAAAAAAGCAGGTGAATAACTCAAATAATAAAAAAGTTGTCAATGTTAGGCAAGGAATTACGAGCAAGGTCAAAAATTTAAGTGGGATCAAAACAGTCGGCAACCTCTAGCATATTCAAGAAATATCTTGATAATTGAAAAAGTTGATAATGTATGCTAAATGTAAAAATGTTAAGTGGGATCAAGAAAGTAATTAATACGAGATATCCCAGTGAAAAAAAAAAAAAAAAAAAAAAAAAAAAAAAAAACAGGAGAATAACTCAAAAAATAAAAAAGTTGTCAATGTTAGGCGCGTTACGAGCCTAATAATATACGATAATATGAAATAATAATAATATACGAGCAAGGTAAAAAAAAAAATTAAGTGGGATCAAAACTGACGGCAACCTCCAGCATATTCAAGAAAAAACCAGAAAATTATCTTAATAATTGAAAAAGTTTCCATTGTTAAGGAAAATCCTTAACAACTGGGAAATAGTGTGAAATATGGAATGGGATTGGTTAGAAAGTCAAAAATGACTAAAAAATAGAAAAATCCAAGTCTCTAGCTCAAATAGCAAAAAAGTAGCCAATGTTATAGTTAAGGGAGGGGGACAAAAAGTGGAGCAGAAGATGGTGACAAAAGTTAGGATAAAAGAAGAAATGAAAATGTGACAGTAAATGTGACAAAGACTAAGATAAAAGCAATAGAAAAGTAGCGCCCCAAAAAACCCGTCCCCTACAGGCCCCTAATTGAGCTAGAGCTAAACGAAATAGTGGAAAAGACGGGGGGGGGGGGAGTTCACTTAGGTGGTTTGCAGTTGAATTTGGCGCAGCGAAAAACCTCTACGACCAGTATTTTTGAGATATTTAGCATTTTGTGCTAAAATTCTAATGGAGAAAACACCCATTAGAAACAAAATGGCAGTTTTAAGTGTTAAGATGGCAAACCTAGTATTTAATTTTATATCTAAAAGTTGAAGATGACTACCCTAAACATGTTGCCATCGAAAAAATTTGTAGAATATAACATTTAATAATTTCTTTTCTTTCTTTTTTCTTTTTTTTTTTTTTTTTTTTTTTTTTATGAATTTTTTATGTAATAGCTTTGTAGCAATGTGATCTTTAGTAAGAAACAAAATGGAGAATACCTGTATGAAACAGTGAGTAGGTTGCCCGAAAGTACTTGTTAAAGTGTTCCTTCTCTAGGCTTTTCTCTCTCTCGCCAAGGCCACTAACAGAGAGAAGTGCCGTTTTAAATGTGATATGAATTTTTTATAAGCATTTTATCATAAGGTCATATTCTCAATTATCATTAGTAGATTTTTTATATATTAACTTATTCTGGTGAAATTTCATAATCGGGTTCATATTGGCGTATGTTAGCTTGCATGATTTGCTGAATAAATATGTATGGATTTGTAAATTACTTCAAATGACACTTTGACAGCTCAAAAGTTATGCAGACTATATATTCAGATCTTGTGTCATGCTGCAATATTGCCGATTTCTTTTATTTAATATATGCTAAATACGGCTCAACCTGTGCATAATATGTTTGAAAACAAAACAATACAGCGTATTTAGTGGCCAACACACACTCATTTTTAAATCCGATCGAGCATATCTAAAACACACTCAGATGACGCATTGCATTCCACTGTTGATGTGTTCGGTACTTTTATACTATATCAGGTTTTGAAAAGAGAATTCCTTAACTCTTATCGACAACCTCATTGCATTCGTGGAAAACAGATATTGTACAATATTATCTATTCCGGGGGAGCACACACCATATAAAATATAGTCCATTCTTTTCAAGCATCATATATTTGTCATTTAAACTTGCTCAAATTGGTGCGGAGCGTCTGGATATACTCTTGACATCATTTTATACAGTTAAAATTCCGATATAAGTAATTTAGTGTTTCATTTTCTATTTTACTTTTAATATATTGCGTACTTTCAATTTTATATCCATGCATGGGTGTCTTTAATGGTTTGATTTCCCATTTTTTTTTAAACAGTGTATACGAATTTATATATAAGATTTTGTAATTCTACGATTCGTTTATTTTCATCATTTCAATTTATCGCAGTATATGGACAATTAAAGATAACATCTCATTTTCTTTGCTTCCACATGTTATTATTAAACCTATGTTCTCAGCAATATCGCTCAGACTAATCCCTCTGAGGGAAGTCCTAGTTATTACTTAGAGGTTATGACATCTTTTGTTGATAATGGCTGCAATGTGCTCGACTGCTGTTTTTTTCTCTATCTTTATAAGGTATTAATTCTGAAAACTATTAAAAGCATTCTAAAAATGGTTATATCGTTTAATAGTTGTTATTGTGGAGTGTAAACACTTTAAAATAAGTATATAGTTTAAAATTATAATTTAAAATTTTTGAGCAATTTTTGTTATATAACGCAAGAGAGACATTATGGCATTATGTCCAAAAGAAACATAAATAAATTTTTGCACTATCTATATTATAAAGGACAAACATATCTGTGCGTAACGCATACGTCATTTTGCGAATGGCAACACTTTGAAATTTGAAATAAAATTTTGGTTTTTCATTTTCTCTACAGAAATTTTTAAACTTCTATGCATCACACATTTTAACTTTTACACCGTCGTATAAGGAAAAAAATTCTCTTTTAAATACTATTTGTTTGAAAGCTGTATCTCAATTTGTTTTTGAGATATTAATTTTTTTGTAGTTTTTAATACAAATTTTGTAATTGTGGCAACTGAAGTACTCCATTTATATTGTAAGTAAAGGGAAAATATTCATGGTTTATTATTTTTATTCATTATATCCTTATTGATGCCATTTTCACATTACAAATAAAAGTAACTTTTTTATATTTTTTGAACAGAAAATGATGTCAGACATTAAATAAAACACGCATTCTTCTTCATAAATCAGCTACATTTTAATATTTTTACATTACGCTGATAAATGAGTTTGAGGCGCTCGGCAAAAAGATTCATTGTGTAAAAATGATATATTTAAAACAAAACGATCATTTTTTTTGATAAAACTAAATATTTGACCAATACTATAAATGGCGAATACTATGACAACTAAAGTCAAATTTCTGAATTTTTTTTTCGCGGGTACTAAGATTAGAACTTAAGGTTTGTGTGCACACGAATGTTCACATGAAAAGTTGTATCGGACAAACGTGACTTTAACTTTGGAAATGCATTCATTAATAATCTATTCTTTTGCGCGTTAAAATACTTTCAAATTGTGAATTTGAGTGGTGCGTATGTAAATTACGAGAATGTGAAAATAACATACAGTTTAGATTTTATGGGGGAACATTTTATGATGTGACAAAGAGAAATCCTTTTACTGATTTTTCATCCCGTAACAACAAACATAAGAGCTCCATCGATAACTTCATCATAATTACACATCTTGATTACGTAATCTAATACAGTTTAATTTTTCAATAATTTAAGCAGTTGAAGTTAGTAGAAATAATATTTTGGTAATTTTGGTTTTAAAATATTATTTTGTTTTAAGAGTTAGACAACCAATGTAAGATGATTTTTTTGTTGTAATTATTTTTGTAGGTTTATTAAAATTTCGATCTGACAGTTCCTTTCAAACATTTTAGTACGTCGAATTTCGACGGGTTGCAACTCGTTTTTCTAATGGATAAATAACAATAATAGACTCAAATATAGTTTTTCCGAACAAAATAAAAAATCATGCATTAAAGAGTTAAGGGTATTCCACTATATTTGATACTTGTTTTTTGTTGTTGTTGTTGTTGTTTTTATAAAGCAGGAATCAGCAAAAGTAATATTGATTTGTTTAAAATAGATTTCTATATAAAAGGAGTTTCATTCCATAAATAAATTATTTGAATTCAATTGTTTTTTAGTTTTCACAATTTTAAGGAAAAATATTTGATTTTTACCAAAGAATACCTCAGGAAAAAAACAATCTTACTGTACTAATTTCTTTCTATAAATATATAATTGGAGACTAAAAATGTAATAAATTACAATCTAAGACATAAAATAAAAACTTCCCTAGATATAACTATTCTCAGTATGATTTTGGTGTTTTTTTTTTTCACTACGGTAATTTATAAAAATAACTGCAAAATTTCATTAAATTCTTAGATATATGCAACTAATTGTTCATCATACTCACACCATCACGTGAATATTAGGCGATCAGTCTTACATAAGCATAACCATAATTTTTGAAAAAGAACATTTTTTGTAATAGGTTGTTCTTAAAAATCAAGTTTTTTTTTTTTTTTTTTTTTTTTTTTTTTTTTTTTTTCAGGAAATACATTTAAGCTTTTATTTCTGAACATCTATTAAATATATATTTTTTAAATCTTTACACATTTATGTGTTGTTAAATCCCTTGATCTGTGCATTAGAAAATATTTTCTCTGGTAAGACTATTTAAATACACATTCTTGGTTACTTAAATAGCCACTATAGCCCAGTAGTAGGGGAGCAAAAAAAGGCCGAATTCGGAATTAATTAGGGGAAAGCTGGAAATTGTTTTAATCCCTTCAGTTTAGGTCTAGAATGAATTTGCTATGTTTTCCCCCTCGTATTAGGTGAGCGTTAGGAAATATGTATAGATTTTTAGTCAAAAAACGTTTTTTTTGCATACCATAACAATATTTCAAAACAGCTAACTCTGTCAAAAACATTGTCAATGCAAATGTTGTAGAGCTTAAAATTCTGAGTAAAATAAGTACCTACACTTAACATATTTGTTGAACATTAAGGTCACAATTCCAGTTTAAAGTTTTAGACCCATGGTCAGGGGGTTGAACTCAGAATTAATTAGGATTAAATTGGAAATTGTTTTAATCCCTTCAATTTAGGTCTAAGATGAACGTACTATGTTTTCTTCCTCGTACTTTGATGATGTTAGAAAATATGTACATATTTATTTTCGAAAAACACATTTTTTTTAATTACCTTAACAATATCTCAAAACACCTAACTTTATAAAAACATTGTCAATACAAATGTTGTAGAGCTTAAAATTCTGAATAAAATGAGTACCATGATTAATATTTTTGTTCAATATTAAGGTCGCAATTCTATTTCAAAATTTTGCCTTAATCGCTAATCAAGAGCTTGAAGCCAGGAGAGACAAAGTTAACTTAGCAATATCTCAAAACAGCTAACTCTATCAAAAACATTGTCAGTACAAAAGTTGTACAGCCTAAAATTCTGAGTAAAATGAGTGCCTACACTTAATGTTTTTGTTCAATATTAAGACCGCAGTTTTGAGATATTGCAAAGTTAACTTGGTCTCTCCTGGCTTCAAGCTCTTGATTTGAAAAATTTTGAAATAGAATTGCGACCTTAATGTTGAACAAAAACATTAATGGTGGTACTCATTTTATTCAGAATTTTAAGCTCTACAACATTTGTATTGACAATGTTTCTTATAGTGTTAGCTGTTTTGAGATATTGTTAGGGTAATTAATAAAAACGTGATTTTAGAAAATAAATATTTACATATTTTCTAACATTCACCCAAGTACGACGAAGAAAACATAGTACGTTCATTTTAGACCTAAACTGAAGAGATTAAGACAATTTCCATTTTACTCCTAATTAATTCTGAGTTCAACCCCCTGACCATGGGTCTAAAACTTTAAACTGGAATTGTGACCTTAATGTTCAACAAAAATATTAAGTGTAGGTACTCATTTTACTCAGAATTTTAAGCTCTACAACATTTATATTGACAATATTTTTGACAGAAGTAGCTGTTTGGAGATACTGTTATGGTATGTAAAAAACGTGTTTTTTGACTATAAATATTTCCTAATATACATATTTCCTAACGCTCACCTAGTACGAGGGAGAAAACATAGCATATTCATTCTAGACCTAAACTGAAGGGATTAAAACAATTTCCAGCTTTCCCCTAATTAATTCCGAATTCAACCCCGTAACTACTAGGCTACTAATAGAGAGCTGGAACAAAAGAAACCATAACAGCAATTCCAATGATCGTAAGATATAATCGTTTTTGGATATATAATTGTACAGTCTTGCAAATAAGACAATAAAATTGTCATTTATGTTTGTCAGAAATTGGCTATTTAAACGTAACTTGTATCAAACTGTATCAAATAATTTTTATATATTTCAATATATTTCAATAATCTTTAGCAATCCATATTTAATTTCATTTTAAAATATTTGACCTTTTTTAAGTGTGCTTTGAAAATTTTACGTAATATAAATGGGATAGCTCTCCTAAATGTTCAAGGTTTTCATTTTTTTTAACTTATTTTAATGGCTGTATCATTATTTTCTTATTGAAAATTTAACAATATTTTAACATTATGTAAAATTTTACTTATTTAAATTAACTAATTTCTAGTAAAAATGTACAATTTTAAAATAGGAATTATTGGCCCACTTTTATGTGACGAGCAATAGTACATAAGCGATAATATAAAATTACGGTTTGAAGGCTACTATAACTTAAGTAGCGAAACTTGTACTTTTAAGCTTATTTAAAAAATTTCGCAAAAATAAATTCTATAGTATTTTTATTTAAAACAAAAAAATAATTATCCGCCATTTTAATATTCTTTTTATTTTATAAATATATTTACATGCATTATCTCTTTTTAAAGAAACCGCTTAGTACATATGTAACAATTCTTATTTTACATAGAGTTTAGAAAAACTGGTCTTTATGTATTTCCCCTTAAACATTAAAGTTTAATTGATACGTTTACCTCAATGTTAATTTTCAAACTTGATTTTAACGAGGATCGTTGATTGCTAAAAATTTTAGTATTGAATTCATAATGGAATTCAGATGCAACGTCACATTATTTTTATTCAGTATCTATCCTGACATAAAATAAAATTACCGAACACAACAACTGAATATTTAACGACATGAAAATTTCAGTCACGAAAAGCAGTTAAGCAGATTTCTGTAAAAGAATTCTCTACATTCAGATTCATTCAGTTGTTAAGTGGTTATAATATTCAAAATTATGTTAACTGCGTTATCATATTAAAGTAGGATTGCGGCGAAAAGCGCTGATAATGGATGAATAAAACGTTATAAGAATGTTCAATTTGGGTTATTAGATTTTGTCCTTTTTACACGTTCCGTGCATTTTGGTAATAACAATAGGCGTTATTCAGTTGAAAATTGTCCGCCTGGTATTCCCTTCTTTTCTAGCTTTTTAAATAATCAATATTTTTTAAATTTAATAACTTATTTAAATAATTAAAATATCAGTTCCTATTCAGTCCAAATTATTCACCATATATAATAAAGTTTCTTTGGTGATCCCCTCAATACATTTGCGTAATTAAAAATAAAATTTTTAATTATTATTACTTTTTAAAACATTTCAGAGGAATTGGAATAAAAAGAATTACTTTTAAAATCACTCGATATTTCGATATCACTATGATATTTCGATAGCTGTTAGTAAAACATTTATAGAATTTTAATGAAACAGCTGTACAAAAAGTAGTCTGTAATTTTTTTTTCTGGGGGGAGGGAGAGAGTATATTACATCGAAGGTTTTTAATAAATTCAGTAAACAGAATAGGTTGTATGTAGAATTAATTTTAGTTTTTAAAACAAAACCCTCCTCCACTCCTTCTTGCCCAAAAAAGCATTGGTAAAAATCTTATCAAAAGATATATTACCATTATTATTACATCTTGTAAGTTTTATATCTGATTTCTCTCATTCCATGCTATTATGCTGCTAATTTTTTGTGTGATTTATGTCTTTGGGCGCTATACTTTGTAGCAAATACAGTAAACCCTCGATTTAACGGACCTCGGTTTAACGGACTTCGGATTCAACGGACTAATTTAAAAAAAAATAAATAAATAAAAATTAAAGTAAAACAAGTGGGTAAGTGTGATCGTAGATCGCACAGAGGGTTTCGTTTAATATACCTTTTAAAACACTTTATCCTTAAATTAACAAATCAAAATCGTTAATTTAAAATTATTCCCCTCTCCCTAACCTGAAATTCAACGCCCGTATTTCAAATTTTTATATTTGATACTATTATTTACTGGAAGCCTCCATGATAAAACAGCTTCTAAAACGAGGAAACACGCTTCGAAAAAAAAAAAAAAAAGTATTACTGCCCCTCTCCCCCTCCCCTACTTGAAAATCAACACGCAACCCTCTTTTAAGCTTTTATATGTAAAAAATCAAGCAATGAACAATGACAAAGCATTTCTTTTTACTATTTTTAAAAAGCGATTTCTCGGTAAAATAAAAAAATATTTATTATATCTGTGGCGACACAATGTCTCGTGATCAAATGAACGAAACCTTAAAAAAAGGGAAAGAACGCGAAACGCCGAAAGCGCGCGCTTTGATTCTCAGTGCAGCGTGGTTTTCGTTCTAAGCATGTGCAAGCCATTTGTTTATTGCTTGTTTATTAATTATTATTTCTGTATAAAAAGTGCTTCATTCCCATAAAAGTTGCATATGTGTTAATTCGTTAGTATTTCATTACCATTACTGTATTATTAAAAGTAATGTATTGTGTTTATTTATATATATATATATATATATATATATATATATATATACAGTAGTATATATGTATATACAATACATGTATATACACTGTATATATTGTACATATATATTATATATATATGTAATTTGCACTGTAATAATATATGTAATTACAAGTACGTAACAATATATATATGTACTATAATTATAACAAAATAATATTATAAATAGTACTTTGCGATTTAACGGACTTTCGATTTAACGGACACATCTTAATCCCAATTAGTCCGTTAAATCGAGGGTTTACTGTACTAAGAAATGTGTTATAAATAAAAAGTATAAATACTTTTCAAAAAGTGTTCATTTAATTAAAAATACTTATTTGTTTGTCGAAATGTTACATTCAATATATTTTCGCAAAATTCTACAACTTACAACCCCGAGTATTCAGTATTAGAAAAATATTTTTATATTAATGCAAAAAGAGAGGGGGGGGGTGCGTAAAGGTTCAGCTTAATCAAGCAGTTATCGCTGATTCTGATATTTTTCTCATCCTAATACGCTTTTAGGAAACGAAACAATCAAGCATTTCAGAAAAAAATAGGTTTCTTAAATAAACAAACCGTCGCAAATTTGCGATCTGTAATAGACCTTTCATTTCAGAAACGTTTCCATAGACCTGTTGTTATCTGAAGTTCCTGAATGGCTTTTCACTATTTTTTTCTGAAAATAAAAGGAAGTTTTCTAAAATATTCGATGGTTGCATTGAGATTTTGTAAATGTTTCTAGTATTTGAGGAATTTTTTATGTAATTTTTATAAGAATCTACGATGTATTTTCTGAAAGAGATTGGTCTAAATATTAAAATGATTCGGTGCATTTCAAGATTTAAATTTTATTAGAGACTTGAATAAATAATTAAAACTCATATATAAAAGCACAAATAAATGTACTAAAATTATTTGCAGGTACATACATAAAATATAAAGTTATTTAAAATACATTATAAATATCTTAAAAATACATTAAAAGCCATTAAAAATCCAAAACATTTTCAGCTATTACACGGGCGTCTTGTTATTTAAATGACAGTAGTTATTTAAATGTTGTTATTTTCTTTGCGCTTATTCGAGAATCGACTAGAAGAGATCATTGTAATTTAAGGGTGGTATGGCAGATAAGATGCCAGATAAAGTATTCAAATTTCTAATAAAATAAGCTTTCATCTATTATGCAGCAATTCTTTCCAAACTCCATGGATATCGTATGATAGTGCATCGTTACAAGCTATATCATTATTGGCAATTGTTTCAATAGATTCTCTTATAATGGCTTCCTGGTAATCTAGACACACGGCAGTGTGTCAGCCAAGTTCGCCTGACATAGCCGTGTGTTATTTACACGAACCATTTCGAGCTGTTTTCGTCAAATTTCAATGCTCTACTACTGAAAATCTATGAGACCTACGTACTTGTTATACGAAATGTGTAGTAAGGCCACCCTAATTACCTAAAATCCAAAATTTTATAAATAACGCATAATTAGTTTCTGAGATAATGACATTTGAAAATGTCTGATAATCGATAATTTTATCACTGACTGACTGACTGACTCATCAAAAAGATCTCATATATCTACTCCAGCTACAGACTTCAAATTCGGTGCGAAGTTCGTTTACACTATGAAACTAAGGAATAAAATAAAAAAAATGTGAAAATCCATGAATTACTCACCTGGGGGTGTCCATTTTTACTTTAACATTACGTCTATTAGGCGAAATTTTAATTTGCCGTAGGAGGGGACGCTGTTCTGTCGCCAAATCCCGCCAAGTTTCTTGCCAATATGGCGATATATCGCCAAATTTGGCGACCAAAATTAGTCGCCAAAAGTGACGCCACCTTGGCGATATCTCTAATATTTCGCCAAATTCCCATAGACTTCGATTGTAAAACTATCTACTTACTCGTAGTCAATACATTTCGTTTCAAAACATGCATTCAATATAGCAGTATTAAAATACAGATTTCTGCCGCATATTGACAGCCAAATAGTTTGTTGTAGGAAATTTAAATTAAAATTAAATGTTGCTTGGTCAATAAAATAGTCACATGTAAACACATTAAAAAGCATTAAGTAAGGTGTCTAAATATATTGTAACTTTACAAAAAGTAATGATATCTAACAAAAACATAGCTGTGAAAAAAGGGAGCCAAGTTCTGTAAAGACAATGGCAAGAAAAGAAGTGATATCTAAGTGGGTGCCAAGTTCAAATAAAATTCATTTAAACTTACCTACTGAAGTATTATAGCATTTTTAAAATTGTTTAGAAATAAAAATTATCGATAGCATATCATATATATTATAAAGAGGTAAGATCTAAAAGTTCCGCCCGAATGTTTTCAAAAACTACCCGGTGGATTTTTTTGCAAATAGTGTCATTCGATAGAGAATATTCACGTGGTGGTTTATGAGTAAAATATACAGGGATAACTATGATTTTTGGTAATAAATTTCGCATTTTATTGTTATTTTGAACGAAAAGGTTGCCAGAGGTTATTTTTTGGCGACAAATGAATTGAAATCGCTGTATCCGTTAGAAAATAAATGAAAAAATAAAAAATCCCTGCCGGCTCGGGCCTACAGGCGGAGGTAGATTTCGATGTTAAGTACTAAATTCTCCAACAAAACTTAAATCAATATTAGAGATAAAACCCAGTTTCTTCACAAAGAGCGAGTTGTAGGGAGCTAAACTTTTTGTGAAAATTGTAATATACACGAATACACACACACATATATATGGAATAGGTTTATAAAATGGCTACAAAAAATTCAGAGAACCTTAAAGTGTTAAAATATGTTAATATTTCCATAGTCGGGTTTTTATCATGTTTTAATACGTTTCTTCAAACTTACATGGCGTTACATATTCACCTGCTGAGGTCCATTATATTTCCAATATGACGCAATATACATATATTTTTAATTCGTCAAACTATTTATTTTGAGTTTTCATGCTGAAATCTTGCTCTAGGAAACTTATGACGTAATATTCAATTTGTTTTCAATTTGTCAAACTATTTAATTTTACACGTGAAAATTTTGCAAAAGAAAAGTAATTGTTGTGGTGAGAATTTTATTATTTGTTTTTTTTTAATTGTTGGCAACTGCTATAACGAAAAACTTTTACTTTTTTCCTGCCATTGTTGTGTAAGAGCTGGTTTTATCAGAATCATGTTAAGACCGTATTCAAAATTTTGAACCCTCCCCATTTCCACCCTCTTGGGCCGATTTCGCCCATTTTCAATCCCCGCCGAGATACTAGCCATATCAAAGCTGTTGGCGAGTTTGAAGATGATTCGTGCATAATTGCGACTTTTATCGTGCGGGCAAAATTTAGTACATACATACATACATACATACATACATATATATATATATATATATATATAAACTTTTTAGGTGGGGGTTAGGTTTTGGGTTCCTGGGGTCCTATAATGAAAAGTTGTGAAGGAATTTTTCAAAAGTCACACCATGGTAACGATTGCAATAGGTAGTATTTCTTACGAAATCTACCTAATTACTGATATTTAATTGTAAAATAAGAAAGAAAAATCCATTTAAATGAGCGATTATGTTAAAAAACGAATATATTTAATTTAAAGCTAAAAGAAATATTTGTAATTTAATTTAAACCTGGAAGAAATATTTATAATGCTTAAAAATTAATTTAATGAGAAAGATTACAATTGATACGCAATATTTGGCTCATTATCGCTTGCGTTAGATTATAGAAGTGAATTTGAAAATTGGATTAGATGAATTTTTAATGACTTTTGTTTTCCTTTTGTTCTTTTCTTTTTCTTTTTATCTAATTGCCCCATCACGTAACTTATAGAAGAAACAAGCAGATGTAATTGTGAGTCACATGTGTAATTATTATTTATTTATTTACGATTTTTATTTTACTTTTGTCGCCAAACAATGTGATTTTAAGTCAAAAATGTGTAAGTGTGACACTAGCTCATATTCTCATAAATGGTGTTTTTTCAAGTGAACGAGATCTTTTTTTGAGTACATTTTTATATTCAATTGTAACTTATATGGATATCAGTTAATGTTTTAAAAATGGAATCAAATACTTATTTTAGTGTGAATTTCTGGCACACATACATATTGTAAAATAATTTCATATTTTTAAAAAATGTTTTTCACCGTAATTCCGAAAGCATGTGATATTTATAAACTCGAACTCAGATCAATGAATATTATCCATTTTTTTAAGCAAATATTATCTATTGTTTATTTTATTTTTTCTTAAGTCATATCGCCAATATCATTTATAGGAAAATTCACACCTTCGAAATCTAGGAAATAAAGATAGTTATTAAGGAAATTTATACAATCATGCGTTATTATTATCGAAAAATTCAACATTTTGAAAAAAAAAATTGCAAGTCTTCTGTAATTCGTCATTTCTTCTTCGTCTTTCTTCGTAATTTCTCCTCTGTTATGTAATATTTCAAATGATATTGGACTAATTTTCGATCATCGAGTCACCGCCAAATGGCATATCTATATAGTATCGCTAAGAATGGATTTTCTAAAGTAGCACCTCTAACGGCGTTTTTGCAAAGAGAGGGAAAAAATTCCTTAAAAGTCGGATATTATAATTATGCGTCAGATGATAGCATAATTTAATGTATTTTTGTATGCTGAATCGATTGGTGCCAAGTAAATACTTATAAGTCCGACAGTTCATGACATTTTTCATATTTTTCTAATTTGGCGGTGTTTTTGGCGTCTAAACCTCAAAATATCTAACATTACATCCGTTACTCTAGCAACGAAAAAAATTCAAATTAACTCTTTTGGATAAAGAATAAAAACGGCTCAATGAGTTTGAGAAAAAAAAATACGAACATCTTAATGAAAAAAAAAATGGTACTACTTAGTTATCCCGTTTACCAATTTCGCCAAATTATATAAATCGCCAAACCACTCGCCAAATTACATTAATTGACATAAGTTGTATTTTAATAATGAAAGAACAAATAAATTAGTATAACATTAATAAAAATAAAAATAAAACATCGAAATAAAAATAACCTGATGACGTAAGCACGTGTAATTTCCTTGAAGTCAAGTGAATGTGACATTTACGATCAACCGTTATTGGCATTTAATCTTATAATTTGGCGATAGATTTTTGGTCGACGGGATAACTAAGTAGTACCAAAAGAAAAAAAAATAGTGATTTTATGTAAAATAAAAGGAACAATTTTACTAAGAAATTAGCGTTATAGAACGAAAAGGTACTGCTTAGATTTTCCGTCGACCAAAAATCTATCGCCAAACTATAAGATTAAATGCCAATAATGGTTGATCGTAAATGTCAAATTCACCTGACTTTAAGCAAGTTACACGTGTTTACGTCACAAAGTGATTTTTATTTCGACGTTTTATTTGTATTTTTATTAATGTTATAATAATTTATTTGTTCTTTCGTTATTTAAAATAAATATTATGTCAATTTGTATAATTTGGCGAAATTGGTCGACGGGATAACTAAGTAGTACCAACGAAAATATTTAAATATGAAAGCAATGTTTGTAACGACTTAAAAATTATTTTCAATGAAAGAAATTGGAATTGGAAAAATATTTGACGATTTATAATTTGCTCCTCGATAAGAAGAAAAAATGGGTACATTTATAACAGCCGTGCGCAGACCTCGCCAATAGCATTTTTAAAATTGCCAGTAGCAGTAGTTACATTTTTCGTATGTAAATTAAAATTAAAAATAATTCTTTGTTTTTAATTATGGAATTATTTCCTGTTATTGTTTGTCTTTTCAGTTTTTTAAATGAAATTAGTGTAAGGCATGCATTTTAAATGAAATGTGTGAAAGGTTTGTATCTTAAATGAAAATAATAAATATATGAATATGGTATGAAAACAATCTTTGTTGATTTATGACCTGCGCCCGGTTAACATAAAAGTATCACAAAAGCCACATATTCACTTTTCTTTGGGCTCATAGGAATCCAAGTTAACCTTCCGTAATCGGATACTTCACATATTGGTGTATTAGCTATAATGTTGAAAGCATCGTTTATGTTTGAAGCGAAAATTTCACGATGAATTCTATTACACAAAATCGCATCATCATCATCTACTACATATTTAAAACGGAAATTTGCATTTCATTCCGATTGTTTATAATACTTTGATAGGATATACTACAAATGGTGGTACAGATGTCATATACGCCCCATATTGGCGAGATTTTTTACCGATGGTAATTTGGCGAAAACATAAACAGCATTAACAACAACTTCCAGGTTACCATATCAAGCAAAATAACGTCACTTTGGCGTCAGTTAAGTATTGTTGCGTATTGCAATGTTTCTGACATTGGCGTCAGAAAAAAATCGCGCCTATATGGGGCATGTATGACATCTGTGCCCAAGTGGTTTGGTAATAATTTTGGAAAGGTTTTAGTGTATAGATATTGTTCAACGCTACTTAGTCATAGAGAAAAAAAAATAAAAAATTAAGTGAACCTGATTATGAAAGAGTTTAGCCTTTTTTAAAAAAATCTACAGAACGTATTTTGATACAAGTGACACTGTTACATGACTTTTCAGGAATGGTGTTAGTATATAACATTTCATTATATGTTGATTAGTTATAGAGCTATTAATTCCTGTTGTCATAACGGTCTCATTACCCTACCAAAAGTGAATTGTTAGTTAACAACTAAAAGAATTACTTCTTAATAGCTAAATTTTGTCCAACGATTAAGGTAATATTATATCACAATGGCGTTCGCATCGTTTTTAGCAATGAGTAAGGTCCAGCTGAAGGTCCATATTGTTTAAAATGAAAGTTCAAATTCACCAATGTTCATTTGGAAAAATTGACCAGCGTAGCGGGCATAGCCTGCTAGTTTTAATATAATTATATTTGTGTAAACCTCGGTTTTAAAATGTAGATACTTTGACTGACTAATGAGAATCTATATATCCCCATGCATAGTCGTTTCTGTGATCACTCCTCGGCTTGTTAATAATAAATCTAGAACTTGGCAAGTTTTTGATAAATGTTATGCCTATCAATTTCATGTCTTAATAAAATGGTGATGTTAATATTAATTTCAATGACATTACAAAAAAATTAAGTTATTATTATAAACAAATGACTCATGTTAAAGATTTGATAAACCAATAAATACACAGATCACTCCCACTCGTCTTTGGTTATCACTCTAGCACCCACCCTCCAGAAACCTCAATGCAAACAGTCTAAGATGCCTGACAAAGAGACAGGTATACTTACGCTTGTTCTTGGTCATCATTCTAGAGACTGCACCCCTTTAACCCTTTCAGGGGCAAATAACTTTTATTCGTGAAATGCTGAAATGATTGAATCACACCAGAATTTAGAAACAAATTTATTTCAAAATGGGTAAAAGCTTCTTTTCATGTATTTAATAAAATTAAACTTTTTAGTCCTGAATTCTGGTGTCAATGAGGCATTTTGTAGTTAAATTAGGTGGGATATAGTTTATCCCACCGCCCTTCAAGGGGAAGGAGCTCACTCAAATTAAGGCTTCCAATCATGAAATAACAAGATTTGATATAACAATGTCATTATTCAAAATAAATTACTCGTACGTAAAAACTTGCCAAGTTTTAGATTTATTATTAATATGCTATCAATAATTTTTATTTCTAAACAATTTAAAAAATGCTGTAATACTTCAGTAGGTAAGTTTGAGTGAATTTTATTTGAACTTGGCACCCACTTAGATATCACTTCTTTTCTTGCCATTGTCTTTACAGAACTTGGCTCCCTTTTTTCACAGCTATGTTTTTGTTAGATTATTTGTACGAATGATAATCTTGTATTTTTTTTAAATCTACTATTATAGGTTGAGTTTGAGCTAATCTTTATAACGCAGTATGGGATCTATTTAATCTGAGAACTGCTGCATGTTCTTAAATTCTATCTCGAAATTTTCTCATCGTCATACCTCTATAAAGGAAACATTTATTATCTTTTTTTAAATGTATAATGTATACTCCTGATCTATTGAATATCTTTATCTGGCATCTTATCTGCCGTACCAACCCTTAAATTACAATGATATCTTCTACAGATTCCCGAATAAGCGCAAAGAAAAATAATAAAATTTAAATAACCACTGAAGACGGCCATGTAATGACCGAAATCGTTTTGGATTTTTAATGTATTTTTAAGATATTTCTAATGTATTTTAAACAACTAGCTGACCTGCCCGGTATTGCCTGAGCCCGTAATAATATTCTTAAATGAATTTTAAATTTTTATCCCATTTGCCGAAACTTTTTACGGGCATTTCAAATGATATTTTGTAGCTCCATAATTGCAGCGAAACGTAAAAAAACACGAACGCCCTAAATCCTGCCAAAGGACTTTTACACAATAACCAATGAGATGCGTTTCTCAGGCGTTGCCATTAAACAATAACAAATAATCGCGAATTCTGTGCCACGTACGTTAATATACATATATATATAGATTTTATTTTATTTGCAAGTAATTTTAGTACACTTATTTGTGCTTTTTTATATGGATTTTTCTGTCACATTTTTCGTCATTAATTTAATTCCTCAATGAACAAATCCCTTCCATTTTTAACTATCCAAAGCATTTAATTTAAAAAATCTCAATAAGTATTCATATATACAACTTATGTCATAAACACTTAAACAACAATTCATGTCATTTAAAATACTTAACAGACCTAACAAAGCGTTTCTCCATTTTCCCTTTCTCATATTTTTGCTTTTAGAGTCAAAACAGGAGAAAATACGAATGAATTTGTTAAAATGCGGCTTCGCAAACAATTGACTGGTATTGTTTTAAGATGAAAGGAATAACCTCCTCTTATAAGTGATTTATTTATTTTTAAAGAATATGCTTTAAAGAACGTGGAAATAATTAATAATGTGACGCTTATGTGAGCAGGTGCACATGGAAGAGTGCGCATATATAGAGCGAAAAAAGAGATTTTATCGAGATATTTAAAATATACATGGTGGTCATAAAGTCTTTCCCTGTTTACAAAAAATTATTACGAAATACAATAGAGTACCAATTATCAGAGTCCCGCTTAACCGAGTTTCCGCTTTGACGAGTTATTTTCTTCTTATGGACTGATGGCTTCCATTATTATGAAGCAGCCATTTATTTGGTAAGTGTTAATGAATGAAGTGTTAGGTGAAGATGAATGAGCAGTCGTAAAAAGTTAGAACTCTGATTATTTGGTCAGAATGAGAAAAAAAAAGACCATATTTTTTTCTTTTAATGAAATTTAAAGTGATCCATTCCAAAGTTATAAGTTCGAATGAAAAAAACTATTTAATACTTTGAACAGAAATAAGAGGCTATATCTGCAATTTTCATGACACTAATAGAATCACATAGCTGCCAATTTGTACGGTTATGTTACCTCTAAAACTTAATACAAATTTTTGCCATATTTAATCGTTGACAACTTTTAGATTTCAACGATTGAATTAGGCAAAATTTACTGGTACGTTTTAGTGGTAAGAAAAAATATTAGAAATTGATAGCTATGCAGTAGCGTAATACTACAGAAAAATTGACATTCAACAAACAAAAAACTATCAAGGTCGTTTTCAAATAAACGTTTTCATTCCCCGTTTTTCTTAAAAGTAACGGAAATGTACATCAAATCTATGTTACTAGTACCATACAAATTAATGAATTAAGTGGAAATTTATATTTCATGTCCTTAGTTGGTGATGATTTGTGTAAATCCGGTTTACCCGAGTTTGTTGCTTATCCGAGGTGAACTTGGACCATATTAACTCGGATAATCGAAAACCATTGTAACCATTGAATGTAATACTGTAAAATTTTTATTATGGAAATGCCAGTGAAAGTGCCCAGCCTAGTGTGGTAGAATCAATAGTGGATCTCATTCGCCATGCATATCAGCTTTGTCTTACGTTTGTGACACCAGTAAAAGATAGAGGAACACTCAAAATCGTGACATTCTTCGGGCTTCCAAGGGTGCTCATATCGAAATTTATTGACATACGTACTTGCATTAAAAACTTCATAAATGTCCTTACAATATATTGAAACAAGCATATGCCTGATTATATTAGTTTTTCTGCAATAAATTATTGTAATCAGTGATAGACTTTATGACCACCCATCTCGATATACACTATATGGCCATTAATCACCGGACATTTTCAATTTTAGACATTTTGTCGAATATTTAAAGACATATTTGGAACTTTAGAGTTATAAACAATATTTTAACTTCATATATGTCAACGACGATTTGATGAGGAGGACAATTTTGGGGACAACAAAAAATCAAAGAAAAATAATAATATTTGGGATCACTCTGTAAAATAAAATGCACGAAAGGATCCATCGAATATGTGGATATTGTACAATATGTGTATTCATTAGTGTAAGAATAGCACGTATATTCATGGAAAAATAGCGATTTTTTAAAAAAGTTTAAAAAAAAATCTTTCGTGTTTTTTCGTTTATATCGTTCAGCGTTTTTAACCAAATTTAACGCCAGTTTCAGATAATTTGACAAAATGTAGCAGAAATAATACTGTATAATCGAAAATAAATAATCTATTAAATAATATGTCTCAAACACTTAAACATCATTTCATGTCATTTAAAATACTTAACAGCTCTAGAAAAGCGTTTCTCCATTTTCCATTTATCATTTTTTGTTTTTAGAGTCAAGACAGAAAAAATACCAATGAATTTGTTAAAATGTGGATTTTAAAACAATTGACTGGTACGAGGGCAAATCAATAAATAAGTTACATTTCCAAGTTATGGTAATTTATTAAACAACATATACATAGGTAACACGGCTATGACAACATGCAATGTAAGTTCACTTTTCCACATTGTCCCCAAGAGACTGTAAACATTTCTCGAAACGATCAACCAACTTTTCGATTCCGGATGCGTAGAAATCTTCTCCAGCACTAAGTAACCACCCGGTGACAACGAAATCGAAGGTGCTCGTGTACATTGGAGAACACAAGGCCGAACGCAATGTTCAGCATGCACGGATATCACGATAAATATCGCGAAGGAAGGTCCGCAAAGTCCAGTACCGTTGCAAATGTTGACCGTGTAGATGTGATCATTTAAGGGAATCGGCATATAACACTCCAGGAAATTACCAGCATGCTGAACATTTCGTACGACAGTGTGTTCTCCATTGTTCACGAGTACCTAGGATTTCGCTGTTTCCGAGTGATTAGATAGTGCTGGAGGAGATTTCTACGCATCCGGAATCGAAAAGTTGTTTGACCGTTTATAGAAATGTTTACAGTCTCTTGGGGACTATGTGGAAAAGAGAACTTACATTGTATGTTGTCATAGCCGTGTTGCCTATGTATATGTGGTTTAATAACTGGCCTTAACTTGGAAGTGTAACTTATTTTTTGATTTGCCCTTATATTGTTTTAAGATGAAAGGAAGGACTTCCTCTTACAAGTGATTTATTTATTTTTAAAGAATATGCTTTAAAGAAAGTGGAAATAATTATTAATGTTAAATTCTATCGACTTTTTAAAGTGATCCTTAAATTTACATAGACATTGAATATGTACAAAATTCATAACCATTTTTTTAGTTACTTTTAACAGATACATAAAACAATATTTCACTGAAACATTAACCGTAAAAGTGTTTCCTTAAAGGTCGCTTTAGTCAGAAAATTAATTTTTAACCCAGAAGATTCCCAACTAAAATAGAAAATTACTGAAATGCATTTTACGGTGAGCGGATTTTCAAATAAAAATATTACTTTATTCTGACTTTAAACTAAATCACAATTAACTCATAGAACTCTAAGTGTTAAACTGTCTGATGTATTAAGTAAATGGTAAAAGTTTTAGAGTTTATTTCCAAACAACTAAATTTTTTCATAAATAATATTTAAGTGTCAATACCTATGGCTTATTTTTAAAACGATCATTAACTAAATGCGAAAACTTAAGATTAAGATTGAATTGTTTTAAGATATCTCTAAAATATATAACAATTCATGTCATTTTAAATACTTTATGGAACTAACAAAGCAATTTTTCAATTTTCCAGTTTTTAAATTTTAGCGTCAGAATAAGGGAAAATATTAATAAATTTCCTTTTAAAATGCTGACTTCGAAACAATTTACTGACAGTTTTAAGAGGAAAGAACTGACTACATTTTAGAAATTATTTATTTGTAAAGAATAAATGCTCTTCAAAACACATGGAAATAATTAGTATTGTTCAATTTCATTAACATTTCAAAAATGATACGTGAATAGAAATAGAGACTCAATAGGCATAAAATGGCAGCAAGAGATTAGTTTAGCCTTTTTATTATTATTATTATTATTATTATTTATGCTTTAGCAATCGTAAAACTATTGATAATACAAAGTTACTGAAAATGATACATAAAAACATATTTGAGGGCGTGAATTTCAAAACTCGCCTTATCCAAAATTTAAAAAATCGAGTTTTCTCTACCAATATATTCTATTAGTAAATCTGCACAGAAAAAACACTATAATCTGTTTAAAAAAATTATCCTTTATTTTTGGGTTCTTAAAATATTGGTTTGGTTTCAAAACTCGCCTAATCCACTAGGGGGTTGGTAACAAAACTAGCTTTATCCCTGCGCATGTGAGGTCCAACGGACGACTAGCTTATCAGCTACTAACACAGTAATTTTTCTTCATTTCTCTGCGATCTGTTGCAATTTTCGTTTAAAGTTTTTACCTGTTCTATTCATACAAACTAACTAAATAAGTTTTACCGCATGTCTTATAGGGATGCACCGAATATTCGGTATCTATTTGGTATTCGGCCTATTCTGCCATGTTAAAGAATATTCGGTTTGGCCGAATATCAAACTATTCGGCATGTCGAATAATTCGGCTAAACCGAATATCTAAATATTCGGCCAAACCGAATACTTAAAAAAACTTTTAAAACATATTTTTTTAAACCTTATACAACTTCTACGTTTAGCAGTCAACTTATAAAGAATTCAGAATAATTAGAAACAGAATCATATTTAAATAAAAGAGAATGTTTTTTTTACATTTTTTATTTGCTGTTTGTTAAATATTATTTAAGAAAATTAACCAATCACGAGGATTTTCATAGGAATTAATTATGTACAAATGCCAGTACCTGAACATTGCCCAGTAAATAATCTGTTTCTTGCTAAGATTTTAAGAACAACGTTTACAATCTCTGAAAATGATTGCCCACTCCAACACCGATTGAGGATGCATTTAAAAACTTCCTTGCTTAATAAAAGAAGTAGAATTCTTGCACAGTTGCCACTATATAAAATTTGAATCGATTGTATTATTTATTTACTTTTACTTTAGTCTCTTCCTGACAAACAAATAATATAGGATCCTGTACACTTTTTCTTCCAATTTTTCACAATTTCTCTTTGATTTTAAAATGCTTTTTTTAGAATTTAAGAAAATTTTACTCATTTGTTTTAATTCTCAGAAGAATCCACGAAATTTAAAATTTTATTAATTAAAAAAATTTTATAACTATCCTCTTCTTAAATAACTCAAGGCAGATTTTTTTCAGCATAAAGTTTATTTGAAAAAAGCACTTGTTTATTAGAATAAAAGTTTCTGTTTTAAATATTATGTAAAATTGTTTTAAAATTTAACATTTTAATGCCTTTAAACTTTGAAATATAAACGTATTCGACAAGCCGAATATTCGGTATTCGGCCGAATAGTTACTGTTACTGTTCTAGGCCTAGCAGTTACTGTTCAGCTAGCCGAATATTCGTATTCAGTTCGCCTGCTGGCCTAATATTCGGCATTCGGTATTCGGCCAAAATCACTATTCGGTGCATCCTTAATGTCTTACGTATAACGGGCAGTGAATCAAATCTTGCATTTTGTAAGGGAAGGGGGAAGCAGAGAAAAAGAAATACAAACACATGGGCTAGTAAAGAATACACGCAAAAGAAGATTAAAATGTAAATTCAAAATAGAGAATCACTTTCTATATTTCTTACTGTCAGAAGGTGTTGAAATATTCAATTTTTATTCTCAGACATAAACCTAAAGCATTTCCGGTCCTCTCAAAGTGCACTCACCAGAAAGAGAACCTCGAGTATTCAATTATCTCAATACAAAATGTATGACACTTACACCAAGCTTTTTTGTTCAAGCAAGGTCAAAACTGCATAAGATAACTTTATTTTGAAGTTCACATCTCAAACATCTCCTTCAAAAAACCTCCCAGGTTTCTTTCCTTCCATGAAACATCCAGAAAAGTAAAATTTTCACCTTGAAAGTTTTTTTTAAGTGCATCTCAGTGCGCTTTCAAAGACATTAATTACCATAAGGCACTATATAAAGACTAAGAACCATCTTCAAATTTGTGGAAGTGTATTTCGGAAGATTCTTGGAATATCAAAATTCAGAGTGTAAAAGTTGTGCTAGAGGCATTTAAAAACTGGACTTTCTTTTTTAAAAAAAAGGGGGAGGAAGTCCCCGTGCAAGAGAAACTTAAGGATGTCCACGCATTGTTAAAAAACATTTTGATGAAAACTGGTCAGAAATGGAGGTCGGTGCTTACTTTCTATAAAAATATTATTTCTCAGGAACCAGAACAGAAGAAGATGATCGAGAGGGATTACGATGATATTCCAGAAGAAAAACTCAATGAGTTAATTGTTTAATTTATTTTTGGATATTCTGTAAGTACATTATATTATTATTATTATTATATAATATGTTATATAGATTATATTATACAACATTTAAAAAAAATATTTTAATCATAAGCCAGTTATGATAACTTTTATTTGATTGTTGATAAATTTGCTTTTTTACAATAAAACGTAATACTAAATTTTAATCATACCTGTTGCTGTCATAAGGATTATTTTTAAATACAAAATATTATCATCCGATGACCAAAAACAGAAAGTATTAATTTCTTTCAGCAAGTATGAAAAACGATGTTTTTTTTTTTTTTAAAAAAAGAAATTGATATCAAAACTTTCTTATTCATAGATGGCAACAAAACTCTTCTTATCCATAGGTTGGCAACAAAACTCTTCTTATCCGAAATTTTTTCCAATTAATTAATTAAATGAATTAAAGCAGATTTTCCAACTTAACACAATGATATTACTGAGCAACTAGCTATAAGTATACAAAACGTTAGAGGTATTCGATGGATGGGGTCACAGTTACAGGTTTTTTGTAATTTCCCAAAATTTGATTTTTTGGATAAGGCGAGTTTTGAAACTCACGTTCTCATTTCGAAGAAGTGTTTTGCTCAAAAATTCAATCTTTAAATGAGAAGTTTCTTAAATGCGACAGAAAATCATTAAAATGATAATGTGCAGAAAAATGTTTCATTATATCTTGCTTTATTTGTACTTCAGACTAATTCGTAATCATGGTAAATGGCATAAATGCTTAATGTTTAAGGTAACTGAAAAAGTTTTCGACTTTATTTTAGATTTTTTCAGAGATTACATTAATAATTTCTTTCTGTATCTAATGTGTAAAATACTTTTGAAAATTCCCTTTTTAAAAGCAAACGCAAAATAAATATGTGAGCTTAAAACTAAGGCTGAAAGCCATCATGATTTTTTCCCTTTCTTTTCTTTTGAAAGCCAAAGATAGGTTTCTTGTAAAACCAATTTGAATCTGTCATTTTCCCTACTTTATCTGGAAATTATTAAAAATACACATTTTTGACACATTTAAGTCTAATAGCTCATGTAAATATTTAGCTCATTTAAACAATTGGCGTATCGAGAAAAAAGTCAAAATCAGTGTTTACTTAATTTCCATAAACATTTTTGATAAAAAACTAATTTTGGCAAATTTTACAAACATCGCGTTTTTGAAAATAATGATCCATTAACAGGATTTCTTGTTATGAAACGTGCTTTTTTTCTTTCGATTTTTAGAAAATAAAATAGATTAAGAGAAGATAAAATAAAATTTATAAAAACTTTCAATGACTACACTTTCTATAACTGCTTAATGTATAAGATAATTGAAAACATTTTCGAGTTTATTTTACAGTTTTTTTTTCAAAGATTATCTGTAGATATACCTTACTTCTAAAATGTAAAACATTTTTTTTTAATTCATTTTTTACAATGAAACATAAAATAAATATGAAAACTTAAAACTACGACTAAATAGTTTTGTCATTTTAGCAACTTTCTTTACAAATAGCGGAAAAATTAGAACAAAGCTGGATTTTTGCGCAGGTGCTAGTTAGGGTATGTAGTTTAACATACTAAAAGTCCTCATCGATCTGATGTAAGCTTTCGCCTCCAGGGGGCGCTAATGAGATTGAAAATCAGTTTCTGTGAATATTTCATGAACGATGGCATCTAGAAAAAAAAGTTCAATTGCAAAGAAGTAAATAATTTAATTTTCTACAAAAAGTATTATTAACAATATTTTATCACACCAACCCTTCCTTGTCAAAAATTAAAATAAAGTAATGATTACTGGTAAAAATGGGGAAACACAATCATATTGAATGCGCCCAAGAAGCAGAACAAACATCTACTTTCGATGCCTCCCCGACCTGTTCTGACTGGACTGCTCCATTGACTGAATATAGTTTTCGCATGGTTGTGCATTGTGCAATAGTCATTGACCAATATCGTATCACCCCTTGCTAATGTCGAACATGTAGGTATCCTTGCAGTGTTTTATTTTTAACTGATGAGCATTTTGCTAGTATTAAATCATCTTAATTTACTGAACAAAGTATTCTTTGTGAGTTTTTAGAAAGTGAATACTTTTATTTTCGTCACGCATGTTGTAGAAAATTTAACCACTTCACCTGGTTTCTGACAGGTATGGGGAAATAGTGCTTTTACCGACGACTTATCTCGGGCAACCATTGAAGTGGTCTTAAATAGTTTTGAGAATGTAAAAGGACTCTTTCTTGATTGCTGATTGAGAGCGGAAAAATTGAGATTGACGTAGCGGTTTCGGTACTTTTCGGTTAGCTGGGCGCCAGTGTTATCTGTACATATATATATGCACAAATATATATGTATATATATATATATATATATATACATCATATGTAAATGTATATGTATATGCATATGTATACATATATGTGTGTGTACATACATATATTATACATATACATATGTATATATCACCATCATCATCATCAACCGTTTTCAATCCACTGCTGGATGTAAGTCTCCCCCAGATTTTTCCAATGTTTCCTATCTAGTGCTTTAGTCATCCAATTTACACCGGCTACTTTTCTGATTTCATCAATTATCTTACTTGGGGTCGTCTTCTTGGCCATTTTACATTTCTGGTATACCACTGTAGGGTGTTTGTGCTCCATCTATTGTCTTGTCTTCTTGCAATGTGCCCAGCCCATTTCCATTTTAGCCGTTTAATTCTTTCAATGATGGCAAAAACTTTCGTCTGACTTCTTATCCATGTTATTCTTTTTCTGTCTCTTCTAGTTATACCTAGCATACATCTTTCCATACTTCTCTGTGTTGTTTGTAATCTTTGTACCATTCGTTTTGTTAGCGTCCATTTTTCTGCTCCATAAGTTAGTACAAGCAACTTTCTTTTCAAACAATGAGGCATGTTATACTCTTCAGAATAATATTGTTCTTCCCAAAAGCACTCCATCCATTTCTTATTCTTCTATTGATTTCATTCATGATACTATTATCCAATGATATTTCCTGCCCAATGTACACATAACTTTGCACTTCTTTAATTTCAGTGTTGTTGTAGACGATTTTATTTTTTTAATGCAAATGAATTGAACATCACCTTAGACTTTTCCAAGTTTATTTTTAATCCCACATTTATGCTGGCTTCTGCCAAATCTTTTAGCACATTTTCTAATTCTTCAGGACTGTTACTGAAAATTAAAATGTCGTCAGTGAATCGAAGATGGCTTAAATAATCCCCATTTATCCCTTTGTTTTCCCAATCCAGTTTCTTGAAAATATTTTCTAAGACAGCGGTAAAAAGCTTAGGCGAAATGGTGTATCCCTGTATTACCCCACTTCCAAGCTTGATCTTTGCTTTTCATTTGTCCAAGCGGATAGTTTCTGTTGCTTTCTTGTAAATCTTCTTTATGATATTGATGTAAGGCTTGCCTATACCAATGTCCTCCAAAGATTCTACTACTGCTGATGTGTAGACCGAATCAAATGACTTTTCATAATCAATAAAGGCAAGGCAAAGAGGTAAATTATATTCCTTATGTTTTTCTATGAACTCCCTTGCCGTTTGCCGTTTGGATATGACCCATTGTGCTGAATCCACTTCGGAATCCTTCTTGTTCTCTAGGTTGAGCTGAGTCCAGAGCTGATTCAAGTCTTGGCGTTAAAACTTTGGTGAAAATTTTATAAATCACTGATAGTAAGCTAATCGGGTGGTAGTTTTTAATGTTTTCCTTCTCTCCTTTCTTGTAAAGTAGCATCATCACAGCATTATTCCAATCTTTTGGTACATCTGACTTCTTGAGACATTTGGAAAACAATAAGGATAGCATTTTTGCAAATTCTTCTCCTGCTTCTTTGATAAGGTCGATTGTTATTCCATCTTTGCTAGGGCATTTACCTTTTTTCATAAATCTAATGGCTTGTAAAACTTTGTCTGTCATCACTTGATTATCGCTTCATATTCTACGATGTGATTCTTCCACCTTTTATGAATCAGAAATCCAACACCGCTTGTTCTTCCATCTTCTGTGCCTCTGTAGTATAATACATGTCCGCTGGCAAGATCTATCTTCTCTTCACCTTTTCTTCTTACTTCACATAATCCTAGGATGTCCTAGTTGATTCTTTCTAATTCTTCTTCAAGTTCCTGTAAACGATTTTCTGAAGATATGGATCGTCCATTACACGAAGCCAAGGTCATCAACTTATGGCAGCCAAGCCGAGCCCGGTGATTCTTAGCACCCTCTGTCTTCATGTCTTTCTGATTGCTGCCGTGACCAGGAACATGCAGACCTCCGGGAATCAAGGGCCGTGATTTCTTTTGTGAGTTTATTGTAAAATAATGGGGGTAGGTGCCCAAATTCCTCCACGCTGTCCAAGCGGGCTGGAGGAAGCCCATCCGCGTTCGTTCCCCATGCACTAGGCAAGTGTACTAACAGGTTGCATCGGTGGAAGATGCGGATTGGACATTAAGTCTCCGCTCCCAGTCGATTCCTTTAAGTCATCCTCGAAGGCAATTAAAGGGGCTTCTCCTGGTTAATAAGCAGAGGCTATTACACAGCCCATATGTATATATATATATATATATATATATATATATATATATTTGTATATGTATATTTATATTTGCATATACATATGTATAGATAACACTGACGCCCGGCTAACCGAAAAGTACCATAGTTTCTCCTGTGTGTGGTGTGTATGAGGTTTTGAATAATTATGTGAAAATTGGAAAAAAAAGGGACTGAAATCCCCTGTGACATCAAGTTTAGAAAGTAATACCATAAGTAGAAAGTATTTGAAAAAATGGCTGAAAACAATAGTGAGTTTATAGTTCACTTAACGTGCAAGAAAAATTGTACAAGAAAGAATTCTGTTAAATCATAAAAGAAAAACTTATCAACGTCCACACAAATTACTCTATTAAAAAAAATGAGAAAATATAGTCCTTTGTCTGAGTTTTAAGGAAAAATATTTGCTATGTTCTGATACATTTGACGAAGCTTTTACACAGAAGGGAAAAAAGAAATATCTAAATCATCTCAAAAAATTTGTAATAGTTGAAAACTTAGGAATGAAAAATAGCTTAATTGTGGCTGCAAATAAGTGTGAAGACAAATGGGATAAAGAAGTCAGTAAGCGTTTATCTAACGTCATTGATTCAGTTGCAGCTGAAGCAAGATATCAGCATAAATGCTTTATAAGACTTTTTACCGAGCAAGTGGAAACCAGTAAGAAGAAAGGAAGATCGGAGAAATATAGATTGCCGAAAGTATGGAAGGCATTTATACCTTTATTGAGGAAATTGACAAATGTCAGTTCTCTATTGATGTACTTCTAGAGCATGTCCATTGTTATATACCAACAGTTAAGACAATAATTTCTAAACTTAAAGCACGCTCTGGAGACAAAGTAATCATCGCCAATTCCAAGAAAAAGGACAATCATATACTTCAAAGAGTTTGGATATAGACTTTTAACTTCCTCATGGCCTAAAAATCGGGAGACTAATGAAGAAGACGAATAACTGAGAATTGTCAAGAAAGCAGCCCAATACAAAAGGATGTCTCACTCACCCGCAAGAAAAGTGACACATCTCGACAAAAGTAAATTTCACAGGAGAGGCAAAAAAAATATTTGCATGATTTTACTGTAACATGAAATTATTTCACTTAGTTCTCTATGCAAGAGTAAAAACGTGCATAAAAGCGTAAAACCTTTAAGAATGAAGCCTCAGAATGAGGTTTGGAGGGTTGGGTAATTTTACCTCCCCACACAATGCACCCCTCTTCTGTGGTCACAAATGGATATATAGCGTAATTGATTTTCCATATAACTACACTTATAAAACTTTTTGTGTAGCAATACGTACCTATGACAGACCTATTAGTGAAATAAAACGCAAAGTGAATTTTCGTGAGATGTGTCTCTTTTTTTGAGGCTGAGCGATATGTTCCCGATGCTTTAATCTTTTGTTCTACGAACATATGAACAATTCCTTTGGGGAAATAGAGAGCATTGTACCATGTACTTTAACGGCGCTTGTGCAAATAATAATTATGAAAAATAAGAAAAGATAATCATATGTGTATAAACTGATATGTAATGCAATTTCACATGCAATTATGGCAGCAACTGGACCACGCTCTTTCCTCTCACCTCTTCAAATAGGGTTAGAATGTTATGTGCATCGAAAATTTGGATCCAAAATTTTACAGGATATCATAAATTTGTATTTGCGACTCTATAACAACTAAATTGAAATCTTTCAAGCAAGTGCCGCACTGCACTGACATCCACTTGTACTGCCCGATTCATTCATACAACTCATTTTTGAAAATGCTGTCTTCAATGTAAACACCATTGGTGGCTTGAACATCTTTCACACTGGGCATAAGTTGTGTAACGCCTTCGTCTGAGGATGATGTAGACACATTAATTGTTAACACAATTGTTTGTTGAAGTAGCAACGTCTAGTGCGCTTGCTGCTGTTGTTGGCGATGATGTTGACTTGCTCGTATTGTTGACCGCTTTATCACCTCCAGAGACAGAGATATTTTTTATTAAGCTTAGAAGAGGAAGAATTGCGACCACCTTGTGTTCGTCGCACAGTTTCAACTATGATGCAGTTCTGAAAGATCATATTTTGTTGCTTCACGCTTTTTGGGGTTGTGACTCTACATCAGCATTGCTTGGGAAAGGCAAAATGTCGTTATCAAAAATTTTGAAAAAGGAAGGAGATCGTAACATATAATCTGCCAGCACTTGTCAAGTATTCCAATTTGAAATATCGGAGGCAGGAAAAACTATTTTTCTAGTTTTATATGGTGGTAATGCAAAAATTTCTCCGAACAAGCACCGTTATGTAGGTTTCGAGAAAAGAGTTGCTGATTAAAAAAAAAGCCTTGCATCGTTGCCGCCTGCCGAGTACGCAGCTGGATTGCACAATTTACGTGTTTATCATCAAATATAATACTGGTTGGGCAATAAACTACTTCCTGAGAACTGGAGCTGGCACAATGCACCTAATTCGTCTCCAATTCCAACTACCTTGCCACCTGCACCAAAAAATATTATTGAATCCATTTTTTTTCTACTTGCTCCCAAGGATGTGGAAAAGCGTGTAGATGTCGAAAAATCGGATTGAAATGTTCTGATATTTGCGGAAAATGTTGCGGAGTTTTATATCACAATGCAAGTATAGTTGAGTTTAAAGACGAGGAAGATATTGACAGTATCCTGCCAACTGCAAGGGAGGAGAGAACCACTACTCTTGTATTTAGTGATGATATCGAAAGCCAACCGGAAAATACCGGAGGCAATACAACAATGAAAGAAAGAAATACAGATAAAGATGAAACTGAATCGAGTATAGTGTTTAAAGGTGTTCAAATGACTACTAAAGCAGTCAAACGATTGGGATTTTACTAAGCCAGTCACTGTAAGTGCAATATGCCTATGGGGAAACCACAATAAAAAAAACGCGCTAAATGCTATTCAAGGGTAGTGTGGAAATAAATATATATGTATGTATATATTTATCTTCTTCATTCAAAAGTAAGAATTTTAGACCTGTTAATGTAAGTTATTTGAAAGTAGCAGCAGGTTTTTCGTGTTCTTATAATTTTTCTCGCAAATATGTTCGCTTTTTTTAAATTTTTGATAGAGAAGGGTTGGTGCGACAAACAAATGTTAATGACACTTTTTGTAAGAAATTAAAATTCCTACATCTTTGTAATTGACCTTGTTTTTCTAGATACAATCGTTCATGAGATATTCGATTTTCAAGCTCATTCGCGCCCCATGGAGGCAAAAGCTCACATCGAATCGATGGGGACTTTAGTATGTTAAACTGTGTCCCCTAACTAGCACCTGTGCAAAAATCCAGCTTTGTTCCATTTTTTCGCTATTTTTCCTAAAATGACTGGACTATCTAGTAAAAATTAATTTTAAATATCATAGAACACTACTATTACTTTTGGCTGCAATTTATCAGTGACTCCCCTCATCAGATGGAATAGTCTCTGTTGCACGCTTACGATGTAATGTTTCTTCTGCTCCCCAGCCTAATGAAAGCAATCGTGGTTTTGTTTTTTTACTTGCCCATCATATGTATTAGTATAGGGTAAGTCTTGTAATCGTTTTAGAAATTTAAAAAAAATTGACGGATTTGCACGTTTCAGAGACTGGAGATTCCGAAAGACATATTTTTAGGGAGAAAAAAATTGCCGTCCGTCTGTGTGTGTTACTGTAAACGCTCTATCTCCCGAACAAATAGAGATAGATACTTGAAATTTGGTGTGTACTTAGTATGTAATAATGGGAAGAAGCCTATTGTATACCAGTAACCTCGATTATCCGGAACTATATTTTCGGACTCTCGAAATTATCGTTCTGATAAATGGTACATAAAATTTTTCGAAATTATTTATTTTAAAGGGTGAATATAAAAGACAATAAAAAAACATAAACTTTGAATAAAGAATGAAGTCAATCGGATAATGAATTTCTGAAATATTTGTAATAGGTATTTGTATTTATAATATTTGCTAGTTTGAAACCTCCCGCTCCACCAAAGCTTCTAAAGCTTATCTCCTGCAGGTATAGTAAAGGCTGCCGCGGCGCATGTAGCTGCAAGGAAAGCGAGTTGAAATGTTCTACCTTATGCCTCGAGTGCATGTGAGAATTCATGTGAGAATAACCCTGAACTTATCCTCGAGGACCTGCATGAAGATGATCCACGAGAAATGGAACTCGAACTGTTAACCGAGAAGATCGATCAGGCTGACAAGAACGTTTTGGAGAAATCCTGTGAAACTGAAGATCCAACTTCTACAGAGCCTGAAAACACGGTCGATTTGTTATGTTAGTGGATTTTTATACTTCCTTTTTTTCTCTCCTTTCTAAACATAATTCACCTATTTTTTCCGGCAAGATTTGGCTAACTATACACAATTAAAATCGGTTGGTTTATCGATTAATCA
Source organism: Maratus speciosus (assembly GCA_963932465.1). Lineage (NCBI taxonomy): Eukaryota > Metazoa > Arthropoda > Arachnida > Araneae > Salticidae > Maratus > Maratus speciosus. Next base: position 180,451,991 of record OZ010792.1, read on the forward strand.
ATCCGCTTTAAACACGCGACTTGAAACAAATTATATATTTGCAACGCATGAAATTAATTTTCAACTTGAATAACAAATATTTCCGTATATTTTAGACTTGAATGAAACCCACGCAGCAACATTTGATGCATCTGATAGTGATCAAATTGACAAAAATGAATCTGGGTCCTCGGCTGCAGTCAAGCGGAGAAGAAGAATTTAAAATTATTATGCAACTTAGAGCACGCAGCGCCGCGCCGCATGTTCCGAGGCAGTCCCCCGCCTGCTTGTTCATCCTACGTCATAACATCATGTATCTTATTGTTGCAAATTTTGTCAACTTTTTTAATTTCTAGATACTTTTTCCCTAAAACAATAAAAAATTTGAATTTTTTAATAAAAAGCTATTTTGGGGGGCATTTAACCAAAATTGGGGGGGTTACCGGTAGAAATTTTGGTGGGAAGTTACAAATTCGGATTCAGCCATGCAAAAAAACATAAAGTAAATCGATTTCCAGAACTACCATCAATTTTGCCAGGTAAAATGCCCTACTGCCTTGACTATTTATTAAGTAAGTTTAACATATTCTTTTCTTACACCATTTTTTGGGCCAAAAACCTGACTTATGGACCCTCATTATTTAATTTTGTTATAAGTCCCTGCACCGTTTCCTAGAATGTACGCTAACACAAATATTGTCCTGTGTCTAAAATAAGAAAAGAAATGAAAATATTCTTGCTCCTGACTGATTTATTCACTGAGATATCACATAGGGTAATTCCGGGATTGATGCCGCACATTTTTTTGAAGTTGTGTATAAAGTCCCATGATGGACATAAAATGAAAAAAATCATGCTGTGCTATTTAATGTTAAATATACAACGCGTGTACTGCGACAAAAAAATTCAAAATAAATTATTAATATTTTTTAACAATTTTTTTTTCTAAAACATTACACTGCAGCGCGTCACCCGTACGTTCAGGCTGAGACGCCGCACTTGTGCGGTAGTTATGCCGCGCTTGTAATAAGAACAGAATGAAATCATAAATAAAAATATTTTAAAAAAATATTCATATCTGGACTATAATTAACGATGTAATAACAAAATGAAACTAAAGGAGTACAATGAAATGTATTAGTAGATTCAAATTAATAATTGTTGCCTAATTTCCCTATTAAAATTATCGACTTATTTTTTTACATTAAATTTTAATTGTTTTTTCCGCAACAACGTAACATCAATGTATTAGAAAGTGAAAAAAAAGTAAAATTGTGTTTACATAATTTATTTGTTAACCCAATCGGAACCGGTGACTTTTACACAAATTTTATTCGGTTGGTACCACTTTTTTAAAAGAAGCTACCTTTACTTAAATAATTATAAAAATGCTCTAATTAAACAAAGCAAATATTACTTTTCTTTTTTACTGGTGCCAGAAACAAATTTTGTAAGCTCTTTATGAAGGTGCTTATATGTACCTATGGTCCCGAATGGGTTAAGAGACCTGCTTTTCCGACTACAATCTACAGAAAAAGTGTCGAAAAAGTACAGTCTTTACGTAACTACATTTAAACACATGATGCAATGAAGCCAATTACACATAATCTGTTTTGGAGTAGTTTTCTAAACATTCCTTGCAAAGAACGTCTGCGTTACGCGTAATCCAATTTTTCATTATTGATTTTACTTGCATCTTTCTTGCCGTTCTTACTTTTTATTTTCCCCTTTTTCTCCTTTGGTTTTAGTAAACTTTATAACATGCCTAACATGGTTAGTCTGTGCAAAAAGAAAAGGAGAAATTAATAACACTTAATCATCCCGTGCAAAAGAAACTGCGGCATGTATACCGGAATAGAAGTGCGGCATGTATCCCATTTTGCATGGTGCTGACGTCAGCCATCACAGTTACCTGTCATCGCTAAGGGGAATGGCGTAACCATACACAGTACTCTATACAAACGCTACACTTAGTTTTGACTTCGAAATCATGCATGCATTTAGTAATTAGTGTATGAAAAATATTTAAACATAACGTGCTTAAAAGTTTGGACAGTGAAATCATGCACTTTCGTCAAATTAAGGATTGTACTTCTACAAATAAACATCGAAATGGGATTCACGCTATACACTAGTTAAAATATCTCATTGCGCACCTATACTGTAAGTTTGACGACCATCTATCTATAATTACAAGAAATATAAGGGGTGCGGCATCTATCCCGTATGCGGCGACTCTCCCCGGAGTTACCCTACTCAATTCTTAGCATTTATCGCAAGGTGCTTCTGTAATTAAATTGCATCACAAAATAATTGTACTTTAGTTTGCTCCTTTCAGCTTTCGATTGTTGCTATTGGTTGTTTTGTGATTGAAACTAGTTAGAATTGCTTTTTTGTGCACTGCAACATGTTTGACATTTCACTTCAGCATTTTTAGATCTTTGGTCAATATCGGTATTAAGATTACTTTTACTGGTTATTTTAATTCTGTCACACGTTTCGCATTTTCATTTTCATAATTAAGATCAATATACACTTTCATTTTTAACATATAGGGGAGACTGGGGAACATGTGAACAGTTTACATAAATATAGTTTTTTCTCATAACTGCGTTAATTTCTATAAACAAAAACTACTCAATATAGTAAACAGAGCTTTTTTTTACGCATGGTAATTTTTTTTATCACCTTTATAGTTCTTTTTACTTTTTTGTAAGAGTTTTATAAATTCCAAAAATTGTTCACCTGTGCCCCAAAAGGGGGTAGTTGTGAACACAAGGGAAAAAATGCCTTTGACGTGATTTTTAGTCTGTTATTCATTTGCGTCATAATCATTAGTTATATTATTTGTTAAATTCACCATAAAGAAATATATATAAATATACATCTAGTTTTAAACAAAAGATAATAAAATGAAAACAAGTAGATTTGGGGAGGATGGAGGCTTAGATGACTGATTAAATATTGTTGGTAATAAAATAAAAAATTAAAGAATTAAATCTGAAAAAAAAAATTAATGCTTTTAAATTTTGCTTAGAGGTTTTTGTTTTGGGGAGATTTTAGGGAGGGTGCAGTTAGATAATGTTTATCTGAAATCTGCCGAAATTCGAAAGATTCTCACTCCTGTATTTTCTTTCCATACTTCTAAAATTAATGATACAGAAGGGTTTTTTCATGACTTAATAAGAATCTCGATTATAAGCACCCCCCCCCCCCCCCGTCCGAAATTTAACTTGTTTTGCTTTTGAAAGAGAGGAGGGGGTACGATCCGGATTTTGCGGGAGTTGTCACTTTAAAATTTTTACTTTCTTAAAACTAGGGGGCTCTGCCCCCTACGAGCTACACTCGCCAACCCCCATTTAGGCACACCAAAATCCAAAAAGCCCGTTAATCGCACGCATTTGATCGGCTTTAAAAATATTAAATTAAAAAAAAAAAAAAAAAAAAAAAAAAAAAAAAAAGAACAAGCGATCTCTCTGTAAACGGGTTTCCATTCGTTTTTCTTGGATTGGGGATTTTTAAGACCAAATCTGTTGCTGTTAAGAGATACAATGGCTGTTTTCGTATTTAATTAAACACATTAGTTATTTGAAAATAAGCTAATGTAAAATGAATTAAGTAAACAGTGTCATTGTCTCCCGGTATTTTTTAGCAGCGCTATAAGATAGTTCTTTTAAATAATTCATTTTAAATGTATCGTTTCAAATCTGACGTAATTTACACCAAACTTTTATTTCTCTTATTAATATTCACATAAAAATACTTTTGTTGTTAGAAGGAAATATTATTTGCGCTGTCTTCGAATTCACGATAATAGTTGAAAAGATTATCTCAAAATATCTCGCGCAAATATATTTTTCAATTTAAATTGTTTTACCATATTTTTGGGGCATTTTAAATATGACGTAAAACTCAAGTGTAAATATGGTTCTTATGACGTAATTTTCCTGCTTTTAACATGTAATCATTTAATTCTAATTTTAAAGTTTTTTTTCTGTTTGTAATAGTCACGTGTAAATAAATTTTTAATTTGAAGAAATATTTGATATGATAATTTGTTTCGCTGTTTATACAATTGGCAACAGTTTAAATTAATGACATTTTCTAAAATTTGTAAAAAACATCTCTCGAAATGCTGAAAATTTGAATTAAAAATAGAAATAAAACCTCAAAAAATGCGTCAAATAAGAAAAATAAATGCAATTTGCGCATTGGGAACTTATAACGTATAAAATGATCTAAAAATGATTAAATTCTCATGCATAGTTTTTGCTCAAATAAAACTTTTTTAATGGAACGACTTTGTCCAACTTTAGCATTAAATATCTCTTAAAATAATTCTTCGATTTGAAAACTGTCTACATCAGCGTGTTTATCAAACATTTTTCTATAATACCACCGATTTTCATATTTTTGTATGCAACAGTTTTCTTAATATTAACGATGAAAGGCCATGCTTAAGCATTCAAATTGAATGCGGATCAACCCGGAATATCTACGCAGATGTTCATTGGTCCATTTCCAAACCAAAACTTTTTTTTATATATAGAAGGATATTACTGTTGTTTATCTCTATTCAAAGCATCATATGCATAACTGTTTTAGAGATGGAAGTAAGTCATCATTGCAAGTTTGAAATGAATGAAATAGGAAAAAAATTTTGAAAGTTGTTTAGCATAATACTTTTTCTTTTAACAATCAATAAAACATATTGTTGTAAACCTTTTAGTAAAATAATACATAACACTTGTTGCATTTTAGAAAACATTTAATTTATTTAAATTACAATTAAACTTAAACGAGCTTGTTGCTCTTTATGTACTTGCTTACAGATTTTTTTGTGGAAGTTTTAATAGAAAATCAACTTTGTATGACAGAATTGTCTTCTATTTCAGGAAAATTATAGATATGGAGCTGACATCATTTCTCATGAAGTTAACTGAAAGGAACAGAATATTAAAATGATTATTGGGGCACTTATGAACTGTTCATATCTGCCCCAACTAGCCTGTTCACAAGTGCCCCACATGGCTGCTACAGATAATTGATAAATAATTCACATTTCTCAATTTTAGAAGAAAAATTAAATTTATCAAAAATGCCTACTAGTATTCATAGAATACGTTAAAATATTAAAATTAAAAAAAAGGAATAAAAAAATATAGTTATTCGCTTATGAAGTTGGAACTAAGATTTTACTTTTGAGATCTAAAAACAGTATTTTGGCTACTGAGGACAAACAAAATGTCAAAGAGCTTTAAAAAATTTTTACCATATGCCTACAGGTACTACTATCTTTGATAATTTTTTTCAAATAAAAAAACGTATAATAACTAGTAAAAAATAGCGACGTTCACATCTGCCCCTTGTTCGCATGTGCCCCGGTCTCCCCTACTTAGAATTTAAAAGACACAATCTATTATGCTGAATTTCATTATTATTATAGTAATTCTAATAATAGTAAAATTACATTCAGGAAATAGGTGTAGCCAAATTTTTGATTGGAAGAGGAGGGAAGAGGGGCAGATTTTCAAATGCAACTTTGTCGGCTAAAAAAATCTTCATTTATTTATATTTATATACAGGGTGTCTACGAATACCTAAACGACCTTTACTTTCGCAACCGTTGGTTCTAGTCCCATACTTCCAGTTACAAAAGTGGTCAAAATTAGGTGCAAAGTTAAGATTTTAAAAAAAAAAGTTTGAAGCGAAAAAACGATTTAGTGAAGAATTACAGAGTCTAAATTTTTATACGGTCCCCCGGTCCTATAAGTTATATTTAGTAAAGTTTTCCTGTTACACTAACAAGTAAGTCAAGAAAAGTCCCGTTATTCTACGAATAAAATTGCCCGAGTAATAGCTGTTTAAAGTTGAAGCACATTATTTGCTGCAAATTAGGGGTCATTCACAAATTTAGTAGAAATATAATTTCGTCAGATATATTAAAGAAATGGTTGAGAGTGAAATTAGCATTGCAATATAAATTTGAAATTTTAATCATTCTGATATATTACTGCAAAATACACAATTTGTACTGACCATATAAAAGGATAAAAATAACAGAATTTTTGTTAAATAAAAAGATGAAAAACAACAGCCTCAATTCCTTACAAAATGATACGAGTTTTTAAATGCTGTTAGATTACAATGTCTTTCAAAATTTAGGTTTTACCATGTTTTTTAGCTTTTGAAAATTGATTCTTATGTATTTTTTAATGCTGAATCCGAAAATGACCTTCATTTTAAACAATCACATCACGATTTTTCTCAAATCGCAAATTTCAAAGTTAAAAAGCTCAAAGATAAATTGATCCCCCTCTTCCCACCCAACCTCGTCGGACCCCTCAGCTGTTTAAGTGTAAGAAAACCAGTATAAGCCAAAATATTGAATAAATTATTGAAGTAAATAAAATTAAACTGAATAAAAAAGGCTTACATCTATTTTATAGTATCAGATTTTTCGTTATTTTTAGGGATCTCAGGACTCTTAAAATTGGAAAAAATGAAAAAAAAGACAATTTTCAACATTTAATATCTTAAAATGTATTTAACTTTAAGACACAATTTTAATTGGAATAAAATATATAAGTATATTCTTTCATTTCATGCATTTAAAAAATTATAAGATGCAGAATTAGCATTTACAGGGGTCTCCAAACTGTTAGACATTTTTCGAGCAAAAAATCGGCATAAGAGCTTACGCGCGCGATTACAAAAAAAGTGTTGCAACTAGAATGAAAATTTTGAAACCTACTTATACTTCAGATTATAATAATTACCCTGAACCTAAATAAATTTGCATTTAAAGCTTTTTTATATTTTTAATACAAAGTTGTATTTAGCTAATGCAACATTAAGAAAATTTCAACAGTATAATCACCTAAAAAAATATTGTTTTGAACAATAAAAAGGAAATTTTAAGTTCCGTTTATACAGACTAACATGAAACATGCGTTTTGAAAATTTCATGAAAAAATATTCAAAAGTTTTTGAGATATCGTGCGCGTTATGCTCAAAAACGTCATTTGGAGAAAAATGACTTCAAAGTTTCTGAAACGACGCTTCAGCTATGGAACGTGTATAAATGTAAAAACCATAACTTCAGTTCTAATAGGAATTTCAAGGAAACAATTATATCAAAATGTTCAGAAAAGGCAGGAGTTTAACATCTAAAAAAATTTAAATTTCGAAAATTTTAAAGTTTTAAGAGTCCTGAGACCCCTTAACCTTGAAATTTACGGTTTGCGAAAAATCCTGACATGATGGTTAAAAGTGAAGATAATTTTTTAATTCAGCGTTAAAAAATACATAAAACGTAGTTATAAAAGTTAAAAAACACAACCATCGCAGGTTACGTTAGTTAATCTAAAACTCTTCATTAAACTTTTTGAAGGTAATCTATCCATTTTTCTTTTGTGTGTTATCCTAATAGTCGTACGATTTTTTTCAAAACGCAGATACCTAGAAATAAGTTTAAGTACTTTATATACGACCCCTGAATGCATGGCCGAAATCATCTGTTTTGATATGGGATATTCTCACAATCTTTTGGCTTTCGGGAATAAAAATCTGGTGAAATTAAACTTGCTAAAATAACATTTTTATCTGGTAGACGAATGCCTTAATGATTCAAAATAAAGAAAAAATGGTCAGCAGCGAAAATTTTTTTATTTAACAGAGGTTTAAGTTAAACTTGTGAGTTTAATTTTCCTTACCATTTTACCACTAATTTTTTTTTCTTCTAAATTTTTACTTATAATGAATTTGCATAGTACCCACAGGACATTCAAATAAGAAATAATAACAATGTAGTATTTTTAGTACAAAATTTTGTATAACATTGTCTTAAAGGGGTATTAAAGAAGGGACGGTAAGGTAAAAAAAGGGGATGGTATACGGAAAAAGGGACGAAATGGGAAAAAAGGGGACGGTAAGGATGAAACGGTAAAGAAAATTACCACCTATTTTAGGTAAATCATGTTAAGACTAAGTGGTAACCACAATGTTCATTGATTTTTAGAAACAGTTATTTACATTGGATTAAATTAAGAAAAAAATTAATTTACCTCGAAAAGTGCAGGAATAAACCTTTGGAACGGTATCAGACTACCAATAAAGTCACGATGCTTGAAATTGATATTTAAATGCTGATATAAATTCTGAAGTAAATTTCATGTCAAAGAATTTTAGACATTCTTTCTCTGCATGAGAAAAAACTTGAAAAAAATTCTGTGGCTGCATCTGATGTGATTTTCTGTATAATTTTAGAAGAGGTATGCCAAGGATTCTAAAACTGAGGGACAGAGTTTTAAAAATAATAACAACCCTAAAAATGTGTGCAGGTTAATTTTTTGCTGCATATTTATATAAAACAATAGTTCCAGTTTCGGAAAAAATTTACATCGAATTATTTTTATTGAAACAATTTTATACAGGAAGCTGCAAACCTAAAAATCAGCATCAGGGACACGGGTATTTGGGCCCCCAACATCGTCCAAAACTTATTTATTTCGTGAATATTGTTATGCAATCATGCAAAGGGACCTTCCCCAGTATATGAAATAAAATAAAACACAAGAACATGTACTAAAATAAAAATTATTATTCAGGGACATAAAAGTCAAAAGATTGTGAGAATGCCCATATGCAAAAAAGTGGTATAAGTCATGCATTTCAAAGTTTCATAACTCGGTCAATTTTAATGTTAGGTGAATGGGACTTTTTTTGTCTTACTTTTTAGTATCACAGTACATTTTTACTAAATATCATTTATAAGACCGGAGGACCGTAAAAAAATTTAAATTTAGTATTTTTTTAATAAAAGTTTTTCTTGACCGAAATCGCTTTAAAAATAATTCTTTACTTTATTTAAACCATTTTTGTAATTGGAAGTATTGAGACCAACGGTTGCGAAAATAAAGGCGGACAGGTTATACGTGGATACACTGTATATATTAAAGGGGGGTTGCAGCGGCACAATTGATTTATCATGACTTATTCTACATAAAGACATCATATAGGCCAAGGACGGCGAACCTTTTCACGTCCACGTACCAAATTTTCCCAAAAATATAGTTTACGCGATGATGTGCCAACAATAAAAAAATTTAATGCATCAAATAATAATGAATCAAAACTACTTAAAATTTTGTTTTTAGCATTAAAAAAATACAGGTGATATTTGATGTTATACTGTAGAAATTTATTTAAAAAATATTATTTCTGTTGTCTCGTCTTAAATGCCAAATAATTTATATCAGCTTTGTACTTAGTTATTTTCGATAGAATGCAAGTTTAATTGCACTCAGTTGACAAGACGTTTTTACTAGTTGAATTTTTCTTTTTCTTTCTTTTTTTTTTTTTTTTTTTTTTTTTTTTTTTTACGAAAAGAATGTCTTGCAGAAAAAATTGTCAAAATAGCAAGCGCCAGAAACTATAGCTTTTAGTGTCTGGAATTGAATTCCAAGTTGTTATAATTTTAAAATCAACATTTTTGCTTATTACACTTTTAATTTTTATTTAGCGATAATCTTCTAATTCTCAAAATTTTCTATGCCAATATTGAGTTAGATTCGGATAAATTAAGTTATATTTCAATTTCTTCAATCTGTGTGGCAATCACAACCAACCGAACCAATCGGATTCAAGTGACACAGACAACATCTATATTAATTAATGCATTTTGTGAAATTCTACTATATTTTTATATAAAACTTATATCTATGCCGTGCCAAAAATAATCTGCAGCGTGCCACTTATGGCACGCGTGCCATAGGTTCGCCATCCCTGATATAGGCTATACTTGTACCCTGTTACATTAGTATATTAATATGTACTTATTCAATAATAATTTAATATCTACAAATTCACCTCTATCATCATATATTTTTTTTTTATAGATTTATCTTTTATTTATTTTATACAAATTTTACATCTACATAAATCATTCTATATCTCTATAGTAAAATTAATCACCTGATTTGTCCATTAACATCTGTTTAATTACATTATTAAATTTCTTTTGTTTCCAATTCATTTTAGTTGTAATTAGATCTTTAGTAATGTCCCCTTTAATTGAAATAGTATATTAGTTCATTATATTAGTTGTTTCAAATTTAGTTGGTAGCCCCAGGTTTTTTATGTTGTAGTTCTTTGTTTTAAATTTAGATGGCAGTACTCACAGATAAACGTTTAATACTCTATATGCAGTTGAGTTTTTTTCTACGATTTATATTTAATAAGAATTGAAACATATCAATAATTTTTTTTAGAGTAAGTTTCCAAGCAAATCCTCATAACTGACGTCACACTCAAAGCGTCTATTTCTAATCTAAGCTAATGACACTTCGTATATATTCCTCATAATCTAGCAATATAATTATTAGTAGACCAGTCAAGTTTTAATTCCAAGTTTTTTCATTCATTTCCCGCATCGATTATTTGATCTTGTGCTTGGCCTCTATTTTATCAAAGAGAATTTTTACATTACTTCAGCAGCGAATTGAAGCACCTGACAGAGACAATTTAAAGTATGCTACGCTGTCGGTGTTTAGTTTTTCTTTTATCCTAATCTTTTGAATGGTTTTCGTTTAATCCTTAAAAATTTTACCTCCGATTTCACCAAGTCCAATCTAATAATCAAAATCTTGATTTCTTCTGTCATTTCTTATTTCTTTTGGTCACAGTCAGACTCGTGCATCTTCATAAACATTTATTAACTTTAAAAAATCGCTCAAAAAGATATAAATTCCACAAAGGTAAATTTAGCACTTTGCATTCTCATTTCTGCATATAGCAATTGCATAACGCGATGTGACGCAGACTTGCTAAGAGAAGTGTGCAATGCGGAGATTAAAAGTATAAATGCAGAAAAAAGTTGTTAGTTTCTACCAAACAAATACTATAGTTTGTTAATTATGTATCCAGCAGCAATTGCGCGTAAAAAACCAATTTGCAAAGTAAAAAAATAAAACAATAAAAACTAAAAACTAAATTCTTCTCTCTCTGTCTGTCTCTCTCTCTCTCTTTCTCTCTCTTTTTCTCTTTTTTCTCTCTCTCTCTCTTTTCCCCTCGTTCTCTCTCTATATATTTCTTTTTCTTCCTTTCTCTCTCTCTCTGTATCACTCTGTATCACACATACAAATAAAAGAAATCTTTTAATCTAAAAAAAATATTTAATTTTAAGATTCAAAGCATCTGCTAGCCAATTTCCCCACAAAGAATGAAGCTTTTGCATTTTTCTCAAAAAGGCAAGTATAAGCGTTAAGAGATAAGAGTAAAAGTATTTTCTTAATTATTCTCTCTCAAAATCTCTCTTAATTAGTATTATCTCTCTTCCTCTAAGAGTATTCAAATTAAAAAGACAGCATAACGGAAAAGAAAATTAATTGTGATTATCGACTTTAATATGATTATATCAATATAATTAATTCATATTTCGGGTGTAAATCATTAGAAGTGTATTTTTTCTCTATAACAAAAGATTTAGACATCCTTAATTAAGAATGCGTATCCTAATTCAAAATAAATCTCTAGAGGATCGTATCTCAAAATTAAGAAGCAGGGTGGAAATAAAGCATCCTATTTTTTTTTCATTTAATTTTATGCTACATGAAGTACCCTTATCGGAAGTATTTAAGTACCTGGACGTTAGCTTCAGATGTTATGAATTGAAAGAAATTTTAATTATATCTCTCTATTCTAAAAAAAAAGTAACTACCGCTGTCACCGCCGCCGCCGCCGGTTTTGAATTTTTTGTGACAGGAGGTCTTTCTTTGATAATATTAAGAAAAATAATGCATACAAAAATGTGAAAATCGGTAGTATTATACAGAAATGTTTGATAAACACGCTGATGCAGACAGTTTTCAAATCGAAGAATTATTTTAAGAGATATTTAATGCTAAAGTTGGACAAAATCGTTCCACTAAAAAAGTTTTATAGGAGCAAAAACTATACATCGGAATTTAATAATTTTTAGATCATTTTATACGTTATGATTTCCCGGTGTGCAGAATTTATTTAATTTTTTAATTTGACTCATTTTTTGAGGTTTCATTTCTATTTTAAATTCAAATTTTCAGCATTTCGAGAGATATTTTTTACTTATTTTAGAAAATTGTACTAATTTAACCTGTTGCCACCTGTATAAACAACGGAAACAATAATGTTTGCTTCAAATTAAAAAATTATTTACACGTGACTATTATAAACAGAAAAAATCATTTGGAATTAGAATTAAATAATTATGTACAAAAAGCAGGAACTTATTAAAAAATACGTCACAAAAAGTATACACGTGAAATTTAAAAGAGAAAGGATATTGTAAAATAATAAATTCATTAACATGCGTTAGAAGTCTTAAATAGGAGAAATTACGTCATATTTACGTCACTTTACAGTTATTACATAAAATGAACACAAAATAATATTACAAAGGAGTTTAAATTTAGAAATTGCGCTAGACATTTATCTGATATTTTGAGAGGATCTTTTCAACTATTTTTGTTAGCAAAGCGCAAATAATATTTCCTTTCTAACAAAATTATTTTTACATGAATATTTAAAAGAGAAATAATAGCTTGGTCAAAATTACGTCAGATTAAAAACGATTAATTTAAAATGTCTCATTTAAAAGAACTTTCTTTTCGCTTTGTTAAAAAATACCAGGAGACAAAGACTCTGTTTACTTAATTCCTTTTATATTAGCTAATTTTGAAATATTGTTACACGTATCTACGTCATCAAGTTATTTTTATTTCGAAGTTTTATTTGTATTTTTATTAATGTTGTACTAATTTATTTGTTCTTTCGTTATTTAAAATAAAAATTATGTCAATTTCTATAATTTGGCGAAATTAGTCGACTGGATAATCAAGTAGTACCGCAGCGGATTTGGCGTTAAAATTCCCCAATCAAAGAGAAATGAATAGAAATCCGTTTATAGGGAGACCGCCACTGTTTTTTAAATTATAATTCAATCTTTCGAAATCTTTTTAAAGCCGATCAAATTAGCGTGCATTTATAGTCTGCGGGGTCTGGACGGGGGTTGGCGAGCGTAGCTCGTAGGGGGCCGAGCCCCCTAGTCTTTATATAAAAAACTACATATTTATAGTCCATTTTCTGAGTCTATAAAATGCGATTTATTTTTGTTTTTCAAAATAGGCAAAAAATTAAACATTTCATGCTCCAAAAAATTATTCCAAAAGTCTGGGTACTAATTTTCAAAAGTAACGTTGCTTATTTTTTGTTTATTTGCTGCTCGTTAAGAAAAGTAACTTGCTGTGTTTAATCTGTTAAGAGATAGTTTTTAATTCATAATACAAGGCAATCGTAAGCTTTTCCAACTTATATAAGAGGAGCTATAGTGCTTGTTAAGTATACACCAGTATTTTGTATAGAATACCAGGGTTACATTGCACTTCTTCTGTACAAACTAGAAGCAGGAATGTAGCTACATGATTTTTCGCCCCAACCAAAATGGTGCAGATTATGCCCTCTAGGAAAGAATTTAATTAACCCATCGTAAGGACATAATTAAGGACGAATATAAGACAAGGGCCTAATTAATATGCCCACCTGTCATCTGAGTGCATAGCAAAGGCCTTCCTCGCCACCGACTAGCTACGGCCTTGCAAAAGACAAGCATGGAAATTCATTCATGACATTAATAGTAATGAATTTATTTTAATACGGTGGAATATGACAACATCATGAAAAGTGCTGTAAATATTCATCATCCGCGTCCAAACACTGAGCTAGATTTTCTAAAATTCACAATGAACTTTACTTTCAGTGCAATGGTGTCACTGACGTAACTGTATATATGCACTTTTAATAATTCCCGTGATGTCATCATATTTAGAACAAAGAAAAGTTAGATAATTGAAATTGACAATAAAATACCTTTATTGTTGTGAAAGAAAATCTGGACTCGGCTTGGAATGAGGCAATACCGGGACGTGAGATTACATAGTGTACCTGTACAGGCCTGCAGAACTGAAAGAGAGAATAAAGCAGTAATGTTAAAACTCTTGTTTAAAATACTTATTGTCTACACCACAATCTCGTAATAAATGACGAATTTATCCCAATGTTACAAAATACAGGGTGTCCCAAAAAGATCCGTACAACTTTAAAATTTTATTTTAAAAAAATGGATAGGTCTACAGCAAAACTAGTTAGAACAATAGATAGAATAATAACTCAAACAGATTTTTTCTTTTGCTGCGTTACTAAACTTCAACATAAGATCATTTCGTAGCACAAAGAATATGAAGACGATATTCAAATTAAATTCTCGAACGTTTGAGAGTGCTCACATCAAGTGTTCGATTTCGATCGATATCAACCGATCGACATCAATCTTCCGATAATTTCTTTGAGTTTCAGTATGAGATTGTGTTTCGATAAACCACTCGACTCATTGAGCTTTTCTTTAGGGGATCCGAAGTTTTTGAATAACTGAAATCTTTAATAATCGTTTATATGTTGTGCAACACCATCTATGACTAGAAACATACTGTAGAAAAAACTTTTTGAGTTATTCTATCTATTGTTGTAACTAGTTTTGCTGTAGGCTTATTCACTTTTTTAAATAAAATTTTGAAGTTGTACAGATTTTTTGGAGACACCCTGTAGTTTTTCCAAGTTTAGAATAGGTAATAATTAAACCAAATTTAGAAATTCGGGAGTTATAAGTATTAAGTATTAAGATGTGATTGTAATTCTGATGAAGATGTATCAATATAATATGGGAACAATTAATCATTCAAATTTCTTATTGATTCCATTACCACAAAATCATCATTTTAATTATTTAATATCAAAGATTTAATATGTTGAGTTCTGTAGAGTTATGATTATTAAATTAATGAGACAATGGAGTGTCCAGATGTGCACAGTCCCTAAGATATAATAAAAAGTTTTTCACGGTAAAAAAACAGCGCTGAAGTTCAGTATGTGCAATTATATTTCAAGTTATGATTCTCAATAGTTAAGTTTTCTAAAACTATTTAGTAATGCTATTATGGTAGACATGAAAGTGGTGGTTAAGACTTCTGAATATTAAATATAATGAGTTCAAAGTAAAAAAGCGATTTGGAGAGAGATAAAAACACATTTATATATATATATATATATATATATATATATAAACAAACATCTATAACTCCTTTAATTCTACTTTAGCAGTTTAAAAGAGAAAATATTTTTAATTATGGAAAAAAACTTAGAATATTTAAAATTATAAATATTATTTATTAAATATACACTGGTCATCAAAATTAAAGGATAATGAGAAAAAATATGCTCACTAAATGTTGCAGCCAATGCCCAATACTGAAATTATTTATGTTAATTAAATACTATTGAACTCAAAATTGCACTTCCGTGCATACTTTAGCGTCGGAAATATGCACATTAGATGATTGACAATGTGGTGCGCAATGGACGTATGTTGGAATTCTGGTCTGTAGTATTGTTTAAGGTGAATGTGGTGTCTGAGTGTGTCAGTATTCATTAGTTATGGCTCAAAGGAATCATTTAAGTTAAGGTCAAAAGTGGGGAATAACTGGTAGAATCGAGGAAGGTCAAAAACAAATGGAGCTCACCCAAGATTAGAATATCCCTCAAAGTGTCATATCAAGAGCTTTGAGCCGCTTTTTAAGCACTGGATCCGTTGATAGACAGCCTGGTCAAGGGAGACCAAGAGCAGCAACTGCATCCGAAGACCGTTTTTTGTCATTCTGGCTTCAAGAAACCGGAAAGCGACTTCAAGAAATTTGGTTTCAGACCTTCATGCTGCCACAAGAACTCGAATTAGCCGTTCTACTGCTGCACGGAGGCTTAACGAGGATGGACTGTAAGCGAGAAAACCAAAAGTTTGTGTCCCATACACTCCAGCTTCCAAAGGGGCCCGTTTAAACTGTTGCTGTCGTCATGTTCAATGAAGCCAAGAAGACTGGTCTCGAACGGGATATTTCACAGACAAGGGAAGGATAAGTTGCGTCTTCCTTCATCTCTTCAGATCGAAACATGTCTAGAATCAGTGTTCAGACTATATCTAGACTCGTCAGTAAACAACACTTGAGCCCAGTCTTCTTGCCTCCATTGAACTTGACGAGAGCAACAATTTAAACGGGCCACTTGGGAAGAGAGAGTGAATGGGACACAAGCATTTGGTTTTCTCGCATACAGTCTATCCTCGTTAAGACTTCGTGCAGCAGTAGAATGACTAATTCGAGTTCTAGTGGCAGCCTGATGGTCTGAAACCAAATCTCTTGTAGTCGCTTCGCGGATTCTTCGAGCCACAATGACAAAAAACGGTCTTCGTATGCAGTAGTTGCGCTTGGTCTCCCTTGACCAGGCTGTCTATCAACGGATCCAGTGCGTAAAAAGCGATTCGAAGCTCTTGATATAACACTTTGAGGGATATTCAAACCATGGACGACCTCCGTTTGTTTCTGACCTTCCTCGATTCTATCAATTATTCGCCACATTTGACCTTAACTTAAATGATGCCTTTGAGCCATAACTAATGAATACTGATCACATTTAGAGACCACATTCACTTTAAACAACACTACAGACCTGAATTCCAACATACGTCCATTGCACACCACATTGTCAGTTATCTAATTTGCATATTTGCGACGCTAATGTAAGCGCGGAAGTGCAATTTTGTGTTCAATAGTATTTAATTAACATAAATAATTGCAGCATTGGGCATTGGTTGGAACATTAACTTAGTGAGCATATTTTTTCTCATTATCCTTTAATTTTGGTGACCAGTGTATATTATACAATTAATATTATTGTTATTTAATTAAGTTTTTTTTAATTCAACAACATATTCAGATGTTGTGGTAATCAGAATATTTTTATAAAACTATAACATCAAATTAACAAACAAATCAGTGGAATTGAGAATAATATTTACTTGGGAATTGGGACTAGTGAGAGAAATAAAACTTTTTTAAAGAATTTATTTTCCCAAAATCTACGCACCAGCTCAAAATTCATGAAATACACATTAAATATGTATTAGATTTTCAACTTCTAGGTTTAAAAAAAATACAAGATGTGAAAAAGTTTTCTCTGGTTCGATAATCGCCAGAGAAAGAAAGAATTTTTTATAACAATTATAAAAGGATCAAAATTTCTTCTAAGAAGTTGACAACCACTTTCAACAATCATGTAATAAAAGACGACGCATGCAATTTATTATCTGACGTTTGAGTTATTTTTAAAATCCCAAATAATATAACCAAAAGATAGAACTCAGATTTGTTGGGGATATTTATTTAATTTTCATATTAATGTAAAATGAGTGATAGGCTAAACAATGCTTATAAAGCGCAAACTTTAAAAAAGAGACGATATATAAAAAATCGGCAATAGACTTGCTGATGAATGGTGTTTCTAAAAAAATTATTTAAAATTAATGTAAAGAAATTAATTATTTCTCCTGTGTTGAAGTAGAGAAAACCATTTCGATAGTGAAGTTGCCTAGGGGACGAAAGAGCGGTGATTTTTGCTCCTATTAGCCTTAGAACCCGATATTGCAACGATACAGGGGCATAAGCATTTGAGCATACTGGATATATTTACTATAAATGCATATACATGTATAAAAATTTATAAAAATTATTAATAGAGTATATTTAAATTAATTTTCTTAAAAATCATACATGTATTTACTTTTTTGAACAGATATAAAACATGTAGAACAAAATGAGAGGGGCCAATTTCCAGTACTTGGTAGAATATTTTGTATTTTAATAATAACGAGTTGGAAACCGTCGAAATTCGACGAAGTGAAATGTTTAGAAAGAAACTATTAGATCAAATTTATGATAAACCTACAAAAATAATTACAATAAAAAATTCATCTTATATTGGTTGTCTAACTGTTAAAACAAATAATATTTTAAACCTAAAATTATCAAAATGTTATTTCCACAAACTTCAGCTGCTTAAATTATTGAAAATTTAAACTGTATTAGAATACGTAATACAAACTTTAAGTTCTAATCTCAGTACCCGCGAATAAAAAATTCAGAAATTTGCCTTTAGTCGTCATAGCATTGGTCAAATATTTAGTTTTATCAAAGAAAATGATCGTTTTTTCTTAAATATGACATAATTTTTACTCACAGATTCATTTTGCCTAGCGTCTCAAATTCAGTATCAGCGTAAAGTAAAAAAAAAAATATTGAAATGTAACTGATTTATGAAGAAATATGCGTGGTTTTTTTTAATAGCTACGTCATTTTCTGTTCAAAAATTATAAAAAAAAAGTTATTTTTATTTGTAATGTGAAAATGGCATCAATAAGGATAAATAAATCATGACTATTTTCCCTTTACTTTTAATAGAAATGGTGTACTTCAGTTGCCACACTTACAAAATTGGTACTAAAAACAATAAAAAAATTAATATCTCAAAAATAAATTGAGATAGAGCTTTCAAACAAATTGCATTTAAAAGTATATTTTTTCCCTGTACGACGGTGTAAAAATTGAAACTGTGCGATGTTTAGAAGTTTAAAAATTTGCAGTAGCGAAAATTGCAAAACCGAAATTTCATTTCAAATTTCAGAGTGTTGCCATTCGCAGAATGACGTATGCGTTACGCACAGATATGTTTGTCCTTTATAATATAGATACTAAAGATAAAATGCGTTCAAATATGAATTAAGGAACGCTATTAAAAATGGGTCATCAGTAGTGATGATCAAAATGAATGATTTTGATATTCGAATGAATCATTCGGGGATGCGCAATAAGATAGCTTCCAGCCTTCATAATTTCTTATATCAAATAAACCCAGAAATTTTGTATAAAAAAGAAAAAGAGATGGGGAATTGAATTAAAATCTGCTGAACAGTGGAACAGCATTGAGTGGCTTCCTAGTTGCTGTCAACTTCACGCCCAGTCTATAGATAAATTATCTTGTTAATAATGTTGAATTATCTTGTTAATACTGTGACCCATTGGGAAAAAAATATAATTGTAGTTATAAAACTACTTAAAATATTAAAATTTACTTTTAAAAAGTTTTCAAATAATAAAACGAAGAAAAATTAGTGTAAATTAAAAAAATATATATAAAATTAAGTTTAAGGACTAAAGTTAAGCAATATATATATCACTAATATATATCACTAATAAAAAGTTTAAATTATGATGTGGTAAAGAGAGTTTAGCTGTAGTTATGTAAACTGCTGTAAATTAAAAGCCATAATTATTTAATTAATTATTTTATTATGTTTACAAATTTCAGGTTTAAATTGATTGAAAAGAATACGAAGGTTGACAGCTGCTTTTGCGCATGCCCGAATGATTCATTCGAATATCAAAATCATTCACTATGTCCATCACTAGTAATCTCCGATGCAATTATAGTATCTGTGAAAAGAATATACTTTGCTTAGATTACTTAGAAAACTTAAATGACTTTAAATTTTCTAAGTAATCTTTTAAATGACTGTAACAAATATATATATATATACATATATGTTTGTTACAGTCATTTAAATACACTGAAGTTACATTAATTGTAAAAATTATCTATTTATGTCCGGATAGATGCTTTTCATAAAGAATACTGCAACGTGTTCTACGTTCTGCGATAAGTCATGAAGAATGATAACGAGCAGTGCATTATTCAGATCCAAATCAGTGTAATCAGCGATTTGTATAATTAGTGTCATAATCACGAATTCCAATTTTATCGAATATTTGTCATTTTTTCAAATGCTGAGGTTGTTCGCACATTTTTTAGATGTTTCTGTTTAGCTATAAAGAAATTGACTTCTTGAAAAAACTTCTTTCGAAGCAATTACTTTTGAGAGTATAATCTATCGACTGCTACCTGATTTTTCTTTTTTTTACACGCAAAATGGTGCTTTTAAAGATTCGATAGATGGAAGACTATATGTGCACTCTTTCTGAATAAAATTATTATTATTAAACTATCAAAAAACGGTATGAGAGCCATTTTTTATATCTGTAGCCACGATCCAATAAGAAAAAAGTAAATAAAACATCAAAAACTGCTTTCAAATGGAAAATTGTTCCAAATCCGTAACCACATGAAAAAGAAATTATTTGAATATTGTGAAAATGTGAACTTGCATGCTAAAAGAAAATTCCTCAAATTAAATTACTATTGCAGAAACGTTATCATCATCCATGTTAACTGAAAATTAAGTTATTATAACACTGATTCGGATCTTCTAAAAATGCAATGTTCATCACCTTTCTCCATGACTTATTGCCAAACTTAGAAAACCTTGTAGAATTCGTTATGAAAAGCATCTATCCGGACAAAAATAGAAAAATGTTACAATAGATGAAACTTGGGTGTATTTATATGACTGTAACAAATATATATATATATATACATAATTGTAATAAGATGAGAAAAAATCTTAAAATAGAGTTCAAAGAATCTAAGGAAAGATTTCTAAGGTATTTGTCATTGTTGCTGGTTTCGCAAAAGACGGCAAATTTTTAAAAGAGAAGGTAGACAAAAAATTTAAGATCAACTATATATACTATAAGATGTTTTTCCCAAATGTGAAATTTGTAATTATTTATAATATAAAAATAATTTAAAAATAATATTTTATTTCAAATATGAACTATTTAGTTTTTAACTACAGTGTCATCAATGATTGGAATTCCTTCAGTACAAAGCAAACAACAGCGCGTCAGAATCCGCTGTTAATTTTCTGAAAGAAATGGAACAAGAACCCGATATCGGACCATACACAACATTGTTATTACCCATAAATTTTCTTGCCATCACCTATTAGTTTTTCGCTTTTTGACTTTAAAAATAGATATTATCTAAACGTCGACTTACAACTCTTCGTAAAATAAGAGAAGTTCGAAGGAAATGGGACAAATGTCTTTCCGATACTAAAAAAACATTATTGTCATGAAAATTACAGTCAAGAAAAAGGGCTAATAAACTGAGCACTTAAAGTACAAATATTTTATGTAAAATAGACCTGTAAATATCATATAAACCGTCCAAAAATGTGCGAAATGGTGTGGTCTTTCATCGGCTCAGTCGTTTTCTGTACCTCAAAATCTGAGAGCTAAAGAAGTGAAATAGTCTACAAAATGCAATGAGTATCACGTGCATGGTCCAAGGAGATGCAAAATACGAGGACACGTAAGGCAAACGGCTAAAGTTATCTATCCAGAATACCGAGCCTGATACGAGACCGTAAATCAAAACCATGTATGAGGCGTTCAGAATACAATCCCACTAACTCCATTTTAAGTGGCGTTTTTTTAAACAAAGGAACATTGAAAATTTTCTATATATTTATGCAGTGATAAAAAGTTACCCTTGATTAAAAGAAAATTAATGAGTTCAATCAAAATATCCCGAGAAAAACTATTATACAGATACAATATTTTTATAGCTACAATAACTTTAACTGTTTATACTGAACATTTTCATTTGATGGAGTAAATCGATTTGCGTACTGAGCGACTCATATGTACTTACTTTGTTTCATTCGGTATTTAAAAATATACTGAAAATATATACCAGAAACAATATAGCAAAAAATGTTAAAAAAAAATAAAATAATTTTAGTTTTATATTCTTACATTTTTCTTTTTACATTTATGCAGTAGCTTTCATAACTACAGTTATGGGTCAATATCTGAAAAACGGACAATATCATTCCAAATTTTTTATGTTTTTTAATTAATGTACAAACTACCACATACAATTAAATACTATGATACATGTTTTGTCATTTAAATGCTGTAGTGTTTTGAGATCAAGGATGCATATTGCATGCGTAGGATAAACTTTATAGAAAAAGTGTTTGATTTTCTTTTCAATCACCCCCATTTTACAGTAGCTTTATAGAATAAATTTACATTCTTTTTTATATATAACCATTAACCTTTCATTACGCACAGTATATAATAAAAAGATTTCTAAAACTACTTAAACCTTAAATGCATGATTTCTCATTTTGTTTCGAAAAAATATATATATGATTCCCAGATAGGTTTATTAGAAAGGGAAAAATAATGAAAAAAAAAATCAGAGATACATTTTTCGTATAATACGTCAACCTTTTCTTATGTTGCACATCTGCAGTAGAAATAAAAACTACTGTCATAAAAAAACACTACAAATGAGTAAATATTTTAATAAGTATGAATCTAAATACCTTATTTTATATAATTTTTTATTCTGTAAAACTTAACTCTTAAATGCAAGAATTGTGAACTATTTTTAGAATTAGTCTTTTTTGAATAGTCTTTTAGAATTGTGTTTTTTATTGTTATAATAAAGATTAGATACCAGAAATTTTTAGATTTTTAACTTCATTTAGCAGCATATCTTTGTAATTTTTACAGGATTAATATTTCTATATCATACAGCACGGTAGTGCTGTATAGTAGAGCTCAGCCGCATCTTTTACGTTTTGAAACATGATGAAAAGACAACAACTCAATTACAGTCCAAACCAGAAAACATTCAGTGATGAATAATGGCTTGTTGGAAAGGCCTTGATTTAGCGATGTGCCTTTCGAAGATCGGGTCAAAAAATATCCAATATTAAGGGAATGGCACCCATTTAAACTTTGCATAGCGTTCCATAATTTAACAATATAGAAATATCTCCTTCAATCGTTTCTTTACCGTTGCCACATCGTAAAAAGCGGCACAATAATTTTAAAAAAGTGATAACACGCGTATTTTGTTTTAAATAAAAATCAGATTTTCTGGCTATATTTTTGCATTTTTCAAATCGACGTCATTCTAATCAGAAAATGAAAATTTTACCTATATATATGTAAAAACTTTAACTAAACACGCGTTAAAATGACGTAGTATCTATATTTGAATGTTTTTAATGTTTAAAAATCTATTTTAATACAGGAGTTTTAATTTCAGGAAAACAATTTAGGAAAAAATAATAATAAAAAAATCGTTTGCTAGGTATGACTTCAATTTCTGTTTAACTGACATAACTTTGTAATGATGTTTTATTCTGAAAAGAAACTCCGGATATTCTGAAATTAATCCTTATTATCATCCATAAAGTGAAAGATTAATTTTTCAGTCATACGAAAGAAATTTTCGGTAAATACTAGTTCATTTTTTGTATTTATTGCATTTTCGTGCGTATTGTCAAGGAAATCGTATACTCCTATTGCACGCGTTAAAACATGCATTTTAATTTTAAAAGCTGAAACACTTTATTATAATTACGTCATTAGAACGCCAAATGAAATTCAATTTCGCGAGTTAAAAAAAAATAATAATATTGTTGGACCGAAAGTAATAGATCGTATACTCCTATTGCACGCGTTAAAACATGCATTTTAATTTTAAAAGCTGAAACACTTTATCTAGACACACGGCAGTGTGTCAGTCAAGTTCGCCTGACATAGCCGTGTGTTATTTACACGAACCATTTCGAGCTGTTTTCATCTAATTTCAATGCTCTACAACTGAAAATCTATGAGACCTACGTACTTGTTATACGAAATGTGTAGTAAGGCCACCCTAATTACCTAAAATCCAAAATTTTATAAATAACGCATGATTAGTTTCCGAGATAATGACATTTGAAAATGTCTGATATCCGATAATTTTACCACTGACTGACTGACTGACTGACTGACTCACTCATCAAAAAGATCTCGTATATCTACTGCAGCTACAGACTTCAAATTTGGTGCGAACTTCGTTTACACTATAAAACTAAGGAATAAAATAAAAAAATTGTGAAAATCGATTAATTACCCACCTGGGGGTGCCCATTTTTACTTTACCATTGGGTCTATTAGGCGAAATTTTAATTTGCCGTAGGAGGGGACGCTGTTCTGCCGCCAAATACCGCCAAGTTTCTCGCCAACATGGCGATATATCGCCAAATTTGGCGACCAAAATTAGTCGCCAAAAGTGACGTCACCTTGGCGATATCTCTGATATTTCGCCAAATTCCCATAGACTTCCATTGTAAACCTATCTACTTACTGGGGGTTTATCTGGGTTTATTTGCTTACAGAAAATCAACAAATTGAGATATTCTGTCCGTCACAGAGCCCGTTCTCAGAAACTATACATGTTGGAGGCGTGAAATTTTGCATATTTACAGCTGAACACCTCACATCAAATGACAAATCATAAAAATTTGAAAAAGTTGTAAATTTAACCCTTTGGGGTCTCACATGTGTATTTTAAACAATCCTTTCTAAGTGAGCCCCTAATTAGGTTGGAGGCGTGAAATTGTACATAATTATAGCTGAACACCTCACATCAAACGACAAATCATAAAATTTTGAAAAAGTTGTACCTTTAACCCTTTGCGCTCCCACATGTGTATTTTAAACAATTCTTTCTAAGTGAACCCTAATTCGGTTGGAGGCGTGAAATTTTGCATACTTATAGCTGAACACCTCACATCAAGCGAAAAATCATAAAATTTTGAAAAAGTCGTACATTTAACCCTTTGGGCTCCCCCATGTGTATTTTAAACAATTCTTTCAAAGTGAGCCTCTAATTAGGTTGGATGCGTGAAATTTTGCATTCTTATAGCTGAACACCTCACATCAAACGGGAAATCATAAAATTTTGAAAAAGTCGTACATTTAACCCTTTGGGCTTCCACATGCGTATTTTAAGCAATTCTTTCTAACTGAGCCCCTTATTAAATTGCAGATTTGAAATTTTGCATACTTATAGCAGAACACCTAAAGCTAGGCGACAAATCATAAAATCTTGAAAAAGTCTTACGCTTAACCCTTTGAGCTACCACATATGTATTTTAAGCAATTCTTTCTAAGGGAGTCCCTAATTAAGTTGGAGACATGACTTTTTGCATACGTATAGCTGAATACGTCAGAGCACACGACAAATCATAAAACTTTCAAAAAGTCTTATATTATTTACTCCCCCGGGCTCTAACTTGTGTATTTTAAGCAATTTTTCTAACATCCGCCTTTTTCACCCGGAGAGCACTTTTCCAACTTTTGCTGACACCCCTTTGACCATTCTTTCATATTATGCACCATAGTCTTACATATTTTAGTTCCACTTTTTATCGCCAGGTGCACCTACTTATCTCGGGTACTATGGGCTCAATCCACCCGACTAATATATCTACGGATAGTATGTAAAACGGAGTTTCGTTCGGATAGAGGTTTGTTTAGAATAGAGTACGCCCCTGGTAGCGAAATGTGGAACTAACAGATTTTTCAAAAGGATAAAGTGTTTTGAAAGGAATATTAAACAAAACCCTCTGTGCGATCTGTGATCACACTTACCCACTTGTTATTTTCAAAATCATCAGAGAAAAGTTTATTTAGTTAATTAAATTTAAAAATCCAGGGAGGGGCAATGTCCTTCCTCTGCACTGCCTCTTTGCTCGCACCCATGGATGAATGATACATAGTGTGGCATAAGCACATAACTTTATATTTCACTTCCAGTACAAAAAAGCAGGCCCAGCTATAGGATATTTAATTGGACAATTTAATATAGGAATTTAATAGGAATTGTTGTTTCAGAAACAATAAAAATTTCGAATCAATACATTTCGTTTCAAAACATGCATTCAGTGTAGCAGTATTAAAATATAGATTTCTGCCGCAAATTGACAGCCAAATAGTTTGTTGTAGGAAATTAAAATTAAAATTGAATGTTGCTTGGTGAATAAAATAGTCTCATGTAAACACGTTAAAAAACATTAACTAAAGTGTCTAAATATATTGTAACTTTACAAAAAGTAATGATATCTAACAAAAACATAGCTGTGAAAAAAGGGAGCCAAGTTCTGTAAAGACAATGGCAAGAAAAGAAGTGATATCTAAGTGGGTGCCAAGTTCAAATAAAATTCACTCAAACTTACCTACTGAAGTATTATAGCATTTTTTAAATTGTTTAGAAAGAAAAATTATTGATAGCATATTAATAATAAATCTAGAACTTGGCAAGTTTTTGATAAATGCTATGCCTATCAATTTCATGTCTTAATAAAATGATGATGATTAACAACAATGTCATTATAAAAAAATTTATATAGTTATTATTATAAACAAATGACTCATGTTAAAGATTTGATAAACCAATAAATACACAAATACATTCCCGCTCGTCTTTGGTTATCATTCTAGCACCCACCCTTCGGAAACCTCAATGGAAACAGACTAGGCCTGAGAAGGCAAAGCCTGAGGGCCTCAGGCAAGGCCTGAGAAAGAGACAGTTACCTTTACGCTTGTTCTTGGTCATCCCTCTAGAGACTGCACCCCTTTTTATCCCTTCAGGGGCAAAGACATTCGTGACAGGGGCATTCGTGACATGCTGAAATGATTCAATCACACCAGAATTTAAAAACAAATTTATTTCAAAATGGGTAAAAGCTTCTTTTCACGTATTTAATAAAATTAAACTTTTTAGTCCTGAATTCTAGTGTCAATGTGGCATTTTGCAGTTAAAATTAGATGAGATATATTTTATCACACCATCCTTCAAGGGGAAGGAGCTCACTCAATTGAAGGCTTTCAAACATGAAATAACAAGTTTAGGTATAATAATGTCATTAATAAAAATAAAGGACGTGTAGGTAAAAACTTGCCAAGTTCTAGATTTATTATTAATATGCTATCAATAATTTTTCTTTCTAAACAATTTAAAAAATGCTATAATACTTCAGTAGGTAAGTTTGAGTGAATTTTATTTGAACTTGGCACCCACTTAAATATCACTTCTTTTCTTGCCATTGTCTTTACAGAACTTGGCTCCCTTTTTTCACAGCTATGTTTTTGTTAGATTATAATTACGTCATTGGAACGCCAAATGAAATTCAATTTCGCGAGTTAAAAAAAAATAATAATGTTGTTGGACCGAAAGTAATAGATCAGTTTTAACTGATGTCACGGGTCTAAGCACGTGACCTCTAGCGAAAAACTTGGTGGGCAAACAAATAACAACAATGGTAGCTTTCTTTGACTCGTACTTTCGCATCGGTCATCGTGAGTCACATTGCTGTTGCTTTTGTTGTGAAACATTTCACTTTATAAATTTGAGCCTACTTTTCAAAGTTTTTGTGGGCGATTATTTATATTATTGTTATATCTTATTGCAGGTGTTATCACGTAAATTATCACATTTATTCGCATCACCATGCCAGCGACATGTTGGGTAAAAATGTACGGTAATCGTTCGAACAGGGAACATAATAAATCCTATTATAGATTACCAGGCATTCCAAAGACAGATAATAATATGAGAAAAAAGTTGTGTGAAGAAAGGCGACAGAGATGGTTGTCATCGCAATATTGTGTGAATTAATTTTACGATTTTCATTATGAATTAAATCACAATCACATGGAATTTGTTATTAATTCGTGCACAGAAATGTATGGTTACTTTTCCAATAACAAGATGAAAATCTCCGATTTTCAAAGAATGCACTTCTCTGACCCAGTTGCAGGCAAATTGTTTATAAAATTCAAGGCTTTTATAACACCTGAAGTCTTTCTCAGTATAAAAACTGGTACTTTTCGGTTAGCAGGACGCCAGTGTTTTATTTACATTCATATATACATATATATGCACATATATGTACATATATATATGCATATGTATGTATATATTTATGTATGTGTGTGTACATATATATATGTACATATATGTGCATATATATGTATATATGAATGTAAATTAAACACTGGCGCCCGGGTCACCGAAAAGTACCTAAAAACTTTGACTATAAACTAAACACTTTACGATGTCAAAATAACTAACGTCGGGTAAATCTGCTACATATTTCGGCACTTCTTAGTTATCCCGTCGGCCAATTTCGCCAAATTATATAAATCGCCAAACCACTCGCTAAATTATACACATTGACATAATTTTTTATTTAAATAACGAAAGAACAAATAAATTAATAAAACATAAATAAAAATACAAATAAAACGTCGAATTAATGGTTTTATTGACCATTATTGGCATTTAATCTTAAAATTAATTAATTAATGGCAACCATTATTGGCAATTAATCTTACAATTTGGCGACAGTAATTTGGTCGACGGGATAACTAAGAAGTACCCATATTTCTTCAAATCATTTTTTTTTCAAACTGCATGGATCAACACCGGAAATAACACTAATTTTGGATGCATGTCGTTCCTTAGCTTTAGTATTATTCACTTCTTGGTACAGATGTCATATTCACACCATATTGGCGCGATTTTTTTCTGACGCCAATTTGGCGAAAACATCAACAGCATAAACAACAATATCCGGGTTATCATATCAAGCAAAATATCGACACTTTGGCACCAGTTAAGTACCCGTTGCATATATGATATTGGCGTCAGAAACAAATCGCGCCAATATGAGTGCGTATATGATATTTGTGCCACAAAAACAAAGTGGTTCGTCTTGCGACCGAAGTAGAATAGGAGTTCGGAGTACTGTATTATTATTTGTTTGCCACCAAAACTGGTTGCCACGGGTGTTGCCAGGTTTGTGATCAAATGATTGAAACTGATCTATAGTCTATGAGCTAGCAACGTTTTTGTCATTTGATTTTAGCAAGGCTCATTTTTCTATATGCTCTTCCGTTTTATGGTGTGGTACGTATGCGGATGGTTTTGTTTTCGGGTCACGTTGCGTTTACCTGCGGGAGAAGGGGTTATGCAGGTGAAAAAATTAAAAAATTCGTCATTTTAGTAAAGCTCATTTTTTCTATATGCTATTCCGTTTTATGGTATAGTATGTAGGCGGACGGTCTGGGTGGCGGGAGACGTAGCGTTTACCTGCGAGAGAAGGGGTTATGCAGGTCTAAAAACTTCAAAATTACGTCATGAAACACTTCTGACCTTCCTTGTACCTTTCAAGACCAAGGTTGAGATAGGTTGTATGAAGGAATGTCTTTACTTTGTTGGCTGGAAAAGTAGAAATATGGGTTTTGGAATTAAATAATCCTGCGCGTGTACAAATGTTACATTTCTATATGTTCATTCGTTACGGGATAACACACACTAAAATTAATTTTACTGAAAGAGTGACATAAAAACCAACTGCATATGTTGATGAAAGTGTATTAAATGTAATTACTGTAAATTTTATAAAATATTTCATGTTTTAAGAGGTAAAACAAATCGTTGCATATTTTCTAAGATAAAAAAAAAACCCGCCATTTTTACAGAAACTGTTGTAAAATTGGAAAATAAATATGAAACGCTATTTTTTCCGTAAAAAGAAGTAGTACTGAGGCATTTTACAATATAGAGTAGTAGACTTGTTTTTAAAACGCATTTAGCCAAAAATATAATAGGAGACAAAATGAGGTGAAATTTACCACACGCGTGTGTTAATGTTACAAAAATAGGTACGTGCGCTTAGGGTTCAGTCAATTATGCTCTAAACGACACCAGTAACATGCGCCAATTGTCTGTAGGCTCAATTATATAATTTATCCGTACCAAATACGCCAATTGTCAATACACTCGTTTACGTAATTTATCTCCTTAATTAATGCATACTTTTACAAAGAACACCTACTTTCCAATTTTCCTGTTTTTTTCTTTTTTTTTTTTTTTGTTTTTTTTTTTATCAATGGTTACAGTTAGGTGTAAATATGTTAGTCATTATCGCGATATTTCAGTTTGACCTCCGAAATATTATTATAAATATCCAATATTAGTAATATTTCTGAAATTATTTACAGGTGTATTGTATAATATTTTCAATCACTTTTGATCCTTTTTCTGCATTCAATCGTTTTTAGACTTTTTTAAATTTTAAATTCCCATTAAGTCCCAAAAACAGAAATTTTCCCTTTTTATAGTGTTTTCGCAGTTTTAATTCCTTTCTTATGACTGTTTCTTACCCTAGCTCTTTGTGTGTTTGAGGGGTTGACCTGTGATACTGCATAGTCCCTTAAACCAGAAGAGCGTAGGTACATAGCAGAAAAATTCAAGAGATCACACTATGTATAAAACTTAGTCTAAGGACTTAGTCTGGCGGCCAGTCCTGAGTAAAGTATAGGTCAATATCCTAATACGGGGTTTAGCAATAAGTATGGGGTCATCAGAGCTCTTGAAATTCACTGATGAACCAATGTTTCCGTTAGATTTTGATTGGGACAATTGGTTGGGCCGGTTAATTCGGATTATTGGATGATTAGTTGGACCGGTTGTTTGGTTAGATGAAGTTGGTTGATTAAGTTCCTGAAAGGATCTGAAAAAGATGTGAAATGATATAAAAAACTGTTGGAACCAGAGAGAAAAGTAAAGCTCGATATAAAAAAAATACAGTAAAAAATTGTCAAATAGTATTTAAATGTATAAATAGTAATAAATAGTATTATGTCAGTTTAGAAAAGTAAGTAGTGCGTAGAAAAGTAATGGAATCAGATTATCTGTAAAGCTCATGAAATTACCCAAATTTTTGTCGATAGCTGAAAATGTGGACTGAGCTTTACTGGTGCCTTACATTCAAAATCATATTATCTTCTCAAAATGAGTACTGGGTATAATGAGAATGTGTAGTTATGTGCTAAAAAATTTCTGTCAGGCCCAGAATTGTGGGCATGATTACATAAAGTCAGGCTAAACACCACAAAGATAAAAGAATGTAAACTATGAAGAAATATTTTAAGTATAACATTAATATGGTCACGTTGTTGAGGAATTGTTGTTATTAATATTTCTGACATAACACATCTAGCGTAATAATTTTTATTTCATGTAATTAATGTTAAAAGGGAGACTTATGTCAATAGGCCAGGCAAATAGTTAGCATATGGTTGAATCGTACATGCTTAGGGTTTTTGACTTACTTTGTGCTTTGATCTTCCAGGCTTATGAGTGACCCCTGGAATGGAATATGGTCCATACTTCGTACTGAACGATCTCTCGTGTTCTCCATACTTCTCATGTTCTCTCTTATTTCCAAATCAACCTCTAATCTATTCTTATGAACCCAAATTTTTAAACTGGTTATGAATGATTGGAATTCAGAATAAGTTAAAAATGCCTTTATTTCCCTGATTGATTTTAAGGCACCAGTAAAGCTCAGTCCACATTTTCAGCTATCAACAAAAATTTGGGTGATTTCATGAGCTTTACAGATAATCTGATTCCATTACTTTTCTACGCACTACTTACTTTTTTAAACTGATAAATATAGTGGCTAAGAGTTAAATAAACAGTGATGCACATGTGCATCACTATGCATTTAAGGGTTAATTAAGGGAGCCTTGAGCATCTGTTCAACCCTCCCACACATTGAATGAGTCCAGCCTCCCCACATAGCCCTTTTCTAAAGAATAGCACATTGTTATGTTAACCCTTAAATGCCGGAGTTTTCAAAAATCATTTAAAAAATGTTTTTCGGCTTTCTTTTTTAAAATAAATCATGGGGAAATACTTAAAAAATCATATTTTGTTTTAAGTATGGTTTACGGATAAAAAACTGTTTGTTACTAATCGGCAATACTGGTGTTTAATTGAAAAAATAATGTTCCTTGATAAAATTCTATAACATTAACCACACGAGAATTCTATGAACTATGATAAGAAATAAATTTTACTTGTTCACTGTAGAACAAAACAGAGTAATTCGCAAGCTTCCAAACAAAACAAAAAGAACATTTATCAACAATTGAAAAAATAAATCTATCTTTATTCTTAAACATCCCAAGTGTTGCCATCTAAATGTTGAAAATCGATTTAATAAGATTTTCAGAATGGTCAACCCTCCTTAGACTCCCCTAACTTTGTTTAAAGCTTAAAATTAATTATTTATACATCATTATATGTCCATTTATCATTGCTAATTATTATAACAAATGTTACAATATATTGCATTCTTTAGGCTTTAGATTTAGTATAATTAATGAAATATTATTGGCAGTAGACGAAAATTGTCCGGTTTTCAGATATTGAACCTTATACTCTTAAATTTAAATCATAATTTGACCTTTCTTTTAATCAACTGCAGACTTTAAACTACTTTAAAATTAATTTTTATATTTGTTTTCAATTTTTGAAAATATCCTCTTTGTCTCACTTTTCATACATCTTTATTTTTAACTTTTTTAAGTAGTTTTTAACTATTCCCCAATAGCTCATTGACGATAGCAAGACGTTTCATGTTTACACTGTGCGTGAAGTTGGCCGCAACTAGGAAGCCCATAAAAGATGCTTATCTGTTCAGTATATGTTTGTACTTGAAATTAAAAAAAAAACAATCGAACAACCAAATAAACTATAAACTGGTTAGACGGCAAAAATATTATAATGCCCATTGCAAGACATTACGCAACGTAAGCAGTTTATTTAATTTCAAAACAGTCTATCATCTCTCTATTCTAAAAAAAAAAAGTAACTACCGCTGTCACCGCCGCCGGTTTTCAATTTTTTGTGACCGGAGGTCTTTCTTCGTTAATATTAAGAAAAATAATGCATATAAAAATATGAAAATCGGAAGTATTATACAGAAATGTTTGATAAACACGCTGATGCAGACAGTTTTCAAATCGAAGGATTATTTTAAGAGATACTTAATGCTAAAGTTGGACAAAATCGTTCCACTAAAAAAGTTTTATAGGAGCAAAAACTATTCATGGGAATTTAATCATTTTTAGATCATTTTATACGTATGAAGTTCCCGGTGTGCAGACTGTATTTTTTTCTTTTAATTTGACTCATTTTTTGAGGTTTTATTTCTATTTTAAATTCAAATTTTCAGCATTTCTAGAGATATTTTGTACATATTTTAGAAAGTGATATTAATTTAAACTGTTGCCAACTGTATAAACAGAGCAAACAATAATGTTTGCTTCAAATTTAAAAAAAATATATTTATAAGTGTAAATAAATTAAAATTTTATTTACACGTGACTATTATAAACAGAAAAAACATTTGGACTTAGAATTAAATAATTATGTACAAAAAGCAGGAACTTATTAAAAATTACTTCATAAAAACTATATTTACACGTGAATTTTAAGAGAGAAAGGAAATTGTAAAATAATAAATTCATTAACATGCGTTAGAACTCTTAAATAGGAGAAATTACGTCATATTTACGTCACATTACAGTTATTACATAAAATGAACACAAAATAATATTGCAAAACAGTTTAAATTTAAAAATTGCGCTAAACATTTATTTGATATTTTGAGAGGATACTTTTCAACTATTTTTGTTAGGAAAGTGCAAATAATATTTCATTTCTAACAAAAGTATTTTCACGTGAATATTAAAAAGAGAAAGAATAGTTTGCTCAAAATTACGTCAGATTAAAAACGATTAATTTAAAATGTCTTATTTAAAAGAACTTTCTTTTCGCTTTGTTAAAAAATACCAGGAGACAAAGACTCTGTTTACTTAATTCCTTTTATATTAGTTTATTTTGAAATGTTTAACTTATTTTACTTAATCAAACACGAAAACAGCGATTGTATCTTTGGTACTACTTAGTTATCCCGTCGACCAAAAATCTATCATTCGTCAAACTATAAGATTAAATGCCAATAATGGTTGATCGTAAATGTCACATTAACTTGACTTTAAGCAAGTTACACGTGTCTACGTCATCAAGTTATTTTTATTTCGACGTTTTATCTGTATTTTTATTAATTTTGCACTAATTTATTTGTTCTTTCGTTATTTAAAATAAAAATTATGTCAATTTGTATAATTTGGCGAGTGGTTTAGCGATTTATGTAATTTGGCGAAATTGGTCGACGGGATAATCAAGTAGTACCGCCGCGGATTTGGCCTTAAAATTCCCCAATCAAAGAGAAATGAATAGAAATCCGTTTATAGGGAGATCGCCACTGTTTTTTAAATTATAATTCAATCTTCCGAAATCTTTTTAAAGCCGATCAAATTAGCGTACTTTTAGAGTCTGCGGTGTCTGAACGGGGGTTGACGAGCGTTGCTCGTAGGGGGCAGAGCCCCCTAGTATTGTTAAGAATTATAAAGCTGAATTACACAGAGCCCTCTAGCCATTACTGTAGTTTATATTGGATTTTTACCATTTATTGATATGGAGAAACATGCCGTTACAAGTAAAAATAATTCCAGATTTGGTAACTTTATAAATGTGCCAGGCAGCTTATACCTAAAAAATTGTTTATCCGTTGAAATTACATCAACATTATGTATATGGAAATATGAAAAATTGATAGAGAAATAGTATGAATTGGATAGGTACAGGTACAACGATCCAGAAATATGGTTGCTATATAGCTCTTCTTCTTATTAAAAAAAAATGGGAATCAAACATTCCTCATACTCCCTCAAACATCACCCATACCTCACGGCTTGAAAAATAGTAAATTAGCCGATACTTAATAGTTACAAGATTCATTAATCCTTCTCTGCCTAATTTGTAGCTTAAGAATGATGCGGTTTGATAAAAATATATTTGTTAATCATGCTGGTCCATATATGTCTCAATGACAATGTTTTTTAAAAGTTTTGTATCACAGTTTATTTCATGAACATGTTTTCTTCATGATCTTTAACGTACATATGAACAAATATTTAAGAAAATTCAGAGTTGATAAATAAAAATTATTTTTTGCGTAAAGGGATTTTTATTTCGTGTTTCTTTTTACTGTCTTCTATCTTCAATAGAAGAAAGTATTGTAATCGAAATTTTTTCCGACTTCCGGTTTTCGATGGATTTACACGTTTTAGGGGTCAGAGACACCAAAAAACATGTTTATAGAAAATGTCTGTCTGTTCTCCCGTCTGCCCGTCTGTCCGTGTGTCGCCATTCTACCATCAAAAAGTGTATGAAGTTATGCATAGAATCGAACCAAATTTTTTGTGTATGTATTTGGCTGTGGCAAGCAGGTCCGCCTTCAATTTAGAAATATTCTGGCGGAAGGGGGCGCTGCAATATCAATTTTTGTGCCATTTTCATTATTGTACCATCGAAAAGTGTATGAAGTTATGCATAGAATTGAACCAAATTTTTTGTATATGTGTTTGGCTATGGCTAGTTGGTCCTCTCTAAATATGAAAAAAATTCGGCCGGAAGGGGGCGCTGTAATAGCGATGTCTGTGCCATTTTCATTATTGTACCATCGAAAAGTGTATGAAATTATGCAGAGACTTGAACCAATTTTTTGTGTATGTTTTTGGCTATGGCCAGCAGGTCCTCTCTGAATTTGTAAAAAAAACTGCCGAAAGGGGGCGCTCTAATAGCGATGTCTGCGCCATTTTCCTTATTGTACCATCAATAAGTGTACGAGTTATCCATAGAAATGAACCAAATTTTTTGTGTATGCATTTGGCTGCGGCCAGCAGT
Source organism: Maratus speciosus (assembly GCA_963932465.1). Taxonomy (NCBI): domain Eukaryota; kingdom Metazoa; phylum Arthropoda; class Arachnida; order Araneae; family Salticidae; genus Maratus; species Maratus speciosus. The sequence goes on from OZ010792.1 coordinate 180,487,310, forward strand.
TTTCCTTGAATTTGAAAATATTCTGCCGGAAAGGGGTTGCTGAAAAAGCGATTTTTGTGCCATTTTATTTATTTTACCATCGAAAAGTGTATGAAGTTATGAATAGAATTGAACCAATTTTTTTGCGTATGTTTTTGGTTATGGCCAGCAGGTTCTCCTTGAATTTGGAAATATTCCGCCGGAAAGGGGCGCTGTGATAGCGATTTTGTATAATTTTCTAGGTTTTTCGCAGTTCTGGTGGGCATCGGAGGCTCGTCCCGTGACGGGGACTCGTGTCCTGCTAAGCTGACTTTTCGCAAACAGCTGATGTACAACAGAATCTATATATATATTATGCTATGGTATGTGGCACAGAAATTGCGATTTTTTATTAATTGTTGAATGCAACGCTCGAATTAAACGCACCTCATCGGTTATTGAACAACATTTAATGCATCGCCATACCTATAAGTGGTGTTACCGTGGGGAGACCCTGTTCTGTCGCCAAATGCCGCCAATTTTGCAATATATTGCCAAATTTGGCGATCAAAATTAATCGCCAAAAGTAACGCCAACTTGGCGATATCTATAATATTTCGCCAAATTCCCATAGACTGCCATTTTAAACCATTGGGGTTTACTTGCTTACAGAAAATCAACAAATTCAGATATTTTAATGCAACAAAAACTAATATTAACTTAAGGGATTATATTAATTATACTTAAATGAGTCCAAGTAAATTAAATTATGAATAAAATTAACATGATACAATGCTTATCATGCATTCCCAAACTTAAATTTTAAGGGAGACCAAACTGGTCGTCAACGGCGGCTAGTATTCTTTCGAATGCTAATGGATTATAATAGAATGGTGCAAATAAATCTGAATTGTCACTCAGTTTCCGTACCAGCGGAAGTGTTGCCGTAGCAACGCTGTACACCATGACTCAATGTGAAATGAATGGCAAATCGATTATCGATATTACTCGGTCTCGAAGACATCAGTCATTGGGTTTCCATTCAATTCACATTGCCGTGAGACGTATGATGTTGCTATGACAACACTTCCTGTTGGTGCATTTACTGACTGGTGATTTTATTAGCTGTAACAGCTAATCTATCACATACTAGCCGCCTTTGGCGACCAGTTTGGTCTCCCTTCAATAACGAAAAACTATTGATTTTAATAAATATAATGATCTAGATTAACTCGTTTTTACTCCGATTAATTGACTGAAGTAGAAATTTCAGATGAAAATCAAAGTTGGTATAGTATTGAACTAACATCTGTAATTACTTTTTCAAGCACTAAGATGTATGAGATAGAAGAAAGTTTTGGGATTGGCATATCCAACTAGTTTTTTTTTTTTTTCTAATGCTATGTAAAATTTATAAAGAAATGTATCATTATATCCCGCTTCTGCAAAGATAAATATGAAATCAGATGTAATTCTAGAATTTGTGCATAGCTACAATACGGGAAAAACTCGAATGCTATAGTAATTAACTCATCAGTGATTTCAAAATTTTCTACAAACTTAATTGCCTACACCGTAAAAAAAAATCTGTAGTTCTACAGATGTAAAGTTACATGCTTACTAAACTTTCACCTGTAACTGTACGAAAAAGGCTGCAAATCTACAAAACTAATTTTTGTAAAGCTACAAAAATCTGTAACTTTACAAATGAATCTGCTAAAATTTCAGTAATCTTACTAAACTTTTATTTGTAACCCTGGCTGCAGTTACATGAAAAGTTCTCGGAATCCCAGTTTCCAAAAAAATTCTTAGTAACCTTACAGATTTTTTGATTTTCGGCGCAAAAGTGTGTCTGTTACATGAAATTTTGTTGTTGCCGTTACATGAAAAGTTCTAGGAATCCAAGTTTCCTAGAAAAACTTTAGTAACTTCACAGATTTTTTTTTACAGTGTAGAGTAAGTTAGAAAAGGTTATCTGTGAAATCTGGATTGCTACATGAATTGCAATTAATACATCTGTTTTTAAAAGTTTTATGCACATTTTATTACTGAGGATATTTTATCCAATAACGGAGGCAAGAAGCGTGTTATCTGTGATTTAAACTCATTTTTCATGATGATCTACACTGTAAAAAAAAATCTGTGAAGTTACTAAAGTTTTTCTAGGAAACTGGGATTCCCAGAACTTTTCATGTAACATCAACAACAAAATTTCATGTAACAGACACACTTTTGCGCCGAAAATCAAAAAATCTGTAAGGTTACTAAGAATTTTTTTGGAAACTGGGATTCCGAGAACTTTTCATGTAACTGCAGCCAGGGTTACAAATAAAAGTTTTGTAAGATTACTGAAATTTTAGCAGATTCATTTGTAAAGTTACAGTTTTTTGTAGCTTTACAAAAACTAGTTTTGTAGATTTGCAGCTTTTTTCGTGCAGTTACAAGTGAAAGTTTAGTAAGCATGTATTTTTACATCTGTAGAACTACAGATTTTTTTTTACAGTGTAAGATTGTTGCAAAACTGAAAACACAAGAATATGCTAAAAATTTGAAATTTCTTGCATATACAGTGTCTTAAAGGTCAAATCCATTGCTAACAGATTGCGTAAGTTCAGGAAAATCAAAAGAAATCGTGGAAAAAAATACTAGAATTATTAAGTCGACCAGATATAATCGAAAATTATTTTTTTAGAATCACACATAATATTTATACAAATAATCTTCTAAACATGTGTGTGTATTCAATGTTTCTTCAAATTACCCTTTTCTACTTCATATTATTATCAAAAATTGTATCATTTGAAAATTTACCGCAATTCAAAGTTGTAGTGTAATTTTTTGCTCGCTCTTTAATGACTTTTTTAAAAACTTTTATCTATTACTTAGTCGATACTCAAATTCCGTGTATCCAAATTAAGCCAACCACATAGTTGACAACCCATTTAATCATGTTGCTTCTTGTTAATTTTGAATGAATTGGTATAATTTTGAATGTCATTATAATTTCTTAAAATATCATTTAAGTTCAAAAGATATTCAAACTGAACAATTCGTAAAAGCGTTTTCGGCAAAGTAACTGCGATATTTTTCAAATCAAAACAAGTGAATCGCGAGAAAATATAAAGTACATATTATTTAAGAAAAAACTGGGATATTTAAAGTAAGCGAAACTTTTAGTTTAGCGGAATTTTTTCTTAACCAACAAATACAAAGTTTATGTTGAAAACTCTAATATGTTTAGCCGCATTAATAAGTTTTGTATTTTAAGTAAGTAGAAAGAAAACCAAATCCAAAATATCTGCAGCGTCATCAGTTTCCCTGGCACGTGCATTAACCATAAATTTAATCTTCATCATGCGTTGAATTTTAAAGAAAAAAAAATACTAACAGTGTGGGCAATTTTTCTTGTAATATAGAACTTTACTTCGAAATAAAAAGTAATATTTCATTTTTGATAACTCTTTTAGTTTTGTTGCAAGAAAATATATAGTGTGTTTACTTTAAAATCAGATTTTTGTTTTTCTGTCATTTTGTTGTTTATTATTAAATGAAAAAAGAACGGAAGTAAATTAGTGTGTATGATCAATTTCTGCTGTTTTTTAAGCGATTTCCAAAAAAACGAAGTTATACAATTTGTTTTTATTTTATTTTAATGTAAGTTCACGTATAGCTTCTGAAAAGATGCGTCGATTACGCAGGTCTGCAGTGAAAAAACTTTGCTGATAATTTTAGCTGTTCTTAATATACTTTTCTGTACTGAATTTAAAAATCACATAAAAAATGGTGTATCACGTACCGTTTTTGCTCAAACTTGACTTTTATAATATGTTAGTGATGTTACAATCTGTTTATTCAACTTACGATGGCTAAATTAAATAAAACATAATGAAGAAACATAATGAAAAATATAAATAAAACATTTTTTTATAAATATTTTTTTTATTCCGCAGAATTAAAAACTTCAGATTTAGTTAGTCCTTGACATGAATTGACGTATAAATTAGTGCTGTTTAATTTTTGGTGTAAACCGCTCAACAGCAAATCGCTCGCGCTGCTATGCTGTATTTTTTTGCAATTTCCGCAATAGCTTTATCTCAAGAACTAATGCTTGGATTTTCAACAAACTTCAGATTCAGGTATACCTTGATATCATTTAGTGCTGTATTTTTTTGGTGTAAATCGCTCAACAGGTGGCGCTGTTATGCTACATTTTTCAGAATTTCCGCTGTAGCTCTATCTCAAGATCTAATGCACGAATTTTCATCCAACTTCAAATTCAGATATATTTTGATATAAATTTGCTAAATCGTTGTTATTTCTTGTACTATTTAAATGATTTAATTGACTTGATTTATATAGAAGAAAGTTTTGTTATGTCCACAACATACTAGTTTGTTTATGTGATGTTAGTGGCCGTAAGATCTAAAAACAAGAAAGCCTCTTTTTTCCCAACTTCACCACTTGTTCCACACTGTCAACGAATTTCTGACACTCTTTTACAAGACATATTTGAAGATTCGTCAGATTCTGATTCAGATATTGCTTCTGATAATGATTTTCAATATAATACCAGAACTGTCCAACCCGGTGTTCGCGAGCACCATAGCGATCTTTAAATATTTTGTGGGCACCCTTCCCAAATATTTCCTGTTTCTAGCTTTTCTTAAAAAATGCAAATTATTTTTAGATTGCTTTCTTTAGAATTTAAAATGTTTGCATATAATATTTTTAAATTATTATAGGCGCGCTTAAGACGATCTATCTTCTGTTCTCCTACAAATATTTTTGAAACAGGTTTTCTCTCAAAAAAAAAAATTACATCTAAATTTACTAGGATTTATAGGGGGTTTTCTACAAATTATTTTTACATGGATTCCCTGAATCATAGAACCTTAATGGCTACCACTGTAAGATATATATGTTGAGAATTTATTGGATCACGTGACCCAGGGCGGAGTTTTGACTACGTCATAATCCCAAACTGGTGAAAAAACTATTGTTTTTCTTTCAGATTTAATAAATTGATCTCGAAAATGGAGCTTTGCTTGATATGCTCCCATGGTCTTTCTTAAAGGTTATATTTAAGTGTTAAATATTTTTTAATTGTTGTGTTTTCCGTTAAGTTTGCTGTTAATAAAATGAAGAAAAGGACTTTAATTTGAATAATCTCAACACGGCACATGAATATAGAAATATTCTTCTATTACTTTGGAATTCACGAACACCCTTTGTTTCTGTTTTATATTTTCGTATTATTGGTGCCGAGTCCGCGAACTCAAGAGAATATTTAGTTATAATGAATTAAATACTCATGGACGGGCTCACCCTGTAGGATAATTTCGAACAGTAAATTCGAATAAAAGGTACTGTACACTTTTTATTATTATTATCATTATTGTAAAAATGGAATCGATTGATAAGTTAAAAGCAAAGAGGAAGCTTGTTCGATCGGCATGTACAAAATTAATCACAACGATTGACAATTTTATAACGACTATTGATACTCAAAGTACAGATGATAAATGTAAACTATCTGAATATTTATTAAATTTGCAAGAAGAACAGAATGGTCTTAAAACGCTAAATGAAAAAATTGAGGAACTGATTTCCGATGCAACACAATTCGAAACGGAAATTCAAAAATCACTTGAGTATGACGAATCAATATCGGATTCAAAAGCTACTAGCAGAATTAAATTGAAACAATTCAAGGTCGAGCAAGCTGAATATGTTCTAAGTAATAACGTTTCTAGTTTTATTACTGCTTCACAGTCACAAATTTCGGTTAATTTGCCAAAACTTAATATAACCCCATTTAATGGTGATCCAAGTAAATTTTTGGAATTTTTAACAGTTTTGAAAGCGCTATTGATTCAAATGAATCTTTAAGTACTGTTGATAAATTTTTATATTCGAAGTCTTTCTTAACTGGTGAAGCTTATAAAACAATTGCTGGGTTTGCTTTGAAAGAAGAAAATTATAAGTCTTGTTTAACCTTATTAAAAGAAAGATATGGAAAACAAGACCAATTAATTAGTTGTTTTGTCAATAAACTCTTAGAACTTGAACCTGTTAAATTTTCTTCAAATATTAAAAGGCTTAGGAGTCTTTATGACGAAAGTGAAGTCAGTATTAGAAATTTACAAGCTATGGGTATTGATTCAGAAAATTTTGGGTATTTGTTAATCCCAATATTGTTGAAACAATTACCGCATAATCTTGTTGTAGAATTCCACAGGAAAAAAAACCCAACAAAGCGGGTGATATTAACGAATTAATGAAATTTATCAAATTTGAAATTGAATCTAGAGAAGCTGCAAATTCTATTTCAGGACTTTCTGTCAAAAGTCAGGAAACATTTCGTTCGAAAGTTGAATATCCTAAAAGCAAATTAAAAATAAAAAATACTTTCCTGTCAGCGGCTGCATTGAATATAATTGTAAAAAATGCTTGTATTTTTTGTGGTTCTAATTCGCATACTGGATTAGAATGTAAAACCCTAACAAACGAACAAAAGAGATACAAATTGAAGAAAGAGGGCAGGTGTTATCGGTGTTTTTTAAACACTTACAGTCAGCTTGTAAAGTTAAAATTCAAAACTGTAAAACATGTGATAGTTCTCAACATAACTACCTGTTTTGCCCCCAAACAAAATCCAAAAAACTAGTCCAAAATCAAGGTTCTGAATTAAAAGAAGTTAATCGAGTTCAGGAAAATGGCACCGCTATGTCATCGGTCCACGAGTCAGAAAATTTGAGGAAAAATTATACCACTTTGCTTCAAACTGCGTGTGTTCAAGTTGAAAGTGGATCTAAAAAACTAATCGCCAGAATATTATATGATTCGGCTTCCACCAAGACATTTATTCGAAGCGATTTAGCGAAAGCATTAAATTCAAAAATCTTAAGAAAGGAAAAGCTTTTCATTTACACATTTTCTAATAGAAATCCCACTGAATCCGAATTTAAATGTGTAAAAATAACATTAAAAAGTAGATTTTTTCCTTACAAGTCTATTAATGTTGAAGCTTTAATTACCGATTAAATATGCGGTACTCATTTGTGTCAAAATGTAAATCCACAGATAAAAAATATTATCTCTAAAGAATATAAATGGGCTGATACATTTGAAATAGAATATCCAATTCAAATTCTTTTAGGCGCCAATTATATTTATCAAACTTTGTCTGGATCGCTTACAAAAATAAACAAGCAATTATATTTTCAAAGATCAATTTTCGGCAAAACGCTAGTTGGACAGGCGCCAAATAATCAAATAAGCAATTCTGTTCAGTGTTTAAATGTCTATTGCTCATCTAAAAAAAAATTTTACTTCTTTATGGGAAACAGAATCATTTCTTCTTATTAAAAAAGGGAATTAACCTCCGATAATTTAAATGATTTCCAAAACAATTTACGATTTGTAAATGACAGATATGAGTCGCCACTAATGTAGAAATCAAAAGATATGCAAAATAATTTAAGGGATAATTTTAATATTGCAAAGACAAGATTTATGTATTTAGAAAAAAAGATTTGATAGGGATGAATCATTATTTGAAAGATATAATAAGGTAATGAAAGAGCAATTGAAAGAATAGATAATTCAAATGTGTGACAAGAATTGTGTTAATAAATATACAATGCCCCATAGAGAAGTGTTTAGGAAATGTTCTCATAATTCTAAAACTAGAGTTGTTTTTGATACAAGTAGTAAACAAGGAACTAATTACAGTTTAAATGAATGTCTTCTTTCGGGGGAAATTTAAATGCAGACTTAGTGGACGTTATTTTGAAATTTCGAGAATATAAAGTAGGTTTTTGTGGTGACATAGCCAGGGCTTTTTTACAAATACAAGTCTCCGAATGTGACAGAAATTATTTGTGTTTTTTATACTATAAAAACTGGGATAAATATCAGCCCGTAGTAATGCATCATTTCAATAGACATTGTTTTGGAGTGACTAGTTCACCCTACGTTTTGGCAGAGACTGTCAAAACTCATCTTGAGGGATATAAAATTACACATCCTCTCGCACATGAAATGTTAAATAAATCGCTGTACGTGGACGACCTTTTTTATGGAAGTTCCACTGTTCAAGAAGCATTTAAATTATCTACTGATGCTGTTTCTATTTTGAAAGACGCGAACATGACTATGAGAAAATTTGACACAAATTCTGAAGAGTTAAAAAATTTGTGGAAAAACTCCAATCCCAAAATTGAAATAAATGAATATTCCGATAAATCTTTGAAAGTGCTAGGTCTTAGTGTAATGAGGAAGACACATTGTGCCTGAATTTAATATCAGTGTTATCAAATTTAAATGAATTTAAATGTACCAAAAGAAATGTTCTTCATGTCGCTGCGAAAATATTTGATCCTTCTGGATTTGTTTCTCCTTTTTTAATTCGAATAAAGTGCCTTCTGCAAGAATTGTGGCAACTAGGTTTGGAATGGGATGAAGAGTTTTCATTAGAAATTAAGGACAGGTGGCTAATGTGTTGTAGAGAAATTAAGGAACTACAAAAAATCAATATCCCTAGATATTACTTTCCCGATTTTGTGGATGGAGATAATATACAGTTGCATGTATTCTCAGACGCTTCATTAAAAGCCTTTGGAGCAGTGGCGTATTTTAGATATAAAACGTCACATGACACTTTTAACACTTGTTTTGTAATTTCTAAGGCACGGGTAGCACCGCTTAAAAAGTTAACATTGCCTAGATTAGAGTTATTGGGTGCTGTAATAGCTGCAAGACTTGTTAAACACTTGAAGGAAATTTTTAAGTGGATTGGAAAGATTATTTTGTGGTGTGATTCCACTATAGTGCTACATTGGATAAGAGGCACACCGTCCAAATGGAAGCAGTTTGTCTCCAATCGAGTCACCGAAATACAGGAAATCACAGATCGCAGTTCTTGGAAACATTGCATAGGCAAACACAATCCGGCAGATTTGTTGACCAGGGGTTATCTAGTAAAGATTTAATTAACTCAAAAAAAATGGTGGCATGGCCCTGAATGGTTGACTGAGCCAGAAAACATTTGGCCTACGGTGAAAGCATTTGAATTTGATCCCACTGACAAAGATGTTGAATCCGAGTATAAGTCTAAAGTTATAGTTAGCTCAGCAATAACTTCTGGAAAAATTATTGATCCTGGCATATTTAACAACTTGATAAAATTATTAAGGGTCACTGCTTGGGTACTACGCTTTGTAGATATACTTAAAAGAAAACAGGATTACAAAGGTACTCTTACGTCTGACAAATTAAATAATGCTGACCAGTTTTGGATAAAAGTTGAGCAAAATGCATTTTATTTTAATGAAATTACATGTTTAAAGAATGCCAAAGCTATCTCAAAGGACTCCAATTTGTTGTGTTTAAATCCCTTTCTAGATGACCAAAATATATTGCGAGTTTCGGGAAGATTACAAAGATCCCAATTGACAGCGGATGAAAAGCATCCTGTCATACTCCCTTCTAAATCTGAATTGACTAAATTATTAATCTTGGATTCTCACGAAAAAGTATTTCATTCAAGTGTATCTCACACGTTAGTACAGTTAAGAGAAAAATATTGGATCATAAGAGCCAGACAAACTATAAAATCACTTCTCAAAAATTGCGTTATTTGTAGAAAATTCAATTCTTCTTCAGGAAAACAGACGATTGCTCCACTACGTGCTGATCGAGTGGATCAAGCAGCTCCGTTTTCAGTCATTGGAGCTGATTTTGCCGGACCATTATTTGTGAAATATGATGATAGCAAACATTATATTCTTCTAATAACATGTGTAGTGACTAGAGGTATTCATCTTGAACTTGTCAGTAATTTATCTACAGAAACCTTTCTTCTTGCTTTTCGACGTTTTATTGCATGACGTGGCTTGCCTTCTGTGGTGTTTTCAGATAATGCACGTACCTTTAAACGTGCCGATCTGGAATTAAAACAACTGTGGTCTATTGTGAATCATCAAGATGTAAAAAATTACTGTGCTTTAAACTCAATCAAATGGAAGTACATTGTTGAACGAGCCGCCTGGTGGGGTGGATTTTACGAACGTATGGTTCGTACTGTAAAGGTTGCTCTGCGAAAAACTCTAGGAAAGTCCTCTCTGACTGTGGATCAGTTACATACTGTTCTTCTCGAAATTGAGGGAATGATAAATTCACACCCAATTACTTACGTTGGAAGTGATGCTGAAGAGCCAACTGCTTTAACTCCTGCACATTTTCTTTTAGGAAAAAGAATCTCTTCACTACCTCCAGTAAGACTTCACCTTGATTCAAATTTCTCTTCTAGGAAAATTATTATAAAGGCTTTTAATTATCGAGAAAAGTTAATGAGATCCTTTTGGTCAAGATGGAAAAATGAGTATTTGTTAAATTTGAGATCGGCTCATTCTAGTTCGGTTAATACCAACACCCACTCCTTTAAAGTTAACGATGTAGTTTTGATCAAAGATGATCATTTACCTAGAAATTTTTGGAAATTAGGAAGAATTCTAGAGTTATTTCCTAGAAGAGATGGCAAGGTGAGGGCTTGCAAGTTAAAAACTGAATCATCAATTATTAAACGACCTGTACAATTATTGTACAATTTGGAGCTCCAAAACTGAAAGTAAAACATTTTCCCCCCAATAACAGAACATTCTAGAACATTATTAGGATGTATATTTAATGTTTAAGCAATATAATGAGTTTTTTTAATATTATTTACAGGAATATATCTTGAGTAAGTATCACTGAAATGTATGTGTATATATTTTATATTTGCATTATTTCTTGAATTTTATACTTGCATTATTTCTTGAATTTTATATTTGCAATTTTGTCTTCTTGATTTAAATTTGATGGTTAAATATTCTATTAGGTTTGTATTCATTCTCGGACTAAGTATATAGAATATTGTTATCAAAGTAGCATGATTAATCTAGATAGAATATCGAACAACATTGGAGTGTTTTTAAAATGTTTCCTTTACTCACTTGGTTTCACTCTTGAATATTTATTATCTTGGATATATTATTGTTTCTAATTTAAACCTTTATAATTTAATTTTAATTTTGTACTTGGAATATATACTATATTGATCTTGAATACTATTATATTAAATTGTGTGCTTGAATAACTTAACATTACTTTAATTTAAAATTTATGTAAGAATTTGAATTTCTGAGAAATATAAAGTATTATTTGTTAAATGAAAACCAGGTTACTTGTATTGAAGTTATTTATGTATGAAATACTTTCTTGAAAAATTTTGATGAACCCCCATGTTGTTCATGGTGGGGCAGGATGTTGAGAATTTGTTGGATCACGTGACCCAGGGCGGAATTTTGACTACGTCATAATCCCGAACTGGTGAGAAAACTATTGTTTTTCTTTCAGATGGAATAAATTGATCTCGAACATGGAGCTTTGCTTGATATGCTCCCATGGAATTTCTTAAAGGTTATCTTTAAGTGTTAAATATTTTTTAATTGTTGTGTTTTCTGTTAAGTTTGCTGTTAATAAAATGAAGAAAAAGCATCAGGACTTTAATTTGAATAATCTCAACACGGCACATGGATATAGAAATATTCTTCTATTTCTTTGGAATTCACGAACACCCTTTGTTTCTGTTTTATATTTTCGTTTTAATATATGCATTGTAAAAGACGCAGTGTTTCCAATTTAGTGCATTTTCTATTAAAAATATTTGCCACTTATTTTGTATAGTAAACTTAGCTTCATTTAATTTGAGACAATCAGTTATTAAATAAAGCTAATATTACCATTCGAAAATAGCTGTAGCTATTTTAAAGAAGAAAAAACCTGCGATGAGTTAGTAATACTGATAAGAAGTGTGCGTATCGTTATCTCTATGAACAATGAGGTAATATTGCTGCGTGTTTGTTTTGAAGAATGGCGCCGTTCATTGCTTGCCATCAGCTGTGGTGCGCCCCTGCTTACTAAAAGGTTGTGCAGGCCTGATATAGACTATAGACAATAATGTCCCTCAATTATTCAATCAATCTGAACATTCTGATTCAATCAGAGATTTGGGCAATGGCGGGTTTAGTATACATAGCGCCACGAGGGGTGACTTTTATCGGTGCTCTTATGAATAGTAACTTTTAAAAAATTATTAAAAATTAACCATTTTGTTTATTTTGTGCCACTTAGTTCTCAGCGCCCTACCTGACTCCTTCTAAACCGGCCCTGGATTTAGGATTGGCTAATAAAAAAAAATTAGGATCCGGACTAAAAGAGAAAACTTTTCAACTCCTAAAACATTTACTACTCTGTATAGACGTAGAAAACAGGAGTTTGACTCTTCTTTTCTACAGAATTTTGACTAATTTTATTGCAAATATATTAATATAATGATACGCAAATTTGACACTAAATATAAAGCAGAGGAATGAGAACATTTTACTGGCTATACTAAAAGAAGTCGTAAAACAGTTCTTTTTCATAATGGCAACAACTCTGTACCTATTGTACCTGAGTCAATGGAGTATATGATTTCCGTTTATTGCAAGATGTTTAGTCGTGAAAATGGAGAATCATTGCATACCAAAAAATATAAAAACGCCGGTTTACTACCAAAGTAAAAGGACAGTAAAAGTTTTTAATGCATTCTATATGTTTACGTGAATAAATTTGGAGAAAAAAATTGTTGAGTTTTATTTATTTATAATTAATAGGTTATATGCATCAATGCAACACATGTTGACGCAGACTTTGAAAGAAAAGTAAACGATTGGAAAAAATGGGGACCATTGGCGGGCGAGGTAAAAAACAAAACAAAAATATATTGCAGTCGTTTTTGTTTTTTTTCTAAACATTATTTGGTTTATTTTGAATTGAAGACAAAAATAGAAAAAAGTGCACGAAAAGATATATTTTAAAACAGTTAAATAAAAATTAACTTTTTTTTAATTTAGCCATGTAAGGTAATTTTTTTTGTAAATAAAAAAAATAAAAACGAGATTCTCATCAGAGATTTTACATTCATAAAACATATAAAATGCAAAAGGCTTTAATTTTCTGAAAGAGATATCGATGTAACACCCATTATGTTAATATTATTTTTGTAAGGTATTAGAAAAAAAGACTGAAAATTTATTTTCAAACAGAAATCGCCATTAGTTTCAAAAAATTTTAAACAACAAATTGCATAACAATTAAACTACACTACTCATCAAGAATCTCAGAACAAAAATCAATTCATCTATGTTCCATGTATGCATCCATGCCGCGTCAGCTATAATTATTGTCTCAGTAAGCTGAAATCTGAACTGAAGTGAGTAGTAAACAAAAAGTTTTGGAGAAATGTGTTGTTTTGAGCGCGGCTCTGCACTGCAACTGTTAGTGAGTTAAATAAATAGAATAAGCCTGCTCTATGTAATAACTTTTGTCTCAAACTGGCGTGTGTGTCTCTACACATTCTCTCCCCTCTGATAGGTGGGCTCTACTGGTTGGTAAACGGTGGTTCTGAAACAACCAAACAAAAATTTTAATATTTTAAATTGAAAATTGAAAAAATCTGACAAACCATTAATTTACATTAAAAAATATATTATTTTTTTTTTAATTTTAGACTACAATTTTAGGAGGGGAATAAAGAAGATTTTCTTAGAAGCTAGTTTAAGCGAAAAATAGGAAAGATAAATACAAAATTAAAGGTTCACCAAATGGGTCTCTTGTAACTTTGATCAGACGTGGAAGTCAAAAATTTAATTACTAAATGCCTACCAGTTCAAAAACCTCATTTAAAAGTTTTGGAAGAAATATTTACTAAAAGTATCGCACAATTTTCATTTAATTGGGTTTTAACCCCTTCGCGTGTCTCGTCGCGTATATGTGACGCATAAAGGGATCGAAATTCCTGATTATTACTACCAATAATTTTTACTTGAAAAGTTTACTTTTTTTCAATCAAAGAATTTCCAATCAATCCAAAATTAAATTAGCCATAATTTGTATTGTGCAAAACCGGTAATGGCAGATTAAAAATTCTGTAAAGGACGGTTGTAGCAAAATGGTATTGGAAACGAAAAACAAAAGTACAGAATTTGTAGTTTAATTTATTTACTCATTTGTTGAAGGTTTTACGTCTCCATCTCCCCTAAATAATTTTTTCTGTTATATTTGTGTTATATATATACCGGGTGTCCCAAAAAGGACTGACTGATTTTAAAATTCAATAACTTGCAAACGGTGACAGATATTAAAAAAATTCTTGCAGGAGGGTTATGCATAAGGTCAAAAGTTTTATTACAGTGATTTTCAATTTTAGTTCGATTTACAAACAATAGATGGCGCTGTAAGCAATAGTCGCTAAATACAGGCTCGATTTTGGGTCCTTTATCTTGTTCCATGCAGAAAAAGGAGATGGAAATGTATTATCCGGGCCACGAAGTACCAAAAATCGAGCCTGAATTTAGCGACTATTGCTTACAGCGCCATCTATTGTTTGTAAATCGAACTAAAATTGAAAATCACTGTAATAAAACTTTTGACCTTATGCATAACCCTCCTGCAAGAATTTTTTCAATATCTATCACCGTTTGCAAGTTATTGAATTTTAAAATCAGTCAGTCCTTTTTGGGACACCCGGTATATATATATATATATATATATATATATATATTAGCTAAAGCTTTTAAAAGTAAGAGTTTTTATACTATCATATATTGAGCGAGTCTAGTAACAGAACAAAGCTATACTGATGAGAAAGCGTCCATAAATTTCTAATAATTATTTTATTTAAAGATACAAAACACGTGCCTTGAGCATTTTTCTGGATACGCAATAATAATTTATTTCCTATCATTATAGAAGTACATAACTAGAATTCTGCTATCGTAATGCAATTTACTGCTAGATATACCAAAATTTTCGATTTATGAAATTAAACATTGTCTATCTCAAAACGTATTGTGAAAATTTCTTAACCCTTAAGTGCCTGATTTTTCAAAAATCATTGTAATAATGTTTTTCGGCTTTCATTTTTTAAATAAATCATGGGAAAAATACTTTAAAAAATCATACTTTGTTTTAAGCTAGTTTACGGCTAAAAAACAGTTTGTTACTAATCAGCAATACTGGTATTTAATTGAAAAAATAATTTCCCTTCATAAAATTCTATAATATTAAACACACAAGAATGTTAGGAACTATAATAAGAAATAAATTTTACTTGCTCACTACTGGTCAAAATAGGGTATTTCGCAAGCTTCCAAACAAAACAAAAAGAACAAGTAGCAACAATTGAAAAAATAAATTTATCTTTATTCTTAAACAGCACAACTGTTGCCATCTACATGTTGAAAACCGATTTAATAATATCTTCATAATGTATTTTATTGGCAACATTAGGCATTATAGCTTCAATATTATTCTAATAGTATTTTAGAGCCTAAATTGGGTATGTTGCCGAAAAGCAACACTAGGCATTTAAGGGTTAATATCAGAAAAAAATCACATTAGTCTTAGTGGTATGTCGAAAAAACTTATTATTACTCTGAAAAATGGTTTATTTTTACCGAAAAATAAAACACTGCACGATTAAAAAATAGTAGGCGTGTTTTTTTTTTTTTTTTTTTTTTTTTTTTTATGTTAGCAGTGAAAACTGATTAACCATAAAGAATTATGAGCAAAGAATTATATACTAAACAAGCATAAGTAACGGTTTTACGAATAAAATAGCAGAAGAAATAGATATTAAGAATTGTATAATTATATTGATCGTATTGTTCCATGTGTCTTATTTAATAGCAATTTACGAAAAATTATTTTAAAGTTATTTATTTATGGCATTTAAAAAAAAGAAGTATTTTTGACACGTATGGAATATTTTAGAATGTTTTTTAATTAAATATGAGATGTTGTGCAGAGGTCGTACTTGCCCTGAAATGTCAAGAACAGGAAAATCTTCGGTACCGGTATTTTCTTACAGAAAAATTCTTCGTAAAAAGTCGAAATTTCCGCGATTAATATAGATTTATTTTGCTATAAAAAATACTGATATTTGTCCTGAAAAATCCCCTGATGCGTACGACCCTTGGTTGTGGTTTAACATTATCATAAATATTTTCTTTACATGTCTGGGTAGGTCAAAAACAGAGATGGAAAAAATGAAATACACCACCTTGATTAAAGAGAGAAGAAAAAAAAGTAACCCAAAAGTGGGCAAAAAAAATTTACTGTTTAAAAACTAAGGCTAGTCAGATTTAAAAGTCACTGCAGGCTCCTACTTGTGTATACTACTATTCTATTGAGTAATTTTGGATAACCTATTTTTTATAGGTTGTCAGATTTTAACTTAATATTCAGTAGAAATTTTACTGAATACAGATTAACATTAATAAATAACTAAAAGAAAATTGAAGAAGAATTTAAAAATAGAGATAATCTTAGTTTTTTATTACCTGATAAGTAAACTGCCTGACTAGTAAATCTGCAGGACGGCTCTGCCACCCTAAATGCCCGGAATCTCATTAAATTTACGTGAGCAATTTCCTATTGATTGTGCGAATAGTTAAAGTACATCTTGGATTTCGTTTTGCAATGAGATTTTATTAG
This sequence comes from Maratus speciosus, assembly GCA_963932465.1. NCBI lineage: Eukaryota > Metazoa > Arthropoda > Arachnida > Araneae > Salticidae > Maratus > Maratus speciosus. Next base: position 180,503,852 of record OZ010792.1, read on the forward strand.
GATAAGCAACAGTTTGCACAAGGATTTTATGTTATGCTAATATTCAAATAGCAATATTTACTTACCTTCCAACCACGGAACGCCTGCATCTGATGTATGAGTTGGATAAAATCTCATATACGAAAGGAACTTATGGAAATGGAAATTGAATCTATTATATCTAACTTGTATATAATTTAGAAATCTAATGTTTTTACAATTTTTGTTTCTGAAAAACAGTTTTGTTGGTTATTCTACAGTATTTAGATGTAACATCTTATCTAAATACATCTTAATCTACTCGATAGCAATAGCATACTAAAATCACCCAGACGTAGGCATATTTGAAAACTTGTAAACCTATTGGTTAATCATTCATCATCGTGTCCATCTGCATTGACTAAATAGCAAACGGGATTTGCTCTATAAGGTATTTTTAGTGATAACATTATAATAGTATCCACATTTAATTTAAATCACTAATGTTACTAACATTGCTCATAATCGACGCAAACCAATGTCGCAGACCAGATTACGGAAGATTGTCTAACCTTTTATTTCCCTCAACCATACTTTCTGCTTGATCTTTCGTAATCGGGATTATTTGAATTTCTTTTTTTAAAAATAGGCTATGAAATACAGTTGCTAGGTAACTGGTAAAAAAAATGAAATATATATCATTTGAAATAAGTAAAGTGATAAGACAAACTGTTTTATATTATTCAAACCAATGTATTAAATTCTATCAAATGTTATACACCAAATTTTAAAAATCTGACAAATGTATTAAAAAATTAACAAATTAATCGGAATAAATTAAGATTCCCATTAGGAAATTTTAGCATTCTTAATTTACCATTTAAATCCATTAATGAAATGCACAAATTTTCCTTTTAATGAATGGATAATGTTGAAAATCATATGAATTTCCATAGGAAAGCAGTATGACATAAAAAGAAATGTTTTATATTTTTCAAACGGATGAACCAAATTTAACCAAAAACTATACAGCTAAATCCCAATACCTCATCAACATGCCTACTTAATTACAAGCTAACTACTTAATTACAAGGATGCTTTTTATGGTACTTATTGCGGAACAGACAAACGGAAACCAAAAACTTCAAAAATTTGAGTCTCCACAGTGAACATACACTGACGTTTCGGCAATTATAAATTTAGAAAAAGACTCAATATCCAAATTTTTCTTTGTTACTTTTAACTACATAAATTGATAAACTATAATAATTCCAAAAGCTTATTATAAGTTTAGAATTTCAAAAACTTATTATAAGTTTAGAAAATATTTTAATACAGATGCGTAGAAGAATTCTCAAAACTTCAAAACGTTGAATTTAAATAAAAAGTATCTCTGAATATCCCATTATTAATTATAAACTCTTCATTGTCCATGCAATACAGGATGCCATTATTTAAGAAGCAAATTAAAGAATAAAATAAAACCTTCTTTTTCCTTTTTTCTCCCTGCTTCCATTTTTAATTTTGTCTGCTGAGGAATTATGTGAATTACCACTACATTTTCTCATATTTTACATTCCTATCGCCATCTGTTGGTTTTTATAACAACTAAAATACTTTACAATTGAAATTTCTAAATTTAAGTATTTTGTGTATTTTTATGCAGATTTCTTTTATAATAAGCTGTAAAAAATAATTTAAAAACAGTCTTTTTACTACAGTTGGATTAATATTATATATATTATTAAAGTTCATTATAAAAATTATAAATTGGAGAAATTGTTCATCTTATATAAATATATTTAGTTCTTTTTCGACTAATTCTCAAAAATGAAACAGAACTATATATGTAAAAAAGGATATCTAATGGATTATTTAAAGAATGATATTTATTCGATATTTATTTATAATAATCAGAAAAAAAAATGTAAACAAAAATAAAAAAATTTTAAATAAAAATCTTTTTCACATATTTAAGTTTAAATAAAGTTTCGTTATCTATTTACGCAGGAAATTTTAATTGAATGAAAATATGTTTATTATTAATATCTTCGAATAAAAAATACTGACATCAAGTATGTAAATAAAAGATAAAAGAACATCATTAAATGTTATCTTCATATAGTTGTCCTTTATGGGGGAAGAAGAACAAATTGGAGTGCAGAATAGAATTTCTTTAAAACATTGTACGTGAAATAATAAAAGTAAAAGTAGTTTTTAAAAAATAAGATTTGTTTTATTATTTTTTGTTGGAAATAACAAGAAATGTGTTTTCGTCTTTCGTTGTTTGTGACATATGCAACCAGGTGTCGCCACTATCCAGCAGTGTTTTCTAATATTTCTAAGGACCTGAGACTTTAGCTTAATAATCAGATCTTCGTTTTGTTTCGCATAAAGGGCAGCACTACAAAAAAACTTTCAAAGACACTACGAACTGAATATCTTCATTTGAACTGCCATGAACAATAGTTTTTAGCAAAGATCAGCGATTTTTCTTTGTAAGTTTAAACTGTTCAACCAAGACGTCGTGTTATACTTTTGAAGCCCTTTTTCTAACAGATATGGGCGTCGCATCTGTGCGATAAGGACGTAATTTTTGTCTTCTCCACTTTGCATTAATTTTCATAGGAAGCAATCTTCAGCTCCTCAAGAATGCAGTTAATTCATAACCCAGAATAACGAACGTACATCATATTAATAATCCAGAATGTGTATCGTGTATTAATCATTGTGTTCTTATTAAGTTTAGATAGCCTTTTAAAACTGCAAGTCTGCATCATTACAAGGAATTCACCAAACACTACACTTTTTTAATAAAATATACGTTTCACAGCTTCCATTGAATATATCTAAACTGGTGTGTGTCCGAAGCTCCAGCATTTTCGTCCATACAGGTAAGAAGAATTTAATTTTCTCTTACATGTGTATTCAATTGAAATTAACTTTGAAGAACAATCATAAAAAGATAGGCCTTTGTGTAAAACTCACGACCTCTAAAAATTTTGTCTATCACTGTTGATAGAAAATAATAATCCACCGACGATTACTAAATATCTAGCACGAAGATTCTCTCTATTCTAAAAAGAAGTAACTACCGCTGTCACCGCCGCCGCCGCCGCCGCCGGTTTTGAATTTTTTGTGACCGGGGGTCTTTCTTCGTTAACATTAAGAAAAATAATGCATACAAAAATATGAAAATCGGTAGTATTATACACAAATGTTTGATAAACACGCTGATGCAGACAGATTTCAGATCGAAGAATTATTTAAAGAGATATTTAATGCTAAAGTTGGACAAAATCGTTCCACTAAAAAAGTTTTATAGGAGCAAAAACTGTTCATAGGAATTTAAACATTTTTAGATCATTTTATGCGTTAGAATTTGCCGGAGTGCAGATTGCATTAATTTTTTTATTTTGACTCATTTTTTCAGGTTTTATTTCTATTTTAAATTCAAATTTTCAGCATTTCTAGAGATATTTTTTACAGATTTCAGAAAATTGTACTAATTTAAACTGTTGCCAACTGTATAAAAAGCGCAAGCAATAATGTTTGCTTCAAATTAAAAATTTATTTACACGTGACTATTATAAACAGGAAAAAAACTTTCAAATTAGAATTAAATAATTATGTATAAAAAGCAGGAACTTATTAAAAATTACGTCATAAAAAGTATACACGACACGTGAATTTTAAAAGAGAAAGGATATTGTAAAATAATAAATTCATTAACATGCGTTAGAAGTCTTAGGAGAAATTACGTCATATTTACGTCACATTATAGTTATTACATAAAATGAACACAAAATAATATTGCAAAAAAGTTTAAATTTAGAAATTGCGCTAGACATTTATTTAATATTTTGAGAGGATATTTTCAACTATTTTTGTTAGGAAAGCGCAAATAATATTTCATTGCTAACAAAAGTACTTTCACGCGATTATTTAAAAGAGAAAGAATAGCCTGGTAAAAATTACGTCAGATTAAAAACGATTAATTTAAAATGTCTCATTTAAAAGAACTTTCTTTTCGCTTTGTTAAAAAATACCAGGAGACAAAGACTCTGTTTACTTAATTCCTTTTATATTAGCTTATTTTGAAATGTTCTTACACGTGTCTACGTCATCAAGTTATTTTTATTTCGACGTTTTATTTGTATTTTTATTAATGTTGTACGAATTTATTTGTTCTTTCGTTATTTAAAATAAAAATTATGTCAATTTGTATAATTTGGCGAGTGGTTTGGCGATTTATATAATTTGGCGAAATGGGTCGACGGGATAATCAAGTAGTACCGCAGCGGATTTGACGTTAAAATTCCCCAATCAAAGAGAAATGAATAGAAATTCGTTTATAGGGAGATCGCCACTGTTTTTTAAATTATAATTCAATCTTTCGAAATCTTTTTAAAGCCGATCAAATTTTGCATTTTAGAGCATTTTGCATTTTAGTGCATTTAGAGCCTGCGGTGTCTGGACGGGGGTTGGCGAGCGTAGCTCGTAGGGGGCCGATCCCCCTAGTATATCTTTAAAATAGTAACAGACAAAATAATAAAAAAAATAGTTGTCATCCCTTGTAAGACAAGAAGAAGCAGAGAGAAAGTGAAAAAAAAATATGTGTATATATACATATATATTTTTTTTTTCACTTTCTCTCTGCTTCTCAATATATTGAACAAAATATAAATAAATTTGTATTTTGAGCAATACACCTCATTTTTTAATGTTGTTCCTTTACTAGTTATGTATTTTCTTATTTGTATTTCATGCTGATTGATACTACTGGAATAAACATATTGATATATTTAAATGTTATTTTAGATTTGACCCGAATTTTAATTTAATTTTTTATTTTTATATACATTTTTTTTACTCATATCTATCATTTTCTGTTTGTTTGTTTTCTGAAATTTTACCTATAATAAAATAAAAATCAAATTACACTGTTTATATAAATGTGCTACCTTTTCTATTTCACTTTTTTCTTGTTCACAACATTCTTTATCGACCTGGGTCACTTTAATCCATGACACGGTAGGCGTTTATATTGTAAAGAGGGAATAAAAAGCTTTAAATCATGCTTTATATTTAAAATAAATACTTCTTACATTAAACTGTTGTTTTATTTTACAAAATTTTAACATATACCGAAGATCAATTAATTTACTTTTATTTTTATTTATTTACTTATTTATTAAAATAAGGTCATTATGCTTAAATGCGAAGCGATTCCCACAGTTTTATTGAATTTAGAAATTATTTGTTATTTTATTGAATAAATATATTTTTATTGGGTAGAAAATTATTGAACATTGTACCTTTAGTTCAAAACTAACTTCTTTTGAAGAAAATGAATTATTATCCGTAATATAAGCCAACAATATACGACTGCCGCATTTTTCATTCCATGTGATATCGTGTATCGATTAATTAAACACTTAATTTCATTATGTTTCTTTGTTGAAGATATTTACTATCTAGTGTTGAATTTGGGGGGAGCCCTGGGGACATCCCCCCCCACTCGGAACATTAAATGCCCCCCCCCCCACCCGGAAAGTTTCAGATCTTATGCTTTTTAATGGGAAAAAGTACAATTTCCTCCTAGATCTCTAAAATATCACCCCCAGAGCCGCAGAAATCCCTCCCGCAGAAAAACATCTGAATTCAACACTGTTACTATCCCACATTTATAACATAGCAAACAGAATCGAACGCTTTTTTTTGTTGTTGTTGTTCTGAAAGATAACACGTATATTTCTAACTGAAATTGGATTGTCTACGTAAAATATGATTCTGTTCTTCATGTTTCAAGAAAATATCCCACTGAATTATTTCACATATTTGTCTAGTAAAGAAAACATGTAAATAGGAAAATTAAGTTGCATATTTCCAAAAAAGAAATCTCTCTATTCTAAAAAAAAGTAACTACCGCTGTCACCGCCGCCGCCGCCGCCGGTTTTGATTTTTTTGTGACCGGAGGCCTTTCTTCGTTAATATTAACAAAAATAATGCATACAAAAATATGAAAATCGGTGGTTGTATACAGAAATGTTTGATAAACACGCTGATGCAGACAGTTTTCAAATCGAAGAATTATTTTAAGAGTTATTTAATGCTAAAGTTGGACAAAATCCTTCCACTAAAAACGTTTTATAGCTGCAAAAACTATACATAGCAGTGTAATCATTTTTAGATCATTTTATGCGTTAGAATTTGCCGGAGTGCAGATTGCATTAATTTTTTTATTTTGACTCATTTTTTCAGGTTTTATTTCTATTTTAAATTCATTTTTTCAGCATTTCTAGAGATATTTTTTACAGATCTCAGAAAATTGTACTAATTTAAACTGTTGCCAACTGTATAAAAAGCGCAAGCAATAATGTTTGCTTCAAATTAAAAATTTATTTACACGTGACTATTATAAATAGGAAAAAACTTTCAAATTAGAATTAAATAATTACGTATAAAAAGCAGGAACTTATTAAAAATTACGTCATAAAAAGTATACACGTGAATTTTAAAAGAGAAAGGATATTGTAAAATAATAAATTCATTAACATGCGTTAGAAGTCTTAGGAGAAATTACGTCATATTTACGTCACATTATAGTTATTACATGAAATGAACACAAAATAATATTGCAAAAAAGTTTAAATTTAGAAATTGCGCTAGACATTTATTTGATATTTTGAGAATTAATTTAAAATGTCTCATTTAAAAGAACTTTCTTTTCGCTTTGTTAAAAAATACCAGGAGACAAAGACTCTCTTTACTTAATTCCTTTTATATTAGCTTATTTTGAAATGTTGTTACACGTGTATACGTCATCAAGTTATTTTTATTTCGACGTTTTATTTGTGTTTTTATTAATGTTGTACGAATTTATTTGTTCTTTCGTTATTTAAAATAAAAATTATATCAATTTGTATAATTTGGCGAGTGGTTTGGCGATTTATATAATTTGGCGAAATTGGTCGACAGGATAATCAAGTAGTACCGCAGCGGATTTGGCGTTAAAATTCCCCAATCAAAGAGAAATGAATAGAAATTCGTTTATAGGGAGATCGCCACTGTTTTTTAAATTATAATTCAATCTTTCGAAATCTTTTTAAAGCCGATCAAATTAGCGTGCATTTAGAGTCTGCGGTGTCTGGACGGGGGTTGGCGAGCGTAGCTCGTTGGGGCCGAGCCCCCTAGTTTATGAAAAAGAAAGAAAGAAAGAAAAAAATGTCTAATAAAATAACAGTAGTAAGTAACTTGGAGAATTATTTTAAAATATGTTTTCATAATAAGTAGTATATTAAACAGAAAATAGCATTTAATTTTTTTAATAATTGTTAAATACATCGTAAAATAATATGTAGAATAGAAATACGATTTGAGTGAATAGAAAGTTGCTTGACAATACATAAATATTTTAGCTAGAGATTCCAAAAAGTACTATTCAATAATGAGTACTTTAGATTAATTTTAACACAATTATTCTAACTTGTAAATAAATCATATGAGATGAAAGTTTCCAACTGAGCGAAAAATGTCAGGACCAGGATTTGAACCAGGGATCTCTTGGTTGAAGCTGACAATGCTCTGCCCTCTGAGCTATCCCGGACGAATCTGGAGAACCTAATTCAAGGTAAATTGGGTTCTCCAGATTCGTCTGAAATAGCTCAAATGGTACATCATTGGCAGCTTGAGCCGAGAGATCCCTGGTTCGAATCCTGGATCGGACATTTTTTATCCAGTTGTACATTTACGTCTTACAAATCAGTACTTTGTTAAATTATATTTTACTTTTATAACACTTGAGTACTTTACAGCATGATCTAGATCCAGTTCTACTTGTACAGTTTATTCAAAATGATGGAAACAAACATTTAACAACATTTCTTACAACTACCTTTTCAACTGTGGCTTCTTTTGAACTATTTTTTGCTGTGCTTGGAGCAACCAATTTACTCTAGGATTTAAATCTATCTTTCCTAACACGTTTAAACATTTTAGTGATGCTTCGAAATATTATTTTGCACCTAAAAATGAATAACAATATGCATGTAATAACTGTACAATATGCCTGTGTATTATAGAGATAAAATAAAATAATTTGCCTATATCAACACCATTTGAGATGAATACATCAAATCCAGTTGCACTGGTATTTTAAAAATATAAATATTTAATTCTCGTTGCATTTGAATTAATTCTCGTAGTCATTTGAAAAACTTCCCTACTAAGCAAAATAAGAATAAACAAAAATAATAGATTTTTTTCCTTTAAATGAAAACAATTTACGTCTTCAAAAGTTTTCAGTAATTTAGTGGGAAATTTTACTGATACTTTGGTCAATCATTTGCATTCCATGCACAACTAAATCTGAATAAATGTGACAAAATACTGTGTGTTTTTATCAGACTGCCACATAAAAACGAATCGGATATATTTGTTTAAATATACTGCTGATTTATTCAAGTTATATATTGTACTTTACCGAATTTTTCTGATAAAAAGTTAAAGATACATAGTTATTTCCCTGTAGATAATAGAAAGTTGCATACAGAAGTTACTAATAATGGGAAAAACTGCACTTCTCTAATTCGTGTGATTTCCAAATAAATATAATGCAAAAATCATCCGGAAAAAAAAGAAAATGTAATTTGGTCTCGTTATTTAAAATGTATTCTCTCTAAAATAGCTCTTCTAACAGGCTTAGTATCTTTGGAAGATAAAAGAACATATAAACGTTATCTCGTAATGAGATATAAAAATAATGACTTCAACTGAAAATAAGAAAATTACATTGGTTATTCATATCCATTACCAGGCAGATACTTTTTACGAAGAAACTCTGCTTAATAATTCAAGATCAATGTAATGTGTCTTGCTTATTTCTAATTTGATATCGACTAAATGTCATTGAAAATAAAGTTTTATTTTTTTCTATAGTCATCAAAAGCTGCATTCCTTTCGTCTTTTTCAGCAAATTTTGAATTGTAAATGAAGTAACTTGTTATACCTTCATTATCTTTGCGGAGCTAAGCATGATTTTGAATTAGACCTTACAATTATTCTATGGCAAAAAAAAGAGAAATTTTTTTTTTTAATTGACATATTAAAGGAGTCGTTTTATTCTAAAGCGCCAAATTCTGTCTCAGTTGATAAAATTATTTAATTTGTTAAAATTGAATCATTATATACCTTTAAAATGCTCTAATAATTGCTTGATAGTAATGCATCTTCAAGATTTAACAGTAATACAAGCTGGATATTAAAAAAATTCTCTATGAACTGCAGCACGGATTTTTGGCTAATTTTACTACACATTTTACAGAAAATGTCCATATACACTAACTCGCAAATTGTTTTGAAATATGGCAAATATTACTTCATTAACATTATCCTCATTCTTCCCATGTGACGAAATATATTTTTATTGCATGAAACACTTAAAATGTTCAAGAAATATATGAAGTTGTAAAAAATAACTATACATAACATCATGCTGGGATACACGCAAATACCAATCGAACTAGATACAAGACATGAAATATTCTAACGCGTCATAATAAACAGAACGAATACTTTTTCCAACTGGATTAAATCATATCCAAGGCTGGAATAGCACAGTTGAAGTTTATTCCGACAGAGTGAAAAATGTCCACACCAGGAATCGAATCTGGATACTTGGCGTGCCGTGCCAATGCTTTACCTGTTAAGCTATCCGGCCGATACCTGGCTGCCATAATTCGCTCTTATTTGTTGGACATGGCTGTGAACTGCAGCGCTAGTTTCATTCATCCGAGTTATAACTATAGCACTTACATGATGAAAGTGTGTTTTAACAGCTCTGTTGGAATAAACTTCAACTGTGCTACCCCAGCCTTGAATATGATTTAATCCAGTTGGTAAAAATATTCGTCCCCTGCATTTTGACCTAATTACATGGTATACAGGAATTTCCGTGTTAAAACACACTTTCATCATGTAAATGCTAGTTATAGCTGGGATGAATGAAACTAGTTCGCAGCCATGTCACACAAATAAGAGTGAATTATGTCAGCCAGGTATAGTCCAGGTAGTTTAACAGGTAAAGCATTGGCACGGCGCGCCAACTATCCAAGTTTGATTCCTAGTCTGCCATTTTTCGCTCTGTTGGAATAAACTTCAACTGTGCTACTCCAGCCTTGAATATTCTAACGCGGTTGATAGAAATGCGATAGAAATAACTCGCTTCATATGTATCTAATAGAAAATCAAATTTGATAAACGTAATTTTTTAACCCTCCAATCACTGTAATCGGTGATTTGCTGCGTTTATTACCACGGAAAACGAGACAAACATCAGTAAATCCAACTGTGAAAGGATCTTAAAATCCATGAGATATAAAGGAAAATGTGATTTTTCGATTCCGTGATATAATATGGAACTTACAATAGGTCGAGTATATGGAAAAACCGAAAACAAAATACCCGCTCTTGATATCTCAAACAAAAAATAATTCAAATGAGATCGTAATTTAATAGTCACTATAACTGGGGCCCTGCTGCATTTCAGATATATAAAAAACAAAAAAATATTCAGCGATTTGTGGGAATTCATTTCATGTGAATTTCAAATCAGGATATCACGAAATTAGGAAGCGAGTACAAATTCGTCATTTCAACTATCAGTAGTATAATAGAAACTACCGAGGATACGTAAAACTGGTGCAGCGTTATCTTATAGAAAAAACTGGCTATTCAGATGCTTCCGAAATTTTTATTCTAAAAGACATTTAATTTAAAATAGCGCAAATTTCTACCTATGATTAAAACTCGTTTTCAAAATTAACTGAAGCATTGCGAAATCTTGAAACATGAAATTTCGCTCTAAAAGATACACAGCTAGAGAAATCGAGGAAGTGAAAGGATAATTTTTGCTTTAGAATATTATAAAATTAGAGAAAAAATATTCTGAAAATGTTAAGTAAATTTCAATATTTTCATCTGAAGTAGAATTAATCTAGCTAAGAATATGGCAACAACTTTAGCAAAATTCTATAAATATTGCTTAGCTGTGTCGGTGGATATGGAAGGAAATTTTTTGGTTTACTTTTTAAAAAACATTATTAATGATCAGAAGGAAAAATTTAGCATACGTTATTTGAAAAAATGAATTTTTATATAAAGTATTTCTAGTAAAGACCTTCCTTCCATATTTTATTCATAGAACACATAGTTGCATGTAAAATTTGCCATATAAATCAAATATCATTATATTTCGAATAACCTACAATCTTACACAAAAACTTCTCATTTAAATTAACATCATTAGTGCACTTTATAGCTACATATTATTTCTACCGGAAAGTTCTGTCCGTTAATGTTATTTCACGCCTTTTTTTTATTCAGGTTTATTCATTGGCACCACTTTCTTGAAATGGTAAAATTCTGATTGTTTTCACCTTAATGTGAAATGTGAAAAAAATGGGAATTTTGTCATTTCAAAAAAGTGATGCCAATGAAGAAATCTGAATTTTTAAAAAATAGGCGTGAAATAACATTATCGGACAGAACTTCCCGGTAAACGTAATATTAATAATTATAAAGAAGGTGCTTGATGCAATATAATAGAAGCGTAAAAATACAACGTTAAAAGCTCCAAAAATTTTAAATTTTAAGCATACCGGTTTCGGTAGCATATAGCATACCTTCCTCAGTGCTAAGGATGGCGGAAATTTGCTCACATATATATAGGAGAGATGAGGATTCAAGTTAAAGGAAACCAATAGGAACACGGAGAATTGCAGGTAACAGGCAATAGGAAAATAGATGGGAAATGGAACCGAAGTAGTGAGGGAGAAAAAAAAAATTAAGAGACAGAAGTTTTTATGCAATATTTCCAACAATCTGATAATGGGGGAATAGCGAATTCACAATTAACGATATTTTTTTTTTAATTTTATAAATATGAAATGTTTCAAGGAAGTTAAGTTCGTGTATACAAGTAGGTTTATAGATTATTTCAACGGAATTGAAGTCAAAGGTATGATTCATCTCCCAGCAATGTTTTGCAATAGAGTTTTTATATAAGCTGCTTAAAACTTCGTATCAAAGAACATCAACAATATATTAAAAAACAAGTAATCAATAAATCCTCTATTGCAAAACATTGCTGGGAGATGAATCATACTTTTGATTTCAATTCGGTTAAAATAATCTCTAAACCTACTTCTATACACGAACTTAACTTCCTTGATGCATTTCATATTTATAAAAATTTTAAAAATATTGTTAATTGTGAATTCGCTATTCCCCCATTATCAGATTGTTAGAAATATTACATAAAAACTTCTGTCTCTTAATTTTTCCCCCCTCACTACTTCGGTTCCATTTCCCATCTATTTTCCTATTGGCTGTTACCTGCAATCCTCTGTGTTCCTATTGGTTTCCTGTAACTTGAATCCCCATCTCTCCTACAATGTGAGCAAATTTCCTCCCTCCTTAGCACTGAGGAAGGTGTGCTATATGCTACCGAAGCCGGTATGCTTAAAATTTTAAATTTTTGGTGCTTTTAACATTGTATTTTTACACTTCTAAACGTAATAAAATATTATTAATTTATTTTAAAATCTAAGAAAAAATTGGAAGTCTATTAGAAAATTTCGAATGTATATAAAAAACACATTCTAAATATATTTTCTTGAAAAGTAATTTAACAAAATATTCCTTTTTATTATTTGTTTTTTTTTTCGTAATTATTAATGTAATCAATCGTGTTAATATCCAAGTTAGTTAAATTTTTAGCACATTTCTGACTGTCTCATCAACGTATGTAATTTTTATATGTTAAATTTAAAATTAATGTTTCGTACTCCAAGGCAGTAGCATAGCTAGAGGGGACACGGGCGCCGCTGCCAAGGGCCGTCAAATTGAGAGATGTTTTAACCGAAATTAACTCGCATATTTTGACAATAAATAAAAATTGTTGGTTTTTCCTCTTTTCTGTGTGTGTTTGTAAATGTTTTCTTTTGTAAAATAATTTGTTATATCCAATTAAGGAAGAAAGAAAAACTTCTGTAAAGGGTTTTAGGGATGATTCAACACACTTTGTACCTTAGATGATTTCGTACCTGAATTGAGGCGCAAAAGAATTAAATGGGGGTGCCAAATTGAGATGGGTTTTAAATCGAAATTTTTTGGCATATTTTGACAATAAATAAAAATTGTTAAACTTTTGTGTGTGTGTGTGTGAACGTGTTTTAGAAATTCGCGCCTGATAGTGTCACATTTCTGATATAAAAAGAAACATTTCTTTATTTCCCTATGGAATTTCGCGCTGATTTTTGTGTTCTTAGCATTCTATTGGTATATTTTGTGGACTGGGGGGGGGGTGCGAACCAGAGCAAAATGGATTTAGCTGGAGGCACAAAAAGTAAGTAAAGCTATTGTTGCTTCATTAACGGAAATTCTATTTTTCTGTTCAATTGGCATTGAGAAAATCCAAAAATTTAAATGCGAGTGACATACTCCCAAATTTTCCCTTCTTACAAAGTATAACAAGTTGGAAATTGCACGTCAAACGTGGCAAATGAGGTGCCTTCGTACTATAACTAGTTTTATAACTATTTTTTGCACCGCATATTGCACTGAACGTATATTTTAACTGCACTTCATAAGTGCATATCAATTTTATTCTATTCGAAAGGCTGTAACATCATTAAAATGCACTTGAAATAATTTTTTCCTATTGGCCGTAATGTAACGGAAAAATTTTGACTGTCCCTGTAACTAAACTATACATCCGATTTTCATAAAATTTTAAACAACGCGACAAAATTTTGCAACAAATATATATTTAAAATTTCAGATCATTCGGTTGGGTAGTTTTTGCTCTGTTATATGCGGACAGACGGACAGACAGACAGACGGACGGACCGAACGACGACTATAGGTGCTACGTATTTATATAATTACGAAAGCACCTAAAAACAAATCAGGACTTTTCGGTCTTTCTAGTAGGACCAGTCTAAAGGCAGTGTGAAAATAAGAAAAATCAAAATTATTCTTTTGGTCTTTTTTACTGCCGCCCTCGGAGTGGTCACTTTTCTAGCCACAACTAATTTTATAAAATTATTTTTATCTCAGAGAGACAAGACTCTACAAGAATTGCAACAAAAATCTCATCACGAAGCGGGTTCCTGCGACATTTCCAAGATAAATCTAAAACGCAAATTTTCGTAAGGAAATACCGATGCTAAATTTTTGTTTTAGTCTCTATAAAAAGAGGCCACTCCAAGGAATGCAACTGTTAAATCCAAGTAAAAGCCTGTGATCTTTAGGAGCATTTAAAGATTTGAAAAATCCTTAAAAGTAGATGAGAAGTGCAATATACTTGCGGAAAAATATGCTTGTGATATAAATGGTGCAGAATTATTCAGTGACTTGAAAGTTACCATAATATTATTGAAAAAAATCTCTAAAAAATAGTCAGATACTTGATTATACACCAAAAGGTTTAGTAGAGTACATTTGATTAATGGCCTTAGAGGTATACAACTCTGTTGCAACAGCTTTACAAAGCTTTTTTAAACATTACGTGTATTTGTTGCATCATGTGAAAGAACATTTAGCTAGCTTAAACTAACTAAATCATATTTGAGATGAAATGGCAAATCACAAGAAAGAGTATCTAATCTTTCAATAAATTCCATTGAAAATGCTGTGTAACTTATTTAGATTATACTGAATTAATTATCGACTTTGCGGCAGTTAAACTTAGAAAAGTTAATTTTAACATTTTGTAACTTTAAGTATTTATCCCATAAAAATATAATTGATTCTAGAAAAGTTAATTTTTAACATTTTATAAATTCCTCTATTTAAATTAATGTATATTGTATACAGTGATATGAACAAACGTGCATTGTCATTAATGGATATCAGGTTTTAAACCTAATTCAAACTGTTGGTATTGTGCTCAAATGTAATTAAATTTTATGAACATTTCTAATTTATTTATGGAATTCAATAAATATAAGGTAATTCAATAATATTTCCAATCTTTACCGTAAAATAGAAAAATGCATTCAAACTTTTAAAAACAATGCATTCAAACTCAACTGATTAATCCATCATTGTTTTAAAAGTTAAATACATTTGATATATATTTAAATTCAGTGCATATGCTTTAGAGAAAACTGATTACTCTATAGTTTCACGCATACCTCTTTTAGGTTGTTTCCATTACAAAAATTACGAATTATTAATCTATTGCAACGATAAGGAAGAAAGCTATTTCGGAAAATGACGGTATATTTTCACCAATCATAAACCCTAGACCACAACCGCTCCCCGTTCAAATGTTGATATACTATATATACATATATAAGCGTTGTTATGCGATAGCCCTCGTATTTTAATCTGATTGGATGTGATTGGGGATGTGTTAAATGTTTAATATGATCTCGAACGAGACCGTTGGGCAGCTTGATCCTCTATCTAGTTTCCATATGGATCCCTTAGAGATATCAAACTAAAAAAAATATGCAAAAAAATTGGAAATGCAAATTTATTACTTACATAAGTGTTAGGCTTTGTTGTAAGGATTCTAGACAATTTTTTGCTTATCCTTTATCTTAAAAAACGGATGAGATATAGCTATTTGAAATTCTAGGACGGCTGCCAGTTTGGAACAAGACAGAGATTTTTCTTTTCACAAACTGGTTTAATTTATGACTTTTAACAAACGTGGTTTCTCGCCAATTTACTTTCATTGTTGTAATCATTTTTGCTACTCCCATACGCTTATAAAACTGTATATAGTCATATCTACTAAAGTCAAATTCTCGCCAAGTTTCGCGATATTTGGCCTCGTCAAATTGGCAATAAAAGTAAATTGTCATAAATGAAACCAACTTCGCGATAGTTAAATAATTTTTCAAAATTCACATTTAAATTCAGTATTGATGAAAACTGGGAATCTTTCTATAATCGGGTTTCACGCATTTTAGTTTCGAGTGTTTCAATAAAATTAGCTGAATTCTTAAAAACAAGGAAGAGGGAAGCTGTATCTTATACTCTGTACTACCTGAAAGAACTTTCCTTTCGTTTTGAGGAAAAATAATGTAATTATACTTTTATTTAGCTAGTGGGGAAGGGGGGGAGCGTAAAATTTCTTTCTGCACCGGGCGCTAAAACACATAGCTAAGCCGATGCTTCAATGATGTTTTTTCGTAATGCCCTAAACACATTCCTTTTAAAATTAATAACCTTTCATAAATTTGATTTTTTTTTCTACCTGCAAATCATATAGACTAAGGTTTATACTTTACTTCAACACTCTCACTTCTACATCCACAATACATTTTCTTTAATTAAAGACTAATGAAAATGCACATTTCATGCATTTTATTTTTCATTCTGTTTACAATGCAATCAATATTTTTATAAGCATACTCCTTATTCTTCTATTAGAGTTTTAATTACGCTTAAATAAACCAATAATTGCCAGTAATAACATTTTTTTCTCTCTTATTTTAATATTCAATCCTCGTTCGTGCAAGAAATAATACCTGTCAATAAAACCAGTGACATCGTTTCTGTTCTGTCTTTCACCAAACCATCTTACAAAATTATTCTTTAGTCCGATAATTAAGACAATGATAAGCATGTAGACACACTATTACACAAAGATGAGAAAAGAAACTGAAATTTGGAAAACATGTTATTTTTTAACGCATGCTAATATCGTAAAAAAAATTGTAAAAAAAAAAAAAAAAAAAAAAATGAACTTTTCACTTAACTTGTTCAAAAAAATCTATTCAAAATTGAAAACCTAAATTTTAAAAAGTACTAATTAACTTATTAAATATTGAGAAATTTTCCAAAGTCGAAGAATCCTACAATGACAAATCTGTAGCAATAAACAAAATTAATATATATGCAGTACTAATTAGTACACAGTAGTAGATATATACTAGTAAACTAACAGTAGAAAAAGAAAATAAATTTTAAAAACTTTAATTTCATCATAATAAATCTTAAGTTAAAATGCAGTTTTACATCTAAAGTTCGTGGGCATAAATAATAATTTTATAGGTCGATTCTGTAATTCATAAATGTACGTAGAAGGTATCCTTTCATACTGAACGATTTTTCCAGAGCTTACCTTGGGAAGTGCCGGGTTTGCCACCAAACTTTGGAGGAGACTAGGGAGGACCTTTAGAGCGTCTGAGAATTTTACTGCATTTTCATAAAAATGATTGTAAATCCCAAAGTATATATATTTTTTAATCGCGGTTTGATGGTATAATATATTCCGTATCTCTTCATTCTAGATACTTTTCAAAACTTAATTATTTTAAAAATAACTTTGTCCACAAACATTTTAACATGATGTCTGGAAACGGAAAAACACGGTCCAGTCACTTACAGGGTTAAGTGCGAACAAAGCTTTTGCAATAAGTTAATCGGGCTACGAACGCAATGCGGACCGCTGTGTAACACTGAACATGAGTATAGTAGCGGTAATAAAACACTGGTTAACTCTAGACCCACATGTGATCCTAGGGTCACATGTGGGTCTAGGGTTAAACACTTTCCGTTGAATGGGAGGGACACAAAGGCATTACTTACAAGCATAATAAAATCGCCTTATTGAAGAATGCTAAAACAATTCTGTTAACTTGAATCGGATTGACCTGATCATATGTGATTAGATAATTCATATAGTTAGTATTTTCAACGTGTTTGGTAATCACGCGTAAAACAAAAACATTTTAAGAATCAGACAATGTCTGTTTTTATATATTATACTATAGTAAATCAAGATTGTGAAACACTTGATTAAATAAAGAATTATTGTTTGTAATTATCTCTAGTGAGCTATTTACATATTCCAATATCTGAAATAAAATGCTGCATGTATCGGAAAATAAATACAGAAAATACATTAAAATTAAAAAAAAAAAAAAAAAAAAAAAAAAAAACCCTGCTGGCTCGGGCCTACAGGCGGAGGTAGATTTCGAAGTTAAGTACTAAATTAACCAACAAAATTTAAATCAAGGTTAGAGATAAACCCAGTTCCTCCACTAAGAATGAGCTCTAGGGAGCTAAACATTTTGTGAAAATTCTAATATACACGAATACACACACGCATGCATATGGAATAGGTTTAAAAAATAGCTAAAGCAAATTCAGAGAACCTCAAAGTGATAAATAAGTTAATATTTCCATAGTCGTGTTTTTATCATGTTTTAATACATTTCTTCAAACTCACATGACGTTACATATTCACCTGCTGAGGTCCATTTTATTTCCAATATGACGCAATATTTTGTTGTTGTTTTTTAATTCGTCAAACTATTTATTTCATTTTGAGTTTTCATGCGGAAATCTTGCTCTAGAAAACTTATGACGTAATATTCAATTTGTTTTCAATTCGTCAAACTATTTATTTTATTTAATTTTTGACGTGAAATTCTCGCAAAAAAAAGCAATTGTTGTGGTGAGAATTTTATTGCTTTTTTTTTAATTGTTGGCAACTGCAATAACGAAAAATATTTATTTTTTTCTGTCATTGTTGTGTAAGAGCTGATTTTATCGGAATCTTGTTAAGACGGTATTCAAAATTTTGAACCCTCCGCATTTCCATTCCCTTGGTCCGATTTTACCCATTTTCAATCCCCCCCGAGATATTAGCCATCTCAAAGTTGTTGGCGAGTTTGAAGACGATCCGTGCATAATTGCGACTTTTATCGTGCGGACAAAATTTAGTACATACATACATACATATATATATATATAAACTTTTTAGGTGGGGGTGGTTTTGGGTTCCTGGGGTCCTATAATGAAAAGTTATGAAGGAATTTTTCAAAAGTCGCACCATGGTAACGACTGCAATAGGTAGTATTTCTTACGAAATCTACCTAAAAGAAATATTGTAAAAGTAACTATTCTCCCAATGAGTTACTTAATTCTGACTCTGCGTCGATTAGGTAAACCGAAAATAAAAATGGTTAGGTAAACCGAAACCGAAAATAACAGATGCTGACTTTTTTGCTTAAGAGCCTACACTCGTCATTCAAAAAGACACGGATGATAATGTTAATTCTATGGGGAAGTTATTTTCAAATATCTCGCTTAAATTTTGATATTTTCGAATGATTTTTTTTTTTTTTGCACAGGATAGCAGCGGACGATCTACAACCGGGCTATTTTTTACTTATTTTGGTTTCAGACTTTTTTTAAATTGCTTTTACTTTCGGAACCGGTTTAAACCGGTTCTGAAATTGAAATTACCCTAAAGTAAAAAAACTGTAACCAAAATCGAAAAAGTAAAAACTAGCCTGGTTATAGATCGTCCTCAGCTATCCTATGCAAAACAAACCATTCAAAAATATTAAAATCAAAGCGAGAAATTTGAAAATAACCCCCCATAGACTTTACATTAGCGTTTGCCTTTTTGGCCGTGACTGAAGTGGGCTCTTAAGAACCTACACTAGTCACTCAAAAAGACCCGGATGATAATGTTAATCCTATGGAGAAGTTATTTTCAAATATCTCGCTTGAATTTTGATATTTTTGAATGTTTTTTTTTTTTTTTTTTTCTTTTAACCATTTGGAAAAATGGTTATTGTTCTCGTCAGGATGGGAAATCAAAAGCATATCTGAAGGTTTTTATTGGTTTAATCCGCATTTTATTCGTTTTCTGATTGGTCTATACAGTAATATGTATTTCCCTTTATTTTCAAGAGAGATCTGTTACCACTATGTCAAAAAAGTAATAAAAACTACAAAAAAATTAATAACTCGGAAACAAATTGAGATACAGCTTTCAAACAAATTGCATTTAAAAGTACATTTTTTTCTCTATACGACGGTGTAAAAAGTAATATTGTGGGATGTTTAGAAGTTTAAGAATGAAATTTCATTTAAAATGGGTTGTCAGATTTCTTGGAAATCTGACGATAGAAAAGCCTTTTCCCGAACAGCCAATGAAATGCTTGGATAATACATAAGTTTCAGGTGGATAATACGTACGAGTCGCAGGCGATTTCCGTCGCTTGCAATTTTTACGTGTATTAACACTATTAATGTTTAATTCATGGCGCACGTAATGTATGATCCACTCCGTGCTATTTTTTATGTCTTAAATTTTAGTCTTTGAAAAAATCATTTTCCAAATGGTCGTTGTAATTTGTTAAATTGAAT
Organism: Maratus speciosus; assembly: GCA_963932465.1. Lineage (NCBI taxonomy): Eukaryota > Metazoa > Arthropoda > Arachnida > Araneae > Salticidae > Maratus > Maratus speciosus. The sequence continues at coordinate 180,523,997 of OZ010792.1, forward strand.
TTTTTTTTTTTCATAGGATAGCTGATGACGATCTACGACCGGGCTAGTTTTTACTTTTTTGATTTTGGTTTCATATTTTTTTTTAATTTACTTTTACTTTCGCAACCGGTTTGAAACGGTTCTGAAATTAAAACTATCCTAGTATAAAAGAATTATAACCAAAATCGAAAAAGTAAAAACTAGCCGAGTTGTAGATCGTCCTCAACTATCCTATGCAAAATAAATCATTCAAAATATTAAAATTTGAGCGAGATATTTGAAAACAACGCTCCCATAGACTTAGCATTAGCATTTTCCTTTCTTCCCGTGACTGAAGTTGGCTCTTAACGCACTATCAAAGAATAAATTAACATCGAAGCCACTATTACACCGAAAAGCCAAAACATTATGACCACCTCCACATTTTGTAATGAACTCGCTTTGTTGACGTGGAGGGCACGTAATCAGGTGGAAATGGTATTTAACTACTGCTAGGACGTATAAAGAATCATTTTTGAGCTTAATTCTGCCCGTGATGAGAAAGATTGCCGATATAAGCGACTTTGATAGAGGGCAGAATTCAATGGCACAATGGCTCAGAGCGCGTATCTCCGAAACTGTTCGACTCGTGGGTTGTTTGCGACATACCGTCGTTAGTACTTATGCAAAGTTCATGAATGACGATGAAACCATCAGCAGAGGCGATGGTGTTGGACGTCAACGCGTCGTCAAAGAAAAAGTACGTCGAAGGCTCCCCCACTTGGTAAAAAAATAATCGGTAACAGACATTGGCTCAGCTGACAGCCCAATACAATACAGGTTCAAGTAGAATTATTTCAGAGCATACAGTTCAGCGGACACTGTTGGATATAAGGCTATGCGGCAAACATCCCACACATGTGCCTCTGTTGACCAAGCATCATCGCCAACTACTCCCACACTAGGTCAAGGAACATCGTGACTGAACCATGGATCGTTGGGAGAGAACTATCTTGTCAGATGAATCACAATTCATCCTTCAACTCATCGATTGTCATTTCAAATTACACCTTCTTCCATGAGAACTGTTGCTCCCCCTTATACAGCAAGCCATAGCCGGTTGTAGCGATATTAAGTTTTGGAAAACTTTCTAATGGGCATCTCTAGAACCTGCGGTTATGATAGAACAGATCACGAAGGTCGCAGACTATAGGAACATCATTGGGGACCTCTTACACCCTACAATGTTACCTCTCCAATGTTTCCTCTACAATGGACCTCTCCTCCCAATTGGAAATGAAGTCTTCTAGCAAGACAACACTCCATGACACAGGGCTCGAATTGTGCTGGAGTGGTTCTAGGAACTAAATTCCAATTAAGGTCCTGGCAGCCTAACTAAACGGATCTTAACATGATAGAGCAGATTTGGGGTGTCATGGAACAGCAGCTGAGAGCTAAAAAACAACCATGCTGTAATATTCCGGATTTACGTGACTGCAATTTGAATATCTGGTGCAATCTGCCTTCGGCAATGTACCAAGGATGTGTGGCATCCATGCCAAGGCTGGTGCAGCTTTTGTGTAGACAGAAACTGAGACAATGCATTATTAGGTAGGTGGTCATAATGTTTTGGCTCATCAGTGTATATTTATAATTATACGTTCGCGGCACTAAAAAGACGCTTGCTTGTATAGCTGCCAAAATACTTTTGGAACGTTCCTGGATTTTGAATTGAATGTATGCGAAAGAGCTATAAAACATCCAACATATTGAATAATTTATTCTTCTAAATCTTCATTATTGTGTTAACCGGTCTATGTACTATGAATTATTTATCCGAGAGATTTACTTTGGCATATTAGGTAAGGAAAGCATTGATGTTTTCAGACATAACACTGGAAATACTTCCATTTGGGTGGGTAAAAATGAAACAACTGATAAATGTTGTTGTAAAATAGCGTTCTCTCCATATAATAAAATGAAAATTAAACCTGTTCATCTGCATCTCGTTAGCTGAAAAATCCTGAGAAAAATATAAACTTTTTAATGATTGGCATATTTATAATCATTCATGCGTAATTTGTAGCCGGACAACGATACATTTTTCGGAACTTAATTGATTTTTGTTAGAAATGCCGCTTTATGTATGTTACCTCTCCAATATCTTGTAAATATTACATCTAAATCAGATTTGTGAAAAATATTCGATTCATAGTTTTCACAACATATCTGAGTAATTTACGTTAATTCGTAATAAAGTAAATAAAACTTTTTTTATAAAAAAAAAATATTGTGTTGTTTTCTTTAGTTCGATTTAAAATCTTACTGTTAATAACTGAGATCTAAATACCCCTTGCTGACACAGGAAGCAGTATTAATACAGTAAGGTAGCTTGACAAATCCAGTATTAGTGTACAGTAAAACTGGAATGCTGTACAATATGTGATTAATACATTTGCCGGTTCATATGTTCCCGAAATTTTTATTATTTATGGATGTTTTTTATCCATCTACAGAGTTACAAATTGCTGCTAACGATTAAAAACATTATTCTAGATTAAATGAAATACAAAATCTAAAAACCGAGAATTTGCTCACATATTGATTTCTATAGTACAGGGAGGAAAATTACTAAAAAAAAAAAAAATAATCGTCAAATATTGGGTAAAGGAAAAAGTTTGTGATGTTTTTTCACCAAAATTCAAAGATATTTTTTTATATTTTAAATGAACTTTATTAAACCAAATATGTGCCGTTTTCATCGATAATCGTTTGCCATTTTTCTTGTTAAACCATTGAGGATTTCTGGGCGAAAAACTGAATCAAATGGTTTTAACAGACCTCTTTTGAAGCCAGCTTTACACCAATAACAAAGTTCTGCAGTAAGCGAACCAAATCGTAGTCAGACGGACCAGGTCTGTACTATACGCTGGATGTATCAAAACTTGCCATCCGTGCTCTCTTAATTTTTACCGAGTCATTAACCCCTTAACCTACTATTTACTTTTAACAGCTCCACGGCTTGGCAAATCCATAGCTACCACTAAAATTTAATAGAAATTTTTGCCTTGTTTAATCATGGAATTTCGACGATTAAATTAAACTATATTTACTGTGAAATTTTAGTGGTAAAGAGAATTTACATTTGGCTCGATCATTGTAAGCGGGCTATGCCCGTCATTGTAGGTTAAGGGTTAAACACGTGTTTGGTCTGTCATTGTCTTGATCGAAGATAACGCCTTTCATATTGATCAATTCTGTCTGCTTTACATGAATTAAGCACTTTAATCGCATTACGGGTAGTTGTTGCCAATGGGGAATGAAATCAATCGCCTAGCCAGTTTGGAGCAGCTCGTGATGCACGATTTCCTTCTAATCCCACCAAACACAAGGCATTACCTTACGTGGTGTCAATCCAGCTTTTGACTTGGCAGCTTGGACCACGATCTTTTTCACAAATTATTGTCGTATGTGATCCACTATTCATCGCCCGTAATCAATCAGTTGAATAAAGTAATTAAATTTAAAAAATAAAAAAACCCGACTGCATCAAAAGCGAACTAACTAATTATTCATCTTCAATATGAAACTATTGGGTCGTTCGGAAAGTTGTGTCCGTTTCGGAAAATCAATTCGTACCGGAAAATTCTGCCCTGTAATTATTAGACATTAGATATCGGAATCAATGTCTAATAATTAAACGATAGAATTTTCCTGTACGAATTGATTTACCCAAACAGACACGACTTTCTGAACAACCCAATATATTTTATATTACTTACCTATTTTTTTATTATTATTATTTACTTATATTGATGACTTTTAAGTTGCGTTTAATTCTTAGTTCCTATCTATAAACACTGTTTTGATGAAGTCTATAAATGTCTATGAAGGTTAGAGTTGCAGTAAAGTTAGAGATCCTATTTACTCAACTTCCAGATTGTGTAATATTTAAACAGAGCTTCTGACTGTAAAATAGTCAATAAAATATCGCCTTCATTTTGAAAGACCTATCCAATGATATGCCACTCAATAGGGTGCGTAAAAATATTTTTTCGTCTCTACAGCCATTTTGTATTTTACGGTCGGCATTTTGAATTTATAAAAACAAAACCTAGCCTATAACCATTAGACGGTTAAGACTAATCGATAGAGACCTCATTCATTAAAACCCATCCAGCCGTTGGGATGTTTCGGGGGTATAAAGAAATCCACATACCCAGATACGCGTAAAACACATAACCCTTCTTGTCAGTCGGGTAAAAATGGCTCGATTTCGTTTCATTTCACCAGAGATTCGCAAAAGAAAATTCAGTCCATTAAATTTTTCACTAATAATTCGTGTCGTACCCAGATATCGAGCTTCTTTTTGTATCCAACCTTATGCAAATAGTTTAAAGCTTTTTTTAGTCAATATTCAGTTACGCAGCGTGAAGCGATGTCATAAGATGAATTGTGACGGTCTTTCTCAATTTGTTGGGGAATTTCATCGAATTTTTCAACGAACGTATTTAACATCGAAATTTCCAGAATGGAAACGAGCAAAACATTTGCATGCCGCTGATTTTGATAAAGTACCTTCACCATAAACACCACAATTTTTTTTCACAAGCGAAGTTTTATAATCTTGCTCGAAGCTTTAGAATCTTGGCTCATTTTTAACTCTTAAATGCCGGGTGTTGCTTTCGGCAACATACCCAATTTAAGCTTATAAATACTATTAGAATACTATTGAAGCTATAATGCCGAATGTTGCCCATAAAATACATTCTGAAAATATTATTAAATCGATTTTCAAAATTTAGATGGCTACATTTGTGTTGTTTAAGAATAAATATGGATTTATTTTTTCAATTGTTGATACATGGTCCTTTTGTTTTTTCTTGGAAGCTTGCGAAATACCGTATTTTGTTCTGCAGTGAGCAAGTAAGATATATTTTTATCACAGTTCTCAAAATTCTTGTGCGTTTAATATTATAGAATTTTATCAAGGAAAATTATTTTTTCAATTGTTGATACATGGTCCTTTTGTTTTTTCTTGGAAGCTTGCGAAATACCCTATTTTGTTCTGCAGTGAGCAAGTAAGATATATTTTTTATCATAGTTCTCAAAATTCTTGTGCGTTTAATATTATAGAATTTTATCAAGGAAAATTATTTTTTCAATTGTTGATACATGGTCCTTTTTTTTTTTTTTTTTTTTTTTTGGAAGCTTGCGAAATACCCTATTTTGTTCTGCAGTGAGCAAGTAAGATATATTCTTTATCATAGTTCTCAAAATTCTTGTGCGTTTAATATTATAGAATTTTATCAAGGAAAATTATTTTTTCAATTGTTGATACATGATCCTTTTGTTTTTTCTTGGAAACTTGCGAAATACCCTATTTTGTTCTGCTGTGAGCAAGTAAGATATATTTTTTATCATAGTTCTCAAAATTCTTGTGCGTTTAATATTATAGAATTTTATCAAGGAAAATTATTTTTCCAATTGTTGATACATGGTCCTTTTGTTTTTTCTTGGAAGCTTGCGAAATACCGTATTTTGTTCTGCAGTGAGCAAGTAAGATATATTTTTTATCATAGTTCTCAAAATTCTTGTGCGTTTAATATTATAGAATTTTATCAAGGAAAATTATTTTTTCAATTGTTGATAGATGGTCCTTTTGTTTTTTCTTGGAAGCTTGCGAAATACCCTATTTTGTTCTGCAGTGAGCAAGTAAGATATATTTTTTATCATAGTTCTCAAAATTCTTGTGCGTTTAATATTATAGAATTTTATCAAGGAAAATTATTTTTTCAATTGTTGATGCATGGTCCTTTTGTTTTTTCTTGGAAGCTTGCGAAATACCCTATTTTGTTCTGCAGTGAGCAAGTAAGATATATTTTTTATCATAGTTCTCAAAATTCTTGTGCGTTTAATATTATAGAATTTTATCAAGGAAAATTATTTTTTCAATTGTTGATACATGGTCCTTTTGTTTTTTCTTGGAAGCTTGCGAAATACCCTATTTTGTTCTGCAGTGAGCAAGTAAGATATATTTTTTATCATAGTTCTCAAAATTCTTGTGCGTTTAATATTATAGAATTTTATCAAGGAAAATTATTTTTTCAATTGTTGATACATGGTCCTTTTGTTTTTTTCTTGGAAGCTTGCGAAATACCCTATTTTGTTCTGCAGTGAGCAAGTACGATATATTTTTTATCATAGTTCTCAAAATTCTTGTGCGTTTAATATTATAGAATTTTATCAAGGAAAATTATTTTTTCAATTGTTGATACATGGTCCTTTTGTTTTTTCTTGGAAGCTTGCGAAATACCCTATTTTGTTCTGCAGTGAGCAAGTAAGATATATTTTTTATCATAGTTCTCAAAATTCTTGTGCGTTTAATATTATAGAATTTTATCAAGGAAAATTATTTTTTTCAATTGTTGATACATGATCCTTTTGTTTTTTCTTGGAAGCTTGCGAAATACCCTATTTTGTTCTGCAGTGAGCAAGTAAGATATATTTTTTATCATAGTTCTCAAAATTCTTGTGTGTTTAATATTATAGAATTTTATCAAGGAAAATTATTTTTTTCAATTAAACACCAATATTGCCGATTAGTAACAAACACTTTTTTAGCCGTAAAGCATACTTAAAACAAAAATATGATTTTTTTTTAACTATTTTTCCCATGATTTATTTAGAAAAAGAAAGCCGAAAAACATTTTTTAAATGATTTTTGAAAACTCAGGCATTTAAGGGTTAAAACGCAATAACTTTCGACTAAATAGACAAATGCCACAATGTTTTTTTTTTTTTTTTTTTTTTTTTTTTTTTTTTTTTTAATGATCCGCGAACTGTTACCTTTCAAATGTGCTGTAGTTTGGGTTGATTGGATTAGTCATTAATGTTACCAAAGTTATGCGACTCTAAAGACATCTATTGGGAAAAAGCCATGAACTTTTTCCTTGACCCAAGATATCAAATAAAAATTTGGAATATTTCAAGCTGGAGCAAATACGTAGTTTCATCCGTAAGGGCGATTTTTAGCGAATGTAATCTGGACTCTTATCATAACATTTCTAAAATGTATCGAAAATGAGTGGAAGCTTAATATGCAGAAATAATGTAAATCAAATTTGATTACATGTAATAACAAAAAACAATTTTATTTATAAAAATTTACAGTAATGAAATCTTGGCACGATATAACAGTTTAAATTCAAATACTTTATAACTCAAATTCGAAATGGCTGACCTAACATTAAGCATAAACATTTTTATAATATTTTCTTCAAACTTATGATAATAATTAAACATAGAAAATATGTCTTTGAAAATGCGTTATGTTATGCGAAAATTTTTCTGACTATCAAATAAAGTAAAAAGATGGCACAACTTTTTATGTGTAAAGTTATTTCTATCAATATAATATTGTACAAAATCCACCTTCATATCTTTTCTATATTAATAGTGATTGTTGTGTTTAATTAATTTTATCACAATTATTCCTTTTTTCACACAAAACATCACATAAAAAATTAAACTTTTTTATTTAGATCAACTTTTATTATCTGACTTTTATCAGATAAAAAAATACATTATTTTTAATGCCGATTCGCTAAACCAATAAAGTAAAAGCCAATACTAAAGTTCCTTACGATTTTATACACCTCTTCTTGTAAAATTTCACATGTATTCTTCGAAATTGCTTCACGAAGAAGTTTGACTATCAAAGAATACATTTAATGGATGCTTGGCGTTATTTTAAATTTTAATGCATCATCCCAAATGAGCAGAATAAAAAGAGTATTCTCAACAATTCTTTTAAATCTTCCGCGTAATTTTCAAACGTTCAGTTCTGTGAATTGAGCTTAACACTTTATCCTAAATTACGAGTAAGATTTTCCGCGAAAATTTGCTTCTGGATTAAGCAGCATCTGGAAGATAAGAAATCTTTTATCGAAGGTTTCGAATGGAAATTACAAGCTTTAAGATTTTTTCTGTGTGTTAAATTAATTTTTGCTTAGATATGTTTTTGCAATATTATTTTTTCTAATAAAACTATTTTAAATAAAACTATTAGGTTGTGGCTATCACAAAATTTTCTTCTATATAAATCAAATCGTCTGCAACCAAAACTAAATTCGTTCTGGAGATATGGCTGTCGAAGAAAATCGTGAAAAATAACACTTGTTGATTAGTATATATCCAAACTTAAAAAAGGATCTATTTATGTTCAGGTCTAACAGAGAATGAAGTTTAGTGAAATTCCGTGCATTAGCTCTTGTGATAGTACAGCCATCGCAGAAATCGTGAAAAAGGCAGTATGGCAGCGCCACCTGTTGGGCGATTTGCACCAAAACCTAAGAAGCACAATTTATGTCAAGGTCTAACAGAATGTGAAGTTTTGTGAAATTCCGCACATTAGTTCCTGAGATCCAGAAATCGTGAAAAATGCCGCATGGCAGTGACACCTGTTGAGCAATTTACACTAAAACCTAATAAGCACTAAGTAATGTCAAGGCCTAACTGAATCTGCGAGATTAATTCCGTGCATTAATTCTTGAGAGAGATTGTCCACAAAATTTGTGTCACACTTTAAAAAATAAATGTGTAAATTAGTTATTTTTACATAAATATATATGTAATTTTTTTAAAATTGCACTTTTATCATAAAGTTTACACTCTTGTCGTAAAATTTTACCTGTATTTATGTGTGTTTATCAGCTTAATGGAAGTGTGTAATTTTTTAGCCCTTCAAAAACTCAAACAAGTGTGTAACCGTAGAAAAATATGCGTAAGAACAGAACATTACACAGAAATATGCGTACGAATTTTACACAGCTATATGTGTAAGTAAAGAACATAATATTATACATGATTATGTGTAAGCGTATTACACAGAAATATATGTACTTGTGTGAACATAATAAATATCAATACCTGAAAACGTGGCTTGTGTAATAGTAGCTGAATGATCAAGGTAGTGCTTTGGAAAGTTGCAGTTCCTCAGTTCGTACTCCGTTTCGGTAAATATTGATTGTTTACTGTAGATTGAATTAAATACAGAATTTGTCTTCTTGATGTAGATGTTTCTTTGAAAACTTGTGACGGAAATTAATAAAAAAGAAATCCGACAAAATACGGAAATAGCGTCGCAATTTCTATATTTTAACGAAATTTTATTTTACAGTGTATTTATTCAGATTATAGAGATTCTGTGCATAAATTGTGCATTCGATTTTATGGCTTCAAAACAACTCTAACAGAGAGATGACATGGAATAAAAATAATTTCAGACGATCCTGTTTCTTGTAATAAACAAAGACAATGGTTTTGTGTACATAGTACATAGCCTTATAGTTTGGGATGTACATTTTGAACTAAATATTTTTATGGTCACAAAACAAATTATCTTGAAGAACAAACTCATGCGCTTGGTGTGTTTGTTCTCTTTCCAGCAGATTTGTTTTAAGACCACAAAGTATTTTAACCATAATTTACAAGAAACAATCATCTGAAATTATATTTATTGCACACCACCTCTCTGTTAAAGTTGTTTTGAATCCCTAAAATTAGTATAGCTACAATTTGTGAACAGAACCTGTATAATCTGAATAAATAAACTATAAAATAAAATTTTGTACGAAACTAAATCGGGACGCCAGTACTATTTCCGCATTTTGTCGATTTTTTTTCTATCAATTTCAGCGACAAATTTTCAAAGATATATTCACATCAATAGTTACATATATACACAACATATAATTGTCTTTTAAATTCGATCTACAGTAAACAAGCAAAGCTTACAGACACTGGATACGAACTCAGAAACTGCAGCTTTCCACAGCGCTGCCTTGACCACTTAGCTACTATTACACAAACCAAGTCTTCAAGTATCGATATTTATTGTGTTCATGCAAGTACATGTATTTATGTGTAATACTTTGTTCTTAAACATATTTCTGCGAAATATTATTACACATAATCATGTGTAATATTCTATTCTTACACATATAGCTGTTTAATATTTGTACGCATATTTCTGTGTAATATTCTGTTCTTATCGAACTTACTTATCTCGAAGAGCGCTAGAGGTACCTATCGCAGCAGTAGTGTAAAAGCATTGTTGATAATGATTTTTGAAAAAAAATCGTTGGTAATTAGCCGAGATATTAACCCTTAAAGACACGGACGGTTTGGACATGCATAATGACAGGGGCGGCGTAATCTATGTACCATCGGTTTTTAAAGCTTACATAACAACTTTTAATGTTTGTTATTTGTGTAATACAATGTCCGGTAGCAGTATAAAAGCAATAACAGTCAAATTGTTAAGAACAGATTAATTTTATTAGAATTAATCACATAAATACTATAGGATTCACGACTAGTTTGCATTGTGTAGATCTCTCAATACGCTTCTCGTGTCTTTAAATGTTAATTAAAAACCTATCTGGAAAAACATGGCACAGATCAAGGCGGCGTTGCTACTTTGCGACATCCTTTCGAAGCGCGCTTAGCAAAAGGTCAAGTTTACACTTTGAACAGGTGTTTTGTTTTAGCTACACTGTGAAAAGAAAAGATTATTACGACGCTGAATTTAGTTTTAAGAAATGCCAAATGAAATTTAAATATGCCCTACTTTTATTGTCAGTGCAGAATTAAGTTTATCATAAACAGATTAGAATAAGATTTAAATAAGAGTTATACATAATAGCAATATTTGATATTATTTAGGCTGCATATCTCTTTGAACTTTTACGGTATACCCATTCATACTTTTCTAGTATATATACACCTATACCAAATCCTACGCTGTATAGTTTTTTACAAAGTCTTATTTTTCTTTTAGTAGCGAATTTTTTAATAATACAGTTAATAATTCATATATTTATTGTAGGGAACCCTCTGAGTGTGAGTAGCACTCGACCTTGACCGTTTATTTAGTTAATCAAATTTCTGGTTTTAGTTGATTGGGAAAAAAAAAATAAAATGAGTTTTGTTGCAGCTTTGCAATATGGACTAATAAATGCATCTCTTGAGCCGCACATTAGAAATCGCCGGATCACATGCGGCCCGAGAACCAAAGATTGTATATGACTGGATTAGACGAATCTCTGTTCGCTACTTGAGTCACAAACACAGCGAAAAAACTTCGTTAGCATAAAAATTCATTAGATAGATATCACTGTACTATTTTTGTACTATTCCTGCCTTTTTGTTCTTTCAAATTTATATCTTATAAAAAACAATATAAAATAAATAAAATAAGGCACACTTGATTACAATTTAAAATAAAATTTATAAAAAATTAAAAATACTAAAAACACCAAAAATACAATTAGTAGACGTTTCGCCAAGCAACCCGCAAGGCCTCATTAATACAATTTAACCATTGCAAAACAAACAGCAGAACAAATCAAGTACAGTTAAAGAAAATATATTTCTTTAGAAACAAACAATATTCACCAGGGATGGAATAAGCTTCATTCAAAGTCGGCGATCGCAATTGAGTAAACCAGCCCTCAAAAACTAATCTACCATGATAACTGTTACAACCTGATTTCAAAATACAAGCGTTCGAAAATAGCGGGATGTGATCAGTTTGCAGAGAATGCTGGACTATTTTGTAATTTATATTTCCTCTTTTGAAAGCACCAATATGTTCCTTCAGGCGAATTTCCATCGATCTACCCGTTTCGTCAATGTAAATTCTACCGTAATCTTTACAGGGAATGGCATAAACAACACCGGTAAATTTTTACTTATATTTAAATTTATGATTATTAAATTTATATTTTATATTAAGATTTTAAAAACTCTAAGTCATTCTCTACTAAAAAAACGTCTTATGAGCAAATAAAAAACCTGAACGCATTTTGTAATTCTGTATTAAAATGTTAATTACAAAATTTAACCTAATTTATTAACTATTTATTTACTAGAAGATATCATTTTTAATTCTCCGTAATTCACAAACCTAATTTTTATTAATATAAAGACACTCGTAGTTAGACGTAAATATGGAATTACAAAGATAATTGTGTCTGATTAAAATCCTTATTCTGTCAAGAAATAATTTTTTATCTTGATTAATTATGATCTCTATAAACATCTTAAGAAAACAAATCCCGTTTGTTCAAGATGTTAAGATTGCTTTTGCTAAATGCCAAAGTAAATTCTGTTACTTAAAGCTGTCATCTTCTATATTAGCAAGTTACTCACTGTTGTCTGAAGTTAGGTGAAGATAAATTTATCATGAAAGTTAAATTCATTAATGCCTTTAGTGTAATTGTGTATAAATTTGCATTTTGGTATTCTTGTTGGAGCACGATATTAAATAAACCTTAAAAAAGAAATATAATTGTCAATTAAACATATATATAAATTATAATCAATTTGTAGTTTTTTATTTGAATAAAGAACTTTCTCAATGCACTTCTGAATAATGTTACTCTATATTTTTATAATATTTAATAACTCTATTTTTATAATGTTTAGCATCTCTATTTTTTTTATTCGTGTATCATTAGACAACGATAAATTTAATGGTAAAAAACAGAATTTTTTCAGACTCTTGTGATTCTGTCTTATAAGGTATTAGTCTATATGCAGAGATCACTAGAGTTTCTACCAGATTTAAAAAGAGCATGGTACTTCTGGTGGGAAAAGAGCTCTTGTTGGAATCGTAAGGGCGATTAAAAGAAAAAAAAAAATTAAAGGTACATTCTTTTGAATTTTAAAGGCACCCTTTAATATTTAAAAGTAATAGTCCTCTTTTCAAGATAACACTGCATGAATTTTTAATATGCAAGCAAATTTTTTATACAAAGGCAAAAAAGGTTAAAAATTTTGTCATCGAGGTGCAAGAAGAGTGCTATTTTTTAAACCAAAGTACAACACCCTGCTGAATTAGTAGTGAATATCATTACTAATTCCACATTTGTTAAAGACATTTAAATGAACGCGAAATTTAAATTTTTACATATCCTTAGTTTAAAAACGTTTCTATGTATCGAAATGCTTTTTAAGTCAGATCCTAAAATATATTGATTTTAAGCAGAAAAAAAAATGTAAACTTTATTCACGAAGACTAAAATTCGATTCTAAACGACACTTTAAAGTTAATCCAAATTTGTTTTGTATAAAGGTATCCCAAGAAGCTTAATCGGAGTTAAATTTAGTTCTCACTGAATCGGAAAAAATAAGTAGAAGAATTTTTTCTTCGCAACAACAAACTATTTTCATTTCACGAAAGAACAGGCATAAATATAGAATGATCGATAGTTCCAATGCATAGGTCATTTCCTTTTTCTTCAGACAGTTTTATATCCTATTTGATTAGTTAATCTATTTTCAGTTTTACATATCCTTTCACCTACGTCAAAAATTCAAGAAACATGGAAAACGATTTTTATTTTATTCCTTGTGTTTTTATAAATATCGTCTGACAACTCATCCATTATACTTTCCATATTCTATTACAGTATTTTTGGGATACAACAAGAGATTTAAGAAAATGATGAAGCTATGTTATTGAAGAATGATGAATTTTTTGCGTTATTTTATTTATTTTTAGCTCCCGGTATGCTATTTCTTTCTCTCAGCTTATTTTGTCTCCAATAAATAACGTTACCTTGTATCCCTTTAAGACCTGGAACATTTTCACATCTAAATATTACATTCTTCTGGTTATTAACTCTATACTGACCCTAATGACACTTAAAAAAGTAATTAAAAAATTTTTCGTCACTCCCTGGAGCTAGGAGAGTACCCGCACGAACGTGCGGGTTGGGCTTATTCTAAGAAAGCCTCACCCGCACGATCGTACGGGTTGGGCTGAAATAATTACTTATAAGATGATTTCGGATGTATTGGCTGAAATACTGCAATGGAATTTTTACTGGCTCAAAAGCCTAAAAAAGGAGAAAAAAAATTAATATTGGAGATGTACTTCTCGACTTCAAATATTCATATTTTAATTAATTTAAAAATGTTTGCCTTATTTAAAAAAAAAAAAAAATTATGATATAGATTCTATTTTTTCTATAAGTCTGTAACTTTTTTAAATTAAAGTTTAAGAAATGAAAGACAAACCTGCAATTGCATGAAATCTAAAGGAGCAGAAATGAGATACAGAAATGAACTTCTTAACATCCCACATGTATTGTTTGTTTGTTTGTTTTTCATTATCTTAGCCTCTGCCGAAATTGGCTTGGAGGTAAAACTTTGAGGAATGAGTTCAGGGGACTATGATGAGGAAGACTGATCCAAAATTACCATTTCTTTAGAAATATTTGTATTTTTTTCTTCATCGAGCCCATCTCAACTTGACCATCCTTCCAATAAATCTGATTCAAATATTTTGTCCGCAACCTCTAAATTCAGAGTTTGATTTATTCATCAATTGCAATATTTCTTCTTGTGTGAGAATTCTTTTCCGTTTAGGCATCTGAAAAAGTATTTTATTTTGCTTTGTAAAAAGTTAACAAAGTATTTTTTTAAAAAATGTCAGAAAATGTTATTAATTGAAAAGAAAAAAAAAGTAAAATTTAATTGAAAAAAAAAATTCACCCATGACAACACCCAAGAAAATATGGCATTAATTATATAACAATATACTTCGTTTTTATTCTGGCTGTCACCAAAATTATTGAAACAGAAAACAAAATGAACATTGAGAAAACTGTTACTTTTACAGTAGCACCGACTAACGTAACGCCCAAGTCGCACGATCGTGCGGGTAACGAAATCTGAAGTCTTATGAGCAACATAAATAGTGTATAATTAATGTTTTTTATTATATTACACTTATTTAGACATTAAAGCAAAAATATTTATCTAAGGAATTAGAAGTATACTGATAATTACCTTTTTACGATAAATAAAATGATGAGTTGTTTTCGTTGTACTTGTAAAAAAAGCTAATCATGCCGGCTAAAAGTAAAACATGTACTACAACCGTCATCCGTTGCTAAAAAATGATACTTTACTCTTTTTGCAAACCAGAACAATCGTTCGATTCGGGGTTTTATCACATACGTCTGTTTCAGAAGCAAAAATTTACATGTATGTCTAACCCACACGATCGTGCGGGTTGGGTCTTAAAGGGTTATACGCCAGCCGTAAAACAAAAGCCGATGTTTCATTGTGCAATTAAATACTCTACAGCATTGTTTAAAACTTCTAAGCATCGCACATTTTCAATGTTTAAACCGTCGAATTGGGGAAAAAAAGTACTTTTTAGTGCAATTTGTTTGAAAACTGCATCTCCATTTGTTTTTGAAATATTAATTTTTTTTTTAGTTTTTAGCGACATTTGTTTCATTTTGGTAACTCAAGTACTCCATTTCTATAGAAAGTAAAGAAAAATAGTTGAAAATAGCAATTATATCTTTTTGTTGCCATTTTCTCATAAAAATTGAAAAAAAAAATAATTAAAATACGTGCTATTTTGAGAAAAATATAAATGAAGGATTCATGATAAAACATGGAGCTATTATAAACTATATTTAATTTTAAGTATCTATATGAATGCAAATGACGTCATTTTACATAAAATAAAAGCGTGTGCTTTAAGTCTTAAAATTGAAATATGTTTTGCAGTAGAGTCCCGATTATCCGAGTCTCGCTTAACCGAGTTATTTACTTCTGATGGACTGGTGGCTTCTATTATTATGAAACAGTTCTAACTTTTTACGACTGCTCTTTCATCTTCACCTAACGCTTCATTTATAATGGCTGTTTCATAATAATAGAAGCCACCAGTCCACCAGAAGAAAATGAAGTAATGGAAATGCCGGAGGCGACACTAAATTCTGAAAAAGCAGAATTCCTGTTCTCTAGTATTAAATTTAGAATTAATATTTAGAATGTTTTATTAAATGCAAACAAAACAGTGACCAAAAATCCACAAAATTCTAAAATCATCGGAGCCTCTGGTCATTATTTTTTCTGTCTAATATACCTTTCTGAGAATCATATTAATTATTAAATATTATAATATATTATAATATATTATAATATATTGTAATATATTATAATATATTAAATAATATTTTTTTTTCGAAACAAAATAAAAATCACACATTTAAGGCCTAAAGGTCAATCGCGCAATTCGTACACGCGGATTACTTCTGAAACTCCACTGAGAAGTTACCGAGATAACTGCTTTGTGATAAGTCATCAGATTGTGTTACGATGAAAACTTTTGGTGACGCTCAGGTGAACATAATTTAGTGACTCTGGAATTAAGGCTGCTCGCCACCCAGTTTCCGAATTCCCCTCGGTAATGTTACGTGTATGGGCGTTTGATGCATTCTTATATTCAAAATATTTCTTCAGGATATTAATATTTTTTTATCTTATTTATTTATCTGGTATAATGTTCGATATTGAAGGACTGTTTTTTCCTTTATTTTTCTTCTTTACTTCCTTCTATTGTTAAAAGAAAAAAAATTGGATTCTTAGAAAATTTCAACTTACGGTTTTGACTAATTTATACGTTTTAGAATGTCCTGAACACTGCTTTTAGAAAATCATTGTTCGTGAATCTGTGTCTCACTCTGTATGTCAGTTTGTTTGTATGTGACACAAATGGTGTGAGCACTCTATCTCAAGAACTAACGTACGGAATTTAATAAAACTTCCTATTTAGTTACACCTTGATATAAATTGGTGCTGATTAGGTTTTGGTGTAAATTTTCCAGCACTGCTATACGCATTTTTCACGATATCCGCGACAGCTCTATCTCAAAAACTAATGCGAGTAATTTTATGAAACTTCATATTCTGTTAGACATTGACATAAATGGATCTTATTACGTTTGAGTGCATACCATTCAACAGATGTCACTACTATGCCCTATTTTTCACGATTTTTGCGATAGCTATTTCTCAAGAAAGAATAGATTGTAATTTAATTTTGGTTGCAGACGATTTATTTATATAGAAGAAAGTTTCATGATGGCCACAGCGTACTAGTTTCATTTTTCATGAAAAGTTTAGCGAAATTTAGCATTAAGATATATTACAGTCAATCAGGGTAAATTTGATCCGCATATTCTCTATTTTCATATGCCACACTCTTATTTGAAGAATATTGTCGCAACTAGGGGCATAAAAGAGAAGAAATGATCCTAAATTATTGTTTGACTATAAAAAATTAAGGAATAATAAGGATAAAAGCAATAAAAAATAGATTTTTATCCTGGTTCAAAGTTACCCAGCCATTTAGGGTAACTTTTTATAATATGATAAATTTTTATATAAAATAATTAATTATAAAAAAAGTATTGTAGTCAGAACACCTTTAAACACCAAAAAATGTTTTCAGATATGTAAAGACTGCGAATTTACATTTCCCAACATCACAAGATTTGTATAATTTATGGTATTACAACAAATATCAGGCATAAGAAAAGTGGAAGAAGAGAACCATGAACATTTAGAAATAAAAAAAAACCTGTTTATTGTTCATATAAAACATAAAAATGCAGTGAAAAACAATTTTCAATGTTTTAACTCTATAATATATCCATAGTTACAATAATACATACAAGTACTAGTATTATTCAAACAAGAATAAAAAACGTCGAACATATGAAATGTCAAATTTGAGTAGCTCCGCCCCTAATCACGCCTCTAAATGAATTTTATGTATTTTACACATATTTGTAAAAATATTTACATGTCATATCTAATGCACACTTTCGGCATTTATATAAAATATATGTGCAAATATGGGAAATTTTCGACAGTAGCACCTATAATCAGTAAATTATAAGCATCAGTGTACCTTTGAGCCGGCTCAAAGTTACCCTGAAAATGCGGCAAAATGCTAGTGCCTTTTTATTTTACATTTTATTAACTATTAATAAATAAATAATCACAAAATATTAACACATTTACAACATTTAGATAATAATATGTCTGATAAATGAGTATATTGTTACTTACTATGAAAATTCAATTGGATTACAACAACTTCAAAACAGCATTCAAAGTTAACTTGAAAACAGTACTTCACAAAAATAGATGATGCAATTAATTGCGCATAATGTTGCTAATTTATTTTCTAAAATAAAGAATAGAAATCCCAATTTAGAACCTTGCCAACAGAGCACAGTTCTGGAGTTTATTTAATCTTTTAGAGTCAAAAATATTGAAAAATAGGAGGTGGTGCAAAGTTACACCCCGTGGTTCAAAGTTACCCTGATTGACTGTAGTTATTATTATTTCCTTATTTAAGTTTAGAACTGCGAGTTGTTTAAACTAATTTTCTTTCCATTAGATATTGTTAAAATGGCATTGGCAGATATTTCTTGAAACTGGACAGAAAAAATATCTTTTAGCGAGAATTTTTAGCCTGCAAGATTTTTAAATACACGGATATACATTCTTTTATGACAAATATGAAAATTATCGTTAAGTTTCTTAACACACATTTTCTCAAACATAACTTTATACGATTATTGTATTGAAAGAAAATAGTCATGTTTTTACTTTCTTTTATATACAAGAAGATATATTTGATTCGTGAAAAATTTCGACTTCCGGTTTTCAACGGATTTGTAAGTTTTAGAAGGTTCTGAACATGATTTGATTGTTTTTAGAAAATATCTGTCTGTGAATGCGTCTGTGTGTCTGTATGTGACACAAATTTTGCGGACGGTCTTACTTCCAAACTACTACACGGAATTTAATAAAACTTCAGATTCATTTAGCTCTTGACATAAATTGAAGTTTATTAGACTTTAGCGTGTATCGACCAACAGGTGGTATTGCATACTGCATTTTACTTTTTTTTAATTGTAATTACCATATTTCTTTTAAATTTAATTATATTTTTTCCTTTTTAATCGTACCCTAAGTGCTTTTCTATCTTTAATTTTAATTGTACTCACTCTTTTGTAGTTCAGTCTGCAGTTAGTCATCTTCTCTCTTATGGCTCCATAAGTTGTAGAAATACAGCCTGTAGAAATAATCCTAGACAGGGGTTAACGTTGACGTCATCTAGGAAGCAAATGAGATGTTTAAACTGTTCAAAAGGTCAACTGTTTCCGTAGCGTATGGCGAAGATTATAAATTAGATAAAGTAGTATGAATAAAATTTAAAAGATGCCAAAAGCATTATAAAATTTAAAGCTATCAACCAAAGGAGGGATTTCCACCAAGTTGGTTTTTCGGGGTCGGTCATGGTCTAAAATACACAGTACCATAGTTAACAAATGGGTGTTGACCGACCGTAGGAAATACACTCCAATAGGCTTAATGACTTCAGATACCCTTTCCCCTTCCCCTGTCCACTTAAAAGTCTATCAAGAAACCTACATTGTTACAGTTGCAATAGCGGATAACAATAATTTAGAAAAAAAAAGTACAAATAGAAAGCAAAAGTTGCCTATGTAGCCTGGTTATTATGGCGAAATTCTTCTCCTTAAATTTAGACAGTCTTTTGAGTTGAATTTATTGTTTGTATTGTGGTAGGTACTGCTTGTATGCTAAAGTTTTTGTAACTTTCTCAACGTCTTCATACGTTGAAAAGTGTGGACTTTTTTTAAAATACCGAACAAAATGAAGTGTACTGAATTGATTGTTAAATAATAGCAAAAATAAAAACGAGTCTAATCTTTTTTTTATCATATATATATCATATTTCTCTAGAAATACTTTTTTTTAAATAAACCTGTACAACAATAGTTTTGTAGACATTCATTATTACTTAAGTGGGTGGCAAAACACCTCTAAAACAGTTGGCATTGATATACCATTTTCTCGAGAACTACTGAAGCGTTTCAATCCTTTATTTAATAGTTTTGGCAGAAGCTAAACTATAAATTTATCCCGCTGTAAGAAAAAAAATAATGCAATAGTCACACAATTTTTTAAACAAACAAAGCCCAACTATTTTTCAATTAACTCATTAAATATTTAACTATTATTTTTTTTCATTTTATTTCTTGCTGAATAATCAATTTATTGTTTAGTTTCTGCCAAAACTATTAAACAAGACAAAAAACCATGCGTCAAGCATAGATTATGAAACACTTTCCAACACAATCAGAATACTGTTAACAAAAAACTTCGCCGTTTAATCAAGTGAAAGAGGCATACATTTGAAAATCGATTTAAAAAATTACCATCTACACTCGAAAAAGTGTCTGAATTTTTCTTTTCAGCCTTGTATATGATCTATATATTTTTATATATACTACATAATAGGCTGACATTTAGTTCAGTTAGGTAACGCATAACACATTTGAAAATTCCCTTTCAGCATATTCCGTCAATAAACGGAATATACTAGCATTTTTTTTTGCATCCTTGTATATGATTTATATAGAATTTATACACACCAAACAATATCCAAAAATTAGTTAAATTTAAAAACGCATTCCAGAACTGAATTCACAATTCCAGTATTTATCACTCAGAGATAGTACTGTAACCTAATACGTCCCTGTAAATGAACGATAAATGCTACGCATCTTGTGATGCACCTCAATGATGCATATAAATTTCATATGTTTGAAATAGTGTAACGTCATTAAAATCCATTGCAAAGGATCCCCCCATACATACTAATGTAACAGAATTCTTTTGAGTGTCCTTGTAAACGAGCTATAAACGTTTCATACTTAATTTGTAATACGAAAGATGCCATAGTATAATAGTATACCCCAATAACATTTATCAATCAGAAGAAAACTCCAGTATATTTACGTGAGTTAGAGCGCGGACAGACAGATCGAATTTATAAACACTTTTCAACAACATTGGAAAGTGTTAAAAAATAATTCAAATCCTTTCAGTAGTTTGCGACAAAAGGGTATTACAGTGTTAGCTATTCATGTTGTTGGGTTTCTTTTGTTTTCTTTTTTTAGAAATCGCGTAACTCTCGTATTTTTTTAATTCCTATACGAACGATCAGTTTTAGTTTAACTGTTAGTCAAAGAAACAAAAAAAAAATTAAGTACTGAAATACCTTCAGTATTTCCGAAGAAAAACACATATGTCTGCTGATTTTCATATTAATTGGCAACAATTGTCAAGTTAACATAACGTAAATACAAATTTGGCAGTAAACATAAAAATAAATATTCCAGTTTTCTTTTTTGTAGGGCAGTGAATTGATTCCGCATAATAATAATGCGTAGCCTAATTACTAAATATTCTGTCAATTCATTTTAAATACCCTGTGCGCCGGCCGTACTTAGAAGTAGAAAAAGAAATTAAAACCGATTGCTGTCGTATTTGTTGTCAGTAATTATTCTACCAATCGTAACTTTTCATAATCTTTATTTATTCCATTATTTTTATACACATAAAATGTTCTTAAAAATTCGTTTAAAAAAAATAATAATAAAAAAAATAAATAAATAAAACCGCCAAACATCTTAATGTGACCAGTCAGTTCCACAGATTTTTGTTTATTTGATTTTTTTTCACTTTCCTAATGTTTAAAAGTTAATTTGAAACAAGCACTTAAATATCCCATTCAAGCTTACCGCTTTTCGAAAGAAAACATTTTTATGCAAAAGAAATTATTCAAGTGAAACATTTTTTTTAAATATAATTTAATGGATTTAAAAAAAAAAAACTTTCAATTTAAAGTCAAACATTTTGTTTATTTATCATTCAAAAATAATAATTTTGAATAGAAAATAGTAAGAAAAAAACTAAATGCAAGTGAAAAGAAAATTAAATTGCACCAAAGAATAATGGGAATGAGAAAACAAAAAAAAGGGAAATAAATATTTAATGCTGCTTGCTCTTCAAAAGACTTTTGTTGTTGTTTTTTCTCTTTCGGAAAAACAGTTTTAAAGAGATTAACCTGAAT
Source organism: Maratus speciosus (assembly GCA_963932465.1). Lineage (NCBI taxonomy): Eukaryota > Metazoa > Arthropoda > Arachnida > Araneae > Salticidae > Maratus > Maratus speciosus. The sequence continues at coordinate 180,545,787 of OZ010792.1, forward strand.
TAAGGTTAAAGAAATATTTACTTTAAAAAGTGGATTTATAATTAACGTTTATTTGAAACAGTTAACTTTATATTAAATGATAAAACTTTGAAATTTAAAGCAATATTGAAGTAATAACGTCACGTTTTCCCTTCTTTGCTGTCTTGATTTGATTAATTTAGCCTATAATTTTGCTGGACTAGGCTCTTTAAATAAAAAATATTAAGTTTTCATTATGTTTTTCACCGGTAATTTCTAAAATGTAAACTATAAATGATTATTAGAATTTTTTTTTTTTTTAATGAAACGTAGATTTCTATTTCTTAAAATATTTTATGCTTTTTTCTTTCATAATGCTTTTAAATTTTAGTATTAGCTTAATATACTTTAAAATAAGTTATTTTAATATGTCAGTTAAATAATGAACTTTAGAATTACAATAAATTCTGTACAATAGAAACATGTTTGGATTCGGTTCGTTTAACAATTATGGAGATATGTGAAAGTGAGAGGGAAAGCAGAGTTTGCATGTCTGTAGTGCAGGCATGCCAAACACGTGGCCCGCGGGGCACAACAGACCCGCCGACAAGTTATCTGTGGCCCGCAAAGCCTTTCTTATTTTACATGTGTTTAGTTTTTAGAAAACGTGACTGCTGAAAATACACTTTGTACGAACATATTTCTACCAACAGTGGTCTTAGAGACGAAAATTATCCGAAAGATATGTATATCAGTGTTATCAATTTCGAAGGCTTTTTTGTTTGTTTGTTTGTTCAGAACGTATAGCATTTTTGAATTTAAAAAATCCGGTTCATATGGCGACAGCGACGTATAAAGGCAGATGTAATGTAATTCAACTGTACATTTTAGCACAAAAAAAAATTATGGATACAAAGATAACCAAATCAAATATAGAAAATCGCGAGATCGATGTCTGAAAACATAAAGATTCATAAAGTTTTTACAGTCTTTAACTTTTATAACCTCCATTTGTTTTATGTCGAAACTAATATTTTATTTTATATCTCTCTTTGATTTTACACAACTTTAGAAAATAATGTGCTGTATTTAATCTATATTAAAAAATGTATTCTAAAATTAATAAATTTCGGCGCTAATTAAGAACAGTTAAAATTTGTAGAAAATCAAGGTATAAAATTAAATAGATTTTAACGTGTCGCTTTGAAAGCTACACAAATTATGACTTTTGAGCTTGAGACAAAACCACGGAATATGTTATCGTGGGCTTTAGTCGAACGTATGGATTTCGAATTTAAGCTCTTTACTATTTCCATTACTTAGATTAGCAATTGTGTCACAGAATGTAACCTGTGTGATATTTCTTTCCTTTCTTTCATTTTTCTTAAATATACCCACATTTTATTGACATACTCTCATACATCCCTGGTTTATAAAAAAATATATTTCAAAAGTGATTAAAAGTTATTATAAAAATCTGAGCAAGAAATAGTCAAATAATAAGAATCCAAGAGCATAGTTCAATGAAAATAAAATATCTAAACCCATGCCGACTGATAGTCAGCTAGAATCACTGACCGAAAGGTCAAAGCTGTGACTTCCCTCCATAAAAATGCAATTTTATCAATTTGTAGTACAGTAATTGCTTAACATTCGCGAGTTTTGATTATTCGCGAAATAAAAAATAAAGAATATTTCAACATTCTCATACTCTCAACTTGGTTATTCGCGAATTTTGTTTTATAAAGAATATTTTTTGACAAAGTAAACTCGCTTTGTTTTACCAATCCCATAAAGTATTTGACCAATGGACAGCTGCATTGTATTATATAGCTTAAGTTCCGAGAACTTCAACCCTTATATTGAGGCAAAACATAGATCAGTAATTCCGAGAATCTCGAAACGTGTCTTGATACTAATAATTAAAAAAACTTTATTTTTTTACAACATATATGTCATATATGTCATATATGTCATATATGTCAACATATGTCATATTTAAAAAAACTTTATTTTTTTTTAATGAAAAATTTTTATTGCAAGTGAAAAATATTCTGCAAAAATTGTAGTTAAAATTTAAAACTTCAACAACAACTTGTTGAGAAAGCAATAGAATGCGATCCTTCATATGTGAGGAGTCTTAAATTTAAAAGAGAAACTAAGACAGCAACTTTTCCTTATACGGAAATTTATAAACAAAAGATCTGTTCTTCCAAACAATCGTAAATCAATAATTTTTTTCAGCCATCAACTAGCAACTAAACATTCAACAATATCTATCTATCTATATTATAAAGGACAAACATATCTGTGCGTAACGCATACGTCATTCTGCGAATGGCAACATTCTGAAATTCGAAATGAAATTTCGGTTTTGCAATTTTCGCTACTGCAATTTTTTAAACTTCTAAACATCGCACAGTTTCAATTTTTACACCGTAAAATAGGGAGGGGGGGATGTACTTTTAAATGCAATTTGTTTGAAAGCTCTATCTCAATTTATTTTTGAGATATTAATTTTTTTTTATAGTTTTTAGTACCAATTTTGTAATTGTGGCAACTGAAGTACACCATTTCTATTAAAAGTAAAAGGAAAATAGTCATGGTTTATTTATTTTTATTGATTATATCCTTATTGATGCCATTTTCACATTACAAATAAAAGTAACTTTTTTTTAACCATTTGGAAATGGTTGTTGTTTTCGGTCGAGGATGGCGCCAAATGATGCTCGCATTTTATTTAACGAAATTCAACGATATTCTTTACTTTTAGAAGAATTTTTATTCGAATAGATAATAGAAAGGCATAAAATCGTTAAAAAAATGAATATTTAATCGAAAGGCATAAAATCGTTAAAAATTGAAAAAGTTACAAAATGGGTAGGTGCAAATTATCAGATATGGAAAAAAGCCAAATCCAAAGCCAAGTATCCAAAGTCAAAGAGCGACGCCGAAATGAAAATCGTCTTGCAAAGCAAAAATTGAGGTCTTCAACTCATTATGTAGGCCATGAAAATCGATGTCTTCCACTGATTATGTAGCCCATGAAAATCGAGGTCTTCAACTGATTATGTAGCCCATGAAAATCGATTACAGAAAAAAAGACGAACGCGAAAAAGGAAACAACCTAATGTTTAATTAATTGATAGTAAAAAGCCATGTCTAGAGGGCTCGAATCCACTAGCCACGGCGTTTTACAATCGGTCGATTCTAACCGGGAAAATTTGAGCTCAACGTAGGTAATTTGTCGCAATCTGTGGATGATTCGATCGTACTGCTTTCGATTTGTAAACTGTTTTTCTTCTCGAAACGGGACCAAAAATTCCAAATGGTCGTTGTAATCTAATTAATGTTTTTTATATACATAATTTTTGAACAGAAAATGACGTCAGCCATTAAAAAAAAAAAAAAAAACGCTCATTCTTCTTCATAAATCAGTTACATTTCAATATTTTTACATTACGCTGATACTGAGTTTGAGACGCTAGGCAAAATGATTCAGTGAGTAAAAATGATGTCATATTTAAAACAAAATTATCATTTTCTTTGATAAAACTAAATATTTGACCAATATTAAACGGCCAATACTATGACAACTAAAGGCAAATTTCTGAATTTTTTATTCGCGGATATTGAGATTAGAACTTAAAGTTTGTGAGAATGTTCACATGCAAAGTTGTATCGGACAAACGTGACTTTAAGTTTGTAAATACATTCATTAATAATCTATTGGGCGTTAAAATACTTTTAAATTGTGAACTTGAGTGGTGCGTATGTAAATTTTGAGAATGTGAAAATAACGTACAGTTTAGATTTTATGGAGGAAAATTTTATGATGTGGCAAAGCAAAATCCTTTTTACGATTTTTTCATCCCTTAAAAACAAACGTAAGAGCCTCAGTCGATAACTTCATCATAATTATTCATCTTGATTACATATCTATATTATAAAGGACAAACACATATGCGCGTAACGCATACGTCATTTTGCGAATGGCAACACTTTTGAAATAAAATTTTGGTTTTGCAATTTTCTGTACTGCAAATTTTTAAACTTCTAAACACCGCACATTTAAAATTTTTACACCGTCGTATAAGGAAAAAAAATGCTCTTTTAAATGCAATTTGTTTGAAAGCTGTATCTCAATTTAATTTTAAGACATTAATTTTTTTGTAGTTTTTATTACTTTTTTTGTAATCGTGGCAACTGAAGATTATTACCATTTCTGTTGAAAGTAAAGGGGAAAAAAAGAAAATGGTAAATTGCTGTATCTTTTAGTTGCAATTTTCTCATAAAAACTGAAAAAAAAATTTAAATTAAAATACTTGGATGAATTTCTTAGATAAAACTAAACTTTTTAACACAAATGCGTCAAAAAAAAAAAAAAAAAAAAAAAAAAAAAAAAAAAACATAAATTACGGCAAGTTTTATTCTCCGGTACTGAGATTAGGATCTCGAGTTAAGAGAGCGACTGTTCACATACAAAGATTTTGCTGACAATCGTGACATCACGTTTTGAGTTAAAATGATTTTAAAATGATCAAATTAAAATACCAATTTTTTAAAAGGGGTGATTGCGGGTATGAGAGATTAATTTTTTAATTTATCTCTATCACGTGAAACTCGATTAAGAAAGATTAATCCGTTTGTCCTTAAAACAACATAAAGAGTTCATCATTTTCTTACGACTAATATTCCGCAAACAAAAATAACACTTCCTCTGTGATTAAATAAATAAAATAATGTAAATAAAACACAAATTTAACACACATATAATTGAACTACGCGCTTAAAACTCTGAAATTATCAGGAAATAAAAGGATACCGCAAGCAGCAAAATCTTGGGCTAATAACTCTTAGCATGCTGCTAATACAAAAAAAATCGCTTTTGATAAATTTTAAAAGTTTATTTGATTGTATAATTCACATTTTCATATGAAAAATGCTTTTTTATTTTTAGTGGACAATCTAAAAAATATATTGCATGTAAAAAAAAAAAATTACTTTTCAATTAAAAGAAAAAATATCGTTTTCACCTATATTCTGTAACCCGGGAAGCCCGGGTACGATCCCCTAGTGTTTGTAGTATTAAAATGTTTTTACAGCATGTACTTTTAAAAGCTTAATAAATGTATTTTTATATTTCAATTGCTTTTCTCCATTAAAACAAAATCTTAAAAACGAACTCCCTTTTATGCACGGGAAGATAGTCTCAACATTAGCGATTCTGACATTCGCAGAGATTTCTGCGAACCTAATATTCGCGAATGTTAAGGGATTACTGTATTTTAGATTACGCATTTCTTGCAATTGTTCCATTTTCCCTCCTTGACACCCCTTAGATAAGACATTATCAATGGTGTCATATAAGTCGTATTCCTATGAAAGCAGTATCAAAGAAAATGCGAATTAAAGTCATTGACATTCTATCAATCACCCAGTATCGATTGCTTTCATTAAAACTGAACACTAGGTACGGATTTTTAAAAAGCACAATTTTGGTTAATTGTTTTGTTTAAAAATATATACTAAATTTGCACTGGAAAAATAAAGCAAAAAATGTATTATTTAAAAATTAAAAACATTGTTATCACACTCGGGAATACAAAGTCATCTCTAATGCAGTTATCTAGTTGCCATTTAATGACGGTTAGAGAAACTTAAATAAGAAAAACTGAATACTCCTTGGCATCAGTTACCACCCAAGATTAAGTTAACACCGTGTCGTCACTGCTACTTAAATGTATCAGGATTCCAGAATTTATAAATATTAAAAACTTTTTAAACAGGAAATATGAAAATCAAGACAAAACTTTCTCAAATAACAAGCATCGAAGAAGATCGTTGAACGCGTAGTACATAGAACCGTATAGAATGACCATCAGGGTAACTAGAATCCCTGATGCCGAGAATAAAACTGTGGCTTTTTGCGCAATCCTTCTATATATAAAAAAAGGGAACGATTTGGAAATGGACCAATGAAAATCTGCGTAGTTATCGCGAAACGCATCTGATTGGTCCGAGCTTTCTGACGCTATAAGGGAGGTTACCAAAGGGGGCGGCTCTGTCGCCAAACGTCGCCAAGTTTTTTGCCAGCTTGGTTATATATCGCCAAATTTGGCTACCAAAATTAGTCACCAAATGTGGCCAACTTGGCGCTATTTCCAGTATTTCGCCAAATTTCCATAGGCTCCCATTGAATTTATTGCTTGCAGAAAATCAACAAATTGAGATATTTCAATGCAGCAAAAACTAATATTAGGTTATGAATAGAGCTTAATTGAAGTATTTACACTATTTTTAAGCACAGACACTAACTATTTACAATATTCGTAACACTATATATATAATTTTATATTTAACAATTCTTATAATTATGAAATTCTGTAAGCTCTAATGATTATGTGCTTGGAGACGAGGGAATAAAATTGTCAGGAGTTGGGGAGGAGCGCGTTTTTACCAAGTGGTTTCTAAAATTGAATGCATAGAAAATAAAGGATCGCTAAGCGATCCAGAATGGAAACGCCAAACAATTACGTCTGGGCTTGGCTAGAAAATAGGTATTACTTCGCGATACCGAATGGAATCGCGAAGCGATTGCGCGGGGGGTTGGTGAGCGTAGCGAGTTGGGGGCGGAGCCCCCCCCCCCCCTAGTTAAAATACAAATTTATTTATTTATAATATTTTAGATTGTGCATTTTTTTAAAACTTTTGCACCTGCCTTTCTTGAAACCTCTTAGCTAAAGCGCTGTGAATGTTATCATATGTTATTTACGTCTATAGCAAACAGCTTTCAAAGAAAAGGCAAATTAAAGCCATTGACATTCTAGGGGCTAACATATACAACGTTATCAACATTTTTCTATTTTTGGACCTCCTCCCTTCTTACAATATCATACGTCGACCCCCCCCCCCCCCTCTAATGATATCGTTTTCAATGTCTATTTTTTTTCTACATATGCAGTGATACAAACATATGACTATACATTTATTAGTCGTATACTTTACGAATTCAAGAAGTCAATAAAATATCAACATATGAAACAAATTTATGTAAAATAACATTTAAATAGGTAGTTACAATTTTAAAGTATTTTTTAATAGCTTATTGTTACATACTGCATTCAACAGTAATATCGTATTCTTGCACTTGTCCCCTGCCCGGGGAGCGTAAGAGCAGAACTTATCAACAAATCGGTGGATCGCATTATTTCTCTTTCTTTTCTGGTAAATGCAAGTATCATTTCTAAAATATCATGCTAATGGTTTCTCCAACAGGAACTATACAGCAAAATAACAGGAATGCCAAACGTTGTGGTAATTCCAAATTTTAGAATGAAATGATTTTATAAACATTTAATGGCTTTAATAATAGCTCAGAATAAATAAAAGGCAACAGACTATTTGGATTTTAAAAAAAAATACTAAAAAAAAGTTTGGTTGGATAAAATATGATAACGATATCAAACAGAACCCCCCCCCCCCCTCACCCTAGAGATATCCTACGATATGAAGTGCCATACCCGCCCCCTCCCCCCTAAAATGATGACGTTATGTATGCACATGCACAGTTCCCTATCAAGAACTCATAGTCGCTTCCTTTCGCGGTAAGCAATTGAAATCTGATTTCAAAACCACTTTCAAATCCACTTTTTTTCGTAAAGCATTTTTTTTTTTTTTTTTTTTTTTTGCAAACGAGTCCTTGAAGGCGTTTGGCAGACAAAATTACATAGGTTTATTTATCTGTCGTTAAATGCAAAAACGTTAGTCAATGACAATACCAAAATATAACAACAAAACAAGAAGAAAACTTGATTGAACATGATGGTGAATATGACAATGTGGCTGGATGAATACGTACCAAGGATTAAGATTTTAGTGATATTTGTATTACTTATCATAGAATTCGGCGATTTAATAAGATGAATTTTACTAGTCAGAAATAGGGTATTCCAAATCCGTAATATGTATTGCTGCATTTTGTACACCATGGTATGTTACAAATTTGATTATGCTTGTTTAAAATTCAGATTATTCGAAAATGTTATCAAATATGCCTAAGTAAAGATTTTTTATAGCGTAGTACTACATCGTAAATGTATTTCACTTAAAATTTACCTTTATGAACATTAATTTTTCTCCAAGAAATTTTAGAAATATATGGTGTGCAATATAGACCATGTAGGAATTTTTACTATGTGAATTTGTGCCAGTATTTAAGGATTAAGATGCAAACGTAAATAATTTATTTCTATAGTGTGAAATACCTAATAAAAATAAGATTAGTATCGTTTTGTATAATCTGAAGGGCCCTAAATCCCATTGACTACAAAAATAATATGTTTAAAAAAAGGTAATTTTTTTTTTTATTCTTTCAAAATTAATAACTGATAACAAACATACATAGGCAATACATGTGACAAAACTATTATCGAATCTAAATATATCAAGCATCACGGAAAACAGAAAATTTCGAGATAAAACGTTTTCGAAGTATCAAGATTTAGAGGCAATATTATATGCAAAAACACAAACATGAAACATGCTCTAGTTAAATTAAGAAACATTATCAGTTTTTAATTTTAATTAAAAGTAACTTTAAACTAAATTTATAAGCTTTCTCAACATTTAAATGTTAAAATTCTGTTCAATAAAAAAACAAGGCAAATTAAGACTTTCCTTAACCCATTAAACGCTGCTATATTAACCCCGTTAAATAATTAGAGTTTTTTTATATTCATAAGATGCCCCCTATTATAAAATACTTGTATTTTCTTTAATAACTATATTCGTTTAGTAAATATAACATGTTCCCTGGTTAGGAAAAATATATAAAAACATCATTTTTAGGAATGCTATAAGAAAATTTATACAAACATATAAACAATTACTAAAAATACACATATCAAAAATTTAATTTTAATATCTAATAAACAATTTTAGTCAAATTTTAAAATTTCAAAAAAAAAAACTATTAGACAAAGTAATAAAAATATAAAGATATTTTGGCTTATTTCATTATTTTCCTATGGATTGTTTATGAAACTACAAGGAACTACTGTCATTTAACATTATATTGCATGTATACATACATACATACATATAATGGTTTTAAATCTAGATATTTTGTATGTACTTGTATTAAAATAGTTGATTCCATTGACACATTTTCGCTCTATTACTCTATATATTCCCGAATGATGTTTTGAATTTTCTTGATTGTTTCATAAAAGATAGCTGTAATAAAAACGGAATTTGTATTGCAACAAATGCAATAACATCCCTCATTTAAATATATTAAATATTTCTTTCCTTTTCTATTACCACAACAAGATATTTAAATTACTTTTAAAAATTATATTACCTTTAATACCTCCTTAATAAAAGACATTTATGTATTTTAATTTCACATACAAGATTCTAATTGTTATTACATTAAATATAGTATGGAACAACCTCGAATTGAGGAAAATATTTTTTTTCTTTTTCTTACTGTGCATTTCATACCAATCTACCTATGGATGTCAGTTTAAAAAGTAGCAGCTAAAAATACTACTTTACTTTGTTATATATTTATTTTATTATATTTAATTTATTTTTACAAAGAATTACAAAAATCCCTTTTTGATGTTTTAGTAATAATTTACTTTCACCCATAGCGCAATCATGCATTTTTTCTCTTATAGCTCTAATCAGACATTTTTTTTTCTGGCTGATTTCTTTCTGATTTTCATTCTGATTTTAAAACGGTTAAACGTCATGCATACAACTTCTATTTTTTAAGTGATTATCAACGTTTTTAATTAAATCTAATCTTGTTCGAAGGATTTTTTTCAAATAATATTAAACATGTATATTTATGGCCACTGAAATACACTGCTGTTCTTAAAAATCAATATAAAAATCCTTTTAAACACAATTAATAATCATTTTATCTAAAAATCATACGCTGCATAATTCGCTTATTTCATTCGAACAGTTTAACTGGTTTCTTTGCATTTTCTGCTTAGGCACGCATTATTTTCTTTATGAAAGTGTGCTTGCAAACAAAGGAACGGAAATACTACTAGAACCTGCCAAAGCTCCCTTTATGAAACAAAAAATTCCAAAGAAACCATTATATTGTTGCTTTAAATGGATCTATTTATTTCGAGTTTGAAATGTATTGTTAGTTGAAATGTTGTCTTTACATCTTCATTGTATTTATAAAATGTGAAAAGAATTTATTTCCTTCTTTTTACTAATTTTTCTGAGATAGTCGGGATACCAAAAAATCTTTTTTTTTTGTTGTTGTAAGTCTGCAAAAAATACAAAATTTAAAAATATCATTATGAAAAAAATATATATTAGACTCTAAACTATTAAATATATCATAGAAAATGTATATTTTTAAATAAATGTAAAATATTTTGAGAAAAAATAAATAAAGCATCGCTGTTGCCGCACGGGAGAGTCTGCGTCTAATATCTTAACAAAGGAAAATAACAACAGTTTGTTAGCCAAGTCTGGCATCTGCGTGAGTTTGAGAACGAAGAATTGTCAGTAAAGCAGTTACGTGCGTGAATATTTCAGAACCAATTTTTTCAGTAAACAACGAAGTGTATATCACTTCCTCCCAAATTCTCTTTTGGTCAACCTTTTTGAGTGAAATCTGGGAATTTCCGGAAACTCCTGACTAGTTAAAAGAGTTTCTGAATATACAAACATATTAATATTTGTTGTGCCATTTTTGGCTTTGGAAAAGAAAGGCTAAAAACTCAACTTCTAAATGTTGAAATATCCAAAATATTTCTTACAAAAGGAATTCCTCGGAATAAAATCAAAGACCACTTTTTGCTTATACAACAACTTTGTTCAAAGCAATTTTATAAGATCTCGCACCTCCTCTGATGAACTTTGGGCCTCACACTTTAAAAACCGTTGACTTACTTGGGAAGTGCAAGAATTGTGACGTGCCTATTTTGCCGAGAGTGGTATCCTTGGAAAGATCTCGTCGTGGGAAGTAAAAAACTCCATGGAATTACCCGTCGCAAATCAGCCGTTTTTGAGATATCCGACAATTTACGTCACACAATTTGTTTATTTACTACAATGTATTTATGCTGTTACATTTGTCATATCGTTAAATTTATATTTTTTGCTGCTAAATAGCTTCCTGTTAGCTTAATTATGTTACTTATGTTTAGAAATTAAATATGCAAAACAAAAAATTGAAAAAGAAAAAGAAAATTGTCCAGTTAAACTGATGGCATTCAGCTCGCATGCTATTCCCACTAATTGTATATTATACTCTTATTTCAAAAATTATTGCCCCTCAAAAAATAAATGAAGGGATTAACCCCCGTTTCCCCCTTTATACTTAACCAAAGAACTTCCAAATCTAATCAGGGAAGCTCTTTAACATAATAAACTGGCATATCAAATTTGAAGCAAATCAGATAATTCTGCATGAAAAAACCATTTCGCTAAATTAAGGGGGGTGTTAGCTCCCCTATTTCTCCCTTTATGTTGAACCCATGAACCTTCAAATCTAATCAGAAAAGCTCCTTATCAGAATGAACCTAGGAAAAAAATTTAAACTAAATTAAATAATTCTGCATGAAAACCCATTTATCTCAATTAAGGGGAGGGGACACTTGCGCCCTTTTTCTCCTTTTATACGTAACCAATTAACCTCCAAATCTAATCAAGGCAGCTCCTTAACATAATAAACCGGTACACGAAATTTGAAGCAAATCGAATAACACTGCATGAAAAACTCATTTATCTAAATTAAGAGGGGGGGGAGAGTCGAGCCCCCTTTCCTCACTATATAATTAACTAATGAACCTCCAAATCTAATCAGGGAAGCTCCTTAACATAATAAACCGGTATGCCAAATTTGGAGCAAATCGAAGAACTTTGCATGAAAACCCCATTAATCTAAATTAAGGGGGGTCTAGCCCCCCCCCCTTTCCTCCCTTTATACTTAAGTAATGAGCTTCCAAATCTAATCAGGGAAGCTCCTTAGCATAATAAACCGGTATACCAAATTTGGAATAAATTGAATATTTCTGCATGAAAAACCCATTTATCTAAATTAAGGGGGGGGGGGGGGCTATCCTCCCTTTCCTCCCTTTATATGTAGCTAATGAACCTCCAAATGTAATCAGGGAAGCTCCTTAACATAATAAACCGGTATACCAAATTTGGAGCAAATCGGAGAACTTTGCATGAAAACCCCATTAATCTAAATTAAGGAGGGGAGACAGCCCCCCTTTGCCGCCTTTATACTTAAGTAATGAGCTTCCAAATCTAATCAGGGAAGCTCCTTAGAATAATAAACCGGTATACCAAATTTGGAACAAATTGAATATTTCTGCATGAAAAACCCATTTATCTAAATTAAGGGGGGGGGGGGGGGTAGCCCCATTTCCTCCCTTTATATGTAACTAATGAACCTACAAATGTAATCAAGGCAGCTCCTTAACATAATAAACCGGTATACCAAATTTGGAGCAAATCGAATAATTCTACATGAAAAACCCATTTATCTAAATTAAGGGGGGTAGCCCCCTTTACCCCCTTTATACTTAAGTAATGAGCTTCTAAATATAATCAGGGAAGCTCCTTAGTATAATAAACCGGTATATCAAATTTGGAAAAAATTGAATATTTCTTCATGAAAAAGAAAAACCCATTTATCTAAATTAAGGGGGGGGGGGGAAGGACTAGCCCCCTTTTCCCTCTTTATTCTTAACCAATGAACCCCAAAAACTAATCAGGGAAGCGCCTTATCTGAATGAACCTGGGAAAAAAATTGAAGCAAATCGGATATTTTTATCAAAAGTTATCGCGATACGTACGTACGTACGTACATACATACGTAGGTACGTACATACAGAACCGGCGGCCACATAAGCTCTCAGGCTTTGATAGCCTGTGAGCTAAAAAATAAAGGTAGATTAATGGCTGTAAATGCAAGACTGCCATGGGCGACTAGTTTTATATTTTATAATATTTGCACCGCTATTTTTGAAAAAATACATTTTGCAGTACTCTCTCTTGCACATGTTGTCAAAGTACATGTCAAATATAAACCCTAATGGTAGCCTTGTAAATGTGTTGTTTTGTGTGCTGTGTGTGTGTTTGTTCATGCTAGGCATTTGTAGTGTTCACTGGTAGTTGTGGTCTTCTACATAGAAGTGTGCAGGAAGCCATTTAACCGCAAAAATTATAAATTTAACGGCATAACAAATATTGCAGCATAAATACATTATAATAAATAAACAAATTGTGTGGCATAAATTGTCAAATATCTCGAAAACGACTGATATGCAACGGATAGTTCCATTGAGATTTTTACTCCCCACGACGAGATCTTTCCAACGATACGGTTCTCTCCAAAATCGGCGCGTAACACTTCTTGCACTTCCCTAGTTAGAACATAAATGGCAAACCTGTTTACAGCCCCACCAGTCGCTGAGAGGTTCTGCTCTCGAAGCTGGTAGACGGGAGGTACTGGGTTCGAACCCAATCACGCCCGTTGGCCTAACCCTTTGGAGTTTTCATAGTTTTCTTCGAACCTTGGGAAACCTTGAGTAAATACGGGTTAGGCTCCCTTAGACAGACCCTCCACGGAGAGCCTTCCCCTAGGGCCTATATCCCTCGAGTAGATAATCGGCCGTCAAAAATCAACACACGCACACAAAGTGGAATTGAATATGAAATTGAATTAATTAAGTACGACTCTTTTCCATCTTGAGGCTACAACCGCCCCCTCCCCACACACACACACACAATGCACCTATTATTCTTGTCCTCTTAGTATAATGAATTTATGAGCCTCAAAAGAAATAATCCCTATGTACATGCGTGCATGCAAAATAATAATAATAATAATAAAATAAATAAATAAAATGTTAACTTGCCCAAGTGATAGAGGTCTGCACGGGCCGGAATTTCCAGGCCCGGGCCCGGCCCGGCCCGGTGTAAAAATTGAAAGTTCGGCCCGAGCCCGGCCCGGCCCGTACAAAAGTCAGTGAAAACAGGCCCGGCCCGACTAAATGTCTACAAAAAATTTCGTTTTTTCTCGACATACAATTAAGATTCTTTTAATGAATACTACATGCATATTTATGGGAACATTTTACAGCATATTTTAAATTACTATGTGTTCGCAAAATAGAAAACACACAATAGTAAACGTTAACGATTACTTACAGTGTTTTAGTCAACGTCTCTACAGACGTTTCAAAATTTAAATAAGGGTTCATTAAAAGATTATTGTAGTTTAGAATAAAGGGTTAAAAAACATGATAACTTTTGAAGCTTATAATAAAAGGTAGATTTGTGAAAATATTTGTCATTTTTAAGGCTTTTCTCAAATCCAAAGGAGCTACATTTTGATACATTTATGAATTCATTTCTTTTCGGAAACGCATGAGATTGGCAGGTATTCTTATTCAGAAACCATGTAAATGCCATTTTTTTTTAGATAAAAGTAATATATCTTTCAGAAAATACTGCCAAAGTTAGCGTTTTGAATCGAATTTCCGGAAGCGATAGCACAGGAAAGGAGAAAACGTACAGTCACGTGACAAGAGTCTCTGTTATCTCTGTACGTAATTTATGAAAAATGGAAACGCTATTTGATCCCAATTGCCTTCAATACTCAGCCTGTCAATTTTATGCCTTTATAGTTAAAAATGAGTCAGAAAATGTGTCTGAGAGTTTCGCATTGTTGAGCAGTAAATATGAGAACCACCTTAAGGTACATTTCCAAAAATACTGTTAACAGAAGTTCATTATCGCTATTAATACTTTTACAAAACATAATGCCTGTCCTACACATCCTGAGAACGATTAAGACCAGTTCCGTTCCGGCACAAGTCTGCCGAAAAAAATTAAACCCGGGATCAGGCATCATGTAACTGTACGATGCCGATCTCTACGATGGACATGTTACATTTCTGTATTGATGTTGTTAAACTCGCATCGGCTCGTAACGCACATTTATACTTCTCGAAAAAGTCATATTCAATGGAAATGACCTCGTATTTTATCTGCTCCTCTCAAATTCTTATATCGGGCCGATAGGCCCGATTAATTTTTTTTATCGGCCGGGCCCGGCCCTTCAGGCCCGTTCAATTTTTTTGCCGGCCCGGCCCGTTGAAAAAATTGTCCTAATTCTGCCGGCCCGGCCCGGCCCGTTTGAAAATTCTCTTCCATTCCGCCGGCCCGGCCAAGCCCGGCCCGTGCAGACCTCTACCAAGTGATAATGATCTTGAAATCCACATTGATTGCGATCAAGACTCCGTATGGCCATCGTCGTTGTAACAAAGAAAATGATGATTTCACAAGTGTGCCCAAATGTATTCTCAATCTGTTCTCAAATATGTTCCCAAGTTTAGATTTAACAAATATACTGAGCAGAACACTTCCTATACACTTTCTGAACAATTTCTTTATAGCGGAACATATTCGGAACAGATTTCAGTACACATTGAGGTAACTGGAACACTTTTTTTTAATCAGAGTGTTCCAAGTGTGTTCTCAATGTGTGCTGGGAATTTGCAATGCACACGCAAACCTTTTTACAAGCGCTGGGCAAAAATTCCCAAAATATATCTATCAACTTTGCACCATGCCAAATTTTAACGTAAACAAATATGCTGCTTATACGAAACACTGGTTAATGAAAAAATAATTATCGTAATTTCCCGCGTATATGCAACAGCTCAGATAATTCGATTTCCTACCAGAATCTGTTTTAAATAAAATGTGACTTGCTTTTGCTTAGCATTTATTTGACTTCATTTTTTAGATAAAATTTCCGATATGAAAGAGACCTAAGCCGCGGCGTATACGCGGGAAATTACCGTACATAATTTGTAATAGTCTGTCCGTGGTATACAAAATTTTATTTATTTGAACAAAAAAGAAAAATGAATTTTACAAATATAATGATTATGAAATTTTATTTTTCTGCGTACCAGTGAAATCTTCGTACGTGCCACCTTAGGCACGCAATCCCTGGCCTACACGAAAGCACATAAAACAATTTTGCAATGTTTGGAGAAGTTCGCAAACGACAACATAATATAAAAATTAATTAAATATTTTGGAAGCAAATCACGAAAACTTAGAACTCTATTAAAAATGGCATCAAATATCCATTTTACTTAAACCAATACGGATTTTTTTTTTTCAAAAATAAGTTCATTTTTCGAAAAGAAAACATAGCACTTTATTTCTTTTACTTGTGTATGAGAATAAAAATATTATAAAGAAAATATATGGTTCAATTTTATTTATATCCGCTATATTCTGTGGTAAGAGATACAAGAAATAAAAAATGGTGAATGTGAGGAAAGAACACCTAACCACTCAAAAAAATTCTCCTTTACTCTCATAAAAATATCGATATTGGACTCATGTGGGCAGAACCTCTCTTACGTATACTAGAAAAATATGCATTATGAATTTGAATGCTTACATTTCAAAACCGTAGTTGAAATTTATAAAAGTTTTGATCCAGTTTGGAGTTTTTCAGTTTTATTCCAAAAAAGAAAAAAGTAAAGAAAAATATATACATATGTATGAGTTTCTTATTGTTTAGAAAAAAGTTATTTGAGAAAATTATCAGACAAAACATTTTCTTGTCTTTACTCAAAAAAAGGATGTAATATAAGAAAATTATTGTACTTTGTAGTTAAAGTAAAAAGAACTCTGGAAGTGGATAATTTGTCTACAACAATTAATTTTCTGTTGAAATTTTACCACAAGAACAATGAAATTGGAATATATATATTTTTTAAGAATTAAAAAAGAATTACGAAATTCCATCTTTACATACATAAGCCAAGTTAAGTTATATTATTTTTGATAATAAATTCCAATAAATTTCTAATAAATTACTTTTGACACTCGATATAAAGGTTTTAAATTAATTTCAGATTCTTTTTCACACACACATACGTATATATACCGGGTGTCCCAAAAATGACTGATGGATTTTAAAATTCCATAACTTGCAAACGGTGACAGATATTAAAAAATTCTTGCAGGAGTGTTATGTAAGATGCCAGGAGTTTTTATGCTGCGATTCTCAGTTTTAGTTACAAGCAGCATTGATAGATGGCGCTGCAAGCAATAACCGCTAAATCCAGGCTCGATTTTTCGGCCTCTCTCTTCTTCCACGCGAAAAAAAAAGATTAAAATGTGATGAATGTATCCTGAAGTACCAAATATCGAGTCTGGACTGAGCGCCTATTGCTCAGCGCCATCTATTGTTTAAAATTCGAACTAAAATCAATAATCACAGTACAAAAACTCCTGATATTATACATAACCCTCCTGCAAAAATTTGTTTAATATCTGTCACCGTTTGAAAGTTATTGAATTTTAAAATCCATCAGTCATTTTTGGGACACCCGGTATATACATACATATAAAATGAATAAATATGTGTATATGCAGTAGACTACCGTTAATCTGCGAGCCTGTAATCCGCAAACGCCTGTAATCCGCACTGTATGAATGAATGCAAATAAAGAATTTTAATTCTTAAATATATAATTTCTCAATGGTGATAATTTTTTAGTTTTTCAACCAGCTTTAATTTTATATATGATGCATATGTATCATACATCAATTAAACTTAGTTTTTTACAATTTGAAATGATAGTATGCATAACAATATTTTATTTATTTAATCATTTATATGGTAAATAAATTTAAAAAAATTAAGTAAATTTTTAAGAGTACATCTTTTAAAAATTTACGCTTAAAAAAGAATTTTTATTAATGAAAGATGGTTACTTAGACAGTATATTTAATCTCTGATTTGGAAATAATTACAATTTATGGAATTCAAGATAACATTTTAATTTTATCTTGAATTCCATAAATTGTAATTATTTCCAGATCAGAGATTAAATATACTGTCTAAGTAACCATCTAAGTAATTCTAAAAATATAACTGACTATCGCGCTATTCAAAAATTCCTTCTGGAAAATAGTATTGAATTCTTCGGGCTCCAGCTAAAATCTGAGAGGCCCAGGAAAGTTGTCATTAAGGGGCTTCCCCGGGATACTCCTGTTGAAGATGTTAAACTTGAGCTTGTTCACACTGTAGCCCAGCTCAAAGATTTTAAGACCAAACAACCCATTTCTGTGTTTCTCGCTAACCTTTTCGTTAATAATGAATTTGCTTCTATTTTTAGTATTAGGGAATTCCTTGGATTCCTTGTAAAAATTTAAACTTATAAATTTAAAGGAGTGGAACAGTGTTACCGCTGTCAAAAGTATAATCATTCCAGTTTTAACTGCCGGTTTGACCAGGTGTGTGTTAAGTGCTCTGGCAAGCACGACGGTAGACAATGACAAATCACTGATAGTTCTCAACTCTGCTGCTCAAATTGCTCAGGAAGGCATACGGCAAATTATTCTGGTTGCCCTAAAAACCCAAAGAATTTTAAAACTAATCGTACTATTCAAAATTCTGCTAAATTTTCTACTGGAAAAACCTTCGCTGAAGTTGCAAATGATTCCAGAACTTCCCCTATTATTCCTACTACCCAGGAGTTCCCTGAACTCCCAACTCAGTCTAATTCCATTAATAACCTAAATTCCAATGAAAATACTACTAATTCTACTGCCAGTGTACTTGGTTTTGCTAAAACTAACTTTCCTGCCATATTCGAAAACCTTGATCCTTTTATCGAAAAACTTAAACTTATAATATCTATGCTTGAAAAAATCTATGATCTCTGTAATAAAACTGGCATTCCTATCTCTAACTTTCTCCAGACGAACGGTGACTCACTTGTGTCGCATGTTTCGTCTGATTAATACACTTTCCTTGTAATATCTTTAATTTTTCCACTCGCCGGCCAGTCACGTTCGTGATTGGTTGGTTCTGAAGTTATCATTTCTATCCGCAGTCAGCCTGAACTTGCGTTTTCAATCCTACTTTTGGCTGAGAGGTTCTGCTCTCGAAGCTGGTAGACGGGAGGTGCTGGGTTCGAACCCAATCGCGCCCGTCGGCCTAATCGTTCGGAGTTTTCGTGGTTTTCTTCGAACCTTGGATTTCCAAGCGTTAATAAGGGTTAGGTTCCCTTAGAAAGACCCCCACGAAGGGCACTCCCCCCCTGGGCCTATATCCCTCGTGCAGATAATTGGCCGTCATAAATACAACCAACCAACCAACCATCAATCCTACTTTCCTCTGAACTTGTTCTTTCAATCCGTTGCCCCTCCGGGGGCGTGGCCTATCCTGTTTCTTTTTCTTTTTTTTTCTCTTTATATTTTTATCATTTTTCTTAATTATTTTATTATTATATCTTTTAAATGTATGGTGCCTCTTTAGGGCCTTTTGTTTATTTGGGGGTTTCCTCCTTTTTCGCGTTTCTGACGTTATGTTGTCAGGCTTCGGCTATGACATAAATTAACTCTACTTCCAGATCTCTACCAGAGGTGCAGAGCTTCGCTCCGGGTACTCTGAAAATCATCTCTTCCAAGTCCAAGGCCTATCCTGTCACTTTTTCCCACTCATTTTGATTGGTCCGAACTTTGACTGCTGTAGTTTTCATCTTTTAAAAGTGATTTTTCTCAAGTTTCTGCTTTTATGAATGACATTTTCAAGTTTTATATGAACTTTGCTTTCTTTTTGCGGACATTGCTGAACTGTTTATTATTTTTCTATTGTATGGCGCCTGAAATGGGCCTTTGTTTTATAATGGGGAGGGGGATTGCCTTATTTTATGAGTCCTGTAGTGTTCAGTAATGTGTATGTTCTGCTCATCTTACTAATGTAGATAGGGGGCCTTCGGCCCCAGGTGCTACGTTACTTTTTCGTTCCAAGTTCCAAGTTCATAAAATTTTAAATTAATTTCAGATTCTTTTTCACATACACATACGAATATATATAGGGGAGAGTAGCCTAATTTGGACCGCCGCTTTAATTGGACCGTTGCCATTCTGCCGTTAATTACAGGAATAGACGCCATCTACCGCTGAAATCCTACTAATCAGAATGACGTCACTCATGATTAGAAGAAGCAACCGCCTACCACGTGTTGTTTTCAGACAATTTAAAAAACCTAAAGTTAGCTGTTTTGATCTACTTTTTTCCTACTAAACGTAAGTGAATACTTTAAAACTAAGGTAAGTTGTTATGTTTTCATATACATATATAAATTCATCTGTTTATTGCGCATATTTTTCACGATGATTTGTTTGATTTCGTTTTTGTTCTTAGTCTTGAGATTATCTGTTTTAAAAAAGGGCGCAGCTGCCGTAATTGGAAACAAATTAAGTTGCTTAAATTGGACCAGATATGTGAACATAAATTTTGAAAATTAAGTAATGAATTTCGAGGACGGTACACTTTGTACACTATTTTTTTATTTTTTTTTATAATGGATTACTATCTCCATTCAAGTTTTATTTTTTGGTATATCTGGATTAATTTTTTTATACAGTTTAGGTCTATGTAAACATAAAAATATTTTTACATGTTTATGCATTAAATTTTGTTTTCAATTTCTTTTATCTTGTATGTATTTGTATTTATTTTCGTTTGAATTCTTTATTCCTATGGCGTATTTGGTTTACAGAGTTGAATTCAAACATTTTCCTCCTGGAGGATATTTGCGATTCCGTGAAGAAGGGTAGACTTTTTACAGTTCTGGAGGGTGGAATTACATTTTCTTGCCATTAAAACGCATAAAACCTTAAACCTTCCGGGGGGGGGGGTGAGGGGGCTGAATTCAACACTGTTTGAATATATAATGTTTGCGTATAATTAATCGTAGCGTATTTTTTTAACACCTTTTATAATATAATGTTGAAAAAGACACAGACAAACTGTCTGGAATAAAAAAACAAATATGTGACAGTAAAATCTGTTAAAGATATAGGAAACAAAAAGGAGAGAGTAAGTTATGAAGAAATTGACCTGCAATAAGGCTGCAGCTACAAATCCTCCCCAAAAGCCAAAAAATCATTAGAAATGTTATATCATTTGCTAAATGTAGTTAAATAAAAGTACAGAGGTAGCCAAAATACAGTTGTGTTAACATCTTCGCCATATAAAGTAAACCTTGAAACAAACAAACAAAAAACACAAAAAATCGACTAAAAG
Organism: Maratus speciosus; assembly: GCA_963932465.1. Classification (NCBI taxonomy): domain Eukaryota; kingdom Metazoa; phylum Arthropoda; class Arachnida; order Araneae; family Salticidae; genus Maratus; species Maratus speciosus. The sequence goes on from OZ010792.1 coordinate 180,566,872, forward strand.
AAGCTAACACAGCATAAAAGAAATTGGAACACCAAGTTTTAAAAAATAGTCGTACTGCAATTAGCAAGGAAATGATGGAAGGGAAGAACTACAATCATAATGTAAAGAAAACTTATGTTGCAAAAAAAGTCTAATAATTCAGAATCTAAAAAGAAAAATCTAGATAGTGATGATTGGTTTTGCCTAATTTGTAAGAAAATAAAACAGCAGAAATGATTCAGAGTTCAGATTGCCAAATACGGTTCCATGTTATGTGCACTGGAAAAAAATCAATAAACGAAATTCATGTGTAATCTTTGCATCACTCCTTACATGATATTCAAGTAACTGGCAATTAGTTTCATAATTTCTATTCTTAAGTACTGATAACTTTGATTTATATTTTGAATACATTTTGAATTAAAACAATTACTCTTATTTTCAGATATTTGATTTCGTTTATATTTCATTGCTGTTATTTTGTTTGATTGTTCCTGTAACCGCAAACTTTGCTTTTAATAAAATTAGTTATATTCCCTCGTCATTAAAACAACCTGATTTTATTGGTCCAATTTAGGAGACTGGTGGTCCAACTTAGGCGACCAGTTGCTGAATTTTGACCACTTTTGACAAATTTTTCAAATTAAAATAAAAATTTAAGATTTTCAAAAAGAAAATGATCTAAAGTTTTATTTAGTTAGTAGATGAATTGATTGACACCGTGTAGCGGTATTTTGCAGATATTCTAAGAATTAAGTGAATTACAACTGAAAATAAGTGAAGTGGTTTAAATTAGGCTACTCTCCCCTACACCTATATATAACTTATACAAAAACCAACCAATCAATTCCTTAACCAATGTTAATAAATATAAATATCAATAAATTAATATTTAAGACTTATATATGTATTTACAATATTTGATAAAGATATTTAACATTTTGCACTCCACTGACACCTACACGGTGACATACTAAATTCAGGACTGCACAGGCGACTATTTTTTTTTTGTTCTACCTCACACCATTTGTTCGAAACAAAAATTATTGACATACTATGCAAGAACATTTGCAAGAGAGATATACTAAAAATTTTTTATTTAATAGTGGCGCGAATAGAAAATAGAAAAATAGTCGCTTGTGCCAGCCCTGTAACTTTAACCACAAATCCACTGTCACTGTATAGGTGTCAGTGGAGTGCAAATGATTAAATTTATAAAGCAAGATTTTTTGGTTTAGCAGCTAAATATGGCTATTTATTTTAAGTAATTCCTGCTTAATCCATGAGTTAAGTTGTGTAATTTCTTTATTTTAAGCATTAACAATCCAATTTTTCCCAAAATCTGAATAAAATAAGTGTAAACAAATATTAAATACAAGGTATGTACTACTGTATGTACAATGTGGCCATAATTAAACTGACAGTACTCAGAGTGTTCTGTAGCGCGATCTAATTGAGAAAATGACGCCAACTTTTGTAAGAAAATTAAACAAGAACGGGGGACGAAGGATTCCGTGAAAGAAAAAAAAATTCCAAAAGTCACCGCTAGGGGAACATGTAGCGCTGTGTGACAGAAAAGAGAGTTTTGAAAAATGCAGAATCAATACTAAAATCGTTAAATGTGCTAAATAAAAGGTAATTTTATTTCAGTATTGATTCTGTATTTTTTAAAACTCTCTTTTCTGGCAAAGACTGGACAAACTTTAAGAGGTGGTAGCATTTTTTTTTCTCAAAGTAGCAAAAAGTAGCAATTAAAACGAATAATGTTAAAAACGTTAAATTACAAACAATTTCTTTCATTTAATAAATCGAGTGGATTTGATTGAATATCGAACTTTTTCATAAAGATAATTAAGGATAATAAAAAATGCAGAATCAATACTAAAATCGTTAAATGTGCTAAATAAAAGGTATTTTTATTGCAGTACTGATTCTGTATTTTTTAAAACTCTCGTTTCTGTTACACAGCGCCACTAATTCCCCTAGCGGTGAGCTTTTGGAACAATTTTTTTTTATTCACGGAATCCTTCGTCTCCCGTCTTGTTTAATCTTCTTACAAAATTGGCGTCATTCTCTCAATTAGATCGTGCTACTCTGAGTACTATCAGTTTAACTAGTAAATCTGCAGATCAGTAGCCTCAATGTCAGCTCTGTAAGTCATTGTTTTTAGACACACTCTGGTAATATTCAATTTACTGCAAAGCGCAACTTAAAGATTTCAAATTATATCATTATTTATAAGAATAAAAAATACGACGCTTTCAGACATTAGAAGCGTTAAATGAAAAACGTTGTTATGGAAGGATATTTTGAACTTTTCATGAGCTACTAATTCTGGTATTTTTTTAAATAATAAAGTCTTCAGGGGGCCTCCGCCACCCTGAACCCCCCGTGCTCTCATTCATTTACATATGTAACTTTTTATTGATTGCGCTAATGGTTATCGTAAATCTTAGATTTCTTTTTACACTTCCGAACCTTATTTTTCAATACTGGTGGACAGAAAATGAAATTCATTGACTCAATTATATTAAAAGTTTAGGTTCTATGAACGAAAATGTAATTTCCTTGTAAAAAATAAAATAATGTTCATTCATATTTTCTGAAATGAGGCGGCATTAAGACGTAACACTCGTCAAAAAATATTTTTTCAGGCAATCTAGTTAATGTTTGGTTTTTAAGAATGAAAATATTTATTTCCCGATGCAATGACGTCATTTTCGACAGCTACAATTTTGCGGTGCATAATTTTAACGTTTACTATCAATTTGCCTTTTCATTTTTTTTTCTCATTGAAATTTTCGATTAAAAATTAAACTTTTCTGTTAGCTGAGTGCAGACGATAAACCATGATATATTAGTAACAATTTTTTAGTAAGGAGAATTAATATCATAACACAAGCCCCTTTTATTTCAACCTCATACGTATTCGTTTTATTTCTGATATATGAGATCAAATTCACCTTCTTTTCGTATTTGTTTTATTTCCAATATGAAGACGTATTCCTGTCTATTTTTTATTTAATTTTCCTCTTGCATATGAAAATCCTTCAAATCAAAATTAACTGTTTAGGATAAATTATTATTCCGCGATCGGATTTTCTTGGCAACGATTAAAAAAAAAAATTATTGTTAAATTTTGTAGCAAAATGTCAATTTATTCTTTACTAGCTGTTACCCGTGACGTCGTTCGCGTAACATAAAAAGAAGAAATGAATTAATTAAGCAAAGCATTTCCCTTCCGATAATTAAAAACATACATAATAAACCAATTCTTTACCACATTTTATAGAAGACAATTTCTATATATATTACGCTATCGTACGTGGCACAGAAAGCGCAATTATTTGTTAATTGTTTAATGCCAACTCCCAAATGAAGCACATTTCATTGGAAATTGAACAGCATTTAATGCATCTCCATACCTATAAGGGGATACCGCTGTTCTGTCGCGAAATACAGCCAAGTTTGTCACCAAAAGTGACGCCAACCTGGTGATATCTCTAATATTTCGCCAAATTCCCATAGACTTCCATTGTAAACCAATAGGGTTTACTTGCTTACAGAAAATCAACAAATTGAGATATTTTAATGCAACAAAAACTAATATTAGCTTAAGGGATTATATTAATTATATTTAACCCTCTCGCTGTGTATTTTTTTAAAAATCAAAATAGGTTCAAAAATTGCGCAATTTTTTATTACATGTTTCAAATCAATATATAGCTTAGAAGCTTAGAGTTTAAATATGTAAACATTTTTTGTAAAAGAGTTCAGGATCTTAGATGGGATAGGATATTAGAAATTAGGCGAAATCAGGACTGTTACTGGAGACTATTTTTATAGTCTCGCACCACTATTGTAAAAAAATCAATTGTGTAGCATATTTATCTTGTAGATGTTGTTAAAGTCTATATGGAATTTTAGTATTTAAAAAGTGGTCCCAGTTGAATTAAAAAATAGTCGCCAGTGGAAAAAATGAATCGCCGAGGAAATCTCGGATTGCGCAAATTTTGCTACTTTTACGTTTCCCGAGGAAATCTCGAGTTGCGCAACGAGAGGGTTAAGGGAGTCCAAGTAAATTAAATTATGAATAAAAGTAACATGATGCAATGCTTAGCATGCTTTCCCAAACATAAATCTTAAGGGAGACCAAACTGGTCTTCATGGGCGTCTAGTATGAGTAATTTAAAGTATTTGTTTATTATAGGATCATTGACATAACTCAGGTTTATACGCTAAACCAGGATGTCTGTTTATATCATGAAGTAATAAGAAAATGTCACAGATGTCATATACGCACCGGGGTACCTAATTGTTGCCAAAATAGGTTATTTTGCTTGTCATGGTAACCCAGCTATTGGTTGTTTATTTATTAATAAATTGTTTATTTACTTTAATTTTCTTTTAAAATTATATAAATTAATGAAACTTTCTTTTTATTGTTATTTCCTTTTTTAAGTAATAGAACATAATTTAAAAACATACATGTAACTGGTATTCGAAAACAACGTTTTCGCCAAATTGGCGTTAAAAACAGATCGCGCAAAACCAGGTGCGTATATGGCATCTGTGGCAAGAAAATTATCGGATGAAACTTTTTTATATGTTTTACAATCATACTTGGCATCAAAGGTGGGCGAAAAAATGATCATCTAGAATATTATTAAGTCTTTACCACACAAAAAACAAACCTGTTTACAACAATGTATTTATTTTTGCACCAAATTTCTTTCTCTAAAAAAAGCAAATTGACTACGAACCCGATTACAGAACATAACCTTTCTATCTAGTTAATTTTTAACTTTTTAAGAATAGAAATACATATTTCCTGCTAATCATTACGTCATTATCGACATTGATAATTTTATTGTGCATATTATTGACATTAGCTATCCATCTACTCTTCAAAAGTTTTTTTTTATATTAAAATAAAATTTAAATCTTTATATTAACCGTGCGCAAACGATAAACCGTAAGTATTGATAACAATTTTCTTTAAATAATAAGAATTGATACAATAACACAATCCCATTTTATTTCAACATCAAAGCATATTCGTTTTATTTTGCATATATGACGTCACATTTGCCTTCATTCCGCACCTACTCAAAATTCATGCACCTTGTATTATTAAATATACTTGAAAATTTCCGTTTTAATCTCTCAATTGGAAATTAAACTATTATTCTGGGTTTTTATTTTGTGGCAACGAAAAAAGGAAGATGGTTAAATTTTATCGGAAAAATGTCAATTCATTGTGTATGAAAAATAATGAAATTTTGGATTATTAAGCAAAATATTTGAATAAAATAAATCAAACATAGCCTATGTTCATTTCCGGGTTGTAATCCATCTATATCCAAAAATACAAAAGCATTAATTCATCCGTTTAGACGTAGAGTTCATTCAAACTTTCGGACACACATTGACATTTATAATATTATAAGGATAAGGATGAAAATAATGAAGTTTTTAATTTAAAAGAAAAATATTTGAACAAAATCAATAGATCATAGCCTTTCTTTATTTCTGGGGGTAAATTCCATCTATATGTAAAGAAACAAAAGCATTAATTCATCCTTTCGACATTGATTCGACTTCAAACAATTATAGACCAGGAGCCAGCAGCACAGACAATCACCTCATCGAATTCACGAATGAAATTCTAGGATTAGTTAAAACTTAATTCGCATACAAAAACGTAATCGGTCTGCCAAGTCATATCTTGGTGGAAAATACCTGAAAACCCAATTTTAGTGGCTGACTCGTAGGTTTACCATTGTGTTTTCCTGCACCAAAAGATATGAAAACATCGAGGACTGGGAGCAGGAAAACGCAATGGTAAGCTTACGAATCAGCCGCTAAAATCGGATTTTCAGGTGTTTTCCACGAAGATATGACTTGGCAGACCGATTGCGGTTTAATATGCGAATCAAGATTTAACTAATCCTAGAATTTCATCCGTGAACTCGATGAGGTGATTGTCGGTGCTGCCGGCTCTCGGTCTATTACACATACTTTCACATTTCTGATATTTTTAGGTGTAGTTCCGTTGCTAGGCAACAGTTAAAAGAAAATTAAGACAATGAAATATAAATTTATGATGAAAAAATAAAAAAAAGTAAATTTATAAAAGAAAATATTTTATATTATTGGAGTACATATATAAAATCCCTCCATAAGTTATACACCGAATTTAAAAACTCTGACTAATGTATACATAAATTTTCAAACTAATATGAATAATGTATGGTTCTACTTAGGAAGTTCCATCATCCATAATTTATCATTTAAATCTTTCAATCATATGAGCCATTTTCTTTCAACAAATAAAAATGGAAAAATCGTCTGAATTGCTATAGGAAAGCATTAAGGCGCAAAATAAAATGTTCTACATATTCCGAACAAATGAACCAAATTTAACCAAAAACTATACAGCTAAATCCGGGGACCTCACTAACATGCATCCTTAATTTCAAGCTAATCGGATGCTTTTTACGGCAGTTATCGCGGGACAGACAGACTAACTAACTAACAAACAAAAAGATGGAAACCAAAAACTTTTTGGGTCTCCACAGTAAGCCTTCACTGACGTTTCGGCAACTAGTAAATCTGCAGATCAAGAGCCTCAACGTCATCTCTGTAACTCATTGTTTTTATGAAACTTTGCGTAATATTAATCTTTCTACAAAAACAAAATTTAAACTATTTAAATTACACAAACATTTATAAAAGGAAAAAAATATTTCGATGGTTTCAGACATTAAAAGCGTTAAATTAAACACGTTGTTATGTAAGGATAGTCTGAAATTCTCACGAGCTACTTATTCTAGTAATTTTTATATAATAAAGCAAATTTCTTCAGGGGGGCTCTGCCCCCCTGAACCCCCCGTTGTGTAATTTATTTTGCATTTGTAATTTTCTACTGATTGAGTTAATGATTACCCTATATCTTAGATTTCTTTTTACACTGCGATTTATAAGGATAAGTAATAATTCGGTCAAGCATTTTACGTTATCCTAATATCCATACAGCAGTATTTACTTGCCTGCTAACCACAAATACCTGTATCTAATGGATAAAGAACTTTTGGAAATGTAAACTGAAACATCTAATTTAGAAATCTAATACCTTTATAAATTTTGTTTATAAAAAAATAATTTTGATTACCATTCTGCAATATTTATATCTAAGATCTAATCTAAATATCAAAAAATGTACTCGATAGCATTAACTTACTAAAATCACCCTAAAGTATGGGGGGCTTCTAAACCTAACAGTTAATAACTCATCATCGTTAAATAGATAAACATGATTTGGCGCCTTTAAGTATTTTTTGTGATTTTCTTTTAATAGTATCTACATTTAATTTAAAATCGTGATGTTACAAATACCGTTGAAATTTGACGCAAACCTATGTTCAGGTCAAATTACGAAAGGTTAACTAACATTTCATTTCCCTTGGCCGGACTTTCTGTTTCATTTTTCGTAATAAGGATTATTTTAATAATTTAATTTATTTTACACTCTACAAGCTGTTACACGGACGTTGTTCACGTAGCATTAAAATAGAGATAAATGCATTAAGTAAAACATTTCACTCCCCACCAGACATACCAAGTCTCAAGCTTTTTGCACATCACTATTATCTTAGAGAAAATGTTCTTTTAAATCGCGCAAATGTTTCAATTAAATAAAGTAACATTTTCTATATTAAAATACTGGTATCCAGAACGCCGGAGGCTTGGCAGCTCTGCTCCTCTTAATAAAAACATATATGATTAACCAACACTTTATCACATTTTATAGGAGACAATACGGAATTTCTTATTTGTATGGCCTTACATATATCTCAGTCATAAAAATGTAAAATTTTGTGCCAATTAATGCACGCAATTGCGAAAATGAAATCGCAAAGAATGAGAAAAGGAAGGCCAAGTAAAATCGTGTAAATCGAGGAATCTTTCTTCGTAGTGCTGGGAAAATACTGCTACAAAAACTATTTTAGGTGGTATTTGGTGTGAAATGTTTATATGTATTCATTCCTGTCCTATATATACTTTTTTTATTTTTTATTTGCTTATTCCATTTTTCTTTTGCACGTGAAAATCTTACAAATTAAAATTAACTCTTTGGGAGAAATTGTTATTCATTTTTTTTTTTTTTTGGCAACAATAAAGTTTATAAAATTTAACAGAATAATGTCAGTTTATTCTGTATGAAAATAACGAACTTTTTCATTTATAATCAAATAGTTGAATAAATAAATGAAAATATTATTCTATATAGTATATAAATACTATTTTCATTTCTGCGTTTAAATAAATCTATATTCAAATATCTATACAAAGGCATTCATTAATTCCTTCCTTTTGCTTTGATTTGACTTCAAAAAACCATACATACTTTCACATTTGTGATATTTTTAGATGAGATGCTGTTTCTACGCAACGGTTAAAAGAAAAAATGAAATATAAGTAAATTCATAAAATAAAATGTTTTATATTATTCGAACACATGTATAAAATTCTATCATAAGTTATACACCTAATTTAAAAGCTCTGACAAATGTTTTGACAAAATTGCAAACTAATAAGAATAATTTAATACTCTTATTTAAAAATTTCAGCATCCAAAATTTACCATTTAAATCTATTATTCATATGAGCGATTTCTTTCAACAAATGAAAATTTGAAAATCGTCTGACTTCCCATAGAAAAGCATTATATCACAAAATAAAATGTTCTGTATATTCCGAACGAATGAACCAAATTTAACCCAAAACTATACAGCTAAATCCGGGGAGATCATCAACATGCCCAGGGAATTTCAAGCCGATCGGATGCTTTTTGCGGCAGTTATCGCGGAACAGACAGACAGACTAACAGACAGACAGACTAACGGAAACCAAAACTTTTCGTGTCTCCACAGTAAGCTTTCACTGACGTTTCGGCAATTATGGCCACCTTAATATGTATTTTTCATTCCTTATGTACAACAGTTTTTTTCTTTGTATCTCATCCTTTCTTTCAAATGTTTGGAGTTTCCGATGTATTATAAGGAGCTAAATATTATCATTTTAGGTATATTGCCGACAATATTCGACGAAATAACATATCTTTAATATAAATTAAGCTTGCATAGCTCTTCTAACGAATCTGTTAGCTATTCATAGTTTGATAGTTTTAGTATTTCTGTTTTTCCTATTGTCTTTCCAATTATATTTTCATGTTTATGATGTAATTTATGTCATTTCAATCTTGAAAATCTTTTTCACGTTTTTTAAAAATTTATTTTTTTTTTTAGTTATATTACTAGATCTTTAATTTAATGCATTATGTTGTAAAATATATAATATTATGCATACACACGCATTAAACCTTTTAAATGAAAGAGTTAAAGGAATATTTCAGTGCATCTGATGTATCAACGTCTACTAAAATTGTTTCTTCCAGTGATTCATAATAGATCAATAAGAAATTCGTAGAATTGTTATGGCAAAAGCCCTCCAGCTGCTGCATACATAAACACGAAACTTCAAAGTTTTACATGTTTATTTTCAAGAAGGTAGGAAATGCTTATAACTCAAAATATTTTTTTTTTCTTTTAGTACAGCGTTTTCAGAACTGGAATATTTTATAGCAAAGATTTAATTCATTAAGCAACAGTAAGAAACAAGCGTCGAATAAAATAAAGGCAGCGGCCAAGAAATAATATTTCCCTTCAAAGAATTATTTTTATGTGATATGCACACATATGCAACACATATTTTTATGTTGTTATGGATTTTTTTGTTCTTGAAGAAATCGTAAAAATTAGGATCTAATATCGGTAAATATGCAGGGTGATAATAAAAAGATTGGGCAAACTTTAAGAGGTGATAGCATTTTTTTGTTCTCAAAGTAGCAAAAAGTAATAATTAAAATGAATAATGTTAAAATGTTAAATTACAATTTCTCTCATTTATTAAATCGAGTGGATTCAATTGAATCTCGAACTTTTTTTCATGAAGTTAATTAAGTATATATAAAATTGCCCATTCTGCAGTTACTTTTTCAAAATTTCGAAAATACTTATTACGATCGAAACCTGATACACTTTCGTGAAACACAGTCTATCATAAAACGTTAAAAACTATAGCAACAAAAAGATTGATTTTCAGCGTATTGTTTTGAACAATGACAATCATTCAAAATATGCTAACACGGGAACCACTTTTGGTGTTCCTCGTACCTAGCATTGAGATGTGGTGCATTTTAAAGCCCTATATTACGAAGTTTGAGAATCAATAAAATTTTTCTGTCAAAATAATATTTCTCGATTTTACAGCAGCATAATTTTCTAAAAATACAATTTTCGAGACTGCTTATCGGAGTATTAATATTGAAGTTTTTTAAAGAAAAGCAATTAAAAATAAAAAATAGTTAATAATAAGTATAAAATATTGAAAAAAGTTTAAAAATTCCTCCAAGAACCCACGAATTTGACTTTGAAAATTTCCAACATTATATTCACATTTTTGGTGGGGAAACAGTTGGCGTTTTTTTTCAAAAGTAGAGCTTTCCGGTAACCCTAGCCAAATGTCGTAGCTGTTTGTGTGCGGTAGAAAATGTAATGTCCGACCTCCGACCTAATTAGCCGCAATAATTTTTAAATTGCGTAAAAATATTGATTTACTTTATAATTACTTAAAAATTTGAAACATTATTCCATTCGATTTCAAAAGAAAATAGTTTTCTTAGTTTGTATTTCACTAAAAAATAGTTTTCAATGATCTGGAAGCTTTTATAGAATTATATTTACTATTTATACATTTATCGTTTGCATAGAAAAAAAAAGAAAAACCTAATATTTGTTTCTTATGCTATCAATTATTACAAAACAAAAAATCGCAATCCGATATAATTCTAGTAATATGTACTGTGCATTTACTCTTCGGATAAAGCGGACAGAAAAATTGTAGCGCCATATTTGGCGACTTAACTCAGTTTTGGCATGAAATAAACAAATAAAAATGTAATAATAAAAAAATAAAAGTATAAGAATGTATATAAGATATGATTTTAACAGAGAAATTTTATCGGTTCTCTTTTTTTTATGTATAGGGCTACAAAATGCACCAGGTCTCGTTGCTAGGTGCGAGCAACACCAAAAGTGTTTCCCTTGTAAGTCACGATACTATGAACTAAAATAAAGTATGATACCTTTACTATAAAGGTGGGTTATTTTAAGGACATTGATGTACAATTACGCACATTTGTGAATAGAAAGGATGTGACATTAGTTTCCAAAATTTGCCCAGGATTTTGCGAAATTCTACCAGTGTGCGCTGTACATAGACGTGTTGTTTCTTGTACAATGCGTTTTTCTGACACTCCAGACTTCTCTTGTGCAGGAAATTCGTGGAAGAAAGTAGATTGCCTAAGCAGAACTTGATTACCCAAAAGCACGAATATTCCCTCTAAAATTTTAGAGAGGCCCACAAAATAACTGTAATATGAGGCCTCTTATTCCCAGTGTTATTTATTTACATTGTATTTAAAATAAAATTAGAGGTAAAAGTTTCCTTAATGCAAGAAATTATCCACATTTTAGGAAACTTGTTAAACAGAGTAATCTGAATACGATCATAAGGCTGTTAACCAATCATATGACTTCAAGATGTACTGATTATAGAAACTACCTTCGTAAATGAACATTCAAGAACGACATGCACCATAAATGTATGCTAACTAAATCTAAAATATATACAGGAAATATTTTTTTTAAGCTATTTAATGAAATATACGTAAACTTGGCTATGCCAATTCCAACAATGATATTCCAACAATAATTCCAATTCTAACATTTGATGAGTTTCTAATCATGTATAATTTAGTCAACTTTTGTTGATTGAAAGGGGGCCCAAAATTTATACTGCACTTCTCCTACTTTCGGAGAATCAGGCCCTATGTGTTAGGTCTTCTTGTAAATTCCATGCCAAGTGGATATTCAGCCATTTTACCTCGATATTACATGTTTTATTAATATCGCATGAAATTCAAAAAAACTTATTTCTCTACATTTTTACTTTCGCATATTGAAACTTTAAAAGTTTAAAAAATACAATATGAAGACTTTTTCTTCAATTAAACTGAATAAAAATACCTTGTTGGCTATATTTTCTACTACCAAACGTTTTTAGAATGGTACAGATATATATTTGTCGCAATTTTCTTTATAAAAGCATTATTGCAACATATATACAGGGTGCCCCAAAAACTTTGACACCGTATTTTATTCCTTAAATATTGATCATAGGCATATATTATAAATTACAAAGATACAGAATTTTAGGAATTAAATTAAAATTTTCAGGGGATTAAATATGAAGAAAATCAAAATATAACTTTTTATACGGCACCCGTACAAAAAAATTCCCAATGAGTAAAATCTGCCCCATACGCTAATAAGGTCATGTACAAAATTTCGACATTTTATCATAAAAAATCCCTGCCGGCCCGGCCTACAGGCGGAGGTAGATTTCGAAGTTAAGTATACTAATTTCACCAACAAAAACTAAATCATGATTAGATATAAATCCACTTTAACAGTTTTATCTGGCCGCTTTTGACGAATTTTTATTTCATTTTTATATAATAGCTGGTTTTATCAGATTCATGTTAAGGCGGTATTAAAAAAAATACTTTTCCATGCTCAACATCTCGAAATTTTCTGGCACATTTTCAGATTCATTTTTAAGAGAAAAAATATGAAACTTGCTGACGGGATTTTTGAAAAGATTTATAAGCGACCTGTGTTTTTATTTTTCTTTCAATTAATTAAAACTTGATTAATAAACAATTATTTTCTCAGTAGGGCAATATTTTTCGTTTCTAACAAACGGGAAATTCTGTTCAAAATGCCCACTTTGACATCATTTTTTGAAATATATTCTGCCTCTATCAAAAAATCGATGATTACGGTACATTATATAGTTTCTGAAGAATAGAATCTATCTATTGGATGCGTTTGAAAGCAAAAATGAATTTAAAAATGAGTAAGAAAATAAATAGTTTGGATTTGAATACATTCTTAATAAGACGATTTTTTTCTTCAACCGCTATGTATTTTTAATTTGTTTTTGCTGTAAGAATTGGTCCTATCAAAAACTTGTCTATATTTTTTATTTTTATTTTATTTATTTATTTATTTTTTGCGCTACGAATTGGTCCTATCAAAAATTTGTGAACATAAAAGTTGTAGATAATATTAAGGAGATGTATAATAAAATTAATTGGATTTGATATCTTGAGAACTGACGAAGTTAGGAATTTTTTTCTCCCAAAAACCCTATTTTTGCGCCCCTTGAGCCCATTTTTAATTTTATCAAAAATCTGTGATACATAAATTTTTAGCCCTATTTTTAGAAGTAATAAAAACTTTAAACTGATTTGAAATGTACAAAAATTAAGAAGTTATGAGGTTTTTTTGGTTTTCACAAAATCCTTCCCTATTTCCATCCCCTTCGTCCGATTTTGCCCATTAACGAACCTGACCCAGATTTTATGCCCCTTGATTTTATGTATCAGTTTGGAAGAGCTTTGTGCAGAATTGTGGAAGTTATCGTGCCCAGAAGAAAGTGATAATTCTGTTTTCATTTTTAATCAATTCACTTGATTTTAATGGTTGTTTGGGCATAGGGGAAAATAATTTTTAGCTTTAGCTTATTTTTCTCACAGAAAACAATCAATTTTGCTTATATCATTGAATTCTGTGCCCTTGACAACGTAATTCAATATATAAGCTTTTCCATTTTTTGTCGGTGTCCACTTTTTTCTTTTTCTTCCATAATAATTCTTATAATAAATTATTTTTTTTTATATATACTTACAGCTTTAATTCATAATATTTGATGGTGGTAGGTTATGTTTAATTAATGGTTATATATATATATGTAGAGATAGATAGATAGATATAAAGTTTTTTACTGAGGGTGGTTTTGGGATCTAGGGGTCATGATCGGTGTAGATCTGCAAAAGTTTTTCAGAAATTCCAACATAGGAACGATCCCAATCGGTAGTATTTCATACAAAATCTACCTAAAAGTCGCAGAGATATGAAAATACATTAATGCCCACTTAAACCACTTTCCGATGCCTGATTATGAGTTCGCAAAAGGGAAAAATCATGTCAGATGTCCGCGTTTCAGGGGTCGTACACAAATTACAAAAGAAAACTATGATTGCATAAATAAATAATAATTGAGCTATTTATTGGTACAAAAGTATCTGAACTATGCATAAATAATAACTTTAAGCAAAGATTACGATTATGTGATGCACCGATCAGAAGCAGATATTTTCATATACAAACATTTCTAAACTGTTTTAGAGTTCATTGGCAATGACATTTCCAAGTTTTATTCTGTAATTCCTCGTGTAAAATGTTAAGGTATTTTTCAGGAAGCTTAGATTTGTAAATTTGTAAATAATACCAAAGATAAGAACAATATTTTATTTGCTTATGATGCATTTCTGCGTCGAGTCATCTACACTCTAGCTGTAGATATTTACATGTTAATTTATGATTAAGTCCTCACCAAATTTGTTTAAACATATCTCTGCAACTTTTTATGACAAAGTGGGGAAATTTTGTACATGACCTTATTAGTGTATGGTGCACATTTTACTAATGATGATTTTTTTTGTACGAGGGCCGTATATGGGGCATTCTCACAGTCTTTTGACTTTCGTGTCCCTGAATAATAATTTATTATTTAATGCACTTTTTTGTGTTTTTTTAAATTTCATATACTTAGGAACATCCCAATGCATGATTGCACAACAATATTAACGAGACAAATACGTTTTGGACGAGGGTGGGGGTCCAAACGCATGGAAAACCCATCTACCGTGCCGTGTCCCTGGTGCTGATTTTGAAGTTTGGAGCTGACTGGATAAAATTGTTTCAATAAAAATAATTCGATGTAATTTTTTTCTAAAACTGAAACTATTGTTTTATATAAATATGTAGCTAAAAATTAACCTGCACACATTTTTAGGGTTGATATTATTTTTTTAACTCTGTCCTTGGGTTTTAGATTTTTTGCCATCCCGGTTCTAAAATTATACAGAAAATCACTTCAGATGCAGCGACAGAATTTTTTCCAAGTTTTTGCACATGCAGAAGTATGCTAGAGAAAGAATATCTAAAATTCTTTGACAGGAAATTTACTGCAGAATATAAATCAGAATTTAAATATCAATTTCAAGCAGCGTGGCTTTATTGGTAATCTTGCCGTCCCCAAGGTTTATTCCTGCACTTTTCGAGGTAAATTAAAAAAAAAAAAAAAAAAAGATTAATTTAATCCAATATTAACAACTGTTTCTAAAAATCAATGAACATTGTGGCTATCATTTAGTCTTAACATGATTTTCCTAAAAATAGGTGGTAATTTTCCTTACCGTCTTTTTTTTTACCATTTCATCCCTTTTTTTACCTTACCGTCTCTTCTTTAACACCCCTTTAAGACAATGTTATACAAAAATTCTGCATTAAAAGTACTACATTTTTATTATATCTTATTTCAATGTCCTGTGAGTACTAAGCAAATTCATTACAAGTAAAAATTTAGAAGAACATAAAAAGTTATAGGGGTAAAATGGTAAGGAAAAATTAAACTCGCAAGTTTAACTTAAACCTGAGTTAAATAAAAAAATCCCTGCCGGCCCGGCCTACAGGCGTAGGTAGATTTCGAAGTTAAGTATATTAATTGCACCAACAAAAACTAAATCATGATTAAATATAAATCCACTTTAACAATTTTATCTGGCTGCTTTTGACGAGTTTTTATTTCATTTTTATATAATAGCTGGTTTTATCAGAATCATGTTAAGGCGGTATTAAAAAAAATACTTTTCCATGCTCAACAACTAGAAATTTTCTGGCACATTTTCAGACTAATTTTTAATAGAAAAAATACCAAACTTGCTAACGTGGTTTTGAAAAGATTTATAAGCGACATGTGTTTTTATTTTTCTTTCAATTAATTGAAACTTGATTAATAAACAATTATTTTCTCAGTAGGGCAATATTTTTCGTTTCTAACAAACGGGAAATTCTGTTCTAAATGCCCACTTTGACATCATTTTTTGAAATATATTCTGCCTCTATCAAAAAATCGATGATTACGGTACATTATATAGTTTCTGAAGAAGAGAATCTATCTATTGGATGCGTTTGAGAGCAAAAATGAATTTAAAAATGAGTAAGAAAATAAATAGTTTGGATTTGAATACATTCTTAATAAGACGATTTTTTTCTTCAACCGCTATGTATTTTTAATTTTTTTTTGCTGTAAGAATTGGTCTTATCAAAAACTTGTCTGTATAAATGTTGAAGACAATATTAAGAAGATATATGATAAATTCATGGGGGTTTTATATCTTGTGAATTGACGGAGTTATAGAAATTTTTCTTCTGCACCCCCTTTTTTTGTTTTCGTTTTTATTTTTTTTTTTTTTTTTTTGTGGCACGAATTGGTCCTATCAAAAACTTGTGAATACAAAAGCTGTAGATAATATTAAGGAGATGTATAATAAAATTAATTGGATTTGATATCTTGAGAATTGAGAAAGTTATGAATTTTTTTCTCCCAAAAACCCTATTTTTTGCGCCCCTTGAGCCCATTTTTAATTTTATCCAAAATCTGTGATACATAAATTTTTGGTCCTATTTTTTGAAGTAATAAAAACTTTAAACTGATTTGAAATGTACAAAAATTAAGAAGTTATGTGGTTTTTTTTCTGTTTTCACAAAACCCCTCCCTATTTCCATCCCCTTGGTCCGATTGTGCCCATTCACGAACTTGACCGAGATTTTATGCCCCTTGATTTTATGTATCAGTTTGGAAGAGATTTGTGCAGAATTGTGGAAGTTATCGTGTCCAGAAGAAAGTGATATACAGGGTGTCCGGTCTCAACGGTGTCCAATGGCCAATTCCTAAACCGTTAGTCATAGACATATAGTTCCAATTAGAAAAATGCTTTAAATAAGATAAAGAAATATTTTAAAAGCGATTTGAGTCAATAAAAACATGTCTTAAAAAATTACGAAATTTAAATTTTTATACGGTCCCCCGGTCCTATAAGTTATATTTAGTAAA
Source organism: Maratus speciosus (assembly GCA_963932465.1). Lineage (NCBI taxonomy): Eukaryota > Metazoa > Arthropoda > Arachnida > Araneae > Salticidae > Maratus > Maratus speciosus. Next base: position 180,584,002 of record OZ010792.1, read on the forward strand.
ATTTTCCTATTACACTGACAAGTAAGACAAAAAAAGTCCTATTCATATAACTCTAAAATTGTGCGGGTTATAAAACTTTAAAAATGCATGACTTATGCCACTTTTCTGCTCTGAAAACAAATGAGTTCGGCTTGGCTTTGAGGGATCATATTCCAAGTGCTTAAAGTATTCGAAGATCTCATTTCATGTGTATTTGCGCTTTGAAAAAAATCGTACAAGTATTACGATTAAGTTAACATTTATTAAGTTTCAGATTGGCTGAAATAACATATGTTTTATTTTGTCAGGATTTGAGACTGTTTCTTTTATGATTTCTTTTAATAAAATTATGTTATTTTTATAAGTTTTTATGTTACTGCAACGAACTTATGTATGTTTTTCCAGTTCAAAATTTGTATTCGAACTTTAACCCACTTTCAAATATCCGAACGAGATTACATTTTACATACTGGTGCAAATCCGATAACAATCTAATATTATTATGATTTTCGGTGGTTACCATTTATACTTATTTTATAGGATAACACAAAAAATTTCGGATAGATTACCGCCAAGAAGTTTATGAAAAAGTTTTAGATTAGATAATACAAGACGGAGATTGTTGGGTTTTTTTTAATATTATGTATTTTTTAGCACTGAATCCGAAAATTGCCTTAATTTTTAACCATCATGTCAGATATTTCGCAAATCATAAATTGTCGAATTTAAAGAATAACAAAAATCGGATTCTATAAAATAGAGGAGATGGTTGTATTTTTTAACTTTTGATAATTAATTTTTACGTACTTTTTAGCACTAAACCTGAAAATGACTTTCATTTTCAACCATCACGTTAGAATTTTTTTGCAACCGTGTAAGTTAAAATATAGCGAAAATCTTATACTATAAAACATATGTAAAACTTTTTTTTTTTTTTATTCAATAATTTATTCGATATTTTTGACTTATCTTGGGATTCTTACAGCTGGGTGGTGTGATGAGATGGGGGAGGAGATTAAATTTTATCTTTGAACTTTTTAACTTTGAACTTTACAATTTGCGAAAAATCTTGATGTGATGGCTAAAAATGAAAATCAATTCCGGATTCAGCGGTACAGAATACATAAGAATCAATTATCAAAAGCTAAAAAAATGAAATAACCCAACTTTTGCAGGCTAGTGTAATCAAATAATATTTTTAAATACCTATCTTGTAAAGAATTGAGGCTGTTAATTTAGCATCATTTTATTTAACAAAAATTCTGTTTTCTTCTTTTTTCTTAAATGTGTATTACAAATTGTATATTTTGCATTAATATGTCAGAATGACTAAAGATTTCAAATTTATATTGCAATGTCAATTTTACTCTCAAACATTTTTTAATATATCTGACGAAATTATATTTCGACTAAATTTGTGAATGACCCCCAATTTGCAGTAAAAAATATGCTCCAACTTTAAACAGGTATTACTCGGTCAATTTTAATCGTAGAACAACGGGACTTTTTTTGTATTACTTGTCAGTGTAAAAGGAAAATTTTACTAAATATAACTTATAGGACCGGGGGACCGTATAAAAATTTAAATTTTTTAATTTTTTAAGAAATGTTTTTATTGACCTAAATCGCTTTTAAAATATTTACTTACCTGATTTAAAACATTTTTGTAATTGGAACTATATGTCTATGACTAACGGTTTAGGAATTAGCCATTGGACACCGTTGAGACCGGACACCCTGTATATATATATATATATAGATATATATATATATAAATTTTGACGATATTGTTAAACTGTTATCTATTAATTTAATAGTGCATTTTAAATAATGTAATTAATATCTATTTATTTTATATTAGATTAAATTTGTTTTACAAGGTATTTCAAATTTTATTTCAAAATGTATTAACTGCATCCTTTGGTATCATTTACTGTGATTTCTTAACTGTTTTAATCACCTTAATCTTTTTGATATACTGGTAGACATGTGCACATGGATTTCTGTAAAATACTGAAATATTAATCGGTATGGTGTTTATTATTTCTATTTTATATCCTATAAATATTTAAATACGTTTTATTGATTCTTCCATTTCATATTATTTGTTTCTATTCTGCTTTCATTTTTAATCAATTCCCTTGATTTTAGTGGTTGTTCGGGCACAGGGGAAAATTAATTTTAGCTTTAGCTTATTTTTCCCACAGAAAACGACCATTTCGCTTATATCATTGAATTCTGTGCCCTTGATAACGTAATTCAATGTATAAGCTTTTCAATTTTTGTCGGTGTCGACTTTTTTTCTTTTTTCTTCTTCCATAATAATTCTTATAATTCTTATAATATTTTTTTTTTTTTTTTTTTTTTAATACTTACAGCTTTAATTCATAATAATTGACGGTGGTAGGTTATGTTTAATTAATGGTAATATATATATATATATATATATATATATATATATAAAGTTTTTTACTGATGGTGGTTTTGTGTTCTAGGTGTCATGATCGGTGTAGATCTGCAAAAATTTTTGAGAAATTCCAACTTAGGAACGACGCCAATAGGTAGTATTTCATACGAAATCTACCTAAAATTTTTCGCTGCTGACCATTTTTTCTTTATTTTGAATCATTAAGGCATTCGTCTATCAGATTAAAATGTTATTTTAGCAAGTTTAATTTCGCCAGATTTTTTTTTCCCAAAAGTCAAAAGATTGTGAGAATGCCCCATATATATATTTCTTATTTCTTCAAATTTAATAGCCTGAAAAATTTAATAGCTTTCGTAAAATTATTTACCCTTTTTACACAACATTGTAATCTATTATATATATATAATCCAAACGGAAATTTCGTTCCGAACGCCGAGATTTCGAGTTCTACCGCATGGATTTTGACGGAACTTATACCGTTAGATAGGTATCGTTCCAGGGAAGGTTTTAAGCTATAACACATCATTCTACCTAGATTGGTTATAGAATTGGTACGGAAAATTCTATTATTTTGGACTTTGTTACTTCATATTTCCTTAAATATCTGGGCTCCTATTGGTCGTAGAGCTTAGATCTCGCGCCAAAAGTAGCCCCAAAGCACCCAAGCAAACTTTTCCCCGCGATTATTTTGCCGTCTTCCGATTTCCTCTAACTCTATTAGGGGCCCGCGTAGGGCCCCTTTAAAATATTTTTAGTAGTAATTTCAGCAATTATCTTAAATTATTGGTTAAGACCGCCACCCTCCCAATTCATGTATCTACGGAAAGGTTGCATGAAGGAGTTTCGTTCAGATACGCTTTCGTTGAGAATAGAGTGCGCTCCCTGGTGGTGGAATGTGGAACTAACATAACGCGATATTGTTAAAATTAAGAAATCTAACAATGCGATCTGTTTTAAACTTTGAGATAGTTCATAACACATAATCTATTATCTATTCTATTATATATATATATAATCTATTATCTATTCTATTATCTATTATATATATAAAATCCAAACGGAAATTTCGTTCCGAACGCCTAGATTTCGAGTTCTACTGCATGGATTTTTACGGAACCTATACCGTTAGATAGGTATTGTTTCAGGGAAGGTTTTAAGCTATAAAACATTATTCTACCTATATTAGTTTTAGAATTATGACGGAAAATTCTGTTATTTTGGGCGATAAGGTTACCATTTTATTTCTTGGCGAAATTCATCGTTGATAAAAAAAAAAATTGAAACGGCTATTAAACCTCGAAAAATAAAAGAAAAACTGTTACTAATTTTATTTAAATGAAAAAAAAAGAAAAAAAGAAGAAGAAAATCCGTTTTCATGAGTGATAATATTGAAAAACGGAAACATTTAATCAAAACCTGAAAGAAATGTTTGTAATGCTTAAAAATTAATTTAAAAAGAAATATTACACTTGATATGCAATATTTGGCTCTTTATCGCTTGCGTTAGATATGGAAACGAATCTGAAAATTTGATTAGATGAAATTTTAACGACATTTTCTCTCTGTTCTGTTCTTTTCTTTTTTTTTTTATATCTAACTGTCCCATCACGTGACTTATAGAAAAAACAAGCAGATGTAATTGTGAGTCACATGTGTAATTACTATTTGTTTCTTTACAATTTATTATTTTTCTTTTGTCGCCAAACAATGTGATTTTAAGCCAAAAATGCATAAGCGTGACATTAGCTTGAGGATGTTCTCACAAATGGTGTTTTTTTAGGAGAAAGAGATCATTTTTTGAGTACATTTTCATATTCAATTGTAACTTATATGGATATCAGTTAATATTTTAAAAATGGAATCGAATACTTAAATTTCAGTGTGAATTTCTGCCACACATACATATTGTAAAATAATTTCATACTTTTTAAAATGTTTTTCGCCGTAATTCCGAAAGCATGTGATATTTATAAACTCGAACTCAGATCAACGAATATTACCCATTTTATTTAAGCAAATATTATCTATTTTCTCAAGTCATATCGCCAATTTCATTTATAGGGAAATTCACAGATTCGAAATCTAGGAAATAAAGATAATTTTTAAGGAAATTTATGTTTTAATACGTTATTACTATGGAAAAATTCAACATTTTGAAAAAAAAATTACAAATCTTTTGTAATTCGTCATGTCTTCTTCGTCTTTCTTCGTACTTTCTCCTCTGTTATGTAATATTTCAAATGATATTGGACTAATTTTCGATCATCGATTCACCGCAAAATCGCATATCTAATATAGTATATAAAATAAAGTCTGGATTAGAGGACTAATTAACGCACAGCGCAAACTACTGAACCTAAAATCTTGAAAATCGTGGTAAAAATACTTCTTATGACATAAACTTCTGCTAAGAAAGTATTTTCTAAAGTGTCACCCCTAATGGTTTTTGCACGGGGAGGGGAAAAAAATCGAATATCAAAATTATGCGTCAAATGATAGCATATTTTAATGTAGTTTTGTATGCTGAATCGAATGCTACCAAATAAATTTTTATAAGTCCAACAGTTCATGACACATTTCATATTTTTCTAATTTGGCGGTGTCTTTGGCATCTAAACCTCAAAATATCTATCATTACATCCGTTACTCTAGCAACGGAAAAAATTCAAATCAACCCTTTTGGCTAAAAAATAAAAACGGCTCTATGAGTTTGAAATAAAAATGCAAGTATATAAATTTTTTTTTAAATAGTGATTTTATGTAAAATAAAAGGGAAAAAATTACTGAGAATTTAGCGTTATAAAACAAAAATGGAAAAGGTACTACTTAGATATTCCGTCGACCAAAAATCTATCGTCAAACTATAAGATTAAATGCCAAAAATGGTTGATCGTAAATATCAAATTCACTTGAATTTAAACAAACTACACGTGTTTACGTCATCAAGGGATTTTAATTTCGACGTTTTATTTGTATTTTTATTAATGTTATGCTAATTTATTTGTTATTTCGTTATTTAAAATAAAGATTATGTCAATTTATATAATTTGGCGAATGGTTTGGCGATTTATATAATTTGGCGAAATGGGTCGACGGGATAACAAGTAGCAGCAATGAAAATATTTAAGTATGAAAGCAATGTTTGTAACGACTTAAAAATTATTTTCATATATATAAACTCAGTTTATGGCGTCAGATGCCGTCATCCGAAGAATCTACAAGAGTCTTTTTCCATTTTTTCCGGTCATAGGTTCCTCAATGAAAGAAATTGGAATTGGAATAATATTGTGCGATTTATAAATTGCTCCTCGATAAGAAGAAAAAATGGGTACATTTATAACAACCGTGCGCACATCTCGCTGATAGCATTTTTAAAATTCCCAGTAGCAGTAGTTACATTTTGCGTATGTAAATTAAAAATATTTTTTTGCTTTTAATTATAACATTATTTCCTGTTATTGTTTATCTTTTCAGTTTTTTAAATGAAATTAGTATAAGGCATGCATTTTAAATTAAATGAGTGAAAGGTTTGTGTTTTAAATGAAAATAATAAAATAAGAATATGCTATGAAAACAATCTTTATTGATTTATTACCTGCGCCCGGCTGACATAAAAGTATCACAAAAGCCACATATTCAATTTTCTTTGAGTAGTTGCTCATGAGAATTCAAGTTAACCTTCCGTAATCGGATACTTCACATATTGGTGTATTAGCTTTAATGTTGAAAGCATCGTTTTTGTTTGAAGCGAAAACTTTACTATGAATTCTATTACACAAAATCGCATCATCATCATCTACTATATATTTACAACAGAAATTTGTATTTCATTCCGATTGTTTATAATACTTTCGTAGGATATACCACAATTAGTTAGGTAATAATTTTGGAAAGGTTTTAGTGTATACATATTGTTCAAGGGTACTTAGTTATAGAGCAACAGTAAAAGTTCAAAAATTAAGTGAACCTGATTATGAAAGTTTAGCCTTTTTAAAAAAATCTACAGAACATATTTTGTTACGAGTGGCCCTGTTGCATGACTTTTAGGAATGGTGTTAGTATATACGATTTCATTATATGTTGATTAGTTACAGAGGTATTAATTCCTGTTGTCATAACGGTCTCATTACCCGACCATAAGCGCGCTGTTTATAATCAACTAAAACAATTACTTCTTAATTGCTAAATTTTGTCCAACGCTTAAGATAATATTATATCGCAATGGCGTTCGCATCGTTTTCAGTAATGTGCAAGGTCAAGCTGAAGATCCATATTGTTTAAAATACAAGTTCAAATTCACCATTTCGTTTAATCCAAGGTTCATTTGGAAATATTGACCAGCGCAGCGGGCATAACCTGCTAGTTTATAATATATTCCTTCAAAGAAGTGACTGATCATTTAGTGTTGTTAGGATTGAATAATCCCTTCAAATTTACTAGAAAATATGAGAATGAAAATTACTATAACACTAGAAAGGTAGCCCGTCAAAAATGACGGAAAATTAGATATAAAGATATATACAACTCATGTGCAAGTATATGAGTTTTCCTCGCTTGTTCCTCAATGATAGATGAAAACAACACATTTTAAGAACGAAACACATTTATGAAAACTGTGTACGGTAGAAGACACTGATCTGCGCAGTTTAGTTCCAAGGGTTGTGCAGATTTGAGGCTTTTTGCGGTCATGTCTATTCAATCTTTGTTTACATTTTTTTTAATTCATATATTGGACAATTTAGATTGTTAATTCTTAAAAATAAATAAATTACACACTTGAAGTAGGGTAAAAACTATTAAACTATCCTATACGATTTAATGAAATGGTATTATACGTGTGTGCTTCACGATCTTGGTAACGACGTTGGCGAAACTGGCTACAACTTGTCATAATCATAATTTTGTGGCCGCTATAACAAAGACGTAACCAGTTTTTAATAAAATTTCTGATATAAAGTGATTTTTAAAAACTTGTGTAAAATTGCCGGCCGTTCTGAAATCATGTCAGTCGTAGGAATAATGTTTGTAACACTGAAGAGTTTCCATGTATATGTGGAATTTAGAAAACAAAAGAAAGGTCCTAAAACGACATTGTAATTCCTCTAACTTCAAAGTTTAATCGGGCCCTGATGTTGTTTACTGAAATCTAATAAATACAGTTATTTTGGATATTACAACAGAATTAAACAGTCACACTTATTTAACTTAAACCATCTGTTATGTCCATGTTATTTTTTTGTATTAAGAAAGAAAATTATTTAATTTTTTCAAATCATGCATTTATAATTTTTTCATTATTTAATAACTAAGTAATAAAAAAATATGCTTTGTTCTGATCTCATAAATATGAGAATAAAGTAATGTAACGAAGAGACATTGCAAAATAAAATCTTTGTGAATTCAAACCATAAACAAACGATACCGCCACCATTTTACCTACTATGACGTCATAAGAAAATTTTCCATTGATTGTTGGAGAACTTACTTTGTGAATCATTACCTCAAAGGTTTAATATTTTTTACGGTTCACGATGAATGAATCACTTGTGTTTGTTCAGGTTTATGGAATGAGATATTAAGCTATCAACTTAATTTCAACTGAAGATATCCTAGGATATATGTACTTTTTAATCGAAATTAAAAACAATGCTTTGATCTCGAAATAAAATGTTTCAGTTTATATAACTGGTTATTTCTATTAATTATTTATTTAGGTACTTTTACATTATAGCTCATTTTTGTAAAAAAACTTGGCACAATTCGAGCTTCAGAAAATGAGATATGTCGCCAAAATATATAAACAGCTATGAAAACAACCCTGATGAATTTTATTTTTTTCATACATGTATTTATTATTATTAATTATTTATTTAGGTACTTTTCCACTATAGGGCTCTTTGCATTAAAAAAAATAAGCTTGGCGCAATTCGGGCATAAGAAAGTGAGATATGTAACCAAAATATATAAACAGCTATGAAAACAAATCTAATGAACTTTCATTTTTGTTTATACGTGTATTTATATACATAAAAATAATTTCTAAATATATATAATATTTTTTTATAGGCAAATTACGGCACAGATGTCTTTATATGCACCGGGGTACCTAACTGTCGCCAAAATGATGTTATTTTGCCTGATATGGTAACCAGGCTATTATTTTTATTAATAAATTGTTTATTTTCTTTTTTTTTTAATTATGTAAACTGTTTTGTTCTATAGTTATCAATTAAACTTTTATTTATTTATTGTTATTTCCTTTTCAAAATAAAAGCAAATAATTAAAAAATATATATGTAATTGGCACTCGAAAGCGATATTTTTGCCAAATTGGCTTCAGAACAAAATCACGCCAAACCCGATGCGTACATGACATCTGTGCAAAAATTACTTCTGTTTCTTTATAAAAATTGGTAAATAGCTTTTTTTTTATATTAAATAAATTGTATACACATGGAAAAAATTGCTTGTGAGTATGAAACAGTAAATGGGTTTTCAGAAAATACGTTGCGAAACTTCTTTCTCGCCAAGAAACTTTCTTCCGAAGTACTGTACATAAGCGGTGATTGCTGGAAATGCATTTTTAATTATGATATGTGCTTTTATGTTTCACTATATTTATGCATACTGTACTGTGTGTATAAATGCTATAGTTCATAGACAGGGCTACACAAAAGAATTCGTAAGGGTTACTGAGTATGAGAGTAAATTGCTTAAAGGTGGTTTTTAAAGGAGTTATGCATTTTTACGCTGAACTGCATTTAGTTTACTAAGAAATGTTTGTAGAATATAGATAAAATGATATACAGTGTCACGCAAAGAATTGAATACATAGCCGTCAATGGATGATAATATCTGGAAATGTGATTTCAGTAGTTTTAAGAGTGTTTTAGTTTAAATTAAATTTTAGCTAAATAGGGGCGTGTAATAACGGTGCTATTGGCTATGGACGGTAACTGCTGAAATCAATTCTTAAAAATTTTTATGTGTTTTCTAAAATGTTTACTTAGTTCTCTTATTTACCTTATTTCCCTAAATAATGAAGTTTTGTTAAAGCATTCATGAAGTGTTGGAAAGTGTTTCATATTCTATGCTTAACGCATGATTTTTCTTTCTTGTTTTAGTCTTATTTTACATTTATTTTATTCTTAATTTTTTAGTCTTATACTGCTTTATAGAAACTGTAATATTTAATGTTTGAACTTTTCGCCCCCTCCTCTTGCATATAGTACAAACTATAGCTTAGATAGCGCAAAATAATAGACAATTTCGTACTTTTCCACTATAGGGGCTTTGGCGGTTTTTTTTTAAGCTTGGTGTAATTCGGGCATCAGAAAGAGAGATTTCTTGTCAAATAATAGAAACAGCTATGAAAACAAACATGATGAGCTTTTTTGTTTGCTTAGAAATGAATTTGGCACTACTTAGTTAATCCCGTCGACCAATTTCGCCAAATTATGTGAATCGCTAAACCACTCGCCAAATTATACAAATTGACATAATTTTTATTTTAAATAACGAAAGAACAAAGGAATTAGTATAACATTAATAAAAATACAAATAAAACGTCGAAATAAAAATCACTTGATGACGGAAACACGTGTAACTTGTTTAAAGTCAAGTGAATGTGACATTTACGATCAACCATCATTGGCATTTAATCTTATTGTTTCGTGATAGATTTTTGGTCGACGGGATAAGTAGTACCATGTATTTTATATGTATAATTACTGATGTTTTTATGTCCAAATTACTCCTGTTTCTGTATAAAATTAGATAAATGGCTTTTTTATGTTAAATAAATCGGCACAGATGTCATATTGGCGCGATGTTTTTCTGACGCCAATGTCATATACGCTACGGGTACTTAATTGGCGCCAAAGTGTCGTTATTTTTCTTGATATGGTAACCCTGATGTTGTTGTTTATGCTGTGGATGTTATCGCCAATTTGGCGTCGAAAAGCAATCGCGCCAATGTGAGACGTATATGACATCTGTGCCAATAAATCGTATAAATATCGAAAAAAAAATGCGTGTCAGTGGATAGGTTCCCGGAAAATATGTTGCCAAATTTTCTTCTTCGCCAATGCACCTATACTGGAAAAGTACTTAAAGCACATTAAAGTCGCGCAGATAGAAGCTCAGACAGTACAGCTTAGTCTATTGGCGATTATTTTATTAGCGACATCGGGAGGAAGATGTAAATTTTCGTATATTACACTTTAAATTCTCACCCATAGATTTTGAAGAAAAAAAACCCTTAAATGAGCGGAGTTTAAATTAAATTGCGGTGACGTCCTTTATGAAAGATTAATGGTTTTAAATGGGAATTTTGTCAAATTAGCCTGCTATCGCCAAGTTGGCTTAATACATGACAACTTATTTTTGTCGCCAAATTTTTCAATATTTCGCCAAGTTAGCCAACATTTGGCGCTACTGTGGTAACCCTGCATTAGTATTTTTCAACAATTACTCATTTCAATGAGGCGGTCCTACCGGAATCGTGAGGGACACACGGAGACTTGGATTTTATATAAATAGATATAATTTTAAGACATGGAAATTGGTCATTCCACACAAAATGAGCAAAAATTTTTAAAAAGTCGTGGCTACATTAGTGACCGATTTAAATAAAATTTGATACATAGATTCAATTGATATTCAATATAGCATTGCAAAATATTTCGACAAAAAATATAAAATTTTGGCAGTTCTGGACATTTAACAAACTTGTGACATAGAATAGCATGTGTGCAATCGTTCAAAGTTGCAAGTTCGAAGTTCCGTATCTTGAAAACTATTTAGCATAAATTAATCTTTTTGAAATATTGTAACCTCTGGAAAATTATCTTCATATTTATTTAGTAATAGTAATTTGGTAACGCATGATTAATCTTAAATTTGTAGTGAAATCTGAAAATTTGCCAATTTTGAGAAAAATGAAAACATTATAAAAAACAATGGAATTCAAAAATATCTGTGAAATTGTTGCCTGATGTAATGTTACATATTAAGTTCGAATTGCTAAAGTTTTTAAGTTGCCATTCATTCCTTTCATGTTCAAATAGTTTAGAAACTTGAAAAAAATTGCAAAATCTCAATTTTCCCTCTTATATATGCTCGAAAAATTAAATAAAGGAAAATTCAAACTTTAACAATATTGCGTCGGCATAAAGCCCATTACATGCTTAAAATTTTTCCAGATTGCCTTTTGATTCCTAACATAACAAAATTTGGTTCAAAAAGTTAATATTTTTTACATTCCACTTCAAATGTTGGCGGATTTTTTACAATATTCCAAACGATTTCAAGAAAAATAAATTTAGTGGTGCAATCTACATTCATTCAGGATTAAATTATAGTTTTTTCTTAAACTCAATCATTTTTTAGGCTCTTATTTAAAATATGCTTCAATCAAAAATAAACTGTAAGCAAGAATAAAAAATTCTATATTTAAAATATACACTTTTATCTGTAATATCAAGTAATTTAAAAATCTTAAAAGAGCTTTCCTTCAAGTTCAAGCAAGTGATAGATATATTGCATTTTACCCTAAAGATGTCTTACTATTTATTTATTTTTTCTCGTTAAGGAATAATAAGGAATAAAAAGGCAAGAATAAAAATTTCGACATTTAAAAAAATTTCGCCAATCTGTTACTCATTACTCATTCTTAATTATAAATATTTTTACTTTCTTCTATCTTTACAAGAAGAAAGTATTGGATTCATGAAAATTTTCGAATTCCGGTTTTCGACGGATTTACACGTTTTAGGGGTCAGAGATTCCAAAAAACATGTTTTTACAAAATGTCTGTCTGTGACTCTGTGAGTCTGTCTGTCTGTCTGTCTGTCTGTCTGTGTGTATGTGACACAAATTTTGTGGGCGCTCTATCTCAAGAACTCATGCACGGAATTTAATAAAAATTGATATTCAGTTAGTGCCTAATACAAATTGATACTGATTAGTTTTTGGTGTAAATCGCTCAACAGGTGGCGCTGCAATACTGCATTTTTCACGATTTTCGCAATAGCTCTATCTCAAGAACTAATGCACGGATTTTGATCAATTTTCAGATTTAGTTAGTCCTTGATATGAATTGATGATGATTACGTTTTGGTGTAAATCGCCCAACAGGTGGCGCTGTTATGATGAATTTTGCAGTATTTACACGATTTCCCCAATAGCTCTATCTTAAAAACTAACGCACGGATTTTCATCAAACTTCAGATTAAGTTAGTCCTTGATATGACTTGCTACTGATTAGGTGTTGGTGTAAATCGTTCTCTGCTGCCTTTTCCACGATTGCCTCAATAGCTCTATCAATAGAACTAATGGACCAGTTTTCATCTAACTTCAGATTTAGTTGTATGTTGATATGAATTGATGATGATTACGTTTTGGTGTAAATCGCCCAACAGGTGGCGCTGTCATGATGAATTTTGCAGGATTTACACGATTTCCCCAATAGTTCTATCTTAAAAACTAACGCACGGATTTTCATCAAACTTCAGATTAAGTTAGTCCTTGATATGACTTGCTACTGATTAGGTGTTGGTGTAAATCGCCCAACAGGTGGCGCTTCTCTGCTGCCTTTTCCACGATTGCCTCAATAGCTCTATCAATAGAACTAATGGACCAATTTTCATCTAACTTCAGATTTAGTTGTATGTTGACACAAGTTGTTGTTAATTAGGTTTTGGTGTTAATCACCCAATAGGTGGCGCTGCTATGCAGAAATTTTCACAATTTTCGCTATTGCTCTATCTCAAAAACTAATGTACGGATTTTCTCCAAACTTCAGATTCAGTCAGACGTTGACATAAATTGTTGCTGATTAGGATTTGGTATAAATCACCCAATAGGTGGCGCTGCTAGGCAGCATTTTGCTGAATTTGGACGATTTCAGCGATAGTCGTATCTCAAGAGCTAATGCACGGAATTTCATATCGTTAGAATCCTCATGAGATGCATAGATTGCCATTTAATTTTGGCAGTGTGATAGCGAATTTTGAAGTATTAACATGTATGAGATAGAAGAAAGTTTTGGGATTGGTACATCCGACTAGTTTAATATAATCTTTTTATTCCTAAGGCTAATAATCAAAATTGAAATTTCAAGCATGTAGACAAAACCTCGATTTTGCATCAAATTTTAATGTAAATTTTAATATTTAAATAAACAATCCTGAAATCTATTATTTTACATTTACTCATAAATAGATATGATCTACTTATATCCTGATTTTTATTCAAATCTGTGACATGTCAGCCACAGCTAATTTGCTCATTTTGTATGAAATGACCCAAATGCAAAAAGCTGCAACTTTATTTTTTTTCTTTCAGAAAATTCTGCATATTTGAGTATCAAAATATAAGATCTGAATTTATCACAGCTGACATTTTTTTAAGACGTGTAAAAACGTTAAAAATATGTGGTATTACTTATTTAACAAAATTATGAATTTTAATAACACGTTTCGGGGTTATTCCAAATCCACCTAAATACGACATACACACATAAATATTTTATTGTACTTTTCCATTTTATGTTTAGTTGCAAAGAAATCTGTCGAGAAATATATAAAATTGAATACATTTCGGAGACAGGAGAAACTTCAATTTGAAAAACTGATAAAAATATATAATACAAACTATTTTCATTTCGTCATCGCATTTTACTGCGAAAGAACGTAGTTTAAATCCAATATAACATGCAAGAATGGAAGGTCTCGAATCGAAATCTATTCAATAAAAATCGAAAGAATAAAGAATATATATGAAGCTTTTCACGTGAATTTATTTAAATGATAAATATATTTACGTTAATATTCCATTTTCATGTATTTTAATTTCATATTCCATTTGAAAGGAATATCCATAATCTATTAAATGAACAATTCAAATTATGTTTAATATAATTACTTAACTCATGGCGGTTTTAAATAGCAAAACAATGAAATTTAAATTTCTAGTGTTAATTTTCATTGGTAATATCTCTTTTAAAGATATATGTTTTTTTTAAATCAGAGATAATTCATTTTAAAAAAAGATTTAACAATATTTTATAAGCTTTTAAAAGAAAAAAATTACACATTTTTTTTCCACTTTGAGGTACGTTGCGTTTGATAACTTTTAATTTACTTGATGTACTTATTCTGTCTTTATTATATTTTTCCTATAAATACAGTTTTGCTTTTACCTAATAACTAACAAAGATTAATATCAAGTATCCATGCTAAACGAAAAAAAATAACATTAAATTTAAGAAAGTGCGGTTTTTCACACATAGTATATAAGAATTATATTTCATTAAATTTAATTCATTGAATTTAGTGTGTTTTATAGACAATAAAGTGATGACTTACAACAACAATAACATTTTAGTTTTAACGTTTTTTACTTAAAAATATTTTTAATTATGACACTATTAAGTTTAACTTCATACTTATATGGTTTTCATTGTCTGTTTAAAAAGATTTTCATATCCTGTAAACTTAGAATTTCAAGAGTTCTAATGAAAACTGTTAAAAATAATTTTAAAAGTCTGGAGTGGCCTCATTCGACTTTCAGGAAACTTTATAGAGATCTACACATTAAAATAATTGGGAATCTAACAATAAATATAAACTTAGATCTTAATTTTACACAAACTTAGATAATTTTTTCCTTCCCATATTAACAAGTCTTATCGAATCAATGTAAAAGCAGCAAAAAGTGCCGCCATGATGTTTTGCAGAATCTCTATCTCCCAAGATGCTAATCTCTCTCTTAACGGTGAAGACATCCTCTGGGCCACCGAATATAAATATCTAGGAATTTACCTAGACTCAAAATTCAGTTGGGTTAGGCAGATCACTGACGTGCTCGCCAAGACAGCCGCAACCCAACACTCTGTCAAATCTATCTTAGCTAAACATAGCTGTCTGTCTATTCCTAACCAGTTATTGCTGTAAAAATCCTTTATCAGATCCATCATGACCTACGGGTCAGTCGTATGAGGCTCTGTCTGTGAAACTCGGATGCAGAAACTTTAAATTGCACAAAATAAAATTTTACATCAGATTATAAATGCAACCACGTTCGTCCGGAATGAGATCATTCATTTTTATCTCAACAATTTCGGCCTATTTCGCAAGTCATCAAGAAACTCATCAAAACTTTCACAGAGTGAAACATGTTCTAATACCCAACGATGCGTTGCAGTCACAGTGTAATAGAGACAGTGACAGTGTAATATAAACAGCACTGTCGGTAGGAAAAGACCGCTTTCCATGCTTAGTCGAGATGACGGTTTCGCACACCCGCAGAAAGGGGCGTTTTGACGGATCTAGGTAGACAAGATTATTTCGTTGAAGTCTAATTAGCTTTCAGGGGCGCCGCCAGAACTTGCCCGACGGAGGGGCACAGTATCCCCGACAGGGGGGCCGAATTCAAAATATATATTAGAGGTTTCCACGAGCCCTGCCCTGTTTCGAAGCCCGAACTCGGTAAAAGTTTATTTCATTAAACTCGGGATTGGCTCCATTTTATCTGAAAACTCGGTACGGGATCGGACTAAATTTTAGCTTTTGAAAAGTTGGTCCAGGCGTGAACTTCATTATCCCCGGACACGTCCGGGTCTTGCATGTTTTCTGTAGATTCGGGCCGGACCGGGACTGTATTTGTACTTCAGAATTTCTTTGGAGCAAATGAACAATAAAACATTTCTTTGTTTCCTTTTTCCCCCTTTTTACTTTCTTCTATTTTTACAAGAAGAAAGTATTGGTTTCATGAAAATTTTCTAATTCCAGTTTTCGACGGATTTACACGTTTTATGAGTCAGAGATTCCAAAAAATATGTTTTTACAAAATGCCTGTCTGTGAGTCTGTCTGTCTGTCTGTCCGTCTGTCTGTCTGTCTGTCTGTCTGTCCGTCCGTCTGTCTGTCTGTATGTGACACAAATGTTGTGGGCGCTCTATCTCAAGAACTAATGCACGAAATTTCACAAAACTTCATATTTAGTTAGACCTTGATATAAACTGGAACTGATTAGTTTTTGGTGAAAATCTCCCAACAGGTGGCGCTGCTATGCGGCATTTTTAACGATTTCTGCAATAGCTATATCTCAAGAACTACTGGAAGGATTTTCATAAAACTTCAGATTCAGTTATTCCAGGATATAGTTTGGTGCTGATTACTTTTTTGTGAAAATCGCCCAACAGGTGGCGCTGGTATGCTGCATTGTTCATGATTATCGCAATAGCTCTAACTCAAGAAAAAATGCACGAATTTTCATCAAACTTCAGATTCAGTTAGTCCCTGATATAAATTAGTGCTGCTTAATTTTTGGTGCAAATCGCCCAGCAGGTGGCGCTTCTCTGCTGCATTTTTCACGATTTCCACAAGAGGTGTATCTCAAGAACTATTGCACGGATTTTCATCAAACTTCAGATTTAGTTAGTCCTTGACATGAATTGATGTATAAATTAGTGCTGTTTAATTTTTGGTGTAAATCGCTCAACAGGTGGCGTTGCTGTGCTGCATTTTTCACGATTTCCACAAGAGGTGTATCTCAAGAACTATTGCACGGATTTTCATCAAACTTCAGATTCAGTTAGTCCCTGATATAAATTAGTGCTGCTTAATTTTTGGTGCAAATCGCCCAGCAGGTGGCGCTTCTGTGCTGCATTTTTCACGATTTCCACAAGAGGTGTATCTAAAGAACTATTGCACGGATTTTCATCAAACTTCAGATTTAGTTGGTCCTTGACATGAATTGATGTATAAATTAGTGCTGTTTAATTTTTGGTGTAAATCGCTCAACAGGTGGCGCTGCTGTGCTGCATTTTTCACGATTTCCACTAGAGCTGTATCTCAAGAACTATTGCACGGATTTTCATCAAACTTCAGATTTAGTTAGTCCTTGACATGAATTGATGTATAAATTAGTGCTGTTTAATTTTTGGTGTAAATCGCTCAACAGGTGGTGCTGCTATGCTGTATTTTTTGCGATTTCCGCAATAGCTTTACCTCAAGAACTAATGCTTGGATTTTCAACAAACTTCAGATTCAGGTATACCTTGATATCGTTTAGTGCTATGTACTTTTGGTGTAAATCGCTCAACAGGTGGCGCTGCTATGCTACATTTTTTCAGAATTTCCGCTATAGCTCTATCTCAAGAACTATGCACGAATTTTCATCCAACTTCAAATTCAGATATACTTTGATATGAATTGGTGCTAAATCGTTGTTATTTCTTGTACTCTTTAAATGATTTAATTGACGTGATTTATATAGAAGAAAGTTTTGTGATGGCCACAACATACTAGTTTAAATAACAGGTGGAATATGTTGATCAATCACGTGAAAAACATGAAATTTTCGCGTCCGGATTTGGCATAACCCGAAACGCGCAGATCTCTAGCACTCACACTGCTATTTAAATTAGAGATAAATTGCAGAGGACCAAATGATTTTTACTCGAAACATAAATTTCGAGGCTTGTCAAAGAATATTGTAGATAAATAAAGTGGAAAAAAAGCTCTTATGGTTAAGGTTATTTTTGAAACACCTCACTAGTCCCCTAATCTTTATAGGCAGATGAATCCACAACAGAAAGAGTTTTCACACTTTTGAGCATTACCCAAAAGGAAAAACTCTGCTTTGTACTTTTCTTCCATACAGCAACCTCCCAATAAGCGGTCATTCAATATTATAGATTTTACGTGCACATATATGGCATATACGCAGCAGTGTGTGAAAGACAAAGTATGGAGCAGTTCTCCGCTTATGAGTCGAACCAAAAAGTCGCGCATCAGATAAGGTAGGTAACCAATTTTTTTCGAAACGCGGTTCATGTTCCGGCCGGTTGACCATGTATTTTAATGCCGGAGGTAATTGAAAATAATCATTTGACAAATCCCTAAAAAAAACGCATAAAGTGATCAAAAATTATTTTAAAATAAAATTATTTAAATTTGTCAGTGAAAGTGTCATCGTGAAAACTATCAATTAAACGTTACACCTAACTAGGGTTTTCCCCGGGTAATAAATAAAATTTGAATACAAATGTTGTAGAGCTTAAAATTCTGAGTAAAATGAGTACCTACACTTAATATTTTTGTTGAATATTAAGGTCACTATTTTACTTTAAAGTTTTAGCTCCGTGGTCAGAGGGTTGAACTCAGAATTAATTAGGGGAAAACTGGAAATCGTTTTAACCCCGTCAGATTAGGTCTAAAATGAATATTCTATGTTTTCCCCTTCGTACTAAGTGAGCGTTAGGATGTACACATTTACATTCGAAAAACACGTTTTTCTTTAATATTTTTAACAATATCTTAAATTGCGACCTTAATTTTGAACAAAAATATTAATATGAGTATTCATTTCATTCAAAACTTTAAGCTCTACAACATCTTTATTGGCAATTTTTTGATATAGTTAGCTGTTTTGAGATATTGTTAAAGTAATTTGGTCTCACCTATCTTGAAGCTCTTGATTAGTGATTAAGGCAAAATTTTGAAATAGTATTGCGACCTTAATTTTGAACAAAAATATTAATGTGGGTACTCATTTTATTCAGAATTTTATGCTCTACAACACTTGTATTGACAATGTTTTTGATAGACTTAGCTGTTTTGAGATATTCTCAGGTAACTTGGTCTCTCCGGACTTCAAGCTCTTGATTAGCGATTAAAGCAAAATTTTGAAATTAGAATTGCAACCTTAATTGTGAACAAAAATACTAATGTGGGTGCTCATTTTATTCAGAATTGTAAGCTCTACAACATTTGTATTGACAAAGTTTTTGCCAGAATTAACTATTTTGAGATATTGTTAAAAATATTAAGGAAAAACATGTTTTTCGAATGTAAATAAGTACATATTCCTTAACGCGCACTTGGTACGAGGGGAAAACATAGAATATTCATTTTAGACCTAATCTGAAGGTATTAAAATGATTTCCAGTTTTCCCCTAATTAATTCTGAGTTCAACCGTCTGACCATGGTGCTAAAACTTTAAAGTAGAATTGTGACCTTAATATTCAACTAAAGTATTAAATGTAGGTACTCATTTTATTCAGAATTTTAAGCTCTACAACTTTTGTATCGACAATGTTTTTGAAAAAGTTAGTGATTTCGAGATAGTGTTATGGTATTTTAAAAAAAACGTGTTTTTTGACTATAAATCAATGTATAATTCCTAACGCTCACCTAGTACGAGGGGGAAGATGTAGCATATTCATTCTAGACCTAAACTGGAGGGGTTAAAACAATTTCCAGCTTTCCCCTAATTATTATTCCGAATTCAACTCCCTAACCACTGGGCTAAAAAAGCATTAATTATTTCTCATCAATATTAAACTTTTTTTTTTTTTTTTTTACATTACTTACCTATTTTTTTTTTTTTATTTACTTGTATTGGTGACTTTCAAATTGTGTTTGATTGTTAGTTCCTATCTATAAACACTGTTTTGATGAGGCCTATAGATGTCTATGATGGTTAGAGTTGCAGTAAAGCTAGAGATCCTACCTACACAACATCCAGGTTGTGTAATATTTAAACGAAGCTTCTGACTGTAAAGTAGTCAATGAAACATCGCCTTCATTTTGAAAGACCTCTCCAATGGTATACCACTTAATAGGGTGCGTAATTTTTTTTTCGTCTCTACCGCCATTTTGTATTTTACGGCCGCCATTTTGAATTTATAAAATCAAATCTAGCCCATAACCATCGGACGGTTAAGACGAATCGATAGAGACCTCATTCATTAAAATCCATCCAGCCGTTGGGATGTTTCGAGGGTATAAAGAAATCAACATACCCAGATACATGTGAAACACATACATAACCCTTTTTGGCAGTCGGGTAAAAAAAGCCGGACAGATGCTTGAAAATTGAGACATTTTAAGCACTACAGTAAAACCTGTTAAAACGGAACCAGTGTGATGGAATAACGCTTTAAACTGAAAATTTTCGCAATATCGGCTAAAACAGGCTAAGATTGTCTAAATGGGAAAGTTCTTCCAATTCTTTGTCGTTCTATCCTAACACGTTGCTGTATTAAATAGCTTCCTTTCATCGTACTGAATTATACTTTATCCATAAAGGAATGGTGTGAAATTAATTAGTCGAACTAGAGCTTTGTAAATAATTAACAGTAATTTTATGACAATAATGCTCACTTTACAAATACCGCGTTTTATTATTTTTTTCATTCTCAAGAAAACATTTCGTCAAACGTAAAAAGCACAGACAGCAAGTTGCCGGAACGCGCCTGTGGTTGGAACAGATTTTTTTATTATTTGAAGAAAATTCCGTGTTTTGACCGGAGAATTTAAAAAAAAAAAAAAAGAGCTTCAGTTCGCAAATTTTTCGTGTTTTGGAGGAAAAGAGACATACGTAAAAAATCAGTTTCTTGTACAAAAAAGTAACATGCAGCACAGTTACGGGAACACCCCTGTGATTTGACGAAAATGCAACTTCAGATAATTTTTACGTTAAGGCTGTTTTGAACTGCTTTGCTCAACAAGCGCAAAACGTTTTGACACATTTACAAATTCATTTTTTAACGAAAAGATATTAAATTGGAAAGCCTGACCAGGGAAGCGATTTGGAATCGAACTGTGTTTTCCATTTTTGGATCCATCAATTACCTATTAAGTTAGAAGCAATTTGGATCACGTGACAAACATGTTTTTCATCCTTTCTTGACTGGTTTTTCTCGTTTCGCGTGGAAATTCGGTTCAAAACGCCCACTTTGACACTCTTTTCTGAAAGATCTATTGCGTTTGCAAAAAAAAAAAAAAAAAACGGATAAAACAGCTCGATGACATAGTTTCTGAACATCAACACCTGCCAGTTTCATGCATTTCCGAACAAAAATAAGTTAAAACTTATGTCAGAAAGTTGCCCTTTTGGATTTGAGAACAGCCTTAAAATAATGAATTTTCTGTATTTTTGGGGAAAATGGGCAAATCAAAACAGGAATTTTCGTGTTTTAATAATAATAAAAAAAGCAATTGAAGAAACACCTTCAACTCACGTATTTTTTTTAGAATGTATATTGATCGAAACCAGACAGTATGATCCTCTAACTTCTGATAAGATACAGAATTTAAATCTGAGATTAAAACGGAAATACAAAATTCCGAAGAAAAATGTAAGTTAAAGGAAAACTTGTAAAATAGCTTAGAATGTAGAAGTTCATTACTATCAACTCAATCATAAAACAAAATCTTGTTGATGCTAAAAAAAAATCTTTAAATTCATGCTTATTTTGAAACAGCCAAAGTTTAGAGGTCTGCACGGGCCGGGCTCGGGCCTATTTTCATTCATAACACTCGAGCCGGGTCGGGGCTAACTTCTTTTTTTCGTACCGAGATAAGGCAGGTTTTATTCTTCCTCGGTCTTCATAAGCCGATATTTTCAGTCCCGCCTCCATCCAGCCTGTATGAAATCATTGTCTCGGCATGACCTGGTCCGTGCAAAAATCAGTAAAATTTGGCCCAGGCCAAAAATTTTTGCAAAAAGTGTATATATTTTTAAATCGACATTATTCTACAATTAAACATTAAAATTTATTCGTTTTAAAGAATAGTAGATTTCTAGGCAATAATATTAAAATACAGTAAAACGTGTGAAAAAGAACCAGCTATGGCGGAATCCTGTCTTATATAGAAAAATTTATTGATCCATGCAAAATGAATATAATAATACGTGAGAAAAGAATATAATACATTCACACCTGCTAAGAAGGGAACCTGTTTATAACGCTTTTTTTTCTTTTCTATGCGATGTCTTAGAAGATTTTACTGTATAGCATTTTTCAGATTTTTAAGTCTCCAATACATAATTTTTTGATTAACGATATTAATTATTGGTGAAACATTAACATACAAATAGAGTTTCATTAAAAAAATATTTATCGCAACCTTCTTTAAAAATGAAAATTAGAAACATGAAAAAAGAGCTAAAATAAGTATATTTTTCGTCAGAACTCCTTTTAACAAAATCGACGTAAAATTTCGTCGGACTTGGGCCGAGATTTTAACTTTTTTCCGGGCTGGGCTCGGACCGAACTTTTAATTTTTATACCGGGTCGGCCCATTACTGTTTTTTGTACGGACCAGGCTGGGCCGAAGTTTTAACTTTTATACCGGGCCGGGCCGAACTTTTCTTTCTACGAGTCGGGCAGAGCCTGAACCTGGAAATTTCGGCCCATACAGAACTCTACAAAGTATAACTAAGTTATTAATTAAAATTGTTCAGTCTAACAATACAATCAAGTTTAAATTATTAAGTAAGTCAATATTCTGTTTTACACGATTTTTTTTTTAATTTCTAAATACGAACCTACGACCCTAAGCAAGAATTGCTAATTACAACCCTGCACTGTTCGAGTTATGCCCGACCCGAAATCGACAAAATATTTTTTTCGAACCTGCAACTTGATCCTAAGCATAAATGAAAAAAAAAAAAAAAAAAAACTCAATCCTAAATGTAAAACAATTCTGAAAAATAGTTTGCAATCATATCTCTAAAATCAATTTTATATTTCAAAAAATGAATGCATACATTTACTTATTCATATATAAGTATTTTTTTTTTATCATTTGAAAGAATAATCTGGATTTTCTTTGGGTTGGGTTGATTTTTGACGGCCGATTACCTACTCGAGGGATATAGGCCCAAGGTGCCCTCCATGTGGGGGGGGGGGGAGGGCGCTTTCTAAGGGAACCTAATTACACATGGAAATCCAAGGTTCGAAGAAAACCACTAAAACTCTGAACGACTGGGCCGACGGGCGTGATTGGGTTC
Organism: Maratus speciosus; assembly: GCA_963932465.1. Classification (NCBI taxonomy): domain Eukaryota; kingdom Metazoa; phylum Arthropoda; class Arachnida; order Araneae; family Salticidae; genus Maratus; species Maratus speciosus. Next base: position 180,607,216 of record OZ010792.1, read on the forward strand.
GAACCCAGCACCTCCCGTCTACCAGCTTCGAGAGCACAGAACCTCTCGGCCACTGGTGGGACGGACTTTTCTTTGGAAAAATTTGGCGTACTCGAATCGACTCCCAAGAAACAAAAACTCTAATCTGAGATGATCCGAAAATGGAAACACTAGTCAACCCGATCCACAGCAAAATTTTAGAGCCAATGGCCAACGCGATCGGGTAGAATCGGGTTAACTGACCCGATGCAAGATTTTAGTAGTTGCTATACATCTTTCCGTAGTTTACAATGAAGTTATGTATGTATATAATTATTTTCTTATTTATACCTTCCATTTCTCTTCTATATATGAAATAGAGATTAATATCTATAAAATGAGACTCTACTCACTGTATATTGAAATTAATGAACAGAGAAGGAATTTTTAGTTTGATACTAAGTTTGCTTGAATAATTATACAAAATTCTCTTTTTATTTACTCATTCATTTATAAAAAAAAAAAAAAAAAAAAAAAAATACTTACCCTATGCTTTTTAATGAGACGATCGAAGCGAACAGATGAATTTAAACGTCCTGTCTCCTCTTGAAATCGTATTTCTTATAGGCGCGTATTTTTTCGGTCAATCGAATAAACATCCAACAGGAGTGCACATGAATGAGCTCTACGCAAAATGTATAAAGTTTTCGGTAACATCCGGCCGTTGTATAAATACGACAGCCTTTAACCGACATGTGATTCAAGCCAATCCGGCTTCCGAAGAAAAAAAAATCAGTGCCCTGCTATTCCGTGGGTCGCATTTTCTATAAACTAACCTAAGATCTTTTTTAAAAAATTAACCTACACCCGACTCGACACGACTCGGGTCGTGTGCAGGAAAAATCGGATTACGCGACCCGATGCAGGACTGAACACTCAAGTCAAAAAATTTTCCCCGACGACGATTAAATTTGACACCGACGGGGGGGCATATGCCCCCCGGACCCCCTCTGGCGCCGCCCTTGTTAGCTTTTGCTGATTTTTCGAATGTATCCCTAATAAAATAGCTCAAATAGTGAGAAATAATTGGTTTATTTAACAATAATGTTTCAAAATAAAAATATAATGAATTACAAAGAATGCGTTAAATGTACTTATTTTACTATTAAGTAAAACAATTTAATTCGCACGTGTAAGTTAACATTCATTTCTTATTTTATTTTTGTCTACTCAGATTTGCTCTAGAAATTTGTGTAGTCATCCTGAAAAATAAAATGTTTTAAATAAAATCATATTTAAAAAAACTTTAATGTTTTGTATTACCCTGTAAAACATATAAATGCTAACTAAATTATTTTGGATTGAAAAAATGCTGTTGTGTGAATAAATTTTATTCAATTTGAAATAAAATTTCTACATATAGACGGTAATATATCCGATTTTTTTTATTTGTCCCTGTAAAATAAATATAACAGCTACGCACTTTGTTTTCAATTTAAAAAATGCTATTGTGTATCTCAATAACCTATAATAATTTTGTTGAAATTTAATTAAATAATTTTTTGAAATTTAATTAATTTGAAATTTTTGTTAAAATTTCTGCTTTTTAGCTACAATCTTTCCGCGATCTTTCGTGTGGCCCTATTAAAAATGCATAATTTCTACGTTTGTTAAATTATAATTTAATAGAATTGTCAAAAAATACATGTAGGCAAAGTTTTAGCTCAATTACATAACTGAAAGTGGTTTAAAATTGTCTTGCAAGATTTGAACTAGTTTTATGTGGCCCTGTAAAAAAAGCCCAACATCTACGTTCCATAAATTATAATAATATTGCATTGTCATTAGAACTACATATCCTGAGCAAAGTTTCAGCTCAATCAGATTATTGAAATTGGCTTAAAATTAACTTGCAAATTTTAATCTAAATTTTTGCGAATCCCTGTAGAAACAATATACTAAACAAACTTCTACGTTCTTTGAATCATAATAATATTGTACTGTCATTCAAATTAAACATGTATTCATTGTTTCGGCTCAATAGGGTAATTAAAAGTGATTTAAATTGGACTTGCAAGATTTGAACTAAACATACATGCATGCACTGGAAGTTAATATGATGCTTGTTCATTAATAAAAACTTACTTATCTGCAGCTATCTGCAGGAGTTTGTTTAATTTTTCAAATGCTTTAGGAATGGCAATTTTATTTTTAAAAAATTCTTATAGCTGAATAATGCTGAATAATTTGTTAAAAGTCAAGATGAAATTTGTAAACAACAACAAGGATCATCAAGAATTTCAGCCTTTGAAAAAAGCGTAAAACGGGTTTAATATCCTTTATTTTCAAACAAAAATGGGTTAAATCTAACTTTGACAAAACTGTGACATTAGATCAGCAAATTCGTACCTTAAATAAAACGCAATTTTCACGACATGCTTTCAAACTTAGAGAAGATAGTGCAACTTTTGAAACTCCCTCAAAGCAACTGCGCAAATGGCTACTTTACGGCCACAATTAATTGACACCTCTGATTTTTTTAAGCCAAAACTAGTACGGATCTCGAAAATATAGACATCCGTTTTGTCAAATTCCGAGATAATCGGAAAATTGGATTTTGTCCACCTAGATCATCAAAACGTCCCACTGTGCTCCGTCCAAATGCTGGAGGAGAAAACCACCTTAAAGTGCATCATTGAAGGCGTTCTAAATTCAAAGTTGCTCTTCTGCTTATTTATTTTTGGCACTCTGTTTTTAATTTTAACTTTTTTTATTCTGATTGATGTCATCCAGTCCTTACGTTTGATACCGGCTATAATTCACCTTCTTAGCGCTTATATTTTTATATATTTTTTATAATTTATAGCTTATTTGATTGATTGAATTTTATTATTGCATTAATTTATACAAAAAAAAAAAAAAATGCATAGTCTTGTCGGCTTTTCCCCTTCCAAACTGTTTGCTTGACAAAATTTTTGCCACTATACTAACTTTGCTGCAAAGTTCACCATCTGCTAAATCCAACTACTCACTCATTCATCTACTCAACGACATCGAAATGAAGTTAACGCAGGCATTACGAGCAGTGTAGTAATTCAAGTTTTCTGCATTGTTCATTGGTCAAGCCTTAGTACTCACAAACAGAAAGGCATATGCTTTTGCTTATGTGTAAAACAGGTCTTTTTTTGCTTTAGGCGTACTTAAAAAATGTCGTCTGCCATATCTATATCTAGTTATTTATATAAAAGAATTATTTACAAAAATTCTATAAAAAATTTTTAAAAATCAATGTAATATATACAGTAATCCCTTAACATTCGCGAGTTTTGATTATTCGCGAAAAAAAAAAATGAAGAACATTTCAACATTTTCGAATACTCAACTTGGTTATTCGCGAATTTTATTTAATAAAAAATGTTTTTTTACAAAATGAGCTCACTTTGTTTTATCAATTCCATAAGCTATTTGACACTGGGCAGGTTTTTTGTACTGTATAACCTAAGTTCCAAAAACTTCAACTCTTATATTGAAGTAAAATATAGATCAGTAGTTCCGAGAAACCCGAAACATGACTTGATGCTTAAAAATAAAAAATATTCCTAAATTTTCTAAAATTCAAAATTGTACTGCAAGTGAAAATTTGTCTACAAAAATTATATGGGAAATTTTAAAACTTCAACAACATTTTGAGAAAGCAATAGAATGCGATCCTTAACTGATCCTTAAATTTAAAAGAGAAATCGAGACCACATCTTTCCTTTTTACTGAGATGCATAAACAAAAGATCTGTTCTTCCAAACAATCGTATATCAATAATTTTTTTCAGCTATCAACTAGCAATAAACTTTGTACAATATCTTTATAATTATTCAAATTTATTTACAGTATGTACTTTTTAATGTTTAATAAATATATTTTTACATTTCAACTGCTTTTTTTCCATTTTAAAAAAAAAATCTTAAAACCGAACCCCCCTTTTATGCACGAGAAGAGATAGTCTCAACATTCGCGATTTTGACATTCGCGGTGTTTTCTGTGAACCTAAGCCTCACGAATGTTAAGGGATTACTGTATAGTACATACTATATATCTCTTGTTGCAGTACAAACACCGTACTTACAGTGGCTCACATTTGTTTTTGGACACTTGTGCTTTTTAAACTTACTTATAAAAAACATCATCCAAATATTAAAGGAACTACTTAAAAAAGTTTTTATATAAACTTTATTTTCCCTATAATAAAACTTGCATATTGTAATGAAAATAAATTCGAAACTTAAAAAAAAAAATTAATTTACCAAGAAACTGTTAAAAACAATCTCACATAAGTAATTGGACACTTGAAAGCTTTACTAAATTTTATGGTAGACGACATTTTTTTTTTTTTTATAAATGGAAATATATGTCAAATATTATCGTTTGCACTTTGAAATTACTACTAACAAGGAAGGTCTCCATACTGGGGATACTCAGAATATGTTGAAAAAAATGCTAGTGAAAGTACTCATGTATGTAATAAAGGATCAGTTAAAATTAGCGGCGAAATTACAGTAGAAAATCTGTAAAAAAATAAAATACTTTCGAATAATTGGCGTGAAAAGACAAAAGCGGCACGCAATTTGGCGAGCAGCACTTTTCCTCGCCAAAATCAAACGATTTTAATGAATTTGAAAATTGTTTGTTAATTGATTTTGAGAATATGCGGTATTTAATGAATTTAAACGTAAACCATGAAAGAATTTATTACTATTATTATTATTACATTTTGTATTATACTTGTTGCTTGTTGCCGATTTGAACGAAATTTTGCCATTGTTTTATTCTCCAATCCACAATTTTTTTAATTTAAACGGCTTTATCGGTTATAAAAATAACTTTTAACGCCAGATGAATAATGCTGCCGTAATAGATTTCCATGCCGAAGAAGTTGTTTCCATAGCAACAAAGTTGAATCGACAGTGCTCGATGGGGCATATTTTTGAGTTTTGAACAATTTTAATCTATTTAAATTTTGTTTTAAATGGTAAAATATGATAGTTAAAATTCGTTATAAGTACATATAAATATATATGACAAAACTATAGTTAAAACAAACTAAAAATGACAAAGCTAAAGTTATTTAAATTAAACTTATTTAAACAAATTCAACATAAAAAGTTTTTTTCTTAAAGATTATTCGACAAGCGTATTTTTTTTTAATTTAATTTCATCGCCAAACGGTGATAAGTCGCCAAATAAGCGAAATTTTCATTATTTTTTTACGTACGTTCTACCGAGGTTCCGCCAAAAAAAATTTTATAAACATATATACCCATGGGGGAAGAACATTCTGTATTTTTTCAGATTTTTCTGAGTATGCCCGTATGGAGACCTTCCTTGTAAGTCATGTAAATTTGCTTACATTTCTATATTTGAGATGAACATGGCTGGACGCTACAAAGTTACAACAAATTCCATTCGTAATTTAATCATAGAACATTTTAAAGATGGTAAAAGCATCAGAACTATCGCAAAACTTGTTAAAGTAAGTTATTCAACTGTTTTTGCTATTACAAAACGATGGAAACTACGTGGAACTGTCGAAAAAGCATTAAAATCAAGTGATCCTCACAACTTAACTCCCAGGAATCGAAGATTTATTGTGCATAAAATTAATAAAAATCCAAGAATGAGTGCAGTGAAAATTACAACAGATTTAGAAAACAGATTTGCCATAAAAGTAAACCCTGAAACTGTTAGACGAGTCATCAGATCATATGGATACAACAGTAGAGTTGCCAGAAGAAATTTTTTCGTTAATGAAAGAGCAAGAAAGTTACGTCTGGATTTTGCAAAATCCATGGTAAACAAAGATTGATCGTTTTGGGAAAACGTCATATTTGTGGATGAATCAAAATTTAACATTTTTGGGCCTGATGGGCGAATAACTGTGTGGAGAAAGCTCGACGAAGAGCTCAATCCGAAAAATCTCTTACCAACTGTCAAACATGGAGGTGGAGGCATAATGGTTTGGGGATGTTTTGCTGCTTCTGGTATGGGAAATTATTTTTTATTGAAAATAATATGGACCAATATAATTATATAAATATCCTGAAAGAAAATTTTAAAATATCAGCCCAAAAAATTGGAATTCAAAACGCATTCAACTAGTATCAAGATAATGATCCCAAACATACAGCTCTAAATGTTCGCTTATGGCTGCTGTACAACTGTCCCAAACTTATCAAGACTCCCCCATATTCTCCAGATTTAAACCCTATTGAAAATGTATGGCATGAACTGGAGAAAAGAACAAGAAAACATGGTGTTTCTTCGAAAGAACAACTTAAAACAGTATTAACAGAGGAATGGAACAAAATTGAACATTCTTACAAAAGAAAAACTAGTTGTATCCATGCCAAAACGTATTAAAAGTGTAATTTCAGCTAAAGGATACCTAACAAAGTATTAAAATGTTTGATTATATGCATATTTTTGTTTATATTTCTTGAATGTTCAAAATGTCCAATTACTTATGTGAGATTGTTTTTAACACTTTCTCAATAAATTAATATTTTGAAAAAAAAATTTGAATTTATTTTCATTACAATATGTAGGTTTTATTATAGAGAAAAGAAAGTTTGTATGAAATTTTTTTCAAGTAGATCCTTTAGTATTTAGAGGATGTTTTTTATAAGTAAGTTTCAAAAACATAAGTGTCCAAAAACAAATGCGAGCCACTGTATATAAAGACAATTCCACAGACAATCATGATTTGGGGGGGGGGGGGAATGAAATTTATAATATGTTTAATTTAGGGATATGATTGGAAAATTTGATATTTTTATATTCTATAATAAAATCCTAGTAAAAAGGCGTTATAAATTACTGACCACAAACTAAGTTAAGTACCATTATTGTCTTTTTAAAGTCATAATGTTACGTCAATTATACAATAAAAGTTACGTCAGTTACACGTTTAAATGCCATTTTTTTCATTTTTATTATTCAGAAATTAATTAAACAAGTTACTATTATAATTTGGCATTATTTAGTGTTGTTGACAACATTAAATCACTTTTTTTAACGGGATAGTTTTGATAATTTTTACAGTTCAATGAAGGCAGAAAAAATGTTTGTATATTTTATGTTACGTTAGTTACAGAATTTTGAATTGCAAGTTTTGGGACTAAAAGAGAGATTGAAATAATGTGCAGGTATTTGGGTATTAAGACCTTAGTAAGAAATATTTTAAATTGTAAAAATTTGTTCTAGCTTTATTAGTAAATTTTCTGCATAGTTTTGAAAACAAAATTCGATGATAAAATGTTACGTAAGTTACGATGGAATTGCCCAATATATAAATATATAATATTTAGGGAATTTATTTTTTAATAATTGATGCAAATTTATTTATTGATTATGTGGCACTTTTGTATGCGATTAAATAAGTAAAAACATGTCACTTTTTTATTATTTAAAAAAACATATATAAAATATTTAAAAACAAGAAAACAATAAACTCCTGTCAATACAATTTTAAAGGACGACATCGTAAAAAAGCATAAATAAAAGATAAAATAGATTTTCAGATAAAGAAAACCATTTTGTTTCAATAAGTTGTAACGTTTAAAAAAAGGCATTATGAAAAAGTATAAAGAAACAATGTTTAAATAAAAATTGTATAAAAAGCAGGTTTTTCACGATGTCTTCTTTTAAAATTGTGATGTATTGACACAGAATCGTTTTCTTGGTATGAAAATCTTGTTGAACGCTGTTTGTCGTTTTATTTATTTTAAATTAAAGACGGTATCGTGAAAAAAAAATCAATCAATATGATAAAATTCAAGTAAATACAGGTTATAAAAAATAAATTAAAACTTGCGATTTTTTTACAGTTTTGAATAACGTATTTAAAATTAAAAAAGCTATAAACTGCAGTCAATTACTAATATAAAGTTATGAAAAGATGATTTTCAAAATAGAGTTTGTGTGAAAAGGCCAAAAAAAATATCTACTCAGCATTTCAGTATAAAATACGAACGAATCCCCAAAGCAACATCAATGTGTATTACGAAGTAATAATTTTGTACAACTTTTGCAATGTGTCCAATTTCCAGCTGTTCACTTAGTTTTAAATAACTCAAAAGTATATAAGATATATAGCAAAATAGATTTTCAAATCAAGAAAACGAAATTTCTAATAAAAATTTCAAATTTACGTTTATTTGTCATTTCTAAACTAAAGAAGAACTACTAATAAAAATAGCAAAATATCACAAATTAGCTTTTCAAATGAAGAAAAAGAATTAACTAATAAAAATATCAAAATTAACTTTCTTCAAGTACTTTCTTATAATGCGATATACTAATTCAAATAGTACTAGTAATTGTTTTATATGACATTAGTATATATGTATTTTGCTTTAAATTTAATAAATTGCTTTAAAATCAAGAAAACGATAAACTGAGGTCAATTAGATTTTCAAAAAAAATCAAAAAAAGACATTATATAAAAGTTTAAATAAAGAAAAAATAGATTTTCAAATCAGGTAAATTATTTTCTTTCATTATGTTGCAATTTTTTAAAAAGACATCGTAAAAGAATAAAGAATTACTGTTATGAAAAGACAACATAATCTATTTCTTGATTTCAAAATCTGATTAACCGTTACTCAGCAAAAACAAAATACAAGCAGGAATTCTGCTTTTCCAGAATTTAGTGTCATCCCCAATGGGAAAAAAAAAAATATTATTATTATTAAGAGGTGGAATCCGTCAAATTTAGACGAAAGGAAATATTTAAGAAGGAACTGTTTCATTAATTTATAATAAACCTACAAAACTAGTCACAATAAAAAATACATCTTATATTGTTTAGTCTAACTCTCAAACAAATATTATTTTAACCTAAAGGTCACTGCGCTTCTATAAGGACACTCTAAATTTTTGTAAAACTTTGCGTTTCGTCAGTGGGCGATTTTAGTTGCGTTGTTTTCAAAATTCAAGCATTTCCACATGTGAAGAATTTCAAAGCCACTAGAGTGAAAATGGTGCGCTTCTAAAAACTTATTTCAGTTTTAAGACTTAAAATACAAACTTTTATTTTATATAAAATGACGCCATTTGCATCCGCTGAAGAATTCCTCATTTACGATCCAGTCTTAACCCTTTAACTGTTTTGCCCGAGTGTCACATTGCCCTAGTGTCGCAATGTTTAAAAAAATAAAGAAAAATCATGTGTTTAGCATAGATTATGAAACACTTTACAACACATCCTGAAAGCTTTAACAAAACTTCGTTATTTAGGGAAGTAATGCATATAAGATAACTAAGTAAACATTTTAGAAAACGTATAAAATATTTTAAAATCTGATTTCAGCAGCTACCGTCCATAGCCAAATATGTATTCCAATTCTTTTAAACAACCCTGTATTTCATCTGTAGGTTGATATATATACTATATAAAGGGGAAATTTAGTTTAGCAAGAAAACGCATAACAGGTTGGAATTTCTCTTTCAGCAATTTATACTAATAGATGAAAACATACTTGAATACTTTTGTACAACCCTGTAGTTAACCTAGTACCTTTGTTACACGCCACTATTTAGCTAAAATTTAATTCAAACTAAAACACTCTTAAAACTACTAAAATGACATTTCCAGAAATTATCATTTATAGACGGTCATTTATCCAATACTTTGCGTGATCCTGTATATCATTTTGTCTACATTCTACAAATATTTCTTTGTAAACTACATGCAGTTCAACGTAAAAATGCATAACTCATTTAAAAACCACCTTTAAGCAGTTTGCACTCAAACCCAGTAACAATTACGAATTCTTTTGTGTAGCCCTGTATATGAATTATAGCATTCCTACACACCATATAATATGCATAAATATAGTGAAAGATAAAAGCGCGTATCATAATTAAAAATGCATTTCCAGCAATCATCTCTAATGTACAGTACTTCGGATACAATATAGTATCTCAAATCTTTTGTGTGTCCCTGTAAATACTATGCACTTCTTATTATACATGAAATAAGTAATAGTAAGCCTCAGCGACGTAAAACAATTTCATTATACATGAAATAATTTAACATAATTAAAATACGCCGCAAAAAATTCCCTCCACTCCTATATCATTATGTAACGTAATTCTTTTGTATGGCCCTGTAAATGAATAATAAGTATTCTTTACACCGTATATTCTTCAGAATGCATATTTTAGTGCACTTCCTTAATGAATATCAATTTTATTATTTTTGGAAGCGTGTAACACCATTAAAAATCATTTTGAACGATTTTTTCCCATAGTCCGTAATGTAACGGAAAACTTTTGACTGTCCCTGTAAATGAACTAAAAATGCTACGAACTTCTTTTGAAATAGGGAACGTGCTATGGTAAACATCAATAACATCCAAAAATTTCAAGGCAATCCGAGTATATTTACGGGAGTTAGAGCACGGGCAGACAAACCGAAATCAAAAACACTTTTCAACTTTGTTGGAAAAGATTTGTTGGTTAAAACTAGAATAACCAAATATTTACTTCCTTTTTTTCGTCAAATCTTTATTTATGACGATCGTCATCTACATTTTTTTTTTTTTATCTTTTAACACCGTTTTTTTTAATAGATGTTTTTGTCTAATTTAATCGCAGGAACACTTTAATTAAATAAAGTAAAATTTGCTTTTAAAAATTACTGGTAGTAAAAATCAAGAGTTCTTAGATTTCATGCATCACGTATACGCAACGCTCGTCGTGAAACGGTTGAAGAGAAACAGAACTTTTTATAATTCACTTGTTCGCACTTTTAACAAATTCGTAAATAAAAGCTGTGAATTTTCCATAATCGGGGCGCACCCAAATTCGCTTATTGTAAAGAATATGTTTTGAATCAACATGAATTGCAGTCATCAAATTCGGTTTTATTTTTAAGATAACCATTGAATGCCTTTAAAAGAGCGTTTCTTTCTTTTTTTTTTTTTTTTATTCAATAACTTTACTAATCCCCCAGATTTTGAACAAAAAAAAGTCGCAGAATTTTTCTTTTTTTCTTCATTTTACTTTTTCAGCTGAAATTAAATAACAGTCGACATATTTGTTTACTGTTAAATATATTACTGTTAAAAATATTTGTTTACTGACATTTAAGAACATTTTTTTTTCCAACTAATAAAATATCATTGTGATTCTTTCAAAAATATTATCGATTTTTATCATTCCCTCATAACTATGTTATTCCATCTGACCGATTCCAAATTCTTTGTTTTTCTTCCTTTTATTACATCTTTAAAAAAATCTTTTTTTCTTTCAAATACAGTAACTGATCTGTAAAAATATTGGGTTAAATCTATTGTTACAAGTACTGTTATGCGCAATGAAAAAAAAAAAAAAAAAAAAAAAAAAAAAGCATTTTTATTTTATTTTATAAAAATGAGATAAATAGAATAACTTTTTGTTTCACAAAATAATTCAAAATAAATGGTAAAAGAAGATGTACAATAGAGACTTTTGCTGCTATAAGTTATTTGAAAATAATTTTTAGCCAAGGATATCAAGGTGGCATTTCGAGGAATATTTTTTACATATTTTTGAAATGGTTATTATTTTACATTGTTGTTAATTGTGAAAACAGGGCAAATAATAAGATTTACTTTAAATTAAAAATTTATTTACACGAGACTGTTATTAACAGAAAACAAAAAATTCAAATTAGAAATGATTACGTGTTTAAATAAAAGGGAAAATATTGAAAATGACGTCATAAAAATTGTATTTACACGCCTATTCAAAAAAAAGGGGGAAGGGGGGGGGTAACTAACGCTGTTACCGCCGCTGTCAATGATTTTTTTGTGACCGGGGCTCTTTCTGCGTTAATATTAAGAAAAATACTGCATACAAAAATATGAAAATCGGTGGTATTATAGAGAAATGTTTGATAAACACGCTGATGTACACAGTTTTTAAATCGAAGAATTATTTTAAGATATATTTAATGTTAAATTTGGTCAAAATCATTCCATTAAAAATGTTTTCTAGGAGCAAAAACTATACATAGATCGTAATAATTTTTTGTAAGGATAATACATTAGAATTTCCCGGTATGCAGACTGCATTTATTTTTTTTACTAATTTTTTTGAGAGTTTATTTCCATTTTAAATTCAAATTTTCAGAATTTCGATGTATATTTTTTACATATTTTAGAAAAGGTTATTATTTAAAATTGTTGCCAATTGTTAAAACAGCGCAAAGAATAATATTACCTTCAAATTATAAAATTTATTTACAAGTGACTATTATAAACAGAAAAATACCCCTTCAAATTAGAATTAAATGATTACGTATTAAAAACAGGAAAATATTGAAAATTAAATCATAAAAACTATATTTACACGTAAATTTTAAAAAAGAAAGAATTTTTAAATTAATAAATACATTAATATGCGTTAAAAGCCGTAAATGGAAGAAATTACGTCATATTTAAAACGATCAGATAATAATATTGCCAAACAGTTTAAGTTTAAAATATATTTACACGACAGTTTATTTCACATTTTTAGATGATACTTTAAACTATTGTTGCCAATTCTAAGGCAGTTCAAATAAAAATATTTCCTTTCTAGCAACAAAAGGATTTTCACGTGAATATTAAAAAGAGAAAGAAAACTTCAAAATAATAAATATACATTAATATGCGTTAAAAGCAGTAAATGGAGGAAATGGAGGAAATTACGTCATATTTAAAATAGCCAAATAATAATATTGCTAAACATTTTAAATTTAAAAAATATTTCACGACACATTTATTTCAAATTTCTAAATGATATTTTAAATTATCGTTGCCAATTCCAAGGCAGCGCAAATAAAAATATTTCCTTTCGAGCAACAAAAGAATTTTCGTGTGAACATTAAAAAGAGAAAGAAAACTTTAAAATAATAAATTTAATATTCTTTACGAGCTGTAAATAGAAATAATTAGGATTAAAATGACCTAATAATAATGAATATTTAAAATGAACTAATAATAATATTGCAAAACAGATTATATTTAAAAATATGCCAGTCATTTATTTCATATTTTGAGATGATCATTTTAACTATTGTTGTGAGTTCTAAGACAGAGCAAATAATATTTCCTTTCTAACAATAAAAGTATTTTTACATGAATATGAAAAAGAGAAAGAAAGCTTTGGTGACAATCACGTCATATTCAAAACGATACATTTAAAATGTCTTATTTAAAATAACTCTCTTAGAGCATTGTTAAAAAATACCGGGAGACAAGGACTCTGTTTATTTAATTTATTTTATATTACCTTATTTTCAAATGTTTAACAGATCTTATTTAATCAAAGACGGAAACAGCTATTGGATCTCTTAACAGCAGCTAATTCGGCCTTAAAATTCCTCATTCAAAGGGAAATGAAGTGAAACAGGTAGATCGCAATTGGTTTTCTAATTATAATTCAATCTTCCGTAATTTTTTTAAAGCAGATCAAATTAGTGTGTTTTTAGGGTCTACGGTGCCTGTACGAGATGGCGAGCATAGCTCGTGGGGGGTAGAGCCTCCTAGTATTAAAAAAGAATGAAAATTTTAAAATAATGAATTCATTAATATGTGTTAAAAGCAGTACATGGCGGAAATTATGTAATATTTAAAATGACCAACTTATAATAATACTGCTAAACAGTATAAATTTAAATATATAAACCGTATAAATAGGTGACATTGAATGAAGCCTGTTCCATTCCTAGTGAATATAGTGTGTTTCTGGAAAAATAACTTTAACTGTACTTGATTTGTCTTGTTGTTTGTTTTACAATGGTTAATTTGTACTGATGAGGGTTGCTTGGCGAAACGTATACTAAATGTATTTTTAATGTTTTTAATATTTTTTTTTAACTTTTGTTATAAATTTTATTTTAAAATGCATTCAACTCTGACTTAAGTTATTTATTTTATTTAGTCATTTAACTAAATTAATGTCACTACAGCGAATTTTTTTCTTACATATCCCACGATGGTACAAAACAATCTGCGTTAAATACCATAACAGGCATACCACCAATCGACACAATACTTACATATGTATATACCAAGGGACGTATACTCCACCTTTAACACGAATCAACTGCAAGTGAATTCTTTCCAAACATCACAATACAGCATAAAGTTCCAAATTGGCAGATAATCACCTCAGATGTGACACATCCCACTTCCAAATGAACACCAACCTAAATTCTTTCTCTCCATCTCCTATGAATACTCTTTTTATTGATGGGTCCGGCCACCGGCTTGGCAGCGGCCTTCAGCACCCTGGAAAGGGGTATCATTACCCATCAATGTCCTGCAGACTAGATGATAACAACTCTGTATATATCAGGCAGAACTCTATCCAATCTTAAAAGCCCTGGACTAGATTCAGAAAAACGTCACACACCCCTTCGTCCAAATTTATAGTAACAGTCTTTACGGTCTGCATGCTATCTACGTCTGCCTATAACATAATTTATAACAACGTCTGGTTTTATAACCTACAGCAACACATGCCTAAAACAACCATTTATTTATTTACAAATTCATTATTTTGTGAATTCTGACAGTCAAATATTTCAACATTTTGGCAACAGAAACATTTTTTCCCTGAAAATGTTAAAGGAACATAATTTACAACAAAGTTTGCCTATAACATAATTTATAACAACAACGTCTACCTATAATATAGTTTATAACAACGTCTGGTTTTATAATGTATGTAAACACAAACATTTATTTATTTTCAATTTTTTTTTTTTAATTTTTTTTTTTTTTTACAAAAATTGTGACATTCAATCATTGCAACGTTTTAGCAACAGAATTACTTTGCTTTTGAAACGGTTAAAAGAACATAATTTGTAACAATGTCAATATTTTAAAATTAATCAATTCCCAAATGGTCATCACCGAGGGTTAGCAGAAAATTTCTTATGCAGACCTCATACACAGAAATTAAAAATACACTATGACATATCTACCCTATATATGTAAAATCCTTATGAAACGACTTTATAAAACAATTTTATGTTTCACGGCGATTTCTCCTAAAATATGGAATATTATGCGATGAAATTAACACCAAAAGTCCGTATTGATTCGCAAATCTCAAAACTGGTATTAGAATTTTAAAATTCGAAGTACTTTTCGAGATATTAACTTTTTTTTCTAATTTTAAATACTTTTCTCTAATGATGGCAACTCAAATTTTAATCATAACACATTTTTTTTTCATATTTTAGAAAAGGTTATTATTTCAAACTAATTTCCCGACCAGTTTGGCCTCCCTTAAATGTATGCAAAGAAATGTATCATGTTGCTTTTATTCATAATTCAATTTACTTGAACAATCTCTCATCATATGAGAAGATTCTGACAAAGAAATCAAGAACTCGGTATTTTTATGTTAGCGCGATGCAGGTGATAAATCGCGAATCATTTCTCCCGTCGCATTTTTTTTATCATTATTTTATTTAAAATACAAAACTTTCATTTAAACTAAAACATTTAAAATTAATGGCTTTCACTTCTTCCTTTTTTTAAAACGAAACGAAAAGAAAAATATTAGGCACATATGTCATATACGCACCGAGGTACATAATTGACGCCAAAATGGCGTTATTTTGCCTGACATGGTAACCCGGCTATTGTTGCTTATTTATTAATAAATGTTTAATTGAATTTATTTTCTTTTTATTTAAAAAAAATATCATAAATTGCTTTGTTCTATAGTTATTAATTAAACTTTTTTTATTTATTATTATTTCATTTTAAAAATAACAGAAAATAATTTAAAAATACATATGTAACTGGTATTCGAAAACGCGGTTTTCGCCAAATTGTCGTAAAAAAAATCACGCCAAACCCGGTGCGTATATGACATATGTGCCAAATATTAAATAATACAACAAATCATGACATTTAATTTCGACTTCAAAGCAATGTTTTAATGGCACTAATTAGTTATCCCGTTGAACCATTTCACCAAACTATATAAATCGCCAAATTATACAAATTGACATAATTTTTATTTTAAATAACGAAAAGACAAGTAAATTAGTATAACATTAATAAAAATACAAATAAAACGTCGAAATAAAAATGACTTGATGCCGTAAACACGTGTAGCTTATTTAAAGTCAAGTGAATGTGACATTTACGATCAACCATTATTGGCATTCAATCGTACAGTTTGGCGATAGATTTTTGATCGACGGTATAACCAAGTAGTACCGTTTTAATTTACCACTCGAAAAATAAAAAAAATACTAACTGGCGACTTAAAAAAAAAAGCTATTGGCGAGATTTGCACCCTTCTAGCATAAAAGTACCAAGAGTTCTTTGCGATCATGGTAACTTTTATGTAGTTTTATTCGAAAAAAATAATTTTGATTCTTTAATTAAAATGGAAACCTTTCATATGAAAAGCGAAGGGATGACCCCGTAATTGTTTATGGCAGTTACATGGCTTGGACTATTATAATATAAGTGACATGATGGCAATAGAATAATGTTTGGAGACTTATCAGCTGTGACTGGCTAACATTAAAGTACCAAAATGGCCGCCTGGAATATAAAAAGCGAAGGGATCAGCCCGCAATTGTTTATGGCAGTTACATGACTTGGACTATATTAATATAGGTTAAATGATGACGATAGAATAATATTTGGCGACTTATCACCTGTGGCTAACTAACATTAAAGTACTAAAATGGCCGCCTGGAATATAAAAAGCGAAGGAATCCGCCATCAACTGTTGATGATAGTCACACGACTTAGGCTATTATTATAGAGATTGATTCCAATTCTAAAAACAGCGCAAAGAATAATATTCCCTTACGATTAAAAATTTATTTACACGTGACTATTAAAAGCAGAAAAAAAAATTAAAATTACTATTAAATGAGTACGTGTTAAAAGCAGGAAAATATTAAAAATTATGTCTTTAAAATTGTATGTGCACGTGAATATTAAAAGAGAAAGGAAACTTTAAAATAATAAATACATTAATATGCGTTTAATACCTTTCAGGGGCAAGGTACTACTATTGGTAAAATGTTAATATCAGTGAATGGCACCAGAATTTACAAACAAATTTATTTCGAAATACGAAAATGCTTTTATTCACTTACTTGATCACTCTGCCAGTAAGCCAACCAAATAATGGCAAAGACCCTGAATCCCTGGCAGAAAAATGCCCTCCACCATCAAACTCAGCCCCAGCCGCCGCCGAAACAGACCCGTAATCAAAGACAATTAATAAAACTAAAAAGTAACAAAAATATGGCACACTCTGCCTAATTAAAGTCATGTACAAGTTTTAAACATTTAACTGCAACCCTAGTTA
This sequence comes from Maratus speciosus, assembly GCA_963932465.1. Classification (NCBI taxonomy): domain Eukaryota; kingdom Metazoa; phylum Arthropoda; class Arachnida; order Araneae; family Salticidae; genus Maratus; species Maratus speciosus. Next base: position 180,624,550 of record OZ010792.1, read on the forward strand.
CTATAAAATAAAAATAAAGCTAAAATTAACAATCAGACTAAAAGACCATCAGACCCTGAAAGTCCAGAAACAACTCAAAAATGCGTGAAGGCAGAAAGATTAGCAAAGCACTATGTGGATAACATTTCCGGCAAATGAATACCAAAAATTCTTTAATTACACCAAAATATTCAAAATCTGTACTTTATGAATGAATACAATTTATTCAGTTCATTATAAATAACTGTCAGTTTATAATGATTCGATAAGAGAACATTTTGCAAATCCCAAGACAGAGTTCTATTTCGCTCAAAGTTAAAGAACAGAGGCATCAGAGGACACTTGCAGAAAATAAAATGCTTAAAGTCGCTGATATTACCGCAATCACACTTATCTGTTGGATGCTTGCCAATCTTAAATAAATACACTGGAAAAGCAATACGCGAGGAAAGGAAATAAGCTACTACCCTTGGGTAACACAAATAAGAAACGTCCGGTGAACGCAAGATGAGAAAGATATCTCTACCCTTTTCACTAATTTTCCAATCATTAAACCACCTCGTGATAATGTTACTCTTATAAAAACGCTTGACGAGAGAAACAGGGATTGGAATATCGAACCTCTCATCAAACTCATTATTCGGAATAACAGACTTTGCCAAATAGTCCTTTCGTTACCAGCAAGGCCAATATGAGATTGAATCCAACCCATAAAAATAACTTTACCACTCAACAGTCTCAAGTTAGAATATATGTTATACAAAATCTTATCAGTTGGAAATAAGTTTTGCAAAGCTTGTATTGAAGAAAAACTATCAGTGTAGATGTAAAATTCGCTGAAATCAGCCCTGCAACACCAGTCGATTGCCTTGTTAGGATGATAATTCAGCCTGATAAACAGTATTATAAGCGTAAAGTTTAAAACGTTTTTCTAAAAGGATCTCTTCATTATTATAAACAACAAAAGCGGAGCCAACTGTGTTGTTCATCTTGGAACCGTCTGTGTAAATTACAGGGTGGTCAAAAATAGGTACTACAGAAGTCACTAACTTTACAAACTGTATATGGTGAGTTGACACAAAATAAGGATAATCAAATGTATGTAAATGTGGCATAATATTTTCCTTAGTTACACAAATATCATTTTTCCATACTAGATCTTCATGACGCACCGTGTTATAGTGACCAGACATCTGTTCCAACTCCAGATCCAGGGGAGGAATACCCGAAATTACGCAAAGAGCTTCCGTAGATACAGATCTGTAAACTCTGATTACTGATAATAAACCAAAGACGCTGGCATGAAGACAAGCCTCTAATTCCATGGTACCGCAAGACCCGGAACCAAATTTCATAACCATAAGATATCTGCTTCTTAATTACCGCATGATATCAAGTTTTGGTGTAGTCCAAGGGAAGATCCTTATCTCTAATGCGGGTTTTGCGCATGGAGCACGAAAAGTCCCCAACTTTGTCACGAACAAGATCCAAATGATCAAGCCAACCGAAACGGCTATTTAGAAAATATCCCAGGTATAGTACATTGCCCTTGGCCGAAATGCTAGTATTCTTAAGCTTAAAAATCGGACGGCGTTTGTTCAAAGCATATTTACCGAAAAACATTACTGATGATTTCTGACCACTGATTGTCAAGCCAAACTCTTCACATGCGTTCCTAAAATATTCTATACAACCGTTAACTCTATCTTCCAGCGCGCACGAGTATCGACACCTTCCACAACAGCTGTATCATCAGCGTATGAAATGATTTTTCTAAAACGACGCTTATAATATTTTAAAATTTATCAGCAACCAGAGTCCACCACAACAAGGGGCCCAAACAGGACCCCTGTGGACAACCTCGTAAAGCATGAAACCAGCGAATCCCTCTCATAAACTTGAATCCTATCAATCTATGACTTATGTACTTTTTCAAGATCTCTTTTAAATAATCCTGTATAGGAAGATCATCTATAATACTAGCAAGTATTCGCCAATCGATTACGTCGAAAGCACTAATGATATCGAAACTAATTAATGTATAATATTTAAAATCATTCAAAGTCTCCTTAACAAAATTCTTCATAACAGCCATTGCCGTTATAGTGCTCTTAGACTCTCTAAATCCGTGTTGACCTTCGTCCAGATATGCAGAAGATTCCAGAACTGTAATTATTCGCATTTTCATTATTCTCTACAAAATCTTGGCAATAATCGGCAACAATGTAATTGGTCGGTAAGACTTAGGCAACTCAGGTGGTCGGTTGCGCTTACGAAAAAACAAAACAAGACCCTTTTTCCAACACATAGGGAAGTAAGCAAAACGAAGACAAGTATTAAAAAGCTTAAGAGCAAAAGACGTAAAACATTTAAAAAGATTTTTTACTACCAAGGCATCTATCTCATCAAATTCTGGAGCCTTATTGTTACCCTGCTGGTGCATAACATAAAACAATTCTCTTTTTGTAATGGGATGGAAATCATCCTGATTAGTATAATAATTTGTACTGATAAATTCATGCGGATGTGTAAAATCAGCATTAGCATCAAAGTGGATTCATTAGGTCTTCGGCCACGTCGTCATAGCTCGCAAACACATGAGAATTTTCTAAAGTAGTAAATATTAAATCTTCATGTGACAATTTCTTCTTAGAAATAAGTTTATATAAGGAACCGTATGCATTATTAGTTGAATCGCAGAACTTAAGCCAAGCATTTTGCTTCGCCTTGCGAAGATTCTTCTTATACTCACGTCGAGCTATATTATAGTTTTCTTTATATGTAATAACATCTACGTTTTTTAAATATCTCTTATGCAAGGCACTGACTCTGTTTCGTTCCCTTCGAAGGTCTTCATCGTACCAAGTAATAGTTGGACAATGACGTAAGCGACCTCTACGAAAACACTGATTCATGATATCCTATAGTAAAGAAGAAAACACCTCAGTCCAAATATCTAATGCACTTTGATCAGGAATTCTATCCAAAGTAGCATTCAGACGAGACAAGTGTTGTGAGAACAAAGTATTGAATTTACACATCTTTTTATTCTTAGTTTTAAATCTTGTATAAAAATGTTGGACTGGAGACAGACTCAGAGTAAAATAAATATATCAATGATCACTATGCGAGTAATGATCTATATCAACTTTCCAATCTTGTAAAAAAGGTAAAATATCTTGTTCGATCAAAGTGAGGTCTGGACGACGACGTCTCCCATCTTGAACAAAGGTGTGATGCGAGTCTGGTGCGTTAACTATGGATAGGTTAGTGATCATCAAATATTCTTGGAAAATTTCTGTCCTTTCGCTTTTTCTGGTATACCCGAGAGAAATAATAGGTACATTGAAGTCTCCTCCAACGATTATTTTAGCAAAGTCTGGGAAGTAGTAACACCAGTCTCTCAGGTCATTCTCGATTGGACTAGAAAGTGCAGAATACTCTGATCCGATGATTAAAGAACCTTGATCTATAGTTATATTAATAAAGACACTATTGTTTAAACTCAAAGTGTTTACACATGCATAGTCGTCCGATAATAGCAGCAGAACCAGTTAAAGAGAGGAAGCAGATCCAGCCTGTGGGGAGACCAACCAGCGAACCGTCATAGATGTAAGGATCTTGGCAAAGAGCAAAGGTTATATTGAAATCATCCATATAATGAAAAAGAGCATTACAGGCATCAGAACAATGGTGTAAGTTAATTTGAACAAAGCGTAAACCAGAACTATTGACAAAAGAATCGGTAACAACTATCACAACCATTTACTAAGAGTCTCCGCTCGATAAGATTTAAAAGTGGGAATATCCGTGCTATCGGCTTTATGACCAGCATCAGTGTCAGTATCCTCCGCATAAAGACAGTTAGCACAAGCTATGTCTGAAACCGTACAGTCCTTAATAGAATGATGTCCTGCACACTTAACACATTCCATATCATTCTCACATTTAGCTGCGGTGTCTCTGAAAGATTGGCAGTTGAAGCAACAGACTATAGGAATAAAACTTACGACCCTGTATCTCTCCATATCTATACAGATACGACCCTTCTTAACGAAAATTTCGGAGTCACCCCTTTTGACGCCAGCTAACCAATTAACCTTCTCCGAACGAGTCTGTATTTTCTTGACAATTACAATTCCATCATCGTCTCCGCCTCCGCCGGCACGTCCCCTCAATGAGCAACGATCTATGAAGAGAATCACGAACCGCATCATCATCAACGTCAGGCTCGACACTAAGAACTAGGACCCGATCGAGTCTTCGCCTGGGCACGGTGACCTTTATTTCTTCCTTTAAAGTATCCATTTTATCTAAGGTCTCCTTGAATCTTTGCGTGTCGGCTCTAGTTCTAATTTTGAATATGAGGCAACCTGCCTTTGTCATAAACACATCCTCCGGAAGAGGCATCTGTACTCCAGAACGACATGCATTTTTAATTTCCTTCTTTATTTCTCCAATTTGTTTCTCGCCAGAAGACGAGATCACAACGGAGAATCTTGGATCAGCTGGTGGTTCGCCATCTGAACAGGAACACGCTGGGAAAGCGCAGAATGGGCTGACGAGCGAGAAAATCTCTCCACAAGAGCTTCATATGCCTTAGAATCCGAAACCAAAGTCTTTAATTTGTCTTCGCTGGCCACATAATCACGATGAGCACGAACAAGACTTAAACCTATATAGTCAAAACATTTTCTTATTGTTGACATAATCTCCGAAGTTAATTTTCCACCCCTGTTTCGCTGACTCTCGAAAAGCTCATATAAAAATGCATGCACCTTATTCACAACTTCCGGAAATTCCAAATCATCTGCTTCCTGAAATAGAGACTTCATAGAAGCCTCCATCAGATTAGCTTTCTTTGACATTAAATACAACACACGCCACTAAGCTATAAAAAATCAAAAATTACCAAAAACTGAAAAAACCCGAAAAAACTACAGTGCACCACAAAACTGATCCCCCAAAATAAATCTCTAAATCAAACGTAATTCACAAAATATAGTACTCCACAGGACCGCTCCACCAAAATAAATCTCCAAATCAAAAATAATTCACAAAATACAGTACACCATAAAACTGCTCCACCAAAATAAATCTCTAAATCAAAATAAGTCACAAAATACAGCACACTACAAGACCGCTCCACCAAAATAAATCTCCAAATCAAATATAAGTCACAAACAGAGCAGAAGCACTAAACTACTCAACACAACAAGGCGTCAAGATGGCGACGAAAACAGAAGGCAGTCACGAAAACACCCACATCAAGAAAATGAACAAACTAACTAAAACTGCATTAAATTAAGCCACAGAAGAACTCAAATGAAAGCGAAAAGCAAGGAAAGATACCAGTAAATTAATTAGTATAAATAAATGTAAGAAAAATGCACAAATTAAAATAAAAATAACATAAATACAGAGCGGCAAGGCCTAATAACTAAAGCACATGTTCTCGGAACTTCAAAAATTTCAAAGTTACAGAAGACAAAAAAACAGCAAAAATACAAACTAAGTATATAGTAATTATAATAAGAGAAAGCACAAGAAAACTATGCATGTGTTACTCAGTCAAAATAATGTATATTTACCAGCTTAAAACTTATAATATCATGATCTCACAAAAACACGTCAAACATACGCAATGGCAGACGGACATTTTTTTATATTCATTTACTTAGACACCCAGCCAGGACGCCAACCACAAGGCTAATGGTCAAATGTCCTGGCAAGTAAATCCCTCCTCCACCCGGTTCCACCTTACCGCAGAAACGGGCTAAACCAGTGGGCAATTACATAACTAAGTAAAATAACAAATCGCATAACCTATATGCTCATAGCAACTCGCTATGTCAACACAAATGTATGTTTAAGTTAACACACAATAGAAAATACACAGTACAAGAAAAAGGGTTTATGGGTAACCCATAACCAAAATAAGAAAATTAAATATAATAACATAATATACGGGTTTATGGGTAACTCTCAACCAATAAATAGACTAAAATATTAAACAATGATACTACAAAAGCACAGGTTTATGGGTTACCTGTAACCAAATATAATGAAGAATGATGCAATTAAAAGTCTGCAAGATTAAATGTAATTCTTTACAGCAAGTTCTAAATTATTCCACTATATATTTCAGCTCCAATCCTCGCTCTTCATAACCAATCAGATAAAGTTCCAAAGAAACAGCTTCTCAATTGATGATAATAGAAAATCAACCAATACTGAGTACATCAGGTGATTCTGGTAGTTTCACAAAATATAACATACATGATAACTTGTAGAATATAATATGAGGTGGCAATGAGCAATAAACTATGGAGTGTCACACACAGTACACACAAACTGATAGTCAGTCCACCACTCTAAATCACAACCTTTACGATACAATGTTAATATCATAAGTGTGAATATTAATATACTGATATGAATGCAAATAAAACACAATGTTTATATCCCAAGAGATGGCTTATAGTAAATAAAATAAATGTAAATATATCCATATGCAAGAAGTACTCTGGAACACAAAGTAGAAATGAAAATTATGAAAATATGATAATATAACACTATTTGATACATCCAATATACTTCTTCATTTCTGAACATTAATCAACAGGCAATGAAACTGATAATAATGCACCAGCATTAGAACAAATAAGTAAAATATTTGAACAAACTCGTACCTTGTGAGATCTTGCCAAAATGCTAAATATAGTTAAATTACATAGAAGACTCAAAATTTATATCTTATGAATGAGTAATTAGCATTCAAAGCATTATAAATATCACATAATTTCCTATAGTTGTGATTATCAAATAAAATTCTTCTAATGTTTTTCATTTACTTAATAAAAGGGAAATTTTCATTCCAATATTCTGGTGCCAGTGTGGCATTTAAGAATTAAAATTAAGTGGTCCAAAAATGAACCACCGCGCTTGAAGGGGTTACAGCAGTAAATTGTAGTAATTGCAGTCATTGTAGTAAATTGTATTATGTCGATAATTTTATAACGCTGTTAAAAAATATCGGGAGGCAAAGACTCTGTTTACTTAATTCATTTTATTTTAGCTTATTTTAAAATATTTAACTGATCTTCTTTAATCAAACACGAAAACAACCATTGGATGTCTTAACAGCAACTGGTTCGGGCTTAAATTTTCGCAATCGAAGGGAACTGAATGGAAATTCGTTTACAGGCAGATAACTACAGGTTTTTTCATTATAATTTAGTCATCTCTAAACTTTTTAAAACCGATCAGATTAGCGTGCTTTTAGATCCTGTGGTGTCTGAACGGGGGTTGGCAAGCGTAACTTGTAGAGGGCAGAGCCCCCTAGTACATTTAAAAATTTAAAATACGATTATACACAGCAGTCAATTGACGATTATTAGGAAGGCGAAGCTCTCTAACTATACGATGAGCAAGAAAAAATATCTACCGAAAACTGATAAAGAGGATAATTCAAATGTTTCTTGTGCATTGTGCTATTCACAGAAAGATTTTACTAGTCAAAACTATTCCATTGTTCTTAATGAGATAATAAAATCTATTATATGATGTAACAATGTTATTAATGCTAAATGTGAGATTGTGTTCAAGAAATTTAGTAAAGAAAAACTACAGACAGTGTAACACGTTTATTTGATGCTGAGATAAATTGACAAGCGACTCGTTAACTCTTCTGGATATAAAAGCGAAAATGTAAGGTTTCGTGAGATTTATAAACGTTATAAATATATTTTCGAAAACAAATGTGCTTGTTTCTTAAGCTAAATATAGTAAAGTGACTTGTCATTGTCAGGCTTCCGTCATAGGAATAAGAATTCAGTTTTTAAATGATAAGAATTATGCGTTTCGGGGTTGGGAAATAGATTATTATTTTAGATGTGCTTAGCAGGGGTATGGCTAATAAAAATGTTTCAAAACCACTGGTCAAGTGAAAAGTTTATTATAGTTAATAAAATATCGATTCAGATGGTTCAGATATTTTTAATACAGTACCTAATGTACTTCCTTAAAATCGGCTGAGAAAAACACAAGTTGCTGCTTTAGGTATTCTTCTAGGCATTTATAAATCTATTCGCATAAATGACTTTTTCTGCTTCAAAAATTGTAAATCTAATTGCTTCGACCGAAACAAACAATCATTACCTTGCAAAAATGCGTTCACATTCGGGGTCATTTGGAGACACATTTTGAGTGCTAATGTAGCTATTTCTAAAATATCTACATCTATTGAATATATTTGTCTTGTTTGTCTTTGTAGCAACCAAAGTAAGTAGTTTAGACACCTTGTACCAAATTCACACATCCATTTTCTGATACAAAATTAAGCGTATACAATACACAATATTCATCAAAATATTCTTCATATTCATTTCTCTTATGTTAGATTCAATATATTCTGTCTAGCGAAATGACTTTCTCAAACTCAAGTGTTCAAGTTTCGTGTGATGTTCAAAAACGGATAGATTTAAATTAATTATGAATTTTGGGGGGCAAGATAAGTTGAAGATATATTAAGTAAAGACTCTCACGTATAAAATGACTGCACAAGTCACCTGAATATGAAATTATTTCGTACTGCTAGGAAAGTGGGAAACAACATGAATACTATAACAAAATTTTCAGTTTTTTAATTTGGTCAGATATTAGTTGGTTTTAATATTCGAAATAATATTGCTTTAAAATAAAGAAATTGTAAAGTTATATTTATAGATAAATACTTGAATATAATTCAAGTTCAATTTGCTTTTAATATTCAAAATAAAGTTTATTTTAAAATAAAGAAATTATAATGTAATACTTATGGATGAATAGTTTAACATAATGCTTAATTTAATACTTATTTTTCTTCTGAATAAAGCTAATCACACCTTTGTAAAAATAAGTTGCTTGAAAAAAAAATAACAATGAATCTAGAATATTTTCACTACATTTATGTCATTTGGATAAATTTATGTCATTTTGTAGCAGCGCTTATATACAAACTTAACAAATATACAACATTTGCATTCTGATACTGATTAAGAAGCATAGATATATATATATATACACGAAAATAATTCTCATATTTATTTCTCTTAACTTTAAAATATCCTATTTAACGAAATATTTTTCTCAAAATCCTGATTCTCATAGAACCTTGATACTCGGAAAGTGGTATAGTTACTTAAGATATTTTGGACGCAAGTTTAATTGAAAGTATATTTAATAATGCTTCTCACGCAAAATTAAGTAACTACACGTGGCACGTGAATATTTATTCGTCTAATGTTTTCTGTCGGTAAATGAGAAAACAATTAACACGAGTTCTTCAAGAAGACTTTCAGTTTCTAAATTTATTCAGATATTAACTGATTTGAGTATATGGAACAATGTTAACTTTATTACCAAATAAATTAAAACAGTGTAGATGGAAAATGAAATATTCGATATAAATTAATTTATTTCTGAAAAAAGAATTACATACTTGCAATAATACTGCTCAGGAAAATTCTTCAGAAATTTTTTTATAACATTAATGATTGATTCCTATAGACTTGACCGTATTAAATTAATATACAAGGAGATTCAAAAAAACGGTGACAAAATGACATGACAAATCAGGCATACAACAAGGATAAAAAATCACATAGGAACATAGGGTCACTTATTTAGTCACAAATACAGGGTGTTTCATCCAAACTCAGTTTGGGTTGACTCTCATAACTTTCAGAAAACTGAAGCATATTATAGTAAAACATTTTATAGACATTCTCACCTTTGTTGTAAATGTGATAACACCAAACAAAAGTGGTAGAAGTTTGCAATATACTGCCATCAGTATGAAAAGGACCCCCTACATTTTGGACTGTGATGATCCATTCATATGGTATCATCGATTACTTGAGCAACGTGTTTTTCCGGAACTTTTTGTGATATTATCACATTTCACGCAAAACAAGGTCCATATCGTTACATTTTCATTGCAACGTTTATTTTTTCTGGAAGTTATGACCGTCGACGACCCGAGTTCAATTAGGATGAAACACCCTGTATTTGTAACTCCATAAGTGATTTCCTATCATATGTTCCTATGTGATTTTTATCCTTGTTGTATGCCTGATTTGCCATGTCATTTTGTCAACGTTTTCTTGAATCGCCCTCTCAAGCATTTTAAACTATATGGTGTCAAGAAATAATTCGGACTGACGCGGCTTATTATTCTTTTAATAACCACATAAGTCAAAATCAAATTTCTAATACACAAATAATGGGTTTGTTAATTGCAGAGTAGCCGCGTTTTTTTTCTTTTAATATAGAAGTAAAATCTTTTCAAGACATTTTCAGCAATGGGCCGCACTTCATTTTCTAAGGTTTTCATCCATTCGTCCTGACAAGATTTTTTCAGGAACTCCAAACTTTTGTTAGTATTTGAACAAACTCTTTTCTGTAGAATGATCACACAGAATAACTCATATAATGAAAATCTAAAGAATACAAGCTTCTTTCTTGGGGCTATTAAGAAATCTGACAACTGTAATTTACAACATTCTTGTGCTCTTGTTGTTTTGCAAGACTGAGGCAGAATTTTTCCGGAGAGTTCATTTTTTAATTTCCCAAGAGTTCGTTCGACCAGGGAAGAAAATCACTGTCCGAAATGCACTGATGGTATGTTTAATGGTTTATTTTGATGAATTCATCAACAAAAATAAGCGGTGTTTTGGCAGTTGAGCGAACCCAACCCCAAACCATAACCGATTAATGATTTTGCCGTCTTTCGATAATGGTTGAGGAATTAAGGGTGTCTTTTGATCAAATTTGATTATTTTGTCAATTATCTATTCTGTTCATCTATGGACGCTATAATATTATTTATTGAAAATGTCCATTTTTGAAGTCTTGCCTTTTTGTTGGCCACCATAAGATTCTGAAATTGGTTCATTCTGTAAGTTTTAAGTTCAAAAAACTGTTTCATAAACTGTCGAACCATCTGCGTCTCCCGATTAATGTTCATCCCGATCGTGACTTTTCTTTCCGAAACATTGGGAATGCATCCAATTCTCTTTATGGTCATTTTGCGTTTTTTGAAAAGATTGAATCTTCGTTCTTGTTTCCTCTTCTTTTCTGTCTTTACTGTGCCCAAGCTTTTAGAACTTTTCAAAGCATCAACACTGTCTAATGTGGAACTTTTAAAACCACGAATTGTCATTGTCTCATTCTATCAGTATGTAAAACAATAATCGCATTTGCTGGTAGACTATCATTACAAAACTTAAACAATCTGTATCAGTAAAAGGTCTAAAGCACTTGTCTCATAAAAATGTTATATAATTTTTGTTATGCTACAAGAATAATAAATATGTTAGCAGATTACTATTAGAAACAAAGATTGGTAGATACCAATACATGATATAAAAGCCTGCAAATAGATTTTCATGATACATTTGTTATTTATGATAGATCCATGATTCATTATTCGTTTCATAATCCTCTGACTGTGGAAATACCTTTTTCATGTTTTTAACTTTACCTAACATTGCACATAAATATAACAATTCGTCAGTTGACACATTATTTTTAATAATTAGAAATTTTTTTCTCATAAAAATGATGAAGAAATTTTGATACCCTAATTAAATCTAAAAATTTTAAATCTATAAGTTCACATATTTGTTTTGCAGAGAGTTTGATTTTCTTGCCGCCCAATGTAATACGCTCGTTTTTCATATATATATAATTTTTATACATGTCTAGATTATTCGTAATGCATCATTTAGATAGATTTATGTATTTATGTAACAGCACTTTATAACATTTAAATTTTATGAAACCAGTTAAGCAGCAAACTTATTCGCGAAGATGATTTCATATTTATTTCTCTTAATTCGAAAAATATCTTATTTAACAAAGTGTTTTCGTCAAACTGAAATTCCTCATTAAGTTATGATATACAGAAAATAGCGGGGTTAAATTAATTAAGATTTATTTTTCGTGATGTTATGTCTTACATAGAACTAAAGAACTGCATATGACGGACACTTAAATATTGAATTGCTTACTACTTTCTTCCAGGGAAAGATAAAGTAATTAACATGAGTCCGATAACAAGATTTTCAGTTTCTAAATACCATCAGGCATTAACTAGTCATCTTTATAATCGAATCAATGTTAACTGTGTTAAAAAATGAAGTAACACTAAGTTAACATTGAAAGATGAATTATTTGATAAAAGGTCAATAAAAAGTCTTTCAGTGTATGCAAATTTTTATTTTATAGAAAAAAGTTTTAATTTTTTAGTTAATTCTATATATATTTTTTTTTTAAATAAAACTGAAAAAGCCTTTTATTTCTATAATAGTCATTATATTTCTTTTTTTTTTTTTGAACAATATATATATATTTTATGTATTTTTTTAATATCGAAGAATTAGTTACTTAACGCGGAAAAAGTTCATTGAAAACTTATTCATTCGCAGAAGATGGAATTTTCTAATTTTCACTAATTGGCAAAAATTAAGAAAACTATTTGAGGTATCGGTTTGAAACTCGGGATGCATGTGTAGAAATTTTTTCTACACCCGAATATCTAATATTTGTAAAAAATGGTCGTTATTTTTTCTTAATTAAAAAAAAACTGACGAGGCAATTCAAAAATGATCTAGACAGGGGTCGGCATTCATTAAACACTGAACTAAAAAGAGATCTTCTTCCGGCCGATTCCTCCATTTACTTTCCGAAAATGAAAGGAAATAATTGCATGCTAATGAGCGAAAATTAAAATAACTGAGATATAGATTTGAAAATAGTTAAACGATTGTATGTAAAGCCAGAAGGTGAAAACTGGAGGTGAGGCGGAAAGAATATTGACAATGGATTGAATTAATAAAGAAAACTGAATCCCTATAACCCCTAAATTGTTAATAACTTGCCTCCTTTTAATTGAATCTTCTTCATTTTTGGGCCCTTTCTCCATTTATTCAATCCCCCAATTTCTACATTCCAGTAAGACGCTGGCCTTTTGAAGTTTTTGTGCACCATACATTTTTCACCCCTCCCCCTAACTGTACTCCCCTATAAATGCATAACTTTAAAGTTGAGCTTTGGACTCCTCTACCGTCATATTTTTAATGAACCCTTTTTTCCCTATTTCCGGCGCATTTCTTAAAGTTTGTATTATTTAACAATTTCTGTAAGTGTAGAGGTACCAGAGGCTAAGTACTAGAGGCTTTTAGCAAGTTTTCATCTTAGGGCCCTGCTCTCAACTATTAGTTGGCCCCGTTAGGGACCCCTTCTATAGCACTCTTAAAAATGATCCGATTAGAGGTCTGCACGGGCTGAAATTTCCAGGCCGGGCCCGGCCCGATTCATCGAAAAAAATCAGGCCTGGCCCGATAAAAAAATTAAAAGTTCGGCCCGAGCGCGGCCCGGCCCGCCCCATAGAAAACAAATATTGGCCCAGCCTGGTAAAAAACTTAAAAGTTCCGCCCGTCCCTGGCCTGGCCCGGAAAAAAAAGTTAAAATCTCGGTCCGAGTGAATTTCTACAAAACATTGATTTTTACTTCGATTGGTTAAAAATTTGTCTCGTACGAGGAGTTCTGACCAAAAATATTTGTCTTAACTTTTTTTCATGTCTATAAAAATGCCGAAGGCTGCAATATTTATTTTTTAATGAATCTCTTATTTCTTGTATGTAAATGTTTCAGTTATCATTAATATTGTTAATTCATATTCCATGTATTGAAGAGATAAAAATCTGAAAAATGCTATACAGTAAAATGTTTTAGAATCTACTAGAATCTTCTTTCTTCTTCCAATTGCATAGAAAAGAAAAACAATACGTTACAGACAATTTCCCTTTTTAGCAAGTATAAGTGTATTATATATTCTTTTCTTACGTATTAGTATATTAATTTTCCATGGATCAACACTTTTTCAGTTTAAAACAGGGTTCCGTCATAGGCAGGATCTTTTTTCACATGTTTTACTATATTTTAATAAACTTATAAAATCTACCATTCTTTAAAAAGAATACATTTTAATGTTTATAGGTGTAGAATAATGGCTATTTAAAAATGTATGCATTTTTTGCAAAAAGTTTTGGGCCAGGCCTAATTTTACTGACTTTTGAATGGACCAGGCCACGCTGAGACAATGATTTTCATACGGTCTGGTTCAAAACTAGGACTGAAAATTTTGGGCCTTGATGACTAGGAATTAAACCAGTCCCGGCTCTGTAAAGAAAAAGTCCTTCCGGCCAGTGCCGGGAGGAAGAGGTAGCTTTCATATTTCTTATTTTTAAAAAGCAAGCTTATATTATTCAAACACACTAAGTTCAATTTAGTGGAAACCGATTATAGGAGATTCAATACTAATTTTTATCAATATAAATCGTTATGAATGGGAATTTTGCGAAATTAGTCAGCTTTATCTAAGCTGCTTCTATTTAAAGTATCTTATATTTGGTTGCCAAATTCGGCGATATCTTGAAGTTTCTGCCATTTTAAGACAACATGGTGGATGAGGCTAACGAGTGAACTTGGTCGAGATCTGAGTAATTCCTGTGCACACTCTCACTTACATCGGAATCGGTTGATATATACAAGTGCTGTCGCAGGCAAAAAATCAGATTTTTCGAAATGTCACCCACATTAGAAATTCAAACTGCTATATCTGAGCCATTTTTTAAGATAAAGACAAAACAAAAAATGCTCCGGAATCCTTATATCATGGTCAAATACTTAAGAAAGAAACCTTTTTCAATTTCTAATTTTTTTGCACCTCACTTTAAATATAATTTTTTATTTAATTTAATGGCCTCCAAAATGAAACAAGATGGCTGATGAAGCTGGCCAGCGAACTTGGTCGAGACATTACGATATACTATCCACATGCCTTCTTACATCGAAATAGGTTAATAAATACGCGTTTTATCAGATGACAAATATCAGCGATGACAGCGATGACCACCTCGTGAACTCAGCTTTCGCTTTAGAGTGTTAGTGCAATCCCGAGGGGTAGACCACATCCACTCCTCCCGACTCTCAAACAGAGTCTGAGAGGGAACGTCGGGTCCCTGATCAAGCTGCTGAGTATTATTTCGGTTACTGTGAGATTTACAATTACAGTCACAATTGGTTACTCAATTTTCCTGGGCGAACCGAAGATTGAGATATATGACTGTATGTAGTGATTACATGAGGATCATTTCACCTAATGTGATTGCATAATTGTTTACAATTTTCTTGGATATATATATACGTCACAGTACCTTTAACACACAATATTTAACATGGCAATTAGAAACACATTACAACACAATATCAAACACCTACTATTTACGTGACTGTATGTAGTGATTACATGAGGATCATTTTAATGTGATTGCATAATTATTTACATTTTTCATGGATTTATATACGTCACAGTATATTAAACACACAATATTAAACACACAATATACATCACAATTAGAAACACATTACAACACACCTACTATTTACAATTTGCACATACTAGAGTTTGGAGAGATGCACAAGATAAAAATTCAAAAGTGATAGAAGTTTCTGGCACCCGCTAATAACCCGTTTCTCCCTCCATGCTACACCCTAGTGATGGAGTGGGACTAGAATGGCTCTGGATTTGAAAAGATGTACTCGTTTGTTTCTATAAACCTCATGCATTGTATGATCTTGTTGAGTAGTTGTGGTTTCTCTTTTACATACCGCCACCAACTTGCCAAATTCATACGTGTGTGTTTTTTGAGATGATAATGCGATGTTAATGTACAGTATAATACATAGTGTAACGATGTTGACGGCAAGCCACAAATGCATAGTGGGGAGTCTCTTATGTTAATTTTGTATAAGTGTTCCTGAAAGGGGCCGTAATTTGTTAAAAATATGTGTAAGTATCTGTTGTTTACGAAATACTTGTGGTCAACCAATGGCAAGAATTCCTTCGTATATCGGCCTGTGTCTGAATCTGTCCAGCGTTTTTGCCAATTTTTTAACAGATTCTGCTTTGTCTGTGATTTTAGTGAAAAAGCTGGATATGGTACAAATCTATGTATTAGTGTTTCATCTGTTACTGCCGATTTTGCCAGTTGGTCAGCTGCCTCATTGCCCTCAACCAACACCCACTTGACATAAAGCCTATGGGCGATTTTGTGACGTCACTCTTAGACGACCTACGTTCTTTTCCCCCTTTGGAACTCTTCCCTTTTCTTTGAGCGTTGTCAAATTGTTAACTGTTATTTAACTTGTAAATTTTTCCGCTGCATAGTCTTTTTAAATAGAATTAAATTAAACACTTATTTTTTCATGTCCTTCCTACTTTGTAAACAAAGGTTAATTTTTAAATACATATATAACAATTTATTTAAAGATTTTCCTAATCAGTTATATTCCAATTTTACGAAATACACATTAGTAAATAAAAAATTAAATATTTGGCTAGAGATTTTTATTTACACTAGGTAAATCAGATTAATTTAAAAAAAGAAAATTAATAAAACATTAATGCATTAATTTTATATTAAAAAAGTAATTATTGTGCCAATTTGTCAATTAATTATTAATATATTAATAAAAAATATAACTCAGATGTATCTCATAAAAAATCACTTTCAAAAATCATCTTTTAGTGAAACTAATTTGTATTTTCGACTTTTTTTTTGTTGTTGTTCTCAAGTGCTGTTTAACATTTTTTATAGATAATGGAAAAATCAATTTATAATGAGGTAAGTACTTTTTATCTTGATAAATCTTTTATGCATTTACTTATTTATATGTTTTATCTGCTTTTGATGTATTGTTTACAAAGTATATAAGTTATTTTGATAATGTTGAATATAAGGTAGCTTTAAATATAAAAAAGCATAAAGTAATATTGCTATGTTTATTACTCTTAATTCTATAGATAATAATATGTTTAATAATATGTAATTTGTTGGGTATTATATTTTTCTTTTTACAATCAAATCAAGCTTCAAAATACATTAAATATCTTAAAAAATTATGATTATTATTTATCATTCATATTCGATAAATGTTAAAATATGTCCAGAACGGAAACATAAGAATTAAAATACCAACAATTTAAGAATTAAGCGTTTAGTGAAATTAAAAAGTAATAAAGTAAACAGGAATGCTAAAATTATTCATTATTTAATGTATTAATTTAAATGAAAAAATATCATGTTTTATTTACTTATATCGTTATTATTTATCCTAAAACTTAAAAAAACAAAAACAAAAATAGTATGCCAGATGAAATATTCCCTTAGTTTTCAAACCATTATTAAATACATTTGATAAAACACATACGTGAAATCTATAAAGGTTCATAAACATGTTCCATATACAAATTGGCAATAAAGTCAATATTATAGATGGAGATTTCTAGGGAAATTCAAGATAATTTTGTCAGTATATGGCAACTAATAAAAGTGAATATTTCATTATCTGAAAACAATATGCATTTTACATAAGCTAGGATATTAAATTTTTAGATTTGATAAATTTTGAAATATGTATGGTACCAAAAAATGTTAAATTAAAAGACAAATTTAAATATAAAAAATTTTAATATTATGCATTATTCAAAATAATTTAAAACTCACTTTAATTATTGAAATAATAATAATAAAAAAATCAACATTAGATTGACACATCTGACTTTAAAAGAAATGAACATCAATTTTACCTATCTGACTTAAAAACAAATATTAGTATTTATTCTATAATTTAAACAACTGAAATATATAAAGTTAAAATGTATATAAAATGGCAATAAAGTTATAGTTTTATACATGGTCTAAAATAATAAATTTTATTAATATTTCATAAGTTTTAAAATACATGCAATAATAAAATTCAGGAATTAGAATAACAATAATTTTAAAAATGAGCGTTTAGAAAAATTAAAAACTAAGGGAAAAAAATAAAGTGTAATAATGGAATTATTCGTTATTTTATATAGTTTTTATTTTATATTTAGTTTCATTTGATTAAAAAAAATCATGTTATATATATTTTTAAATCTGACTATCATATTTATTATAAAATTACATTAAAACAACAAAAACAATATGACATAAGAAATTCGTATTAAATGAATCGTATTAAATGATTCGTAATATTCGTATTAAATGAATATCTCATTAAATGAAATATTCCTAATCTTCAAAGTATTATTTAAAAAAACCTAATTAAAAACATAATTAATATTTATAATAGTAATCTGTAATTTGTTGGACATTATTATTATTATTTTGACGAATGTATTGTTATTATTATTATTAATTATCCTTATTTTCTATATAATTTTTACTGTATAATTTTTTACTATATCATTATATTTACATGTATGACTACAATATTATTTTCTGTATTTTGCTAAGGTTTAATTAAAATTTCGAAAATAATATGTCAAAGTAAATACCATTCGATTAATCTTTAAAACATTAAAATAATAATAATAATAATAATAATGTAAGCAAAGCAATGCTTTCTTGGTAACAATGACTATATATTTCACCCGAAAAAGACATGTTTTATACATAATAGATATTAAATATTTTAATTTCATTAAGTTTAAAATATGTCGGTGTACATAAATTATTAACATAAAGACAAAAGCTAAATCATTAGAAATTTAATAATAATAATAGAATAGAATAAATAAATGACAGCAATAAATATGTGCGTTATTTAACGTAGTTTAAAGTGTAAGAGCAATGGTATCATATACACATAAATGTTTATAGTTAATACATACAATTATTTTAACATAATAACAAAGTAGTGAAGTTGCTTTTCTTTTCTTTAGTTTTAAAAATCAGTATCATGACCTAAACGATAAGATTTCAAGAATTCCGCACTAAAGGTAGTACAATAAGTGAATGATTAATTAATAAATGAATTCAACCAATCTGATTTCTTAAAATAAAATGTATAAGGCTGCTATTTTATATTAACAATTGTTATTATAACTACCACTAAATGAAAATACACTTATGCTTCAGTCATGTTTACGTATACAAATATAAGAATATTTGAAAAACAAATGAGCCGGTAAAAAACAACATAGCATAATTGCATTCCGAAATAATGAAATATTACATATTAAAAGCCTCCCCCCTCCCCCCCCCCCAAAAAAAAAACTCACGTTAAGTTACAGAACACGTGGTGACTTGTATATCTTATATTCAATATATCAAAAGCAGGTAAAAATTACTAGAGGGTTCACCATATAAATAAATAAGTTTATGCAATATTTAAGATTAATCAAGATAAAAAATCTTACCTTATTATCAAATGGTTTTCCTATTATCCAACAACGCTTTGGAACAAAACATTCAATTTCAACATCGATGAAATACACGTTCAAGCAAGCAACGCTACTATGATGATATAAAAAACTGGTGGAACCAGAGAGAAAAGTAAAACTCGATCTAAAAAAATTACAGTAAAAAATTGTCAAATAGTTCCAGTTTAAAAAAGTAAGTAGTGCGTAGAAAAGTAATGGAATCAGATTATCTGTAAAGCTCATGAAATTACACAAATTTTTGTTGATAGCTGAAAATGTGGACTGAGCTTTACTGGTGCCTTAAAATCAATCAGGGAAGTAAAGATATTTTTAACTCATTCTGAATTCCAATCATTCATAACCAGTTTAAGAATTTAGGTTCATAAGAATAGATTCGAGGTTGATTTGGAAATGAGCGAGAACATGAGAGATCGTTCAGTACGAAGTATGGACCAAATTCCATTCCTGGAGTCACTGATAAGCCTGGAAGATCAAAGTCCAAAATAGGCCCAAAACCCTAAGCATGTTACGATTCAACCATATACTAACTACTTGTCTGGCTTAAGTCCTGACATAAGGCTCCCTTTTCACAGTAATTACATGAAATAAAAATTATTACGCTACATGTGTTATGTCAGAAATGTTTATAACAACAATTCCTCAACAACTTGACTATATTAATGTTATACTTGAAATATTACTTCATGGTTTACATTCTTTCAGCTTTGTGGAGTTTAGCTTGACTTGATGCAATCATGTCCACAATTCTGGGCCTGACACAATTTTTTTTGTACATAACTACACATTCTGTTAACTATGCCCAGTACTCATTTTGAGTGGATAATATGATTTTGAATATAAGGCACCAGTAAAGCTCAGTCCACATTTTCAGCTATCAACAAAAATTTGTGTAATTTCATGAGCTTTACAGATAATCTGATTCCATTACTTTTCTACGCACTACTTACTTTTTTAAACTGAAACTATTTGACAATTTTTTACTGTAACTTTTTTAGATCGAGCTTTACTTTTCTCTCTGGTTCCACCAGTTTTTTATATCATTTCGCATCTTTTTCAGATCCTTTCAGGAACTTAATCAACCAACTTCAACTAACCAAACAACCGCCCCAATTAACCAACCAATGATCACAATTAACCGGCCCGACCAATAGTCCCAATCAAAAACTAACAGAAACATTGGTTCACCAGTGTATTTCAAGAGCTCTGATGACCCCATACTTATTGCTAAACCCCATATTGGGATACTGACCTATACTTTACTCCTGACTGACCGCCAGACTAGTCCTTAGACTAAGTTTTATACATAGTGTGATCTCTTGAATTTTTCTACTGCGTACCTACACTCCTCTGGTTTAAGGGACTATGCAGTATCCTAGGCCAATCCCTCAAACACACAAAAAGCTAAGGTAAGAAACAGTCATAAGAAATGAATTAAAACTGCGAAAAAACTATAAAATGGGAAAATATCTGTCTTTGGAACTTAATGGGAATTTAAAATTAAACAAGTAAGAAAAATCATGCGTAGAGCATAGATTATGAAACACTTTCCAACACTCCCTGAAAGCTTTAACGAAACTTCGTTACTCAGAGAAATAAGGTAAATAAGATAACTAAGTAAACATTTAAAAATCTTATTCCAGTAGTTACCGCCCATAGCCAAATATGTATTCCAATTCTTTTGAACAGCCCTGTATTTGATCTGTATGTTGATATATATTCCATATAATGGGAAAATTTAGTGTAGCAAGAAAACGTATAAAAGGTTGAAATTTCTCTTTCAGCAATTTATACAATAAATTGAAAAAATACTTTAATACTTTTTTACAGTCCTGTAGTTTACCTAGTACCTTTATTACACGCCACTATTTAGCTAAAATTTAATTCAAACTAAAACACTCTTAAAGCTACTGAAGCCACATTTCCAGAAATTATCATTCATTGACGATATGTATCCAATTCTTTGCGTGACCCTGTATATCATTTTATCTATATTCTACAAACTTTTTTTCATAAACTAAATGCAGTTTAGCGTAGAAATGCATAACTCATTTAAAAACCACCTATAACCAATTTGCGCTAATACCCAGTAACCCTTACGAATTATTTTGTGTAGCCCTGTATATGAATTATAGAATTTATGCACACCATATAGTATGCATAAATATAGTGGAACATAAATGCGCATATCATAATTAAAAATGCATTTCCAGCAATCACCGCTAATGTACAGTACTCCACATACCATATACTATCTGAAAGCTTCTGTGTGTCCCTGTAAATGCTATGCACTTCGTAATATACATGAAATAACTTATAGCAAACCTCAGCGACGTATATAAATTTCATTATATGTGAAATTGTTTAACATAATTAAAATACGCCGCAGACAATTCCCCTCTACATCCCAATATCATTATGTAACGGAATTCTTTTGTGTGGCCCTGTAAAAGAATAATAACTATTCTTTGCGCCGCATATTATACAGAATGCATGTTTTAGAGCACTTCATAAATGCACATCAATTTTGGTATGTTTGGATGCGTGTAACATCATTAAAAATCCTTTTAAACGATTTCTTCCCATAGGCCCTAATGTAACGGAAAACTTTTGACTGTCCCTGTAAATCAACATGCTACAAACTTCATTTGAAATAGGGAACGTGCTATGGTAAACGTCAATAACCACCAAAAATTTCTGTACAATCCGAGTATATTTACGGGAGTTAGAGCGCGGCCAGACGGACAGACAAACCGAAGTCATAAACACTTTTCAACTTTGTTGGAAAGTGTTAAAAAAGTATGAAAACTACTGAATGCAGAAAAACGATCAAAAGTGATGGAAAATATTATACAATACACCTGTAAATAATATCGGAAATATTACTAATATTGGATATATATAATAATATTTCGGAGGTCAAACTAAAATATCACGATAATAACTAACATGTTTACATCTAACTGTAGCCATTGATAAAAAAAATAAGGAAAATTGGAAAGTAGGTATCCTTTGTAAACTATGCATTAATTAAGGAGATAAATTACGTAAACGACTCTATTGACAATTGACGTATTTGGTACGGATAAATTATATAATTGAGCCTACAGACAATTGACGCATGTTACCGGGCGTCGTTTAGGGCGTAATTAACTGAACCGTAAGTGCACGGACCTATTTTTGTAACGTTAACACACGCGTGGGATAAATCTCACCTCATTTTGTCTCCCATTATATTTTTGGCTAAATGCGTTTTTAAAAAAGTCTACTACTCTATATTTTAAAATGCATCAGTACTATTTCTTTTTAGGGAAAAATCAAGCGTTTCATATTTATTTTCCGATTTTATAACAATTTCTGTAAAAATGGCGGGTTTTTTTCCTTAGAAAATATGCAACGATTTGTTTTACCTCTTAAAACATGAATTATTTTATAAAATTTACAGTAATTACATTTAATACACTTTCATCAACATATGCAGGTAGCTTTTATTTCACCCTTTCAGTAAAATTATTTTAGTGTGTGTTATCCCGTAACGAATGAACATATCGAAATGCAACGTATGTATACGCGCGGGATTATTTAATCCTAAAAGCCATATTTCTACTTTTCTAGCCAACAAACTAAAGACATTCCTTCATACAACCTTTCTCAACCTTGGCCTTGAAAGGTACAAGGAAGGTCAGAAGTGTTTTATGACGTAATTTTGAAATTTTTTCACGTGCATAACCCCTTCTCCCGCCAGCCAGACTGTCCGCATACATACTACACCATAAAACGGAAAAGCATATAGAAAAATGAGCTTTGCTAAAATGACGAATTTTTGTAGTTTTTCCACCTGCATAACCCCTTCTCTCGCAGGTAAATGCAACGTTTCCCGAAAGCAAGACCGTCCGCATACGTACTACACCATAAAACGGAAGAGCATATTGAAACATGAGCCTTGCTAAAATGACGTAATTTTGAATTTTTTTCACCTGCATAACCCCTTCTCCCGCAGGTAAACGTAACGTCTGCCGCCAGCCAGACTGTTCGCATACATAATGCACCATAAAAGGAAAGAGCATACAAAAAATGATCATCGCTAAAATCAAGTGACGAAAACGTTGCTAGTTCTACTTAGATTATTACTTTTGGTACAACAATATTAATTATTTTTAAACTCGCGAAATTGAATTTCATTTGGCGTTAAGATGACGTAATTATAGTAAAGTGTTTTGCTTTTAAAATTAAAATGCAAGTTTTTTTATGGCGCGTGCAATAGGAGTATACGATTTCCTTGATAATACGCAGGAAAATGCAATAAATACAACCAAATGACCGAAAATTTCTTTCGTATGACTTTAAAATAAATCTTTCGTTTTATGGATGATAATAATAAGGATTACTTTCAGAATATCAGGAGTCTCTTTTCAGAATAAAACATCATTACAAAGTTATGTTAGTTAAACATAAATTGACGTCATACCTAGCAAACGATTTTTTTTTATTATTATCTTTTCCTAAATTGTTTTTTTGAAATTAAAACTCCTGTATTAAAATAGATTTTTAAACATTAAAATCATTCAAATGAAGATACTTCGTCATTTTAACACGTGTTTAGTTAAAGTTTTTACATATATACAGGAAAAATTTTCATTTTCTGATTAGAATGACGTCGATTTGAAAAATGCAAAAATATAGCGAGAAAAATCTGATTTTTATTTAAAACAAAATACCCGTGTTATCACATTTTTTAAATTATTGTGCCACTTTTTAGGATGTGGCAACCGGAAAGAAAGATTGAAGGAGATATTTCTAATATTGTTCAATTATGGAACGCTATGTAAAGTTTAAATGGGTGCCATTCCTTTAATATTGGATATTTTTTTACCCGACCTTCGAAAGGCACTTCACTAAAGTAAGACATTTCCAAAAACCCATTATTCATCACTGAATGTTTTCTGGTTTGGATTGTAATTGAGTTGTTGTCTTTTCATCATGTTTCAAAACGTAAAAGATGCGGCTGAGCTCTACTATACAGCACGATCGTGCTGTATGATATTGCTATAAAAAGAAGGTAGAAGGGGGTGAGGTTGAAAACCAGTTTAGTTGGACAATCGAACGGTCCACCGGTCCACTGTTAATGACGTTAGTGGAATCCCGGAGGAGCGTCAAATGGCTTTGTAAGAGTTCAAGTAGGTGTTGCCTCAACACCTGAATGTCCTTTTGTCCAATTGAAGTACATGTCTTTTACTGTTGTTTGTAATTGTTGAAGAATTTTTAGTATTAAATAGTTTGTATTGTCAAAATTGTTTAATGCTTATAAACTTGATAGACTATCCGTTATGATTAAGTATTGAGAATGTTTGTCCGACTCTATCCACTCTAATGCTGAAGAGATCGCGAAGAGTTCTGACTGGAAGACGGAGTTATCCTGGGACAGTTTTGCTCTCCAAGTATAGATTTGCTCGTTTTTTTCGTACACACAAAATGCCGAGGCTGTGCCTTCGGACATTTTGGAACCGTCCGTGTATATTGTAATTTTACCTACAGAGTCGTTTATTTCACAAATTTGTATTTCACTTGTTAGTGGTGATGTTTTGTATTTTGAGCATTTTGGATAGTATAGTGGAGCAAAAGCCTTTTCTGTTGACTTGCCGAGACGAATCGTCCCCGAATACTCCACCTCCGCCTCCAACTGCAAATCCAGTGGGGGGAGACCTGTGAGGACCTGCAGGACGTTTATTGACGTATTGCGATATGCTCTCGTTATCAGCAACAAAGCTTTCCTTTGTGCCGAGAGCAAATGTCGACGACCGTGATATTGCGCCATACGCGGAAACCAGGCAGCACACACGTAGGCCAGTTTCCTTTGTAAGATCGCCGAGTACCAAATCTTAAAAAATTCCGGAGGGAGTCGACCTAAAATTGATGAAAATTTATAAAGATTTTAAGTTATTTTTCCGATTTCTACTCTCTTTTGTGCCACATGTGGGAGAAATGATAATTGTTTATCTAATATTACCCCCAGGTATTTTAGTGTTGTTTCTGATTTTATTGATTTACCTTGAAGTTTAAATGTGGGGCCCCGCTTAAGGTGTTTGGGTTTGCCAAAAGTTAATGATGAGGATTTTTTATGTGAAATTTCTATTTTGTTGGTTTCTGCCCAATTCTGAATAAATTTTAAAGCATTCTGACCTTTTTGTTCAAGTTGCTATCTCGACTGTGCCCAGATCAGTAATATCACGTCATCCGCGTATGCCACCAGTTCACAGTCCTGTACATCAAAGGTCCCCAACAGAACCAACCAAAGAAAAGGACACAGACACGATCCCTGCGGGCAACCCTTACTAAAGAAGTACAACAAAAATGGTGCCATCCAGTCCACCTGAGCTCGCCTACCCGAAAGGAAGGAAACGACAAGATTAATGAGTTGTTTAGAAATACCTAGTCTTTGCAATGCTAGGATCACCTGGTCCCAAAGGAGGTTGTCAAATGCTCCCCTGAAATCCAGTGACACCAGTGATGTGTATTGTTTATTTTGTTTGTGTTGTTCTACTAATGAAATCACTTGCTCCAAAGCCGTTTCCGTAGATTTATTTTGCGTGTAGCCGTGTTGCTTACCCGATAAAAAATTCGTTTTGTCTAATGCGTGATGTATTCGTCTTAGAATTAATTTCTCTAAGATTTTTCCGAATATTGGTAATAGAGTGATGGGGCGATATGAAGAGATCTCATTCGAGGGTTTTACCTCCTTTCTGAAATACACGAGCTCTCCCAATTTCCAGTCATCAGTTATAGCACTTTGAATTTCTAGCAAGGCTGGCATATTGAAACGATCTGATATTTATCACGCGATAATACACATATTTATGAACCGATTTGGATGTGACAAGGAATGTGCATAGTACATAGCAATGTCTCGACCGAGTTCGTTGGCCAGCCTCATCCGCTATCTTGTTTCAAAATGGCGGTCATTTAAAATAAAAAAAATTAAATTTAAAATGAGGTACAAAAATATTAGGCATTGAAAAATATTTTTTCTTATGTGTTTGGTCTTGATACAAAGATTCTGGAGCCTTTTAGGTAGCTTTCATTACAAGAAGCTACCTATTGCAGCCGTTCGGAGGAAAGCGATTTCAAAAAATTTTGGTATATTTTCATCGATCATGACCCCCAGACCCCGAAACCACCCTCCGTTCAAAAGTTGATATATATATATATATATATATATATATATATATATATAAGCTCAAAAAGGTTAAAAGTAAAACTAAAAATAAAATATAAAAATAAAAACATTATTGTGGCGTCGGGTCCGGTAGGGGACTGTTCGCGATATGCTTTCAATTGTTTTTTATGCATTTGATTTATGCTTTGCGACACTCTGGCCGAAACCCACTGCCACTACTGAATAATACTTTGTTGTAAATTGTAATGAGTCTGAAACATTGCTGTGCTTTTTAAAATGCCCACCGCTGAAGAGGCCACAGCCTTTTGTTGTTTTTTCTTGTTCAGGTTATATCTGTTTTTTGGATGTTTTATGGTTATACTTAGTTTATTTATGGTGCAGGATTCTGGGTCTGACAAATGCATACATAATGTGCCATATATATATATATATATCTGATATTTGTCCCACTGTAACTCTCGTATTATGAACCGATTTCGATGTAACTTCGTGTATACATAGTGCATACCGATGCCTCGACCCAGTTCGTTGGCCAGCTTCATCCGCCATCTTGTTTCAAAATGGCGGACATTTAAATTTTTTTTAATTTTAAAATTTGAAATGCGGTACCAAAAAATTGAAAAATATTTTTTTCTTATGTGTTTGACCTTGATACAAAGACTCCGGAGCAGTTTTTGTTTCGTCTATATCTTAAAAAATGGCTGAGTTATATCACTTTGAATTTCTAGCGTGGCTGACATTTTGAAACGACCTGATTTTTGTCACGCGATAACAGGCGTATTTATGAACCGATTTGGATGTACCTTGGTGTATACATAATGTGTACCAATGTTTCGACCGAGTTCTTTGGCCAGCTTCATCCGCCATCTTGTTTCAAAATGGTGGCCATTTCATTTTTTTTTAATTTAAAATTTAAAATAAGGTACCAAAAAATTGGAAAATGAAAAAGATTTTTTTTTCGTATATGTTTGACCTTAATACAAAGATTCCGGAACAGTTCTTGTTTCGTCTATATCTAAAAAAATGGCTGAGTTATACCATTTTGAATTTCTATTGTCGGTGACATTTTGAAACGACCTGATTTTTGTCACGCGATAACAGGCGCATTTATGAACCGATTTGGATGTAACTTGGTGTGTACATAGTACATACCAATGTCTCGACCAAGTTCGTTGGCCAGCTTCATTCGCCATCTTGTTTCAAAAGGGCTGCTATTTAAAAAAATTTAAATTTTAAATGAGTTATCAAAAAATTTAAAAATGAAAAAGATTTTTTTATGTGTTTGACCATGATACAAAGATTCCGGAGCATTTCTTTCCCGTATATATCTTAAAAAATGGTTGAATTATAGCACTTTGAATTTCTAGCATGGCTGACATTTTGAAACGAGAAAGTTCTCAATTCTATGAATATGGCTGAATTACCACCAGTAGACTGCCAAACAACTAAACAAAATAAAATAATAATAACATGTAAAAACAAATTTGACCTAGAACAGGTGAAAGATAAAATCCGCACTACAGAAGATATGGCGGAAAAACTGGATATTAAAGAACCAAACCCGAAAACAGCCCGAGTATTAGTCTTTGGAGCCCCAGAAGCCCCAGTAGTCACCCAGAAAACGTCGAAAGAGAAGCAGAGAGTTCACAGAACAACTTAGAAGAGCAACAAGTGATATATGAAAAACAAGTACTCTATCCGGCTTTGGAAAGAGCTCTGTGGAGGAAGGTGCAATATAAGCTGATAAGAGTATTGAAAGGAAGAGAGGGTGAGGAAACCTCGCACTTGGTGTTGCAGCTACTGGAGAGAGATGCACTGCAACTAATGGCTGGAACATTGTGCATAGGATTTCAAAGGTGCACGGTAAGACGGTATGTCTTCATTCAAAGGTGTTATCACTGTCAGGAAATAGGGCATACAGCAAGAGTGTGCCAGAATGCAGAGGCCTGCTCTAAATGTGGCAAAGGCCACAACATCAAGGATTGTGCCTCAGAAAAAGAAGAGTGTGTTAACTGCAAAAAAGTGCTCGACTACTACAAGGGGGACCATAGGAAAGCTGGACTATATGAAAAACATCCATCTTACGATCCATCCTGCAGCGTGTACCAGCGAAAAAAACAAGAAGCCCTAGCGTCATTGTCTTATAGAGTTAAATATTCAAATTAATTCAACAAAATTTACAGAACAACAGATCACAAACCTTTTATGAAATTCCTCTCAGACTCGGACTATTTCCTGGCTTGTCTTCAAGATGCATACCTTTATGAAAATAGACCTCTATCACTTCCTCGAACAACACCATGCTATAATTCAAGCTCTAAAAAAGCCCATATTTTAATCTTAGACCAACACTTAAAACATAATCTCTCTTCTAAACACTATAACTCAGTTTTTATAAATTTAGACCTTAAGCTTTTAACCTTAAGCACTGGCAGCCTGTATAGCCCCCCGAGTGCTGACTTTGATGAGGATATTGAGAACTGGCTGGCTTCTAAAAATCAGTGCCCATTGCAGTTGGTTCTCGGTGATTTTAACGTTCACAGTCAGCTTTCGGGCTATAGGAGTGAAGACACCAGGGGAAATCTCCTTATCGATAGAGTCATAGCGTATCAACGAGTTATTCTAAACTCTTCATCCAGTCCACCAACGTATGAGTCGAGGAAGAACCTGGGGAGGCCGGATCTGTCCATCTGCACGCAGGCTATGTTTTCACACATAAAAAAAACTTGGAAGTAATTCCTTCCCTTTTTGGAGACCACTACCCAATAGAAACAGAGCTAAATTTCACAATACCCAAACTACCAAGAAGAAGTTTCAAAACAAAGGGAATCCCTTTGACGCAATTTTCCGAACAACTAACTCGAAAATGCTCACAGATTAACTTTAATGACATAGAAACTATAGACCAGTTTAACGAAGAATACGAAACTCTTAAACAAGAAATATTATTACAAGCCAATAAATCCTTTAAAAAGAAAGCCCCTTTCAAGAAATTTAAAATTTCCTGGTGGTCTCCACAATTGAGGGCCCAAAGAAATAAAGTAGCAGCTCTTTTAAAAAGAGCAAAAAATTCAAACTACGAGTCAAATATAAACCAGCATTACAAAAGGGAAAGGGCAATTTATCAAAAACAGATTTTAACGAAGAAGGAAAATGCTTGGACAAACCTGTGTCGCAGAGAGACGGATCCTTTTGGTTTAACGAAAAAGTTAGCCTTCCAGCGATTCCAGCACTCACATATCAGTTACCAATTTCATTCTTTGCCACCCACTTCCAGGTCATCAACCCTTTTAAAACTATCGAGGGACATTTTTGGCGATGAAACTCCAAAGCAACTACCACAGCGACTAAATTCGCAGGACCAGGGAAAATTCACGAAAAGAGAGTTGCGAAATGTTATTTTCTCATTCAATATTAACAAGGAGCCAGGACCTGATCAAATTGATCACAGGATGGTCAGGTGCATCTTTTCAAAAATTCCTAATATTCTGTTGGATATGTACAGCAGTCTTTTAACGACGGCTTGTTTAAGATATAGACAAAACTAAAAATGCTCCAGAAGCTTTGTATCAAGCCCAAACACATGAGAAAAAAATCATTTCCAATGTCTAATTTTTTTGTGCCCCATTTTAAATTTAAAATTTTTTTAAAATTTTGAAATGGCCGCCATTTTGTAACGATACGGCGGATAAAGCTGGCCAACGAACTCGGTCGAGACATTGGTATGTACTATGTACACACGAAATTTTATCCAAATCGGTTCATAAATACGAGAGTTACAGTATGACAAAGATCAGATATATATATATATATATGTATATATATATATATATATATATATATATATATATTGAACGGAGGGTGGTTTCGGGGTCTAGGTGTCATGATCGTTGAAAATGTACCAAAAGTTTTTGGAATCGTTTTCCTCCGAACGGCTGCAATAGGTAGCTTTTTGTAATGAAAGCTACCTAAAAAAAATCCCTGCCGGCTCGGGCCTACAGGCGGAGGTAGATTTCGATGTTAAGTACTAAATTCTCCAACAAAACTTAAATCAAGATTAGAGATAAAACCCAGTTTCTTCACAAAGAGCGAGCTGTAGGGAGCTAAACTTTTTGTGAAAATTGTAATATACACGAATACACACACACATATATATGGAATAGGTTTAAAAAATGGCTACAAAAAATTCAGAGAACCTTAAAGTGTAGATATGTTAATATTTCTATAGTCGGGTTTTTATCATGTTTTAATACGTTTCTTCAAACTTACATGGCGTTACATATTCACCTGCTGAGGTCCATTATATTTCCAATATGACGCAATATACATATTTTTTTTAATTCGTCAAACTATTTATTTTGAGTTTTCATGCTGAAATCTTGCTCTAGGAAACTTATGACGTAATATTCAATTTGTTTTCAATTTGTCAAACTATTTAATTTTACACGTGAAAATTTTGCAAAAGAAAAGTAATTGTTGTGGTGAGAATTTTATTATTTGTTTTTTTTTTAATTGTTGGCAACTGCTATAACGAAAAACTTTTATTTTTTTCCTGCTATTGTTGTGTAAGAGCTGGTTTTATCAGAATCATGTTAAGACAGTATTCAAAATTTTGAATCCTCCCCATTTCCACCCTCTTGGGCCGATTTCGCCCATTTTCAATCCCCGCCGAGATATTAGCCATCTCAAAGTTGTTGGCGAGTTTGAAGATGATACGTGCATAATTGCGACTTTTATCGTGCGGACAAAATTTAGTACATACATACATACATACATATATATATATATATATATATATATAAACTTTTTAGGTGGGGGTGGTTTTGGGTTCCTGGGGTCCTATAATGAAAAGTTATGAAGGAATTTTTCAAAAGTCGCATCATGGTAACGACTGCAATAGGTAGTATTTCTTACGAAATCTACCTAATAAGTTAGGCCCGTTCCGGCCAGCCCGAACCTTCAGAAAAAAGTATGGCCCGGGCCCGTCCCGAAAAGAGTGGAGACCAGGACCGACCCGAATGCTATGAATGAAAATAGGCCCGAGCTCGGCTTCGGGCCACGGACCGGCCCGTGCAGTTCTCTAGGTCCGATCCACTAGCTTTTTTTCTAATAATTTCTTAGGTCCTCCAGCTATTATACGAACTATAATAACTTTTCTCAGATATCAGCAACTATCATTTTTTAATATTAATCTCCTTCTTGGGATCCTTAGTACAGATTCTTAAAAAAGATCCTATTTTCTTGCAATTTTCTTTAACATAGTTCTGAACATTGTTCTAGGGTCCTCCAACTTTTTTATAAATCGCTAAATATTTCCTTAGACTCTACCTACCGTCTTTTTCGAATATTAATCGTTTTTTTCGACTTCAACTTACGTTTATTCACTACAAATATTTCGCAAGTGCCTTGAAGATCTAAAGCGCTAAGTTCTAGGACCTTTTAACATGTTTTGATCTTACGGCTCTTCTCTCAATCATCAGTTGGCTCCTTTAGGGTCCTATACTATAACTGCCTTAAACTTGATCCGATTCACTAGCTTGTGTTTTTTTTTAAATACTTTATAAGTCCTCCATTTACTATATTCAATTTGTATTTCATTATCAATTTATTTAATACAAACTGAAACATTTAAAATAAATGACTTTCACTTCTTTATTTTTTTAAACGAAATGAAGAGAAACATATTAGGCACAGATATTATATACCCACCGGGGTACCTAATTGGCGCCAAAATGGCATTATTTTGGTTGACATGGTAACCCGGCTATTGTTGTTTATTTAATAATAAATGCTTATTTGCTTTATTTTCATTTTTTTAAATTAGATAAATTGTTTTTTTCCATAGTTAATTATTTTTTTGGTTATTTTCCTTTAAAAATAAAAAATAACAGAAAATAATTAAAAAATACGGTACTACTTAGTTATTCCATCGACCCATTTCGCCAAATTATATAAATCGCCAAACCACTTGCCAAATTATACAAATTGACATAATTTTTATTTTAAATAACGAAAGAACAAAGAAAATAGTATAACATTAATAAATATACAAATAAAACGTCGAAATAAAAATCACTTGATGACGTAAAGACGTGTAACTTGCTTAAAGTCAAGTGAATGTGACATTTACGATCAACCATTATTGGCATTTAATCTTATAGTTTGCTGATAGATTTTTGGTCGACGGGATAACTAAGTAGTACCAAAAATACATATATAACTGGTATTCGAAAACGAGGTTTTCGCCAAATTTTCGTCAAAAAAAATCACGCCAAACCCGGTGCGTATATGGCATCTGAATAAATATTAAATGATGTAACAAACGATGACATTTAATTTCAACTTCAAAACAATGTTTTAATTTACCACTCGAAAGAAAAAAATGCTAACTGGCGACTTGAAAAATAGCTATTGGCGAGATTTGCACCCGGCTAGCGTAATAGTGTTGGGGTGCCAACCATGTACCAAGAATTCTTTGCGACCAAGGAAACTTTTATGTAGTTTTATTCGAAAAAGAAATTTGATTTTTTAATCAAAAGGGAAAAATTTCGGCACAGATGTCATATACGGACCCATATTGAAGCGATTTTTTTCTGACGCCAATGTCATATACGCAACGGGTACTTAACTGGTGCCATAGTATCGTTATTTTGTTTGATTTGATAAGCCGGATATTGTTGTTTATGCTGTTGATGTTTTCCCCAAATTAACGTCGGAAAAAAATCGCGCCAATATGGGGCCGTATATGATATCTGGGCCAAACTTTCATATGAAACGCGAAGGGATCAGAGCGTATTTATTTATAGCAGTTACATGACTTGGACTATTATACTATAGGTGAAATGATGGCGATAGAATAATATTTGGCGACTTATCACCTGTACCTGGCTAACATTAAAATACCAAAATGGCACCAGGAATATAAAAAGCGAAGTGGTTCGCCCGGAACTGTTGATCATAGTCACATGACTTAGGCTATTGTTATAGAAATTGTTTTAAAATACCGGGAGACAAAGACTCTGTACACTTAATTCATTTTATTTTATCTTCTTTTCAAACGTTTAACTGGTCCTCTTTAATCAAACACGAAAACAACCATTGAATGTCTTAACAGCAACTGATTCGGCCTTAAATTTTTTAAATCAAAGGAAACTGAATAGAAACGCGTTTACAGGGAGGTCTGCACAGCTTTTTTCAGTATAATTCAATCTTCTATAATATTTTTAAAACCGATCAGATTAGCGTGTTTTTAGATTCTGCGGTGTCTGAACGGCGGTTGGCTAGTGTAGCTTGCAGTTTAGCAGAGCCCCCTAGTGAACTATAAAAAGTATTGTAAAGTATCAGCCTCCACTTTAATATCAATTTTCTTTTGTTGCTTCTTAGTGCAGTTTCTTTTAAAATAATCCGATTTTCTTACTATTTTCTTCAGCATAGTTCTAGGACAAAGAGCCCTGTGGCTTTTTTATAAATTGTTTAAAAAACATTTTAGACCCCATAAACCGCTTTTTACGAATATTAATCTTCTTTTTCGGCTTCAACTTATGTTTACTTAGAATAAATTATACGCAAGGAGCTAGAAATTTACCCACAAGGGTTTCTTTCCCTTATTTCATTCAACTTAATTTATGATTCAGCTACTTTCTGCATTCTGAAAGTCTATCTTAGACTTCAGTTACCACCATTTTCGGAAAATAACGGCGCATTCTTGTCTCGGGTTTTATGGGCCCGATTTCAATTAAATTTCTTCTTTCAACTCAGATTACGATTTTCTTCAGGTTTTCCTGCAGATGCGCGATACACCTGCTATACAGTGTGCCGTAAGCAGCGGGAACCCATTCCGGAGGTTCGTTCGGGGAGAGGCTTCTTTGAAACACATTTTACGTTGCCAAAGGCAGTGGGGCCCTCGAAACTAGGTTCACTTTTACAGATTTCGCGGTGTATGCGGAGCACATACACTATACGCTGCTGTAGGCAACGGGCCCACGAAGAACTATTTTTGGGTTATGTTAAAAGACCCGACGCAAAAACAACAAAAAAGTGATATGAAAACATATTTCTACAAAACAGATTAACTAGACAACTACAGAGCAACTACAGTTACAACTAGAGAATAATATTTTTACACGAAATTTTTATATGAACTGTAAAACCGTTATGTTTAATAATAAATTTAGAAAGTTCGGACAGGACAGCAAGAACTATTTAAAAAAAAATATGTAACGATCCTACGTGAAAAACTAGAAATTGTCTTCTTACGATCGCTTTTACCACTAAATATCAATATTTTTTCGAGAAATTTTCATTTAAAAATATAAGTTCATACAAAATCGACTTAGTCGTACACACTTGAGGTTTGTTTAAGGTTATTATCACTGGCCCGAGCAAAGCCATTACAAAAACGAGTTAAAGATAAATCATACAAAGTTGGGCTTTATAAGTTACTAGCTGTTTAACCCGTTCTATGCACGGGAGTTCATGAATTTAATTCTAAAACCAAAATTAAAAATAACTATTCGATTTAGTAACATTTCTACTACTACTACATTTTCTACTACTGTGCCCTTTTTTTAATGAAATTTAATTTGTCATGTTACTATGGCAGCAGACGATAAAACGATATCTTTGTAATAAGGGTATAAATAGAATAAAATTTGTTGTTGATGTTTGTGATAAAATTTGTTTCTTTATTTTTTAAAATTTGTAATAATAAGGCGCAATTAAATAATCTCTAATTATTTGCATGTGAGGTAAAAGAATTAACGTAATGCCCGCTAGAGCTTCTTATTATTGCAGCGTGGCGCACGTAATACGTATATCTCTAATTATTTGCACGTGGTAAAAGAATTATCGTGATACCCGCTATAGGGTTTTAAGGGCGTACGTAATATGGAATGCGTCTTGCAACAGAAAGGTAATTGTTATCGTACGAATTTTATTGTGAATTTTTAATTGTTGGCAATTGCTATAACGAAAAATGTTTAAATTTGATAGAAAATTGATGAAAAATTGATGGGTTTTTTTTAATTAAAAGTTAACTATATTTTTTTTTTTCGATTCTGGATTGCTTTTGTTTCCTTGGTCGTGTTTTAATACACATGTACATAACATTTCACATTTCTGGCTTCCAAACTGTGGATTTGTATAGCATTGCAAACAGATAGACAAATTTTCATTTTTATATATTAGATTATCACGGTCCCTGGCAACGCCGAGCGGGTCATCTGGGAATATAAATATAATAAAAAAAATTATAGTGATCGTAAAACTAGGCCGTTCCGGGTGAACTATGATAGAACTAATTGAATAAAACCAGCAAGCAGTTTCATGTAAATCCTAAGTTCCCAATAAATTTAAATTCTTAAATAATAATTGATACGGCGTTCTGTCGATTTGAAAATTAGTCGCCTGAAAAGCAAAGTTTCATTTCTCGCATCAATTTGCACTATTAAATCTCACTGTTTAAAAGTATGCTAAATAACCTATATTAAATAGAAATTATGACAGGAATGCTAAATGAAGAGATTCTTAAATTATAAAGTAAACAGTTTACTTAATTTACATAAATGCAATATAATAAAGAAATTAGAATACCATTAAATAAACACAAAATAGAGCTATCATTTGTAGCGTAATTACCATTAGGAGTTACAAATATTCTATTGTTTTTAACGATGTTAAATATTAAATAAGCATACATTTTGCTTTAGTGTTTATCCTTAAATTTAGGTAATATTACTCGGAAATAATTATTATTACATATTATAAAGAGAGTCACTCCTGAAATCACCAAATACCCTTGACATTTAATGACAATGATAAAAAAGGGAGTGCATATATAGATATTTTCTTGAAAATCATATCTTTAGTAGACTTTCTACGTTGTAGTGGTAAAGGGAGATTAAAAAATCCCTGCCGGTCCGGCCTACTGGTGGAGGTAGATTTCGAAGTTAAGTATACTAATTTCACCAACAAAAACTAAATCATGATTAGAGATTTATCCACTTTAACAATTTTATCTGGTCGCTTTTGACGAGTTTTTATTTCATTTTTATATAATAGCTGGTTTTATCAGAATCATGTTAAGGAGGTATTCAAAAAGTACTTTTCCATGCTCAACAACTCGAAATTTTTGGCACATTTTCAGATTAATTTTTAATAGAAAATATATGAAACTTGCTGACGTGATTTTTGAAGAGATTTATAAGCGACATGTGTTTTTATTTTTCTTTCAATTAATTAAAACTTGATTTATGAACAATTATTTTCTCAGTAGGACAATATTTTTCGTTTCTAACACAATCGCTTCGGGAAATTCTGTTCAAAATGCCCACTTTGACATCATTTTTTTAAATATATTCTGCCTCTATCAAAAAATCGATCATTGCGGTACATTATATAGTTTTTGAATAAGAGAATCTACCAATTGGATGCGTTTGAGAGCAAAAATGAATTTAAAAATGAGTCAGAAAATAAGCAGTTTGGATTTGAATACACCCTTAATAAGATGATTTTTTTCTTCAACAGCTATGTATTTTTAATTTGTTTTTGCTGTAAGAATTGGTCCTATCAAAAACTTGTTTGTATAAATGTTGTAGACAATATTAAGAAAATATATGATAAATTCATGGGGATTTTATATCTTGTGAATTGACGGAGTTATGGAAATTTTTCTTCTTCAACCCCCCCCCCCCTTTTTTTTTTTTTTTCGTTTTTAATTTTGTTTTCTTGTTACGAATTGGTCCTATCAAAAACTTGTTAATATAAAAGTTGTAGATAATATTAAGGAGATTTATAATAAAATTAATTGGATTTGATATCTTGAGAATTGACGAAGTTACGATTTTGTTTCTCCCAAAACCCCTATTTTTTGCGCCCCTTGAGCCCATTTTTAATTTTATGAAAAATCTAATTTTTGACCCTATTTTTAGAAGTAATAAAAACTTTAAACTGATCTGATATGTACAAAAATTAAGAAGTTGTGGGGTTTTTTTTTTTGTTTTCACAAAACCCCTCTCTATTTCCATCCCCTTGGTCGGATTTTGCCCATTAACGAACTTGACCGAGATTTTATGCCCCTTGATTTTATGTATCAGTTTGGAAGAGATTTGGGCAGAATTGTGGAAGTTTTCGTGTCCAGAAGAAAGTGATATATATAGATAGATAGATACATAGATAGATAGATAGATACATAGATAGATACATAGATAGATAGATAAAGTTTTTTACTGAGGGTGGTTTTAGGTTCTAGGGGTCATGATCGGTGTAGATCTGAAAATTTTTTTCAGAAATTCCAACATAAGGGAGAATGTAATAGGTAGTATTTCATACGAAATCTACCTAAAATTATCATAAAAGGACACGTAGTCCATTATAGTTGAGAGATCAGCTTTTATTAGCTGAGAACACGATACTCGATTTGTTCATAATGAGTTTTAAAAGAAACTCGTTTTTTTTCTTTCTTTCTTTTTTTTAAGTCCACTGACCTAGTCTGAATTTGTCATTATGACGAAAAAAAATCCTAATTGAACTTCAGACACTTTCATCTGTAATATTATTTTTTATAAGCATTATCTCAAGATGACCTGACGATAAACTATCATCGAAATATTTTGTTAACAAATGAAATTTAAAGCATTATTGATCATGATAGAGATCAAGCGATCAGACACGAGAGCTGTGTACTTGATGAAGAATAAGCCAAGACTCCTATGTTAGTCAGAAGAAAACATATTCGACTGACCGTAACATATCAGCTT
This sequence comes from Maratus speciosus, assembly GCA_963932465.1. Classification (NCBI taxonomy): domain Eukaryota; kingdom Metazoa; phylum Arthropoda; class Arachnida; order Araneae; family Salticidae; genus Maratus; species Maratus speciosus. The sequence continues at coordinate 180,662,780 of OZ010792.1, forward strand.
AACGCGAATATTTAAATGACGCTCTCGAGTTTCTTAGTGGTCAGCGACAGTAGAATAGGAATGTAATTTTATTTGCCGAGGTGTGTTTATTTACGGAGTTGTGAAGGTGATCACAAACGTAAAAAAACATATGATGTAATCCCAGGGGTCCTTCCAAACCAGGTATTCCGGGTTGCTTCACTGGACGATTAATAAATATTCGTTTTACAAAGTGGTAACTTTCTTCCCTTTCCCCGTAACTTATCCAGACTCACTGTCGACATGAAAGCAATAAAATTCGTAATGGCTGCAATAAAACTTATAAACATCATATTTACATAAATACAGTAGAACCTCTTTTATCCGAAAATCTTTTAACCGAAACTCTCGATTAACCGAAATCTCTTTTTAAAGCTTTTTTATTTTTTTAAAATATATATAACATTCCTTGTGTGCAAAATCCAATTTGAAAGCTTTTTTTTTTTTTTAACTATCATATTCCTTGTGTGCAAGCGGTCCTTTGCGAACAAAGAGTACACATAAATATTTTCGATTCCTTTCTTAGAGTTCCTTTGAATTTAACTTGAGCTTTCGTAAGCTGCGGCGTGGAACGAAGAAGACGAACAAATCAGTAATTCTGAAGCTTTTCAATGTTTTGAAAAAGGTTTGGCATGACTGGTGCAGCAAAAAGACAGTGATACTGGTAAACTAATAATATTACAAAACTCCGTGATGGAGCTTCAAAGCAAAGGCAATCGAAACTGCGACAAACAAAACATTTTTTTCAAACCCTTGTGATATATGTGAAAGGTACTTAATTTCAAAATTAAAATTCAGGTAATTTATTCTTGTTTCTATTTTGCTATTGCTTTATTTTTATTAAGCGCTTGTTACCATAATAAGAAATATTGCATATATTTCTCCTTAATCTTAAAATTGAAGCATTCTCGATTATCCGAAAATTTCGATTTTCCGAAAGGCTCTACCCCTGCAAGCTACGTTCGCCAACCCCCGCTCAGAAACCGCAGAATCTATATACACGCTAACCTGATGGGTTTTAAAAATATTAGAGAAGATTGAATTATACTGAAAAAAGATGTGCAGATCTCCTTGTAAACGGGTTTCCATTCAATTCCCTTTGATTTCAAAAATTTAAGGCCGAATCAGTTGCTGTTAAGACATCCAATGGTTGTTTTCGTTTTTGATTAAAGAGGATCAGTTAAACATTTGAAACTAAACTAAAATAAAATGAATTAAGTATACACAGTCTTTGTCTTCCGGTATTTTAAAACAACCTCCGTAACAATATCCTAAGTCATGTGACTATCATCAACAGTTCTGGTCGGACCACTTCGCTTTTTATACTCTAGGTGCCATTTTGGTACTTTAATGTTAGCCAGGCACAGGTGATAAGTCACCAAATATTATTCTATCGCCATCATTTCATCTATATTATAATAGTTCAAGTCATCAACTGCCATAAACAAATACGGCCTGATCCCTTCGCCTTTCATATGAAAATTTGGAACAGATGTCATATACGCCAATCTGGGAAAGCATCAACAGCATAAACAACAGCATCCGGCTTACCATATTAAGCAAAATAATGATACTCTGGTGCCAGTTAAGTACCCGTTGCGTATATGACATTGGCGTCAGAAAAAAATCTCGCCAATATGAGACCGCATATGACATCTGTGCCAAAAGTTTTCCATTTTGATTAAAAAACCATTTTTTTTTTCGAATAAAACTACCTAAAATTTGTCATGGTCTCAAAGAATTCTTGGTATTGTTACGCTAGCCGAATCCAAATTTCGCCAATAGCTTTTTTTTTTTTTTTAACTCGCCAGTTAGCGTTTTTTTTTTTTTTTTTTTTTTTTTCGAGTGATAAATTAAAACATTGATTTGAAGTTGAAATTAAATGTCATGGTTTGTTGCATTATTTAATATTTAGCCAGATGTCATATACGCACCGCAGGTTTGGCGTGTTTTTTTTTTTTTTTTTTTTTTTTAACCATTTGGAAAAATGGTTATTGTCCTTGTCAGGGTAGGAAATCAAAAGCATATCTGATGCTTTTTATTGGTTGAATCCGCATTTTATTCGTTTTCTGATTGGTCTATACAGTAATCTGTATTTCAGTTTACTTTCAAAAGCGATGGATACTTCTACTGCCACTATTACAAAAATGTAACAAAAACTACATAAAAAATTTAATATCTCAGAAACAAATTGAGATACAGCTTTCAAACAATTGCATTTAAAAGTACATTTTTACTTTCTTCTATCTTTACAAGAGGAAAGTATTGGATTCGTGAAAATTTTCGACGGATTTGCACGTTTTAGGGGTCAGAGAATCTGAAAAACATGTTTTTACAAAATGTCTGTCTGTGAGTCTGTGCATCTGTGCATCTGTGAGTCTGTCTGTCTGTATGTGACACAAATTTTGTGGGCGCTCTATCGCAAGATCTAATGCACGGAATTTAATAAAAAATTTATATTCAGTTAGTTCCTGATATAAATTGGTTCTGATTAGTTTTTGGTGTAAATCGCTCAACAGGGGGCGCTGCTATGCAGCCTTTTCACGATTTCCGCAATAGCTCAATCTCCAGAACTAATGCACGGATTTTCATCATACTTCAGATTCAGTTAGTCCTTGACATGAATTGAAGTTTTGTATATTTTGGTGTAAATCGCTAAACAGGTGGCGCTGCTATACAGCATTTTTTACTATTTCCGCAATAGCTCTATCTCAACAACTAATGCTTGGATTTTCATCAAACTTCAGATTCAAGTATACTTTAATATGTATTAGTGCTGTTTGTGTTTTGGTACAAATTACTCAACAGGTGGCGCTGCTCTGCTGCACTTTTCAGAATTTCTATTATAGCTGTATCTCAAGAACTAATGCAATAATTTTCACCAAACTTCAGAATCAGTTAATCCTTGACATTAATTGACATTTCCTACATTTTGGTGTAAATCGCTCAACAGGTGGCGCTGCTATGCTGTATTTTCTGAATTTCCACTATAGGTGTATCTCAAGAACTAATGCACGAATTTTCATCAAACTTTAGAATCAGTCAGTCCTTGACATGAATTGACATTTTATATAGTCTGGTGTAAATCGCTCAATAGGTGGCGCTGCTATGCTGTTTCTTGTGATTTCCGCAATAGCTCTATCTCAAGAACTAATGCTTGGATTTTCAACGAACTTCAGATCCATGTGTACCTGGATATCAATTATTGATGTTTATGTATTGGTGTAAATCCCTCAACATGTGGCGCTGCTATGCTACATTTTTCAGAATTTCCGCTACAGCTCTATCTTAAGAACTAAGGCACGAATTTTTATCAAACTTCAAATTCAGATACACTTTGATATGAATTGGTGCTAAATTGATGTAATTTCTTGTACTATTTATGATTTAATTGACGTGATTTATATAGAAGAAAGTTTTGTGATGGCCACAACATACTAGTTTCTTCTATACGGCGGTGTAAAAAGTAATATTGTGGGATGTTTAGAAGTTTAAAAATGAAATTTCATTTAAAATTGGTCGTCAGATTTCCCCATCCAGCATTTCTTGGAAATCTGACGCTGGAAAAGCCTTTTCCCAAACAGCCAATGAAATGCTTGGATAATACGTAAGTTTCAGGAAATCTGACGTTTTGTCGTTTGCAATTTGTACGTGTAATAACACTATTAATGTTTAATTCATGGCGTACGTAATGTATGATCAACTCCGTGCAATTTTTTATGTCTTAAATTTTAATCTTTGAAAAAATCATTTTCCAAATGGTCGTTGTAATTTGATAAATTGCTTTTATTTATTTATTTTTATTTTTTATTTTATTTTGTACGAAAATTTGGCGAAAATCTCGTTTTCGAATACCAGTTACATATGTATTTTTGGTACTACTTAGTTATCCCGTCGACTAAAAATCTATCGCCAAACTATAAGATTAAACGCAATTAATTGTTGACCGTAAATGTCACATTCACTTGACTTTAAGCAAGTTACACGTGTTTACGTCATCAAGTGATTTTTATTTCGACGTTTAATTTGTATATTTATTCATGTTATACTAATTTATTTGTTATTTTGTTATTTAAAATAAAAATTATGCCAATTTGTATAATTTGGCGAAAATGGTCGACAGAATAACTAAGTAGTACGGTATTTTTTAATTATTTTCTATTATTTTCAAAAGGAAATAACAAATTAGATAACAGGAATTCTGCTTTTCAGAATTTTCCCTGGCATTTCCATTACTTCATTTTCTTCTGGTGGACTGATGGTTTCTATTATTATGAAACAGCCATTATAAATGAAACGTTAGGTGAAGATGAAAGAGCAGTCGTAAAAAGTTAGAACTCTGAATTTCTGGTCAGAATGGAAGAAAATCAGAGTTCTAACTTTTTACGACTGCTCTTTCATCTTCACCTAACGCTTCATTTATAATGGCTGTTTCATAATAATAGAAACCACCAGTCCATCAGAAGAAAATTACTCGGTTAAGCGGTACTCTACTATAGTGCAAAACATATTTCAATTTTAAGACTTAAAGCACACGCTTTTATTTTATGTAAAATGACATCATTTGCATTAATATAGTTACTTAAAATTAAATATAGTTTATAATAGCTCCATGTTTTATCATAAATCCATCATTTATATTTTTCTCAAAATAGCACGTATTTTAATTACATTTTTTCAGTTTTTATAGAAAAATGGTAAAAAAAGATATAATTGCTATTTTCCAACTATTTTTTCTTTACTTTCAACAGAAATGGAGTACTTGAGTTGCCAAAATGAAACAAATGTCGCTAAAAACCACAAAAAAATTAATATTTCAAAAACAAATGGAGATGCAGTTTTCAAACAAATTGCATTAAAAAGTACTTTTTTTTTCCAATACGACGGTATAAACATTGAAAATGTGCGACGGTTAGAAGTTTTAAAAAATGCTGTAGAGTATTTAATCGCATAGTGAAACATCGGCTTTTGTTTTACGGCTGGCGTATACAAGGTAACGTTATTTATTAGAGACAAAATAAGCTGATAGAAAGAAATAGTATACCGGGGGCTAAAAAATGATAATAATTGATAACTATAGAAAAAAATAATTTATATAATTTAAAAAAGAAATAAAAGTAAATAAAAATTTATTATTAAATAAACAACAATAGCCGGGTTGCCATGTCAATCAAAGTAATGCCATTTTGGCGCCAATTAGGTACCCAGGTGCGTTTTGTATTTTAAATAAAATGAATGAAAGGATTATATTTTAAATGAAATTAATGAAATATAAAAAAATGCGACGAGAAAAAAGTTTGGCGATTTATCTCCTGCGTCTCGCTAACATAAAAATACCGAGCTCTTGATTTCTTTATCAGAATCTTTCTATTTGGCGAAAGATTGTTCAAGTAAATTTAATTATGAATAAAAGTAACATGATACATTTCTTAGCCTACATTGAAGGAGGCCAAACTGGTCGCCAAATTATTTTCAAATAATAACCTTTTCTGAAATATGAAAAAAAAAATATATCTATTATGGTTAAAATTTGAGTTGCCATCATTAGAAAAATGTATTAAAAATTAGAAAAAAAATTAATATTTCGAAATCTAATTCGAATTTAAAAATTCTAATGCCAGTTTTGAGATCTGCGTATCAATATAGATTTTTTGGTGTTAATTTGATCGCAAAGAATTACATATTTTAAGAGAAATTGCCGTGAAACGTAATCAGTTGTTTTATCAATCGTTTCAAAGAATCGTTTCATAAATTCGTTACATTTCAGCCGTTTCATAATATCCGTTTCATAAATTCGTTTCATTAGGATTTTATATATATATAGGGTAGATTTAATTAACTTCTTCTTATCATTTAAATCAGTAACGTATGCGAATAATACATGTATAACCCTGTCTGTATATCACTGCAAGTATCTGTATATCACTAAAAGACAAAAAAAAAAGGGAAAAAAATCGACACTCATAACGATATCATTGGGGAGAGGGGAGGGGGGGTCGCAGCATGAAAACGTATGATATCATAAGGGGTGGAGGAGTCCAAACTTGTCAAAAAGTTGATAACGTTATATATGTACAACTCCTAAGGCTCATTATCAGTTCCTGGCTAGTGTTGTTTTTTTTTTGTTGTTGTTGTTTTTTTTTCAAAAAAGCTTTGGTTGTTTTAATATTAGTTTAAGATCTATATTTACTGGTTGTCTGATTAATTTTCGTTTGAAGATTGTTCAAGATCAGAAACATGGGTTTGTTAAGCACATTTTAATGTATCTCGACCTCCTTTATGTCAGTTTAATTTCTCTTTTCGGTAAGACGCGTAACACTAGCCTGATTTTTTAGGTGCGTTCGTAATTATATAAATACGTAGCACCTATAGTCGTCGTTCAGTCCGTCTGTCTGTCCGTCCGCATATAACAGAGCAAAAACTACCCGACCGAATGATCTGAAATTTTTAATATATAATTGCTGCAAAATTTTGTCGAGCCATTTCCAATTTTATGAAAATCGGATGTATAGTTTAATTACAGGGACAGTCAAAAGTTTTTCTTTACATTACGGCCAATGGGGAAAATTATTGCAAGTGAATTTTAATGATGTTACAGACTTCCGAATGGTCTGAAATTTTTAATATATAATTGCTGCAAAATTTTGTCGAGCCATTTCCAATTTTAGGAAAATCGGATGTATAGTTTAATTACAGGGACACCCAAAAGTTTTCCGTTACATTACGGCCAATGGGAAAAAATTATAGCAAATGCATTTTAATGATTTTACAGCCTTCCGAATGGTCTGAAATTTTTAATATATAATTGCTGAAAAAGTTTGTTGAGCCATTTCCAATTTTATGAAAATCGGATGTATAGTTTAATTACAGGGACACCCAAAAGTTTTCTGTTACATTATGGCCAATGGGAAAAAATTATTGCAAATGCATTTTAATGATTTTACAGCCTTCCGAATGGTCTGAAATTTTAAATATATAATTGCTGCAAAATTTTGTCGAGCCATTTCAAATTTTATGAAAATCGAATGTATAGTTTAATTACAGGAACAGTCAAAAGTTTTCCGTTACATTACGGGGAATGGAGAAAAAATTATTGTAAGTGCATTTTAATGATGTTACAGACTATGCACTTATGAAGCGCAAAAAAATATACATTCAGTACAATATGGGGTGCAAAACATAATTATAAAACTAGTTATAGTACGAACGCACCTCATTTGCCACGTTTGACGAGCAATTTCCAACTTGTTTATGTTTTACTTCATTATTCAAATATTAACATATATAAAAAACAACGATGGTATTATGAGTTCTATATATATATATATGTATATATACATAAATAGATAGATATATATACAAGGTGTGGCTATTCACTTCCAGGACTGTAGCAAAAATTATTAGAATTGAAAGTTCATTGGTTAGTTAACGATGATATTTGATTGGTCATAATTTATCTGCGCGCAATATCTGCGCTGTATCTGGGAAATCACATAATATCTGTTTTACTTTCTGGTGTTAAAACACGCAAGCAAACGTTCGCTGACAAAGCATTGTTGTTGAAGTCAAAATAATGGAGCAGAGTATTAACATTAAATTTTGTTTCAAATTGGAAAAAAGTGCTAGCGAATCTCGTAAAATATTGCAGCAAGTGTACGGTGATGCCGCAATATCAAGTTCTCGCATTGTTTAATGGTTTCTACGTTTTCGTACTGATCTGGAAATCGTCGAATATGATCCAGAAATAAAATTTCCGAACCATATCCTTATCAATATCCATTTCGTTGGAGAGTAGTCGAATTGTCGGTTGGTGATCAGAAGTCACAAGACGTCCAGTGTGCGGATCATTTTCAGTGCTTTTCCGACCATCACGAAAGGGTCAAAATTGTTCAAAATCGCCAGAGTTTGATAATGGGCCATTACCGTACACTTTCTGTAACATCTTACATGTTTGCTAGCAATTTTGCCTATTTGAAACAAAATTTAATATTTATTCTCTACTCCATTATTTTCACTTCAACAACAATGCTTTGATAGCAAATGTTTCCTTGTGTGTTTCAACACCAGAAAGTAAAACGAGAAAGATGTACAGAGCAGATATTGTGCGCAGCTACGTGACCATTCATATAGAGGAAAAGGTCCAAATACCGGCTACCACTTTTGTTTTCAATCTAGATCATACAATTTTCAAAATTAATAAAACAAAAAGTGACAGCAGGGTACCTTGACACGTCTTATACCTGTTTAGAGAAAAAAAATCAGTTTAAAAGGCGTTTTCTGTTTATAAAAAGCAAAATTCCGAAAGTCTTCAAATTTTGAGTTTTTAAAATGGGGTCTAAATACCGGCTACCTAAGTTTTTTTCCAAAAGATCACACAAATAGAACTAATGACAATTATTAAGCAATAAGAATATTATTGTAATAAACTGTATTGATTAATAACATTTTTTATGCACAGAAAAAATAGCAGTTTTTAATAAATAAGTATTTTTGTCAAATTTCTAAAATTCTTTACGACTATCTCTCACAGTCTTTTTCCCATTATGTTTCTAATTTTGTTTTTTAACGTATAAAACAAAAAAAAAGCTTGCTGATTGAAATGAGAATTATTTTATCTGAAAAATCAAAAGCATAATATCACCACTCTCTACGTCGGTATAGTCCCTATCAGACCACATATCGCATTCTTAACATTGAAACCAAAATCCCCTCCCCCATTCTTGTCCACAGAGAAAGCACCCATACAGAAGACACAAATTTATCATCTTGATCTGTCGGATATTTTCCTTTTTCACTTTTTTAGTCCTCTGGCTGCGTATTTGTTTTATCAAAATCGCTTCAAAAATTGCGTATTTAACCTCTTAGCGACGAGCGTCTTTTAAGAATTTTTATTCTTTTGTCACCGGTTTTTCAAAAGAAAAATTTTTGTCTAATTTAACCAGTAAATGCTCCGATTAAATAAGGCATAATTTACAATAAAAAAAATAACTTGTGGAAATAATCAAGGAGTGTTAATTAGACGGAAAAAATGCATCCCCGAGGAAATCTCGGGTTGCGCAATTTTGCTACTTTTACGATGCCCAAGGAAATCTCAGGTTGCGCAGCGAGAGGGTTAAAATCAAATTTCTGCCTCTTTCGCCTGGTTTACTCCGTCATATTTTTTTTCTTTCTCTTCACATTTATTACAGGCAATTTTGTAGTGTCCAACAGCCCTTTTTTGGAAAGTGATCCGGTAACCAGTGTCGGTCCTGAAGAATTACGGCCATGGTGGTTTTTTTCATATTGCGAAATGAGACGGGGACTATTTCTGAACCATTTAAATTAATTTATTAATTATGGAGCTATTTAAATTAATTTATTTTCCTCCCCTTCAAGCAGAGCAACCGAGAGAGGTCCAAATACCGGCTAGCCGGTATTTAGACCACTCTAGGTAGCCGGTATTCGGACCACTGCTATGTTTAAGTTAAAACTGGTATTACTCATTCATATAATAAAATAAATGTGCGCGTGGCAATTGAGAGATAAATATGTCTAGAAAATAACTTAATAACCAATTCAAGCCAATATACGATCAGTATATTGTTAAAAAATGAGAAACACATATCTGAAAAACTTTTGATGTACCAGATTACGTAGATTTAGCACTTTTGCATGTACTATTTGTAAATGACACAGACTTCAGCGACGTACTTTTCGTAACTTTCTTCTCTCAATTAAAGTTACAAACTCTGCCTATCACCGCTAGGCTGCGCTGCGCTTAGTTCTCAGAACACCTAGTAGCCGGTATTTCGACCCTAGCCGGTATTTGGACCTTCTCCTCTACAACCGTTTACAAACTAACAAACTTTAAATTCTCATAATTGTTACTACAGTCCTGAAATTTAAATGCCACACCTTGTATATATATGTATCTACCCTATATATTTAAAATCCTAATGAAAGGAATTTATGAAACGGATATATGAAACGGCTGAAATGAAACGAATTTATGAAACGATTCTTTGAAACGACTGATTAAACAACTGATTATGTTTCACGGCGATTTCTCCTAAAATATGGAATACTTTGCGATGAAATTAACACCAAAAATCCATATTGATCCGCAGATCTCAAAACTGGTATTAGAATTTTTAAATTCGAATTAGTTTTCGAAATATTAATTTTTTTCTAATTTTAAATACTTTTTTCTAATGATGGCAACTCAAATTTCAATCATAACAGATATTTTTTTTTCATATTTCAGAAAGCGTTATTATTTGAAACTAATTTCACGACCAGTTTGGCCTCCCTTAAATGTATGCTAAGATATGTATCATGTTACTTTCATTCATAATTCAATTTACTTGAACAATCTTTCGCCAAATCGAAAGATTCTGATAGAGAAATCAAGAACTCGGTATTTTTATGTTAGCGAGACGCAAGTGATAAATTGCCAATAAATTTCCCCGTCGAATTTTTTTTTTTATTTCATTAATTTCATTTAAAATATAATCCTTTCATTCATTTTATTTAAAATACAAAACTTTCATTTAAAACTGAAACATTTAAAATTGATGGCTTTCACTTCTTTCTTTTTTTTTTAAGCAAAACGAAAAGAAAAATATTAGGCACAGATGTCATATACGCACCAGGGTACCTAATTGGCGCCAAAATGGCATTATTTTTATTGACATGGTAACCCGGCTATTGTTGTTTATTTAATAATAAATGTTTATTTACTGTTATTTCTTTTTTTAAATTATGTAAATTATTTTGTTGTATAGCTATCAATTATTTTTTTTATTGTTATTTCCTTTTGAAAATAATAGAAAAAAAATAAAGTACTACTTAGTTATTCCGTCAACCAATTTCGCTAAATTATGTAAATCGCCAAATTATACAAATTGACATAATTTTTATTTTAAATAACGAAAGAACATATAAATTAGTATAACATTAATAAATATACAAATAAAAGGTCGAAATAAAAATCACTTGATGACGTTAACACGTGTAACTTGCTTAAAGTCAAGTGAATGTGACATTTACGATCAACCATTATTGACATTTAATCTCATAGTTTGGCGATAGATTTTTCGTCGACGGGATAACTAAGTAGTACCAAAAATGCATATGTAACTGGTATTCGAAAACGAGGTTTTCGATAAATTTTCGTTAAAAAAAAATCATGCCAAACCTGCGGTGCGTGTATGACATGTGGCCAAATATTAAATAATGCAACAAACCATGACATTTAATTTCAGCTTCAAATCAATGTTTTAATTTACCACTCGGAAAAAAATGCTAACTGGCGAGTTGAAAAAAAGCTACTTTCGAGATTTGCACCCGGCTAGCGTAACAGTACCAAGAATTCTTTGCGACCATGGCAAATTTTATGTAGTTTTATTCGAAAAATTTTTGATTTTTTAATCAAAATGGAAATTTTTCGGCACAGATGTCGTATACGGCCCAATATTGGCGCGATTTTTTTCTGACGCCAATGTCATATACGCAACGGGTACTTAACTGGCGTCAAAGTATCATTATTTTGCTTGATATGGTAAGCCGCATGTTGATGTTTATGCTGTTGATGCTTTCCCTAAATTGGCGTCGGAAAAAAATCGCCCCATGACATCTATATGTCTATATGGCGTATATGACATCTGTGACAAACTTTCATATGAAAGGCGAAGGGATCAGACCGTATTTGTTTATGGCACTTGATGACTTGAACTATTATAATATAGATGAAATGATGGCGATAGAATAATATTTGGCGACTTATCACCTGTGCCTGGCTAATATTAAAGTACCAAAATGGCACCTAGAGTATAAAAAGCGAAGTGGTCCGACCGGAACTGTTGATGATAGTCACATGACTTAGGATATTGTTACGGAGGTTGTTTTAAAATGCGAAGACAACGACTGTGTATACTTAATTCATTTTATTTTAGTTTAGTTTCAAATGTTTAACTGATCCTCTTTAATCAAAAACGAAAACAACCATTGGATGTCTTAACAGCAGCTGATTCGGCCTTAAATCTTTGAAATCAAAGGGAATTGAATGGAAATCCGTTACAGAGAGGTCTACACAGCTTTTTCAGTATAATTCAATCTTCTCTAATATTTTTAAAACCCATCAGATTAGCGTGTTATTAAATTCTGCGGTGTCTGAGCGGAGGATGGGGAGCGTAGCTTGCAGCGGGCTGAGCCCCCTAGTATATATATAAACACCTGGATTCCAGATCCTGTACAACGTATTTAAAGAAACTCCAGACAAAAATCAATTACAGAACTAGTAAATAACTAGATCTAAAATTTTATCAAGACAATCAAAACATTTTAGAAAATAAAAATATTTTTTTGAGTATGTAGGAAGGATATTCCCTCGAATTGTTCTTTCAACCACACCAAAATTTGTCTTACGCTGGAAAAGAATTATAATTGTGGTTTTAAGCTGATTATATAAACACCACCAATGCATTCTGATCCATTTGAAATCCAAAATTTTACCTTTCCATTAAAAGAATTTAGATGTTCTTAATTAGAAGCTTTTATTAATTGGCTATGAATTACTGAAGCATTAACTATTTCCAAATGAAGAAAGTTTCAAAGAAAAAGTGTTTTATTATAAGAATTAACTTTTTTCTTATGATCTGTTTGAAACTGGGATAGATATTCGTAGTACAAAAGGGAATTTAAATTGCTCAATTGCAAGGAAAAAAAATTAAATAGAATGCAATTATAGATATGAAAAATTACAAAAATAAATTTTTAAGAAATTTATCACATTTTTAATAGAATAATAAGAGCTTATTGTCCATTTATGCTTTTTAACGGGGAAAATATGGTATGTGCAACTATTTTGTGATTACATAAACTCATTTCTTCTAAATTTAGAAAGCAAAATTGTCATTTTCAGTTTCCCATTTTATCAGATAATGATGATGCAGGAGAGGTTTATGAAACGTTGAGTTCACTTCAGTTTTCAATGCACCCTGGTTAAGACATTTTACATTAAGGGCTTGTTTTTTAGATAATCGAGCCCTAACTTCAGAGAGAAAATTAATCAGATTATTTTTAAAGGTCAATAGGTACTTTGCTGAGCGTGAATATATTCTGATTATCAGTGTCAAAGAAAGAAAAAAGACGTAAATCTAAAAAAAAAAAAGAGTCGTATTGGTCTGATGAAATTTTATGCTTTAACAGTTTCAGGACTAAACATCACCCAAGTATGTTATTAAATAAATAAACACTCATTTCAATACCGATTAAAATATTATACTTTAATATTGCATTTATTTTTTGTATTTAATTGCCTGTATTTATATATGTGTATATACCGGGTGTCCTAAAATGGACAGACTGATTTTAAAATTCAATAGTTTGCAAATGGTGACAGCTATTAAAACAATTCTTGCAGGAGATTTATGTAAGATGTCAGGAGTTTTTTTTTTTACTGCTATTCTTAGTTTTAGTTCCAAATAGAGGCGATAGATGGCATTGCAAGCAATATGGGCTCAATCGAGGGTTAAAACCGAAATCACCCAGCATTGATGCGAACAAACTAGGTTAAACATATGGAGTGGGTATCATTCTGACTGAGTTCAGAATCTGGATCTAAGAACAAGATTGTATAGCCGAATTAGACCCACTCCATATGTTTAACTTCCTCTGTTCCCATCAATGCTGAGTGATTTTAATTTTGGCTCTTGAGTGAGTGCCTATTGATTGCAGTGCCATTTATTGCTGTTATTTGGAACTAAAACGGGAATCGCATTAAAAATATCCTGCCATCTCTATATAATAAAAGGCAGTGTAACGCAGGGCGGGGAGAATCCATCAATCTTACCAGTCTCCGAGGAAGAGACTCACTGGTGAAAGTTTCCATTCGCCCATTGGTTGACAAGAAACAAGAAACCCGGCATTACTTCTCAAGGTTACAAATGCTGATAATTGAGAAGTGGTAGACACTTCTTCCTAACAAATCAGAAGGCACATCGCATTTCACCACCAAAATAAATCGCCAAGTGTCACTTGAGATTATTTCAAGTATTAAGTTGCAATCATATTAAATTTTCTTTGCGACATGTAAGTAATTTTAATCACGGAAAACAATGATATGGTATTTTTTTTAAATATCCTTTTTTTCCCTGCAAAAAATTGATAAAACTGACTTTTTTTAAAAAAGTAATCAATTTAAATATTTTAGACTTATTATTTTGTAACTTACTTTTAAATTACACATTGCTTATATTTTCCTTTTCTATATGCAGGTGTATGTAAATTTAAACTAAAAAACAAAAACAACAACAAAGAAAACATATCCAATACTTTAAAAGTAAAAAATTAATATTTATACGAAAAGTAAAATTAATAATTTTTGATTTATAGCTTTGCATCAGGAGGACAGAAGCTTAGGGGATTAGACGGATGGGATTCAACACGCGATACTTATTTATTAATCAACTAACTAACTTGCCCGGCGTTGCCCGGGTACGTAAAAAAACAGCACGAATTGTGAAAGACCTCTGAAAATCACAATAAGATATCGCGAAAAAGTTTTAAATCGTTGCACAAATTTCGGAAAGAGAATGCTCGAAGATTGAAAGTTGATTCAACTTCTATCAACGCCTTTCACTAATGTGGAAAAATGGTAGAAAATCGCTAAAATACACTAAAAATCACATACAAAATACCCGAAAAATTCGAAAATTGTTATACGAAATCCGAATAAACTTTATTGAAATGAAGGTGGAAATTACTTTAGTATTATAGGTCAAAAATGGAATATCAAAAAATTGCAGCAGATCGCAAAGAAACGTAAATATCGAATTAAAAATCACCTGATGACGTAACAAACACGTCTAAAGTGTTTAATGTCAAGTAAATGACATTTACGATCACCCATTATTGGCATTTAATCTTATAGTTTGGCGATATTTTTTTTGTTCAACGGGATAACCAGGTAGAACCACAAATTATTTCTGTTCGTATTTAAAAGTAGATAAATATCTCTTCTTTATATAAATAAATAAAATAAATATTGAAAAAAAATACTTATATGTATATGAAAAGTAAATAGTTTGCCAGTAAATATACGTAAAATTCACTTCACTCGCCAAGGCCATTTTCTCTAACTCACCAAAGCCCATACATTAAAAATATACCAAATACTCTTCAATCTGTTGCCTGATACTAAGTAATCACAATAATGTAAATAACTATTAGACATAGATACGTACCGGGTTTGGCGCAATTTTTTTTCACGCCAATTTGGTGAAAACATCGTTTTCGAAACCAGTTACATATATATATATTTAAATTATTTTCTATTATTTTAAAAGGAAATAGCAATAAATAATAAAAAGTTTAATTAATGTCTATAGAACAAAACAGTTTATATAACTGTAAAAAAGAAAGTAAAAGAAAATAAACAATTTATTAATAAATAAACAACAATAGCCGAGTTACCACATGTCAGGCAAAAAATAACGCCATTTTGGAGCCCATTATGTACCATGGACCGTATATGACATATGTGCCAACAAAACTTTCAATAATATAGTAAATATGTCATTTGGTGGTGGCTTGATTATCGAAGATTATAAAAAAAGTGTGTATATGCACATTTTTACTCTAAAATTTAAATACTTGACTACATAGTTATAATTTATACTCATTTTTATATAATTTACATTTGAATATAAAGATTTACTCCAAAATGTTCTCCTATACTTGAAAAAAAAATTATTGCGACCTTCGCCTGACTTATTTCACGCTTCTGCCTTTGTGGCTTAAAATTGCATTGTTTGGCGATCAAGGTAATAATTAAATAGCATGTAACTCACAAATAAAGCCTTTCTCCTGTAAGACATACGATGGGAAAATTACATAAAAATGATAATTAAATTGAATAAAGAAAATAGAAGGACTAAAATACTGTTACTTAAATTTTATTTCTTCAAGCTTTTTCAGGCACATATTTATTAACCTGGTGAAGCGAAAATTCGCCAAATAATGTATCAATTGCTTCTTTCATACTAATTTATTTTTTAAGTTTTATAAACATTCCTTTCATATTTAAATTAAATATTTTCATTTTATAAATTTTATCTCGCATTAAAAAGGTTTTTGATACTTTTTTTTTTAATTAAACAAATAACAGTTATTTTCTTTTAATTTGCGAGTTGTTTACATTATTTTCTAACGGATATAGCCATTTCAATTCATTTATCAACTGTAATTTTCGCCAAAATGACCACTGGCAACCTCTCAATTTGTTGATTTTCTGTAAACAAGTAAACCCTATTGTTTTACAGTGGAAGTCTATCGGAATTAGGCGAAATATTAGAGATATCGCCAAGTTGGCGTCACTTTTGGCGACTCATTTTGGTCGCCAAATTTAACGATATACCGCCAAGTTGGCGACAAACTTGGCGGCGTTTGGCGACAGAACTGTGTCCCTCTACGGTAACCTCCTTATAGGTATGGAAATGCATTAAATGCTGTTCAATAATTGCATAAAAAATTCGCTAAAAATTCAAACATCGCTGCACGAATTCCGAATAACCTTTTTTGAAAAGAGAACAAAATTTACTATTTTGGGTTAAAAGAAAGATACCATATTCAACTCACTTATATGGAAAAATTGCCTCGAAACATAAAAAACTGCTAAAAATCTCATAAAATATTAAATTAAAAAAAATCTAATAAAAAAATCGAAAATCGGGCTTCGAGGTGCAAAACTTCATATATAGACATACCTTTTCCCCAAATTTTGTAGCTCTACGTGCTGTGGTCTCTTCCGAACACCGTCGACACACTCACTCACACACAAACTTCTTTCCTTATTATTATAGATATACATATAAAAAAATTGGAGGGGGGGAGGAAGGAGGGGGGGGGGTAAACGATAAAAATACAATTTCAAAGTGTTATTAGATTTGCATCAGGAGGACAGAAGCTTAGGGGATTAGTCGCCCCCCCTCCCCGAAATAATATCCTGGCATTTTGTAACTTATTTTTAAATTACACATTACTTATATTTTCTTTTTCTATATACAGGTATATGTAAATTTAAACTAAAAAAAAAACACATTCCATATTTTAAAAGTAAAAATTTAATATTTATACGAAAAGTAAAATTAATAATTTTTTATTTATAGCTTTGCATCAGGAGGACAGAAGCTTAGGGGATTAGTCGCCCCTCCCCCTCCCCGAAATAATATCCTGGCATTTTGTAACTTATTTTTAAGTTACACATTGCTTATATTTTCCTTTTCTATATACAGGTGTATGTAAATTTAAAATAAAAAACAAAAACAAAAACAACAAAAAAACAAACATATCCCATATTGTATAAAAGTAAAAAATTAATATTTATACGAAAAGTAAAATTAATAATTCTTTATTTATAGCTTTGCATCAGGAGGACAGAAGCTTAGGGGATTAGACGGATGGGATTCAACGCGCGATACTTATTTATTAATCAATATACATCCTTCTATATATAAAAAAAAGTTTTGATTTGGAAATGGACCAATGAAAATCTGCGTAGATCATCCGGGTATACTCCTATTAGATCGGCATCCATATTTTTTATGACCGGGGATCTTTCTTCGTTAATATTAAGAAAACTGTTTCATACAAAAATATGAAAATCAGTGGTATTATAGAGACATGTTTGATAAACACGCTGATGCAGACAGTTTTTCAATCGAATAATTATTTTAAGAGATATTTAATGTTAAAGATGGTCAAAATCGTTCCATTAAAAAAGATTTATAGGAGAAAAACTGTACATAGGAATTTAAACATTTTTAGTTCATTTTATACATTGGAAGTTCCCGATGTGCAGACTGCAATTATCTTTTTAATTTGACTCATTTTTTGAGGATTTATTTCGATTTTAAATTGAAATTTTCGGCATTTCAAGAGATATTTTTTACAGATTTTAGAAAAAGGCAATTATTTTAAACTGTTGCCAATTTTAAAAACAGCGCAAAGAATAATATTTCCTTCAAATAAAAATTTTTTTTACACGGGGCTATTATAAACAGAAAAAACTTTCAAATTAGAATTAAGTGATTACGTGTTAAAAATCGGGAAAATATTGAAAATTACCATAAAAACTACAGTTACACGTGAATTTTAAAAAGGAAAGAAAATTTTAAAATACTAAATTCATTATTATGCGTTAAAAGTCACAAATGAAGGAAATTACGTCATATTTAAAAAGACCAAATAAATAAAAGTTGGCAAAACACTTTAAATTAAAAAATAATTTGCACGAGACATTTATTTCACATTTTGAGATAATCTTTACAACTACTATCGTGAATTCTAAGGCAACGCAAATAATATTTCCTTTCTAACAACAAAAGTATTTTCATGTGAATATTAAAAAGAGAAAAGAAACTTTGGTGAAAATTGCGTCAAATTTAAAACGATACATTTAAAAAAACTTTCTCATAGCGTCGTTAAAAAGTGCCGAGAGACAAAGACTATGTGTACTTAATTCATTTTACATTAGCTTACTTTGAATTTTTAACTAATTTTTAACACCTTCCAACAATGTTGAAAAATGTTATTGATTTCGGTTTGTCTGTTCGCGCTCTAAATCTCGTAAATATACTCCGATCGCACTGAAATTTTTGGTTATTGACATTTAGCCTAGCACGAACCCTATTTCAAATGAAGTTTGTAGCATGTTTAATTCATTTACAGGGACAGTCAAAAGTATTCCGTTACATTATGGCCAATGGGAAAAAATCATATCAAATGAATTTTAAAGATGTTACACCTTTTCAAACATAATAAAAAATATATGCATTTACGAAGTGCACTAAAATATGCAGAATATTTTGTAGCATATGCGGTGCAACGAATAGTTACTATTCATTTACAGGGCTACACAAAAGAATTCCATTACAAATGGTATAGGGGGAAATTGTTTGCGGCGTATTTTAATTATGCAAATTCATACATAATAAAATTGATATACGTCGGTGAGGCTTACTTAAGTTATTTCATGTATAATACGAAGTGCATAGCATTTACAGAAACATACAAAACATTTCAGACAAGTATTTTCTATCCGAAATACTGTATATTAGCGGCGATGGTAGAGAATGCATTTTCAATTATGATATGCGCTTTTAAGTTTCACTATATTTATGCATACTATATAGTATGTGTAAATGTTATAGTTGATATACAGGGCTACGCAAAAAAATTCGTAAAGGTTACTAACTATGAACGAAAATTGCTCAAAGGTGGGTTTAAAATGTGTTAAGCTGAACTGCATGTAGTTTTCTATGAAATGTTTGTAGAATCTTTCTATTCTAAAAAAAAAGTAACTACCGCTGTCACCGCCGCCGCCGGTTTTGAATTTTTTGTGACCGGAGGTCTTTCTTCGTTAAAATTAAAAAAACTGTTGCATACAAAAATATGAAAATCGGTAGTATTATAGAAAAATGTTTGATAAACACGCTGATACAGACAGTTTTCAAATCGAAGAATTATTTTAAGAGATATTTAATGCCAAAGTTGGACAAAATCGTTCCATTAAAAAAGTTTTATAGGAGCAAAAACTGTACATAGGAATTTAATCATTTTTAGATCATTTTATGCGTCAGAATTTTCCGGTGTGCAGATTGCAGTTAGTTTTTTAATTTGAATAATTTTTCGAGGTTTTATTTATATTTTAAATTCAAATTTTCAGCATTTCGAGAGATATATTTTACAAATTTTAGAAAACTAGGGGGCTCGGCCCCCTACGAGTTACGCTCGCCAACCCCCGTCCAGACACCGCAGACTCTAAATGCACGCTAATGTGATCGGCTTTAAAAAGATTTCGAAAGATTGAATTATAATTTAAAAAACAGTGACGATCTCCCTATAAACGGATTTCTATTCATTTCTCTTTGATTGGGAAAATTTTAACGCCAAATCCGCTGCGGTACTACTTGATTATCCCGTCGACTAATTTCGCCAAATTATATAAATCGCCAAACCACTCGCCAAATTATACAAATTGACATAATTTTTATCTCTCTATTCTAAAAAAAAGTAACTACCGCTGTCACCGCCGCCGCCGCCGCCGGTTTTGCTTTTTTTGTGACCGGAGGCTTTTCTTCGTTAATATTAACAAAAATAATGCATACAAAAATATGAAAATCGGTGGTTTTATACAGAAATGTTTGATAAATACGCTGATGCAGACAGTTTTCAAATCGAAGAATTATTTTAAGAATTATTTAATGCTAAAGTTGGACAAAATCGTTCCACTAAAAAAGTTTTATAGCAGCAAAAACTATACATGGCAGTGTAATCATTTTTAGATCATTTTATGCGTTAGAATTTGCCGGAGTGCAGATTGCATTAATTTTTTTATTTTGACTCATTTTTACAGGTTTTATTTCTATTTTAAATTCAAATTTTCAGCATTTCTAGAGATATTTTTTACAGATTTCAGAAAATTGAACTAATTTAAACTGTTGCCAACTGTATAAAAAGCGCAAGCAATAATGTTTGCTTCAAATTAAAAATTTATTTACACGTGACTATTGTAAACAGGAAAAAAACTTTCAAATTAGAATTAAATAATTATGAATAAAAAGCAGGAACTTATTAAAAATTACGTCATAAAAAGTATACACGTGAATTTTAAAAGAGAAAGGATATTGTAAAATAATAAATTCATTAACATGCGTTAGAAGTCTTAGGGGAAATTACGTCATATTTACGTCACATTATAGTTATTACATAAAATGAACGCAAAATAATATTGCAAAAAAATTTAAATTTAGAAATTGCGCTAGACATTTATTTGATATTTTGAGAATTAATTTAAAATGCCTCATTTAAAAGAACTTTCTTTTCGCTTTGTTAAAAAATACCAAGAGACAAAGACTCTCTTTACTTAATTCTTTTTATATTAGCTTATTTTGAAATGTTGTTACACGTGTATACGTCATCCAGTTATTTTTATTTCGATGTTTTATTTGTGTTTTTATTAATGTTGTACGAATTTATTTGTTCTTTCGTTATTTAAAATAAAATTTATATCAATTTGTATAATTTGGCGAGTGGTTTAGCGATTTATATAATTTGGCGAAATTGGTCGACAGGATAATCAAGTAGTACCGCAGCGGATTTGGCGTTAAAATTCCCCAATCAAAGAGAAATGAATAGAAATTCGTTTATAGGGAGATCGCCACTGTTTTCTAAATTATAATTCAATTTTTCGAAATCTTTTTAAAGCCGATCAAATTAGCGTGCATTTAGAGTCTGCGGTGTCTGGACGGGGGTTGCCGAGCGTAGCTCGTAGGGGGCCGAGCCCCCTAGTTTTAAATAACGAAAGAACAAATAAATTAGTTACAACATTAATAAAAATACAAATAAAACGTCGAAATAAAAATAACTTGATGACGTAGACACGTGTAACAACATTTCAAAATAAGCTAATATAAAAGGAATTAAGTAAACAGAATCTTTATCTCCCGGTATTTTTTAACAAAGCGAAAAGAAAGTTCTTTTAAATGAGACATTTTAAATTAATCGTTTTTAATCTGACGTAATTTTGACCAAACTATTCTTTCTCTTTTTAATATTCGCGTGAAAATACTTGCGTTAGAAATAAAATATTATTTGCGCTTTCCTAAAAAAAATAGTTGAAAAGTATCCTCTCAAAATATCAAATAAATGTCAAGCGCAATTTGTAAATTTAAACCGTTTTGCAATATTATTTTGCGTTCATTTTATGTAATAACTGTAATGTGACGTAAATATGACGTAATTTCTCCTATTTAAGACTTCTAACGCATATTAATAAATTTATTATTTTACAAATTCCTTTCTCTTTTAAAATTCACGTGTAATTATAGTTTTTATGACGTAATTTTTAATAAGTTCCTGCTTTTTGTTCATAATTTTTTAATTCTAATTCCAAATGGGTTTTTTTCTGTTTATAATAGTCACGTGCAAATAAATTTTTAATTTATTACACGTATAATTTTTTTTTTTTTTTTTTTTTTTTAAGCAAACATTATTGTTTCCGCTGTTTATACAGTTGGCAACAGTTTAAATTAATATCACTTTCTAAAATCTGTAAAAAATATCTCTCGAAATGCTGAAAATTTGAATTTAAAATAGATATACTACCTCGAAAAATGAGTCAAATTAAAAAAATAAATCAATTCTGCACACCGGGAAATTATAACGTACAAAATGAACTAAAAATTATTAAATTCCGATGTATAGTTTTTGCTACTATAAAACTTTTTTAGTGGAACGATTTTGTCCAAATTCAGCATTAAATATCTCTTAAAATTATTCTTCGATTTGAAAACTGTCTGCATCAGCGTGTTTATCAAACATTTCTGTATAACACTACCGATTTTCATATTTTTGTACGCATTACTTTTCTTAATATTAACGAAGAAAGACCTCCGGTCACAAAAAATTCAGGCGGCGGCGGTGACAGCGGTAGTTACTTTTTTTTAGAATAGAGAGATTGTATTAATTTAAACTGTTGCCAACTGTATAAACAGCGAAAACAGTAATGTTTGCTTCAAATTAAAAATTTATTTTACACGTGACTATTATAAACAAGAAATATAAAAAGCAGGAACTCATTGAGAATTACGTCATAAAAACTATAGTTACACGTGAATTTTAAATGAGAAAGAATATTGTAAAATAATAAATTCAGTAACATCCGTTAGAAGTCCTAAAAAGGAGAATTTACGTCATATTACACTTATTACGTAAAATGAACAAAAAATAATATTGCAAAACAGTTTTAATTTAAAAATTGCGCGAGACATTTACTTGACATTTTAAGATGATCATAATATTTCATTTCTAACAAAAGTATTTTGACATGAATCTCTCTATTCTAAAAAAAAGTAACTACCGCTGTCACCGCCGCCGCCGGTTTTGAATTTTTTGTGACCGGAGGTCTTTCTTCGTTAATATTAAGAAAACTAATGCATACAAAAATATGAAAATCGGTAGTATTATACAGAAATGTTTGATAAACACATTGATGCAGACAGTTTTCAGATCGAAGAATTATTTTAAGAGATATTTAATGCTAAAGTTGGACAAAATCGTTCCACTAAAAAAGTTTTATAGGAGCAAAAACTGTTCATAGGAATTTAATCATTTTTAGATCATTTTATGCGTTAGAATTTGCCGGAGTGCAGATTGCATTAATTTTTTTTATTTTGATGAATTTTTTGAGGTTTTATTTCTATTTTAAATTCAGATTTTCAGCATTTCTAGAGATATTTTTAACAGATTTTAGAAAGTGATATTAATTTAAACTGTTGCCAACTGTATAAACAGCGGAAGCAATAATGTTTGCTTCAAAAAAAAAAAAAAATATTTATACATGTAAATAAATTAAAAATTTATTTACACGTGACTATTATAAACAGAAAAAAACATTTGGAATTAGAATTAAATACTTATGTACAAAAAGCAGGAACTTATTAAAAATTATGTCATAAAAACTATAATTACAAGTGAATTTTAAGAGAGAAAGGAATTTGTAAAGCAATAAATTTATTAACATGCGTTAGAAGTCTTAAATAGGAGAAATTATGTCGTATTTACGTCACATTACAGTTATTACATAAAATGAACACAAAATAATATTGCAAAACGGTTTAAATTTAGAAATTGCGCTAGACATTTATTTGATATTTTAAGAGGATACTTTTCAACTATTTTTGTTAGGAAAGCGCAAATAATATTTAATTTCTAACACAAGTATTTTCACGTGAATATTAAAAAGAGAAAGAATAGTTTGGTCAAAATTACGTCAGATTAAAAACGATTAATTTAAAATGTCTCATTTAAAAGAACTTTCTTTTCATTTTGTTAAAAAATACCAGGAGACAAAGACTCTGTTTACTTAATTCCTTTTATATTAGCTTATTTTGAAATGTTGTTACACGTGTCTACGTCATCAAGTTATTTTTATTTCGACGTTTTATTTGTATTTTTATTAATGTTGTACTAATTTATTTGTTTTTTCGTTATTTAAAATAAAAATTATGTCAATTTGTATAATTTGGCGAGTGGTTTGGCGATTTATATAATTTGGCGAAATTGGTCGACGGGATAATCAAGTAGTACCGCAACGGATTTGGCGTTAAAATTCCCCGATCAAAGAGAAATGAATAGAAATCCGTTTATAGAGAGATCGCCACTGTTTTAGGTAGCTTTCTTTACAAAAAGCTACCTATTGCAGCCGTTCGGAGGAAAGCGATTTCAAAAAATTTTGGTATATTTTCATCGATCATGACCCCCAGACCCCGAAACCACCCTCCGTTCAAAATTGATATATATATATATATATATATATATATATATCAATATATATATATCTGACCTATGTCACACTATAACTCTAGTATTAAAAAGAGAAAGAAAAGTTTGGTGAAAATTACGTCAGATTATAATTGTCAGATTCAAATTATAATTCAATCTTCCGAAATCTTTTTAAAGGCGATCAAATTAGCGTGCTGTTAGAGTCTGCGGTGTCTGAACGGGGGTGGACGAGCGTAGCTCGTAGGGGGCAGAGCCCCCTAGTATAGATAAAATGATATACAGGGCCACGCAAAGAATTGGATACATGGCCGCCTATAGATGATAAATTCTGGAAATGCGATTTCAGTAGTTTTAAGAGTGATTTAGTTTGAATTAAAGTTCAGCTAAATAGTGGCTTGTAATAAAGGTACTAGGTAAACAACAGGGCTGTACAAAAGCATTGAAGTATGTTTCCATCTATTAGTCTAAATTGCTGAAATAGAAATTTCAACCTGTTATGCGTTTTCTTGATAAACTAAATTTTCTAATATATAGTATATACCGGGTGTCCTAAAAAGGACTGACTGATTTTAAAATTCAATAACTTGCAAACGGTGACAGATATTTTAAAAATTCTTGCAGAAGGGTTTTGCATGAAGTCAAAAGTTTTTTTACAGTGATTTTCGATTTTAGTTCAAATTACAAACAATAGATGGCGCGGCGATCAATAGACGCTAAATTCAGGCTCGATTGTTGGTCCTTCGGAACCCACTTAATACATTTCCATCTCCTTTTTCCGCATGGAAGAAGATATCTACCAAAAAATCGAGCCTGTTTTTAGCGCCTATTGCTTACAGCGCCATCTATTGTTTGTAATTCGAACTAAAATCAAAAATCATTGTAAAAAAAAACTTTTGACCTTATGCATAACGTTCCTGCAAGAATTTTTTAAATATCTGTCACCGTTTGCAAGTTATTGAATTTTAAAATCAGTCAGTCCTTTTTAGGACACCCGGTATGTCAGCCTACAGATCGAATACACGGCTGTTCGGAAGAATTGGAATAAACATTTGGCTATGGTTGGTAACTGCTGAAATCAGTTTTTTAAATGTTTAGTTAGTTATCTTATTTACCTTATTTCCCTAAATAACGAACTTTATTAAAGCTTTCAGGGAGTGTTGGAAAGTGTTTCATAATCTATGCCGTACGCATGATTTTTCTTTCTTGTTTGTAATCAAAGACGAAAACAGCCATTGTATCTCTTAGCAACGGCTGATTTAGTCTTAAAAATCTCCAATCAAAGGAAAATGAATGAAAACCCGTTTACTGGTAGACCGTCAATGTTTTTTTTAAATTATAATTCAAACTTTTTAAGGCCGATGAAATTAGCATGCTTTTAGAATCTGGGGTTTCTGAACGGGGGGTTAGCGAGCGTAGCTCGTAGGGGGCAGAGCCCCCTAGTATTTAAAAAAAATTGGAGGGGGGAGTAAGGGGGGGGGTTAAACGAAAAAAATAACATTTCAAAGTATTATTAAAAAAATAGTATTATTTCAATAGTTGCAACAGACTTTTATTGAATATTTATTAAATTTTTCTTTTATGAAGAAATCTTAATTTTTTATAGTATATTAGCCTGAAAACCTGGTTTACCCAGAAATATTGTAAAAGCTAATTGTGTGTTTATTAGAACATAAACTAGCCGAACTTTGCTCATTTAAACGCTTCCATATTGTCAATTATTTTTTTATCTGTTTTTTATAATTTTAAGTGAAAAACACAATTTTTACCCACCGTTCTAGGACGGGCATTTACACTAGTCATATAAGAATTATCTTAATAACTGTCACCATTTTCAGGCTATTTAATTTTAAAAACAGTCGGTCCATTTTAAGACACCAGGTATATACGAGTATATATACAGGGTGCAAAATGTTATTTATCGCCGACCTTTAATTCCTCAGCCGTTGATCGTAGACATATAGTTCCAATTGCAAAAACATTTCAAATGAGGTAAATATTCAAGCTGTGGCCTTATTAAAAGTAAAAAATTAATTTTATAAAAATTACGAAATCTAACTTTTTATACGGTCCCCCAGTCCCCATAGTTATATTTAATAAAAGTTTACACATATCATAACAGATATAACACAAAAAGTTTGACATATGTTCTACAAAAATTGACAGAGTTAGTAAAGTTATTTTTGCACATGATTTTGTCTTTCATTGAGGGATCAGTTCAAAGATGAATTAAAGTAATCGAGATCAAAAGCAGGGTGCAATGTCCTTTTTACGGCAAAATCACCTTTTAGCCGATATCTCTAAATCGGGGTATCACCAAAGAGGGTTATTCCGTCTAAAAATTTTAGCTGATTTTTAGGGGTCGTATACAAAGCTAAGAATGAAATATTGAAATTAAACAGAAAAATAAATATCAATTTATTATAATATCAGAAAACGGTCTGCTATAAAAATGAATACATCAAACGCCGGAATCTACTAGAGATACTGCTTAAAATGTTCTCCATTGGCGGTAATGCACAATTGAATGCGTGACAGTACTGAGTCCTGGACACGTTAGAGCATAGCAGGCGTGCAAACTGTGCGACAATCAAGGATGATGCACTGCTTCAGATAAACCAGAGAAGTGGTCTCAGTCACATAGACTTACGTCTTCATGTAACCCCAGAGGTAGAAGTCCATGGGAGTCAAGTCCGGCGAACGCGATGGCCCCACTACCGGACCACCATTTCCAAGGATCTTTTGACCGAATTCGGTGGCCAGATGCGCACGGACGTTTGGTGTTTTATGTGGACAGCTCTCCGCATAAAACATGATGGGGCCCTAGGGCCCCATCATGTTGAAAGGCATGCATGTTGGAGAGTAAGCTCTTCATACCAGTCACGTACTGTGATTTGTAGCAGATGCAGGTAACGATCGGCCTTTAAGGTCCCATCGTAAATGATGGGTCCAACAATCTGGGTTCCCCATTTATCGTATCATTCGTGTCGTACTGTGCTGGCGATGTGGAGGTTTTCCAGATATCAGTAATGCTCATTCTGTACGTTCTCAATGCCACTCAGTGTAAACATTGACTCATTTGTCCACAGAATGTCACAAAGGAATGACGTATTTTCTTCTAAGGTGTTGAGCATGAAATTACAATAATCAAATCGTCGTGCGTGGTCACCCAGCGTCAATGCTTGCACTAGTGTCGGGTGGTGTGGATGTGCATCATGTGAATCTAACAAATGCCAGATATGCTGAACACGCCTCGCTTATTTCCGCCGTGCTCAATTGTGGAATTAAAAGAGCGAATATCAGCACCTCCTCCGGTGTCACTCGAATATTACACCTTGCCCGTCTACTTGTTCTGGGTCGAGATGAAACAGAGCCGGTCTCTCGAAGATGGTGCAATGAATCAGTTATAGTTTCATACATTGGATGTAGATCCTTAAGGGAACGTTCTGAATAAACATTCGCAGCCTCTCTGGCATTCCTTTGACATTCACCATAAATAAGTATCATTTCCGTATATTGCATATATGCGTAGCTTGCCATCACGATCTCAGCGCTGACTAGCATGTCCACTGGCCCGTGTTTTACATCAAACGTGTGGCACTGCGGTGCTATTGTAATTTGCATAATACCAATTTTCCTGCTCGTTATAGCTCGGCTGGTCGTTTGCATTCCACTGCCATTTGTCTAGTCCTTAGTGAGTATGTTTTATTTTCCGGTTGTCGATTCTACCTATTTTGATGTTTGAATGTTGTTCGACCCATAAAAGTTGACTCAAATTTTTAGATGAAATAACTCTCTTTGGTGATTCTTCGATTTGGCGATACCGGCTAAAGATGGTTTCGCCGTAAAAAAAGACCTTGCACTCTGATGTTGATCTCGAATTACTTTAATTCATCTTTTAACTGATCCCTCAATGAAAGACAAAATCTCAAACTTTGAAATTTAATAACTGTGTCAATTTTTAGAGTACAGATGTCAAACTCTTTGTGTTATATCTGTTATGATATGTGTAAACTTTTATTAAATATAACTATAGGGACTGCGGGACCGTATAAAAAGTTAGATTTCGTAATTTTTATAAAATTGATTTTTTACATTAATTAATGTCACAACATGAATATTTACCTCATTTGAAACTTTTTGTAATTGGAATTATATGTCTACGACCAACGGTTGAGAAATTAAAGGTCGCTGATAGATAACATATTGAACCATGTATATTTACTAATAATAAACACTAAAGATGGCAGCACTTCATTGATTCCTTGAACAACTAAGTGTAATTCATTTTTAAATGTTCTATAGAGGGAGTTGGTCTCATATATTGTAGTCTGTACCTGAATATACTGTGCATTATTACTCCTTGGTCCATCATCATTTAAAAAACTTTTTTGCCAACATGTGCATATAATCTTACACTTCTTTTTTTTGCTGCATCATTGCTGCTAACAAAGGCTCTCAAAGCGATATAAGTAAGCGTCCTATCTTAAATGGGAGAAGTAACCGCAAGATTAAAAGCGAGGTCACATCAATCAAGGTCATGCGCCACGTAGCGGATGGAGTGTGAACTACAGGTAGATACCTAACTATTTTCATACTTACACCACTAAAATTATAAAGTTTTTTTACCTTGATTAATAACTGAAGTACCTCTGACAAGGCGAAGAAAACTTCGTGGTGTCAAGTGCATCTGGATGCCCCTCTCGCTACGCCATTATATTGCAATAAATGTGGCAAACAAAATTCATTCCTATGAGTGACTAAAGATTTAGGAAATACGCGCCACACTGTGCCTGTATGTGAATTATCACTCCATCCACAAGGTGGCGCAACTATGTTAATTTACGCCTGATTCCAGCATTAAGTTTGTTCGCTTACTTATAACGTTTTGAAGGCTCTCAAAGTGGTAATATGTTTTTCTTTTTCAATCCACTTACATCAAAATTTATTTTTAACTTAATAGTTTTCCAATATTTTATTTCTGATTCTATTGTGTGTGGTTTCCCTAAAGTCGTATTATTTACCTTTTTCATGGCTAATACGAAGATGTGGATTCGAACCCAAAAAATACTACGTGATAAAATGATTTAATTTAACAAATTAAAGGTTCATCTAAATATTTCTCATCTATCACAACAATTGTGACTGCATTTTAAACAAGTGAATGGTCCATCCGACTACTAATATTTATTTTTATTATTAAAGAGCAATAAAGTTTATTCCTGCAAAAGAAAAAATTCTGACAATCATAAACATTTAATAAACTCATTCATTTGCAAAACCGCTGCAGTTAAAATATCTCAATCTTAAGGCTCAAAACCACTAAGCAGCATGTTTCTTCTAAAAAACGCTGACATTTTAAGCAAAATACAGTTGTGGCATTGCTTAAATAAAATATAATCCTCTTTTCTTTATCCAATTTGAAACATACACTAAACCTATCTCTGTTGCAATACATGATTCCATAATTTAAATTCTTTGTAACATAATTTTTGTCATCATTAAACGTAATTCTATCCTCATATTGCATGTAGTAACTCTTATTAACTTAACGTGATTTTTTTCCCCCACAAACGGTTAAAATTCTAATTTTCTAGTATAATGTATTTATATTAAGTACTGTTTGATAGTATTATACCCATAATAAGATTATTTTATTCTTTCTTGATTAAGTTTTCTTATGTAAAGAAGGATTACTTATATCAGTCGGAGGCATGTGGGACTGAAATTTCACTGAAATTTTACGTATAAGTAACATACTTTTGAAACAAATTTTGAAAGCGAACAGAGAAAAATTTATCTCAAATTCTTTTCTTAAACTGAGTTGAACGAATAAATTTAATACATGTTTAAATATACATTCATGTTTAAATATATATTCATGTTTATGTATTTAAAGTATAAAATATTTTTTATTAGAGGAGAAATATATTTTCTTGAATGGACACTAATTCAAAATTCTTTCAGGTACTATATTTTTTGTATGTATTTTGAATTTTTTTACCACAAAATGATTTAAATTTTCCTGGAGGCATGGTTTACTAGAACAGCCAAATACCCACTCAATGAAGCTAATTCCCTCCCACCGGAATATACCATTTTAAACTAGTGTCTAAACACAACCAAACTGATTGGTAAAGTTATCATACGAATTGAATATTTCCAATTGAGCGAAAAAATGCTCAGACTAACTTAAACGGTAGAGCATTGTCCTTGTATGCCAAGGATTTGGGTACGATTCCCGTCTTGGGCATTTTTTCTCTCAGTTGGTAATATTCAATTCGTATACCATTTTAACCTGACTCAATTACTCATTTTCGTGTTTAATTGTTTGTGAGATATGCTCTCATATGCAAGTTGAACTGTGTTATCTCTCGTGATTTTGTGTTTATTTACATTACTGAAAAGGAACTTTGAAAAAGTTCGAAACATTTAATGTTTTTTAAAATGATTTTTATGTGCATTTTAACTATTTAATTAAATTGACTGTATTTTTGTAATTCTTTTTAATTAATTCTGAACAGACGTAATATCTTTTTTCACTTTAACCCCTTGCCTCTGACGCCCGAACTCAGTTCGGGCAACGCAAATGAGCCAATTTTGGAATGCCCGACCTAGGTTCGGGAAAGAGAAAAATCGGTGTTTCAATTCTGTGAAGCCCGAACTCAGTTTGTCCAATGCATAATATGTAATTTATCATTTTCCCAATAGATGACGAAAACTTTCCCGCGAAAAGTTCGGCAGTTTCGCTCTATTTGTCGGATTTTTGTAATTTTGTAGTCCAGAACAAAATTAAAGAGTATTTTTTCCCCATTTTTGGCACGTTTTTCTCAAATGTATTCCACAGGCAAGGGGTTAAAAATGATTTGAAATTTATTTTGTAGATGTATTACTAATAGAAAATTTCAAATCAAATATGAATTTATATTTTAAATGGCAGTGTTAAAGTAAAAAAAGCTTTAAAAAAGGTTTATTTTATGTTGCATTAAAAAAGTCATTTACTTTTTAGCACCTCTCTCTTAAATTAAGTTTTTTTCACAATCTAGACCGGAGGTTCTAATTCCAACCTTCTTTTGGCCAAGCCCCACAAAAGCTTCTCTGAAATGCTTATGTCCTTTCATCCTTCCTTCTGTAAAATATAATTCTTATAAAAAATTTAAAATTAAACGCTTATTCACATGGATGCTTAAAAGGACATTAACAATGACAAATCACTTCATATATTTTAAAGCCTATAAAACAGATAATATTCTTCTCACAAATCTGTTTTTAAGACAACTTTATAAATGAAATTAATCCACTTTATCTTCACTTTTATATCTAGAAGAGTTTTGTTGTTCCTTACCACTTTACCTCGGTGTGAAACTAAACTATTTCATGCTTTGTACTTTTATCTTGACAAAATTTCTTAAAGGCACTCTCAACTAGTACCTTTAAGATATTATTTTAACATTGATATACGAGGGATAGTCAAAAAATTCCCGTAATTTCGTTGTAACTCTTTATTACCACAGTATAGGTACACATTCATTTAATCACCTTCAAAGTAGATTCCTTAACCCCTTGAGGGGCACCGGTATATATTATATACCACCTACGATTAATGAGGTTTTACACCAGAAAAATTTTATTAAATTTTACTTTTCTAACTTTGGTGGAAAAAAGCCGTAAAATTGCTTTTACTTATTTTGAAATAGAATTTTTCAAAGATTCCGGTGGCAATTAAGCATTTCACGAAGGTAATTGCTTGCCCCTCAAGGGGTTAAGAACGCACATACTTGCCCCACCGCTCCTGTTATTGCTGGAAACAACGATGAAAATCCTGTTTTGTATCTTCCCAAGTTCAGCCGTCGCGTTGGTTTGGTTTGTCTTCTACGGTGCCTAAACGGTTACCTTTGAGCAGGGCTGCGGAGTCGGAGTCGGGCCGATTTTTGAGCGACAGAGTCGAAGTCGGAGTCGGACCCATTTTTGAGCGACCGACAGAGTCGGAGTCGGAATCGGATCTGTGAAAATTTCCGGAGTCGGAGTCGTCCATTTTACAAGCAAGTCTGCGTTGTCGGAGTCGGAGTCGGCCCATTTTTGAGCGAAAGTGTCGGAGTCGGATCTGTTAAAATTGCCGGAGTCGTCCGTTTTTCCCACCGATTCCGCAGCCCTGCCTTTCAGGCCCATTTTGATCTTGGGGAAGAGAGAGGAATCGTCACGCTTAGTGTAGACTAAAATAGTCTCTGAAGCAGATTTTCCCAATCTGAACATGAACTTGATCTTCGCCTTTTACTCGAACTTCGACATCACGCCAACTGATCACCACACGCTCCTACTTTCAGCTACACTTCCGTCACACTGCCTGTTATGAATTCCGGTAGTAAAAAATATAGTGGTAGTAAACAAATAAACTAATTATATTGCGTATTAAAGAGTTTGCAACGAAATTCCGTAAACTTTTCGAGTGCTCCTTGTATTTTACGATTATTTTTTTTTTATCTAATTAATAACAGGTGGATATATTTGTTTTGGGTACACAGATCTCTTTTTAAATAACACAATCGTAGCTGCCAAATACTACGATTTTGACATCCCTATTTTTTCTAAAAGACTCTTCATCTTTTTATTTACCCATCATACGTAGGGTCTAGTAGGGTCTTGTAGGGTTTATAGGGTCTTGTAATCGTTTTAGAAATCGAAAAAAAAATTTTAACGGATTTACACGTTTCAGAGACTGGAGATTCCGAAAAACATATTTTTAGAAAAAAAAAATTGCCGTTCATCTGTGTGTGTGTGTGTGTGTGTGTCTAGTCTGTGTGTCTGTAAACACTCTATCTCCCGAACAAATTGAGATAGAGACTTGTAATTTGGTGTGTACTTAGCATGTAATTATGGTAAGAAGCCTATTGAATATCAGTAACTCGATTATCCGGAACTATTTTTTTCGGACTCTCGAAATATTCGTTCTGATAAAAGATATACAAAAATTTTGTAAATTGTTTATTTGAAGGGGTGAATATAAAAGTCAATAAAAAAAACAAAATTTTCATAAAGAATGAAGTCGATCGGATAATTAGTTGCCGAGATATTTGTAATCGTATTTTTCACACCCTTCGATTTTTCATGACCCTGTATTTCATTCAAATTTCAATTCAAAAATATATTTTAATTGGAAATGAGGTGCTTAATCCGACGCAGTAAACTTTTAGTTAATATGATTATCATATTTTAAGTTATAAGGATGTTTCTTTTACGCAATTCGGTACTACTCGATTATCCCGTCGACCAAAAATGTATCGCCAAACTATCAAGATTAAATGCCAATAATGGCTTTTCATAAATGTCACATTCACTTGACAGTAAACACGTAACACGTGTTTGTTGAGTCACCAAGTGATTTTTAATTCGACGTTTTATTTGTATTTTTATTAATCTTTTACTAATTTATTTGTTCTTACGTTATTTAAAATGCCAAACTATATATCTATTCCGTCACCAACTTGACAACCAAAATTAGTCGCCAAAAGTACCGCCAACTTGGCAATATCTTTAATATTTCGCCAAATTCCCATAGACTTTCATTGTAAACCAATAGGGTTTACTTGCTTACAGAAAATCAACGAATTGAGACATTTTAATGCAACAAAAACTAACATTGGCTTAAGGAAATATATTAATTATATTTAAGGGAATCCCAAGTAAATTAAATTATGAATAAAAGTAACATGATACAATACTTAGCATTTTTCCAAACATAAATTTTAAGGGAGACCAAACTGATCGTCAAGGGTGGCTAGTTTGTATAATTTTGCGAGTAATTTGGCGATTTATATGATTTATCGAAATTGGTCGACGGGATAATCAAGTAGTACCCGCAAGTCAGTAATAGAGCAGTACTATGTATTAAAAATATTTAAATATACGTTTAAATTTTATTTTGGAATTGCAATGCATTTTATTAATAGTTTACACACATGTTTTATTTTCATATTTTATATTATGCATATCCATTATGGGTGAGTATTACGGTGGCCCCCAACGACTAGTTTATTTATAGAACAATGTTTTTATTTAAAAAATAAAAAGTTTGTGTTCTTAATTACTAGTGCCAAAAAATCATAGTATTTGGCAGAGATGAATTTCTGTATTCTTATTCTATCGTATTAAGAATATTTAAGACCGATTTAAACTGATATAAGCATGTGCAATGAGCCTTGGGTGTTTTTCTGCCCCTAAGCGGAGTGGTAAACCAGTTTTAAACTCGTTTCATTCAGAGGAACTTTAAGCGAAGTCGAGATGGCCGTGTGGTCTAAGGCGCTAGAAAGAGAATCCTGGTTTTCTAAACGGAGCGAGGATTTTTTTCTAGGATGTTTCTCTGAAGCTGTTAGTGCTCTGACAATTCAGTTCAATGAATAAACTAGATTTTATTTTAGAAGGAAAAGTTTAAGAATTTGTTTGTTTTTTCTCCATTATTATTAAGGAAACATACCACCCCTAATCTATATTTTCATTATTTAACTTCAAAAATGTCTTTATTTTATTAATTTTATTTATATTTATCAATTTTTAAGAAAAAAATTGGAGTTGCTTCCTTTTGGATCTGAAAACTATAAAATTTTTGTTGTATATAATCGTTTACAGATAGTTCACATGTAGCCAGTTCCCAGTCGGGTTCTAAAAATCCCTGCCGGCTCGGTCTACAGACTCGGGTAAATTTCGAAGTTAAGTACTAATTTCAATGACCACAGATAAACCCACTTTAACAATTTTATCTGGCTGCTTTTGGCGAGTTTTTAATTTCATTTTTATATAAGAGCTGGTTTTATTAGAATCATGTTAAGGCAGTATTCAAAAAAGAGTTTTCCATGCTCAACAACTCGAAATTTTCTGACACATTTTCAAATTCATTTTTAAAAGAAAAAACATGAAACTTGTTGACGTGATTTTTTAAGAGATTTATAAGCGACCTATGTTTTTATTTTTCGTTCAATTTATTAGAAGTTGATTTATAAACAATTAATTTCTCTGTAGGACCATATTTTTCGTTTCCAACACTATCGCTTCAAGAAATTCGGTTCAAAATGCCCAGTTTTACATCATTTTTTAAAATGTATTCTGCCTCTATTAAAAAAAACGACCATTACGGCACATTATATAGTTTCTAAATAAGAGAACCTACCAATTGGATGTATTTTAAAACAAAAACAAGTAATATAAAAATTTTGTTTTTAAACTCAATTCCTACTTAGGTCGTCAAAGAAAAATTTAATATAATCCCTTAAGCTAATATTAGTTTTTGTTGCGTTAAAATATCTCAATTTGTTGATTTTCTATAAGCAAGTAGGTTTACAATGGAAGTCTATGGGAATTTGGCGAAATATTTGAGATATCGCCAAGTTGGCGTCACTTTTGGCGATATATCGCCAAGTTGGCGACAAACTTGGCGGTATTTGGTGACAGAACATGTTCCCCCCTATGGTAACCTCCCTTATAGATATGAAGATGCATTAAATGCTTCAATAACCAATGGCCGCCATTTTGTCTCCCATGTAAAACTAAAATTAATTAATTAAAGATTAATTAATGAATTAATATTTGAAAAAACTGTATTAACATCAATTGTCATCCAATATAAGTTTAAAAAAATTTATTTCAACTTGATAGGGTGTATAATAAGTATTTTATTAATGATTGAAAATTTGAACACGATATATAAATAAATAAATAAATAAATATAGGGAGAGTGTGAACTAATAGAAGGAATTGAAAATGAATTTAAAAAATCCCTGCCGGCTCGGGCCTACAGGCGGAGGTAGATTTCGAAGTTAAGTACTAAATTCACCAACAAAACTTAAATCAAGATTAGAGATAAACCCAGTTTCTTCACTAAAAATGAGCTCTAAGGGAGCTAAACATTTTGTGAAAATTCTAATATACACGAATACACACACGCATGTATATAGAATAGGTTTAAAAATGGCTAAAGCAAATTCAGAGAACCTCAAAGTGTTAAAATATGTTAATATTTCCATAGCCGGGTGTTTATTATGTTTTAATAAGTTTCTTCAAACTCACATGGCGTTACATATTCACCTGCTGAGGTCCATTATATTTCCAATATGACGCAATAGATAAATATTTTTTAATTCGTCAAACTATTTATTTCATTTTAAGTTTTCATGCAGAAATCTTGCTCTAGAAAACTTATGACGTAATATTCAATTTGTTTTCAATTCGTCAAATTGTTTATTTAATTAAATTTTTCACGTGAAATCTTGCAATAGAAAAGAAATTGTTGTGGTGAGAATTTTATTGCTTTTTTTTTATTGTTGGCAACTGCTATAACGAAAAATATTTATTTTTTCCTGTCATTGTTGTGTAAGAGCTGGTTTTATCAGAATCATGTTAAGACGGTATTCAAAATTTTGAGCCCTCCCCATTTCCATTCCCTTGGGCCGATTTTGCCCATTTTCAATCCCCGCCGAGATATTAACCATATCAAAGTTGTTGGCGAGTTTGAAGATGATCCGTGCATAATTGCGACTTTTATCGTGCGGACAAAATTTAGTACATACATACATACATATATATATATATATATGTATAAACTTTTTAGGTGGGGGTGGTTTTGGGTTCCTGGGGTCATATAATGAAAAGTTATGAAGGAATTTTTCAAAAGTCGCACCATGGTAACGACTGCAATAGGTAGTATTTCTTACGAAATCTACCTAAAATGAGTCAGAAAATAAGCTGTTTGGATTTGAGCACATCCTTAATACGATATTTTTTTCTACAACCTCTATGTATTTTTAATTTGTTTTTGCTGTAAGAATTGATCATACCAAAAACTTGTCAATCAAAAAGTTGTAAATAATATTAAAAAGATATATAATAAATTCATGTGGATTTGATATCTTGTGAATTGACGAAGTTATGGATTTTTTCCTTCTTCAACCCACCCCCCCCCCTTTTTTTTACGCTAAGAATTATTGAAAACTTGTCAATGTAAAAGTTTTAGATAATATTAAAACAATTTATAATACATTTAAAATGGATTTGATATGGTGAGAATTGACAAAGTTATGATTTTTTTTCTCCCAAAAACATTTTTTTCTCGCCCCTTGAACCCATTTTTAGTTTTATCACATATCTGTCATACATAATTTTTGGCCCATTTTTTAGAAGTAATAATAACTTTAAACTGAGTCGATATGTATTGTAATTAAGAAATTATGGAGTTATTTCGTTTTTCACAAAACCCCTTGCTATTTCTACCCCCTTGTTCCGATTTTGCCCACATACAAACTTGACCACGATTTTATGCCCCTTGATTTTATGTACCATTAAGTACCGGAATTTGGAACATACGAACTCCTGCTCTCGATTTTTCCCTTGCTTTCAAAATCCTAAGTTCTCACACATTCCGGTTTGGGTTAGCAAGCATTGCAAAGATTATTGCTTCAGAATGACCAAAATAACCATTTCACTGGATGACGCGAGCCACAACTAGCATCAGATCATCTGTAAGGTAACGTGAAATTTGAATTGTTTTCCAAAACTTTCATGCTCCATCTGTGCAATTGGCAATTTGATTTTGAACCACGCAGGTGCGTAACCTTTTATGATAAACTCAGTAAATGACAAACTCACAATCAAATCGCATGCCAATTGCACAGATGAAGCAAGAAATATTTTGAAAACAATTCAAACTTCACGTTATCTTGCAGATGATCTGGAGCTAGTTGTGGATCGCGTCATCCAGAAAAATGGTTACTTTTTTCATCCCGAATCAATAATAATCCTTGCAATGCTTGTCAACCCAAACCAGAATGTGTGAGAACTTGCGCTACGTAGGATTTTGAAATCAAGGGAAAAAACGAGAGCAGGAGTTCGTGTGTTCCAAATTCCTGGCCTTAACTTTAAAGCTAAATGTTATGTGGATCTCATAGACTGCCAGAATTACCAACTAACGGAACCTCCGATTACCACTCACTTGTCGAACGAACACATGAAGAAAGGTTTAAAGCTTTCATAAATAAATTTGTATGCAAATGTTTTCCATTTTTTTCTATATTTCGACCCCTAAATTTTCTTCTATTTTGCATAATTTTTCCTATTTAGACCCCCAAAGGGGAAACGGAAGATATTTATTTATTATTCTAAAATTTGTCACTTATCATTCTTGTATATTTTCCCAACTTTTCAGTGCTAGCGGGAATAGAAAATCGAAAATTTAAAAAATCACTAAAATGTGAAAATTTACATCATTTTCGGCTAATTTTTCATATTTAGACCTCAAAATGGAACCGGAAGAGATTTATTAATTGCTCTGAAATTTTGGATTTATGTTCCTGATATATTCTTTCAACTTTTCCGCGCTAGCGCGAAGAAAAAGTCGGAAATTAAAAATATTATTGAAATGTGAAAATGTACAACATTTTCGGCTAAAATTGCATATTTAGACCCTAAACTGGAACCGGCAGCTATTTATTGATTATTTTGAAAATTTGTAAGTATATTTCTGAGATCATTCCCCAACTTTTCCGCGCTAGCGGGAAAAGAATTTCGAAAAAACGATTTTTACACTCCGCCCTAATGTATATATATATATATATATATATAATTTTTTTTTTACTGGTGGTGATTTTCGGTTCGAGGGTTCATGATAGCTGTAGATCTGCAAAACATTTTCAGAAATTCCAACATAGGGAAGATCCCAATAGGTAGTATTTCATACGAAATCTACCTAAAAAAGAGATTTCTATTTCTTTTAACAATTGCTAACAAGCTTTCTGTAAAAAATTCTGACATTTTAAGGAAATTTTTTTCTTTGGAAGCTTTAAGTTGTTTACAATCAAATTTTGATGAGTTCTATCTGGTTAACAATTTTTTTTAACTTGAGCTGACGAGTTGAAGTCACTTTAAATACCGAAACATTAATTTAACTTGAAGTAATCGTGGAAGTTTCACTTTTAAATTTAATCTACCGATTTTCGTGAATGAAATGATTTCAAATTAATCTGAAATCTAACAATCCCAGGTTTATTTCAAAAACAGAGAATTTTCCTCTACGACGTATTGTTTCAAAGAACGGATTCTTAACGCCATCTGTTGATTCGTACCGATACTGAAATATTTTCGAATTCGAATTTTTTTTATATTTATAATTATTTATCGAACTTCCTATGCATATGAGTTTGAAATAAAGATAATATTCGAGAAATATAACTGCACAAATAATATTTTACTTTATGCAAACTATGCAAAAAAAAAATCGATTAATTTATTTATTCCGAAAACGGTCATGCATAAAAAATAATCATAAGTCTATATTTGTACGTAATTAATGATGCCACAGACAACTAACTATTTTTATGTTTTATTTGCATCACTATTTCCAATTTTTAGATTCTTATCTAAGGCAAGTTTCAATGTTGATACGACTTTTATCAATTGGCCTAGCAAACATTACTGTGTTTACTGGAATAAGGTGTAACAGAACAGTTTTTCATTTTGCTAATTAAAGATGTTTTTCATAAATAAATAAAAATTTATTTATATACGCACTTTTTAACTAGTACACATTTGTTTAAGTTATACTTTTATTGGTGTATTTTAAAATGCATGCTAGTATAATTTTGATTATATCATAGCAAACGCGGTAGCGTTAAGCTATAATATGATTAAGAAATAGAAAATGCAAACGACTTCCTTAAATTTCTGGCGAACCATTTGACATAAGACAATGATTTTTCTTTTGAAAGATAGAACTCGATGAGACGAATAAACTGATAGCATTTAAAAAATTACTGTAGCTTTCAGTAGTTTTTTATTTAATCTTAAACGAAAAAATGAAGACACAAAATTCAACAAAGTGTAGCTAACGTTCCAGTGGGTGGATTAACTTCGTTTTTCTTTTATTTTGATCCTCTTGTTAAAAGTTAAAATAGGTTTTTTTTTCATCTTTGTATCTTTGACGGTCGCTGAGAAAATCGAAATTGTCTTTTATAATGTCCCCATAAAATTATAGAAATCTCTCCTTTTCATTTTCTAATTTTCTAATTCAATAACTTATTTCGTGTTGCCACTCCCTAAAAAGCAGTACAATAATTTTAAAAAAAGAATAACACGTGTACTTTTGTTTTTATAAGTCAATAAAAATTGAAATTCAACTGACAGATTTTTGTATTTTGGAAATCGACGTCAACCTAAGCAGAAAATGCATAATTTTCCTAAATATATATATAAATAATTTTCCTAAATATATATATAAACTTTCTTGATTAGCATTTAAACTGGAGTAATATACACAATGGAGCACAAACGAGTCGATAGAAAAAAGAAAAACGGGGTGAATCCCAAGCTTCTGTTCAGGAGCTAAATGTAAGGTTTTTTTTAATTATCATCATAACATCCTGACTTACACAAGCGATAGTTATGCAGTAATATAAATACTTCACATACTAAGCATACCTTAAAAAATACTATTCCATCTATTTTTAATAAGGAAGTGATGTCATATACGCACCAGAGTACATAACTGGCGCGATAATGGCGTTAATTTGCCTGATACGGTAACTGAGCTATTGTTGTTTATTTATGAATTATTTTTTTATTTACTTTTATTTTACTAGGGAGCTCGGCCCCCTACGAGCTACGCTCGCCAACCCCCGTCCAGACACCGTAGACTCTAAATGCACGCTAATTTATCAACTTTAAAAAGATTTCGAAAGATTGAATTATAATTTAAAAAACAATGGCGATCTCTCTATAAACAGATTTCTATTCAATTCTCTTTGATTGGGCAATTTTAACGCCAAATCCGTTGCGGTACTACTTGATTATCCCTTTGACCAATTTCGCCAAATTATATAAATCGCCAAACCACTCGCCAAATTATACAAATTGACATAATTTTTATTTTAAATAACGAAAAAACAAATAAATTATTACAACATTAATAAAAATACAAATAAAACGTCGAAATAAAAATAACTTGATGACGTAGACATGTGTAACAACATTTCAAAATAAGCTAATATAAAAGGAATTAAGTAAGCAGAGTCTTTGTCTCCTGGTATTTTTTAACAAAGTGAAAAGAAAGTTCTTTTAAATGAGACATTTTAAATTAATCGTTTTTAATCTGACGTAATTTTGACCAAACTATTCTTTCTCTTTTTAATATTCACGTGAAAATACTTGTATTAGAAATTAAATATTATTTGCGCTTTCCTAACAAAAATAGTTGAAAAGTATCCTCTTAAAATATCAAATAAATGTCTAGCGCAATTTCTAAATTTAAACCGTTTTCCAATATTATTTTGTGTTCATTTTATGTAATAACTGTAATGTGACGTAAATATGACGTAATTTCTCCTATTTAAGACTTATAACTCATGTTAATAAATTTATTCCTTTACAAATTCCTTTCTCTTTTAAAATTCACGTGTAATTATAGTTTTTATGACGTAATTTTTAATAAGTTCCTGCTTTTTGTACATAATTATTTAATTCTAATTCCAAATGTTTTTTTTTTCTGTTTATAATAGTCACGTGTAAATAAATTTTTAATTTATTTACACGTATAAATATTTTTTTTAAGCAAACATTATTGTTTCCGCTATTTATACAGTTGGCAATAGTTTAAATTAATACCACTTTCTAAAATCTGTTAAAAATATCTCTAGAAATGCTGAAAATCTGAATTTAAAATAGAAATAAAACCTCAAAAAATGAGTCAAAATAAAAAAAAATTAATGCAATCTGCACTCCGGCAAATTCTAACGCATAAAATGATCTAAAAATGATTAAATTCCTATGAACAGTTTTTGCTCCTATAAAACTTTTTAGTGCAACGATTTTGTCCAAAATTAGCATTAAATATCTCTTAAAATAATTCTTCGATCTGAAAACTGTCTGCATCAGCGTTTTTATTAAACATTTCTGTATAATACTTTCAATTTTCATATTTTTGTATGCATTATTTTTCTTAATATTAACGAAGAAAGACCTCCGGTCACAAAAAATTCAAAACCGGCGGCGGTGACAGCGGTAGTTACTTTTTTTTAGAATAGAGAGATTTTTTAAAATTATATAAATTGTTTTGTTCTATAGTTATTAATTAAACTTTTCATTATTTATTGTTATTTCCTTTTTAAAATTATAGAAAGTAATTAAAAAATCTACTAAAAAACAACTTTTCAAAAGTAAAAAAAAAGCCAAGCAAAAAAAAAGCAAAGAAAAAGGGGGAAAGTTGTGGCTAAAAAATAGTGTGATATCAAATTTCCAAGCTAATATTATGGTACTTATTTAACATTTTTTATTAAAAATTTACCATATGTAAGTCGAGTACCTAAGTATGCGTTGATAGAAAGCCTTTTCTCCTTTACTAAATACATCATAACGTGTTTCTGAAAATTATTTTTTTTAATTATGCATGATGGGCTTGGCGGCCATCTTTCCATATTTTACACAATTTTCTAAGCACACAAGTACATTGTTAAGATCGGAAATTCGAAATTGTTGCTAAAGCAAACATTTTATGCTTTTAATTTATGGAAATGAGTGCCTAGAAATTTGTGTCTTAAAATAAAGTTGAAGTAACTTCAGGTTTTATCTTATGATTCTCTTTTTTCGGAGGGATTAATTAATTAGTTAAAGCAGTAAAAATCAATTTGTTTTTTTTTTCTTCAAAATAAAAGACTTTCTTAATTTATCTGTCTGTAGCCAAAACTAGAAGTTCAAAATTCTTAATAATGCAAACATATTACGAGCTTGTCTGCTTAGAAATTTGTGTAAAATATGGAAAGATGGCCGCCAAGCCCATCATGCATAATTAAAAAAAATTAATTTTCAGAAACACGTTATGATG
The DNA here is from genome assembly GCA_963932465.1 of Maratus speciosus. Lineage (NCBI taxonomy): Eukaryota > Metazoa > Arthropoda > Arachnida > Araneae > Salticidae > Maratus > Maratus speciosus. The sequence continues at coordinate 180,705,972 of OZ010792.1, forward strand.
TATTTAGTAAAGGAGAAAAGGCTTTCTATCAACGCATACTTAGGTACTCGACTTACATATGGTAAATTTTTAATAAAAAATGTTAAATAAGTACCATAATATTAGCTTGGAAATTTGATATCACACTATTTTTTAGCCACAACTTTCCCCCTTTTTCTTTGCTTTTTTTTTGCTTGGCTTTTTTTTTACTTTTGAAAAGTTGTTTTTTAGTAGATATCAGTTCTTTTTTTTAAACAGATTATATATAATTGAAATAATTCTACTCGCTAAAATTAGTCCTTGTATAGCCTTTATAAGCAGGGAACAAACACAATAGTATACACTTTGTTTACCTATCATTCATTTTTTAGAGTAATTAATAATTTAAAAGTAAGGAAAGTCAATTTCTTCTTTCAAAGTATCAGTCTTTCACAATTTATATCGCCTTAAAATTTTCTATGAAGGATGAAAATTTAGTAAAAATCAAATAGAGTCAAAATAAAATATATATTTACAGTTAGTCTGTCAGTTAATTGTTTGTTCTAACATTTTTTTGCTGACGGTTTTGCAAAATAAATTTATCTTTACAAATACCTACGGAAAATCCGAGAATGAAGCCCCGCAGGCATCTGAAGAATCGAAGATCTGTCTAAAGAAGTAAATCTAGCAATTCTAGACATGATGATGAAACATTTTTGATAAAAAAAATCTAAAAATTTAAAGATATAAACTGTACATATAACTTCATCTTCATTTAGATCGTGTTATAGAGAAGAAAGAATAAATATGTATTTTACTCAAGTCTGTTTATCCATACCTATTTGCATAAATGTGAGAATATAATTTCGTATAAAAATTCCCGTAAATTGATTATATTTAATAGTCTATTATTAAAGCCGCATAAACATTAGAATAAAATTTTTTTGCAGTTAAAAATTGCCTGAAATCTATAGTCTTATCGTTCGTCAAATTTGTTATATGTTTTTTTTAATACCCAGACACCTTTTCTAAACTCTGACAAAAGATCACAGAAATACTGAAATTATCCAAATACTTATACCTTTCTATTGTATTTCTTTTTTTTGAGTGGGGGGAGGGGTGAGGAAGGGCGCTTAAGAACTTCGTTTTGTTCTTAGAATTCTGAATTAATCATTGAAAAGATCTACCTACATAAGTCTTGTTGCAGAATTTTCATTAGGTAAGAGTTGCATCAACTTATACATCATGTGAATATATTAAATTACTTTTGCAAAATACTAGATGGGAGCCATTGATATTTTCAGAGCATTTGCCTACATTTTAAACTTAAATTATTTACAACTATTCATTAATTTTCTATACGAATTAAAGAAGTCGTTGTTTCCATGGCAACTGTACCTTTCACTATTGCTTGTTTGTTTTATTGAACACATATATATCAGATCACGTGAGGATCACGGCGGGATTTGAACCCGCCCCCACCTACGTTCTCAAGCGATTAGCGGCGTGGTGTCTTATCCACTCAGCCACGGTGGGCCACTATTACTTTATCTAATACCCAGATACTCAAATTTAACCAGCTGCGCTTAGAATCATGCTCATAACAGAGTACATTTATATGTAAGAGTGGTGACACATATGCACAAGTCGTGTACTCATATTCAAGTTTTTGTCCAAAGTACAGTAACTCAGTTTTCATTAATAGACGTGGAAGATTTCGATTAAACTAACCAAAAAAGTTTAAAAACATTGACTTTCTGATTTGATTTTATTCAAAATCGTCTTAACCAACCAAAGTTAATGTCCAGGATCCAGAGTGTTTACTGCAAACATCAAAAAAAGTTTTCAAAAATGCAGGCTTCTGATTGATCAATCTCATCGCGCTAATAGCGTAAAATCTATCTTGATCCCGGTCTATTCAACGTCCTTTAAATATTCGAGAAAGCCTTGACAAGTCAGGAAAATATCACACAAAGCAGGCAAAACAAAGAAGAAAATCATTCATTGGCTCGTTCATATCCACGAGCCAATGAATGATTTTGTTCCTTTGCTTTGCCTGCTTTGTGTGATGTTTTTGTGACGCGTGTCAAGACTTTCTCAAATATTTAAGGGGCGTTTGTTTATTTCACCACCATGAAGCTATGAAAGGAGAGGAGCAGACATGTCAATCTTCCCGTGTGAAAAACTACATAAAGAAAACGAGTTCTTTCCCCCTCTTCTGCCCTTTTCTCTCTTGATTTTGACCGATAGCAGCCCATTTAGCAGTCTCCATAGCAAGATGCAGCTATATATGGCGGACGCAAGGGGGAGGATGTTAGCGTGACCAATGACATACTAGGCCAATTTATGACGTTTAAAAGTCACACGGAGTTGGATCATCTTTACACGATGATTAGTACAAAGCGGTGCGCCGATTTTTTTTTGTGTCCATTGCCATGTACAGATAATCAACTCCGTGTGACGTGATGAGCTGGCCACACTTAGGAACAGCTTCAAATGACGTCATCTACTTCGAGGCAAATGAAAAAGGACAGGCTACCGCGGCGCTACAGCGTCTAGAATTTATAGTGTGGAAATCCAATCAGTCGATCACAGCGATATCTGCAGGATATTTCCCAAAACTCCAAGACAATTTGGTCTAGACGCTGTAACATTTTTTTTAAACGTTTTATTAACTTACATTTGACCTGTGTGCTTGGCGTCAAACCTGCTGTAATAATACGATGTTTACTTTGAAATTTGAAAATATATAGCAGATGTCGCTGCGATAATCTCCCTGGATTTCAGCGTCTGTGCACATTTAAGGGATACACTTTTTAGCGGTTCTTGGATAGCAAATTTCCACATTATGTATTCTAGACGCTGTAGCGGTGCATTACACATGTCTCTTTCTTCTTTAAAAAATATCCTGCAGATGTCGATGCAAATGACTGTTTGGAATTCGACATCGTTGCACATTTAAGGGATTCAATACTTTCGCGCTTTTTTAAGTATTGCTGGGATAGTCGATTTCTACAACATATAATCTAGACGCTATAACGGAGCTATAGTTTCTAGAAGATATAGTTTAAAAATCGGCTTATTAAAAAATTGCTAAAAACTGTATCCCATAAATGTTGAACGAGGCTGAACGACGAATGTCGATTATAGCGACATATGGTAATTCCAACATAACTATTTCAAAAGAAAACGTTTCGCTCAGAGAAGATCTAGAAAATGTTGCTCCTATCGACATTTGTCATTCAGTATTTTTCAATATTTATGGGATTCAATTTTTAGCACTTTTTAAAGAATTACTGGAATAGCCGGTTTCCACACTGTGACCGTGATCTAGGTAGATTTTTCTGTGTTATCGTAACGAGATTGACCAATCAGAAGCCAGAATTTTTGCTAACTTTTCACTGTTTGCAAAATTGTACCTGGATACCGGCCTATATTTCTAGACGCTATAACTGAGCTCAGGAATAGTACAGAAAGCAAACTCTGTATTTTGATACATTAAGGCCGGGATCTAATTAGGAACAAGTGTGTCTCTATAACGAAGTAGCGACATACGGCCAATAAATGTTTATTGGTAAAAATGATAAAAACAAATCGTTAAAGTTCTTTGCGAGCATGCCATTATCGCCAGGTTAATGCATGCTGAATTATTTCCCTAGTCTAATAGAAATCGTCCATGCGCGTATCTTCTAATGGAGGATATTCCAAATATGGGTTCGAGGCTGAAATAGTCACGTGGTACCGGTAATTTACCCAAAGAATTTCTTACTGATAGAAGGGAAACAGGAAACTACACTGTTAAAAATATCGTGAAAAATTACCTCGTTTCTTACAGGTTCTCTATTTTCTGACCAATGAGAACGCTACATAAACGCCTGTGAAGCGTTCTAATTGGGCAGAATACAGATAGCCTTTAAAAACAGAGGTAATTTTTCACGATATTTTTAACAGTGTACTACTGCTTTCTCCCATGAACTGTTTCATTAGCTAGCGGGGATTTACATTACGTAGACGGAGCCTTCCCTTCTTTACGCTAGACGTTCATGCCTTGACCATGTGATCATAACGTAGATTGAATATCCTCTATTAAAGAAAGCGAATTGCCGTACTTTCGACAAAATCTTGAAATGAGCATGTCTCCTGTGCATATATCACCACTCTTATGTATAAAGGCTCTCTGTTATGGTGGTGTTTCTGATACAGCGCCTAGAATAGCTAGTGTGGAAATATGCTATCCAAACAGTTCTAAAAATTTGTATCCCTTAAATGTGCGACGATACTGCTAAAATTTCAAGTGTCGTTCGCAGCGACATCTGTGGGATATTCGTATTACTATTATTACATTGTATAGACTAGCAATTTCTTGCAGTTGTAGAAAATATCCTGCAGATGCCGCTGCGATCTGCATATTACAGCAGTATCATTGCACATTTAAGTGATACAATATTTTAGCGCTTTTTTAAGTATTACAGGGTTAGCCGATTTCAACACTATATATTCTAGGCGCTATAGTTTCTGAGCGCTCTTGGTTAAATTTCGATATTCGAGTTTTAGAGTGAGCAATAGAGAAAAGTACTAAAACTATTGAAACAACAACTTCTTTAATATTGAAATGTATAGCAAAGGAGTTCAGAATCAATGCCTTAAATAGTTTCGAATACGCACTGTTGTTATGACATCAATACCCTTCCTGGATGTGGAAATGCAAATTGTGTTCAACATAATTGGCCGCAATCTAGATAGATTTTTCGCTGTTAGCGAAACGAGATTCATTAATCAGAAGCTTGCACTTTTGCGAACTTTTCGCTGTTTGCAGCAATGCAGGCTATTGATTGGTGAATCTCGTTTCGCTAACAGCGAAAAATCCATCTGGATCCCAGCCTAAATTTCTGTAAACATTGCACTTCATCCATGGCACTAAGAAAATGACTCAAAACTTTTATGACATAGGCCGGGATCCAGAAGCAGCAAAAATTCTCAAACATTCTGGCTTCTGATTGGTCAAACTCATTTCGCTAACAGCGAAAAATCTATCTGGATCTCGGCCATAGTTTTCTTCGATGAAATCAATGCAAAAGGATAATATAAAAAATTTTAAAAGACTTCTAAAATGATTTGGCGGGTTTATCGCTATTTGGCATAATTTATAAACTTTAAAATTAATTAACAGTTTTTCGCTAATTAAGAAAAGAAAATTTGTGTTTTAAAAGCTGAATTTTACAAAAGCACGTAGATTGAGTAAATATCTGTCCAAAAATGCAATCCTTACTTTTTTATGTCCATTATTTAAGTCTCTACCTTGATTGAACCATAAATTGTGACGAAGAAAATAAATCGATCATTTTCAGTATCTCGACGTTATTTTAAAAAATCTATATCTCTGTTTATAATTAATTTATGAGGATGCATTTGGTCTCAAATTGAAGATATTTTCCATTAGGTCCTTCTGGTTTTGGTTTTATTTTTCTGCGATGATTGGTTCTTTTGATATGGGAAATTTTACGCTGGCATGTTTGGTTGATTTTACATGGAGAAGTTGTCATCAGTATAATAAGCAGTTACGGTGTCTTGCGTTTTATTCTTGGCGTTTGTTTGTTTGGCGAGGTTAGCATTTTTTTTTTTCAGCTTGGCTTGGCAGAACGACCGTCCTGCTTGATATATCTGTAACTGCTATTCGAAAACGCGGCTTTCATTAAATTGGCATCAGAAAAAAACCCCGCGCCAAACCCGTTGTGTATATGACATCTGTGCCTTAAATAATTAGGGTTTCATTTAAGTTTAGGTACTTTTGCTTGAGATATTATCGAAAATGTACAGCAAAAATATACGGTACTATTTGATTATCCCGTCGACCAATTTCGCCAAACTATTCGCCAAATGATACAAACTGACATAATTTTTATTTTAAATAACAGAAGAATAAATAAATGCTGTCTGCATCAGCGTTTTTATCAAACATTTCTGTATAATACTTTCAATTTTCATATTTTTGTATGCATTATTTTTCTTAATATTAACGAAGAAAGACCTCCGGTCACAAAAAATTCAAAACCGGCGGCGGTGACAGCGGTAGTTACTTTTTTTTAGAATAGAGAGATTTTTTAAAATTATATAAATTGTTTTGTTCTATAGTTATTAATTAAACTTTTCATTATTTATTGTTATTTCCTTTTTAAAATAATAGAAAGTAATTAAAAAATATATCTGTAACTGCTATTCGAAAACGCGGCTTTCATTAAATTGGCATCAGAAAAAAACCCCGCGCCAAACCCGTTGTGTATATGACATCTGTGCCTTAAATAATTAGGGTTTCATTTAACTTTAGGTACTTTTGCTTGAGATATTATCGAAAATGTACAGCAAAAATATACGGTACTATTTGATTATCCCGTCGACCAATTTCGCCAAACTATTCGCCAAATGATACAAACTGACATAATTTTATTTTAAATAACAGAAGAATAAATAAATAAGTAAAACATTAATAAAAATACTAATAAAAACTTGGGCACAGATGTCATATACGCTCCATATTGGCGCGATTTTTTCCGACGCCAATTTGGCGAAAACCTCGTTAATATATCATCTGTATCCGGGTTACCATATCAAATAAAATAACAACACTTTAGCGGCAGTTAAGTACCCGGTGCGTATATGACATTGGCGGCGTCAAAAAAATCGTGCCAATATGGGACGTATATGACATCTGTGCCAAAACTTGAATTAAAAATCACTTGATGACGTAACAAACACGTGTATCGTGTTTAATGTCAAGTGAATGTAACATTTACTATGATCCATTATTGTCATTTAATCTTATAGTTTGGCGATAATTTTTTGGTCGACAGGATAATCAAGTTGTACCAAGTATGGTACAGATGTCATATACGCACCACGGTCGAGCAATATTTTTTCTGACGCCAATTTGGCGAAAACCTCGTTTTCGAATACCAGTTACATATATATTTTTAAAAAGGGATTAACAATAAATTTATAAATGTTTAATTAATAACAATAGAACAAAACAATTTATATAATTTTAAAAAAGAAAATAAAAGTAAATAAACAATTTATTAATAAATAAACAACAACATTCGGGTTACCATATCAAGCAAAATAACAAAACTTTGGCGCCAGTTAAGTACCCCGATGCGTATATGACATTGGCGTCAGAAAAAAATCGCATCAACGTGATGTTCATATGACATCTGTGGCGGTTCTAGTACACTTCGGAACGTTAGTTTGAAATCGGTGAGTTTCATCGCCAAACTCGCCAAAATGCTTAATGATCATCCTCATTGAATATGTAAATAATGCCATATTTGCAAACTTATAGATCAAAATATAAGTGGAACCTCGGTTCACGACCACCTCTGTTTACGACCAGTTCGGTTTATGTCCAACTTCGATGATCAAAATTTGACTCGGTTGGCGTGCAATATCTCGGTTCACGACCAAGGCTGCCGAATAGTTAAGTTGGCAACCCTCACATAACTGTTGTTATTAGTCAAGTTTGGAGTAAGGTGTGCATATCAGAGTGCTTTGTGTACCTTTATTACTGTAGAAAAATTAACTTTTTGTTTTACTTTTACTCAGGTTTGCGCTAATATTAGCTCTCATTATGGCTTCTAACAATGAAAAAGTGCTTAGTGATAGCAGTAGTAAGAAGCTTAAGCGAATTACTGTTCAATAAAAGAAATTGTAGCAAAACATGAGAACGATGTTAGTATAATCGGTCTAGCTAAACAATACGATGTGGCCTAAACCTTCAATTTCCACGATAATCTATCCATCTATCTATCTATCTATATATATATATATATTACGCTATCGTATGTGTCACAGAAATCGCGATTATTTTTTAATTTTTTAATGGCAACGCTCGAATGAAACGCATCTCATTGTTTATAGAACAGCACTTAATGCATCTCTATACCTATAAGAGGGTTTCCGGGGGTTCTCGGCTGAGTAGTCAAAGCATCAGTCAGCTAATTGCTTGTGCGTAAGAGTTTGTGGGTTCGATTCCCGCTGGTTCCATTGCACACACACTTTGTGTGGAACTCCCAGTATGTATTCCTCTTGTGTTGTAATATTTCCTTGTGCTATCTTGTCTCCGACTTATAAGCGGGCTTTATGTCAAGCACACAAGTCGTATGTTTGTTATTCAGTTAAATCAATAAATAAAGGGGGTTGCCATAGGCTGGAACCTGTTCTGTATACCCTGTTCTGTATATTCTGTTCCAAATTCCGCCAAGTTTGTCGCCAACTTAGCGATATGTCGCCAAATACCTATAGACTTCCACTGTAAACCAATAGTGTTTACTTGTTTAGAGAGAATCAGCAAATTGAGATATTTTAATGCAACAAAAACTAATATCAGTTTAAGGAATTATATTAATCATATTTAAGGGAGCCCAAGTAAATTAAATTATGAATAAAAATAACGTGAATTTGATTTAAAAACTTTTAACCTCTTAAAACAGTGTGTATCACTTGATTAAATAGTGCATTATTGTGCGAAATAAGATATAAGTATTGGGAATATTTAAAAGCAACTCAGGTTTATTTATATTCAATATATAATTATCAAAAAATTTAAATGACTAGTATTAAAAAATGCTCTGACGAGCACCAAAAAAGGCTAATATGTTTTTAAGTATGAAAAAGAGTTTGACAAGTGCTTCTAATTGAGCATGAAAAGGGACAAGGGGTACCTTCTTGGCTGCAGCTCACTGTCAATGCCAGCTTTGAAAAAATCATATTTGCGCTTTTTCCATTAAAAAAAAAAAATCAGCCACAGTTACAATAAAAATGTGTAGTGTAAAGACACAACCAGTAAAGACGCAGCCTGATTAAATATGAATGTAAGGCGACATAGTACCAAAAATCTCAGTTCCTGCAGTGCATTACACTCATGCAGTGCCACCAAGCATGCCCGCAGTGTAGAACCGTACAGAAAACTCATTTGTAGTGCAGTGCAGACTGTTGCAGCAGTCTGCACAGGAACAATTCCACATGTGCACGCATAACAGTATAATGCATTCATTGATTGTTGAAATTATATCCAAGTGGCTGTGGCTGTAAGATGTACTATGCAGAACAACAGTGCATATGTAAATTATTAACGAACATTAGACGCATACACCTTTAATACGGAAGTACAAAAGCACAATGTGAGTGTGCGGTGATGGTTCAAAAGCATAATAGGAATGTACAGTGTAGTATAGTTTGTAGAGAAATAATAGTACACAGTGCACTGTACAAAGTTGCATTGCAGACGCATGTGCAGTACAGTAGTGGAACAGTGCAGTTAACATGTAAAACACGACGGAAAGTTTTACTAAAGTACTGTGAATATATTTTGTATGGAAAAAGCGCAAATATGATTTTTTCAAAGTTGGCATTGACAGTGAGCTGCAGCCAAGAAGGTACCCCTTGTCCCTTTTCATGCTCAATTAGAAGCACTTGTCAAACTCTTTTTCATACTTAAAAACATATTAGCCTTTTTTGGTGCTCGTCAGAGCATTTTTTAATACTAGTTTTAATATAACTTTAAAAAATTAATTTAGAAGATTAATAATATACCCCATACAGTAATGGTACTTTTGACTAATATTTTTCCGATAACGATTTTAAAATTTGGCTACTTTGTTGACTAATATCCTAAAACTTCTAGTGAGCGCCCTATTTTTATTGTTTTAGAAAATGTTATGTCCAATTAAAGCGTAATATTTTCTTAATTAAAACAGTTCATATATATATATATATTTTTTTTTTTTTTTTTTTTTTTTTTTTTTTTTTTTTTTGCTATTAGGTAAGAAAAAATTAAAATCGTAAAAAAAGATTAATCTTTATTTTCTTCAAAAATATCCCTGCCGGCTCGGGCCTACAGGCGGAGGTAGATTTCGAAGTTAAGTACTAAATTCACGAACAAAACTTAAATCAAGAATAGAGATAAACCCAGTTCCTCCACTAAGAATGAGCTCTAAAAATATCTAAAGCTTCTAAACATTTTGTAAAAATTCTAATATACACGAATACACACACGCATGTATATGGAATAGGTTTAAAAAATAGCTAAAGCAAATTCAGAGAACCTCAAAGTGTTAAAATAAGTTAATATTTCCATAATCGTGTTTTTATCATGTTTTAATGCGTTTTCTCAAACTCGTATGACGTTACATATTCACCAACCGAGGTCCATTTTATTTCCAATATGACGCAATATATATATATTTTTTAATTCGTCAAACTATTTATTTCATTTTGAGTTTTCATGCGGAAATCTTGCTCTAGAAAACTTATGACGTAATATTCAATTTGTTTTCAATTCGTCAAACTATTTATTTAATTTAATTTTTCACGTAAACTTGCAATAGAAAAGCAATTGTTGTAGTGAGAATTTTATTGCTTTTAGGTAGATTTCGTAAGAAATACTACCTATTGCAGTCGTTACCATGGTGCGACTTTTTAAAAATTCCTTCATAACTTTTCATTACATGACCCCAGGAACCCAAAACCACCCCCACCTAAAAAGTTTATATATATATATATATATATATATACCGGGTGTCCCAAAAAGGACTGACTGATTTTAAAATTCAATAACTTGCAAACGGTGACAGATATTAAAAAAATTCTTGCAGGAGGGTTATGCATAAGGTCAAAAGTTTTATTACAGTGATTTTCAATTTTAGTTCAATTTACAAACAATAGATGGCGCTGTAAGCAATAGTCGCTAAATACAGGCTCGATTTCTGGTCCTTTATCTTGTTCCATGCAGAAAAAGGAGATGGAAATGTATTATCCGGGCCACGAAGTACCAAAAATCGAGCCTGAATTTAGCGACTATTGCTTACAGCGCCATCTATTGTTTGTAAATCGAACTAAAATTGAAAATCACTGTAATAAAACTTTTGACCTTATGCATAACCCTCCTGCAAGAATTTTTTTAATATCTGTCACCGTTTGCAAGTTATTGAATTTTAAAATCAGTCAGTCCTTTTTGGGACACCCGGTATATATGTATGTATGTATGTATGTACTAAATTTTGTCCGCACGATAAAAGTCGCAATTATGCACGGAACGTCTTCAAACTCGCTAACAACTTTAAGATGGCTAATTTCTCGGCGGGGATTGAAAATGAGCAAAATCGGTCTAAGGGAATGGGAATTGGGAAGGTTAAAAATTTTGAATACCTTCTTAATATGATTCTGATAAAACCAGCTTTTACACAACAATGGCAGGAAAAAATAAATATTTTTCATTATAGCTGTTGCCAACAATTAAAAAAAAAGCAATAAAATTCTCACCACAACAAAGGCTTTTCTAATGCAATGTTTTCATGTGAAAAATTAAATTAGATAAACAGTTTGACGAATTGAAAACAAATTGAATATTACGTCATAAGTTTTCTAGAGCAAGGTATCTGCATGAAAATTCAAAATGAAATAAATAGTTTGACGAATTAAAACAAACAAACAAACAAACAAAAATATATTGCGTCATATTGAAAATATAATGGACCATAGCAGGTGAATATGTAATGTCATGTGAGTTTGAAGAAACGTATTAAAACATGATAAAAACCCGAGTATGGAAATATTAACATATTTTAACACTTTGAGGTTCTCTGAATTTGATTTAGCCATTTTTAAACCTATTCCATATACATGCGTGTGTGTATTTGTGTATATTAGAATTTTCACAAAATGTTTAGCTCCCTAGAGCTCATTCTTAGCGAAGGAACTAACTGGGTTTATCTTTAATCTTGATTTAAGTTTTGTTGGTGAATTTAGTACTTAACTTCGAAATCTACCTCCGCCTGTAGGCCCGAGCCGGCAGGGATTTTTTTTTTAAATGCTGGCAACTGTTATAACGAAAAATATTTATTTTTTCCTGTCATTGTTGTGTAAAAGCTGGTTCTATCATAATCTTGTTCAGACAGTATTCAAAATTTTGAACACTCCCCATTTCCATTCCCTTGGACCGATTTTGCCCATTTTCAATCCCCGCCGAGATATTAGCCATCTTAAAGTTGTTGGCGAGTTTGAAGACGATCCGTGCATAATTGCGACTTTTATCGTGCGGACAAAATTTAGTACATACATACATATATATATATATATATATATATATATATATATATATATATATATATATATATATATATATATATACATATATATATATATATATATATATAAACTTTTTAGGTGGGGGTGGTTTTGGGTTCCTGGGGTCCTATAATGAAAAGTTATGAAGGAATTTTTATAAAGTCGCACCGCGGTAACGACTGCAATAGGTAGTATTTCTTACGAAATCTACCTAATATTTTAATATTAAATAAAGCAAAACATTGTTTAATTTAAGGAACAACTTCATAAGTCCCACTTCACTCAAATAGGGTGTATAACGTATTTAACCACCAAATAAGAGAACCTTCATTTAAGGGCATTACATTCACGTAAGACCCATGGCACACATATTATATCCCCTTTTCAAAATAATCTTACAATCTACAAAATTTATACATTACAAGTATGATATACAGCAATATTTTTAAGAGTTTACATTTTAAATCAAATTTTTATGTTAAAAAAAAAGAACAAAAATCAAGTTTTAGAAGCATGGGTTAGTAAAGACGCATTAAAAATTTGTAACAAAATTTAGTTTTCAACTGTAAGAATTAACCGTTTGCAAATAATATTCGGGCTTCTACGAATTTCTCAATTAATATTATGATTCATGTATCATTAGTGGCAAACACAAACGTAATTCAGTGCTATGAAATACTCGTGTAATAATGAAGAAAGCTTTAAGTGTTTAAGTAGATTTCATAAGAAATACTACCTATTACAGTCGTTACCATGATGCGACTTTTGAAAAATTCCTCCATAACGTTTCATTATAGGACCCCAGGAATCCAAAACCACCCCCATCTAAAAAGTTTATAAATATATATACATGTATGTATGTACTAAATTTTGTCCGCACGATAAAAGTCGCAATTATGCACGGGTCGTCTACAAACTCACCAACAACTTTGAGATGGCTAATATCTCGGCGGGGATTGAAAATGGACAAAATCGGCCCAGGGAATGGAAATGGGGAGGGTTAAAATTTTTGAATACCGTCTTAACATGGTTCTGATAAAACCAGCTCTCTTACACAACAATGACAGGAAAAAATAAATAATTTTCATTATAGCAGTTGCCAACAATTAAAAAAAAATCAATAAAATCCTCACCACAACAATTGCTTTTCTATTGTAAGGTTTTCAAGTGAAAATTAAATTAAATAGTTTGTTGAATTGAAAACAAATTGAATATTACGTCATAAGTTTACTATAGCAACATTTCCGCATGAAAACTCAAACTGAAATAAATAGTTTGACGAATAAAAAACAAAAACAAAATAATGCGTCACATTGGAAATATAATGGATCTCAGCAGGTGAGTATGTAACGTCATGTGAGTTTGAAGAAACATATTAATACATGATAAAAACCAGACTATGGAAATATTAACATATTTTAACACTTTTAGCTTCTCTGAATTTGCTTTTGTCATTTTTAAACCTATTCCATATACATACGTGTGTGTATTCGTATATATTAGAATTTTCAGAAAAAGTTTAGCTCCCTGAGCTCATTCTTAGAGAAAAAACCGTGTTTATCTCTAATCTTGATTTAAGTTTTGTTGGCGATTTTAGTACTTAACTTCGAAATCTACCTCCGCCTGTAGGCCGAGCCGACAGGGATTTTTTTAATATGTAAATATTTTGTATGACATGTAAATTCATTTTGACTTCTATTTTTCAAATAGTACATAAAGTAAAGTACTTTAAAACAACGTTTAAACACACAATAAAATAAGTTAATTTGAACAGTTTGAATACGTTTCGTGAGTTCAAGGACTCACATCCTCAGTGTATAAAAACAACAAAAACAATATCCCCCCCCCCAACTACATGTACGGTGAAAACCCAAATGTCAAAACACAATACCAAAAGACCATCAAGTTCCAACAGCCAATGAAATTAAAGCGGAAGTGAAGTGCCGTGACACAACAAATTCACCCAGAAAGTTGAGATATATGGTACACTAGACAAATCATTAACCAAGGAGTTTTTAAATCTATGGCTATGAACAGCTTCAAAAACCTCTAAATCCAGAGGAGTAATGCATTTCTTGATAATGGTAGCTGAGTCAAAATTGAAATTATGTCCCTCCCCCCAGCAATGAGAGGCGATAGAGGATTTCTGCAATTATTTTTTCTTTACATAGTTTATGTGTTCTTTGAAAGCATTTCCCCTGGGCGAAAATAAGAACTGCAAGGGGAACGAAATTGGGACCACGCTACTTCCCAATATTACAGATCTTTATTTCCCGTAAGATGAACTGGGCGTCCTAAAACTCACTGTATGCTACTGACAGCATCTTACCAATGTAAAATACATGCAATGAATAAGAAATAAATACTTACAGTACAGTAAATAACATTCAACAAACAACGTAATAAGAACTCAGGTCTTCTAAAAATAGGAAATTCGACGTCTTTAATTTATGTATGCGTCTTGACGAATGAAACTTTCAACTTTAACCCCTTTTACCTTCCGTCCCCTGTGCCTTGCATCGTAAGTGGCGCCACTTTCGCAGAAGCGGAGAAGTTAAGGGGGCGAAATTAGGAGAGGGGGGCGAAATATGGGCACTTTACCCTAATAGAAAAAATCTGAGGATGAAGGTACAATTTGAAGGAGTTACAATCCTTATGCTTTGAAGAAGTTACAAACCCTACGCTTTGAAGAAGTTACAGTCACAGAAAAAACATTATAGAAAAGTTTTATCACACTATGTAATTTTGTTTTCCTGTTATTAAGCAATTCAATCAAAATTCTGGAATTACTCTCCCAAATGACAATTTATTTCTTTAGGGGGCGGAGCCCCCTGAACCTCCCGTGGTCTCATTAAATTTACAAATGTAACTTTTTATTCATTGTGCTATTGGTTATCGTAAATCTTAGATTGATTTTTACACTTCCGAGCCTTAGTTTTTAATACCGGTGAACAAAAGATAATTTACATTGACGCAATTATGTTAAAAGTATAGGTTTTATGAACAAAAAAGCAATTTCCTTTTAAAAATAAAATAATTTTCATTCATATTTTCTGAAATGAGGCTGCATTAGGAAGTAACATTCGCCAAAAAACATTTTTTCAGGCAACCTAGTTAATGTTTGGCTTTTAAGAATGAAAATATTTATTTCCCGATACAATGAAGTCATTTTCGACAGAAATAATTTTTCGGTGCATAATTTTGACATTTACTATCTCTTTGTTTTTCAAAAGTTTTTTTTTTTTCTTATGAAATTTTCGATTAAAAATTAAACATTTCTGATAGACGTGTGCAGACGATAAACCATGAGATATTGATAACATTTTTTTTTTAATATTAAGAATTAATATCACAACACAAGGCCCTTTTATTTCAACCTCAAAGCATATTCGTTTTGTTTTTGATATATGAAGTCAAATTCACCTTCTTTTCGTATTTTCGTTTTATTTCCAATATGAAGACGTATATTCATGTCTATGGTTTATTTCATTTTCCTCTTGCACATGAAAATCTTTCATATCAAAATTAACTGTTTAAGGTAAATTGTTATTCCGGGATCTGATTTTCTTGGCAACGGAAAAAAACAGATTGTTAAATTTTATAGATAATGTCAATTTATGAAAATAATGAACTTTTTAATTTATAAGACATACATTTGAACAAAATACAAAGAACATAACCTGCCTTTATTTCTGGGGTAAAATCCATTTAAATTTTGTAAAGACAGAAAGGCATTAATTAATCTTTTTTTGACGTTCATTTGACTTCAAAAAATAACATATACTTTCACGTCTACGACATTTTTAGGTGTAGTTCCGTTGCTAGGCAATAGTTAAAAGAAAATTTAAACAATGAAACGTGTTCATTCTAAAGGAGTAAATTTATAAAAGAAAATATTTTATATTATTGGAACGCTTTTATAAAATCCCTCCATAAATTATACACCAAATTTAAAAACTCTGGCAAATGCATAGAGGAAATTTCAAACCAATATGAACAATGTATGATTCCAATTAGGAAATTTCACCATCCATAATTTAACATTTAAATCCTTCAATCATATAAGCCATTTCTTTTCAACAAATAAAAATGAGAAAATCGTCTGAATTACCATAGAAAAGCATTATTGTGAAAAATAAAATATTCTATATTTTCCGAACAAATGAACCAAATATGACAAAAAACTATACAGCTAAATCCGGGTACCTCACAGACATACCCACTTAATTTCAAGGTAATCGGATGCTTTTCGCGGCAGTTATCGGGGAACAGACAGACAGACTAACAGACTAACAGGCAGACTAACAGACTAACAGAAACCAAAACTTTTCGTGTCGCCACAGTAAGCTTTCACTGACGTTTCGGCAATTATACATTAGTTTGTTACAATATAACAAAGAAAGGGTACTTAATCACATCGTAGAGTATATATTTACAAAGGCTTTCAGAATTAGTGCGCCAGCAAACTTGCCTATGGCAATGTTTTCTTAATTTATTGTTGTTGTTTCATAAATTCTGAGAATAATTTTTCCTCATCAGTATTATCTTAAGAAATATATCTATACTAATAAAAGAAAGTTTTGCTCTCTCTCTCTGTGTGTGTACCTGTGCCTGTGTGCATACGATGGCTAGGAAAATCTACGGCACGTACGAGGCTGAAAATTAGTGTAAAGTTAATCCAAGCCATCTCCTAATGCACCTGAGACTCAGAATTTTGATATTTTGATAACCAATCGCGATATTAATTAAAACCGACAAGGAACTCTCATCAAAAATTCACTTTTTTCATCGCGAGCTTAGAAAAGCTCTCGCACATGCCCACAAACGCATTTACTCATCGGAAGCAGGCGAAGAACCGTTTTTCGATTTTATTTGTGTTTTTTTAATAGTTTTGTCTTAACGTAAATCGACCAAACCGCTGCTGGGTACAGTTCAAATTGGAAGACGTATTCCGAAAGATCGTACTCTTACGTCCCAAATGCTTCAATCAATTCGAAAAAATATAGTAGTTAATAAAAATATTGTAGTTGAAAGAAAATATCAAAAAGGGTCATTTTTACGAAAAAGTTTTTCCCTAATGTCAACGACCCTCCAGGGCGCAATTTTAGAGGTACCGACAAACCAAAAATATGTTCTTAAAGATGAAACCTTATGATGGATCTAATCGATGGTGCAGTAGCTTTTAAAAAATGTGAATTTTAACCCTTTGAAATATACCGGCGAAAGCAAGTCACTTCAGGCCTCACGGAGAGGATTTTTTTTTACGGTAAAAGTAACTAAACGTCCGTATTTTAACACAATCTTTTAGAGTATCTAAATAGACCAGACTTACATCACCTATAAAAATTTCGAAACATTCGGACGGGTAGAAATTTTTTTTTACAAAATAAAATGTGTGAAAACTTCGATAAAACAATAAAAACCGAGGGTTTTCGGCGCGGTTTCTCTCGATTTCGGCAAAAGTTTCTCGACTAACATGAATGTTTTTTTAAGAAATTTTAGAGAAGACTTGATTATAGTTATATTTATAATCTAATAAAACTTCAGAGAATTTGGACGATAAGAACTATTTATTTTGTTGTGCTAATGGAACCGATACAGAAACAAAGAAAAAAAAAATGAGAAGAAAACACATTTCTTTTTCAATTGGATATCAGGTCACTTCGCGCCACACGGAGAAGATATTTTTTTCTACGCTAAAATTAACTAAATATCTGTATTTTAACACAACCTTTTTATAGCATCTCAATAAACCAGATTTACATCATCTACAAAAATTTCGAAACGTTCGGACGGGTGGAAATATTTTTTACAAAATAAAATGTATGAAAATTTCAAAGAAAAAGAAATTACCAAATAGTATACTTTCAGTTCAATATTTTTTTCACGATTTTTTCACTAAAAAATATATATTCAGACAAAATGGAGCTAAAGATGTAAAATCATACAAATTTAGGATTCATTTAACCCTTTCCGGCACAGGCAATTTTTGTTGTAAAATGATGAAATGATTGACTGGCACCGGAATTTACAAACGACTTTTATTGAAATTAAAAACATATTACTTTAAATGTTCATTGTAAAAGCAAAATTTTACTAAAATATTCTTGGTGCCGTTCGTAAGTTTGGAATTAAAATTAGGTGTCCTGACCTGGGCACACTGCGTCGGAAAGGGTTAAGATTATTATCACGGACCCGGGCAACACCAGCCCGATTAGTTAGTTTATTTTTCTAGATAGAACAGCATGCTACCCTGTGTGTAAGCACCTGTCCGATCACTCCATAGCTTTGATATTTTTATAGTGAAGTTGTTCTCGGCTATCTCCTTGAATGGATGGGACTTCAAATGCCGGAGAGTCCGATCTGACGAATCTGAGTAACGATTTGAGCCGTTGTCCTTCTATTTCTTCTATAGGTTCTTCTTCTAACTCTCATAGTAGTAAATTAAGTCTTAAAAATATTCTTGAACTTGATATAGGTAATATTCTTAAAGTGTTTAACACTCATGATATAAGTAAAAGTTTTGACGCTATTGACGATAAGGACACTGATGAGGAATTTACCCTTTCTAAGTGTAAAAAACGTAAAATGTAAAGCTTCCCATAAAATCCCTAGAATCAATTCGGAAAATAACATCGATGATATTGAAATTACAACTGTTGATAGTTATTTCGAAATGGAGGTACTTTGTAAAAATGAGAAAGTTCCCAAACTGGAAAATCCCAAGAAAAGGGCAAAACCAATTATAGTTACTGAAATCCCCAACATCATTCAATTTCTTAACGAACTATTCTCTAATGATAAGTTTAAACTTGAGGCTAAACTTGCTGGAAACTACATCAGAATCTAACCTGAAACTATCCGCGACAAAATTGTCGCT